>OV702287.1:40131627-42631627 GCA_916181665.1 Avena sativa | reverse complement strand
CCTGTTGTGGTCCTCCTGGACCTCCTTTTGGAAGAGGAAACCACACGATCGTGAATAGAGAGCTCGCACGCCAAGCGGTCAAAATCCCCGGAAGAAGGCCCGTCTCCACCAGAGGGCAGGAGTGGCCCTGGGTCTGGAGACAGAATCCTCGTAGTCCCGCAGCGCGCTTCCTCGGGGGCTTCGGGAACCCTGGCGCTGCTCCTGCAGCTCCAGAGCCACATCAAGGACAACCCGTTCTTGATGAAGGCGGCGCCATGCCCCCCAAGACGATGCTCCTCTGTGGCAACATTGGCTAGGAATCGGTTGAGCCAAGCATGCACGGCCCTCACGATGACCTGAAGACGTCCCCCTCTCCTGAGGGAGGCATGGTCGGCCATCCCTAGGGCGAGTCTGCTATGCCCCACAGATCCTTCGACAGCGAGGCTCCCCGTGAGAAGGTCCTCCCCATCGACATGAGGGGGTGATAGGGTAGCATCCTAGGCACCCACCAGGACTGGCGGTGGCATGACATGCATGTTGTCACCGGTCGCGGAGGGGGGCGGCGGGACCCCTGACAAATACGCTACTCCCGTCTCTTCACTGGCCGAGGTATGCGGAGAAGCGGCTAGCGCGGAACTCTCTGCGCATGCACCATCCCCTGGGTTGGGCAAGAGCACGACTTCGAGCTCGGGACCGGGGACTTCGCGAGTGCTGAGGGCCCCCACCATGATCGGCAGGGGGAGGGGAGAAGGTCTCGTCCTGCAGTACACGACGGAAGATGCCCCTCAGGGGAGCCTGGGATGGTGACAGCCTCCACAGATCCTCCGGCACCCGCTGACGGTGAGCCCAACGTCCTGAACCGCCTTTTATTCTCGCGCATGCGATCAGGAGAAGCGAGCCATTAGACAACAGGAGGAGCAGGTTTCAATCGAGCAATGCCCTCAAAGGGTAAATCACTGCTCGCTTGAACGGCCGGCGTAGGACAAGCTTCCCCTCTTCAAGCCCGGAGGAATGAATGTTGCCCCCTCGCCAGACACGGAGTGTAGAGCGGTAGAGCACCCGCCGACGCGGAACCGGCCATCCCGGTCATGGGGGTGTCGTGCGTTTTCCCCTCGACAACTGAAAGGATACATATGTCGCCTAGAGGGGGGGGTGAATAGGCGGTTTAAAAACTTTTCCGAGATGGGCTTAACAAAGGCGGAATTAAACTAGCGTTTACTTTGTCAAGCACAAAACCTAGAACAACTAGGGTTCACCTATGTGCACCAACGACTTATGCTAAGCAAGAAAACCAACTATGTGATAGCAAGATATAGACTTCAAGCACGAAGGCTATCACAAAGTAAGGTGCATAAGTAAGAGCTCTGGTATAGAGATAACCGAGGCACGCGGAGACGACGATTATTACCGAGTTCCTCCCAACAATGGAGTACGTCTCGTTTGGAGAGGGGGTGGTATCAAACCACCGACGCCACAAAAGGCCTCCCTTATTCTCCGATGAATCTCACCCCAATGGGATCGATCCACCCTTCCACTATCGGCAACCTTCGAGGTGGTAGCCGGCACCTTTACAACAAGTTCGAGGCACACATCCACAACTTAATTGGAGGCTCCCGAATACAAGCAAGCTGTCAAACAATCAAATACAAGCTTGTAAGAATCAATTCAAACCAAAACAAGGCTTAGGGTTTCCAATGAAACCGTAGAGCAAGGGGCCCTCAAGTGAATGAGGGGGAAATGAAGATCTCTCTTGGTGAAGCTATAGATCAAGGCCTCCTCCTCCGATTCCCCAAAGATCAGCGAGTTTGGGTGGTTGGATGAAGAGATCTTGGAGTTTTGGTGGCTCTAAATGGTGTTCTTCTGTTTCTAGAACGAGCAGCTTGAGGTTGAAGATGAGGTCCCCTATTTATAGGCCCACTGCTTTCTAGCCGTTTTCTGACCGTGGGAGAAGAGTCAGACCAGAGACTCCGGCCTGCACACCGGAGACTCCGGTCTACACTGGAGATTCTGGCCCATCTTCGGACCAGCCTCCGGACCACCAAACAGAATGACCCAGCCCTTCTGTGGGCCAAGTGGACGGGAGACTCCGGTCCAACCCCACCGGACACTCCGGTCAGGGGCTTGGACCGGAGACTCCGGTCAGTCTCCGAACCTTGCTCCGGACCACCAATCTGGCTGACCCAGGTCTTCAACTTTGATCGACTTCGGAGACTTGTGGGGAAACTCCGGACCACACCGGAGACTCCGGTGTCTGCACACCGGAGACTCCGGTCTGAAAAACCTGCCAGAGACAAAACTGATGGAAACAACAAAACTGTAACGATCATAACATTTGCATCCGGACTCTGATTGACCCGAAACCAATTTTGTTGGAAAGGGGGTGACAAGATCTACCCAAGAGAGAACATTTCATGTATTATGATGTGAGATACCTCTCTTGGTGAGAAACCGGAAAAACCTCCAGGATCAAAAACGCAATAAGGTATAAGGGGAAATCCGGTTTTGATGAACTAGAGCTTGTTATGAATATTACCACAAGCTCTAGAACCTCACATGGATAAGATACAAATAACAACCAAGAAAGATGATGCCAAGAATGAAAAGGTTTGAGCTCTCTCTCCAAAGGATATGATCAAGTTACTCACTCGAGAGCCCCTCTTGATAGAACGGTTATCTATCCTACAAACCGGTCTCTCCAACTAGCACCACGAGACCGGTAAGAAGGAAACCCTATGAAGACCATACCTTTGCCTTGCGCATATTCCACTTGAGCTTGATGATGATGATCTTCTCCACCTCAAGATGGAATACCTTTCTTGGTTGGTTGCGTTAGCTTGGGGAAGACTTGCAAATTGCTCCCCATACTCCACTATGGTAGAGCTTCTCTTTTGGGCATATCATTTTCCCATATCCATGATCACCATAGGATGGCAAGCTACAAGCAAATGATCTCTTCGAGATGACTCATCTTGAACTTGCACATCATTTCTTCTTTCTTCATTATGTTGGTGTCTTGAAGGTACATAAGAGATATCACTCCAACTTTATTCTTCAAGACACACTTGCTATAGGCCCAACTCTTACTTGACCAATCTCTGAATCACTCATTGAAAACCTTAGTCAACACTTGATCTTCTCTACTTTCTTCTTCTCCCAACCTTGAAGCCAACATATGGTTCAAGCATTGCCTATGGACAAATCCTACAAGTAAAACTCAATGCAAACATAAGTCCATAAAGATTGTCATTAATTACCAAAATCACACATGGGGACACACATGCACTTTCAACAACGTTCCCTCGATGACTGGCTCAAGCACGAGATCCCGCGCTGGGCCCGAAGTGGGAGGCCCCATGGGGGGGCCTCGGAAGGCCCCCTCGCCCAAGTGATCTCTCCCCACTAGTAGAAGGAAGGAAGCCCCAAGTGAACGGAGCAGGCAACACCCGACGAGTACAGGGGATGAGCCCCTAAGGGAATCTCAGGAACGGCTCCCTCACCGAGCAATAGCCATGTGAGGGCGACTACCGTGTCTTTGTCGTGTAGCCCTAGGGACTGCCTGATCGCGTCATGACGAGAGGCCAATTCCCACGTGCCCTTCCGGTGCTCTTGAAGGGGCACGATCTCCTGGCGGAGGAACTCCCTGACCACCATCTCACCCGTCAGCCGTTGGCTCTGCAAGTCCACCACACGCCTCGCGAGGGGTCCAGAGCTCATGCAGGAGGTGGCCACCCGAGCCCATCCGAGGTTGTCCATAGCCGCCCCCATGGGAACGCGGAGCTAGGGGAGCACCCGAGAGGCATCCACAAGGACCCAATCCTAGTGGAACTCAGATGCTATCCCCAAGATGGAGAGGGGCAGAAAACCCTCACCGTCATCGGTGAAGAACCTGACACCCCTGAGGTGGTCCTTCAGTGCGAGGACATGGAGGCAAAAGAAGTTTGGAAAGAGTGCTAGAGAGGGTATCACGCTCACAAAGGCTTCGCACCAGTAGGCGAAGGCGGCCAGGAGGGTCACACTCTGCAGATGGAGGTGGAGCAACTAGATACAATAATGCTCCAGGATGGCAAGGAGGAAGGGGAAGAAAGGGGGAACGAGACCGGCGGTGATGGAGTGCGTGAAGACCAATAATGTAGTGGTGGGTCGCTCGCCCCTGCCGACTGATGGCTCAAAATATATCGAGCTTGTTGGGAACCCCAAGAGGAAGGTATGATGAGCACACCATCAAGTTTTCCCTCAGTTATGAAACCAAGGTTATCGAACCCGTAGGAGCAAGGAAACAAATCCAAGGTGTTGTTTCCAACTTGGAATCCTACACAACACAACCACATAACTTTGCTCCAACTTACAGTGAGGTTGTCAATCTCACCGGTTTTGTTGAAAACAAAGGATTAAATGTATTGTGTGGAAGATAGTAATTGCTTGCAAAAAGTAAACAGTAAACAATAAATAGTAGATGGTTTATCAATGGTAAAATAATGGACCAGGGTCCATAGTTCACTAGAGGTGATTCTCCTTAAGATAAATAACATGTTGGGTGAACAAATTACAGCGGGGCAATTGACAGACTCGAGAAAGCATACCATGCATACACTAATCATCTTGACTCCTATGATATTTGATTGGGCATTACAACATTATACATAAACCGTAATCCAACTGCATCTATGACTAATAATCCACCTTCAGGTTATCATCCGAACCCCCTCCAGTATTAAGTTGCAAGCAATACATAATTGCATTAAGCAAAGTGTGTAAAGTAAATAATACGATTGTCCCATGGACAAAGAATTGTTGTTTTCTCCCTAGTAGCAACAGCACATCTAATACCTTAGAGATTCCTGTCACTTCCCCAGATTACTAGAGGCATGAACCCACTATCGAGCATAAATACTCCCTCTTGGAGTTGCTAGCATCTACTTGGCCAAGAGAGCTACTAACAACGGAAAGCATGCAAGATCACAAATAACATAGATATGATAGAATCAATAATCAATCTGAAATAGCATCTCAATATCCATCGGATCCTTGCAAACACAACATGTAAGATTACAAATAGATGATCTTGATCATGAACGGAGCTCACAAGATCTAAACATGATAACACAAAGGAGGAGAACCAACCATCTCGCTACTACATGGACCCGTAGTCCAGGGATAAACTACTCACGGATCACACCGGAGGCAGGCATGGTGATGAAGAAGGCCTCCAGGGTGATCTCTCCCCTCCGGCAGGGTGCCGGGAAGAGCTTCAGATCCCTCCCGATCTAGGGATGGAGATGACGGAGGCTACAGACTTTCGTGGAATTTTGATCGGGTTCTTAGGGTTTTCGTCATGAGAGGATTTTATAGGCGGAAGGGCAAGGTCGGTGGTGCACCAGGGGCCCACACCCTGGTGGCGTGCCCCAGGCCATGCCACCACCAGGTGTGGCCGCCCTGGTGCGCCACTTTGTCTCCCCTCCAGACTCCGTGTTGCTTCAGGTAAAATATTGACTTTGGATTTTATCCGGTCCAATTCCGAGAATATTTCCTTACTAGCTTTTCTGAAACCAAAAACAGCAGAAAACAGGCAACTGGCACTATGGCATCTTGTTAATAGGTTAGTTCCAGGAAATGTATAAAAATACCTCAAACTATGAACAACACATAAGAAAGTAGATACTAAACAAGCATGGAACATCAAAAATTATAGATACGTTTACGACGTATCATCGACCCCGGCGCACCATGCTCAGGAGACGCCCCACTTGTTCGAGGCAGAGGCCATCAGGCGCCTGAATTTCTCCAAGCCCTCCTCGTTGGAGACTGACAACACCGACAAGAGCCGAATGCTCGCAACAGAGAAGCTCGCTACGCCCAAGGTATCGCGTGCGCTCTTAGGCTCCATATCGAGAGTTGGAAGTCAGGACCGTGGCGGGGCAGAATCGGGAGATGATTGACATCAAGAAGGAGAAGTGACAAAACCCTACTCAATTTTGGGTCTTTATGTGGGAGCTAGACCCCGAGGATCGGCGGAGGCGACATGTCGTGCGTACAAAAGACATCACCTCAAGACGAGGACATGTTGAAGACGTGGGCAGGTGCACAGAAGAACGTGCATGGACATGGTCAGGCGTGGACCCAGCATCGGGCAGTATCTTGACTTTCCTACCCCTTCGTCGGTAGCATGCAAGGCAAGCGACTGGGGGCTATTGTCGGACTACTGGCACCGAGGGTACCATGTCCTGTCAGGTTGCCAGACCCATGCCTCTTGCCCTCATAAGGGGTGTGAAAGGCTCCACCCTCCGGAAGACATGATGGAGGTAGCCAAGGCAGTAGAGCGCCAAAGACGACCTCCTTCGGAGCCTTTGGCTCCCTGGCGAGGGATTTGTAGGGGGTCTGGGCCTGAAAACAATAAAAAAATTCTACGTCAAAAACCCAAATGACAGGACCTATCTATTAGTAATGCAGTAATGGGAGGGGATTTTCGTGAATGGGCCCTTGAGTATCTCTCCGTCACACGGATGGAAAAATCCTGTTGTTGACATATAATGCCTCTACATTCCCCTCTGAATACCTGAAAACACCTTTATGATCACCATTTTACCAAGTGATGTTTGATGCAGTTAAAGCATTCTCGGGTGACAGTGATTGATTTGGTCTCATGGTCTAAGAAACAAGACACTAGATTTCCTAATCATCGTAACTTGAACTTTGTGACTTCATCGTGTTACGATGCTTAGTTTGGGTATTGCTCATCATCTCATTCTCTCAGTGAGGTGACTCTATTGTCAACCGACATAAATGCCACATGATTAGAAAAACTTGATCATCTGTTGACCAATGAACTAGTGACTAGAGTTCCATTGGGAACTACTAGTTTGTTTATGTATCACACATGTATTGACATTTCCTTTCAATACAGTTATAGTACGATACAAAACTTAATCATAAACTTTGTGAAATATGTTAATAATCCATATTATTATTTCTCTCTAGGGCATATTTCCAATAGTCTCCCACTTGCACTAGAGTACAAATAAACTAGCTTCATTTATTTACCAATCATCAGCACCATACAATCTGGCCACTCTGATCATGCTTGCTCATGGAAGATGTTGAGTCTAGGTTATGGACTTCCTTTGCAACTTAATAATATCACCTTATTTGACATTAATACCTCATCATATTATGATAAAATCTTGTGTATGTATAGTAGTTGTGGAAACAGAGTGAGGTCGATTTCTAGGAGCCAGCAGTGACGTTAGATTAGTCAATGCGAACTTTCTCATGGGCACTATGGCAATAGAGTGAGGTCGGTTTTCACACTCTCTGTGAATAGACGAACTTGTCTAGCCACACCATTATTTATCACTTTAGATAGTATCCTTATACTTTTTATTTTAAATGTAGTTATTGAAACACTAGTGCACCATGTGTATTTTTTGATGTTTTTTCACCACGCCTCCTTATTGAGTTAAATCGGTATTTTCAAAGCAGATATTTCCAATATTTTAAAGGTTAACATATGCCTTATAACATAACCCTTTATGTTTTAAGGTATGTCATCCTATATGGATTTGGAAAACATGTCTACAGTTCTCATTAGACACTATGGACAAACTTAGCTCAATATTCAGTGATTTATACTTAATCACTTCCGAACGTTTCTTCTTGGATCATACATTATGTTGAGTTCCAATCGTGGTTTCTAAGACAAAACCTATGTCAAATATAGTGGATGTTTACAACCCTTGTGTTGAACCTCACCGGTCAGAATTTGTTAATTGGCTTATGAATATTGACATTCCTCACAATGAATACTGGATGTTTGTTGGAGATTTTAATTTCTACAGATCAACAGAGAATAGAAATAGAGAGGGAGCCAATTTAAATGATATCTTTACCTTCAATGAAATTATAAGTAACTTGGGGTTGCTTGAATTGCCAATAAAAGGTTGTGCTTTCACGTGGAGTAATATGCAGACAATGCCGCTCTTGGAACAACTCGACTGGTATTTCACCACACCCAACTAGACTACTTCCTTTCCAAACACCCAAGTCCACCCTCTCTCGAGACCTGTTTCTGATCATATCCCGTGTGTAGTAAAGATTGTATCCAAAATTCCAAAAGCTGCAATTTTTTGCTTTGAAAATTATTGGGTTCGCAAACCTGGCTTGTTTGAGGTGGTCGACAACATCTGGTCTTTATCTTGTCCTGGCAATAGTGCTAAGGTGATTTCACATAAATTTAAATTGTTAAGGAGAGCCTTGAAAATTTGGAAAGGAAAGATATCCCACATGGACGATATCATTGCTAACTGTAATGCAGTTATCTTTATGATGGATGAGATAGAGGAACAAAGACCTTTGCATATCTCCGAGTGGAACTTCAGGAATATAATAAAAAACAAGCTAAATCATGTATTGTTGTGCAAGCAAGATCTATGGAAGAGTCGATGTACGATGTGCTGGGCAAAACTAGGTGATGAGAACACCTCTTTTTTCCACTCCATGGCAACAATTCGCTATAAAAAAAATAATATTGCGCGTTTTACAATGCAAGATGGAACTGAGATATCCAAACATGATGAGAAAGCAGTAGTGCTCTGGAATTTTTTTAAGGGTAGGCTTGGCCAATCTCTGCAGCCAATTGTCTCTTCAGCACTCCTGAACTTGTTACAGCTAGGACTGGGTCTTGCACATCTTTCAGACCCATTCACTAAGCAAGAGATTGATATGGTGATTGCTAGTTTGCCCACTGATAAGGCGCCAGGATCGAACGGTTTTAATGGACAATTTATGAAGAGCTGCTGGCCTATAATCAAATTTGATTTCTATCGTCTATGCAGAGAGTTTCATGAGCAAAACATTTCTCTACAATGTCTAAATGATTCTATTATTACGTTGATCCCCAAGAAAACCTCCCCTGAAACGCCAACTGACTTTAGGCCTATCTCATTGCTTAACTCTGCACTCAAGCTACTCACCAAGCTTTTGGATAATCGATTGCAAGCTAAAATTATTGGACTAGTGCATAAATATCAGTATGGTTTTATTAAAACTCGAACCATAAAAGATTGTCTTGCATGGTCGTTTGAGTATTTGCACCATTGCAAGCATTCAGATAAGGGCACAATTATCATAAAGCTTGATTTTGAAAAGGCATTTGATTTGACTGAACACTCGGCTATTTTACATATCCTAAAAAGAAAAGGATTTGATGACAGATGGTTGGCATGGATTGAAAATATTCTTTCAACGGCTACTTCAGCGGTTTTATTAATGGTGTTCTAGGCAAGAAATTTAATTGCAAACGAGGGGTTCAGCAAGGGGATCCTCTCTCACCTCTCCTGTTTGTAGAAGGTGCAGAGCTGCTACAGGACATGGTAAATTATTCAAATGACCAGGGTATTCTAGAGGCACCTGACGTTTTTGATGGGCAAGACTTTCCAATTGTCCAGTATGCCGATGACACATTGTTGTTCATGGGGTCAAGTTTTGAGCATCTTGCTACCCTAAGGAAAATCTTGCTGGACTTTCAGAGCGCTACAGGACTGAAAGTAAATTTTCAAAAATCTTGTTTGGTTTCTATCAATATTGACGCACACTTTGCCACGTGCTTAGCTGAATTTTTTGGCTGTTCTGTTGGGAAAATGCCCTTTACCTACTTAGGCTTACCATGGGGCACAACTAGGCCTACGGTGATGGATCTTGCTCCATTGGCTGACAGTGTTGAAAGGAGACCAAATACTTGTTCCCGCTTTCTCAACTACGGTGGGAGATTGAATTTTGTTAATTTTGTGCTCTCATCACTACCAACGTTCTTCATGTGCATGCTGAAGCTAAACAAAACCGTGATCAAAGTAATAAACAGAGCACGTAGACACTGTCTATGGGAGAAGAAAGATAGAGATAAGCATAATTCACTCGTTGCATGGGTTTTAGTTTGTCGCCCGAAAGACAAAGGAGGTTTGAGTGTTATCAACCTTGAGATTCAGAACGATGCTCTCCTAATGAAGCATCTTTTCATTTTTTTTTCAATCACCAAGATACTCCGTGGGTTAATATGGTATGGCAAGCTTATTACCAACACACGGCCCCTCATGCTTCTGGTGTAGTTGGATCCTTTTGGTGGCGGGACGTATGCAAGTTGTTCACCACCTTTTGTAGTATTACAAAGATTTCTTCTGGTGATGGAGGTTCAGTGCTAGTTTGGAAAGATTGTTGGCATGATGATCTTATGGCTACATCCTTTCCCATAACTTTTTCATTCATAGTGAACACGGATACATCTCTCAAGTCAATGATGGCTTGTAATAATGTGGAAGAACTAGCACAACACTTTGCTCTACCAGTGTCCGAGCAATCCCTTGTTGAATTACAACAGATTGCTGGCATCTTGGCTATTCTAAAGAAGGAAACCCAGGCTCGTGTGGGGCCTGATTGTTGGTCCTTCATTTCTCAAAATTGAAGTTACTTATCCATGGGATATTACAAATTCATGTTTGCTGGCTTAGAAGTTTCACCAATATTTAGAAAGTTGTGGAAAAGCAAATTCTTACATAAGCAAAAGATCTTCATGTGGCTCTTTGATACGTCCATTTTGCATCACTATTTTATATCATAATTTACTACTATTCATTGATATATTTCATATTAAGAGATGATACTTATGTTATTTCATCTATTTTTGCATGATTGATGACTTTTGGAGGATGAACCATCGGAGTCAGGATTCTGATGGAAAAAGAGCTGTCCAGATGCAATATTCGCGAAGATCAGAAAATCCCGAAAAATATATAAAAATTCCTATTTTTCTAGAACACGAAGGAGGCCAGAAGGAGGAGTGGAGATGGGCCACAGGGGCCCACACCACCCCCTGGCGCGGGTCCCCTGGACGCGCCACCAGGTGGTGTGGCCACCCTGGCCCACCTCTAGCATCACCCTTTGGCGTATATAATCTCCTCAAAACCCTAAGACTGAGGGAGCGACCACAGAAAGATTCCGTCGCCTCTGCGGGGCAAAAACTACAGAGAGAGAAAGAGCTCACCGACAGGCAGAAATCTGCCGAGGAAATTTCTTCCAGGAGAGGGGAGATCGTCGCCATTGACACCGTCATCAAGCTGGACTTCATCGGGATCATCATCATCTCCACCATCATCTCCACCAGCACCATCATCACAACTCCGTACCTCTGTAACAATTGGGTTGAATCTTGCATACTACTTAGGGGAAACTTTCCCGGTGTTGATTACTTGTTATAGTTGATGCTATTGAGTGGAACCATTGAATTATTGTTCATGTTCAGATTGTTACTTATCATTATTTCATCGCTGATCTTGATCCATATGATGTCTCGTGAGTAGTTCGTTTAGTTCTTGAGGACATGGGAGAAGTTATGTTGTTAGTAGTGGAATTGTGTTGAGAAAGATTTAATGGTTTGATATTTAAGTTGTGGTGTTATTCTTCTAGCGGTGTCATGTGAACATCGACTATATGATACTTCACCTTTATGGGCCTAGGGGAATGCATTATGTATTTGGATACTAATCATGGGGTTGCCGGAGTGACAGAAACCTGAAACCCCGTTAGGAAACCTTTGCATAAGGGAGTGTAGGATCTCAAAGTTTAAGGCCGTGGTTAGGTTTTTATCTTAGTTACTTTCTTGTAGTTGCGTATGCTTACAAGGGGTATAATCACACGTATGTATTAGTCCTAGGAAGGTCGGTACATTAGCATAGGTTCACCCACACAACACTTATCCAACCAGAGAAGATTAATCAACTATATGAAGCGAAAGCACTTGACAATATTCCCATGTGTCCTCGAGAACGTTTGGTCATCTTAAGTAATAAAACCGGCTTGTCCTTTGCTAAAGAAAGGATTGGGCCACTTGCTGCAATTATTATTATTGTCTTTTATTTACTCGCACTTCATTAATCTGCATTATCAAAAAACGCTAAAAATCCATTTGCTAAGTATTTACAAAGAATTCCTGATCCAAACCACTTGTCAACACCTTCTGCTCCTCGTTGGGTTCGACACTCTTACTTATCAAAAATACTACGATACACCCCCTATACTTATGGGTCATCAAGACTATTTTCTAGCGCCGTTGCCGGGGAGTGAAGCGCTATTGAAGAGTGGGACTGGTAAATGAAACTTCTATTGTGAGTATTGTTTATTTCTGTTTGTTACTTTATTCTCAATATGGATAATTCACTTAGTTTCTTATTTCGGAATGCTACTACCACTGCTAAGGTAGTAGATGAACCACCACCTGCTGAATTGATCCTTTTATAATACCTACAAAAATTGTTGATCGTGTTATGGATAACTACTATTTTGGAGATGGAACTATCCATCCCGGTGATCATTTGCTTTTTATACACGAATTATGCGAATTGTTCAAGTGTGCAGGTGTTACAACAGATCAAGTTAAGAAAAAGTTATTCTCTGTATCATTAAAAGGCAGAGCTGAGGAATGGTATAAGCTGCTAAAAAATGGCCAATCACTTGAATGGGAGGAAATTGTACCCCTCTTTTATTTTAAATTTTATCCTCCTAGTGAGATTCATAAAGATCAGAATCAAATATATAACTTTTGGCCTCGTGATGGAGAGAGTACCACCCAAGCTTGGGGGAGATTGAAGTCACTAATGCTCAAATGTCCTATTCATGAGCTCCCTAATAATAATATTATTAATAACTTTTATGCAAGGCTTTCTCTTCATGATAAGGATCTATTGGATGCTTGTTGTGCTGGATCATTTATACATATGAAAGAAGAAGCTAAATGGGATCTTCTAGACCGTATTCAAGACAATGCTAAAGCATGGGAGAATGATAAAGAAAGAAAGTCAGGTATAAATTATGATTATGATTTCATTAAATCTTTTATGGGAACTGATGACTTTCATAATATTAGTGTAGCTTATGGTCTTGATTCTCAAAGTATTGCAAATTGTTTTAAGGCCTTTGCCTCTTATATTGAAATTACTAAAAAGAAATGGAACAAGTATCATGAGGCATATAAAGATACTGTTAATTGTGTTCCTGCTAGAAATACTGAAGTTTATATTGTTGATCATATTTTACCTGAACCTTACATTGAGAAAATACCTTTCCCTGTTAAGGTAAAGAAGCATTCTATGATAACTAGTATGGTTAACAAAAGTACAAAGAAAGCTGTAGAACCTGATGAACAAATAGATGTTGAACCTGCAGAAGCAATTGAGAAAGACTTTGTCTCTAAAAATGTAGAAGATGGGTACATTATCCTTTGTAAGGATACTTCTAATATTGTTTCACATCCTAGTAGAACTAGGAAGGCTAGTGTCCCTGTGTTTTCTGTCAGAATAAGTGATCATTTCTACTATGGTTCATGTGATAGTTATATCGTTAAATTTATTCATGATGCTGAAAGTTATTATGAGAGAGGGAAAATTGTTTTTATGCATCTCAATAATATTAAGTTTCCTCGCTTTATGCTGAAAGTATTTATGTTGCACTTGTTTTGCCTTCCTATGCTAGTAGCCTCCGGTTTCAATAATTTATTTTCTTACAAAATTCCCTTGCATAGGAAGTGGGTTAGACTTAAATATGTGTATATTTGCTCCTTGATGCTCTCTTTTACTGCAATTCATATGTGAGCATCATTGAAATTTATCATGCCTATCTTAATGGCTGTAAAGAAAGAGCCTTTTGGGAGACAACCCAATGTATTTTTGCTTCTAGTTTTTGTTTATTTGAGTTTTGGAAGTTATTGCTTCTGTAATAACCTCGCCTTATCCTTTTTGTTTGATTTTTGTGTCAAGATCAGCCTCTAATGAGAGAGAAGTAAGATTTGGGGAACTTGCTGTCCCAAAACAGATTTTTGTGCTTCATTGTAAAAAATCGTGAAAAATTCCAGCACGTCGTACTGATCTGTAATTGTTTGTGTGCATGCCCCAGGTTATTATTTAACTTTCATTAGTTTTGCACTTTTTGATTTGAGCAACAAAAGATTTTCTAAAAAATTGATCTTTACCTGCTGGTCTGTTTTGACAGATTTCTGCCATTTTTGCATTTGCCTCTTAAATCGATTACCTTTTTGAATTCTTTTTGGGGTTCAAAAGGAGTTGTTTCAGTAGCTTATGTTTTGATGGATTTCAGTTGAAATTGAACCTAAAGGTTTATTATCTTGCATGCACTAATGTTGCTAATGAAGATTGTGTGAAGTTTTGTATGAAAGAATTTTTCAAGTGGTAGGAGAGAATGATGTAATGAGATGAAGAATGGTCAAAAGACTCAAGCATTATATTTCTGGAGATTCTTATAATAAAGATATTGATATTATTCAGGTGGTGACTCCAGAAGAATTTATTAAAGACCAAATTCAGAAACTGCAGAGTCCGTTTTCGAATAGGTAACAGTTCTGGTAAGAAAAGGTCCGCGAAAAACTTTTCAATTTATATTTTTGCAGTTTTTATCTAACATGGAAAATAATGAGTCAAAAAAGGGACGGAAACGGATCCCGGGGGCTCACACCACCCCGTGGCGCGGGCCCACCTAGCTGTGCCACCAGGGGGTGTGGCCACCTCGGAGCCCGTCTACGACCCGTTTTGTTCCAGTACCTTCCTTTTGTTGTTAAACTTTGTAATATATAATCCCCCGGATCCCCCGAGGTCTGTATATCGTGTTCCATCGTGTTTTTGTTTTGATCTGTTTCTATCAGGAACTATTCTCAAGTTTAGAAGCACAATGGTCTCCACCAACAATAAGGGCAAGAAGCCTATGGAAGATGATCTCTAAGACCCCAAGCAAGAGGAGGAGATCAAGGGTGAAGTTGAAGAGGAAGTGAAGGAAGACCAGCATCCGTGCACCACCACCACCATTGCAAGCATTTGAGTGATGGCACGTCCTGTCAAGCTCAAAAGGACTGCACAGATGTCCACTGGAGGGATGGTTCCACGCCTTTGCTTGGCTTCATGGTCAACTCCTCCACCCACCCAGAATCCTTTCCATACCCTTATACACGAGCAGCAATTCCAAAAGATGCCTAAGGAAAAATTACCCTCCAATTGGGACATGCCTCGTTCTAACCATGCAGGAAAGGAACACTTTA
The DNA here is from genome assembly GCA_916181665.1 of Avena sativa. NCBI lineage: Eukaryota > Viridiplantae > Streptophyta > Magnoliopsida > Poales > Poaceae > Avena > Avena sativa. The sequence continues at coordinate 42,616,563 of OV702287.1, read as the reverse complement.
AGGAGGAAGAGTGGGGAAAGAATCACAAGGCTGGGATTCACAGTCTGACATGATCATGAACCGCGTTGAGCAAAAATTTGGAGTTGATTCATACTCTCACCTTCGAGATTGAGGATTTGAAGAAATTGATTGAAAAACTTATCGAGAGAACACCACCACCACCGAGGGAGTAATTCGTCATCAGGTTTTGGCATCCCCTTGGTTTGTTCCAAGCTTGGGGGAGTGCCGCGGTATCACATCATTATCTTTCATCTTTTTACCTTTTTAGTAGAGTCATATCATGAATAGAGAAGTTATCATATAGGATGGTTTGCATTGTGGAAGTATCTCTCCTCTAGTTATTTATCTATGTATCCCTTAGTGTGAGTTGCCGTTATGGAATATTAATGAGAAGTTTTATCATTTACTTTTTGCACATCTTATTTTAGTTTGCAATTTCTATTATATGATTGATCTTGTTGTTAGTATTGGTATCACTTTGGGATCATTAAGTAAATTTAGTTGGTTTTGGCAAACCTAGTCGGGTTAGTAGCAACACTATTTGAGGATTGAATGGAAAAGAGAAAAGTAATTTTAGAAATATAATTTCATTATCTTTCTTTCTTGATTGTCTCATAAGCTTAGTATTCTCTAGTTAAGATCTTTTGTGTTTCCAAGGAAGATTGCATGATTGTTTCTATAACTTGTATGTTTGTTTGTTTCCTTCAACTCTTATGCTTGCTACCCAACTTTGCTAGCCAAAAACCTGTACTAAGAGGGAATGCTTCTCATGCATCCAATCCATGAACTAAAACCTATGCCATTTGTGTCCACCATATCTACCTATTAGCATTATTGCTATTTCAAGTAAATTCTCAAGTTTTATCTATCTTCCAAATTAAACTTGTTATGTGAAAACTAGTGATTAAAGCTCTCACAAACTTGATGGCACAGTTTATATTCTTGTACTTAATAAATTTGAACCATTGTGACTATCTTATGAAGCTTGTATGCTTGCAAATTATAAGTTGGGAGTTAGCAAAACCATGTTATCATGGCGTTCGCTTTCAACATTGTACTTATTATTTAGTTGATATCATGTTCTTTTGTTTATGGATGCCGGCGGTGTGAAATAAAATGGGAGCTTGTAAGCTCATGGAGTTAGTATATGTGTTAGAGAAACGCCTGGGCAACTAGCCTAAGCCATGCCTAATCATGGTGGAAACTTGCAGCATAACCATAGTGGCATTCTATGAAGCATCCTCAAAAAAAACCTATGAAAATAGCGAATAAAAAGATCGCTGAGATGCTCATTGTCTGTTGCCTTGTCATTTTGATATGGGATAGCTCCTGTGTCATGGGATAAGGGGTACCCCGTTGGCGGTTTTCTATGATACACATACACTTACAATGACAAGAACTTACCGGAGACCAAAGTTGAGTAGCATGAGGTCTAGTACTCGTACTCAAGGGGCATGAGACTTTTAACTTATAATTTGTCAAGCATATAACTCATGTTTTCCCTCACATTAACTTTAATCACTTCAAGATGCTTATGATAGGGGCAATGAGAGCTGAAAGCTAGTAAGTGCCATAATTTTTGGAGGCTCTTTATGAAACTTGAAATCCATGCTTCCCTCTGCGAAGGGCCTATCTTTTACTTTTTATTTGAGTCAGTAAACCTATTCCTTTCTATCTCAAGCAAGCATTTGAGTTGTTGTAATTCAACCATCCATATGATGATTTATTCAATCATGTTTATTATGCTCCTTGTTTTGCACACTACTCTTATCTGAGTGAATCTTACTTTGAAGGCTATCATTGAAAACCCCATTAAATTTGACTCCTGCAATTTTTTAATTGTTCTCTGACCAAGAACAAAAGTTTGCCATTACCAATTATGATTTACTTTGTGTATCTTTATTGTGTTTCCCTTACTCATTGCAAGTTAAGTTATATAATAGTGAGTTCTATTATGATTTGTGTATTGATGAATGTGATGCTTCTTGTCTGTATTCTCTTTATCAACACTTCACTCCATAAACCTGTGGTCATGTTTATTGAGCTTAGTTTTTGCTTAGGGACAAGCGAGGTCTAAGCTTGGAGGGAGTTGATATGTCCATTTTGCATCACTATTTTATATCATAATTTACTGCTATTGATTGATATATTTCATATTAAGAGATGATACTTATGTTATTTCATCTATTTTTGCATGATTGATGACTTTTGGAGGATGAACCACCGGAGTCAGGATTCTGATGGAAAAAGAGCTGTCCAGATGCAATATTCGCGAAGATCAGAAAATCCCGGAAAATATATAAAAATTCCTATTTTTCTAGAAGACAAAGGAGGCTAGAAGGAGGAGTGGAGATGGGCCACAGGGGGCCCACACCACCCCCTAGCACGGGTCCCCCTGGCCGTGCCACCAGGTGGTGTGGCCACCCTTGCCCACCTCCAGCATCACCCTTTGGCGTATATAATCCCCTCGAAACCCTAAGACTGGGGGAGCGACCACAGAAAGATTCCGTCGCCTCTGCGGGGCGGAAACTATAGCGAGAAAAAGAGCTCTCCGGCAGGCAGAAATCTGTTGGGAAAATTCCTTCCCGAAGAGGGGCAATCGTCGCCATTAACACCATCATCAAGCTGGACTTCATCATGATGATGATCATCATCATCTCCACCAGCACCATCATCACCACTCCGTACTGCTGTAACAATTGGGTTGAATCTTGCATAGTTCTTAGGGGAAACTTTCACGGTGTTGATTACGTGTTGTACTTGATGCTATTGAGTGGAACCATTGAATTATTGTTCATGTTCAGATTGTTACTTATCATTATTTCATCTCTGATCTTGATCCATATGATGTCTCGTGAGTAGTTCGTTTAGTTCTTGAGGACATGGGAGAAGTCATGTTGTTAGTAGTGGAATTGTGTTGAGAAAGATTTAATGGTTTGATATTTAAGTTGTGGTGTTATTCTTCTAGTGGTGTCATGTGAACATCGCATGATACTTCACCTTTATGGGCCTATGGGAATGCATTGTGTATTTGGATACTAATCATGGGGTTGCCGGAGTGACAGAAACCTGAACCCCCGTTAGGAAACCTTTGCATAAGGGAGTGTAGGATCTCAAAGTTTAAGGCTGTGGTTAGGTTTTTATCTTAATTACTTTCTTGTAGTTGCGGATGCTTGTAAGGGATATACTCACAAGTATATATTAGTCCTAGGAAGGTCAGTACATTAGCATAGGTTCACCCACACAACACTTATCCAACTAGAGAAGATTAATCAACTATATGAAGCGAAAGGACTTGCCAATATTCCCATGTGTCCTCGAGAACGTTTGGTCATCTTAAGTAATACAACCGGCTGTCCTTTGCTAAAGAAAGGATTGGGCCACTTGCTGCAATTATTATTATTGTCTTTTATTTACTCGCACTTCGTTTATCTACATTATCAAAAAACCCTAAAAATCCGTTTGCTAAGTATTTACAGAGAATTCCTGATCCAAACCACTTGTCAACACCTTCTACTCCTTGTTGGGTTCGACATTCTTACTTATCAAAAATACTGCGATACACCCCATGTACTTGTGGGTCAGCACTCTTCCTAGTGGATAGACTAAACACTCAAGACATGGTGGAAAGGACGCATTGGCATCTGAACTCTGGCGTCAACTGTGCATTGTGTGATCAACAAGGACGTGAGACACGGGAACATCTCTTCTTCAATTGCAGATATGCTGCCGGAGTGTGGAATCAACTAGGAATTACTTGGACTTCGGATCAGAGCATTGCAGTGATGTTTGATATGGATAAGGGCTCTTTTCAAGGGCCCAAATTCATTGAAGTGGTAACCTGTGCTCTGTGGGTGATTTGGAAAATCAGAAATGGGAAGAGTTTTGAAGGCAAGCGAGCACTCTTTCAGACTTGGAGATCAGTTTTTAAATATGATCTTGGACTCATTATTCACAGGGTTAAGCCCGTGCATAAGTCTCCACTCTCTGCTTGGATAGACTCTTTTTGAATACTTCCCTTTCCACTAGTGTGGGTAGCTTTCTTTGCCATGTAAATAGTGTTGTATGTGTGTACTCTTGACCCTGTCGTGGGGTCTATTTTGCTTCTTTATAATATAAGAAAAATACCGTAGGGGTTTCCCCAACGGTTTTACGGTCAAATATAGTGGATGAGATCATCCTTTTTTTCTTTTAACCATTGATGTAGCACTCACATACAATTCCTAATTCGACATTTTTTAAGGACCATTCCTTCATCAATTCATATTCCGAAACTATTTCAAAATCTCTTTTAGAAATGTATTACAACATATTATCATAATGTGATTTCTATTTTCGTGCCCCTGGTTCGTTAGTTGTACTCAGTTTTCTCTAGCTGCTTAACTTTTCCTCACTTTTTCCCTCTCCTTCTCAGAAACTCATCTAAGAGCTCGAACAACAGCTGCCGTCAGGTTGACCGTTGGCTGACGTGTGGGGCCGCGCAGTCTAGGACCATGTGGGGCTGTTTGGTCAGGAACGCGTTATGCTGACGTGTGGGGCCGTGCCATGTGGGGCTGGTTTGTTGGGAACGCGTTATGGGGACATGGTGTGGGACCATGCGGGGCACGTTTTGTGGTTTACGTGCGCCCGGTCATCAAAATTGGAAGTTTTCATTTTTGTTATTTTTATGATTGGCCTTTTTAAGAGCGCCTTTTCCCCTCTCTCTCGCTAACATTTGTGTTTTTTTGCCCAAAAAGGTAGCGAATCTAGAGCAACTTCTCTCTTCATTTGTTGTTCCTTTTGGCCCTCGTTTTCCCCCAATCTGGTAGCAAATCTAGAGCAGCAAATCTAACTAGCAACATAAATAAATTCAGTAAACAGAGCAGATGTAGATAAAACAGCTAGTATAGGATATATAGTACGATACATAACGAGGTTCGACAATTAGGCTGCTCAGCAGCAGCAGCGGACAAGTTTAACATAGACAAGACAAAAGAAGCTGCTTTATAGCAGCAGCAGTAGCACAATATCAGTGGCCCCTCATGGCCTCTACTAGGAGGGCCTCCTCCTCCTCCACTTCTTGTTGCCCAGTCCCTTGACCTTGGGCGCCTTGGGCTTGATCGGGGGCATGCGACCCTCCTTGATGGCCACCTTCTGGAGGTTGCAGAGGTGAAGACCGAGCGCCTAGTGCTTGGCTATAAAGCCGTGGACGTTCATAGACTCGCCACATGTCTCATGTCCTCGACATGATTCATGAGGGAGTTGAAGTCAGTGGCACGGAGCCTCCTGGTGGTGCAGAAGGGGCACCTGTAGAAGTTGCTGGCGAAGAAATTGTCATACTGACCGGACTTCAGCCTCCTCAGCACATGACGAGTCTTAGTTTCCTTGGACTCGTCGTCGCTGTGGAGGTCGCTTCTATCCTCCTGTTGCAAAAAACAGTAGAGTGCAATAAGGTCATGAATTAACCGATTGAGATCCCCTAATTATTCCCCAAATCTCAAACCAAATTGAATACTGACCCCAACTACGAATAGGGGGATTCCAATAGGAACATGGGGAATCATTGAAATACGAACAGGGGGATTCATCGAAATACGAGATCTAACACAAGAGGATTACCTACTGTAAAAATACGAACAGCCGAACCTTAATAACATTCGATCTAGCATCCAACAATGGGAATGGGGAAAGAACAAGGGAAGGGGAGAAAACCCTAGTTACCTCCGACCATGGGTCGGCAATGTTGGTGTCGTAGGGGTTCTCCGGCCTTATGTAATCAACTCCTCGTAGGGGTCCCAGCCAAGCGGGATCTTCCCGATACCGGCGGGGGCCTCCTCACCGATGGACACGGCGGAAGCGGGGATGGGGGTCTGGACAGGGATGGCGGTTGCCTTCGATGCCTTGACGGGAGTCTGTATAGGGACGAGGGCCTCCTCGACGGCGGACTTGGAGGCGCCGATGGACACCATGCCTTTCTTCTCCATCGCCGGTGTGGTTGGGGGTTTTCTTGGGGGTTTGCAAAAGGTGATGGGACAGTGGAGATGGTTGAGTGAGCGAGTGAGTGATGAGTGAGAGTGAGGAGGCCTCTATAAAGGAGAAGGGAAGCGATGTTTCGTTGCACCACCGTGCACCGCATAACCGCGTATGCTACTGCACCGTGCGCGGCCACACGTGTCCGCTACTGCCCCGTGCGCCGCACACGCATACCGTGAGCCACATTTTTCCCTCGTGTCTAACCTTGGCGACTTAGTTGTGCTCTGTTTTGCCCTCGAGTGTAACACTGACAGTTTGGTTCTACTCAGTTTTGCCCTCTAGTACTAACACTGTCGTGTGCAATATACTCAGTTTTACCCTCTGGTGGCTGGTCAATAGATAGTCAACAAATGGGTTTTAGCTAGCTAATTGAGTCATTGTATGCACAACAAATTCAAAAAGATCAAAACATAGTGGCATCTACCCACGAAGTCTTATTATGTGACCTCCAACCATAAGAAATATATATAAATCAAGTTTTAACCTACATCACCACTTCTCAAATCACCTACTATGTATGAAGGTTCATGGCTTTCTACTGAAGCCTCTTCCTAAAACATCCCTCCCCAAAACATAGTTTGTCTGAATGAGGCAATAATTGTCAAACTGGTGTATATTTGAATTGCAAATAGTTTGATGTATGGAAATATGTATTTTACTGTATAAAAGATGCATTTTCCATTTTTTAAATGTCTTTTTATTTTCTATTTGAATCCCTTAGTCAGTTTTGTCCTTGATTCTTAATTTCTACTCAGTTTTTCCCTTGGTTTTTAAGTTCTACTCCGTTTTCCCCTCTCTTAGTCATAATCTCTCACACCTGTGCTCATCTTGGCTTCTACACTCTGATTGGTTGAGACAATTGTCACGCGGATCGTGCCCACCAACCGTTGATCCTCTGTGATCTAGCAAATAGTATAACCCCTATATCTGTCGGGGGCACCCCTCTATCCATGCAAAATAGCGAGTTTTCCACCGCTACTTTAACTCCATAAACAAATGAATTTGAATATAATTTTAAGGGAAAGTGTTCAAAGGTGTATAATTTGTGCATTTCATTCCACTATATGAAAATGATAATTTCTCAAGATTTTCTTAGCACAATATTATCACATATTAAGTGTGATTTCAAAGAGTTCAAATGTGTATATTTTCTTATACGCAAGTTTATACATTACATTCGACTCTATGAAAATGGGGAAGAAAATGATAATCTCTCAAAATTTTGCTAGCACATCATTATCTCATTGTTAAGTGCAATTTCAAAGTGTTGAAAGGTTTAAAATTTTAGTATACGCAAGTTTATGCATTATATTTCACTCCATGGAAATGATAAATGATTAGGATTTTATTAGCACAAGATTATCATGTCCTAAGTGCGATTTCAAAGAGTTCAAAGGTGTATAATTTTCATATATGCAAGTTTATGCATTACATTCCACTATATGAAAATGTCAATCTCTCAAGATTTTCTTAGCACACCATTATCACATATTAAGTGCGATTTCAAAGAGTTCAAATGTGTATAATTTTTGTATCTGCAAGTTTATGCATTACATTCCACTCTATGAAAATAGGGGAGAAAATGATAATCTCTCAAAATTTTGTTAGCACATCATTATCACGTATTAAGTGCGATTTCAAAGTGTTCAAAGGTTTATAATTTTCACATATACAAGTTTGTGCATTACATTCCACTCTATGAAAATGGTAATCTCTCAACATTTTCTTAGCACAACATTATCACGTATTAAGTGTGATTTCAAAGAGTTCAAAGGTGTATAATTTTCGTATATGCAAGTTTATGCATTAAATTCCACTCTATGAAAATGGGGGAGAAAATGATAATCTCTCAAAATTTTGTTAGCACATCATTATCACGTAATAAGTGCCATTGCACAGTGTTCAAAGGTTTCTAATTTTCGTATACGAAAGTTTATGCATTATATTTCACTCCATGGAAATGATAAATGATCAGGATTTTATTAGCACAATATTATCATGTCCTAAGTGCGATTTCAAGGAGTTCAAAGGTATATAATTTTTGTATCTGTATTACATTTCACTGTATGAAAATTAAGTGAGACAAAGGGCTGCTGTCGCCAGAGAATAAGAAGAAAGGGGAGGCAACAACACGTGCGCGGGGCTGGCTGGGGTTTCCATCTTGCAACGCTAACCTAGGTAAGTTGTGGGCCTGATGCTCACGTGGATAAGCTGTGGGTCCGATGTTGACCTGGATAAATGGAAAGAGGTGTCCACTACGGGAAGCGACTGAATGCAGTCCTACTTGTTAGCATATAACACCAAGAGTCCAATACGGGACCCGATAGAACACGACCCTACTTGTCAGCACATAACGGCGAGGGTCCACTACGGGACCCAACTGAATGTGGCCCCACTTCTCAGCACGTAACTACAAGACTGACGGACAACGAGTTTTCATACCATGTGAGAGTTTCGTACAAGGAGATGGGAAAAAGTTAGGAAAAGTTAAGCAGATGGGGAGAACTGAGTACAACTAACGAACCAAGGGTACGGAAATAGAAATCCATATTGTAATATACTTTCTTCATTATAAATCATTATTTATCAGTACTTGCACCTTTTATTCTTAGTGTGTCATACACATATAAGAATTATCCTGCCACTCAATATATGTTCCTTGCATATTTGAGTCTGAAACTTATATTGCTCCCACTCAAGAATATGCCGTTCACATATTAATTTAGGAAGACTTTTATAGCTCCCACACAATTTCATGCAAATTGCATATCTTCTCAATATTTTGAATAACTTCAAAATCCATTGATTAATTATCAAATTGAGAGTTTCTTTTACGAGACACTAGTACTTTACTAGTATAAAATCCACTAGACTTCAGCACTTCTGAATAAAAATCTTTTGAATTCGTCTAAGACATTATTTGCTGTGAATCATGCTTTGTCTTCCAAATTTTCCATCATGACCTTGTGGTCCTTTGGAAAAATCAAGTAACCCCTTTACTTGACAAGATTTAGTAACGCTTTACTTTCTAATCTTAAGTGAAATTTACTTCTAGGATTTCTCATAACTTTAGTTTACCATATCTTACTTTGTAGTTCGTAGGTATGTCACGTTCTGATAACATGACAAGTGATTCATAAATGTCTCCATACAAGATGTATGGTACATTTGCGAATCCTACTTCATGTAGTAAAAACACTAGTGGGGAAAACACAATGATCATTACCATTGATCCTTTCCTTTATGTGAAGTGATGTGTTTTGGAACACATTCCGTTGCACTTCTCAACACTCTGATGTGGGGTTATGAACCCCATCATGCTTTCACGATCTTCCATTATCTTCATTGTTGAGAATACATACTTCCTCGAGAATGCACCAAAAATTCAGAAATACTAGTTTTTCCTATCTTATGGTTCAGCCATGGATTTTGTATTCAAAGTTTCCAATGAATACTCTACAAGCACTTGTTCGCTATTGCTTCGGTGATATCGGATAACTCCAAAACTTCCACGATAATCCATACAAGATATGGTGCTGATCTCACGAATTTCAGATGGTTCACTTAATAATCTAAATGAGTGTTTGCTATTTTCAACTAATGGTCTTTACACTAACACTAACATGCTTTATTTGGTGCCATCTATTCACCCATTTAATATCAAATATCACACTGTGATGCTTTGCATTTCAACGTGTTAAAATGCATTGCATTTCATAAGTCTTTATGACAATCATATAACGTCGAATTTCATTACCATTGATCAAATCGTAGTAATTAAATTCTCTTTTATCTTCAATACCCTTTGATGCTAAAATTCTTTGATCATATCAAATAGTTTCATGCTTATGTTTCATTTGGTAAACTCTCTTACTAAAATAAACAATCACCACTTTGTTGAAACATGGTACATCGAATATGTATAATCTTTCAACAATTCATCAAACACTTTGTATTTTGCAATACGTGGTGTTTCAGTTATCTTACCGAACTTGGGCATGATTTATATGTGACAAGATATAAAATTACATTCACATATTATCAACATAACTTTGAATTTTAAACAATGGTTTCATTCAAAATGAATATATTATTAAGTTGGGTATTTTTCACATTTCAATATTTTAGAAATGTTCATGCATTATCAATTAGTTTTACAACACGAATAATTTACACATAATTGAAAAACATATTATAACACCCTCGCTTGATAACGCTGAGTTCCTATGTATAGTATCAATCTCTGGATCGGTTCACTGGCACACACAGTACAGATGAATACCAAACAACATAACATTGTATCATTATTACATCGAATGATCTAGAATTTACAATTATTACATAATGCATAGCTCAAAGTCTAGCTCAAGTAGTCAAGTAGCATACGGAAGCATAAATAGATAGTAGGCTCCATCTTCAATTGTGCCATATGCGAACAATGTCGAGTGGAGGCTCGCAACCTAAATCGTTCACTCAGAATCAGAACATCCTGCAACATAAAAATGTAGCAGCCCCGAAGGGTCAATACTTGGAATGTATGGCAAGTAGCGCTAAGTAAGTAGAAAATACACCTAGCATCTACATGCTTATTTGGCTAGTAGAGATTTGGCTAGCTTGCACTTTTCAAATACCTTTATCATACTTTTACAAACCAATTTTATTCACAAAAACCCTTTAAGTTCACCCATCGAATTTTAGTAATCAAGAAATAAGGATGAGTGAGAATTTTTCATAGCCTCGATATCAAGCAACTCAATCGTCCATAACCTGGGACACGGCTAAGTACTTAGTTTTTACACCCTGCAGGGGTTTGTACACTTTACCCATGTGACCTGGCCAACCCAGGTCGTACCACCACACTCATATTGTGTGATGATAGGGAGAAGTCCAAGAAGAGACCATTCGAGAAGTAGATCCCCAAACCCCACTGCGCACCGGTCCTAACCTACCATTCACTATATCTCTGGCTACGCTGGGTTCGGGTCACCACGACCTACTAAGTCCAACCAGCCACCCATTCTTACTGGCACATGGTTGCACACGTAAGCTTCTATAATAAAGAAAACTAATCCTTCTCAGAACCCTGAGCGGGATTCCCCACCATTATTCACACTTTGTTGACAATCTGACCACTCCGCCCAGGTGGTTCATTGACATTATGTTGTTTTAGTTAATAAAAACATATAATCCACCATAATGTGATCCCTTCCCTGACCTTACAGTAGGTCTAAGCACTTCTACCATACGGAGGCTCAACTACAAGGGATTCCTACCACAATATATATAGGATATAGTATAGCATAGTAATTCCTACACATGCATCTATAGAAATACACTACACATACATAAGAGAAAATAGTAGGACAAAGTATGATCAAAATAGTATCTACTTGCCTTGGTGGTAGGAGTCGAGAGTACAATCCTCGCAGAAACAAGCGTTGCACTCGTCATAATCTACACGATACAATTGCAACACATAAACAATCATACACAATCATAGACAAATGCACAAATACATGAATGCTGGTTTAATAAAAGTTTCAGTAGCACCTTTTTATGTTCATACATACTGAATGCATTCATGGAAAACCATTAATGCATCAAAATCAAAACATGCAATTTGTTATTCAAATTAATAGGCCTTTAGGCAAAATACTAAGCCTCTACAATAAACAATACAGTAAAATCTAGGCAAAAAGGATATATAGATCTTTTTCAATAATTTTTATAGTGCAATGTGCCTTTTATTAAGCTCATAAAGATTAGTACAATATACTTGAAATTTTATTTTAGAATCAAATTCTACACAATTTTGTGATTTCAGAGACATTATTTACATTTTTTTGAACAGTAGTTATTTTCTTATGAATTTATTACTCCAAAAAGGATATTAGTCAATTTAAATAATTACAAAATGTTACAGTAATTTCCTGAACCAATGGCATAATAATATTCTACATGAAATCAGCTTTGCATCGGTATGTTATTTGTTATTTTTGGACCCGTTAATCATTTTGTACGAATTTTAGAAGTTATACATGTTTTCTGTCCTTTTTATAAATTTTCAGAAAAAGAAAAATGCAGGGAATATTCCTGCTGACCAGTGGGGTCTAGCTGACGTGGCGGTTGACCGGTCAGCGGTCAGCGCCGAGGTCAGCGATCAATCCTGGCCGTTCGTTTCAGATCTGAGGGTGGCGATCGCGAGCATCGAGCTCACCTAGCTCGTCGGTGATAGGCGGTGGCGGCGGCTCGGTGAGGTGGCAGGGTGGTGCTCTGGCGATCCTCGATGGCAGCAAGAGGGTCAACAGAAGGCGGGGGTTATTAGTGGGGTCTCTGCCATCCTCGACGTCGATTATTTCTTCCTCGGACAGTGGTGAAGGGTGGCTGGAGGTGTGAGGCGTCAGTGGTACTCCGGCGAGCAATCCCTGGCGCCTCGGAGATCTGGAGAGGGGAAATAGGGGCAGGAGATGCGGTGAGAAACAGGGATAGTATCCAGATGGATAAGGAGGGTCGGGGGCAACAGTAGCAAGCTCTACCGCGAGCTCGAGGCTCGGCAATGGTGAGCTCTGGTAGCGAGATGGGGAATCAACCGAGCAGCGGCTAGGGCTCACGAAAAACCGAAAGAAAAGAGGGGAAAGATGCGGCACAGATTCAATTTAAAGGGGAAAAACAATTCTGAGGCGGGGGTGGAAGAATCGGGCTGGAATCGGAGGATTTCAGGGCGGCGGTTCCTCTCAGAGTCCGGGTCGAGGAAGAACAACAACTGCAGGGGCTGATAGGTGGGGTCCACGCGTCAGGAAGAGAGGAGAGTGTGTGGGCTTCGGGATGGGCGCTGGCGGCTGCGGTTGCTGGGCTGCGGGCGGGCCGGGCCGAGATGCTGCACTGCGTTGGCTCGCTGTTGCGCGCGCGAGTGAGCGGTAGATAGGTGCTGGGCCGGTTGTGCTAGGCCGCTCTAGTCCGGTAGGTTAGGTTTCCTTTTTTTCTATTTATTTTCATTCTTTTTCTTTTTCTTATTTTTTTTATCTTTTTCATATAACCTCCAAATGGGATGATTTTTATCTTCAATTTTTTCTAAAAATCAGAGGATCAACATAGGATCCTTTTTGTCAACAATTTGACTATTTCTAAATAGTGATTTTATAAGTCCATGTATAATCCTTTTTAGGAACATTTTTGTGATTCCATTTAGGGTTTGAAAACGGGGTTTTGCAACTCAAATTTTTCATGAATGCAAATGATGCAATGCAAATGCATTTTTTCTAGTCCCAAATTTCTAAAATATTGGGATGTGACACATATAAACACAAATAGAAATCATTCATGAAAGTAGAACAACTATTTGTTACAAACTCATATGAATAACCGTCTCACGAAGTGTGTGACACACTAAAGAAGTTTACAATCCATCGATTACAATAATTATCCAAAACTATAAAGTAAATAATAATTGTTGAGGGAGAGTGTCGTTGGCTATCATCATCATGCTCGCCATCAACATGCAACATCACCTCCTCTCTAGCAAGCATCTCTCATGCAGAAGGACCTGTTTTCACGAAACAGAACAAGTATCAGGTACTTCAATACTACAACAAGTGTTTGCAAGATTATAACATTTATAAAATTGTATATCATATATACCTTTTTCATTGATGACCTCTCAGGCAATGGGTTCAACCTTCACGTTCTTGAAATGTAATATGAACTCATGGAAATCTAATGTTTCTGTATCACCTCTCCTGATGCAAGTCCAGACATATCCTCCGTAGTTGGGAGGCAGCGACCGAAGTAATACGCCTATCACAAAGGAGTCGTCCATCTAGTAGTCCATGAAGTAAACTAGTCTCATGTGTTCATCATGCATGCACTCCAAGTGACTCTCTAGACAGGTGTGTTCCTCCATCTGTATGGAAAGGAAATCTCCAAGCAGCTCGTGCTTCAACATGGCCTACGAACTCCGCTCTCAGCTGATCCACCATCGCATATGGTTCAAGATCACCCATGAGTGGATGTAGTCCGTTCACCATCCCGTAGCGCATTATCACTTGAATGTAAGTGGGCATCTCTTGATGATAATAGTGGTCTGCCCGCTCTCATGGGGTCTCATAGTCATCTGGCTCGGCCAAGTCCATCGTGAGGCATATGTAATCTACCACATTGTTCTTAGTAAGGAGATCATTCAGACGCACAAGCCACTCAGGGAAGTTGGATCCATCAAGTCTAAGCTTGTCAACAACTACCCATTCAGCAATCTCAAAAGAAGCTTTAGGGCGAGTCATTTCTACATTTACAATTGCAAAAGGAATTTAGACTAAGTTTATGATCTATGTGAGTTAAACAAGAACTCCACTAAAATACTATCCACAAAAAGGTTTTAGTGATTACACGATCCCCATTCACTACACCACCCCCGATCATCACGGCCGGCGATATGGTTGCAAAGGTGGACTCCGAAACATCGATCACATCATTTATGCGATACGTGCTTGATCTTTCGATCATCCGTTTTCTGGGCCTGAAAACAATAAATTTTTCCTACGAAAAGAACCCTAATGCCAGGACCTATGTATTAGTAATGTAGTTACGTGAGGGGCTTTTCATAAACTTACCCTTGAAGACTAAAAAGGGTTGTCAATGCTCAGGAGAACATGGCTGATGTAGTCATCCTGACGCTAACCTCGGGATCATGTTGAAGTCCGACGGACCCTACGGCTCCGATGACTCCTAGTGCCCCAAGTGTTGCACGTCCGAGGGAGTATCACACGTCCGGTGCCTGAAGATGACTCCTGCTCCTAAGATCCAACAGCAGTTGCGGAAGTAGACCTTATGGATCTGAATTCCGCAGCACGACAGTGCTCGGCAGTGAAGAGCTCTCCTGTTCACGTAGTCCAGACTTGGGACCGCAGTCATGAGAGAGAGTATCAACTGAAGGTCTCCCCAAAAGAGAGGGAAACTTTTATTGATTATTGTGTATTTATTTTCCCAAGATATCTCTCTTTATATAAGGGAAAAAGGACCCCATGTCGCTTTAGCTAAGCCATGTGGGACTAAACAAAGGAGAGGGGAGAGGGGGGCTGGGTGCTGCAACCAGGCCCCAAGTGGGCCCCACGCGGGGTCCCTTGGCCCAGCTGGCCACCTCCCCTCCTTCCTCCCTTTGGTCTTTCTCTCATGGGCCCTTTTCCCTTAGGGATTTTGGCCCAATAGGTATTTAACCATTTTAATTTCCTTTTATTTTATTAAATAATTATAAGTATGATTAAATCAATATTTAACATTTAATTACATATTATTCAACCCTCGTGGCTATGGAACTCCTTCCACCCCACTCTAGACATTCTCTGGACTTTATGAAACCCTTCTGGGTTTGTCTCTTTCTATTCTTCGGTGATTCTGCCAATACCAAAATGATCTCTGAGCATCATCAAGCCCTTAAGAGTGATACCCCATGGTTCGGGAACACTCCATACATGGTTAATACCTCTCTCATACCAATGATCATCAGCGGGAACTAGATGCCCATGATGACCCCTATGCATTCCACGAATCTTTCATCGTTTAAACCATGAACGTCTTGTCATATTCCTTTTGTCTCTCTGATACTTGCAGTGTCCGATATCTAATCAGTGACATCACCATGTCATGTTCAATCTCGTTAATGACAAATGTTACTTAACTCGTTCCAACCAGTGATATCCTCGTGACCTAGTCACACGCTAGCAGCTTTATGGATATATCTTCTCTGATTGGGCCCTTGAGTATCTCTCGGTCACGCGGATGGAAAAATCCCTCTATTGACACATAATGCCTCTACATGCACCTCTGAATACCTGAATACACCTTTATGATCACCATCTTACCAAGTGGCGTTTGATGCAGTCAAGGCATTCTCAGATGATAGTGATTGATATGGCACCTCTGAATACCTGAAACTAGTTTTACTAATCATCGCAACTTGAACTTTGTGACATGATCATGTTACGATGCTTAGTTTGGGTATCACTCATCATCTCATTCTCTCAATGAGGTGAATCCATTGTCAACTAGCATAAATGCCACATGATCAGGAAAACTTGATCATCTGTTGACCAATGAACCAGTGACTAGAGTTTCACTAGGAACTACTGGTTGTTTATGTATCACACGTGTATTGACAATTCCTTCCAATAAAGTTATAACACGATACAAAACTTAATCATAAACTTTGTGAAATATGATAACAATCCATATTATTATTTGTCTCTAGGGAATATATCCAACAGGATTGGTCGAAGCACCGTAGTGACATACCCGTGTCTTGTATCACGACGGTGGAACAACCGGTCCAAGCTAAGGTCGGGCCTCCTTGGGAGAGTGATATACTGCCTGGCCGTTTTGGTATTAAAGTTGGGAAGACAACGTGGGATCCACGTCCGGGCCTGACATTGCTACTTTGGTGCAAGGAGACCAAGGTGACATGACAAGGCAGATGGTACGTCATCGGTTGCCTCAGAGCAGGCCACTACCTCCAACCAGAGCTAACTCGTGGACAAAGGGGAAAAGGGGAGAACCAAACACTCGCTGATGGCGGGAATGTGGTGACCCTTGCCGCCCAACATTTGGGGGAAGAGGCCCAACCACCCTATATAAGGAGACCTTCTCCTACCTTAGAACAAGTCGATCCCAACAATTTGTAACCCTAGACATCAACACACCATTGTACCCTCACGAAGCACCGTGAGCAATACAACCAAGTAGGAGTAGGGGCTTTACCTCCTCACGAGGGTCCCAAACCTAGGTAAAAAGGACCCGTGTCAACCTCTCTGCCGTGCTCGCGCCGCTATCTCTACCGTTGCTGAGAAGCTCGGAACACGTGTTCATCCCCCTCTTGAACTCAGAGCTTGTTGGACCCATTGTTCCTTCGCGTGACACTTCTCCGACAAAGGTGTTGCGATATATTTCTATTTCTCATAGATGATTATGTTATGATGTACTCTTGTATAGTCGTATCCCGTACATGCCCACTTGTGTATGATAGACGCATACATATGCGGTATGTTAGTCTCTCGTGCCGCTTCATCTCCGTGGTGGGGCCAACCACCATCGATATAAGACGACATGTGTACCTAACATACCAGCTGGGGTTTACAATTGGTATAATAGCCCTCTCGCCCTTTAGGATCCCTTCCGAGGTGGTCGTTGTCAAGTTTAGAAATATTTTGGTAAACATATACTAGCGAAAAAGGAAATGTGAGAGTAGGACTACTTCTAGTTTACTTCTTTCCCCACCCACCCACCCTATTCTGGTAAGGAGTGAAATAGTTTGGACTTCACTTATAAAATTTCAAATTTGGGTTTCACATGTTCTGGGTATCTGTATTACCATAGGATCTGTAATTCTTTGTTGATCTGTTGCATCCAATCGTTTGTTCAATATCTGCTTGTTGATCATGTAATGTTGCTACATTCCATAATGGCAGACTTTTGTCTGTTGAATCCGGTGTGATATCTTCAATTCTTTTGTTAACCGACACAATTTAGTTAAGGGTGTTCTTATTTTTTCATGCTTTCATAGAATGTGGAGTTGATAATATCTATCTGATCAGTTGTTTCTCGTACCTAATTGGTATTTTAATACCGAAAAGGGCATTTTTTCCTGATGGATCTATGTTTCCACCTTTCTTTGTGTTGTGAGCGGTATGCTAACTATCTTCTAGGTTCTTTGAACTTTGATTGATATTTTAATATCATTTGAGTAATTGTATCCTTAATCATGGTTAATTCCATTCAAGTACTATTTTGGATTATTAATTATCCAGGATTATTAATTATCCACTGTGGTTCTAATCTAAGTTCTCCATCAATATCAGGATGGTGCCTATAAAGCATACTGAGTAAGAGGCTTTGAGTCTGCTTGAACTCGATGCAACTCTTGTCACTATCACCAACATGATTGGGATTATCCAACGAATTCAGCTAAGGTTTGAGGGAAAGTGTCCGCTGCAATGAGTTTGTGCCGGCCAACCAGTGTGGGAACATGAGGGAGTTCCTCCATCTCAACTCGCACCACTTAGAGGTCACCGTTGAGCCACTAGACATAGATGACTAGCTTTGTGAGACTACTCAGCTCCTGAACACTGTTGATGATTCCCAATGTGACCGAGTCAAGTTTGCCACTTGCTTGTTTAGAGGAGAGACAACTCTATGGTAGGAGAACTTCATTTAAATGAACCTGCCAGGTTCCCATCCATCTTGGGATCAGTTCGTGCATGCTTTGAAGGAGTAGTACCTTCTAGAGATTGTCATGGAAAAGATGAAGGAGGCTTTTCTGAACCTGGAGCATGGGAATGATTCTACAAATGCTTATATCAAGAACTTCTAGGAGCCGACTATGCTTGCGAGAATCCTCAAACTTATGAAAATAAGCAAAAGAGGTCCGTAAAAGTCTAAACTCCTCAATACAGTATGGGCTCACTCATGTCAACCCTACTTTCTTCCTCAAGCTCTAGCAAGCTGAGTTATGTGAGGAAAGAAGCAAGAAAGTGTTTAATGATTCTCGCAAGCACAGTCATGAAGCTAGTGGTTCTTTTGCTCTAACTCCATCTCTGAAGTGTTGATGTGGGTACCTCACACGGCACTGCCGCTTCCTCAACAGCCTAACCAGCCAAGAACTTCAGGCTACACTCCAAGGCTGCTGAACCCCTTCAACTTCACTCTGAGAGGCTACAAAAACAATAACAACTCTCTAGCTCTATACGATGGACCACAACCTGGACACTCTGGCTCTAGTCTGGCTAGTGGATGCGTCAAGTGTGGTGAGCCTAGGAACATTAAATTCTATTGTCCATGGAATAAGGCTCTTCCTTCACCCCGCCAAGACCTCCTACAACAACAACTTTGTTTTGTGCACCAACACCTAAATCCTTCAACATAAAAAACAAGCCACAGAAAACTGTTGCTCGTGCCAACCATGTCAACCTTCAGCAGGTTGAGCATGCACCTGGTGTTGTGCTTGGTACACTTCCCGTAAACTCAGTTCCACGAGTACTATTTGATATTAGAGCATTGCATTAATTACTATCCTTTAAGTTTACTGAAAGAAACAAGTTACCTTCTGATGCTTGACCAGTCCCCTCATGGTACAATCTCTGGGCATAAACATGAGAGCTTCCAAAATCATCTATGAAATTCATATTGGTGATGAAACCTTCCTTGCTTCTTCCTTGATCATTTTTGGCAACTCAGATATTGATGTCATCTTGGGTATGGATTGGTTGAATGCCAACAAAGCTATGATTGAACATTCTCAACACTCAGTCTCTTTGAAGATTCACGACGTCCAAAGACAAACTCCTTGTATACATCTCTACTGCTTGAGTTCCTTGAACGATGATGTGATCCCTGCTATTCAAAGTGTATAGGTGGTTTGCTACTTTCCTGAAGTGCTTCCCTGTATGCCACCTGACCAAGAGGTTGAGTTTGTTATTAAGCTTGAACCTGGAGCTTCTCCTATCTCGAAGTGGCCTTATAAGATAGGTCCTGCCAAGCTAGCTGAGCTCAAAATGCAACTTGATGAAATTGAAGTACTTGGCTTCATCCAACACAATTCTTCTTCTTGAGGCAGCCCAACTATCTTTGTCAAGAAGAGAGAGAACACTAATCAAATTTGTGTCCACTATCATGGTAAAATTGTTGGTACAATTGTATTCTCCAAGCTCAACTTGAGAAGCGATTATCATAAAATTAAAATCCGCAAGGAAGATGTTCCAAAACAACGTTCACTACTTGTTATGACTTGTATGAGTATACAATCACGTCATTTGGTCTCACAAATGCTCCTGCAACATTATCTCGACTTATGAACTCTGTCTTCATGGAATACGTCGACAAGTTCATCATGGTATATCTCGATGATATTCTCATATATTCCAAAACCAAAGAGGAGCATGTTGAACATCTTCGTCTTGTCCTCACCAAGATTCATGACCATCACCTCTATGCCAAATTCTCCAAATGTCAAACAAGTCTGGAGTTTCCTTAGTTTGGCTAGTTAATGTCGCCAGTTCGTGCAAAACTTCTCCAAGATCTCCAAACCTCTCATTGATCTCCGCAAAAAAGCAAGAAGTTCCTTTTGTCCCCGAAGTGTTAATCAAGTTTCGAAACCCTCAAAGAAAAACTCACTTCCACTCTTGTCTTGATTCCTCCAGATGCTTCAAAGCCTTTTAAAATCTGTTGTGATGCCTCTCTTCAAGGACTAGGCATAGTATTGATCCAAGACAAGCAAGTCATTGTATATGCTTCCTGCTAACTCAAAATCGATGAGATCAATTATCTGACTCATGACCTTGAACTTGCAGCTGTTGTCTCTGCTTTGAAAGTATGGCGACACTACTTGCTCAACAATCATTGTGAGATCTTCTCTGATCACAACAGCCTAAAATATATCTTCACTTAGCCTAATATCAACCTTCATCAAAGAAGATGGACTGAAACCATCAATGAATGCGATCTTTCGATCAACTACACTCCCAACAATGCTAATCTAATGGATGATGCCCTCAGGTGCAAAGCCTATGTAAATAACCTCTTGATACAAGAACATCAAACTCGCATGTATGGGAATTCTGGTAAGTCAACCTTGAACTTGTTCCCCAAGGCTATCTTGTCAACTTGGTAGTGATGCATGTAAAATGCATACATCAACTTTGTAGTTTATTGATATATGATCTCACATATTTGCAACTTATATGATGTTATATTCATGTTTTACATTAATTTATGGGGATTTACCAATGATCCCCTTTATTTGGTATATAAATCCAGAGGACATGGAAACTCTATTTTGCAAATTTTCATCTTTTAGGGACCTAAATGAAGTCAAATGGCCCAGGGATTTTTTGAGGAGTATTTTTCCATGAAGATAAGCATCTGGAGCACAAGAACAATGAGACCTGAGGCCCAAACGAGCCTAGGTGGCATGGTCCCTACCCTAGTCCGCACCACCCAAGGCCGTTCCCTCCTTGAGCTTCCCCAGTCATCCATATTCATCTCATCCTCGTAGTGTTGACCTAAAACGCCTATAAAAAGACCCACCAGGATGATCTTGGAGGAGGCGGCACAGAAACACAAAAACAAATACAGAACCAACAAATATGGATGGGAGAACGCCATCGGAGTCACTACCGGCGGGATATGTACCTTCTCCAACATCTCCAGCTTCATCACCATGATGAAGAGGGAGTAGTCCGCCTCTAGACTATAGGTTTGTGCCAGTAGCTTGATCTATTTTTCTCTTGATCGATCATTGTTCTAGTACCTTATGGGTTGCCCATCATGATTATGGTCATCTATGTAATTCCTATGTGTTGGATCTTTATTCTATGAGTTGATATTTGAGATTGGATTTCTATTGCGTGTGAGTTGTATTGGTAGATGCCTATTATGTATCTTATTCTTTGTTACTTGTTTTGATCCAACATGTATGAGAGGGAATGTGTGGGGGAACGTGTGTATTAGTTGGAGTAACATTGTGGTGGTGATTGGACAATGATAACAAATTCAAGATCTACTATGGTTTTTACCTTTCTTTTGTTATCTCACTAGGGATAAAGTGAATGCATGTGTTATTATCATCTAGTGACAACCCAGATGATCTTGTTTGTTCAAGGTACCATATTTGTTATTCGAACATCATGTCAAAGTACCTAAGGCTATATTATGTTTGTTCTCAATTTTGGATTGCATGGAGTTCTCCCCTTTCTAGAGGAGTATAAGTGAGATGTGTTGCATCATATTTAATATAGGACGTGATGCCCATATGAATGATTATCATACACATAATGAAGTTTTTATCAATATGGTATTTCTTATTAATTGTTTTATGCCCACATCACTTTATGAGAGAATAGACAAGTGAACCAATGAAACCTTGGTCTAACTTTTATTATAAGAAACAACTTCCATTTACTTTCATTGCTTTTATATTTGTTGCACCAATCAAATATTAAAACACAAAAACACTTTTACTATTAGCAAACACAAATAAAAACTCAAAAAGACCTTTACCTTATTGTTTTACTTTCTTGTCTAGTTATAGATTGCTTTTAACTTTATTTATTTATAGTTTATTTCAGTACTAATACGAAAGCTTGTGCGTGACAACCACACGGTCGAGGTGGGAACACAAGGCAAATACTTTGTTTTGTAGGTTGCTTGTAGAAGAAAAAATATAAGTTTCTAAGCTAATTCCCCGAGAGTTTGATATAAACCCTTGAGTCACCCTTGTTTGGAAAACATGCTTGCTATAACACTCTACACTTGGAGTCCCAACGAGTCGGTACACACAGTGTTGTTGCCATCACAACATTTTCTGATGCCGTTGCCGGGGAATTGATAGAAACATCTCATAGTGGTTGCAGTGTGGTGAAGCTCCCATGACAACTGCTAGAACTTTTTCTGCCACCGTTTCTAAGGAATTGCAAGAGAAAAGTCACAATAGCATCTTCATCAAGTCGGGGAGAACAACAGCTTCTAGAACCTTTTCCGGCAGGATCTTCATCAACTTATGCAAACACCTAAGCTTGGGGAGGTTGCACCATTGTGAGATTTTCTTTTCTTTTACATTTAAAAAGCACTTGGTTTATCTTGTTTTTTATCTTTTATTTTGTTTGTTTACTTTTAGTCTTGTTTTTACCGTTCTACTATACACAAATATCCCTAAAAAATAGTGTAAATGTACTTTTATTGCAAACATGATGGACGAAGTAGAGAAAGAATCCATTATGATAGTAAAAGAAAACAAAGATAAGCAAGTAGAGGAAGTTAAAATTCTTAATGAAGTAAATGAACATATACTAGATCTTTATAGATGTAGATTTCATTAACTCATTAATATACAAAAAATTCTAATGATCCTTCTATTAATGTTCATTAAGCAGGATTTAGATCATACATAGCAAACTATGTCATAAAAGAAAAGATAACAAGATAAAATAATGAAGCAATGATAATACCAAAGATTAGGGATGCTTGGATCCCCAAGATATTAATAACTATTGGCAAAGAAACTCACCATGCTATATTAGATCTAGGATCTAATGTTTGAGTTTTGTCAAAAGAATTGTATGATTTTCTTGAACAAAAAAGTATGGAAAATGTATTATATATCTTTTACTTGCCGATGATTCTACCAAGCATGATTTAGGTAGAGTGAATGATGTCATGGTTTAATTGCATATGACTTATGTTCTTGTTGATTTTATTGTTATGGACATGGGTAGTAAAACCTCTAGTCCTATAATCCTGGGAAGACCTTTTTTGAGAACCACAGGGGGTGTCATTGAATCAAAAGAAGGGAATGTAAAGTTTCCGTTCCCCCATAATAAGTACATAGAACACTTTTGAAGGAATAAGGATACACCAAGGTACAAGCTACCACATGATATCCAGTCATCTTAAACCAAGTAAGTAAAGAAGCTATATGGCTATAAAGAAAGCGCTTTTTGGGAGGCAGACCGTTTGTTTTTGTTTTGGATTTTGTTTTTGCACTCTTGATGTAGAAAGAGAGTTTTATTTTAGTTTACCTTCTATAGTTTTAAATAAAGTACCAAGTGGAATTGGATTGGCATATGGTGCCCTTTTTCTTGATGGCTCTATAGGGGCCACAATTTCCATTTCTGCATCTTCAACTTGTTTAGGTGGTGTTGTATATTGAAGCCATTCTTTCTTCGGAGCTTCATTGTGTTCTGTAAAAGACTAGAGAATTTGCAAGATAATATCATCATCAAGTTTAAGTTAATTAGAAGTTTCCTTAACCTTATCGGATATCCTGTAAGCATTGAGACAATCATATTCAACTTCTATACCTCCATCGCTGCCTAGATCGAATCCCCAAGTTTCTATATTATGACGAATTGTTTCTAAAAGTTCCCAAGCTTTAGTTATAGTCAGTTCCACAAACGAACCTTTGGAATTTGAGCTAACTTCATGCTTTATTTCTTAGTTAATTCCCCTATAGAAAATGTGTAAAACATACCATTCAGGCAAATCATGGTGGGGACATCTATTAAGGATAGATTTATACCTTTGAAAATCTCTTACCAATTCTTATCCTGGGCGATTCTTGAAGTTTGTGATCGCCCTTCTTACCTTAGATATCTTAACTTTGGGAAATAATCAAAATATAAATTCTCCTTTAAGTTTTTCCCAAGTATCGATTTTCTCTGCAGGGAAAATTCTATACCAAGCTAGAGTAGTGTCCAACAAAACTATTTTAGTTTTAGTTCATCATTAGAATAGCCATTCATTTTTAGTGTCCAACAAAACTCGGTAAAATGCATTAAATGGGCAGAAGGATCCCCATCAGTATCATCTCTTGCAAAATCTTTCTCGTGAATAATAGTGATGAAATGAGAGTTAACCTCATATTCTTGTTTGCTTCCCCTCGGGAATTCCTTAACGAATCCTCTATTAAACTTCCCGGGGTATGTGGTTGCATAAAGCTGATTCATCAGTCCGAGTGCAGTCATGGTGTTTACCTAAAACTAGTAAACAACTTTAGTAAAATAATTAACATATTTTGCAACTAAAGACAAAGACCAAATGCACTAAGCTCCTCGGCAATGGCGCCAGAAAATAGCTTGATGACTGCAAGTGCACAGATTGATTGTAGCTAGTTTTCGAAATAAGAGTATCATACGCATAGAGAGCTATTTGGTTTTGGTCTTTATGCCCCTTGTCACTTTCTACCAAAGGGTACTTGTAAGTTGCCTTTGATCTCAAGTAGACAGTTTTGAAAGCGGTGTTGTGTTTGAGTGTAAGAAAGTAAAGAATGCAATAAAGTAAACAAGTAACTAGTGCGTTGGGATTGGTGTTGGAAATCAATAAGGCTTAAATGTTCTCAGGGATGTAGGATACACCACTAGCATATAATAATTATTCATGATTAGGATAATCTATGTCTTTCGTCATGACATGTGTGGAGAGAGCTCCATAATAAGATGTTCACTACAATTCTCACGGGCAGCCGCTTCTATGAGTCAAGTATTGAGGTCATCTCTAAATAACCACTACGATGCCTATGAGCAAATCACTTCTATAAACCACCACAATTAAGGGTTTCCCCATCGATATCGTAATGAGATTAGTGAATCTCTTTTGATCCCCCTTTGACCATGCAGGTTATAAGCCAATCCTTATAGTCACAAAATAGCACTATACATACACCCATACACATCCCAAGGGTAGCTCCCTCTCTTTATTCCCAAAGGCAAATGCTATGTGGTCAACTTCACATACCATCTAAAGAGAGAGACAGAGCTCTAACACAATATTACAAATCAATAGATCAAAGACCAAAGTTATAGATGATCTTTATTTCATTTCATAATAATGCTAGGGTTTCTCCATCTCCCCAAGAACAAAGGGAACTACTCACACATGGAAGTAATCAATAACAACATCATATTCGTATGGATGGATTGAAAGTGCAAAGGTAAAATAAAGTGAAAAACCACAATTATATTTGGAATTACAACAAGATCTAAATGGATGAGAGAGGGGATAATGGTGATGATATAGATGTGGCAGTTGATAATGAGGGGGATGATGCATTATCCTCTAATGATCCACGAAGCGGCAATGATTTTCCCTTCTTCAAGTTCCTCCTCCAGATCCCTTCCTAGCATGGTGTTTCATGGCTAGAGGTGTCTGTGAATGTTGGATCTCAGATCTGTTCGCATGGTGAGAGTATGTGACGAGGCAGACATCCTGGCAGGCCATATGGGCGGACGGTACAAGCAGGAACCAACTGTACTGTAGGTTGTTAAGCTTGCAGTAGGTTCTCTTTGCAACCTCTCTTCTTTCAGGTGCGTGGAAAATCATTTAAATGACATTTATGACTTATAAATATCATATTATTACATAACATGACAGTCCCAATTGATATATTCACAAAAGACTCAATAATTCAGGATCATGTAGCAACAAGGGAAAAAGGTGCGTGCGAGCACCATAATATACCAAATTCCTAACTCTACTTATGCAAAAACATAAGGTAAATATGAGTTAAAAATGGACTCATCAAACACCAAAAGGATCAGCAGAACTACACACGTCAACCTAGCAGGGCTACATGGTTGGACAAGGCCTGCATGAATGCAACGTGGGGGTGTCTTCCAGCACGGTCTTTGTTCGACAGAGTAGGTGTGGGGCCTAACTCTTTATACCTCTTGGTTATGACCTATCTTGTCCGACAGAGTGGGCGTTTAACTAGGATTCTCCCGACTATGCGGCCCGGGAACACGAGGGACCGATTAGGGCCTTACGCTGCGGTTGGCTAGATAGGATCTAGGGACCCCGGGTTCCACGGATACGACGGCAGCCCTCGGGCCCTGGTTAGGCTATGGTGTCGCAACGCAACCAACCTGGGCCATATCCCCGCCAATCCGCTAGCTGGAACTTCTCGTTGAGACTAGCGGGTGCCTCGTTGATACGTTGCAAACGTATCCATAATCTTTGATGTTCCATGCTTGGTTTTATCTACTTTCTTGTGTTTTGTCCACACTTTGGAGTACTTTCTATACACTTTCTTGGACTAACCTATTAACAAGAGCCACAGTGCCAGCTGCCTGTTTTCTACTGTTTTTGGTTCTAGGAAAGTGAGAAAATGAATATTCTCGGAATTGGACGGGACAAAAGCCAAAGTCAGTTTTTCACCGAGGGACACCCGGAGCCAGAATACGAGACGGAGAGGGGCCAGGGGGCCACCACACCACCCGGACGCGCGACCTAGCCTGGCCCATGCCAGGGGGTGGTCTGGCCGCCCTAGGCACCCCCTCGGCCTTCGCTTCCACCTATAAGATGCCTCTGATACAAAAACCCTAAGTACCCGATCAAAATTCCACGAAAGAGTTTGTAGCCGCCGTCATCTCCATCCCTCGTTCGGGAGGGATCTGAAGCTCTTCCCGACACCCTGCCGGAGAGGGGAATTCACCCTGGAGGCCTTCTTCATCATCATGCAAGCCTCCGGTGTGATGCGTGAGTAGTTCATCTCTGGACTACGGGTCCATGTAGTAGCTACATGGCTGGTTCTCCTCCTTTGTGCTATCATGTTTAGGTCTTGTGAGCTCTGTTCATGATCAAGATCATCTATTTGTAATCCTACATGTTGTGTTTGTGGGGATCCAATGGATATTGAGATGCTATTTCAGATTGATTATTGATTCTATCATGTCTTTGCTATTTGTGATCTTGCATGCTTTCCGTTGTTAGTAGCTATCTTGGCCAAGTAGATGCTAGCAACTCCAAGAGTTAGTATTTATGCTCGATAGTGGGTTTATGCCTCTAGTAATCTAGGGAAGTGACAGAAATCTCTAAGGTACTAGATGTGCTGTTGCTAATAGGGAGAAAAAAAAAATCCTTTGTTCATAGAACAATCGTATTTGTTTACTTTACACGCAATGCGTAATGCAATTATCCGTTGCTTGCAACTCAATACAGGAGGGGGTTCGGATGATAACCTGAAGGTGGATTATTAGTCATAGATGCAGTTGGATTACGGTCTATGTATAATGTTGTAATGCTGAATCAAGTCTCAAAGGAGTCAAGATGAGTAGTATATGCATATTGCTTTCTCGATGTTTGTCAATTTCCCCACTGTAATTTGTTCACCCAACATGTCATCTATCTTAAGGAGAGCCACCACTAGTGAAGTATGGACCCCGGTCCTTTGTTTTACCATCAATCTACAATCAACTGTTTACTATTTTATGTTTACTTTCTGCAAACTATTACTTTCTTCCACTTGATACGTTTAATCCTTTGTTTTCAGAAAAACCGGTGAGATTGACAACCTCATCGCAAGTTGGGGGCAAAGTTCTGTGGTTGTGTTGTGCAGGTCTCCACGTTGCTGCTGGCACTGGTAGTTCACCCTGCCAAAGTTCAGCTAGCAACACCTTTGAGGTGTTTCCTTGCTCCTACTAGATTGATAACCTTGGTTTCATAACTGAGGGAAAACTTGTTGATGTGCTCATCATACCTTCCTCTTGGGGTTCCCCAACGGGCTCGATATATTTTGGGCTAAGCAACCGATTTTCTGGCGTTGTTGCCGGGGAGTCAAGGACATCTTCACAAGGGGAGTCCCGCATAACCAATCTCTTTACTTTTTTATTTTTGTTTTGCTTAGTTTACTTTTGCTTTGTTTGCTTGTTTCTTTATCAAAAACACAAAAAAACAGTTTTACTAGTTTGCTTTCTTTATTAAAAACACAAAAAAATTAAGTCTTTCTATAGTTGTTACCTCTTTCTTAGCTCACCTTGTTGATCCCTAAATTCACCCTGAAAGACCTTTCAATAGGTAGTGGTTCTATAATTGGAAAAGATAATATTGAAGAATTCTTTAATCATGTTAGTAAACATGAGGATATTGAGGATAGATCCCTTGTAGAACTTGCTCCAAACTATGAAATTGCTGCAGCTTCTTTAGTTCACATGTTGGAAGCTAGGTTTGTTAACCTTAACCCCTTAATGCAAGTAATGTTTCTTAAACTTAAAGAAATTGAGGACCCTAAAAAGAGGGATTTTATTCTGGAAACTTTGCTTAAGGAATTCTATGATGTTGCCAAGGAAGCTAGAAAATTCTTTGAATGTTTTAATATGCTAGGCTCATGTGTAGATGTTGTTGGTACACGAGAAAAGATGAACAAAACCGAACCTAATGGGGAGGAAATTAAGATACCAATACCTTTTAAACTTGTAGCAATGCATGAAGCCATAGAAAAGAATCTTGATTAGATTGTTCCCGAAAACCCATTTGATGAAAATAGTGAACCCAAGAGCGTTGAGAGAGGATCCTCTAGAACTTATTTGGATGAGATACCTTGCCTTGTTGAAGATATTTTTGGTATTAATCTTAATGCTTCTTCATTTGAGAACACTTGATCCTTTTTCTTGCTTCTTATGCCTAACTTAAAGGCGTTAAAGAAAAGTACTTATTGGGAGATAACCCAAAAGTTTTAGATGAGTCTTGGAAGTTATTACTTCCGTAATAACCGCTCCTTATCCTTTTTATTTGCTTTTTGTGCCAAGAGTAACCTCTAATGAGAGAGAAGTAATGATTGGGAAGGTTGCTGTCCCGAAACAGATTTCTGTGCTTCACCGTAAAGATTCGTGTAAAATCTCTGTACGTCCTTTTGAGGCGTGAATGTTGTGCTTCTACCCCAGGTTGATTTGAGCAACAGAAGGTCTTCGAAAAAATTCGTCTTTACTGTCTGTTTTGACAGATTTCTGCCATTATTTGCATTTGCTTCTTGTTGGATCCTTTTTGAGTTCTTTTGGGGAATTGAGATTTTTGAGGGAAGTGCTACAGTAGCTTGTGTTTTAATGGAAGTTTTATTGGTGTTGGAACTGAACCTAAAGACCTATTATCTTGAGTGCACTAATGTTGCTAATAAAGATTGTGTGAAGTTTTGTATGAAGGAAAAATTTCAGGTGTATGGAAGAAATGAGTAACGAGATGAAGGATGGACTAAAGATCAAGCTTGGGGATGCCACGCGTGTCACCCCAAGAAATATCCAAGAATTACACACGTCAAAGCTTGGGGATGCCCAAGGCATCCCCTTCTTCATCAATAAAAAATCCAGGTTTCTTCCAAACACTTCATTTTTATTGTTTCATGCACAATTGTGTTGTTCTTGGAGCGTCTTCTTTTTCATTTTCGTTTTGGTTTTTTGTTTGCTTTGTTTTCTTAGTTTTCTGAATAAATTGGCCGGACCCCCTCTTTCATGCATTGGTTTTCAAATATTTTGGTTTGGGTTGGAAAAGAGTAGGAAAGTTCATGCTTAAGTGGTAAAGAGAGCTTGTTTTTGACTGTGGCCTATGCTTTGTCATGCCATGCTTGATATTGTTTTGGATTTATGCTTAGTATTCTTTTCTGTAGCATGACTTGTTATAAACAATTGAGATTGCTTAATGTGCTTTTGAAAATCATGCGTTGTTTTAGCATATTAAAGCATAGTATTATGGTATTCTCCCTTGATGCTTTATTTGGGTTGACTTGGCACATGCTCACACCATGTTATGACTATCCCAAGTCACCATAGCATTTATGATCCTTTAGTTTTCAACTTGTAGTATCACTTTATGCTTTGACTAATTATGTTTTGTCGCTCTGCATGATTATGGCTATTATTGCTCTCTTAGTTGGTCGCTCCTAGTCTTTTGCTACCCTCCATAACCAAGTATGAGTTCCACTCATGCATCCAACTCCTAAAACCAAGTTATTCCAAAGAGTCCACCATACCTACCTATTAGCAATTGCTATTCCAAGTATATTCATGTTTTGTCTACCTTCCGAATTAAACTTGTTATGAGAAAACTAGTGATTAAAGCTCTCACGAACTTGATGGCACACTTTACTTTTCTTGCCCATAATAAACTTGAACCATTGTGTCATCTATGTTGTATATGCTTGCACTTATTTGTTGGGGATTAGCAGAACCATGCTATCATGGGGAACGCTTTCAACATTGCACTTGTACTTTGTACCTAGTTGATATCATGCTCTTTTGTCTACGGATGTCGTCGGTGTGAAATGAAAGGGGAGCTTGTAAGTCTATGGAGTTATGTATGTGTGTTAGAGAAACGCCTGGGCCGCTGGTCTAATCCATACTGTCATGGTGGAAACCTGCAGCGTAACCATAATGCGCTGTCTATGAAGCATTCTTCTTATATAAAAAGAGTCAGATATTGAAAAAAGAGAAAAAGAGAAAAAAGAGATATGAGAAAAGAGGAAAGAGAGAAAAAAGCACCATATTCCCATGGTAAATAAGAAGATTGCTGAGATGCTTGTTGTCTGCTTGCCTTGTCATTTTGATATGGGGATTCTTTCGTATCATCGGGCAAGGGGTACCCCGTTGGTGGTTCTCTATGATACACATGTACTTACTATGACAAGAACTTACCGGTAACTAAACTTGAGTAGCATGAGGAGCGGCCCTCGTATTCAAGGGACATGAGATTTCCAACTTATACTTCATCAGCCATATACACCATAGTTTGTTCACTTAACCTTAATCACTACAAGATGCTTATGATAGGGGCAATAAGAGCTTAAAGCTAACAAGTACCATAATTTTTGGAAGCTCTTTATGAAACTTGAATCCCCTACTTCCTTCTATGAAGGCCTTTCTTTTACTTTTATGTTGAGTCTCCACCTTCTATCTTTATGCACCTACTTTGAGAGCATAGTGCCCATTCTTAGTTCTATGTGCATTGTCCCAAGACTTGTTGATTGATGCATAACTTTGATATTGCTTGTTTTAAACTATTTGTATCTAGTCACTCTTATGAACTTTGAAGGTGTCCTATGCATTTATGTTTGCTACTCTATGAGGGACAAGCTGAATGCCACTATGCTATGTTTTCTTTATGTGAAACAAACAAACGTCTTGCAAAGCATTGTTATTTATGAATCTTTTGTTTGTGCCTTTTCATGTTGCAACATAGTTGCTTTGTCTTATTGCTAGAGCTTTATCTTTCATGTTATGATTGAAGTACTATGATCCCAGCTATCATTGTTTTAGAAATACTTTGACCAAGTTTATGATGGTGCATGTCACCTCAAAATTTATTTTTCTTTTTACCACTTACATACTCGAGGACGAGCAGGAGTTAAGCTTGGGGATGTTGATACGTTGCAAACGTATCCATAATTTTTGATGTTCCATGCTTGGTTTTATCTACTTTCTTGTGTTTTGTCCACATTTTGGAGTACTTTCTATACACTTTCTTGGACTAACCTATTAACAAGAGCCACAGTGCCAGCTGCCTGTTTTCTGCTGTTTTTGGTTCTAGGAAAGTCAGAAAATGAATATTCTCGGAATTGGACGGGACAAAAGACAAAGTCAGTTTTTCACCGAGGGACACCCGGAGCCATAATATGAGACGGAGACGGGCCAAGGGGCCGCCACACCACCTGGCCACGCGGCCCAGCCTGGCCCGTGCCAGGGGGTGGTCTGGACGCCCTAGGCACCCCCACGGCCTTCGCTTCTGCCTATAAGATGCCTCCGATGCAGAAACCCTAAGTACCCAATCAAAATTCCACGAAAGAGTCTGTAGCCGCCGTCATCTCCATCCCTAGATCGGGAGGGATCTGAAGCTCTTCATGGAACCCTTCCGGAGAGGGGAATTCACCCTAGAGGCCTTCTTCATCATCATGCAAGCCTCCGGTGTGATGCGTGAGTAGTTCATCTCTGGACTACGGGTCCATGTAGTAGCTAGATGGCTGGTTCTCCTCCTTTGTGCTATCATGTTTAGATCTTGTGAGCTCCGTTCATGATCAAGATCATCTATTTGTAATCCTACATGTTGTGTTTGCGGGGATTCGATGCATATTAAGATGCTATTTCAGATTGATTATTGATTCTATCATGTCTTTGTTATTTGTGATCTTGCATGCTTTTTGTTGTTAGTAGCTATCTTGGCCAAGTAGATGCTAGCAACTCCAAGAGTTAGTATTTATGCTCGATAGTGGGTTCATGCCTCTAGTAATCTAGGGAAGTGACAGAAATCTCTATGGTACTAGATGTGATGTTGCTAATAGGGAGAAAACAACAATCCTTTGTTCATAGAACAATCGTATTGTTTACTTTACACGCAATGCCTAATGCAATTATCCGTTGCTTGCAACTCAATACTGGAGGGGGTTCGGATGATAACCTGAAGGTGGATTATTAGTCATATATGCAGTTGGACTACGGTCTATGTATAATATTGTAATGCCGAATCAAGTCTCAAAGGAGTCAAGATGAGGAGTATATGCATATTGCTTTCTCGATGTTTCTCAATTGCCCCGCTGTAATTTGTTCACCCAACATGTCATCTATCTTAAGGAGAGCCACCACTAGTGAACTATGGACCCTGGTCCTTTCTTTTACCATCAATCTACAATCAACTGTTTACTGTTTTCTGTTTACTTTCTGCAAACTATTACTTTCTTCCACTCGATATGTTTAATCCTTTGTTTTCAGCAAAACCGGTGAGATTGACAACCTCATCGCAAGTTGGGGGCAAAGTTCTGTGGTCGTGTTGTGCAGGTCTCCACGTTGCTGCTGGCACCGGTAGTGCGCCCTGCCAAAGTTCAGCTAGCAACACCTTTGAGGTGTTTCCTTGCTCCTACTGGATGGATAAACTTGGTTTCATAACTGAGGGAAAACTTGCAGTTGTGCTCATCATACCTTCGTCTTGGGGTTCCCCAACGGGCTCGATATATTTTGGGCTAAGCACTCGTCTTCCGCTCCCACAACACCACAAAACAACGTGCGCATCAGAGTGAGAGAGTTAGGGAGGGCCACACGGTTGGGGGAGCGTTCGAGGGTCCTTTATAAGAACAGGCCGTCTCGAGGCACGCTCCCCTCACCCCCACTAACCCCTCACCTCATGCAAACTTCTCCAGATCCAATCTCCCCATGGCGGACCGCGAGGCATCGGAAGCTAGGAGAGGGGTGCCATCGGCGAGGAATAATTCGGGGGCGATGAAGACCCCAAATATCCCTCGAGCCCGTATCAAGCTGTCGCTAGACGAAGAGAAGTTTCGAGCCCTGTATGCTCATGCGGTGAACGAGTTCCATGAGAATGGGGCCACCGATCTTCGCTGTCCTTGTACCAGCGTCCGGGATGGGGAGCTGCCGATCTATGCCTGTTTCCTCTGAATGGGGTTGGTTCCCCTTTCTTGGAGTTTTTCCTAGAAGTGATGAGGGTGTATGGCTTTCACGTCATGCATATTCACCCCAACGTCATGCTCATGTTGGCTTCCTTTGCTCATATTTGTGAGGCATTCGTGGGGATGAGGCCATCGGTGGCACTATTCCGCCACTTCTTCACCCCCCGAGTGAACTAGAGGCCATAGATATCTAGGGGCATCATGCTTCGCCTTCGCAACCAACGCTCCAAGCAGTACCCCGCCAACCACTTCAAGTCCAAGTGGGAGTAGTGGCGTGGTGCGTTCTGCATGGTGCTGGTTGGAGACCGTCTCCCATGGATGTATAAACTAGAGGAGGTCATGCAACCCACCCGCTCCTGGTCGAGGTGGAGCACGCAAGATGCAGATCAGTGCCCCATCACAGCCAGGATTCAAGAGCTGGTAGATCAAGGGTTGTCTACCAGTGCTGCGATATCGGATTTTAGCCTTAGGCGATTGGCACCACTGCAAAGGAGATCCCACCCAGCGTGGGAGTATAGCGACAACAACAACCCGACGTGACTTCAGCCCTAGAAGTATGACCTTTTCTAGGAGGTGATGGGGTTCGTTGCATGGAAAACAAAAAATCCTACGGTTGCAACCACCAAGATCATATCTAGGAGATACATGTAACGGTTTTAGATGGACTCACCCTCGAAGACCGTAACACGGGATAACATTCCCACAAACAAAGGTGGTTGTTTTAGAGTGTACACGACCATCCTCAAGGATGCGATGACAATGCCACACATGCAATGCCTCCGTAATCGGTCACACATACGGTGTGCCGATGATTTCCATCCCTCGTTCTAGCATGGCAGTAGAAGTAGTGGATCCTCGGGTACTCTGCCAACACTATGACATGGTGGTGATGGTGGTGGAAAAGATCTTGAGTAGGGCTTTGCCTAAGCTCCTCGCTCGTGGCAATGGACAAGGCTAGAAGGGGAGGAAGATGCCAACCAAAGGGCATATGAGAAGAGGGGATGAGTGAGTGTGGAATGGTGTGTGGAGAGGGAGTCTCCACCTCCTCCTTTTATAGGAGAGGGGGCTGCTCCCAAGAGGCATGCACCAACCCCTAGTGCTGCCCCCACCTCTCCCCTTTTGATGGTGGTGGAGTCTCCACTCACACAAATCAAAGGGTCACCATAATTCCATTAATTCTCCACTAAAAAATCAAAGGTCTTTCCATTAAAGCACTTTAATTCACTTGGTTTAATGCCACTCAATTTAATGAACAATTCATTTAATGAGTACTTAATTTAATGAACACTTCATTTAATGAACACATTAACAATTCAACCCCCTATAATATTCTGATACACCGAAACTATTCTAGCAGATTTATCAGAACAATTCATGCGTTGTCCAGTATTTTCTCCGGTGTTCCCTATGCACTCAAATGCGTTGACTACCCTTAAGTGTGTCTCCCTACGGGCTCGTGAACTGAGTGGACATAAGCGAGACAATCTTCGATCAATAATCATTAGTGGGACCTGGAGATCCATAACGACTCCCACCAGCTCAAGCGATAAAATAGTGATCGCGTGAACCTTTTTTCACAGTAACCTATTCCTTTTGTCTCGCGATATTTTACTTGTCTAGGATCCGATCATTCGGTATCATGCATACCTAGTTCGATCCTGTTATTGGCAAGTACTCTTTTCTTGTTCTCGTGATATAACATTCTTAGTGATCATTATCACTTGCTTGCAAGCTATGTTAATGTGATATCATCGAGAGGGCCCTTAGTATATATCTCCATCATCGGGATGGACAAATCTCACACTTGATCCACGAGACTCAATAACACTTTCCAAGTACCTGACTACACCTTTATAATCACCCTATTACGGTGTGACGTTTGATGCAATTAAAGTACTCTTCCGGAGTCACTGATTGATGTGATATCATGGTCTAAGGATTAGAGTTACTTCGAATGACGTTATAGTAGTGTAAACATAATGGCATGATCGTGTTACTATACTTTGGGAGTATGTTCATCACATCATTCAATCAATGTTATGACCTTGTTATTAACAACATCCAATTTCATGATCAGGAAACCTTGATCATCTGTTAATCAACAAGCTAGTGTAATGAGACGCATCACTAGGAACCTTTCTTTGTTTATTAAACACACATGTATTAACATTTCTGGTTAACACAATTATAGCATAAGAAATAAACGTTTATCAAAAACATGGAATAATATAATAACCACTTTATTATTGCCTCTCAAGCATATTCCTTTCAGGAGGACTATCTTGCTTAGATGCGGAGGCTCCTTACCCTGAAGGCGATGAGGAAGGTACAGGGCTCTCCGACCCCGCTTCACATGGACGGGCGATGGGCGGCCATCCTGGCATCCCTTCCCTCCTGTAACATGAAAGGGATCAGAGAGGGAGGCAGGCCTGAGTCTAATTCGGGGAGAGAAGGCGATAGCACCAATAATGATTCGCTTGCCCCGAGTCTTACTCGGTGCTTTCCTCTAGTGAGGATGAGAAGGGAGAAGACTCCCTCATGCAGACGACCCTAGAGGGGGCTGCCGATGAAGAGGGTGAGTCCCCTCCTAACAACTTTGTCTAGACAACTTGCGGTTTTCGAGCCTCTTCCAGCACCGTTGCCCAGGGAAAAAGTGCTGGTGGTGAGACCCTTTCCCCGGACCTTCCTGCAGGATCTTTAGCTGGGCAAATTAGGGACGCTGTATCGAGTGGCGAACCTCACCCAGCTCGAAAGCATCCCTAGGAGAAGCTGATTGGTGGGATGACCCCAGCTGATGCCCTGCCCTCCTTGCTAAAGAAGGGAAAGTTGGTGAAAGAGCATGTGGTCCCCCATGTGGTTTTGGTAATTAATGACAATCTCTATGGACTAATGTTTGCATTAAGTTGCACTTGTAGGAATTGTCCATTGGAATTGCTTGGAGCATGTGTTGGCTTCAAGGTAGCAGAAATGAAGAAGAAGCATTGTCGAAGGGCTTTGGGCCTATTGGAATCTTGTAGAAGCAGAAGAATAAAGAAAAGAAGATCAAGTGTGTCTTGAAGAAGTATATGGAGTTCCTCATGTGTATCTTCAAGACATCATCCAATTGGAGTTAGAAGAAATGTTTTGCAAGCTCAAGATGCACCATCTCTAGAAGATCTCATGCTTGAAACTTTCCATCCTCGGTGATCATGGGTCGATGAAGACAAGGTCAAAGAAGAGGTTTCTCCATGGTGTATGGGGGAGCATGTTTCAAGTCTTCATCATTCGAGCTCAAGGAAGAGCAATCAAGAAAGGTGTCCATCTTGAGAAGGACAATATCATCTACATCAAGCTGAAGTGGATTTGTCAAGGCAAAGGTATTATCTTGATAGGTTTTCCCTTTTGTCGGTCTCATGTTGTTGTTGGGAGACTAGGTTTAGGATAGATAACTGTACTATAAAGAGGGGCTCTCGAGTGAGTAACTTGATCATATCCTTCAAAGAGAGCTCAAACATTTGCATATTTGGCATCATCTTTCTTGGTTCTTATCCATGATAGGATTTAGAGCTTGTGTTAATCTCCATTACAAGCTCAAGTTCATCGAAAACGGATTTCGTATGCATTCTCTATTGCGTTTCCGATTTGGAGGTTTTACCGGCGTGTCTTTTATAGATAGGTTAACCCCTTCATCATTTGATTCTATACTCCCTTGCCGGACTATTATGGTTCCCTGCATAATCTTGTAGATCTTGCTTTCCTCTTCGAAACAAGCCTAGGATCATCAAAATGGGAGTCTAGATGCAAAATTTATGATTGTTTTCGTATCAGTGTTTCAGTTAGTTTTGTAAGGGCCGGAGACTCCAGGGTTCGCACCCCGGAGACTCAGGGGGTGGAGACTCCGGCCCAGACTCTGGGGGATGTACAGAGAACATCTTGAGGCTGCCCGGAGTCCTCGCCGGAGTCTGGACCCTGGAGACTCCGGTTCTAGGGGCCGGAGACTCCGGTCCTGGAGGCCAGAAACTCCGGGATAAGTGGTCTGCAATGGCTAGTTATCGTGGGTGGGTGGGTGGGGGGCTATAAACGGCCTCCCTTCTTCCCCAAGGGGCTGGTTGCTTGCTCTCTCTCTCTCCTCCATTGTTTCTACCTTCAGTAGCTTGCAAATACTCTCAATCCCTCCCATATTTCTTGAATCCTGTTGGGGATTTGAAATGGGAGATCTAGATCTACAACTCCACCAATCCATCTCTCCTCTATGTGAGGGGAACATCTTGGGATATAGATCTTGGGGTTTCTTTTCT
Source organism: Avena sativa (assembly GCA_916181665.1). Classification (NCBI taxonomy): domain Eukaryota; kingdom Viridiplantae; phylum Streptophyta; class Magnoliopsida; order Poales; family Poaceae; genus Avena; species Avena sativa. The sequence continues at coordinate 42,578,583 of OV702287.1, read as the reverse complement.
GGATTTCCTCTTGTGTTCTTCCTCTCGTATTCTCCCAATAGCTTTTGTAGCTTTGGTGTAATTTGAGAGTGAAGTACTTGCCATTGCATTAGGTGCATCGGTTTGAGTTCTCTACGAAGGATTTGGTTGGTGAAATCAAGAAGATTGTCCCTCTTGGGTTCTTGGAACCCTAGACGGTTGTGTGGCCTTAATGGCCCAAAATATATCAAGCTCGTTGGGGAACCCCAAGAGGAAGGTATGATGAGCACAGCAGTAAGTTTTCCCTCGGTTATGAAACCAAGGTTATCAATCCAGTAGGAGGAAGGAAACATCTCCAAGGTGTTGCTAGCTGGACTTTGGTAGGGCGCACTATCGGCGCCAACACCAACGTGGAAACCTGCATAACACAACCACAGAACTTTGCCCCCAACTTACAGTGAGGTTGTCAATCTCTCCGGTTTGCTGAAAACAAAGGATTAAATGTATTGTGTGGAAGAAATTAATAGTTTGCAGAAAGTAAACAGAAAGTAGTAAACAGTTGTAGATTGATGGTAAAAGAAAGGACCGGGGTCCATAGTTCACTAGTGGTGGCTCTCCTTAAGATAGATGAAATTTTGGGTGAACAAATTACAGCGGGGCAATTGACAAACATCGAGAAAGCAATATGCATATACTACTCATCTTGACTCCTATGAGATTTGATTGGGCATTACAACATTATACATATACCGTAATCCAACTGCATCTATGACTAATAATCCACCTTCAGGTTATCATCCGAACCCCTTCCAGTATTAAGTTGCAAGCAACAGATAATTGCATTATGCATTGCGTGTAAAGTAAACAATACGATTGTTCTATGAACAAAGGATTGTTGTTTTCTCCCTAGTAGGAATAGCACATCTAGTACCTTAGAGATTTGTGTCACTTCCCCAGATTACTAGAGGCATGAACCCACTATCGAGCATAAATACTAACTCTTGGAGTTGCTACCATCTACTTGGCCAGGATAGCTACTAACAACGGAAAGCATGCAAGATCACAAATAACAAAGACATGATAGAATCAATAATCAATCTGAAATGGCATCTCAATATCCATCGGATCCCTGCAAACACAACATGTATGATTACAAATAGATGATCTTGATCATGAACGGAGCTCACGGGATCTAAACATGATAGCACAAAGGAGAAGAACCAGCCATCTAGCTGCGACATGGACCTGTAGTCCAAGGATGAACTACTCACGCATCACACCGGAGGCTTGCATGGTGATGAAGAAGGCCTCCAGGGTGAATTCTCCCCTCTGGCAGGGTGCCGGGAAGAGTTTCAGATCCCTCCCGATCTAGGGATGGAGATGACGGCGGCTACAGACTCTTTCGTGGAATTTTGATCGGGTACTTAGGGTTTTTGTATTGGAGACATCTTATAGGCGAAAGGGGAGGCCGAGGGGGTGCCCGAGGCGGCCAGACCACCCCCTGGCGCGGGCCAGGCTTGGCCACAGGCCAGGTGGTGTGGTGGCCCCCTGGCCCCTCTCCGTATCGTACTCTGGCTCCGTGTCCACCTCGGTGAAAAACTGACTTTGGCTTTTGTCCCGTCCAATTCCGAGAATATTCATTTTATGACTTTCTTGGAACCAAAAACAGTAGAAAACAGGCAGCTGGCACTATGGCTCTTGTTAATAGGTTAGTCCAAGAAAGTGTATAGGAAGTACTCCAAAGTGTGGAGAATACATAAGAAAGTAGATAAAACCAAGCATGGAACATCAAAAATTATGGATACATTAGCAACGTATCAACATCCCCAAGTTTAACTCCTGCTCGTCCTCGAGTAGGTAAGTGATAAAAAAAGGATAATTTTTGAGGTGACATGCACCATCATAAACATGATCAAAGTATTTGTAAAACATTGATAGCTGGGATCATAGTACTTCAATCATAACATGAAAGACAAAGTTCTAACAATAATACATAGCAACTATGTTGCAACATGAAAAAGCACAAACAAAAGATTCATGAATATCAATGCTTTGCAAGACGTTTGTTTGTTTCACATAAAGAAAACATAGCATGTTGGCATTCAGCTTGTCCCTAATAGAGTAGCAAACATAAATGCATAGGACACCTTTAAAGTTCATAAGAGTGACTAGATACAAATAGTTTAAGAACAAGCAATATAAAAGTTATGCATCAATCAACAAGTGTTGGGACAATGCACATAGAACTAAGAATAACCACTATGCTCTCAAAGTAGGTGCATAAAGATAGAAGGTGGAGACTCAACATAAAAGTAAAAGAAACGCCTTCATAGAAGGAAGTAGGGATTCAAGTTTCATAAAGAGCTTCCAAAAATTATGGTACTTATTAGCTTTCAGCTCTCATTGCCCCTATCATAATCATCTTTAGGTGATTAAGGTTAAGTGACACAACTAAGAGGATATGATTAACAAGTTATAAGCCGAAATCTCATGCCCCTTACTTACGAAGACCGAACCTCATGCTACTCAACTTCAGTCACAAGTAAGCTCTTGTCATTGTAAGTACATATGTATCATAGAGAACCGCCCACGGGGTACGCCTTGCACAATATACAGGAGTTATCCCATAATCAAAATGACAAGCCAAGCAGACAATGAGCATCTCAGCGCGTAGAGAACCCACCACTATCAGTCACAAAAGGGGGATGCAAGAGATAGCCAATAAAAACCCACTTGTCCTTGTTACAAAGAAAGTGTGGCATTGCAGCTTCTGCAACTCCATATAACACACCAAGAAGAAGAGCAAGGAAAGACTAAGGTTGGATGGATACGCGCCTCATTGAAAGAGTCAGTAGTTTTCATATTTTTCATATTTTGAAAGACATCCCTACCTTGTAACATACTACGTAATTGAGATTGAGTTTTTAAGTAACATATATGATTTGAATGAAAAAATATATGTGAACATGTGTATTCACATGGTTGTTTCTATTGTGATCCATATTTTGGGTATGAAGTTACCACAGAAAAGCATAAAAAGTTAGCCTTAACTTACTGCTAAAATTGTCCACCATGTATAGTGAAAGTTATCCTTAACCTACTACTAAAATTATCCACCATGTATAGAAAAAATTACCCTTAACCTACTGCTAAAATTATCCACCATGTATAGCAAAAGTTACCCTTAACCTACTGCTAAAATTATCCACCATGTATAGCAAAAGTTATCCTTAACATACTGCTAAAATTATCCACCATGTATAGCAAAAGTTACCATTTCTATGCAATGGAATTACCCCAGCACCTAGCTGGGAAGTTACCATACTTATGAATCAGAATTTATCCTCTGAATAGTGCTACAGTTATGCACCAAGTGTAAGAGAAGTTACATGTGCTATACAGTTCAAGTAATCAATCAAGGAGAAGCACCATATTTACCCCACAGCAACAAAAAAAAAGTGTCTTTGTTGTGATCCATATTTTGGGTATAAAGTTACCACATGTATGCAACGTAAGTTACCCTTTTCCTACTGCTAAAATTATCTACCAAGTATAGCATAAGTTACCATGGGTATGCAGTAAAGATAATCATGCAAAAAAATTATAGTTACCATCACAACAAACTAAAATAACAAAGCCGTACCTCAAAGGATCATATTATCTTTCAAAAGAGATCTCCAATTCTTGAGAATATTCCGGGGAATTCAACTACAAAGATGTTAGCTTTATCTTCAATTGTTATGACCTTGGATCGTTAAAGATCCTAAGTCCCTATGATTAACATGCTAATCCCTGGATCAATAGCTAGCACATCACAGTCGATGAATATTATGAAAAACACAAGTCATTATTACACGAATAATCCATAGTATATTTATTACAACTTACATAGCTTATAGTTAGCTCAAATAAAACAACGTAAACTAATAAAACTTCAGTCCATCAACGCCCCAGGCTAGTTGTGTGAAGACCCGTGATCCCTACGCACCTTTCAATCTTCGGATTCTGCACATAAGATGTGCAGCTAACAAGTTGGGTTAATACTTTGAATGTATTGGTAAATTACACCAAGGAAAGTATAAGACTAACTCTACATGCAAGGCTTGGAGTAGGCTTTGGGGTTCATTTGCATTAGGCCAATTTTCTCTAAGTAAAAATAAAGGAGGGAGAGTTTTACCCTACTTTGTAAACATTATTAAGTAGTATAGGGTCGAGTGGAACATGAGGATATTACACACCAAGTATCCAATCAACCTAGCACTAGGATATTACGCACCAAGTCCCCAAAATCCCACCCATTAGCGATATTACGCACACCATGGGGTTTTAGAAGACTTTAAGTTTGGAAAGAGAGAGGAAGATCCTTCAGAGGCTCCGCCCTTCAGATGCTCAAAGTGTTCTTTTCCGTGAACTCGGCTGGTCGATCAGATTTCAATACTCTCAAAAGGTTGTGCACTTTCTCCAAAATCCACGATCAAGTCCTTTTACAGACAAGACCATGGCAAGGCTTTCCCTTAGTAGCTCCTCTCCCAGCTGGATCCAACTGTGCCAAGAACCTCCAAATGTTGGTACCCCGGTGAGGTTTCCTACTAAGTACTAGGCCAATATAGAGCCCATATGTATTGTGGTTGCACTGGAAGCTTCTGAATTCTGAAACATGGCAGACTTCTTTGATTCCTGGGCGGCCGTCCTCCAACAAATTCTTCTCGTTGACCCGACAACCATTTCGCCCAGAAGAAAACTTAGTTTTATTTTGAGGGGGTTTTGAGAGGAAAAGGTTCGCTCGAGAGAGCTTTATACTTAGAAAAATTTGAGTCTTTCGAACCCCCCAACGGTACTTTATATATATAGCATAGCAAGAAATACTTAGCAAAAATAGGGGGAACATATTAGGATGGAAATTCCTAAGTATAGAGCTACTCATGGCATACCACAAAACCACACTTGCAAAATAATACTAAGAAAATCTACCAAAATCCTACACATGCATACTACAGAATTTGAAGATGGAAACATGCATAGCCAAAAATGGGACATAAATATGAACAAGTGGTATAACTTTCCTTGATCCGAGCATCACTCTACGCAACAGTACTGCTCAGCGCACTCCGAACAATCTAACGAATCGTAAACATAGATCCAATCACAACTTGCACAAAACATTGCCACAAAAGTAATTATGCATGCCTGCAACATGGTAATATGCAAGGATAGGTTCAAATTCGACCAAGAATATTATTCAGGGGTGTTATTGAGTTAGGGATATCATTAGTATCGATTTCCCACAGATTTTAAGTGTGTTGTATTATTACTTAATTAAATATGCTCATAAATAGATCAACCCTTCAAATCTACCACAAAACAGATATGAAATCTCTAAGCAAGATTTACCAATTTTAAATAGTAGATCTCGTAGATACAAAGCCAACGCAACCAGAATCAACTAAAATGAAGTTACAGTTATTTTCCTATAATTAAAATACTCCAATCTAGACTCTAAATCCTACCACAAGAATAGTACAGTAAACTAGCAATATTATTGCAGATCTTTGTTCTACTCAATTTTACGAATCTAACGGTATATTATACTAATTTTTTGGCCCAGTAATCAATTTACTACGAATTATACAAATTAAAATAATATTTGACTATTTAAAAACAATTTACAGACAGGCAACTACGCAGGCGACAAGTGGCGGCTTCGGATTGGCCTAGCGAGGCACGCGGCACTGACGCATGCACATGCCACGCAGCGTGACGTGGTTGGTCGGTACTCCTTCGGTACGTCGATCTAATCTAGGGCGTTGGTTGTAGATCGTACGGATGGGAACAGGAGCTTCGTACCTAGCGGCAGTGTCGACTCGACGGTGACGAAGGACGGCGGCGACACGTTCGGACAGTGGCGTTCGGCGGCGGTCCAGGGGTTCTCCAAGGTGGAGGACTGGACGATGGCGTGCGACTCCTTCTTGCGGCTTCGTTCCCAAGGTCGGTGTCGACCTCCTCCTCCAGGATCGACGGTAAATGACGACTGTTCTTCATGGCTCCGGCGGGGTTCCGATGAGGAATCGGGGGCACTCTGTGGCTCTGAAGAGGGGGAAAAAGAAGTGAGATGACGTGGTACTACAAGTGGAAGATAGAGGAGGAGAAGAGGGCCAAGGTCTGCGATGGAAACGAGCTCACCTTCGAGCTTTCGAGCTCGAATTAATGGGGTGGCGGCTATAGATCGGAAACGGGTGGATTTGGCAGCCTTGGGGCCGAACTTAGGTTTTTTCTAGGGTTTCGGTAGGCGGGGGTCTGTGGCTTTTAATTGCTAGAGGCATGGGGGAGGGGGCAGCGGAAATCGGTTCTGATTTGGCTGGGTAGTTCGTCCTTGGCGCGGTGGTGCTGGTCGAGCTCTACGTGGACTCCCCAGGGAAGACGGCTCGGTGGGCCGAGCGGTCAGTGACCGCGTGGCGCGCTGGCGGGCTACGCGTGGTTGCTATGGATGGCCCACTGGAGCACGCGGCTGTGCGCTGTTCACTCCGCAGGCGTGAGCGTTAGGTAGTACGCGGGCTGGCTCGGCCGGCCCGCCTAGGTTAGTTCTTTTTTTTGTATTACTCTTTATTATTTTGTGTTTTACATTTTTTTTCAATAACTTTTGCATACTTTACTCGAATTTAATGAAATTGGTCTCTAAAAATTTATAAAAAGGAGGAGATTAACATAGGATAATGAAATAACACTTTTGCAAGGGTTTAGAAGGTTAGTTTTAATATAACCCCTTCTTGTCTTTATATGACTATTTGAGAAATCAAAATAGGGTTTTAGGGAAAAGGATTTTGATGCAACTTTATTGTGTAATACCATGATGCATATGATATGATGCATACTTCTAGTAACATCTGGAATTGTAAAATTTGGGATGATACAAACCTATCCCCCTTAAGAAGAATCTTGTCCTCAAGATTCAGGTTGGCTAGCAAATAGGTGTGGGTGTTCCGTCTTCAGGTCATCTTCACATTCCCACGTGGCCTCTTCCTCGGAATGGTGATTCCACTGAACTTTGCAAAACCTGATGGTATTGGTACGAGTAATCCTTTCGGCTGTTTCTAGAATCTTGGTGGGTTTTTCCTCATAGGTGAGATCATTTTCCAATTGAACCTCATCCAGGGGAACTGTATCCCTTAACAGTGTTTCAGCCATATCTGGGTGACACTTCTTTAGTTGTGATACATGGAATACATCGTGAACCGTCAATACTTCTGGCAACTCCAACTGATAAGCAACCTCCCCTCTACGGTCCAGAATCTTATAGGTCCCTATGAATCGAGGTGCCAACTTACCCTTGATTCCAAATCTCTTAACTCCTCATAGTGGTGAAACTCGGAGATATGCTCGGTCTCCCACTTCATAAGTCACATCTCTATGCTTGGATTCCGCATAGCTCTTTTGCCTAGATTGGGCTACCTTCAACCTATCTTGAATCTGCCTTACGTTTTCTTCGGCATCCTTGATCAGCTCAGGTCCAAACAAACTATGTTCTCCAACTCCATTCCATAGCAGCGGCGTTCTACACTTCCTGCCATATAGAACTTCAAATGGAGCCATCTTTATACTAGTTTGATAACTATTGTTGTACGAGAACTCCGCATATGGAAAGTTGTCATCCCAACTAGACCCATAGTCTAGGGCACAAGCTCTCAACATGCCCTCCAGGATCTGGTTAACTCTTTTTGTTTGACCATCTGTTTGTGGGTGAAAAGCAGTACTAAACTCCAGTCGTGTCCCTAGAGACTCGTGTAACTGTCGCTAAAACTTCGAGGTGAACTGGGTACCCCTATCAAAGACAATTCCCTTAGGAACACCATGCATACTTACAATACTTGACATATAAATCTTGGCAAGTTTGGCACTCGTATAGGTGGTCTTTACGGGAATAAAATGAGCCACGTTGGTGAAATGATCGACTACCACCCAGATAGAGTCATACCCAGAATGAGTCCGGGGTAGTCCTGTGATAAAGTCCATGTCTACCTTGTCCCACTTCCAGTCAGGCACAGGTAATGGCTGAAGCAGCCCTGCTGGTTTCTGATGTTCAGCCTTAACTCTATTGCATACATCACACAAACAGATGTACTCGGCAATTTCTCTTTTCAAGTTATTGCACCAGAACCTATCCTTCACATCCATGTACATCTTTGTATTACCGGGATGAATTGAGTAAGGCGAATCGTGAGCCTCCTGAAGAATTAACTTCCTAATATCGGGGTCATCGGGAACGCACAAACTCTTCTCATACCAAAGTCTTCCTTGCTCATCTGTATGGAACCCCTTTGCTTTAACCCTGCTTATATTAAATTTTATTTCTTCCAACTCCTTGTCCCCCTTCTAGGCCTCTTTGATTCGATCCAGAAGCATTAGCACTATCTCCATAGTTGCTAAGTATCCTTCTAGAACTATTTCTAACCTAAGATCCTTGAACTGTTCGCACAAATCCTTTGGAAGTTCTCCTGCGACAAGTCCATTTACATAGACCTTGCGACTCAAAGCATCAGCTACAACATTGGCTTTCCCTGGATGGTGCTACATGTCCAGGTCATAGTACTTGATGAGTTCAAGCCATCTCCTTTGCCTCATATTTAACTCCTTTTGGGTGAATATATATTTCAGACTCTTGTGATCCGTGAACACACCACAATGTTTGCCCATGAGGTAATGTCTCCATACCTTGAGCGCATGCACAACTGATGCTAGGTCCAAATCGTGTGTGGGATAGTTATTCTCATGGTTCTTAACTTGCCGAGAGGCATATGACACTACCTTCCCATCTTTCATCAGTACACTAGCAAGTCCTTGTCGAGAAGCATCACAATAGACTTGGAAATCCTTCTGGATATCAGGCAGACACAAAACTGGTGCTATTACTAGGCGCTTCTTCAATTCTAGAAAAATCGCCTCACATGCCTCGGTCCATTGGAACTTCTTTTCTTTCTTCAACAATTCGGTCATTGGTTTTGCTATCTTGGAAAAGTTTTCAATGAACCTTCGGTAATATCCTGCAAGGCCCAAGAAACTCCTGATATCTCCCACATCTTAGGTGACTCCCATTCTGTCATGGAAGCTACCTTAATTGGGTCCACGGTAACTCCTTTTGCTGACACAATATGACCAAGGAATCACACTTCATTTAACCAGAACTCGCATTTGCTGAACATGGCACACAACTTGTGTTCCCTTAACTTTTCCATAATTAGGCACAGATGCCTCTCATGTTCCTTCTCATCCTTGGAGTATATGAGTATTTCATCAATGAATACCACAATAAACTTATCCAAGTACTCCATGAACACCTTGTTCAAAATAGTCATGAAGTATGCTGGGGCATTGGTTAGACTAAAAGACATCATGGTATACTCGTACAACCCATATCTTGTGGTGAAGGTAGTCTTGGGTACATCCTATTCTCGGATCTTTAAATGTAAGTAACCTGATCGGAGATCAATCTAAGAGAACACACTAGATCCCTTTAATTGATCAAATAGGTTGTTGATATTGGGTAGAGTGTACTTGTTCTTGATTGTCACTTCATTCAATGATCGGTAGTCCACAACTAACCTCTTAGTTCTATCCTTTTTCTCCATGAATAGGACATGTTCTCCCCAGGATGATGCACTTGGTTGAATGAAGCCTTTGTCCAATTGCTCTCTTGTTGGGTCCGCAGCATAGAAAACAAAATATTTCCTACGGTGTGAACTACACGCCAAGATCTATCTACTAGGTATAGAGCAACGGGTGGACATACATCCAACGAGAACTTACCCTCGAAGACAACGAGATCGTGATGAAGTCCAGCAGGTCCGGCTCCAGCACGTCCATCAGATCCAGCTCCGGCACCACCAAGTCCAGCACCGCAAAGCAGCGGTGCATCCGTGATCGCACACACGTCCAGTACCCCGACAACCTCCGTCCCTCGCTCCAGCAAAGTAGCGGAAGCAGCAACTCCTTTCCAGATAAAGCCACCGGGAACATGTATCTCGCTAATCCGAGACCATGGGAAATAATACTAGAGGGGGAGAGAGATCCTTCACAAGGAGGTGTGAGTGAGAAGTGAGGAGAGGGTGGCCTTTCATAGGAGGAGGGGGTGCCCCTCCTTCATGGCCGGCGCATGGAGGAGGTGTCTCTTCACCTCCTCCATTCATGTGGTGGTACCCCTCCACATTAAAATGCCTCTTCACATTCCCTTTTAAAGTCTCCACTTTAAATGCATTAAATTTCTCCAAATTTAATGCTCTCTCATTTAATAAAACTCTTTTATTATTTTTATTCAGAATTTTTTTAATTACTTTAATTAACAAACATTCACATAAAACCCCCTGCAATATTTCAATATTACATGCATAACCAATTTCAGCAATTTCACTCGAAACAATTTTGGTGTCTATTGAAATAATTCCAGCGCTTTCTTAAATCTTTATCTGAAACATATTTGCTCCAAATGGTGTCGGTATCCCTTAAGTGTGTCACCCTATGGTTCGCGAATAATGCAGACATGATCGAGACCCCTCTCAGATCAATAATCAGAAGCGGGACCTGGAGATCCATACTGACTCCTACACATTCAACGATGACTTCTGTGATCGTGAGAACCTTTAATGCTAGTAACTAAACCCCTTTGTCTCGCGATATATTACATGTCCGAGATTCGATCATCGGTATCTCCATACCTAGTTTGATCTCGTTACAGACATGCACTCTTTTCTCGTTCCCATGATATAACATTCTAGTGATCACATCACTTGCTTGCAAGCTATCTTAATGTGATATCACCGAGAGGGCCCAGAGTATATCTATCCGTCATCGGGATTGACAAATTCCACTCTTGATCCATGAGCCTCAACATAACACCTTCATAGCACTGAACCCATCTTTATAGTCACCCTGTTACGGTGTGACGTTTGATGTTATCAAGATACTCTTCTGGTGTTAGCAATTAACATGACCTCATGGTCTAAGGATAAAGATTACTTCGTATGATGTTATAGCAATATAAACATAATGACTTGATCGTAATGCTATACTTCGGATGAATGTTCATCACATCATTCCACCAATGTTGTGACCTCGTTATTAACAACATCCAATGTCCATGATCAGGAAACCTTGATCATCTTGTTAATCAACGAGCTAGTCTATAAGAGAGGCATAACTAGGAACCCTTTTTGTTTATTAAACACACATGTATTGATGTTTCCGATCAATACAATTATAGCATGCAAAATAAACATTTATCATAAACATGGAATAAGATAATAACCACTTTATTATTGCCTCTCGGGCATATTCCCTTCATCTCTAAGCTATTTCTTAAGTTCCTTCAACTCATCGACATCCATCTTGTACGGTCTTTTAGCCATCGGTCCCGTCCTGGGCATCAAGTCAATGAGAAACTCGATATCTCGGTCAGGAGGCATCCCTGGTAATTCTTCCAGAAAGACATCTGGATACTCCTTCACAACTGGCAAATCCTCCAAGCTAACCCCCTTAAGTGAGTTCACCATACTTCCCTTAAGTGCAAAAGCTGACTTAAAGCGGATCCTTTTCTTTTCCGGAGTTGTGAGTGCGATAGTCCTTTTGGCACAATCTATTATTCCCTCATATTCGGTCATCCAATTCATGCCCAAAATTATGTCTAAGCCTTGTGACTCCAGAATGACTAGACTTGTGGGAAAGATGTGTGTCCCAATCCTTAGTTCTAACCCACGGCATCCAAAGTTTGCCACTATTTCTCCTCCAGGAGAACTTACCCTTAGAGGAGTACTAATAATCTCCGTAGGTATCCTGCCTCTATCCACAAATACCCTTGATATGAATGAATATGATGCACCAGTATCAAAAAGAACAATTGCGGGGATGGAATTAAGCTTGAACTTACCAATCACGGAGTCCGGTGCCTCACAAGCATCTTCCACGAAGACATGATTCACCGTGGCTTTGACGAATGGATTCGGCTTCTTCCCATTCCCATTTCCATGGTTGTGTCCATTGCTGTTCCCATTGCCATTCCCATTTTTCATCCTCTCAAGAAAATTAGTTGCATAATGCCATGTCTTGTTACACTTGAAGCATGTCACCTCACTCAGATCTTTTCCATTGCCATTTCCATTCCCATTGTGATGCTTATGGCCATTGTGGTTATGTCCACCATGATGATGACCATTGTGGTTGTGGGGTGGTGGTGACAAAGTGTGTTGGTTCTAGTATGAAGCTTATTTATGCTTGTGTGAGGTGGACTTTCTCTTGCGGTTCTCTATACTCCTTTGCTTTGATTCAACCATAATTGCCTTGTCTAGAAGCTCTTGATAGTTATCAAACTTCAGAGCCACAAGCTGAATGGATATCTCATCATTAAGTCCCCTTAGGAACTCTTCCTGCCTCTTTGCATCAGTGGAAACATCACCAGGTGCATAGCGTGCCAGCTTGTTGAAAAGGTCCCCATACTCGGAGACAGAGCGGTGTAGTTGCTTCAAGTCGCAGAACTCACGTCTCTTTAGTGACATGACACCAGCAGCTACAAGATGAGTACAAAAGGCCCCCTCAAACTAGTTCCACGTGATAGCATCAATATCATGGTGGGTGACTTGGTAGTTATCCCACCATTCAGCAACAGGTCCTTCAAGTTGGTGCACGGCAAAGCGCACCCTGTCAGCTCCAACAACTTGGACGGTGTCTAGCTTCTTGTTGATGGCGCGGAGCCAGTCATCCACCACAATTAGCTCAGAGCTACTTGAGAAGGTAGGAGGGTTCAACCTCAGAAATCGAGTCAAGTGATCCTGTTGGGGCGGCGGAGGTGGTGGAGGTGGCAGATTGTTGTTGTTATTTTGCATGTTTTGGATGAGGAGTTGGATCAGCTGATTCTGGGTGTTCAGAAGTTGTGCAATCTCCAGGGGAAGATTATTGCTCCCATGTCTCGCCATCTATGGGGTTTGGGAAACAAGTTAAGAAATAGATAGAAATACTAAGGAAAAAACTCTTACCCCTATATAAACACAAGAAATAACACACGAGAAAACACAACAGGCACACATAACACAAAGTTTAACACAACTCATCCAAGTTTAACTAAACCAATACTTTTTTGGTATTTATTACAACCGCGAATAACGTTTAACTATAGAAATAAAGGTGGTCCAACTATCTACCCTACTCATCATCCACTTCCTCGTCCTCAATAGAGAAGCCTTCCTTCTCCAGCATTGACTTCTATAGCTCCATGTCCTTTGTCGCGGCTTCGAGCTTCTCCTGAAGGCCCTTCACCTCATGCAGCTCATGTGTAGCAGCTTCGAGCTTCTCTTGAAGTTCCTTCACCTCATGCAGCTCCTGTGTAGCAGCTTCGAGCTTCTCTTGAAGTTCCTCCTTCTCCTCTTCCAACTCCTCAATCAAGTTTGACTCCTTAGTCATAGGCACGATCTTCTCCTCTAAGCTCCTCTTGGTGGCTCGCAGCTCCTTGATCATGAGATAAATGTTCTTGAACTCCATCTCGTTTCTCGCGAGTAGCTCATTCTGTTCCCTAATCCTCCTTTTCTTATCTTGCACCATCTTCTCTTGATTAACAAACTTCTTGTCTTGGGCTGTGTGCGTCTCTTCTAGGGACTTGATCTTCCCTTCTATCTCTTCGATCTTCTCGTCCTTCTCCTTGACTAGAGTGCATAACTCGTCATTCTTCATGATCTCAAAGAAGCTTCCCTCCTCAAGATCGTTGATGTGGCACTCCAAGTCTTGGTATTGGATCCTTCGACGCTTGTATGTCGCCCTTTCGTCCGAGGTTAACTCAATTGGAACTCCTTTATCATCACGCCTTCCAAAGAGATTGATGTCGTGGCCTTTAACCTCTTCATGGTGGCGTCCACATAGGCGTCCAATGAGCTCTTGCATGCTGGTGCTAAGTCCTTTCTCCTTGGAGTTGCTGACGATGTTGACCATAATGGCCTCCATCTTGGGTTCAGCTTCACTTCGCCCTGCTTGGATGACTTCGATCGCCCAACATCCTTTCTTGTGCATCTTTCTCAACACGCTTCCTTTGATCGATGGTATGGGCAGCTCCAATGTCTTGATGATGTCGAGAAGGCATTCCCCAAAGCGCAGTTACTTGATGTCTTCGGCGGTGTCGTAGTAGAAACTCATCATCTTTAAGTTAGGAGATTGAAGATTAGATACAAAGTGATAAGGAAAAGAAATTACTAGAAGAACATAAATAACTTAGAAGAATATAAAAATCAAAAGCACACAATGATAAAGGTGGTTTCCAATCCTAGGGGTCACATCCTACAGGCAACTTTGTGCTCTGATACCATCTATTATGACCTTGGATCGTTAAAGATCCTAAGTCCTTGTGATTAACATGCTAGTCCTTGGATCAATAGCTAGCACATCACAGTCGATGAATATTATGTAAAACACAAGTCATTAGTACACGAATAATCCAGAGTATATTTATTACAACTTGCATAGCTTATAGCTAGCTCAAATAAAACAGCGAAAACTAATAAAACTTGAGTCCATCAATGCCCCAAGGTAGTTGCGTGAAGACCCGCGATCCCTACGCACCTTTCAATCTTCAGATTCTGCACATAAGACGTGCAACTAACAAGTTGGGTCAATACTTTGAACGTATTGGCAAATTACACCAAGGAAAGAATAAGACTAACTCTACATGCAAGGCTTGGAGTAGGCTTTGGGGTTCATTTGCATTAAGCTAATTTTCTCTAAGTAAAAAATAAAGGAGGGAGAGTTTTACCCTACTTTGTAAACATTGTTAAGTAGTATAGGGTCGAGTGGAACACGAGGTATTACACACCAAGTGTCCAATCAACCTAGCACTTGGATTTTACGCACCAAGTCCACAAAATCCCACCCATTAGCGATATTATGCACACCATGGGGTTTTAGAAAACTTTAAGTTTGGAAAGAGAGAGCAAGATCCTTCAGAGGCTCCGTCCTTCAGATGCTCAAAGTGTTACTTTCTGCGAACTCGGCTGATCGATTAGATTGCAATACTCTCAAGAGGTTGTGCACTTTTCCCATAATCCATGATCAAGTCCTTTTACAGACAAGACCATGGCGAGGCTTTCCCTTAGTAGCCCCTCTCCCAGCTGGATCCAACTGTGCCAAGAATCTCCAAATGTTGGTACCCCGGTGAGGTTTCCTACTAAGTACTAGGCCAATATAGAGCCCATGTGTATTGTGGTTGCACTGGAAGCTTCTGAATTCTGAAACATGGCAGACTTCTTTGATTCCTAGGCGGCCGTCCGCCACCAAATTCTACTCGTTGACTCGACAACCATTCCGCCCAGAAGAAAACTTAGTTTTATTTTGAAGGATGGTTTGAGAGGAAAAGGTTCGCTCGAGAGAGCTTTATACTTAGAAAATTTTGAGTCTTTCGAACCCCCCAACGGTACTTTATATATATATATATATATAACATAGCAAGCAATACTTAGCAAATACAGGGGGAACCTATTAGGATGGAACATCCTAAGTATAGAGCTAGTCATGGCATACCACAAAACCGCACTTGCAAAATAATACTAAGAAAAACTACCAAAATCCTACACATGCATACTACAGAATTTGAAGATCAAAACATGCATAGCCAAAAATGGGACATAAATATGAACAAGTGGTGTAACTTTTCTTGATCCGAGCAGTACTCTACGCAACAGTACTCCTCAGCGCACTCCGAACAATCTAACGAATCACAAACATAGATCCAATCACAACTTGCACAAAACATTGTCACAAAAGTAATTATGCACGCATGCAACATGGTAATATGCAAGGATGGGTTCAAATTAGACCAAGCATATTATTCAGGGGTGTTATTGAGTTGAGGATGTCATTAGTATCGATTTTCCATAGATTTTAAGTGTTTTGTATTATTACTTAATTAAATATGCTCATAAATAGATCAACCCTTCAAATCTACCATGAAAAAGATTTGAAATCTCTAAGCAAGATTTACCAATTTTAAAAAGTAGATCTCATAGATACAAAGCTAACGCAACCAGAATCAACTAAAACGGAGTTATGGTTATATTCCTATAATTAAAATACTCCAATCTAGACTCTAAATCCTACCACAAAAACAGTACAGTAAACTAGCAATATTATTGCAAATCTGTGTTCTACTCAATTTTATGAATCCAACGGTATATTATACGAATTTTTTGGCCAAGTAATCGATTTACTATGAATTATACAAATTAAAACAATATCTGACTATTTAAAAACAATTTACATACGGGCAACTACGTAGGCGACAAGTGGCGGCTTCGGATTGGCCTAGCGAGGCACGTGGCGCTGACGTGGCGCTGACGCATGCACATGCCACGCGGCGTGACGTGGTTGGTCGGTACCCCTTCGGTACGCCGATCTAATCTAGGGCATTGGTTGGAGATCGGACGGATGGGAACAGGAGCTTCGTACCTGGCAGCGGCGTCTGACTCGATTGTGACGAAGGACGGCGGCAACACGATCAGACGGTGGCGTTCGATGGCGGTCCAGGGGTTCTCTGAGGTGGCGAAGTGGATGATGGCGTGCGACTCCTTCTCGCGGCTCTGTTCCCAAGGTCAGCGTCAACCTCCTCCTCTAGGATCGACGGCAAACGGCAACTGTTCTTCGTGGCTCCGGTGGGGTTCCAATGAGGAATCGGGGGCACTCTGTGGCTCTGGAGAGGGGGAAAAAGAAGTGAGACGACGTGGTACAGCAAGGGGAAGACAGAGGAGGAGAAGAGGGCCAATGTCTGCGATGGAAACGAGCTCACCTTCAAGCTTTCGAGCTCGAATTAATGGCGACGACGGATGTAGATCGGAAACAGGTGGATTCGGCAGCCTTGGGGCCGAACCGAGGTTTTTTTCTAGGGTTTCAGTAGGCGGGGGTCTAGCGATTTTATTTGCCAGAGGCATGGGAGAGGGGGCAGCGAAATCGGTTCCGATTCGGCCGTGTAGTTCCTCCTTGATGCGTCGGTGCTGGTCGAGCTCGACGCGGACTGCACGTGGTTGCTATGGCCGGCCCACTAGCGCGCGCGGCTGTGCGCTGCTCTCTCCGCAGGCGCGAGCGTTAGGTAGTACGCGGGCTGGCTCGGCCGGCCCGCCTAGGTTAGTTCTTTTTTTATTACTCTTTATTATTTTTTGTTTTACATTTCTTTCAATAATTTTTGCATACTTTACTCGAATTTAATGAAATCGGTCTCTAAAAATTTGTAAAAAGGAGGACATTAACATAGGATCATAAAATAACATTTTTGCACGGGTTTAAAAGGTTAGTTTTAATATAGCCCCTTCTTGTCTTTATATGACTATATGAGAAATCAAAATAGGATTTTAGGGAAAAGGATTTTGATGCAACTTTATTGTGTAATGCCATGATACATATGATATGATGCATGCTTCTAGTAACATCTGAAATTGTAAAATTTGGAATGTTACATCAATCCTGGTATCATATACTGAAAAATCGCAGGAACGACGCTTCCATTCCACAATTCAAGAAACTTGGGAATAAAGAAGCCATAGTTAGTGTTGAAAACAAAATAGAAAAAGGTTAAAGAGGAAAATAATTCAATAGGGTAACTCATACATCAAAAGGGAAGAAAATAGAAAAACACTAACCGGGTGATTTTCTTTGGAACAGGAACATACATTAAATCATAGTCATCAATCTATCTATGAGAATCAGAATAATTAACCCGGTACGCCATCTTTATGACCTCAACTAGCTAGCGTGCATGCTTGATCATTTCTTCATTTGCTAGACCACGAAGGAAATTGAGTATTTCGAACCTTTTCGCGGGCATGTTTAATAAAACCATATACCAATGGCCCATATGATCCTTAATTGTTCCAAGTTGTTGCAGAACTGGTAAGGAGAGCTACAAGAAATAACAATAGGTTCGTAAAAACTAGAAAAATTATCAACCCATATGAGACAAGGTTATCATCCCCTATTAACCAAAGTTACCCACCAATGTACAATAAAATTATCATGTGCCAACAAAAAAGGGAAGCAGTAATGTACGAAATCTTTGTAACTAAGCTTCTATTTGTCATCTCGTCTGAAGGCCCTCCGCACAAGATTAGTTTTGAAATTTCCCTTAATAATATACTTTATCACAATATATGGAAAAATAACTTTATTGGATGGGCATGTATCTTGCAATACGGAAATACCGAAGTTCACCGATATTCACCCACATAAGCTCTATGGTAATAATTCAAGAGTTGCACCAAAAATATAAAAAAAGGCAACAACCAATCAATATAGAAATCAAAAATAAGTTATCTACGGGCAGGACTACCATGCGCGTGCGCTTGAGCAAGGGCTCCTGGATAGATGGCCTCTGCCTGCTCACCACGTGGCAGCACAGCAGAGCATGGGCGAGGGCAGCCGGGACGACCGGATTTTTGGGACTATCTCGCGTACACGCGTGGCCGGACGTAGCTTGTTTGTTTGCATGCGGGGATATAAAGAACGTGGCCGATCGCTCATGCTTAGTTTTCCTAATCGAGCTAGCTTCTCTTGGTGTACTACAAACTGCATAGATCTGCAAAAAAAAGTTCACCAGAAAAAAGTAGTCCAAGGCAGTACAAAAAAGCAGTGTACCGCGCGGTGGAGTGTAAAGATACAGTGCACCGGGAAACCACATAGTGTACAACGAATGCAGGCGGTGCAATGCAATACAAGAAGGCGATGCACTGCCAAGGAACCGTGTCGTGCACTATGATCGAAGGCAGTACATGAGCGGTGCATTGCCAGGGAATCGTGTCGTGCACTACGACCAAAGGCAGTGCAATGCAGGACAAGAAGGTAGTGCATGGATGGTGCACTGCCAGGGAATCGCATCGTGCACTCCGATCGAAGGCAGTGCAATGCAGCACAAGAAGGCATGGGCGGTGCACTGTCAGGGAACCGCGTCATGCACTGCGACCGAAGGCAGTGCAATGCAGCACAAGAAGACAGTGCATGGGCGATGCACTGTCAGGGAATCGCGTCGTGCACTGTAATCGAAGGCAGTACAATGCAGTAAGGGAATGCAGTGCATGGACGGTGCACTTCTAGGGAACCACGTCGTGCACTGGGACCAAAGGCAGTACAACACGGTACAAAAAGGCAGTGCACGACAGTGCATTGCCTGGACACCGCCCCGTGCATAGAGACCGAAAAGGCAGTGCGATCAATGTATGAAAGGCCGTGCAAAAAAAGTTCATCGAAACATATCAATATGAGATCTAGTTTTTAAGATCTCGATGCGACTAAGACAACCGTGAAAACGGATCATGATTTTAACTGTTGGTTCGAAAGATATTTCATTTTTCGTATTCGGATCTACAAAAGGAAAAGAAAAAAGCCCAACGCTACCCTCTATGGTTGACACGTGGCGAGCAAGGAAGAGGGCGTGGAAACACACGATGCACCATAGGAGGCTGCCACGTGCTGAAGCGGGATGAAATGTTAGATGTACTCCATGAAGGGCGCCCTTTTACTAGTTTTTTCGGTTATCTACCCATAAGTTTATGAGTTACAATCCACAAATAGTAGAAGTTAGACACCAGATAGTGTTAAAGTTACCACATGGAAAATTAAAAGATAGGGGTAACTGCCATACCCTTTAATCTTCGAATTATTTTCCTTCCTATGTTGTACGATAACCTTGTTGTACAATAAATCTTCCTTTTCGGTAGTGGAAATGAAAGAGAACATAGCAATATTAACCTTTGATGGATGCTTAAGTCTCACAATGTGAATACATATTCTTTGTGTAGCACTGCCTACAACTATACTAGGTGCAGCCATGCTACCGAGATAAGTCGGGGTTGAATAATCATGGATATCTATGCAAACCACAAGAGGAAAAATGGAATGGCCAAAAAATACAATACATCAGGAAAAAATAGGTAAAGATAACTACCTTCCACATCATTTGCAATATGGTTGCATTTATCTTTTCCTTTTGCATATGTGTGAGCCCCTTCAACTCCAATCTTATCAACCAATAGATCATCAAGAGAAATAACAACATTTTCATCATTTGCGGGCAATTTTCCCTTACCACAACCAAATGATTGGTTATCCACTACAAAAAGAGAAGGGACAAAAACGGGAATATACAAATGAACAGATGGAAAATGGCGTGCCCCACATGGAAAAATAGTATGACATGTTTTATCACCACATAAAATAACAGAAATAAAAAATATAAGAAATACATAAAGAAGGTATTCAAAAAAAGAAAACAACAACAAGCACAAACATGATAGTTTATATACATCACACGAGCATAACATGTCATCGAATTTACATAACACATTGTTCCATGAGACTAACACATAAACATAACCACCTAGATTAAAAACTACTTAGACCCATTAATAACACATCATTAGCAAAACCTCCATAGATAGGTCCCAAACCAAACAACTAAACGACAACAAAACCCCTCCCCCCAAACAAGCCAGTGATGATATTCAGATTGATATTTATGGGCTCAGTAATTTAGTTAGAGCAACCACCGTCCTTGTTACCATTGGAAAGCTTGTTCGGTAGGTTCAATATGTTAACACCTGCATAAAGTGTGTCTATATATCATCTAGAAGATTACAAGAAAACATGATGAAATATTAGGTTGTATATAGGTGTGATAGTGAACTAAGAAAATTATCATCCTATATTAAATGAAGTTACAAACCTATATACACTAAAGTTACCAGGCTATATAAATTTAAGTTACCAGGGTATATAGATTAAATTTTACCAGCCTATATACATTAAAGTTACCATAAAAACAAACATGAATGTCAAAAAAGGTAGCAGCACATTTGCATTACAACAAAATAAAAGTTACCGGCCTAAGAAAAGTAAATTTACCTAGTACATGTGACATATGATATCCGACCAATAAAAGGAAATTAAAAACAAAAGCGTGTGAAAAATTAATTAAAAACATGAAAAAAAATCAAAAGGTGCATGGTTGTGCATTTGTAAAAATGTGACATGTAGAACATATTAAACTACATGTTAAAATATTCAAGGTTAGTTTGATACTTACTAGTAGACGCGGATGGTTCCCAAGCCAAAAGCATTACCTCTTGTGGTTCAACTAAATGGAATAAGTCACCTGGAGAAGGTGCAACAAGAGGAGTTGCGACAGGCACATCGATAGAAGGATGATGCATACTAGGAGGAACAAGCGTAGTAGCAATAGTAGACGAAGAAACCGAAGCAGCTGAAGAAGGATCAACAATCGCAGTATGTATCAAAAAATCTTCAGTATGAACTGGTAATGGGATGCCAGTGGGAATACTAAGTTTGGCATAAGCACCCACAAATTTAGCTTTTATAATCTTCATGACATCGTCGATTGAGCTTTGAGGCTTGTCGTTTCAGCCAACAGAGGTTGCTACACTAACATATGGTGAAGGCACCACATCACCATAAAGAACGGGAGGCTGACTGCTCGTCTTCAGAGGTGGATCAATGTTTTTGAAGTGGTTAAACAACGAAGACACAAGAATGAATGAGCTAGGAGAAACATCCTGTGATTTCTCATATGCTTGAGAAGAACCTTCAATACTAGAGGCAAAATTTTCTGCATCTTGGGATGGCTCTGCCTCAAAAGCAACAATAGGAATAGAGGGTGATGCTCTACTGTTGAACAACCAAGATGCATGAAAATATTCATAGCCATTAGCATCAGTCCACTTACCTGGTACAACATTCACATGAGCCTTGACATTGGAGGTAGCAACAACAATAGTTTGAATGATAGTTATGGGATTTGAGGTAATGGCCACACTACTGCTAACAGGTTGCGTAATTGTAGGGGTTCGTGCATGAAAACAATAAAATTTTCCCTACGCCCAGAACCCTAGTTGCCAGGATCTATCTATTAGTAATGCAGTAACGGGAGGGGCTTTTCACGAACTTACCCTTGAAGACCGAAAAGCGTTTTCAACACTCAAGAGAGTGTGGTTGATGTAGACGAGCCGAAGCCGACCTCAAGATCGTGTTGAAGTCCTGGCAACTCCTGTGGCTCCAATGACTCCTAGTGCCCCAAGTATTGCACCTCGCAGGGAGTTACACACATCCGGTGCCTGGTGATGACTCCCGCTCCTCTGATCCAGCAACAGTTATGGAAGTAGAGCTCTTGGATCTGAATCCCGCAGGGCGACGGTGCTCTGCGGTGAAGAAGACTCTCGCTCACACGATCCGGACTTAGGACCACGGTCACAAGAGAGAGAGAGAGAGAGAGAGAGAGAGAGAGAGAGAGAGAGAGAGTCAACTAGGGGTCTCCCAAAAATGGAGGG
The DNA here is from genome assembly GCA_916181665.1 of Avena sativa. Lineage (NCBI taxonomy): Eukaryota > Viridiplantae > Streptophyta > Magnoliopsida > Poales > Poaceae > Avena > Avena sativa. Next base: position 42,556,288 of record OV702287.1, on the reverse strand, counting down.
AACCTTTTATTGATTATTGTGTATTTAATTTTCCAAAATACCTCTCTTTATATAGGGGAACCCCCTCCCCCCATAGCCAACTAGCTTAGCCATGTGGGACTAAACAAGGGAGAGGGAGAGGGGGCTGGCCGCCGCTGGCCAGGGCCCAAGTGGACCCCACACAGGGTGTCTTGGCCCAGCCGGCCACCCCTCCTCCTTCCTCCCTTCGGTCTTTCGCTCATGAGCCCTTTTCCCTCCGGATTTGGCCCATTAAGGTATTTGACCATTTTTAATTCCTTTTCTTTTGTTGAATAAATATAATTGAATGATTAAATCAATATTAAACATTCACTTATATATTATTCAATCCTCGTTGATGTGGAACTCATTCCCTCTCATTCCGGACATCCTCTAAATTTACCGAAACTCTTTTGGTTTTCTCTCTTCTCTTTTCTTCGGTGATTTTGCCGATCTTAAAACACTCTCTGAGCATCATCAACCCCTTAAGCATGATACCCCATGGTTCAGGAACACTCCAGACATGGTCGAGACCCTCCCGCACCAATGATCAACAGAGGGACCTGGATGGCCATGTGACCCGTGTGCATTCCACGAAAACTTTCGTCGTTTGAACCGTGAACTTCATGTCTTATTCATTTTGTCTCTCGATACTTGCATTGTCCAAGATCTGATCAATGACTTCACCATATCGTGTTCAATCTCGTTATCAACAAATGCTACTTGACTCGTTTCGACAAGTGATATCCCCGTGATCAAATGACACGCTGCGGAGCTATTGGATACAACTTCTCCGAGTGGGCCCTCGAGTATCTCTTCCGTCATGCGGATGGACAAATCTTGATCTTGACGCATATTGCCTCAACTATTCATCCGAATACCTGAACACACCTTTATGATCATCGTGTCACCAAGTGACGTTTGATGCTATCAAAGTATTCTCGGGTAAAGTGATTGATATGGCCTCACGGTCTAAGAAATAGTACACTAAGTTTATTCTAATCATCATAACTTGAACTTCATGACATGATCGAGTCATGATGCTTAGGTTGGGTATAGCTCATCATCTCATTCTAACAATGAGGTGACTCCATTGTCAATTGGCATAAATGCCACATGATCAGGAAACCTTGATCATCTATTGACCAATGAACCAGTGACTAGAGTTTCACTGGAAACTCTTGGTTGTTTATATATCACACATGTATTGACGATTCCTTTCAATATAGTTATAGCATGATATAAAACTTAATCATAAACTTCATAAAATATGATAATAATCCATATTACTATTTGTCTCTAGGGTATATTTCCAATAGTAATGTTGACACTATCCAAACGAGCAACTGAAATAGATGATGTAGTGACATCAGCTGTGCCGATACATGGCATATCTGAAACATTGCCCGCAGGCGTAGAATCTAACCCAACCAAAACCCTGGCCGGAGGCGATAACTCATGTGCATTACCATATAATAATACATGTGTGTTCTTGACAACTTCAGTGCCATCTTCATGTGTGTCAACAACATCTGACAGTTGGCCTCAAGGAGGTGACGAAACTGGTAAGAAACCAGTCTCTCAATTACTTAGTTTTTTAATATGAGGAGAAGTCCTAATAGGAGGCTGCTTCTTGCAAAAATATCAGAAGAATAAACAAAAACGACAAAAATCTGTAAGGCAAATAGACAAAAATAATTAAACATGCAAATGTTGATAAGTTATCCACCTGCCAAAAATAGAAGTTATCCACCCAAAAACATAGAAATTATCCACCAAATATGTCTATTATTACCCACACGATTAATATGAAGTTACCCACATTAAGGAAAATAAAAAATACAATAAATTACACATGAAAATATTCATAAGTTATCCCCTACTAAAAATAAAAGTTATCCACCAAATAACATATAAAAGTTATCCACTACATGTGATTAATACCCACGCGATTAAGATGGAGTTACCCACATAATAAAGATTAACTTATCCATATCTACTATAGTACATGATTTTTAAAACTTGGATAGCCACCCACCATGCCGAAGAAGCTATTATTAGCCGTTGATTTGTTCAATAGAGTGAACACTTCTGTTCATCAATAATGAACTCAAGTTATTCAATGGCTAAGATTTCCTGGATTCGCTCTCTACGGACCGCGCCAAAATGAGTCGGACATGGTCATTCTAGAGTTATCGTGAACCCGCTGGAACTGCACCTCTCCACCCTCAAGTTCTACTGCTGATGAGATAATACTTGATGATCTCGGTAACTATCCCCGAACTTCCAGTTCCACCACGCTCACTCGTCGTCTCCTCCAGGCTTGTGCTCGTTCCAACTTCTGCCCGAGGTGACGACGTCCCTTGCTCTACAATCCCTCGCCATAGGTCAGTTCCCAAGTGTCCGACGTCATGCAATTTTCAGATCCCGGTTGGCTTACTCCGGCCACCACTTATAGCTCCTTGCACACCATCTATTGCTGCCGCTCCACATGCTCACCGCCACCGCCGCTCTTGACATCTCCTGTCGTACGTGCCTTCTCCACCAGCCACAGGAGGGGCTCATCCCCTCAGCTTGGAGCTTTCTTGCTAACGCGTCTGATCCCCTATTGTCTGATGTCTGAACTCAGTCCACCCCTGATCAGCTCTCCGTCAGGTGCTAATAGTGTTATATTCCTGCAATTCCAGTTCCTTCGCATCTCGCTCTCCGTGCATGGGTTGCTATTACTAGCAGCCTAGCAGCCATACCATCAATATTGAACACAACATCCTCAAGACTTCAACCCGGCACTCCTAATTTGAAGAGGTAAATGTAACAGACTACGTTATTTGATGACCTGTACATTTTATTTTTCTGTAAACTGCTAAAAAATTGATTCTTATGTTTGTATTTCAGTCTAAAGAATAAATTAGGGTAAGTCACGTGCTATTTGTCACCACCAAGTGTTTTCCTTTATGTCCACAAAGTATTTTTTTCTATCCATTCAAATGGAGTATGTTATAACTACATTTAAAAATCCACGGTGACTTTGATTATTCAAGAGAACCACCTTCATGTGAATAGTGAATTTGTTTTGCAACATGACACACATGTGGTGATAATGGCATTAATAAATAATGGAGTTTATTTGCGGAAAAAGAATGGATTTAATGAAAATTAATTTTTCGTGAAATATTCAAAGCTGTTTTGATGTTACACAAGATCCACAAATATACGAGAACGGAACCTGTTTCAAGGTATTGCAATTGTCGCTGATCCATGGAGATTGTCAATTGGGAAAATATATGTCTTTAATATTCCTAATCACCGAATTTGAAACAAAATTGTTTAGTGAATAACTTTGTTATAATTAACAATACTTAATTTGCTATTTGTAGATCTTATGATTGTTGGAACTAAATGCCTAATAAATCCATCTGCAGTAACCATACAATCAAGCTCTTGGATATAAAGGTATTGTATCAACAAATTCTGCTAAGCATTAGTGTTACCGTGATTCTAAAAAACACACGCGGATGATTGGAGAACATCGTTTTGGATTTTCCTTTGTAGTCTAATTTTAGAACCATGTGCATGTTTTGAACACGGAGAACTTTGTAATATTAGATACTGCTTCTTTTTTGAAAACCACCTAATTTTGTTTAGAGTCTCATATAAACAAGCGTACCCATTCAATGGATGTGTTGAAATAGTAAGTGATATCAGCTCGCAAGTAACAGTTGTGTCCAGTGTATTTCTAAGAGCACTAACTTGAAACTTTGGCAACACAGTGAGACCTAGATATCGTCAAGTATATCATGGTAATTTGGACATATTGATTTGATTGCCTAACTATGTGTATTTGAGTATATAAACTGGATCTGCATTATTGATTTGTTGTCTTTCTTGAGTGACGTGCAAAGCACGTGCAGTTTACTAGTATAGAACAATACATGGCAAAGGGCATAGACATGTAGAAGTATAAAAAAAATTATACACAAAGATACACAGTAGTTATCCAGTACATGTAACTAAAGTTACCGCCATGATTAAGATGAAGTTACCCACATTAAGGAAAATAAAACATTACACATGCAAATATTCATAAGTTATCCCCTATCAAAAATACAAGTTATCCATCAAGAAACATATAAAAGTTATCCACTACATGTGACTAATATTACCCACATGACTAAGATGGTGTTACCCACATAATGCAGATTAACTTATCCATATATAGAACAATACATGGAAAAGGGCATAGACATGCAGAAATATAAATACACAAAGATACAAAGTACTTGTCCAACACATGTAACTAAAGTTACCAGCAGTATTAAGATGAAGTTACCGACAAAAAAATGAAAAAATAAACTTAACCATATGTAGTAATATAGAAAGGGAAGTGTTGTACCTTCTAGGGGTTGCCTTCTTTGAAACGTGCAAACTAGTTGTCTTAAGCGATGCAAAACCCTCAAGAACAAGTGCAAACATCATCATGTTGGCCATGAGGCCAAGCTCACCCATAACCATATCCTTGATTTCATTATTATTATTCCTAAGGTTCTGAAACTTCTTTTTCCCCTTCCAACTTTTGTGTAGACACGGGTAACAGGTCTTTTAGAAGGTCCCAACGCATTAGGAACAACCATACCCTGGCTGACATTTATATTCTATAGTGCTAGCAATTAACCAACATTTCTGCCGACATTCTTGGCCCGGTCCTCCACAACGGCGCCACCTAAAGATGACATCTGATCAGCTATAGGTGATCTCTTCTCCAGAATAGGTGACATTTACATTGTATCGGTACCCATGTTCTCATTAAAATAAAGGGTAGTAAGAGACAAAACATGTTCTAGATCTGGCCCATAGAAAGAAGGGATTTCTATTTTCGTGCCTCTGGTTCGTTAGTTCTACATAGTTTTTCCCAGTCATTTAACTTTCCTCACTTTTGCCCCTCTCCTTCTCGGAAACTCATCTAAGAGCTCGAACGATAGCTGCCGTCAGGTTGACTGTTGGCTGACGTGTGGGGTCGTGCGGTCTAGGACCACGTGGGGCCATTTGGTCAGGAACACGTTATGCTGACACGTGGGACCGGTTTGTTGGGAACACGTTATGGGGGACGTGGTGTGGACCACGTGGGACGTGTTTGGTGGTTACGTACGTCCGATCGCCTAAATTGGAAGTTTTCTTTTTTGTTATTCTTATGATTGACCTTTTTAAGAGCGTCCTTTCCCCTCTCTCTGGCTAACAATTGTTTTTTTGCCCAAAAAAGGTAGCGAATCTAGAGCAGTTTCTCTCTTCATTCATTGTTTCTTGTGGCCCTCGTTTTTCCCCAATCTAGTAGGAAATCTAGAGCAGCAAATCTAACAAGCAACATAAATAAATTTAGTAAGCACAGCAGATTTAGATAAAGCAGCTAATATAGTACAATATTTAACGATTTTTGACAATTAGGCTGCTCAGTAGCAGCAGCGGACAAGTTCAACATAGACAAGACAAAAGAAGTTGCATTATAGCAGCAACAGCACAAGATCAGTGGACCCTCATGGCCTCTGCCAGGAGGGCCTCCGCCTCCTCCCTCTGGCGCCTCCTCCACTTCTTGCTGCACAGTCCCTTGACCTTGGGCGCCTTTGGCTTGATCGGGGGCATGCGACCCTCCTCGATGACCACCTTTTGGAGGTTATGGAGGTGAAGACCGAGCGCCTGGTGCTTGGCTATGAAGCCATGGACATTCACGGACTCGCCGCAGGTCCTCATGTCCTCGTCATGCTTCATGAGGGAGTTGAAGTCGGTGGCGCGGAGGTTCCTGGTGGTGCAGAAGGGGCACCTGTAGATGTCGCCAGCAAAGAAGTTGTCATATTGGCCGGACTTCAACCTCCTCAGCACATGCCGAGTCTTGGTGTCCTTGGACTCATCGCCGCTGCGGACGTTGCTACTATCCTCCTGTTGGAAAAAACAGTAGAGTGCAATACGGACATGAATTAACCAATTGAGATCCCCTGATTATTCCCCAAATCTCAAACCAAATTGAATACTAATCCCAACTACGAACAGGGGGATTCAAATACGAACAGGGAGATTCATCGAAATATGAACAGGGGATTCATCGAAATACGAGATCTAACACGAGAAGATTAGCTACTGTAAAAATACTAAAATCCGAACCCTAATAACATTCGATCTAGCATCCAACGATGGGAATGGGGAAAGAACAAGGGAAGGGGAGAAAACCCTGGTTACCTCCAACCATGGGTCGGCGATGCTGTTGTCATAGGGGTTCGCCGTCCTTATGTAATCAACCTTCTCATAGGGGTCACAGCCGAGCGGGATCTGCCCGAGACCGGGGGGGGGCTCCTCGCCGGCGGCTATGGCGGAAGCGGGGACAGGGGTCTGGACGGGGATGGCGGCTGCCATCGATGCCTCGACGGGGGCTTGTACGGAGATGGGAGCCTCCTCGCCGGCGGCCTTGGAGGCGCCGATGGCCACCGCGTCGTTTTTCTCCATTGCCGGCATGGTTGGAGTTTTCTTGGGGGTTTGCAGAAGGTGATGGGAAAGTGGAGACGGTTAAGTGAGCGAGTGAGTGATGAATGAGAGTGAGGAGGCCTCTATAAAGGAGAAGGTAAGCGACGTTTCGTTGCACCACCGTGCACCGCGTAACCGCGTACGCTACTGCACCGTGCACAGTCACAAGTGTCCGCTACCGCCCCGTGCAACGCACACGCGTACCGTGAGTCATGTTTTTTTCCTTGTGTCTAACCATAGCGACTTAGTTGTGCTCAGTTTTTCCCTCGAGTGTAACCGTGAGTCATGTTTGGTTGTACTCAGTTTTTCCCTTCAGAACTAACACTGTCGTGGGCAATATACTCAGTTTTACCCTCTAGTGGCTGGTCAATAGATAGGCAACGAATGGGTTTTAGCTAGCTAATTGAGTCATTTTATGCACAACAAATTAAAAAATATCAAAACATAGTGGCATCTACCCAGGGAGTCTTATTATGTGACCTGCCACCATAAGAAGTGTATATAAATCAAGTTTTAACCTAAATCACCACTTCTCAAATCACCTACTATGTATATAGGTTCATGGCTTTCTACTCAAGCCTCTTCCCAAAACATCCCTCCCCAAAACATAGTTTGTCTGAATGAGGCAATAATTGTCAAACTCGTATATATTTGAATTGCAAATAGTTTGATATATGTCAAGATGTATTTTATTGTATAAAAGACACATTTTCCATTTTTTAAATATGTTTCTATTTTCTATTTGAATCCCTTTGTTAGATTTTCCCTTGGTTCTTAAGTTCTACTCAGTTTTTCTCTTAGTTCTTAAGTTCTACTCAGTTTTCCCCCTCTCTTAGTCACAATCTCTCTCACATGTCCTCATCTTGGCTGCTATGCTCTGATTGGTTGAGATAGTTGTCAGGCGGATCGTGCCCACAAACCGTTGATCCTCTATGATCTGCTGATAGTATAACCCCTATATCTATTAGGGGGCACCCCTCTATCCATGCAAAATAACGAGTTTTCCACCGGTACTTTAACTCATTAAACAAATGAATTTGAATATAATTTGAAGGGAAAGTGTTCAAAGGTGTATAATTTGTGCATTACATTCCACTATGTGAAAATGATAATTTCTCAAGATTTTCTTAGCATAATATTATCACGTATTAAGTGCGATTCAAAGAGTTAAAATGTGTATAATTTTCGTATATGAAAGTTTATACATTACATTCCACTCTATGAAAATGGGGGAGAAAATGATAATCTATCAAAATTTGCTATCACATAATTATCTCGTTATTAAGTGTGATTTCACAGTGTTGAAAGGTTTAAAATTTTAGTATACGCAAGTTTATGCATTATATTTCACTCCATGAAAATGATAAATGATCAGGATTTTATTAGCACAACATTATCATGTCCTAAGTGCGATTCAAAGAGTTCAAAGGTGTATAATTTTCGTATATGCAAGTTTATGCATTACATTCTACTATATAAAAATGACAATCTCTCAAGAGTTTCTTAGCACATCATTATCATGTATTAAGTGCGATTTGAAAGAGTTCAAATGTGTATAATTTTCGTATATGCCAGTTTATGTATTACATTCCACTCTATGAAAATAAGGGAGAAAATGATAATCTCTCAAACTTTTGTTAGCACATCATTATCACGTATTAAGTGTGACTTAAAAGTGTTCAAAGGTTTATAATTTTCGCATATGCAAGTTTGTGCATTACATTTCACTCTATAAAAATGATAATCTCTCAACATTTTATTAGCACAACATTATCACGTATTAAATGCGATTTCAAAGAGTTCAAAGGTGTATAATTTTCATATATGCAGGTTTATGCATTACATTCAACTCTATGAAAATGGGAGAGAAAATTATAATCTCTCAAAATTTTGTTAGCACATCATTATCACGTATTAAGTGTCATTGTACAATGTTCAAAGGTTTATAATTTTCGTATACGCAAGTTTATGCATTATATTTCACTCCATGAAAATGAAAAATGATCAGGATTTTATTAGCACAACATTATCATGTCCTAAATGCGATTTCAAAGAGTTCAAAGGTGTATAATTTTCATATATGCATTAAATTTCACTATAAGAAAATGAAGTTAGACAAAGGGCTGCCGTCACCGGAGAAGAAGAAGAAAGGGGAGGCAACGGCACGAGCGCGGGCGTGGGCCTGGCTCAGGGTTCCATCTTGCAATGCCATCCAGGGTAAGCTATGGGTCCAACATTCACATAGATAAGCTGTAGGTCCGATGCTGACCTAGATAAATGGAGAGAGGTGTTCACTACGGGAACCGACTGAACGCGGCCCCATTTGTCAGCATGTAACGGCAAGGGTCCACTACAGGACCCGATAGAACGCATCCCTACTTGTCAGCACGTAACGGCAAGGGTTCACTATGAGACCCGACTAAACGGCCCCACTTATCAGCACGTAACAGCAAGATTGACGGACAGCGAGTTTTCAGACTGCGTGAGAGTTTCGTATAAGGAGATAGGCAAAAGGGAGGAAAAGTTAAGCGGCTGGGGAAAATTGAGTACAACTAACGAACCGATGGTACGAAAATAAAAATCCCTAGAAAGAATCATGAAGGCATCCTGCAATGTGTTTCCTCAAAATTGAGTACAACTAACATCAATTTCATCTTGTGCATTATATTTCATCTATGTCAAACCTTGCACAAGTGAAGTCATTAACCAAGCATACCAGAAGAAAAATTCCTGATTAGATTGGCAACTCGTGATTTTTGCTACACAAAAACAATAAAAAGAAAAGTTAGATAACATATGGAATTAAGATAACAAAGGGTCATACAGAAGCAATAATAAGATGACAAAAAAGGTTAAAAGTACCTCATTACTATATCTTAGATCAACACATGTGTCGATCCACTTTGAGAACCCATCAACACCACCAAAAAATAAAAATATTAATACCAAGCTTAGGTTTTAGCTACATTAACACAAAATAGAAAAAAGTGAGCCATAAAGCATAAAGAAAACAGAAAAAATTACCCACCAACAAAAAACACAGGTTACAACACACTAGTTATCCACATGACAAAACAAAACAAATTACGGCAAGCTTTCCATAAGATGTCTTGTAAATCTGATCAGCCAACAACCCTGCCTCGACCATCTATTTATAGAAAAATTAGCTTCCGGCAATACAAGATCCTCTATACCTCTTACATGAAGCGAGTCAACGTATAACAGCTGTATAACAGCTGAGGAAGATAGAAAAACAACCTTAAAGAATATATGATTAAAAATCATGCAAAACAGATATACATAAATAAGGTAAACAAAAAACAAATAAACTGAAAATTGAATATATATATATCTCCGGATGAAATAGGAAGGTCTAGGAATAAACCTCATTTCACAGCTCTTCATGAAATTCATAAGCAACAAACTTACACCACTATATGGTTTTTAATTGTCAATATTGTCCTGTTAACATTTTTTATTGAAATGGTTAGCTCAGCTGCAACAAAAATAGAAACATACAGGTCACAAAGTTATCCACATGAAAAACATGAAGTTATCCACAGGAAAACTTAAAATTATCCACACACACAATCCAGTATAAATTGTCCATATATGAAAATATTACAAATGATGGAAAAGGTTAGCACAACTATAACAACAGAAAAAATACATGAAAACTTACCCATATAGAGGAACAAAAGTTACCCACCTAAAAAGGTGGAGGTTATCCACATGTAATCCTTAAAAATACCCACCAAAAACACATTATAGATTGCCAGCTATTAAAACCTTACAAAGTTGCTTGTGAGATGAGAAGGGGAACTAACCATGATAGGATAGCATCTGTTACTGACATGGTTACTGATTGTGGGGAAGTGCATAGTGAAAACAAGGTACATCACATATGTTTGTTGAAAAAGAACCTCGTGATCTACCATATCCTTCAATATCTCAAACACCCAAGACGTGGCATGGGTCTTGCTATCATTAGGGAAAAGCACGGGATCAAGGGCAACCTCATTATCATAATCAACAACATATGTGACCGGTATGCTCCCAATAGGCAAACAAAGACTATCACGGACTGATGCTTCATTCAGCGGAATCCTACCTCGCCCTGGGACAATAAACTTAGAAGATTTCTTGTCATACAGCTTTGCAAACCAAAGAATAATTAGGTTGTGCACAGTGGGACATTTGATATCAAGCATGCTACCAAGACCCATTTCCATCAAAGCTGTCTTCTAATTAGGAGATAAAAAATCTTTGCTCAATAGGACAATATTTTGAGGAGATTCACTGTTTCATACGATCTAGATGCATATGGTTGTTCATCATAGCTGATACCTTCATTCACCAGCCTTCTGTTTCCTTGTCATAGTATATCTTACAACACATACCACTAAACGTACCAAAAAAGGGTTAGATAAACCACACAGAAAAAATGATAGCAATAAGGAACTTATAATACATATGCATAACTTACAAATCTGATAAAAGTATCAATCTTAAGAGTACATGAACATGCACATATAACATCATATTCACAGACAAAAACTATTTTAAAATTTATAGAAAAAATCATTATGTAGTTAAGAAAAACAATACATCCATATGTAAAAACCCAACAAAAAGCTATGGAACAATTAAAAGAAAGTAAAAAATACAGGATTGTGTTAAAATGTACAAAAAAAATTATCAAGTTACAAAAATCATAAATCAAACATATTCAACTACAATGTTCTCTGGATGATGCTTATCCACCTATTAAGTATGGACTTACTCATGTGTTTTAGGTAGAGTTATCCACGTATGTGATGCCACAATCAAAATTCAGTGACTATGTGTTGCCACCATGAAACCCACACAAAAAACCACCCACTCTAAATCACCATGCCCATCAATGATTAAGCATAGCCACCATCATCATACACCACCACCATATGCAATATCCATCACCAAACCCTTGTGTGTCTTAGATACTATTCGCACACGAACACGTCACCGTGTACCCTCGACGCCGAGCGAGATGCGCAGCAGCACACGCCGAGGGAGGCTCGCCGGAAACGCGGTACGCAAGATAGTCCGACGGGTGCTTTTGTAGACCCGAAACCCTACTCGCCCGGGAGGGACCCGTTAGACCGGCGCGGCGGCTATGGGATGCCCTAGGTCAGCCTAACCGCCCCTAGGACCTCGTGGATTCGCAGCCCTCCTGTGTGAAGAACTGTGGAAGAACGAGAAGAGAGATACAAAGGGAGAGGGATAAAAAGTAGATGAACACGAAAAAGTAGTAGATGTGTTTGTTCGATTGGTGTTGATTCAATCGGCCATCACCCCTCGTACATATAAGGAGCGGCTAGACTTTCCGTGCAAGAAATAGGGTTAGAATCACGTCCAAAACCCTAGTTGGAGTCAAATTCGGATGGTCTGGTCCGAACTTTCTGTAACTGTTTGGCCAAAAACTGGTATGTACCTTCTAGCCCGATTTTGAGGTACTAAACGAGCTCGGATCAACATGTCATAAAAAGAAAAGTTGTGCGTCTCGAAATAACGAACAACTTTGACGTTGGGCACCTTTTCATCTGATCTTTTCTTGATAGACTTTACTCCTTATGTTCATATCAAACTCGGATTTAGACCAAACGAATTTAACTCAATTCGGCCGTATCTTGGATCTGGAGTCCACATACTTGCTCAGATGAAGATCGAAAAAATGAAGAATTTCATGTTTTTCACTTTTTCATCTAAATTGATCTTGACCGATTTATGCAGATCACACGAAAATAAGTTCGCTAATGCACGTTTTGGCATAATTCACGCCAAAGGACAGACCTAGTCTGTTGTCCGGCGAGCCTGTCGTGGGAATTTGGTCCTTGGGAGTATTTTGGCTCTAAAATTCGCATACTAATTCGTATTGGGATGATTCAAAAACCAAAGTTGCTTGTTTCAATGAGACGTATAACTTTCGTGTTCGGCACTTTTTCATTTGAGGTCATCTTAAAGGACTCATAGTTAAAGCCTCCATATATCAGTCTTCGAGTCTTCTCTGAACACTAGCATAATCGTCTATTAAGCCTGATAATTTCTTGACTTGATACAGTGCCTCTTTGATGTTGATTAATAATCCCCCAAGTGGACTTTTCCAAGTGTCTCTTCCCATTTGTGTTGATTAGTTACGAGCCCAAAACAAGTACAATACATGCCCCCTGTTTTCTGGCAAAGCTTGCTTGCCAGAAAATAACTTGCTCTACTTTTAGTCTAAGGACGATGTCAACACTCAATCAGCCATTGGTTATCTTAGGGCGATAACTCTATATCGGTCATATGTGCTAAGGGCGATAAATATATATCAGCGACTTGGGTATGATTTCCTCAAATAATTTGCATTAAGAACAATCACCTCATCCGGAAGTTGATGAATATCATAATTTCCTTCATGAAAAACTCTCACAATGATCCTGAGCAAGTCTTCATTCATGTTGCTCAAGAAGAATATCACCAACTGTTCGGCAATAAAGATCATTACCTATTAATGAGCATTTGAAAAGCAACCGAACTATCATGTTCACCCTTTGGTTCAGATTTTCATGTAATAAACAATGGGCTTCCTCTATTCTTCATCTTCACCTGCACTAGATATTTCATTAATGGCCGAAGCGGTAGTCTCCAATCCGGCCTTACCTATATTGGCGAAACAAAGTGTCGGATCTTATAGAATATGAAATATATCGTGAGTAACATGGTAACCGGATGTTTGTTGAGCCAAGTCATTTGCACTTCAGTTTTTATGTCTAGATACATGAGCAATGATAAATCAATCCAAGATGAAAATTACATCTATACATGTATCAAGGTAAATAACAAGTGATTCGTCAAAACTTTGGTAAGCCAGTGGACATTATTGAACTACTCACAAAGAACCACTAGAAGCCTCAATATGTGTAACACCTATAGCAATAAAAAGTTCTAGCACGAATAGCAAAGCTGCATATTCGGCCTGATTCTTTGTGCAAGATATTCTAAGCAGCATGAGACTTCATAAAACGGTACCATAAGGAGATAAATAAACAATACCAGTAAATTGGATATTGCTTTCAAAATTGAACAGTTAAAATGTAATTCCCATGGTACCATAGAGACAAGATCAATATCAATATCATGTTCATCGTCTACTCCCGGTAATGAAACTAAAAACAATTTGGCCTTTCATAGATTTCAAAGATTTATAAGCCAAATTATCAACACATAAGCATAAGAACAATTGCTAATGAATGCATACCTTCTCTCAGTCTCAAGTAACACTAAGGACGATGCTATAACACTACATCAGCCATGACTGGATAATGATCCGAGGGAGATAAAATAAATATCAGCCATATATCTTTGCCCCAATGGGCCTGCATAATCCATCCACCAAAATATGTATAGCCAAAGTAAACAAAATAACAAATATGATTATGAACTTCAATCATTCGGCCTTTTGGATTAGCAACAAAATTGCAACTAATCAAATGAATAATGATTTGGCAATACCCTTTCATGATGTATAGAATTATGATGCATCCAAGGATCAAAATAAAACCATGGTGGGTAACTAATCATACCTGGGGATGAATTCCATGGCATAGGCATTAATGGTGAAGTAGAACAATATGTATGATGTGCTAGCCGAAGATTTTGATAGTGATACTGAATTCTTTTGCCTGATCCCTTGTTGGATTTATTCTTTTTGTTCTCCACTCTTGTTGCCCTTCTTATGACAAGATCTCGCACATCTTTCTTGCCTTGAGGGATTAGTTTGGAAACCCACACCATGTTTATTTTCTTCAGCTCCTCGGTTGTAAGCCGATATAGCTTTCTCTCTTGCCAATGTGATAAGCCGAGTGGGCATCTCGGCTGTGGTTTTGTTTCACACAATTGCATTGATGACCCACAAGTATAGGGGGTATATTGCAGTATTTTCGATAAGTAGGAGTCTCAAACCCAACGAGGAGCAGAAGGTGTTGACGAGTAGCTTGGATCAGGAATTCCCTGTAAATACTTAGCAAACTGATTTTTAGGGGTTTTTGATAATGCAGATAAATAAAGTACGAGTAAATAAAATACAATAATAATAATTGCAACAAGTGGTCAGCTCAAACCTCTCCCTAATAATAATAATTGCAATAATAATAATTGCAATAATAATAAAATACAATAATAATACTGCATAGGTGGACAACATTGATAGGTAGCCTCAGCTCAAACCTCTCCCGCGAGGGAACTAATACTAATGCATATAAACTTCCAGCTAAGCCTTACCCAATTCGGGTATTGTGGTTGTACGGTAAATTTGGAATGGTATCGCATCCGAATCCAACCATCAGTTTTATAAAAGGGCTAAGGCTCATGCCTCAACATTTTCATCATCATAAACCATTTTTGTTTCTCAACACATGTCAAAACATCTCAATAGAATGACTCATCATTCCAAGGTTTTCACAATTCATTTTCACCAAGTGTTCCCATCTAAAGTGACTCAAGTTTTTATCTATTCTAAACTACTAAGTTAAGAGTGTTCACTAAGGTGGGAAGGTGAGATCAATCTCATGCGATAGAATGACATCTAAAGTTATCTAAATAGGTCAAGTTTTATACTCTTTATGCTACCTTCAAAACAAGTAAAGGACTTTGGGTAAAGTAAAGGAAGTAAAGCTTGAAATCAGTACTTGGGGTAAAGAATAGTCAAAGTAGTTTAACCAAAGCATGCCTAAGGCATCTTTGCTAAACCATCCAGTTTAATCCTAGCTTGCTAATAGTAGCTTGCCTTGGTTGGTGCAGTGGTTGCAGTTGTCTTCCTCCTCTTGGTAGAAATCTTCCTCCTCAAAAGCTTGGTCGGTACTATCTTCAGGGCTCCAACGACGACGGCGAGGCGGGCAAACGGACGGGTGGTTGACAGCGAGCTCAGGGACGGTCGAGGCAGCTCCGGGGGTGGTCGGAATCAGCGGCGCCCTTCTCCTCCGGAGGCGGCCTGCTCTGGTGCAATTCCGGCCAACGGCTGCTCGCCTTGCTCCGGGGTGAAGTGGGGAAGGTCCAGTGAGGTGAGGGGAGGTGAGTGGTGTGCAGAGAATGGCTGGGGGTGGCCCCTATTTATAGGACGATGATACGTCCATTTTGCATCACTATTCTATGTCTTAATCCACTATTATTCATTGATATATTTCATATTGAGAGGTGATACTTATGTTATTTCATCTATTTTTGCATGGTTGATGACTTTTGGAGCATGGACCGCTGCAGTCAGGATTCTGATGGAAAAGGTGCTGTTTGGAGGCAAAATTCGCGAAGATCAGAAAATCCGGGAAAATATACGGAAAATCCTATTTTTCCAGAAGACTAAGGATGCCAGAAGATGGAGTGGAGATGGGCCATAGGGGGTCCACACCACCCCATGGCGCGGGCAGGCTTAGGCCGTGCCAGGAGGTGGTGTGGCCACCCTGGCCCACTCCAGCCTCTCCCCTCTAGTGTATATCATCCTCCCGAAACCCTAAGACTCGGAGAGCGACCACAGAAAGATTCCGCCGCCTCTGCGGGGCGGAAAACACCTAGAGAGAAAGATCTCTCCGGCAGACAGATTTCTGCCGAGGGAATTCCTTCCCGGAGAGGGGAGATCATCGCCATCAACACCACCATCAAGCTGGACTTCATCAGGATCATCATCATCATCATCACCACCACCATCATCACCATCAGCACCCTCTTCACCATCTCCATATTGCTGTAGCAATTGAGTTGATATTGCATTAGTTCATAGGGGAAACTTTCCCGGTGTTGATTACTCTTTGTAGTTGATGCTATTGAGTGAACCATTGAATTATTGTCTATGTTCAGATTGTTATACATCATTATTCCATCTCTGATCATGATCCATATGATGTCTTATGAGTAGTTCGTTTTGTTCTTGAGGACATGGGAGAAGTCTTGTTGTTAGTAGTGGAGTTGTGTTGAGAAAGATTCAATAGATTGTTATTTAAGTTGTGGTGTACTTCTTCTAGTGGTGTCATATAAACGTCGAATACATGACACTTCACCTATATGGGCCTAGGGAATTCATTGTGTATTTGGTTACTAATCGTAGGGATTGTCAGAGTGACAGAAACCTGAACCCCCGTTAGGAAACCATTGCACAAGGGACGTAGGGGTCTTAGAGTTTAAAGTTGTGCTTAGGTTTCTACCTTAATTACTTTCTTGTACTTACGGATGTTTGCAAGGGGTATAATCACAAGTATGTATTAGTCTTGGATGGGGCGATACATTAGCACAGGTTCACCCACACAACACTTAGCAAGCTAAAGAAGATTAATCAACTATATGAAGCGAAATCACTTGACAGTCTTCCCATGTGTCCTCGAGAACGTTTGGTCATCTTAAGTAATACAACCGGCTTGTCCTTTGCTGCATAAAGGATTGGGCCACTTGCTGCATTTATTCCTACTGTCTTTTATTTACTCGTACTTTTTTTAGTTGCTTTATCAAAAACCCCTAAAAATCCGTTTGCTAAGTATTTGCAGAGAATTCCTGATCCATCCCACTAGCCAGCACCTTCTGCTCCTCGTTGGGTTCGACACTCTTACTTATGGAAAATATTGCGATACACCCCCTATACTTGTGGGTCATCAAGACTATTTTCTGGCACCGTTGCCAGGGAGTGAAGCGCTATTGGAGAGTGGAACTGGTAAAGGAAACTTCTACTATGAGTATTGTTTACTTCTGTTAGTTGCTTTATTTTCGTTATGGATAATTCGCTGAGTTTCTTATTTGGTAATGCTACTACCACTGCTAAGGTAGTAGATAAACCACCACCTGCTGAGAATGATGTTTTCAAAATACCTACAAGAATTATTGATCGTGTTATGGATAACTACTATGTTGGGGATGGAACTGTCCATCCCGGTGATCATATACTCTTTATACACAAATTATGCGGGTTGTTCAAGTGTGCAGGTATTACTACAGATCAAGTTAAGAAGAAGTTATTCTCATTATCACTGAAAGGAAGAGCTGAGGAATGGTATAAGCTGCTGAAGAATGGTCAAGCTCTGGAATGGGAGGAAATAGTGCCTCTCTTTTATTCAAAGTTTTATCCTCCTAGTGATATTCATAAAGATCCGAATCAAATATACAACTTTTGGCCTCTTGATGGAGAGAGTACAGCTCAAGATTGGGGGAGATTGAAGTTACTAATGCTCAAATGTCCCATTCATGACCTCCCAACAATATTATTATCAATAACTTTTATGCAAGGCTCCCTCTACATGATAAAGATTCATTGGATGCTTCTTGTGCTGGATCATTCACTCGCATGGAAGAAGAAGCTAAATGGGATCTTCTGGACCGTATTCAAGACAATGCTGAAGCTTGGGAGAATGACAAAGGTAGAAAGTCAGGTATAAATTATGATTATGAATGCTTTGAATCTTTTATGGGAACCGATGACTTTCAAAATATTAAAAATGCTTATGGTCTAGACTCTCAAGCTATTGCTTCTTATTTTAAGGCTTTTGCTTCCTACATTGAAGTGCCTAAAAAGAAGTGGAATAAGTATCATGAACCTTATAAAGATGTTGCTAAGAGTGTTCCTTCAAGAAATACTGAAGTTTATACTGCTAATCACGTTTTACCTGAACCTTATATTGAGAAAATGCCTTTCCCAGTTAGGATTAAGGAACATTCTATGATAGCTAGTATGGTTAATGAAAGTACAAGAAAAGCTGCTGAACCTGATAAACAAATGGTTGATGAACCTATAATAGCAAATGTGAAAGACTTTGTTACTAAATATGAAAAAGAGGGACACACTATCCTTTGTAAGGATACCTCTAATATTGTTTCACATAGTAGTGTTATGAGAGCTAGTATTCCTGTGTTTTCTGTTAGAATAAGTGATCATTGCTATGATGGTCCTTGTGATAGCTATATTGTTAAGTTTATGCATGATACTGAAAGCTACTATGAGAGAGGGAAAAGTGTTCTTATGTATCTCAATAATATCAAGTTTCCTCGTTTTATGCTGAAATTTTTTATGTTGCACTTGTTTTGCCTTCTTATGCAAGAAGCCTCTGGTTTCAATAACTTGTTTGTTTACAAAATTCCCTTGCATAGGAAGTGGGTTAGACTTAAATGTGTGTGTGTTTTTTCTTCTTAATGCTCTCTTTCACTTCAATTCATTTCCCTATGAGAGCTTCTTCAAAATTATCATGCCCATCTTAATGGCTATAAAGAAAGAGCTTTATGGGACACAACCCAATTTGTTTTTGCTTTTAGTTTGTTTTTGTTTCTTTGAGTTTGGAAGTTATTACTTCGGTAATAACCATTCCTTATCCGTTTTGTTTGGTTTTTGTGTCAGGATCAACCTCTAATGAGAGATAAGTAATATTTGGGGGAGTTGCTGTCCCGAAACAGATTTTTGTGCTTCACCGTAAAATTCGTGAGAGACCTCTATATGTCGGATTCAGCTGTAATTTTTTGTGCTTCTGCCCCAGGTTGTTATTTAACTTTTGTTAGTTTTGCACTTTTTGATTTGAGCAACAGAAGATTTTCGAAAAAATTGATCTTTACCTGCTGGTCTGTTTTGACAGATTTTGCCACTCTTGCATTTGCTTCTTTATTCGATTTCCTTTTTGAATTCTTTTTGGGTTTTCGGAAGGAGTTGCTACAGTAGCTTATGTTTTGATGGTTTTCAATTGAAGTTGGACTCAAAAGGTTTTATCACTTCACTTATACTAATGTTGCTAATGAGAACTGTGTGAAGTTTTGTGTGAAAGAAATTTCAAGGTAGTGGAGTTAATGGCGTAATAAGGAAGAGACGGGTTTTATGACTCAAGTAATAATTGTATGAAGATGAAGATACTGATAATTATTCAAGTGGAGACTCCGGAAGAATCCACTAAATACCAAATTCAGAGACCTGCAGAGTCCGTTTTCAAATAGGTAACAGTTCTGGTAAGAAAAGTTCCGCGAAAATACTATCCAACTATATTTTTGCAGTTTTCAGTCAATAAGGAAAGCTACGAAGCGAAAAAGGGATGGAAACGGAGCCAGGGTGGCTCACACCACCCTGTGGCGCGGGCCCAGCCCTGGTCGCGCCACCAGGTGGTGAGTCCACCCCGGACTCTGCCTCCGACTCGTTTTCTCCCAGTACCTTCCTTTTGATATGAAACTTCATAATATATAACCCCCGGATCCCCCGAGGTCCGTATATCGTGTTTTCGTTGTGTTTTTGTTTCGATCTGTTTCTGCCAGGACATACTCTTTGAAGGTTTAGAAGCACAATGGTGTCTGCCAAGGATAAAGGGAAGGAGCCCATGGAGGAAGACCTCCAAGACCCCGGGAAGGAGATCAAGAGTGAAGGTGAAGAGGAGCAAGGCCAACATCCGCACACCGGCACTACCATTGCAAGCATTGAAGTGGTGGCGAACCCTGCCAGGGTTAGAAGGACTATGCGGATGCAGACCGGGGGAAAAGCTCCTCGTCATAGTTTGGCTCCACGGAAAAGAAGACTTCAAGGAGGAAGAGTGGGGAAAGAATAGCAAGATCTGGAATTCTCAACACGACATGATCATGAGCCGCATTGAGCAAAACTCACAGCTGATTCGTAATCTCACCTTCGAGATTGAGGACTTGGGGAAACTTATCAGAGAGCTCATCGAGAGGATACCACCACCACCAAAGGAGTAATTCGTCATCAGGTTTGGCATCCCCTTGGTTTGTTCCAAGCTTGGGGGAGTGCCGCGGTATCATATCACTATGTTCTATCTTTTTACCTTATTAGTAGAGTCATGTCATGAATAGAGGAGTTATTATGTAGGATGGTTTGCATTATGGAAGTGTCCCCTCTCTCGTTAGATATGTATCCCTTAATGTGAGTTGCCGTTACAGAATATTAATGAGAAGTTCTATCATCCACTCTTTTGCATAGCTTATATTAGTTTTCAATTTGTGGTTATATGATTGATCTTGTTGTTAGTATTGGTAGCACTCTTGGATCATTGAGTTCATTTAGTTGGTTTTGGCAAACCTGGCTCGGTCAGTAGCAACACTTTTTTGAGAGTTGAAAGAAAAGATAAAACTACCTTTAAAGAAAAATAATTTCATCATCTTTCTTTCTTGATTTGCTAATAAGTTTAGTATTCTCTAGTTAAGATCGTTTGTGCTTCCGAGGAAGATTGCATGTTTGTCTTTAGCACTTGTATGTTTGTTTGTTTCCTTCAACTCTTATACTTGCTACCCAGCCTTGCTAGCCAAAAACCTGTACTGAGAGGGTATTCTTCTCGTGCATCGACCTCCTTTAAACTAAAACCTTTGCCATTTGTGTCCACCATACCTACCTATTAACATTATTGCTATTCCAAGTAAATTCTTGTTTTATCTACCTCCCAAATTAAACTTGTTATGTGAAAATTAGTGATTAAAGCTCTCACGAACTTGATGGCACACTTTACTTTCTTGCATTTAATAAACTTGAACCATTGGGTCCTTCTTTGTTGCGTATATGCTTGCACTTTATGAGTTGAAGTTAGCTGAACCATGTATCATGGGGACCGCTTTCAACACTTCATTTGGTACTTTGTACCTAGTTGATATCATGTTCTTTTGCTCATGGATCCCGGCGGTGTGAAATAAAAGTGGAACTTGTAAGATCATGGAGTTTATATGTGTGTTAGAGAAACGCCTAGGCCGCTATCCTAAGCCATGCCTAATCATGGTGGAAACTTGCAGCATAACTATAGTGAGCATTCTATGAAGCATCCTCAATAAAAACCTATGCAAATAGCAAATAAAAAGATCGCTGAGATGCTCACTGTCTGCTTGCCTTGTCATTTTGATTATGGGATAGCTCCTGTGTCATGTGCAAGGGGTACCTCGTTGGCGGTTCTCAATGATACGCATGTATTTACAATGACAAGAGCTTGCTCGTGACTAAAGTTGAGTAGCATGAGGATCAGTACTCATAAGTAAGGGGCATGATATTTCAACTTATAACTTGTCAAGCATATCCTCTTAGTTGTGTCGCTTTAACCTTAATCACCTAAAGATGCCTATGATAGGGGCAATGAGAGCTGAAAGCTAGTAAGTATCATAATTTTTGGGAGCTCTTTATGAGACTTGCAATCCCTGCTTCCCTCGTTGAAGGGCCTTTCTTTTACTTTGTAGTTGAGTCAGTAAACCTACTCCCTTCTATCTCAGCAAGTATTTTGAGTTGTTGTGTTTCATTCATTCATATGATGATTTATTCAATCATGTTCCTTGTTTTGCACATTGCTCTTATACTGATGTTTACTACTTGGAAAGCTATCATTGAAAAACCATCTATTTGTGAACTCCAGCAAATTATCAACTATTCTTCGACCAAGAGCTAAGTTTGCCATTACCAATTATGATTCACTTTATGTATCTTTATTGTGTTTCCTTTACTTATTACAAGTTGTGTTATATAATAGTGAGTTGTCTTCTATTATGATCTATGTATTTGATGAATGTGATGCTTCTTGTCCGTATTCTTTTATCGACTCTTCACTCCATAAACCTGAGGCCATGTTTATTGAGCTCAGTTTCGCTTGGGGACAAGCGAAGTCTAAGCTTGGGGGGAGTTGATACATCCATTTTGCATCACTATTCTATGTCTTAATTCACTATTATTCATTGATATATTTCGTATTGAGAGGTGATACTTATGTTATTTCATCTATTTTTGCATGGTTGATGACTTTTGGAGCATGGACCGCTGCAGTCAGGATTTTGATGGAAAATGTGCTGTTTGGAGGCAAAATTCGCGAAGATCAGAAAATCCGGGAAAATATACGGAAAATCCTATTTTTCCAGAAGACTAAGGATGCCAGAAGATGGAGTGAAGATGGGCCACAGGGGGCCCACACCACCCCATGGCGCGTGTAGCCCTAGGCCGCGCCAAGAGGTGGTGTGGCCACCCTGGCCCACTCCAGCCTATCTCCTCTGGCGTATATCATCCTCCCGAAACCCTAAGACTCGGAGAGCGACCACAGAAAGATTCCGCCGCCTCTACGAGGCGGAAAACACCGAGAGAGAAAGATCTCTCCAGTAGCCAGATTTTTACGGGGGAATTCCTTCCCG
This sequence comes from Avena sativa, assembly GCA_916181665.1. NCBI lineage: Eukaryota > Viridiplantae > Streptophyta > Magnoliopsida > Poales > Poaceae > Avena > Avena sativa. Next base: position 42,533,656 of record OV702287.1, on the reverse strand, counting down.
GAGAGGGGAGATCGTCGCCATCAACACCACCATCAAGTTGGACTTCATCGGGATCATCATCATCACCACCACCATCATCATCACCATCAGCACTCTCATCACCATCTCCATATTGTTGTAACAAATGCGTTGAATCTTGCATAGTTCATAGGGGAAACTTTCCCGGTGTTGATTACTCTTTGTAGGTGATGCTATTGAGTGAACCATTGAATTATTGTTTATGTTCAGATTGTTATACATCATTATTCCATCTCTGATCATGATCCATATGATGTCTTGTGAGTAGTTCGTTTTGTTCTTGAGGACATGGGAGAAGTCTTGTTGTTAGTAGTGGAGTTATGTTGAGAAAGATTCAATAGATTGTTATTTAAGTTGTGGTGTAGTTCTTCTAGTGGTGTCATGTGAACGTCAACTACATGACACTTCACCTATATGGGCCTAGGGGAATGCATTGTGTATTTGACTACTAATCGTAGGGGTTGCCGGAGTGATAGAAACCTGAACCCCCGTTAGGAAACCATTGCACAAGGGACATAAGAGTCTTAGAGTTTAAAGCTGTGGTTAGGTTTCTACCTTAATTACTTTCTTGTACTTACGGATGTTTGCAAGGGGTATAATCACAATTATGTATTAGTCTTAGATGGGGCGGTACATTAGCACAGGTTCACCCACACAACACTTAGCAAGCTAATGAAGATTAATAACCTACATGAGGCGAAAGCACTTGACAGTCTTCCCATGTGTCCTCGAGAACATTTGGTCATCTTAAGTAATACAACCGGCTTGTCCTTTGCTGCATAAAGGATTGGGCCACTTGCTGAATTTATTCCTTCTGTCTTTTATTTACTCGTACTTTGTTACTTGCTTTATCAAAAACCCCTAAAATCCATTTGCTAAGTATTTGCAGAGAATTCCTGATCCATACTGTGGCGCCCCGCCAAAACCACTACTAGAAAATCGCGTTATATTTGTGCATTGCATCATCATCATCGCATGCTCATGTCATCATGCCACCTTGCATTTGAGCATCGTCATGTCATCTTGCATTTGTTTGCATAAAACTATTTTCGAAAAGTCTGTTTTTGTTTTCTAAACGCCCCGTCTTTATTTCAAATTAAAACCCGGGTCTCCGGATTATTTTGTTTCGTCTACCAACTGATTTCAAAAGTCCCGTTTTAAACAATAGAACTTTTAAATTATTTTTAGGAGGCAGCCAGCCAGGCCCGAAAGCCTGACCGGCCACCTCCAAACCCTAGTCTAAACTATCTAAACCTTTTCCTACCCTATCCTAATCATACCCATCCCTCCACCTCGCCGGCACCAATCGGTGCTTGCCACCACACACCCTCCACATCACCTCCACCAATCCTGGGTCGCCACCTCCCCTCTCTCTCTCTCCTGGACCTACCCCACCCACACACGCACTCACACACACGCGCGCGCGCAGCCAGCCGCTCCCAGGCGCCCACCCCAACCCGCCTGGCCCACCTGGCCTCCACCCAGCCACCCACCACGCGCCGCCTGCCAGAGCCATGCCCCGCCGCCTCCCTCTCAGACACCGCGGCCGCTCCTCTCTCTCTCTCTTCCTCCCCTCGCTGCTCGGGTCCGCCTCGCCGCCGCCGCCTCGCCGACGCCAGGTGCCCGCCCTGTCCCGGACACAGAGGCCGTCCTCGCCTCTCCCAGTCCCGTCGCTGGCCATGCCTTCCCCTCCGTCGGCCACCGGCCTCGTCCACTCAGGCCGTCGTCGATCCCGGCCCCTTCCTCCCCAGGCCGCGCCCCTGTGCCTCCTCCCGCGCCGGCCGTCGCCCTCTCGCCTCTTCCCCGCGCTGCTCCGTGTCCCCGCCTCTGGCCAGCGCTCCGCCGCTCTCCCCTCCGCCGCGACCTCCTCCTCCTCCACGAGCCCCACGCCGGACTCCTCGCCCGCCGCCGTCGGCTCCCCTTCGCCGCCCGGTCCCACCTCATACTCCTGTGCCTCGACGAGAAACACCGCCGCCCCGGTTTTCCTCCACCGCCGCCGCCTACTGTGGTCCTCCACCGCCTCGCGCTGGTCGCCTGTTCCCAGTCCCGCGCATCTTCAGGAACTAGGTCCTGTTGTCCCTGCTGCTCTAGCAAGTCCACGAAAGTCTTGTCCCATGCCTGCAACGTGTTTGTGTGTCCTTGTTGCGTGGACGCGTTGTCGGGTGACACGGTAGCGTGGCCGTGGAGATGCGGAAGAATGTGAAGACCAGGACTCATCAAGATCGACCTCGAGCCCACCATTCGTCAAGATCTTCTTGGACGCCGAGGACACGCGGTACCCAAAGACCGACTCCGACCGCAGCATCAAGACCTCCTTCACGGATCGACTTGCTCGCCTTCACGGATGCCGAGATCCCCGTACTCGAAGGCCTCCGACGTGGAACCCCCAAGATCTTCTCTCGGATCGACAAGAACTTCTACATGGGACGACAAGTACTTCGTCATGGAGCCGATTGAAGCAACCCCAAAGACCCCGCACCTCGACCCGAAGACTGATCCCCGTCAAAACTTAAGACCCGAACCGTCGAACCCCTAGAATCCAAGATCGCCAAACGCCAATGTGTGACCCATATTCGAGACCTCTATTTTGATAATATAATATATCTTGCTGCATATTTAATTATTCATGCTTGCATCTCATCATGTGGTTTGGGGACATTATTTCGATTCATCTAATAATTAAATATGGAGACTATATGCGGGATATCCTTGTATTATACCGCCTCCAAATAAATTGGTGTAGCGAACCGATGCCATGTTTTGCCATGTTAAGACAACATTCAAATGCGGGGTATCTGAATAACTTGAACCGTTTAATTAATGGTCGGGACCCCGGTTCCGCTTAATACTGCCTAATTGCACCGCATCTGCATCATACCATAATCATGCCGGATCTCCTGCCATAGTAATAAATATTGCATCCGGTGTTTCTTCTAGTGTTTGCCTCTTCGCGGATTAGGCCGATGAGTTGATGCGAGTATCGACAAGTTCTCCGGATATGATCCGTCGGCAGTGTTTTCCTAGGCGAGCATCTCTCCCCCTTCTACCTATTTTGCATTTATAGTCTTTACTTCCTCCTATTGATCTATTGTTATCCGTGTCGCGATGCTTTAGTGTTCCGTACCAGATATATTCCTTGCAGCCGTTATATTGCCTTGGACACCTCCTATTGCCTGTTGCTTGTTAGACAGCTGGCTCTGCGAGTCGTAGTTGCTTGCTCAGGTGTTGCCTCACGTCGTCGATGTTCCACAGTTGTTGCGCGGTTGGCAAATGTTTAATGGTGGTGTTGATCATGATTCAAATTACAGTTTATTAATTAATGTTGATAGTAGTTTAATGTAGAGGCACCGGTGGGTAATAGCAATTATTTGGTTTTTAACCGCTCACTAGTGTCCCCTAGGACCCGAGTTGTTGACACCTGTTCCGAGATCGAGCGCACTAACCATAGGTGGGGTGTGTGGGCACCCCCATCGGCTTACTACCTGATTTCAAAGTACTGTACCGGGGGCCACAAGTAGTTTTGGGCTTTATTACTATTCTGTACTTATGCCATGCTTTACTGCTTTATTTAAGATTGTGCGTGGAGCACCTGTACTGTTTAGGATGTGGAATGTTTTCGCGGTATCGACAAGCCCAGTCACACTTTTCGGGTTCCCAGTCGTTTACAACCATTGACACAAACCCTGGGTCCGTTCCGGAGCCAGCCGACTTTGTTGCGGGTAGCTTAGTGGGGTGGCCCCCATGTACTTACTTTGGGTCTAGGAAACGTCATGACTTAGGCTCCGCCGACATACCGATGGGTGTATGTTAATTGATCTGGCAAAAAGGGTCGAAGTGCGTGTGGATACTTTGGTGCACCCCTGCAGGGTTAAATCTTTTCGAAAAGCCGTGTCCACGGTTATGGACGACTTGGAGCACAGTTTCTCGATCATAGACAACTAAAACTAAAGTTTACTGCTATCATTTGATTTACACCTGAGATGATAACAAGTTGGATAACTGCCTTGGAAAGATTCAATAAAACTGCCAACCGTGTGAGTTTCCTCGGCTTGACTTCCTCGATTGGTCTCGAGGGGGAATACCAGGATGGGTATGTTTGGTGTTAGTATCAGATTGGATCCGAATAGGTCTTTCTTATCCCTCTCCAATAGCCTCCAGTATTACAGAGTCTCTATAGGTTGTTTCGTGTCGCTGCGCTGCCGCTTCATCCCACCATACCTATGTAGGCGAGAGCCGCCGAATTCTAGCCTTGCGGTGTACTGGCCTCAGTACTGACGCTCCTCTTTTTCCTTTGCCCTTGTCGGCACCCCTTTTGTTTTAGCAGGTTTGAGAGCGCTGTTGTTAGCAGGGTTACCCTTCCGGCTTGGCCTGGGCAGGGTTATGGACGCCATTGGTTATTCTTCAGGGCTCTTAGCCCCATTTGCATCTTGTCCGTAGTCGGACGCTCTATCGTTTTCAAGGTGATTTGAATCTTTGTATTGTATATCTTTATCCTTGACTCGCTGAGTCGTTGTTGTGTATATATCTGTTCTGTGGGTCCCATCGAGGACTGTTGTGTAATGGTATTACTTCGTTTTCCACCCGCACGAAAGTGCCTGGTGGGCGTCCTTGAATCGTTTCTATGCGGGTTTGGCGGAAAGAGCTAAAACTTGCATAGGGCCGATTTGAGGGTGTTACATTGATAGGATACCCATATCAACAAGTTGCAACTTCTTTTCCGGAAGCTCATTCGAAAAGAACTCTAAGGTTAAGCGTGCTTGGCCTAGAGCAATTCTAGGATGGGTGACCAACCGGGAAGTGGGTAACCGGGTGCGCACGAGTGTGGACAAAGTGCGCAGAAAAGACTAGTGTTGGTCGGTGGGGGCAGTCTAGATATCCTATTAAGCTGCCAGGAGTGACACCCCCCGGGCCCAGGAGTGGACGGGGTGTTACAAAGTGGTATCAGAGCCGACTCTTGCGATTACACGGGTGTGTGCGGGTCAGTGGCGGGACATGTGGAGCATGGCGCGTGTGGCCCAGAGTGGACACGGCATGGCACATGTGCCGACACTAGACGCACAGACGCGTGCCAAGAGGGAACGTTCCTGGGGTGTGCTTGATCGATGAGGGCATCGATCTTCTAAAGGGTGGGTGTATGTGAGATCTAGGCACATGGCTTAATAGGATTGATAGGATACCCATATCAACAAGTTGCAACTTCTTTTTCGGAAGCTCATTCAAAAAGAACTCTAAGGTTAAGCGTGCTTGGCCTAGAGCAATTCTAGGATGGGTGACCGACCGGGAAGTGGGTAACCGGGTGCACACGAGTGAGGACAAAGTGCGCAGAAAAGACTAGTGTTGGTCTGTGGGGCCAGTCTTGATATCCTATTAAGCTGCCAGGAGTGACACCCCCCGGGCCTAGGAGTGGACGGGGTGTTACACATACCACTAGCCAGCACCTTTTGCTCCTTGTTGGGTTCGACACTCTTACTTATCGAAAATACTACGATACACCCCCTATACTTGTGGGTCATCAGACGACGACGCGACCGAGAGGCATGGGCGGGCGGCTCCGGCGAGGGCTGCACAGCGTGCTAGCAGCGTGGCTCGAGGTAGGGGACGGTGGCTGGTCTCCTGGCGGTGCTCTACGTGATCAATGCGGGACTAGGGGCGGTGGTATGTAGTCGGGCGGTGCTGGCGCTCTGAGTGGCACAGACGGCGGTGTCCACGGCGAGCGGTGGTTGTGGTGCGTTGGGCAGCGAACGGGCATGTCTAGCATGCTCCCTGGGTCGTGGCGAAGCAGTGGACGCGGGCTGCGATCGAGGGGCGGCGTCTACACGCGTGTCGGGCGCGGCGCTCTGATGCCTACTCGGCTTGGCATAGACAGGCAGTGCGTGGCGCTTTGGCGGTGGTCCACGGTCTGGCTCGGCTTGGGGAGGGGACAGAGACTGGCGGTGAGGTGTGAGCTAGCTGCTAGACATGGTGAGAGGGGGCGAGATGGTCTACTGCGGTGGTGGCATGGTCGGCCGGCCAGCATGTGCTCGGCATGGCATGGCGTGGCCACTAGGGGATAGGGGAGGGGTGATAATGGCATGGTTAGATAATTTGGAGACAGAGGGAGTGTTTTGAGGAGAATTGGGTGCAAAACCCTGTTCAGAACAGTAAGCTAGATATTAGGTGTAATTCATGCATGCCATGTGTTTGATGAAATGGCCACAAGAAACTTAGTTTGGAATTTTGAAAAGATTTTTGGTGGGTGTTCTAGGCATAAGCTTGAGACTCTGTGGGTGCTTGGGTTTTGAAATTTGAGCTCATTTGAGTGGTTTTTGAAATAGTGGGATCTTCCCATATGAAATAGATTCAATTTTCAAATGCCATTTAAATATAGTGTTTGAATGTTTTTGGCAGATCACAAAGTGGGCCTTGGTACAACATTATGTGTACTATCAAGGGGTGCAAAGATCCATAATTGTTTCTGTTAGGTTTTGAGTACTAGGAATAGCCAAAGTAGGCATGCTGATTAAAATGGCACAAATGACCATTTGCTTCTTTTATTCATTTTGATTTGTTTTTCTTTGGGATTTGTTTGGGGATGATCTAGATGATGTTTATTTCACCTAAGAATCATTTTACAAGCAATGGATCACTTAAACATGGCAATTCAAACAACTCCTATTTTTAAATGCACACCCATATGAATGCTTTGATAATTTCAATTTAAAAAGTTTTTGTTAACCCTAATTTTGATGATTTGGATCTTAATAACCTTGGATTAAAGTTTTGGGATGTTACAAACATTCCCCCCTTAAACAAAATCTCGTCCCGAGATTTACAAAGAAAACTAGGAACTAAAGAGATCTGGGAACTCTGTCCTAATGTAATCTTCTCGCTCCCAATTGGCTTCCTCCTCGGTATGTTTGCTCCACTGAATCTTGAGAAACTTGATACTCTTGGTCTTGGTGGTTCTGTAAGCTTCTTCTAAGATACGGATGGGCACTTCACGATAGGTCAGGTCATTGTTGATCTCCACAGCTCTGTGATTGATGTTCTTGAAAACTTCAGTCTTCTCCGGCACTTCTAGGCATTTGCGAAGTAACGAGATATGGAACACATTATGGATGGTTGACATCTCTTCAGGTAGTTCCAGTTGATACGATACTTCTCCTTGACGGTTTAGAATCTTGAAGGGCCCGATATATCTAGGGGGCTAACTTTCCTTTCAGACTAAAGCGTTGGGTTCCTTTCAGCGGTGAAACCTTGAGATATACAAAATCTCCAATATTGAAAGTCAGGTCTCTCCTTCTCTTGTCAGCATAACTCTTCTGTCTGGATTGGGCGGTCTTGAGGTGCTCACGGACTTTGTGAACTTTCTCTTCGGCTTCTCGGAGAATGTCGGGTCCAAAGATCTGACTCTCTCCTACTTGTGACCAATTCAAAGGGGTACGACACTTTCTTCCGTATAGGAACTCAAATGGTGCCATTTGCAAACTAGCTTGATAACTATTGTTATATGAGAACTCTACAAAAGGAAGGAAGTCTTCCCATTTTGATCCGTATTCCAACACACAAGCTCTTAACATATCTTCTAGGATTTGGTTGACTCTCTCAGTCTGTCCATCTGTTTGCGGGTGATACGCGGTGTTGAAGTTCAACTTGGTGCCTAATCCTTCCTGCACTTTCTGCCAAAATCTCGAGGTAAACTGGGTTCCTCGATCTGATACTATGGTCTTGGGGGTTCCATGCAGACTAACAATCCTAGCAATGTACAACTCTACTAGCTTCGCACTCTGGTAGGTAGTCTTGACAGGTATAAAGTGGGCTACCTTGGACAGTCTATCAACTATGACCCAAATTGAGTCATTTCCCCTACTAGAAGTAGGCAAACCGGTGATAAAGTCCATTCCGACGGAATCCCATTTCCATTCCGGAATCTGCAATGGTTGCAATAGTCCTGCGGGTCTCTGGTGCTCTGCTTTCACTCTTTGACAGATGTCACATTTGGCGATGTAACTTCTGATTTCCCTCTTCATCTTGTGCCACCAAAATTTCTCTTTCAAATCTTGATACATCTTCGTTCCTCCGGGGTGGATAGAATAAAGGGTATCATGAGATTCCTTCATGATAACTTGCTTTAGCTCCGAATCTGCTGGCACACAGATACTTCCTTTGTACCAAAGAACTCCTTCTTCGTCTTCAGTGAATCCAGGTACCCTTCCTATACTAATACGACGTTTTATTCCGTCGATACTTTCATTTCCCTTCTGGGCTTCCTTGATTTGGCTAATCAATGTGGGTTGAAGTTCAATGCTAGCTAAGAATCCTTTGCTAACTAATTCCGTTCTGAACTGCTCCAGCTCCTCATACAAACTTGGCTTCTTCTCCTTGATCATGGTGTCAAGCCTGCACGGCAATCTGCTAAGAGCATCCGCTACCACATTGGCTTTACCGGGGTGATAGTGAATGTCAAGGTCATAATCCTTGATTAACTCTATCCATCTCCTTTGCCTCATATTCAGCTCCTTCTGAGTGAAAATATACTTCAAGCTCTTATGATCCGAGTAAATCTCACAGCGATTACCCATCAGATAATGACGCCATGTCTTCAATGCCAAAACTATGGCTGCTAATTCAAGATCATGGGTCGGATAGTTCTGCTCATGCTGCTTCAGTTGTCGAGACAGATACGCGATGAATTTGCCTTCTTGCATCAATACACATCCGAAACCAATCTTGGATGCATCACAATATACATCAAACGGCTTCTTGATGTCTGGCATGATCAATATTGGGGCTGATATCAATCTCTACTTCAGCTCCTGGAAACTGGCTTCACACTTGTCAGTCCATTCAAACTTCTTGTCCTTCTTCAACAATTGGGTCATGGGTCTGGCGATGCTCGAGAATCCTTCGACGAACTTGCGGTAGTATCCCGCTAATTCGAGAAATGCACAGACTTGGGTTTGAGTGGTTGGGGCTTCCCATGCTTCGACATCTCCGATCTTGGCGGGATCAACAGAAACTCCTCCGGCAGATACAATATGTCCTAGGAATCCTACTTCTTTCAGCCAAAACTCACACTTGCTGAACTTGGCATATAACCGATGCTCTCTCAGGGTTTCTAGGATGATTCTTAGATGTTGCCCATGCTCTTCTTCTGACTTGGAGTAGATAAGGATGTCGTCGATAAACACAACTACAAACTTATCTAGGAAATTCATAAAGATCTTATTAATGAGATTCATGAAATAAGCAGGGGCATTGGTTAATCCAAAAGACATAACCGTATACTCGTATAAACCATAGCGAGTAGTAAAGGCGGTCTTCGGAATATCCGTTGCATGAATCTTAAGTTGGTGATAACCAGTCCTAAGATCAATCTTTGAGAATACCTGGGCTCCAGTCAACTGATCAAATATATCCTCTATCTTTGGCAAGGGGTACTTATTCTTTATGGTGACGTCATTCAACTTTCTGTAATCTGTACACAGATGGTTACCTCCATCTTTCTTATCGACGAATAACACTGGTGATCTCCATGGCGAAGCGCTTGGTTGAATCAAGCCTTTTGCTAACATAACATCTAACTGCTTCTTCAGTTCCACTAACTCTGAGGGATTCATGCTATAGGGTCTCTGGGCTATGGGTCCGGTTCCAGGGATTAGCTCGATAATGAACTCAATATCCCTATCCGGGGGCATACATGGCAATTCATCTGGGAATACGTCGGGGTATTCACAAACTACTCTTACTTGGTCTATGGTGGGTAGGGCTAGACTCTTGTTGCACTTGAATTGGCGAGGTAAGGTTTCAGATATATGCTCTACTATTACTCCAGAACTACTGGTCATAGTGATGGCTTTCTTAGCATAGTCTATCAGTCCTTTATGCCTTGACATCCAGTCCATACCTAGTACTACTTCCAATCCTTTGGTTCCAAGTACTATAAGGTTGGCGTAAAAATCTATCCCATGTATTCTGATAGGTACAACTTTGCAAATTTTTCTAGGTTTTGTAGTTGATCCAGGGATTTGAACTATCATGACATGCTTCAGGTTGGTTGGGTGAATCTTACTAGTGCATGCAAATTCTTCAGTGACAAATGAATGTGATGCTCCCGAATCAAACAATACTCTTGCTAAAAGTGAGTTGACAGAAAACATACCCAGCACTACATCTGGCACTTCTTAGGCTTCCTCGGCGTTCATGTGGAAGAGACGACCGTTGCGGTTGTGAGGGTTCCCTGGGGCAAACCTTCTCCCTGGTTGAACATGACGCTGTTGTTGAGCTAGGGCATTCACATTGGCAGTGGTTGCAGTCTTCTTGGGACACTCATTGGAGTAGTGACCCTTCACTCAACACTCGAAACAAGTGATCTGGGACTTGTCCTTTGCGGCGACAGGCACAGCATTGCTGCCAGTTCTGGGTGCAATGTTGTTGTTGTTGTTGTTTTTGGGAGGGGCACAGTTGAAATTGTTGGCATTGCCGGAGTTGTGATTGTTTCCTCCGGACTTCGCATTTCCTCCACTACGGTTGGGGTAGCTTGGGCGAGACATTGGGGGTTGGTTGTTCCTTGGTGCATATCCTGGTGAGGGGTTGGGACGGTACTTCTGATGACTGCTGGATCCTGATTGTTGCATCATACGATGTTTGCGGTTGTCGTTTGCCTGATTAATCTTCCCTTCCATCTAGATGGCAGAGTCGACTAGCTCTTCGAGATCCTCGAAACGGATGTTGACGAGGACAGTCTGCATCTCATCATAAAGTCTGTTCAGGAATCTCTCCTTCTTCTTCACCTCTGTGTTGATCTCATCAGGGGCATATCTTGCAAGCGATGGGAATCTGTCACGGTATTCCACCACAGTCATTCTGCCTTTCTTCAAGTCACGAAACTCGTCTCTTAGTCTGGTGACTAGACCTTGCGGCACGTGGGTGCGGCTGAACTTTGTTTTGAAAGCTTCCCATGTCATCACTTGACCATGGTTCATATTGCGGGTACTAGTCAACCAAGCCCTTGCATCTCCCGCCAGATAGTGGGTGGCAAAGAGAACTTCTCGTTGTCATCAACTCCTGCAACTTCTAAGTTGTTTTCCATTGTCTGCAGCCAGTCATCTGCATCTAGTGGGTTTTCAGCCTGGTTGAAGATTGGGGGATTGGTGTTCTGGAAGTTTTTGAGTTTGGACCCATGGTGATCTTGGTTTCCATGGTTCTAGTTGTTGAGAGCCATCTGGGCGATCTGCAGCAATGTTGCTAAGTTGGCTTGGCATTCTGCCCTGCTTGCTTATCGATCTGTGATGAGATTCTGCAAGATTTGTAGCATTCGGTCTTGCGACGAGCTGCTTCCTCCTTGGTTTCCACGAGTCATCTGAAGATTAAGGTAGATAAAGGGGTAAGAGGGAAAGTTCTAAGGCTCATGGTTTTGGTTTCAAGCTAAAACTTTGAGTTTGACTCAGGTTTTGCAACTAACTTCATTTCATTCATTCAAACAAGCACACGATACAACACACACCACAACAATCAAAGGAAAACAGATGGTTTGAAGAACCATTCTGCAAGCTACGATACAGTGGGACCGATACATCTCATGCTACGACAGTGTTCTAGTGCATCTACTCATTGTCGATGAAGTCAGAGTCCTCATCGTCAGTGTAGAAATCCACAACATCCTCCTCCAGAAAGTCATCATCATTGCTGAGGTAAGAATCCATGTCTCCCTGGATGTCTTCACCCTCCTCTTCTTCTTCCTTTGCGGCAAGCTGAGCTTCTTGCTCCTTGACGGTCTTATCGAGGTCGGCCACCTTCTTGCCAAGGCGGGCGATGGTGCGATCCTTCTTTGCACGCTGGCGGTGAAGAGACTGGCGATCTTGGACAAGCAGTGCGAAAGTCTAGGCCTTCTGGTCGGCAATGGCACGGTTCTGGTTGGCTAACTCCCTAGCATTGTCCAGTTCCTGCTGTCTGTCATGCAGTAAGAAGTCAAGATTCTCCACTTGACGCCTCAACTCTGGGTGACTTGGCATCTCCATCGGCATTCCCATGAAGTCACGTCTTGCATAGTGAACAAAACGGGTTCCCTGGAGTTGGTTGACACTGAGGGCACATAGACGTGCGAGAGCTTCATGCATTTCCCTGGCTAATCCATCTAGCCAGTTGTTCTCTCTCACGGAGAACAGGATTCTCCCGGATGTTGGTGCTTCGATGCTTCCTCTAAGATCAGCGGTGACTAGCCACTGCAAATCTCCTCCTGCGGGTCCTGGAAGTTGAGCTCCAAGAAACTCCGGATGTGGGAGTCCCAGTAACTCCGATAGGGAATCCAGATCCCTCTCGAAGATCAGCTGACCTCCGTTTCCCAACTGGTAGAACTTGCTGAACTGAGTCTCCATCTACAAGAATTTAGGATGAAGAAAATTAGTGAAGTGACCAAGTGTGTCAAATTTTAAGTAGTAATGTAAGAATTTTGAGGAACATGAATTTTTGAGAAAGGATGAATTCCCAAGGATAAGAGAGGAAATAGTTTTTCATAAATACTCACTTTGATTTGGAAATTAAGTTTTTGTTTGGACGTCCATTCTAACTAGGGTCTCCTATGGTCAGGATGGCTCTGATACCAACTTTTCAACACCCAGATTTTTAATCCCAGATGCCCGTTATGCCATACCTCGCAATCCCAGGATTACCATTTTTGCGAGACATAACGGATTGGATATCACAGTACATCATCCATTACAAACCATACATAAGGTCTTACACAAATAAGGATCTCATGATCCAGTCTTAATACAACAAGCAGCGGAAATAAAAGATAAGCGTAGCGGTGGGGTCCATCTTCAGGGGCACAGGTAATGCTGACGAAGGCAGATAGTCCTAGTTATCATATCCGTCCTGCTGGCCATCATCTTGATAGTCTCCTTCATAGTCTGGCCATGAGAATAGCCAGGGACAAAAGCCATGAGTACTCTTTAAGTACTCGCAAACTACAACTAACAAGTAGTATGATTTTAAGTTAAAGTGCTAACTCTATGTTTAACTATAAAGTTAAGTTTGAAACCTAAGCTGAGTTCAGAAGCAAAGAAAGATAAAATAAAGTTCTAGAATCACTTAAGTTGGGAAGCTAGTGTCATAAACACAACCCTATTGTGGTAAAGTCAAGATTCATCATTCCTTTCATAAGTTGTTTTGAAAACATCTGACAACAAAACAGTATGGCCATTCCAACTATCCATAACCGTGGACGTGGCTATTCGAATAGTTTGACACTCTGCAGAGGTGGTACACTTTCACCACAAGATTCGATACATCTGTCAGGGATAACCCTAAATCATCATACTTAGTATGCAGATAACCAAACATAACCTTTCGTTTACACACCCTAGTATAAGCACCTCTCCTATGAGCATGGCCTCCCAACCATGACCATCTGTCATCTTGGGCACTGCATAGGTGGACAACATTGAGAGGTAGCCTCAGCTCAAACCTCTCCCGCAAGGGAACTAATACTAATGCATATAAACTTCTGTGTAAGCCTTACCCAATTCAGGTATTGTGGTTGTACGGTAAATTTGGAACGGTATCGCATCCGAATCCAACCATCGGTTTTATAAAAGGGCTAAGGCTCATGCCTCAACATTTTCATCATCATAAACCATTTGTGTTTCTCAACACATGTCAAAACATCTCAATAGAATGACTCATCATTCCAAGGTTTTCATAATTCATTTTCAGCAAGTGTTCCCATCTAAAGTGACTCAAGTTTTTATCTATTCTAAACTACTAAGTTAAGAGTGTTCACTAAGGTGGGAAGGTGAGATCAATCTCATGTGATAGAATGACATCTAAAGTTATCTAAATAGGTCAAATTTTATACTATTTATGCTACCTTCAAAACAAGTAAAGGACTTTGGGTAAAGTAAAGGAAGTAAAGCTTGAAATCAGTACTTGGGGTAAAGAATAGTCAAAGTAGTTTAACCAAAGCATGCCTAAGGAATCTTTGCTAAACCATCCAGTTTAATCTTAGCTTGCTAATAGTATCTTGCCTTGGTTGGTGCAGTGGTTGAAGTTGTCTTCTTCCTCTTGGTAGAAATCCTCCTCCTCGAAAGCTTGGTTGGTACTATCTTCAGGGCTCCAGCGACGACGGCGAGGCGGGCAAACGGACTAGTGGTCGACGGCGAGCTCAGGGACGGCCGAGGCAGCTCCGGGGGTGGTCGGAATCAGCGGCGCCCTTCTCCTCTGGAGGCGGCCTGCTCCAGTGCAATTCTGGCCAACGGTTGCTCGCCTTGCTCCGGGGTGAAGTGGGGAAGGTCCAGTGAGGTGAGGGGAGGTGAGTGGTGTGCAGAGAATGGCTGGGGGTGGCCTCTATTTATAGGACAACGACGCGACCGAGAGGCATGGGCAGGCAGCTCCGGCGAGGGCTGCACAGCATGCTAGCAGCGTGGCTCGAGGTAGGGGACGGTGGCTGGCCTCCTGGCGGTGCTCTACGTGATCAATGCGGGACTAGGGGCGGTGGTATGCGGTCGGGCGGTGCTGGCGCTCTGAGCGGCAGAGATGGTGGTGTCCACGGCGAGCGGTGGCTATGGTGCGTTGGGCGGCGAACGGGCATGTCCGGCGTGCTCCCTGGGTCGTGGCGAAGCGGTGGACACGGGCTGCGGTCGAGGGGCGGCGTCTACACGCGTGTCGGGCGCGGTGCTCTGACGCGTGCTCGGCATGGTGCATACATGCAGTGCGCGGCGCTTTGGCCGTGGTCCACGGTCTGGCTCGGCTCAGGGAGGGGACAGAGAGTGGCGGTGAGGTGTGAGCTAGCTGCTAGACATGGTGAGAGTGGGCGAGATGGTCTGCTGCGGTGGTGGCATGGCCGGCCGGCCAGCATGTGCTCGGCATGGCATGGCATGGCCACTAGGGGATAGGGGAGGGGTGATAATGGCATGGTTAGATCATTTGGAGACAGAGGGAGTGTTTTGAGGAGAATTGGGTGCAAAACCCTGTTCAGAACAGTAAGCTAGATATTAGGTGTAATTCATGCATGCCATGTGTTTGATGAAATGGCCGCAAGAAAATTAGTTTGGAATTTTGAAAAGATTTTTGGTGGGTGTGCTAGGAATAAGCTTGAGACTCTGTGGGTGCTTGGGTTTTGAAATTTGAGCTCATTTGACTGGTTTTTGAAATAGTGTCATCTTCCCATATGAAATAGATTCAATTTTCAAATGCCATTTAAATATAGTGTTTGAATGTTTTTCGCAGATCACAAAGTGGGCCTTGGTACAACATTATGTGTACTATCAAGGGGTGCAAAGATCCATAATTGTTTCTGTTAGGTTTTGAGTACTAGGAATAGCCAAAGTAGGCATGCTGATTAAAATGGCACAAATGACCATTTGCTTCTTTTATTCATTTTGATTTGTTTTTCTTTGGGATTTGTTTGGGGATGATCTAGATGATGTTTATTTCACCTAAGAATCATTTTACAAGCAATGGATCACTTAAACATGGCAATTCAAACAACTCCTATTTTTAAATACACACCCATATGAATGCTTTGATAATTTCAATTGAAAAAGTTTTTGTTAACCCTAATTTTGATGATTTGGATCTTAATAACCTTGGATTAAAGTTTTGGGATGTTACATTTCCCCTAAGAACTATGCAAGATTCAACCCAATTGTTACAGCAGTATGGAGTGGTGATGATGGTGCTGGTGGAGATGATGATGATGATGATCCCGATGAAGTCTAGCTTGATGAAGGTGTTGATGGCGACAATCTCCCCTCTCCGGGAAGGAATTTCCTCGACAGATTTCTGCCTGCCGGAGAGCTCTTTCTCTCTCTGCTGTTTTTCACCCCGCAGAGGCGGCGAAATCTTTCTATGGTTTCTCCCCGAGTCTTACGGTTTCGAGGGGATTATATACGCCAAAGGGCGATGCTAGAGGTGGGCTAGGGTGGCCACACCACCTGGTGGCGCGGCCAGGGCTAGCCTGCGCCAGGGGGTGGTGTGGGCTCCCTGTGGCCCATCTCCACTTCCCCTTCTGGCTTCCTTCGTCTTCTAGAAAAATAGGATTTTCCATATATTTTCCGGGATTTTCTGATCTTCGCGAATTTTGCCTCCAAACAGTGTCTTTTCCATCAGAATCCTGACTTCAATGGTCCATCCTCCAAAGGTCATCAACCATGCAAAAATATATTAAATAACATAAGTATCATCTCTTAATATGAAATATATCAATGAATAACAGTAAATTATGATATAGAATAGTGATGCAAAATGGACATATCAACTCCCACCCCCCCAAGCTTAAACTTCGCTTGTCCCCAAGCAAAAACTGAGCTCAAGAAACATGACCTCAAGTTTATGGAGTGAAGTGTCGATAAAAGAATACAGACAAGAAGCATCACATTCATCAATACATAAATCATAATAGAAGACAACTCACTATTATATAACTTAACTTGCAATAAGTAAAGGAAACACAATAAAGATACACAAAGTAAATCATAATTGGTAATGGCAAACTTTGTTCTTGGTCAAAGAATAGTTAACAATTTGCAGGAGTTCAGACATAATGGATTTTCAGCGATAGCTTTGAAAGTAATATTCACTAATATAAAAGCAGTGTGCAAAACAAGGAACATAAGAAACATGATTGAATAAATCATCATATGAATGATTGAAACACAACAACTCAAATACTTGCTTGAGATAGAAAGGAATAGGTTTACTGACTCAACTAAAAAGTAAACGATAGCCCCTTCGCAGAAGGAAGCAGGGATTCAAGTTTCATAAAGAGCTTCCAAAAATTATGGTACTTATTAGCTTTCACCTCTCATTGCCCCTATCATAAGCATCTTTAGGTGATTAAGGTTAAAGTGAACAAATATGAGCATATGCCTGACAAGTTATAAGTTGAAAATCTCATGCCCCTTGCTTACGAGTACCGAACCTCATGTTACTCAAATTTAGACACGAGTAATTTCTTGTCATTGTAAGTACATGTGTATCATAGAGAACCACCAACGGGGTACCCCTTGCCCCATGATATAGGAGCTTTCCCATATCAAAATGACAAGGAAACAGACAATGAGCATCTCAGCGATCCTTTTATTTGCTATTTGCATATGCTTTTTTTAATGAGGATGCTTCACAGATTGCTCACTATGGTTATGCTGCAAGTTTCCACCATGATTAGGCATGGCTTAGGCTAGTGATGTCTACGCACTTCTATTCTTGTAGACAGTTGTTGGGCCTCCAAGTGCAGAGGTTTGTAGAATAGCAGCAAGTTTTCCATTAAGTGGATCACCCAAGGTTTATCGAACTTAGGGAGGAAGTGGTCAAAGATATCCCCTCTCAAGCAACCCTGCAATCAAGATACAAGAAGTCTCTTGTGTCCCCAACACACCCAATACACTTGTCAGGTGTATAGGTGCACTAGTTCGGCGAAGAGATAGTAAAATACAAGTGGTATGGATATAAGACAACGGTGCTAGAAAATAGCTTGATGGCGTGGAAGAGACTAAAGGCAAACTGAAATAAAGATGGAAGCAAGCAAACACATAACAAATCTAGTTGCAAACGGTGTTTCAATGCTTAGAAACAAGGCCTAGGGATCATACTTTCACTAGTGAACACTCTCATATAAATATATTCTCTTCATGATGCTACCCTGAACTACTCTCTGGTTGGACACTCTAATCCATGGTAGGGCTATAACAACAGACCTCAAAGTAAGCGTTTCCCATCTAGATAACCCCACACTGTCACCTTGAGCACTAGATGGTTCCAACAAACACCACAATTTCATAAAGACATCCAACTCCAAATATAATTCATAACAAGTATTTGTAATCTCTAGCCTAAGGGCCACCATGGTGTGCACTCTGTCACTTTCACACACATGGGGAGAGCAGAGATCTATTAAAGCACTTGAGTAGCAAGGTAGATCTACTTGATTACAAAGCTCATGATCACAATATGATCATGCATAGATAGAGAGATGAACACATAGCTACCGGTAGAACCCTTAGCCTCGAGAGAGAACTACTCCCTCCTCATCATGGGAATTAGCAACAGCGATGGAGATGGTGGTGGAGATCGATCGAGATGGCTCCAGGGGGCACTTCCCCGTCCCGACAGGGTGCCGAAACAGAGACTTTCTATCCCCCAAATCTCCCCTTCGGTGGCGGCGGCGCTATGGAACTTTTCGTGGCTGGAGGCTGTTCGATTTAAGGTTTTTGCATCACGGGGCATCTTATAGGAGAAGAGGCAAGGTCGGTGGGTGGCCAGGGGCCCACACCATGCCCTAGCGCGGACTAGGGTTGCCCGCGCCAAGGGGGGGTGGCCACCCTGTGGCCCCTCTCCATCTTGTCTTCTAGCTCTGTGAGTCTTCCGGTAAAATATCTACTTTAGCTTTTGTCCAGTCCAATTCTGAGAATATTCATTTTCTGACTTTTCTGGAACCAAAAACAGAAGAAAACATGCAACTGGCACTATGGCATCTTGTTAATAGGTTAGTCCAAGAAAGTGTATAGAAATACTCCAAAGTGTGGACAAAACATAAGAAAGTAGATATAAAACAAGCATGGAACATCAAAAATTATAGATACGTTTGCAACGTATCAACATCCCCAAGCTTAACTCCTGCTCGTCCTCGAGTAGGTAAGTGATAAAAAGAAAGAATAATTTTTGAGGTAACATGCACCATCATAAACTTAATCAAAGTATTTGTAAAACATTGATAGCTGGGATCATAGTACTTCAACATAGCATGAAAGATAAAGTTCTAACAATAAGACATAGCAACTATGTTGTAACATGAAAGGATACAAACAAAAGATTCATGAATAGCAATGCTTTGCAAGACGTTTGTTTGTTTCACATAAAGAAAACATAGCACAGTGGCATTCAGCTTGTCCCTCATAGAGTAGCAAACATAAATGCATAGGACACCTTCAAAGTTCATAAGAGTGACTAGATACAAGTAGTTTAAGAACAAGCAATATCAAGTTATGCATCATCAACAAGTCTTGGGACAATGCACATAGAACTAAGAATGGCCACTATGCTCTCAAAGTAGGTGCATAAAGGTAGAAGGTGGAGACTCAACATAAAAGTAAATGAAAGGCCTTCATAGAAGGAAGTAGAGATTGAAGTTTCATAAGGAGATTCCAAAAATTATGGTACTTGTTAGCTTTCAGCTCTCATTGCCCCTATCATAAGCATCTTTAGGTGATTAAGGTTAAAGTGACACAACTAGGAGGATATGCTTGAAAAGTTATAAGCTGAAATCTCATGCCCCTTACTTACGAAGACCGAACCTCATGCTACTCAACTTTAGTCACAAGTAAGCTCTTGTCATTGTAAGTGCATATGTATCATAAAGAACCGCCAACGGGGTACCCCTTGCACATGATACAGGAGCTATCCATAATGAAAATGACAAGGCAAGCAGACAATGAGCATCTCAGCAATCTTTTTATTTGCTATTTGCATAGGTTTTTATTGGGGATGCTTCATAGAGTGCTCATTATGGTTATGCTGCAAGTTTCCACCATGATTAGGCATGGCTTAGGCTAGCGGCCCAGGCGTTTCTCTAACACAAATACAAACTCCATGATCTTACAAGTTCCCCTTTTATTTCACACTGCCAGGATCCATAAGCAAAAGAACATGATATCAACGGGGTACAAAGTACAAGTGCAATGTTGAAAGCGTTCCCCATGATACATGGTTCTGCTAATTTCAACTTATAAAGCACAAGCATATACGCAACAAAGATGGACACAATGGGTCAACTTTATTAAGTGCAAGAAAGTAAAGTGTGCCATCAAGTTCGTGAGAGCTTTAATCACTAATTTTCACATAACAAGTTTAATTCGGAAGGTAGATAAAAACATGAATATACTTGGAATAGCAAATGCTAATAGGTAGGTATGGTGGACTCTTTGGAATAACTTGGTTTTAGGAATTGGATGCAGGAGTGGAACTCATACTTGGTTATGGAGGCTAGCAAAATACTGGGAGCGACCAACTAAGAGAGCAATAATGGCCATAATCATGCAAAGCGACAAAACATCATTAATTAAAGCATAAAGTGAAATTAAAAGTCGAAAACTAAAGGATCATAGAGGCTATGGTGACTTGGGATAGTCTTAACATGGTGTGAGCATGCGCCAAGTCAACCCAAATAAAGCATCAAAGGAGAATACCACAATACTATGCTTTAATATGCTAAAACAACGCATGATTCTTCCAAGGCACATTAAGCAATCTCAATTGTTTATAACATGTCATGCTACAGCAAAGATCACTAAGCATGAAGCCAAAACAATATCAAGCATGGCATGACAAAGCATAGGCCACAGTCAAAAACAAGCTCCTTTTACCACTTAAGCATGAACTTTTCCTACTCTTTTCCAATCCAAACCAAACTATTTGAAAATCAATGTATGAAAGAGGGGGTCCAACCAATTTATTCAAGCAAACTAAGAAAACCAAGCAAACGAAAAACCAAAACTAAAATGAAAAAGAAGACGCTCCAAGAACAACACACTATGCTTGAAACAATAAAAATAAAGTGTTTGGAAGAAACCTGGGATTTTTATTGATGAAGAAGGGGATGCCTTGGGCATCCCCAAGCTTTGACGCTTGTACCTCTTGAATATTTCTTGGGGTGACACGGGGTGGCATCCCCAACCTTGAGCTTTAGTCCATTCTTCATCTCATTACATCATTCTCTCCATACACCTGAAATTTTTCCTTCACACAATCTTTATTAGCAATATTAGTGTACTCAAGATAATAAGTCTTTGGGTTCAGTTTCAACACCAATAAAACTTCCATTAACAAACTACTATAGAACTTCCCTCAAAAAGCTCAATTCCCCAAAAGAACTCAAAAAGGAACCAACAAGAAGCAAATACAAATAATGGCAGAAATCTGTCAAAACAGACCATCAGGTAAAAACTAATTTTTTCGAAGACCTTATGTTGCTCAAATCGAAAAGTGTTGAACTAACGAAAGTTCAATAACAACCTGGGGCAGAAGCACAAAAATTCATGCCTCAAAACAACGTACAAAGATTTTACACGGATGTTTGCAGTGAAGCACAAAAATCTGTTTCAGGATAGTAACTTTCCCAATCATTACTTCTCTATCATTAGAGGTTACTCTTGGCACAAAAATCAAATAAAAAGGATAAGGAGCGGTTATTACTGAGGTAATAACTTCCAAGACTCATCTAAAACTTTTGGGTTATCTCCCAATAAGTACTTTTCTTTAACGCCTTTAAGTTACGCATGATAGTTTGAGAAGATGCTCACATGAATTGAAGTAAAAGAGAGCATCAAGAAGCAAATTGAAAACACATTTAAGTCTACCCACTTCCTATGCATAGGAATCTTGTAAAGAAACAAGTCATGAAAGCACAAAGAAACAATCATAGGAAAGCAAAACAAGTGCAACTTCAATACTTTCAACATAAAGAGGGGAAACTTAATATTATTGAGATGCATAAAACCATGTTTCCCTCTCTCATAATAACTTTAAGTAGCATCATGAATAAAATTAACAATATAACTATCACATAAAACATTCTTATCATGAGCCACATGCATAAAATAATTATTACTCTCCCTATAAGCATAGTCATTCTTATTAATTGTAGTGCGAGAAAATTCAACAAAATAGCTATCATTATTATTCTCATCACCATAATCATCAAATATAGGAGGTATATTGTAATCATAATTAATTTTCTCCTCAATAGTAGGTGGACTGAAAATATCATATTCATCATTGTAATCATCATATATTGGAGGTATAGTATCATCAAAGCAAATTTTCTCCTCTAAAGACGGGGGACTAAAAAGATCATTTTCATCAAAACTAGCTTCCCCAAGCTTAGACTTTTCCATAGCATTAGAAATAATGGTGTCCAAAGAATTCATACTAACAGCATTGCTATTAGCATGCAAATAAAGTTCCATAGGTTTTTTAATTTTCTATTCAAACACGTCATGTCCGAACTCAAGATAAATACTATAAAGCTCCCTAATTTTGTTGTTGTTTTCCATTAAGCCTAAATAGTGAAAACAAGAAACAAAAAGACAAAATTGTAGAATCTAAAGGAAATAACTTCGAGCACTCACACTAGAGGATGTGAGTACCTTTTACCTTACCTCCCCGGCAACGGCGCCAGAAAATAGCCTGATGTCTACGCACTTCTATTCTTGTAGACAGTTGTTGGGCCTCCAAGTGCAGAGGTTTGTAGAACAGCAGGAAGTTTTCCCTTAAGTGGATCAGCCAAGGTTTATCGAACTCAGGGAGGAAGTGGTCAAAGATATCCTCTCTCAAGCAACCCTGCAATCAGGATACAAGAAGTCTCTTGTGTCCCCAACACACCCAATACACTTGTCAGGTGTATAGGTGCACTAGTTCGGCGAAGAGATAGTAAAATACAAGTGGTATGGATATAAGACAACGGTGCTAGAAAATAGCTTGATGGCGTGGAAGAGACTAAAGGCAAACTGAAATAAAGATGGAAGCAAGCAAACACATAACAAATCTAGTTGCAAACGGTGTTTCAATGCTTAGAAACAAGGCCTAGGGATCATACTTTCACTAGTGAACACTCTCATATAAATATATTCTCTTCATGATGCTACCCTGAACTACTCTCTGGTTGGACACTCTAATCCATGGTAGGGCTATAACAGCACACCTCAAAGTAAGCGTTTCCCATCTAGATAACCCCACACTGTCACCTTGAGCACTAGATGGTTCCAACAAACACCACAATTTCATAAAGACATCTAACTCCAAATATAATTCATAACAAGTATTTGTAATCACTAGCCTAAGTGCTACCATGGTGTGCACGCTGTCACTTTCACACACATGAGGAGAGGAGAGATCTATTAAAGCACTTGAGTAGCAAGGTAGATCTACTTGATTACAAAGCTCATGATCACAATATGATCATGCATAGAGAGAGAGATGAACACATAGCTACCGGTAGAACCCTTAGCCTCGAGAGAGAACTACTCCCTCCTCATCATGGGAATCAGCAATGGTGATGGAGATGGTGGTGGAGATCGATGGAGATGGCTCTGGGGGCGCTTCCCCATCCCGGAAGGGTGCCGGAACAGAGACTTTCTGTCCCCCGAATCTCCCCTTCAGTGGCGGTGGCACTGCAGAACTTTTCGTGGCTGGAGGCTGTTCGATTTAGGGGTTTTGCATCGGGAGGCATCTTATAGGCGAAGAGGCAAGGTCGGTGGGTGGCCAGGGGGCCCACACCATGCCCTGGCGTGGCCTAGGGTTGCCCGCGATAAGGGGTTGTGGCCCCTCTCCGTCTCGCCTTCTGGCTCCGTGAGTCTTTCGGTAAAATATCGACTTTGGCTTTTGTCCAGTCCAATTCCGAGAATATTCATTTTCTGACTTTTCTAGAACCAAAAACAGAAGAAAACAGGCAACTGGCACTGTGGCATTTTGTTAATAGGTTAGTCCAAGGAAGTGTATAGAAATACTCCAAAGTGTGGACAAAACATAAGAAAGTAGATATAAAACAAGCATGGAACATCAAAAATTATAGATACGTTTGCAACGTATCAGCTAGCCGCCCAGGCGTTTCTCTAACACATATACAAACTCCATGAGCTTACAAGCTCCCCTTTTATCTCACACCGCCAGGATCCATAAGCAAAAGAACATGATATCAACTAAATAAAGTGCAATGTTGAAAGCGTTCCCCATGGTAACATGGCTCTGCTAATTCACAACTTGAAAAACGCAAGCATATACGCAACATAGATGGGCACAATGGTTCAAGTTTATTAAGTGCAAGAAAATAAAGTGTGCCATCAAGTTCGTGAGAGCTTTAATCACTAGTTTTCACATAACAAGTTTAATTCGGAAGGTAGATAAAAACATGAATTTACTTGGAATAACAATAATGCTAATAGGTAGGTATGGTGGACACAAATGGCATAGGTTTTGGTTTAAATATTGGATGCACGAGAAGCAGTCCCTCTCGGTACAAGTTTTTGGCTAGCAAGGCTGGGTAGCAAGCATAGGAGTTGGAGGAAACAAACATACAAGTGATAAAAACAAACATGCAATCTTCCTTGGAAGCACAAAAGATTTTAACTAGAGAATACTAAGCTTATGAGCCAATCAAGAAAGAAAGATGATGAAATTATATTTCTTAAAAGTACCTTTCTCTCTTTCATTCAATTCTCAAATAGTGTTGCAACTGACCAGAGCCAGGTTTGCCAAAACCAACTAAATTTACTTAATGATACCAAAGTGATACCAATACTAACAACAAGATCAATCATATAACAGAAATTGCAAACTAATATAAGATGTGCAA
Organism: Avena sativa; assembly: GCA_916181665.1. Taxonomy (NCBI): domain Eukaryota; kingdom Viridiplantae; phylum Streptophyta; class Magnoliopsida; order Poales; family Poaceae; genus Avena; species Avena sativa. The sequence continues at coordinate 42,509,313 of OV702287.1, read as the reverse complement.
AAAGTAAATGATAGAACTTCTCAGTAATATTCCATAACGGCAACTCACACCAAGGGATACATAGATAACTAACTAGAGGGGAGATACTTCCACAATGCAAACCATCCTATATGATAACTTCTCTATTCATGATATGACTCTACTGAAAAGGTAAAAAGATAAAAGATAATGATATGATACCGCGGCACTCCCCCAAGCTTGGAACAAACCAAGGGGATGCCAAAACCTGATTATGAATTACTCCTTCGGTGGTGATGGTGTTCTCTCGTCATCGTCCGACTTCCAAGGTAAGGGCTCCCCATCAACAAAAGACATCTTGGTTTCCAACATCCTGAAACTAGCAGTAGCACTTATGTGTTTAAACCTAATCTCATACTCACAGTTTTGATTTTGCACGTCGTAGATTTGTGCTTGTAGTTGGTTGGTTGATCGATGGAGTGAAAGAATTTCATCCCTAAGCTCAGCAGTCTCCTTCTTGTGCTCGGTGATGAGTTCTGAACTAATCTTATGGATGATATCCACCTCGTGTTCTGCCATCTTCTTGTACCTAAAGACTTCTTGCTCCAATTCTTCCATCCTGTCCTCCAGACTACCTTTCCCTTTAGGGCCCTGAACCTCTTTTATCTGTACCTTCCCATCTTCAAGCAACAACTCCTTGGGGTGAATCTTCAACTCATACATGTATGGGTTGATGACGTTCACCGAGGAATCCTCCTTGGCTGATCCAGAGGAAGACATTGTGGCTCCAAAACTCAGAATCTTCCTGTCAGAAACAAATCGAAACAAAAACATGACGAGAATACAATATACGAACCTCGAGGGATCCGGGGGATTATATATTACGAAGTTTAACAACAAAAGGAAAGTACTGGGAGAAAACGGGTCGGAGACGGGCTCCGGGGTGGCCACACCCCCTGGTGGCGTGGCTAGGTGGGCCCGTGCCAAGGGGTGGTGTGAGCCACCCGGGCTCCGTTTCCGTCCCTCTTTTGACTCATTAATTCCCATGTTAGATAAAAAATGCAAAAATATAACTTGGAAGGTTTTGTGCGGACCTTTTCTTACCAGAACTGGTACCTATTCGAAAACGGACTCTCCGGGTCTCTGAATTTGGTCTATAATAAATTTTTCCAGAGTCACCATTTGAATAACTTCAATATCTTCATCTTCATAAACATATTGCTTGAGTCTTTTGACCATTCACCATCTTATTACATCATTTTCTCCTACAACTTGGAAATTTCTTTCACACAAAACTTCACACAATTCTCATTAGCAACATTAGTGCATGCAAGGTAATAAACCTTTAAGTTCAATTTCAACTGAAATACATCAAAACATAAGCTACTGAAACAACTACTCTCGAAAGCCCAAAAGGAATTCAAAAAGGAAATCGATTTAAAAGGCAAATTCATAAATGGCAGAAATCTGTCAAAACAGACCAGTAGGTAAAGATCAATTTTTCAAAAATCTTCTGTTGCTCAAATCAAAAAGTGCAAATCTAACGAAAGTTAAATAATAAGCTGGGGCACGCACACAAAAAATTACAGATCAGTACGACATTCTTGGATTGTTCACGATTTTTTATAGTGAAGCACAAAAATTTGTTTCGGGACAGCGACTTCCCCAAATCTTACTTCTCTCTCATTAGAGGCTGATCTTGACACAAAAACCAAACAAAAAGGATAAGGAGAGGTTATTGTAGAAGCAATAACTTCCAGGACTCAAATAAACAAAAATACACTGAAAGCAAAAATACATTTGGGTTGTCTCCCAAAAAGCTCTTTCTTTATAGCCATTAAGATAGGCATGATAAATTTCAATGATGCTCACATAAGAATATGAATTGAAGTAAAAAAGAGAGCATCAAGAAGCAGATATACACGTTTTTAAGTCTAACCCACTTCCTATGTAAAGGAATTTTGTAAGAAAATAAATTGTTGAAACCAGAGGCTACTAGCATAGGAAGGCAAAACAAGTGCAACATAAAGACTTTCAGCATAAAGCGAGGAAACTTAATATTATTGAGATGCATAAGAACGATTTCCCTCTCTCATAGTAACTTTTAGTATCGTGCATAAATTTAACGATGTAACTATCACATGAACCATTGTAGCATTGATCACTTATTCTGACAGAAAACACACGGACACTAGCTTTCCTAGTTCCATTAGGATGTGAAACAATTTTAGAAGTATCCTTACAAAGGATAATGTGCCCATATTCTACATTTTTTAGCGACAAAGTCTTTCATATTTGCTACTACAGGTTCATCACCTATTTGTTCATTGGGTTCTACAGCTTTCTTTGTACTTTCGTTAACCATACTAGATGTCATAGAATGTTCCTTTATCTTCACTGGGAAAGGCATTTTCTCAATGGAATGCTCAGGTAAAATATGATTAGCAGTATAAACTTCAGTATCTCTTGCAGGAACACAATTAACAATATCTTTATATGGCTCATGATACTTATTCCATTTCTTTTTAGGAATTTCAATATAAGAAGTAAAAGCCTTAAAATAATTTGCAATACTTTGAGAATCAAGACCATAAGCATTACTAATATTATGAAATTCGTCAGTTCCCATAAAAGATTTAATGCATTCATAATCATAATTTATACCTGGCTTTCTTCCTTTATCATTCTCCCATGCTTCAGCATTGTCTTGAATACGGTCTAGAAGATCCCATTTAGCTTCTTCTTCCATGCGTGTAAATGATCCAGCACAAGAAGCATCCAATAGATCCTTATCATGAATAGAAAGCCTTGCATAAAAGTTATTGATAATAATATTGTCAGGGAGCTCATGAATAGGACATTTGAGTATTAGTAACTTCAATCTCCCCCAAGCATGCACTGTACTCTCTGCATCACGAGGCCAAAAGTTGTATATTTGATTCCGATATGTATGAATCTCACTAGGAGGATAAAATTTTGAATAAAAGAGAGGTACAACTTCCTCCCATTCAAGAGATTGGCCATTCTTCAGGAGCTTGTACCATTCCTCAGCTCTTCCTTTCAGTGATAATGAGAATAACTTCTTCTTGACTTAATCTGTTGTAATACCTGCACACTTGAACAACCCACATAATTTGTGTATAAAGAGCAAATGATCACCAGGATGGACAGTTCCATCTCCAAAATAGTAGTTATCCATAACACGATCAACAATTCTTGTAGGTATCTTAAAAGTATCATTTTCAGTAGGTGGAGGTTCATCTACTACCTTAGCAGTGGTAGTAGCGTTACGAAATAAGAATCTAAGTGAATTATCCATATTGAAATAAAGTAACTAATAGAAATAAACAATACTCATAGTAGAAGTTTCCTTTACCAGTTCCACTCTTCAATAGCGCTTCACTCCCCAGCAACAGCGCCAGAAAATAGTCTTGATGATCAACAAGTATAGGGGGTGTATCGCAGTATTTTTGATAAGTAAGAGTGTCGAACCCAACAAGGAGCAGAAGGTGTTGTGGCTTGGATCAGGAATTCCCTGTAAATACTTAGCAAATGGATTTTTAGGGTTTTTTGATAATGCAGATAAATAAAGTACGATTAAATAAAAGACAATAATAATAATTTCAGTAAGTGGCCCAATCCTTTCTTTAGCAAATGACAAGCCGGTTGTATTACTTAAGATGACCAAACATTCTCGAGGACACATGGGAATACTGTCAAGTGCTTTAGCTTCATACAGTGGATTAATCTTCTTTGGTTGGATAAGTGACGAGGGTTTAACTCATCAATGCCCATTGTTATGGACTTGGGTTTTGGAGAAGGAGGGAGCACTGGAGGCATCAATCGGCTAGCAAACAAGCACACAGGGATGCAAGGTTTACCCAGGTTCATGCCTCGTAGAGGTCCCTACTTGTTGGGGGGATACCCCCGCGTAGGGTCACGCCGGGTATAAAGGCCGAGTTAGCCGAGGTTCGGCAAGGCTAAAGTGGAACCTGGTCGGGTCACCTCAAGGCAGGCCGGATCACGGGGTAACCTGGACCAGGGGGCGTCCACCTCACTAGGTCTCAACCGACTTAAGCCATAAGTCGAAGTGGCGTATTTAATTTGTATGCAGGAACGGGTGTGGCCGGATCAACTATGATCCGGGTCATATCTAGCTTCTAGGAGAAGGAAGGAATCTCGCTGGTCAAAAGAAGCCCCAGTACGCACTGCATGAGCGAAGCGAAAGAGGGCAGGACCACCGAGGCGTGGCCGACAAAGGTGACGACGCCCGTGTCGGCTGACGCAGGCGCCGCAGAGGCTCACGTAGCCTCTGCATGGGTGACGCGGGAGAAAAGCACCCCGGTTGGTTTGCTATTTTGGGAGGAGGCATATTCCCTGGAATATGCCTCCACGTATGCCCTAAGTGGAGACCTAGCCACCCCTATATAAGGAGGGCTGGGGCCTCTGTAGAAGGGGTTCCTCGATTCTGATTGGTAGTAGGTTCTAAGGGTCTTGTACGGGTTAACTGTGGGTGAGAGTAAGAGAGTTCCTTCTTCCTCCTCTCGCCAATACAGCTCTAGGAGCACTTGTAATATGTGAAGTGAATCGAATACAAACCTTCTGTGTGCGGAATCACCTCACTATCCCTCCCTGGATTCCCCTAGTACTATTAGTCCCCACCTTTAGCCTATCCATGGCATCAGCCGTGACACCACCACGACAGTTGGCACCCACCATGGGGCAAGCGGCGCTAGCAGGGGTGAAGATCCGGACGGGAAACCTCATCGGCACCGGCGAACGCATCGTCTCCGGGCTCGTTCAGCGCTTTGGAGCGCTAGACTTCGTCAGCGACAACGCTGGCTGCTTCGGCACGCGCCCACTTCCACACAACGGCCTCTTCGTCAAGCTCGGTGCGCACAAGGTCTACGTTGCGGTGGACGTATCATGCGTTCATCCGCGGCACGTCGTCGAGGCAGGGGAACCACCCCTTAGCGTGGTTCACGGGGCGCGTATCACTCGCTCCCCAGACCGTGCTAAGGTGATGATGACTGCTCCAGGTTTAGGCGCAAGCAAGGATCCGGCACCAGATCCGGAGGTAACACCTAAGGCACCGAGGAAAGGTAGAGGACCTCCACTAGAGAGGCCTGAGAATGTACTGAGAGAAGCTATGGATAGTTTGGCAAACCCGGTAGCAGCAGTAGTAGATCCGGCTCAGGCACAGGCAGAGCTAGAGGAAACTAGGCAGAAAATCCTAGAGGGAGCAAAAAAGATTGATGCGGCTCAGCAGTCATTGAACATGACGCTGCGTGAATACGCAAAGGCAAATAAAGTAGATGCTGTAAAAGTGAAGGGGAGAAATCTCATGAGTGAAATGAACAAAGAAGGTGATACTAGGATTGAGGAGTCAGAGAACTGTTTGTCCGTGGGGCTGCCGAAGTACAGTACCCCAGCAAAGAACCTCAGAGCAGCGGATGCAGCTACGTCCGAGTTAGAGGGTCTAACGGGTGAAGCCCGTCAGAGACAGCAAGAAAGGGTCAATGAGTTGGTTCGGATCGCGAACAGGCAAAATGAGGAACTGCTCAGGGCAAACCCGGAGAGAGCTAGGGCCTCCAAAATCGTTCATTCGGCAGTGGGTAACCCGAAGAAATCCGCTGGAGCCGCATCGTCTCCTCATGGTGGTCCTAGGAGAGAAGAGGTAGTAACCTCGGCCAGGAGAAACAAGCAGATTGTTCCGTATGACCCGACAAGGGCAGGAAAGGCAAAAGAGGTACAAAGAAACGATGATCGACGGGGTATAAGCCGAGGTGAAGCTGGCCGAGGTAACCGTGACCAAGGCAACACCGGTCAAGGAAACGATGTTAATGGCAATGCCGGACAGGGCAACTCGGCAGGACAACCGCAGCAGCGGAATATACCAAGGCAAGAGCAAAGTGTCGGCCGAGGTATGCAACCGAGAGATGCGCCACGAGAGCGAGACCGGTATAACGATGGAGATTCGGAAATGGTGAATGCAGGATACCCAAGGCCGGACTATCATGTGATAGGGTCGAGATTGGGAAGCAGGGATCTGATGCCGGATGATGCCAGGTTGAAACTGGATCGGCTGTATAGGTCGGAGCAGATTGAAAGTCAAGGTCCTCCGGATCCTGCGTGTTTTGGACCCCGGATCATGAAAGAGCCACCAGTACCTAACTTCCAGTTACCTAGAGGCACGAAGACGTATGAGGGCAGCACTAAGCCGGAGGATTGGTTGATAAACTATGCTACAGCTGTGAAAATTGCTACGGGTAACTTGCGATGGGCTGTGAGATATGTACCCCAAATGTTGGAGGGGCCAGCAAGGGTATGGTTGAACAATTTGCTGCCCGGAAGTATTAACTGCTGGATCGATTTTGAGGAAATGTTTATCAGCAATTTCTCAAGTATGTATCGGAGGCCAAACAGGCCACAGACCCTAGCTATGTGTAAGCAGAGACCAAATGAGACGGACTGGGAATTTTTAACCCGGTGGTGTACCGTGAGAAATTCATGTGAGGGCGTCATAGAGTCACATGCCATAGCGTGGTTTGCGCAAGGATGCAGATATGCAAGCGAGCTGTGGCAAAAGTTGCAAAGGAAAATGCCAACTACGTTGGCAGAGATGATCCGGATTGCTGATTCATATGCTTTGGGTGATCCGACCCAACCAAGGCTCATGTCAAACGAGTCGAATGATGAGTACTACCAAAGAGATGGAGCTGGATCATCCTGGGGGAATGACTACAGAGGTAAAAGAAGAGATGACAGACCGGATCACCGGTACAGTTTGCAACAAGTTGCAGCTATGAATCAAGATCAGCCCTGAACAGGGAGCAATCAACGTCACAAAAATGGAGGGCAGCAATGGACGCCAAGGAATGATGGCAAGAAAACTTGGACGCTAGAGCAGAAGAAATAGTGGCAAGAAAAGAAGGACCGTCTGAGGTACACTTATGAGTCGATGTTGGATCAGCCGTGTAAATTTCACACGCCAAATCCGAGTAACCCAGCGGGTCATACAACGAGGCAATGTGAGTGGATGCGTAAGATAGAACAAGGTGGTTCGGGGAATGCTCAGGCACCCCGGAATGATCAACCTCGGCAGGAGTTACCCCGGCAGCAATTGCTCTCCGGAGCAAACACACAACAGCTAATGTTGCCTCCCCCTCCGCGGAGGTATGATAACCATGAGAGAAGGATGCGGTGCATCAAGTAGAAAACCAGCATCAGCCGGATCAGAGGTACCCTAGAAATGAGGGGAGGAATGAGTACAGGGAGCATCATCAGAGTTACTGTGTATTTACCACTGAGGAAACAGATAGGAAGAGCTTGCAGCGCTGACATATGGAGGTCAATGCGGTAATGCCAGCGGTGACGAGGTATATGCCTTGGTTGGACCAGGAAATCACATGGAACATCAAAGATCATCCCAAGCTTATGCCGAGTCCTGGTTCGTATGCGTTAGTGCTAGATCCGACATTCATTGGGCCAAACATCAATGTGAGATTCTCCAAAGTACTGACTGACAATGGCAGTAGCATTAACATCATGTATGCAGATACAATGCGCAAGTTGGGTATCTCGGAGAACATGCTCCAGGATACAAGGACAACTTTCCATGGTATTGTACCAGGCATTTCTTGTGAGCCCATAGGCAAAGTCCAGGTTGACATGTTGTTCGACACAAGAGATAATTGCTGAACTGAGAATCTGGAGTTTGAGGTGGTGAACCTGGAAAGTGCGTATCACGCGTTACTCGGAAGACCAGCATTGAACAAGTTCATGGCAAGCTGCCACATCAGTTATTTGAAGATGAAGTTGCCCGGGCCAAACGGAGTGATTATTGCTGGAGATTTTCGATGCTCCATTGAGGGTGCCTCAGCCGGGTCTAACCTAGCCGAGTCACTTGTGATTGTGCAAGAGAAAAGAAAAATCTAGGAGGTGGCGGCATTAGCTCAGTCCGCGCAGCAGTATATGCCGGCGTTGAGTAACCCGCATGGTAGCGTTTCGTTCCAAGCCGCAAAGGATACTAAGAAAGTGCCTGTTGATGATACATTCCCGGAGCGCACCGTAACAATTGTTGCCGGGTTGAATGACAAATAGGAAAGCAAGCTTGTCCACTTCCTCCGTGAGAATCGGGATATTTTTGCTTGGTCCACACAGGACTTGCAAGGTGTTCCGAGGGAGTTGGCCGAGCACTCTTTGAACGTGAGACCCGGAGCAAGGTCGGTGAAGCAACCTCTCCGCCGCTTCGCCGTGGATAGGAGAAAATTCATTGGAGATGAAATAGCTCGGTTACTAGCAGCAGGATTTATCATGGAAGTGCTTTATCCGGATTGGCTCTCTAATCCGGTGCTGGTGGAGAAGAAGAAGAAGGATGATCCAAATGTGGCAGTGGTTTGGCATATGTGTATCGATTACACGAACCTGAACAAGGTGTGTCCAAAAGATCCATTTCCACTGCCAAGGATAGATCAGGTCATAGACTCCACTGCTGGGTGTGAACTGTTGTCATTCATTGATGCATATTCTGGTTTCCACCAGATACCTCTGAATCCGGATGATCAAATAAAGACTGCATTTATCACCTCGTATGGGGCTTATTGCTATCACACCATGCCGTTTGGTTTACGTAATGCAGGGGCAATGTACCAAAGATGTATGCAGAAATGTTTGCACGACCAAATAGGTCAAAATGTACAAGTGTATGTGGATGATGTGGTTATCAAGACCAAGGAAAGCAAAACGCTCCTTGACGACATCAGGCAGACATTCGCGAACTTAAGAAGGTTCCGAATGAAGCTTAACCCGGAAAAATGTACCTTCGGTGTCCCGGCTAGAAAATTACTCGGATTTCTCGTCTTCAGCCGAGGTATTGAAGTTAATCCAACTAAAATCCGAGCCATTGAACGAATGGAACTGCCGAAGTGTCTTAACGATGTCCAGAAGTTCACTGGTTGCCTGGCATTGTTAAGTCGGTTTGTATGTCGGTTGGGAGAAAAGGCATTGCCTCTCTACCAACTCATGAAAAAGTCGAATAAGTTCGTTTGGACGCCACAGGCCGATGAAGCCTTTGCCCACCTAAAGAAGATGTTAGCCACTGCACCAGTGTTAGCCTCTCCACTATCAAAGGAGCCAATGTTTCCCTACATAGCCGCAACCAACCGAGTTGTAAGTGCAGTGATTGTGGTAGAGCGCGACGAAGAGGGTAAGTCGGTGCAAAGGCCAGTGTACTACTTGAGCGAGGTATTATCTGCCTCAAAGCAGAACTACCCACACTATCAAAAGGTGGCATATGGTGTGTATATGGCAGCGAAGAAGTTAAAGCATTACTTTGAGGAACATCCCATCAAAGTAATATGTGAAGCTCCCATATCCGAGATAATGAGTAACAAAGATGCAAGTGGCAGAATTGCAAAATGGGCAATTGAACTAGCTCCTTATGCGCCACAATATGACAGAAGAGAAGCAATCAAGTCTCAGGCTGTGGCGGACTTCTTTGTGGACTGGGCCGAGGTACAATACGAACCACCGCCACCAGATCCGAACTACTGGATGATGCATTTTGACGGGTCAAAAATAAAAACCAGGCTAGGCACCGGAGTTGTACTTACCTCACCAAAGAAGGACCAGCTGAAATACGTGCTGCAGATGCATTTCGCGGCATCAAACAATGTCGCTGAGTATGAAGCACTTGTGCATGGCCTCAAAGTGGCAAAAGAGATTGGGCTACGTCGGATACTATGCTTTGGTGACTCGGATTTGGTAATACAGCAAGTGTCAGGATTGTGGGACGCCCTTGATCCAAACATGGCTCTGTACAGATTTCATGTGCAGAAGATATCTGGTTACTTTGAGGGATGTGAATTTCACCATGTACCCCGGGTGGAAAATAAGGCTGCCGACATGCTGTCGAAGCTCGAATCAACACGATAAGCAATTCCACCAGGTGTAGCATTGGAACACCTCAGAAAACCGTCCATCAGGCCGTCCCCAGGAACCGACTCAATCTATGTCCCAGAAGATACAGAATCCGAAGCTGTGCCCATGGACATTGACATGGGAGGTAGTGCGCGAAACCAGGGGACTGCATCAGGAAACTCGGGGACTGCCTCAGCGAACCCGGGGACTGCCTCGCAGGACCCGGGGACTGCTCAGCGTGACATGATTGAAGTTATGTTGGTGGATCAGATGGAAATTGATGAGGATGTGTTCCCTGTGCGAGCAATGCCAGCTTGGGCACAGCCTATATTTCAATTCTTGAAAGATGGAACGTTACCCACTGAGGAGAGCAAAGGCATACACAATCATCAATTCTGAGCTATACAAACAGAGTGTGACCAATGTCCTCCAGCGATGCGTTGAACCGGAAGAAGGACTTGACATCCTCCGAGATATACATTAAGGGGAGTGCAGGCATCATGCCTCATCCCGAGCCTTGGTGGCAAAAGCGTTCCGGCATGGATTCTACTGGCCAAGTGCCTTAGAACAAGCAGAAGATCTGGTGAGAAAATGCAATGGTTGTCAGAGGTATGCTACCAAGACACATATGCCAATGTCGGAACTCAAGACCATACCAATTACATGGCCATTTGCCGTATGGTGCTTGGATATGGTTGGCCCATTTAAACCAGCAAGGGGAAATATGACTCACATCTTGGTCATGGTGGATAAGTTTACAAAATGGATTGAAGTGAAGCCTATAAGAAAGTGTGATGGAGCTACGGCCGTAACATTTCTCAAATACATTATTTTGAGATACGGTTATCCTCACAGTATTATAACTAATAATGGCACAAATTTTGCTGAAGGAGCATTTGCGCGATTCTGCCGGGATAAGAAGATCCGGCTGGACGTTGCCTCGGTAGCTCATCCCGCATCGAACGGACAAGTAGAAAGATCCAATGGATTAGTATTATCCGGGATAAAACCCCGGCTCATTGAGCCGCTGCAAAGATCAGCGGGGTGTTGGATAGAAGAACTACCAGCGGTACTGTGGAGTTTAAGAACAACTCTGAATCGATCAACAGGCTATACGCCATTTTTTCTGGTATATGGGGCAGAAGCTGTATTACCAGCTGACATAGAGCATGATTATCCTAGGGTCACCCAATACACAGAAGCCGAAGTGCAAGAAGCCCGGCAAAATGATGTTGATCTGCTGGAAGAAGCGAGAGAATTGGCATTGTCCAGATCCTCCATATATCAGCAAAATCTCCGACGCTATCATAGCTGGAAAGTAAGCCCCCGAGTCTTCCGGAAAGGCGATCTGGTTCTCCGGTTGGTACAACGTACTGCTGGCATGCATAAATTATCCCCACCCCATGGGAAGGGCCGTTCATTGTGAGCAAAGCATTGCACAATGATTCTTATTATCTTATTGATGCAAAGCCACAGGAAAAGAACAAGGTGGACAGGTCCGGAGAGGAATCTAAGCGTCCATGGAATGTAGCTCTACTTCGTCCTTTCTACACTTAGCTGAGAAGTGTATGTATCCGAGTCTTCTCATATGTCGGTATGTATGCCGGCAGTGAGCCTATCAATGAAATGTTGGCACCTCGGGCAGTAACTCGGGGACTGCCTTAATAATATTTGTTGTTTTTCGTTATTTATACTTCAGCTAGAGTAAGTTGTTCTACTTAACTCGGATTAGTAGTGTGTGAGCATCAAAAACCCAACTCTTCGACTTGCTGCTGTCCAACAAGAATTGGCTTCATGGCAAGCAAGAGAACAAGTTTGGAATTGCGTAGCACATGAAAAACGACTAAGAAAAAGAACTTAATCGAGCCAACGTGTGTTTTTTGGACTAACATTGTATTTACTTTCAAATTATTATGCTGAATTATTTTGAGCTAAGCCTAAAGTTTCTAAGTATTGTTAAAACAGTTTTTGAAGCTCGGATTCGTAAGTCGTAAAACCAAATCAAGGTAGACACGAACCGAGCCAAAAGATTGGACGAACAAGAAAATGAAACTCGGGGACTACGCCCAATTTAATCCGGCATAAAAACTTAGTAGCAAAATATCACATGTGTACTGGATATAATTCCACCCGGCATACCGGGGATCTGATAAGTTTTCAAGGGTTTTTACTTAAGGAACAACAGGAGGAGGAAGTTCGGCGTCATCTTCGCCTTCTTCGATATCCGAGGCATTGTCCTCTCCATCCTCATCCGAACCACCTTCAACGTTTTCAACCTCTTCGTCGCCAGCGGCTTCCAGGAAGCTCGGACCCTGAGTCCATTCATGAATGGGAGCATATTCAATAAGGCTATGGGCGCAAGCCTGGCGCCGAGCAACCCACTCCGGGTCGTTGGTCCACTTGGATCCGGTGCGCAGGCGCGTCAGGAGGCTAAGATCGATTTTCTCATACCACGTGAGTATGTGGTGAAGAACGGTTTCAGCTGCAGCACGTCCAGCAGACTCCCTCCAAAGGTCGAGCTGGGTCTCGATCTCCGTCAGCTTTTCAGCAAGAATTGCGATTCTCTCCAGAGTGTCTTCGCTAGGCCAGAACGTGTTGAAGACTCGGACTGAAACGTCAAGGAGATCCTTGCCGTAGTTCTTCATGATTTCCAAGCGAGATGACAGGCTAACCAACAGGTCCTCCGTGTCATAGGGAATGTCTTCACCGTCAGGAGCGACGGGAGTACCCCTATCTCGGTGGAAATTGGCAACGGCGGCACTCGCAATGGGAGTACCCTCTAGAAATTTGCCTAAAAACGGGACAAGAGAAGCAAGTAATGAAAAGACATGTGAGCTAACCCGGAGAAATATGCCGGATAAGGAAAAGGAACTTACGTAAAATGTGGCTGTGGATCCGGGTCAATTCATTGATACAATTATCACATCTTTGACGGAGCTGCACCAGTTCAACGTTCGCCGACTCAAGCTTGACGTCGGCCTCCTAGAGAAGCTCTCGGTCCTTAGCAATTTGGAGATTGAGACGCTCGCTCTCCTCGGTGAAGTCCTGGCCAGCCTTTTCAAGCTCGGTTTGGTGCTATGCTTTCATCTTTTTCATTTTTGCCTTTAATTTGGCAATCTCGTCATTCTTGGTTCGGAGGAGGGCAAGCTCATCGTCTTTCTTTTTAAGCTCGGCCTGATGCTGCCCTGCTTGTTCGAGAAAATGCAGCATCATGTCAGGCACGGGCACACTATCTTCAAGAGATGCTGAAATAGCGTGTTGACCCGGCAGAGCTGAGGTATGAATGTTTGCCGAGCCAAGAAGAAAAGGAGATGGAAAGCAAAGCAGGGTCGGACAAAAGTAGCTTACCCTTAATCTGATCCAAATTCTTCCTCATGAGCTTGTTCTCAGCCTCCACCCTAGCTGCAAAAACCGAATGACGGATTAGTTCTGCAGAAAGAGATGAAGGAAAACAGAAAAATGTGAAGAAGAGAACTTACCCCTTTTCTCATGCTCAGCGAGATATTCATTGTGCTTTGCGAGCAGCATCTTGTGGGTATCCAGGAGACGCTGGAACTCAGCGCTCCGGCGGTTGGTGGTCACCTGAAAAGAGTACAAAAATTTATCTTAGGCCTTGTGCATATTCGAAGTGTACAAGATCCGGGCCAAGCGGAACTTAACCCGGATCTAGGTGTGCGCATATTCGAAGTGTACAAGATCCGGGCCAAGTGGAACTTAACCCGGCTTTAGGTGTGTGCATATTCGAAGTGTACAAGATCCGGGCCAAGCGGAACTTAACCCGACTCTAGGTGTGTGCATATTCGAAGTGTACAAGATCCGGGCCAAGCGGAACTTAACGCGGCTCTAGGTGTGTGCATATTCGAAGTGTACAAGATCCGGGCCAAGCGGAACTTAACCCGGCTCTAGGTGTGTGCATATTCGAAGTGTACAAGATCCGGGCCAAGCGGAACTTAACCCGGCTCTAGGTGTGTGCATATTCGAAGTGTGCAAGATTCGGGCCAAGCGAAACTTAACCCGGCTCTAGGTGTGTGCATATTCGAAGTGTACAAGATCCGGGCCAAGCGGAACTTAACCTGGCTCTAGGTGTGTGCATATTCTAAGTGTGCAAGATCCAGGCCAAGCGGAACTTAATCCGGCTCTAGGTGTCTGCATATTCGAACTGTACAAGATTCGGGCCAAGCGGAACTTAACCCGGCTCTAGGTGTGTCATATTTGAAGTGTGCAAGATCTGGGCCAAGTGGAACTTAACCCGGCTCTAGGTGTGTGCATATTTGAAGTTGTCAAGGAGCTACGTTAGTTTTCTAGAGAGAATCCGGTCGAGTAACAAGTTACTCCCCCGGAGGCTCGGGGACTAATGGTTATATTGCTAGTGCATGCTAAGGAAAAGGTGAAGTAATGTACCTCCATCATCCGACCCGCAAGGTTAATTGCCTTGGTGGCCGTGTTCATTTGAGCAGAGAACTTAGCGGGACCGAACTTCTTCGGGAGATCGTCGTTGTAGACGAACTCCGCCTTGTTCCAGTTGTTCATAAACTCGATCAAGGTCGGAGGATATCGCTCACCGCTGAGCATATGGGGCGCCACCAAGCCCTTCGCATGTGCTTCCCTCCTCTCAACTTGAGCAAGGGCCGGACTGGTGTGTAGAACAAGTTGCTGCACATTAGCTGGCTCGGCAGGGGCGTCCTTCGGTGCTGGAGGCTTCTGGGCAAGCATGGACGCGAGGGTACGCTGTCTAGACCCGGCGGACGCTGCCCTGGCGGCGTCAGGGGCTTTCTTGCCTTTGGCTTGCTAAGAGGAGGAAGTGGTTGCGATAGATTTTCCCTTAGGAGCTGCCTGGGTACTTCCTCGCCGAGACTGAGAAGACTCGGACGAGGCGGAGGAGCTTGGCGCTGGTGCTCTTGTTGTCGGTGCTGGTGCCGGAGTTGGTGCTGATGCCGGAGTGGTCGCTGGTGCTGGTGCTGGTGCTGAGGTAGTCTCAGTAGTTGCTGGTTGCGGCGGAGCTGAAGTGGTGGATGCCGCTGCCTCGGCTGGGTCCGTCTCCCCTGCTATGAGGTTGCCCCCCTCTTGACGAGGTGGGCTGGAACCCGGAGCAGCCACAGAACCCTCTGGAATAGGGCTCAGCGGGCGTGACTCGTCGTCACGAGGGGGAGAAGGGCTGGGTCTGAGCAGCGAAGAGATGCTAGATCCACTCTGGGGGACCTCCTCCACAACGCTGCCGAATCAAATAATGTCAGAAGAGAAACTAAAACAATGCAAGGAAGAATAAGTTGCAAAGGGAAAAGGGGCTTACGCATCCGAGGTAAGGGGCTCCTTGGGTTTTCGAGCCCTTCGTGCTGGGGCCTTGCCTGCTGGCTTGGAAGCAGTTTTGTCTCCAGACTTCTTTCGCCTTTTGGAGGGCTGAGAAGGTCCGGAGGAGGAACTTGATGCAGCTCCACGCTTCTTCTTCGGTGCTACCGAAACAGGTTCACCCGTGGCAAGGGGAGGGTCCTCGTGGATCTGCCCACTGGGGTTAGCTGGTGCCAGAAAAGCATAAGAAAGGGGGATAGCGTCAACAGCTTCCATCACCTCAATATCCGAGTCATCCTCATCGTCGGGCCAATCTCTAATAGAAGAGAGTTTACCGGTGGGTCGCTTGGTCGCGTCGGACATTGGGAGGAACATCTCCTGGTCCGGTTCTTCCTCGTCCGAGCTCTCCCGGTCAGGCGCGCATTTGAGGGTGGGGTTAGTGCCATCCTCAATGGTCTGCTGAAGGAATTGCTAAAGGAGAAAAAAGATAACGGAGTTAAAATACAACAGCAACCAACATGAGATCTAGTTCGGAGAAAGTTGGTGGCACGAAGCTTACCATGGGAGGAAGCCTATCCCAGCAATAATGCTCAATTCCCCACGTCCACTCAGAGGAGAAGTCCTTGTGGGTGGTGAAGAGCGCCTTGACCCGGCGGTAGATTTCTGTGTTGCTAAGCTCGAAGGACGAGGTCCGGTTGGGGTCACGGCCCCAGCTCATGTGGCACACCTTGTGAGTGCGCTTCTGGAGAGGGGAGATCCGGTTGCGGACAAATGTGATCATGGCGTCCTCGTTGTGCAACCCGAGCTCCTTCAGCTCCTTGAACCTCTTGTTGACCTGTTTGGCCAATATTGTGGGCTTCTTGGGGACAACGTCCCATAACTTCGGGTTAGGAGGACCCGGAGCATAGGGGCGAAGCCGGATCAAATCTTCAGTACCTTCATTCCGAACATAGAAGAAGGTCTGGGCCCATCCTTTGCAGGAATCTAGCCTGGTAACCCGGGGAAAGACAGAGAACCTCCGGGGTGAGATGGACGCAGCTTCGAATTGAGTGAGTTGCTTGTCCTTCGGCTCTAGATCTATGTTCGGAATGACATTACGACGGAGGCCAAAAAACCGGATCCATAGCTCCTTAGTGGTCCATAATCCGGTGTAGCCCTTGATCATAGAGGCAAAAGCAGAGAGAGAAGTGATTGCGTTGGCAGGAAGGTGATGCGGCTGGAGTTCATAGGTATTTGACCAATCTTGGAAAAAATCGCTGACCGGCAAACTGAACCCCCATTGGAAGTGGGACAGGAACACAACGTACTCACCCGGATTGGGTGAGGGGGCGAGTTCGGCGGAGGCGAGACGCGCGATGACGCCGATAGGAATGCGTCTGGTGCGGTAGAGCCAGTCCAGGTCATCTTGGCAGACTCAGGACCCGGCCCACGCACCACGGTCCGCCGTGGTGCTATCTTCTTCCATCTCTTGCTCAGCGATGACGAGCTCCTCTTCGGTCATCACCAGTTCGTTGCCCTCACTGTCGCTAGCAGCGGTGGGGGCAACGGCCTAGATTGACAGCGACCCATGGCGGAGGAGGTGCGCGGCGCCAACGGTGATGCAGAGGTGTGAGGAAGCAGTGCGGCGGTGGCGCTGTCGCGGGGAAGACGAAGAGGAAGAAGGAGAGCTAGAGGCAGAGGGGCGTAGGAGGGGTAAAAGACCTAAGGGGTGCGTCCCTCCCCTATTTAACCACACCCTCAAGGGGGAAGTGGGATCGTGTCAAACGGGCACGCCACGCGGTGTGGTCGTGTATTGCCCGCATCGAACAATCAGCAGCGAGCCACACGGAAGGCCACAGGGGATAGTTGATCCCATGACGTGACGCACTGATGTGGTTAACAAGGAGGCAGGCCAGACGTGACGTGCCCACAGTGATAACTAACAATTACTGCAGCAGTTACTGTGGATGGCCCTTAAAAATGAGGCAACCTAATGATTAGCCTCCACGTGGGTTAGCGTACGAGAGACGGAAAGAAGACCCGGATGAGACCGTGGTAACCCGGCCAGCAAGTGAAAACTTGGAATGTGCCAAGGGAAAGTAAAACCATGAGGTCCGAGTTGAGGTGGTAACCCGGCCAGCAAGTGAAAACTTGGAACGTGCCAAGGGAACGTAAATCCATACAACCCGAGATAAGGAGATAACTCGGAAATGACATCCAAAGCTCGGTGGAATTGAACCTGCTGTGGCCTTAGCGGCTAAGGCAGCTAAGACCGCACCAGCTTCAGGGACTAATGTTGGGGGGATACCCCGGTAGGGTCACGCCGGGGTATAAAGGCCGAGTTAGCCGAGGTTCGGCAAGGCTAAAGCGGATGTTGGCCGGGTCACCTCAAGGCAGGCCGGATCACGGGGTAACCCGGACCAGGGGCGTCCACCTAACTAGGTCTCAACCGACTTAAGCCATAAGTCAGAGTGGCATATTTAATTTGTATGCAGGAACGGGTGTGGCCGGATCAACTATGATCTGGGTCATATCTAGCTTCTATGAGAAGGAAGGAATCTCGCTGGTCAAAAGAAGCCCCGGTACGCACTACATGAGCGAAGCGAAAGAGGGCAGGACCACCGAGGCGTGGCCGACAAAGGTGACGACGCCCGTGTTGGCTGACGCAGGCGCCGCAGAGGCTCACGTAGCCTCTGCATGGGTGACGCGGGGGAAAAGCACCCCGGTCAGTTTGCTATTTTGGGAGGAGGCATATTCCCTGGAATATGCCTCCATGTATGCCCTAAGTGGAGAATAGCCACCCCTATATAAGGAGGGCTAGGGCCTCTATAGAAGGGGTTCCTCGATTCTGATTGGTAGTAGGTTCTAAGGGTCTTGTACAGGTTAACTGTGGGTGAGAGTAAGAGAGTTCCTTCTTCCTCCTCTCGCCAATACAGCTCTAGGAGCACTTGTAATCTGTGAAGTGAATCGAATACAAACCTTCTGTGTGGGGAATTACCTCACTATCCCTCCCTGGATTCCCCTACTGCTATTAGTCCCCACCTTTACCCTATCCATGGCATCTGTCGTGACACCACCACGACACTACTCTTTCTTGTCTACTCTTGGAATTAACGAAGGAATCGAAGATTACAATGGTGTGCAGATGCAATCTGGCGAGGGTTGTGGAAAACTAGGGTTGCGTGCGTCCTCCTCGCCGCCCCCTCCTGGCCTTTATATAGATATCACAGGTAGCAGGTCGAGTCGGTTACAGATTAGGGTTTGCCCTTCAAACTTTCTATCTTTAGACTTCTTCTTGTCTCGAAAGTTATTGAGAGTCTGTAGGCCACTCGAAATCTTCATTGGGCCGTGGCAACACCGTGGGCTTCCACCATATCTGGACCGTATATACCAAACTCGAGTACCGGCAGGGTATACCCATGTCAGTAGCCCCCGAGTGTCCAGTGGAATCACAGATTCGACTGGGGACTTTATGAAGCCTTTCGAGTGCATGACTGAGTATTTTTGAGTGCTTTGTTTTGTGTCATAGGGATTGTTGATGTGCATGCCTGATTTAACCGATGTATTGGTATCAGTTAACTACCTTAGGGTAAAATGACGCAATCTACTCGAACTCGAGTCCCCGGACTCGAATTCAGGAAAGTGCTGGTGTAATTCGACTCAAGCCGCAGAGGTCTTATAGGAGTCGAATTCCAGTATATGAGTGTGAGCACTCGACGCGTCCGTCAAGGCATGTTCATCGTACCTGCAGGCACGGATATATTTCTGGTAGTGCGCAGCAAATGCGTTGCCAGGCCTTATTCAGGTCTTATCTTCACGCTGCAAGCGCGACATCCGAATTTTGTCATCACGGAGATGATTCGGGTGACCTAGGAGACGCAGTCTCTTTGTAGGGAAATATTATGAGGCGGTGTCGCCATAAACTTCGAGTGTGGATGTTATCGACACACAGTATGATGCACAAATAATCATAGGGTGCGCGACCAGCGCTCCCTATGGGAGTACCCCCCGAGTGCCTGGTTGAGTCGAAGACTCGGGCAGGGACTAAAGAACTTTTGCGACTGTTGTCGTCTTTTGTTTGCTTGTCTCAGTCAAATTTATTTCCAATGCTCCCTATGGGAGTAACCCATGTCCATATTCGAATCGCAGATTCGAGTGATTGGGTATGATTTGAATGTCCATATTCCTGCAGAGGAGAAAAATAAAAAGAAAAATCATAGGGTGCGCGACCAGCGCTCCCTATGGGAGTAGGCCCCGAGTGCTTGGTGGAGTCGAAGACTCGAGCAAGGACTAAAGTAGTCGAAGTCTTCTGCTGCTCAATTTTTTATGACATCAGTGCTGACGATGTGATGATCTCAGCTTCCCGCGTGAGCGGGTTTGACGGGACGTGACGAGCGGTGGGTCCCATTTTCTAACCCTGACTTGACCGGGCGTGCGTAATCTTTGTTTTAACTGCGCCACCTCGATTTCCGCGTGTAATTGGGGTAGTGGGGGATGGTTCGTGCTTCAGGTCCTCCACGTGTCGATCACGATGGACGCCACGCGTCTGATAGGGTTTCTGCTGGCCGTTCGATTACATCTTCTAGGGGGTTAAGTAGCAGTGTTGCGGCGGTAATTTTTCCCATCTGCTCTTTTCTCTGCCTTTGCCTTCATCGCCATTGTTGCTGCTCCTCTGCTCCCTAGAGTTCATCTTGGCACTAGGCCAACTCCGTGTATTCCCTAGTTACTTCCTCTGTTCGCATCACCACCGCAAGATGGGGAAGAAGAAAGGAGGTGTTGCCACTAAATCTGCCATCGCCATTGCTGCTGCCAAAAAGAAGGGCGGCTCCGCCGCTATGGGCACCAGCGTCGTCGTCGTCGGGAAGAAGAAGGGCGTGGGCACTCGCGTCACCAATGGTGCGTGGCGCGCGTCCATCATCAAGTCATCCGAGCTTCGTCTCCTGCGCCAAGATGGAGTTCTTTCTTCCACGACCGGTTACTCACGAGTCCCAGGTGGTGAGGTAACCCCTTGTCTTCCGGCTGGTTTCTGGGTGATGTTCCTAGCGTTCATCATCCGCGGTCTTTCTCTGCCCCTGCATCCTTTCTTCAGGGGCCTCCTTTGTTTCTATGGGCTCCAGCTCCATCAGTTGTCCCCCAATTCTATCCTCCATATTGCCTGCTACATTATGCTTTGCGAGTGCTGGCTCGGAATCGAGCCGCACTTTGGTCTCTTCAAGCGTCTCTTCAAGTTGAAGCGCCAGTCGGCGTCTAGCTCCGTAGTCTACGATGTAGGAGGCTGCGGTATCCATGTTGACTCCTCCGTCATGTATTTTGACATCAAGCTCATGGCGTCCGTCCAAGGGTGGAGGGACAAGTGGTTCTACATCCGCGACCAGAAGGCCGGCGGAGACCACTTCGGACTCGCGCCTTTCGATCCCGCGGCGCCGTGCAGGAGCAGGTGCTCCTGCAAGAACATGGTGATGCCCGGCGAGTCCGAGGAGACATATGTGTTGTACGAGCGCGTTTGCAACCTTGAGAGTCGCATGGGTAAAGAAGAGGGAGGTTGCGCCCTCATTCGCACGTGGTTGTGCCATCGCGTCCAGCCCCTGCAGGCCAGAGTCCACCCTATGTTCCAGTGGGCTGGCACAGACGATGTCACTCACGTATCTGCCGATGGCATTTCCGCGAGTGAAGTAGATAAGAGGGTGCGACTGCTCACCAGGTACACCGCCAAGGATGTGCTCCCCAGTGAACCAGTCGTACCTCCATTCGATGCTGCTAATCCTCCTCCTGAGGTACGGTTGTGCTACGAAGTAGCTTTGTTTGTCGAGTGCTTCTTTTTCCTTGACTTGTGCTGACTTGTTTTCTGTATGCAGGATTGGAAGGTGTCTCCCAGTATGCCCCCTCTTCCTGAGGGGGTTATTCCTCGCGAAGTAGATGAGGAGGATGAGTCGGAGTCGACCGTCCCGTTTGAAGAGGAGGAGGAAGCCCCCGAGTCCAGCGGACCGGACACTCGCAATCGTTCGTGCAGCAAGGATTCGGACGCGTCGTCTCCTTCGACTCCATAAGGCCCAGCTATTGGTGCGGAGTCGCCGATACCTGCTGTTCCTGTGAGTGCTGTGGTGCCATCTTCTCACAAGAAGATGCGGCTACCAAAGGAGTCAGAGTCGGAGTCGGAGGGTCAAACCTTCGATTTTGACAAGTTTGATTGGTAAGTATACAATTCTTCTCTTGGTTCTTTTGTGGAGTTGCATTTTCCTGATGTAGGTTTTGTTCCGCAGTCAACCGGCGTCATCATCTTCTGGCGACGTCCAATTTTTGAAAGAGTCGGGAGTCGCGGACTCCAAATCCAAGGAAGTGCCTGAGCGGACTCCTTCCCCTCCATTGGCGGCCTACTCCGGGCACAATTCATCAATTTCTCCACACGATGTGGAGCACCAGATGGTTGTCCGGACGACTGCGCGGCAATCGACTTCGGAGTCACTAGAGGATCATGTATGTGTGATATTGCTTTTTCTTGCAGTCGAATTAATCTTCTATGTTATCTGCTGATCCTTTGTTGTTTCTCCTGTTGCAGCTTATTGTGAAGGAAGCTGCTCGCCCGGCGGAGCAAGTGCTTTCCATGGGCCGCCAGCATGCAATGCTAGACAACCGCCATCGCGTGGTTGAAAGTGAGTGCTTCTTTTTTCTTCTACTTCATCCTTGGGATATACTCGAATGACGGTCTGTCTTTGCTTGTTTTGCAGCTGAGCATAATGCACTTCTTCACGACGCTGCTTCCCTCGAAAAGACGCTCGCCGCTGCGGTGAAGGGTCACGATGAGACAGTCGCTGCGCTTGACAAATCGCAGAAACGCGAAGAAGATTTGCGCGCCTCCATCGCTGCTAGGGAGAAGTTGTTCGAAGAACAACTCTTCTCGATTGCCAAGGCTCTTTCAGGTAATATTTTGTCTGGATTTTTGCCGTGTCCTTTCTTTCGAATTTGTTATTGTGCTGACCTTTTTTGGCAACACTTTGCTCTGTGTAGATGCTGGTGGTCTGAGCTTCGACGCCTAGGCGCTCCGTCGTGATGATGCCTTGGCAGGCTCCATCGCAGCAGTCAAAGATCGCAGTGCTTCCATCCAGGGGACTCTGACCAAGGCCAAGGGTGTACTCAGTCGCCTCTGTGAGGAGCTGGCGCCCAAAGCTGAGCTGGTCGAGAATGTGGATGATCTGGTGGACTCCCTTGCTAGAGGCATCCCTGCAGGCTTCAAGAACTCGCTTCGTGTGGCTGGCGCTTCTATGTCACTTGCGATGGTTCAAAACCATGGAGTCGAGGTGGATCCTACTGCGGTCTCCAAAGCAATGCCTGTCGGCGCGGATGGTCAACAGGTAGTTTTTGCTCCTTTTGCAACTGCTTGTGGCAAGTACGGGCCGCAGCTCATCAACACAGTCGCGAAGTACTCTAAGGAGATGCAACGAGCCAAGAAGGCAGCAAAGGTTATGGTGTCAGGGGCCGACGGTAAGTATGTGGCATCTGATACTGCCACAGACTCGATGAGGCCTCCAAAACCGAAATCCAAGTCGAAGAAGCCAGTTGCTCCTTAGTAGTCATATTTGTAATAGTTAATAGCCTGTCCCTTTTGTCTAGAACATGTCGTTGGCGAGTGTATCTGTTGATACTTTATTATGCTTGAATGCACTCAAGTTTTGGTCCATGTATTGCTTGGTCTTCTTATTATCTCTTGCTTGGCTTGTGATAGGGCACATCGAGTGGTCCTTCGAGTGAACCTCGGAATCAGCCGTCCACTGATGATACCTTAGCACAGTCGCGCTCAAGGGTGGATGAGTTGTCTCTGCTTTCGCGACTTCGTGACCGCGTTAAGCAGCTGGAGCGCGAACTGCCCGTGCTCCGTGGTAATGCGGATGTATGGAAGTCGAGGGCGGAGAAGGCCACTGCCCGAGAGCAATATCTGCTAGGGGAGGTGACGCAGCTGGGCGACCAATTCAAGTGTTAGCTTTCTGCTTCCTTATCTTTTCTTGTAGCCACTCACAGTAGTTCGTTGTTTTCATATTTTTGCCTTTGCTTGGTATAGTTGTCAGTGCACGCCATCCGCAAGATGAGAAGGACAGGATTGCCATTCGCATGAATGACCTAACCCAAGAGCAGCTTCAGGCGAGTGGGTACTTCTGGGTGAATCATGATCACGCAATCGCACTGGCAACCCTGCAGGATCATGCCTCGCGAGTGCTTCATTTCCTAAAGAAATCGCAGTCATGCTTAAGGAATATCTATCAGACAATGTTTTTTTTGGACGTCGTTCCATCGAGCCTACTGGCCCTTCTTGCGAAATTTCAAGACTTGAGTGGAGTCCGCGTGTACGAAAACAGTTAGTGGCTGGTGCCAAGGCTGCTATGTCGCTGGTGCAACTGCACATGCCTGATGTGGATGTTGCAGCGGTTGCTGCTGGACCGCCAGCGCCGCCAGCAGGTTCGACCTGGAACATGGTTCCTCACTACCAGGCGGTGGATCGCCCAGCGGAGGAGATTGTCAACTTCTTCGAGGAGCAGACGAACGTTCTTTTGTTGCAACAGTAGTTTAGTTTCTACCCTGCACATAGTTGTACCAGTGTTGTAAAGTTCATATATATATATGCTGTGTATAATTGATTGACATTGATGTATATAAAGAGCTTGTCAGTTCGTATGTTTTGCGAGTGCATTGCACTATGCGATTCCTTTTCGTTAGCCTGACTTGTTGTTATCTCGGCACCTTGCCAACCTGTTAGGTGCGTTGCAACTTGGTTGGTGTTTGTCAAGGGTTCGATTAGTGCGTCAGCTACTCAGGATATCGCGTTGGTTCGTAGGACAGATGTGTATAGGGTGGCACAGCCCACGAGTGGATAAATTGCAAAAATAAATAAAAGAACGAAGAGTTTGGGGCACTTAGCTTTATTTATTTGTAGGATAGTACGAGGTACAATGTGTGGCTAAGTAGCCTTGGTTGAATAGCCTTATTTGCAATGTAAGAAATAAAAGATGACTAAGGGTAGAAGCGTCGTAGCTGCGCAATGTTCCAGGGGTTGGAGTATGCGACTCCTGTCTCAAGATCTTTAAGGCGATAGGCGCCACCTGGGATTACTTCTATAATCACGTACGGTCCCTCCTAAGGGGACTCGAGCTTCAGATGCCCTTGTTGTTTCAGTCGTAGGACCAGGTCTCCTTCGACGAAGGACCTGCGGCATAGCCTTCTGATGTGGTAGTTGCGTAGATTCTGCTGGTAGATCGTTGATCTTTCTGCGGCGATTTCCCATGCCTCATCAAGGAGGTCGACAGAGTCTTTGAGTGCAATTGTTGACTCTTGCTCGTTGTAAGCGACCACTTGTGGTGCCTAATACATTGAAAATGTATCTATAATTTTTGATGTTCCATGCTTGGTTTTTATCTACTTTCTTATGTTTTGACCACACTTTGGAGTAGTTTTCATATGATTTCTTGGACTAACCTATTAACAAGAGCCACAGTGCCAGTTGCCTGTTTTCTGCTGTTTTTGGTTCTAGGAAGTCAGAAAATGAATATTCTCGGAATTGGACGGGACAAAAGCCAATATGCCTATTTTTCTGAGAGACACTTGGAGCCAGCATACGAGACGGAGAAGGGCCAGAGGGTGGCCACACCACCTGGTGCCGCGGGCCAGGCCAGGCCACGCTAGGGGGTGGTGTGGGCCCCTTCGGCACCCCCTCGGTTTCCCCTCTCGCCTATAAGAGCCTCCTGATGCATAAACCCTAAGTCGTCAAGCCTTCAGCCACGAAAAGTTCCACAGCACCGCCGCCACCGAAGGGGAGATTCGGGGGACAGAAAGTCTCTGTTCCGGCACCCTGCCGGGACGGGGAAGTGCCCCCGGAGCCATCTCCATCGATCTCCACCGCCATCTCCATCACCATTGCTGATTCCCATGATGAGGAGGGAGTAGTTCTCTCTCGAGGCTAAGGGTTCTACCGGTAGCTATGTGTTCATATCTCTCTCTCTATGCATGATCTTATTG
This sequence comes from Avena sativa, assembly GCA_916181665.1. Classification (NCBI taxonomy): domain Eukaryota; kingdom Viridiplantae; phylum Streptophyta; class Magnoliopsida; order Poales; family Poaceae; genus Avena; species Avena sativa. Next base: position 42,484,167 of record OV702287.1, on the reverse strand, counting down.
AGATCATGAGCTTTGTAATCTAGTAGATCTACCTTGCTACTCAAGTGCTTTAATAGATCTCTGCTCTCCTCATGTGTGTGAAAGTAACAGCATGCACACCATGGTGGCACTTAGGCTAGAGATTACAAATACTTGTTATGAGTTATATTTGGAGTTGGATGTCTTTATGAAATTGTGGTGTTTGTTGGAACCATCTAGTACTCAAGGTGACAGTGTGGGGTTTTCTAGATGGGAAAGATGAACTTTGAGGAGTGCTGTTATAGCCCTACCATTGATTAGAGTGTTCAATCGGAGAGTAGTTCAGAGTAGTATCATAAAGAGAAGATATTTATATGAGAGTGTTCACTAGTGAAAGTATGATCCCTAGGCCTTGTTTCTAAGCATTGATACACCGTTTGCAATTATATCGGTTACATGTTTGCTTGCTTCCTTCTTTATTTCAGTTTGCCTTTAGTTTTTTCCCACGTCAACCAAACGCCAGCAAGCTATTTTTTGGCACCGTTACCACTTATAATTATCTATACCACTTTCACTATCTCTTCGCCGAACTAGTGCACCTATACACCTGACAAGTGTATTGGGTGTGTTGGGGACACAAGAGACTTCTTGTATCTTGATTGCAGGGTTGCTTGAGAGGGGATACCTTTGACCACTTCCTCCCTGAGTTCGATAAATCTTGGGTAATCCACTTAAGGGAAACTTGCTGCTGTTCTACAAACCTCTGCACTTGGAGGCCCAACAACTGTCTACAAGAATAGAAGTGTGTAGACATCAAGCTATTTTCTGGCACTGTTGCCAGGGAGGTAAGGTAAAAGGTATTCACACCAGAGGATTAAAGAAGAAGAACCTCCCACGGCAAATGCCTATTTTCTAGCGCCGTTGCCGGGGAGGTAAGGTAAAAGGTACTCACATCTTCCGGTGTGAGTGCTCGAAGTTATTTCCTTTAGATTCTGCAATTTTGTCTTTTTGTTTCTTGTTTTCACTAGTTAGGCTTAATGGAAAACAAAAAAAAATAGAGAGCTTTATAGTATTTATCTTGAGTTAGGACATGAAGTGTTTGAAGAGAAAATTAAAAAACCTATGGAACTTTATTTGCTTGCTAATAGCAATGTTGTTAGTATGAATTCTTTGGACACCATTATTCCTAATGCTCTGGAAAATTCTAAGCTTGGGGAAGCTGGTTGTGATGAGCATGATATTTTTAGTCCTCCAAGCACGGAGGAGAAAATTTACTTTGATGATACTATGCCTCCAATATATGATGATTACAATGATGAATATGATATTTTCAGTCCACCTACTATTGAGGAGAAAATTAACTATGACTACAATATGCCTCCTATATTTGATGATTATGGTGATGAGAATAATACTGATAGCTATTTTGTTGATTTTGCTCCCACTACAATTAATAAGAATGACTATGTTTATGTGGAGAGTAATAATTCTTTTATGCATATGGCTCATGATAAGAATCATTTATGTCATAGTTATATTGTTAATTTTATTCATGATGCTACTGAAAGTTATTATGAGAGAGGGAAACATGGTTTTATGTATCTCAATAATATTAAGTTTTCCCTCTTTATGTTGAAAGTCTTGAAGTTGCACTTGTTTTGCTTTCCTATGCTTGTTGCTTTGTGCTTTCATGACTTGTTTCTTTACATTATTCCTATGCATAGGAAGTGGGTTAGACTTAAATGTGCTTTGAATTTGCTTCTTGATGCTCTCTTTTACTTAAATTCATATTTCTTATGTGAGCATCTTCTCAAACTATCATGCCTAACTTAAAAGCGTTAAAGAAAAGTACTTATTGGGAGATAACCCAAAAGTTTTAGTTGAGTCTTGGAAGTTATTACTTCAGTAATAATCGCTCCTTATCCTTTTTATTTGCTTTTTGTGCCAAGAGTAACCTCTAATGAGAGAGAAGTAATGATTGGGAAAGTTGCTGTCCCGAAACAGCTTTTTGTGCTTCACCGTAAAAATTCGTGTAAAATCTCTGTACGTCCTTTTGAGGCGTGAATTTTTTTTCTTCTGCCCCAGGTTGTTATCTAACTTCCGTTAGTTCAACACTTTTTGATTTGAGCAATAGAAGGTCTTCTAAAAATTTCATCTTTACCTGCTGGTCTGTTTTGACAGATTTCTGCCATTTTCTGTATTTGCTTCTTGTTGGTTCCTTTTTGAGTTCTTTTGGGGAATTGAGATTTTTGAGGGAAGTGCTACAGTAGCTTGTGTTTTAATGGAAGTTTTATTGGTGTTGAAACTGAACCCAAAGACTTATTATCTTGAGTACACTAATGTTGCTAATAAAGATTGTGTGAAGTTTTGTATGAAGGAAAATTTTCAGGTGTATGGAAGGAATGAGTAATGAGATGAAGGATGGACTAAAGCTCAAGCTTGGGGATGCCACGCATGTCACCCCAAGAAATATCCAAGAATTACAAGCGTCAAAGCTTGGGGATGCCCAAGGCATCCCCTCTTCATCAATAAAAATCTCAGGTTTCTTCCAAACGCTTCATTTTTATTTTTTCATGCATAGTTGTGTTGTTCTTGGAGCGTCTTCTTTTTCATTTTTGTTTTAGTTTTTTGTTTGCTTTGTTTGCCTAGTTTTCTGAATAAATTGGTTGGACCCCCTCTTTCATACATTGATTTTCAAATAGTTTGGTTTGGATTGGAAAAGAGTAGGAAAGTTCATGCTTAAGTGTTAAAGAGAGTTTGTTTTCGACAGTGCCCTATGCTTTGTCATGCCATGCTTGATATTGATTTGGATTTATGCTTAGTATTCTTTGTTGTAGCATGACTTGTTATAAACAATTGAGATTGCTTAATGTGCCTTGGATGAATCATGCGTTGTTTTAGCATATTAAAGCATAGTATAGTGGTATTCTCCTTTGATGCTTTATTTGGGTTGACTTGGCGCATGCTCACACCATGTTATGACTATCTCAAGTCACCATAGCCTTTATGATCCTTTAGTTTTCAACTTGTAGTATCACTTTATGCTTTGATCAATGATGTTTTGTCGCTCTGCATGATTATGGCCATTATTGCTCTCTTGGTTTGTCGCTCCCAGTCTCTTGCTAGCCTCCGCAACCAAGTATGAGTTCCACTCATGCATACAACTCCCTAAACCTAGTTATTCCAAAGAGTCCACCATACCTACCTATTAGCATTTGCTATTCCAAGTATATTCATGGTTTTGTTTACCTTCCAAATTAAACTTGTTATGAGAAAACTAGTGATTAAAGCTCTCACGAACTTGATGGCACACTTTACTGTTTTGAATCTAATAAACTTGAACCATTGGGTCCTTCTTTGTTGCGTATATTCTTGCGCTTTATAAGTTGAAGTTAGCAGAACCATGTATCATGGGGAACGCTTTCAACATATCATTTGTACTTTGTACCCCGTTGATATCATGTTCTTTTGCGTATGGATCCCGGCGGTGTGAAATAAAAGTGGAACTTGTAAGATCATGGAGTTTGTATGCGTGTTAGAGAAACGCCTGGGCCGCTAGCCTAAGCCATGCCTAATCATGGTGGAAACTTGCAGCATCACCATAATGAGCACTCTATGAAGCATCCTCAATAAAAGCCTATGCAAATAGCAAATAAAAAGATCACTGAGATGCTCATTGTCTGCTTGCCTTGTCATTTTGATTATGGGATAGCTCCTGTATCATGTGCAAGGGGTACCCCGTTGGCGATTCTTTATGATACATATGTACTTACAATGACAAGAGATTACTCGGTGACTAAACTTGAGTAGCATGAGGAGCTGCCCTCGTATTCAAGGGACATGAGATTCCTAACTTATACTTCGTCAAGCATGTACACCATAGTTTGTTCACTTTAACCTTAATCACTTCAAGATGCTTATGATAGGGGCAATGAGAGCTAAAAGCTATAAGTACCATAATTTTTGGAAGCTCTTTATGAAACTTGAATCTCTGCTTCCTTCTATGAAGGGCTTTCTTCCACCATTATATCGAGTCTCCACCTTCTATCTTTATGCACTTACTTTGAGAGCATAGTGGCCATTCTTAGTTCTATGTGCATTGTCCCAAGACTAGTTGATTGATGCATACCTTGATATTACTTGTTTTAAACTATTTGTATCTAGTCACTCTTATAAACTTTGAAGGTGTCCTATGCATTTATGTTTGCTACTCTACGAGGGACAAGCTGAATGCCACTATGCTATGTTTTCTTTATGTGAAACAAACAAACGTCTTGCAAAGCATTGTTATTCATGAATCTTTTGTTTGTGCCTTTTCATGTTGCAACATAGTTTCTTTGTTTTATTGCTAGAACTTTGTCTTTCATGTTATGATTGAAGTACTTTGATCCCAGCTTTGAATGTTTTACAAATACTTTTATCAAGTTTATGATGGTGCATGTCACCTCAAAAATTATTCTTTCTTTTTATCACTTACCTACTCGAGGACGAGCAGGAGTTAAGCTTGGGGATGTTGATACATTGCAAATGTATCTATAATTTTTGATGTTCCATGCTTGGTTTTTATCTACTTTCTTATGTTTTGTCCACACTTTGGGGTACTTTTCATATGATTTCTTGGACTAACCTCTTAACAAGAGCCACAGTGCCAGTTGCATGTTTTCTGCTGTTTATGGTTCCAGGAAGTCAGAAAATTAATATTCTCGGAATTGGACGGGACAAAAGCCAATATGCCTATTTTTCCCAGAGACACTTGGAGCCAGAATACGAGACGGAGAAGGGCCAGAGGGTGGCCACACCACCTGGTGGCGCGGGCCAGGCCAAGCCGCGCTAGGGGGGGGTGGGCCCCTCTAGCACCCCCTCGGTCTCCCCTCTCGCCTATAAGAGCCTCCCGATGCATAAACCCTAAGTCGTCAAGCCTCCAGCCATGAAAAGTTCCGCAGCACCGCCGCCACCGAAGGGGAGATTCGGGGGACAGAAAGTCTCTGTTTCGGCACCCTGCCGGGACGGGGAAATGCCCCCGGAGCCATCTCCATCGATCTCCACCGCCATCTCCATCACCATTGCTGATTCCCATGATGAGGAGGGAGTAGTTCTCTCTCGAGGCTAAGGGTTCTACCGGTATCTATGTGTTCATCTCTCTCTATGCATGATCTTATTGAGATCATGAGCTTTGTAATCTAGTAGATCTACCTTGCTACTCAAGTGCTTTAATAGATCTCTGCTCTCCCCATGTGTGTGAAAGTGACAGCGTGCACACCATGGTGGCACTTAGGCTAGAGATTACAAATACTTGTTATGAGTTATATTTGGAGTTGGATGTCTTTATAAAATTGTGGTGTTTAATGGAACCATCTAGTACTCAAGCTGACAGTGTGGGGTTTTCTAGATGGGAAAGATGAACTTTGAGGAGTGCTGTTATAGCCCTACCATCGATTAGAGTGTTCAACCGGAGAGTAGTTCAGAGTAGTATCATAAAGAGAAGATATTTATATGAGAGTGTTCACTAGTGAAAGTATGATCCCTAGGCCTTGTTTCTAAGCATTGATACACCGTTTGCAATTAGATCTATTACATGTTTGCTTGCTTCCTTCTTTATTTCAGTTTGCCTTTAGTTTTTTCCCACGTCAACCACACGCCAGCAAGCTATTTTCTGGCACCGTTACCACTTATAATTATCTATACCACTTGTATTTCACTATCTCTTCGCCGAACTAGTGCACCTATACACCTGACAAGTGTATTGGGTGTGTTGGGGACACAAGAGACTTCTTGTATCTAGAATTGCAGGGTTGTTTGAGAGGGGATACCTTTGACCACTTCCTCCCTGAGTTCGATAAACCTTGGGTAATCCACTTAAGGGAAACTTGGTGCTGTTTTACAAACCTCTGCACTTGGAGGCCCAACAACTATCTACAAGAATAGAAGTGCGTAGACATCAGTGCCTTGTGTCGTACCTCTGCGGGTAGCACTACTTCAGCGTCGTGCACCATGAAGAACGGGGTATATCCCGTGGCACTGTTTGGGGTTGTGCGTAGGCTCCAGAGTACGGATTGTAGCTCGTCTGGCCAGCATCCTGCAGCTTGTTCGAGTGGCCTGAGGAGTCGCTTCTTGATTCCACCGTAGACGAGCCCATTGGCTTTTTCGACCTGACCGTTGGTCTGTGGATGAGCTACTGAAGCATAGCTTACATTGATTCCCACGTCAACGCAGAAGCCCTGGAACTCCTTAGAGGTGAAGTTTGTCCCATTGTCCGTGATGATGTTGTGTGGCACTCCGAAGCGATAGACAATGGACTCGAAGAACTTGACTGCACTGGCTCCGGATTGGTTAGTCACTGGCACGGCCTCTATCCACTTGGTGAATTTGTCGACTGCGACCAAGAGGTAGACATAGCCTCCTCACGAGGACTTTGGGAGCTTGCCGACCATGTCGAGTCCCCATTGCACGAAGGGTCGGGCCAATGGTATTAGCCGGAGCTCCACGCCAGGTGCATGTGGTTTGTCCGTGAATCGCTGGCAAGCGTTGCATTTTTGGATGATGTCCTTGGCGTCACGCATGGCCATAGGCCAGTAGAATCCAGCTCGCAGAGCTTTGGCGACGAGGGTGCGACTGCCAACGTGGTGTCCGCAAGTCCCCTCATGGATGTCGAGGAGAACGGCTCTTCCATCAGCGTTTGAGATGCATTGTTGGAGTACTCCTATGATGCTGCATTTGTATAGTTTGTCGTTGATGGCGGCGAATGCCTTGGATCATCGTGCAATTTGTCACGCGTCAGTCGGGTTGTCCGGCAGCCTCTTGCTGAGACGGTATGTGATGTAGGGTTGAGTCCAAGAGGGTTCGATCATCATGATCGCCATTGGTCCTTCGAGTCCTATGTCGAGCTCCAGGTTGTCGAGTGCCATTGGATCATTGGGTGGCATAGCCCCCGAGTCCGTTGTTGCACTTGTTTTCTTCTCTGCGGCCTTTGGCTTGATGGAGCGTTCGCAGATGCGCTCGAGAAATACCCTAGGTGGTATTGGGGCGCAGGTGCCAATGTTGGCGAGTGTGGCTGCCTCCTCATTGCTTTCGCGGCCTATGTGTTGCAGCTCGCAATCGTCGAAGTCCCCTTTGAGTGTGTCGTAGAGGTTTGATGTCTACGCACTTCTATTCTTGTAGACACTTGTTGGGCCTCCAAGTGCAGAGGTTTGTAGAACAACAGCAAGTTTTCCCTTCAGTGGATCACCCAAGGTTTATCGAACTCAGGGAGGAAGTGGTCAAAGGTATGCCCTCTCAAGCAACCCTGCAATCAAGATACAAGAAGTCTCATGTGTCCCCAACACACCCAATACACTTGCCAGGTGTATAGGTGCACTAGTTCGGCGAAGAGATAGTGAAATACAAGTGGTATAGATAATTATAAGTGGTAACGGTGATAGAAAATAGCTTGATGGCGTGTGGTTGATGTGGGAAAAGACTAAAGGAAAACTGAAATAAAGATGGAAGCAAGCAAACATGTAACAGATCTAATTGGAAACGGTGCTTCAATGCTTAGAAACAAGGCCTAGGGATCATACTTTCACTAGTGAACACTCTCATATAAATATATTCTTCTTTATGATAATACGCTGAACTACTCTCCGGTTGGACACTCTAATCATAGGTAGGGCTATAACAGCACACCTCAAAGTTCATCTTTCCCATCTAGAAAATCCCACACGGTCACCTTGAGTACTAGATGGTTCAAACAAACACCACAATTTCATAAAGACATCCAACTCCAAATATAACTCATAACAAGTATTTGTAATCTCTAGCCTAAGTGCCACCATGGTGTGCACGCTCTCACTTTCACACACATGGGGAGAGCATAGATCTATTAAAGCACTTGAGTAGCAAGGTAGATCTATAGATTACAAGCTCATGATCTCAATAAGATCATGCATAGAGAGAGAGATGAACACATAGCTACCGGTAGAACCCTTAGCCTCGAGAGAGAACTACTCCCTCCTCATCATGGGAATCAGCAAGGGCGATGGAGATGGTGGTGGAGATTGATGGAGATGGCTCCGGGGGCACTTCCTCGTCCCGGCAAGGTGCCGGAACAGAGACTTTCTGTCCCCCGAATCTCCCCTTCGGTGGCGGCGGCACTACGGAACTTTTCGTGGCTGGAGGCTTGATGATCTAGGGTTTTTCCCTTGGGGGAGATATATAGGCGAAAGAGGCAAGGTCGGTGGCCGGCCAAGGGGCCCACACCATGCCCTGGCGCGGCCAAGGGGGACCCGCGCCTAGGTGTGGTGTGGCCACCCTGTGGCCCCTCTCTGTCTCGTATTCTGGCTCCGTGAGTCTCCGGGGAAAATAGCCATATTGGCTTTTGTCTGGTCTTATTCCGAGAATATTCATTTTCTGACTTTCTAGAACCGAAAACAGCAGAAAACAGGCAACTGGCACTGTGGCTCTTATTAATAGGTTAGTCCAAGAAATCATATGAAAAGTACTCCAAAGTGTGGACAAAACATAAGAAAGTAGATAAAACCAAGCATGGAACATCAAAAATTATGGATACATTTGCAATTTATCAAGGTCGCGGTAGGCTATCATATTGTCGTTCAGTGCGTCGCACTCGTGCATTGTCTGGTTGATGACCAGCTTGGAGTCAACGTATATTATGAGTCTCTTGGCGCCGCAGGCTTTTGCCATCCTCATCCCGTGTAACAGGGCCTCGTATTCAGCTTTGTTGTTGGAGGCGATGAACTGCATTCGCATAATATATTTCAGCTTGTCTCCCTAGGGTGATGTCAGTATGACACCTGCGCCAGCTCCGTCCTTTAGCTTGGATCCGTCAAAGTGCATTGTACAGAGGTAGGACATATCTGGTTTTTCAGGGAGCTGATTCTCCATCCAGTGCACGAGGAAGTCAGGGAGAACTTGCGACTTGATTGTGTCGCGCTTTTCATATGTAATGTCTCGTGGAGACAGTTCGATTCCCCAAAGCGCGACTCGTCCGGTGGCGTCGGGATTGTTGAGGATATGTCCAAGCGGGGTGTCGTTGACCACCACGATTGGGTGTTCCTAGAAGTAGTGGCGCAGTCGCCTGGCTGCCATGAAGACGCAGTACGCCAGCTTCTGATAGTGCGGGTACCGCTGCTTTGTTAGCGTGAGTACCTCGCTGAGGTAGTAGACTGGGCGCTGTACCCCGTGGACCTTGTTTTCCTCGGCTTGTTCCACCACGAGCACCGTGCTGACCACCTAGTTGGTGGCGGAGATGTACAGCAATAGTGGTTCCCTTTCGCGCGGGGTCACTAGTACTGGTGAGGTGGACAGTAGATGCTTGAGATCTTCGAATGCTTCCTATGCCTCATTGGTCCACTCGAACTTGTCAGCTTTGCGGAGAAGTTAGTAGAAGGGCAGTGCCTTTTCGCCCATTCGACTGATGAATCGACTGAGCACCGCAATTCGCCTAGCCAGCTATTGGACACCTCTTATTTTCTTCGGTTTCTCCATGGCCAGTATGGCTTTTATTTTCTTCGGGTTCGCCTCGATCCCTCTCGCAGAGATGAGATACCCGAGTAGTTGCCCAGATGCTACGCCGAAAGCGCATTTGTCCGGATTGAGCTTGATCCGGTAGCGGTCGAGGTTGGCGAAGGTTTCGTGTAAATCGTCGATTAGTGAAGCTTCCTCTTTGGTCTTGATTACGATGTCGTCAACATAGACTTGGATGTTGCGACCAAGTTGGTTCTTGAGGCAAGCCTGCATGCACCGCTGATAGGTTGCTCCTACGTTTTTTAGCCCGAAGGGCATTGTGTTATAGCAGAACACACCAAAAGGCATTGTAAATGCCATTTTCTCTTGATCCTCCTCCTTCATTCGAATCTGATTGTAGCCTGAGTAGGCGTCAAGGAAGAAGAGGCGCTCACATCCCGCGGTGGAGTCGATGATCTGGTCGATTAGCGGCAGCGGGAAGTGATCCTTTGGGCAGTGCTTATTCAGAGAGGTAAAATCCACGCACATCCGTAGGATATCTGTGTCCTTTTTTGGTACTAGCACCATGTTGGCGAGCCAAGTGCTTTCCTTGATCTCGCGTATGAATTTGGCATCAAGGAGTCTGTTGATCTCCATTCCGAGCGCTTTTGCTCTTGGCCCAGACAGTCGCCGAATTGTTTGTTTGACTGGCCTTGCGTCTGGTTGACACTGAGTGCGTGCTCGGCGAATTCTATGGGAACTCCTGGCATGTCCGCTGGACACCAGGCGAAGATTTCCCAGTGCTCACGGAGGAATTCGACGAGCACGAGTTCCTATGCGGGAATCAAGTTGTTGGCGATGAGGGCCGTCTTGGCCGGGTCTGATGGGTGGACCTGAACTTTCTTCGTGTGCACCGACGAGTCGAAGGATAGGTCGGGTGAACTTGGCCGGCTCAGGGGAGGCACACTGTTGTCTGTCGACTCCTTCAATCTTGCGAGTTCTTCCTGCATGCCGAAGGACTGTGAAATTCTGTTGAATTCTCTGTCGCAACTATCGGACCTCTCGAAGCTCCCGTTGATTGTGATGACCCTGTTGGGGCCTGGCATTTTCATCTGCAGGTAGGCATAGTGCGGCACTGCCATGAACCTGGCGAACGCGACACGTACGAGGATGCAGTGGTACTGTGAGGGCCAGTCGATGACTTCGAAGTCGATGCGTTCACGTCGAAAGTTTTTCGGCGTGCTGAAGATGACGTCGAGGTTGATTTTTCCAAGGGGGTATATGCCCTTGCTTGGGACGATGCCGTGGAATGTCGTGTCCGAGACCTCTAGGCAGGTCAGAGGGATCCTCATTGCTCGCAAGGTACTTGCGAACATGAGGTTAATGTCGCTTCCATCGTCCATGAAGACGCGACTCATGTCGAAGCCTCCAATTTGTGCCTCGAGTATGAGGGGACAATGGCCTGGACGAGGTACTTGGCGCGGGTGGTCGCGCTTGTCGAAGGTGATGCAGGAGTCGCTTCCACTGAGGTACTCAGTGGTGGATGGTGGTGAGTTTGTTGCCAAATTGACTTGGCGAGTGATGGTCTTTTGCACCCGGTTGGAGGGGCGGCCTTTTTGGATCATCATGGTGCCCATGGCCCGTGGGTACGGCTCGCCTCCGTGATGCTGGTCAGGCGCAGCTGTAGTTGGCGGTGGTCCGGGTGTTGGTGGAGGAGCTCCATGAGCCACAGCTCCTGAGGCGGCTCCATAGCCCATGTTGACCGCGTTCCAATTCATCCGAGCCAGGCCCTCATGAAGTTTGAGGAACTCGCGGTAGTCCTTGAGGAGGTGGCTGGATTTATTTTTGCCCTCATGCTTGTCGATGTAGAAATGCACGGTGCACGGCCTGGATAGCTTGTCCTCAATGGATGTTGCGGGTGCCTCGTCGTGAGTGCGGCGTTTCCATACTTGCGTGGTTTTCCTGGAGTCGCGATATCTGCCGCTGCGATAGCCGTTGTTGCAACCGTCGTCGCGCTTGTCGGCATAGCCGGCTGCGACCATGTTGATGTCGTCGCGGTCATCATAGATGCGCATTCGACGTTTGCTTCGATGATCGCGTCTGTGCTCGAGTTCTGCTTCGTCGTTGGAGTGAACGTGATTTTTCACCGAATCTTCTCCATCTGCCCACCGATTCGCGATTTCCATCAGGTGATCAATGGTTTTGGGCTTTGAGCGGCCTAGCTCCTCCCTGAGCTCTATATGGCAGACACCGCCATTGAATGCGTTGATTGCCCGATCCTCCGAGATATTTTCTGTGGAGTTCTTGATGATGGACCACCTCTGGATGTACGAGTGTAATGACTCGCCCGATCTTTGCTGGCAGCATCTCAGCTCTTTGATAGATCGGGCCTTTTGTAGGTGCCCTTGAAGTTGCGCACAAAGCTGTAGACCAGCTCGTCCCAGCTGCGGATGGATCCGCGTGGGAGGTTATTGAGCCAAGCTCGGGCGGCGCCCTGCAGCTGTAGCTGTAGGCATTGCATGGTTGTGCTTCGACTCCCACCATGGAGCCTGACGGAGGAGATGTGGTCTTCTAACCAGATTTTCTGGTCCTGCATACTGTCAAACTTCGGGTTCTCCGATAGGAGCTTGAACCCCTTGGGCATTCGCTTTTGCCTGATAGCCCTGCTGAAGCATCTGGCGCCACAGAGCTCCACGTCTTCGTCCTCCGAGTCGGTCGATCGGGCACGTCGCGCCCTTGACTTGTCGATCTTGCGTTGCGTGATGTCATCACGTGCGTCGTAGTCGTGGTCGTGTCACCGTGAGCGGCCACGTCGAGACAGATCGTGACTGTCGTCGCTGGACGAGGGTGAGGAATAGCGTTTTGCCAGAGCCTTGTTTTTCTTTGGCTCCGGCGTCGGTTCTTTGTCGAGAGCGGCCTCGATTAGCCCCAATCCTACGATCATAGATCGGTGCATGGCAGCTCGGGGATCTCCAGCTGGCGGCTGGTTGTTGAGTAGGTACATGGTGGCCGCTGTCACCGCTGCTTGTGGTGTTTTTGGGACCACATTTCCCCGAGTGTCGACTGTCATAGAGCCGAAGTCGAGGACTTTCGCAGCTTCTATGTGCTCCTGCTCGGTGAGGTGGGCCATTCGAGATCGTCTCTTGTTAGCCACGTATTCGTTCCCTTTGGAGGAGGATCCTCCGTGGGAGGAGAGCCCGGCCCTTCGAAGGCTCGACTCGTCTGCCACCTCTTTATGCGCTTCGAGTTGCACGATTGTTTGTAGCTGGCGTCAGTATTCCTCCTTCAGTAGCCAATGATAGCCCATCAGCAGTTCTTGCGGTGTGCCCGGGGGCAAGGGATTGCCTCGCAGGGCGTCTCGGCAGCGAGCCCACTCAAGATCGTTGAGCTTGATCACGACGCTCACTAGTGTGCTCGTTCACCATGGTGGGGGGTTCGACTACCCCTCCGTTGTTGACGGGGGCGCCGTTAGTGGGGTCGCCATTGGGTGGTCCGCCATTAGGTATGCCACCATTTGGTGGGTCAGTTCCATTGCCACCATTGCCCGTGTTGTCGCGATTGGCGGAGGAGTCGCCAGCGTTGATGACGGTGCACATGAAGTGGTTGGGGAAGCTATTGCTCCCACAACTTTCAGATCTGGAGTTGTAGGCTCCATCTTCAGTTACTAGATCGCCTAAATCGGATTCACGACTGCTGTCTCTGCCCGTATTCTTGACTATTGTCGAGGCATTGAGCTCACTGAGGGTGCCGATCGGTGGAGGGAACCACGATGCTGGAGCAGTCGATGGTGTTGTCGGATGATCAGGCATGCGAAGCGTGCCCATCTGACCAACTTGGAAGCGGAAGCTCCCGATCTGCAGACTAATTCTATCGCCCACGGACTCGAAAGCCGGGCGAGTGGCTACCGTGTGGATGGTGAAGTCGAACGCGCCAAAGAGTTGGCAAATCTCCGCTGTTGTGGAGTTGTAGATCGCAGTTGATGGGGCCAAAGAAGCCGCAACATTAGCACTCCTAATTCCCACAGACAGCGCCAATTGACGAGGGTTTAACTCATCAATGCCCATTATTATGGACTTGGGTTTTGGAGAAGGAGGGAGCGCTGGAGGCATCAATCGGCTAGCAAACAAGCACACGGGGACACAAGGTTTACCCAGGTTCAGGCCTCGTAGAGGTCCCTACTCCTGCTTGTCTGCTCTTGGAATTAACGAAGGAATCGAAGATTACAATGGTGCGCAGATGCAATCTGGCGAGGGTTGTGGAAAACTAGGGTTGCGTGTGTCCTCCTCGCCGCCCCCTCCTGGCCTTTATATAGATAGGCCAGCTCTCAGGTAGCAGGTGGAGTTGGTTACAGATTAGGGTTTGCCCTTCAAACTTTCTATCTTTAGAATTCTTCTTGTCTCGCAAGTTATTGAGAGTCCGTAGGCCACTCGAAATCTTCATTGGGCCGTGGCAACACCGTGGGCTTCCACCATATCTGGACCGTATATACCAAACTCGAGTACCGGCAGGGTATACCCATATCAATAAGTGTTGTCTGGGTGAACCTATGCTAATGTACTGGCCTTCCTAGGACTAATACATACTTGTGATTATACCCCTTGCAATCATACGCAACTACAAGAAAGTAATTAATATAAAAACCTAACCACAGCCTTAAACTTTGAGATCCTACACTCCCTTGCGCAAAGGTTTCCTAATGGAGGTTTAGGTTTGTCACTCCGGCAACCCCATGATTAGTAGCCAAATACACAATGCATTCCCCTAGGCCCATAAATGTGAAGTATCATGTAGTCGACGTTCACATGACACCACTAGAAGAATAACACCACAACTTAATTATCAAACCATTGTATCTTTCTCAGCACAATTCCACTACTAACAACATGACTTCTCCCTTGTCCTCAACAACTAAACGAACTACTCACGAGACATCATATGGATCAAGATCAGAGATGAAATAATGATAAGTAACAATGTGAACATAATAATAATTCTGTGGTTCCACTCAATAGCATCAGCTACAACAAGTAATCAATATCGGGAAAGTTTCCCCTAAGAACTATGCAAGATTCAACCCAATTGTTATAGCGGTATGGAGTGGTGATGATGGTGCTGGTGGAGATGATGATGAAGAAGAATATGATGATGATGATCCTAGTGAAGTCTAGCTTGATGATGGTGTTGATGGCGACGATCTCCCCTCTCCTGGAAGGAATTTCCTCAGCAGATTTCTCCCTGCTGGAGAGCTCTTTCTCTCCCTGCAGTTTTCTGCCTCGCAGAGGCGGCAGAATCTTTCTGTGGTTGCTCCCTGAGTCTTAGGGTTTCAAGGGGATTATATATGCCAAAGGGCGATGCCAGAGGTTGGCCAGGGTGGCCACACCACCTGGTGGCGCGGCCAGGGCTGGCCCACGCTAGGGGGTGGTGTGGGCCCCCTGTGGCCCACCTCCACTTCCCCTTCTCGATTCCTTCATCTTATGGAAAAATAAGATTTTCCATATATTTTCTGGGATTTTCTCATCTTCGGTAATTTTACCTCCAAACAGTGCCTTTTCCATCAGAATCCTGACTTCAGTGGTCCATCCTCCAAAGGTCATCAACCATGCAAAAATAGATGAAATAACATAAGTATCATCTCTTAAAATGAAATATATCAATGAATAACAGTAAATTACGATATAGAATAGTGATGCAAAATGGACGTATCAGGCATGACTTTCTTAATTTTGGGCACCTTCAATTTTGCTTGTTCAGATTCAGAAACTAGGTCTTTGAAAGTTACTTGCTTCACTTCCTTGCCCTTAGTAGCCAACATCAATTCAGCTGGCTTGTCATTATTTGGAGTTAAATCTGAAATAGCACACTTGCATCTATCCTTTTTGATTCGGTATACTTGGTTGAACACTTCTTTCTTTACCCATAAACTCTTGATCAAATGTTGATCTTCTTGGGGCTGCATAATTTGGGTGAGATGATCTAAAAATAGATGGATAACGCACCCGTAAATCATACCTTTCCCATGATGGATATGAATAAAAATTAGCATAGGGAGGTATCCATGAACTTGGAATTGGTGGCCCAAAAGGAGGATATGAATTTGTCGCATTTAATTTCTCCTTTCGCCAATCCCTGTCTTTAGAATTTTGCCTTGGGGTGATCTTGATGCTTTTGCACTACTTGGCCGATAAGAACTTTTTTCTTCACTCTCCTTTTTATATTTTTCTAGCAGCTGTGCGAAAGTGACTTTTGGTTTCTTACCCTTGTGCTTATTGTGCCTTTGTCTTTTTGAGTTTTGCATACATCGATCTTCGTATTTTCTTGTTGCCCCCAGCGTTTGATGTCTTCATCATAGCTTCAGTGGAACTCTCGCCTTCAAGAACATTTGCAATATGCTCTTCAATAATCTCTTTGCTTGAGAGCTTGATCTCATCATCTTCCTTGTGTACCTGCTCATCGTTACACGAATCGACTAGACGTAGCTGATGCAATATATTTTGGCCATTAAGACCAATCAAAATAGATTGGTCATTAGTTTGTATTTCAACAAATTTCAATCGTCCTTTATTAACAGCCGATTGTACTATTTGATGAAACATGTTGCAATCCTCTATACTATGCTCGAACGAATCATGCAACTTGCAATACATTCATCCTTGTAATGATGATCGAACATTGTGATCAAGAATTCTAATATAATCAATTTTCAGCAACATATCAAATATATGATCACACATTCTCAAACTGTAGGTGCACCTTTTATCTTCTAACCGATCTTTTTGTGAGAGCGGATTTGGACATGAGCAACCAAATGGTTTAGATTTTACATCATCCAATTCGGCTATGCATTGTGTTCTGCACTTCTTTTCCGATGTATTTGAAATACTAGTTATTCTCTCATCGGCTTTCTCAAGAGACAATAACGTTGGCTTTATGGTTCTGAAACCAAACAAATTAAAACACATATGTCTCACTAGAGACCAAATGTTAGTGATACCTCCAAAATGTATCTACTTTCACGAACACTTTTTCTATTGTTTCTCCTCTAAACTTGTGTGATTTGGATGCAACTAACATGGACTGACGTTGTTTTCAGCAGAATTACTTTGGTGTCTAGTTTTTGTGCAGAAAATCAGCTATCAGGAAAAATCCTGGAAAATATGCCAAAAATCCTATTTCACCAGAAGACTCCCGGAGCCAGAATATGAGACGGAGTGGGGTTGGGGCCCAGCCACACCACCTGGCCGCGCGGATTGGGCCTGGCCACGCCAGGGGGTGGTCTGGCCGCCCCAGACACCCGCTCGGTCTTCCTCTTCTCCTATAAGATGCCTTCTGACCTAAAAACTCAGGGGGGGTTCGACGTTTTTCTAGAAAGAGTTCCGCTCTGCCGCCACCACCAGATTCCACGATTCGGAACCAGAAACTCCGTTCTGGTACCCTACCGGGAAGGGGAATTGGAGGAGATCATCGCCATCATCACCATCGCTTCTCCATCGACCATCCATGTTTCCCCCATCTATGAGTGAGTAATCCCCCGCTGTAGGTTATGGGGATGGTAGGGATTGGATGAGATCGTTCATTTAATGGCATTAGATTGTTAGGGCATGGTGCCTAGTATCTACTATTAGTGCTTTTTGACTTTGTTGCGACTTGTTATGCTTAATGCTTGTCACTAGGGCCCGAGTGCCATGATTTCAGATCTGAACATGTTATTGATTCATTATGATAGTATTTTTTATGGTCTTACCTGTAAGTTGTATACACACGTTGTTGTCCGGAACCAAAGGCCCCAAAGTGACAGAAATCGGGATAACCGGAGGGAATGGCTTTGATGTGAGGATCACATGTGTTCACGAAGTGTTAATGCTTTGGTCCGGTGCTCTATTAAAAGGAGCACCTTAATTGCCAGTAGTTTCCTTGAGGCCCCGCTGCAAACGGGCTGGCAGGACAAAAGATGTTGTGCAAGTTCTCATTGCGAGCACGTATGACTATATATGGAACACATGCCTAGGATTATCTAGTACTTGGATGCTTTATCTTATTTATCTGCAATTGCCCTATGTTCTGATTGCTATGTGAATTGTCTTGTCCATGCAACGCCCGTCCATCCATCCCTATGCCTACCGCACTCGAATCATACTGTTTACTGCTATTGTTACTATTGTCTTTACTTTACTACTGTTGTTACTTTACTATTCCTACTACAAAACTGTTGCTACTGATAAACTGCTGTGAGCAAGATTGTTTCCAGGTGCAGCTGAATTGACAACTCAGTTGTTAAGGCTTATAAATATTCTTTGGCTCCCCTTGTGTCGAATCAATAAATTGGGTTTCACTTCCCTCGAAAATACTGCGATACACCCCCTATACTTGTGGGTCATCAAGACTATTTTCTGGCGCCATTGCCGGGGAGCATAGCTTTATTTATCAAGTTCACTTGGATTCATTATTGTTCACTGCCATTCATCCATCATGGGTAAGTCTCGTGATGGCAAGGTTCCTATTTTACCATCCACTACAAGAAGAGGTACGGTTCTGAACACCTCTATTGCTCTTGATTCACCATCTGTTATGAGTAAGCTCGTTACACCACCACATACACATGCTACACACACTGCTACTACTGTTGAATCTAAAACTTCTGATACTTATGATGCTGCTTCTACTGTTCTTGATAAAAGTGGTTCATTAGGTCATTTCCTAGATGCTACGATTGCTAGAACTATAGCTAGAAATACTGAAACTCCTAATGAAGACACTACTACACCTGTTAGTTCACCTGAGTCTAGTGAGAGTTATGATATTGAAGATGGTTATGTTGAGATGACCGATGAATTTATTAAAGAATGTAAAAACACCCATGATAGGAGCGCTGCTAAGAGTCTCCTTGAGAGGCGTACTATTAGACCCAAATTGTCTCCTATTGCTAGGTTTGTTCCATTTCCCATAAACATTAAAGATAAAGATTATGATTTCTCTCTTGATCTATCTTACATAGCTATTGTTGAGAAAGAACCTTTTTGTGGGACTAAGAATGAAAGTGCGGTAGCACATATGACTGAGCTTTCTACCATGAGTGGCCTGTTTTCTGATGATATTAAGATGCGTACTTACTTTGTTGCTAAGGTTTTTCCCTTTTCATTGAAAGGAGAAGCTAAAACTTGGTTTAGTAATTTACCTCCTGGATCTATTGATAGCCCTGATTGCTTGATTAATATTTTCCTCCTAGTGCCAGACATGCTATTTTGCAGGAACTTTTTGACTTTAAACAGGGTGAAAAAGAGATATTGCCTGAATCATGGGCAAGGTTTTGTGCTTTGATTCATGCACAGGCTGGAAGTCCATTACCTAAGAATGAGCTTCTTGATATATTTTATAATGGACTAACTGAAGAATCTAGGACATACCTAGATAGTTGTGTTGATTGTGTTTTCAGGAATAGGACTCCCAAGGAAGCTGAGGAATTAATGGCTAAAATAAGCAAGAATTATGAAGACTGGACTCCTCCTGAACCAGCTATACCTGAAACAATTATACCTGAACCAGCTACGCCTAAACCATCATCTAAGAAGAGGGGAGTTATTGAATTAAATGATGAAGTGATGAAGGAAGCTAAGAAATGTCTTAAGGAGAAGGGAATTAAAGCTGTAGATGTCAAGAATTTACCTGCTATAGAAGAATTATGTAAGCCAATTCCCCATTCATCCACTATTGAGGTACACTCTCTCCAACACTTTGATGAAGGTGATATCCCTTATGATACATTGCAAATGTATCTATAATTTTTTATGTTCCATGCTTGGTTTTATCCACTTTCTTGTGTTTTGTTCCAACTTTGGAGTACTTTTCATATGATTTCTTGGACTAACCTATTAACAAGAGCCACAGTGTCAGCTGCCTGTTTTCTGCTGTTTTTGGTTCCAGGAAAGTCAGAAAATGAATATTCTCGGAATTGGACGGGACAAAAGCCAAAGTGCCTATTTTTCCGGAAGGGATCAAGTGCCAAAATACGAGACGGAGAAGGGCCAGGGATCCACCACACCACCTGGCCGTGCAGCCAGGCCTGGCCCACGCCAGGGGGTGGTGTGGCCGCTCCCGGCACCCCCTCGGCCTCTCCTTCCGCCTATAAGTTGCCCTCGGGACAAAAACCCTAAGTACCCGATCAAAAATCCATGAAAGAGTTTGTAGCCGTCGCCATCTCCATCCCTAGATCGGGAGGGATTTGAAGCTCTTCCCGGCACCCTGCCGGAGAGGGGAATTCACCCTAGAGGCCTCCTTCATCACCATGCAAGCCTCCGGTGTGATGCGTGAGTAGTTCATCCTTGGACTACGGATCCATGTAGTAGCTAGATGGCTGGTTTCTCCTCCTTTGTGCTTTCATGTTTAGATCTTGTGAGCTCCGTTCATGATCAAGATCATCTATTTGTAATTCATACGTGTTGTGTTTGCGGGGATCCGATGGATATTGAGATGCTATTTCAGATTGATTATTGATTCTATCATGTCTTTGTTATTTGAGATCTTGCATGCTTTCCATTGTTAGTAGCTATCTTGGCCAAGTAGATGCTAGCGACTCCAAGAGTTAGTATTTATGCTCGATAGTGGGTTCATGCCTCTGGTAATCTGGGGAAGTGACAGAAATCTCTAAGGTACTAGCTGTGCTGTTGCTACTAGGGAGAAAACAATAATCCTTTGTTCATAGAACAATCGTATTGTTTACTTTACACGCAGTTCGTAAAGCAATAATCTGTTGCTTGCAACTTAAAACTGCAGGGGGGTCGGATGATAACCTGAAGGTGGATTATTAGTCATAGATGCAGTTGGATGGCGGTCTATGTATTATGTTGTAATGCCCAATCAAGTCTCAGAGGAGTCAAGATTATTAGTATATGCATGTATTGCTTTCTCGGTGTTTGTCAATTGCCCCGCTGTAATTTGTTCACCCAGCATGTTATCTATCTAAGGAGAGCCACCTCTAGTGAACTATGGATCTCCGTCCTTTTACTTTACATACAATCTACAATCTTTTACTGCTTTGTGTTTACTTTCTGCAAACTATTACTTCTTTCCATTCGATACGTTTAATCCTTTGTTTTCCGCAAAACACGGTGAGATTGACAACCTCGTCGCAAGTTGGGGACAAAGTTCTATGGTTGTGTTGTGCAGGTCTCACGTTGCTACTAGCACCGGTAGTGCGCCCTGCCAAAGCTCAGCTAGTAACACCTTTGGGGTGTTTCCTTGCTCCTATTGGTTCGATTAAACCTTGGTTTCATAACTGAGGGAAAACTTGCTGCTATATTCATCGTACCTTCCTCTTGGGGTTCCCAACGAGCTCTACGTCAAAAGTCGAGCGCATCAATATTTTCTGGCGCCGTTGCCGGGGATCGAAGAATAAGAAGAAACTCCCACATCAACTACACGCCATATCAAGATTTTCTGGCGCCGTTGCCGGGGAGTCAAGGACATCTTCACAAGGGGAGTCCCTCATAACCAATCTCTTTACTTTGTTTTTTTTTGCTTAGTTTCTTTTTGCTTTGTTTGCTTGTTTTGTTCTTCAAAAACACAAAAAAATTAGTTCTACTTGTTTGCTTTCTTATTTGAAAACCCAAAAAAATGACTACTCTTGAAAACACTAAGTTGTGTGACTTCACTAGCACCAACAACAATGATTTTATGAGCACTCCCATTGCTCCACCTGTGGCTGAAAACACTTTCTTTGAGATAAAACCTGCTTTGCTCAATCTTGTTATGAGAGAACAATTTTCTGGTATTGGTAATGAAGATGTTGCTTCCCATCTAAATAACTTTGTTGAACTTTGTGAGATGCAAAAGCATAGGGATATAGATGGTGATATTATTAAGCTGAAATTGTTTCCTTTCTCTTTGAGAGGAAAAGCTAAAGAATGGTTGAATTCCTTAACTAGGAATAGTATTTATTCTTGGACTAAGTGCAAAGATGCTTTTATTGGAAAATACTACCCTCCTGCTAAGATTATATCTATGAGAAGTGAAATAATGAAGTTTAAACAACTTGATAATGAGCATGTTGCTCAAGCTTGGGAAAGAATGAAATCTTTGGTAAAGAATCGCCCCACTCATGGACTGACTGCTTGGATGATCATCCAAACTTTTTATGCAGGATTGAACTATTCTTCAAGGAACCTGTTGGATTCAGCTGCTGGAGGTACCTTTATGACCATCACTTTGGGTGCTGCAACAAAACTTCTGGGCAATATGATGGTTAATTATTCTGAATGGCATATTGAGAGAGCTCCACAAGGTAAGAAGGTAAATTCTGTTGAGGAAACCTCCTCCTTGAGTGATAAGATTGATATGATTATGTTTATGCTTGTTAATGGGAAAACCCATATTGATCCAAATAATGTTCCTTTAGCCTCTTTGGTTGCTCAAGAAGAGCAAGTTGATGTGAACTTCATAAGAAATAACAACTTTGGCAACAATGCTTATGGTAATAATGCTTATAGGAACAATTTTGGTAACAACAATTATAAGCCATATCCTCCCAACAATGGTAATGCTTATGGAAATTCTTACAACAATAATAAGAGTGCTCCCTCTGAACTTGAAGTTATGTTTAAAGAGTTTATTAGTAAACAAACTGCTTTCAATAAAACTATTGAGGAAAAACTCTCTAATACTGAAAGAAATATAGCATCTTTGGCTGAAGCTCAATCTACTTTGAATAAAATGGCTGCTAAAACTAAAACTAATGAGAATCCCTTTGCAGCTACTAATGCCATACAAGTAAGAATTGATGAAAATGTTAGACTATTAGCTGAATTACATGCTAAGTGGGAAAGAGAAGATGAAATTGCTAGAAACATTAGTGTTTCTACTATTACCACCACTAGTGTTGAGGCTAGCAATAGTTCTACTACTTTAGATGATAAAGTTGATTTTGATCTTGATGGTTGCAACATCTCTGAAGTTATTAAGTTCCTACAAAAGCTTGCTAAAAGTCCTAATGCTAGTGCTATGAACATGGCTTTTACAAAACACATTACCGATGCTCTCATAAAGATTAAGGAAGAAAAGATGAAACATAAAGCTTCTATTCCTATAAAACAAGAAGATGGTTGGGAACCCATCATTAATATGAAAGTGAATGACTTTGATTTCAAAGCTTTGTGTGATCTTGATAGTAGTGTTTCTATTATGCCTAGAAGGATTTATGATATGCTTGATTTGTCTCCTCTTGAAGATTGTTATTTGAATGTCCCACTTGATGCTAATGCTAAAAAAAACTCATGGGGAGTCTTAATGATGTTCTTATTATGGTTAACGATTCCTATGTCCCTGTTGATTTCTATGTTTTGGATGTTGAATACAATGCTTCTTGTCCTATTACTTTGGGAAGACCTTTTCTTAGAACTGTTGGTGCCATCATTGATATGAAAGAAGGCACCATTAAATATCAACTCCCACTCAAGAAAGGTATAGAACACTTCCCTAAAAAGATATAAAAGATTTCTTTTGCTTCTCCTATGAAAACAAAATTTGGTCTTAATGCTTCTTCATTTGAGAACACTTGATTCTTTCTTTGCTTCTTATGCCTAACTTAAAGGCGTTAAAGAAAAGTACTTGTTGGGAGATAACCCAAGAGTTTTAGATGAGTCTTGGAAATTATTACCTCTGTAATAACCTCTCCTTATCCTTTTTATTTGCTTTTTGTGCCAAGAGTAACCTCTAATGAGAGAGAAGTAATGATTGGGAAAGTTGCTGTCCCAAAACAGATTTTTGTGCTTCACCGTAAATATTCGTGAGAGAACTCTGTATGTAGGATTGAGCTGTAATGTTTTGTGCTTCTGCCCCAGGTTGTTATCTAACTTTGTTAGTTCTACACTTTTTGATTTGAGCAAAAGAAGGTCTTCGAAAAAATTAGTCTTTACCTGCTGGTCTGTTTTGACAGATTTCTGCCATTTTCTGCATTTGCTTCTTGTTAGTTTCTTCTTGAGTTCCTTTGGGGAATTGAGATTTTTGAGGGAAGTGCTACAGTAGCTAGTGTTCTAATGGAAGTTTATTTGGTGTTAGAACTGAACCTTGAGACTTATTTATCTTAAGTGCACTAATGTTGCTAATGAGATTGTGTGAAGTTTTGTATGAAGGAAAAATTTCAGGTGTATGGAAGGAACGAGTAATGAGATAAAGGATGGACTAAAGCTCAAGCTTGGGGATGCCACGCATGTCACCCCAAGAAATATCCAAGAAGTACAAGCGTCAAAGCTTGGGGATGCCCAAGGCATTCCCCTTCTTCATCAATAAAAATTCCAGGTTTCTTCCAAACGCTTCATTTTTATTGTTTCATGCACGGTTGTGTTTTTCTTGGAGCGTCTTCTTTTTCGTTTTTGTTTTGGTTTTTAGTTTGCTTGGTTTGGTTAGTTTTCTGAATAAGTTGGTTGGACCCCCTCTTTCACACTTTGGTTTGCGAATAGTTTGGTTTGGTTTGGAAAAGAGTAGGAAAGTTCATACTTATGTGGTAAAAAGAGCTCGTTTTTGACTGTGGCCTATGCTTTGTAATGTCATGCTTGATATTGTTTTGGCTTTATGCTTAGTATTCTTTGCTGTAGTATGACTTGTTATAAACAATTGAGATTGCTTAATGTGCCTTGGATGAATCATGCGTTGTTTTAGCATATTAAAGCATAGTATAGTGGTATTCTCCTTTGATGCTTTATTTGGGTTGACTTGGCACATGCTCCCACCATGTTATGACTATCACAAGTCACCATAGCCTTTATGATCCTTTAGTTTTCAACTTGTAGTATCACTTTATGATTTGATCAATGATGTTTTGTCGCTCTTCATGATTATGGTCATTATTGCTCTCTTAGTTTGTCGCTCCTAGTCTTTTGCTAGCCTCCACAACCAAGTATGAGTTCCACTCATGCATCCAACTCCCTAAACCAAGTTATTCCAAAGAGTCCACCATACCTACCTACTAGCTTATGCTATTCCAAGTATATTCATGCTTTTGTTTACCTTCCACTTGTTATGAGAAAACTAGTGATTAAAGCTCTCACGAACTTGATGGCACACTTTACTTTACTTGCCCTTAATAAACTTGAACCATTGTGTCTTCTATGTTGTATATGATTGCACTTATTTGTTGGGAATCAGCAGAACCATGCTTTCATGGGGAACGCTTTCAACATTGCACTTGGTACTTGTACCTAGTTGATATCATGCTCTTTTGTATATGGATGTCGTCGGTGCGAAATGAAAGGGGAGCTTGTAAGTCCATGGAGTTATGTATATGTGTTAGAGAAACGCCTGGGCCGCTGGTCTAATCCATGCTGACATGGTGGAAACCTGCAGCGTAACCATAATGAGCTGTCTATGAAGCATTCATCTTATAAAAAAAGAGTCCTATATTGAAAAAAAAAGAGAAAAGAAAAGAAAAAAGAGATACTATGAAAAGAGGAAAGAGAGAAAAAAAGCACCATATTCCCATGGTAAATAAGAAGAATGTTGAGATGCTCATTGTTTGCTTGCCTTGTCATTTTGATATGGGGATTCTTCCGTATCATCGGGCAAGGGGTACCCCGTTGGCGGTTCTCAATGATACACATGTACTTACGATGACAAGAACTTGCCGGTGACTAAACTTGAGTAGCATGAGGAGAGGCCCTCGTATACAAGGGACATGAGATTTCTGACTTATACTTTGTCAAGCATGTACACCATAGTTTGTTCACTTTAACCTTAATCACTTCAAGATGCTTATGATAGGGGCAATGAGAGCTGAAAGCTATTAAGTACCATAATTTTTGGAAGCTCTTTATGAGAGTTGAATCCCTACTTCGTTTTACAAAAGGCCTTTCTTCCACCATTATATTGAGTCTCCACCTTCTATCTTTATGCACCTACTTTGAGAGCATAGTGGCCATTCTTAGTTCTATGTGCATTGTCCCAAGACTAGTTGATTGATGCATAACTTGATATTGCTTGTTTGAAACTATTGTATCTAGTCACTCTTATGAACTTTGAAGGTGTCCTATGCATTTAGATTTGCTACTCTATTGAGGGACAAGCTGAATACTATTATGCTATGTTTTCTTTATGTGAAACAAACAAACGTCTTGCAAAGCATGTTATTCATGAATCTTTTGTTTGTGCCTTTTCATGTTGCACAATAGTTTCTTTGCTTATTGCTAGAACTTTGTCTTTCATATTATGATTGAAGTACTATGATCCCAGCCTTGAATGTTTTGCAAATACTTTGATCAAGTCTTTGATGGTGCATGTCACCTCAAAAATTATTTCTTTTTATCACTTACCTACTCGAGGACGAGCAGGAGTTAAGCTTGGGGATGTTGATACATTGCAAATGTATCTATAATTTTTGATGTTCCATGCTTGGTTTTATCCACTTTCTTGTGTTTTGTTCCAACTTTGGAGTACTTTTCATATGATTTCTTGGACTAACCTATTAACAAGAGCCACAGTGTCAGCTGCCTGTTTTCTGCTGTTTTTGGTTCCAGGAAAGTCAGAAAATTAATATTCTCGGAATTGGACGGGACAAAAGCCAAAGTGCCTGTTTTTCCGGAAGGGATCAAGTGCCAGAATACAAGACGAAGAAGGGCCAGGGAGCCACCACACCACCTGGCCGCGCGGCCAGGCCTGGCCCACGCCAGGGGTGGTGTGGCCGCTCCCGGCACCCCCTCGGCCTCTCCTTCTGCCTATAAGTTGCCCTCGGGACGAAAATCCTAAGTACCCGATCAAAAATCCACAAAAGAGTCTGTAGCCACCGTCATCTCCATCCCTAGATCGGGAGGGATCTGAAGCTCTTCCCGGCACCCTGCCGGAGAGGGGAATTCACCCTAGAGGCCTTCTTCATCACCATGCAAGCCTCCGGTGTGATGCGTGAGTAGTTCATCCTTGGACTACGGATCCATGTAGTAGCTAGATGGCTGGTTTCTCTTCCTTTGTGCTTTCATGTTTAGATCTTGTGAGCTCCGTTCATGATCAAGATCATCTATTTGTAATTCATACATGTTGTGTTTGCGGGGATCCGATGGATATTGAGATGCTATTTCAGATTGATTATTGATTCTATCATGTCTTTGTTATTTGAGATCTTGCATGCTTTCCGTTGTTAGTAGCTATCTTGGCCAAGTAGATGCTAGCAACTCCAAGAGTTAGTATTTATGCTCGATAGTGGGTTCATGCCTCTGGTAATCTGGGGAAGTGACAGAAATCTCTAAGGTACTAGATGTGTTGTTGCTACTAGGGAGAAAACAACAATCCTTTGTTCATAGAACAATCGTATTGTTTACTTTACACATAGTTCGTAAAGCAATAATCTGTTGCTTGCAACTTAATACTGGAGGGGGTTCGGATGATAACCTGAAGGTGGATTATTAGTCATAGATGCAGTTGGATGGCGGTCTATGTATTATGTTGTAATGCCCAATCAAGTCTCAGAGGAGTCAAGATGATTAGTATATGCATGTATTGCTTTCTCGGTGTTTGTCAATTGCCCCGCTGTAATTTGTTCACCCAGCATGTTATCTATCTAAGGAGAGCCACCTCTAGTGAATTATGGATCCCGGTCCTTTTACTTTACATACAATCTACAATCTTTTACTGCTTTGTGTTTACTTTCTGCAAACTATTACTTCTTTCCATTCGATACGTTTAATCCTTTGTTTTCCACAAAACACGGTGAGATTGACAACCTCATCGCAAGTTGGGGACAAAGTTCTGTGGTTGTGTTGTGCAGGTCTCCACGTTGCTACTAGCACCGGTAGTGCGCCCTGCCAAAGCTCAGCTAGTAACACCTTTGGGGTGTTTCCTTGCTCCTATTGGTTCGATTAAACCTTGGTTTCATAACTGAGGGAAAACTTGCTGCTATATTCATCGTACCTTCCCCTTGGGGTTCCCAACGAGCTCTACATCGAAAGTCGAGCGCATCACCTTACTCTAAACCTCCTGATGAATGCTTAGAAGAATTCGATATTTTTATTGTTAAGCAAGATAAAATGATTATGGAAAGAACCTCTAATGATGTTAAAATGATTGTTAAACATTTTAAAATGGTTCAAACTCAAATAGATCAACTTATTAAAGTGCAAAAAGACTTGATAGTTAATGCTGCCAAAGAAAAACATGCTTATGAAATTAGAACTAGAAGTGGTGCTGCTACCCAGGATCCTCTATATCCTTAGGGGCACCCCAAAAGAATTGAGCAGGATTCTCAACAAGCTAAAAATAGTGGTACTACTCGTAAGAAAAGGAAAAAGAAACATAAAACTATTGTAGAACCCTCTAAACTTGCTAAAGGACCTAATAGTATATTTGTCTCTGATGCTGAAACTAAAAGTGGTAATGAAGAAAATAATGTTCCTGATAAAGAAAAACTTGAAGAAGAACCTAAAAAGCACACTAAGAATACTAAATACACTAAAGAATATTTTATTGCTAAGAAACATGGTAGTGAAAGAGAGCCTTGGGTCCAAAAATCTATGCCTTTCCCTGATAAGAAACACAAATCAAAGGAAGATGAACACTATAACAAGTTTTGTGAGTGGATGAAACCTTTATTCTTGCAAATTCCTTTGACTGGTGCTATTAAATTGCCTCCTTACTCAAAGTATATGAAGGATATTGTCTCGAATAAAAGGAAGATCCCTAATGAAGAAATCTATACTTTGCTTGCTAATTATTCCTTTAATGGTAAGGTTCCAAAGAAACTTGGAGACCCAGGGATTCCAACTATCCATTGCTCTATTAAAAATAGTTATGTTAGAACTGCTTTGTGTGATTTGGGAGCAGGAGTCAGTGTCATGCCTTTCTCTCTTTACAAGAGACTTCAACTTAAAAAACTAATACCAACTGATATATCTTTGCAAATGCCTGATAAATCTACCACTATTCCTGTTGGTATATGTGAGGATGTACTTGTTCAAGTGGCTCATAATTGCTTGATATTAACTGATTTTGTTGTGCTTGAAATGCCTGAAGATGATAATATGTCTATTATTCTTGGGAGACCTTTTTCTTAATACTACAGGAGCTGTTATTAATTGTAATCAAGGAAAGGTGACCTTCAATGTTATTGACAAGGAACATACTGTCTATTTCCCCAAGAAGATTGATAGGACTTATGGTTTGAATTCAATTAAGCATGTTGAGGGCATTCAAGTTGGAAAAATATATTGTCCCATACCAAGAGAAAATTTTGAAACTATTATGATTGGGACCATTGCTATCAAGGTTGAGGTAACATAATCATTAGTGGAATACAAAGTTTTGTTTCATATAAAATTGTTTTGGTAACAAGACCTGATCAACCTGGTTAACAAAAGGATTTCATTAAACAAAATAATGTTTTCACCATGATTATCTCCGCTTACTTCTATTCTATCTATTTTAGTTTTTGCTTTCATTTAGTTTTCTTTTTTGTTGTTAGTTGCTTGCATGGTAGAGTGTCTTAGAACTTCTGAAGTTCTAGCCTTGTTTTGTCTTTGCATCATTCCAAAAACTTTTTTCTGTCAGAAAATCATTCTGTTATGCCTGAAAATTACCCAAAAATAAAGTGTCTCGAAAAATTCCAGAAAATTCGTATTAAATTTTTACGTGAAAAAAGGGGCAGAGAAGTGCCTGGAAGGTACCAGGGGCCCACCAGGCAGGCACAGCACCTGGTGGCGCGGCCAGCCTTGGGGCACGCCTGCCTATGGTGTGGGCCACCCCTGGCCCACCACTCAATCTCTCACTTGCCACTTTCTTCTCTCTCCCGAGTAAACACCAGTTCATTGCTCGAAATCGCGTTCTTGATGTGCTTGCCCTTGATTTTTCGATCTCCTTGCTCAGCCCATCTTTGCTGCTGAAATTTGGAGCATTTGTTCTCCGGTATGTGACTCCTCCACTTGTCCAAGTAGATTTGTGTTTAGTGGTTTATATCTTGAGTATTTTGCTGTTGTAGGTGACAGGTTATGAGAGCTTGTAAGCTTGTTTGATGCTTAGAGTTATAGTTTTGATGCATGTTTAGGCCTCTTACAAGTCCCTATGAGTAGTGCCCTTCATTATATTCACTTTGCAATCACTTGTTTAATAGATGCTTAAATTTCAGAATAGAAGATGAATGGGCATCAACTAAACCAACATGAACTGAGGGTGCCTGAGGTTATGAAGGTTCATCGAGAAGAGGAAGTTTTTCCTTCCATCTATCCATGTTACGAATTCATGGGGGCTGTAGGAATTTCCCAGGACTTCCATACTTTGGTTGCTAATGGAGGATTGGAGCACTTTGTGGAGAATGAACCCTGTCAATTTGTGAAACTAACCATGTCTGTAGTGCAGGACTTTCGATTTAGTCACTCTTTGCCTAACCCTATGGTCCATTACAAAATTTACAATTTAGCTGTCGACCTCTCTCTTGATGACTTTTGTGCAGCTATTAAGGTACCTCAGTGGGGATCATGTGGAAGGATTAAAGAGCAACCTGCACCACTCATGGATTTGTACGCAGAAATTTGCCAAGGGAGCAGCTTCTCGAAGGAGAACGGAAAAATCCGTAACATTCATCTCCCTTCCATTCGCTACTTTGCCTACTTTATTGCCAAGTGTGTTCTTGCTAGGAAAACTGCCAGTAAGTTATCTTCATATGATCTAGCATTCATCTCTGCTGCTCTTAAACGAGATAGGTCTTACAACTTGGGTGCTTTGATAGCTTTTCATCTTGCTGCTAACCGCGAGAAAGGTTGAATTTGTGGGGGGCTCATTGCTTCTCGTTTACTAGCATTGCATGGTTTAGTGCCTCATCATCTAGACCTACAGTTTCCCATAGAAAGGCTTGATCTTAATTCCATGATACAGCATAAATTTGTTTCTTCGTGGGCTAGTTTGAGTGAGTTGTCTTATGAAATAACCTTTCTCAAAGCTGGTTGGAGAAGGAGCAAGTCCGAACGTGTTGTTATTTGCCTACACCTGTTTTGTTTAACCTTGATAACAGGGTAGGATGGTCCCTCACGGAGGAGGAGTTTGATACGTACTTGGGAGAGCTCTCTCAATAGGAGCAGGATACTAGAAGGGAGGTCACGGATGATTCGGTCCAGCCCTCGAATGAGGGGGAGTCTTCATATCAGCAACCTACCTATGATTGGGGAGCTTCTTACTTATGTAATAAACCTCCTCATACGGGTCCCAGTCGAGCGGGATCTGCCTGAGACCGGCAGGGGCCTCCTCGCCAGCGGCTACGATGGATGCGGGGACCGGGACGGGGCCTCTACAGGGACGAGGGCCTCCTTGTCGGCGGTCTTAGAGGCGTCGATGGCCACCACGCCGTTCTTCTCCATCGCCGGCGTGGTTGGGGTTTTCTTGGGGCTTTGCAGAAGGTGATGGGACAGTGGAGATGGTTGAGTGAGCGAGTGAGTGATGAGTGAGAGTGGGGAGGCCTCTATTAAAGGAGAAGGGAAGCGATGTTTCGTTGAACTACCGTGCACCACGTAACCGCGTACGCTACTACACTATGCACGGCCACACGTGTCTGCTACCGCCTCGTGCACCGCACACGCGTACCGTGAGTCACATTTTCCCCTCGTGTCTAACCCTGGCGGCTCAGTTGTACTTAGTTTTGCCCTCGAGTGTAACACTGGCAGTTTGGTTGTACTCAGTTTTGACCTCTAGTACTAACACTGTCGTGTGCAATATACTCAGTTTTACCCTCGGTGGCTGGTCAACAGAGAGTGAACGAATAGGTTTTATCTAGCTAATTGAGTCATTTTATGCACAACAAATTCAAAAAAGAGCAAAACATAGTGGCATCTACCCAAGGAGTCTTATTATGTGACCTGACACACCTAAATCACCACTTCTCAAATCACCTACTATCTATGAAGGTTCATGGCTTTCTACTCAAGACTCTTCCAAAAACATCCCTCCCCAAAACATAGTTTGTCTGAATGAGGCAATAATTGTCAAACTGCTGTATATTTTAATTGCAAATAGTTTGATGTATGCCAAGATGTATTTTATTGTATAAAATACGCATTTTCCATTTTTAAATCGTTTTCTATTTTCTATATGAATCCCTTTGTCAGTCTTGCCCTTGGTTTTTAAGTTCTACTCAGTTTTGCTCTTGGTTCTTAAGTGCTACTCAGTTTTCCCCTCTCTCTGTATCAATCTCTCACACCTGTGCTCATCTTTACTGCTACGCTCTGATTGGTCGAGACAGTTGTCACACGGATCGTGCCCACCAACCGTTGATCCTCTATGATCTAGCGGATAGAATAACCCCTATATCTATCAGGGGGCACCCCTCTATCCATGCAAAATAACGAGTATGCCACTGGTACTTTAACTCCATAAACAAGTCAACTTGAATATAATTTGAAGGGAACATGTTCAAAGGTGTATAATTTGTGCATTATATTCCACTCTATGAAAATGATAATCTCTCAAGATTTTCTTAGCACAATATTATCACGTATTAAGTGCGATTTCAAAGAGTTCAAATGTGTGTAATTTTCGTATATGCAAGTTTATGCATTACATTCCACTCTATGAAAATAGGGGAGAAAATGATAATATCTCAAAATTTTGCTAGCACATCATTATCTCGTTATTAAGTGCGATTTCACAATGTTCAAAGGTTTAAAATTTCCGTATACGCAAGTTTATGCATTATATTTCACTCCATGGAAATGATAAATGATCAGGATTTTATTAGCACAACATTATCATGACCTAAATGCGATTTCAAAGAGTCCAAAGGTGTATAATTTTCATATATGCCAGTTTATGCATTACATTCCACTATATGAAAATGATAATCTCTCAAGATTTTCTTAGCACAACATTATCACATATTAAGTGCGATTTCAAAGAATTCAAAGGTGTATAATTTTTGTATACGCAAGTTTATGCATTATATTTCACTCCATGTAAATGATAATCTCTCAAGATTTTCTTAGCACAACATTATCACGTATTAAGTGCGATTTCAAAGAGTTCAAAGGTGTATAAACTTTGTATATGCAAGTTTATGCATTACATTCCACTCTATGAAAATGGGAGAGAAAATAATAATCTCTCAAAATTTTGTTAGCACATCATTATCACTTATTAAGTGCGATTTAAAAGTGTTCAAAGGTTTATAATTTTCACATATGCAAGTTTGTGCATTACATTCCACTCTATGAATATGATAATCTCTCAAGATTTTCTTAGCATGACATTATCACGTATTAAGTGCGATTTCAAGGAGTTCAAAGGTTTAAAAAATTTGTATACGCAAGTTTATGCATTATATTTCACTCCATGGAAATGATAAATGATCAGGATGTTAGCACAACATTATCATGTCCTAAGTGCGATTTAAAAGAGTTCAAAGGTGTATAATTTTCGTATATGCATTACATTTCACTATATGAAAATGAAGCAATGGCATGGGCGCGGGCGCGGTGCTGGCTCGGGGTCCCATCTTGCAACGCCAACCTGGGTAAGTTGTGGGTTCGGCGCTCACATGAATAAGCTGTGGGTCTGGCGCTCATGTGGATAAGTTGTGGGTCCGATGCTGATTTGGATAAGTTGAGAGAGGTGTCCACTACGAGAATCGACTGAATGTGGCCCCACTTGTCAGCATGTAATGGTAAGGGTACACTACGGGACCCGACAGAATGCGGCCCTACTCGTGAGCATGTAACGGTGAGGGTCCACTACGGGACCCGATTGAACGCGGCCCTACTTGTCAGCATGTAACGGCAAGGCTGACGGACGGTGAGTTTCAGACCATGTGAGAGTTTCGTACAAGGAGATGGGCAAAAGTAAGGAAAAACTAAGCGGCTGGGAAAAACTAAGTAGAACTAACGAACCGAGGGCACGAAAATAGAAATCCCTTTAATCTAAATGCAGGATTTATCAATATTTTGGCAACTTCCAAAATTTCTTGATCATTTATCAACTTGAGTATTTCTATTACGAGACATATAGCAATTACCTAATTTACGAAACATGTATGTTGTACTAGTTACAACTTAGTTTCGACAATCTTTCTTCAATTAGAAGATTGGAGTAATTGCTTATGTAAATCCAACATACTTAGGTATCACTACACAATGTAGTAAAACCATTGAATTTTGTCAAAACACGTTTGTGACAAATCGATCCTTTAAAGTCTTCCTTCTAAGTTTCATTTCTTCTTATGACTTTGCAGTCATTTAGAAGATCAAGTAAATACCTTTACTTAATGAGATCAAGTAACTCATTACTTTACAATCTCAAATGTAACTTAAATACATGATTTTATGATTCTTAATCATTTCTCGCAGTTGGGTCCATCACACTTCTTTGTAGTAGGTATGTCATGTTTCAACAACATGACAAAATGAATCAACAATATAATCCTGCAAATGGCAGAATGTATTTTGAATCTTACTTTCCTTAGTAAAAGTGTCATCTAAAACATTATGATCTCTATCATTAGTTTCTCCTTGAATTATAGAGTCCGGCTTCTAGAACAAATTATGTTGCGCCACTCTGATAATTGAAGGTGAGGTCAAAATACCTCATTTGAACTTTCGCTTTCTTCCTACTAATGTCCTCTATGAGAAAACCTTTTCTTGATAGAGTACCATGTCAGGCAATACTAGTTTTGCCTTCTTTTAGTATGGAAGATGCATTTATAGTTTTCTAAGAATAGACTACAAAAACTTTCATTCGCCATGACTTCGATATTATCGAGATCTCTAGAAACTCGAATGTGTCATAACTTTTATGGTGTTGTTTCCACGAATCTTCATATGTTACCTATGAGTGTTTTCTATTTCTAATGCTAACTCTAAACAATACTCTAACCCTAGTAAGAGATCGGTTCTAGATCATATGTTTCTAATACAATATGATTTCGATGTTTCATACATATCAACAGCTTTGATGTATCCAAACTTTGTAATTTATGAAACACTTTTCACAAGTCTTTATGCCACAAATTTAACTTAAATACTAAGTCATTTTGATCAAATCTCCAAGATTTTGGCATTCTAGTCAATTTAATATCCAACTTCATTCTGAATTGCTTTGAACATTTCAAATAGCTCTTGCTCCGTGTCTCTCCTTGTAAATATCTTATTTACTTAGATCTAGCATGGTATCAACTATTTTGTTGAATTTTGATCATCATATGATACTCAACAAACCAATTATTCATAAATGAGTTTAACATTAAACTTTGGATATCTTTTGGCATTTTATTTATAGATGTTTTAAGTAATTACCATCAAGACCAATAATAATAATAATCTATTCATAATCAAGATGTGACCATAAAATATTTTATTTATAAGATCGTTATAACTGACATGTTACAAGATTATTGAATAATCGTTTTGCTAAAAGCAATACATACTAATAAGGTCTTCACACTCACTATGATTACAAACTTTATTCAAAACTATCAATCTAAACAATAAATGCAGAGGGAGCGTGTCTGTCGTCATTAACTAGCTTGAATGTCTTCAACATGTGACTATCGCCTCTTCAACAAGCTCTTAAGCATATGATTATGTAATGACAAACAGAACAAGTATCACTATACTTGGTAAACTTCAAAAAGTGTTTGCATGAAACATTTATAACTTTGTATATCAAATACACCATCTTATTCATCCATGGAATCATCATCGATGGATATCACCAGAGTTCTCAACTTGGTACTGAATTCATGAAAGGTAAACAATTCCCCTATCATGATGTATTCTGTGAAGATGTTCTTGTTGCTAGGAGGAAGCGAGCGCAACACCCCACCTATCACAAGTTCATCCATCATTTGTTAGTCCACATCTCTTGCAAGTCATTCATGCAACCTATGTATAACCGATAAGTGACTCTATAAGCAGCCATCCTCTCTCATTTTGCGTGAGAGAAACTTGTCCATCGGGTCATACTTCATGAGCCTGACTTGTGGTGCGAAGAGTGTATTCAACTTAGCGATCATCTGATATGAATCAATGTTGAAGAAACGCAGTCTCGGCTCATTTTCCATTGATTTGAGCATGGCACACTGGACAAGGATGGAGATGTCACTTTGAGCTTGATAATCCTTATTCTCTTGCTCACTTGCTGATCCATCGGGGCGATATCCTAGTGGCCCTTGTATCACATGGAGTAGGTCATTTACGCTGAGGGTATCCCGGAGGCATTCAAACCAATCTATGAAATTTGACATGTCTACTTTATGTTCCACATCATGTAGGTAGCACCCATATTCAAAGAATCCATACATGATCTACAAGGATATTTGCAAAGGACTTCAGACTAAGTTCATAATATGAGTTCAACTTAGTAATCAAAATTGCAGTTGAGCTCCCACTAAAACTATCATAACTAAGATGGTTTTAGCGATCACATGATCCCTTTACACTATATCATCCCCGACCATCATAGCCTTTGATATAGCTGCTAGGGTAGACTATACACTATCAATCACAACATTCTTATGACTCATGCTCGATCTTTTAATCTTCTTGTGTTCCGAGGCCATTATGTACATGCTAGGCTCACGAACTCAACCTTAGTGTATTCACAGTGCATACATGGCTTGCACCCACCGTATGCGAACGTCGATATGTATATCACCCAATCGTCATGGCCTACTTCATAACGATGTACTTTCTTGGTGATGCAAACTAAAGGGAGAACACTACGGTTGGTATTCAATAGGGATCATCTTATTAATGCTAATCTTAGTGTGTCTAATACTAGCACACAACAAGATGTAAAATCAATCAACATCATATCAGATAAAATGATATGATATGGTGTTATTCATGCGCCTTGATTTCCATCGAGCGCTCCAGCATGATCTCCATCTTACCATTGGTATGGCGTCAAGTCCACGCCGACACTAGTTCGTAGTTCATCATGAAGATTACTAGTACTATACTACTTAGCAATATAAAGTAAACTACTTTAACTTTACTACGAATAGGACCATAGCACATCATGTGCCTCCTGCAAAACCAAGTTAGACGCCTCTAGCTTATATTTTGCAAGTTTTTCATGGCTGTTAGGCTTTCGAGACATAACCGTTTCTACCTACAAACTTCCAACCACAACATCAATCGAACTATTGTCTCCACTACACCCCTTTCAGGGCACTCTGTTGTAAATGCTATACCAACTATTGAATGAGAGACAGACACCTGCTAGCCACTTATACAGTACAAGCCATATGTTGAGCATGGAACCAGTCTCGCGTAAGATTGCACGTAAGGTTGGTCCGGACCGCTTCATCAAATAGTGTCACGATATAAACAAGTACACATAAGAGGGTAACAACTTTAGGATCAATACCCACAAAATCAATGTGTGTATCGGCCATACATCAGTACTAAGCATAGATCGACTCTAATACCGCTGAAGGGGTTCCGTGGAAGAAAACAAAAAAATTCCTACAATAGAACACACCTAGCCAAGATCTATCTATGAATAATGTTGTAACGGAGATGGTAGTCAATACCATAGACAACCTCAATTTTGCGAAGCTCCTCGCAAGTTACCCCATGTCCTGGTCCTTGCACGGCAACCCAGGTGCCACTAGTGGTAGCACCTCCGAGGTTTTGCACATATACGGTGTACGAGGACGACTTCTGATTCCCTGATCCCTCCTGGGAGTGCGGAAGTAGATCTTCAGCCTGGAATCTTTGCATTACCTCCACGTGCCGCAACGAAGTACTCCCTTTGCTTGCACATCCCTTGCAAGAGAGAAAGAAAGAGAGGGAGAGGGAAATTCTCTAAGGAAAATTGCCTTAGAGAAAATCCCAATTTTTTGTGTGTATTTTCCTACCAATATAGACCCCTTTATAAAGGTGAAAAGGGAGGACTCGCTTCCATAAAGTCCCGGGGTGGGACTAAAGGAAAAGGTAAAATAGGAACCAGCTGGCTGGGCTTCAGGTGGTGGCCGGGTGGTCCACTCGCGCGCTATCCCAACCCGCGCAGCCAGCGGCGGCCAGCGAGGTAGCCCACTAGGCAGCATCGGCGGGGTGGGCCTTGTGCGTCCTACCTGCGCACTAGCGCCTGCCCGCTCCGCCAGCGCCGCATGGGCCTTCGGTTAGGGCCCGCTAGTGCTCGCTAGCTAGAGCCCACCCGCGCGCCTACTGGCCAGCGACCACGCCTGCATGGGTCGGCCTGCTAGCGCCCCACGCTAGTGCCTGCCTGTGTGGGATGGCTAGCCGATGAGGCCTAGCAGTGGCAACAGATGTTACTACCCTCTAGAAGTTTCCCCTTTAATATTAATTTTAAATATTTAATATATTAATTCACAATTAATATATAAATACATATTATAAAATCTTTATTAATCTAAAACATCTTTCGCCTTCTTTCCTTCTCCGAACTACTTTGGATCCTCTTCAGAACTATTCTAGCATTCTCTCTTTTATACATCGTTGATTTCGTTCAACAAAAAGATCTAAAAATATCATCGTACCCTTAAGTGTGTTACCCCTATGGTTCGGGAACATCATAGACATGATCGAGGCCTCTCTCGGATCAATGATCAATAGCGGGACCGGGATGCCCATAATGATCCCTGCGTATTCCACAATGTCTATTGTCATTTGAACCATAAACGTCGAGTCCAAATCCCTTTGTTACTTTGATACATGACTTGTCTGAGATCTGATCATCGATATCATCATACCTTGTTCAATCTCGTTATCGACAAGTGTTGTTTTACTCATACCATGATATTTCATCCCCGTGACCTAGTCACATGTTGCACAACATTTATGGATGTAATCTCACTAAGTGGGCCCAGTGTATATTCCTGTCACACAGGTGAACACATCCCGATCTTGATGAATAGGTCCCAACTATCCATCTGGAATACCTAACATACACCGTTATGATCACCTAGTTGATGTAGTCAAAGCAGCCTTGGGTGAACACCGTTGATGTAGTCAAAGCACCCTTGGGTGATAGTGATTAGTATGATCTCACGGTCAAAGAAGAAGGATACTGCACTTCTAACTATTGCAATGATGAACATGTGACTTGATCGTGCTGCAATACTTATATTGGATAATGTCCATCACATCATTCACTAATGATATGACTTTATTGTCAGTCGGTATAAATGCACCATGATCAGGAAACCTTGATCATCAGCTGCCTAATGAACTAGTTAAATAGAGGCTACTAGGGACTCTGATTTTTTTAATATCACATGTGTATCAATGTTTCCGCTTGATACAGTTATAGCAGATACAAAACTATTATGAACTTATTGAGAGTTGATAATAAACACCCTTTGTTATTTGCCTCTAGGACATATCTCTTTCAGCCACTTCCACCTTCATGGCCGTTCCCAAGGACCACCCCATCGCCTCCACTTCCTCTACAAGCAGGATCACCTCGTCCGAGGATCATTAGGGTAGGACATTGGCACAACAGAAACCTCTTGTATCTCTCTGAAACTGATTCCCCGAGAGGTAAGAGCAACTCCACTTGGTGGCCCTAAAGCCCACTTAAAGGGTTATCGAGGGTGTCGGCGCTCAAAATCACGTTCAGCCCATCCCCCAATTCTTTTTTTGGCATCGACTGGGTCCATTTTGTTATCCGGCGCCCCTAGGATGAACCCAACCCTTCTTCCCACTATATCTAGGCACCCCTCCCTCCTCCTCCCGCCGCCGCCATGGAGAGGCTCAATCTCAATTTCTACGAGGCCGTGATGTTCGCCTACTACGACATCCTCGCGCCGCTGCACGGGAGGCTTACGGCTGGCTTCGAGCTCAGGTATGCTGGTGTGCCTGTGGTGCCGCTCTTGCGTGGCAATGAATTGGCGATGCAGATCGAAGAGGCCGCCGCCCCGCTGTCGGAGCGGAAGCTGGCAATGGCCTAGTCCTCACCCACGAGTGCGTACTGGCCGAAGAAGTTTAAGGAGCAGAAGGCAGAGCTTGCATTGTGCCGACCTCATCGGCAGCAGCTCCACCCGGATTTGCGCAACCCCGAAGGGACGCAGCACTTCTGGGCAGTGCCCAGACATACGATCTACACTATTATCAAGGCAGTGTGCCATGAAAAAATCATGAGGAGGGCGGAGGCCATCGGGATCATGGACCTCAATTCCGACACGGAGGAGGAGAACGTCAACGCGGAGGACGGCATCGATGTCGAAGATGGCGAAAGCGGTGGTGGAAGCTACATAGTCGATTAGGTTAAGCCCTTCATTTTTTTTATGTATATAAATAGATGGTAGACATCCATGGCGCTCAGCTCTTATGCCCACAAGGTGTTTGCCAAAATATAAGAAAAAACATTTTGCTATTGGAGGCTTGGCCGGAAACAACCTCTCTCCTAAATTCAGAAAGGACAACGTTGGGTGTCCTCTAGAGGACATCGGCCTCGTAACCTTCGGCTCTGTAACCGTTGGATCGTGGTGGACGCGGCCGTTCGATCTAAGTCAGGCCTACCCTGCCCACTCAGAACCACCCTGCCCACATGCACCACCCAACAAGGAAAAAATTCTCCATCCCGCACCCCGCACACACACGAGGCATCCGCGCAGCTGTTGCTTAGAAATACGGCAGAGCAACCTCGCCGGCTCGCCGCAGGACCGTTAGCGCAAGCGTCTGCGTCGCTGGTTCTGACCATAGAGCCATCCCCTCCCTTAGATTTGTGCTGCCCCTTGTAGAAGCACCAAATCACCAACGTGCCACCCATCACCCCAACCAGGCGTCTAGCATCAGTGTCCCTCCTTCCAGCTTGTCCTCACAGTACCACGCTCTACACTGGAAACACTACGCCTCCACCTTGGTAGTAACGGGCCTTAGTAGGAACGGTGACAGCCGCTAGTAGCAGCATGGCCATGCCGTGGTAGCAACAGCTGAGCCGCTGGCAGCAGCGTGGCCATTGATGACCCATAAGTATAGGGGGTGTATCGCAGTATTTTCGATAAGTAAGAGTGTCGAACCCAACGAGGAGCAGAAGGTGCTGGCTAGTGGTATGGATCAGGAATTCTCTGCAAATACTTAGCAAACGGATTTTTAGGGTTTTTTTGATAAAGCAAGTAAACAAAGTACGAGTAATAAAAGATAGTAGGAATAAATGCAGCAAGTGGCCCAATCCTTTATGCAGCAAAGGACAAGCCGGTTGTATTACTTAAGATGACCAAACGTTCTCGAGGACACATGGGAAGAATGTCAAGTGCTTTCGCTTCATATAGTTGATTAATCTTCTTTAGCTTGCTAAGTGTTGTGTGGGTGAACCTGTGCTAATGTACCGCCCCATCCAAGACTAATACATACTTGTGATTATACCCTTGCAAACATCCGTAAATACAAGAAAGTAATTAAGGTAGAAACCTAACCACAGCTTTAAACTCTAAGACCCTTATGTCCCTTGTGCAATGGTTTCCTAACGGGGGTTCAGGTTTCTGTCACTCCGGCAACCCCTACGATTAGTAGCCAAATACACAATGCATTCCCCTAGGCCCATATAGGTGAAGTGTCATGTAGTCGACGTTCACATGACACCACTAGAAGAATTACACCACAACTTAAATAACAATCTATTGAATCTCTCTCAACACAACTCCACTACTAACAACATGACTTCTCCCATGTCCTCAAGAACAAAACGAACTACTCACAAGACATCATATGGATCATGATCAGAGATGGAATAATGATGTATAACAATATGAACATAGCCAATAATTCAATGGTTCACTCAATAGCATCAACTACAAAGAGTAATCAACACCGGGAAAGTTTCCCCTATGAACTAATGCAAGATTCAACTCAATTATTACAACAATATGGAGATGGTGATGAGGGTGCTGATGGTGATGATGGTGGTGATGATGATGATTATGATGATCCCGATGAAGTCCAGCTTGATGGTGGTGTTGATGGCGACGATCTCCCCTCTCCGGGAAGGAATTCCCCAGGCAGAAATTTGTCTGCCGGAGAGATCTTTCTCTCTCGGTGTTTTCCACCCCACAGAGGCGGCGGAATCTTTCTGTGGTCGCTCTCCGAGTCTTAGGGTTTCGGGAGGATGATATACGCCAGAGGGGAGAGGCTGGAGTGGGCCAGGGTGGCCACACCACCTCCTGGCGCGGCCTAGGCCTGCCCGCTCCATGGGGTGGTGTGGGCCCCCTGTGGCCCATCTCCACTCCATCTTCTGGCATCCTTAGTCTTCTGGAAAAATAGGATTTTCCGTATATTTTCTTGGATTTTCTGATCTTCGCAAATTTTTCCTCCAAACATCACCTTTTCCATCAGAATCCTGACTGCAGCGGTCCATGCTCCAAAAGTCATCAACCATGCAAAAATAGATGAAATAACATAAGTATCACCTCTCAATATGAAATATATCAATGAATAATAGTGAATTAAGACATAGAATAGTGATGCAAAATGGACGTATCAACTCCCCCAAGCTTAGACTTTGCTTGTCCCCAAGCGAAACTGAGCTCAATAAACATGGCCTCAGGTTTATGGAGTGAAGAGTCGATAAAAGAATACGGACAAGAAGCATCACATTCATCAAGTACATAGATCATAATAGAAGACAACTCACTATTATATAACTCAACTTGTAATGAGTAAAGGAAACACAATAAAGATACATCAAGTGAATCAGAATTGGTAATGGCAAACTTAGCTCTTGGTCGAAGAATAGTTGATAATTTTCTGGAGTTCACAAATAAAGATAATAGTAGTAAACATCAATATAAGAGCAATGTGCAAAACAAGGAACATAAGAAACATGATTGAATAAATCAACATATGAATGAATGAAACACAACAACTCAAAATACTTGCTCAGATAGAAGGGAGTGGGTTTACTGACTCAACTACAAAGTGAAAGAAAGGCCCTTCGCAGAGGGAAGCAGGGATTGCAAGTCTCATAAAGAGCTCCCAAAAATTATGATACTTACTAGCTTTCAGCTCTCATTGCCCCTATCATAGGCATCTTTAGGTGATTAAGGTTAAAGTTACACAACTAAGAGGATATGCTTGACAAGTTATAAGTTGAAATCTCATGCCCCTTACTTATGAGTACCGATCCTCATGCTACTCAACTTCAGTCACGAGCAAGCTCTTGTCATTGTAAATACATGTGTATCACTGAGAACCGCCAATGGGGTACCCCTTGCACATGACACAGGAGCTATCCCATAATCAAAATGACAAGGCAAGCAGACAGTGAGCATCTCAACGATCTTTTTATTTGCTATTTGCATAGGTTTTTATTGAGGATGCTTCATAGAATGCTCACTACAGTTATGCTGCAAGTTTCCACCATGATTAGGCATGTCTTAGGCTAGCGGCCTAGTCGTTTCTCTAACACACATATAAACTCCATGATCTTACAAGTTCCACTTTTATTTCACACCGCCAGGATCTATAAGCAAAAGAACATTATATCAACTAGGTACAAAGTACCAAATGAAGTGTTGAAAGCAGTCCCCATGATACATGGTTCGGCTAACTTCAACTCATAAAGCGCAAGCATATACGCAACAAAGAAGGACCCAATGGTTCAAGTTTATTAAATGCAAGAAAGTAAAGTGTGCCATCAAGTTCGTGAGAGCTTTAATCACTAATTTTCACATA
This sequence comes from Avena sativa, assembly GCA_916181665.1. Classification (NCBI taxonomy): domain Eukaryota; kingdom Viridiplantae; phylum Streptophyta; class Magnoliopsida; order Poales; family Poaceae; genus Avena; species Avena sativa. Next base: position 42,441,193 of record OV702287.1, on the reverse strand, counting down.
ACAAGTTTAATTTGGGAGGTAGATAAAACAAGAATTTACTTGGAATAGCAATAATGCTAATTGGTAGGTATGGTGGACACAAATGGCAAAGGTTTTGGTTTAAAGGAGGTGGATGCACGAGAAGAATTCCCTCTCAGTACAGGTTTTTGGCTAGCAAGGCTGGGTAGCAAGTATAAGAGTTGAAGGAAACAACCAAACATACAAGTGATAAAGACAAACATGCAATCTTCCTTGGAAGCACAAAAGATCTTAACTAGAGAATACTAGACTTATGAGCAAATCAAGAAAGAAAGATCATGAAATAATTTTTCTTTAGAGTACTTTTATCTTTTTCATTCAACTCTCAAAAATAGTGTTGCTACTGACCGAGCCAGGTTTGCCAAAACCAACTAAATTAACTCAATGATCCCAAAGTGATACCAATACTAACAACATGATCAATCATATAACCACGAATTGAAAACTAATATAAGCTATGCAAAAGAGTGAATGATAGAACTTCTCATTAATATTCCATAATGGCAACTCACACCAAGGGATACATATCTAACGAGAGAGGGGACACTTCCATAATGCAAACCATGCTACATAATAACTCCTCTATTCATGATATGACTCTACTAATAAGGTAAAAAGATAGAAGATAGTGATGTGATACGCGGCACTCCCCCAAGCTTGGAACAAACCAAGGGGATGCCAAACCTGATGATGATTTACTCCTTAGGTGGTGGTGGTATCCTTTAAATGAGCTCTCTGATCAGCTTCCCCAAGTCCTCAATCTCGAAGGTGAGATTACGAATCAGTTGTGAGTTCTGCTCAATACGACTCATGATCATGTCGTGTTGAGAATTCCAGCTCTTACTATTCTTTCCCCACTCTTCCTCCTTGAAGTATTCTTTTCCTGCATGGCTAGAACGAGGCAAATCCCAATTGGAGGGTAATTTCCCCTTGGGCATATTCTGGTATTGATGCTCATGGATAAGGGTATGGAAAGGATTCTTGGTGCGTGGAGGAAGTGACTAGGGATCCGAACGGTGATGAGGAGGCTTCCCTCCAATGGCTGGGTTTGCCACCACCCCAATGCTTGCAATGGTACTGCCGGTGTGCGGATGTTGGCCTTGCTCCTCTTCACCTTCACACTTGATCTCCTTCTCCTTCCCGGGGTCTTGGAGGTCTTCCTCCATGGGATCCTTCCCTGTATCCTTGGCAGACACCATTGTGCTTCTAAGCCTTCAAAGAGTATGTCCTGGCAGAAACAGATCGCAACAAAAACATGATGAGAACACGATATACGAACCTCGGGAGATCCGGGGGATTATATATTACGACGTTTCAAAGCAAAAGGAAGGTACTGGGAGAAAACGAGTCAGAGGCGGAGTCCGGGGTGGACTCACCACCTGGTGGCGCGGCCAGGGGTGGGCCCGCGCCACAGGGTGCGCCACCCTGGCTCCGTTTCCGTCCCTCTTTCGCTTCGTAACTTTCCTTATTGACTGAAAACTGCAAAAATATAGTTGGATAGTATTTTCGTGGAACTTTTCTTACCAGGATTGTTACCTATTTGAAAATGGACTCTGCAGGTATCTGAATTTGGTATCTAGTAGATTCTTTCAGAGTCACCACTTGAATAACATCAATATCTTCATCTTCATACACTTATTACTTGAGTCATAAAACCCTTCTCTTCCTTATTACACCATTATCTCCACTTCCTGGAAATTTCTTTCACACAAAACTTCACACAGTTCTCATTAGCAACATTAGTATAAGTGAAGTGATAAAACCTTTTGAGTCCAACTTCAACTGAAAACCATCAAACAAAAGCTACTGAAGCAACTCCTTCCGAAAACCCAAAAAGAATTCAAAAAAGAAATCGAATAAAGAAGCAAATGCAAGATTGGCTAAATCTGTCAAAACAGACCAGCAGGTAAAGATCAATTTTTTCGAAACTCTTATGTTGCTCAAATCAAAAAGTGCAAAACTAACGAAAGTTAAATAACAACGTGGGGCATAAGAACAAAAAATTCCATCTCAATCCGATAGACAGAGGTCTCTCACGAATTTTTATGGTGAAGCACAAAAATCTGTTTCGGGACAGCAACTTCCCCAAATATTACTTCTCTCTCATTAGAGATTGATCTTGACACAAAAACCAAACAAAACGGATAAGGAGCGTTTGTTACCGAAGTAATAACTTTCAAGACTCAAAGAAACAAAAACAAACTGAAAGCAAAAACAAATTGAGTTGTCTCCCATAAAGCTCTTTCTTTATAGCCTTTAAGATGGGCATGATAATTTTGAAGAAGCTCTCATAGGGATATGAATTGAAGTGAAAGAGAGCATTAAGAAGCAAAAACACACACACATTTAAGTCTAACCCACTTCCTATGCAAGGGAATTTTGTAAACAAACAAGTTATTGAAACCAGAGGCAACTTGCATAAGAAGGCAAAAGAAGTGCAACATAAAAACTTTCATCATAAAATGAGGAAACTTGATATTATTGAGATGCATAAGAACACTTTTCCCTCTCTCATAGTAACTTTCAGTATCATGCATAAACTTAACAATATAGCTATCACAAGGACCATCATAGCAATGATCACTTATTCTAACAGAAAACACAGGAATACTAGCTCTCATAACACTACTTTGTGAAACAATATTAGAGGTATCCTTACAAAGGATAGGGTGTCCCTCTTTTTCATATTTAGTAACAAAGTCCTTCACATTTGCTATTATAGGTTCATCAACCATTTGTTTATCAGGTTCAACAGTTTCATTCATACTTTCATCAACCATACTAGCTACCATAGAATGTTCCTTTACCTTAACTGGGAAAGGCATTTTCTCAATATAAGGTTTAGGTAAACCATGATTAGCAGTATAAACTTTAGTATTTCTTGCAGGAACACTCTTAGCAATATCTTTATAAGGTTCATGATACTTATTACACTTCTTTTTAGGCACTTCAATATAGGAAGCAAAAGCCTTAAAATAAGAAGCAATAGCTTGAGAGTCTAGACCATAAGCATTTTTAATATTTTGAAAGTCATCAGTTCCCATAAAAAATTCAATGCATTCATAATCATAATGTATACCTGACTTTCTACCTTTGTCATTCTCCCAAGCTTCAGCATTGTCTTGAATACGGTCCAGAAGATCCCATTTAGCTTCTTCTTCCATGCGAGTGAATGATCCAGCACAAGAAGCATCCAATAAATCCTTGTCATGTAGAGGGAGTCTTGCATAAAAGTTATTGATAATAATATTGTTGGGGAGCTCATGAATGGGACATTTGAGCATTAGTAACTTTAATCTCCCCCGAGCTTGAGCTGTACTCTCTCCATCAAGAGGCCAAAAGTTGTATATTTGATTCCGATCTTTATGAATCTCACTAGGAGGATAAAACTTTGAATAAAAGAGAGGCACTATTTCCTCCCACTCCAGAGCTTGACCATTCTTCAGCAGCTTATACCATTCCTCAGCTCTTCCTTTCAGTGATAATGAGAATAACTTCTTCTTAACTTGATCTATAGTAATACCTGCACACTTGAACAACCCGCATAATTCGTGTATAAAGAGTAAATGATCACCGAGATGGACAGTTCCATCCCCAACATAGTAGTTATCCATAACACGATCAATAATTCTTGTAGGTATTTTGAAAACATCATTCTCAGCAGGTGGTGGCTTATCTACTACCTTAGCAGTGGTAGTAGCATTACCAAATAAGAAACTCAGCGAATTATCCATAACGAAAATAAAGCAACTAACAGAAGTAAACAATACTCACAGTAGAAGTTTCCTTTACTAGTTCCACTCTCTAATAGCGCTTCACTCCCTGGCCACGGCGCCAGAAAATAGTCTTGATGACCCACAAGTATAGGGGGTGTATCGCAGTATTTTCGATAAGTAAGAGTGTCGAACCCAACGAGGAGTAGAAGATGCTGGCTAGTGGTATGGATCAGGAATTCTCTGCAAATACTTAGCAAACGGATTTTTAGGGTTTTTTTGATAAAGCAAGTAAACAAAGTACGAGTAAATAAAAGACAGTAGGAATAAATGCATCAAGTGGCCCAATCCTTTATGCAGCAAAGGACAAGCCGGTTGTATTACTTAAGATGACCAAACATTCTCGAGAACACATGGGAAGACTATCAAGTGCTTTCGCTTCATATAGTTGATTAATCTTCTTTAGCTTGCTAAGTGTTGTGTGGGTGAACCTGTGCTAATGTACTTCCCCCTGTCCAAGACTAATACATACTTGTGATTATACCCCTTGCAAACATCCGTAAGTACAAGAAAGTAATTAAGGTAGAAACCTAACCACGGCTTTAAACTCTAAGACCCTTACGTCCCTTGTGTAATGGTCTCCTAACGGGGGTTCAGGTTTCTGTCACTCCAGCAACCCCTACGATTAGTAGCCAAATACACAATGCATTCCCCTAGGCCCATATAGGTGAAGTGTCATGTAGTCGACATTCACATGACACCACTAGAAGAAGTACACCACAACTTAAATAACAATCTATTGAATCTCTCTCAACACAACTCCACTACTAACGACACGACTTCTCCCATGTCCTCAAGAACAAAACGAACTACTCACAAGACATCATATGGATCATGATCAGAGATGGAATAATGATGTATAACAATCTGAACATAGACAATAATTCAATGGTTCACTCAATAGCATCAACTACAAAGAGTAATCAACACCGGGAAAGTTTCCCCTATGAACTAATGCAAGATTCAACTCAATTGTTACATCAATATGGAGATGGTGAAGAGGGTGCTGATGGTGATGATGGTGGTGATGATGATGATCCCGATGAAGTCCAGCTTGATGGTGGTGTTGATGGCGACGATCTCCCCTCTCCGGGAAGGAATTCCCTCAGCAGAAATCTGTCTGCCGGAGAGATCTTTCTCTCTAGGTGTTTTTCGCCCCGCAGAGGTGGCGGAATCTTTCTATGGTCGCTCTCCGAGTCTTAGGGTTTCGGGAGGATGATATACGCTAGAGGGGAGAGGCTGGAGTGGGCCAGGGTGGCCACACCACCTCCTGGCGCGGCCTAGGCCTGCCCGCGCCATGGGGTGGTGTGGGCCCCCTATGGCCCATCTCCACTCCATCTTCTGGCATCCTTAGTCTTCTGGAAAAATAGGATTTTCCGTATATTTTCCCGGATTTTCTGATCTTCGCGAATTTTGCCTCCAAACAGCACCTTTTACATCAGAATCCTGACTGCAGCGGTCCATGCTCCAAAAGTCATCAGCCATGCAAAAATAGATGAAATAACATAAGTATCACCTCTCAATATGAAATATATCAATGAATAATAGTGAACTAAGACATAGAATAGTGATGCAAAATGGACGTATCAGCCATGCCATGGTAGCAACGGTGATGGCCACTAGCAGCAGCACCGATTTGCCTTGGTAGCAACAGCGGAGGCCAATGGCATCAACACGGCCATGCCATGGTAGAAACGGTACTGATGGCTGCTGGCAGCAGCACCGATTTGCATTGGTAGCAACAGCGGCGGCTAATGGCAACAACTAAGCTGTGCCATGGTAGCACCGATGGCAGCAACTCGGCCGTGCCATGGTAGCACTGGCAATGACCGCTAGGAGCAGCACCGATTTGTCTTGACAACAACGACGACGGCCACTGGCAGCAACATGGCCGTCCCAAGGTAGCAATGGCATCAACAGTAGCAACTTGGTTGTGCAATGGCAGCACCGGCCAGGGCCGCTGGCAGCAACTTAGCCGTGACAAGGTAGCAACAGCAGCAACTTGGCTGTGCCAAGGTAGCAATGACGGTGGATGCTAGCAGCAACACGACCATGCCTTGGTAGCACCTACGACAGGGGCTGGCAGCAATGGCGGCCATGCCATGGTAGCAAAAACGACATCCCATGGCGGCAACGCAGCCGTGCCGTGGTAGAAATGGTGGTCGACGCTGGCAACAACGCCCCCAGCCCCTCACAGGTTGTATTTGTATTGAGGAACATATTTGCATCATATGAGGAACATATTTGCTACAATCCATCTATGGATTTGTATTGAAGGAACAAAAACTATGCTACAGATCTTACAAGAATTTGCACCACATGAAGGAAAGAATTGCATTATACCAAGAACAAATTTGCTACAACCTATCTATGGATTTGCATCAAAGGGACAAAAATTCTGTTGCAAATTTTACAAGAATTTGCATTATATGAAGAACAAATTTGCTACAACGCATCTATGGATTTGCATCAAAGAGACAAAAAATTGCTACAAATCTTCTAAAAATTTGCATCACATGAAGAAACAATTGCATCATATGAGGAACAAATTAGCTAAAACCAATCTGTGGATTTGCACCAAAGGGACAAAAATTGTGCTGCAAATCTTCCAGGAATTTGCAAGAGGAAAAAAACATCATAGAAATAACAAAAATGCTACAACACATCTGTAGAATTTTGCATCAAATGGACAAAAAAACTGTTGATAGCCCCGTAGCACCGCTGCCTCCCCATTGTAGCAAAGATAGCCTAGCCTGGCAGCATTGCCTCCTCCTCATCCTTGTAGCAACGTTAGTCTTCCCTGTCAGCACCACTGCGGCGCCGCCTCCCCCTTCCAGGCCTCCCAGCATCATCCACCACGTCTCGAGAAGAACACTGCGTCCATGGAGACGCTGAGGGCGGGTAGATGGGGGATATGAGGGGTGACGATTTGCAGTGGTGGCAACACGGCTCTTGCAGAAGCACGCGGCGGTGCGTGGCCAGGACGGTGACTGATCTGTGGCCAGAGTTGCAGGCGCATGAAAGAAGAAAGGGAGGAGAAAAGGATGGGAACGGACGAAGGAGAGGAATCCGGACGAGATAAGGCATCATGGTGGGTCCTCCATGCCCTTGTTGTGTCCACGGGAAGGGACGCGTGGCGGGCTCTCAAGACGGAGGGCGCGAGCGAACAATCCTCGGACGGAACCAAAGAAAACAGCAGGCCCCTGCCCATATCGGAAAAAAATACTACCGGGTTACACCGATTTTTGGGAAGGTGGATCGGACTTTCCCCGTAGAGGGTTATTTCTGTTTTCTCTCCCCTATCTTATTTGGGGGAATTACTTTGTCTTTTACATATTGCCACACATTACACCGGTTTCTTTCTAATTTGCCATGTTTCTCCTTTTACAGGTACATTAACTTTTTTTACTCTGAAATACATTATCAAATACAGTACCTTAGTACCCGTTGGGTAGGTAATACCAACTGGACCGAGCCAGGTCTGGTCAATCGATCAAACAACCTTGGCCAAAATATACCTCGCTGGACTGAACCTGTCCACGGATAACCTGTTCCCCTTGTCCAGCCGAGGAGAAACAGAGGAGCTGCGCGGAAGCGTCGCCCGCAGCAGCTACCGAACCATGGCTGAGACAGCCATGATCGGCGACCATGAGCAGAAACCACGATCCAGGTAATCCAATCCTCTCCCTAACTATTTGTACAATAATTCAGGTCGATGCATTATCATCACGAGGCGCTGTCGTCATCCGTCCATGGCCAAAGCTCCCAAGTGGCTCCTCCTTCTCTCCCTCGCATGGCTATGGATCGGCACTGACAATGCTAAAAAAAAAAACAAGTTCAGACTACTACTACATCTAGTGTACAACAACAGAAAGCTCACGCATGAGCTTTGACATATGGAGCCAGTCTAATCCAGAAAAAACCTTCAGATTAACGGCGATGCCGGTAGATTACCAAGGACAACGTTTCCACCCGCCAGGAAGAACAAGCACACAAAAAATATGGTGCAGTCGGCATCGCTGGCGGGCGGCCGTCCGTGGTCGCGCGTCCTCCGCCGTTCGTGGTGGGCACGCTGTCCGTGGTCTCCGCGGGGAGGTTCGTCGTTGCGCTAGCCGGTCCATGGTGGCCCGCGTCGGCGCTCCCGTCTTCCGTTGTCCGACCGCTGCCGCCGCCGGCGCTCCCGTCCAAGCTCCTCTGTTTTCTCTCCGCTGCACAAGGGGAATTGGAGCTGGTTATGGAACATACCTGGTTCGGTCGAGCCAGGTACTGTATTTCACAATATATTCGGCAGTTTAAAAAAGTAATATACCTGTAAAAAGAGAAACGGTGCAAATTATTAAGGAATCAGTATAATGTGTGGCAAAAAGTAAGTAAAAGACAAAGTAATGTGTGGCAAATTATAAAATCTCTATGAACGGAAGCAACCCAGCACGGAGTACCTGAACCACTGACGAATAGCCAACGAGAAACGGGTCCTTGCGACCTGGCCCATCTAGGCTTCCTCTCGTGGTCGGCGGCGGCCCCAACGCGAGTTCCTCCCCCTCCGCTCGCGCCTTATTCGATTCACATTCAAATCGAAATTGATATTTGGCTGCAAATAAACAGAGCGACTTTCTCGAGAGGCGGACTGCTTGTTTGGATTTCGTCGTCCCGAGTCTCGACCACCGGCATCGTCATACCGAATCATGGGGCTGTCGGCGCTCCAGCGGCTCATGTCGATCCAACGGGATCGGCGTCACCGGCAGATGCAACCCCGTAGTAAGCTTCTTCTCTCTTTTGGGTTTATTTTGTCATGTATCTGCTGTTAGAGCTTAAAGGAATCGATCTTGACTAAGTTATAGTACTACCCTAGCGCCGCCGGCCCTCCCTCTCCCTCCACCGCATCGCCGCCGCCGGAGGGGCGCGCCTCTAGGACGGTGACGGCGGGGCGATTCTTCTCCCCCTCGCGTTCCCCGGCGCGTGGGGCGCTGCAGACGGTGGCGAGGCTACGAGCGGGCACGGGAGGTTGCCTCGGGCGGGCGGCGGTGCGCTGGCGTCGGGTTGCTGCGTCGGTGGTCGGCGGCGGGGCTGCTGATGGCGTCGGGCGGGCCCCGATCTGGATCTGTTTGGGCCGCGGCGGGCTGCGCGGCGGCTTCAGGGCATGATGGTGGGCGACGTGCGGCGGTGCTCCGCCTCGCTGCTGCGCCGCAGCCCCTAGACCCGGCCGCCCTCCTTCTCGCGGTCAGGTCCGGGCTGCAGCGTCCTTCCGAGGCTCTAGGGCAACGGGATTTGCATCGGCAGGCGGAGGCTCTCGCTGGTGCGGCGCGTCGCAGGGTGTTGGTCCTAAGCGCGCACGGCATGGCCATAGTGGCGAGGTCTTGGAGGATCTGCAGGGGCGGAGGGCTCGTCGTGGCGGCGTGGGCTCGTCTGGGTTTCAATCTAGGCCGCCAAGGAGGTCTCATGGTGGCGGCGATCTTCTGTCCCTCTCGCGGTGGCGGCTGCCCGGGTTTGCTCTGGTTGTCTTCTACAACTAACTCGCCGGCAGTGGTGATGATCCGGACGGCGGCTTTCGTCGCGGCGACGGGGAGTCTAGGCATGACGGCGGGAGTGTTTTGTTGATCGTTGGAAGCTTGGCGAAGGAGGGAAGGTGTGGTGGTTTGTGCCGGTCCTTGTTGGGCGGGCGTGAGGTTCGGGACTCTTCGCTAGGCGAAAGCCTTGTCTTGGCGCTAGCCAGGACCGACGACGGTGACGCCTGTGGACGCCGCATCCTTCTTGAAGTCGTCGGAGTAGGAGTTTCATGTTCCTCCGCCTGGGTTCTCCGGGGGAAACCCCAGATCCCTTGTGGGATTGGGCGTGGGCGGCGCTCTGGTGTTGTTTTGCCACTTGGGGCCTCGCTTTGGACGTCCACCGGACAGTGGGACCTGTGGAATGTAATGGTGGTTTGGCGGAGGCGGTTTCGCCTTCGGCCAGGCGGGGCGCGGCCTTGGGGTCGGCGTGGTTGTTGGAGCGATGTCTCCGGTTTTTCGCCTCCGCCTGTTTGCGTTGAGGTGTGGTGTCGACCTGGTTGGTCGTTGATCCGTGTGGAGCGCAGCCTCGGGGCTGGCGTGTGGTGTTGTATTGTATCGGTTTTTCGGCCAGTTTTCTTTATAAAGAGGCCAACTCTTTTCTACTATATCAATAAAAAGCTTTTTGCCTCGTTTCAATTTTTTTTTTGGCTCTGCTCCTGTTTTAAATAAGATGAGCCGAGCACAACTACTGAAGGACAAAATCAGTCCAAATTAATCTATATATTACAATCAGTTTTTTTTAGATAAAAGACCAAAAGGCCCGACGTTAAATTAACAACGTCAAACAGCGAAACACATACAAAACGCTGAACCCAGCTTACAGTGCAGACTTGCACACTCACACAAGAACAGGGCCTATCACAGGAGCTACAACCGGAAAATGCGAAAAGCACCGGCAACCATTACAGAATACTACACAAGGGGGGAGCAGACGCTGGACGAGCTGCATGTCGGGCCAGCGCTCACCCACGCAGGCGAACCGACAACGACCAATCAAGACGGCTCCACCTTCGCAGGAAACGCCACCAGAGGCCGGCCGCCACCAGGAATCAGCCGGCGGCACACCACCGAGAAGGATCACCATAGACCAGCCCCACAGGAAGCACCGAGAGCGCAGAACACACATCAAGCTTTGCCGAGGAGAGTGGGGCGAAACCACCCGAGCCTCGGAGAGCCACTCGACGTGATACTCCAAGGCGGCAACTTCAAGAAGCTCACGACACCGATGTGCCGCTACCGCCCGATCCTCAGATCTTGGGTTTTCACCCGGAGCTTGCGGGCAGTTGAGCACCACCACATCGACGCCCGTGAGCGCTGCCGTCGAGGCCCCAAAGGGCGAGGGTTTCCCCCCGGCAAAGGTGCTCAACCAAACGCCATCACACCGCACGACTCGCCGACACCCCATCGTCCACACGACCGAGGAAGCCGAGCAGCACCAGAGCCTCTGGCACGCCCGCCAACCAAGAGGACTCACCACCGCCCGTGGCCGCCGCCCCAGATACCAAGCTGAACACTCCGAGAAGCCCAAAGAACGCCGGCAGGGACCGCCGCGAGGTCCCCGGAGACCGGAGAGACGACGGAGGAGGCTCCCTTTCCAGATCGATGTCCTGCAGCCCCCTTGGCCGCCTGCGCCCTACAGATCTGGGGAGAACAGAGACTCGAGGGTCCGGGACCCCTGCCCCGACCCGTCGCCCTTCTCCCCGCCAAGAGCACGGCCCGAAGCCACTGCTGCCACCTGCGAAGCCAGGGCAGCACGCGCCCCGCACCAGGGCCCCCACGGCTTCGCCCCGAGCACTCGAGCTCGCCAGCTCGCGCCGCCCGCCGCTGAGCCGCGCCAGCACGCCGGGACCCGCCCGGAGCCGCCACACAGCCGAGAGAGAGCCGCGCCCTCCGGTCAGCGCCGTGCCCCCCACCGCCGGAGCCGCCCGCGCCGCCCCCGCTGGTACGAGGGAGGGAGGAGTGCCCCGCCGCCGCCGCCGCCATCGGGGCTTCGCCCGACGACGCTCTCCGGCGGTGGCGAGGGGAGGAGGTAGGAGGGGAGGGGGCGGCGGCGCAAGAGGGTTAGGGTTCGCCTGCCCGCTCGCGGGAGCGGACAGAGCGATCAGGGGTTCCCTTACAATCAGTTGCTACAATAGTTATCTTAATTTGAGCTGTTGAGCCAAAAGATAGCGAGCTACAAAAGGTGCTCATACTAGACTTTTTTTTGCCAAGCTGAGCTAAAACACGAGTTGATCTTAACGTTTTGACATGCTGTATCTAAGGTCTTTATGTGCCACACGAAAACTGATCTTTTGTGCATCAGATGGCAAGGTCGCTCCTTTATTTGTTTGATTGAGATCCATCTTAAACTCTATTTCTACTTGGTCATAAAAATAGAAGGAAATTGCACGAAACACCAATCTTTGGGTCACTTGCTGCGGTAGAAGCATGAACTTTTTTTTCCTTGGCACAAAACCACAATCTGTAATCGGCAGTTATGTCCTGCCGCACTGATATTGGCCAATAGGTCAGGTTGGGTGCAGTGCAAACTATTAGATCTGAGATGGTGGATTTGCATGAAGAAAAAAATACTGATTCTGTGAAAGGAGTGACCAAGTATTGGTGCTTTGTGCAATTTTCTCTAGAAAAAATAAAATTGTGCCACATTTTGTGTCAATTGGAGGGAGGAGAGTTATGGACGTAGAGTTTAGGCTATGTTTTGCAAAGACTCCTAACAAGTAGATACTACGAGGATGTACAAAAGAAAGTTTGTATGTAAGAAATAGGTCTAAAAGTTGAGCTTTCAATATAAAGCTGGGCCTGAGTGCTCTTTTTTCTCTAAAAAACATATACCCGTAGCTGCGTTTGCTTGCAACTTTCAAACATGAAAATATACAATATTCGCGAGGAAGCCCTTTAGACAGCTGAGCAATCAATCAGACTCCAAAGATCATTTGAAGCCTTTTTCTCAATGCATATGCTCTAGGAAATTCTAACCTGACAATGAATCTGCGCCTTTTGTTGTTCAGCTTCTAGATCAGGCCAACTGTGATGAAACGGATTTGCACCTCGATGTCGCCCTCTGTGGTCATCGTCGTTGTGGTCGTGCGGGAGAAGCGGAAGCAAGCACAAACAAATTTGTTTCGTTTGTCACCCGTCACCAATGCAAGTTGTCGGACTAGGACTTCTTGGTATATTCCATTGCAACGCACGGGCATATATGCTATTTTCTCTATAAAAAAATTGTGCAACATTTTGTGGCAATTGGAGGGAGGTGGAGTTTAGGCGATGTTTTGCAAAGATAACTATGTCCTATGGTTGATTGAAGTTCTATTTCCTTGCACCCAAATTGGTTAACAGAAACAAATTGGGTGTGCCTGTGCTTGTTGTTTTCATCTATTGACATATCTGTTAACCATGCACGATGTCTTGCAGATGGATTAGTTACTTCGTTGGCCAAAAGGAAAAGGTTGACCTGCCTACAAAAATACAAACCTCCAGGTGGTAAAAAATCGAGATGCCTAGGGCCAAGCCTTCCAGAGGTTTGTCAGAAATCGTTGATATTTAACAATTTATATCGGAAGTAAAGTACCATTATGATTGCTGTAGCATCACATTGGTGAATCTATGCTTGGTAAATGCAAATCTTGATAAGGAGCAGACTTCCTAGGGCTACCCATTTATACTATTGGATTGTACTTCTGATGTGATTATATCTACTATCCTTGCTATTTATACTCAGCAGAACAGTCAGTGTTTAACTTGTCCTTAGTATCTTTTTCATTTTGATTTGGCACATGTCATCCTCACCCAGCTGATGATCTCGTAAACAAGACACTTTTCTACGAAGGGTGTTTCTTGGGTAGATCAATAAGCGTTCAATTTATGTGGCCACGATCACTTCTGTCCAGAATCTGGGTGTCTATATCTACCACTAGTTTGAATGTTGATGTTGTTTGGGTGTCTATATCCACCGCTTTTTTGAAGTTTCAACCTGGCATAACTTTGATACATTTCTGCATGTTTGAAGGATTACACCATGATCTACAGCATAGTTTGCGTCCTAAGGCACTTGGGGAGGCTCTACTACCTAAGCATCCCTAAGGGAACGCGTTAAAAACCATGATCTAGGGCCTGCTTGTTTTAATGCCCAATTTTGTTATACCAAAATTAGTGCATAATAAAATTGGGCCAAGACAAATGTGAGTTCAAACATGAGTATTGTCAAATTTTAGAACTGAATAAGTGAGGGCCATTTCTTGCCCCAAGGTGCCTAGATTCCACATGGAAAAATATAGGAGTAATTACGTAAGTGCTTTTCTGAAAGCAACTTAATGCTTCAAACTAAGGTGCTAATTTTATAAAATTACTTCCTAATTCTAGCAAAAAATATAGATTAAACTGCATATTCTAGTATCTGTAGAATGACAATCTATCTAGTCCATCTGCTTTGTTATCCCTCACCTTAGTTATCACTTACCAGTGCTCTTGTCATGTATCTCCACTGTGGCTGCTAATGCCCGTTCCATTCTATTACATGGACTTATAATACTGTTTGAAGTGTAGCTGAAGTTACATGTTCACTTCTGCCTGTTGTTGCAAAATTGACTTGTTTATCACGTGCAGTTGAGCAATAGAATATCCAGTGCATCTTGTTGGACTCAAATGCACAGAAATTAACTCTGTTGAATGCTCATTACTTTGATGCGCATTTTAGGGATGGATTGCACATTACTTAATCTGTACAAGTCAATAACAATACGTCTTAGGAAAGCCACTAATAGAAGTGTTCCAGGAAGGAACTTGTCTGCACTATGCTCAGTTTAACTACCACAATGCACTTTAGTTCATGGAAGCACCTAGTTCCTAAAGCTACTCAATACAGCCTTATTTTTTCTTTCTCAAATTGAAGTAACCGAATGCCTCAACAAGTCTAATGTTGAAGTTTTCTCCAACGCATGTGAATGCAGGAAATCTGGGATCATATACATTCTCTGCTGTCACTGCGAGATGCTGCACGTGCTGCATGCGTGTCTCACTCATTTCTACGTTCTTGGAGATGCCATCCCTATCTCACCTTTAGTAAGAAAACACTGGTCTTGGGTTGGAACCCGTACAGAAAGAGTAAATCATCAGATAAAGAATCAAGTGATCTTGTCAGGAAAATTGATCACATCCTGAAAAACCACTCAGGCATTGGTCTGAAGGTGGTCAGGCTTGAATTGTTCGCTGCTGCCAATATCAGCACCTGTTATCTTGATAAGTGGCTTCGTCTTGCTGTTAAGCCAGGGCTTGAAGAACTTGTACTTTTGCTGGATTATGACGCAGAGTACAACTTTCCATGCTCAGTTTTACTCGATGGGCGTGCAAACTCAATTCGGCTTCTTCATCTCACTTATTGTGTCTTCCGTCCCATGGCTGGAATTAGTTGCTTGAGAAGCCTGACTTGTCTGAACTTGTGTGATGTGTATATTACAGGGGACGAGTTAGGTTGCGTTCTATCGTGTTCTTTTGCTTTGGAGGAATTGACACTCACGTCTTGCGAAGAGATTATTTGCCTGAAGATACCTTGCGTGCTGCAGCGGCTAAGCCATTTGGTGGTCCATGAATGTGATAATCTTGAAGTTATACAGAGCAAAGCTCCTAATCTCTCCATTTTTCGATACACTGGTGGTGTGGTAAAACTGTCATTGGGGGATGCGTTGCGAGACCTTGAGATTACAACTTCCGGTTGGAATCTTGTTCATTATGCTGGCGCCAAGCTTCCACATATTGTCCCGTATCTTGAAGCTCTTCACATAACTTCATCTCTGGCAGTAATACTCTAAAACTCTGGATTATTACTGTATATATTACCAGCATTGTGCAAATATAAATAATAACAACCGGCAATTTCCTTGGTATATTATTAATCTGATGATGCTTTTTTTATACAGAGAAAGATACCGGTTTTACCTGGCAAATTCTTCCACCTCAAGGACTTGGCTATTTCTTTTATGGTATCAACAGGGCCTTTTTGCCCTGACTATGATTACTTTTCACTGGTTTCTTTTCTTGATGCCTGTCCTTCCTTGGAGACCTTGATGTTGTCGGTAAGTCATGTTCATCTTGCAGATGATACCTAGTTCTCCCTCCGTCCAAGAATACAAGGCCACTTCCCTTTTTGAGAAAAACGAATTGGCCTTGGAGTATGAGGTGAAACAGTTAATTCAAGTGCATGCCTTGTCTTCTCTGTTACGAGTGACATTGTTATCTATCATGGGCAGGTAACGCAAGATAGCGTAGAGCATGATTCGGCTTTAGGTGATTCCTCGCAGCTAAGGCAGATGCCAGGCCACAGCCATGGCAGCATCAAGGATGTGACGATCATCGGTTTCACCTCTGCAAAGAGCATGGTTGAGCTTGCATGCCATATTCTTGAGAACGCGGTGTCACTGGAGCGCCTCACGCTGGAGACTGTCTGTTATGATTTTAGGTGTTGCGATGGCTATAGTGAATGCAACCCTGTGAATGAAGACATGATGATGGAAGCCCATAAAGCGCTCTTGGTTGTGAAAAGATACCTGTTGGATAAAGTCCCCTCTACGGTTGAGTTAAATGTAGTGGAGCCTTGCAGCCGGTGCAGTGCTGCGGAAAATTTAGATGTTAAATTATCATGATTTTTTTATGTTTGAGTGTATGTAAACATATATGTGTGTTTAGTTGATGTTCAAGCTGTGTAGAAGGAATCATTTATTGTTTTTTGTGTATTCTTTTAATAAAATTTAGTTTTCTCTTCTTTTTTGAATTTGAACCTGTAAATATATATATCTTATTAGAAATAAGAACTCAATTCTTTATTTATTATTATTATTCGATTACCATTTATAATGTACAATTCAATTTTATATTCCTTTTAAATTCAGATATATCATTTAAACATTCAAATTTGAACTATTTCTCCAAAAGCAAAGAATTCAACAAAGGTCATGTCAGAATTTGTGACAATCTAAACCCTAAATTATCAAATAGAGAGAAACTCTGATCTCTTTTGTGTTTAGAACTTCGGATTTTCTTATGCATGAATAGTTTAATTCTAGCCTATAATGCTGGGAGATACAAGGTCGAGTCAGCACAAGTTATGTCATGTGCTCCAACTCGAACAATAGAATCCTAGACATGAGAAAATTGCACGATTCGAGTTGTGAATTGGCCGAGCTCCCCTCGCAGTGGATTCCACTAGATTCGGAGCGACCGAGAATCAGGTTGCATAACATGGATGGCCAAGACGGGATTATCAAGCAAACAACTGAACCTGCCAAAATCGACTTCTCCTAAACTGTACACTTTTACAGTTACTGCTACGCCACTTGCATCAGACCAGCTGAACCAGCATATCCGTTGTGGACACTGTAAAGCTGATATTTCTCTCAAATTAGTTTACTCCCTTAACTTACAGTAAAACACCTCAGGCCCTACATTCATTTCCACTCACTGGAAAAATAAGGGCGGTAACATAATACAGCTAAAAATTCAGAGTAAAGAAAGGGAGGAAAAGGACACGTCTCCCCCCGTAGGTACATTTCGGCATTACAAGAACACCGACGGCGCGGGGTTGACGACGATGTGCCTGAGCGGGTTCGTGACGTCGCCGCCGCCAGCGTGCTTCACGAACTCCGTCGGCGTCAGGAAGTGGCCATGGCAGACGCACACGATCCTCACCTCCTCCCCTTTCCTGTACTTGTACAGGAAGCCGTCGATCTTCTTGCCGTTGGGTCCGTCCACCTTGGAGGAGACCATCGGCATGTCCTCCATCATGCTCTTCCGCAGGTCGCCGGTGCTCGTCGTGCGCATCGTGAGCGACCGGAGGGTTCGCAACGGCGGTTGCTCCCTGACTGTGCCGTTCGGCGGCTTCCCGGCCGGCGATGGCGACGGCGGCGGAAGGGATTTGTTCTGGTTGCTGGCACTACTATTATTGTTATTATCGGAAGATGTCTCCATGCTCGACGTGCTCCTCACATCAGCGCCATCACCGCTACCTGCACCAGTTGCAGAGGAGAAACATTGTCACATTTTCATATTGCAACATGTTAATAAAGATTCATATCCGAATGTGTTGCTTTTCATTTACTAATAATCCGTGCTTTTGAAGTTTTCAGCTGGAGAATTCAAATCATATAAACCAGCTTGGATAATGATTATCCTGAACAATCATAATCTGACGCTACCTAATTAATGACTCATACTAGCTCAGAAACTAGAAACATCAAACATGCCGTAGAAGGCATCTCTTCAGACCCTACGAACAAGAGCACAGCTTAAAAGAAAATCATAAATGACGTCGCTCGAAACCAACGCCAGGAGAAGAACACAAAATCCCATGTCCACGTACTAGAAGTATCAAGTTGCCTGAAAAAGGAATTCTCCATTTCTACTGTTCAATCAGCTATCAGCCAATTTGGCGAAAAAGGAGGCATCAACAAAGCTAGCGTTCTAACAAATTTATCTCAGTACATAAACACCATCAACCGTAATTTCAACGCAAATCACAACACCAAGCAAGATCCATCACAAAGAACACTTGACTTATTATTTAGATCCCCTGCCCATGCATGATGCATCAACTACCAAAAGAGACGAGCACAGACAAGACGGCATGACACCGACCTGCATGGATCATCAGGAGCTAGCCACCAGAAGAGGCAAACGAATAATTCAAGTAGAGAAACGCAATGAAACAGTAGGAATTACTGGCTGATTGTAATAAATAGTTCTATTAGTGCTAGGGAAGATGGTGGAAGCACGTGTATATATACCTTGCTCCGGCATGCTTGAGGAGGTGTTCCCCTGGGCGACGACCGAGCGCCGGAGCTGGAACGCGCTGGGGTACAGCGGCTCCTGGGCGTCGTCCCGGCTGCTGCCCCCTGACTTGCCGGAGTTCATGGAGTTGCGCCGCTCGAGCCGCTTGCGCTTGGCCTGGAGGCGCTTGAGGCTCTGCATCTCGCGCCGGCGCCACCGCTCCTCCTCGGTCTCGGTGGGCAGCGAGCTGGTGCGCATCAGCGGCGCCGGAGGGGGCGTGGCGGCGGCGAGGTCGTCGCTGCCGTAGGGCGTGCATACGGACGACGCGAGCGAGGATGACCGCACGAGGCGCGGCTTCTTGGCGTCCCGCCCGGAGTTGGCGCCGAAGCAGCCGCCCAGAGACAGCCCGAGGCTGAGCTCGACTACGTCGTCGGACTCGCCGGCACCGCCCCCCGCCTTATCCGAGGACGGGCCCTTCTCGCCGCCGAACCTGCCCAAGAAGTCCCGCGACGCCATGCCTGGCTGGCTGGCTGGCAGAGAGCAAGGAATTCTTGGCCGGGGCAGACGGTAACCCCTCCCCTGCCCGAGCTCCAAGAAACTCCAAATTCTTCAGGAACGCGTCGCCATTGCCGCGAATTCGTGCCGCTCAGGGCAATTCAGGGCGTCCGAAGGCAGAGGAAAGAACATCGCCCGGCGAGCGTGCCGGAAACGATCGACGAACACCAAGAAACAGAGCAGAATCCGCAGCAATCGATCAGATCCCTCCTACCCTCTCTACCCCCCTGTGCGCAGCCGCAGCGTGCGTGGGATCCTGGCGACAGAGAGGTGGATGGGAATGGAGAGGAGAGGAGAAGCCTGCGTGCGTGTCGCTCTAATCTCTCTCGTTACTCCATTAAACCGAGGCAAGGAAAAAATCCATGCGAATTGTTTGGAAATGGGCAGTTGGATGGGACTACGAGCGCGTGGAGGGCGGCCACGTGTCGGACAGAGGGTACACGTGTTGGATCCCGACAAGCTGAGCCGGTATCTTTGGCAGGCCACGGCTCGGCTCGGTTGGGACCGCGGTTGGTACTTGGACAACTGTGACGTGTCGAGGCCGCGTAGGGGCGTCCGGGCTGACACGTTTTGGGCTTCTCGCTGGGGACACGACTGTCAATACAGCGCAACTGTAGAGTATAGACTACTGTATTTTACGCACTAACGCCACACCGCAAGATGTACGAAGTACACAAGTTTTGGGCATGTTTGATTCGTCGATTCAAAAAACACAATAGTGAGAAAAACACAAAAATAAAATACAATGCACATGCAGAATAAATGATTAAAAATAAAAGAATTCTGTCCCCCAAAAAATTCTGTAAACCTGATAGTTTGGTTCACATGAAAGGAAAAGACACATCATTTTCTAATAAACATAGTAGAATCACATGACAAATTATTATTTTTTGAACGGAAAAGGTCCCGAAGGACCTAGAGAGCTGCAAGTAACAACACAACACAAGGCAGGTACAAATTTTTCACAGGACCCCTAGCAACACTCGCACTAAGAACCTGTAATTTAAAGACCCGTACTTTACAAAAAACACCCTAGAGAACAAACAAGAAAACCCATCAGGTCCTTAGGTGTCTCCGTCGTAGATCGATGACGTCCTCAAGGTGTGGAGCACGCCGAGGACGGAGGAAGGGATGCCCGAACCCTCGCTGTCGGCGAAGAAACCCTGCCTCCAGTCATCTCAAAGCCAACGGGGACGAACCACTTGTTGTCGACGAAACGCTGAGCTCCGACATAGGGGAGGAAGCTCCACCATTGTGGAGGAAACCCTGGGTCGCCATTCGACCAGAAAGGGCAGCAACCCGGCGACATCACCGTCACCATCAGACCACTGCGAGTCAACACCAGATGCAGCTCTACCTCTCCAGGCGACGAGCAGCATCGGGAAGCTCAAATCCTCTCCCTCGTCGCCATGTCCAGCCAAGAGAAAAGAGCCCAAACGCGGGCTACCCACCCGAAGTAGACGACACCCCCTTCTGAATCCACAAAGCAACAACACAACACCAACCTCCCCCTCGCCTCCATGGCCGACCGGAAGGAGCAGCACCACGTTGTAATTGCAGATCAGAAGAAGGCCAAGAACCAAGAACTTATTTGATGAGCTCCCGTTGGAGACCTCCTCTACATCGAACTCCCACCGGAGGAGCTAGCAAGAGAGTAGGCAGAGCGGCCCTCTGTCGCCGTGCAGAAATGCCGGAGGGAAGAACCCCAACAGGCAGCGGCCTTGAGGCAGCCGAACGCCACCCATCTTTCCTCCCTCGCCACCACGGTCTGCCAAGGAGAGGGTCAGCAACCGCCGACATAGGCACACCCTAGCAGGGGCCTTATTGAGGGAATAGTTGTCCATCGAGAACTCCAACACCACCACAGCAAAGACGACGGCGACGAGGGGGCAGCACAGCGACCGCCATGTCTGGCCCAGAGACACCGGCGGTTTCCACACGGCACAAGGCCGACAAACGGCACGCAGCCGAGATCTACAACTAGTATGTACAGGGGGCGCCGACGCCTCTCCTCGGCCTCTCTCTACCGGCACTGTCGGCATGTTCAGCCTCAGATCAGCCCGGCGCCCCAGAGATCCTTCTAGAGAACTGTAGCGAGGGGGAGGGGGAAGGGAAGATTCAGGGGACCGCCTGGTTCGTTGACAAAATATGATTAGGATGTTATTATGCCACTAAATACATTAGACCCTTTTTTGTGCATAGGATTTTGAAAAAAGGTTCATGTGGATCGAAAAAATCTTGGGTTTTCTTTAAAGCTTAGCTAAAAAATCATGTCTTTTTTTGTCAATTTATTTGGACCAAATCGATGAATCGGTGTAGTAAATTTCTTATTCTTATGTTATTCCTTCACTTTGCCTTTGAGACAAACAGACCCTTTATGGCTCCTTTGATTCATGGTGTTTCTAAAAAAATGCGTAGTATTGAAATCCTATAGAAAATTTTCTTTGGAAGCCTTCTGATTCATAGGGTTATATCTCATACTATAAATCTTCTAGGGGAAATTTCATTGAAAAATAATATTAGGTTAGACCTAATGAATAATTTATTCACCACAATCAAAGGGAATTCTTTTTTCCATAGGATTCAAGTAGACATAACATCCCAATCCTATATGATTCTCGTTCCACATTTTTTCTATCCTATGAATTAAACGAGCCCTTAGGCTTATTTGGTAGTAAGAAATGCATAAATATTGTACTCTCTCTGTTCAGAAATAAGTGACATGAATTTATCTAGATTCAGATATATCTATACACTAAAAACGTATATAGATACATCCGAATCTATACAAATGCAAGTCACTTATTTTCGGACGGAGGGAGTAGCATTTTCTCTTATAGGAAGAATAATTTAGACCATCATTACACCCATGGACATGCATACATGTATTAGTGGTTATTCAGACGAATACCCATAAATTTTGGCAAAACTTTCGAATCCTTTGACATAGCCATCATTTACGGATTAGTTCTTAGAAAAATATGTTGGTGTTGAACATAAGCATGAGGACGAGTTGGTGTAGTTGGTTAGAACACATGGAATTAGCACGTTCGTTGTATCAAATCCCACTACCTTCAATTAAATTTATTGATTTTTTTGTAACATGTTAATTTTGAATATCCATTGTCAAAAATCTTGGGCCCACCGTTGATCACACCCTACTATCTATAGGATTTCTAGTGAGAGCCTAAGCCTCATAGTACAAGTTTTCTTCTGTGCCTTGTATGAGCAACCTTCTCTCTCTTCAAATTCCTGCAAATTTTATGGGTGTGGATTCTTGGAGTTAAGTCAGGTGACTTCCAATCGACACGTCAAGCCTACACAAGGTGGGTCCACATGTCATCAGCTCAAAGTCACTCTTGTCTTAGAGTTAGGGAATCTGTATTGGAAAAATTCACGTGGAGTGCCTAAATAGGTACTCCTATATTCCTTTGGTCGTGTTTCCTATAGAATTTAAGAAGCCATGGCACTCCATATTCTTTTGAAAGTTATTTTTAGGATCCTTCGTTCCATGAAAACCATAATGCACGGTATGTAATATATTGAACATGTACATTAGAAAATACCTAGATGCATTCGGTAGATAAAGCTAAAACGGCTTATATTTCTAAACGGGGGAGTACAGTGCATGAGTTAAATGGCATGCATCGATACAATTTGGTTAGATACAAAAGACTAGATAACCGAATGAGTACAATGAGGAATAGCACCCTCTACCACCACCTGGCCACAATTCATGTTAATGTGTACTTTACAAACGGTCTGGGCAAGTATCATCTAAATTGTTAAAATTTCAGAGAGCGTGAACGATTTTTGACGAAGAAAAGAGTTGATCCAGTTAATAAGGGAAACGGGATCAAAAACCATACATCGTGTGGTTAATTTAGGAGAACCGACAAAACCGTACACTATAAAGCGTGAACGATTTAATTGTTTGTATTTTGTGTGTTTTCTCTGCTACATCTTTTTGGACAATGGTGCACTATAAATTATCTCCGTGGTCTCCTACTGAATCGTAATTTAGATTCCACACAAAGTTTGAAGATAGTGTCGTGATTTGGCTAACAAAAAAATACCGATATTTCTAGTTCTCTTAGTAACTTACAAACGAACCGGTCAAATAACTCACTAAGATGGTGCTCATGTTTATATTTTAAAATCTCATGCCATTTAGGACACATTATGATGAGTATTCAGTTTAAATAGGCAATGAATTCTTTAATTAGCATGGTTTTCTTGCCGACAAGATAAAAAATCTGAACCTCTGAATGGCTTGCATCTTGCGGGGACTCCCTACCTTTTAAGAAGACATTATACGTAGCAGAATTAGAAATATTCTATATTTCTATATATCAGAAATATTGGTCAAAGCTTTTTCCAACGAAGAAAGGCGGTAAACCGATATGTATTTTTTTAGACGGAAGGCTCGAAATGAGCCCGGCTTTGAATTAACGAAGCCAACAACCGGCTAGGAGTTACAACACGAGTTACAACACACACAGGCCCAGAGCGCTCACAGAACACAACAAAAGACAGCACAGAAAACATCAAGCCAGAGCGCCAGCTTCGTCTAAGATTAGGGAGCCTTGTCTTTTGATGCACCGGAGAAATCTCGACCAAGTCCGCACCAACATGCCTCCACCACACCGAGACTGTATCCCATGGGGAACTCACCGCTGGATCAGCAACCTAGTAGAACCTAAGGAGCCAAAGGAGGGGGGGTCTTGCGCGACTCCAAGAAGGTGAATGGCGCAAGAATGCGTCATCGTCGTCAGTAGGGATCGAGGTCCTGCAAAGCTTTCACCCAGACCGGAAACCACCACCCCTAGACCTCGGGCTAGGGCCAGACCTACAACATAGCATCTTCCCCTGGCATTGGGAATAGCCCACCGGCAACGGCTACGACCAGACGCCCCCTAGCAGAGCCCCCCAAGGCACTAGAGGAGACTGATGTCTACACACTTCTATCCTTGTAGACAGTTGTTGGGCCTCCAAGTGCAGAGGTTTATAGAACAACAACAAGTTTCCCTTAAGTGGATTACCCAAGGTTTATCAAACTCAGGGAGGAAGTGGTCAAAGGTATCCCTCTCAAGCAACCCTGCAATCAAGATACAAGAAGTCTCTTGTGTCCCCAACACACCCAATACACTTGTCAGGTGTATAGGTGCACTAGTTCGGCGAAGAGATAGTGAAATACAAATGGTATGGATAATTATAAGTGGTAACGGTGCCAGAAAATAGCTTGATGGCGTGGAAGAGACTAAAGGCAAACTGAAATAAAGATGGCAGCAAGCAAACATGTAACAGATTTAGTTGCAAATGGTGTTTCAATGTTTAGAAACAAGGCCTAGGGATCATACTTTAACTAGTGAACACTCTCATATAAATATCTTCTCTTTATGATACTACTCTAAACTACTCTCCGATTGAACACTCTAATCCATGGTACGGCTATAACAACACTCCTCAAAGTTCGCTTTCCCTATCTAGATAACCCCACACTGTCACCTTGAGCACTAGATGGTTCCAACAAACACCACAATTTCATAGAAATATCCAACTCCAAATATAACTCATAACAAGTAATTGTAATCTCTAGCCTAAGTGTCACCATGGTGTGCACGTTGTCACTTTCACACACATGGGGAGAGCAGAGATCTATTAAAGCACTTGAGTAGCAAGGTAGATCTACTTCATTACAAAGCTCATGATCACAATATGATCATGCATAGAGAAATGAACACATAGCTACCGGTAGAACCCTTAGCCTCGAGAGAGAACTACTCTCTCCTCATCATGGGAATCAGCAACGGTGATGGAGATGGTGGTGGAGATCGATGGAGATGGCTCCGGCGGCACTTCCCCGTCCCGGCAGGGTGCCAGAACAGAGACTTTCTGTCTCTCGAATCTCCCCTTCGGTGGCGGCGGTGTTGCGGAACTTTTCATGGCTGGAGGCTGTTCTATTTTAGGGTTTTCGTCCCAGGGGCATCTTATAGGCGAAGGGGCAAGGTCAGTGGCCGGCTAGGGGGCCTACACCATGCCCTGGCGCGGCCTAGGGCTGCCCGTGCCAAGAGGTGGTGTGGCCGCCCTGTGACCCCCCTTCGTCTCTCCTTGGGACTCCATGTGTCTTCCGGTAAAATATCAACTTTGCCTTTTGTCCGGTCCAATTCCGAGAATATTCATTTTTTGACTTTCCTAAAACCAAAAATAGCAGAAAACAGGCAGTTGGCACTATGACATCTTGTTAATAGGTTAGTCCAAGAAAGTGTATAAAAGGTACTCCAAAGTGTGGACAAAACATAAGAAAGTAGATAAAAACCAAGCATGGAACATCAAAAATTATAGATACGTTTGCAACGTATCAACATCCCCAAGCTTAACTCTTGCTCGTCCTCGAGTAGGTAAGTGATAAAAAGAAAGAATAATTTTTGAGGTGACATGCACCATCATAAACTTGATCAAAGTATTTGTAAAACATTGATAGCTGGGATCATAGTACTTTAACATAGCATGAAAGATAAAGTTCTAACAATAGGACATAGCAACTATGTTGTAACATGAAAAGGCACAAACAAAAGATTCATAAATAACAATGCTTTGCAAGACGTTTGTTTGTTTCACATAAAGAAAACATAGCATAATGGCATTCAGCTTGTCCCTCATGGAGTAGCAAATCATAATTGCATAGGACACCTTCAAAGTTCATAAAGGTGACTAGATACAAATAGTTTAAGAACAAGCAATATCAAAGTTATGCATCAATCAACAAGTCTTGGGAAAATGCACATAGAACTAAGAATGTCCACTATGCTCTCAAAATAGGTGCATAAAGATAGAAGGTGGAGACTCAACATAAAAGTAAAAGAAAGTCCTTCATAGAAGGAAGCAGGGATTCAAGTTTCATAAAGAGCTAGATCTATGTGTAGTAATGCTAGTACGGGTAGAACACACGAGATGTAGCGTGTGGGCGTTGATCTTTTAGTTGTTACCCTCCCATGTGTACTTGTGTATACCGTAGTAATGCTTGATGAAGCGGCCCCCAACCGACTTTACGCGTTCATTCGCGAGACTGGTCCACGCTTGACATACGGCTTGTACCGTATAAAGTGGCTTAGTGGGGTTTCTGTCTCTCTCGCATTAGGTGGTATACTATTTTCAACGGAGGGCCCTGAAAGGGGTGTAGTAGAGACAACTACTTGATCAATGTTGTGCTGAAAGTTCGTAGGTAAGAACGGTTCTTGTGCGAAAGCCCATTCAGCCACGTAAAACATGCAAAGATAAAGTAGAGGTATCTAACTTTGTTTTGCAGGGGGCGTTGTTTTGTGATATGGTTGTGGCAAAGGTAAAGTCATTATCTTATGTCACGTAAGTAGATAGTCACGGAGGTGATGGACTACCACGCCGGAATGACACCGGTACCCTGGTGTCTACGGCACCGGAACCCTGGCGCCGGAATGCGGTGACGACGGATGGAGATCATGATGTGAAGGACCGTATCACATCGCATTTACATTCAATGTTATTGTTTGTATATCTTATTGTGTGCTAGTATTAGATACTCGACGGTAGCCTAATAAGATGATCCCTGTTAAAATTACCAACGATTGTGTTCCCCCTTAGTGTGCACCATCAAGAAAGTTCTTCGGTATGAGGCAGGCCGTGATGATCGGGTGTCAGACATATCTACATTCGCATATAGTGGGTGTAAGCCATGTTGCACAGCGAATACACTAAGGTTGAGTTGGCGAGCCTAGCATGTATAGACATGGCCTCAGAACACGGATGGTCGAAAGATCGAGCACGAGTTGCATGAATGATGTAACTGACGTTTAGCATCCACCCTTGAACCCACATTGATGGCCGTGATGATCGGGGGAGATGTGGCTGATAGGGGTCATGTTATCACTAGGAACCCTTCTGGGGATAGGTGTTTCTGAGTGGAGTTATTATTAACTCATTTAATTATAAACTTAGTCTAAATTCCTTTTGCAATTATAAATGTAGATGGCTCATCGTGAAGCTTACTTTGTCATTGAGGATTGGGTAAAGGGTGAGAAACTTAGACTTGATGGATCCAACTTCCCTAGTTGGCTTGTGCGCCTGAATGATCTCCTTACTAGGAATCATGTGGTAGACTACATATGCCGCACAATGGATTTGACTGAGCCAGACTACTATGAGACCCCACAAGAGCTGGCAGACCGCTACTATCATCAAGAGATGTCCACCTACATTCAGATAATAATGCGTTACGGGATGGTGGATGAACTACATCCGCTCATGGGTGATCTTGATCCATATTCAATGGTGGATCAGCTGAGAGCAGTGTTCATAGGCCATGTGCGCATGTGGAAGCACGAGCTGCTTGGAAGTTCCTTTCCATATAGATGGAGGAGCATACATGTTTGAAGGGTCACTTGGAGCGCATGCTTGATGCACACATGAGACTGGTTCACTTCGTGGATTACTGGATGGCTGATCCATTTGTGATAGGTGTATTGCTTCGATCGTTGCCTCCCAGCTACGAAGGACATGTCCGGAGTAGCATCATGAGTGGTGATACAGAAACATTGGATTTCCATGAGTTCATATTACGTTCCAGGAACGTAAAGGTTGAACCAATCACCGGAGAGGTCATCGATGAAAAAGGTATATATTTTATATACAGTTTTATAAATGTTATAATCTTGCAAATACATTTGCAGTGTTAAGTATATCTGATACTTGTTCTGTTTTGCTGAAAACAGGTCCTTCTGCATGAGAGGTGCTTGCTGGAGAGGAGGTGACGTTGCGTGTTGATGGCGAGCATGATGATGATGGCCGACGACACTCTCTCTCGACATTTATCATTTAGTTCGTGTTTAGAATGATTATTGTAATCAAGAGATTGTAAACTTCTTTAGTGTGTCTCACACTTCGTGAGACGGTTATTCATATGAGTTTGTAACAAACAGTTGTTCCACTTTTATGAATGATTTCTATTCGTGTTCATATCTTGTTTGATTATATGTGAATTATCCTTGTTATTTGAAACTGATTGATAATGTATGAACATTTGTAAAATATTAAAATGCCTTAAAATACCCAAAATAAATGATATTTCATTATGGAATGAAAACCATTGTTTAAATTCAAAAGTTATATTGATAATATGTGAAAGTCATTTGATTTCTTATCACATATAAATCATGTCTAAGTTCGGCAATATAACTTGAACACCAAGTATTATTTGAATACAAAGTGTTTAATGAATTGTTAAAAGTTAATACATATTCGATGTATTGTGTTTTAATGAAAATGATAATTATCATTAAATGATTGTTTGAATGTGTAAAGAAGTTTACCAAAGGAAACATGAATATGAAAATATTTGATTTGATCAAAGAGTTTCATCAACAAAGGGTATAAATATAAAAGAGAATCTAATTACTATGATTTGATCAATAGTAATGAAATTCGAATTTATAAGAATGGCATAAAAGTAATTGTGAAATGCAAAGCGTTTTGAAACGTCAAAATGCAAAGCATCACAATGTGATATTAGATATCAAAGGGGGTGAATAGAAGGCACCAGATAAATCGTTGTAGTATAGATGTAGAGACCATTAGTTAGAAATAGTTAGCACTCAATAGTGAACCATTTGAATTCGTGAAAGCGGCTCCATATCTAGTATGGATCGTTGTAAAAGTTTTGGTGTTATTCGATATAACCAAAACAATGGCGAATAAGTCCTTGTAGAGTATTCATTGGAAACTTTGAATACCAAATCCATAGCTGAAACCAAAAGAGAAGCAAAATTGGTATTGCTTGGATTTTGGTACATTCTTGAGAAAGCTCACTTTTAGTGATATTTCTCAATTATGGAGCAAATGGAAGATAGTGTAAAACACGATGAGGATTCAAAACCCTGCATCAGAATGTTGAGAAGCGCAACGGACAACGTTCCTAAACGATTCTCTTCATAGAAGGAAAGAATCAATGATATTGATCATTGTGTTTTCCCCACTAGTGTTTTCACTACATGAAGTAGGATTCAAAATGTAATCCATATCTTATATGGAGACATTTGTGAATCATTTGTCATGATTATTGGAATATTACATACCTACGAACTACTAAGGAAATAATGGCAAACTAGAATTATGAGAAATCCTAAAAGCAAAATTCACTTGAGATTAGAAAGAAATTCGTTGCTAAATCTTACAAGTAAAGGGATTACTTGGAATTTTCCCAAATGACTGCAAAGCCATAATGGAAAAAGGGGTGAATGACAAAAGCACAAATTTTCAAGTGTTGGAAAAATTCAAATGAATTTGATTCATGTGTGCTAAATGTCTAGTGGATTTAAAACTAGTAATAGTACTAATATCTCATAGTAAATCTCCAAGTTTGATATTTGATCAAAGGATTTTGAAGTTATTCAAAATAGTGAGTGGATATGCAATTTGCATAAAATTGAGTGGGAGCTATGAAAGTCTTCCTGAAACAATATGTGATAGACATATTTTTAAGTGGGAGCAATATAAGTCTCAAATTCAAAAATGTAGGAACATATTTTGAGTGGGAGCTTATAGGAGTAATTCTTAAGTATGTTAAGAATGAAAGTGCAACTACTTATGAATAATGATTTATAAGATGTAGAAGTTGACAATAGGTGTATTATGATATTATGTAGTATTCCTTAAGGGATTCTAAAAGGGGTTCCAGAATAGAAGTTAATTAAGGAACTGGTCCTTAATAACTCAAATTAGGAATAGTATTAAGTTTAACATCAATGGTTGATAGGAAGAAAAGGATGATCGTCATCCACTATGTTGAGACATAGGTTCTTTCTTATAAAACCATGATGATAACTTAACATAATATGTAATCCAATAAGGAACATTTGAAAGTGATTAAGTTTGAATCACGGAACATTGAGGTGAGTTTGTCCGCAGTGTCTAGTAGAGAACTGCAAACATGTTTTCCAAATCCATAAAGGATGACATATCTTAAAACATAAAGGGTTATGTTATAAGGGAATATGTTGGAAACTCCTATAAATACCGATTAAAGTCAAGTAGGAAGCGAGGTAAACAAAGACATCAAAAGTTGCACTTCGATGAATACATTTATAATAATAGATAAGGGTACCATCTAAAGTGTTGTGTAATGTTATGGCGGGGCTAGTTCGCTTTTAACGTAGAATGATGTCCCAGGGCACAGTGCCCATGAGAAAGCCCTCGATGTTGATCTAACGTCACTGTAGGCTCCTGGAATCAGGCCTCGTTCTGCTGCCATAACGACAATGCATACACACAGATGTTATCATGTGATGATAAAGTATTAATGTCAATCAAGGTGACATTAGTAAGTTGTAAAGGATTTGGGACTGTAAAGTACAGGCCCAAGACTCAACCTCTTCCATGAGCAAGCATGTTCGGGGTACCGGATATATGGTGCCAATTATTGAGAACAAATGCAACTAGTGTATTTGTACTCTAGTGCAAGTGGGAGACTGTTGGAAATATACCCTAGAGACAAATAGTAGTAAGGACTATTATCATATTTCATATAGTTTATGATTAAGTTTTATATCATGCTATAATTGTATTGAGTGGAAACATGAATACAGGTGTGATATATAAACAACCAGGGTTTCCCAGTGAAACTCTAGTCACTAGTTCATTTGTCAACAGATGATCATGTTTCCTGATCATGTGGCATTTATGCCAGTTGGAAATGGAGTCATCTCATTCCGAGAATGAGATGATGAACCAATACCCAACCTAAACATCGTGACCCGATCATGTTACAAAGTTCAAGTTACGATGATTAGAAATGGATCCTTGTAGACTATTCCTTAGACCGTGAGGCTATATCAATCACTCTCTCCCGAGAGTGCTTAGATAGCATCAAGCGCCACTTGGTAATACAGTGGTTATAAAGGTGTGTTCAGGTACTCAGAGGAAACCGTAGAGGCAATATATGTCAAGAGCGGGATTTATCCGTCCATGTGATAGGAAGATACTCAAGGGCCCACTCGGAGAAGTTGTATCCAATAGTTGTGCAGCATGTGATTTGATCACGGGGATATCACTTGTTGGAACGAGTCAAGTAGCGTTGTTCGGTAACGAGATTGAACACGACATGGTGATGTCATTGATCAGATCTCGGGTAATGCAAGTATCGAGTGACAAAGGGAATAAGACACGACTGTCCTGGTTCAAACGATGAAAGATCTTCGTGGAACGCACAGGGGTCACATGGCCATCCAGGTCCCTCTGTCGATCATTGGTGCGGGAGTGTCCCGACCATGTCTGGAGTGTTCCCGAAGCATGGGCTATCACGCTTAAGGGCTTGATGATGCTTAGAGAGTGTTTATAGGATCGGTGGAATTGTCAAAGAATAGTAGAGAGAAAACCGGAAGGGTTTCGGTAAGTTCGGAGGATGTCCAGAGTGGAGGTGGAAGGTGTTTGATGGCTCTGTGTATGGTGCCCAGAAAAGTGCTGGTGCGATGATGATGTAGAGCTCGTTGGGAACCCCAAGAGGAAGGTATGATGAGCACAGCAGCAAGTTTCCCTCAGTTATGAAACCAAGGTTTAATCGAACCAGTAGGAGCAAGGAAACACCCCAAAGGTGTTACTAGCTGAGCTTTGGCAGGGCGCACTACCGGTGCTAGTAGCAACATGGAGACCTGCACAACACAACCACAGAACTTTGTCCCCAACTTGCGATGAGGTTGTCAATCTCACCGTGTTTTGCGGAAAACAAAGGATTAAACGTATCGAATGGAAAGAAGTAAAAGTTTGTAGAAAGTAAAGACAAAGAAGAAACAGTTTATAGATTGTATGTAAAGAAAAGGACCGGGATCCATAGTTCACTAGAGGTGGCTCTCCTTAGATAGATAACATGCTGGGTGAACAAATTGTAGCGGGGCAATTGACAAACATCGAGAAAGCAATACATGCATATATTAATCATCTTGACTCCTTTGAGATTCAATTGGGCATTACAACATTATACATAGACCGCCATCCAACTGCATCTATGACTAATAATCCACCTTCAGGTTATCATCCGAACCCCCTCTAGTATTAAGTTGCAAGCAACAGATTATTGCTTTACGAACTGCGTGTAAAGTAAACAATACAATTGTTCTATGAACAAAGGATTGTTGTTTTCTCCCTAGTAGCAACAACACATCTAGTACCTTAGAGATTTGATGGGTTCGTAGCATGGAAAACAAAAAAATTCTACCACAAGATCGAACAAAACCCAGATCTAATCTAGATAAAAGCCAAGATCTAATCTATTAGACATGAGCAACGAGATAGATCTGTACTAACCCTCGTAGAACCGAAAGCGTTACGAGATTAGATCTCGGGGTTGACGTAGTCGATCACTTGCCGATCTCAAGATCGTGTGGACGATCCTTCCGGCGCCGCGTTCCGGCAGCGCTTCCGCAGTCGGTCACACGTGCGGAGTCGAAGCAGACCTTCCTCTCCCTGTTCCAGCAAGCAGCGAAGGTAGTAGATCTTCTCCACGGAATCCCAGCAGCACGACGGTGTGGTGGTGGTGGTGGAGGAGAATTCTGCAGGGCTTCGCCTAAGCCGGAGCAGAGCGAAGGAAGAGGAGAGAGGCGGCGGCTAGGGCTTGTTATGGGAGAGAGCTAGGAGGGGGCGCTTCCTCCCCTCTATTTAAAGGAGGGAGGCGAACCATGGGAGGGGGAGTCCTAGTAGGACTCCCCTCCTTGGCCGGCGGGTTGGGAAGGGGGGGAGGAGTCCTCCTCCCCCACGAATCCGTGTCTAGCCCCCACAAGGTTTCCTTGACCCTTTCTTGGTTTTGAAGCAAACTCCAAGAAATCTTTCTAGAACCTTCCAGAACATTCTGAAACCTTCTAGAATCTCCATACAAACACTCCGGAACATTTCCTAACTTAGAAAATGATCCCCAATATATGAATCTTATTCTCCGGACAATACGGATCTCCTCGTGATGTCCCGGATCCAATCCGAGACTCCGAACAACATTCGGTCTCCAACGCATATTCCATATCTACTTAAAACAACTTCGAACCTTAAGTGTGTCACCCTACGGTTCGTGAATATGTAGACATGATGGAGACACCTCTCCGATCAATAACCATCAGCGGGATCTGGAGATCCATAACGGCTCCCACATACTCAACGATGACTTCATGATCGATAGAACCATTAACATACGAAACCAATTCCCTTTGTCACATGATATTCTACTTATCTGAGGTTTGATCGTCGATATCTCCATACCTAGTTCTACCTCGTTACTGATAAGTACTCTTTACTCGTTCCATGTTATGTCATCCCTTGTGACCTAGTCACATGCTTGCAAGCTAACTAGATGACATTCCACCGAGAGGGCCCAGAGCATATCTATTCATCATATGGATGGACAAATCCCAATCTTGATCCATGCGCTTCAACACATACTTTCAGAATACCCAATGACACCTTTATAACCACCCAGTTACAAAGCGGTGTTTGATGTCATCAAAGTACCCATCCGGTGATGGTGATTAACATAACCTCATGGTCGAAGGATTAGGTTACTATGCATTTGAAAGCTTACAGCAATACGAACTTAATGACTTGATCTTATGCTACGCTTACTATGGATGTGTGTCCATCACATCATTCTCCTAATGATATAACCTTGTTATTAATGACGTCCAATGTCCATGATCATCATTTAATCAACAAGCTAGTTTCACAAGAGGCTTACTAGGGACTCTTTTATGTTTACAAAACACACATGTATCAGTGTTTCCTTATAATACAATTATAGCATGGGATGTAAACATTCATCATAAACACAAAGATATAATAATAACCACTTTTATTATTGCATCTTGGGCATATCTCCAACAGTCTCCTACTTGCACTAGAGTCAATAATCTAGATTACATGGTAATATACCTAACACCCATGGCGTTCTGGTGTTGGTCATGCTTTCCTCTAGGGAGAGGTTTAGTCAACGGATCTGCCATATTCAGATCAGTGTGTACTTTGCAAATCTTTATGTCACCATCTCGGACATACTCGTGAATAGCATGGAAACGTAGCTTGATGTGCTTCAGCTTGCTATGTGACCTTGGCTCCTATGCATTAGCTATGGCACCTGTGTTGTCACAGTAGATGGCCATCAGGTCCAACGCACTGGGAACCACGCCAAGTTCAGTAATGAACTCCTTCATCCATATGGCTTCTTGTGCAGCCTCCAAAGCAGCTATGTATTCCGATTCAGTTGAAGATTTCGCCACAACGCTTTGCTTGGCACTCCTCCAGCTCACTGCAGCACCATTCAAAATAAATACGTATCCAGACTGTGACTTCGAGTCATCTGGATCAGTGTTCCAACTAGCATCAGTGTAACCATTTACAACAAGCTGTTCATCACCTCCATAAGAAAGAACCATATCCTTAGTCCTATTTAGGTACTTTAGGATATTCTTGACTGCTGTCCAGTGCTCCATTCCAGGATCACTTTGATATCTGCTAGTCAAACTAACAGCATGTGCTATATCCGGTCTTGTACACAGCATGGCATACATGATAGAACCTATGGCCGAGGCATAGGGAATATTATTCATCTTTTCTCTATCTTCTGTCGTAGCCGGACTTTGAGTCTTACTCAAGGTCTTACCTAACAACATGTGCACGAACCCTTTCTTGGTCTCTTCCATTCTAAACTTCTTTAGAACTTTGTCTAAGTATGTACTTTGTGAAAGTGCTATTAGGCGTCTTGATCTATCTCTATAAATCTTGATGCCTAGAATATATGCCGCTTCGCCAAGATCCTTCATTGAAAAACTATTATTCAAATAGGTTTTAACGCTATTAAGAAGTTCTATATCATTCCCAATCAACAATATGTCATCTACATATAGTACTAGGAATGCTACAGAGCTCCCACTCACTTTCTTGTAAATACAAGCTTCTCCATAAGTTTGTATAAATCCAAAGTTTTTGATTACTTTATCAAAACGTTGATTCCAACTCCGGGATGCTTGCTTCAGTCCATAAATGGAGCGCTGAAGTTTGCATACCTTGTTAGCATCACTAGGATCGACAAAACCCTTGGGTTGTACCATATACAACTCTTCCTCAACGTCACCATTAAGGAATGCCGTTTTGACATCCATCTGCCAGATTTCATAATCGAAATATGCAGCGATTGCTAACAAAATCCTCACAGACTTTAGCTTCGCTACTGGTGAGAAAGTCTCATCGTAGTCAACTCCTTGAATTTGTCGGAACCCTTTCGCGACAAGTCGAGCTTTATAGACAGTAACATTACCATCAGCATATGTTTTTCTTTTGAAAATCCATTTGTTCTCGACAGCCTTACGGCCATCCGGTAAATCCACCAAAGTCCATACTTGGTTTTCGTACATGGATCCCATTTCGGATTTCATGGCTTCTAGCCATTTGTCGGAATCTAGGCTCACCATAGCTTCTTCATACGTCGCAGGGTCATCAGTGTTGTCCACCAACATGACGTTCAAGGCAGAGTCATACCAATCAGGAGTGGTACGAACCCTTGTTGACCTGCGAGGTTCAGCAGTAACTTCGTTCGAAGTTTCATGATCAGCATCATTAGCTTCCTCTCCAGTTGGTGCAGGCGGCACAAAAACATCTTCCGGTGCTGCGCTACTCTCAACTCCGAGAGAAGGTTCAATAACCTCGTCGAGTTCTACTTTCCTTCGAGTCACTTCTTTCGAGAGAAACTCCTTCTCAAGAAAGGATCCATTCTTGGCAACGAAAACTTTGCCTTCGGATCTATGATAGAAGGTATACCCAATTGTTTCTTTCGGGTATCCTATGAAGATGCATTTCTCCGCTTTGGGTTCAAGCTTATCAGGTTGTAACTTCTTTACATACGCTTCGCAACCCCAAACTTTAAGGAATGACAACTTAGGTTTCTTACCAAACCACAATTCATACGGTGTCGTTTCAACGGATTTAGATGGTGCCCTATTTAAAGTGAATGCGGCTGTCTCTAATGCATAGCCCCAAAACGATAGCGGTAAATCTGTAAGAGACATCATAGACCTAACCATATCTAAGAGAGTTCGATTACGATGTTCGGACACACCATTACGCTGTGGTGTTCCCGGCGGTGTCAACTGCGAAAGTATTCCACATTTCTTTAAATGCATGCCAAACTCATAACTCAGATATTCACCTCCGCGGTCAGAACGCAGAAACTTAATCTTCTTGTTACGATGATTTTCCACTTCACTTTGAAATTTCTTAAACTTCTCGAAAGTTTCGGATTTATGTTTCATAAAGTAGATATACCCATATCTACTTAAGTCATCCGTGAAAGTGAGAACATAACGATATCCACCACGCAATGCTACACTCATTGGACCGCACACATCGGTATGTATTATTTCCAATAAGTCTGTAGCTCGCTCCATTATCCCAGAGAATGGAGTCTTAGTCATTTTTCCCATTAGACATGCTTCGCATCTTTCAAGTGATTCAAGAAGTCCATCAGAATGGAGTTTCTTCATACGCTTCACTCCAATGTGACCAAGACGACAGTGCCACATGTATGTAGAATTATCATTCAATTTTATTCGTTTAGCATCTATGTTGTGAACATGTGTATCACTACTATCGAGATTCAATAAGAATAAACCATTCATCTCTGGTGCATTACCATAAAAGATATTACTCATATAAATCGAACAACCTTTATTCTCAGACTTAAAAGAGTAACCGTCTCGCAATAAACAAGATCCAGATATAATGTTCATGCTTAACGCAGGCACCAAATAACAATTATTTAAATTTAAAACTAATCCCGAAGGTAGATGTAGAGGGAGCGTGCCGACGGCGATCACATCAACCTTGGAGCCATTTCCAACGCGCATCGTCACCTCGTCTCTTGCCAATCTTCGTTTATTCCGCAGCTCCTATTTCGAGTTACAAATATGAGCAACCGAACCAGTATCAAATACCCAGGCACTACTACGACTACTAGTAAGATACACATCAATAACATGTATATCGAATATACCTTTCTTCTTGATGTTGCCGTTCTTCAGATCTGCCAGGTACTTGGGGCAGTTACGCTTCTAGTGACCAGCACCCTTGCAGTAGAAGCACTCAGTTTCAGGCTTAGGACCAGCCTTGGGCTTCTTAGCAGGTGCAGCAGCTTTCTTGCCGTCCTTCTTGAAGTTGCCCTTTTTCTTAGGCTTGCCCTGTTTCTTGAAATTGGTGGTCTTATTGACCATCAACACTTGGTGCTCCTTCTTGATCTCCACTTCAGCAGTTTTCAGCATGGACGATAGTTCAGGCAACGTCTTGTTCATGCAGTGCATATTGTAGTTCATCACAAAGTTCTTATAACTCGGTGGCAGTGATTGGAGGACACGGTGAATCCCTAACTCATTAGGAATCGTTATCCCCAACTCTTGGAGCTTGTTTGCGTGCCCAGACATGGTGAGCACGTGCCCGCTAACGGAGCTTCCCTCTTCCATCGTGCAGGTAAAGAACTTTTTGGAGGCCTCATAGCTCTCCACGGCCACGTGAGTCTCAAAAATGAGCTTGAGCTCCTTAATGATCTCGAACGGGTCGTGGTGCTCAAAACGCTTCTGGAGTTCCATTTCTAAACCGTATAGGATGGCACACTGAACTGTGGAGTAATGATTTTTCTGAGTGGCGTAAACATTCTTTACGTCATCGGTGGCATCATCTGCAGGTGGGTCACCTAGCGGTGCTTCGAGCACATAGGTCATCTGACCAGCCCTGAGGACAATCTTCAGACCACGGAGCCAGTCCGTGAAGTTGCTTCCATTGTTCTTAAGCTTTTCTTTCTCTAGGAACGCATTGAAATTGATGGAGAGATTCGCCATAATCTACAACAAATTTGCAAGTAGTTTAGACTAAGTTTATGATAAATTGAGTTCTACTTTAATTCTTAAATTAACTAGGTGAACTCCCACTCAAAACAACATCCCTCACATTGTCTTAGTGATTACACGAACCAAGTCCACTACACCAAGTCCGATCTTCACGAGAGAAGATGTAGTTTCATCGGCGAACAATCTTCATGTTCATCATATCACTTATATGATTCATTCTCTACCTTTCGGTATTCCGTGTTCCGAGACCATGTTTGTACATGCTAGGCTCGTCAAGATTAACCTTAGTTTCCGCATGTGCAAATCTGGCTTGCACCCGTTGTATGCACACGTAGAATCTATCACATCGGATCATCACGAGATGCTTCGAGACGACGAGTCTTAGCAACAGTGCCAACTAAGGACGAACACTTTATTACTTGAAATTTAGTGAGAGGGATCATCTTATAATGCTACCGTCGCGATCTAAGCAATACAAGATGCATAAAGGATTAACATCACAGGCAATTCATAATTAGTGTGATATGATATGGCCTTTTCTTCTTATGCCTTTGATCTCCATCTCCAAAGCACGGACATGATCTCCATCATTACCAGCATTGCGTCAAGGTCAGTGGCGCCGCTTCATGGTTGTCCATCATCACCAGCAATTATTACAACTGCTTGGAATAAAGCTATTACAAGATTAATAGACACGCAGGTCTTAACAGAATTAAAGACAACCATTAGGCTCCTGCCGATTGCCATATTACAACAAGGATCATTGCATACATCAAATATAATCACAATCACATGATGGACATATCACATCACAAAACCCCTGCAAAAACAAGTTAGACGCCTCTAATTTTCTTTGCAAGTTTTACATGGTTTGGGGCTTTCGAATAAGAACGGATCTTACCTACGAAACTGAACCAGAACGTTGATACAAGTGCTATCAAGTGCAAAGTGTAGATTGGATCTATACTATGATGGGAGATACAGACACCCGCAAAGTCACTTGTGCAAAGCAAGTTACACGTCAAGCGTGGAGCAAGTCTCATGTGCAATGACATGTAAGGTTAGCCCGAGCCGCTTCATCCCACCATACCGCAAGATGCAAAGTACACAAAGCAAAAGACGGCACGAGCACCAACGCCCACAACATCATTGTGTTCTACTCGTGCAACAGATCTACGTATAGACAAGGCTCTGATACCACTGACGGGTTCGTAGCATGGAAAACAAAAAATTTCTACCGCAAGAACGAACAAAACCCAGATCTAATCTAGATAAAAGCCAAGACCTAATCTATTAGACATGAGCAACGAGATAGATCTGTACTAACCCTCGTAGAACCGAAAGCGTTACGAGATTAGATCTCGGGGTTGATGTAGTCGATCACTTGCCGATCTCAAGATCGTGTGGACGATCCTTCCGGTGCCGCGTTCCGGCAGCGCTTCCGCAGTCGGTCACACATGCGGAGTCGAAGCAGACCTTCCTCTCCCTGTTCCAGCGAGCAGCGGAGGTAGTAGATCTTCTCCACGGAATCCGAGCAACACGACGGTGTGGTGGTGGAGGAGAATTCTGCTGGGCTTCGCCTAAGCCGGAGCAGAGCGAAGGAAGAGGAGAGAGGCGGCGGCTAGGGCTTGTTATGGGAGAGAGCTAGGAGGGGGCGCCCCTCCCCTCTATTTAAAGGAGGGAGGCGCGCCATGGGAGGGGGAGTCCTAGTAGGACTCCCCTCCTTGGCCGGCGGGTTGGGAAGGGGGGAGGAGTCCTCCTCCCCCATGAATCCGTGTCTAGCCCCCACAAGGTTTCCTTGACCCTTTCTTGGTTTTCAAGCAAACTCCAAGAAATCTTTCTAGAACCTTCCAGAACAT
The DNA here is from genome assembly GCA_916181665.1 of Avena sativa. Classification (NCBI taxonomy): domain Eukaryota; kingdom Viridiplantae; phylum Streptophyta; class Magnoliopsida; order Poales; family Poaceae; genus Avena; species Avena sativa. Next base: position 42,401,789 of record OV702287.1, on the reverse strand, counting down.
TCCGAAACCTTCTAGAATCTCCATACAAACACTCCGGAACATTTCCTAACTTAGAAAATGATCCCCAATATATGAATCTTATTCTCCGAACAATTCCGGATCTCCTCGTGATGTCCCGGATCCAATCCGAGACTCCGAACAACATTCGGTCTCCAACGCATATTCCATATCTACTTAAAACAACTTCGAACCTTAAGTGTGTCACCCTACGGTTCGTGAATATGTAGACATGATGGAGACACCTCTCCGATCAATAACCATCAGCGGGATCTGGAGATCCATAACGGCTCCCACATACTCAACGATGACTTCATGATCGATAGAACCATTAACATACGAAACCAATTCCCTTTGTCACACGATATTCTACTTATCCGAGGTTTGATCGTCGGTATCTCCATACCTAGTTCTACCTCGTTACTGATAAGTACTCTTTACTCGTTCCATGTTATGTCATCCCTTGTGACCTAGTCACATGCTTGCAAGCTAACTAGATGACATTCCACCGAGAGGGCCCAGAGCATATCTATTCATCATATGGATGGACAAATCCCAATCTTGATCCATGCGCTTCAACACATACTTTCAGAATACCCAATGACACCTTTATAACCACCCAGTTACAAAGCGGTGTTTGATGTCATCAAAGTACCCATCCGGTGATGGTGATTAACATAACCTCATGGTCGAAGGATTAGGTTACTATGCATTTGAAAGCTTACAGCAATACGAACTTAATGACTTGATCTTATGCTACACTTACTATGGGTGTGTGTCCATCACATCATTCTCCTAATGATATGTGGCATCCCGCAAAAACCACTACTAGAAAATCGCGTTATTTTTGTGCATTGCATCATCATGACCGCATGCTCATGTCATCATGCCACCTTGCATTTGAGCATCGTCATGTCGTCTAGCATTTTTTTGCATAAAACTATTTTCGGAACGCCTGGTTTCGTTTTCTAAACGCCCCGTTTTTTATTCAAACTAATAAAAGCCGGGTCTCCGGAATATTTTATTTTGTCTACCAACGGCTTGCAAAAGCCCCGTTTTAAATAATAAAATATTTAGTTTATTTTTTTAGGGGCAGACGTACAGGGCCGATCCGACCCAGTCGGCCACCCCCAGTATAAAACCAGTCCACCCAAAACTTTTCCTACCTAACCCTAACCTAACCAGCCCCCTCCACATCACCCCGGCCAATCGCGTTCCGCCACCTCATCCCCTGCCCAATTTTTTTCTTCTCCCTCCACTCCCTTGCCGCCACATCAGCAGCCCCTGGCCCACCTCCCCACCAACGCCACACCACCCGCCTGTCTCCCCACCAACACCACCTGCCCCAGCCCCCTCTCTCTCTCCCCCGTCCTGGCCCACCTGGCCCACAGCCCCCACGCCGACCAGCCGCCTCCCTCTCTCTCCCGCAGACGCGCCCGCGGCCGCTCCTCTCTCCTCCTCCCGCTCGGCCGCGTCCTCCCCCGCCCTCTCACCTAGCCCCGACCTCCGCCCGCGGCCGCGTGACCCCGCCGCTGGCCGACCTCGTCCCGCTCTGCCTCCCCGAGCTCCCTCCGGCGAGCCGCCTGGCCGCCCTCGCTCCCGTCGAGCACCGCCGGGGCCGTTCCTCCTCCGCGAGCCCGACCCTCATCGCCTCTGCGCGCCGCCGCCGTGGCCCTCTCCTTGCTTTCGCCGTCTTCGGACCGCCCTCGAGTCCGGCCACCGTCGTCCGCCAGACCTCGCCGGTCTCCTTCCTCCCCACGCCAGATGCCGCCCTCAGCATCCTCCCGTGCCTGGCCCTGCCCGTCTCGCCGATAGCGCAGGCCGTCGCCTCGGGCCCCTCTGCATCGACCCCACGCGGCCCGCCTCCTCCTTGCCAAGCTCTGCCCCGAGCCGACGACGCCCCTGCGGCTGCGCGACGCCGTCCTCCCTTCTCTCGGCGCCGCCCCTCGCAGACGCACGCCTCCTGCCTCTGGCCGGCGCTGCCTGCAACTCCTGCCGCCACCTTGGTCTCGCCATCCTCTGTCGCCCTATGTAGCGTCACGAACCAGGAGCACCTCCGTGCTCGAGCACACGCACATGGTGTTGCTGTCCAGATGCTGGTACTGCCGCGTTCCCTTGCTGTACTGTTTGTACCTGGTGGAAAGGGAAGACCCTGACGCCGATCCCAATTTCTCCATCGGCAGACAAGATGGTACCCAAGGTCGACGACATGAATCTCAAGATCTCCGTCATAGAACATCATGACCTCCTTCACGGAAACCCGAGACCGAACCCCAAGGCCTTCGATGTAGGAACGACAAGGTCTGCTTCACGGTTTCGATGCCTCGAGCTCTCCCTCACGAACGCCATGACCTTCTGATGGACCCGAGCGTCCAAGGCGGCTAGTTGTACAAGGACCACGCCAAGATCACAGTGATGAACCATCTGCGCCGAATCCGAGACCCCGAGCGCGCCGACGACAACGAGATCTCCTTCACAGGTCCGATAACCGAGACCCCGAAGCCCGATCCCGGTGCTCCGAAGACCGCCAAGATCGCCAAGGAACGACAAGCTCTCCATCCCGGATACGCCAAGTTCGTCGAGAACCCGGACGCCAAGATCGCCGACACAGAACGCCAAGTCCTTCTTCGCGGAACGCCAAGATCTACTTCCGTTGTCCGAGACCGATCCCATCGAACCTCGCCCCCCCGTCGAACCCTGTCAAACCCCGAACCCCTCGGAGCCCAAGTTCGCCGAACCCTAATGTGATTACCCTTCTGAGACCCCTATTTTTATAATGATATATACTTGTTGCATATCAATTGTCATGCTTGCATACATATTTGTGGTTTGGGGACATTATGTCAATTCACCTAAATTAAATATGGAGTCCATATGTGGACGGTTCTAGTCCTATTTTGGCTCCATTTAAATTTGCACATCGAACCGGTGACATAATTTTGCCATGTTAAGACAATATTTAAATTACGGGTATCTAAACAACATAGACCACCTAATTAAATGCCGAGACCCCGGTTCCGCTTAATATGGCCTAATTGCATCACACCTTTGCCATGTCACACATCATGCATGCATCATGCCCGATCTTTTGCCGTAGTATTAAATATTGCATCCGGTGTTTCTTCTAGTGCTTCGCTTCTTCACGGACTAGGCCGATGAGTTGATGCGAGTGTCGATCCGATCTTCGGATGATCCTTCGACAATGTTTTCAGGCGAGCACCTCCCCCTTTCTACCTATTTTACTTTTATAGTCTTTATTTCCTCCTGTTGATCTATTGCTATCTGTGTTGCGATGCTCTAGTTTTCGTGCCCGTGATATCCCTTGCAGCCTTAAATTGCCTTGGACACATCCTACTACCTGTTGTTTGGTTGATAGTTGGACTTGCGCGTCGTAGTCGCTTGCTCAAGTGCTGTTGCGTGTCGTCAAGTACCACAGTTGTTGGAGTGTTGCCGCATGTTTAATGTTGGAGTTGATCAAGACTTTAATTACTGTTTAATAACTAAAATTGAAGTAGGTAAATGCAGAGGCACCGGTGGGTGATAGACAATATTTGGTTTCCGACCGCTCACTGGTGTCCCGTAGGACCCCGAGTTCTTGACACCTGTTCCAAGATCGAGCGCGCTAACCACATGTGGGATGTGTGGGCACCCCATCAATTAGTACCTGATTTCAAAGTATTGTACCGGGGGCCACAACTAGTTTGAGGTTTTATTTACTATTCTGTACTTATGCCATGCTTTACTGCTTTATTTAAATTGTGCGATGTACTGCACCTGTACTGTTTAGGATCGGGACACGTTTTCGCTGTATCGACAAGCCCAGTCATCTTTTCGGGTTCCCAGTCGTTTACAGCCGTCCACCCAAACCCTGAGTCCGTCTCGGAGACCGGCCGACTTCGTTGCGGGTAGACTTAGTGGGGTGGCCCCCATGTACTTGCTTTGGGTCTGGGAAACGTCATGACTTAGGCCCCACCGACATACCGATGGGTGTATGTTAATTGATTTGGCAAAAAGGGTCGAAGTGCGTGTGGATACTTTGGTGCACCCCTGCAGAGTTAAATCTTTTCGAAAAGCCGTGTCCGCGGTTATGGACGACTTGGAGCACAGTTCTCGATCATAGACAACTATAACTAAAGTTTACTGTTATAATTTGACTTGTATCCGATGTGACTAGTAATCAGCTCAACTACAACGGAATGGCTAAATAAAAGTACCAACAACTGCTGGGTTTGGGATATCTCATGCTAATTGTTTTTGACTAGTAAGTGTCGCAACTACAACGGAATGGTTAAATAAAACTACCCACTGCTTATTTTTTCAGGATGACTATCTATACTTGACTAGTAATTGCTGCAACGATAACTGAATAAATAAAACTGCCAACTGTGTGAGTTCCTCGGTTGACTTCCTCGTTTGGTGTCGAGGGGGAAATACCAGGATGGGTATGTTTGGTGGTAGTATCAGGATGGTTCCGAATAGGTCTTTATTATCCCTCTCTGATAGCCAACAGTTATATCGAGTCTCTATAGGTTGTTTAGTACATGCCGCGCTGCCGCTCAGTCCACCATACCTATGTAGGCGAGGACCGCCGAATTCTAGTCTCGCCGTGTACTGGCCTCAGTACTGACCGCTCTCTTTTTCCTTTGCCCTTTGTCGGCACCCCTTTTGTTTAAGCAGGTTTTGAGATCGACGTCGTTAGCAGGGTTACCCTTCCGGCTTGGCCTGGGCAGGGTTATGGACGCCATTGGTTATTCTTCATGGCTCTTAGCTCAATTTGCATCTTGTCCGTACTCGGACGCTGTATCGTTTTCGAGGTGATTTGGATCTTTGTACTGTATATCGGTATTATTGACTCATGGAGTCGTTGTTGTATATATCTGTTCTGTGGGTCCCATCGAGGACTGTTGTGTAATGTTATTACTTCGTTTTCCACCCGCACGAAAGTGCCTGGTGGGCGTTCTTGAATCGTTTCTATGCGGGTTTGGCGGAAGAGGCTAAAACTTGCATAGGGCCGATTCGAGGGCGTTACATGATATAACCTTGTTATTAATGACGTCCAATGTCCATGATCATCATTTAATCAACAAGCTAGTTTCACAAGAGGCTTACTAGGGACTCTTTTATGTTTACAAAACACACATGTATCAGTGTTTCCTTATAATACAATTATAGCATGGGATGTAAACATTCATCATAAACACAAAGATATAATAATAACCACTTTTATTATTGCCTCTTGGGCATATCTCCAACAAGATTTCTGTCACTTCCCCAGATTACCAGAGGCATGAACCCACTATCGAGCAAAAAATACTAACTCTTGGAGTTGCTAGCATCTACTTGGCCGAGATAGCTACTAACAACGGAAAGCATGCAAGATCACAAATAACAAAGACATGATAGAATCAATAATCAATCTGAAATAGCATCTCAATATCCATCGGATCCCCACAAACACAACATGCAGAATTACAAATAGATGATCTTGATCATGAACGAAGCTCACAAGATCTAAACATGAAAGCACAAAAGAGGAGAACCAGCCATCTAGCTACTACATGGATCCGTAGTCCAAGGATGAACTACTCACACATCACACCGGAGCCTTGCATGGTGATGAAGAAGGCCTCCAGGGTGAATTCCCCTCTCCGGCAGGGTGTCGGGAAGAGCTTCAGATCCCTCCCGATCTAGGGATGGAGATGACGGTGGCTATAGACTCTTTCGTGGATTTTTGATCGGGTACTTAGGGTTTACGTCCCGAGGGCATCTTATAGTCGGAAGGGGAGGCCGAGGGGTGCTAGGGCTGGCCTCACCACCCCCTGGCGCGGGCCAGGCTAGGCCGCGCGACCAGGTGGTGTGGTGGCTCCCTGGCCCCTCTCCGTCTCGTATTCTGGCACTTGATGACTTCCGAAAAAATAGGCACTTTGGGTTTTGTCCCGTTCAATTCCGAGAATATTCATTTTCTGACTTTCTTAGAACCAAAAACAGCAGAAAACAGGCAGCTAGCACCGTGGCTCTTGTTAATAGGTTAGTCCAAGAAATCATATGAAAAGTACTCCAAAGTTGGAACAAAACACAAGAAAGTGGATAAAACCAAGCATGGAACATCAAAAATTATAGATACATTTACAATGTATCAACATCCCCAAGCTTAACTCCTGCTCGTCCTCAAGTAGGTAAGTGATAAAAAGAAAGAATAATTTTTGAGGTGACATGCACCATCAAAGATTTGATCGAAGTATTTGTAAAACATTCAAAGCTGGGATCATAGTACTTCAATCATAACATGAAAGACAAAGTTCTAGCAATAAGCAAAGAAACTATGATGCAACATGAAAAGGCACAAACAAAAGATTCATGAATAACAATGCTTTGCAAGATGTTTGTTTGTTTCACATAAAGAAAACATAGCATAATAGTATTCAGCTTGTCCCTCATAGAGTAGCAAACATAAATGCATAGGACACCTTCAAAGTTCATAAGAGTGACTAGATACAATAGTTTAAAATAAGCAATATCAAGATATGCATCAATCAACTAGTCTTGGGACAATGCACATAGAACTAAGAATGGCCACTATGCTCTCAAAGTAAGTGCATAAAGATAGAATGTGGAGACTCAATAAAATGGTGGATGAAAAGCCTTTTTATAAAAGGAAGTAGGGATTCAAGTCTCATAAAGAGCTTCCAAAAATTATGGTACTTATAGCTTTCAGCTCTCATTGCCCCTATCATAAGCATTTTGAAGTGATTAAGGTTAAAGTGAACAAACAATGGTGTACATGCTTGACGAAGTATAAGTTAGAAATCTCATGTCCCTTGTATATGAGGGTCACTCCTCATGCTACTCAAGTTTAGTCACCGGTAAGTTCTTGTCATCATAAGTACATGTGTATCATAGAGAACCGCCAACGGGGTACCCCTTGCCCGATGATACGGAAGAATCCCCATATCAAAATGACAAGGCAAGCAGACAACGAGCATCTCAACATTCTTCTTATTTACCATGGGAATATGGTGCTTTTTTCTCTCTTTCCTCTTTTCATAATACCTCTTTTTTTTCTCTTTTTTCTCAATATATGACTCTTTTTTTATAAGAAGAATGCTTCATAGATTTCTCATTATGGTTACGCTGCAGGTTTCCACCATGTCAGCATGGATTAGACCAGCGGCCCAGGCGTTTCTCTAACACATATACATAACTCCATGGACTTACAAGCTCCCCTTTTATTTCACACCGACAACATCCATATACAAAAGAGCATGATATCAACTAGGTACAAGTACCAAGTGCAATGTTGGAAGTGTTCCCTGTGAAAGCATGGTTCTACTAATCCCCAACAAATAAGTGCAAGCATATACAACATAGAAGACACAATGGTTCAAGTTTATTAAGGGCAAGAAAAGTAAAGTGTGCCATCAAGTTCGTGAGAGCTTTAACCACTAGTTTTCTCATAACAAGTTTAATTTGGAAGGTAAACAAAATCATGAATATACTTGGAATAGCATAAGCTAATAGGTAGGTATGGTGGACTCTTTGGAATAACTTGGTTTAGGGAATTGGATGCATGAGTGGAACTCATACTTTGTTGTGGAGGCTAGCAAAAGACTGGGAGCGACAAACTAAGAGAGCGATAATGGCCATAATCATGCAGAGCAACAAAACATCATTGATCAAAGCATAAAGTGATACTACAAGTTGAAAACTAAAGGATCATAAAGGCTATGGTGACTTAAGATAGTCATAACATGGTGTGAGCATGTGCCAAGTCAACCCAAATAAAGCATCAAAGGAGAATACCACTATACTATGCTTTAATATGCTAAAACAACGCATGATTCATCCAAGGCACATTAAGCAATCTCAATTGTTTATAACAAGCCATGCTATAGCAAAGAATACTAAGCATAAAGCCAAAACAATATCAAGCATGGCATGACCAAGCATAGGCCACAATAAAAAACAAGGTCTTTTTACCACATAAGTATGAACTTTTCTACTCTTTTCCAAACCAAACCAAACTATTTGCAAACCAATGTATGAAAGAGGGGGTCCAACCAATTTATTCAGAAAACTAAGCAAACCAAAGCAAACGAAAAACCAAAACGAAAACAAAAAAGAAGACACTCCAAGAACAACACAATTGTGCATGAAACAATAAAAATGAAGCATTTGGAAGAAACCTGGGATTTTTATTGATGAAGAAGGGGATGCCTTGGGCATCCCCAAGCTTTGACGCTTGTACTTCTTGGATATTTCTTGGGGTGACACTCGTGGCATCCCCAAGCTTGAGCTTTAGTCCATCCTTCATCTCATTACTCATTCCTTCCATACACCTAGAATTTTTCCTTCATACAAAACTTCACACAATCTTTATTAGCAGCATTAGTGCACTCAAGATAAAATGTCTTAAGGTTCAGTTCCAACACCAAATAAACTTCCATTAGAACACTAGCTACTGTAGCACTCCCCTCAAAAAGCTCAATTCCCCAAAAGAACGCAAGCAGGAACCAACAAGAAGCAAATGCAGAAAATGGCAGAAATCTGTCAAAATAGACCAGCAGGTAAAGACGAATTTTTTCGAAGACCTTCTGTTGCTCAAATCAAAAGTGTTGAACTAACGAAAGTTAGATAACAACCTGGGGCAGAAGCACAAACATTCACGCCTCAAAAAGACGTCCAGAGATTTTACATGAATTTTTACGGTGAAGCATAGAAATCTGTTTCGGGACAGCAACTTTCCCAATCATTACTTCTCTCTCATTAGAGGTTACTCTTGGCACAAAAAGCAAATAAAAAGGATAAGGAGCGGTTATTACTGAAGTAATAACTTTCAAGACTTATCTAAAACTTTTGGGTTATCTCCCAATAAGTACTTTTCTTTAACGCCTTTAAGTTAGGCATAAGAAGCAAGAAAGAATCAAGTGTTCTCAAATGAAGAAGCATTAAAACCAAATTTCTTGCACTTACCTCTCTTACTTCTATTCTTAACCTTGGGGAACATATAATTGTTTGGTGGAGAAGAAAGGTGCATGGTCCCCTTTCCCACATCTATTATTGCTCCAAGGAGTTCTAATAGGGACCTTCCAAGTGTAATTTGTCCTTTTCCTGCACATTCAATAACAAGATAATCAGTAGAAATCATTTTCCCAAGGATCTTTGTAAACACTCCTTCAGCTATTCCAATAGGTAATATGGTAGCATTATTAGCAAGAGATATCTATTTTCCTCCTTCAGTAAGCCCCCAAGTATTCAAAGATTCATAAATATCTTTGGTCATAAGACAAAATTCAGACATGATATCACAACGAGCTTGAAAAGTTTCAGTGTTTATCTAAATCTTTACTGTAGGGAGCCACGTTGATGGTTCAGAATTTGTTGGGACATAATTGTGATGCTCCCTAAGCGTATTATAGCAATCTTTTAAGCTAGAAGTGCTAGTCTCAAGAGTGTTCAATCTAGCAAATATTCTTGCGAAAGAAATATCGGTTTGGCTAGGCAAGTTGTAAGTGAGGATCAATTTCTTTATAGCATTAATAGCATCATCCTCATTACATTGGAGGAAATCTCCTCCCACAATAGCATCTAAAGCATATCTATAGCAAAGAGCAATTCCAAGGTAAAAACTGCTAAGGAACAAGCTTTGAGTCATTTTAGGCTCAGTTTTTTCATGTAGATCAGAGATTCTAGACCAAGCTTCCTTAAAACTTTCCTCAATTCCTTGTTTAAAAGTGAAAATTATTTCCTCGGGTGACATAGTGACTGGATCAAGGCTAGACATAGTGGCAACTTAAGAAAGCAACTATTTTTTTTGTGTTTTTGAAATAAGAAAGCAAACTAGTAAAACTAATTTTTTGTGTTTTTTGAATAACAAAACAAGCAAACAAAGCAAAAAGAAACTAAGCAAAACAAAAATAACAAAGTAAAGAGATTGGTTATGAGGGACTCCCCTTGTGAAGATGTCCTTGACTCCCCGGCAACGGCGCCAGAAAAATGCTTGATGGCTCTGTGTATGGCGCCCAGAAAAGTGCTGGTGCGATGATGATGTAGAGCTCGTTGGGAACCTCAAGAGGAAGGTATGATGAGCACAGCAGCAAGTTTCCCTCAGTTATAAAACCAAGGTTTAATCGAACCAGTAAGAGCAAGGAAACACCCCAAAGGTGTTACTAGCTGAGCTTTGGTAGGGTGCACTACCGGTGCTAGTAGCAACGTGGAGACCTGCACAACACAACCACAGAACTTTGTCCCCAACTTGCGATGAGGTTGTCAATCTCACCGTGTTTTGTGGAAAACAAAGGATTAAACGTATCGAATGGAAAGAAGTAAAAGTTTGCAGAAAGTAAACACAAAGAAGAAACAGTTTATAGATTGTATGTAAAGAAAAGGACTAGGATCCATAGTTCACTAGAGGTGGATCTCCTTAGATAGATAACATGCTGGGTGAACAAATTACAGCGGGGCAATTGACAAACATCGAGAAAGCAATACATGCATACACTAATCATCTTGACTCCTTTGAGATTCGATTGGGCATTACAACATTATACATAGACCGCCATCCAACTGCATCTATGACTAATAATCCACCTTCAGGTTATCATCCGAACCCCCTCTACTATTAAGTTGCAAGCAACAGATTATTGCTTTATGAACTGCGTGTAAAGTAAACAATACGATTGTTCTATGAATAAAGGATTGTTGTTTTCTCCCTAGTAGCAACAGCACATCTAGTACCTTAGAGATTTCTGTCACTTCCCCAGATTACCAGAGGCATGAACCCACTATCGAGCATAAATACTAACTCTTGGAGTTGCTAGCATCTACTTGGCCAAGATAGCTACTAACAACGGAAAGCATGCAAGATCATAAATAACAAAGACATGATAGAATCAATAATCAATCTGAAATAGCATCTCAATATCCATCGGATCCCCGCAAACACAACATGCAGAATTACAAATAGATGATCTTGATCATGAACGGAGCTCACAAGATCTAAACATGAAAGCACAAAAGAGGAGAACCAGCCATCTAGCTACTACATGGATCAGTAGTCCAAGGATGAACTACTCACACATCACACCGGAGGCTTGCATGGTGATGAAGAAGGCCTCCAGGGTGAATTCCCCTCTCCGGCAGGGTGCCGAGAAGATCTTTAGATCCCTCCCGATCTAGGGATGGATAGGACGGCGGCTACAGACTCTTTCGTGGATTTTTGATCGGGTACTTAGGGTTTACGTCCTGAGGGCATCTTATAGTCGGAAGGGGAGGCCGAGGGGGTGCTAGGGCTGGCCTCACCACCCCCTGGCGCGGGCCAGGCTAGGCCGCGCGACCAGGTGGTGTGGTGGCTCCCTGGCCCCTCTCTGTCTCGTATTCTGGCACTTGATGACTTCCAAAAAAATAGGCACTTTGGGTTTTGTCCCGTTCAATTCCGAGAATATTCATTTTCTGACTTTCTTAGAACCAAAAACAGGCAGCTGGCACCGTGGCTCTTGTTAATAGGTTAGTCCAAGAAATCATATGAAAAGTACTTCAAAGTTGGAACAAAACACAAGAAAGTGGATAAAACCAAGCATGGAACATCAAAAATTATAGATACATTTGCAATGTATCAGTGTTCCATAGGCACGGAGATTGAATAATGTGTGAATGAATGTTAAATGTTTATTTAATCATTTATTCATAATTATTTAATAAAGAGAAAATCAATGAAAATGGTCAAAGGCTTAATGGGCCAATTTCCGGAGGGAGAGGGCCCATTAGGGGAAAGGAGAGAGGGAGAAGGGGCAAGGGGCTAGCCGGCTGGGCCTAGCCCCCCGCGCGGGGCCCACTAGGATGGCCGGCGGCCACCCCCCTGTGCTTTAGTCCCACTCCGGGACTTTGAGGGAGGTAGTACCTCCCCTCCCCCTATATATAGTGGGGGTATTTGGCCAAATTAAATACATCAATAATCAATAAAGGTCTTCTCACTTTTGGGAGGACCTCTAGTTGATATTTTCTCTCTCTCCCTCTCTCTCTCGTGATCGTGGTCCCAAGTCTGAACTGCACGAGCGAGAGACATCTTCACCGTGGAGCGCCGTCGCGCTGTGGGATTCGGATCCGGGAGCTCTACTTCCACAACTGCTGCTTGATCGGGGAAGCGGGAGTCATTGTCAGGCACCGGACGTGTGTAACTCCCCGCGAGGTGTCGCACTTGAGGCACCCAAGTCATTGGAGCCAAGGAGCGCAAGGACTTCATCACGACCTTGAGGTCGGCTTCAGCTCGTCTACATCAACCACGCTCTCCTGAGCGTTGACAACGCTTTTCGGTCTTCAAGGGTAAGTTCGCAAAAAGCCCCTCCCGTAACTGTATAACTAATAGAAAGGTCCTGGCAGCTTCAGGGGTTCAGGGGCGTAGGGTAAAATTTATTGTTTTCATACGCGGAACCCCTACAGTGAGCAATGTGCCAAGTCAACCCAAATAAAGCATCAAAGGAGAATACCACAATACTATGCTTTAATATGCTAAAAGAATGCACGATTCTTCAAAGGCACATTAAGCAATCTCAATTGTTTATAACAAGTCATGCTACAACAAAGATCATTAAGCATAAAGCCAAAACAATATCAAGCATGGCATGACAAAGCATAGGACACACTCAAAAACAAGCTACTTTTACCACTTAGGCATGAACTTTTCCTACTCTTTTCCAATCCAAACCAACCTATTTGAAAACTAATGTATGAAAGAGGGGGGTCCAACCAATTTATTCAAGCAAACTAAGCAAACAAAAACTAAAAACAAAACGAAGACACTCCAAGAACAACAGAACAATGCATGAAAAATAAAAACAAAGTGTCTAGAAATACCTGTGATTTTTTTTATGAAGAAGGGGATGCCTTGGGCATCCCCAAGCTTTGACGCTTGTACCTCTTGAATATTTATTGGAGTGACACGGGGTGGCATCCCCAAGCTTCAACGTTTGTCCATTCTTCATCTCATTACATCATTCTTTCCCTACACCTGAAAATTTTCCTTCATACAAAACTTCACACAATCTTCATTAGCAACATTAGTGTACTCAATATAATAAGTATTTGGGTTCAGTTTCAACACCAATAAAACTTCTATTAAAACACAAGCTACTGTAGTACTTCCCTCAAAAAGCTCAATTCCCCAAAGAGAATCCAAAAAGGAACCAACAAGAAGCAAATGCAAATAATGGCAGAAATCTGTCAAAACAGACAAGCAGGTAAAAACTAATTTTTTCGAAGACCTTCTGTTGCTCAAATCGAAAAGTTTTGAACTAACTAAAGTTACATAATAACCTGGGGAAGAAGCACGAAAATTCACGCCTCAAAACTACATACAGAGATTTTACACGAATTTTTATGGTAAAGCACAAAAATCTGTTTCGGGACAGCAACTTTCCCAAGCATTACTTCTCTCTCATTAGAGGTTACTCTTGGCACAAAAAGCAAATAAAAAGGATAAGGAGCGGTTATTACTAAAGCAATAACTTCCAAGACTCATCTAAAACTTTTGGCTTATCTCCCAATAAGTACTTTTCTTTAACGCCTTTAAATTATGCATGATAGTTTGAGAAGATGCTCACGTAAGAAATATGAATTGAAGTAAAAGAGAGCATCAAGAAGCAAATTCAAAGCACATTTAAGTCTAACCCACTTACTATGAAAAATAATCTTGTAAAGAAACAAATCATGAAAGCACAAAGCAACAAGCATAGGAAAGCAAAATAAGTGCAACTTCAAAATTTTCAACATAAAGAGGAGAAACTTAATATTGTTGAGATACATAAAACCATGTTTCCCTCTCTCATAATAACTTTCAGTAGCATCATGAATAAAATTAATAATATAACTATCACATGAAACATTCTTATCATGAGCCACATGCATAAAAGAATCAATACTCTCCACATAAACATTGTCATTCTTATTTATTATAGTGGGAGCAAATTCAACAAAATAGCTATCATTATTATTCTCATCACCATAATCATCAAATATAGGAGGCATATTGTAATCATAATTAATTTTCTTCTCGATAGTAGGTGGACTGAAAATATCATATTCATCATTGTAATCATCATATATTGGAGGCATAGTATCATCAAAGTAAATTTTCTCCTCCGTGCTTGGGGGACTAAAAATATCATGATCATCAAAACCAGCTTCCCCAAGGTTAGACTTTTCTATAGCATTAGCAATAATGGTGTTCAAAGAATTCATACTAACAACATTGCTATTAGCATGCAAATAAAGTTCCATAGGTTTTTAAATTTTTTCTTCAAACACTTCATGTCCTAACTCAAGATAAATACTATAAAGCTCTCTTTTTTTATTGTTGTTTTCCATTAAGCCTAACTAGTGAAAACAAGAAACAAAAAGACAAAATTGCAGAATCTAAAGGAAATAACTTCGAGCACTGACACCGGAGGATGTGAGTACCTTTTACCTTACCTCCCTGGCAACGACGCCAGAAAATAGCTTGATGTCTACACACTTCTATTCTTGTAGACAATTGTTGGGACTCCAAGTGCAGAGGTTTGTAGAACAGCAACAAGTTTCCCTTAAGTGGATTACCCAAGGTTTATCGAACTTAGGGAGGAAGTGGTCAAAAGTATCCCTCTCAAGCAACCCTGCAATCAAGATACAAGAAGTCTCTTGTGTCCCCAACACACCCAATACACTTGTCAGGTGTATAGGTGCACTAGTTCGACGAAGATATAGTGAAATACAAGTGGTATGGATAATTATAAGTGGTAACGGTGCCAGAAAATAGCTTGATGGCATGGAAGAGACTAAAGGTAAACTGAAATAAAGATGGCAGCAAGCAAACATGTAACAGATCTAGTTGCAAACGGTGTTTCAATGTTTAGAAACAAGGCCTAGGGATCATTCTTTCACTAGTGAACACTCATATAAATATCTTCTCTTTATGATACTACTCTAAACTATTCTCTGGTTGAACACTCTAATCCATGGTATGGCTATAACAACACTCCTCAAAGTTCGCTTTCCCCATCTAGATAACCCCACACTATCACCCTGAGCACTAGATGGTTCCAACAAACACCACAATTTCATAGAAACATCCAACTCCAAATATAACTCATAACAAGTAATTGTAATCTCTAGCCTAAGTGCCACCATGGTGTGCACGCTGTCACTTTCACACACATGGGGAGAGCAGAGATCTATTAAAGCACTTGAGTAGCAAGGTAGATCTACTTGATTATAAAGCTCATGATCACAATATGATCATGCATAGAGAGAGATGAACACATAGCTACCGGTAGAACCCTTAGCCTCGAGAGAGAACTACTCCCTCCTCATCATGGGAATCAGCAACGGTGATGGAGATGGTGGTGGACATCGATGGAGATGGCTGATACGTTGCAAACGTATCCATAATTTTTGATGTTCCATGCTTGGTTTTATCTACTTTATTATGTTTTGTCCACACTTTGGAGTACTTTTCATATGATTTCTTGGACTAACCTATTAACAAGAGCCACAGTGCCAGCTGCCTGTTTTCTGCTGTTTTTGGTTCCAGGAAAGTCAGAAAATGAATATTCTCGGAATTGGACGGGACAAATGCCAAAGTCAGTTTTTCACCGAGGGACACTAGGAGTCAGTTTTTCGCCATCATCATCACCATTGCTTCTCCATCGACCATCCATGTTTCCCCTATCTATGAGTGAGTAATCCCCCGCTGTAGGCTATGGGGATGGTAGGGATTGGATGCGATCGTTCATGTAATGGCATCAGATTGTTAGGGCATGGTGCCTAGTATCTACTATTAGTGCTTTTTGACTTTGTTGCAACTTGTTATGCTTAATGCTTGTCACAAGGGCCCGAGTGCCATGATTTCAGATCTGAACATGTTATTGATTCATTATGATAGTATTGTTTATGGTCTTACCTGCAAGTTGTATACACACGTTGTTGTCCGGAACCAAAGGCCCCGAAGTGACAAAAATCGGGATAACCGAAGGGAATGGCTTTGATGTGAGGATCACGTGTGTTCATGGAGTGTTAATGCTTTGCTCCGGTGCTCTATTAAAAGGAGCACCTTAATTGCCAGTAGTTCCCTTGAGGCCCCGCTGCAAACGGGCTGGCAGGACAAAAGATGTTGTGCAAGTTCTCATTGCGAGCACGTATGACTATATATGGAACACATGTCTAGGATTATCTAGTACTTGTATGCTTTATCTTATTTATCTGCAAATGCCCTATATTCTGATTGCTATATGAATTGTCTTGTCCATGCAACGCCCGTCCATCCATCCCTATGCCTACCGCTCTCTAATCCTACTGTTTACTGCAATTGTTACTATTGTCTTTACTTTTACTACTGCTATTACTTTACTATTTCTACTACAAAACTATTGCTACTGATAAACTGCTGTGAGCAAGATTGTTTCTAGGTGCAGCTGAATTGATAACTCAGTTGTTAAGGCTTATAAATATTCTTTGGCTCCCTTTGTGTCGAATCAATAAATTGGGTTTCACTTCCCTCGAAAATACTGCGATACACCCCCATACTTGTGGGTCATCAATGGCTCCCGGGGCACTTCCCCGTCCCGGCAGGGTGCCGGAACAGAGACTTTTTGTCCCCCGAATCTCCCCTTCGGTGGCGGCGGTGCTGCAGAACTTTTCGTGGCTGGAGGCTATTCTATTTTAGGGTTTTCGTCCCAGGGGCTTATTATAGGCGAAGGGGCAAGGTCGGTGGCCGGCCAGGGGGCCCACACCATGCCCTGGCATGGCCTAGGGCTGCCCACGCCAAGGGGTGGTGTGGCCGCCCTGTGGCCCCCTTCGTCTCTCCTTTGGACTCCATGTGTCTTCCGGTAAAATATCAACTTTGCCTTTTGTCCGGTCCAATTCTGAGAATATTCATTTTCTGACTTTCCTGAAACCAAAAACAGTAGAAAACAGGCAGCTGGCACTGTGACATCTTGTTAATAGGTTAGTCCAAGAAAGTGTATAAAAATTACTCTAAAGTGTGGACAAAACATAAGAAAGTAGATAAAAAACAAGCATAGAACATCAAAAATTATAGATATGTTTGCAACGTATCAGAGACGTCAGCTACCGCAGCCCTACCGTGTAATTCCGCCAGGCCGACGGTATGCGAGGGCTGGGACACCAGCGGGAGGTCATAGGGTGATCCGCAGGACACTGCTAGAGAGGCTAGTCCGAAGCGAGGCCACCCAAAGGAACAAACTTGGGGCGGAGGGTCAGAATCCAGCAAGCCATCCTAGGGGATCATCATCAGGACGCCTTCAACAAGGGAACGACGCTCGGGGGTGACGCCGTCACCGGCATTAGCCAAAGCCAAGCGTAGCTTTCGCCGAGATCTAGCCCGAACCCAAAACCGGACACCGACACGAGGTCGTAGAGTGGACTAGCAGAGATCCCTACCGCACCACCGACCCACCCGAGGGTCAGAGGGAGAGCATGCTGCCTACCCCGGCAAGCGTGCGCCGGCCCCAGGAACCCCTCCCGGCGAACCGGCAAGATCGACACCCGGCAGTTGACGAAAAACGACAACTCGCCTAGAACTACAGAGCATCGAGAGCAGGGTGGGGACACATGGGCGGCGGCCAGGCCTAACCCGGCCCAGACCTAGGCCCACGAGCCTAGATCTGGCCACCATCCTCCGAGCCAACCAGACCCAGATCTAGGCCCGTAGACCCAGAACCAGATCTGGTCGCCGCCACCATCTCCCTGCAACGCAGGCGGTGGGAGCGCCACCCAGGCGACCACCCACCCCACAGCAGCCATGCCAAAGCCCTGTCGGGGCACCGGGCCCAGCCCGACCGACCTTGACGAAACCACCGGCGACACCCAGGCCACCACCACCAGCCCGGAGCGGTCGCGCCGGCGCCCGAGCTTCACCAGCTCGAGCTTGACAAATCCGATATGTATTTAGACTCACTCCTAAAGTCCTATGTGATCTGAACAAATCACTTAATTAGCCTATCATTTGAATTGGCACACCGCAACTAAGATTTTGCGGACAACAAATTCATGCCGAGTACTATTTCGTACACGACACCCAAGTACTCTCTCTGTTTTTTATTAATTCACGTTTTAGGATTTTTCAGAGTCAAATTTTGTCAACTTTGACAAAGAACGTAGAAAAATATATCAACATTGATTATTTCAAATACATATATTATGAAAATATAACTGATAAAGATTCCAATACTATAAGTTTTACTCCGTGGTACTTTTATTTTTGTTAAATATTTGATCAAACTTTAAAAAGTTTGATGACTAAACCCATAATGCAATCTGCATGGACATCTCGTACAGGCCGTTAGATTTGTTAAAACCCCGTGAAAAGACTACTCTATTACTACTCGGTTACTTCAAAAACACGATGAAGCACCAATCCACTAACCTCGTTACTCCCCGCTCGAGCTTGAGCCCGAGGCTAAGGCAGAAACATAATCTCGCTGAATCAGCTCGGCTCGGCTCGGGTGGCCCACACGAAGCATATGTAGCTCTCGGAGAGCCCGGAGGGGCAACCCGGCAGGCAGCAACTGGCACCCAACAAACAGCCGCTGCAACTTGCCGCGCCCCGCGGGGCCCACATAAACCAGTTGCGCGCGTGTGGGCCTACGCCGCAGCGACACGTCGCCCCTCAACCCCGGCGTATCCGTTCCGCTTTTAAAGCAGCCCGCAGGCTGGTACGGGTACGTGTGCGTGAGGCCGCCGCATCGGTCGCCACGTGCGGCCTCTCCCCTCGCCAGGCGGCCCCACGACAGCTCACCGTCCGGCACGCACGCAGGCCAGCTGCTTTGCCGTCGCGCGCGCGCGCTCTGTGGAGAGTCGAGACCCGCCCGCCCCGCTAGGTCCGCTGCTGGTGACGCGTGGGGCCGCGCGGAGGCCGGGCCCGGTAGTCGGCGTCCTGCACGTGTGCTCCTGCCCGTGAGGCGAGCGGGGAGGTTCGTGGGTAGTATGGGGCGCTGTCCAGAAGCCGGACACGTCACCCCGGGGGTGGGTCGACGGCGACGTACCGGCGCGGAGATCCACGTGTCGTGGGAAGGACCGGAAGGGGCGAACGGACGGCGGAGATGGCGCCCGGCTGTCCGCCTTGGTGGGGCCGCGGCAACAAGTGGATGGCCGATAGCGTTTGCTTCTGGTGCTCCGCTCACAGACGAGGGATCCTCTGCGGCTAGCTGTGAAGAGCTGCGAGCAACAGCTGTTGGACGGACGACGACTGAGAGGCAGACAGACAGATCGTCGTCGAGGCCCCGGCCTGCCTTGCCTTGCCTGCCTCCAGGTGTAAACCTCTCTCTAGAATAAATGTTTCTGATCTCTTCCCTGGATTCCTCTTGTGTACTGTACTTATTGTTTGCTGTAATCAAACTATTACTGAACTGTAACCAGTGTTCTTCATGAGTACTAGTACAGCAGCAGCGCAACAGGTAACAAATTAAATGACCTCAGTACACTGTAGTAGTAGATCTTTATGAGCAATGAACTCAGTAAGTACGAGCGAAGCTGCTGCAGCCTGCAGGGCAGGTGATTTCGAAGACATTGTAAAACAAACAAGGTGGAAATACAGTGACCACGTATTCACAGACTACTCGCATACTTACTGTGACAAGTAGGGATTCTGTTAGTGCATCTCTACGGTCTCACTCTCTCTCACAATTACGAAGAATCCCGTTTGTCGACAGGACTAGATTGCGCTCGATCTCTCTCATCTTCAAGCACTACGAGAGTCAGCAATATTAGCGTGAATCACCAAAGCCTTCCGTGCTACGACTGTTCTTACTACAGACGATCCAGCTACACATCAATCAAGCAGCCATCAAGGCTGACCAGCGACTAAGCAATAATTGGTAGCTCCACGGAGAAGGAAGGATAAGCCACACGCGGCTCGTCCGCAGGGGATCCGGCAAATCCGCGAGGCGGGGAGCAGGATCTTGGGGATATCGATTTTGTACGATGTTCGCCACAGAAAAAAAGGTGAATGGGAAGGGGAAAAAATGGGCGATCGGACGCTGTCAGATTCAAACCCCCCAATAATCAACTCCGCCTCCTCTTTTCTCTTCCGCTCGTCGGACGGCGCCAAGTTGCAAGCTTGCGCTTTCAAGCGGTGGTTAGGCAGGCTACTCTACTCATATTGTTGCTCGTACAAGCTCATACTACTTTTTTTAATTGTACTCCTATAAGAATACGGTAGTTAGTGATAATCCGTGCACAGATATTCGGTTAGGCAGGCTACTGATATTATTGGCAAGGCCTGATGTTTATTTTGGAGAACAAGATACTTCTAACTAAAAACAAGTACAGTGATCTACTCTTATTCAATTGCATATCAGTTTAGTGCACATAATAAAAATACTTATTACAAAGTTTTATCTTTAGTAATTAATGTGAACATGCTCCAAAATTATGAGGTGATTAAAATAAGACTAGAAAAAGTATACTAGCTAACATCAGGACATCTCACACAATACTGAAATTTTATTATCACTAGCTAAGAGAAGATGGATTTTTTTTCATTTATCTCTCTTCCACCTCAACAACCATGCTACATTAGCATTGATAAGATGACAGCATTTTTCATGCCATAATTTGCAAAAAAAAATCGGTTTAGTTGGCACAGATTTAAGTTTCGACTCCAACAGACTACAATCAGGATTCAGCCATATCTCTTATTCTCTTTGGATCCGCTAGTCTCACTAAGAGCATCTCCAACAGTGGGTCTAAAATACAACACTGTAAAAGTTGTTTGCGGCGCGCTCTATCTTGCGCGCGAAACTAGCGACCTAAACCGGAAGCTCTATTTTGCAGCTCGCGCCAAGAATGCAAAACTGGCCCTTCACCAGAAGCTCTAAAATAGGGCCTCCAAAACACCTTTTTTTTCCCCATATATGTGTGTTATAGGGTGATCAAACGAGACAAAGAAAAATAGACTAAAAATCACACCCAAAATTACAAGACACGTTGTTGTTCAGGACTGATCGACATGGCAATGTGTTGGGTGTCCTGGCCGGGTGCGCAGACGGCGAACAAGGTGGCGTTCTTGCTGGGCTACGCTCTGGAGCTGGAGGAGAAGCTGAGGACGCGCGAGCGCGAGGCCGAGGCGCTGCGGTCGGAGCTGCGCAGGGCGAAGGGCGAGCTCGCCCAGAACAAGGTGGCCGCGGTGCGGACGGAGCTGCAAACGTGAAGGTCGAGCTCGCCTAGACGAAGGCGGAGCTCCTGGGGCTAGGCGGCGGAGCTCCTGGGGCTAGGCGGCGGAGCTCTTGGAGCTCGTGGGGCGGCCTCCTCCTGGAGCTCGTCCGGCTGTCGCGGGCGGGGAAGGCGAGGGCCTCGTCGTCCGGCGGGAGCGGGCCAACGGCGACGGGAGGGTGACCGAAGCGGGCCAGCAGGGGCAAGCATGATTCCAGCGACCGGCGACCAGCGACTAGCGGGAGTGGACCTCCTCGTCCAGCGGGCGGCGGGAGCGGGCGAGCATCGGCGGGCAAGCACAATTCCGGCGACCTGCGACCGACAGGAAGTGCACGGCGGGGGCAGTTCAAGGCGCCAAGGAAATTTCACGGACGGTTCGTCTCGCGCCAGTTGTTCTCATTAACCAGCGCGCGGTAGCCGGAGCGCTAGATTTGCCGCTTTGGATACAGCTTTTGGGCAAACGCTGGAAATTTTTTGGCCGCAAGCTAGTTTACAACCTTTGCTGGAAGGACGTTTTTAGGCTCCCTGCGCTAAATTGACAGTTATTTTAGCGTAGTGCTGTTTTACAACGACGCTCTAAGGCTTTTTCTTGCCAAAAACAACTAATGGGAGGGTACCAGTGAAACTAAACAAGGAAAGCATGTCAAGCCAGGAAGCAACCAATCAAACCTTTAATAAGCATCTCTTGCTTCTCTATAGAAAGCAAAAACCTTCCGAAAGAATGAAAGTGGAGTAAAGAAACTTAAAGGTAGAACCCATTTGAGACTATAAATATGAAATCTCCGTTTGAAAGAGCAAGCGCTCAAAAAGGCTAGTTTGAGAGGAGTCTAGCTCTTAAAAACTTTCTTCGGATCCCGAGCCCTAGTGATCCCTTTAATTTTGAAAATTCAAAAACGTATTTAAAGGTTTCAAAAAAATTCTAAAATAAGTTCTAGATGTAGTCAATGATCTATCCTACAAACATGTAAAATGGCAACACTAAATTCTTTGGATTTTGTGCTACCAAAAATGACTAAATCCAGTAAGTTTTGGAGTTTGGAAGTGCATTGTTCACTATACTTAGGCTCATACTTTTCTTATATTGGTCTAACTCAGAATACAAAGTACTTTAAGATTTAGCATGTTTGGATTCAGCATTGAGTACATCCTTTTTTTATACAACTTTTAAATCTTTTAAACATGATTTTCAAATTTTAGAAAATAAAGGGACATTGGAGCTTGGGAGCTCGAAATCCCTAATCAATCTGTCTAATTTTGTAAAACGTGTCATCGATGTAGACGAAGCCTAACCTTCAAGACAAGTTAGTTCAGTCACTTTAGTTTGTAAGGGTTATCTTTATTATTATTTTTCAGCAAACCTTGATTTATCGATGATAAGGGTTACCTTTATTTTTTGAAATAAAAGCGGTAGAAAAACCTCCACCGCGACTTTGGTTTTTAAAATAATAATAACTCAATTTCACATCCGTGAGAACTTGAAACCTAGATAGTTGGGTCGTACATCCGCTAATTTTTTTTAAATAATACATTTTTTATTGAATTTCACAAATAATACGCAAATTTGGTAAATTTCAGTTCTGTCGGCCCGTCGTCCGTCCAACGGACGACAGAGGGAATTCGTCGGTTGAGCAGACGACAGGTGGTGTCGTCCGTTGAGGAGACGACGCCCCTGAGCTTCGGCTGTTCGCCAGACGACACATGCTGTCGTCGGTTGAGGAGACGACACTGGCTGTCGTCCGTTGAGGAGACGACGTCCCTGTGCTCCTTACTGCCGCTAAATAATCGTCCGCTCCTCGGCAATCCTTCCCGCCGATTTTTCCCGTCGGTACTCCCCGCCAGTAATCCCTGCCCTTTGTTCCCGCCACTACTTCCCGCCTTTTTTTCCCGCCACGACTTCCCGCCCTTTTTTCCCGCCTATTCGGTTCGGTGCCTCTATAAATCCGGGCAACGGGATGTATCCTTTAACCCAGTTCATCTCTTCCTCCTCTTACTCTCTCATTTCCCTCTCTCCTTTTGCTCTCGCATTTTCCTCCACTCCTCTCCACTATGACCGACGCGTCTCCCTGGCCTGTAGATATGTCCATTGGGCTTTTCTTCATAGCCAGAACTGTTGAGATAGACGATAAACCAGCCGACTGGGATACGTTGGTATCGAACCATGATGCTCTCGTTATACTTGGTAAGTCACTTCATCGAAGAGGGTGGAAACTGAAGACCCCAAGTCAGGTACGAGCAGAGCTTCTCAGGATCAAGGCAAGGTGGGACAAGCTCACCTTCAAGAGTGAAGCTCGCATGATGGAGGTGGCTAATACACCTTGGTCCTGGATAGAAGATAGCGAAGATGAGGATGATATCTTCATGCCGCCACCCGTTGGAAGCAAGGCAAGAGCTGAGTGGGACAAGAGGCAGGAGAAGAAGAAAGAGCAGGCCAAGAAGAGTCAAGCTGACATGACGGAGCAAGTTGTGGCACCTAGGGACTGGATAGAAGAGAGCGAAGATGAGGATGATATCTTCATGCCGCCACCCGTTGGAAGCAAGGCGAGAGCTGAGTGGGACAAGAGGCAGGAGAAGAAGAAAGCGCAGGCCAAGAAGAGCAAGTGCGAGGGATCGTCCAAGGGAAAGGGCGAGGCATCATCGAAGGGAAAGGGAAAGGCATCATGCTAGGGATAGATAGGACTCTTATTTATGTACCGCAAGTTATGTTGAACTATGTTGCAAGTTATGTTGAGTAGTTTGTCGAATAAAATCATGAAATAATAGAATGATGTCTCATACATAGATAGGTAAATGACTGATACATAAGTAGATATCACTGGTGTCGACGACGAGGTGGCGGAGGCCTCGGTGTACTCCATCCATATCTGTGGGGTGGCATCACATCACGGCGAGGTGCAGTTGACCCTTCACCTTGATCCTGTGTATCCTGTGTGGGGATAGGTGGCGGAGTACCTGGCTGATACTGGCCAAACCAGTCTACCTGCTCGTGCTGTGTCTGCTGATCACGGTCGTCAGTACTGTCCCATGTAACGGAGTCTCCTGCTAGTGTATAAGAAATTAAGTACCGAACAATGTCTTACTGCATCTAACAATAGTAGGAAGGGACACGCTTACCATGAGGATGAGATTGTGGTCGATAAGCGAAGTCCATGTAGGGGATCTGCTGCTGCTGCCACTGTTCGAAAGTAATCTGGTTCTGCTGCCACTGGTCGATATTAAACTGCGATTGCTGCCACGGGTCAGAAGTAAACTGTGATTGCTGCCACCCCGAGCCTCCAGCCTGGTCTGGAGGTGGTGCTCTCGGCGACGCCTGCTGTGAGAGTCGTGGACGAGGCCCGTGGCGGAGTGGTGGAGAAATATGCTCCTCGTGCCATCCCGAGCCTCCAGCATGGTCTGGAGAAGGTGGCTGCTCCATGGATCGACGTGGGGCGCGCTCCTCCACCGAGTGACGCGGTGGGCGCTGCTGCGTGGATCGACGTGGGGCGCGCTCCTCCACCGAGTGACGCGGTGGGCGTTGTGCTTCTCGGTGTTGAATGACGTCGGAGACGCTGGTGCACGTGATGGCCGCGTAGATACGCCGCAGCTTCTCCTCGACCCGCCGGGCAAAGGACTGAGCCTGCTGACGGGGCACAAGAGGAACGGTCGAAAGCGATCGTCCGTACTGAGCCACCTCAGTCTGTAGCTCCCATGTCATATCGGCCTGCATTTGTCTCATAGTTAGGTATGCACTACATAGGCACTCATGTTGATTATGCTCTAAATAAAGTACTTACCGCTGACTGTCTGGACTCCAGTGTTGACTGGCTAGGGTATATCTCATCGTCATGTGCGTGTGGAATGGGACGTAGCCGTGTCATCGACATGTACCTCTGTAGGTATCCGTGGAATAGCTCCATATCAAACGGGCTAGCGTGCCACACTTGTGTTGCTGCATTCTGCCACTCGTTGACGTAAATCCCCACCCGTTGGAGCCATTGAGTGGCGGTGACATGCATGGACCGAGCCTTCTCCATCTTGGCATCCATGTAATGCATGATCTTTGAACAATACCTTGTGTTTGGGTTGTTCATGATATGCATCTGAGCCATCTAGAGTCTGTCTCTAAAATACTTCAGAGTTCCGGTGAAAATACACTCCACAATGGCTGTTAATGGTAGAGCCCTACTTCCTCTCAAGACAAAGTTGTAAGTTTCAGCCAGATTTGTAGTCATGACGCCAAACCTAGCACCATGAGTGTCATGCAGCAGAGACCACCTCTCTACAGGCTCGTGTTGTATCCATTCCTGAAAATTTTTAATCCTTCTGTCAGGCCTTCTCCTAGTATCGGGTTGGTCAAATTCTGGCAAGTCACAAAGGGCAATGGGTTCTTCCTCCGGTGGTGCTGCTCCTGTTGTTGCCTGTGCAGCTAACGCCGCTGCATGAGCCGCGACCGCTGCTGCTCTAGCTGCTCTCCTCTGAGTCACATGTTTTTTAGTGAAGTCATCAAGATAGCCACGACACTTGATATACTTCCACTCTTGGTTCTGCTTGCAAAGCTTCTTGAATAGGTTCATGAGAGCTTTGTTCCTGAACTGTGAGAAAAAATTGGCCCCTAGATGCCGCATGCACCAACGACTCTGCATGTCCAGCCATGGAGTTACTTCATCAGGAGTGGGCTGTGTGAGCTTCTTTATCGCGCTTAGTATACCTGGATGCCTATCATGAAGCACGCATACATTCGGTGTATCTCTCACAATTGCTATCTCCAGCTGCCTGAAAAACCATACCCAACTCTCGGTGTTCTCGCTCTCCACGAAAGCAAAAGCAAGTGGAACCACTTGATTGTTTCCATCTTGGCCTATGGCAGTCAATATCTGACCCCTATACTTGCCAGTGAGAAATTTACCATCCATACAGATGACTGGTCGACAGTGAGTGAAAGCTTCTATGCATATAGAAAATGAGAATAACACTCGATGAAGTACCCTCAAATTAGGTTCATGTGGCAATGTAAAGTGTTGGATGTCCACGTAGGTGCCTGGATTCCTAGCCTGCAGTGTCTAGAGCATCCTAACAACACAGTCATACCCGTCTCGAAACGAACCAAACCTTGCCTCCAGTGCCCTTTGCTTAGTCCTCCAAGCCTTCCCGTATGAAATATTGTAGCGGAATCTGACAGAAACTTTGTGAATGATAGCATTCACCCCCATGGCTTTGCCCTCCACTATCTCTGTGTACAACAGTCTAGCCAGGAGGGTTGACGTGAGGTTACGATGGTCCTGAAGGACACTTTCAAGTGTGCATGTGTGCATCACAACATCGGTGACCTTTTAGTTTGTGTCATACCTAGGGACATGGGCATGCACCCTTGCAGGACATCCAGCTTCCTCGCAAACCAATGTCAAATATTGTTGTGATGACACCTTCGTTTTCATGACCCGTTGCATGGACATTGACCACTCAACAATTGCTTCCTGCAGATGTCTCTTGCTAGGATATAATGCACCCAGAGAGATGTTGTTCGCGTGATAATGCCACACCGAATCATGCCCATCGTTCACAGTCATTGCTGCTATGTTGTCATTATTCCATGATGTCGGAATAGGTTGGCCGATCTCTTCTTGATCAGACTCGCCAGAATCATCAGCCGTATCAATGTTGCCTTCTGAGTCTTCGGCTTCCATTTGATGTTGCAACAAACCATCATATATCTCGTCCTCATCAGCTTCGCCACTGAATATGTCTTCCCCTAATCCTTCACCACCATCCTCTGATACATAACCATCACCCCCGGTGTGTGCATAGCTACTGTGACCTGATTCATACCCGCCGCCACCCTCTTGGCCCTGACTACTCTGGCCATGATCATAACTACCTCCAGCATGACCGGTCTGACTACTCTGGCCATGATCATAACTATCTCCAGCATGACCGGTCTGACTACTCTGGCCATGATCATACCCAGCCTCTTTCGCCACATGTAACACTAAGAGACTAGGGTTAACTTCTCTTTTCTGGCAAGCTTGCACAAATTTGACCCATTTCTGTTGCGCTTCTATTGGCCTTAAATAAAAATTAGGGATTTGCCTTGACTTAGTCCATAAAGCATGCACACCGACAGTATGGATAGGAGGGAGCCCTAAACGAACACATAACCAATCCTTCAACTGAGTAACGGGCACTGTTTCAGGATTCTGAAGCACTTCATCCATAAAACTAAACTCGCTCAAATCAACTCCGTGCTGGTTTATTCTGACGGAACCAGGACCATACAAGAACCTAAACACTACATTATTTGACATGATTTTCGACCTAAAAAATACCGAAAATAGTCAAAAACAGGTACATTGACACGTAATACTCTACAAATATCTTGCATCTAACAGACCCCATCAAAGGCTACCTATAAACATACACACATGACTGCAATTAGCAAGAATTTAGGGTTTACCCTTGAAGCGTGCGAAGTCCTGCCGTGCAGCCGCCTCAGGTCAACGGATCAGCACCTCCACCATGCACCTTCCTCAAGTTCCAGCATCGGCCTCCACCATGGCCATTGCTCAACAAGAACACCACCAGATCCCTCCACCAAAACGACTCAAATCACTACACCAGGCTATCCCATTAGTAGATCGGGACTCTACTAGCTTGCTAATATGTTAGAGCAGCGAGTTTGGATAGAAATCTGGGCTAAAAATCGGTGCAGCAACTGGCGAAAACGAGAGCGAGCTAGTGAGAAAGAGGAGGAACCGAGAGAGAGGAGGGCTGGCTAGCGAGAGGAGTGGAGGGCGACGACGGGTCGGCGACTTATATGCTGGGTGGCGTCGGCCCGTCAACGGACGAACCCCGCCTTCGTCCCTTGAACGGACGATATACCCCTGTCGGCCGACAGCGTGATGCCCTGTCGTCTGTTGAAGGAAAGAAGGCAGCGCAGTCGTCTTTTCGGGAAAAGAAGGCAAGGCTGTCGGCTGTTCGGTAAAAGTCGACCAAACGGTCGTCTGTTCAACGGACGAACCGTGTCTGTCGTCCGTTCAACGGACGAGCCCTGTCTATCGTCTGTCGATCGGCCGAGCGACCCACATATTTGCAAATTTCCAGTTTTGTGTATTATTTGTGAAATTCAATAAAAAAAATGTATTATTAAAAAAAATTAGCCGTACATCCACTCTCCTAAGAGCAGCTCTACCAGATATTGTAAACAAGCGACCTGTAAAACACGAGTACAAGCAACTGTACTCAGTTTTTTTTAGTTCTAAACATTGTCTCATAGATCAGACACTGTAAACTTGAACCGAAAATTCGAAATTTAAAATTGACATCATCTCGTGGGAAATTACTAGCATATACGAGTTCGATCACAAATCATATGAGTTCGATTACATACATATGTAGTAGATCAAAAGCTGCTCGTGGATTAGATACAAAAATAGGTTAAGCTACGGCGATGCCCGAGTTCAAAATTGAGCTTGTCGACGAGCTTCTGGGCACGGCGGAGTAACTGCAGCTGTGGTGACAAGCTCACTCCACGGTGAGGTCGATGAGATCGGCAAGCTCCAGCTTGACGACGCTGGCTCGAGCGCTCGCCTCCTCCTTCGCCATTTGCGCATGCACGAGCGCCACAGCACGATGCGCCTATGCCTTCTCTCGGAGGATCTCGGACTCGCGGGTGAGCATCTCCATGGTCATGCGCTCCTCGTCAGAGTCCGTCACTTACTCCGCGCGCACTACGATCTGAGCACGCGGTGGGGAGGGGGAGTTCCAGTCGTCGGAGGATGGGGGACAAAGGAGCAAGGAGCGAGGAGCCCTCACCATAGGGGCACTCGCCCGCGTGCGCAAACATGCGGATTGTGGGGATGTGCTCTGGCAATGTCGCACGACGCCGAATCACCGATGGGGCTCGCCACCAAGCCGGCATGTTTGTTCGAAAAATCATTTGGCTATATCAGGATTTTTTTATTCTTTTTAAAACTCACAAATATAATTTTAGATTTTTGAAAATAGCATGAGCACGGATCCTCGGGAGCCAAAGGTCTCGACTCTAAAAGTGAATACTAAAATTATAATACTCACTCTGTCTCAAAAAGATATCGTGAATTTGTCATGATTCACGTGTATCTTGACACGTTTTAGTTTTAATATAGAGATAATACGAATCTAGGCAAATCAGCTACGTTCTTTTGAGACATAGCTGAGTACAATAAAATTTCTTCTGCACACTTGACTAAAAGTTACCTTTTGGACATGTTAACATCTACACAACGTACGATGAATATAACTGATCGAAACAACAAAAACCGCATGACAGCGTGATCTTTTCATCCACCCATTTGATTATTTTGACAATGACAATGATGCATATATATATACATAGGCCCTATCACTCTGGGTACTTTTCTCGAAAAAAACAATACTTGGAACGAGCACGCAATCGATCGACTGCAGCCGTTGGACGACACGGCGTACCCTGCGTTTTACTTTAATGAAAAAGAAAGGAGAGCAAGTTGCTAATGGATCCTTGTTGCATCAGTCTCGCTGTAGCGTACTACTACTGGTTTGCTTGGAGGTTAATTCTTGTTAATTGACAACTTGCATAGCATGATTGACCCGTACCGTACGTGGTATAGTACTACTGGGACCTTACCGTGTCATCATCTTTCTCTATATGAAACAGGAAATTAGGCCATTGGTCACCTACATTATAGGCCTGAGTTTGTTTCGGTTTGCTTATATTGTTATTATGCTTCTCGTTTTGTTCGGGTGGCCGACTTGCCGCTGAACACGTGGTAGTAATTCTTTTTTAGCAAATCTGACTTTTCAAGAAACTTAACACATATATAGTCATTTCTCAAAACTATTTTAAAAACTGACCCCTTAGACAATGGAGCCGAACTTGTGCAGTTTGACGCCATACTCTGTGGTGCCGAACCCATTGTTTCTAGAAACTAGCCAACCCAAATGGCGTATTTCTAGCTGTTTCGATCCAGTTAGAGACAGAAACGACCAAGTTATTTGAGTCCAACCACACCAACTGGCGTGTCTAGTGCACCGCATAAGTCAGCTAGCCCAGGTGGCGGGATTAAAATGGTCATCATAATAACTTGAAAGTTTTTGCAAAGACTAGAAGTCGCTGAAATTTTGGCAATGGACCATCCAAGACAAAGAGGTCTCTGTAATGCAACATCTTATAGTAGTCATTAGCATCTTTAAATCACGGTAAATCCATGGAGATATTGTTAGATGTATATATCTGTGTTATATTTCTCCCATATGTTAGGGGGCTTCATGCATATTTGCCTTGTACCTGTACTATATATTGTGGCCTTTGGCCCCAGAGGAATACATGTTGCATATTCCTGACATGGTATCAGAGCTAGGTTAGACCGTTTTCCTGCTGCAACATCATCACAGCCGCCACCGTCCCTGTCGCTGTCATTTTTCCGAAGTCGCCGCCGCCGGTGTGCCGCTGTTTCCGGCTACGTCCGCCGTCTTCTCCCGTCGGCCCGTCTGCAACTGCAATTCCCTGACCGTCCTCGTCTTCAACAGCCCGCACCTGCAACGTCTGGACCGCCATCGCTCCCTCCAGTTGGAGCGATCCCGCGCGTGCAGGACTGGGCGTGTTGCCGTCCTTTGGTCTCCAGATCGGCGTGCAGCACGCCACTGCTCCGTCTGTCCCGCCGCCGACAGCCCCCGTCCGGCCGGATCCCGCCTGCTTGCCTTGCAGCGTGGTGCTGCGTGGGACTGCTGCGTCTGCTGCGTGGTGCTGTTCCTGCCACTGTTCCCTCGGTGCCCCCGCTGCGTCACGCGCGTGCTCTTGATCCTGCAGACGCACGGTCAAGTCTGCATGCTCCTGCTCTTGATCCTGCAGACGCACGTGGTGCTTGTTGATCCTGCATACGCACGTGGTGCTTGCTCCTGCTGCTCCTGATGGCACGAATTACCCTGATTTCGCTGCCTTTATGCGCGGTCTCCGTCTTTGGGGTGTGCTCTCCGGCGAGGTCTCCTGTCCGCCATGCCCCCCCGCTCCTGTGGCTCCTATTTCGCCGACGCCGATTGTTCTCGGTGCTGATGCTTCTCAGGAGGCCAAGGATGCTGCTCAGAGTGCTGATGATAGTGTTGTTGCTGCTTATGACCTGAAGCTCAAGCAGTACTCTTCTGATCTCGAGGTCTATCGACACGCTCTCACTGCTTACACTCAGTGGGTTGATGAGGATGCTCGTGCTGCTGCTGTTCTCACCTCCAGTGTTCTGCCCCAGTATGCTACTGAGTTCATGAGTCTCCCTACTGTTGCCGCTCAGTGGGCTCATCTTCGTCAGCGCTATCAGCCGTCTGGGGATGCTCTTTACCTGTCTGCGGTTCGCCAGGAGCATGCTCTCCAGCAGGGTGATTCTACTATTGATGAGTTCTATACTCAGAGCGCTGCTATCTGGCGTCAGCTTGACTCTCTTCGTACTGCTGTTTGTGGCACATGCTCGTGTTGCCAGATTGTGCGCTCGGATTTAGAGTTTCACCGCATCTATGAGTTTCTGTCTCGGCTTCGCCAGGAGTTTGAGCCCCGGCGTGCTCAGCTGAATGCTCGTGGTCGTGTTCCGCTCTCTGAGGTGTTGTCTGAGCTTCGGGCAGAGGAGACCCGTCTCCGTGGTGCTGGTCTTCTTGCGGTTCCGTCTGTGCTTGCTACTCGTGGTGCTCCTTTGCCGTCTGCTACCTCGAGTCAGCTGCGGTCCTCTGTGTCGCCGCCGATACTACCCACTCCTCCAGTTCAGGGTTAGAGTCCGCACCAGCCGTTTCAGGGTCAGAGTCAGCACCAGCAGTTTCAGGGCCAGAGTCAGCCCCAGCAGGCTCGTGGTCAGGGTCGCCGTGGTTCTCTTTGTCACTGCTCTTACTGTAACAAGGATGGCCACACTTGGGCCACCTGTTATACACGGGATCCCAGTTTACGTCAGCAGCACCAGGCTCGTGGGCAGTCGGCTCCTTCTGGATCTTCCGCAATTGCTCTCTCCGACCAGGACATTATCAGGAGTCTTCGCGGTCTGCTCGCTGCTACAGGCTCTTCTTCGACAGGCACTGCTGGTTCTATGACTGATTCTTCAGGCCCTGTGCGACCACCACCTTCTACACAGTCAGGTACGTCCCCATGGTATCTGGATTCTGGAGCTTCTTTTCATATGACCTCTGAGTCTTCTTTTCTGTCCGCTCTTCGTTCTCTCCCTTCTCATGTCCGTGTTTTTACGGCTGATGATACTTCTCTTCCTGTTTCTAGTCGGGGCACCCTTTCTACTTCTTCTTTTTCTGTTCCTGATATTTCTCATGTCCCTCTTCTTAAGATGAATCTGTTCTCTGCTAGTCAGCTTACTGACTCTGGTTGTCGCGTCATTCTTGATGCTGATTCTTGTGTTGTCCAGGACCGTCGCACACAGGCCCTGGTTGGAGCTGGCCCTCGCAGCCGTGACTCTTCAGGACTTTGGGAGTTAGACTGGCTTCGTGTTCCTTTCGCTGCCACTTCATCTGCCAGTTCTTTTCCGGTCGTCGCCTCTACTACCAGCTCCTTTCAGCAGTGGCATCATCGTCTTGGTCACCTTTGTGACTCTCGCCTGTCGTCATTAGTTCATCGTGGTCTTCTGGGGTCTGTCTCAGGAGATGGGTCTTTACATTGTCAGGGCTGTAGGTTGGGTAAACAGATTCAGCTTTCCTATCCTACTAGCGCGTCTGTATCTCAGCGACCTTTTGATTTAGTTCATTCCGATGTTTGGGGTCCAGCTCCTTTCGCTTCGAAAGGGGGCCATCGCTACTATATTTTATTCATCGATGATTTTTCTCGATTTACTTGGTTGTATTTTATGCGCTCTCGTAGTGAAGTGCTCTCCATATATCAGCGTTTTGCGGCCATGGTCCGTACTCAATATTCTACCCCCATTCGTGTGTTTCGTGCTGATTCTTCTGGTGAGTATATCTCCCAGATGTTGCGAGGTGTTCTTGCTGAGCAGGGCACCCTTGCTCAGTTCTCCTGTCCTGGCGCACATGCCCAGAATGGCGTTGCTGAACGTAAGCATCGCCATCTTCTTGAGACCACTCGTGCCATGATGATTGCTTCTTCTCTTCCACCACATTTCTGGGCTGAGGCTGTCGCTACGTCGGCTTACCTCATCAATATTCAGCCTTCTGCCGCTCTGCAGGGTGGCATTCCTCTTGAGCGCCTCTCTGGACAGTCTCCAGATTACTCCATGCTTCGCTTGTTTGGTTGTGTTTGCTATGTTCTCCTTGCTCCTCGCGAACGCACCAAATTGACCGCTCAGTCTGTTGAGTGTGTCTTCCTTGGATACAGTGATGAGCATAAGGGCTATCGCTGTTGGGACCCCGTTGGTCGTCGGATGCGTGTCTCTCGTGATGTTACTTTTGATGAGACGCGTCCTTTCTATCCTCGTCCCACCGCTGGTACCTACCCGGTGGAAGATATCTCTTTTCTTCTCTTTCCTGACACACCTCCTTCTTCTCCTATTGTGTCTTCTTCAGGATCTCCTCCTCATGATGTCTCTTCTTCTACACCGTCCTCCTCTGCTCCGTCTAGTTCTCCTAGTTCTCTTCGTTCTCCGGCGTCTTCCTCTGCTATTCATTCTTCTTCATTGTCGTCTCCTGGGTCGTCTTCCTCTGACGATGTTCCCTCTTCTCGTCCTGTTCGTCAGCATCGTGCCCCTAACCGTTACTCTCCTAGTCAGTATGGTCTTTCTGTTGCCTCTGAGACGACTTCTTATCGGGATGCTGAGCATCATCCTGAATGGCAGCTGGCCATGGCTGAGGAGATTGCTGCGCTTGAGCGCACTGGCACCTGGGATCTTGTTTCTCCCCCTCCCGGTGTTCGTCCTATCACGTGTAAGTGGGTCTATAAGATTAAGAACCGCTCTGATAGATCTCTTGAGCGCTATAAAGCGCGTCTTGTGGCTCGTGGTTTTCAGCAGGAGCATGGTCGTGACTATGATAAGACTTTTGCTCCTGTGGCTCATATGACCACTATGCGTACTCTTCTTGTTGTTGCTTCTGTTCGTCACTGGTCTGTGTCCCAGCTTGATGTTCAGAACGCCTTTCTCAATGGTGAGTTGAGTGAGGAGGTTTATATGCAGCCTCCTCCTGGGTATTCTGTTCCCGAGGGGATGGTTTGTCGTCTTCGCCGTTCTCTTTATGGTCTCAAACAGGCTCCTCGTGCCTGGTTTGAGCGCTTTGCTTCTGTAGTGACTGCTGCTGGTTTCTCCCCTAGTGCTCATGATCCAGCACTGTTTGTTCACACTTCTCCTCGTGGACGCACTCTTCTTCTTCTCTATGTTGATGATATGATCATTACTGGTGATGATTCTGAGTATATCGCCTTTGTTAAGGCCTGTCTTCGTGATCAGTTTCTTATGACTGATCTTGGTCCTCTTCGATACTTTCTTGGGATTGAGGTTTCCTCCACTTCTGATGGCTTTTACATCTCTCAGGAAAAGTATATTCAGGATCTTCTTGCTCGTGCTGCTCTTGGGGATGAGCGCACTGTTGAGACCCCTATGGAGCTTAATGTTAAGCTTCAACCTACTGACGGTGGTCCTCTTTCTTGAAGGGTTTCGCAGCATAGTAAATTAAAATTTTCTACGGAAGCGAACAGAAGGAAAGCCAAGATCTAATCTAGGAGATGCAAACAACGAGAGAGATTGGATTAGATCTTCATACCCTTGAAGATTCGCACAGCGGAACGTTCGTCGGAACGTGGGTGATGTAGTCGTACTCGCTTCTCCTCCTCGCGATCCGATCCGATCTAGCACCACAAGTGGCGGTGCCTTCGTGAGATGCACACGTGCAGTACCTCGACGTCTCCTCCTTCCTTGGACCAACAAGTATGGTGGAGAGATGGATTGGATCTACAACACGACGGCGTGGTGTATATGGTGGAGAATTTCTGCCGCAGGGCTTCGCCTACAAACAGTCGGGAGGGAGAGAGGAAGGGCAGCAGGGCAGCTAGGGCTTGGAGGAAGGTGTGTGTCAGGGGGAAGAGGCGCACCAGCCCTCTATATATAGAGGGGGTGGCGGCGGCCAGCCCTAGCCCCTCCTCCAAGCCTATCTCTAGTTTAAACGATTTAAACTCTCCCCTTATCTAGAAATTCTATCCCTAGATTTAAACGAGTTAAATCTATCTAGAATCGGCTGGGCCCTATGGGGCCTTGTGCCCCTGGCCCAATGCGGCCAGGACACTCCCTCATAGGCCCATGCCCCCTCCCGGAAGGTGGGGCCACGTTGGTCCCCTTCCGGAAGGTTCTAGAAGCTTCCGGTACAATACCGATTAACCCGGAACAATTCCGAACTCCAAAAACTGCACTGCCTTATATGAATCTTATTCTCCGGACCATTCCGGAACCTCTCGTGATATCCTGGATCCCATCCGAGACTCCGAACAAAAACTCATAAACCAATTATCCAATCTATCCTAGCGTCGAGACACGTTAAGTGTGTGACCCTGCGGGTTCGAGAATATGCAGACATGATCTTCTATCAATAATCAACAGCGGGGTCTGGGCACCCATATTGACTCCCACACATTCATCGATGATCATATCAGATGAACCACGATGCCAGGATTCAATCAATCCCATATATATATTCCCTTCGTCTCACGATATTTTACTTGCCCGAGATTCGATCGTCGGTATCGTCATACCTAGTTCAACCTCGTTCACAGCAAGTACTTTACTCGTTCCGTAATCCGATATCACTTCGTGATTAACTCCTTAACCACATGCTTGCAAGCGGTGTTGATATCGATTACCGAGTGGGCCCGAAGTATATCTCTCCGACTTGGGAGGGACAAATTCCATCTCGATACATACAACCCAACAGATACTTTCCGATCACCTGAGAGACACCTTTATGATCACCCTCTCATAGGATGACGTTTGATGACCTCAAAGCTTTCTTCCGATACCAGGGAGTTGCATTATCTCATGGTCTAAGGAATACAATATTTGACATAAGAAAAGCTTCGCAAAGACGAACACGATGACACGATCTAATTGCTTCGCTTAGTTTGGGTCTGTCCACCATATCATTCTCCCAATGATATGATCTCATTATCAATTGACAACTCATGTCTATGGTCAGGAAACCTTAACCATCATTGATCAATGAGCTAGTCCATAGAGGCGTACTAGGGACACGGTGTTGTTCACAAACCACACAAGTATTAATGTTTCCGCTTAATACAATTCTAGCATGGAATATAAACTTTATCATGAACAAGAATTATAATAATAACATCTTTATTATTGCCTCTAGGGCATAATTCCAACAGTCTCCCACTTGCACTAGAGTCAATAATCTAGTTTACATTTGGCAACAATCTCACACCCATGGCACTGAGGTGCTGATCATGTTTTACACGTGGAAGAGGTTTAGTCAATGGATCTGCGACATTCAGATCTGTATGTACTTTGCTGATCTTCAGATCTCCATCTGCTATATAATCTCGGATTATATGAAACTTGCGGTTGATATGCTTGGTCTTTGGATGATATCTTGGTTCCTTAGCGAGTGCTATGGCGCCAGTGTTGTCACATAATATCTCCAGTGGGTCCAATGCACTTGGAACCACGCCAAGCTCAGTGATGAAGTTTCTGATCCAAACTCCTTCACTTGACGCTTCTGCAGCAGCCATGTATTCCGCTTCTACTGTAGATCCCGCGATCACGCTTTGCTTGCAGCTTCTCCAGCTCACAGCTCCTCCATTCAAAATATACACGTATCCTGTCTAAGATTTAGAATCATCCTTGTCGGTGTCGAAACTAGCATCGACGTAACCTTTTACGATGAGATGTTCATCACCCCCATAGACTAAGAACATTTCTTTAGTCCTATTTAGGTACCTTAGGATATTCTTCACGGCTGTCCAGTGTTCCACTCCTGGATCACTTTGATATCTGCTCGTCAAACTAAGAGCATTGGACACATCCGGTCTTGTACACAGCATGGCATACACGATGGAACCTATGGCCGAGGCATAAGGCACTTTGCTCATAGCTTCCCTATCATTTACCGTAGCTGGACACTGAGCCTTGCTCAATATCTTACCTGACAACATAGGCACTGAACCTTTCAATGCCTTATCCATTCTGAACCTTTTCAGAACTTTGTCTAGGTATGTACTCTGGCTTAAAGCTATCAGGTGTCTTTGTCTATCTCTATAGATTTTGATGCCCAATATATAAGCAGCTTCACCTAGGTCTTTCATTGAAAAACACTTGTTCAAATAACTCTTCACATCGTTAAGCATGTTGATGTCATTTCCAATAATCAATATGTCATCCACATATAGTACCAGAAACGTCAACGAGCTCCCACTCACTTTCTTGTAGATGCAAGCTTCGTAGCAATTTGGAACAAATCCAAAGCTCTTGATCACTTGATCAAAACGAAGGTTCCAACTCCGAGATGCTTGCTTCAGTCCATAAATGGAACGCTGAAGTTTGCATACTTTATCAGCATCCTCAGGATCGACAAAACCTTCGGGTTGCATCATATACAACTCTTCATCAATGTTGCCATTGAGGAACGCAGTCTTGACATCCATCTGCCATATTTCATAATCATGAAACGCATCAATTGCTAATAAAATCCGAATGGACTTAAACATCGCTACGGGAGAGAAAGTCTCATCGTAGTCAACACCTTGAACTTGTTGAAAACCTTTCGCAACAAGCCGCGCTTTATAGACGGTAACATTACCATCCGCGTCCGTTTTCTTCTTGAAGATCCATTTGCACTCAACGGCCTTTCAGTCGCTAGGAGGGTCCACCAAAGTCCATACTTGGTTTTCGCTCATGGATCCCAATTCGGATTTCATGGCTTCTAGCCATTTCTCAGAGTCTGGGCTCATCATCGCTTCCTCATAGTTCGTAGGTTCACTGTCTTCTACTAACAAGACAGTCAAGACAGGGTTGCCGTACCACTCAGGAGGGGCACGCGACCTTGTCGACCTGCGACGTTCAGTAGCAGCATCGTCCGAAGCTTCATGATCCTTGTCATTAGCTTCCTCTATTGTTGGTGCAGGCGGCATTGGAACAATTTCAGGTGTTGCGCTACTCTCCAATTCAAGAGAAGGTTCAATAACCTCGTCTAGCTCTACTTTTCTCCCACTCACTTCTTTCGAGAGAAACTCCTTCTCAAGAAAGGAACCGTTCTTTGCGACAAACACTTTGCCTTCGGTTCTGTGATAGAAGGTATACCCAATAGTTTCCTTAGGGTATCCTATGAAGACGCATTTCTCCGCTTTGGGTTCGAGCTTGTCCGGCATCAACTTCTTGACGTAAGCTTCGCATCCCCAAACTTTAAGAAACGACAACTTAGGTTTAGCACCAAACCACAGTTCATACGGTGTCGTCTCAACGGATTTAGATGGATCCCTATTTAAAGTGAATGCAGCGGTTTCTAATGCATAACCCCAAAATGATAACGGCAAATCAGTAAGAGACATCATCGATCGGACCATATCTAATAGGGTTCGATTCCGGCGTTCAGACACACCATTGCGCTGTGGTGTTCCGGGTGGCGTGAGTTGTGAAACGATTCCACTTGCTTTGAGATGCGTGAGAAAATCATAACTCAAATATTCGCCCCCACGATCGGATCGTAGAAACTTAATCTTTCTGTTACGATGGTTCTCCACTTCATTCTGAAATTCTTTGAACTTTTCAAACGTTTCAGATTTATGTTTCATTAAATAGATATACCCATATCTACTTAAGTCATCGGTAAAAGTGAGAAAATAGCGACATCCACCGCGCGTCGAAACACTCATCGGTCCGCATACATCGGTATGTATGATTTCTAACAAGTCCGTTGCTCGCTCCATCATACCGGAGAACGGGGTTTTGATCATCTTGCCCATGAGGCATGGTTCACATGTGTCAAATGATTCAAAATCAAGAGACTCCAAAAGTCCATCAGAATGGAGTTTCTTCATGCGCTTTACACCAATATGACCTAGACGACAGTGCCACAAATAAGTAGTATTATCACTACCTACTTTGCATCTCTTAGCCTCAATGTTATGGATGTGTGTTTCATCCCTTTCGAGATTTAGAAGAAATAAACCATTCACAAGAGGTGCATGACCATAAAAGATGTTACTCATATAAATAGAACAACCATTATTCTCCGATTTAAATGAATAACCGTCTTGCAATAAACACGATCCAGAAATAATGTTCATGCTCAACGCAGGCACATAATAACATTTATTAAGGTTTAAAACTAATCCCGAAGGTAAAACTAAGGAGAGCGTGCCGACGGCCATCACATCAACTCTTGATCCGTTGCCAACGCGCATCGTCACCTCATCCCTCGCAAGCCGCCGTCTATTCCGTAGCTCCTGTTTCGAGTTACAAATATTAGCAACTGAACCAGTATCAAATACCCAGGCACTACAACGAGGGCTAGTAAGGAAAACATCAATAACATGTATATCAAATATACCTTTGATGGTGCCATCCTTCTTGTCCGCTAAGTACTTCGGACAGTTGCGCTTCCAGTGACCCTTATCCTTGCAATAGAAGCACTCAGTGTCCGGCTTGGGACCAGACCTGAGCTTCTTCTCAGCAGGGGCATTGCGCTTGCCGCCGCCCTTCTTGAAGGGCTTCTTTGCACCTTTACCTTTCTTAAAGGAGGGCTTGTTGACCATCAACACATGATTATCCTTCTTGATGTCCACCTCCGCAGCCTTCAGCTTTGCGAAGAGCTCGGTGATCGTATCAGTGGAACCAATCTGATTATGAGTCACTACAAAACTTTTGTAGCTGGGAGGGAGTGATTGCAGAACCCTGTCAATCTTGAGCTCCTCTGGAATCTTGCAGTCCAGTTGCTCAAGGCGTTGAGTGTAGCCCGACATCTTAATGGCGTGCTCACTAACGGAACTCCCTTCCTCCATCTTGCAGTTAAAGAACTTCTCAGAGATCTCATATCTCTCAGAACGGGCCTGAGTCTGAAACATGGTTTTCAGCTCCTCGAGAATCTCAAAGGGCCCGGGATAGTTTTCAAAACGATTTTGAAGTTCCGGTTCCATAGCAAACAACATGGTGCTCTTAATCACACCATAATCATCTTTGCGCGACTGATAGACAGCTTTCTCATCAGCCGGCGCAGTTGCAGCAGGGGGGTTACCTAACGCTTTCTCAAGGACATAGTCCTTTTGTCCGCCAGACAGGATGATTCTTAGATTGCGGAACCAGTTGGTGAAGTTAGACCCATTGTTCTTAAGCTTTTCTTTATCAGCAAAAACGTTGAAGTTGAAGTTGGACTTGGCCATGTGATCTACAGTATTTGCAAGTACAATTTAGACTATGTTCATGATAAATAGTTCAACTTAATCAAATTACTAGATGAACTCCCACTAAATTCAACATCCCTCAAGTTGTTTAGTGAACACGATCCAAATTCACCACACCTAATCCGATCATCACGAGAAGAGATGTGGTTTCAATGGTGGACAACGAAGTGTCGATCATATCATTCATATGACTCATGCTTAACCTTTCGGTTTTTGTGTTCTGAGGCCATGTCTGTACATGCTAGGCTCGTCAAGCTAGACCCAAGTATTTCCGCGTGTGCAAAACTGGCTTGCACCCATTGTATGTGAGCGTAGAGTCTATAGCACCCGATAATCACGTGATGCTTGGACACGACAAACTTTCGCAACGGTGCATACTTGGGGAGAACACAGTTTTTATCTTGATCTTTAAGTGAGGAATCATCTTATAATGCTACCGTCGCGATCTAAGCATAATAAGATACATAAAAGGATAAACATCACATGCATATAACTTTATGTGACATGGTATAGCCAATCTTCGCGCAATGATCTCCATCTTGTGCGTTCCGGCATGATCTCCATCACTCCACCATGATTGCCTCCACCACGAATAGCAACTACAACTATTGCTAACTACTTAGCGATAAAGTAAAGCTATTACATGGCGTATAAGAAGTTGACTCGCAGGTCATACACAATTATAAAGACAACCATATGGCTCCTGCCGGTTGTGTACTCATCGACATGCAAGTCGTGAAACATTACAAAACATGATCATCGCATACATTATACACATCACATCTTGGGCCATACCATATCACAGAAAACACTCCCTGCAAAAACAAGTTAGACGCCTCTACTTTGTTGTTGCATGTTTTACGTGGCTTATGGGAGTAGATGCTAAGAACGATTCTTACCTACGGAAAGCCACAACGGTGATATTATGGTTGCCAAACTCCGGTGTTAATCCCATGATCACTATAGTGAGAGAAACTGACATCCACCAGCCGCATGTGTGGAACAAGCCACACGTCAAGTGCGGAGCCGGTCTCGCGAACGACGTCGCGTAAGGTTGGCCTGGACCGCTTCAATCTCACTATGCCGCGTCATAAGAAGAACACAAACAAGAGGCTTGCAACAGAAAACATCAACGCCCGCAACAACCATGTTGCGTTCTACTCGTGAATCACATCTACGCATAGATCTAGCTCTGATACCACTGAAGGGTTTCGCAGCATAGTAAATCAAAAATTTCTACGGAAGCGAACAGAAGGAAAGCCAAGATCTAATCTAGGAGATGCAAACAACGAGAGAGATTGGATTAGATCTTCATACCCTTGAAGATTCGCACAGCAGAACGTTCGTCGGAACGTGGGTGATGTAGTCGTACTCGCTTCTCCTCCTCGCGATCCGATCCGATCTAGCACCACAAGTGGCGGTGCCTCCGTGAGATGCACACGTGTAGCACCTCGACGTCTCCTCCTTCCTCGGACCAGCAAGTATGATGGAGAGATGGATTGGATCTACAACACGACGGCGTGGTGTATATGGTGGAGAATTTCTGCCGCAGGGCTTCGCCTACAAACAGTCGGGAGGGAGAGAGGAAGGGCAGCAGGGCAGCTAGGGCTTGGAGGAAGGTGTGTGTCAGGGGGAAGAGGCGCACCAGCCCTCTATATATAGAGGGGGTGGCGGCGGCCAGCCCTAGCCCCTCCTCCAAGCCTATCTCTAGTTTAAACGATTTAAACTCTCCCCTTATCTAGAAATTCTATCCCTAGATTTAAACGAGTTAAATCTATCTAGAATCGGCTGGGCCCTATGGGGCCTTGTGCCCCTGGCCCAATGCGGCCAGGACACTCCCTCATAGGCCCATGCCCCCTCCCGGAAGGTGGGGCCACGTTGGTCCCCTTCCGGAAGGTTCTAGAAGCTTTCGGTACAATACCGATTAACCCGGAACAATTCCGAACTCCAAAAACTGCACTGCCTTATATGAATCTTATTCTCCGGACCATTCCGGAACCTCTCGTCATATCCCGGATCCCATCCGAGACTCCGAACAAAAACTCATAAACCAATTATCCAATCTATCCTAGCGTCAAGACACGTTAAGTGTGTGACCCTGCGGGTTCGAGAATATGCAGACATGATCTTCTATCAATAATCAACAGCGGGGTCTGGGCACCCATATTGACTCCCACACATTCATCGATGATCATATCAGATGAACCACGATGCCAGGATTCAATCAATCCCATATATATATTCCCTTCGTCTCGCGATATTTTACTTGCCCGAGATTCGATCGTCGGTATCGTCATACCTAGTTCAACCTCGTTCACAGCAAGTACTTTACTCGTTCCGTAATCCGATATTACTTCGTGATTGACTCCTTAACCACATGCTTGCAAGCGGTGTTGATATCGATTACCGAGTGGGTCCGAAGTATATGTCTCCGACTTGGGAGGGACAAATTCCATCTCGATACATACAACCCAACAGATACTTTCCGATCACCTGAGAGACACCTTTATGATCACCCTCTCATAGGATGACGTTTGATGACCTCAAAGCTTTCTTCCGATACCAGGGAGTTGCATTATCTCATGGTCTAAGGAATACAATATTTGACATAAGAAAAGCTTCGCAAAGACGAACACGATGACACGATCTAATTGCTTCGCTTAGTTTGGGTATGTCCACCATATCATTCTCCCAATGATATGATCTCATTATCAATTGACAACTCATGTCTATGGTCAGGAAACCTTAACCATCATTGATCAATGAGCTAGTCCATAGAGGCGTACTAGGGACACAGTGTTGTTCACAAACCACACAAGTATTAATGTTTCCGCTTAATACAATTCTAGCATGGAATATAAACTTTATCATGAACAAGAATTATAATAATAACATCTTTATTATTGCCTCTAGGGCATAATTCCAACATTTCTGATCCGACGCGTTATCGTCATCTTGTTGGGAGTCTTGTTTATCTTGCTGTCACTCGTCCTGACATCTCTTATCCTGTTCATATTCTGAGTCAGTTTGTTTCTGCTCCTACCACTGTTCACTATAGTCATCTTCTCCGTGTTCTTCGTTATCTTCGTGGTACGATCACTCGTCGCCTTTTCTTTTCTCGTTCCAGCTCCCTCTAGCTCCAGTGCTATTCGGATGCTACGTGGGCGAGTGATCCTTCGGATCGTCGTTCCCTTTCTGCTTACTGTGTGTTTCTTGGTGGTTCGCTCATTGCTTGGAAGACAAAGAAACAGACAGCGGTTTCCCGTTCGAGTGTTGAGGCTGAGTTGCGTGCTATGGCCTTGTTGACTGCTGAGGTGACCTGGTTACGATGGTTAC
The DNA here is from genome assembly GCA_916181665.1 of Avena sativa. Taxonomy (NCBI): domain Eukaryota; kingdom Viridiplantae; phylum Streptophyta; class Magnoliopsida; order Poales; family Poaceae; genus Avena; species Avena sativa. The sequence continues at coordinate 42,357,946 of OV702287.1, read as the reverse complement.
TTGCGGATTTTGGGGTCTCTCTTATCACACCCACTCTGGTTTTGTCTGACAGTACAGGTGCTATTAGTGTTGCACGTGATCCGGTCAAGCATGAGCTTACCAAGCATATTGGTGTTGATGCTTTCTATACACGTGCTCAGGTGCAGGCTCAGGTTGTTGCGTTTCAGTATGTGCCTTCAGATTTACAGTTGGCGGATTTTTTCACGAAGGCACAGACCAGAGCGCAGCATGATTTCTTACTCTCCAAACTCAGTGTTGTGGATCCACCATGAGTTTAAGGAGGGGTGTTAGATGTATATATCTGTGTTGTATTTCCCCCATATGTTAGGGGGCTTCCTGCATATTTGCCTTGTACCTGTACTATATATTGTGGCCTTTGGTCCCCAAAGGAATACATGTTGCATATTTCTGACAGATATAACTTGTTTGGAAAACCTAAACTTTGCAACTATTAATTCAGGCAAAGAATGTATTCTGTGAAGTGTGACGCCCGAAATGCCCTTTTAATTATTAGAATGTGCTAGCTAACAGGAATAAACAGCCGCACGTGGCAAAAGCAGGCACATGTGTGATGTGTCCTGTGTAATGCAAGAAATTTTGAATAAAAAAAATGAAGGAAGGAAGGAAGAACGGGGAGAAGAGCAAGTAGCAGCAGAGAGGACGTGTAAAAGCGCAGAAAGGTCCACGAGGCCATACACGGGGCCTCACAATTTGGCCAACTTGCGCGCGGGAGGGAACGAACGTGTCAGAGATCGAGTCTCGTTCTCTCGTTTCACATCATATATACGTACCACTTGGCGGATAGTTTATGTTATCCACCGACCGCCAGTAGTGAACGTGCTCCCCCCACGACTCCAATACGATGGATGGATGAATCGATCGATCGGCGTCCGGTTGGTCGGTCGGTGTCGTGTGCGTGTGTCCCCGCGGCGTGCATGCGTGCATGCATGAACCTCTCCTGGAGGCTGGAGCGAATATAGTAGGCGCAACTTGTTTGTAGCACAGTACCCCATAGGTAGCTAGGGCGCTAGGCTCACATAGGAGAAACCGGAGGCTAGTTGGATTGGTAGATGATGGACACGGTTCGGCTGAGTTCTGGTAGGTAGAGTAGCTAGCAAAGCCTTATGGACGTGTACGTACGGAATCTATGTTCGATTGTTCTTTTTCTTTTTCTTTTTCTTTTTCTTTTACTTTGCCGCGAGGAAGACGGTGGATGCATGCACGGATGCATGCACCAGAGGATCCATGAATCGGACAGAGTCCACGGTAAAGCAGGCGATCCAGAAACATCGACCGAAGAAACAGGGCGCGTGGGCAGAGGATCGTGTCTCGTGTGGCAGGAAATATCGCGCGGCGCTGGTGCGGGAGGCGCCGTCGATCGGTGGTCACGGAGACTTTTTTTTTTTTTTTACGGTAAATGGCACTTTGTTGATTACTTGCGATCAATACAAAGAGCATCCAGAATGCAATCTGGAGCATAGTCTAGGATAAAACCAGAGCTAGCAACATTACATGATCTAGCTAGAATGTGCGCCACACCGTTGAGCGAGCGAGGAACATGAACGAAAGTAACTGACTGAAGGCAGCAACCCTGGACCTGATATCCGCCACCACGGTGCCAACCGGTGATCTGTCTTCCTTCGCCGAGTTCACTCTTTGAACCAAAGACAGACAATCAAATGCAAAGGTGACCAGTTTAAACTCCGAGATGTGAGCCAGAGAGACAGCACACCGTAGTGCCAGAGCTTCAGCGAGTTCGGGTCGGGTGAAACCTTGCAAGGGTTCACTGGCTGCGAGTAGGCAGTGTCCCAGGTGATCACGGACCACAACTCCTGAAGCCATGTGTTGAAGGTCATCGAAGAGAGCAGCGTCTACGTTGACAAGAACCCTTCCCAGCGGCGGCGGAGACGACTTCCTTGGTGCACTAGTCTCACGTATGTGACCTGGTGAAGGCTTGTAGCAGTGTTGCACGATCATATCGACATATGCTCTAATCTTAGCAGTTGTGCGATTCAGATCCGGCTGGGCTTGATTATTTCGAACATCATTGCGGGCTTCCCAAATATGCCAGAACGACACCGCCAAAATTGCCGCCTCTAGATCCGTAGACCCTGCCAGAAACTCGAATAACCAAGCCTTAGTTGACAACAGATCATTCCTGTGAGGTGGATTCTGAAGGTAGATTTGACACCCCGCCACACCTCCTGCGCATGTTGACAGCGGAGTAACGAGTGTTGTATAGTCTCCTCTCTCCCGCAGAACACACATAGGTCGCAAGTAGGGATGTTTCGGTGGGTCATTTGAACTCCAGTCGGGAGGCAATCGTTTGCAAATCTCCATACATGAATCTTCATCTTATTCGGCGCATTAATCTTCCAAATTGCCTTCCAAGCTTTCTCGTCCTCATTGTAGGATGAATTCAAGCCTCTACCACAACAGCTGCGTGTAAGGTAGAAGTTCGAAGACCGAGCGAGATTGTACGCTGATCCCACAGAGTAAATATCGTTCTTCTCAAACGGCCATCGCACGAAGTCCTCCCCCCCCATGCCGGCTGATCTGCACCTGCATGATCTTAGCTGTCGTTTCTTGATCAAAGAAGGCATTGATCGTCTCGGGAATCCATTCACTCGCCTCTTCATCAAACAAGCAGTTAACCGTGGCATGGCTTGGAATGGGTTTCAGGGGCTCAACATATAGGGAGGTCGATCCGATATCCAGTGATCCGAGGTGATCTTAACTGTTTTACCATCCCCAACACCCCATTGTACACCTCTTAGAATAAGTTCTCTTCCGAAAAGGATGCTTCTCCAGGTATAAGATGATGATCTAGGTTTTGGAGCATGCCAGAAATCAGAGTGAGGGAAGTACCTCCCTTTAAGTACTCGGGCGCATAGAGAAGTGGGCTCCGTGAGGAGGCGCCAGCCCTGCCGACCCAACATCGCCTGATTAAACAGTGACAGACTGACAGGTCACGAAAGCCCATTCCTCCTAGAGATTTGGGAGAAGAAAGCCACTCCCACTATCTCCAGTGCATCTTTTTCTTGCCTTCCTCCACTCCCCACCATTCATTAGATATAACCTTTCGCATATTGTCACAGATGGAAATTGGAATTTGAAAGCAACTCATAACATGAGTGGGGATAGCCTGAATGACAGCCTTCAAAAATGTCTCTTTCCAAGCACGCGACATTGGTCTATCCGTGACTCCACTCATTCGTTTCCAAATCATATCACAAAGAAAGTTGAAAGTGGTCGTGGGAGACCTACCCACCGAGGTGGGCATGCCTAGATAGAAGTCATTGAGAATTTCACCAATCTTTCACTCTCCCTTTGATCAGATCACTACAGTGATTCCCAAAGAAAACTGATGATTTGTCCAAATTGATCTTTTGACCGGATCCATCACAGTATGTCTTCAGAGTCACTTTGAGGGCTTCCACGCTCCTACTATCACTTCGGGCAAAGAAAATGCTGTCATCCGCAAACAGGAAATGAGAGATAGGGGCCGAGTCTACCATTTTTGATTCCATAGAGCTCACCATGGTCCTCCTTTTGCTGCAGTACACATGAAAAACCTTCGGTGCATAGAAGAAATAAGTAGGGGCTGATGGGGTCCCCCTGACGAATGCCTCTTGATGGAACCCCTGGCTCAGTGAGTTCACCATTGACACGAACAACATAGCGAACACACGTGACACATCTCATAACTGATTGAATCCATTCTAGGGCAAAACCCAACTTACTCAGACAACCATGTAAATAATCCCATTCAACCCTGTCATAGGCCTTCGTCATGTCAGTTTTAAGAGCAAAGAAGGGCCTCTTCGAGTCCTGGTGTCTGATAGAGTGTAAGCACTCAAAGGCAATGAGTGCATTATCAGTGATAAGTCTGCCTGGAATAAAAGCACTCTGTTGCTCAGAAATAACATCAGGAAAAATCACTTTTAACCTATTTGCCAAAACTTTAGAGGTAATCTTATAGATCACATTGCACAAGATGATTGGCCGAATTTTTTTGAGATGTTTCGGCTTTGCCACCTTAGGGATGAGGACGATGATCGAGTCGCAGAACTTCAGGAACCTCACCCCCAAGATAAATGATTTCACAGCTTGGCAAATCTCTTCCTTAAAAAATTCCCAATGCGTCTGATAAAACAAAGCTGGGAAGCCATCAGGCCCCGGTGCCTTAGTCGGACCCATCTGGAACAACGCCTCTCCAATCTCCTCATCGGTATACGGTTTACAAAGATTTTTATTCATCTCATCCGTGACCTTTAAAGGAATAGCATCTAGTACTGCATCAACTGAGGTAGACGTTTCAGAGGTAAAGAGGTCTTCGTAGAACTCTTGGACCATACCTTTGATCTCTGCCTGCCCCACACATCTTGAGTCATCCGACCGCAGCAACATATCAATTTTATTTGTTTTCCGCCGCGCCGAAGCCCTAGCGTGGAAGAAAGAAGTACTACGATCACCTTCCTTAAGCCATTCCACTCTGGATCGTTGACGAGCCATTAGTTCCTCTCGCTCAAACAATTCGCAGAGTTCCGCTTCCACCTCTCTTTCTTCCTTAACAGAATCATCGGACAGCCCACCTTCCCGTAAATCTTGAATTCTGCCCTCGAGCTGTCTCGTTTTCTTTCTAACCGGGCCAAAGGTGGCTCGGCTCCAATCCTTCAACGACGAGGTGACACGGTTGAGGTTTGTCCATGTCGACTGCAAGGAATTATGTCCCATCCTCCCGTCAGACCAAGCCTGCTCAAGCACCTCCCTGTAATCCGGCGCCCGTAACCACATAGCTTCGAACTTGAAGTCATGCTGCATTGGCGGCTGACGGATAGATCTTATATTACTCGTCAGCGAGATGAGGATAGCATAGTGATCTGATGAGGTAGTAATAAGATTCTCCACCGAACAGTGCTCGAAAATTCGGGAGAAATCACCATTTGCAACAGCCTGGACAAGACGAACTTTCACATGAGTGTCCCGATCCTGTCTATTGCTCCATGTAAATTTTGGGCCCTCGTATCCCAAATCCATGAGATCGCAGTCCTGTAGGCAGGAATGCAATAATCTGTTTCCCAGTTCTATCACGAGGTCCAATATGCTCATCCTGAGATAGCACCTCGTTGAAGTCACCATAGCAAATCCATGGCCCATTCCATTGAGCTCTCATAAAATGGAGAAAGTCCTAGAACTCTGAACGATGTTCTCGGCGAGGTTCTCCGTAAACAAAGGTCGACCGCCACTTTATTCCATCATCCAAGATAACATGAACATCAATGCATCGTGAGTTACAAGCTTGAACGGAAACCGACGACAACCAAAACAAGGCCAAGCCACCGCTAAGGCCAACACTGCTCACAGCATAACAACCAGAGTATCCTAACGACCACATGAAGCTTCGAACTCTAGTATCCCTCATTTTTATCTCTGACAGAAAAAGGAGGGAGGGACGATGAGCTCGTAGAAGCTAGCGAAGCTCGCCAACTGTCGCGTCCGACCCCAATCTGCGACAGTTCCGGCATAACATACTCATTGCGTACGGCGGGGCTGCTCCGTAGCTCCCGCCTGATCCGCCGATTCGTGCCCACTGTTTTTCTTGAGTTTCTTGTTGGAGTTGCTGCTCAGCTCATCTGTGAAAAGCCCTTCATCCGCTCGAACAGCCAACCCCTGAAAAGGTACCAATGCCATCGGATTTGGTGTAGCTTCAAGCATCGGGGCTTCTTTGGCCCTATACACTTGCTGAGATTTGTGCTTTTGTCCTGCTACCTCTGTCCCCTCCTAGCGTGTACTCTTCTCTTTCGATGTACCTCTGTCGGCTTTGGTTTGATTAGCCTGGGCGCGAGGCTTTTTCTCCTTTACTGGGGATGCAACTTCGGCAGCTTCTAGGCTTTTCTGCTGCTGCCCAGCACCCCCATCTTTATTCGACGACTGACTCGGTTTCTCCTGCATAGAGAATGAAGACCGACCATGCTCAGTCGACATCGATTCCACTCGACGACCGCTGAGTTTGATTCTTCTTCTTCCTTTCATCTGGGGCACCCAGACGATCAGCCGAGTACGGGAGCTTCCCCTCACCATCCCTTTCCCCAGGGTTCTTACACTCAATTGAGGAGTGTCCAATGAGACCACATGAGAAACAATACAAAGGCAAATTCTCGTACTGGACATCATACCACTCAGTTAAATTCCGACGCTGAGAGAAGACGGTAACTCCCCGCCTGAGCGGTTTATTCACGTCAACCTCGACACGGGCACGCAAATAGCTGCCCCAGCACCTTCCCGATGCATCACAGTCCACAAACGGAACACATCCCTCGCAGCCAATTGGATCTGCAATCATTGCACCTCATTTTTTGTTCATGTAACCAAATGGGAGATTGATGATCCTGACGCAAATTTTCAAACGATTGAACACCATGTCCTTTGGGCGCTGATAAATATCAAAGTCACGTAGCAGCACCGCATGTTTTCCAATGACCCAAGGAGGTCCATCAACAACCCGATCTTTGTCAGCTTTGGACGCGAATTCTGCCACAAACACATCATCACCGCCCGAGTTCATAACTAACCCGCGCGGATTGCCCCACGCTGTCCGCAGAACCGTCGCGATCGTACTGATGTGCAGAGTCGATGGAGAGAGCACTTTGCCGACGATCGCCCACTTGGAGTGGACCTAGAATCATCGACCCCATCCTCGAGTACGACCGCCGCCATAAGACGAAGGCGCCCCATCATATCTGCAACATGATCCTCAGATCCAGGAGCCGCCGCCATCACCGTAGGAGAAGCCATAGAACCGCTCCTCCGAGATCCATCCACCGCGGGTGAACTAGAGACCACCCCTTTGCCCATAGCACTCGCCTCAACGGAGCCCGTCATCGTCCCCTCCACCGGCCTCGCAACAGATCAAGGGCGGGCGGCAATCAGAAGAGAGCCCCTGGATCGCCCCGAATCAGTGCAAGGGGTACATGAGAAGGTTCTGGGGCACACGAGAAGGAGAAGAGAAGACACGAGAAAGAGAACGCGCCCGCGAGCACATCCCAAACGAGGATCCAAACCCTAGGTTTGGGCAGTCGCCATGGGAGCCGCCCTAGCCCTAGGAGAGAGAAACACCCAACACACAGCACGCCAAGCTGGGTTGAGACGGCTGGTTTAGAACATGATTGGTCACGGAGACTTGAGTGGCAAGCATGACGAGGGCGAGGCGATCGGACGTAGGCACATCTCCACCGGACCCGACTCATTCGACCACTTGATGCGCCATAAAAAATCCTCTTTCAGCAGCCCGGTCCAAACGACAACCTGTCCGCAAGCCATTCTGCGCGCAAATTTGGTCTCGAAATAGCGCAAATTTGGCACACGAGCGGGCGGCCAGGAAGGGGATCGGCCGGGGCGAGCTCGGGCGGCCCATCCAGCGTCACGCAACTTCCTGCCAGATCCTGCCATGGAGTCGGTCCTTGACCAGTACAGTCGGTGCTACCCGACGGCGGGGGAGGCCGCGGTCAAACACCCCTTCTGCGTCGAGTACACCCGTGGGGGTCTGATCATGCTCCCGCTCCACCTCCGGCTTCTCTCCTAAGACTGTCCCGTCACTCGTCAGGGTGCTCGACGGCTTCAAGTAGCATCAACGATGACCTGGTAGCGCACCGTGGAGGCCATAGAGAAGAGATAAAAGGAAATAAAATATAAAATCCAGCTAAAATGGGTCGGCTCGCTAGGAGCACCCCAAAAAAGTCCAAAAGTTTGTCTGTGAGCCAACTCAAACGGACCGATTTGGACAAATTTCGTGTCCGAAATGGATCGGTCCGCTAGAGATGCCCAAACTGGGAACGTGTATCGTCCGAGAGGGGAGAAGAGATCGATGGATGCTAGCTGCAGGCGTCCACGGAGAAAGGGGATGGATGTAACTTGTACCAGAACAACTCTTTTCCTCCGGACACCCGCCCAACATGCTGCACATGTGTATATATGGTGGCTCTGTTTGATCCCAGGGTATAGAATACCACCCTCCATCTCTTTAACTGTACATGATTTTTATTTCACGTAAAAGAAATTTACCTCAAAAGTCGAGAAGAGCATAATAAAAAATTAGACACAGCGTATCTTTTTGTTTACATGTCGTATATATGATGCAAAATACGTATTTTTTTTATTTTTTTATGCTATAATAACTCATACTCTATCTTTTTATGTCATTTTTTTTGGCTTTGAGTGAAAATGAACATAGTTATTTGTATACAAAACATAATAATGTTTTAATATAACAATATAAAATTATGTTGGTTGCAATCTCTCTCTCCCTCTCTCTGAACGTAGATAAATCTGAGACATCCAGCTCAGGGAAGGAGCGAGTAGCGTAGAGTTTGTATTATAAATGTTGAAGTATAGAGTTTGTATTATAAATGTTGATGACTTTTCGATTAATTTGGTCAAACTTTATGTGTTTGACTTTTCAAAAAATTTATACATCATCTTTCTGGATTTTTTTTGGAAATGGGCGCTTTCTTATTATACATAATGTTTACACTCGGTCTCTGTATAATTAGGATGCACACAGCCGATCAATCATACACAAAGTGACCAAAGCAAAAGTATCAGCATTACAAGAATGGTAAAAAAACATACGAAGACACGCGTCGAGCTATGGCAAATCTATCCGCAGATCACACTGGCATCCATTTCGGGAGAAAATATCCCTCGCCGTGTCCTCCAATCGCGTACACCTCTCCACAAACAAGTCGCGAAACTCCATACGTTGGAGAGTAGTCCGTGATCGAAGGATAGTCGTGGCTTGATAGATCACCTGTAAGATAAGAAGACATAATATTATTAAAAATATTGTCATTTCTACATAGCCAAAACGATCAAATAATAGCAAGCGCTCCTATCCTAAATAAAGTCACATATTTATAATGTATCTCGTGCAATCAGTTACCAAATACATTGTCTACCGAGTGTGGAGGAGATAAACCATAGGCTACATGGATGATTGACCATATAGTACGAACAAATTTACATCGGAAGAATAAATGTCGGATTGTATCATTATGACAAAAAAAACGCATTGCGTACTTCCATGTCAATTTCTCTTAATAAGTGTATCCTTTGCAAGAATGACCCCTTTATGAAGATACCAAACGAAAATCTTTGTTTTAAGGGGTATTTTCATGTTCCAAGTATTAGAATTATCAACAACTGGAATATCAGGTTGGATCAATGCTCTATACAATGAGTCAACATAAAATTTACCACTGTCCAGTAGTTTCCATTTAAACTCATCCACCCCCTCCGACGGTTGTATTGTGGATAATCGTAATAAAAGATTGTTCCACGATGCGAGTATGGGGACTATGAGACTTCGTCTGAAAGACACATTAGGAGGATCAGATCCCAATACTTTAGAAAGTGTATATCCTTTGTGCCTAGCAATTGAATATAGAGCTGGATATTATTCACGAAGAGAAGTTTGACCAAGCCATTTATCTTTCCAGAACCTAACATGTGATCCATCCTTAATATTGAAAACACAAAAACGGAAGAAATGTTTTTTGGACGCCATTAGTCCAGCCCAAAAGTGTGAATCACCGGGTTTCCAAACCACTTGAGACACAGCTTTGGAACCAACATATTTCCTCCATAGAATGGTTTACCGGACACCATCTTCTGATAGTAGTTTGAAAAGCCATTTACCAAGAAACGTGGTGTTTTAAACTTGCAAATCATGTATGTCCAGTCCACCGTATTCTTTTGGTCAGCAAAACATATTCCATTTGGCCAGTCGATATTTCTTTTTTTCACTATCCCTTTGCCAAAAGAATCTTGATCGGAAATAATCCACTTTCTTCAAGACACCTTTCAGTAGTTGGAAAAACGAGATCATATACAGTACCATGTTGGTGAGTACTGAATTTATGAGTACAAGTCTTCCACCAAGGGATAGCAATTTACCTTTCCAACTATTAAGACGTTTTTGGAGTCTTTCCTCAACGATTTTCCATTTAGCAATTGTGAGACGTCGATAGTGGATCGGTATTCCCAGATAGTTGATTGGAAATTGCCTCTGACTACAGCCGAAAAGTTCAGCATATAGGTGAGCCTTGTTTTGAGCCTCACCAAAACAATACAAATCACTCTTATGAAAGTTAATTTTCAATCCAGAGAGTTTCTCAAATATTGATAATATTAATTTTAGATTCTTAGCTTTCTCCAAGTTGTGTTCCATAAATAAGATTATATTATCAGCGTATTGAAGAATGGAGAGACCATCATCAACCAGATGGGGAACTAATCCTTCAATTTGGCCATCAGCCTTAGCTCTCTCAATAAGGATAGCCAACATATTAGCCACTATATTAAATAGTATAGGCGATAATGGATCTCCTTGTCTTAGTCTTTTTTGGTTTGGAAGTATTTGTCAGTGTCATCATTGACATTGATGGCAACACTACCACCAGTCACAAAAGCCCGTACGAGAGCACACCACTCCTCTGAAAAATCTTTCATACGGAGTGTTTGCTGAAGGAAAGACCAATTAACTTTGTCATAAGCCTTCTCAAAGTCAATCTTGAGCAATACACCATTCAATTTCTTTGAGTGTAGTTCATGAATTGTTTCAAGCAGGATTACTACACCATCGAGGATGTTTCTTCCTTGCATGAAAGCAGTTTGAGATGGACTTACAACAAGATCAGCTACCGATTTTAGTCTAATCGTAGTAACTTTTGTGAAAATTTTAAAACTAACGTTAAGAAGGCAGATTGGACGATATTGTTGTATTCGTTCTGCATTATTAACCATAGAGGTAAAATTATGTTGCCAAAATTGAGTCTAAAAAGGTCTAACTAGCCGGCATGCAAGAACTCAAACAATTGCATCAGGTCCTCCTTGATAACTTCCCAGAACTTTCGATAAAATTCCGCTGGAAAGCCATCAGGCCCGGGTGCCTTGTTATATTCCATCTAAAAACGGCTTTCTTAACCTCATCCTCCGTATAAGGAGCAGTTAGAAAGTCGTTTTTCAGAACAGAAACCTGCGGAATATCCGCAGTTTGGGACTCATCCAGCGAGAAAGTATTTTCTGACGGTGCCCCAAACAAAGATTTATAATAACTAGTAATATACGATTTTAATTGCTCCCGTCTCTCAATCGTACATTCATCCTGGATTAGAGAGTGAATAAGTTTCTTCTTATGCTTGTCATTAGCTACAACATGAAAGTATCTTGTATTCGCATCTCTTTTCAGAATGAATTTTGCTTTAGAGCGTTGACACCATTTGAGTTCCTCCTCACGAAGTAGTCTGATAATTTCTGCATTTGATTGATTTTTAAGCTCAATCTCTTGGACAGATAAAAGCCTGACTTCCGCAGAAGGCTCTAAATCGTTGATAATAGATGAAAGACGTATTTTCTTTTTTTTAAGGATTCCATCAGTATGTCTGGCCCAACCACGAAAGAATTTGCGTCAAGCACATCTACAAGGTCGTTAATAGTGAACAGAGGAAGCATGTACGTGGTGCACTTTAGAAAAGTATAGGAATTTTTCCGAGTGTTGGAGGGAAATAAATAATGATACAAAGCCAATATGCCTGGGGAAAAGTATGTTAGCACCGGAAATTCGCTTCCGAGGAAGAGCTACAGGTAGGACTTTATCTTTAAAAAAAATTAAACACAAGTTTGAAGTTTTAGAAAACTCTACATGTAGATAATGATGTACTCAACCAACTTGAAAAACTCACAATCCAAAATACCTAATATTTTGGTCGTAACAAAAATGAGAAAATCTGATAGATTTTGGAGGAATGAATCTGCGCACAGTTTATTGCGTTAGATATCAGATTTTTTTCATTTTTGTGTAGCCCAAAATATTGGGTATTTGGGGTTGTGAGTTCTTCAAGTTGATAGAGTATATCATTATCTACGTGTTGATTTTTTTTTCAGATTTTTGAGACTTTGTACATGTGTTTTTGAATGGATCAAAACAAAAAACCTGCTTGGAGCACGAGCTCCAAACATGTTAACACTAGCTACGGCATGCGAGTATGCGACTTGAAGAATATTAACCTAGATAATCATTCAGCTACTAACCAGAGAAAGGGAGCTCAAAAACACAAATGCAAATGCCAGGGCACCAAGGAAAAAAGAGCTCATAAAACAGACCAAAATTCAGTCCACATAAATCAGCAGCAATCAAAGCAAACCACCCATCATTTACCAACCGACATGTCATACAGGTAACACGCACAAAAACTGAAGCATGGTATGCATGCGTAGATCACATGTTGGCTCTGAACTTCCAAAGATACGGTGACTAGCCATGAACATAGCAACTACGCCTGACTCTAGGAAAAGAAAATCAAGGGTTTCTCTGCCAAGTTTCTGTAACACAGGTTTGCAGTAAATAGCAGAGTAATAAACTGCAGCGTGCGAATGACAAAAGCCTCCGTGTACCAGTATGAAACATAAGAGTTGACAATAAAAGCAGACGTATCCAAAGGCAGCCCCATGTTATGTTAATTTTCATTTTGATCCAAACTGATGGCACAGATTGTACCAAGGATCAATTTCACCAAGCCAGTAGCCAGATCAGACAAAGCAGTAATCACAGGATCCATAGAGAACCTCAGGGATGGCTATAGTTAGTTTAAAGGAAGAAACCTACACTCTTTCTCTAATCTTGGTTAAGAAATTGTGGCCCATATATATTGTACAAATGTGAAAGGTACAATACAACATGATATCACACATATCAACTACATCTACCAAAAACACCAGAACAACTCCATTTGCAACTTCGCATCTAGAGAACCAGCAAGAAAGATTGAAGTTCTGAGGAATAAAGTTAAGCTTTTGTAAGCAGCCTTAATTTCCTGTCATGCTTTATCATCGAACTTACGGTCTCTACAACCAACACTGTCTGCAAAAGAATGGCAAAACAGTACTTTTAAATAAAAACGCAAAAAAGACATGTATAATGTTTATGGAAGTAGGACAACTTCTAATTACAATCACTCAACATTCAATAAAAAAGTTAGAAAACACTATTTTAGGCTTTTACTAAGATGTTGGAAGTCGGAACATTGCCAGGACATGAACGTTGGATGTATCCTCACAAAGGGATAGTTACCTGAAGGCAGGTATAAGCCAAGCCAGTAGCAAAGTAGAAATTTGCGTTACCAGTACCCTGTAAATATTGCCGGGTTAGTAACAGTAAGCTACATGTGTGGACGGAGGAAAAGAGGGAGGGAGAGAGATACCCTCCAGATCCATAGGTTGTGCATAACAGGGCTAAGGAGAGAGACTCCGATATACCCGAAAAACAAGAAGAAGGTGAATTGCATCTCTGCAAGATGGAAAGTTCAAGCATTCTTAGGATATTAGAGAGTAATACAAAGTAATTGATACAACATTTTAGCTACCTGCTAGTTCGTTGGCAAATAGACCCAGAAGTCCTAGATATAGAGCTGAATCTCCAGCCTAGAAGATATGCATGGATTTAGGAATGAAAAACATACAGCAAAACATGAAATGAGAATTGAAACATTAACCTTTGGTAGCTGAGGGTTCATCAGAAATATCATGTAAAACGTACTCACCGAGGGATAAGATTTCAACATTGCGACGATTGCTGTGTAAACAAACGCAAGGAAGCACGGTCGATGCTTCAAACGGATGGCCAATGGCAAGACCATAAAAATAATGTTCATATTAAAGACTATAAGAAAGAAGCTTCTGAAGAAGTCGAAGACTTCGGCAAAGAAATACCTACATTAGTTCACAAACAGATGAAATCAGTCAAATTATACTTGGTTCGAAATTACAATTTTTTAGCAAGACTTACCATAACACACCAATATTAGGTGATAGATCCTTCACTGTAAGGATAAAACCATATGTCCTGCAGAACCATGGCACAAGTCAATACTAGGCATTCGGTAACACATAGTAAAACCCAGTCCATTGCTATAACCAAGACAACTTCGATAAAATAAGGTCACATAAAAAAGCTGGCATGCTGGAGAGGATAAGCGAAAGTGCTGATCAGAGTATGCAAATATCCGCACATTGAATTCATAAGCAAGTGCCATATTCATTTCTCTTTAGAATTCATCTTGAACAGGGAAAGTCTTAACAGAAACTATTACACGCATTCACATGAATTTGTTCGCAAAAAAAGAAAATATGGTCAAACATCTTACTTTTCAAACATCTCCTGAAGGCCACCAACTTTATTTAGAATAATGCTGTTCAAGAACAGCACATAACATGACCACATAAACACCCACAATATGAAGTGGATTATTGGTTTCCATGATATTTGTCCAAAACATCTTTGACTAGTACTTTTTCCATTATCTGACATGTCAATTCTACTGGTACTCAAGCCTTTTTGAAGAAATACTTTACTTGGAGGAGTATCTGGGCCATAACCCAGTAATAGAGTAACCTGGAAAACATACAGTTACAGATCAGCAATCCAGATAAATGATACGCACAACTGAATATAAAAAAAATGGTTGTGGCACATACTGGTAGAATGAAAATTGCAGGATAAAGAGAAAGATGCGTTGCCATAACATATCCAAAGGCAGCGAGCGGCGCGAGACCTACAAAATTGTAAGGATGTGTTAACTAGCATCAGACTTGGGTAATTCTATGTAACTCAAATATCAATATACAATCTTCCATAAAATGTTACTGACTGCAAAATGAGAGATAAAGCAACTACTTTAAGCAATACAATAGATATAAATTTGGTAAACTGAGAACAGGAACACAGCGAGTTCCACTTACGTGAACAGGCCCCATATATCATTAGCACAACCATTAAATTCTCAATCGGTGATGTACATGAACCCACACAGGTGATTATTGTCCAAGGGTTCCACAAATATATTAGAGAAGCAGTATCTCCCGCACTTACATTCGCTGCAAGTATAAAAATGATAAGTAGCAATATAACAAGTGGTAAGCAATCACAAGCAGAAAACATCTGATCAAAAGAGACGATGTTTCGCTCACACCTTTCCAGACTAGGTTGTTGGCCTGCCAACAACAAAATTAGTACTAATAGGGAAGCAAACGACTATATACTTTAACTTTCATGAGACAAATCTATAACTCTTTATACTCCTTGTAACGTAGGAGTCACATAAGTAAATATCAAAGTTCACAATAACAATCAATAATTTTATGAATAAAACATCTCTAAGTTTTCAGTTCTGCAGCTTGTATGTTACAAATATAAATATTTAAAATCTTTTATGTTGTGAGGAGCATGTGTATAGTTGCTACAACAAGTAGAGAATGGTATCAAATAAAGGAAAATTTAGCTCTCAAGATTCGATAAAGCACATCTGAAGTACAAAGCCAACTGTTCTGACTCACCTGAATCGTTTACTGATTTTGTGAGGTCAAGAGACTTCAAGCTCTTGTCGCGTGCCATTTGGAGTGTACGCCCAGTTGATCGAATCAGCATAGCAGCTATAAAATCTACAGCCACAAAAAGCAAACTGTGTGGTGCATCCATGAGTGTAATATAAATTACATGACTGCTAAGAAAATACACAAGTCCTGGAAAAAGATTAAGGTTACATTTTCTTCGGTTGGAATGATAACATAGCAAGGAAAAAGACATAAGAAGCAAAGCCTACTAAATTTTTTTTTCTATGAAAGTCAGGTATAAATGAACGAGTTCTCAATCTTGGACAAACTGATACTGATTTAAATATAAAGGTGCATATCAACATATTTACCTGCAATATATATGGGCATTGTGTCCACCTGACCTGCGACACCATGGAGTGTTAAAATGCTAACATTTCATATGACTATGTGATCAAAATGAAGAGGCATAGAAACAGTGGTCGCATCGAAGAAATGATCATAGAAGCATAAAAATGAAGGGACAAATCACCTTTTACTAGTTAATGGACCAAGAACTGATAGCAGCAAAGGAGAACCATGATACATCGAACCTGAAAGACATGTCACTTTAACACATAAACATTACAAATAGCCAAATAGAAAATATCACTGCTAGGCCACGAAATGTAATTGCAACAAACATCTGGGCATCTAATGCTAAGTACTCCCTCCGTTTCAAAATATAAGATGTTTTAGGCTTGTGAAAGAAGTGTATGCAGACTCCTTTTAGTGTGTAGATTCACTCCAAAACTCAATGAACCTACATACTAAAAGAAGTCTAGATAAATTTGCTTCACAAAGCTAAAACATCTTATATTTTAAAACGGAGGGAGTAGGAGTCATAGTGCCATATTACATCCATTACCCAGTCAAAAAAATTAAAAGTTGCTCTGTAATGCATAACCTTACAAGTTTGTTCGTTCAGATGCAAATGTGAAGTGCTGAAAGTTAGCAAAGCGAGAAAGGAGAGGAGGTGCGTAACCTACCGGAATAGGGGGACATGGACGCCTGCTTCAGCCAGTAGCCTTCTGCCACTGCAACATACACAGGAGGCAAACGGGAGGTCCAATTACGGCGATATCACATGGGGAACTGGGGTTTGGAGGGGAAGGATCGAGAGCGAGAAGGTGCTTACGGCGGCGGAGGGATGTGAGGGGGGTGGAGACCTCCGGGCGGGAGGAAAGGTGGAGGTCGCCGCCGAAGAGAACCAGAACGAGGCGGAACCCGACGGCCGCCGCGGCCATCGGCCAGTAGTGTCGGATCGCCATCGCCGCCGAGGCAACTCCGATCTGAGTAGCCCCGTCTTCTCGGCAGTGACCGGAGCAGTTTTAGGCCAGTGGGCTGATTTGCTTGCTATTGGCCGACTGAGAAGTACGCTCCCTTGATCAGGCCCATCAGGCGGCTGCACCAGCACAGCCCACAAGCACGCCGGGCGAACAGTGAGGTCGGGGTCAGCCGGGAGGAGGAAGGGGGGAGAGAGGCAAGGGGAAGGGGAGGAGGAGGAGGAGGAGGAAGGAGGGAAGCAGTGCCTACACAGGCGGGTTGGCGTGCCGGCGTACGGCGAGGGACGAGCGGATCCAGCGTAAGAGGAGACGGGAGGATGGGCCTTGAAACTAGCACGCCCGGCCATACCACGGCCCGTTGGGCAGGGTATTGGTTATTCAAACCCAAACCCAAAATTACCCAGACCCATACCCAAAATAATTGGGTACATCTCAAAACAAAAAAAATTGGGTTTGGGCAAACCCATGGATAAGAGGAAGTGGAGGCCATGTTGAAGGAGAATAAAGCAATCAATGGCCCGCCAGATTGAAAGAGGGCTCGATTTGGTGCCCGATCCCAGGCTCTCGGCTGCTCGCGCGACGCTGCTGCTGCCGGACCTCTGGCCGGTGGCCGGTATCCCGTGGCCTCCAGCGACCCCCTAGCTGCGGGCGGCGGCTTCCTGCCTGCTGTGGCGCTACTGCTCGGCTGCTTCCTCTGGACCCTGGCGCTTGGTGAGGCTCCGTGGCTGCTGTCTCGCGAGTGATGAACAAATCCTATGTTTATGTTTAGATAAGAGAGACAGCCGAGCAGTATTCTCTGCTTCCTGCGATTTACGGGTGAGATTGGATAAACTCGATGAGTCGCATCTCCACTCGTTGGCCGTTCTCAGTCGAAATCCGGATCTAAATAGCGTCGGACGGAGAAAGTTTTCGGTCTGGAAATGGCTGATTTTTCACTCGTGTTCCCAGGCCGAATTCTCAAGTTTGGGCAAATTTTAATAAAACTCGGCGAACTTTGGACGAATATAGGCAGATTTCATTAATAACGGGTGAATATAGGCGAAGTTGTTCGCCGCCGCGGGATCGACTGGGAACCTCTCCGCCATCTTCCTCTTCGTCGAGTGCTTCTTTCGCCGGAGCTCGTGGTGGTGTGTGGTGGAGGGGCAGTGTGCTGCGAACCGGCGTGCATCCGTGTTTTATAGGCCGAGCTAGGGCGGCGAAGGCGGGAGGGGTGTAGCGGCGTGGTGGAAAAAGGGGAAACGGCGGGAAGCCGAGGCGGCGGTGGTGCGCCATTACGCCGACGCGTGGTCGACGAGACGGGCAGTTAATGCCCGGCGGTCCGTCCGGCGGTTCTTCGCGTGAGCCGAGGCGGAATGATGACGATGAAAAGCCTTAGATCGCTGAATGGGCGGGTCCACGCGTCGAGATCGTCTTTTTCCGTCGAATTCGCTTCGTCCGGCGTTTCCAGCGCGTTCCCGTCGCCTCGGGAACGGCCTGGGAAGACCGGGCGTATTTTGGGCCAAATTCTGACAAAAACGGCGTCCTGGGAACACAGCTGGGCCAATTTTCGGCGTCCTGACGAAAAAAAGCCCTAGGAACGGCTTGCTGAAAATCCGAGTGGAGAGCAACTCCAGAAGGGGAACTATATGGCGGCGCGCTAAAAGTGGTTTGTAGCGTGTTGGAAAAAAATTTAGCGCTCGACGACCACTTGTCCTCCACTAGAGACGCTAAAATTTCGCGCGCGCCCACTTGGGAAAAACCCTCCCCAGCAGAGACGCTAGAATGCAGCATGCGGCGAAGGCGCAAACTGTTTTTCACAACC
Source organism: Avena sativa (assembly GCA_916181665.1). Classification (NCBI taxonomy): domain Eukaryota; kingdom Viridiplantae; phylum Streptophyta; class Magnoliopsida; order Poales; family Poaceae; genus Avena; species Avena sativa. The sequence goes on along the minus strand of OV702287.1, from coordinate 42,339,433 downwards.
AACAAAGATCAACCAAATTATAAAAAATCCACAACAAATAGCTCTAAAATCTCTACATCTCAACCTAGATAGCATAGTTCAAATTCATGACCTAGTTCAAATGCAAAGGATAATTGCGCACAATCAAGTTCAACACAAATATGACTCAAGCATGCACAAACACATCATTTGTCAACATTGTCATAGGTTTCGACGGTGTTGTGGGTATCAACATTGGTAGTAGATGTTGGATCCACCAAGGAGTCCATGAATCCCCCCTGTGGCGGTGCCATACCGCCAAAGCATCCAAATGCACTCGGTGTTGCCCCCATGGCCCCAAAGCCTCCAAAGCCACTCATGCTGCCATAGCCACTCATGCCACTAAAGCTGCCAAAGCCACTTGTAGGTGCATTCATCCCTTCGCTTTGGGCCTTCAAGTAGTTTGTCATCATTCTTTTTTGGCCAACACTTCATCACGAGCAAGATTTATGTACTCATTTTGCCTTTCATCCATGTTGGTAGTGTCCTTTGAAAAGAGCTCCCTCTCTTCTTCCACTAGGCGTTGATGCTCCCCATTGGCCCACTTCTTCTCCAATACCAACTTTCTCTCCCCCGCGGCCGCCATCCTCTCCTCCAATGCCACCCTCCGCGCCTCGGCCTCGGCCTCCAAGCTCCTAGCCAACTTCTTATCCTCGTTTGCTTGTTGCCTTGCGGCCACCATTGCATCCATAGCTTTAGCTAGATCATCATCCCCGGCTTTTCTCCCCCTCATTTCTTTGGCCGCCTTTTTCCAAGCAAGGGTCTTCTTGTGTTGGCAAATGAGTGTGGAGTAGAGATTCTCTTCTTATTGTCACCACTTGATGCATCATCATCTATGATAGTGGCGGCTTCGGCGGTTGCATTCATCCCTTTTGTGTGCACGTCCATTCCATCACGGCTCTTCCACTTCTCCTCATCTTTGAGCTCGTCAAAGCAATGGGCCAATACAAATGGCTTCCCTATAATTTTCTTGCCCTTCTTATTTTTCTTCCCCTCATCCTTGAATAAATTTTGAGCTATGGTCATCTACACATAATAAGAAGACAAGAAGGATTAATACATATAACAACAAGATGCATAACCACATGGATTGAGTCAATCAACTTAAAATTGATGGGTTCGTAGCATGGAAAATAAAAAAATTCTACCGCAAGAACGAACACCCAGATCTAATCTAGATAAAAGCCAAGATCTAATCTACTAGACATGAGCAACGAGATAGATCGTTACTAATCCTCGTAGAACCGAAAGCGTTAACGAGATTAGATCTCGTGGATGATGTAGTCGATCACTTGTCGATCTCAAGATCGAGTAGATGATCCTTCCGGCGCCGCGTTCCGGCAGCGCTTCCGCAGACGGTCACACGTGCGGAGTCGAAGCAGACCTTCCTCTCCCCGTTCCAGCGAGCAGCGGAGGTAGTAGATCTTCTCCACGCAATCCCAGCAACACGACGGCGTGGTGGTGGTGGTGGTGGAGAGAATTCTGCAGGGCTTCGCCTAAGCCGGAGCAGATGGAAGGAGGAAGAGAGAGGCGGCTAGGGTTTTGAATGGGAAGGGGCAAGGAGGGGTGGCGCCTCCACCCCTCTATATATAGAGGGAGGGGTGTGGCCTAGGGTTCCCACCCCTAGGCCCACCCCTTAGGGCCGGCGCACTAGGGAGCTTGGGGGGAGAGTCCTTCCCCCCCAAGTTTCCCCTTTAAACTCCCCTTATCTTATCTTATCTTATCTTATCTCGATTTTCAAATAAACTCCAATATATCTTCTAGAACCTTCCGGAATATTCCAAAACCTTCTAAAATCCCCATACAAACACTCTGGAACATTTCCTAACTTAGAAAATGATCCCTATTATATGAATCTTATTCTCCGGACAATTCCGGATCTCCTCGTGATGTCCCGGATCCAATCCGAGACTCCGAACAACATTTGGTCTCCAACGCACATTCAATATCTACTTAAAACAACTTCGAACCTTAAGTGTGTCACCCTACGGTTCGTGAATATGCAGACATGATGAAGACACCTCTCCGATCAATAACCATCAGCGGGATCTGGAGATCCATAACGGCTCCCACATACTCAACGATGACTTCGTGATCGATAGAACCATTTACATACGAAACCAATTCCCTTTGTCACGCGATACTCTACTTATCCGAGGTTTGATCGTCGGTATATCCATACCTAGTTCTACCTTGTTACTGATAAGCACTCTTTACTCGTTCCGTGTCATGCCATCCCTTGTGACCTAGTCACATGCTTGCAAGCTAACTAGATGATATTCCACCGAGAGGGCCCAGAGCATATCTATCCGTCATATGGATGGACAAATCCCAATCTTGGTCCATGCGCTTCAACACATACTTTCAGAATACCCAATGACACCTTTATAACCACCCAGTTACGAAATGGTGTTTAATGTCATCAAAGTACCCATCCGGTGATGGTGATTTAACACAACCTCATGGTCGAAGGATTAGGTTACTATGTATCGAAAACTTGTAGCAATATGAACTTAATGACTTGATCTTATGCTATGCTTACTATGGGTGTGTGTGTCCATTACATCATTCTCCTAATGATATAACCTTGTTATTAATGACATCCAATGTCCATGATCAAGAAACCATGATCATCAATTAATCAACAAGCTAGTTTAACAAGAGGCTTACTAGGGACTCTTTTATGTTTACAAAACACACATGTATTAGTGTTTCCTTATAATACAATTATAGCATGGGATGCAAACATTCATCATAAACACAAAGATATAATAATAACCACTTTTATTATTGCCTCTTGGGCATATCTCCAACAACAATATCTACATCACTCGTCCCACTTGGATTGATTACATCAACCCCCGCCAAAGCACCCACCCATTTTTAACAATCGGTGTTGATGATCCTCCACCGGGGCCGAAGAGAATGATCGATACGCTCATTGCCACTTATGTTGTGTGCATCATAATACTCCTTCATTCTCGCCCAATACGTATCTCTTGTTTGGTCCGTGTCAGTCGTCGGGTCCATTCCAACATGCAACCAAGTTTGGCAAAGCAACCTATCTTATTCCGTGGTGTAGTTGGCCATCCTACCTCTCGGCGGTTCAACCAAACCCTCACCATGCTCATCCACTACAAACTCTCTTATTCTTCGCCATTTTATTCATGCAAATTGGAGTGTGAGAAAGAAGAGCCAATATTCATTTGTGCCATAAATGTTTCATCGTCAACACTACAATCCAATTGCACAAATACATCATTTTCTACATTGATCTACATTGGAGTGTGAGAAAGAGGCAATTTTGTACCTTGTTGTCATTTGGTCGAGAAGGTTGGTGCGCTGAAACGCGCCCCGGTCAATGGCGGTGGCGACGGCGTAGGCTGCTGCGAAGCGCTGGCCGTCGGAGTAGGAAGTCGCGTGTGAGCAACCAGGCGCTTGACAGCCGTCTTCTTCATCGGCTTTTGGGCATCCACCGCCGTGGGAGTGCCCAGGCGCTTGGCCGCTCCAGACCTTCCTTTCGCCGTTGGCAGTGGCGGAGGCGGCGCCTCGTTAGGTGCAGCGTTCGGCCGCGGCAGCATGAACAGGAAGCGGGCGGGGTTGTGCGAGCTCGCGACGGCGCCGACGACATTAGGGTTTGCCATGGGTGACGGATGATGAGCGCCAGTTGTGGCGGGGACCGGGTACGAAGGGGTCGATGGAGCTGCGAAGAACTCGTCCGTCGTCGGAATGTCGCCGGCGACCGCGCAAGAGGCGACGGCGGAATCGAAGGCGCTAGTGCGGGAGGGAGTTTTCCTCTTTTCACCTTTTGTCAACACACCATTCATCTCGCATAGATCAGAATGTATGAGTTCTAGAGGTGCCAAGTTTCTCTCCTCGACAGCCTTGTGAGGCTTTCGAAGTTGCTTTGATTGCACACAACTATGGCACTCAAAACCTTTGGCAATAGTGAAATTCGGAATTAAACTCATGCTGGACATCTGAGACATCAAACCAAAATTAATGTGACATAAACGAGAATACCAAACACTGGTATCATCATTAACACCACCACAAATATGACTCACAGATTTATTACAAAACTCTAAAAGAGATAAACAGAACAAGCCTCCAAACTCATAACCTTTACCAATAAATTGTCCATGTTTCGAAACAACGACTTTATTAGACTCTAAAACAATCTTAAACCCATCTCTGCATAGAAGGGAGCCGCTAACGAGATTATTGTTCATAGTAGGTACATGTTGCACATTCCTCGGCTGCATGATCTTTCTGGAAGTAAACTTCAGATCCACCATGCCAACACCATGAATAGAAGCATGTGATCCATTTCCCATCAAGCGACGAAAGAATCTCGAGCGACCTGATAAGAAGTGAACATAAAGATGCCAGCACACACATGAACATTAGCACCCGTATCAATCCACCAACATGGTGATTGAAATACTGAAAGAATAGTAAAGAACAGTAAATAAATTATCATACCCATCAGTGTTGCTAGCGGTCACGACGTTGACAGTCTTTCCGTTTTTTAGTTATGGTCATCTACACATAATAAGAAGACAAGAATGATTAATACATACAACAACAAGATGCATAACCACATGGATTGAGTCAATCAACTTACCATATCCACATCACTCATCCCACTTGAATTGATTACATCAACCCCACCAAAGCACCCGCCCATTTTTAACAATCGGTGTTGATGATCCTCCACTAGGACCGAAGAGAACGATCAGTACACTCATTGCCACTTATGTGGTGTGGATCAAAGTACTCCTTCATTCTCGTCTAATATGTATCTCTTGTTTGGTCTGTGTCGGTCGCCTGGTCCATGCCAACATGCAACCAAGTTTAGCAAAGCAACATATCTTCTTTCATGGTGTAGTTGGTCATCCTACCTCTTGGCGATTCAACCAAACCCTCACCATGCTCATCCACTCCAAAGTCCTCTTCTTCTTCACCATTTACTTCATCCAAATTGGAGTGTGAGAAAGAAGACACAACATTCATTTGTGCCATAAATGTTTCATCGTCAACACTACAATTCAATTGCACAAACACATCATTTTCTACATTGATCTACATTGGAGTGTGAGAAAGAGGCAATTCTGTACCTTGTTGTCAATTGGTCAAGCAGGTTGCGCGCGCTGAAACGCGCCCTGCCCAATGGCGTCGGCGGTGGCGTAGACTGTTGCGAAGCGCTGGCCGTCGGAGCAGGAAGTCGCGCGTTAACAAGAATGAATGCACAACATAATTCTCTTTAATCTGGTACATGTGTGCATGAAAAACTAAACTGCACCAATTCGTAGTCATATTGAGCCATAATTAAATACAAAAGATTAAACAGTGAAGAACTAAATATACCTAAGTGAACGGGTCATGAACAGGAATTTGCATATCAATCGATAGAGCATTCATTAGGAAATTGAACATGAAAGAAGAAGACTTAGAATACGTTACTTGGTTATAATCACTACCCAATCACACTATAAAAACTTGGGAAGATTGCATAGGAGAGTTTATATATAAATATTGTTCATTTACTAAAATCATGCAAATTAAACGTAGCATTACAAACTTTTTTCAAGGAATTGGGGAATTTTTTTACCAAGCATGGAATAGATTTTATGGCATGATAATGAAAGTACCAAACCATGGATTTCAAGAACATTTAATTATTCAATACTTCTATAATGGACTGAATGAAGATTCGAAAGATATGATTGACTTGTCTGTAGGGGGAGTTATTAGTAACTTGACATTGCCAAAGTGTGTAAAACTTATTGAGGTAAAATCCTTCAACGATGAGCAATTCAACCTAGTTGGGGATGTTAAACCACAAAAAGGTATGTTTCAAATACCCCCAAGAACTTATGCTAGAAATTAAAAAGTCGATGGAAGAAAAAGAAATAGCTGTAGAACTTGTTGAAGGAAGTAAGATTGATGTTCTTCAAACTTATGTTATAGAAGATGAAATTAATCTTATGATACAAAAGTTTAGATATCAACAAAATCAGTTCCGAGAAAAATATTATAAACAGTTAATGACTCAAGAAAAGAATATAAAAGAGTTGACCGAAGTCTTTGATGATCTAGGACATGCCACTAGACATTTAGATAAGTACTTGAGTATGGACAAAACTAAGTGTGATCAAATAGATGAAACTCAAGCTTTAATTTTAAAACAAAACAATTTCAATTATAATACTGTTTCTACTGATATTGTTACTAGACGTGCAACAAAGACACAAGAACCACAAGGGCCGCCATGGTACCAAGAAGAGTAGGCCGGTAAGACAAGGGAGACTCAAGAAATGAGTCAAGAAGGAGAGAACCTTGTTGATCCACAAGATGATATTGATTATGATTAGAGAGGAGGACATGAAACTCCTAAAAGCATCTCCACTCGCCCCCTAAAACCCTAAAGGACCAAAAGTGCAAAAATAGAGACGTGAAGAGAGAAAATCACGCCCAACCCTCTCCCTTAAATATAAAAATCATTCGGCGCACCCAGGATAACCCCTGCCCACGAGGAGGCAACCGGGGGCACTGGCGCGCTATTTTCACGCCACGATGTCCCGTTTTCTCTCTCTCTCCACCAACTCATGCTCTCTCCCAACTGCCCCGTGCCTCCCTCTAGTGCCACCGCCTCCTACCCCGCCGCCTCGCTTGCTGCTCTGCACGCCGCCTCCTGCCCCGCCGCCTCCCTCTACTGCTGCGCCCTCACCCCTCCTAGCCTCCCGCCTGCGCACCACCCCACCGCTGCTCCCCGCCTGCTCTGCGACGTGCCGCCCTCCGCGTCGTTGGATGCGCTGCTGGAGATACGGGGCCGCCTGTCCGACCTCGCCCATGTGGTGGTGTAGGCAAGGCTACAGACCATCATCGACGCCACCTCCGCTGACGGCCGCCGGTCATCGTTGATGCGCGTCGAGAGTATCTGTCACTGGCCGTGCAGTAGATGCTCGTGTGTGAGCGTCGGTAGCTACGAGAAGAAGAGCGCGCCCAGGAAGCCGTGCGGCGTGCTGGTTGCCGTGGACAAGAGGACCTACGAGCCCTGGGAGGAGTTCCAGTGGTCCATCGCGGAGGTGATCACGACAAAGCAGATGGCCGAGCCGGCGGAGAGTTGTCCGCGCCGCCCGCCGTGCTCGAACCCACGACGCGCCGCTCTCCACGCCGCGCCTGCCCCATGGCGTACTTGAGCCAGCATATGGCGCACTCGTATGTGTGGCACAAGCTAGATTCTGCTGCCACGGCAGCGCGAGCCGCGCCTGCAATGATGGATGCGTGAGCTGCACGTTGTCCTGTGCGCCGGGCATCGGAGGCGGCGTGAGCTGCGCGTCGTTAGTGTGCGAGATGGTGCTAGCCGCGGCGGGCTGCCGCTCTAGGATGTGTCATGGTGTGGTGTGGCGGGAAGGTTTCTCGAGCTCTGGAGAACGGCCAGCGCAAGCTCACCTGCCTACAACGTGTTTGTGAAAATGTAAAAGCAAAATTTATTTTTGTACTAGGGGCCTAACTGGGTGATGTGCACCCCTCATAATCGAAAGTTATCTGGTTCCCCCTATACAAGCACAAAAATGCTTCCGCCGGGCCTCATATTGGGGGACGAGTCGAGATGCTCTAATGAAGACAAAGATGAAGAAGTAAGAGACAAGGATAAACTATACGATTCAGACGTTGAGACGGTTGATTCAAGAGAAGACATCGAGCTTACAAAGAAACAAGAAGAACAAGTTATTACTCCAAGTAAGAAGCATACCGACAAGCAAAAACCTCTAGCAAAGAAGAAAAATAAAAAGGATGCCGAACCAACAAAAAAGGTAAAAGAAAAGGTAACTCCAACAAAAAAGAAAGTTCCTTATCCTAACCGAGTTCAGTATGAATCGGATAAAGATATTTATGATTCTTTTGCCGAAGCTCTTGAAAACCTCTGTTTCTCTAGCTGATGTAATTCAAGTTCCTACTTACAAAAAATTCACGCGAGATATTCTTAGTAGAAAAAGAAGGTAACTAAGACTGTAGCAGTGATGACAAGTTTTGGTGATAAGCTGCCTGCTAAGCTTGGGGATCTAGGTATATCGACTATCTCTTGCTCGATCGGGAAAACAAATATTTTTAATGCTCTTTGTGATTTAGGAGCAGGTGTTAGTGTCATGCCTTACTCACTATTTAAGAAATTAAATCTTGGAGAGTACTCTCCAACTTCAATTACTTTGCAAATGGCCGATAAAGCAACTAAACAACCTGTTGGTATTATCGAAGATGTTTTGCTTAGGATTGATCAACATGTTATACATACTAACTTTATCATACTAGATGTTCCAGAAGACGACAAACTTTCAATCATCCTTGAAAGACTTTTTCTTAGCACTACTGGAGCTAATGTAGATTGCTCCACTAATAAGATTGTTTTCAATATTTATGATGACCAGATTGTTTATTATTTTTCAAAGAAAGAAGAACAAGATGGAAAATATATACCACCTCCAAAGCGTGTTCAAGCGGTAAGTACCACTGATAAAGGGCAACTAGAGGTGAACACTAAGAGCTTGGAGATTGGTTAGTTTGAATCCACTCTTTTTAATAAACGTTTGATGGGAGTCAACCCATTTTTAGTATTAAGGTTTACTTTGATTTTCTCTCTAATAAAAGGTTGTTAAGTTTATAGTTTGTAGGAGAAATTTTACTGATATGAAGGGTAATAAAGAATTGGAAGATTAAATTTTTGAAGAGAAAGAAGAAAACTGGTTCCAGGTGACGTAACGAGATGTGGTACGGCTAGACGCGCCCATACCACCGGCCCCGTACTGGAGCGGAGAAGGTTTGTCGATAAAGCGGCCGGAGGCAGACCTCATAACGAGGAGTGGTACGACCAGACGTATCCATACCATCCGCCCACCGAATATCGACAATTAGCTCCAACCTTACTAGCGCGATAACGACCACTAGTACGGTCGGACGTACCCGTACCATCCGCCCGTACCATAACTCTTAGGTTTGATCTTGGAACCCTAATTTTGATCCAACGATGACGAGCACCGGTACGGATAGGACCCGCCCGTACCGCCTGTCTGTACCGCGTGCGTTGCACGATTTATAGGACGGCGGATGGCAGCAACCAGACTTCTTCTTCTTCCTCTCTCTATTTTCTTCCTTTCTCTCTCTCCAACTCAAACCCTAATCACCTAGAACCTTCGATTCTTTACCGATTTCTTGTGTTTGAGTAGGGGAATCTTCACATCTATAAGTTTCTCATCCGATCCATGCTTTATTTTCTGAAATCCATGGTTGAATCCCTCACATTGAGTATATAGATGAGTTCATCATATTTTGAGATTATTTTTGATTCCTCACATTAGGATTTGTAATTTCCTTCTGTAATCATTTGTTTGTATGACAGAAACCTGACGTATATATTTTTCTTTGAAATTTCTGCAACACAATGAATATTGGGAAGATTTTTGGTTCGGTAAGAGCAGGAACCTTGGGCACCTCAAACCCGTCGGGATTGAAAAGAGACGCTCGGAGGGCGGCAACCTGCGGGTAGCACTGAGAAAGGACTACGAGAGGATGAGCTCAGGCAAGGTTATACCCACCAAGTGGGTGAACCGTGGCTTCCTCTCCCGCCAAGTCCTTGAGGACGACTTCGATAGGATGACCAAGAACACTAGCATGGTGCCTTTCTCCTACCTCTCCACCGACACCTTCGAGACCACCACTTATGAGTTCTTGTCGTCATTCCACGACGACCTCGAAACCTAAGAACGTCATTGCACTGTAAGTTTCGTGCTCAATGGGCAACCCCACAACCTCACTTTTTACAAGTTCTGCGATTGCTTCGGGTTCTCCTATGAAGGAGAACTTGATACCACTAATGAAGTCCTCGTAGAGGCCATGCATGCTCGGAGCAGATTTCTATCCATAGGGACATCAATTACTTGCGTAAGAAGAGCACCACCATCTAGAACCCCATTATCCGCTACTTCGCCACCTTTTTGGCGAATTCAATTTTTGGGAAGGGAGATACCGGGGCAATGACATGCCCCAAGATAAGTGTAATATATATGGCTCTCCATCCTTAGATGGAGTGACGAGGGGTAACCTCGGAAATGCCCATGGTGATGGACTTAGGGTTTCGCGGAAAAGAGAACGCTGGGAATTTCGTCGGATGTCAGAAAAACGATGAAGACAAAGTCGCCTGAATATTGGGGAAACACTCTATTACCAGTTGTCGTCTAGATTTAGGTACCCTCGCTTAGGCTTCTCCCGTCCTATATATAATAGGACGGGTCTCAAAGCTATATGCAGATAGGTTTCATACACGCGTGATTACAATACCAACATAATGTTGGTTCAGTTTTCTTTCCTAATACAACTAGAAGTCTCTGTCGGTTGCTTCCTTGGGCCATCATCTGGAATCTTTCATGGGCCGCATGCCTTTTTACTTAATGTAGGGTAGCGAATAATGAGTATCCGGGTAATCATACCCATGTCAGTAGCCCTCGAGACTCTACCTGAATCCGCAGTTTTCAGGTTGAGTCTCAAAGTTTTTCTTTCTTCTTTCTCTTATTCTATTTGTTTTTATTTTTTGTAGGGATTTTGGTACAACGAGTCTGATGCTTCTGACGGATCGGAAATTAGTTAATTACCCCTGGGCAAAAACAAGATTGACCTACATCAGACTCAAGTCCCCAGGCTCGAATCTGGAATTTGTAACTGGTGTAATTCAGTTCGAGCCGCTGAGGTCTTACCGAATACTGAATTCCAGTTTCTATTTTATCGGGTACCCAACGCATTCGTCGGGATTTTTCATCGTATCGTCGATACGGATATTTTACTGGCAGAGCGCATTCTTGTGCGATTACCAGGCCACAGGGGACGAATCCTGGGGTCTTACCTTCATGTTTCTGAACATGGCATTCGGATTTTTGTCGCGTCGGGTGCAATCCGAGAGTTTTATTTTACTTTTTGTATCCTGCTCCTAATAGGAGTATTTATTGTTCAAATGTTTCTGTTTTTTTCTTTATCAGGTGCGCGCCAGCGCTCCTGATAGGAGTAGCCCTCGAGGCTATGTTTAGATATATGTATCAAAACATAGGCTCAAAAAATGCACTATTGTTTCTGTAAATTTTGTCGGGTGCACGACCAGTGCTCCCGATAGGAGTAGCCCCCGAGGCTACAATTCGAGTGTAGTCTCAAATCTTCTCCTAGAGGAATTTACTTCAACTCCAATCGAATTTCTTCGGGTTATACCCTGAGGAAGCCGCAATTTTTGCTGTAGTGCGTTTTTGTGACGTCAGTGATAACACATCTGATGATGTCCATTCTCTATGATGGGACGTGTCGAACATGGGCCCATATGCAGTAATGATGACGCATGATGGCGTTTTCAGCGGAGATTTTTGACTGCACGTCCCCTCTCTGCGCGAGAACCGAGGCATCACGCGATGTTCTCCTTTTTTACCATAGTCATAACTTCTTTTATTTTTTCTGAGACCTTTGTAAACACGTGTCGTCATCATGTGATCTTCTGCCGCTTCGATTTTGCATCGAACGGTTAGATCTTTGCGTTGTTGCTCTTTATAAGCTTAGGGATATGCTTTTTACTGTTTCACCTAGCCTCCCTCCGCTCCATCTTCCTCCTTGCGCTCTTGCTCCTTGCGAACTTTGATTTTCGTTCCCCTCTTTCCATTGTTTCGCTTCCATGGGCAAGAACAAAGCTACTGGTACTTCTGCCACCGCCGCAAAGGCCACCAGGAAAAGGGCCATCGGGTGGGCTCCCACTAAGTGCACGACACAGGATCTCCGTGAGGCGCGAAACTCTAGCCTTCTGACTGAGGGATCCTTCAAGCTCCCCGATGACGAAGCTGCTCCCATCCCCGAGCCTGGCTGGAGGGTAATGTTCTTCCCCTTCCTCATCCGCGGTCTTTCTCTCCCTGTCCATGAATTCCTTCGGGGCTTGCTGTTTGTTTATGGCGTGCAGCTTTATCAGCTCACGCCTAATTCCATCCTCCATGTCGCTTGTTTTGTCATTCTTTGCGAGTGTTTCCTTGGGATTCATCCCCATTGGGGCCTTTGGAAATACTTCTTTTATGTTCGTCGCAACGCCACTGACACCATTGTTCATGATGTTGGTGGCGCCATTTTTTCTGTCTGATCCGACGTTGATTACTTAGACTTCAAACTCATGGATTCTATCCAAGGTTGGAAGTCTAAGTGGTTTTATGTCAAGGACCAGCCGCTCGAAGGCCAATCTTTCGGGTTAGCCCCCTTTGAACCTAAAAAAGTCTGTCGTAGACTCGACTCCTCGGATCAGCGTCCCTCTGCCAAGGAAATGGCAGAAATCCAGCCCTTTGTTGATCGTATTTCCAAGCTACAGCATGAGGTTGGCAAAGAATTGTCGGGTATTCAGGTTCTGGCATATTTTCCATGTCCAGCCACTCCAAGCCCGGTTATCCGGTATGTGGGCATATACCGGGAAGAAGGACCCGATGAGGATTTGTTCGGAAGACCTCACGCTTAAGGTGTATGAGAAGAGAGTCCGGAGCTTCACAGCTTTGACTGCAAAAAGCCCGGTTCCTTCGACTTGCCTTGTGGAGCCCTTTGGCAAGAAGAAACGGCTTCCCGAGGTACATTTCCTTTGCCTTTGTCTTTTTCTTGTCTTCTATTTATAGATACATATTTCAATTCTTCCGCTTTCTGTAGGATTTTGATCACCTGAGCTCACTTCCTCCCCTTCCTGGAAGTGGTGAGCCCCCAGTCCACCCCTCTGCATCCGACGATCTCCCTATGACTGGGGCTGTCGCGGATGAGGAGGGGGATATTTCTGCGTCTGACTCTTCATTGAAGACGCAATCACTACCTTCAGCTGGCTCCGGAGATTTTCGCATGGAGCATGCCGGTGAAAAGAGAAAAACCCTTGTGCTGTGGAGACGGTCGAGGATTCAGAGGACTCGACTGCTTCCAAACCTTTTGGCACTTCGCCGGTCGCATCTCCCCAGATAAACTTGTTTCGTCTCACGCAGGATGTGTCTTCCTAAGTATTTTGCTTTCCTCTTTTTCTGTTTCACCAGGTTTTTTTACCACTGATGCTTACTCATGTTGTTTGTAGGGATGACGAAGATCCTCCTGCTTCTCCTCTTCCCACATCTGCGGGCTGCTCCACAGGGAAAACCCCTCCGCCATCGGTGGAGCCGAAGGAGAAAATGTTGTCTCCTATGGAGAAAGAGGTCTAGAAAGATGTCGCCGCTTCATCCAAGCCGCCGCCGCAGAAAAAGAGAAAAACGGCGGGTAAAGGGGCGGTGATATTTGAAGCACCCGTTGATGTGGACATGAAGGATGTGAGTAACTTTTGACGCCGGAATTCTTCCTTTCCCATATATTTAATCTGCCTTGTATCCTTTTGCTGTTTTTTCCTTGCTCAGCCTTTGATGCGTGAGATGGTCGGTATGGCCACTCGCTTTATAAGGATCCGTGATGATGCCCAAGAGCTGAAAGGTATGTGCTGATCACTTTTGTAATTTCCTTGTAAACATGTTCATCCTCATTTTTGCGTTTCGCTCCTACAGCCGCTGCCAAGCAATCCGCGATTATCCGGGATGAGGCGATGAAGCATGCCGATGATCTGGAAGGCAAGCTCCAAGCTGCCGAAGAGGCCAATCATAAGGCGAAGGCTGATGCTGAGGAAATGGCCAGGCAAGTCGCTGCTCGAGATGCGAATCTGCGGCAGCGCCTGGAGGCCCTAAACAATTCGCTGACCCGTAAGTTTTTATTTGTTCATGTTTTTTGTTTTTGTCTCTTTCTTTTGGTTGTCAACCTCTTATTCTCTCCTTTTGTCAGTCAGAGCTGACTGGCCAGAACCTAGCACTTGATAATGATAAGAAGGTTGATCCTTTATCGGATGTTGTTAGCACTTTGGAGGCTAACAACGTTCGAGGGCACAATCTTCTTGTCCGTTTGCGCCGTGCCTTCAAGAAGCTCCATGCCGAAGTATTTCCAACCACGGATGTCCCGGAGGATTTGAATGATCTTGTCGCCATTTTGGTGCTGATCCTGGCCCCCTTGTTGGTTATAGTTTGACGCGGTCAAGGAGCGATGCCGAAACTTCGATGGCCCTGGCGATGGCGCACGACGAGAAGGTCGACTGGGAGAAGGTTAGGTCGTTTGTCCCGGTCACCTCCAGTGGCAAAGCAATTGACTTGAAGCCGTATATTAAAAGGGCCAAAAAATATTCATGGCTGCTCCTGGGTCTAGTCTCGGGTTCAGGGAAATCGGCTGCCCCTTCCTCAGCTGCTCTTACTGTGACAGGCGCTCCTTCTTCGGTTGTTGCTACTATAGCTAGTGCTCCTTCTGCCACCTTGTCTTTGAAGGATGCAGCCTCGTAGGCCTTATTTTGTAATAGTTTGCCGTGTCTCCCTATTGTAATGGATTCTGAACTTATCCAGCCTCCTTTTGCTTGTTTTTGCAAGACATCAACTTTTGAATATATGTGTGTGATCTTGTCATTGTATGATGAGTGTTTTGTATACTTTTTTGTCTTGCCAGATCTTGAATGATTCTTTGACTCCTTCTGGTTCCGTGCAACCGTTAGATGTTGTTGCGCCCTCCGCTATAGTGGGTGCGATCAACCCTGTTGTCGTGCGTACGGTGGACCCACCATTGTCTGCTGAAAAGATAGAGCAAGTGAAAAAATTTGAAGGAAAACTTCGGGTTGTTCAATCGATGATGGATGTTTTCCAGTCGAAAACACGCCAAGCTCTCAATCGTGAGACTTTTTTCTTGGAAGAAATCTCTAGGGCGAGCGAGAGGCTGTTGTGTAAGTACTTGTCCTCTCGCTTTTTTTTCTTTGGTGCCTTTTTCGTCTCTCGGGAAATTGATTTTTTGGTTTCTTGATTTCTACGTATTCGATTGTGCGCGAGGTAGGGGTGGACATAAAAAACCGAACACCGAACACCGAACCGAACTAACTGGAACCGAAACCGAATTACCCGAAACTGAAGTAACCGAAACTATTTTCGGTTGCCAAATATGATAAACCGAATTTAAAATAATTAATTCGGTTTTGACCCTCGACTAACCGAAAGCACCGAACAAACCGAAATATAGAGGAGAGAGAGCTGAACAGTTCGGCTAGGTGTGTCCATTGTCGTGCTTTGGTACTAGCTTATGAGCCAAAAGCATGCAAAAGCTCACCAAGCCAGGTCCGTCCATATATGCGTGTCTCCAAACTTAGAAAAAATATTCAGCAATGCATGCTTGCGTTGTTTTATTTCAGAGCTGATCTAGGAGTTAAAAACAAAGAAGTAATTAGTTGCTTGCAAACACAAAAGTACTAATATTTCCAAACTAGAAACCGGTAAAGGAGAACCAACCAAATTAGGACAAAGTCTGCAGCAAACAAGATCGGAGCGGTCGCTACAAGAATTAGAACTTGTTCAAATACTGCTGTTTGGACTTTCTATTTACGAAAGCAGTCAAGCGATGCATTTATACCTTTTCTTGCTACGTTCATGTTACAAAATCTAAGTATGACCATGACTAGTGCATATGAATGTATGGCCGGCCGGTTCAGGAGTATTGGTGTGTACATGGTGTCATCCTGCATGTACTGATTTATTTGCTTGCATGCAATCATACTGATACTGTGTTTCATTGCTGCAATTTATTGTCATCATGTCATGTTCGGTTAAAACTGAACACCGAACCGAATTTGTTGGTTAACCGAACTACCAATTAACTTGAAAACCGATATAATTTCGGTGCCCATTTCTTATTACCCGAATTATCAAAAAACCGAACCGAATTTTTGGTTAAAACCGAATGCCCAATCCTAGCGAGAGGGATGAGACCCAATGTCTGCGCAACCGAATGCAAGCTCTTGTGGCTGCTTCCCGAAGTTCTGAGACGGACTTTTGGACTGATCATCGCCACGCCTATACTGTGGCGCTGCTTCAGGATCGTCTGTCGGAGTTGGAGCAATCCGTCGAGTGCTGCCGTAGGTCTATGGACATTACTTATAATGCCATATTTCCTCGGGATCCTCAGCCTCAAACCTTGGCGGACTTGATTGCAAAGTTCCAACAGGTTGAGAAGATCCGTCATTTTGTGAAGCTTCAACTTATGGTGGGTGCTAAACTTGCTCTTTCTTGGGTACATTTGCATCATCCGTCGCTAGACTTAGACGATGTATCTCCGTGGCTACCTTCTCCTCCCGATGGTGGTATTATTGATATGGTGCCCTATTACGCGGATGCTCGTAGTCCTGCCATTAGAATTGTCCGAAAATGCTTGGAGGCAGACGAAGAATTTTTTGTAAATTTCCCTATGTGATTTTTTACTTGCCTCGCCTCTATACTTTGTATAGAACTGTTTTATACTTGTCAAAAAGGTCATATTTTTCATACGAGATTTTGATTGTATGCTATGTTCTCTTTACGGGGTAATCTGGCGAACTGATGTGTCATTGAAGTTTTATCGCGGAATACTTTCTTTATTCATAAAAATGGGTGAGAGTACATTGTGGTGGCGTGATCGCCTGGCTGTTGGCCTTTATTGAAAATTAGGTGAATCTTAAATAGAAATTTTCTGAAGGGACTTCGGCTTCCGTCAGTGGGTATTCTTATTCGGGGCCGTTATTGGAGGCCGCATATGTTGCTTCTTGCGAGGCTGCTGCTTGCTTGCTCTTCCGACATTTTCTTCTTGCAGGTGTGCCCTTCGTGCGCCAACTCTTCATCTGCTAATTTTAGCTGTCCAAGCCCCACCTCCATCCTGAAAGATTCCGAGATTTTGTTGAATTCTCGATCGCAGCTGTCTGCACGGTTGAAGCTTCCTTTGACTATGATGACCCCGTTTGGGGCTGGCATTTTTAGTACTAAGTATGCATAGTGAGGTACTGCCATGAACCTAGCGAAAGCTGGTCGCCCCAGGATCGCGTGGTATTGAGATGGCCAGTCCATGACTTCGAATTCTGGCTTTTCTCGTCTGAAGTTGCTTTTTGACCCGAAAACTGCGTCGAGGTGGATTTTTCCTAATGGAGTTTCGGCTTTTCCCAGAACTATCCCGTGGAAGGTTGTGTCTGTCGGTGTTAGGTTCATCACGGACCAGTTCATGGCCTGCAAAGTTTTGGCGTAAATCAGATTGATGATGCTTCCTGCATCCAGGAAAACCGTGCTCATGTCGAACCCGCCAATTTGTGCTTCCACTATTAGTGCTGATTGGCCTGGCTGAGGGACTAATACATTGCAAATGTATCTATAATTTTTGATGTTCCATGCTTGGTTTTATCTACTTTCTTATGTTTTGTCCACACTTTGGAGTACTTTTCATATGATTTCTTGGACTAACCTATTAACAAGATGCCACAGTGCCAGTTTCCTGTTTTCTGCTGTTTTTGGTTCCAGGAAAGTCAGAAAATGAATATTCTCAGAATTGGACGGGACAAAAGCCAAAGTTCCTATTTTACCGGAAGACTCATGGAGCCAGAATACGAGACGGAGGAGGGCCAGGGCCTGGCCACACCCCTAGGCGCGGGCAACCCTAGGTCGTGCCAGGGCATGGTGTGGGCCCCCTGGCCGGCCACTGACCTTGCCCCCTTCGCTTATATATTCCTCCCGAGGCAAAAACCCTAGAGGGTAAATCAGAAATCCACGAAAAGTTCCGCAGCACCGCCGCCACCAAAGGGGAGATTCGGGGGACAGAAAGTCTCTGTTCCGGCACCCTGCCGGGACGAGGAAGTGCCCTCGGAGCCATCTCCATCGATCTCCACCGCCATCTCCATCACCATTGTTGATTCCCATGATGAGGAGGGAGTAGATCTCTCTCGAGGCTAAGGGTTCTACCAGTAGCTATGTGTTCATCTCTCTCTATGCATGATCTTATTGAGATCATGAGCTTGTAATCTATAGATCTACCTTGATACTCAAGTACTTTAATAGATCTCTGCTCTCCCCATGTGTGTGAAAGTGACAGCGTGCACACCATGATGGCACTTAGGCTAGAGATTACAAATACTTGTTATGAGTTATATTTGGAGTTGGATGTCTTTATGAAATTGTGGTGTTTGTTTGAACCATCTAGTGCTCAAGGTGACAGTGTGGGGTTATCTAGATGGGAAAGGCTTACTTTGAGGTGTGCTGTTATAGCCCTACCATCGATTAGAGTGTCCAACTGGAGAGTAGTTAAGAGTAGTATCATAAAGAAGAATATATTTATATGAGAGTGTTCACTAGTGAAAGTATGATCCCTAGGCCTTGTTTCTAAGCACTGAAACACCATTTGCTATTAGATCTATTACATGTTTGCTTGCTTTTATCTTTATTTTAGTTTGCCTTTAGTCTTTTCCCACATCAACCACACGCCATTAAGCTATTTTCTATCACCGTTACCACTTATAATTATCTATACCACTTGTATTTCACTATCTCTTCACCGAACTAGTGCACCTATACACCTGACAAGTGTATTGGGTGTGTTGAGGACACAAGAGACTTCTTGTATCTTAATTGCAGGGTTGCTTGAGAGAGGATACCTTTGACCACTTCCTCCCTGAGTTCGAACCATGAAGAACGGGGTGTATCCCATGGCGTTGTTTGGAGTTATGCGCAAGCTCCAGAGTACGGATTGCAGCTCATCTGGCCAGCATCCGGCGGCTTGTTCGAGTGGCCAGAGGAGTCGTTTCTTGATTCCACCGCAGACGAGGCCGTTGGCCTTTTCGACTTGACCGTTGGTATGTGGTTGAGCCACTGAGGCGTAGCTTATGTTGATTCCCAGGTTTTCGCAGAATTCCTGAAACTCCTTGGAGGTGAAGTTTGTCCCATTGTCCATGATGATGCTATGTGGCACTCCAAAGCGATAGACAATGGACTCGAAGAACTTGACGGCGCTGGCTCCTGACTGGTTTGTCACCGACATGGCCTCAGTCCACTTGGTGAATTTGTCGACTGCGACCAAGAGGTAGACGTAGCCTCCTCGCGAGGATTTGGGGAGCTTGCCGACCATATCGAGCCCCATTGCACGAAGGGTGAAGCCAATGGTATTGGCCGGAGTTCCGCACCAGGTGTGTGTGGTTTGTCCGCGAATCGCTAGAAAGCGTTGCAGGGCTGGACGATGTCCTTGGCATCGCGCATGGCCGTGGGCCAGTAGAATCCAGCTCATAGAGCTTTGGCGACGAGGGTGCGACTGCCAGCATGGTGCCCACAACTCCCTTCATGGATGTCGAGGAGGACGGCCCTTCCATCCCTGTTGGAGACGCACCATTGGAGTACTCCTGTGATGCTGCACTTGTATAGTTCGCCGTTGATGACAGCGAATGCCTTGGATCGTCGTGCAATGTGTCGCGCGTCAGTCGGGGCGTCAGGCAGCCTCTTTCTGAGAAGATATGTGATGTAGGGTTGAGTCCAGGATGGCTCGATCATCATGATGCCCATTGGTCCTTCGAGTCCTGTGTCGAGCTCCAGGTCATCGAGTGCCATTGGCTCATTGGGTGGATAGCCCCCGAGTCTGTTGACGCGCTTGCTTTCTTCTCTAGAGCCTTTGGCTTGATGGAGCGTTCGTAGATATGCTCGAGAAATATCGTAGGTGGTATGGGGGCGTAGGTGGAGCCAATATTGGCGAGTGTGTCCGCCTCTTCGTTGCTTTTGCGGCCTACATGCCGCAGCTCACAGCCATCAAAGTCCCCTTCGAGTGTGTCGTAGAGGTCGCGATAGGCGATTATGTTGTCGCTCAGTGCGTCACACTCATGCATTGTTTGGTTCACCACTAGTTTGGAGTCGCCATAGATGATGAGCCTCTTGGCGCCGCAGGCTTTCGCCATCCGCATCCCATGGATTAGGGCCTCGTACTCAACTTCATTGTTGGAGGCCGTGAACTACATTCGCAGAATGTATTTCAGCTTGTCTCCCTGGGGCGATGTCAGTATGACACCTGTGCCAGCCCCGTCCTTTCGTTTGGACCCATCGAAGTGCATTGTCCAGAGATAGGATATATCTGGCTTTTTGGGGAGCTGGTTCTCCATCCAGTGTACGAGGAAATCAGGGAGGACTTGTGACTTGATCGCGTCGCGTTTTTCATATGTGATGTCTTATGGAGACAGCTCGATTCCCCAAAGCGCGACTCGTCCGGTGGCATCAGGGTTGTTGAGGATATGTCCGAGCGGGGCGTCATTGACCACCACGATTGGGTGCTCCTGGAAATAGTGGCGCAGTCGCCTGGCTATCATGAAGACGCCGTACGCCAGCTTCTGGTAGTGCGGGTACCGCTGTTTTGTTGGCGTGAGCACCTCGCTGAGGTAGTAGACTGGGCGCTGGACCCTGTGGATCTTGTTTTCCTCGGCTCGTTCCACCACGAGCACCGTGCTGACCACCTGGTTGGTGGCGGAGATGTAGAGCAGCAGTGGCTCCTTTTCATGAGGCGTCACCAGTACTAGCGAGGTGGATAGTAGACGTTTGAGGTCTTCGAATGCTTCTTGCGCCTCGTCTGTCCACTCGAACTTGTCAGTTTTGCGGAGAAGTTGGTAGAAGGGTAGTGCCTTTTCGCCCATTCGACTGATGAGTCGACTGAGCGCCACGATTCGCCCAGCCAGTTGCTGGACGCCTCTTACGTTCTTTGGCTTCTCCATGGCCAGTATGGCTTTTATTTTCTTCGGGTTTGCCTCGATCCCTCTCGCGGAGATGAGATATCTGAGTAGTTGCCCAGATGGTACACCGAAGGCGCATTTGTCCGGATTGAGCTTGCTCCGGTAGCGGTTTAGGTTGGCGAAGGTTTCACGTAGATCATCGATTAGTGAGGCTTCCTTTTTTTGTTTTGATGACGATGTCATCAACGTAGACTTGGATGTTGTGACCAAGTTGATTCTTGAGGCAGGCCTGCATGCACCGCTGATAGGTGGCTCCTGCGTTTTTTAGCCCGAAGGGCATCGTGTTGTAGCAGAACACGCCGAAGGGCATCGTAAACGCCGTTTTCTCTTGGACTTCCTCCTTCATTCGAATTTGATTGTAGCCTGAGTAGGCGTCAAGGAAGTATAGGCGTTCACATCCCGTGGTGGAGTCGATGATTTGGTCGATTCGTGGCAACGAGAAGTGATCCTTTGGGCAATGCTTATTCAGGGATGTAAATTCCACACACATTCGCAGGATATCTGTGTCTTTTTTAGGCACAAGCACCATATTGGCGAGCCAAGTGCTTTCCTTGATCTCACGTATTAATTTGGCTTCGAGGAGTCTGTTGATCTGCATTCCGACTACCTTTGCTCTTCGTTCAGACAGTCGCCGAATTGTCTGCTTGACTGGCCTTGCGTCTGGATTTACGTTGAGTGAGTGCTCGGCGAATTCCCTGGGGACTCCTGGCATGTCCGCTGGACACCAGGCGAAGATCTCCCAGTGCCCACGGAGGAATTCGACGAGCGTGAGTTCCTATACGGAACTCAAGTTGTTGGTGATGAGGGTCGTCTTGGTCGGGTCCGTTGGGTGGACCTGGACTTTCTTCGTGTGCACCGACGAGTCGAAGGACAGGTCTGGTGAACTTGGCCTGCTCAGGGGAGGCAGACTGTTGTCTGTCGACTCCTTTAATCTTGCGAGTTCCTCCTGCATGCCGAAGGACTGGGAGATTCTGTTGAATTCCCTGTCGCAGCTGTCGGACCTCTCGAAGTTGTCGTTGATTGTGATTATGCTGTTTGGACCCGGCATCTTCATCTGTAGGTAGGCGTAGTGCGTCACTGCCATGAACCTCGCGAACGCGACACGTCCGAGGATGCAGTGGTATTGTGAAGGCCAGTCGACGACCTCGAAGTCGATGCGTTCTCGCCGAAAGTTTTGCGGCGTGCCGAAGATGACGTCGAGGTTGATTTTGCCTAGGGGATATATGCCTTTCCCTGGGACGATTCCGTGGAACGTCGTGTCTAAAACTTCCAGACATGTCAGAGGGATCCTCATCGCACACAAGGTACTCGTGAACGTGAGGTTAATGTCGCTGCCGCCAGCCATGAAGACGTGACTCATGTCGAAACCCCCAATATGCGCCTCGAGTACGAGGGGACAGTGGCATGGACGAGGAACTTGGCGCGGGTGGTCACGCCTGTCGAAGGTGATGCAGGAGTCGCTTCCACTGAGGTACTAAGTGGTGGAAGGTGGAGAGTTTATCGCCAAGTTGACTTGGCGAGTGATGGCCTTCTGCACTCGATTTGAGGGACGCCCCTTTTGGATCATCCCCATGTTGCCCATGGCTTGTGGGTATGGTTCGCCTCCGTGATGCTGGACCATCATGGCCGCGGGTGGTGGTGGTCCGGGCGGTGGTGGAGGAGCTCCATGTGCCACAGTGCCTGGGGTGGCTTCATAGCCCCTGTTGACTGTGTCGTGATTCATCTGGGCCAGGCCTTCATGGAGTTTGAGGAACTCGCGGCAATCCTTGAGAAGGTGGCTGGATTTCTTCTTGCCATCGTGCTTGTCGATGTAGAAGTGCACGTTGCATGGCCCGGACAGTTTGTCCTCGATAGAGGTTACGGGTGCCTCTTCGCGAGTGCGGCGTTGCCACACCTGCGTGGTTTTTGCGCTGTCGCGGTATCCGCTATTGCGGTTGTCGTCGCGTTTGTCGGTGTAGCCGGCTACGACCATGTTGACTTCATCGCGGTCGTCATAGACACGCATTCGACGTTTGCTTCGGCGATCCCGCCTGCGCCCAAGGTCGTCGTCGGAGTATGTGCAGTTCTTCATCGAGTCTTCTCCGTCAGCCCACCGATTCGCGATTTCCATCAGGTGGTCGATTGTTTTGGGCTTCGAGCGGCCCAGCTCCTCCCGAGCTCTATATGGCGAACACCGCCATTGAACATGTTGATTGCGCGGTCCTCCGAGATGTTTTCCGCGGAGTTCTTGTTGATGGACCACCTCTGGATGTACGAGCGTAGCGATTCGCCCGACCTTTGTTGGCAGCTTCTCAACTCTTCCATTGACGCGGGCCTTTTGTAGGTGCCCTTGAAATTGCGCACGAAGTTGTAGACCAGCTCTTCCCAGCTGCCAATGGATCCACGCGGGAGATTGATGAGCCATGCGCGAGCGGCGCCCTACAGCTGTAGCTGCAGGCATTGCATGGCCGTGCTTCGACTCCCGCCATGTAGTCTGACGGAGGAGATGTGGTCTCCAACTAGATTTTTGGGTCCTGTAGACCGTCAAATTTTGGGTTCTCCGATGGGAGTTTGAACCCCTTAGGCATTCGCTTCTGCCTGATGGCCCTGCTGAAGCATCTGGCGCCGCAGAGTTCAGTCTCGTCCTCTTCTGAGTCAGTCGAACGAGTGCGTCTTGCCCTTGATTTGTCGATTTTGCGCTGCATGAGGTCATCGCGCGCATCGTAGTCGCGATCATGCCGCTGTGAGCAGCGACGTCGGGATAGGTCGTGGCTATCATCGCTAGACGAAGGCGAGGAGTAGTGTTTTGCCAGAGCCTTGCTTTTCTTTGGCTCCGGTGCAGATTCTTTGTCGAGGGCTGCCTCGACTATCCCCAAGCCCGCGATTGTAGATCGGTGCATGGCAACTCATGGATCTCTAGCTGGCGGCTGGTTGTTGAGGAGGTACATGGTGGCTGCCGTTACCGCGGCTTGTGGCGTCTTTCGGAGCATGTTGCCCTGTGTATCCACCGTCATGGAGCCGAAGTCGAGGACTTTCATGGCTTGCACGCGCTCCTCCTCGGTGAGGTGGGCCAGTCGAGATCTTCTCTTGTTGGCCAGGTACTCATTGCCTTTGGAGGAGGATCCTCTGTGGAAGGAGAGCCCGGCTCGCCGAAGGCTTGATTCGTCCGCCGCCTTTTTACGCGCTTCGAGTTGCGCGATTGCATGTAGCTGGCGTCTGTACTCCTCCTTCAGTAGCCAATGCTACCCCATCAGCATGTCTTGCAGGGAATTGAGGGGAAGGGGATTGCCTCGCAAAGCTTCTCGACAGCGGGCCCATTCATTGTCATTGAGCTTGATCACCAAGCGCTCTCCCGTGTGCTCATTCACTATGGTAGGCGGTTCTCCTGCCGCTCCATTGTTGACGAGTGCGCCGTTGCCACCATTGGTGGGGCTGCCATTGGGCGTGTTGCCGTTGGGTGGTCCAGTGTCGTTGGGCGGTCCGGTGCCAGATCCGGGGCCAACGTTTTCGCGATTGGCGGTAGTTTCGCCTGCGTTGATGACTGTGCACATGAAGTGGTTGGGGAAGCTGTTGCTCCCGCAACTTTCAGATCCAGAGCCATAGGCTCCGTCTTCAGTGGCCAGGTCACCCAGATCGGATCCGCGACTGTTGTCGCTGTCCGTGCTCCCAGATATTGTTGAGGCATTGAGCTCGCTAAGGGTGCCGATTGGTGGCGGGAACCATGATGCTGGAGCAATCGCAGGTGCCGTCGGTTGGTCAGGCATGCGAAGTGTGCCCATCTGACCAACCTGGAAGCGGAAGCTCCCAATCGCCAGACTGATTCCATCGCCCACGGACTCGAAAGCCGGACGAGTGGCTGACATGTGGATGGTGAAGTCGAACGCACCGAAGAGCTGGCGAATCTCCGCTATTGCGGAGTTGTAGATCGTGGTTGATGGGGCCGAAGAAGCCGCAACATCAGCACTCCCAATTCCCGGCACCAATTGACGAGGGTTTAACTCGTCAATGCCCATTGTTATGGACTTGGGTTTTGGAGAAGAAGGGAGCGCTGGAGGCATCCGTCGGATAGCAAACAAGCACACAAGGATGCAAGTTTTACCCAGGTTCAGGTCTCGTAGAGGTCCATACTCCTGCTTGTCTGCTCTTGGAATTAACGAAGGAATCGAAGATTACAGGGGGGCGCAAATGCAATCTGGCGAGAGTTGTGGAAACTAGGGTTGCGTGTGTCCTCCTCGCCGCCCCTCCTAGCCTTTATATAGATGGGCTAGGTCTCGGGTGGCAGGTCAAGTCGGTTATAAATTAGGGTTTTCCCTTTAAACTTTCTATCTTAAGCTTCTTCTTATCTCGCAAGCAATCGAGAGTCCGTGGGCCACTCGAATTCTCCATTTGGGCCTTGGCAACGCCGTGGGCTTCCGTCGTATCTAGACCGTATATACTGAACTCGAGTACCTGTAGGGTATACCCATGTCACCATGAGTGGGACAATTCTTTACCAAAGATTTCATTCTTTCCCAAGATTGAGCAACATGTTCATTATCAGATTGTTTAAACTTCATTATTTCACTTCTCATAGATATAATTTTAGCAGGAGGATAGTATTTTCCAATGAAAGCATCTTTGCATTTAGTCCAAGAATCAATACTATTCCTAGTTAGGGATTGCAACCATTCTTTAGCTTTTCCTCTCAAAGAGAAAGGAAATAATTTAAGCTTAATAATATCCCCATGTATATCCCTATGCTTTTGCATCTCACAAAGTTCAACAAAGTTATTTACATCTTCATTACCAATACTAGAAAATTGTTCTCTCATAACAAGATTGAGTAAAGCAGGTTTAATTTCAAAGAAAGTAGCTTCAGGAACAGGTGGAGCAATAGGTGTGCACATGAAATCATTGTTGTTGGTGCTAGTGAAGTCACACAACTTAGTATTTTCAAGAGTAGTCATTTTTTGTGTTTTTAATAAAGAAAGCAAACTAGTAAAACTATTTTTTTATGTTTTTGATAAAGAAACAAGCAAACAAAGAAAAAAAAACTAAGCAAAACAAAAATAACAAAGTAAAGAGATTGGTTATGAGGGACTCCCCTTGTGAAGATGTCCTTGACTCCCCGGCAACGGCGCCAGAAAAGAGCTTGATGGCCCAAGATATCTCGAGCTCGTTGGGGAACCCCAAGAGGAAGGTATGATGAGCACATCAGCAAGTTTCCCTCAGTTATGAAACCAAGGTTATCAAACCAGTAGGAGCAAGGAAACACCTCCAAGGTGTTGTTGCCAACTTGGAATCCTACACAACACAACCACAGAACTTTTCCCCCAACTTATAGTGAGGTTGTCAATCTCACCGGTTTTGCTCAAAACAAAGGATTAAACGTATTGTGTGGAAGAGAGTACAAGCTTGCAGAAAGTAAACAGAAAGTAGTAAACAGTTGTAGATTGATGGTAAAAGAAAGGACCGGGGTTCATAGTTCACTAGTGGCGGTTCTCCTTAAGATAGATGACATGTTGGGTGAACAAATTACAGCGGGGCAATTGACAAACATCGAGAAAGCATATATGCATATAATAATCATCTTGACTCCTATGAGATTTGATTGGGCATTACAACATTATACATAGACTGTAATCCAACTGCATCTATGACTAATAATCCACCTTCAGGTTATCATCCGAACCCCCTCCAGTATTAAGTTGCAAGCAACAGATAATTGCATTACGCATTGCGTGTAAAGTAAACAATACGATTGTTCTATGAACAAAGGATTGTTGTTTTCTCCCTAGTAGCAACAACACATCTAGTACCTTAGAGATTTCTGTCACTTGCCCAGATTACTAGAGGCATGAACCCACTATAAAGCATAAATACTCCCTCTTGGAGTTGCTAGCATCTACTCAGCCAAGATATCTACTAACAACGGAGAGCATGCAAGATCACAAATAACAAAGACATGATAGAATCAATAATCAATCTGAAATAGCATCTGAATATCCATCGGATCCCCGTAAACACAACATGTAGGATTACAAATAGATGATCTTGATCATGAACGGAGCTCACAAGATCTAAACATGGTAGCACAAAGGAGAAGAACCAACCATCTAGCTACTACATGGACCCGTACTCCAAGGATGAGTTACTCACGCATCACACCGGAGGCTTGCATGGTGATGAAGAAGGCCTCTAGGGTGAATTATCCCCTCCGACAGGGTGCCGGGAAGAGCTTCAGATCCCTCACGATCTAGGGATGGAGATGACGGCGTCTACAAACTCTTTCGTGGAATTTTGATCGGGTCCTTAGGGTTTATGTATCGGAGGCATCTTATAGGCGGAAGGGGAGGCCGAGGGGGTGCCCTAGTCGGCCACACCACTCCCTGGCGCGGGCCAGGCCTGGCCGCGCGACCAGGTGGTGTGGCGGCCCTCTGGCCCCTCTCCGTCTCGTATTCTGGCTCTGTGTCCCCCTTGGTGAAAAACTGACTTTGGCTTTTGTCCCGTCCAATTCCGAGAATATTCATTTTCTAACTTTCCTGGAACCAAAAACAGCAGAAAACAGGCAGCTAGCACTGTGGCATCTTGTTAATAAATAGTCCAAGAAAGTGTATAAAAATACTCCAAAATGTGGACAAAACATAAGAAAGTAGATAAAACCCAAGCATGGAACATCAAAAATTATAGATACGTTTGTAATGTATCAATCATCATGATAGCATGCTCATGTCATCATGCCACATTGCATTTGAGCATCATCATGTCATCATGCATATTTAACCTTAAAACTATTTTCTAAAAGTCCACCTTTGTTTCTAAAGACCCCTTCTTTATTTTAAATTATAAACCCCGAATCTTCGTGGTCTTTTATTTGTCTAAAACCTATTTACAGAAGTCTAATTAAAAACAAAACAAATAAATACTCAAAACTATTTTTTACCGGGAGGCAGCCCAGCCTGTATGCCAGGCTACCTACTACCCGGCGGCCCAAAACCCGCTAGACCAAACCCTAACCTAGTCCGCCCCAAACCCTAACCATCTATCCCTACACCCACCGCCGCCACTCACCTGGGACACGACACACACACGAGGTGCACCGCACCATCACGCCAACCTCACCACCGCTCATGATTCCACATGCCCCGCTCCACCCTGGCCTCAACCTGACAAGCCCCCCGGCCCACCACTTCCGTTCCTTCCCGTGTCGATCCCCACCCCGCTTCCCCATCGCTTTCCTGTCGCCTCTCCCTCGTTCTCTAGCTGTCGCCTCCACCTCCCTTTCCGCTGCACGTAACCTCGGTCGCCAGCAGGCCTCATCGCCCTGCCGCCCTCGAGGAGCTTCACCCTACCTCGGCTTCCTCCTGCCGCGGACCGCCGTCGCCCTCTACTGCTACGGATACTGCCACACTATTGTGCACCGTCCTCTGCTTTGTGCGGGCCGCCCCTCCCCGCGTCCCTGCGTCTCTACAGGCCGCGTCCCACGACCTGCCGCCGTCGTGGCCCTTCTCCTCCGCCTGATCCCCGCCTCCCCATCGAGCCGCTTCGCCAGCGCTGCGCCTTATCCTTGACACCACTGATGACCCACAAGTACAGGGGGTGTATTGCAGTATTTTCGATAAGAGTGTCGAACCCAACGAGGAGCAGAAGGTGCTGGCGAATGGCTAGGAGCAGGAATTCTCTGTAAATATTTAGCAAATGGATTTTTAGGGGTTTTTGATAATGCAGGTAAATGAAGTACGAGTAAATAAAAGGCAAAAAGAATAAATGCAGCAAGTGGCCCAATCCTTTCTTTAGCAAAGGACAAGCCGGTTGTATTACTTAAGGTGACCAAACGTTCTCGAGGACACATGGGAATATCGTCAAGTGCTTTTGCTTCATATAGTTGATTAATCTTCTTTAGTTTGCTAAGTTTTGTGTGGGTGAACATGTGCTAATGTACCGACCTTCCAGGACTAATACATACTTGTGATTATACCCCTTGCAAGCATCCGCAAGTACAAGAAAGTAATTAAGGTAGAAACCTAACCACAAGTTTAAACTCTAAGACCCCGACGTCCCTTGGACAATGGTTTCCTAACAGGGGTTCAGGTTTCTGTCACTCCGACAACCCCTATGATTAGTAGCCAAATACACAATGCATTCCCCTAGGCTCATATAGGTGAAGTGTCATGTAGTCGATGTTCACATGACACCACTAGAAGAAGTACACCACAACTTAAATATCAAACTATTGAATCTTTCTCAACACAATTCCACTACTAACAACATGACTTCTCCCATGTCCTCAAGAACAAAACGAACTACTCACAAGACATCATATGGATCATGATCAGAGATGATATAAAGATATGTAACAATCTGAACATAAACGATAATTCAATGGTTCAATCAATAACATCAACTACAAGGAGTAATCAACACTAGGAAAGTTTCCCCTAAGAACTATGCAAGATTCAACCCAATTGTTACAGCGGTATGAAGTGGTGATGATGGTGCTGGTGGAGATGATGGTGGTGATGATGATGATCTCGATGAATTCCAGCTTGATGGTGGTGTTGATGGCGACGATCTCCCCTCTCCGAGAAGGAATTCCCCCGGCAGAATTCTGTCTGCCGGAGAGATCTTTCTCTCTCGGTGTTTTCCGCCCCGCAGAGGCGGCAGAATCTTTCTGTGGTCGCTCCCCGAGTCTTAGGGTTTCAGGAGGATAATATACGCCAGAGGGGAGAGCCTGGAGTGGACCAGGGCGGCCACACCACCTGGTGGCGCGGCCTGGGGTGGCCCGCTCCAGGGGTGGTGTGGGCCCCCTATGGCCCATCTCCACTTCCCCTTCTAGCATTCTTCATCTTCTGGAAAAATAGGATTTTCCATGTATTTTCCCGGATTTTCTGATCTTCGCGAATTTTGCCTCCAAACAACACATTTTCCATCAGAATCCTGACTGCAGCGGTCCATGCTCCAAAAGTCATCAACCATGCAAAAATAGATGAAATAACATAAGTATCATCTCTTAATATGAAATATATCAATGAATAACAGTAAATTATGATATAGAATAGTGATGCAAAATGGACGTATCAACTCCCCCCAAGCTTAGACTTTGCTTGTCCCCAAGAGAAACTGAACTCAATAAACATGACCTCAGGTTTATGGAGTGAAGAGTCGATAAAAGAATACGGACAAGAAGCATCACATTCATCAATACATAAGTCATAATAGAAGACAACTCACTATTATATAACTTAACTTGCAATAAGTAAAGGAAACACAATAAAGATGCATAAAGTAAATCATAATTGGTAATGGCAAACTTAGCTCTTGGTCAAAGAATAGTTGACAATTTGCAGGAGTTCACAAATAACTGGTTTTCAATGATAGCTTTCAAAGTAGTAGACACTAAGATAAGAGCAAAGTGCAAAACAAGGAACATAAGAAACATGATTGGATAAATCATCATATGAATGAATGAAACACAATAACTCAAAATACTTGCTGAGGTAGAAGAGGATAGGTTTACTGACTCAACTCAAAAGTAAAAGAAAGGCCCTTCGCAGAGGGAACCAGGGATTTCAAGTTTCATAAAGAGCTTCCAAAAATTATGGTACTTATTAGCTTTCAGCTCTCATTGCCCCTATCATAAGCATCTTTAGGTGATTAAGGTTAAAGTGATCAAATATGAGGATATGCTTGACAAGTTGTAAGTTGAAAATCTCATGTCCCTTGAATACGAGGGCCGCTCCTCATGCTACTCAAGTTTAGTCACCGGTAAGTTCTTGTCATAGTAAGTACATGTGTATCATGGAGAACCGCCAACGGGGTACCCCTTGCCCGATGATATGGAAGAATCCCCATATCAAAATGGCAAGGCAAGCAGACAACAAGCATCTCAGCAATCTTCTTATTTACCATGGGAATATGGTGCTTTTTTCTCTCTTTCCTCTTTTCTCATCTTTTTTGTTTTTCTCTTTTTCTCAATCTCTATCTCTTTTTTTATAAGAAGAATGCTTCATAGATGCTCGTTATGGTTACACTGCAGGTTTCCACCATGATTAGGCATGGCTTAGGCTAGCGGCCCAGGTGTTTCTCTAACACACATACAAACTCCATGATCTTACAAGTTCCCCTTTTATTTCACACCACCGGGATCCATAAGCAAAAGAATCATGATATCAACGAGGTACAAAGTACCAGTGCAATGTTGAAAGCGTTCCCCATGATACATGGTTCTGCTAACTTCAACTTATAAAGCGCAAGCATATACGCAACAAAGATGGACACAATGGTTCAAGTTTATTAAGTGCAAGAAAGTAAAGTGTTCCATCAAATTTATGAGAGCTTTAATCACTAATTTTCACATAAAAAGTTTAATTTGGAAGGTAGATAAAAACATGAATTTACTTGGAATAGCAATAGTGCTAGTAGGTATGGTGGACACAAATGGCATAGGTTTTGGTTTAGGGATTGGATGCACGAGAAGCATTCTCTCTCAGTACAGGTTTTTGGCTAGCAAGGCTAGGTAGCAAGCATAAGAATTGAAGGAAACA
The DNA here is from genome assembly GCA_916181665.1 of Avena sativa. Lineage (NCBI taxonomy): Eukaryota > Viridiplantae > Streptophyta > Magnoliopsida > Poales > Poaceae > Avena > Avena sativa. The sequence goes on along the minus strand of OV702287.1, from coordinate 42,308,278 downwards.
AACAAACATACAAGTGATAAAACAAACATGCAATCTTCCTTGGAAGCACAAAAGATCTTCAAGAGTACTTTTATCTTTTTCATTCAATTCTCAAAATAGTATTGCCACTGACTGAGCCAGGTTTGCCAAAACCAACTAAATTAACTCCATGATCCCAAAGTGATACCAATAATAACGACAAGATCAATCATATAACCATGAATTTAAAACTAAAATAAGATATGCAAAAGAATGAATGATAGAAATTCTCATTAATATTCCATAACGGCAACTCACACCAAGGGATACATAGATATATAACAAGAGGGGGGACACTTCCATAATGCAAACCATCCTGCATGATAAATTCTCTATTCATGATATGACTCTACTAAAAAGGTAAAAAGATAGAAGATAGGGATATGATATCGCGGCACTCCCCCAAGCTTGGAACAAACCAAGGGGATGCCAAAACCTGATGACGAATTACTCCTTCGGTGGTGGTGGTATTCTCTTGATGAGCTTTTTGATTAGTTTCCCCAAGTCCTCAATCTCGAAGGTGAGAGTACGAATCAACTCCGAGTTTTGCTCAATGCGGCTCATGATCACGTCAGGTTGCGAATTCCAGCTCTTGTGATCCTTTCCCCACTCTTCCTCCTTGAAGTCTTCTTTTCCTGCATGGCTAGAACGAGGCAAATCCCAATTGGAGGGTAGTTTATCCTTGGGCATATTCTAGTATTAATGCTCATGGATAAGGGTATGGAAAGGATTCTTGGTGTGTGGAGGAAGTGACCGTGGAGCCAAACAGTGACGCGGAGGTTTCCCTCCAGTTGACATCTGTGTAGTCCTTTTGACCTTGGCAGGGTTTGCCAACACTCCAATGCTTGCAATGGTAGTGCCGGTGTGCGGATGTTGGCTTTGCTTTGCCTCCTATTCATCTTCACTCTTGATCTCCTTCTCATGCCTGGGGTCTTGGAGATCTTCCTCCATAGGCTCCTTTCCCTTATCCTTGGCAGACACCATTGTGCTTCTAAACTTTCAAGAATAGTTCCTGGCAGAAACAGATCGTAACGAAAACACGATGAGAACAAGATATACGAACCTCGGGGGATACGGGGGATTATATATTACGAAGTTTTACAACAAAAGGAAGGTACTGGGAGAAAACGGGTCAGAGACGGAGGCCGAGGTGGCCACACCACCTGCTGGCGCGACCAGGGGGCCCGTGCCAGGGGGTGGTGTGAGCCATCCTGGCTCCGTTTCCATCCCTCTTTCGCTTTGTAGCTTTCCTTGTTGGATAAAAACTACAAAAATATAACTAGATAGAATTTTCACGGAACTTTTCTTACCAGGACTGTTACCTATTCGAAAACAGACTCTGTAGGTCTCTGAATTTGGTCTTTGATAAATTTTTCCAGAGTTACCACTTGAATAGCATCAATATCTTCATTGTAAGAATCTCCAGCAATATAGTGCTTGAGTCGCTGACCATTCACCACTTGTGTAGTGTTATATTTTAAAGAAGAAATTTTTATTGCTCCTGAACGATACACTTCTTCAATAACAAAAGGTCCTTCCCATTTTGAAAGTAGTTTCCCTGCAAAAAATCTGAGACGAGACCTATACAATATAACTTTCTCACCAACATGGAATTCTCTCTTAAGAATTCGCCTGTCATGCCATCTTTTAAGTTTTCCCTTAAAGAGTCTAGCATTCTCATATGCTTCACTCCTCCATTCATCCAACGAACTTAAGTCAAATAGTCTTTTTTCACCAGCAAGCTTACAATCTCTATTAAGTTCTTTAACTTCCCAATAAGCTTTGTGTTCTAATTCTAAAGGCAGGTGATAAGCTTTCCCATAAACCATTTTGTAAGGAGACATCCCCATAGGATTTTTATAGGCAGTCCTATAATCCCATAAAGCATCGTTCAACTTTTTAGCCCAATTTTTTCTAGATCTATTAATAGTCTTTTGCAAGATAGATTTAATTTCTCTATTCGATAACTATACTTGTCCACTAGTTTGGGGATGATAAGCTGAAGCGATTCTATGATTAACATCATACTTAGCAAGGGTCTTTCTAAAACCACCATGAATGAAATGAGAACCTCCATCAGTCATAAGATACCTAGGTACTCCAAACCTAGGAAAGATAACATCCTTAAGAATTTTTAGAGAGGTCTCCCCATCAGCACTCTTCGTAGGTATGGCTTCTGCCCACTTAGTGACATAATCAACGGCAACAAGAATATGAGTATAACCTTTTGAGGGAGGAAAAGGACCCATAAAGTCAAATCCCCAACAGTCAAAGGGTTCAATAACTAGAGAGTAATTCATAGGCATTTCAGTGCATCTAGAAATATTACCAACACGCTGACACTCATCACAGGATAAGACAAATTTTCTTGCATCTTTAAAAAGGGTAGGCCAGTAGAAGCCTGATTGTAGCACCTTTTGTGCAGTTCTATCTTCCGCATGATGTCCTCCATAGGCACTACCATGACATTTCCGCAATATCTCCTTTTGTTCATATTCTGGAACACATCTTCGCATAATCCCATCCACTCCTTCTTTATATAAATGTGGGTCATCCCAAAAATAATGTCTCGAATCGTAAAAGAACTTCCTTCTTTGCTGAGCTATAAAAGTTGGAGGCAAATACTTGGAGACAATAAAGTTAGCATAATCAGCATACCAAGGGCTCCCTCGCGAGCTTACCCCTATTACAACCAACTGTTCATTTGGGAAACTATCATTAACAGGCATAGGATCAAAAGAGATGTTTTCCAATCGAGATAGATTATCAGCTACAGGATTTTCAGCACCTTTCCTATCTACAATATGTAGGTCAAACTCTTGTAAGAGTAGCACCCATCTAATAATCCCAGGCTTAGCATCTTTCTTCGTCATAAGGTACTTAATAGCAGCATGATCAGTATGAATAGTAACTCTTGAGTCAACAATATAAGGTCTAAACTTATCACAACCAAAGACAACGACTAAGAATTCTTTTTCAGTAGTAGCATAATTTCTTTGAGCAGCGTCAAGAATCTTACTAGCATAGTGGATAACATTTAACTTTTTATCTATTTGTTGCCCAAGGACAGCTCCTACAGAAAAATCACTAGCATCACACATTATTTAAAAGGGTAAGCTCCAATCAGGTGGTTGAATGATAGGAGCAGTAGTTAAAGCCTTCTTTAGAGTTTCAAAAGCTTCCTTACAATCATCATCAAAGACAAAGGGTACATATTTTTGAAGAAGATTAGTGAGGGGTTTTGATTTCTTAGAGAAATCTTTAATAAACCTTCTATAGAAACCAGCATGACCAAGAATACTACGAATACCTTTGACATCTCTTGGACAGGGCATTTCTCAATTGCCTCAACTTTAGCTCTATCAACTTCTATGCCTCTTTCAGAAATCTTATGTCCAAGGACAATCCCTTCATTCACCATGAAGTGGAATTTCTCCCAATTAAGAACAAGATTAGTTTCTCCACATCTCTGCAAAACTTTATCGAGGTTGTGCAAACAATTATCAAAAGAAGTTCCATAGACAGAGAAGTCATCCTTGAATACTTCCACAATCTCCTCACAAAAACCATGAAAGATAGCAGACATGCATCTTTGAAAAGTAGCAGGAGCATTACATAAACCAAAAGGCATACGTCTATAAGCATAGGTTCCATAAGGGCATGTAAAAGTAGTTTTTTCTTAATCTTGCTATTTAATAGCAATTTGAGAGAAACCAAAGTATCCATCAAGAAAACAAAAATAGGTCTTTTTAGACAACCTTTCTAACATTTGATCAATAAAAGGAAGTGGGTAATGATCTTTCTTAGTAACTTTGTTAACATTCCTGAAATCAATGCACGTCCTATAACCTACTACTATTCTTTGGGGAATAAGCTCATCATTATCATTAGGAACAACGGCAATTCCCCCTTTTTTAGGGACACAATGAACAGGACTATCCCATTCACTATCAGTAATAGGGTAAATAATACCAGCATCAAGGAGTTTCAATACCTCGTTTCTTACCACTTCCTTCATCTTAGGATTTAAACGCCATTGATGCTCTACCACTGGCTTTGCATCTGGTTCTATATTGATAGCATGCTGACATATAGTAGGAGAAATCCCTTTTAAATCATCCAGAGTATAGCCCATAGCCCCTCGGTGTTTCTTCAATACCTCCAATAATCTTTCCTCTTCCTTCCCTGGAAGTTTAGAGCTAATAATAATAGGATATATTCTATTATCATCAATGTAAGCATACTTAAGATCGTTAGGTAAAGGTTTTAGATCGAAGACCGAATCCTTTTTAGGTGGCAACATGGTACCCAAGTCTTCCACAGGCAAGTTATGCTTAAGCATCTTAGGTTGATGACAGAGAATCTCGTCAATCTCATTTCTTTCTTCCATGAAGATTTCACTTTCGTGGTCTTCCATAAATTGCTGCAAAGCATTGTTAGTAGCAAGAGAAATAGAAGCAAGTTGTTCAACTCTAAAATCCTCATTATGGGTTTCATTTTCACAGGGTTCTTTAGTAAATTTAAAAAATTAAACTCATAAGATTCCCCATCAAATCTAGTCAAGATTTTCTCCCTTTTGCAGTCTATAATGGCTCCACATGTACTCAAGAAAGGTCTACCAAAAATGATGGGATAGGTTTTACTAACAGCTGAACCAAGTACTAGAAAATCAGCAGGGTATTTAATCTTACCACAAAGAACTTCTACATCCCATACAATACCAATTGGAGAGATGGTCTCTCTATTAGCAAGGTGAATAACCACATCAATCTCTTCTAGCTCGCAGGGACTGATTTCATGCATAATTTCTTTGTAAAGCTCATAAGGGATAGCACTTGAACTTGCACCAATGTCACATAAACCATAATAGCAATGATCGCCAATTCTAACAGAAAGCACAGGGACACTAGCCTTTTTAGTTCTATTATGATGTGAGACAATATTAGAAGCATCCTCATAGAATACTATGTGTCCATCTTCTACACTTTTAGTGACAAGGTATTTCACAATTGCTACAACAGGTTCAATGTTTATTTGTTCATCAGGTTTTATAGTCCTCTTTGCACTTTTATTGATTACACTAGTTATCATAGGATGCTCCTTTACCTTATCTGGGAAGGGTATTTTCTCGATATAAGGTTCAGGTAAGATGTGATCAATAGTGCAAAATTCAGTACTCCTAACAGGAACATAATCAACAATATCTTTATAAGGTGCATGATACTTGTTCCATCCCTTTTTCGGAATTTCAATATAAGAAGCAAAAGCCTTAAAACAATTTGTAATAACTTGAGAATCAAGACCATAAGCATTACTAATATTTTGAAAGTCATCAGTTCCCATAAAAGATTCAATGCATTCATAATCATAATTTATACCTGACTTTCTTCCTTTGTCATTCTCCCATGCTTCAGCATTGTCTTGAATACGGCCCAGAAGATCCCATTTAGCTTCTTCTTCCATGCGAGTGAATGATCCAACACAAGAGGCATCCAATAAATCCTTATCATGAAGAGAGAGCCTTGCATAAAAGTTATTGATAATAATATTGTTGGGGAGCTCATGAATGGGACATTTGAGCATTAGTAACTTCAATCTCCCCCAAGCTTGAGTTGTACTCTCTCCATCAAGAGGCCAAAAGTTGTATATTTGATTCCGATCTTTATGAATCTCACTAGGAGGATAAAACTTTGAATAAAAGAGAGGCACTATTTCCTATCATTCAAGAGCTTGACCATTCTTCAACAGCTTATACCATTCTTTAGCTCTTCCTTTCAGTGATAATGAGAATAACTTCTTCTTGACTTGATCTGTTGTAATACCTGCACACTTGAACAACCCGCATAATTCGTGTATAAAGAGCAAATGATCACCAGGATGGACAGTTCCATCTCCAACATAATAGTTATCCATAACACGATCAATAATTCTTGTAGGTATTTTAAAAGTATCATTCTCAGTAGGTGATGGTTCATCTACTACCTTAGCAGTGGTAGTAGCATTACGAAATAAGAAACTCAGTGAATTATCCATAACGAAAATAAAGCAACTAATAGAAGTAAACAATACTCACAGTAGAAGTTTCCTTTACCAGTTCCACTCTCCAATAGTGCTTCACTCCCCGGGAACGGCGTCAGAAAATAGTCTTGATGACCCACAAGTATGGGGGGTGTATCGCAGTATTTTTGATAAGTAAGAGTGTCGAACCCAACGAGAAGCAGAAGGTGCTGGCGAATGGCTAGGAGCAGGAATTCTCTATAAATACTTAGCAAATGGATTTTTAGGGTTTTTTGATAATGCAGGTAAATGAAGTACGAGTAAATAAAAGGCAAAAAGAATAAATGCAGCAAGTGGCCCAATCCTTTCTTTAGCAAAGTACAAGCCGGTTGTATTACTTAAGATGACCAAACGTTCTCGAGGACACATGGGAATATCGTCAAGTGTTTTTCTTCATATAGTTGATTAATCTTCTTTAGTTTGCTAAGTGTTGTGTGGGTGAACCTGTGCTAATGTACCGACCTTCCTAGGACTAATACATACTTGTGATTATACCCCTTGCAAGCATCCGCAAGTACAAGAAAGTAATTAAGGTAGAAACCTAACCACGGCTTTAAACTCTAAGACCCTGACGTCCCTTGTGCAATGGTTTCCTAACGGGGGTTCAAGTTTCTGTCACTCCGGCAACCCCTACGATTAGTAGCCAAATACACAATGCATTCCCCTAGGTCCATAAAGTGTCATGTAGTCGACGTTCACATGACACCACTAGAAGAAGTACACCACAACTTAAATATCAAACTATTGAATCTTTCTCAACACAATTCCACTACTAACAACATGATTTCTCCCATGTCCTCAAGAACAAAATGAACTACTCACAAGACATCATATGGATCATTATCAAATATGATATAATGATATGTAACAATCTGAACATAAATGATAATTCAATGGTTCACTCAATAGCATCAACTACAAGGAGTAATCAACACCGAGAAAGTTTCCCCTAAGAGCTATGCAATATTCAACCCAATTGTTACAGCGGTATGAAGTGGTGATGATGGTGCTGGTGGAGATGATGGTGGTGATGATGATGATCCCGATGAAGTCCAACTTGATGGTGGTGTTGATGGCGACGATCTCCCCTCTCCGGGAAGGAATTCCCCTGGCAGAATTCTGTCTGCCAGAGAGATCATTCTCTCTTGGTGTTTTCCGCCCCGCAGAGGCGGCAGAATCTTTCTATGGTCGCTCCCCGAGTCTTAGGGTTTTCGGAGGATAATATACACCAGAGGGGAGAGCATGGAGTAGACCAGGGCGGCCACACCACCTGGTGGCGCGGCCTAGGGTGGCCCGCGCCAGGGGTGGTGTGGGCCCCCTGTGGCCCATCTCCACTTCCCCTTCTGGCATTCTTCATTTTCTGGAAAAATAGGATTTTCCATGTATTTTCCTTGATTTTCTGATCTTCGCGAATTTTGCCTCCAAACAGCACCTTTTCCATCAGAATCCTGACTACAGCGGTCCATGCTCCAAAAGTCATCAACCATGCAAAAATAGATGAAATAACATAAATATCATCTCTTAATATCAAATATATCAATGAATAACAGTAAATTATGATATAGAATAGTGATGCAAAATGGACATATCAACCGCCGCCCGTCGGCCTTCCTTGACCCCGACCTCCTCTCTGGGCTCCTCTCCCCGTCGCCGGTGCCAGCCGCCTCGCCTGAGCCCGGCCCGGCCCGCACCGCCTCTCTGCTTCCTGGTGCCGCCTTGGACTTCCACCTCGCCGGCGCCTTATCGGGTCTACTCGCGCTCCGCCTCCCTGATCCGTGACCGCCGCCCGCGGCCTCTAGTCTGCCTCACCTCCCGCGCTCAGTCCCACGTGAGCCCTGCCGCTGGACGCCCCTTCCTCAACCAAGACCAGCCACTGTCGGCACGTCTTCCTTCGGAACCTGGACAGCCATCCCCGATAGCAAGCCATGTGCACTGCCGCCGGTCTTCCTCGCCTTGGCGCCGCCACGAGCTGTTCGAATCCACGCGCGCGGGAGCTGGTCTAGCAGCGTCCTTGTGTTGTTGTTCAAGTGCATCGCCGCACCTTGGTTTGGTCTCTGCCCCACGTCGAGATTGTATTGTTTAATGTGTAGCACAACATGGTGGTTCTTCTGCAGTGTTTTAACCTCAGTTTCTCCCTCTATTCAGCTAAGCCTGATCTCCGTAGCAGTAGGTGGTGTGGTACTCATGGTGCGATGCGGTGGAGGTGTTGGTGTGGATGAAACATGATGACAACCGTGTGAAGATATGCTACCTCGATTACTTCACTCCGGGCACCCAAAGTCATGACCCGAAGATCTGGGTCACGAAGCCCGATCCGAAGACCGATCCCTCCATAACCGAACCTCTCAGAACCAAGACCTCCACCCCTAATGTGATCCCCTATTCGAGACACTATTTTTTATAATATGATATCTATCTTATTGCATATTAAATTGTTCATGATTACATTCATACTTTGTCAATTGGGGGTATTTTGTTGACTCACCTTATAATTAAATATGGAGACCGCCATGCGGGCTTTTCTAGTCTTACATTGGCTTCATTTAAATTTGTGTAGCAAACCGATGCCATGTTTTGCCTTGTTAAGACAACATTTAAATTGCGAGGTATCTAAACAACATGAACCTTCTAATTAATTATCGGGACCCGGTTCCGCTTAATATTGCCTAATTGCATTGCACCTTTGCCATGTCATGCATCATATCATTAACATACCGATTCTTTTGCCGTAGTATTAAATAGTGCATCCGGTGTTTCTTTTTGTTCTTTGCTTCTTCACGGATTAGGCTGTTGAGCGGATGCGAGCCTCGAACCGATCTTCGGTGAACCTTCGGCTATGTTTCCCAGGCGAGCATCCTCCCCCTTTCTACCTATTTTGCATTTATAGTCTTTGCATCTTCCTGTTGATCTATTATTATCCGTTTTGCGATGCTTTAGCTTCCGTACCATTTATATCCCTTGCAGCCTCTATATTGCCTTGGACACCTCCTATTGCCTATTGTTTGTTAGACAGTTGGTCTCGTGAGTCGTAGTTGCTTGCTCAGGTGTTGGTCCGAGTCGTAGAGCACCACCGTTATTGGAAGGTTGTCATATGCTTTATGTTGGAGATGATCATTGATGTCTACGCACTTCTATTCTTGTAGACAGTTGTTGGGCCTCCAAGTGCAGAGGTTTGTAGAACAACAGCAAGTTTTCCCTTAAGTGGATCACCCAAGGTTTATCGAACTGAGGGAGGAAGTGGTCAAAGGTATTCCCTCTCAAGCAACCTTGCAATCAAGATACAAGAAGTCTCTTGTGTCCCCAACACACCCAATACACTTGTTAGGTGTATAGGTGCACTAGTTCGGCGAAGAGATAGTGAAATACAAGTGGTATGGATAATTATAAGTGGTAACGGTGCCAGAAAATAGCTTGCTGGCGTGTGGTTGACGTGGGAAAAGACTAAAGGCAAACTGAAATAAAGATGGAAGCAAGCAAACATGTAACAGATCTAATTGCAAACGGTGTTTCAATGCTTAGAAAAAAGACCTAGGGATCATACTTTCACTAGTGAACACTCTCATATAAATATATTCTCTTTATGAAACTACTCTTAACTACTCTCCGGTTGAACACTCTAATCCATGGTAGGGCTATAACAGCACTCCTTAAAGTAAGCCTTTCCCATCTAGATAACCCCACACTGTCACCTTGAGCGCTAGATGGTTCCAACAAACACCACAATTTCATAGAGACATCCAACTCCAAATATAACTCATAAAAAGTATTTGAAATCTCTAGCCTAAGTGCCACCATGGTGTGCACACTGTCAACTTCACACACATGGGGAGAGCAGAGATCTATTAAAGCACTTGAGTAGCAAGGTAGATCTACTTGATTACAAAGCTCATGATCACAATATGATCATGCATAGAGAGAGAGATGAACACATAGCTACCGGTAGAACCCTTAGCCTCGAGAGAGAACTACTCCCTCCTCATCATGGGAATCAGCAACGACGATGGAGATCACCGGTAGAACACATAGCTACCGGTAGAACCCTTAGCCTCGAGAGGGCACTTCCCCGTCCCGGCAGGGTGCCGGAACAGAGACTTTCTGTCCCCCGAATCTCCCCTTCGGTGGCGGCGGTGCTGCGGAACTTTTCTTGGATTTCTGATTGACGATCTAGAGTTTTTGCCTCGGGGGAGATATATAGGCGAAAGAGGCAAGGTCGGTGGCTGCCCAGGGGGCCCACACCATGCCCTGGCGCGACCAAGGGGGACCCACGCCTAGGGGTGGTGTTCCCACCCTATGGCCCCTCTCCGTCTCGTATACTGGCTCCGTGAGTCTCCGGGAAAAATAGGCATATTGGCTTTTGTCCTGTCCAATTCCGAGAATATTCATTTTCTGACTTTCTGGAACCAAAAACAGTAGAAAACAGGCAACTAGCACTGTGGCTCTTGTTAATAGGTTAGTCCAAGAAATCATATGAAAAGTACTCCAAAGTGTGGACAAAACACAAGAAAGTAGATAAAACCAAGCATGGAACATCAAAAATTATAGATACATTTGCAATGTATCAATCATGACTTTAATTACAACTTGTTAATTAAAATACTTTTAATATATATAACTAATGCAGAGGCGCCGGTTGGCAATAGCTAATATTTGGTTTTTAACCTCTCACTTGTGTCCCGTAGGCCCTGAGTACTTAATACCTGTTCCTTGACTATCGCACTATCCGCATGTGGGACCATGAATCCCATTAGCCAGAGCTTGATTCATTTCTTATTTCTTGGGGCCACAAACTAGTTTGGGGCTTTATTACTATCATGTACTTATGCCATGCTTTACTGCTTTATTTACGATTGTGCGTGGAGCACTTGTACTGTTTTGGAATGTGGAATGTTTTCGTGGTATCGACAATCCTAGTCACACTTTCGGGTTCCCAGTCGTTTACAGCCATTGACACAAACCTTGGGTCCGTCTCGGAGCCGGCCAACTTCGTCGCGGGTAGCTTAGTGGGGTGGCCCCCTGAAATATTTTATGAATCTTGTGATTGCTTTGTCATGAAAGCCATGTTGGGTTTTTATTTGGTTTTTCCGAGGTTGATCGTGCGTGTGTTGCTATTTGTGCACCCCTGCAGGGTAAATCTTTCTGAAAGCCGTTTCCGCGGTTATGGATGACTTGGAGCACAGTATCTCGATCATAGACAACTATAACTAAAATAGTGCTATAAATTTGACTTTGACATGTTTAGTAATCAGTTTCACTACAATGGAATGAGTAAATAAAAGTGCCAACAATTGCTGGAGTTGGGATGTCTCATGCTAATTGTATCTGACTAGTAAGTATTGTAACTACAACGAAACGGTTAAATAAAACTGACCACTACTTATGCTATCAGGATGACTCATGCTATTTATGTCTGACTAGTAAGTGTTGTAACTATAATGGAATGGATAAAACTACCAACCGTGTGAGTTCCTCGGTTTGACTTCCTCGTTTGGTCTCGAGGGGGAAATACCAGGATGGGTATCATTGGTGTTAGTATCAGGTTGGATCCGATAGGTCTTTCTTATCCCTCTCTGATAACCGACAGTTGTATCGTGTCTCTATAGCTTGTTTAGTGCATGCTTTGCTGCCGCTTTGAGTCCACCATACCTATGTAGGCGAGAGTCGCCGAATTCTAGACTCACCGTGTACTGGCCTCAGTACTGACTGCTCTCTTTTTCCTTTGCCCTTTGTCGACACCCCTTTTGTTTTAGCAGGTATGAGTTCGACGTCATTAGCAGGGTTACCCTTCCGGCTTGGACTGGGCAGGGTTATGGATGCCATTGGTTATTCTCTAGGGCTCTTAGCCCCATTTGCATCTTATCCATACTCGGATGTTGTATTGTTTTCAAGGTGATTTGGATCGTTGTATTGTATATCTGTATTCTTGACTCATTGAGTCGTTGTTGTATATATATGTTCTGTGGGTTCTATCGTGGACTATTGTGTAATGATATTACTTCGTTTTCCACCCGCACGCAAGTGCCTAGTGGGCATCTTTGAATCGTTTCTATGCGGGTTTCGCGGAACACGCTAAAATCTGCATAGGGCCGATTCGAGGGTGTTACAAAGTGGTATCAGAGCCCAGCAGTTGCGATACCCACTGGTCCAGCCTGTAGGATAACCTAGTTAACGGACGAAGAAGAGTGTTAGAACTACTTTGCAAAATCGGTTGGATAGATCTGGGTAGGTCTGTTTCTACTCCTTACCTCTATGCTATTCTCCTCTTACCCCTGCGTGTTTGAATCTACTCTTATCTGTTCTTCAAGTTCAGGATTTCTCGTGGTTGGGTTTCGGTCGTACCTTCAAGGTTTCGCTTCCTCTCTTTTTATAACGGTGGTGCTACAATCATTGAATCTGCATCTCATTTGTTCTACCTTCATCCTATCCTTTTGTCCTTGGACTCTTTATATGTATCTGCACCTTGACGGATGTCCGTATCGTTGAAAAACTTTATGAGAAGGATGAGCATTGGTGAAATTGGAGTATACCTTGAGGATGTGTTGTTCATGCCAGATCCGATGAAGAGCCTACATCAGTCCCATGTTCTTAGGTCACCGCTTTTGAAGATCTTCATTCTAAAATTTCGAGAGTTGGTTGCATAATTCTCCTATTCCTGTGCAGAGTAATGCTTTGGGTGCACGATGGTCTGATCACCATCCGACTACTCTTATCATTCGCTCTATACATTGAATTGGTGGATCAACCAATTTTACTCCTTCCATAGAATTTAGGGGTGGCCTTATCTTTTGAGACCATTAACTTCGTCCTTTGTGTATCCGGAGCGTTCTCTCGATGAACATGAACAAAGACCCCTTGTTGGTGGTGTTGCTGATTTTAACTTGGAGCAGAACCTTTGTTAGTGGTGTCGCGAGGATCTACACGAAGCGAGAAGATCCAGGTCATCAGCCTTATTTCCCGTACCATGAGGAGGATCTCGAGGGCGAGATCCATTGTTAGTGATGTTGAATTGTAGCACCCCGATAAAACCACTACTAGAAAATCGTTTGAATTGTCTACTTATTTATGCATCATCATGATAGCATGCTCATGTCATCATGCCACATTGCATTTGAGCATCATCATGTCATCATGCATATTTAACCTTAAAACTATTTTCTAAAAGCCCACCTTTATTTCTAAACACCCCTTCTTTATTTCAAATTATAAACCCCGAATCTTCGCGGTCTTTTATTTGTCTAAAACCTATTTACAAAAATCTAATTAAAAACAAAATAAATAAATACTCAAAACTATTTTTTACCGGGAGGCAGCCTAGCCCGTAGGCCAGGCTACCTACTACCTGGCGGCCCAAAACCTGCTAGACCAAACCCTAACCTAGTCTGCCCCAAACCCTAACCATCTATCCCTACACCCGCCGCCGCCACTCACCTGGGACACGACACACACGCGAGGTGCACCGCACCATCATGCTAACCTCACCACCGCTCACGATTCCACATGCCCCGCTCCACCCTGGCTCCAACCCGACAAGCCCCCCTCGCCCACCACTTCCGTTCTTTCCCGTATCGATCCCCACCCCGCTTCCCATCGCTTTCCCATCACCTCTCCCTCGTTCTCTAGCTGTCGCCGCCACCTTCCTTTCCACTGCGTAGCCTCGGCGGCCAGCATGCCTCGTCGCCCTACCGTCCTCGAGGAGCTTCACCCCGCCTTGGCTTCCTCCTACCGCGGACTGCCGTCGCCTTCTATTGTTGCGGATGCTGCACCACTGTTGTGCACCGTCCTCTGCTCTGTGTGGGCCGCCCCTCCCTGCGTCCCTGCGTCTTTGTAGGCCACGTCCTACGAGATGCCGCCGTCGTGGCCCTTCTCCTCCGCCCGAGCCCTGCCTCCCTATCGAGCCACGCCGCCAGTATCAGGATTCATCCTTGACACCGCTGCCCGTTGGCCTTCCTCGACCCTGGCCTCCTCTTCGAGCTCCTCTCCTTGTTGCTTGTGCCCACCTCGCTAGAGCCCGGCCCGGCCCATGCCGCCTCTCTTCTTCCTGGTGCTGCCTCAGACTTCCACCTTGCCGGCGCCTTATCGGGTCTCCTCGCGCTCTGCCTCCCTGAGCCACAGTCGCCGCCCACGGCCTCCACTCTACCTCACCTCCCGCGCCCAGCCCCGCGTGAGCCTTGCTGCTGGATGCCCTTCCTCCACCAAGACCGGCCACTGTCGGCCCATCTTCCGTCGGCAACTGGACAGCCATGCCCGGCAGTAAGCCATGCGCACTGCCGCCGGTCTTCCTCGCCTTGGCGCCGCCACGAGCTATTCAGACCCACGCGCATGGGAACTTTTTCGGCAGCATCCTTGTGTTGTTCAAGTGCATCGGCGCACCTTGGTCTGGTCTCTGCCATGCGTCGAGATTGTTTTGTTTAATGTGCAGCACAATGTAGTGGTTCTTCTGTAGTGTTTTGACCTCAGTTTCTCCCCCTGTTAAGCTAAGCCCGATCTCCGTAGCAGTAGGTGGTGTGGTACTCATGGTGCGATGCGGTGGCAACGTGGAGGTGTTGGTGTGGATGAAACATGATGGCAACCGTGTGAAGATACGCTACCTCGATTAGTTTTCTCCGGGCACCCAAAGTCATGACCCGAAGATCTGGGTCACGAAGCCCGATCCGAAGACCGATCCTGCCAGACTCGAACCTCTCAGAACCAAGACCTCTGCCCCTAATGTGATCCCCTATTCGAGACACTATTTTTATAATATGATATATATATTATTGCATATTAAATCGTTCTTGATTGCACTCATACTTTGTCAATTGGGGGTATTTTGTTGACTCACCTCATAATTAAATATGGAGACCGCATGCAGGCTTTTCTAGTCTTATATTGGCTTCATTTAAATTTGTGTAGCAAACCGATGCCATATTTTGCCTTGTTAAGACAACATTTAAATTACGGGGTATCTAAACAACATGAACCTTCTAATTAATTGTCAGGACACGGTTCCGCTTAATATTGCCTAATTGCATCGTACCTTTTCCATGTCATGCATCATATCATTAACATGTCGATTCTTTTGTTGTAGTATTAAATAGTGCATCCGGTGTTTATTTTAGTGCTTTGCTTCTTCACGGATTAGGCCGTTGAGTTGATGCGAGCTTCGAACCGATCTTTGGTGAACCTTTGGCTATGTTTCCCGGGCAAGCATCCTTCCCCTTTCTACCTATTTTGCATCTATAGTCTTTACTTCTTTTTGTTGATCTATTGCTATCTGTGTTGCGATTCTTTAGCTTCCGTACCATTTATATCCCTTGTAGCCTCTATATTGCCTTGGACACCTCCTATTGCCTGTTGTTTGTTAGACAGTTGGTCTCGGGAGTCGTAGTTGCTTGCTCAGGTGTTGGTCCGAGTCGTAGTGCACCACAATTATTGGAAGGTTGTCATATGCTTTATGTTGGAGATGATCATGACTTTAATTACAACTTGTTAATTAAAATACTAGGAATAGATATAACTAATGCAGAGGCACCGGTGGGCAATAGCTAATATTTGGTTTTTAACCGCTCACTTGTGTCCCGTAGGCCCCGAGTACTTGATACCTGTTCCTTGACTATCGCACTATTCCTAATGTGGGACCATGAATCCCCTTAGCCAGAGCTTGATTCATTTCTTATTTATTGGGGCCACAAACTAGTTTGGGGCTTTATTACTATCATGTACTTATGCCACACTTTACTGCTTTATTTACGATTGTGCGTGGATCACTTGTACTATTTTGGAACGTGGAATGTTTTCGTGGTATCGACAAGCCCAGTCACACTTTCGGGTTCCCAGTCGTTTACAGCCATTGACACAAATCCTGGGTCCGTCTTGGAGCCAACCAACTTCATCGCGGGTAGCTTAGTGGGGTGGCCCCCTGAAATATTTTATGAATCTTGTGATTGCTTTGTCGTGAAAGCCTCGTTGGGTTTTTATTTGGTTTTTCCGAGGTTGATCGTGCGTGTGTTGCTATTTGTGCACCCCTGCAGGGTAAATCTTTATGAAAGCTGTGTCCGCGGTTATGGATGACTTGGAGCACAATATCTTGATCATAGACAACTATAACTAAAATAGTGCTATAAATTTGACTTTGACATGTTTAGTAATCAGTTTCACTATAATGGAATGAGTAAATAAAAGTGCCAACAATTGCTGGAGTTGGGATGTCTCATGCTAATTGTATCTGACAAGTAAGTATTGCAACTACAATGGAACGGTTAAATAAAACTGACCACTACTTATGCTATCAGGATGACTCATGTTATCTATATCTGACTAGTAAGTGCTGTAACTATAATGGAATGGATAAAACTGCCAACCGTGTGAGTTCCTCGGTTTGACTTCCTCGTTTGGTCTCGAGGGGGAAATACCAAGATGGGTATGATTGGTGTTAGTATCAGGTTGGATCCGAATAGGTCTTTCTTATCCCTCTCTGATAACCGACAGTTGTATCGAGTCACTATAGCTTGTTTAGTGCATGCTTCGCTTCTGCTTTCAGTCCACCATACCTATGTAGGCGAGAGCCGCCAAATTCTAGACTCGCCGCGTACTGGCCTCAGTACTGACCGCTCTCTTTTTTCCTTTGCCCTTTGTCGGCACCCCTTTTGTTTTAGCAGGTATGAGTTTGATCTTAGCCCCATTTGCATCTTATCCGTACTCGGATGTTGTATTGTTTTCAAGGTGATTTGGATCGTTGTATTGTATATCTGTATTCTTGACTCGTTGAGTCGTTGTTGTATATATATGTTCTATGGGTTCCATCGTGGACTATTGTGTAATGATATTACTTCGTTTTCCACCCGCACGCAAGTGCCTGGTGGGCATCTTTGAATCGTTTCTATGCGGGTTTGGCGGAACGCGCTAAAATCTGCATAGGGCCGATTCGAGGGTGTTACACCCCGTTTCCTCGAATTCCTTTGTTGTCATCATTTCCTGCATTATGGTTTGAGAGAATATCATCGGGGTTAAGAATTGGGTTACCGTTGGTGTCTTGCTGGGTCGTGGCGTCTCTGATGATCACGCAGACTTGGTGCTAAGTGGCGTACGGGCTGGTAACGTCGTCGTTTTCGCCGATGGAGACACTTTGTTGCCTTCTTCGATCCGTGCTTTGCTTTCCATTGAGGATCCAATGGAAGGTTCCTGTACTTTTGTTGGCGTAGCTTTACGGGTGGGTGGGCGTGGATTTGCTTTCGTCGAGTTGATGCTTGGAGAAAAGCGTTCCGCCGAATCCGTGGTTCCAGCATCCAAGTTTCCTACAGACGGCGCTAGTTGACGAGGGGTAACCTCGGCAATGCCCATGGTGATGGACTTAGGGTTTCGCGGAAAAGAGAACGCTCTGGATTTCATCGGATGTCAGGAAAACGATGAAGACAAAGTTGCCTGAATATTGGGGAAACACTCTATTACCAGTTGTCCTCTAGATTTCGGTACCCTCGCTT
Organism: Avena sativa; assembly: GCA_916181665.1. Lineage (NCBI taxonomy): Eukaryota > Viridiplantae > Streptophyta > Magnoliopsida > Poales > Poaceae > Avena > Avena sativa. The sequence continues at coordinate 42,290,747 of OV702287.1, read as the reverse complement.
AGGCTTCTCCCGTCCTATATATAATAGGATGGGTCTCAAAGCTGTATGCGGATAGATTTCATACATGCGTGATTACAATACCAACATAATGTCGGTTCAGGTTTCTTTCCTAATACAACTAGAAGTCTTCGTCGGTTGCTTCCTTGGGCCATCATCTAGAATCTTTCATGGGCCTCAAGCCTTTTTACTTAATGTAGGTAGCGAATAATGAGTATCCGGATAATCATACCCATGTCATAGAGCATAAGGTAAACTTGGGTGCTTTGCTCATCCAACACTTCCACCGCCAAAGGCCGGCTCCTTCGGGTGACATCCGTTGTGGAGGCTTGATCACTCTGATCGCCTATGTGAGTGAGTTTGTCATGCCCAATGAGAGACCAGTGGCTGGCAGTAAGGAGTTGGATGACACCTCCATGGACAACACCAAATTTATGGGGGTTTATAGGCCTCAACGCTCCCATCGTGCTTATCAATTTTATTTTGAGCCTAACGATGAACTCCACCAAGTCTTGATTCTATTTGTCTAAGATTTTGGTTTGCAGGTAAACAGAGTTGGGTCCTCAATGAGGAGGAATTCCAGCAGACATTGATCTCCTCGGGGTGGATTCCAAACCCAGGAGGGGACCCCAACTAGGAGAACGCAACCAACACCCAACAACAACAGGAGCAAGGGGAAGAGGGCTGGAACACCGGGGGCTGGGACGACTATGGCCAGCAACATCATCACAATCAGCCATTTCCCCACTACCAGCAGCAGCAATGTATGCCTCAACCTCAGTCGGGATTTTACTATGCCCCAAGGAGTAACTTTGACCAGGTGGTGCATCGCATCGACAACATAGAAAATACGTTGCAAGATGTGAATGCCAACATTGTTGACCTCACTCAGAATTTCACTACCTTCATGACCGACTTCTTGAGCCATTACCCATATTATCCACACCAGCAGCCGCCACCCAATGGTGGTGGTAACAATTTGTCCAGGGTAGGCTAAGAGCCTAAGCTTGCCACTGGCATGTTTGCCATGGGCTTCAGTGAGCCTCTTGGTGCACCAAGCCTTGAATACATGCAGACCCAGGAGTCCGAGACAATGGTAATTTATGATGAGGGAGAGACTAATGTCGCCGCTAGTTCTCTTGCTCTAGGTGTTGGTCGTGGAGGCAACAAAAATGCCTACATCGCTAGTGGCTTCGATCCTTCCAAGAAGAGGAAGTGGTAGTTGATGGGAGAGGAGGATGTTGTCGCCATCATGTGCATGACCGAGGCCATGAAAGCGGTGGTGACCACCATCACCACTGCTTCCCCTCCAGATGTGCACCCAACCCTCTACGACGCCATCATGAGTGCCTTCAGCTTCAGCACTGAGGCACTGATGGTGGTGCTCAGCCACCTCTTCGACAACATGGACCAAGGCAACAACTCTGTTCAGATGGCGGAGGATCACATGGTGCTCTAGCTCAGGACCTTCTTGGCCAAGCACTACTACGTGTGGTGCTTTCTCCCTGAGCATGGAGATGGTGGCGGTGGTGCATGCATGATGAAGAAGAAGTTGTATATTTTGAAGTAGCTAGGGACTTGATGAAAACTTATGCCTGTTTATTGTGAGGTGGTATATACTAACCCCTCACATGATGGAGAACTTATGCGGTGGTAGGATTACACCCCTTTGTGATGTGGTGGTAGGATGACACCATAGAAGTTGGTGGTGATCAGTAGGATCACACTAACTTGGTAGATTGGAACTGCTAATGCTTTTGCCCATATGATCATGCATGCTTAACTAGCTTATGTTTATTGCCTTGTGTTTGTGAAATTGATTGGTCTTCTTTAGTCATGATCCTTATGTTGCATATGATGTTATGTCTCATAGAAATATAACCGGTACGTGGTGTACTATGGCAAGCAGCCATGAATCTACAAGACATGGAAGGAGTGGTAGCCGACAAGTGGTAGGTTACAGGTACAACCTCCATAAGGGTTAAGACTCTAGAGGACACATAATTATCATACTCTGAGTTCTGAGCAGAGGGTCTACATGCCATGAACAACAATCTCGCTCCACAGCCACCACATGCCATGGACAGTAGTGTCCCTCCACAACCTTCAGCTCAGTTGGTTCTTCCTGAACAACATGTTGTGCCTCAACAAGGTGAAAGTATGACCAAAGACCTCATCATCGTCGGCCTAATCATGTGGATTGTGTACTACCACTTGTTTTGATGCATGTGATCGATCATGTAAGACCTTGAACCCTTAAACCATCATGAGTAGTTGCTGGTAAGCTCACTTACAAGGGGTAACCTCGGCAATGTCCATAATGATAGACTTAGGGTTTCATGGAAAAGAAAATGCTAGGAATTTTGTCAGCTTAACAGACAAACAAGGGAGGCAATTTACCTAGGTTCAGGCCCTTGTAGAGGAAACTCTACTTCCTACTTGTCTGTTCGTATTATCATTGGAGAGTACAAACTCGTTGAGTCGACCAGACGCGATCTCGCCAAGAGAGAGAGAGAGTCATGATGTCTATTGTCTAGATCTATTGTGGGGTGTCTATTGTATCATGTTCTCCTTGATGGCCCCTCCTAGCCTTTATATATGGGGAGGCTAGGTATCAGGTACCAATACGAGTTGGGTACAAGTTAGAGTTTGTATCTAGTCTAGTTTTAGACTTTCCTTGTCTTGTATCGCCAGGAGTCTGTGTCCTTGTAGGCTTCATATTTGTTGAATCGTCACGGTCTTCTTGGATCTTGGCATATCTTCGAGTGAACCTTCTATTGGACCGCACCGTATATACCAATAGTGGGCACCCGAAAGGTCATGCCCATGTCATTATCCCTCGGGGCTATGTTCAGATGCCTGCATTAGAGCATAGGCTCAAAGTCCTTTTTAATATGCGCAGAAGGTGAACTCGGAGATTTCCTCGGATGCGTGAATTTATCAACTACCTTGTTTGGATGATGCAATGGATGAAGTTGTCTTGTTCTTGAAGTGATGTTGGCATTTTCATCGGGTGCTCCTGATGGGAGTAACATTGAGGCTACACTCGAATATGCTCAAAGTTATTCTTCTGTCGACTCTGTTGGAGGATTTTTTTTATTTTTCTATTGGGTGCACGGCTAGCGCTCTCGATGGGACTAGCCTCCGAGGCTACATTCGAATGCTTGCAGTTGAGTGTAGGCTCAAAGTTATTCTTCGTATGCTTCCGCTTCTATGTCGACTCCGTAGGATTTTTTATCAGGCGCGCGACCAGCACTCTAGATAGGAGTAGCCCCTGAAGCTATGTTTGAACACGTTAGTTCGAGTATAGGCTCAAGTCTTCATCATCAGAGGAATTTACTTCGACTCAGGTCTTGTAGTTACTTTATCGGGTCCTTTGTTCAATGCATCCGAAGTTTTTTCATCGCTTTCCATGATGTTATTGCTGACGATGATGGCGTGCCTTAGTCACATTCCAGCGCTCCTGATGGAACATTTCAGTGGTGGGCCCATGACATAGGCCAAGAGTTTTTTCCTGAATTTCTCCATAGAGATAAAATAGGGATCCTGGGAAAAAAGATATGTAAACTATGTAAAATCAACTGAAAATATAGCTTGTTGTAATTTGGAACTTGATATATTTTTGCTGATGGCCATTGCGGTTGCGTCCCTCGCGAGACCTTTTCGTTAGCATGATGCCCATTGGGCTGGATCAGCTACTCGGGTCAAAGCGTGCTTTTGACGTATTTCATGATGGAGCCGAAGAATTTTTAAATTTGCGCTGAGTAGCGAAGTCCCCGAGTATCAGAGTGTGATTATGTAATCATTCATCCGACTGAGCCCCCAAGTATCGAGGTGTAATATATTAATGAAAAGTGGACTCGGTTAAGAAAACTTAGCTGTACTGATAGCGGGTGTGCGAAGATGATCTTTATCCAAGGAATTTCTCGATGCGGGTCTTGATTTTTATCGGGTGATTATAGGCTCAGGAATCTTCTTCATCCGAGGAAGTACTCAACTCGGGTATTGGTGTAAGTTGACACGTGTGACGTTAATCGACTTTGTTTGGATGACCCGATATAATTGCTCGATGTAGTTAACATCCTTGCAAAAAACATAGATAATTGTGAAATACTTGCATTTTGTAAAGTATATTGCCTCTCGATTTGTCTTAACATTTTCTGGTGCCATTGGACTCGACACTTTTGCACCGTAACACGAGACCTTTTCGTTATCCTGACACCATTAGTCTCAGTACCTTGCTGACCTGTCAATTGGGCTGCAACTGGGTCAGAGTTCAAGGATTCGACGCTCAGGCAAAGTCAGCTATTCGAGGAATCATGTATGAGGTGCTCGAGTACATGATGTCGATAACACTTAGGTTACTCGAAGAGGGTGCATCACCCAGATGTTTCGAGTGTGATTTAAAATAAACAAGTATTGACTCTTGGTAGGGGAAACTTAGCTTTAGTAGTTGTTGTCGATGAAGTCGATGGCGCCGTAAGATGCCTGGAACCGATGAAGACAGTGGGTTGCCACAGCCAAAGATTTGTAGAGGATTGCCACAACCGAAGATTTCAGTGAATCGCCGCGGCTGAAGATTTCTAGTGGATCACTGGTGTCGAAGGTGCCCCTAAGTGTAGAGTTGATGCGGTGGACGCGTAGTGGCATTGATTGGATTGTTGGAAATACACGTCAATATTGAAAGGAAACGTCAATACACGTGTGATATAAGTATATTGAAAGGAAACGTCAATACACGTGTGATATATAAACAACCAGGAGTTCCCGGTGAAACTCTAGTCACTGGTTCATTGGTCAGCAGATGATCAAGGTTTCCTGATCATGTGGCATTTATGCCAGTTGGAAATGGAGTCACCTCATTATGAGAATGAGATGATGAACTAATATCCAACCTAAACATCATGACCCGATCATGTCACAAAGTTCAAGTTACGATGATTAGAATAGACCTAGTGTACTATTTCTTAGACCGTTAGGCTATATCAATCACTGACACCCGAGGGTACTTTGATAGCATCAAACGTCACTTGGTTAAACATTGATCATAAAGGTGTGTTTAGGTATTGGGGGGAATAGTAGAGGCAATATATGTCAAGAGCGGGATTTGTCCATCCGCGTGACGGAAAGATACTCGAGGGACCACTCGGAGAAGTTATATCCAATTGCTATGCAGCGTGTGATTTGATCACGGGGATATCACTTGTCCGAATGTGTCAAGTAGCATTTGTCGATAACGAGATTGAACCCGACATGGTGATGTCATTGATCAGATCTCGGACAATGCAAGTATCGAGAGACAAAAGGAATATGACACGACGGTCATGGTTCAAACGACGAAAGATTTCGTGGAATGCATAGGGGTCACATGGCAATCCAAGTCCCTCTGTTGATCATTGGTGCGGGAGGGTCCCGACCATGTCTAGAGTGTTCCCGAACCGTGGGGTATCACTCTTAAGGGCTCGATGATGCTTAGAGAGTGTTTTTAGGATCGGTAGAATCACCGAAGAAAAGAGAAGAGAGAAACCGGAAGGGTTTCGGTAAGTCCGAAAGTTGTCTAGAATGAGAGGGAATGGTTTGCACATCAACAGGGAATTGAATAATATGTAAATATATGTTAATTATTGAATTATACATGTATCTATATTTATGTAATATTTAAATATGATTTAATGGGGCAACCCACCTAATGGGCCAAATCCTGGAGGGGAAAAGGACCAAGAGGGGGCCGCATCCCTAGGAAGGCATAAGGGGGTGGCCGGTGGCCCTAGTGGTGTTGCCCCCCATGTGGGGCCCATGGGGGGCTAGCCTGCGACGCCTCGCCCCACCTCCTCCCTTGATTAGTCCCACCCTGGGACTTTGAGGGAGGGAGTGCCTCCCCTCCCCCTATATAAAGAGAGGTATTTTGGCTAAATAAAAAACAACATTTTCAATAAAGGTTTTCTCACTTTTGGGGAGACCTCCAATTTCTCTCTCTCTCTCTCTCTCTCTCTCTCTCTCTCTCTCTCTCTCTCTCTCTCTCTCTCTCTCTCTCTCTCTCTCTCTCTCTCTCTCTCTCTCTCTCGTGACCGTGGTCCCAAGTTTGGATCACGCGAACGAGAGTCTTCTTCACCGCGGAGCACCGTCGCGCTGCGGGATTCGGATCCAGGAGCTCTACTTCTGCAACTAATGCTGGATCGGGGAAGCGGGAGTTATCGCCATGCACCAGATGCATGTAACTCCCTGCGAGGTGCAACATTTGAGGCACTAGGAGTCGTTGGAGCCACAAGTACCCAAATCACATGCTACTTAACTTAGAACTTTCGTCATAATATACATATAGATCCTAACGAGGTGGCACTGAGGTACCTCTTTCCCCATTGTACGAGGAGTCTTTGAGGGACTATCCATGCTCAGATGATAAGACAAACAGACAATGAGCATCCTCAACAATTCTTTTTATTTGCTTTTGCATAGATTTTTATTTAAAGTGCTTCTTCGAATGCCCATGCTGTAAATTTCAACGATGATGCATAGCATGGCTTAGGTCAGCGGCTCAATGCTCCCTCTGACACATATGCATCCTCGAAAAGATAACTTGCTCTAACTTACTTCACATGGAGTGTACCCCATGTCAGCATGGTTCTGCTAATAATAAATTCATAAGGTATCAAGTACATAACTGACATAATTCCAGTCACAATGGGTCAGATTTAGTTATTATGCCTTATTTCAAGCAGTCGTGTAGTAGTCATTTCACCCCACTTCTTACTTTCCCATGAGCTTTAAACTACACAAAAGAGACAATTTTGAAATATTCAAAGATATAACACATATAATATACTTGGAATAGAAAGGGAAATGCCAAATTGATCTCGAGCTCATTTGATTCTTATATCTGCACCACTCAATTGCTAAATTTTCTATCTATTTTAGAGGACAACCTCGCCCATTGCTTTGGCCCACATTGTAATTGCGCTAGAGATGCAGCTTTAGAAGTCGAGAGGCCATGTGAAGTTCTGGACCATGTTTTGGCTTCATGAACCAATCTGCTAGCACTATAGGATGAGAGAATCCCTCGCCCCATCTAGATTCCGACGCCGTCGTGGCTCCCATCGCCATCCTCGTCCCGCTGAAGCTCCATTCAAGCGTCGCCCTTGTGCTCCCCATGGCGCCTCCCACAATAGCGCCTTATTCCCGGACCGGAATGCGCGATCTAGCCTCCTACCACCTCGGCAGCACCCTAGGTACCAACCATGGTGCTAGCGACTTAAGTCAGCCGTGGTGGACGCGTACGGAGATGGGAGGACGCCCAATCAGAAGCTGAAGCCGGGGCCAGATATGGAGGCTTCCATCCCGTCCGGTCAACCTCTCTCCCCTTCCCGATTTGTAAGCCAAATCGACCATATCTCCCCTCCGAGCAAGCAAACATAGTAAATCCATCCTCGCTCCATCTATCCCCACCGTGGGCCCAAGGTACATATACGATGAAAACACTTTTCTAGTGAGATGTATTCCTCTAGGAGAATACACAGACACAATAGCCGATGCACCAGCAGACCAATCAGCGAGCGGGAGTACGTGTGCTCGGGACCCATATCGCAGCGTCCAAATAGAAAGTGCTATATAGGTAGATATGGTGGGTACCGTTGGAATAACTTGGTTTTCAGGAATTTGGATGCACAAGTCTTAGCTTGTTTGAATATCTCGGTTAGTAAGTGGATAAAATCGACCATCTACAAGCATGTCAAAGTGTCCATAGTACTACTCATTCTATATTAGACAAAGTATCTTAAAGCTAATCATCCACGTATGAAAATAAAAGGTAGTAGTACACAAGGCACTTGCAGATTATCATTCATTAAAGCATATGAAACAAACAACAACATGCATAACTTGTATCTCAACTTTCACTTTACCTTTTCCTTACTATTCTAGCATCAAACTTATTTTATTTCTACAACAACTCTATTGATAGTCGTCTTGGCAACATGAATAACATGCAAACTTAACATAAAAGTAAGATACATATGCTCCAAGTTTATGCGAAAATCTTATGTTGCTCAAAAAACAAAGCTTAGAGGTGTCCAAACCATGAGTGTAATAGGTATAGTGAGGTGTCTTGGGTATCTCCAAGCTCATGGTTTTCACCATCCTTGGATATCTCTTGGTGTGGTGTTCCACCATTCCCTGTGAAAAAATTTAACACAAAACTTTCTCTCATTTCTTTTCTAAAGGGGTGACGTTAGTGGTATAAAGATAATTCCTTCGCTGTGATCAAGACCCAAATAAAACTTGGTTTAAAATTTCCAGAGAGTTTCTCAAGTGGATTAAATCCTCAAAAATCCAAAAGACCCAAAAAGAATCAAGTAGAGTCTCAAAATATCCACTCTTGCAACAAAAGGCAGAATCTGTCAAGAAAAACAACACCTAGAAAACACGCATATATAGGCCACTTAGGAACGTCAAAAAATTAAGACAATTTTGTGCATACATAGTATGAAAAGTTTAAACTATAGTAGAAAGCTTAGCTCAATTAGAGTTACAGAAAAATACAAAAAATCATACAGTAAACAGTAGCGTGCAAGAATTTGCAACTCCAAATATGTTTAGCAACCTTAATATCCAAATAGGTAAAACTTGATACTTTATTTTTGAAAAAAATGTAAACTTAAACTAAAAAACTTAAGCAGGTGTCCATGTAGTATTCTAGGTGAACAAGATCATTGATGGAGCAGATACCACCTTGACGAACAGATCCAAAATGTCTGTCATATATAACTTCTAGGTGAAAATAATTGAATACGTAATGAATCTTTACTATGAGTTGTGCCCACAAGATTATTTATTTCAAGATATTTATGTACTCCCATGAAAAAATGGTATAACGCTAAAAATGTATGATTGGAAATTGTCACAAAGTGAGTGCTATTTACAAATATGTGTATACCTGATTTCAACTACCAAATTTATACCCCTCCTATGTAATCAGATAATTACAAGATACTACCAAATTTATTATATTTCTTTGTATGCCTGATTTCAACTTGTTGCATTCGTACATTCAGATTTGGTGTAAACCTTACGACTCTACTGAACTATTACATAGGAGGGGTACTTACATTCGTGCCCTGTGAATTTCTGTTCGAACTCAGGACATCTTGTTGAACCACTGGGCATATCACTTGGTTGTCCTTCATCAAGTCTTGGAGAAAATCTAGCACAAGCTTGTGGGGCCAACAAGAATCAGCATAACACTATTAGGGACATTATAATTGAGCCAAAGTGGAGCTCTCTCACGACCTCGACGATTTTGGCCGTCAGATTCCGCGTTTAAACCTTTCATGGCTGTCCGATGATACTTTAGTTGCGAGCTGGATCGATTGTCTCATGGGCCGCTACTCTGGTGGTAAAATCTGAGGCTTGTGGTTGATTGGGCCGATACCCGCACCAAGGCCACGACAGGTGTACGTGCACGAGAAGTCAGGCCCACGTAAATAAGACAGACTACTCGACTGTCGACACATAGAGGGTCGACACCTCCTTTCTACTCGCCCCCTCTATTAGAGCATCACTAGTAGTGCCCCTAAACCCTCAAATCCTCAAAAATAACTGCTTTTTTATAGTTTGCGAGAGAAAAAACGCGTAGACTAGAACCCCTAAACCCTCAAAAAAAAATTAGGGGCCCAACCCTCAAACCCAATTCCAACCTGTAGAAGTGAGGGTGGGGAGCCCAAACTGCCCCAACCCGCACTTGCCTTCCAACGCGCGCGGGAGGGAAATTTCACCGCCCCCAACCTCCCGCGTCCGCGCATCCGAGCCGCCCCCGCCTCTCCTCGACGCGCGTCGGCCGCCGCAAGTTGCGCCGCACCCGGATCCGCGCCTCCCCGCCGCCTTCTGCCCCACGTCACGCGCATCCGAGCCGTGCGGCCGCCGCCGCGCCTGCCCCTGCCGCCCGCCGCCTCCCCCACCTCCCCGAGCCTCTCCCAAGCCGCGCCCCGCCCTCGACCTTGGCCAGAGGCTTTAGCGCCACCCCGAGCCGTCATGCGCGACCTGCAGGTATGCCTCCTCCTTTTGTTTTCTTTGTTTCATTTTTCCTCTTTTATTCATTAGCACTAACAATTTTTTGTTTGTTGTTTTTGTAGATGGAGGTGACCACCGACGAGCAAGATACAAAGAGATTGATGGAGATGAATGAAAAAAGGGGATGGCCGGGGATGCTTGGTAGTCTAGATTGCATGCATTGGACATGGAAAAATTGCCCAAAGGCATGGCAAGGAATGTATTGCGGTAAAAGCCGTGATGTTACCATTGTGCTTGAGACCGTGGCATCGGAGGACACATGGATTTGGCATGCATTTTTTGGTTTGCAGGGAACACTCAATGATATCAATGTGCTCAATAGATCTCCTTTGTTTGCAAGATTAGTTTCTGGGGATGCTCCAACTTCCAACTACAAAATCATGGACAATGAGTACTCAATGGGATACTATCTCACCGATGGCATTTATCCCGAGTGGGCAACTCTTGTGAAGTCCATCAAGAAGAAAAATGGGGTGCCCTTAACCAGAAAAGAGGCTCATTTCACCAAGGAACAAGAGGCAGCCCGCAAGGATATTGAGAGAGCTTTCGGTGTTTTGCAAGCAAGGTTTGCCATAGTTCGGGGTCCAGCTCGTTTTTGGGACAAAAAAACCCTGATGAACATCATGAAATGTTGTGTGATTCTACACAACATGATCCTCGAGGATGAGAGAGGGTTAAACCTGCCTTGTTTCTATAACTACATTGGTACCCGTGTGCAACCGGAAAGAAACCCTTGTCGCATACAAGATTTTCTATAACTACATTGGTCAGCTCCAGGATGATCTAGTAGAGCACCATTAGCATTTGGATGAGCGGCGCCAAGGCCCATGATCTATCTTTGTTTTACTTTTCTATGTCCTATTTGATTTGAAAAATTATTGTTATTTGCAAAAACATTGTCGTAATAACTTGGATGATTATTATGTGCTTGAAAGTACTATTTGGTGTTGTAATAATAACTAGAATGATTATTGTTTTCTTCAAACCGTTATTGAGATGATGATAATTGTGATATATCAAATGAATGTTTTTAAGGGTTTGAGGGTTCTAGTCTCTGCCCTCAATCCTTAGTTTTAAGGGTTTGAGGGTTCTAGTCTTTGTCCCTATTTTTCATCCCTTAAAAGTGCCAAAAAATGCCCATTCTCAACCCCTAAACTGCTTTGAAGATTTGAGGGTTTAGGGGATCTACTAGTTGTAGCATCCCAATTGTCTAACAATTGCAATGCTACTAGCCTAGTCTATATATATGCTATCTTCCTACATATAATTGTTGCATCATAATTATATCATGCTCATGTCATCATGCCACCTTGCATTTGAGCATCATATAAAACCCTTTTCATTTGGTTCTTCTCTCATATGCATTAGTAGTTGTATTTGGCTCTTGATATATTGTATTTGGTTCTTGATAAATGCTTGATGCCCAAGTTGAGTTGGGGGCATATCTTTTATTCAACTCCACCACCTTTTCCTTGTCACCACCTTACAATTCCACCATTCTAATTATACATGAGCTTTTACATTTTTCCTTTGGCATTTAATCTAGCTCATGTGGGTTGGAATGGATCCACTTCTATTTTCTCATGACCTCACACTAGCATCATGTTGTTTTCACATTATTGATATGTGAAGCCACCTTTGCATGCCTTGTGAGTGGTACACCTTTTCTATAGCTTCCATATGGATTGGTTTGGAATAATTGCTCATCTTGGAATATTGTTGAGGATATAATGCACCTAGTGGAATACACACACTAGCATGTCCCAAATTATATTCAAATATGATCATCTCCATCTACTCCACATGGGACCTACTTTTAATTCCTTTTGCTTGACCTTTACTCCATATTTTGGAATGCACATGAATAAATGTCATGGAACTTTATTATTGTTTTTACAAGAATAAAAACATGGCATTTATTACTATGCATGGACCATGCAAATCACCACCATCTTTATCTCCTTTGGTTTTTCTTTGTTTTTGAGTGGATCTTTCTTTTGTTGAGCTCTCCTCCTTTCTCTTTCTACCCTCACCATCTTGTTTTCCTCTCCTTGCCATGTGCATCACAAACCTCTCCCTCCCTCTTGCTTGATCTTGTTTTGATCATGTCAAGCCCTACTCTCTCCTTACCTTTCCCCATACTTGCATGCTCTTATGGGATCATGTCCAACCCTAGCTCTACCCCTTGATAACCATACCACTCATGTCCTCCTCATGTTTTGCCTCATGAGAACACAACCTACCCCTACCTCTCTCTCTAACCCTAACCCCACCACCTCACCTCACCATGCTGAGGCACCACCCCAGCCCTAGCCTACCCCTGGCTCGACCACCCCCATGTGAGCTACCCCTCTCTAATCTAACCCCAACCCCCTAACGTAATCCCTAACCCGAGCTACCCCTCCAACCCTAGCTAACCCTCTCGGCCTCTCTCTCTCTCTCACTCTCTCGCTGCAAGCCAGGACCCACCCCGAGCAGCCCCTTCCTTCCCTTGGCCGACCCCAGCTGCAGCCACACCCCCCAAGCCGAGCCCTGCCTAGCACGTGAAGGAGAGGAGGGAAAGGTGGCCACCGAACCACCTTTTTCTCCCGAGCCTTCCCCCACAGCATCTCTCCCCCTCGTGCTTATCTAACCCCCTCTCCCCTCTGCCGCACCATCCCCAGGTCCTCTACGCCGCAGCCCTACCCCAGCTCCCCTCCCCTTCCAACTCCAGCCACCACCGTCGTCTTTGTTGGAGATATGCCCAAGAGGCAATAATAAAGTGGTTGTTATCATGTCTTCACACTTATGATAAATGTTTGCATACCATGCTATAATTGTATTAACCGGAAACATTAATACTTGTGTGATTTGTAAACTAAAATAAGAGTCCCTAGTAAAGCCTCTTGTTAAACTAGCTTGTTGGTTAATATATGATCATGGTTTCCTGATCATGAACATAGAGATGTTATTAACAACAGGATCATATCATTAGGAGAATGATGTGATGGACATACTCCTATAGATAAGCGTAGCATAAAGATCAAGTCATTTCAATAGTTCAATTGCTATATGCTTTCTGATACATAGTAACCTAATTCCTTCGACCATGAGATCGTGCATATCACCTTTACTGGATGGATGCTTTGATGTCATCAAACACCACACCGTAACAGGGTGGCTATAAAAGTGGCATTGAGTGTTCGGAAAGTATTGGTTGAAACACATGGATCAAGAGTGGGATTTGTCCATCCACATGACGGATAGATATTCTCTGGGCCCTCTCGGTGAAATGTCATCCAATTAGCTTGCAAGCATGTGACTTGGTCACAAGGGATCACATATCACGGGAACGAGAAAAGAGTACTTATCAGTAACGAGGTTGAACTAGGTATGCAGAGATACCGACGATCATAACCTTGGATAAGTAACATATCGTGAGACAAAGGGAAATTGGTATCGTATGTAAGTGGTTCATTCGATCGCAAAGTAATCGTAGAAATATGTGGGAGCCATATGAATTTCCAGATTCCTCTATTGGTTATTGTTCGGAGAAGTGTCTCGATCATGTCCGCATAATTCACGAACCGTAGGGAGACACACTTAAGGATTCGACGTTGTTTGAGTAGTTATGGTATTATGAGAAAGAGACCGAATGTTGTTCGGAGTCTCGGATGGGATCCGGGATATCATGAGGTGATCCGGAATGGTCCGGAGAATAAGATTCATATAAGGAAAGTCCCGTTTCGGAGTTGGGGAATGGTTCCGGTGTTTTCATCGGGAACATTCTAGAAGGTCCCGGAATGTCCGGCACTCCGGAGGGGGAAGGGGTACATGAATGTGTCATTGCATGTTGGAATGATTGCATCATGTACTAAGTGTTCTCGCTGTCCGAAATAAAGGGTTAATTCAAATCCTAATTGAAAAAGTCAAACTGCCAGTTTTCGGTCAAACTGCCAGTTTTCGGAAAGAGGAGAAAGAGGAGGAGAGGTGGAGGCCGAGTTGGAGGAGGGTTCCTCCCCTTGGCCGGCGCACCTCCCAAGGCCGAGTTGGGGAGGAACTCCTCCCCTTGGCCGCCGGCCCTCCCACCTATAAAGGGAGGGGCAGGGCTCCCCTCTCTACACACAAGTTTCCTATCCTCTAAACTAAACCCTAGATCTAGACCCCGGTTTAGAGCTATTCGGTTTAGAGCCTTCTAATTGGTTTAGAGCCCTCTAATTGGTGTGTCTAATTACTAGACCACTAATAGCCTCTCTCATAAGCTCCACCATACTCGCACCGGCTTAAGGCGAAGCCCTGCGGGATTTCCCCTCTACTTCCGGTACCACGCCGTTGTGCTGCCGGAATCGCGAGGAGAGTGCTACAACCTCCGCTGCCTGCTGGAACAAGGGAGAGGAAGGTCTTCGTCGAGTACCGAACGTGTGACCGACTACGGGAGCGCTGCCGGAACGTGGCGCCGGAAGGATCGTCTACGCGATCTTGAGATCGGAAAGAGTACGACTACATCACCCACGAGAATCTGCTCTCGTTAACCGCTTTGGAATCTTCGAGGGTAAGTTATTCCATCGACTCGTTGCTACAATCTAGTAGATAGATCTTGGCTTGTTTGTTTGTATGCGATAGAAAATTTTGTTTTCCATGCTACGAACCCCTACAGTGGTATCAGAGCCGTGTCTATATGTAGATCTGTTGCACGAGTAGAACACAATGGTCATTGTGGGCGTTGATGCTTTTATTGTAGATTGCTTTGCGTGTACTTTGCATCTTGCGGTATGTTGGGATGAAGCGGCCCGGGCTAACCTTACATGACATCGTTCATGAGACTTGCTCCACGCTTAACATGCAACTTGTATTGCATAAGTGGCTTTGCGGGTGCCTGTTTCTCCTAGCATAGTAAAGATCCAATTTACAACGGGTAATCAACAATGCTAGTATCAATGTTGTGGTTCTTGTTCGTAGGTTAGAACGACACTTATGGAAAGCCCCAAACCACGTAAAATATGCAAAGAAAGTAGAAGCGTCTAACTTTGTTTTGCAGGGGTGTGCAGTGATGTGATATGGCCATGATTGTGATTATATTTGATGTATGCAATGTTCCTTATTGTAAGTTGGCAACCGGCAGGAGCCATATGGTTGTCTTTAATTTCTGTTAAGACCTGCGTGTCTATTCAAAATAGTTGTAATAGTTGAAGCTGGTGGACGACAACCATGCAGAAGCGTCATTGACCTTGATGCCATGCCGGTGATGATGGAGATCATGTTCGTGCTTGAAGATGGAGATCGGAAGCACAAAGAAGAAAGGCCATATCATATCACATATTATGAATTGCATGTGATGTTAATCCTTTATGCATCTTGTATTGCTTAGTAGACGACGGTAGCATTATAAGATGATCCCTCATGCACATAAATTTCAAGTCTAAAGTGTTCGCCCTTAGTTAGCACCGTTGCTAAAGCTTGTTGCTTCGAAGCACCACGTGATGATCGGGTGTCTTTGATTCCACGGGTGAATACAACGTAAGCAAGCCAGATTTGCTTATGCGGTAGCTAAGGTTTGATCTTGACGAGCCTAGCATGTACAGACATGGCCTCAGGAACACGGATCACCGAAAGGTAAAGCATGAGTCATATAGTAGATATGATGAACATGTCGATTGTTCGCCATTGAAACTATATCAACTCTCGTGATGATCGGTTTTGATGTGGTGGATTTGGTTCGTGTGATCACTAAAACAATGTGAGGGATATTGTTTTGAGTGGGAGTTCACCTAGATTAATTTAATTATTAATTAGAACTCAATTTATCATAAACTAAATCAAAGTGAATTTGCATAGTTGTTGTAGTCATTGGCATCCGTTTACCACCTTGCGCTTAGTTATAATTGAGATGATAGAACTATAGAATTCTGGTTAGATACTTTACGAACTGGTATCGTATTGTTTTAAGTGTTAATCTAAAGTTTAAAAGTCCTATTGCAAACTTTCAGTAAGTTCCGGTTACTCCATGAAGTTTAATAATTAGTATTAAATCAAGAGTAACAATTCCAAGTGTTAGTATATAAGTATCATGTTTGTATCCATGATTCTTGATATTCAAAGGATTCCCTTAATATCAAGGTTATCTAGGATCTGAAAGAGTTGTTTCAGAAACCATCATGTGTGGAAGATATTGTGATATCTGAAACGAAGTTTTGGTTACAACATGACAGAGTATAATATGGCAAAAGTCATGTTCTCATATTTGATGAGAATTTGCAAAAGGTTGGAGACACTAGTTGTCCTAATCGTCCAAAAGGATTTGATAGCAACATTATACTCATAATTCATCGTTATAAGCTAAAAGTAGCTTGATCATGGAAGATTCCA
The DNA here is from genome assembly GCA_916181665.1 of Avena sativa. Lineage (NCBI taxonomy): Eukaryota > Viridiplantae > Streptophyta > Magnoliopsida > Poales > Poaceae > Avena > Avena sativa. The sequence continues at coordinate 42,274,343 of OV702287.1, read as the reverse complement.
TGATAAGGGTGAATATTTGATGTAGGTAAAATGTTTACTACACCAAGAGATTACTAAAGAAAGGAATTTGAAAGAACACCAAACATTTGATGATGGTGATCTACTTCAAAGTGCAAGTCCAAAGACATTGGTATTTAACTATACACGCTTTGGATTATGTGTCATATGTATGACTCCACTATTGATGTTGATAGATTCTTTCAAACAGAAAAGGAGATACTGAAAGAGAATCTCATAAATATATGGCAGAAAAGAAAAGACTAGAATCGTTCAGTTTAAGTATATAGATGATATACATGTTATGGCTATATTCTTTGCTTGTTAAACAATGTGGTTCTTAAGTATTTGATACTGAATTTGTTGGTGTGAATCGTCATACGAAACAACACAATTCATGAACTACAATGGCCTAAGTAACTAGCAAAAGAATATGTGATGATGTTCATCAAGAACAAAATAAAGGGTTATTGTGTTGCTTGTTAAACATCAAAGCTTGCCTTCGAAGATTTGTTTTATCAGGTATTATGAGAACAAAAGGATTGTTCAAATAATTGCCGTAATCCATAAAAGATGGATGATTCGCAAATCTCGTTGGAGACATCACATCCATAAAACTAGTGCTAAAAATGTCGAAAGACAAATTGATTGAAAGATCACTTAGGAAGTGACATCGCCGTTTAAATTATATTTGAAAGAAAACATGAAGAAACTCCATGTTGATGGAATTTTGGAGTCTTCTGATTTTTTGATCATATGACGCTTGTGAAACTTTCCTAGAGATAATTAAAACTTCATAGGCCAAAAGGGAACGAATGACTAGCTTATTGGAACTTGTACATATTGTTGTACGAAGTCCGTTATGTGTAGTCAAGAGCGATGGATTTCAACTTCATATGCTTTCTCCGAAAATTTGAGTGAATATATGAATATTTACTTAATAAGGATGAAGTATGAAACATTTGAAAAGTTCAAAGACTTTCAAGATGAAGTGCAAAATCATTGTAACAAGAATATAAACAGTTTATGATAAAGATCATAAAGGAAGATATTTGAGTTACAAGTTTAGCATAATACCTAAGATTTAAGGAATCGTTCCGTGGATTTGCATTTCCCGAAACACCATAAGAGTATGGAGCGTTCGAGATATGTAATTAAACCTTGTTTGACATGGTAAGATCGAAAGGTGTAATTCATAAAACTGCCATTGTATTTTAAAGATTAAAAGCTTTAGAGATTACCGTTTTTCCACTGAAAAGAGCTCCATCATAATCCGTTGAAATGACACCATATAAGGTTATGGTTTGGGATAAAACCCAAGTTGTCCTTTCTTAAACATTGGTATGCTATGCATAAGAAAGATGTTTGCAACCAAAGTCGGATGAACCTGTCTTTGTATGTTATTTCGAATAACTGTTAAGTACTCCTCCATAACATCGGAGACAAAAGTGTTTGTCACTTAAAACGTCAAGTTTCTTTGAGAAGGAATTTTTCGTGAAAAGTTAAGTGGGAGGACAATAGAAACTTTGATAAGGTTAAAAGAACCTTAGCTATATGTGCAGAGTTGCGCAGCGCCGAAAAGTGTTTCGAAGGCAGCAACAATGCTCATGGTTCACGTACCTCAAAGGTTGTGGTCACGGAGATCCAAGTTCCTATTGAAACAAGTAGGTCGGATGAACAATCAAATACCAAGATTTGAGGGTTGAATCATTATTTGAGAATAATGAACCGACTACATGCAGAGAAGCGATGATGGGCCCTGACTCCGTCAAATGGCTTGAAGCCATATAATCCGTGATAGTTCCATACACGAGAAATCAAGTTTTGAACTTGAAGGACCCTCGAGAAAGGTGTAAGACCTTATAGTTGTGTCTGGATCTATAAAGAAATAGTCGACATGTTGGGAAAGAGTTCACAACAATGATCAAAGGTTGACTATGACAAGATTTGATCTTTCATAGTGATATTTAGTCTAGACGGATTAATGTAGCAACCACTACATATAATTTGTTATATGGAAGTTGAATAAACAAAACAAGTTCTTCTAATAGAATCGTTACCTAGGACATGTGCATAACACGGTCCATAGGGTTTTGTTAATTCAAAGGATGCTAAAAGCATATGCAAACTTCAATGGTTAGAGTGAGCATAGCGGAGTTGGAATCTTCACTATGATGAAACTGTTAAAAGGGTTTAATTTCATCAGAGACAATGAAGATGCTTGCATTTGCAAGAAATTAAGTGGGAGCGCTAAGACATGTTTCTAATACATTATGTGGAAGACATATTGTTGATTGGAAATAATGTATCTTTTATTAACACATATTAAGAATTTCATCCCGATGAAAGACTTAGGCAAAACCCAAATATTTGGCATCAATAGACGCTAATATGGTTGTGCCAGAAGTACATAGACAAGATATTGAATGAGTTCAATATAGAAACTACAAGAGAAGGTTCTTGTCGCACAGAAAGGATTGAATGAGTTCAATGTTGATGATATATTCAAGTGTATTGACATTTGGTAAAGTGAAACAAATAATCAAGTATAGATTGATACTTGATGTATGAAATCACAAAGAGTATTTATATCAATCATACTGTGATATGTACAAATCCAGATATGTCCTATGCTCTAAATGTTGAGAGCATATACCAGGATGATTCGTAAGATGATCATTGGACAATAGTAAGGATATTCTTATGATCTTCTGAAAGAACTAAGAGTATAATATTTGTAGAAGTGACAAATAGATGGTTAGTTCATTGTAAAAGTACTACATTGATACTAGCTTTGTCACAAAGTACAAATTAAGTTTATCTCAATCTAAACTAAGGGTGGCACAATATAATGGAAAGTGAGTTCCATAATGGATTTGGATGATTTCCAAAGTTAAGACATTGTGACAGATACTACAACAAAAGGCTAAGTATATGACTGCTATTATAGCAGCAAAAGAGGGCATTTGTGTCAAGAAGTTTGTTATCAAACTAGGTGTAGTTCACAGTGGGATAATACTATGAAGATATATTGTGCGACAATATTATCAACATGTTTTAACCCCAAAGAGCTAAAGTTCACACCGAAATACCAAATTTATACAAAGCCATCTCATTAGAGAATGAGTGATGCGTAGAGACGCAAAGACATGCAATTACACACGGACCTGGAAGTGTCAGATCCGGAGATCAGTTGACCACTAGCAATCGTGTACATACAACACCGGAAAGCCATAGGTGTTATATACACAAAGGTTCGAAACTAGATTATTGACTCTAGTGCAAGTGGGAGACTGTTGGAGATATGCCCAAGAGGCAATAATAAAGTGGTTGTTATCATGTCTTCACACTTATGATAAATGTTTGCATACCATGCTATAATTGTATTAACCGGAAACATTAATACTTGTGTGATTTGTAAACTAAAATAAGAGTCCCTAGTAAAGCCTCTTGTTAAACTAGCTTGTTGGTTAATATATGATCATGGTTTCCTGATCATGAACATAGAGATGTTATTAACAACAGGATCATATCATTAGGAGAATGATGTGATGGACATACTCCTATAGATAAGCGTAGCATAAAGATCAAGTCATTTCAATAGTTCAATTGCTATATGCTTTCTGATACATAGTAACCTAATTCCTTCGACCATGAGATCGTGCATATCACCTTTACTGGATGGATGCTTTGATGTCATCAAACACCACACCGTAACAGGGTGGCTATAAAAGTGGCATTGAGTGTTCGGAAAGTATTGGTTGAAACACATGGATCAAGAGTGGGATTTGTCCATCCACATGACGGATAGATATTCTCTGGGCCCTCTCGGTGAAATGTCATCCAATTAGCTTGCAAGCATGTGACTTGGTCACAAGGGATCACATATCACGGGAACGAGAAAAGAGTACTTATCAGTAACGAGGTTGAACTAGGTATGCAGAGATACCGACGATCATAACCTTGGATAAGTAACATATCGTGAGACAAAGGGAAATTGGTATCGTATGTAAGTGGTTCATTCGATCGCAAAGTAATCGTAGAAATATGTGGGAGCCATATGAATTTCCAGATTCCTCTATTGGTTATTGTTCGGAGAAGTGTCTCGATCATGTCCGCATAATTCACGAACCGTAGGGAGACACACTTAAGGATTCGACGTTGTTTGAGTAGTTATGGTATTATGAGAAAGAGACCGAATGTTGTTCGGAGTCTCGGATGGGATCCGGGATATCATGAGGTGATCCGGAATGGTCCGGAGAATAAGATTCATATAAGGAAAGTCCCGTTTCGGAGTTGGGGAATGGTTCCGGTGTTTTCATCGGGAACATTCTAGAAGGTCCCGGAATGTCCGGCACTCCGGAGGGGGAAGGGGTACATGAATGTGTCATTGCATGTTGGAATGATTGCATCATGTACTAAGTGTTCTCGCTGTCCGAAATAAAGGGTTAATTCAAATCCTAATTGAAAAAGTCAAACTGCCAGTTTTCGGTCAAACTGCCAGTTTTCGGAAAGAGGAGAAAGAGGAGGAGAGGTGGAGGCCGAGTTGGAGGAGGGTTCCTCCCCTTGGCCGGCGCACCTCCCAAGGCCGAGTTGGGGAGGAACTCCTCCCCTTGGCCGCCGGCCCTCCCACCTATAAAGGGAGGGGCAGGGCTCCCCTCTCTACACACAAGTTTCCTATCCTCTAAACTAAACCCTAGATCTAGACCCCGGTTTAGAGCTATTCGGTTTAGAGCCTTCTAATTGGTTTAGAGCCCTCTAATTGGTGTGTCTAATTACTAGACCACTAATAGCCTCTCTCATAAGCTCCACCATACTCGCACCGGCTTAAGGCGAAGCCCTGCGGGATTTCCCCTCTACTTCCGGTACCACGCCGTTGTGCTGCCGGAATCGCGAGGAGAGTGCTACAACCTCCGCTGCCTGCTGGAACAAGGGAGAGGAAGGTCTTCGTCGAGTACCGAACGTGTGACCGACTACGGGAGCGCTGCCGGAACGTGGCGCCGGAAGGATCGTCTACGCGATCTTGAGATCGGAAAGAGTACGACTACATCACCCACGAGAATCTGCTCTCGTTAACCGCTTTGGAATCTTCGAGGGTAAGTTATTCCATCGACTCGTTGCTACAATCTAGTAGATAGATCTTGGCTTGTTTGTTTGTATGCGATAGAAAATTTTGTTTTCCATGCTACGAACCCCTACAGTCTTCGGTATCCACCAACAGATCGAGGAGGCGGGCGTGGTGTGTGAGGTGTCGAGGAAGCCCAGCGAGTCCCCTGCATCGCCCCCGTACACGGCAGCAAGGAGGAGATGGTCCCCTGCAACCCGTTGCACGCCGATGACGCCGAAACCCTAGTCGGCTGTGCGTTTGCAACGCCGCCGATCTTCTGCGCCTCTCGCCGTCCATCACCACCAACAACACCTAGGTGAGCCCCTGTGCCCCCTTGACAACCTCTCATGCGTCGTTGTTTCCTGTACACGCCGGTCACTCCGATGAACGCTCTCTGTGCGCCGGCGTGCACGAGTGTCTGCTCGTCGCCGCGCCTCGCAGCACCTTACCTAGCCGCGCAACAGCAACCCACCAACAACCCCTCCGAGACGTAGCGGTCGCCGTCGCCGCGCGTACGCACCAGATCGTGGGTTCGATCCCCCGCTGCGCCGCGCAACTTTTCCGTCAGTTTCGTCAGTAAATTATGCCCGTGACTCTTTGCAAATCCCCCCCCCCAACCTTTTCGTTTTCTATACCCGCGCTCCACCTAACCCCACCTGTCAGCCGCTGTGGCCTTTTTACAAAAAGGCTCCCGCACTTTGTTTCCCTCAACCCGTAGTCCCTAGCTTCCACACGTGGCAACCCCCCTTTCACCCGCTGGCGCGTGGGCCCGCTCGAGCGTCGGGTCCACCTGTCAGTCGCCGTGGCTCACGTCCCCTGCGGTGAGAAAAGCCGCGGCTGTGCACCGTTGCCTCCTGGGCCCAGTTAGCGCAGGTCCCACCCATATGTGGCTGTGGCTAGCTCGGCCTGTATATAAAAAGTCTCGGTGTTTGTCTGTTTTAAATAAAACAATTTCAGAAATGTTTTAATATGATTTCAATTCTGTTTTTAATAACTTTTAATTTGTAAATTCAAATAATACAAATAATATATGTTTTGGAATCAGAAAAATGTGAGGATTTCAAATATGTTTTTCAAAATATTATTTGAGCACTTTTAAATTTCGAAATTGTTAAAATGCAATAAAAATGCCTTTTCTTAAATAATTAATAACTTTAATTCCACAACTCCAAATTCGACAAATAATATGTCTAAATCGATCAGCGCGACGAGCCCGTTCTAACTATGCATTCCATGCTCTGAATTGCAGCATGCATCATATAAATATAAAGTGTACAATAACTTATTTGGGAGTAAAACATGACCAAAACTTAATAAAATGCTTTATTCTTGTACCCCACTCCTCACCCATGCCATGCTACTTTATTGCCATGTAAATTATGCATCATTCATCATGACATGCTTGTTTCTTGTCGCATTTTAATTCATATGCTTGTGCACTTTATTTATGTTGGCCCTTGTTTGTTTGGTTCTTCTTCGAATAGACGCCGAGCAGGGGAAATATCAGGAATCCCAGGAGTACTACCCAGATCCGTCTCTCGCTTCAACTGAGCTGCCAGGCAAGCACTACCACATGCTTGTATACATATAGTACCTATTTCCTCTATCTTGTTCTTGTATCATTGAGTCGCGATTGCATTAAATTGAATCCCAAGTACTGCATAACCTTTACTTTTAAACCCCACCGAAGCTTGTTCCTCCATCCCATGGGCCATTACTATATGAGTTGTTTGAGCCATGCGAGTCGTAGAACATCATGTGTAGGGTATGTGAGTGTCTGATGGATAACGGGGTACCTAAACAACTTAAGCTGAGTAGTAATGGGATAACTAATGAAAGCGGCACCGGTGGGCAATATCTGCTATTTGGTTTTTCATGCTCACTTGTGTCATGTAGGACCCTGAGTACTTGATTCCTGTTCCTTGACTATTCGCACTATCCACATCCGGGAGGCCTTATGGACCCCCCTGAGCCAGAGCTTGATTCATTTCTATTTCTTGGGGCCACAAAGTAGTTTGAGGCTTTATTACTATTCCGTACTTATGCCACGCTTTACTGTTTTATTTAAGATTGTGCGTGGAGCACCTGTACTATTTTGGATGCGGAGTGTTTTTGCGGTATCGACAAGCCCAGTCACACTTTCGGGTTTACAGCCATTAACGCAAACCTTGGGTCCGTCTCGGAGCCGGCCAACTTTGTTGCGGGTAGCTTAATGGGGTGGCCCCCTGAAATATTTCTGAATCCTATGATCGCTTTGTTGTGAATGCCTCGTTGGGTTTTGATTTGGTTTTTTCGAGGTTGATCGAGTGTGCGTTGCTATTTGTGCACCCCTGCAGGGTAAATCTTTCTGAAAGCCGTGTCCGCGGTTATGGACGACTTGGAGCACAGTTTCTCGATCATAGACAACTATAACTAAAGTACCGCTTTTAATTTGACTAAGTAACTGACTAGTAAATAGTGTAATACTCATGTAATGGTTAATAAAACTACCAACGGATGGGATGTTTATCCGCTTTCTTGTTGGTAAGCGAGAAGGAGGATGGATCTGTTAATTATACTGTTATAGCTGTTGTTTCTAATTAACGAAATCCGTCTACCATTGGTTAGGCGGATGGTTAGTGAGTATCTATAGACTTTTAGCTATTATATTTTGCTGCAATTGTGTCACCCCAGGTATATGTCCCCTTCAGAGGCATAAAGACTTGCTGAGTACCCCTAGGGTCTCACACGATAAATTGTTTGATTCAGATGAATATGTGTATTCGCAAGATGGATACTGGGTGGAGGAGACACATGATGTTGGCAACGATCACTCGGTGTAGAGATTCCGGGGATGGGGATCCGCGAGATCTGTGGGCGGGATGTGTTTATTTATGTGGCATCTTATGCCGATTTGCTTCTTATCCGTACTCGGATCTTGTTTTCCGCTTCCGCCTGATACTCTGATATTTGATGTATGAGGAGCTATCCTAAACTATTATCTCTATCTAGGATATTTGGATCTTGCCGTATGGCGTTGCAATATTTCTATTTCTTTTAGATAGAATGGCTCTAAGAACTGTTGTATGGTAGCTTGCATACATACTCACTTGTGTATGTATTTGATCTCTTCGCCTGTTGCCTACGCCGCTCGCTCTTGTCCCGATGTATTGGAAGTGGTTAGGACGGCCGACGGGTCTACACGTGGGCGGTCCTCTGGGCCCCCGCTGTACTATTTTAACCACTTCTGTTTCATCCAGGCTTGAACTTAGAGCGTAGGGTCCGAGGTTGTTACAATTGGTATCAGAGCCATCCCGCCCTTCAGGGTCTCAGCCAAATGATCGTTGTCAGTCTAGCAAATATTTTTGGTAGCTATGTATACTAGGGAAAAACAAAAACGTGAGAGTATGACTGCTTCCATTTTTCTTCTTACCCACCCACCCACCCTTTTCTAGAAAGGAAGTGTAACGTTTTCAATCCTCTTCTAAAATTCAAACTAGGATTCACGTGTTCTGGGTTCCGTAGTACCATAGGTTGTGTGCGTGTGTAATTCTTTGTCTATCTGTTGCATCTAACTTGTTATCGCTATCTGCCTTTGGTTATCAACTGTTGGTACACTCCATACCGACAGGCTTTTGTAAACCGACACGATCTATCCGACTCTTGGTTAACCGGCGCAATCTTGTTAAGGGTGTTCTTCCTTCCAGCATGCTTTCATGGAATGTGGAGTTGATAATCTCTATCTGATAAGTGGTTTTGCGCATCTATTGGTATTTTAATGTCGAAAAATGCAGAAAATTTTTCTTTGATACATCTGTGTTTCCACACTTCTCTTCAGTCATGTATGAAACATTATCTATCTTCCTTTTATCGGCATGTCCATACTAACTCATTCTTTTGTCACCGGCGCTTGATCATGGAGTTTTACTCTTTCTTCAAATCTTTTGGACTAAATACATAACGTGTGTCGATCCGATGCTTGTATTGTAATTTGGTTCGCGGCTTAGCTATATGACACTTATCATGAGTGGAATATGGACAATGCTATCGACCCTATCCTCCAAATGATGGCGGTTATCTCCTGTGATTTTGAGTTACACCGTGATCATATCTATGCATATTCAAGTATCTTTGGCAATCCGGAGTTTTCTCAAGGCACTACGGTGGTCTATCATCGGTTTATCATGCTTCACATCTTTTTGAACTCCATATCCGCAAAATTCTCTTTGATACGAGGGAATTGCATCTTTTTTTCGCCTCTGATAGCTTTGCTTAAGGTAGGAGATATCATCGTTTCTTTATCCAAGGTCTCTTTATCTTTGTAACCGGTGACCCAATCGACAATGTGAACCAAGTGGCATTTCTTGTTCTCTTCCGAAGGACCAGATAATCTATTCTGCCAGTGCATCTCTTTCAACATGAATCCTTGCTCGGAATGTCGATCTTTCAAAGAGCATTGAGATCAGAAAGTGTTTCGAGCATTTGTTCGTTTCTCCCGCCTCTTGAACTTGATATTCTTGGAAGATTTTGTTCATCCGTGGTGGTATATATTGATGATATGCTGGCATATTCTATATAAATGGAAGAACATGGAAGATCATCTGTGTCTCTTTCTCTCAAGCTACGAGAGCACCGCTTGTGTGCAAAGTCTCAAAGTGAGAATGCTAACTTCTTGAAGTCACCTATCTCGACCACGTCCTTCTGCTAAATAGATCGCTTCAATTCTGGAATCAGCAAGTCCATTGTTAATTCCATCCTCCACCTTCAATCAAACCCGGAGATTTTCCTTGTTGGCGAGTTACCATCATCGTTCCGCTGAAGATTTCCTCAAGACTGCTAAATCTCGCTCAATCATTTCAAGAAGAACATGGAGTTCTTTTCACCTAGTTATCATCAAGTAATCTTTTGAAACCCTCTCGTTCTATCGTCTATGCTCAATCCACCGGAGGCCATGAAGACTTTTCAGATCTTTTGTATTCCTTATGTTCAAGTTGGTGCTATCTTTTCTGTATCTGTTGAATCTTGCAGTTGTTCTCCGTAATCTTCCTTCATATCTTTCCGGTGACTTGGTACTTCCGACATGACGATAACATCATCATCTTTATCTATCTTTGAATCCGGCGAATCGTTTGCATCTATCCTTGTTTTCTAACGGAGTTCCATGAGTTATTGTCAATACCTTCAGTCTGTTTAGTAGTTGGGTTGCATGATTTTCTTATTCATGTACGGAGTAATGCTTTGGGTGCGGGATGGAGTAGCTACCATACCACTACTCTTATCATTCGCTCTTGTACATTGGATTGGCGGATTAATGCAATTTCACACATTCCACGGAAGTTAGAAGTGGCCTTTATCCCTCGATACTTTACTTCCGCCCTTGTCTTTCCGAAGTGCTCTCTCGAAGAACATAATCAATAATCTCGTGTTGGTGGTCTTGTCTATTCTAGATGGAGAAAATTCTTCAATTATCTGGTGGAAACCAATGCAAAATCTTCTCTGTCTTCTTATTTATACCGGTGCAACAAGAACCTAATCTGACAATGTCTAACTCAATCTTTCCGTTGATCCCAATTGTCTAACAATTGCAATGCTACTAGCCTAGTCTATATATATGCTACCTTCCTACATATAATTGTTGCATCATAATTATATCATGCTCATGTAATTATGCCACCTTGCGTTTGAGCATCATATAAAACCCTTTTCATTTGGTTCTTCTCTCATATGCATTAGTAGTTGTATTTGGCTCTTGATATATTGTATTTGGTTCTTGATAAATGCTTGATGCCCAAGTTGAGTTGGGGGCATATCTTTTATTCAACTCCACCACCTTTTCCTTGTCACCACCTTACAATTCCACCATTCTAATTATACATGAGCTTTTACATTTTTCCTTTGGCATTTAATCTAGCTCATGTGGGTTGGAATGGACCCACTTCTATTTTCTCATGACCTCACACTAGCATCATGTTGTTTTCACATTATTGATATGTGAAGCCACCTTTGCATGCCTTGTGAGTGGTACACCTTTTCTCTAGCTTCCATATGGATTGGTTTGTAATAATTGCTCATGTTGGAATATTGTTGAGGATATAATGCACCTAGTGGAATACACACACTAGCATGTCCCAAATTATATTCAAATATGATCATCTCCATCTACTCCACATGGGACCTATTTTTAGTTCCTTTTGCTTGACCTTTACTCCATATTTTGGAATGCACATGAATAAATGTCATGGAACTTTATTATTGTTTTTACAAGAATAAACATGGCATTTATTACTATGCATGGACCATGCAAATCACCACCATCTTTATCTCCTTTGGTTTTTCTTTGTTTTTGAGTGGATCTTTCTTTTGTTGAGCTCTCCTCCTTTCTCTGTCTACCCTCACCATCTTGTTTTCCTCTCCTTGCCATGTGCATCACAAACCTCTCCCCTCCCTCTTGCTTGATCTTGTTTTGATCATGTCAAGCCCTACTCTCTCCTTACCTTTCCCCATACTTGCATGCTCTTATGGGATCATGTCCAACCCTAGCTCTACCCCTTGATAACCATACCACTCATGTCCTCCTCATGTTTTGCCTCATGAGAAAAAACCTACCCCTACCTCTCTCTCTAACCCTAACCCCACCACCTCACCTCACCATGCCGAGGCACCACCCCAGCCCTAGCCTACCCCTGGCTCGACCACCCCCATGTGAGCTACCCCTCTCTAATCTAACCCCAACCCCCTAACCTAATCCCTAACCCGAGCTACCCCTCCAACCCTAGCTAACCCTCTCGGCCTCTCTCTCTCTCACACTCTCTCGCTGCAAGCCAGGACCCACCCCGTGCAGCCCCTTCCTTCCCTTGGCCGACCCCAGCTGCAGCCACACCCCCCAAGCCGAGCCCTGCCTAGCACGTGAAGGAGAGGAGGGAAAGGTGGCCACCGAACCACCTTTTTCTCCCGAGCCTTCCCCCACAGCATCTCTCCCCCTCGTGCTTATCTAACCCCCTCTCCCCTCTGCCGCACCATCCCCAGGTCCTCTACGCCGCAGCCCTACCCCAGCTCCCCTCCCCTTCCAACTCCAGCCACCACCGTCGTCTTCGGTATCCACCAACAGATCGAGGAGGCGGGCGTGGTGTGTGAGGTGTCGAGGAAGCCCAGCGAGTCCCCTGCATCGCCCCCGTACACGGCAGCAAGGAGGAGACGGTCCCCTGCAACCCGCTGCACGCCGACGACGCCGAAACCCTAGCCGGATGTGTGTCTGCAACGCCGCTGATCCTCTGCGCCTCTCGCCGTTGCATCACCACCAACAACACCTCGGTGAGCCCCTGTGCCCCCTTGACAAACTCTCATGCGTCGTTGTTTCCTGTACACGCCGGTCACTCCGATGGACGCTCTCTGTGTGCCGGCGTGCACGAGTGTCTGCTCGTCGCCGCGCCTCGCAGCACCTTACCTAGCCGCGCAACAGCAACCCACCAACAACCCCTCCAAGCCGTAGCGGTCGCCGCCACCGCAAGCGCGCACCAGATCGTGGGTTCGATCCCCCGCCGCGCCGTGCAACTTTTCCGTCAGTTTCGTCAGTAAACTCAGGGAAGAGAAACAGTAGCCCGTGTGTACTTTGCAAATCGCCCCCAACCTTTTCGTTTTCTATACCCGCGCTCCACCTAACCCCACCTGTCAGCCGCTGTGGCCTTTTTACAAAAAGGCTCCCGCACTTTGTTTCCCTCAACCCGCAGTACCTAGCTTCCACACGTGGCAACCCCCCTTTCACCCGCTGGCGCGTGGGCCCGCTCGAGCGCCGGGTCCACCTGTCAGTCGCCGTGGCTCACGTCGGTTGCGGTGAGAAAAGCCGCGGCTGTGCACTGTTGCCTCCTGGGCCTAGTCAGCGTAGGTCCCACCCATCTGTGGTTGTGGCTAGCTCGGCCTGTGTATAAAAAGTCTGGGTGTTTGTCTGTTTTAAATAAAACAATTTCAGAAATGTTTTAATATGATTTCAATTCTGTTTTTAATAACTTTTAATTTGTAAATCCAAATAATACAAATAATATATGTTTTGGAATCAGAAAAATGTGAGGATTTCAAATATGCTTTTCAAAATATTATTGGGGCACTTTTAAATTTCGAAATTGTTAAAATGCAATAAAAATGCCTTTTCTTAAATAATTAATAACTTTAATTCCACAACTCCAAATTCGACAAATAATATGTCTAAATCGATCAGCACGACGAGCCCGTTCTAACTATGCATTCTATGTTCTGAATTGCAGCATGCATCATATAAATATAAAGTGTACAACAACTTATTTGGGAGTAAAACATGACCAAAACTCAATAAAATGCTTTATTCTTGTACCCCACTCCTCACCCATGCCATGCTACTTTATTGTCATGTAAATTGTGCATCATTCATTATGGCATGCCTGTTTTCTTGTCGCATTTTAATTCATATGCTTGTGCACTTTATTTATGTTGGCCCTTGTTTGTTTGGTTCTTCTTCGAATAGACGCCGAGCAGGGAAAATATCAGGAATCCCAGGAGTACTACCCAGATCCGTCTCTCGCTTCAACTGAGCTGCCAGGCAAGCACTACCACATGCTTGCATACATATAGTACCTATTGCCTCTATCTTGTTCTTGCATCATTGAGTCGCGATTGCATTAAATTGAATTCCAAGTACTGCATAGCCTTTACTTTTAAACTCCACCGAAGCTTGTTCCTCCATCCCATGAGCCATTACTATAGGAGTTGTTTGAGCCATGCGAGTCGTAGAACAGCATGTGTAGGGTATGTGAGTGTCTGATGGATAACGAGGTACCTAAACAACTTAACCTGAGTAGTAATGGGATAACTAATGAAAGCGGCACCGATGGGCAATATCTGCTATTTGGTTTTTCATGCTTACTTGTGTCCCGTAGGACCCCGAGTACTTGATTCCTGTTCCTTGACTATTCGCACTATCCACATCCGGGAGGTCTTATGGACCCCCCTGAGCCAAAGCTTGATTCATTTCTATTTCTTGGGGCCACAAAGTAGTTTAGGGCTTTGTTACTATTCCGTACTTATGTCATGCTTTACTGTTTTATTTAAGATTGTGCGTGGAGCACCTGTACTGTTTTGGATGCGGAGTGTTTTCGCGGTATCGACAAGCCCAGTCACACTTTCGGGTTCCCAGTCGTTTACAGCCATTGACGCAAACCTTGGGTCCGTCTTGGAGCCGGCCAACTTTGTTGCGGGTAGCTTAATGGGGTGGCCCCCTGAAATATTTCTGAATCCTGTGATCGCTTTGTCGTGAATGCCTCGTTGGGTTTTGATTTGGTTTTTCCGAGGTTGATCGAGTGTGCGTTGCTATTTGTGCACCCCTGCAGGGTAAATCTTTCTGAAAGCCGTGTCCGCGGTTATGGACGACTTGGAGCACAGTTTCTCGATCATAGACAAGTATAACTAAAGTACCGCTTTTAATTTGACTAAGTAACTGACTAGTAAATAGTGCAATACTCATGGAATGGTTAATAAAACTGCCAACGGATGGGATGTTTGTCCGCTTTCTCGTTGGTAAGCGAGAAGGAGGATGGATCTGTTAATTATACTGTTATAACTGTTGTTTCTAATTAACGGACATCCGTCTATCATTGGTTAGGCGGATGGTTAGCGAGTATCTATAGACTTTTAGCTATTATATTTTGCTGCAATTGCGTCACCCCAGGTATATGTCTCCTTCAGAGGCATAAAGACTTGCTAAGTACCCCTAAGGTCTCACACGATAAATTGTTTGATTCAGATGAACAGGTGTATTCGCAAGATGGATACTGGGTGGAGGAGACAGATGATGTTGGCAACGATCACTCGGTGTAGAGATTCCGGGGATGGGGATCCGCGAGATCTGTGGGCGGGATGTGTTTATTTATGTGGCATCTTATGCCGATTTGCTTTTTATCCGTACTCGGATCTTGTTTTCTGCTTCTGCCTGATACTCTGATGTTTGATGTATGAGGAGCTATCCTAAACTATTATCTCTATCTAGGATATTTGGATCTTGCCGTATGGCGTTGCAATATTTCTATTTCTTTTAGATGGAATGGCTCTAAGAACTGTTGTATGGTAGCTTGCATACATACTCACTTGTGTATGTATTTGATCTGTTCGCCTGTTGCCTACGCCGCTCGCTCTTGTCCCGGTGTCTTAAAAGTGGTTAGGACGGCCGACGGGTCTACACGTGGGCGGTCCTCTAGGCCCCCGCTGTACTATTTTAACCACTTCTGTTTCATCCAGGCTTGAACTTAGAGCGTAGGGTTCGAGGTAGTTACACTAGTGATGCTCTTACTACGGACTACGGCGCCTTCTACTCTTCACTTTTATTTCCTACGATCTCCAACATCCCACACTAGATCATCCTCTCAATGCGAGGCCGGTATAATGGCACACTATAAATCATACTCCCATGTGCGCCTTTCCCATCACAACCAGCAAAATCCAAAGGTATCCATCCCATATCTACCACGCCCATTTCCTTTCTTTCAATTTTAGATCCGATTTGGACGATCGATTTGGGTCCATGCTCCCTTCTACTAAGGTTCATAATTTTCTCTTTGGTTTCCTTTTAGCGGGCTCTGTAGTTTCCACCTTGATTCCCATTTCCTATGGAATAACATGGCATCCATGTGTGGGTCAATTGATCGCGAAGCCATGGAGTTCGTTCCACAAATCATGAACAACGACATGCAATGTCTTTACAGATCGAAGAACATGTAGATTTTGTGTTCTCTATTTGTGTACGCTGCAGCCAACTGCTGAAAAAATTACAGGACTTGTATGCACAAGAAAGTTTCTAGGGTCAGGATAGTAATTTTGTATTGAACAATGAGCGGTTGATCTTGGCAAATTGAGCCTTACCCATGCCAGAACAAGAGCGATATATTAACTGAACAATGTACTATTGTATTTCATATGCTCACTATAGAGATGTTTTGCTGCATCAATAATCAAAATCCATATGAATCCTGCCTTAGGTACGATGTTGTTCTCATTAGGTTCTGTTAAATAGGCAAATTGATCTCCACAAGTTTCTTGTTTTACCGCGAACAATGGGTGAACACACAATATTTTTTCGCCAGATTTGATAACACAGCTGTTATAGAACCCATACTGAGTAGTTGATATAGCAACCTCACTTTATTTAATTAATGAAGCAGTTTATGTGAATGCCATTGGTAATTTTGAAAATATGTGGTTTATTTATTTCAAGTGGTCTCAATTATGTATTGATCAGATACAAAATGAAGGCTGCAAAGGGGAACATGCAATACCATGAGTTAAGGTTATATGTAATTTCTCAATGCTTATTTTCTATGGGCTAGAAGCCATATATGTTGTAGCTGATGAACTGTCATTCCAGGTTACCTTGGTCAGATATGAACTAGGAAGGGTAACAAAAGACATAAAGGATGCATGCACTATGCTAGATCTAAAAGAGTAATTGATACAAAACACTATTCTATGGAGGTGGAGCGGTCTAATGTTGCTTTTTTGTAAGAGAAGTGTAGAAACTATTCACAGACAAATCACGTTATGGTATGGCTTCTTCCATTTGTGTCATTTATTTTTTAGCTTTCACTTGGTAGGTTTACATCTGGTCTCTGTACCGTTTCGCTCCAGTCTCTAATTAACATGTGACATATATGAAGTGCACCTTGATAGCTACAGAGACCCCTAATTTGTTGGGGATATAATTTTATATCACGTTGATGGTTGGACCATTTTTGTTCAAACATAGGAAGTTTTCCAACAACCATGCACTGAACTCCACCTCCTGTTTGGATTGTTCCAATGTCAATTAATTCGTTAGCTTTCGAAAAAAAATAAAAATCGTTAGCATTCAGCTAATTAGTGCGCAACTACATAAAGATATTAAGAGTTTTAGTGTATGGGCTTATGACTAAACTTATGACCAGATCGGCTGAAATATCTCATCCTTCTATTTCTAAGTTCATATAACTCTATCATCGAAATGGCAATGTTTTTACTCCTTCCGTCTCAAAATAGATATCACAAATTTGTTTAAATTTGGATGTGTCTAGACAGTATTTAGCATATAGATACATCCAAATTTAGACAAACTCCGGACATCTATTTTGGGACGTAGGGAGTATTATTTGTGTCCTCAACTAACATTCTGGTAGCTAAAAAGACGGGCACGGCAACGCGTGCCATCAATGATCTAGTAACCAACTAAATATGTGACGCCCAACGCCACACATAGGGATAAAAGTGGAGCGGAAAGTTTCCGACTTTTCCATGGAAAAATAGAAATAGAATAAAAATATGGAAACGGAAACGGAATTTTGCAAAACGGAAATGAAAACGGATTTTTTTTGACGAAAACGGAACAGTGTTTTCCGACAGAATAGACACGGAAATGAAATTTCTGTTTCTGTCTAATATGGAACTTTCGTTTAGGCTTGATGTGCATGGCCAAATCCAACCGACATAAAACATGACCTTGTCAGACCAAACTTGCAAAGTTGCTCATCCCAGTACTAAAGACTATGTAATCCCTCGATGCATTCAAGGAGGCTTCCACGAAATGATCATTCCTTTATTCTCTTGTAAACCTAGCACCGTGCTATATATAATCAGGGAACAATTTTTGGGTTTTCTAGAATGCTTGAGATTTATTGCATGATTTTAGGGTTCTCTTTGTTCCGGGTAAAATCTACAACGTTCCGCGTCTGCACCGTATTTAGTCCGTATCTTCTTCTGTTTTGTTTCCGGGGTTAAAAATATGAAAACAAATATGGCAACACTCAGTTCTGTCCGTTTTCGTTCTATTTTCATCCCTAGCCACACAGACGTGAGACCCTCTAGAATACATAATATTTTACCATTTGAGGGCAGCATATGCTTTGCACGTCCACTTTGAATCGATTCAACAATGTAAATAGTCTAAATCAGCACGTGCATGTCATTCTGTGGTGCCAATTAACAAGCACCCAGCCACCCGCGGATCCAGCAATGACTCCGAGCTGCGTCAGATAAAAACCAATATGCTTGCTTTGGCTAAAAGGACCTAGAGCTTATCACCAGTTTCACCTACTGTACATAAACTGATAAACATAAGCATCAAGAAACTAGTACAGAGAGCGTGAGCTCAGAAAAACAGATACAAATGCAGGGTCATCGAAGATCAAACTGGAAGAGAGAAATAGCTCAATAAAACACATACACACACATTTCAGCCCCAGTAATTTAAACTGCAGAGACGTCAACACGCACAAAGACTGAAGCATGTATATAGAAAATCTCCGCATGAAGTTTACAGGTCAGACCATTCCAAAATACGGCAGTACCTAGCCATAGAAAAGGTAACAGTACGGCAAAACGAGGTATCATCAGGTTAAAACAGAATTTCCCTTGTCTATGCAAGAGAATGCGGATGATTTTCAGAGATTCCTCTAAACAAGTACGGGGTGGGAAATATTATCAAGGGGTGAATAAACTTAGTTTCCTACTTTGCTAGATTGCACAGAGTTTCCTACGCTGCTGGATTGCACAGAACTCCTATGCAGTAACTGGTATTTGCTTGGGACCATTGAAGCGGCCAGACCTCCCATTTCCATTCACGTTCACATTGTGGATGGGCCGTGGCTGATTGTATCCGTTCCCAATCTGGCGGTAGTCATCCCCATTCCGACGGTAGCCCTCCCTGTTCTGGCGGTAGTCATCCCCATTCTGACGGTAGCCGTCCCTGTTCTGGCGGTAGTCATCCCCATTCTGACGGTAGCCATCCCTGTTCGGACTGTACCCGTTCCTGTTCTGACGGTAGTCGTTCCCATTCTGACGGTACTCATTCTGACGGTAATCAATCCCCTGCTGTCCACGACCACAGCCTGAGTACTCATTCTGATTTCTTGATTCGTTCCTCATGTTATTGCCATCACGGTAGTTACCATTGTTCACGAAGCCTGCTGCACGTCCTCTGAAGTTTTCACCATCATGGTAGTTATTGTTGTTCGCAAAGCTCGCTCCCTGACCCCTGAAGTTGTCACCGTCACGGTAGTTGCCATTGTTCACGAAACCTGCTCCCTGTCCCTTGAAGTTGTCGCCATAACCTCCTCTGCCTGGCAGGACCCCACTGCCCCGAGCATTGCCATTGTTGTTGCCATGGGTGACACCGTTTATAACTGAAAGTTTTTTTAGGAGAATTAACAACAGAAAGTTAAATATAGGAGCGACAACTGGAATATAGCAATTCAAACACCCAGAGTTCAAAAAAATCAAGGAGCTTCAGCATGTCATCCAAGCATGGAAGGCCTAATAACCAGCGAAAAGGTGACTAGCAATGATTGCCTTAAACTAAAACAAATATGGAAGGACTAAGAGGCAGATTTTTTAGGAGCATTAACAACTTTATAAGTTGAAACATCATAGACAATTGGAACACTTGATCAGTTATCAGCAACATAAACTATTGTTGATGAAAAGGAATACAAATTGCAATTTAATAGGTTCCTAACCTTCTAGGTATGATTATCAGTAGTCATGCATCTTATATTATTTAGAGTAAGGAATGTTTTTTGAGATGGAGAGTTAAGGACTAGAAGGCACATGCGTGTTTAAAACTAAGAACACACTGATGGCATGCCTGAGAAAGCCAGACTCAAGAAATCATTCTATTTTTAGTTGTGTATATATGCTGTGCAGATCATAATGCTTACTCACCTCGCCTTGGGGTTCGTTTCTCCTCAACATAAGATACGTAATTGCCAAAGCGAATTTTCTCTGCCTATAAATCAAAACAAGTATTAGTTATAGCTCTTGCAACATCTCGCAGATACTGAAATGTTGAAACCACGATGGACTGGCCAAGACACAATTAGCCCTCCACTAATTTGCAGAACGAACCTACATGTGTTCCGGCTAAAAGTTGCACAGATGGATTCAACATAGCTTTCTTAAGACTGGAATGCTAGTGCTAGTAAAACAGAAACAAAACCCAGCAGCACAGCTAAATATTGAACTTGTAAGTATTATTACTACAAACTACAACAAACATCTATGAGAACAAACCTCAATTGCTTCATACATGGATTGTTCAGACTCAAATTCAATGAAGCCAAAGCAGAACCCATCAAACTGCAAAACCATCATCAAAATATTAGCAAACACATGATTTATGGAAACAAAGCCTGCATTTGTACAAGATTAACCAACCTGACGGTGCACAACTTGTATACCGTGAGGCTTGATTGTACCGAACTTCCTGAACTCAGCCTCAACCATTTCGATAGTTGCATTGGATGGTAAGTTCTTCACAAAGATTGAATACCCTTGGTCTGCCGAACAAGGAAGTGTTAGTTCAGTACAGCAAGGGATCATGCTTTAGTTTTGTTTAAAAAAATATGGAGGAAGCACTAACCATCAGAAACATTTTTGTCATTTGGAGGCGCAGTATCAGCTGCATGGGTAGTTTTTGCAGGAACAGACAAAGATTTCTCCATATTTTCAGCTCTCTTTACAGTTGGATTTGGTCTAGGTTTGGGCTTCGTAATGGGGGCAGGCTGTGTGCTCCCATTCTTGGCCTTGACCTACCATGCAAGTCACAGAAGCCAGTAAGCAATCATGGAACATCGAGCGAATTATTATTCTATATTCAGAGCTCACTCAGCTCAGGCAGTATAATAAGCAGGGGGAATCTGCAGGAAAACAAGAGAAAACTTACAATCGATGCATAAGACTTCTTGATAACATCCTTATGAGCTGAAGCAGGAGGAGCAGGGGCTGCCTCAGGTATCTTACTAACAGCATTCTTAACTTGAGAATTTTCATTTCCAGATGAATTTATGACTTTGTCCTTGACAGAGATACTCTCTACAGATGGTTCCACGACCCCATCGTTCACGGAAATATTCTCTACAGATGGATTTGTGATTTCAACATCCACATAAGTAGTCTCTGCAGATGGATTTATGACTTCACCGTTGGCAGAAATATTCTCTGCAGAGGGAAGCTCTGGGTCCATGCTCTCCTCGGCAGATATTGTTTCTGAAAAATATCAAAATGTCAGAAATCAACGAAAGGAATTTTTTTGAAGATGAAATTCCAATACCTGGCTCAGCTGGAAAGGGGACACTCTGAGTGTTTCCATTAGAATGGTCAACTAAGGTTTCATTTGCATCGGCGGATGGCACCACAAGCACATACCGAAGCACATCATTCAAAACAAAATAGCCACCATTTTCTTGAGGAGCAAGGAAGAATGACTGAGCAAACCTATGCTTCTTGGTATCAGGCATAATAAAAAATCCAGTAACCACAATGAGAACACCACCAGCGAGGGATGGCTGAGTATCTACATTCTCTAACTCAATCAAACAGTCTTTCAGGTCTGTAGATAAGAAGTATTCATTGATAGCCTGGTCAAGCAAATGAAACATATCAGTTAAGCGACATATTGAAAGAGAGAAGTGCTGTATAAGCTATTTAATGAGCAAATGATATTACATGATTGCACATGGATGATCCACAATAAGGTTACCTAGAGAACATAAAGGTATGCATATTCTTTAGCTAATCAATGCTCATCAATCACATTTCATCAGCATGTATGGCCTATAGGCTGGATTAAATGCGCAATACCACTTCTACTACTACTACTACCTGCCCAATTTACAGTCAAAATTCGCTCTAGAACCTACAGAAGTTTTTTGAACGTTAGAACATATAGAAGTAGTATCCAGTTGTGAATTGTGAGGCAAAAACAGCCCAATGTCCTCAATATATTATAGCAAAACCTATAACCAAAAAATGGCAGACCATCTACCGCTATATGTCCTCGAGGTCTTTTAATTCTAATAAGTAACAAATGGTAGAAGTGGAGTCTACAGGATGGATGTAAAGCATGGTTAAGGCGTCCGCTTTAGGACGCCTAGTCGTCAAGGCGCCCACCCTCCGCTTTGCAAAAACGACCGCTTTAGGCGCCTAGGCGTCCAAAGCACCCGCCTAGGCGTCAAAGCGCCCCCAGATCGCTTTAAGATGCCTTAACGCCTTAAAAACCATGATGTAAAGCAAGCTCTAATAAAATTAAATATGAGTGAACAGGTGTGTACTGACTTCTGGTGTCCACCTAATCACATTTAATTTATTATACATCTTATGCATAATGGTAATATAATAGAATGCTGCTCCTGCGCTGCAGAGAACTCACATCCGTAGTTGTTACAGATGTCAATGCACCATCAGAATCTGCTCGACCAAGAGTACTTTCATCATGATAGAACTTGTGGACATGTTCTGGTGATGAATTCAGAATTTTGTAGTATTGTTGAGCAAATGCATTCCCAATCTGTAAGCAAGACCAATCACGTTTAACAATACTGCTATTATTTGCAGCTTAATAATAATAATAATAAAGGAATGGAGGAAAAATTACCACATTCGGATGAGGAGGACTGAAGGAATTCCCACCTTGCGTAGCCATTGCTACACAGATACAACACTTATTAGAATCTAATGTTTTGAGGTGAATGAATATGTGCGATTATTGAGCAGTGTAATCGATTCAAAATCTATAATTAATCAGAAGTGTTCATAGTTAAATGTAAATGCTGTTGCAGGAAAAAAATGTTGCTACAAAGAAAAATACAGTAATTGGCTGAGCAACCATCTAAAAAGTTCTTATAGTTTCCAAACAACCAAACCACAGGCAGACAATAATCAGCAACTCAGCAGCACAGTTGTCTTTGTGCGTCAATATTGCATTCATGCTGACTCGTGTTCTACAGATTATCAGCACAACTTACATACCACAAATGACAACAACTATCATATTGAGAAATTATGGATACAACCATGACACTTCAACTCATGATTTTCCCCAATTTCTACCAATTATCACACAAAACAATAGTAACAATTTATTCAGCACACCCAACTAAGCATATCCAACATCAGGAATAATATAAAATCAACACGCAGCTAACTACAACCTCTTGCTACAAAGGAAAATTGATTAAACGACACACAAACATCCATGTAGAAATAACAACTCACAAAAGGGAAAAGGTTGAAATTTCAGAGCTGAAACAGTAAGGTAGCTAACAAAATGGACAAACTACCCAACAAACCATCACCACATCTGATGCACGTAAGGCTAGCACATTGCAAATATCATGTCCAACAGGGCAAAAGCTTACCAAACGCCTGCAACTCAGTTGCCAGGTGCAAATTGAAACACTCCTACCAAAATTCTGAAACCATACAAGAGTCATAAGCTACCTATCTAATGGATGCAGCATAAATCGTATTATATTTGCAGCGCTAGGATGTCCTGACACTCCAAACCAGACAATGGGCAGCATCAGTTCGATAGAAACTGAGTATCTATACAAATAAAGATGACAGTTTCACACAGAAACAGTACTACGCAAAACCCCAGCCTTATACAGTATTTCGAAATCGTCACTAAAAGGGGTCCTTTCCGGCCACACAAACGCACATACGCCAAATCAAAGCTACCCTACGAGGCCAATCTATCAAACAAAACGACGCGGAACAAATAAACTAGCCCCAGTTTACAGACGACACAATTTTGGGCCTGAATCTGCCCCGAAATCGCAGCATTCCCCCGCATTAAACCTGATCCCCCACGTAGACCGACGAAACCCACAACGTTTCACGAACCCCGGCAAGACGAGGAGGAACGCGCACCGAGCAAACCAAAATCGATCGGACCAAAGCGCGAAAAGGAGGAGAGATCGAGGCCGCGTCGGGAGAGGAGAACTACCTTCCGAACCGAGAAAGGGCCGACGGCCGCCGCCGCCGACGGACACGGGTGGGAGAGCAAACCCTAGCGGAGCGACGCAGCGACGCGAGTTGGGGAGGCGGAGCAGTTGGGTTCGATCGAGGAGGCGGAGCGAGAAAGAAGGGAATGGATGGGTTGGAGCCGGAAGGGGTTTATAACGGGAAGGGTTTTGGGGCGTGGGCGTGGAGAACGTTCCTTCTGCGTGTCACTGGCTTGTGGGCCCTCAATCGAAAGCTTACTGTCGGACCCGCTCGCAGGCTCGGTGCCTCGGTCTCAGTCTGTGCGGTGCGGCTGGGCTCAGCCGGTCCGACCCACGAGTCCTGTTACGATCCCGACGATTCGTCTTTTTCTTTTCTTTTCTTTTAAGTACTACGGTAGAATTAATTAGAACCCTCTTGACGGCGCGGCTCCTGGCGGCGCGGTGCTCTCCCCTCCCCCCTCCCTCTTGACGGCGGCGCGGCCGGTGGCCCTCCACTTCCGACGTCGCCCTGACCCTTCGCGTGCCTGCAGTCGCTTCTCCACCACCAATTCGTCCTCTTCTTTCTCCTGGCCTGGCTCGTGCTCTGGCCTACCCAAGCTCCAATCCGCCGCTGCCTCACACTTCTCACGCGCGTCGCCGACACCTCCGCTCCCGTTCTATCTTATCACAGCATCGTGTTCCTGCTGCCTCCACCCGTCTGCAGTATTGGATTGGAGGACATTGGTTTTTCAGGTATGACATTTCAGTATAATTACATAAATAAATCCGAACCAATTAACCTCCACAATTTTTGGGCATCTTGGCTCCGCTACTGAACAGAGAGGCCGCAGTATGCTAACTTGCAACCAGTAGAAGCGCTGTACATTTGTGGTGTTGCTATTGTCTAATTTATCAGTATTATCGGCAGGCTGTTCCTGGTGTCAGGATGAGCTTGATATCCCAGAATGCGCTCCAGAAGCGCCAGATGGAGAATCACAATAAGGGTTGGAAGAAAAAGAAGGTGAAGGTGTTGGAAGCCAAGCGGAACGAAGAGGCCGAGGAGATGAGACAGTTGGAGAGTTTTCTGATTGCTGCGATCTATGCACCACTGGAGTTTGCCTCTGAGGTTGGGGCTACGGTGTCGGCTTGTGGCAAGGATGGTCGTTTTTGTTCTTCATGGATCAGTCTCCCGGTGATGGTGAGGATGACTTAACTGTTCACGAGGAGAACTTGGGCAGTTAAGTTGATGAATTTGAGATGGTCAATAAGGGTAGGAAGCCTGCATGGGCGGATGACGAGGAGTAGATCACTGAGGTGGACATCTTAAAGGTTGCAAGGTTGAGGAAGTTGAGAAAGGAGGCTGATGAGCGTGTGATCTCGGGCAAAGAGTATGAAGCTAGGTTGCGTGGCCACCACGCCAAGTTAAACCCTTCACTGGCTGGGCAGATATGGACCGTAAAGCTCCTCTCCCCAGGGTGTCTGGTGATGAATCCAATGACGACGGTTGTGTCGCCAATATTCTTCGGAACAATAATGAGCTTGTTGTCAAGGGCACTACTAAACTCCTACCTGGCATGTTGGACTTCTCAAGGCTTGTTGATGCTAATGCGCAGGAGCAATCCAGTGGTCCTATCAATTCAGTGCAGTTTCATAGGAATGGACAGCATATGAATATCTGAGATTTTTCCAGATTGACGGGAAGAGAAACCCCAAGATTCAGAGCATATTTATCGAGGATTGTCTGGTTCACAAGGCATCTTTTCTACCTGATGGCTCGGAGGTGATCCTTTCAGGCAGGAGGAAGTTCTTCTACTCATTTGATTTGATGAAAGCCGCTGTTAGTAAAACTGGACTCTTGACTGGACGTGAGGAGAAAAGCCTGGAGAACTTTGAGATATCACCTGATTCTAGAACCATTGCCCTTTTTGGTAATGATGAAGGGTACATTCTTCTGATATCTTCCAAAACAAAGCAGCTCATTGGAACCCTCAAGATGAATGGGAATGTTTGTTCATTGGCTTTTGCGGATGGTGGGAATCAGCTACTTAGTAGTGGCGGGGATGGCCATGTTTACCACTGGGATCTTAGAACAAGGAAGTGTATGGACAAGGCTACTGATGAGGGTTCCCTGACAGGCCTTTCTCTTTGCACCTCTCAGGACAGCTCTTATTTCGCTACAGGCTCCAGCAGTGGCATCGTGAATGTGTAAGGGACGAGTTCCTCGGCGGGAAGATGAAGCCACTGAAGACGATCGAAAACCTCACGACTGATATCGGGCAAATGAAGTTCAACCACGACGCTCACATTCTGGCGATAAGCTCGGGGAAGGAGAGGAACGGGATGAGGCTTGTGCACGTCCCTCCCGTCCTTCACCGTGTTCCAGAACTGGCCAGGGCCTAGGTTCAGCCTTCAGTACCCACGGTGCCTGGACTTCAGCCCAAGCAGCGGGTTCCTCTCTGTCGGACATGCCGACGGAAAAGTTTTGCTGTACAAGCTGCACCACTATCAGAATGTCTAGGTTCTCAGACTTGTCTGGTGAACCCATTTTTGACACTGTATTTTTCTGCTTCCTGAAAACCGATTGTTATCTGTAGCATGATTCTTCTTAATCCCTTGCCCTTTGAGTGGTGTTACATGTCACTGATATTTGAAATCTTAATGCAAAACCAGGTTAATTCTTTTTGTCAAGCAAGTTGTATTACTATACTGCATGTGCCCGTTGTTTGGTTGCAGCATTTCTGCACACCGTTAAGAAAGTGGTATGGCTGGAGGAAAGAGGGATGAGAGGTTTAAGGGTCTATGCTTTCTACTACTAGTTGATGACTGCTGCTTGTGTGCTCCAACTCTAAGTAGGTGTTTGGGTGACTGATTCCGTGATGATCTGATGAGTTACACTGCGTGGTAGTTTGTGCATTCTGCCTCGTAATGTAAATATGTAACTCGTGTTAGCTTCAGCGGTGGATGCTTACTGTTTTTTTCCTTTTCTTTTCTTTTCCATAGGTTGCCCAGCTCGCGTACCTTGACACCAGTGCTGCTCCAGAGATTTTTTTGCTGCGGCGTCGACGACGGTTCGCCGGCGCCACACCCACCACGTGCTCCACTCAATGCCTGCACGAGCTGTGGGATCTCTTGCAGTTGCGGCATCGCCAAGCTCCATTGCCAACTGACCAGTGCCGGTTCCTGTTCCAGACGACCGTTCCATGGTACACAGTACTCCGGCCGTGCAAATCGCATGCTTGGATCATTGGATGGTGGCATTCCATGTGACTGAAGGCGTCTTCCTTTCCACTTCTCCAGGCCCCGGTACACCATGCACTTCCACATGTGTTGAGACGATCAACCTCTGACTTGTTTAACAGTGGGGTTGAAACCCTTACAGTGCAAAGTTCCCCTTGCCGGCCCGGAACGGTCCGGCGGTTGATCGTTGCGTTCGCAGCATGCTCGCTGTGGCCCAGGTACGCCTTCCTTCTGTGGCTCTCGCAGAAATGCTTGTCCCCCCACCCTCCTCTCCTGTGCATTCCTCTAGCTGTTGCCAATGAAACTGCGTCCTGTGTCATGCTCCGGTGTCCTCTCCTGTTCATTCCTCTTTAGCTGTTGGCAATTAATTCGCACTCTGCATTCTGTGTCCGTTGTCCTGGATGATCTGGCACTGACTGTAGTACAGTCCTCTTGTTGGAGAGTTCGACGTGTCGTTGCGCCAGAGCAGAGGTGTGATTTTGCCTGTTATGAGCCTCTCCATTGCAGCCGATGGATGTTATATTCATGCGATTTGGTGATTCAGTTTACCGTGAGACCATGAGTCCATCCATGATTGATTCAAGCGACACCATCCTCGTGCGAATGTCGGGGGTAGGATTGCTGTAGAATTTCTTTTATGGTGTACAAACAGTTTGGGAACTAAACTACAGGGCTAAAACTTCCAAGTGGGCGTTATCACGCCTATCTGGCAGGAAACATCTTGTTATCTATGACAGTGTGTGATGTTCCTGGCATGCAGGAACCAGATGGTCCCTTCTTATCCAGAATAGATGCATATTGGGTAAAACTATTACTTCATGTGATCCTATCTTACGAAACAAACAGTAGTTGTGTAATCAAGAAAAGGAACAAGATCTGATCAAAGTAACATCTACAGAGAAGACCTTATAAAAGCGTATGAGTTGACAATTCTTCTAGTGTCAATGACACTGAGGCCAGGAATAATTATATTTCTTCTATATAATTCAGTCTTCAGCGAAATACAGAGGGTTACATTTACTAGTGGCTAAGCTTCCTAACGGAAACAACTATCGCCAATCATATTCAGTTTATATACTGCTGAAAGACAGCTGCCTACGCAATTTCGATTGTCCAGCTTGCATCTTCTCTGTAGCCTCGCCACCTATGACCTCGTCAATAAGGTCCCTGAAGATGGATCTTTCAATATCCAGAATCATACCTTGTAGCTCACTGCCAGGGCTCCCCCAGTCTTTCATATCATACAATGCATCCTCAGTTAACGGTATGTTTTCATCCTCATCCTCTTCGGAGCATTTTGCTGCTGAGCTCTCAGATAAGAGCCTGTCAACCTCTGCGCACAATTCCTTGAAAAGTCTCCACCCGCTTAACTTCCTTGATTGAAGAAGTTTCGCCGTTCCACTTGCAGAGCTGTAGATGTTCATCTTCTGAGCAATAATTTCATTTACCAGATCGAATACAATTCTACGGTGAAGCTTTTCCATGTTAGCTTCAGAACTCTTAGCTCCAGTAACAGCTTGGGTTGCTGAAATGAAGTGTGGCTTTGTTTGCTCTAGAATGAAGAAGAGCTCCGGATTGATTGGGCAACTGGATGGCCAAAGTTGACCAGGCATCGCTGTGAAGCTAAGTTCCTTGTGCAGAAGACCAGATGCTAAGAGTATCTCGTAGATATACTGGTTATCTTTAGAGTTTGCAGCTTCATCATTCATCGATTGCAGCTGTTCAAGTTTCTGAATGAGGGCTTCTAGATTTTCCGGTTTGATCTGGTTGACTTCACTGCTCGTCTTTGACTGCGGCGTGTCTGGTAGGCTGTTTGGATTCCAGCATTCGTCTGAAGTATGTGTCTCACCATCTGAACAAACAGAAAAACGATATTCAGGAACCAGTGCTTAACACAAGTGAAGAAAAATATTGTAGCAGACAGAAGTACAGAATTACAACAGACAGTACAACTAAAAAAACACATAGATGGATCAGATAGAAGTGAAATTACTGTTCTGTCTACATGATATTGAATCACACACACTAGGTGCATTTGTGAAGGGGCACTGGTGGGCACATCTATACTAGCGTTGTATAGGCAGCAGAGGACATGCATCATGCTGCTGCATAAGTAAGTGCAACATGTGGGGCCTGCTAACATAGCACTGTTCAGCACCAGCACATCAGATGCAACTATCAGTATGCTGTGGTTCCTCCCAATCGCAGGACCACGAGCTACCTGGTGGTAGCTTTTATTGCAGATTATCTGTCACTAGCATCATCGGTATGCTTACAGCTAACTATGTTTGTCCTTTGCATAGCACTATGGGCTTCTGAATTGAATGGGATCAAATAGTAGGAGCTATCAAGCCATTGATCTTGCAGTTGGTGGCTATCGATTATCAAAAAATTGGTGGTTATGTGATATGCAGGAATAGTAACTGCTGGATCAACTTCTCACCTTTGAATGAGTCTGAAATACTTTTATGGTAGAAGGATGTGTCGAGGACTGAAACGGGGCTCGGGACATTCTCCAGTGAATGAATCTTGTGATCTGACCCCAGGATTAAAGAAGGGCTCTGAAGAAAACGAGAATTTTTCGTTAGTTGGTGATACATGAGCATATGGAAAAAAAACTTAGAGCTGGCTGGTTTCTTTCATATATGATTATATATTTATATTTACCTTTAGGCCTGCAGTTACAGCAGTGTAGTTTGGTTGAAAGGATGATGAGCTGACAACTGTAGGCTTTTGACAATCCATTATACTGACGTCAATCTGCTTCGCCAAGCTGATCCTTCTTCTCGGACTCTGCGAGACCTCATTGTCACGGCTGCTCTTCACTTGAGAAGGCTTTGATCTTGTTCTTCCTCTTGGTGATGCTGCTTCATTCGATTTTTTGCTTGGAGACTTCGGTGAGACTGGGGGCCGGGACCGCCTCTCTGACTCTGCCTTCCTCTGCGCCATCCTGGGGCTTGATGAGCCTACAGGCCTCGGCGAGCTCGCTCTACTCGCAGGTTCATCAGACTTGGATTGAGCCCTTGCAGTGCGAGAATGGATCTTTTCATTTGTGCTTCCTTCGTTCTTGTCGGTGAAGGATGAATCTCTGGCCTGCAGCTTCCTGAGGCTTCTGAGCCCTGCAAGAGGAGCAGCTGAGACCCCAGGCTTCTCGGTGGTTCTTGCCGGCTTCATGACTACAATGGGAGACTCAAAGCTTCTGGAACTAGTGGTGGCTAGATCCTCTTCTTGCCCCTGAACACCCACTGATTCAGAATCGCCTTCGTTGTTCTGGCGCTTAGCATCTTTTGAATGCAATGCACCCAGAATTCTGAGTGCTCTGAAGTCCTTGTTGCACTCTGAGAACTCGAGACCACCGAGCCTTCTCTCTATATCGGCATACAGAGACGAGGTTCTTGGCCTCACCTCAGTGTCTCGGCATTGTGAAGCCGTGCTGTTGGTGGCGCTGACACCTCTCTCCTGCTGCCTCCAGGGAGCAGGTTCTGCGAGAATTCTTGGAGAAGGCTTGGTTTTTGGTGCTGAAGGCTCATTCTTCGGCAGTGACATAAACTGATCCTGGCAAGTGCTCCTTGGCAAACGTGATGGACGCTCGCTCCGAGTTGCTTGCGCTGCTGGTCTTGGTGATCTTGCAGGCTCATAGCTATCGGTGACTAGCATCCCCGTCGCATCTGGTGCTTCTTCCAACCCCATGAGCTTGGCGATGACACTGTTGGACCGCCTGTGACTCGGGGAATCTTGAGGTCTCAGAGCATCCAGGAGAGAGTCATCGGTCCTCCTGTAACTGTAGTTCTTCAGACGTGAACTTGGGCTCAGAGATTCTTTCCTGCTGTCCAAGGACAGTCTAGGAAGCTCTTTGGCCCTTGCGGAAGCAGGCTTCTTGGCTTCTTGGGTTTCGGCTGACCGCAGGAGCCGGCGATCGTCACACGAGAAGCGTGACTGCTCCTGAAAACGCCTGCTGGATTCAACGACGTTCACAGGGACGACCTTGCTGCTCCTATCAATGCCGATGACATATGTCCCGTCCATTGATTTGGAGAGAAGCAATGGCCTCGGTGAGTCTTTGTACTGCGTGTTTCTCCTTGTCTCCAGTGCCGAGGTCTTCACTGTTAGGCCCCCCGAGTCCCGGTTGATGGAGTCCTTCACGATGTCTCTGAAACCGACGTTCGGTTGTCCGGTCTTGGTGTCAGCACTAGCGCCCTTAATACTTGGTGAGCTCTTGAGTGGTCTCTGCACAAAGAGCTCCTCGTTGATGTATGGAGGCTCCTGTTGGACAGATTTGCTGCCGTCGATTGATGAGAAGGATGAGCACGAAGAGGAAGAACAAGAAGCTCTTGATGACTCTATTGAGAGGCTACTGTTCTCGGTCATGCTTTTGCTGAATGTTTTCTCCTGCAAAATAAATCCATAGGTTAGAGCCCTTTCCTTGATGTGTCCATGTGTAGGTTGGTTTTCCTGACAACAGTAAGTTGATTTAGTCCAGACAGGGGAATTACCAGAATGATCTTTGGGGTACTTGAGCTCTGCACTGGAACATCGCTGCTGCTTTTTGGCGGAGTACGGCCTGGAGAAAACAGAGTACATTAGAAAGAGTAGTCTAAACTTAAAACAGAGAAGGTAGATAAAAAAAAGTCCATGTAATCCTGGTAGTACATACTAAAATGGATGGATTTGATGGGAGAAAAGGTGACGATTTTTGTCTTTTTGTTCACCATTATTGTTTACATGCATGAACATTTTAAATCCAATAGTTAAGCTGTCATCTTCAGTTAATCGGTCATCAGAAGAATGTTTATTTTAATCAAATGTTCAGCTGTCTAGTTCAGTTTCCATTACAAAAATGAAATTTTGGTAACCTACTGTTGAGCTGTCCTCTTCAGTGAAAATAGTAATGCTAATTCTGGATACAGCAACACACATAATTGCCTGTCATTATATCAATGCCTGATTCGTACAGTGCGAAAAGTAGTCTTGCGCTGTCATTGCACATTCTTACGGAAATGGTTTTGATGATCAGAACCCGCTTTTACTGTTTATACTACTCCTAGTTATTACTATGTGCGTGCTGCGGTGGTTGTAGGTGTTCCCCTTACATCAGTGAACACGACCTATAATAACTGAAGAAAACGTGTTTAACAGTTCGTCTCTTCTCATCAGAAGAAAGCTGCAAACGAAATCAGGATTCTGCCATGCTCAAAAACTCGTTTTCCAAGTTTTTTAAAAAAAAAACTTTAGCAATCTACTATACTGCAACAGAGAAAGTTTTATCCTATTTTACTGTTTTTACTAACTAATAACCAACGTATATTTGTTTTTTACTGAACCTTCCAACTGTCCATGTTACCCAACTCTGGATGGCAGTCTGGAAGCCAACACAAGAAGCAATCTCTCTGACCAGAAAAGATAAGAACCCACCGAACTTCGCCATATCTAGTCAACGATGGCAGAACAAGTTGCAGGCAGCGAGCGCGCGATTCAGAGGTCGATTATTAAAAAAAAAACTCTGAAACATGGAAACCGTAATCGAGGAGGAAAAACAAAAGATTACAACAGAACTCGACAGCCACGGCAACTCGATACCAATGTGAAAAGTAACAGGGCATGGAGACGAGCAGGAAGCCAATGGAGATGACGGGGGTAGCTATAGCTGGTGGTGTTACCTGGAGCTGGAGGCAGGCTCTTGTGGCGCGGCTGGCGTGCGCGGGGCGCGGTGAGCATCCGCTGGCGGTCGAAGATCTGGAATATGCCGGCCATGCAGCCCATGTGGCGGTCGAACTCCGGCATGTCGTCGGCCAAGGTGTTGAGCACCCTGCTCGCCCGTGGCATCTCTCGCCGGACCGATCAGGCGGCGCTTGACATTCACCGTCGCAGGCAGACTAGTCGAGGCCGCACACAGCGCACGCGGTGCGGCGCCGGGCCAGAGCAGAGCAGGTGAAGGTGAAGGTTCCGAGACGAGAGGGAGAAGGCAGGGGCAAGGAAGCCTGCAACTGCAACTGCTGGGAGAAGATATCTATCCACACTCGCGTATGCAGGCAGATACAGGTCCAGATATAGAAGTCTTCGCGCAGCTCTGGGCTTGGGATGGGGTGTGTGAGTTCAGAGGGGGAATGTCATGCTATCATGCGCTGCTGCGTCACTCATGCAGGCTCGGTTCTCGTGACCTGGGGGGTGAGGTGAGGATGGGGGGGAGGGAGGAGGGAACGAGAGGGGATTTAAGAGGCAGGCGAGGCTGGCTGCTGGGTGGGGCGTGGGGGGCAACGGGGTGTTGGGGTGGGTCAAGCCGTGTCGCTGGTCCTGCTTTCGTAGTGCGTCGTCCGTCCATCACCGAGGCCATGTGCGGCCTGATCATTGCACCGGTTGTGTGCGTGGGTGCGCGCGAACCGGCATGTGATTCCTGTCAGACCCGCACAGGAGCTGAAAGTCCAGGAACGGAGGGCTCGACGCCGGGCGGCCAGCCCAGCCAGCCCCGCCGGCGTTTAATCGCCGTGCCAGGCCAGCCACCGGCACGGCACGCCGACCGCGTGCCGTGTCCAGCTCCGGCGCTGGGTACGTAAGCAGCGTGCGCTTCATTGGCTGATGTCGTCGCTGTTGCTGCTGGCTGTGTTTCTTGCTGGCCCAAGGATGGATGGATGGATGGATCGACAGCTCATCGGTGGGACGGGCTTGGTCGGCCGTGCTGCGCTGCCAAACACGGCGAGGGATGACGAGAGAACGACTGCCCCCGGCCCCGCGCGCGCACGACCAGCTACGTACGTACGTACGCGGTATGATCACGCGAGCACGCCCGCGCGTGTGACTGGGATACGTTATACACCGTATACGTACGAGGTGCCGCTACCACAATATACCGCTCCTTTGGCCACACCTGCGGGGCGCGCGTGTGATCCGTAACTGCGTGCGTGCATGTGTACGTGACCTGACCGTGACACTGTGGGCGTGTACGGTGGCTGGGTACTAAATTTCCCCTTTTTATCACTTGATCCGCTAGAAGCTGCAACTCGGCGAGATTGGATTTGGGCCAATTTAAATTCTTGATGGTTAGAAACTGCATCTAGCGAGATTGAGATTGGACCAAATTTAGCATTGTTTTCATCCTTTTTTTTTTTTGCTTGTAGAACATCTGCACGCCATAATTAGACGGTTCTTACTATCACAGTTGATCAATAGTAACATCAACAGGGGACCCCATGCCCATGAATCCAACGGGGGTTTGACCCCCCCAACAAAAGCCACCAGTGGTTCAGCACTTCATCGGCACACTACAACTACTACTAAGTACGTACATTATATAACATCAGGCCGCTTCTAGCTGTGGTCAGGGTAGGTGTACTACCTGGCAGTGGAGGAGCCGTCCTTGTATATGTCATCTTTAGGACGAACGCCTGAATCTTGAACTCCACAAGGTCATCTTGTTGAAGATCGTACTTGTAGACCGTCTTCGGCTAGTTCTTCTTCAACACCACCTGGCCACCGAAGTAATCCACCTGCACCCATTCGTCACACCAGCGATAGGCAGACACTGGCACGACGCGAGGCAGTGGGATCCTGATCCAGTCCCTCAGGCCCTTCTAGAACTCCGGTGGAATGACCAGCATGAACAGGTCATCCCCGTCTAGCTGGACGACGCATCTGCGAGGTACCTATAACACCCTCGAATCGGCCATATGCAGATTTTAGCGCTTCCCACCAAACCCGCATAGAAACGATTCAAAGATGCCCACCAGGCACTTGCGTGCGGGTGGAAAACGAAGTAATACCATTACACAATAGTCCATGATAGAACCCACAAAAACACACATATATATATATATATACAACAACGACTCAATGAGTCAAGATTATAGATATATAATAGAAAGATCCAAATATCTTGAAAACGATACACATCCAAGTACGGATAAGAAGCAAATGGGGCTAAGAGCCCTGAAGAATAACCAATGACGTCCATAACCCTGCCTAGGCCAAGCCGGAAGGGTAACCTTACTAACGACGTCGAACTTATACCCGTCAAAGCAAAAATGGGTGCCGACAAAGGGCAAAGAAAAAAAAAGAGCGGTCAGTACTGAGGCCAGTACACGGCGATTCTAGAATTCGACGGCTCTTGCTAGGTATGGTGGACTGGAGCGGCAGCGAAGCATGCACTAAACAACCCATAGAGTCACGATACAACTGTCGGCTATCAGAGAGGGATAAGAAAGATCTATTCGGAACCAACTTGTTACTAACACCAAACATACCCATCCCGATATTTCCCCTTCGAGACCAAGTGAGGAAGTCCTTTCGAGGAAACTCACACAGTTGGCGGTTTTATTCATTCATTCTATGGTGGTTATTCAACTTACTAGTCATATCAGATCCAAGTCAAATTATAACAATAATTGTTTAATTATAGTTGTCTATGATCGAGAAACTGTGCTCCAAGTCGTCCATAACCGCGGACATGGCTTTTCAAAAAGATTTAATCCTGCAGGGGTGCACCAAAGTATCCACAGTCACTTCAACCCTTGTTGTCAGATCCGATATGTGCAAGATCATGAAACATACACCCAACATTATATCGACGGGGCTTCGGACACGACGTTTCCTAGACCCAAAGCAAGTACATGAGGGCCACCCCACTAAGCTAGCCGCAACGAAATTGGTCGTCTCCATTACGGACCTAGGGTGTGTGGCGACGGTTGTAAACGACTGAGAACCTGAAGGTGTGACTGGGCTTGTCGATACAGCGAAAACGTGGCACGGGGTTCCTAAACAGTACAGGCCCTCCACGTGCAATAGTAAATAAATTAGTAAAGCATGGCATAGGTACATGATAATAATAAAGCCCCAAACTAGTTTGTGGCTCCTAGTACAGTACTTTAAAATTAGGTAGTAAGCCGATGGGGGGTGCCCACACACCCCACCTGTGGCGCTCGATCTCGGAATAGGTGTCAAGAACTCGGGGTCCTAGGTGGACACAAGTGGGAGGGTAAAAACCAAATAACATCTATTACCCACCGGTGCCTCTGCATTATCTCTATTTTCATCATTTTAATTAACAAGTTGTAATTAAAGTCATGATCATCTCCATCATTAAGCATGTGCGAACCTCCCAATATGGTAGAACATCGACGACGCAAAGCAACACCTGAGCAAACAACTACGACTCACAAGGTCAACTGTCTACCAAACAACAGGCAATAGGAGATGTCCAAAGCAATATAGGCTGCGGGGAATGTAAATGGTACGGAAAACTAAAGAATCGCGACACATATAGCAATAGATCAACAGGAGGAAGTAAAGACTATAAATGCAAAATAGGTAGAATGGGGGAGAATGCTCGCCTAGGAAACATTGCCGAAAGTACTCCGGTGAACGGATCGAAGCTCGCATCAACTCAACAGCCTAATCCATGAAGAAGAAAAACACTAAAAGAAACACCGGATGCACTATTTAATACTACAGCAGAAGACCGGACATGTTCATGATATTATGCGTGACATGGCAAGGATGCGATGTAACTATGCAACATTAAGCGGACCCGGGGTCCTGACAATTAATTAAGTGGTTCATGTTGTTTAGGTACCCTGCAATTTAAATGTTGACTTAACAAGGCAAAACATGGCATCGGTTCGCTAAACAAATTTAAATGGTTCTAATATAAGGTTAGAATAGCCCGCATATAGTCTCCATATTTAATATGAGGTGAATCGGCATAATGCCCCCAAACCAATGAATATGTATGCGAGCATGAACAATTTAGATGTAACAAGATAGATGTCATATATTATGAAAATAGGGTCTTGAATAGGGGTCATACATCAAGGCCCGAAGATGTTGGGGTTCGAGGGTCGGGGTCTTCGGTCTCCGAGATCAGGGTCTTCGGGGTTCGGTCTTGGTCGTCGGATCAATGGTGGAGGTCTTGAGTGGCACCATGTACATCCTTCAAAACCATCAGCATCGAGCCGGTCTCGCCGGTGAGCATCCATGTACGAAGGACTTGGTTTCATGTCAATGATCTTCGGGGCGGAAGTAGACGATGTAGTCGTAGTAGTACCCACAGCATCACATTCACTGTCTTGTAACCATCACCTTGTCAGTGACATAAATTCGCATCCATACACCATACTTCACCGAACATCTCCTCATTGGAACTGGAAGAGGTGTGGCAACATCCAAAGAGGCTTCACGCTCTCAGGAGCACATGGTCGAGCAGCTCGAGGGCACCCGGGCGTTGACTGCGAGGGTAGCGGCGGTTGCATGCGCTCGTAGCGGCGGTTGACGACGAGGCGGCTAGAGGGCGGAGGCGCGTGATACATTGCAAATGTATCTATAATTTTTGATGTTCCATGCTTGGTTTTATCTACTTTTTTATGTTTTGTCCACACTTTGGAGTACTTTTCATATGATTTCTTGGACTAACCTATTAACAAGAGCCACAGTGCCAGTTGCCTGTTTTCTGCTGTTTTTGGTTCCAGGAAAGTCAGAAAATCAATATTCTAGGAATTGGACGGGACAAAAGCACTTGAGTAGCAAGGTAGATCTACTTGATTACAAATCTCATGATCACAATATGATCATGCATAGAGAGAGAGAGATGAACACATAGCTACCGGTAGAACCCTTAGCCTCGAGGAAGAACTACTCCCTCATCATCATTGGAATTAGCAACGACGATGGAGATGGTGGTGGAGATCGATGGAGATGGCTCCGGGGGCACTTCCCCGTCCTGGCAGGGTGCTGGAACAGAGACTTTCTGTCCCCCGAATCTCCCCTTCGGTGGCGGCGGCGCTGGGGAACTTTTCGTGGCTGGAGGCTTGATCTATTTAGGGTTTTTGTCCCGGGAGGCTTCTTATAGGCGAAGAGGCAAGGTCGGTGGGTGGACCAGGGGCCCACACCACCTGGCCAGCCCCTGGCCCCTCTTCGTCTCGTCTTCTGGCTCCATGTCCCCCTCGGTGAAAAACTGACTTTGGCTTTTGTCCCGTCCAATTCCGAGAATATTCATTTTCTGACTTCCTGGAACCAAAAACAGCAGAAAACGGTCAGCTGGCACTATGGCATATTGTTAATAGGTTAGTCCCAGAAAATGCATAGAAGTATCTCCAAATATAGACAAAATATAAGAAAGTAGATAAAAACCAAGCATGGAACATCAAAAATTATAGATACGTTAGCAACGTATCAACATCCCCAAGCTTAACTCCTGCTCGTCCTCGAATAGGTAAGTGATAAAAAAGAAAGAATAATTTTTGAGGTGACATGCACCATCACAATCAAGATCAAACCATTTGCAAGCATTGAAAGCTGGGATCAAAGTACTCTAAACATGAGCATGAAAGATGAAGTTCTAACAATAAGACATAGTGACTATGCATGCAACATGAAAGGATACAAACAAAGATCATGAATAACAATGCATTGAAAGATGTTTGTTTGTTTCACATAAAGAAAACATAGCATAGTGGCATTCAGCTTGTCCCTCATAGAGTAGCAAATCATAATTGCATAGGACACCTTCAAAATTCATAAGAGTGACTAGATACAAATAGTTTAAGAACAAGCAATATCAAAGTTATGCATCAATCAACAAGTCTTGGGACAATGCACATAGAACTAAGAATGGCCACTATGCTCTCAAAGTAGGTGCATAAAGATAAAAGGTGGAGACTCAACATAAAAGTAAAAGAAAGGCCTTCATAGAAGGAAGTAGGGATTCAAGTTTCATAAAGAGTTTCCAAAAATTATGGTACTTGTTACCTTTCAGCTCTCATTGCCCCTATCATAAGCATCTTGAAGTGATTAAGGTTAAAGTGAACAAACTATGGAGTATATGCTTGACAAAGTATACGTTGGAAATCTCATGTCCCTTGAATACGAGGGCCGCTCCTCATGCTACTCAAGTTTAGTTACCGGTAAGTTCTTATTATAGTAAGTACATGTGTATCATAGAGAACCGCCAACGGGGTACCCCTTGCCCGATGATACGGAAGAATCCCCATATCAAAATGACAAGGCAAGCAGACAATGAGCATCTCAGCAATCTTCTTATTTACCATGGGAAAATGGTGCTTTTTTCTCTCTTTCCTCTTTTCTCATATCTTTTTTTTTCTCTTTTTCTCAATCTCTATCTCTTTTTTTATAAGAAGAATGCTTCATAGACAGCTCATTATGGTTACGCTGCAGGTTTTCACCATGACAGCATGGATTAGACCGGCGGCCCAGGCATTTCTCTAACACACATACACAACTCCATGGACTTACAAGCCCCCCTTTCATTTCACACCGACAACATCCATAGACAAAAGAGCATGGTATCAACTAGGTACAAAGTACAAGTGCAATGTTGAATGTGTTCCCCATGACAGCATGGTTCTTGTAATCCCCAACATATAAGTGCAAGCATATACAACATAGATGACACAATGATTCAATTTTATTAAGGGCAAGAAAAGTAAAGTGTGCCATCAAGTTCGTGAGAGCTTTAATCACTAGTTTTCTCATAACAAGTTTAATTCGGAAGGTAGATAAAAACATGAATATACTTGGAATAACAAATGCTAATAGGTAGGTATGGTGGACTCTTTGGAATAACTTGGTTTTAGGAATTGGATGCATGAGTGGAACTCATACTTGGTTATGGAGGCTAGCAAAGGACTAGGAGCGACCAACTAAGAGAGCAATAATGACCATAATCATGCAAAGTGACAAAACATCATTGATTAAAGCATAAAGTCATATTACAAGTCGAAAAATAAAGGATCATAGAGGCTATGGTGACTTGGGATAGTCATAACATGGTATGAGCATGCACCAAGCCAACCCAAATGAAGCATCAAAGGAGAATACCCACAATACTATGCTTTAATATGCTAAAACAACGCATGATTCTTTCAAGGCACATTAAGCAATCTCAATTGTTTATAACATGTCATGATACAGCAAAAATTACTAAGTATAAAGCCAAAACAATACCAAGCCTGGCGTGACAAATCCTAGGCCACAGTCAAAAACAAGACTCCTTTTTACCACTTAAGCATGAACTTTTCCTACTCTTTTCCAATCCAAACCAACTTATTTGAAAGAACTCACATAGATAATAATAAATAAAGATCAGTGAGCTTGTCTCACAAATCCAAAAAGAAGAACTAAAAAGTTCTAAGCTGAAAGCATAAGAAAACTAAGGCTAAACACAGTGCTAGCAAAAGAGAACACTCACAAAACAATAAGAATGAAAACTAGAGTGTTCTAGGCAATGAATAACGAGGTGTGTCTCTCTCCAAAAGAAGTGTGTTGGGATCCAACCAACTTATTTAAGAAAACCAAACAAAAGAAAACTAAAAACAAAAACAAAGATGCTCCAAGAACAACACAATAGTGCATGAAACAATAAAAACGAAGTGTCTAGAAAGACCTGAGATTTTTATTGATGAAGAAGGGGATGCCTTGGGCATACCCAAGCTTTGACGCTTGTACCTCTTGAATATTTCTTGGGGTGAAACGGGGTGGCATCCCCAAGCTTGATCTTTTGTCCATTCTTCATCTCATTACATCATTCTTTCCATACACCTGAAAATTTTCTTTCATACAAAACTTCACACAATCTTTATTAGCAACATTAGTGCACTCAAGATAATAAGTCTTTGGGTTCAGTTTCAACACCAATAAAACTTCCATTAAAACACAAGATATTGTAGCACTTCCCTCAAAAAGCTCAATTCCCCAAAGAGAACCCAAAAAGGAATAAACAAGAAGCAAATGCAAATAATGGCAGAAATCTGTCAAAATAGACCAGCAGAGAGAAACCGATTTTTTCGAATACCTTCTGTTGCTCAAATCAAAAAGTGTTGAACTAACGAAAGTTAGATAACAACCTGGGGCAGAAGCAAAAAAATCACAGCTCAAACTGATGTCAGAGATTTTAAAAGAATTTTTACAGCGAAGCCCAAAAATCTGTTTCGGGACAACAACTTTCCCAAGCATTACTTCTCTCTCATTAGAGGTTACTCTTGGCACAAAAAGCAAATAAAAAGGATAAGGAGCGGTTATTACAGAGGTAATAACTTCCAAGACTCATCTAATTTTTTTGGGTTATCTCCCAATAAGTACTTTTCTTTAACGCCTTTAAGTTAGGCATGATAGTTTGAGAAGATGCTCACATAAGAAATATGAATTGAAGTAAAAGAGAGCATCAAGAATCAAATTCAAAGCACATTTAAGTCTAACCCACTTCCTATGCAAAGGAATCTTGTAAAGAAACAAGTCATGAAATCACAAAGGAACAAGCATAGTAAAGCAAAACAAGTGCAACTTCAAGACTTTCAACATAAAGAGGGGAAAATTAATATTGTTGAGATACATAAAACCATGTTTCCCTCTCTCATAATAACTTTCAGTAGAATCATGAATAAAATTAACAATATAACTATCACATAAAACATTCTTATCATGAGCCACATGCATAAAAGAATTAATACTCCCTACATAAACATAGTCATTCTTATTAATTATAGTGGGAGCAAATTCAACAAAATAGCTATCATTATTATTCTCATCACCATAATCATAAAATATAGGAGGCATATTGTAATCATAATTAATTTCTTCCTCAATAGTAGGTGGACTGAACATATCATATTCATCATTGCAATCATCATATATGTCAACACCCGGATTTTTAATCCCAGATGCCTGTTATGCCATACATCGCAATCCCAGGATTACCATTTTTGCGAGACATAACAGATTGGATATCACAGTACATCATCCATTACAAACCATCATAAGGTCTTACACAAATAAAGGATCTCATGATCCAGTCTTAATACAAACAAGTAGCAGAATAAATAGCGTAGCGGTTGGCTCCATCTTCAGTGTCACAGGCAATGCTAACGATGGGAGATGATCCTATAGCCATGAGTACTCTTTAAGTACTCGCAAACTATCACTAACAAGTAAGGTAGTTCTAGTAGGAATGCTAATTCTAAGTTTATTTATAAGGTTAAGTTTGAAACCTAAGCTGAGTTCAGAAACAAAGAAAGATAAAATAGAGTTCTAAAATCACCTAAGTGGGAACTTAGTTGTCATAGTCACAACTCTTTTGTGGTCAATTCATGTCACAATTCATTTCATAAGTCATTTCGAAAACATCTGACAACGAAAAAGTATGGCCACTCCAACTGTCGATAACCGCAGACGCGGCTATTCGAATAGTTTGACACTCTGCAGAGGTGGTACACTTTCACCACAAAATTCAATACATCTGTCAGGGATAACCCTGAATCATCATACTTAGTATGCAAATAATCAAACATAACCTTTCCTTTACACACCCTAGTATAAGCACCTCTCCTATGAGCTTGGCCTCCCAGCCATGGCCATCTGCCATCCTGGGCACTTCATAGGTGGACAACATTGAGAGGTAGCCTCATCTCAAACCTCTCCCACGAGGGAACTCATACTAATGCATATAAACTTCCGGCTAAGCCTTACCCAATTCAGGTATTGTGGTTGTACGGTAAATTTGGAATGGTATCGCATCTGAACCAGACCATCAGTTTTTATAAAGGGCTAAGGCTCATGCCTCAACATTTTTATCATCATAAACCATTTGTGTTTCTCAACACATGTCAAAACATCTCAATAGAATGACTCATCATTCCAAGGTTTTCATAAGTCATTTTCACCATGTATTCCCATCTAAAGTGATCAAGTTTCTGGTTTAGCTCTAAACTACTAAGTTAAGAGTGTTCACTAATGTGCGATGCTAATCTCAATCTCATGCCATAGAATGACATCTAATTCTAACTAGATAGGCCAAGTTTTATACTCTTTATGCTATCTATAAACAAAATAAAAAACTTTGGTAAAGTAAAAGGAAGTAAACCTTGTAAGTAAAACTTGGGGTAGGTATAAGTCAAAAGGTATAACCAAAGCATGCCTAAGGAATTTGCTCAAGTTAAGGGGGCAAGTATTAACTTGCTTAGTTCTAGCTTGCCTTGGTTGGTGTAGTGGTTGAAATTCTCTTCTTCTTCCTAAGGGTAGAATTCCTTCTCTTCGTAGACTTGGTCGGTACTATTGTTTATAAATACATACGGAATACACAATCACCAAACAATACTTAACTAGTCTATTTTAGCACACTAAGGCACACACTTGATGATCTAGTATCATCACATTCATCACAAGGTTTTAATGAACTAGTTTCATTTATTTTATTTGAGAAAAGTAATTTCTACTAATTGAAATTAATTAATATTTAATATTCTCCAATTAGAATATGGGATCATGTTGACACATGTCATCTCCACATATGCTAATACATGGGAATGTGATTTAAATGTTGGATCACCTTTTAATAAGTTTAAGATTAATATTTAAATGATTTAAAGTGACTATAAATGCCTATATATATCATTATTTTGGGTACTAGTCCAAAGTCACTGCATGCAAACCTGAATATTATTACATATTCAGATAGGTATGTTCAAATGTGATTTTTGAGAGTTGGAATCAACTCAAAAGCTATTATGGTTGAATTTTGAAAAATGCCTAGGTGAGATATCTAACTCTAATTGATGTAAATCCAACGGGCTTGGATAGATATTTAAATTATCTTTCCAACGAAATTAGAATCATTGAATTTGGATTTGTAAAACTCCCTGAAATGATTTTTGAACTAAAGGACAGAATTGAGTTTAAGCTAAAATTGAAAAAGATTTATTTGAATCTACTGGGTTGCGCGGGAAAGAAATGGGCCGGCCCACTGTGCTCCGCGCAGTGCCCGGGCTGACTTAAATGATGGCCCCACCTGTCAGTGGGACGGGGGATGCCAAACAGGTATAAGGGGATTTCGACTGTAGGATTAGATCCTGGATCAACGGCTCAGAGCCGTCTTTCTCAGTGGAACAGGACACGATGGGGAGGAACCCTTGCAAGGTCTATGAGGGTCTGGGGAGGCTTACCGGAGCTCCGACAAGGGTCGGTGAGGCGGGCAACTGGGCGTGTCGAGGACGACGGTTCTCCTAGTACCGGCGGCATCCCTGGAGATGGCTTGGATCAGTGGCGCCCTTCTCCTCCTTCCGCGGTGGTCTCTGACGAAATTGGGGAGCTACGGGCAGCGGCTTGCTCTGGTGGGGCTCTGGGAGGTCTCTGAGGTGGAGTGGAGGGAGATGGTGTGAGGAGTTGGTGAAGGGAGGCTTCCTTTTTATAGCAGGGCCAGGGGTGCATCACGGCATGGGCGGGGCTCGAGGGGGTCGATGGCACATCGAGCTAAAGGCATGGTCCGGGGGCTAGGATGGTGGGCGGTTCTCTAGCGATCGTCACGGAGGTGCTCGTGCAGTGCAATGTGGTCGAGAGCAGTGAGCGTTGCCACGCACACGCTGGCTCGGTCAACGGTGAATTTCGTGGTGTCCGGCGGCTACGGGGCACGGTCGAGGAAACGGGTATGTCCGTTGGCCTCTTGGGACGCTGGTGATCATGTAGGCTGGCGGCGGGAGCGAGGCAAGGTCGGGTGGAGCGGGGACAGGCGTGAACGGCGGGTGCAGGCGTCGGCATGGCAGACACGGCCCAGGCACGATGTTTCCTGGCTCCTCCTCTCTCTATCTCTGAGCTAGGGCTGGCCTGGATGAGGAGGTGGAGCACGGGCAACGTGCCAGACATGGTAGGCGAGGCTGGCGGCGCTTGGGTCGTGATGTCGATGGTGGGGGTGATCAATGTGCTCGGCCATGGTGGCCATGACCATTTGGTCATGTGCACAGTGGGTGGTCGTGC
The DNA here is from genome assembly GCA_916181665.1 of Avena sativa. NCBI lineage: Eukaryota > Viridiplantae > Streptophyta > Magnoliopsida > Poales > Poaceae > Avena > Avena sativa. The sequence continues at coordinate 42,229,532 of OV702287.1, read as the reverse complement.
TGGTACAGGGTAGGGGTGTACTGGGAGCACTTTGGTTGCAAAATGGGAGATCAATTTGGCCAGAACCCTGCTCACAATAGTGTTTGTGGATTTTGCTAGATTTGTGCACCTAAGGTGTTTGACAAAATGGCCGAAAGAATTCAACTTTGAAATTTTTGAATGAAATTTTTTGAGTGATCTTCACTGTTGCTTGGTAGTCTGTGGTTGCTGGAGATTGTCAAATTGAATTCATTTGAGTGGTTTTTGAAAAAGTGGGATCTAGGTACATACACTTGGTTCCATTTTCAAATGTCATTTGAATTTAGTGTTTAAATGTTTTTGTAAGAATTCAAAGTGGGCATTGGTAGATCATTACTTGTAATAGCAAGGGGTGCAAAGAGTTAGAATTGTTTTTGTTTGAATTTGAGTTCTAGGAACACCTAAAGTGACCTAGTTGATTAAACTGGCTCAAAAGACCATTTGCATTTATTAATTCTATTTGATTTCTTTTTCTCTGGGTTTTGCTTGGGAATGATCTAGATGATGTGGCATTCATCTTTGAATCATTTTACAACCATTAGAACAAACAAACATGTCAATTCAAAACAATTCCATATTAATGCAACACACATATGCATGCTTAATTGTTTTAGTAATAATTTTTTTTTGTTAAACCTAAATTGGGTGATTTTGGTCTTGATAACTTAGATTAAAGTTTTGGGATGTTACAAACCTTCCCCCCTTAAACAAAATCTCGTACCGAGATTTAAGAAAGAAAACTAGGAACTAAAGAGATCTGGAAACTCAGTCCTAATGTAATCTTCTCGCTCCCAAGTGGCTTCTTCTTTAGTATGGTTGCTCCATTGAATCTTGAGAAACTTGATACCTCGGGTCCTTGTGGTTCGGTAAGCTTATTCCAAGATACAGATGGGCACTTCACGATACGTCAGATTCTTGTTGATATCAACGGCTCGGTGATCGATGTTCTTGAAAACTTTGGTCTTCTCCGGCACTTCTAGGCATTTGCGAAGTAACGAGATATAGAACACATTATGGATGGATGACATCTCTTCCGATAGTTCCAGTTGATACGATACTTCTCCTCGACGATTCAAAATCTTGAAGGGTCCGATATATCTGGGGGCTAACTTTCCTTTCGGACTAAAATGTTGCGTTCCCTTCAATGGCGAAACTTTGAGATACACAAAATCTCTGACATTGAAAGTCAGGTCTCTCCTTCTCTTGTCAGCATAACTCTTTTGTCTGGATTGGGTGGTCTTGAGGTGCTCATGGACTTTGTGAACCTTCTCTTTGGCTTCTCGTAGGATGTTGGGTCCAAAAATCTGACTCTCTCCTACTTGCGACCAATTCAACAAGGTACGACACTTCCTTCCATATAAGAACTCAAATGGGGCCATTTGCAGACTTGCTTGATAACTGTTGTTGTATGAGAATTCTGCGAAAGGTATACAATCTTCCCATTTTGATCCATACTCTAACACACAAGCTCTTAACATATCCTCTAGGATTTGGTTGACTCTTTCAGTCTGTCCATCGGTTTGCGGGTGATAAGTTGTGCTGAAATTCAACTTGGTTCCTAATCCTTCTTGGACTTTTTGCCAAAATCTCGAGGTAAATTGGGTTCCTCGATCCGATACTATGGTCTTGGGGGTTCCATGCAGACTAACAATTCTAGCAATGTACAACTCTGCTAGCTTTGAACTCTAGTAGGTTGTCTTCACAGGTATAAAATGGGCTACCTTGGATAGTCTATCAATGATGACCCAGATTGAGTCATTTTCCCTACTAGAAGTAGGCAAGCCGGTGATAAAGTCCATTCCAATGGAATCGCATTTCCATTCCAGAATCTGCAATGGTTGCAACAATCATGCGGGTCTCTGATGTTCCGCTTTGACTCTCTGACAAATATCACACTTGGCAATGTAGCTTCCGATTTCTCTCTTCATCTTGTGCCACCAAAATTGCTCCTTCAAATCCTGATACATCTTCGTTCCTCCGGGGTGGATAGAATAAAGAGTATCATGATCTTCTTGCATGATAACTTGCTTTAGCTCCGAATCTGCTGGCACACAGATACGTCCTTTGTACCACATAACTCCTTCTTCGTCTTCGGTGAATCCAAGTACCTTTCCTGTACCAATACGACGCTTGATTCCATCGATACTTTCATTTCCCTTCTGAGCTTCCTTGATCTGGCTAATCAAAGAGGGTTGAAGTTCAATGCTAGCTAAGAATCCTTTGCTAACTAGCTCAGTTCTAAACTGCTCCAACTCCTCGTGCAAACTTGGTTGCTTTTCCTTGATCATGGTGTTTATCCTACACGGTAATCTGCTAAGAGCATCTGCTACCACATTGGCTTTGCCGGGGTGATAGTGAGTGTCAAGGTCATAATCCTTGATTAACTCTATCCATCTCCTTTGCCTCATATTTAGCTTCTTCTGAGTGAAAATATATTTCAAGCTCTTGTGATCTGAGTAAATATCACAGCGATTATCCATAAGGTAATAACGCCATGTATTCAAGGCTAAAACCACAGCTGCTAGTTCAAGATCATGGCTGGGGTAATTCTACTCATGTTGCTTCAGTTGTCTGGACATATATGCTATGACTTTGCCTTCTTGCATCAACACACATCCGAGACCAATCTTGGATGCATCACAATACACATCAAACGGCTTCTTGATATCTGGCATAATCAATATTGGTGCTGAAATCAATCTCTTCTTGAGCTTTTGGAAACTTGCTTCACATTTGTCGGTCCATTCAAACTTCTTGTCCTTCTTCAACAATTGGGTCATGGGTCTTGCGATGCTCAAAAATCCTTCAACAAACTTGCGGTAATATCCCGCTAATCTGAAAAATGCACGGACTTGGGTTTGAGTGGTTGAGGCTTCCCATTCTTCGACATCTTTGATCTTGGCGGGATCAATATGGACTCCTCCGGCAGACACAATATGTCCGAGGAATCCTACTTCTTTTAGCCAAAACTCACATTTGCTGAACTTGGCATACAATTGATGCTCTCTAAGGGTTTCAAGAATGATTCTCAAATGTTTCTCATGGTCTTCTTCTGACTTGGAGTAGATAAGAATATCGTCGATAAACACAACGATAAACTTATCTAGAAAATTCATAAAGATCTTATTCATGAGATTCATGAAATAAGCAGGGGCATTGGTTAATCCAAAAGACATGACCGTATACTCATATAATCCATATCTGGTAGTAAAGGCGGTCTTTGGAATATCCGTTGCACGAATGTTGAGTTGGTGATAACCAGTCCTAAGATCAATCTTAGAGAACACACTGGCACCAGTCAACTGATCAAATAGATCCTCTATCTTGGGCAATGGGTACTTGTTCTTGATGGTGACATCATTCAGCTTCCGGTAATCTGTGCACAAATGGTTACCTCCATCCTTCTTGTCGACGAACAATACGGGCGATCTCCATGCGATGCACTTGGTTGAATCAAACCTTTTGCCAGCATGGCATCCAATTGCTTCTTCAGTTCCACTAAATCTGATGGGTTCATGCTATAGGGTCTCTGAGCTATGGGTCCGGTTCCAGGGATTAGTTCAATAATGAACTCAATATCTCGATCTGGGGGCATACCGGGCAATCGATCGGGGAATATGTCGGGGTATTCACAGACTACTCTGACTTGGTCTATGGTGGGTAGGGCTAGACTCTTGTTGCATTTGAATTGACAGGGCAAGGTTTCAGATATATGCTTTACTGATACTCCAGAGCTACTGGTCATGGTGATGGCTTTCTTGGCACAGTCGATCAATCATTTATGCTTTGACATCCAATCCATTCCTAGTACTACTTCCAAACCTTTGGTTCCAAGTACTATTAAATTGGCATTAAAATCTATCTCATGTATTCTGATAGGCACAACTTTGTAAATTTTTCTAACTTTTGTGGTTGAACCAGGTATTTGAACTATCATGACATGCTTCAAGTTGGTTGGGTGAATCTTACTAGTGCATGCAAATTCTTTGGTAACAAACGAGTGCGATGCTCTAGAATCAAACAACACTCTTGCTAAAACTAAGTTCACAGAAAACATACCCAGCACTACATCTGGCGCTTCTTCGGCTTCTTCGGCGTTCATGTGGAAGAGACGACCGTTGTAGTTGTGAGGGTTCCCTGGGGCGAATCTTCTTCCGGGTTGAACACGGCGTTGCTGCTGAGATGGGGTATTCACATTGGCAGTGGCGGCAATATTCTTGGGACACTCATTGGAGTAGTGACCCTTCACTCCACACTCAAATCAAGTAATCTGAGACTTGTCTTTGGCTGCAACAGGCACGACATTGCTTCCAGTCCTAGGGGCAGTATTGTTATTGTTGTTGTTGGACTTGGGCGGTGCATGGTTGAAGTTGTTGGAGTTGCCGGGGTTATTGTTGTGGTTCCCTCCGGTCTTCATATTTCCTCCGCTATGATTGGGGTATCTAGGACGGGACATTGGGGTCTATTGTTCCCCGGGGCTTATCTGGCAGACGGATTGGGGCGGTACTTCTGGTGACTGTTGGATCCACTCTGGTGCATCATTCTGCGCTTGCGATTTTCATTCACTTGGTTGATCTTCCCCTCCATCTGAATGGCAGAGTCGACTAGCTCTTCGAGATCCTCAAAACGGATGTTGACTAGTACCGTTTGCATCTCATCATGCAGTCCGTTCAGGAATCTCTCCTTCTTCTTAGCTTCAGTGTTGATCTCATCAGGTGCATACCTGGCTAGGGACATGAATCTGTCACGGTACTCCACTACAGTCATCCTACCTTTATTTAGCTCTCTGAATTCATCTCTCATTCTGGTGACTAAACCCTGCGGCACATGGGTACGGCTGAACTTGACTTTGAAGGCTTCCCATGTCATCACTTGACCATGGTTCATTGTGCGGGTGTTATTCCACCATGCTCTTGCATCTCATGCCAAATAGTGGGTGGCAAACAGAACTTGCTCATTTGCGTCAACTCCTGCTACTTCTAGGTTATTCTCCATGGTCTGTAACCAATCATCAGCATCCAGCGGGTCTTCAGACTTGCTAAAGATTGGGGGATTGGTATTCTAGAAGTTTTTGAGTTTGGACCCATGATGATCCTGATTTCCATGGCCTTGATTATTGTGGGCCATCTGGGCAATCTGCTGCAAGGTGGCTAGATTGGCTTGGCGCTCTGCCCTACTAGCTTCACGGTCTACAATGAGCGTCTGCAGAATCTGGAGCATTGGGTCCTGCGATGAGCTGCTCCCTCCTTGGTTTCCACGATTCATCTGAAGATTGAGATAGATAATGGGGTAAGAGGGAGAGCTCTAAGGTTTATGGTTTTGGTTTCAAAGCTAAAACTTTGAGTTTGACTCAGGTTTTGCAACTAACTTCTTTTCATTCATTCAAGCAAAGCACACGATACAAACACACACACCACAACGTGAAAGGAAAACAGATGGTTTTAAGAACCATTGTGTAAACTAAGATACAATGGGACCGATACTCCTCACTCCTACGATAGTGCTCTAGTGCATCTACTCATCATCGATGAAGTCAGAGTCGTCATTGTCGGTGTAGAAGTCCATGGCATCATCCTCCAGGTAATCATCATCATTGCTGAGGTACGAGTGAATATCTCCTTGGATGTCTTCACCTTCTTCCTCTTCTTCTTTTGCTGCAAGCTAAGCTTCTTGCTCCTTGATGGTCTTCTCGAGGTCGGCTACGTTCTTGCGAAGACGGTGGATGGTGCGATCCTTCTTTGCGCGTTGACGGCGAAGTGACTGACGATCCTTGACGAGCAGTGAGAAAGTCTGGGCCTTCTAGGTGGCAATGGCAAGGTTGTGGTTGGCGAACTCTCGGGCATTGTCCAATTCCTTCTGTCTATCGTACAACAGGTAATCAAGGTTCTCCACTTGAAGCTTCAACTCCGGGTGACTTGGCATCTCTAGAGGCATTCCCATAGAATCACGCCTTTCATAGTGAGCAAAGCGAGTTCCTTGGATCAAGTTGACATTCTGGGCGCAAAGACGGGCGAGAGCTTCATGCATTGCCCTGGCTAATCCATCTAGCCAGTTGTTCTCTCTCACGGTGAATTGAATCTTCTCAGAAAGTGGTGCTTCCAGCTTGCCTCAAAGATCAACAACTACTAGCCATTGTAAATCTCCTCCTGGGGGACCATTGAGTTGAGCTCCAAAGAATTCCGGATGAGGGCGCTCCAAGTGCTTAGACAGTGCATCAAGATCCCTCTCGAAGATCAGTTGGCCTCGGTTTCCCAACTGGTAGAACTTGCTGTACTGAACTTCCATCTATAAGAATTTAGGATGAGTAAGTTAGTGAAGTGATCAAGTGTGTCAAAAAAATTATGTAGTAATGTAAGAATTTTGAGGAAAATGTATTTTTTTGAGAAAAAGAATCCCAAGGGTATGAGAGGAAATAGGTTTTCATAAATACTCACTTTCTTTGATTTTGAAACTAAGTTTTTGTTCGGACGTCCATTCTAACTAGGGTCTCCTATGGTCAGGATGGCTCTGATACCAACTTGTCAACACCCGGATTTTTAATCTCAGATGCCAGTTATGCCATACATCGCAATCCCATGATTACCATTTTTGCGAGACATAACAGATTGGATATCACAGTACATCATCCATTACAAACCATAATAAGGTCTTACACAAATTAAGGATCTCATGATCCAGTCTTAATACAAACAAGTAGCGGAATAAATAGCGTAGCGGTGGGCTCCATCTTTAGTGTCAAAGGCAATGCTGACGATGAAAGATGATCCTAGTTGTCATAGCCATCCTGCTTTCCTTCTTCCAGATAGCCCTCCTCATAGTATGGCCACGGGAATAGCCAGGGACAAAGCCTTGAGTACTCTTTAAGTACTCACAAACTATCACTAACAAGTAAGGTAGTTCTAGTAGGAATGCTAACTCTAAGTTTATTTATAAGGTTAAGTTTGAAACCTAAGCTGAGTTCAGAAACAAAGAAAGATAAAATAGAGTTCTAAAATGACCTAAGTGGGAACTTAGTTGTCATAGTCACAACTCTATTGTGGTCAAGTCATGTCACAATTCATTTCATAAGTCATTTTGAAAACATCTGACAACGGAACAGTATGGCCACTCCAACTGTCCATAACCGCGGACGCGACTATTCGAATAGTTTGACACTCTGCAGAGGTGGTACACTTTCATCACAAAATTCAATACATCTGTCAGGGATAACCCTAAATCATCATACTTAGTATGTAGATAATCAAACATAACCTTTCCTTTACACACCCTAGTATAAGAACCTCTCCTATGATCTTGGCCTCCCAGCCATGGCCATCTGCCATCCTGGGCACTGCATAGGTGGACAACATTGAGAGGTAGCCTCAGCTTAAACCTCTCCCGCTAGGGAACTCATACTAATGCATATAAACTTCTGGCTAAGCCTTACCCAATTTAGGTATTGTGGTTGTACGGTAAATTTGGAATGGTATCGCATTCGAACCCAACCATCAGTTTTTATAAAGAGCTAAGGCTCATGCCTCAACATTTTCATCATCATAAACCATTTGTGTTTCTCAACACATGTCAAAACATCTCAATAGAATGACTCATCATTCCAAGGTTTTCATAAGTCATTTTCACCAAGTATTCCCATCTAAAGTGATCAAGTTTTTGGTTTAGCTCTAAACTACTAAGTTAAGAGTGTTCACTAATGTGCGATGCTAATCTCAATCTCATGCCATAGAATGACATCTACGTCTAACTAGATAGGCCAAGTTTTATACTCTTTATGCTATCTATAAACAAAATAAAGAACTTTGGTAAAGTAAAAGGAAGTAAAGCTTGTAAGTAAAACTTGGGGTAGGTATAAGTCAAAAGGTATAACCAAAGCATGCCTAAGGCATTTGCTCAAGTTAAGGGAGCAAGTGTTAACTTGCTTAGTTCTAGCTTGCCTTGGTTGGTGTAGTGGTTGAAATTCTGTTCTTCTTCCTCAGGGTAGAATTCCTCCTCTTTGTAGACTTGGTCGGTACTATCGTCTATAAATACATACGGAATACACAATCACCAAACAATACTTAACTAGTCTATTTTAGCACACTAAGGCACACACTTGATGATCTAGTATCATCACATTCATCACAAGGTTTTAATGAACTAGTTTCATTTATTTTATTTGAGAAAAGTAATTTCTACTCATTGAAATTAATTAAGATTTAATATTCTCCAATTAGAATATGGGATCATGTTGACACATGTCATCTCCACATATTATAATACATGGGAATGTGATTTAAATGTTGGATCACCTTTTAATAAGTTTAAGATTAAAAATTAAATGATTTAAAGTGACTAGAAATGCCTATATAGCATTATTTTGGGTACTAGTCCAAAGTCACTGCATGCAGACCTAAATATTATTACATATTCAGATAGGTATGTTCAAATGTGAGTTTTGAGAGTTGGAATCAACTCAAAAGCTATTATGGTTGAATTTTGAAAAATGTTTGAATGTAGAAAAGTCTCTGTCTTGTTATTTTTGCTAGGTGAGATCTCTAACTCTAATTGATGTAAATCCAACGGGCTTGGGTAGATATATTTAAATTATCTTTCCAACAAAATTGGAATCATTCAATTTGGATTTGTAAAACTCCCTGAAATGATTTTTGAACTAAAGGACATAATTGAGTTTAAGCTAAAATTGAAAAAGATTTATTTGAATCTACTGGGTTGCGCGGGAAAGAAATGGGCCGGCCCACTGCGCTCCGCGCAGCGCCCGGGCTGACTTAAGTGACGGCCCCACCTGTCACTGGGACAGGGGATGCCGAACAGGTATCGGGGTATTTCGATCGTAGGATTAGATTTTGGATCAACGGCTCAGAGCCGTCTTCCTCACTAGAACAGGACACGACGGGGAGGAACCCTAGCAAGGTATGTGAGGGTCTAGGGAGGCTTATCGGAGCTCCGGCGAGGGTCGGTGAGGCGGGCAACTGGGCGTGTCGAGGACGGCGGTTCTCCTGGTACCGGCGGCGTCCCTGGAGATGGCTTGGATCAGTGGCGCCCTTCTCCTCCTTCCGCGGCGGTCTCCGACGAAATTGGGGAGCTACGAGCAGCGACTTGCTCTGGTGGGGCTCTGGGAGGTCTCTGAGGTGGAGTGGAGGGAGATAGTGTGAGGAGTTGGTGCCGGGAGGCTTCCTTTTTATAGCGGGGCGAGGGGTGCATCACGACATGGGTGGAGCTCAGCAGGGTCGACGACATAGCGAGCTAAAGGCATGGTCCGGGGGCTAGGACGGTGGGCGGTTCTCTGGCGATCGTCATGGAGGTGCTCGTGCAGTGCAATGTGGTCGGGAGCAGTGAGCGTCGCCGCACGCATGTTAGCTCGGTCGACGACGAATTTCGCAGCGTCCGGCGGCTACGGGGCACAGTCGAGGAAACGGGCATGTCCGTTGGCCTCCTGGGACGCTGGTGATCATGTAGGCTGGCGACGGGAGCGAGACGAGGTCGGGTGGAGCGGGGACAGGCGTGAATGGTGGGTGCGGGCGTCGGCATGGCAGACATAGCCCAGGCATGGCGTTTCCTGTCTCCTCCTCTCTCTATCTCTGAGCTGGGGCTGGCCTGGAGGAGAAAGTTGAGCACGGGCAACATGCCAGACATGGTAGGCGAGGCTGGCGGCGCTTGGGTCGTGCTGTGGACGGTGGGGTTTATCAATGTGCTCGGCCATGGTGGCCATGACCATTTGGTCGTGTGCACAGTGGATGGCCGTGCTGGTACAAGGTAGGGGGTGTACTGGGAGCACTTTGGTTGCAAAATGGGAGATCCATTTGGCCAGAACCCTGCTCACAATAGTGTTTGTGGATTTTGCCAGATTTGTGCACCTAAGGGTTTTGACAAAATGGCCGAAAGAATTCAACTTTGAAATTTTTGAATGAAATTTTTTGAGTGATCTTCACTGTTGCTTGGTAGTCTGTGGTTGTTGGGGATTGTCAAATTGAATTCATTTGAGTGGTTTTTGAAAAAGTGGGATCTAGGTACATACACTTGGTTCCATTTTCAAATGTCATTTAAATTTAGTGTTTAAATGTTTTTGTAAAAATTCAAAGTGGGCCTTGGTAGATCATTACTTATACTAGAAAGGGGTGCACAGAGTTAGAATTGTTTTTGTTTGAATTTGAGTTCTAGGAACACCTAAAATGACCTAGTTGATTAAAATGGCTCAAAAGACCATTTGCATTTATTAATTCTATTTGATTTCTTTTTCTTTGGGTTTTGCTTGGGAATGATCTAGATGATGTGGCATTCATCTTTGAATCATTTTACAACCATTAGAATTAAAAACATGGTAATTCAAAACAATTCCATATTAATGCAACACACATATGCATGCTTAATTGTTTTAATAATAAAAAGTTTTCGTTAAACCTAAATTGGGTGATTTTGATCTTGAAAACTTGGATTAAGGTTTTTGGATGTTACAATATATTGGAGGTATAGTATCATCATAAGCAATAAAATAACAATCTTCCAAAGCTGGGGAACTAAAAAGATCATTTTCATAAAAACTAGCTTCCCCAAGCTTATACTTTTCCATAGCATTAGCAATAATGGTGTCCAAATAATTCATACTAACAATGTTGCTATTAGCATGCAAATAAAGTTCCATAGGTTTTTTAATTTTCTCTTCAAACACTTCATGTCCTAACTCAAGATAAATACTATAAAGCTCTCTAATTTTTGTTGTTGTTTTCCATTAAGCCTAACTAGTGAAAACAAGAAACAAAAAGACAAAATTGCAGAATCTAAAGGAAATAACTTCGAGCACTCACACCGGAGGATGTGAGTACCTTTTACCTTACCTCCTCGGCAATGGCGCCAGAAAATACTTGCTGGCGCGTGGTTGACGTGGGAGCTTCTTCTTCTTCAGTCCCCAGCAACAACACCAGAAAAAAGCTTGATGTCTACGCACTTCTATTCTTGTAGATAGTTGTTGGGCCTCCAAGTGCAGAGGTTTGTAGAACAGCAGCAAGTTTTCCCTTAAGTGGATCACCCAAGGTTTATCGAACTCAGGGAGGAAGTGGTCAAAGGTATCCCCTCTCAAGCAACCCTGCAATCAAGATACAGGAAGTCTCTTGTGTCCCCAACATACCCAATACACTTGTCAGGTGTATAGGTGCACTAGTTCGGCGAAGAGATAGTGACATACAAGTGGTATGGATATAAGACAATGGTGCCAGAAAATACTTTGATGGTGTGGAAGAGACTAAAGGCAAACTGAAATAAAGATAGAAACAAGTAAACATGTAACAGATCTAGTTGCAAACGGTGTTTCAATGCTTAGAGACAAGGCCTAGGGATCATACTTTCACTTGTGAACACTCTCATATAAATATCTTCTCTTTATGATACTACTCTTAACTACTCTCCGGTTGAGCACTCTAATCGATGGTAGGGCTATAACAACACACCTCAAAGTAAGCCTTTCCCATCTAGATAACCCCATACTGTCACCTTGAGCACTAGATGGTTCCAACAAACACCACAATTTCATAGAGACATCCAACTCCAAATATAACTCATAACAAGTATGTGTAATCTCTAGCCTAAGTGCCACCATGGTGTGCATGCTATCACTTTCACACACATGGGGAGAGCCAGAGATCTATTAAAGCACTTGAGTAGCAAGGTAGATCTACTTGATTACAAAGCTCATGATCACAATATGATCATGCATAGAGAGAGAGATGAACACATAGCTACCGGTAGAACCCTTAGCCTCGAGGAAGAACTACTCCCTCATCATCATGGGAATCAGCAACGGCAATGGAGATGGTGGTGGAGATCGATGGAGATGGCTCTGGGGACACTTCCCCGTCCCGGCAGGGTGCCGGAACAAAGATTTTCTATCCCCCAAATCTCCCCTTCGGTGGCAGCGGCGCTACGGAACGTTTTGTGGCTGGAGGCTTGATCTATTTAGGGTTTTTGTCCCGGGAGGCTTCTTATAGGAGAAGAGGCAAGGTCGGTGGGTGGACCAGGGGCCCACACCACTTGGTGGCGCGGCCAGGGCTATCCTGCGCCACCACATGGTGTGGCCAGCCCCTGGCCCCTCTCCGTCTCATCTTCTGGTTCCGTGTCCCCCTCGGTGAAAAACTGTCTTTAGCTTTTGTCCCGTCCAATTCCGATAATATTCATTTTTTGACTTTCCTAGAACCAAAAACAGCAGAAAACAGACAGCTGGCACTGTGGCATCTTGTTAATAGGTTAGTCCCAGAAAATGCATAAAAGTATCTCCAAATTAGACAAAACATAAGAAAGTAGATAAAAACCAAGCATGGAACATCAGAAATTATAGATACGTAACAACGTATCAAGCCTCCGGGTTATCATCCATGGCAATCTCTTCGGGGTTGATTATGGGGTTGCTGTTGGAGTCGAACTGCTCTGGTGGTACTAAATATCCATGTGTGGTCCTTGATCCAGACCTGATGATGACGCACACCTGATGGCGCGTTAGGTAGGTGTTGTTGTTGCAACTGTTAGAGTTGTAGGTGAAACCATCCTTAAGATCGGTGAAATCCATCGAGTCATGTACTGGGTATGGGTCAACCTTCTTGATCCCTAAGTCAATGTCTTTGTCGTGTTCGCAGTTGATGAAGCTTGTCGAGTCCATGGCGTGAAGTGTTGGAGACGATGCTAGCTCACTTTCAGAATCAGAGGAGAGACCGTCATAAAGATCGGCCAAATATCCAAATTCTGTGATGGAGTCGTAGTTTATCATGATGGTTGCTAGGGACGAGTTTGTCCCTCCAGTGGGACCAATGGAAGACGCCAACATTGTGATTGGTGTTGAGACTACTGTCGACGAACCCGAACATATCAGATCCGAGAGGCAGAGCATGTCTAGTGACACGACGCAAAAGTTGAAACTTCCAAGTATCAGATTTATCCCTCGGTCGAGGTTGTTCGGGCGAAGGGTGGGTGGGTGTGGAAGGAAGTCGACGGTGTTGAAACAAATCTGGATGCTCCCGATCATCGATTTGTTGCTTGGTTAAGAGGGAACCGCCAAATTCATGACTCCAACGCCAATATTTCCTAGAGACGATCCCAATTGACAGGGGTAACCTCATCAATGTCCATTGTTATGGACTTGGGTTTCAGGGAAAAGAGGTGTGCTGGTGATTTCGTCATCTTATCAGACAAACAAGGGAGGCAAGATTTACCAAGGTTCAGGCCCTTATAGAGGAAACCCTACTTCCTGCTTGTCTGATCTTTATTGATGGAGAGTACAAAGTCGCTGAGCTGCTAGATGCGATCTAGCTTATAGTAGGTCGCCATGACTAGATTCAGGTGCCCTCCCTGTTGGCTACTCCCATCCTTTATATGAGAGGCTAGGTCTCAGAGTACTACCCGTGTTAGTTTACAGAAAAGGTAACCTTATGATATGTCTTGGGCTTTGCCTTGATTGTCACGGTTGGTTCCTAGGCTTTGGGTGCTTATAGAACCTCTGACTCCTTATTATGTGTCTTATGTGACTTGTCCTAGATCCGTACTAGGTATACTAATAATAGAGACCTGACAGGTCATACCCATGTGTCAACACCCGGATTTTTAATCCCAGATGCCCGTTATGCCATACCTCGCAATCCCAGGATTACCATTTTTGCGAGACATAACGGATTGGATATCACAGTACATCATCCATTACAAACCATACATAAGGTTTACACAAATAAGGATCTTATGATCCAGTCTTTAATACAACAAGCAGCGGAAATAAAAGATAGCGTAGCGGTGGGGTCCATCTTCAGGGGCACAGGCAATGCTGACGAAGGCAGATAGTCCTAGTTATCATAGACGTCCTGCTGACCATCATCTTGATAATCTCCTTCATAGTCTGGCCATGATAATAGCCAGGGACAAAAGCCATGAGTACTCTTTAAGTACTCGTAAACTACTAATAATAAGGAGTATAATTCTAAGTTAAAGTGTTGAATCTAATTTAACTATCACATTAAGTTTGAAACCTAACCTGAGTTCAGAAGCAAAGAAAGATAAAATAAGGTTCTAGAATCACGTAAGTTGGGAAGCTATTATCATCAACACAACCCTGTTGTGGTCAAGTCAAAGTTCATCATTCGTTTCAAGTTATTTAGAAAACATCTGACAACGAAACAGTATGGCCATTCCAACTGTCCATAACCGCGAACGCGGCTATTCGAATAGTTTGACACTCTGCAGAGGTGGTACACTTTCACCACAAGATTCGATACATCTGTCAGGGATAACCCTGAATCATCATACTTAGTATGCAGATAATCAAACATAACCTTCCCTTTACACACCCTAGTACAAGCACCTCTCCTATGAGTATGGCCTCCCAACCATGACCATCAGTCGTCTTGGGCACTGCATAGGTGGACAACATTGAGAGGTAGCCTCAGCTCAAACCTCTCCCGTGAGGGAACTAATACTAATGCATATAAATTTCCAGCTAAGCCTTACCCAATTCAGGTAATGTGGTTGTACGGTAAATTTGGAATGGTATCGCATCCGAATCCAACCATCAATTTTATAAAAAGGTTAAGGCTCATGCCTCATCATTTTCATCATCATAAAACAGTTGTGTCTCTCAACACATGTCAAAACATCTCAATAGAATGACTCATCATTCCAAGGTTTTCACAATTCATTTTCACCAAGTGTTCCCATCTAGAGTGACTCACGTTTTTGATCTATTCTAAAATACTAAGTTAAGAGTGTTCACTAAGGTGGAAAGATGGGATCAATCTCATGCCATAGAATGACATCTAAAGGTTTCTGAGTAGGTCAAGTTTTATACTTTTTATGCTACCTTCAAAACAAGTAAAGAACTTTGTATAACCTAAGGGGGTAAAACTTGTAGGTAAGACTTGGGGTACTAATAGTCAAAGGGGTGTGATCAAAGCATGCTTAAGGCATCTTTGCTCAACCATCTAGTTTAATTCTAGCTTGCTAATAATAGCTTGCCTTGGTTGGTGCAGTGGTTGAAGTTTTCTTCTTCTTCTTCTTGGTAGAACTCCTCCTTCTCGAAAGCTTGGGCGGTACTAGCGTCTATAAATACATAGGGAGTAGACAATCACCAAACAATACTTAACTAGGCTAAGTAGCATTCTAAAACACACAATTGATGATCTATTATCATCACAAGCATCACAAGTTTAATTCAATAGTTTCAACCTTTTTATTTTAGAAAAGTAATTTCTACTCATTGAAATATTAACTAAAATTTAATATTCACCACCAAAATATGGGATCATGTGGACACATGTCCTCACCACATATTCTAACATGTGGGAATGAGATTTAAAGGTTGGATCAATATTACTTTAGTTTAAGTTTATTATTTAATGATTTAAAGTGACTAGAAATGCCTATATAGCATTATTTTGGTACTAGTCCAAAGTCACTGCATGTAAACCTTAATATTATTACATATCTAGATAGATATGATGAAATGTGATTTTTGAGAGTTGGAATCAACTCAAAAGCTAACTTGGTTGATTTTATAAAAATGTTGCAAGTTGCAAAAGCTTCTGTCTTCTTATTTTTATTAGGAGAGATCTATAACTCTAATTGAATTAAATCCAACGGGCCTGTATAGATCATTTTAATACCTTTCAGACAAAATTGGTTTCATACAATTTGGATTTATAAAACTCTCTGAATTGAATTTTGAAAAAGGGGACAGAAACTAGATTTAACTAAAAAGGAAAAACCAGATTTGAATCTATGGGCTAGCGCGGGAAAAGGAATGGGCCGGCCCAGTGGCGCTCCGCGGCGCGGGGCTCAGCTGACAGGGGGGTCCCGCTTGTCAGCGGCACTTAACACGCGAAACGGTACGCGCGCTATGGGCCGTAATATTAGAAGCGAGATCAACGACTGAGGGTCGTCGTCGACGACGAACAGGTCGTCGGCGATCTTGAACCCTAGCGACTCGGTGGGGGTCTACTGGGGGCGTACCAGGGCTCCAGCAGGGTCGGCGAGGCGGGCAAACAAAGTGGAAGACGACGACGAGGTGAGGCGTGGTCGCGGTGGAGCTTGGGGTGGTCGCAATCAGCGACGCCCTTCTCCTCCAGAGGCGGCGGCTCCGGCTCCAATTCCGGCGAGCTGCTGCTCCAGCTGCTCCGGCTAAAGGTGGGTGAGGTTCAGAGAGGTGAGGGGAGTGGAATGGTGTGGAGAAGAAAGGCTGGGGAGGGCTCCTTTCATAGGCTCGACGGTGAGACCGAGCGGGATGGGTGGTCGACGGTGGCGACATGGCTACGGCGAGGTAGAGGCATCTTTTGGGGATGGCGATCGATGGGCGATTCCCTGGCGGTGATCTAGGACTTAAATGCGGCCGTAGGGGTGGTGGCACGCGGTCTAGGCGAGGTGGCGCTCTGAGAGGCAGAGGTGGCGGTGTCCACGGCGAGCAGTGGATGTGAGGCTTTGGGCGGCGAACGGGGATGTCTGGGGTGTTCCCTGTGTCATGGTGGAGCAGTAGGCGCGGGCTGCGGTCGAGCGATGGCTTGTGCACGTGGGGACAGGGCGTGCTCTGGGGGCGGCACTGGCATAGTGTTGGCTACCTCCTAGACATGGAGAGAGAGGGGGAGGTGGTCGACTGGGGTGAGGGCAAGGTTGGCCGGCGAGTTGGTGCTCGGCATGGCTTGGCCTTTCCACTAGGGTGTAGGGGTTGGGGTGGTAATGGCATGGTTTGATCAAGTGGAGACAAAGGGAGTGTTTTATGGTCAATTGGGTGGCAAAACCCTGTAGAAACAGTGAGCTAGCTAATTGTGTTTGATTCTGCCTGCCATGTGTTTGATGAAATGGCTGCAAGAGAAAAAGTTTTGAATTTTGAGTTCAATTTTTTTGAGTGATCTCCACTAGTGATAGGTAGTCTCTGGTTGCAAGGGTTTTGAAAGTGGAGCTCAAATAGATGGTTTTTGAAATAGGGGTGATCTATGCATATGCATTAGATTCAATTTTAAACTATCATTTAAAATAGTTAACAGAATGTTTTTAGCAGATCAAAAGGTGGGCCTTGGTACCTCATTATGTGTACTAGCAAGGGGTGCAAAGATCAAGAATTGTTTCTGTTAAGAATTGAGTACTAGGAATAGCCAAAGTAAGCAAGAGAGTTAAATTTGCCAAAATGACCATTCCTTCATTTTAATTCTTTTTTATTTGATTTTCTTTAAGAAAAGTTTGGGAATGATGCAGATGAGGTTTAAATCACCTAAGAAAATTTTTACAAGCATTGGATCAATCAATCATGGCAGTTCAAACAGCTCCTATTTTAAATGCACACACATATGAATGCTTTCATTTTAAATTTGGAAAAGTTTTTGTTAACCCTATTTTTGGATGATTTGATCTTGATAAGCTTGGATTAAAGTTTTGGGATGTTACAAACCTTCCCCCCTTAAACAAAATCTCGTCCCGAGATTTACAAAGAAAACTAGGAACTAAAGAGATCTAGGAACTCTGTTCTAATGTAATCTTCGCGCTCCCAAGTAGCTTCCTCCTCTGTATGGTTGCTCCACTGAATCTTGAGAAACTTGATACTCCTGGTCCTGGTGGTTCTGTAGGCTTCTTCTAAGATACGGATGGGTACTTCCCGATAGGTCAGGTCATTGTTGATTTCCACAGCTCTGTGATCGATGTTCTTGAAAACTTCAGTCTTCTCAGGCACTTCCAAGCATTTGCGAAGTAACGAGATATGGAACACATTGTGGATGGCTGACATCTCTTCAGGCAGTTACAGTTGATACGATACTTCTCCTCGGCGGTTCAGAATCTTGAAAGGTCCGATATATCTGGGAGCTAACTTTCCCTTCAGACTAAAGCGTTGAGTTCCCTTCAATGGTGAAACCTTGATATATACGAAATCTCCGACATTGAAAGTCAGGTCTCTCCTTCTCTTGTTAGCATATCTCTTCTGTCTGGATTGGGCGGTCTTGAGGTGCTCACGGACTTTGTGAACTTTCTCTTCTGCTTCTCGGAGAATGTCGGGTCCAAAGATCTGACTCTCTCCTACTTGCGACCAATTCAAAAGGGTACGACACTTTCTTCCATATAGGAATTCAAATGGCGCCATCTGCACTAGCCTGATAATTGTTGTTATATGAGAATTCTGCGAAAGGCAGGCAGTCTTCCCATTTTGATCCGTATTCCAACACACAAGCTCTAAGCATATCCTCTAAGATCTGATTGACTCTCTCAGTTTGTCCATCTGTTTGCGGGTGATAAGCGGTACTGAAGTTCGACTTGGTTCCTAAACCTTCCTGAACTTTCTGCCAAAATCTTGAAGTAATCTGGGTTCCTCGATCTGAGACGATGGTCTTGGCGGTTCCATGCAGACTAACAATCCTAGCAATGTATAGCTCTGCTAGTTTTGCACTCTGGTAGGTTGTCTTGACAGGTATGAAGTGGGCTACCTTGGACAGTCTATCAACGATGACCCAGATTGAGTCATTTCCCCTACTAGAAGTAGGTAAACCGGTGATAAAGTCCATTCCGACAAAATCCCATTTCCATTCCGGAATCTGCAATGGTTGCAACAGTCCTGCAGGTCTCTGATGCTCTGCTTTGACTCTTTGACAGATGTCACATTTGGCGATGCAGCTTCCGATCTCTCTTTTCATCTTGTGCCACCAAAATTGCTCTTTCAAATCCTGATACAACTTCGTTCCTCCGGGGTGGATAGAATAAAGAGTATCATGAGCTTCCTTCATGATAACTTCCTTCAGCTCCGAATCTGCTAGAACACGGATACGTCCTTTGTACCACAGTACACCTTCTTCGTCTTCGGTAAATCCAGGTACCTTTCCTGTACCAATACGACGTTTGATTTCGTCGATACTTTCATTTCCCTTCTGGGCTTCCTTGATTTGGCTAATCAAAGTGGGTTGAAGTTCAATGCTAGCTAGGAATCCTTTGCTAACTAAATCAGTACTGAACTACTCCAACTCCTCATACAAACTTGGTTGCTTCTCTTTGATCATGGTGTTAAGCCTACACGGAAATCTGCTAAGAGCATCCGCTACCACATTGGCTTTGCCGGGGTGATAGTGAATGTCAAGGTCATAATCTTTGATTAACTCTATACATCTTCGTTGCCTCATATTTAGCTCCTTCTGGGTGAAGATATACTTCAAGCTCTTATGATCTGAGTAAATCTCACAGCGATTACCCATCAAATAATGACGCCATGTCTTCAACGCTAGAACCACGACTGCTATCTCAAGATCATGAGTCGGATAGTTCTGCTCATGCTGCTTCAGTTGTCGAGACAGATACGCGATGACTTTGCCTTCTTGCATCAATACACATCCTAGGCCAATCTTGGATGCATCACAATACACATCAAACGGCTTCTTGATGTCTGGCATGATCAAAATTGGGGCTGATATCAATCTCTCCTTCAGCTCTTGGAAACTGGCTTCACACTTGTCTGTCCATTCAAACTTCTTGTCCTTCTTCAACAATTGGGTCATTGGTCGGGCTATGCTCAAGAATCCTTCTACGAACGTGTGGTAATATCCCGCTAATCTGAGAAATGAACGAACTTGGGTTTGATTGGTTGGGGCTTCCCATTCTTCGACATCTTTGATCTTGGTGGGATCAACAGAGACTCCTCCGGCAGACACAATATGTCCTAGGAATCCTACTTCTTTCAGCCAAAACTCACACTTGCTGAACTTGGCATATAACTGATGCTCTCTCAGGGTTTCTAGGATGATTCTCAGATGTTGCTCATGCTCTTCTTCTGACTTGGAGTAGATAAGGATGTCGTCGATAAACACAACTACAAACTTATCTAGGAAATTCATAAAGATCTTATTCATGAGATTCATGAAATAAGCAGGGGCATTGGTTAATCCAAAAGACATAACCTTATACTCGTATAAACCATAGCGAGTAGTAAAGGCGGTCTTCGGAATATCCGTTGCACAAATCTTAAGCTGGTGATAACCAGTCCTAAGATCAATCTTTGAGAATACCTGAGCTCCAGTCAACTGATAAAATAGATCCTCTATCTTTGGCAAAGGGTACTTGTTCTTGATGGTGACGTCATTCAACTTTCTATAATCTGTACACAGACGGTTGCCTCCATCTTTCTTGTCGACGAATAACACTGGTGATCTCCATGGCGATGCGCTTGGCTGAATCAAGCCTGTTGCTAACATGGCATCCAACTGCTTCTTCAGTTCCACTAACTCTGAGGGGTTCATGGTATAGGGTCTCTGGGCTATAGGTCCGGTTCCAGGGATTAGTTCAATAATGAACTCAATATCCCTATCCGGGGGCATACCTGGCAATTCATCTGGGAATACATCGGGGTATTCACAGACTACTCTGACTTGGTCAATGGTGGGCAGGGCTACACTCTTGTTGCACTTGAATTGACGGGGTAAGGTTTCGGAGATATGCTCTACTGTTACTCCAGAACTACTGGTCATGGTGATGGCTTTCTTAGCACAGTCTATCAGTCCTTTATGCCTTGACATCCAGTCCATACCTAGTACTACTTCCAATCCTTTGGTTCTAAGTACAATTAGGTTGGCATGAAAATCTATCCCACGTATTCTGATAGGTACAACTTTGCAAATGTTGAACCGGGAATTTGAACTATCATGACATGCTTCAGGTTGGTTGGGAGAATCTTACTAGTGCATACAAATTCTTCGGTGACAAATGAATGCGATGCTCCAGAATCAAACAATACTCTTGCTAAAACTGAGTTGAAAGAAAACATACCCAGCACTACATCTGGCGCTTCCTGGGCTTCTTCTGTGTTCATGTGGAAGAGACGACCGTTGCGGTTGTGCAGGTTCCCTGGGGCAAATCTCCTTCCTGGTTGAACACGATGCTGCTGCTGAGCTGGGGCATTCACAGGGGCATTGGCGGCAGTCTTCTTGGGGCACTCATTGGAGTAGTGACCCTTCACTCCACACTCGAAACAAGTGATCTGGGACTTGTCCTTGACTGCGACAGGTACATCATTGCTGCCAGTTCTGGGTGCAGTGTTGTTGTTGTTGCTCTTGGGAGGGGCACGGTTGAAATTGTTGGCATTGCCAGAGTTGTGATTGTTTCCTCTGGACTTCACATTGCCCCCACTACGGTTGGGGTAGCTTGGGCGAGAATTTGGGGGTCGGTTGTTCCTTGCTGCATATCCTGGTGAGGGGTTAGGACGGTACTTCTGGTGACTACTGGATCCAGACTGCTGCATCATACGGCGCTTGCGGTTGTCGTTTGCCTGGTTAATCTTCCCTTCCATCTGAATGGCAGAGTCAACTAGCTCTTCGAGATCATCAAAACGGATGTTGACGAGGACAGTCTGCATCTCATCATGCAGTCCGTTTAAGAATCTCTCCTTCTTCTTGGCCTCCGTGTTGATCTCATCCGGTGCATATCTGGCAAGTGACAAGAATCTGTCACGGTATTCCACCACAGTCATTCTTCCTTGCTTCAATTCGCGGAATTCATCTCTCATCCTGTTGACAAGACCTTGCGGCACGTGGGTGCGGCTGAACTTGACCTTGAATGCTTCCTAGGTCATCACCTGGCCATGGTTCATATTGCAGATGCTATTCCACCAAGCTCTTGCATCTCCCGCCAGATAGTGGGTGGCGAAGAGAACTTTCTCATTCTCATCAACTCTGGCAACCTCTAAGTTGTTTTCCATGGTCTGTAACTAGTCATCGGCATCTAATGGGTTTTCAGATTGGTTAAAGATTGGGGGATTGGTGTTCTGAAAGTTTTTGAGTTTGGATCCTTGGTGATCCTGATTTCCATGTCCTTGGTTGTTGAGAGCCATTTGGGCGATCTGCTGCAATGTTGCTAAGTTGGCTTGACGCTCGGCCCTGCTTGCTTCACGGTCCGCGATGAGATTCTGCAAGATCTGCAGCATTGGGTCCTGTGACGAGCTGCTCCCTCCTTGGTTTCCACGAGTCATCTGGAGATTGAGATAGATATAGGGGTAAGAGGGAAATTCTAAGGTTCATGTTTTGGGGTTTTCAAAGCTAAAACTTTGAGTTAAACTCAGGTTTTTCAACTAACTTCTTTTTCATTCATGCAAGCAAGCACACGATACAACACACACCACAACAAGCAAAGGGGAAAACAGATGGTTTGAAGAACCATTCTGCAAGCTACGATACAATGCGATGCTACATCTCATGCTACAATAGTGCTCTAGTGCATCTATTCATCGTCGATGAAGTCGGAGTCTTCGTCATCAGTGTAGAAGTTCACAGCATCCTCCTCCAGAAAGTCATCATCGTTGCTGAGGTAAGAATCCATATCTCCCTGGATGTCTTCACCCTCATCATCTTCTTCCTTGGCGGCAAGCTGAGCTTTCTGCTCCTTGACGGTCTTCTCGAGGTCGGCCACCTTCTTGCGAAGACGGGCGATGGTGCGATCCTTCTTTGCACGCTGGCAACAAAGAGACTGGCGATCTTGGACGAGCAGTGCGAAAGTCTAGGCCTTCTGGTCGGCGATGGCATGGTTCTGGTTGGTTAACTCTCTGGCATTGTCTAGTTCCTGTTGTCTGTCATGAAGCAAGAAATCAAGGTTCTCCACTTGACGCCTCAACTCTGGGTGACTTGGCATCTCCATCGGCATTCCCATGAAGTCACGTCTTGCATAGTGGGCAAAACGGGTTCCTTGAATCTTGTTGACGCCGAGGGCACATAGACGTGCGAGAGCTTCATGCATTGCCCTGGCTAATCCATCTATCCAGTTGTTCTCTCTCATGGAGAACTGAATTCTCTCGGAAATTGGTGATTCGATGCTTCCCCAAAGATCCGCGGTGACTAGCCATTCCAACTGTCCATAACCGCGAACGCGGCTATTCAAATAGTTTGACACTCTGCAGAGGTGGTACACTTTCACCACAAGATTCGATACATCTGTCAGGGATAACCCTGAATCATCATACTTAGTATGCAGATAATCAAACATAACCTTCCCTTTACACACCCTAGTACAAGCACCTCTCCTATGAGTATGGCCTCCCAACCATGACCATCAGTCGTCTTGGGCACTGCATAGGTGGACAACATTGAGAGGTAGCCTCAGCTCAAACCTCTCCCGTGAGGGAACTAATACTAATGCATATAAATTTCCAGCTAAGCCTTACCCAATTCAGGTAATGTGGTTGTACGGTAAATTTAGAATGGTATCGCATCCGAATCCAACCATCAGTTTTATAAAAAGGTTAAGGCTCATGCCTCATCATTTTCATCATCATAAACCAGTTGTGTCTCTCAACACATGTCAAAACATCTCAATAGAATGACTCATCATTCCAAGGTTTTCACAATTCATTTTCACCAAGTGTTCCCATCTAGAGTGACTCACGTTTTTGATCTATTCTAGAATACTAAGTTAAGAGTGTTCACTAAGGTGGAAAGATGGGATCAATCTCATGCCATAGAATGACATCTAAAGGTTTCTAAGTAGGTCAAGTTTTATACTTTTTATGTTACCTTCAAAACAAGTAAAGAACTTTGTATAACCTAAGGGGGGTAAAACTTGTAGGTAAGACTTGGGGTACTAATAGTCAAAGGGGTGTGATCAAATCATGCTTAAGGCATCTTTGCTAAACCATCTAGTTTAATTCTAGCTTGCTAACAATAGCTTGCCTTGGTTGGTGCAGTGGTTGAAGTTTTCTTCTTCTTCTTCTTCTTGGTAGAACTCCTCCTCCTCGAAAGCTTGGTCGGTACTAGCGTCTATAAATACATAGGGAGTAGACAATCACCAAACAATACTTAACTAGGCTAAGTAGCATTCTAAAACACACAATTGATGATCTATTATCATCACAAGCATCACAAGTTTAATTCAATAGTTTCAACCTTTTTATTTTAGAAAAGTAATTTCTACTCATTGAAATATTAACTAAAATTTAATATTCACCACCAAAATATGGGATCATGTGGACACATGTCCTCACCACATATTCTAACATGTGGGAATGAGATTTAAAGGTTGGATCAATATTACTTTAGTTTAAGTTTATTATTTAATGATTTAAAGTGACTAGAAATGCCTATATAGCATTATTTTGGTACTAGTCCAAAGTCACTGCATGTAAACCTTAATATTATTACATATTTAGATAGATATGATGAAATGTGATTTTTGAGAGTTGGAATCAACTCAAAAGCTAACTTGGTTGATTTTATAAAAATGTTGCAAGTTGCAAAAGCTTCTGTCTTCTTATTTTTATTAGGAGAGATCTATAACTCTAATTGAATTAAATCCAACGGGCTTGTATAGATCATTTTAATACCTTCCAGACAAAATTGGTTTCATACAATTTGGATTTATAAAACTCTCTGAATTAAATTTTGAAAAAGGGGACAGAAACTAGATTTAACTAAAAAGGAAAAAAACAGATTTGAATCTATGGGCTAGCGCGGGAAAAGGAATGGGCTGGCCCAGTGGCGCTCCGCGGTGCGGGGCTCAGCTGACAGGGGGGTCCCGCTTGTCAGCGGCACTTAACACGCGAAACGGTACACGCGTTGTAGGCCGTAAGATTAGAAGCGAGATTAACGGCTGAGGGTCGTCATCGACGACGAACAGGTCGCCGGCGAGCTCGAACCCTAGCGGCTCGGTGGGGGTCTACTGGGGGCGTACCAGGGCTCCAGCGGGGTCGGCGAGGCGTGGTCACGGTGGAGCTTGGGGTGGTCGCAATCAGTGGCGCCCTTCTCCTCTAGAGGCGGCGGATCCGGCTCCAATTCCGTCGAGCTGCTGCTCCAGCTGCTCCGGCTAAAGGTGGGTGAGGTTCAGAGAGGTGAGGGGAGTGGAATGTTGTGGAGAAGAAAGGCTGGGGAGGGCTCCTTTTATAGGCTCGACGGTGAGACCGAGCGGGATGGGCGGTCGACTGTGGCGACATGGCTACGGCGAGGTAGAGGCATGGCTGGGGATGGCGATCGATGGGCGGTTCCCTGGCGGTGCTCTAGGACTTAAATGCGGCCGTAGGGGCGGTGGCACGCAGTCTGGGCGAGGTGGCGCTCTGAGAGGCAGAGGCGGCGGTATCCACGGCGAGCGGTGGCTGTGAGGCTTTGGGCGGCGGACGGGGATGTCTGGGGTGTTCCCTGTGTCGTGGCGGAGCGGTAGGCGCGGGCTGCGGTCGAGCGGTGGCTTGTGCACGCGGGGACAGGCCATGCTCTGGGGGCAGCACTGGCATGGTGCGGTGGCACTGGGCGCGGTTTGTGCTCGGTGGTCCACTGCTGCTCTGGGCTCGGGCAAGGGACAAAGAGGGGCGGTGAGGTGTTGGATACCTCCTAGACATGGAGAGAGAGGGGGAGGTGGTCAGCTGGGGTGAGCGCAAGGTTGGCTGCCGAGTTGGTGCTCGGCATGGCTTGGCCTTTCCACTAGGGTGTAGGGGTTGGGGTGGTAATGGTATGGTTTGATCAATTGGAGACAGAGTGAGTGTTTTGTGGTCAATTGGGTGGCAAAACCCTGTAGAAACAGTGAGCTAGCTAATTGTGTTTGATTCTGCCTGCCATGTGTTTGATGAAATGGCCGCAAGAGAAAAAGTTTTGAATTTTGAGTTCAAATTTTTTGAGTGATCTCCACTAGTGATAAGTAGTCTCTGGTTGCAAGGGTTTTGAAAGTGGAGCTCAAATAGATGGTTTTTGAAATAGGGGTGATCTATGCATATGCATTAGATTCAATTTTAAACTGTCATTTAAAATAGTTAACAGAATGTTTTTAGCAGATCAAAAGGTGGGCCTTGGTACCTCATTATGTGTACTAGCAAGGGGTGCAAAGATCAAGAATTGTTTCTGTTAAGAATTGAGTACTAGGAATAGCCAAAGTAGGCATGAGAGTTAAATTTGCCAAAATGACCATTCCTTCATTTTAATTCTTTTTTATTTGATTTTCTTTAAGAAAAGTTTGGAAATGATGTAGATGAGGTTTAAATCACCTAAGAAACATTTTACAAGCATTGGATCAATCAATCATGGCAGTTCAAACAACTCCTATTTTAAATGCACACACATATGAATGCTTTCATTTTAAATTTGAAAAAGTTTTTATTAACCCTACTTTAGATGATTTGATCTTGATAAGCTTGGATTAAAGTTTTGGGATGTTACACCATGTCAGCATGCAACTACAAACTAAGTTTGAACATAAACTGACGTGCACAAGACAGTTGCATGCAGAGAGTTATAGTGCCCAATCGATAATTGAGCATGCAACTAAAAATGAAGTTGAACATAAACTAAAGTGGACAAGATAGTTTCATCAAGATAGTTATACTCCCTCTGTTTCAAACTATAAGATGTTTTAGCTTTGTGAATGGAGTGTATCTAGACTCCTTTTAATGCCATTCACAAAGCTAAAACATCTTATATTTTGAAACGGAGGGAGTAGTTACCAAATATGCTAAAGCATGCAGGAAAGAACTATGTTGGAACAAGTGCAGTGCACAAGAACCCAGTTGCATGAAGATAGTTATATTGCCCAACTCGATTGGGCAATGTACTAGATCATGCTCTGGTTGGGCAATGTACCTAGACTAGATAATATGCTAAACAATCATTCCCACATGAGGAAGTGCACATGAATATTGTTGCATGGATGACAATGTACTGCAGCAACTACTCGAGCTATGTTAACCTGGTACATGATCATTCCCAAATTGGGAAAATCCGGTAGTTCAAATCCGAAATCGAGGAATGCATGAGCACTAATCCCCAATCGAGCAAATTCTAGACGGTAGAGGATGCCTAACTTGGCCGATATATACCCAAAGTCGCTAATCGGATCCTTATTTGTGGTTCGATTTTGGAAAATCAAATCGGAGAAACCCTAACCACTAATCAAATCTGCGAGGTAGGGTGACTTATAGTGGCCATCAGGGCCTCCGTCGTTGAAGATGGAGCAGCAGAAGTCGGTGCCGGAGCCGAAGAAGAAGGTCCGGGCATGTGGGTACCCGCACTCGCCACGGGTGGAAAAACCCTCGCCAAACCCTTGAGGGTTAGTCTACCGCATGCAGACGCGTTCTTGTAGCCATACCGCTAGCAGATGCGATCTTGCATGTCGCCGTTGCCACCACCAATCAGGGGCGGGCCTAGCTTGTAAGCCTTGTATCAAGGGTATTTAGCTAGTTTTGCAGAACTTTTAAATTATATGGTAGAGCCCTATGTTTTAGTCCGTTTGTATAGAAAACTGATTGAAATTCTATCACAAGTACACATAGGAGTAGTTGGTTAGGTCAAATGCTTACAAGCCTCTTGATCACAAGATCAAGTGTTGCTCCCTGCACTATTTTTTGTTGTTTTTTGTTCTATTTTTACTATGAATACCCAATATGAAATTTCCGAGCCCGCCACTACCGCCAACGGAGCTGATGCGGCGGCCGCCGTGGCCGTTGCCGCCCGTGTTGCACGAGGCATCCTGCAGACGGGGGAGGAAGCCTTGAGCCACCTCGCCGGCGGCGGCTATCCTCTCCACTTGGGCTGCAACCCACTGCTATTGCGCCATCTTTTCGCCGATGCGGATGAGCTAGAGCGGAAGGAGAGGGAGAGAGGTGCGACGGCCATATAGAACAATGCGGAACTAGGGGTGTGGGGAGTGGAGTGGACGGTGAGAGGAGTGGAGCGAAAACATAAGCGGTACCGTTCCGTCTCCCGTCCTTCCCAACGCGTGCAGCTGAGAGACTCGTTGCACCCTTGTGTTTTTTTTACGGGAACGGCAGGCGTTCTGCTTTTGCATTATAGAAGAGGGAAAAACATCCCAAGAATTACAGAGGTGTGAAACAAAAAAATAACAAAAGAGTATATCCCACAATAACAACCTGTGGGGTGAACCGTATCAAAAATTGCCGAACACTGCTAGGTCGTACTCTGTCCTCGGGCCATACTAAGAAGCTCGACATCTGCCATGATCAGTTGTGCCACTGCTGTGGCGGGAAGGGTTTTGTCCTCAAAAATGTGTCGTCCTCGTTCCTTCCACAGATGCCAGATGATGTATATGGAGACAGTGATATCAGCCTTCTTCTGTGCATTCCATTTACCTCTGCCTGCTTTTGTCCACCAGCCGTTTATAGTGGTAGAAGATTGAGCAACACTAAATGCTCTTGGGTATGAGTTTTGAAAAAGAGCCCAAACCACCTTGGCGAAATTGCAACTCAGGGCGAGGTGGGCAGCAGTCTCAAATTGTTGATTGCATAAACAGCAACAATCATCATGTGGTAGTCCTCGTGCTTGTAATCTCTCTGCAGTCCGGTTTCTGTTTCGCAACAGAAGCCAAAAAAAGAATTTGACTTTTCCTTCTGCATTTATTTTTCAAACTTGTTCCAGTTGTGGTTGCAGAATACGCCCATTGAACTGTGCTTCATAGGCCGACATGGCGGTGTACTTGCCATTTGCAGTCAGGTTCCATTTGATACTATCACCGTCAGCCGTTAGGGCAACGTGCTGAATCAAATTCCAAAGTTGCACAAACTGGTCAATATGCTCTACAAAACTCGGTCTCTACAGACCTTTCATCCATCTTCCATTCGTGAGGGCCTCTTTTACGGTCAGTTTCTTGCGAGCTGCCATGGAGAAGCACAGCGGCGCGATCTGCTTAGGAGCGGCCCCGTCCAGCCATTGATCTGTCCAAAGCACCGTTGTCTCACTGTTTCCGATGGAGATGGAAGTGCAGGCCGCAAACATGTCACGGTCAGTGTCGTCGCATGGCGTTTCCATCCCTTTCCACGGCCTAGCATTAGCATCCCATTTATACCACTCCCACCTCAGACGTAATGCTCTGTTGTAAGCCTCTATGTCCTTGATGCCAAGACCACCGAACTTCGTGGGAGCACAAATCGTCCTCCAACTGACTAGGCACTTGCCTCCATTTGCTTCCTCGTCTGGTGTCCATAAAAAACTACGTCGAATCTTGTCAAGTTCTTTGATCATCCAATTTTCAGGCTTGAAAACAGTGAGGAAGTAGGTCGTCGTTGCAGTTAGAACATTGTTAATTAGCGTGAAGCGACCTTTTCTTGTCATCATCTTGCCCTTCCATCCTTTCATTCTGCCTAGCGCCCGATCAAGCAGTGGCTGTACCTCGATTTTCTTTGGCTTTCTGAATCCTAGAGGCATACCAAGATAGCTACAGGGAAGAGTACTAGCTGCCCCTCCAAAATCTTGAAGAACCCTCTCCAAATCGACAGCAGAGCAGGCAATTGGGTATGCCACACACTTATCCAGGTTAGTGCCAAGCCCCGAAGCATCCCAAAAAGCTTCAGGATATGTTGAACTGCAATAACATCAATAGAGGATGGATTGATGAACAGGGCAGCATCATCGGCGTAGAAGCTTGCACGCAATCCGGCAGATTTTAGCCTCAGGGTAGATAGAACATTTAACGGTGTTGCTTGGCTGAACAGGCATTGAAGCGGCTCCATGGCGAGAATAAAAAAGCATTGGCGATAGAGGATCGCCTTGGCGTACCCATCTCCTGTGAAAGAATGGACTGCCGAGACAGCCATTTAGGAGAACCCTGGTGTGAAAACGGTCGATTTCAGCCTTTTTCAGCGAGACCAACTTTTGGACTGGTTTAAGTTTCGTGCGGTGCCGATGACCGCATGCGACCTGGCGGATCAAATGAGTTTTTTCTTGCCGCCGATATGAGAAGCGGTCTCGTGGGCAATCAAAAGGAGGAGAGAGCGCGGCTAGCTCTATCTAGCAAAGCTATTTACGGCCGGGGTAAATTCTCGGTGGGTTTTGTCGTGACGGGGAGGCAGGAGGAACCTGTGCGGCGTACCGCGTACTTACTTCGCCGTGCACGCACTCTGAACCCCTGATTCCCCTGTCGCTGCTGTTACTGTGGACATAATTCATTGGCCGGCAGCGCCATCTTATCTACTAGCAGTACTACTACTCACGGTGAATCTGTGATCTCTTTTACTGCCTGCATCCGCGCCTGCGTTTCTGGGGCCCCTGGGCCTGGATTCTTTGCATGGTTGGGTTAAAAGCTCTGCGTTTGGCAAATTTATTTAGTAACAAGCAACCCTTGATTCCCCCAAATTCCCCCAAAGAATGAAAGAGATCTGGTGATGGATGGATTCGGAAGGAAAGCGTGTTTGGACCGGGGGCAGTTATAGCGCGTACGGGCGGCCAGCTAATGGTGTTTACTAGTGCGCTTTTAAGGGAAAAGCTCGATCCGAAACGAAACAGCTATTTTTCAGATTAGTGACTCGCTTAGTTGAACTTTTTCTTTTCTTTTCTTTTCCGATCGGCTGCTAGGTACGTGGTGGCCAATCAAGGAGCATGGCGGGAACCGCGAGCACTCTGATATGCATGGCGCGGCGGTGGTCCTCCATGTGTGGCCGCCACCCGCACCGAGTCCCAACGCCACGATCCACCGATCCGGACGCAGCCGCGCGCGGGGGAACCGGTGCCGGTGCCGGTGCCGGGGAGATCGACCGAGACACGATCGAGGAATTCGGTTTCGCGCGCAGGAGAAGTATATCTACCAACCCAAGGCCGGCCGGTCGGTCTGCGCGCGGGCTTACCCTCACCGTGCCCGCCGTAACTTTCTAACCAACTTCTGGCAAATCTGTCTTCCCTGCGAACGCAAGCAAAGCTAGCGTGGTGTGTACGTGGTCGAACCGAACGCTCCTAGTAGTACCGCAGTAGCAGTTGTTGTCTCTCTGCTGCATGCGGTGCGCCCAGCTCACGCTCAGAGGAAGAGGAGGAGGAGTACCAAACAAATACGCAAGCTAGAGAACATGCGCATTGAGGCGCCTGTCGGTGGGGCCCCGGGACCAGTGTAGCTGGATCCGGGGGCACCATGGCTGCTGCTTGCTGCTCGCTCGCTCGCTTCCGGGGTACTCCCTCTGTTTCAAATTACTCCGCACGCACTCTTATCTAGGTGGGTTAGTACTCCCTTATTTTTTATCCAAAAAAATCCTAGAATTTTTGAACTAGATAGTATGAAATGTGTACTAGCTATTTGAAAAATCTCGGAAATTTTTTGAACAAAAAATAAGAGAATACTAGCCCACCTAGATAAGCGTGCGTGCGGAGTAATTTGAAACAGAGGGAGTAGTACGTTGGACCATCTACTTAGTGGCTTTGCTTGCTTGGCTCCATCGTCATCTTCTTCGATCTCTCTGCTAAACATACTACCTCCAGTACTACGTGGTAAATGCCAAGGTAAATCTTTGGGCTAGATTAAGACATTATTATGAGAGCCTTCAAACACGTGAGTCCAGTAAACAAATCAATCAAAGATTTGCAATACGATCAAGGCAGTAACCAGCTTTTCCCGTCCGTGTTAAAATGCAATTTTGAGATGACATGCTGTAGAAGAATTTAGAATGTACTACTCCCGGTCACTCAAATTTGAAGAGATTATTCCCAGGGAGCACCAAGGTTTCAAAATTTTGGAGTTCAATGCTGTGTGTGGTCTTGTTTAATGAGGCAGCTAGCAGAGGAATCTCCGCGTATTAATTGGGTTCGTTAGATTTCCCGCCAGCTATATATGCTTCCCGGTCCTACTACTACTTCGTGTACGTGTGAGGGATGACGTCTCCTTCTTCCCGCCAATTTTGAAAGCGTCCTCCACAAAGGGTTTGAATTTTCATGGTCTCGCTGACCGGATTGGAAAGAATCTTTATTTATTAATTATAGACACCTAATCCTAGAACAAAAAAACATGAAGGATAAGCTCCCGCTGCACCAATACTTGCCGGCCGTGAGTCATCAGCGAACACCGATCAAACATGCATGCATCAGGCACTTCCTCGTCCGTCCAACTGGATCCCAACTGTCGAAGGCGACGAACCGGTCAGGGCGCACGGAAAACAGCGTGTGCACTCTGCTGCGAGACACGGGCGACTTGGCGAGCCATGCGTCCACATTTCGGTTTGGACACCTACCTTAGCCAGCACCCAGCAGACCGGAGACATTGCATTGTGCGCAAAAGTCTCTTCTCCTCTTTGGTGTGGAGCGCAACCGTGTAAGGTGGCCTGCAGGCAGGCGCCCAACATCGAGAGCGACGCAGGCGATGGTCGTACTGTAGTACACTATTAGTACTAATGGAAACCTCCGGGCGTTGTCTGCGTCGATCGCCGGCTTGCGGTTGCTTTCTGCCCTAGGCAGGGTCGCTGCCACCGTAGCTGGGTTCTTTGCGTGCATGCATGGACCTGTGGCATGCCATCCATCCATCCATTCATCAAGGGAATATTCAAGTTTACTGTACTGCCAGGATGTTGATATACTTCGTATATCGATCACTGCAAATGATATCTACAAAGTCATGGTCACTTTCTGCGGCACTGTGGGATATAAAGAAACATGCCCTGCTTGCTTGCTGAATCAGAGTTTTTAAGATAATGGCTGGCTAAATTCTGAAGCAGAGCATGGTAGATGTTTTTTCTTTTTCTTTTCTCTACACAAATGCAAATGCTCTTCATACAAGGTGGTGTGAAGCGAGATCCCGTCAAAGTCCCACTTATAGTTCATTTGCCAAAACCTAGTTCAAAATCTGAGCAAAAAATTAAACTAAATTTTGGCAAATGAACTAAAAGTGGGGACTTTGGCGGGATCCCACTAGACACAATTGAACTAAGTTTTGGCAAATAAACTAGAAGTAAGACTTTGATGAGATTCCACTTGACACCCTATCTTCATAGAACCTAGCTTGTGTGTTCGTAGGGTTTTCGTTTTAGAAGGGTGTACAAAGTGAAATATAAAATGATAATAGTAAAATAGGATGCGCAAATTTTGGAACTAGCAGTTTTCCTCTCTCGAAAACCTTAGTACATGTCCATGTTAAAAAAGTGCGTACCAAATGGTCTATCTTGCTCCTTTTAAGTTTTCTAGCTTTGACTATACTATGCATGTGGTACTAATTCAATAGTAAAATAGGAAACTAAAGCATCTATGTTAGCGAATATTTCATCATAGAAGTATTCACAAACATTAAATGATTAAAACACTAATAGGAGCATTACAATAAAAAATACAAATCTCTTTTTTAATTACCATGTGTTTTTTAGAAACATATTACAGACGTCTTGAAATTGACAAATCACCACAGACGCATCGTTGTTGACGGGAACGTCACCTTCTACTGAAAGAATATTCCGCATTTACGAGACACCAAAGCGTCAAACCTGTGGTTTGATTCCTGGTGAACTGGGGGTACAAACTTCCCTCCTAACCAACCGATCTCAATTATCGTCATGTGTTCTGGGTTTAGTCAAATTCAAACTTTACGAAGTTTGAACAGATATATGGAAAAATATAATATAAAATTAATCAATATCATTAGAATCATCACAAAGTATATTTTCATATTATATGCATTTAGTATTATGCATGTTGATAATCCAGAATGCATGGTAATTTCAAACGGAGAGATTAATAGCCGAAATCATGTGTCAGACATATCATGTACTTCCTGTGAACACCGAACAACCTCTTCTCTTTGTGCAAATGCATGTCTTTGTAACAATATTAGCTATATTGTCGTCTGAGCATTAAACCATTGTAGGCAGCCGTTAGTGTAATTGTATATGTCCCTTGAAAGAAAAACAAAGGCAATGAAAAGACTGCCATGACGCACTGACGCATCTCCTACTCCTAACCACGAAAGACGAAACCAACCCATTTTCTGCATACTCCAAGAAGAACACCAACCGTCTCTAGAAAAACAGGAACCCCTTGTTGTTTAAAACGAGATTCGCAGCTGTGATTTTGATTTCTGACAGCGATCAGGGCTTAATAATCATCTCGCCTCGCCTTGCCACTTTAATTTGCCACTAGTTGGTGTGCCGACACACGAACAACGCAAGCTGCTGAAGTAAGCAACCTGCCCCTGCCATTGCAGACAAACTAACCTGACATAAGTACTCTTTTCAGGTACAAGTTGCAAGATCTTGCGGGTGAACATTTTCCAGAGAATCTAGCTGGTGACGGGTACTACACCGGTAGACATGTATAGCTTCGGACTGTCACGGTGACACACCTGCAAAAACTGTATTCGAAAAGAAGCAAACTTATCAATGTACAGTACGTACTTTGTAAGGATATGGGAGTATTGGATTTCCTAAACTCCCTCCTGAAAATGCTCCGGTGGAGCGCGGCTTGTTATTGGACGTCGAAGTATCTGTCCATGGCTCATTGCGTGGGCTGTATTATCCTGTATGTATGCGCCTGTACATTCTGGATCAATGATAATCCATCATGTTCCTCCTTTCGTGCGCACTCCAGTACTCAATTACCAGGAGATTATGCGTTATTCTTGCAAGTTGCATCACGGTCACATGATCGGCCATGTGGCGCTTGGATCCATAATTTTGGGTGAGGCTAGCTTAGCTAGGCTGCAGAAATATTCCTGGAATAATTGAGGAGCATGTGTATTTTGCACGTACCATCAAGAAAAATTCGCCCAAGAAAGCATATTTAATTACTTAATCTGTGGTTTCATCCCCTTTTTTATATAGTTGCAACATTATTTCTTAGGGACAATTGTACTACTATTCTTGTACGTACATTGATGTAGCATTGCCAGGACAGAAACAGCCTAAGATGATCCAAACTAACTATCAATTCTCCAGCCGTGTATGTTTTTTTCAATGGTTCACTCAGTTATAGAAGCTTTTAATATTGTTATTCCCTGACAGGATTAAACAAGGCAAACGAAGTACACCGTACAACTCAGGAATGTGCAAGCAACGACTATACGCGGCACTTTATCGTTGTACATGATATTATCAGATGGGACAAAAACTACACCCTGCACCTCAGGAATGTGCTATATAGTATGAAAGATTATCTCTACGCATTGATAATATGATTAAGGGGACAACAAGTACACCGTACACCTCAGGAATGTGCATACATGGAGCATAATTGAATTCCTCGCAAAAAATATAGATCATAATAATTGAAGAAATAGACAAGGCATGCGATCTATGATAGATTGAGCAAGTCCTTACGGACACGTACACCCATGATTAAGTCAAAACATTTTGTGAATATAATTCTGTAAGGCACCGTCCTGAATTATATTTTTCATCTTTTTCCATCTCTTTAGTCGTCTAAGTGAAATCGTTTGACTGCATGAAAGTTAACACATTTTTTTTTGAAATGGGGCGAACCCACCATCTGCATCAATCAATACATACAACCTTTATTAATTTATTACCAAGTCATACAAAGTTTATAAATCACGGGTCTTACAAAGTTGGCACGTGAATCAGCCAACGAAATAAAAAAAAAGCGACATAAAACGCCCTTGCATCCGCATGTCAAATGCCTACCAAAACGCCACCTGAATTGGATGTAGTAGGTCTCCAAAACGACTGCATCCAAAATCCATGGCCTCACACCGTTCCACCGGTTGTAGATAGGATCACGTACGGATCCAATGCGAAGAGAGGAATAAGTTGCAACAAAGATGAAAAACTCGTTTTGTTGGGAAAAAAAGTCATTCCTAACATGCCAAATAGCCCATAATAAAGCTATACACCCACTTGGTTCCAAGCTTTATGATTCTTCTCTACCCCATTAAGCCAATTGTCAAACGAATTCTCTACATTGATAGGTGGTGATATATTAAAGGACATGTGCACAATTCTACATAAAACTTTTGCAAAGGTTGTATTGTTTCATCTTGACACAAAAATAATATTTCTGACATCCCTGCCAATTGTGTTTGGCCAAATTATCTTTGGTTAGAATAACCTTATGCTGTAAGGCCCACATTTTTTTTTGATTTTAGAGGCACTCTAATCTTCCAAATATACTTGCGAAAAAATCTTGTCTGGTCATTTATTAAATCAAGGTACATAGATCTAAATGTGAATATCTGGACGTACTTAGTTTCCATACAAATTTGTCTTGAGCATCGTACAGACGAACATGCATAAGTCTGTCTACCAAATGTGTCCATCTAGACCAATAATTTCCCTTCAAAGCTCTCCTAGAACCCATGTTTAAAGGAGTGCTTGACATAATATCCGCCGCCAAAACTCCTTTTCGATGTGTGATATTGTACATCGAGGGATATTGGTTAGCTAAAGACGTATCCCCTAACCAGATATTCTCCCAAAACCTAGTATCCATGTCAATGCCTATTTCAAAAGAGCCACTCCCAAAACCTAGTATCCATGCCATTGCCTAGTAGATGAAGCAGATCCTCAAATTATTAATATGGTGACACCCCGAGTCACTATTGCTATTAATGATGGTTTAGTAAAACCATATAATGTAGAAGATGTAAGAAATGCACTCTTTTTAGTTGGAGACATGAAAGCTCCTAGTTCGGATGGCCTCCATGCTCTATTTTTCAAGAAATGCTCGAACATCTTGGGGGATGTGTTGATAGTAGAAGTCTTGAAGGCGGTGAATGAGAAGGTAATCCTTGATGGTTGTAATGACACTATCATTGTGTTAATTCCTAAAGTGGCAACCCTTGATATCATAACTCAGTATAGGCCAATCAGCTTGTGTAACATGCTATATACTGTGATTTCAAAGATGATAGCCTCACGGCTGAAGGTTATCCTGGACGAGGTGATCTCACGGGTACAAAGCGCTTTTGTGCCAGGAAGATTAATCACAGATAATATATTATTGGCATATGAGAGTTTGCATCCAATCAAGAATAAAAAGGAGGGCAAGTAAGGATATTATGAAGTTAAATTGGATATGCATAAATAAAGCTTATGATAGGGTGGAATGGGTGTTCACAGAGACTTTATTGATCTTATTATGCTGTGTGTGAAATCGGTGAAATAGAAGGTATAATAATCAAGAAACAAATGGTTTTATTATGAGTATGGGACTTTGTTAGGGGGATCCTATATCTCAATATATTTTCCTTATTTGTGCACAAGGTTTATCAAGTGCTCTTGCTCATGAATAGGAGGTTTGTGGCATAGAAGGTGTTTAGGTGTGCAGAAATGCACCATCAGTTTCTCATTTGTTATTTGCTGACGATTCCCTAATACTGATGGAAGAAAACATGACTAATTCAACCTCATCGAGACAAGTGCTGGTGAAGTATTGTGCAAGTTCGAGACAGATGGTTAGTGAGGCTAAATGTATAGTCCTTGTGTGAGTGTTGAGACTAAAGTTGAAGTTTGTCAAGAATTAAACATTATGACTGAGGCAATTTCTTGGGCTCCCATCTATGGTGGGACTTGACGAGGTTTAATCTCGTCAATACCCATTGTTATGGACTTGGGTTTTGGAGAAGATGGGGATGCTGGAGATCGTGGCACGGTTAACAGACAAGCAACCAGGGGACACGAGATTTACCCAGGTTTAGGCCCCCGGAGGGAAAACCCTACTCCTTCTTGTCTACTCTTTGATTACGGCGGAACCGAAGGTTACAAGGTGCGCAGATTCGATCTGGCGTGGATGCGTGTGCGAAAGTATGAGTCGAGTTGCCCTAGGACGTGCCCTCCTGGCCTTTATATAGACTTAGGCAGGTCTCGGGCGTAGTCCTAGTCGGTTAAAGTTCTAGGGTTTTACCCCTTTGAATTTCCTATCTCCGCTAGTCTTGCTCTCCAAGGATCCGAAGGCGTCATGGGCCTTGGCCACCCGAAAATCTTCATGGGCCAGCGTATATCTGCTGTGGGCCTTCCTTGGGCTGGACCAGGTATGCTGAAGTCACGTACCCGTAGGGTATAACCATGTCAGTAGCCCCCGAGTGATCAGTCGAATCATAGATTCGGCTGAGGACTCTTCCATTTTTCGGGTGCAACTATGTTTTAATAGTATATGATCGTAGGGATTGTTGATGCGTGTGCCTGACTCACCCGACGGATCAGGGTCAGTTAACTGTCTTAGGACGAAACGACACGATCTTCTTCAGGTTCGGGTCCCTCAACCCGGACCTGGAACATATGCTGGCGTAATTCGACTCAGGCCGCGGAGGACTTACAGGAGTGGAATTCCAGTGATTTTAATTGGTGTACCCAACGCGTCCGTCGGGATTTTTCATCGTACCTGCTGGTACGGATTCATACTAGCAGAGCGCAGTCAGGTGCGTTGCCAGGCCATCAGATGATATTTGTAGGTCTTATCTTTGCGTCGCAGACGCAGCATCCGAATGTTTATCACCGCGGAGGTGTTTCGGGTGGCCAAGGAGGATGTTACTCACTTAGCATTAATTGGGGCAGAGTTGCCGAAAAGTTTTGCGTGCTGATCCGAAAGATCGCAGTCGAAGATTTCATAGGGTGCGCGACCAGCGCTCCCTATGGGAATAGCCCCCAAGTGTCTGTTCGAGTACGTAGACTCGAACGGAGACTTTTAGTTCAAGCATTGTTTCAATCATTAGGTCCGCAGGACTCGAAAATTTTCGGATGTTGAAATCCATCCTCCCTATGAGAGTAGCCCCCGAGTCCGTAGTGGAGTCGTAAACTCGACGTAGGACTCAGAGAAATAATTTTGTCCTCATTTGTCTGTCGGGTGCGTGGCCAGCGCTCCTGATAGGAGTAGCCCCCAAGTATTTAGTCGAATCGTAGATTCGAGTGAGTACTTTTAGCTGTGGAGCCGACTTCGACGAAGGACCTTGGGCGCAGCCGACGGCTGTGGTAGTTGCGGAGACTTTGCTGGTACACCGCTGATCTAGCTGCTGCTATATCCCGTGCTTCGTCGAGTGTGTCGACGGCATCTTCGAGTGCAACCGTGGATTCGGCTTCGCTGTAAGCGACGACTCGTGGAGCCTGGTGGCGTACTTCGGCTGGTAGCACGGCCTCAGCTCCGTGCACCATGAAGAACGGTGTGTAGCCGGTGGAGCTGTTTGGCGTTGTCCGTAAGCTTCACAGGACAGACGGCAGCTCTTTCGTCCAGTTTCCGGCTTTGTGCTCGAGTGAGCTCATGAGGCGCTTCTTGATGCCGGCGCCGATTAGACCGTTGGCCTTTTCCACTTGCCCGTTTGTTTGCGGGTGTGCCACTGAGGCATACGTGATGTTGATCCCGAGGCCTTCGCAGAAGTCCTGGAATTCTTCGGAGATGAAGTTCGATCCGTTGTCGGTGATGATGCTGTGTGGTACGCCGAACCTGTAGACAATGGATTCGAAGAATTTGACGGCAGTTTTTCCCTTCTGGTTGGTGACTGGCATTGCCTCGATCCACTTGGTGAATTTGTCGACTGCGACCAGGAGGAAGACGTGTCCTCCCTTCGAGGATTTTGGGAGTTTGCCGATCATGTCGAGGCTCCATTGGGCAAAAGGCCAGGCTATGGGTATGGGTCGAAGTTCAGACCCAGGTGCGTGCGGTTTGTCGGCGAACCGTTGGCACCCGTTGCATCTTCGGACGATGTCCTTCGCGTCGCTCATGGCCGTTGGCCAGTAGAATCCTGCTCGCAGAGCTTTGGCGACGAGGGAGCGACTGCCTGCATGGTGGCCACAGATGCCCTCGTGGATATCTTGGAGTATGGCCTTGCCGTCATTGATGGTGACACACGTTGTAGTACGCCTGTAATGCTGCGTTTGTACAGCTCGCTGTTGATGATGGTGAAGGCTTTTGACCGACGAGATACGCGCCGGGCATCTGTCGGGCTGTCTGGCAATTCTCCGTTTATCAGGAACTGGAGGTATGGGCGTGTCCAAGTTTCTTCGACTGCCATGACCTGCATCAGGTTGACCATGGCAACTTCGGTATCCAACTTTTCGGGTCCTTCATGGCCTTCGGGTAGCGTAGCCCCCGAGTGTTCTGCTTCTTCGGGTGATCCCTTGGGGAATTTCCGTTTGATGGATGGCACGCAGATCTGTTCGAGGAACACACCTGGTGGTACCTTTGCACAAGTGGAGCCGA
The DNA here is from genome assembly GCA_916181665.1 of Avena sativa. Classification (NCBI taxonomy): domain Eukaryota; kingdom Viridiplantae; phylum Streptophyta; class Magnoliopsida; order Poales; family Poaceae; genus Avena; species Avena sativa. Next base: position 42,189,738 of record OV702287.1, on the reverse strand, counting down.
TGTTGGCGAGTCTATTGGCCTCCTCGTTGCTCTCTCTTCCAACGTGTCGAAGTTCGCAGCCGTCGAATTCTCCTTCGAGTGCGTTGTATAGCGCGCGGTATGCGATCATGTTTTCGGCGTGTGCGTCGCACTCATTCATCGTCTGCTGTACGACAAGGTTGGAGTCCCCGTAGATGACCAAGCGCGTTGCGCCACATATTTTTGCCATCTTCATGCCATGGATGAGGGCTTCGTATTCGGCCTCGTTGTTGGAGGCTCTGAATTTCATCCGAAGGACGTACTTCATCTTGTCACCTTGCGGGGAGGTCAGTATGACTCCTGCCCCTGCTCCGGCTTCGCGTTTGGAGCCGTCAAAATGCATTGTCCAGGACTGCGACATGTCTGGGGTGTCAGGCAGCTGCAGCTCCATCCAGTGCACCAGGAAGTCCGGAAGGACTTGAGATTTGATTGCGTGTCGCTTCTCGTAGATGATGTCCAGGGGTGATAGTTCAATGCCCCACAGGGCCACGCGCCCTGTGGCCTCTGGGTTATTCAGGATGCTGTTTAGGGGTGCCTCGTTGACGACCATCACCTGATGCTCCTGGAAGTAGTGACTCAGTCGTCGAGCCGTCATGAACACGCCGTAGGCCAGCTTCTGGTAGTGCGGGTACCGCTGTTTTGTTGGAGTGAGAACCTCGCTGAGGTAGTAAATTGGGCGTTGTACCCCGTGGGTCTTGCCTTCTTCGGGTCGTTCGACCACGAGTACTGTGCTGACCACCTGGTGTGTGGCTGCTATGTACAGCAACAGGGGCTCGCGCTCTTTTGGCGTGACCAAAACTGGCGAGGTGGAGAGGAGCCGCTTGAGGCTTTCGAATGCGTCGTTGGCTTCTGGTGTCCACTCGAACTTGTCTGCCTTGCGCAACAGCTGGTAAAATGGTAGGGCCTTCTTGCCCATGCGGCTGATGAACCTGCTTAGTGCCGCTACTCGCCCTGCGAGCTGCTAAACGCCCTTGAGGTTTTTCGGCTTCTCCATTGTCATGATAGCTTTGATTTTCTTCGGGTTCGCTTCGATCCCTCGTTGAGAGATGAAGTACCCGAGCAGCTGACCCGAGGGGACGCCGAAGGCGCACTTTTCTGGATTGAGCTTGATCCTGTAGCGATCAAGGTTGTCGAACGTCTCGCGGAGATCGTCAATAAGTGTTCTTGCCTCCTTGGTTTTTATGACTATGTCGTCGACATAGACTTGGACGTTGCGACCGATCTGGTCCTTGAGGCAGGCCTGCATGCATCGCTGGTACGTGGCACCCGCGTTCTTTAGCCCGAAGGGCATTGTGTTGTAGCAGTATACTCCGAACGGTGTGATGAACGCCGTTTTCTCTTGATCTTCGACCTTGAGTCGAATCTGGTTATAGCCTGAGTAGGCGTCGAGGAAGGAGAGTTTCTCACAACCTGCAGTCGAATCGATGATCTGGTCGATCCGAGGAAGAGGGAAGTGGTCCTTAGGGCAGTGTTTATTTAGTGACGTGAAGTCCACGCACATCCGCAGGATGTCCGTGTCCTTCTTCGGGACCATCACCGTGTTTGCCAGCCACTCGCTTTCCTTGATTTCCCGGATGAAGTCTGCTGCGAGTAATCTGTTGATCTCCTTGCCGATAGCTTCGGCTCGTGGCTCCGACAGTCTTCGGATGGACTGCTTGACTGGCTTGGTGTCTGGGAAGACATTGAGTGCGTGCTCGGCGAATTCCCTGGGAACTCCTGGCATGTCCGCAGGACACCAGGCGAAGATTTCCCAGCGCTCACGGAGGAATTCGACGAGCGCGCTTTCCTATGCAGTGCTGAGGTCGTTGGCGATCAACGCCGTCTTGGAGGCATCCGTTGGATGGACCTGCACTTTCTTGGTGTTGATGGTGGAGTCGAAAGACATGTCAGGTGCGTTCTGCTTTGTGACTGGGGGTAGCCCATTGTCCGTCACCTCGCGGAGCCTTACAAGCTCGTCTTGCATGCCGAAAGACTGGGAGATTTTGTTGAAATCCCTGTCGCATTGGTCCGATCGGGTGAAGCTCCCGTGGACTGTGATGACGCCTCTTGGTCCTGGCATCTTGAGTAGTAGGTATGCGTAGTGTGGGACGGCCAGGAACCTTGCGAATGCTACACGTCCCAGGATGGCATGGTATTGCGACGGCCAGTCCACCACTTCGAATTCTAGGCGCTCCTGCCGAAAGTTGTCCGGCTTCCCGAAGATGACGTCGAGCCCTATTTTGCCCAGGGGGGAGATGCCCTTCCCTGGGACAATGTCGTGGAACGTTGTGTCTGATTGTTCCAGGCTGCATTGCGGGATCCGCATAGCTGCTAGAGTGCTTGCGAACATTAGGTTGATGCCGCTGCCGCCGTCCATGAAGACGCGACTCATCTCGAAGCCTCCGATCTGCGCCTCCAGCACCAGGGCAGCATGACCTGGGCGAGGGATCTGGCAAGGGTGATCCGCGCGAGTGAATGTGATGCAGGACTCCGATCCGCTGAGGTACTCAGGGATTGCAGGCGGAGTTGCCACGGCCAAGTTGATTTGTCGGGTGATTTTCTTCTGCACCCTGTTGGTGGGGCGTCCCTTCTGGATCATATTTAGTGCTCCCTTTGGTGGGGGGTATGCGACTCCGGCATTGTTTTGCGCTGGTGCGACTGGTTGATTTGGGCCTCCAATAGGCGGCGGTGGAGGAGCTCCGTGTGCTATTTCACCTGGCGCAGGTGCGTTTCCGAACGCAGGAATTGGAGCTTGTTGCCTCATCTGCATCATGCCTTCGCTGAGTTTTTGGAACTCGCGGCAGTCCTTGAGCATGTGGCTAGCTTTCTTTTTGCCATCTTGTTTGTCGATGTAGAAGTGGATGGTGCATGGACCCGAAAGTTTGTCGAATGCTGAGGGTCCGTTGTCACGGTCGCGGCGTTGCCACGACTGCGTTGGTCGTCCGTTGTCGCGGAAGTTTCCGCAGCGGTATCCTCCGCTGTTGCGGCTGTTGTCGTTACGGCGGTCGGCGTAGCCGGCTGCGACCATGTCGGGTCCGTCGCGGTCCTCGTAGACGCGCGATCTCCTCTTGCTGTGGCGTTCGCGTCTTCGGCCGTAGTCGTCCTCTTCATCTGATTGCGCCCGCTAGATGCAATCTTCGCCGTCTGCCCAACTGTTGGCGATTTCCATGAGGTGGTCGAGTGTCTTGGGCTTTACACGCCCAAGTTCGTCCTTGAAGTCTGGGCGTTTGACGCCGTCCCTGAAGGCGTCGATGGCCCTTTCTTCGGAGATGTGTGCTATGGAGTTCTTGGTTGTAGACCAGCGTAGTATGTATGAGCGAATAGATTCACCCGTTCTCTGAGTGCAGGCTCGCAACTCTTCGATTGAGGCGGGCCTCTTGCTGGTGCCTTTAAAATTTCGGATGAAGCTATAAGCGAGCTCCTCCCAGCTTCGGATGGATCATGATGATAGGCTGCTAAGCCAAACCCGCGCCGCGCCTGTCAGCTGCAGCTGAAGGCATTGCATGGCGGTTTCTTTGTTGCCTCCGTGAAGCTTGACGGATGACAGATGATCACTGAGCCAGGACTTTGGATCTTGCGTGCCGTTGAACTTCGGAGTATCCGAAGGAAGCTTGAAGTTGCGTGGCATCTGTGTTCGTCGGACGGATCTGCTGAAGCATCGGGCCCCGCAGAGTTCTCCTTCGTCTTCATCCATCTTAGATTCAGACGAGCATGCGCGTTTGGCGCGTGCTTTGTCGATCTTGCGCTGTGTAAGCTTGTCTCTGGCGTTGTAGTCGCGTTTATGGCGGTGCGAGCTCTTCTTCCTTCGAGGAAGATCGTGTTCCTCTTCATCTTCGGATGAGGGAGTGGGGCTCCGGTCGCGCCTGGCCGGAGCTTTCTTCTTCGGCTCCGTAGGAGCGTCTTCGTGGAGCGCAGCTCCGATTAGTCCTAGTCCAGTGAGTGCGGACCTATGCATGGCTCTTTTCGGGTCCCCCTCCGGAGGTGGGTGAGCCGCGAGATACGCAGTGGCTGCCATGATCGCAGCTTGTGGCGTCTTCGGGATGATGTTGCCGTCAACGTCCATATCCATGAACGATGTGTGGAGAGTTCGGGTCACGTCACGCCGCTCCTTCGGGTCCATGTTTTCCACCCGAGAGCGGTGCTTGTTTCCCTGGCTTCCGTTTGTGCTAGAGCCGGGTCCCCTGGCGGAGAGCGCAGCTCGTCGCGCACTGGACTCAGAGGCTGCTTTCTTGCGTTTGTCGAGCGTCTCCTGCATCTTGACTTTCTTCTTGTGCTCCTCGATGAGGAGGTAGTGGTATGCCATTAGTAGGTCACGTGAGGAGTCCAGAGGTAGGACTATTTCGCCTGCGATGGCGCGGCGTGCTTCGGCCCATCCTTCTTTGCTAAGTTGGATGAGGTGGCCCCTGTTTTCCCCGTTTTCGCCGTTTCCACCGTTTTCGCCGTTTCTGTCCTGCGGGTTGGGGTTGGGCGGCGGGTTAGGCGTTTCCTCGTCGGTTTGGATGACTGCGGCGCACAGATAGCGCCTGCAGATTGGTTGGCTGCTGCCGCAGCTTTCAGATCCGGAACCGTAGGTCCCTTCATCCGAAGGTGGATCGCACAGATCGGAGTTGCAGCTGCTGCTGCTGTAGAACTCATCTGTTGATGGTGACGTGCGTAGCACGGGGTGCGGAGCCCATGAAGCGGGCCTGATTGACGGCATGGGCACCCGCTCAGGGAGGGGGAGGGTGCCAGTTTGTCCCACCTGGAAGCAGAAGCTCCCGAACAGAATTTCGAGTCCATCGCCTACGGGCTCGAAATCCTTCATGGTATCCGGCGAGTGGGCGGTGAAGTCGAAAGCGCCGAAGAGGAGGTGATTCTCCGTCGTCGCGGAGTTGTAGATTGATCGGGTCGGAACCGTCACGACCGCACAATCAACAGCCCCAATTCCCACAGACGACGCCAATTGACGAGGTTTAATCTCGTCAATGCCCATTGTTATGGACTTGGGTTTTGGAGAAGATGGGGATGCTGGAGATCGTGGCACGGTTAATAGACAAGCAACCAGGGGACACGAGATTTACCCAGGTTCAGGCCCCCGGAGGGAAAACCCTACTCCTGCTTGTCTGCTCTTTGATTACGGCGGAACCGAAGGTTACAAGGTGCGTAGATTCGATCTGGCGTGGATGCGTGTGCGAAAGTATGATTCGAGTTGCCCTAGGACGTGCCCTCCTGGCCTTTATATAGACTTAGGCAGGTCTCGGACGTAGTCCTAGTCGGTTACAAGTTCTAGGGTTTTACCCCTTTGAATTTCCTATCTCCGCTAGTCTTGCTCTCCAAGGATCCGAAGGCGTCATGGGCCTTGGCCACCCGAAAATCTTCATGAGCCAGCGTATATCTGCTGTGAGCCTTCCTTGGGCTGGACCAGGTATGTTGAAGTCACGTACCCGTAGGGTATAACCATGTCAGGACTTGAATGTACGGAGGATCTGGTATACCTATTGGAGAGGATTATTGTGAGGCTACAGGGTTGGAAAGAAAGGTTCATGTCCATGGGATGCAACGAAATATTTCTAAACGAATTGTTTTCACCATGGCTGTGTTTAAGTTACCAAAAAAGTTGTGCCAGGAAATCAATGATGCAATGGCAAGATTTTGGTGGGGAGATACGAATGAGCAAATAAAAATGCATTGGTTTGCATGGTGGAGGATGTTCATACCGAAAATCAATGGGTGACATGGGCTTTACAGACCTACACTCATTTAATCTAGTTGTCTTGGCTAAACAGAGTTGGTGTTTAATCACACATCTAGAATATCTTTGTGCACGAGTCCTATGAGCAAAGTATTATCCGGATGGTAATCTGTTAAACACTAGACCAAAGAAGGGTTCATCTTTCACTTGGCAGAGTATTGTGGTGGGACTACAAACTTTTAAACATGGCCATATCTGGAGGATTGGTTCTGGTACTCGAGTAAATATATGGGAGGATCATTGGATCCCTAATAGTCCTACTAGGAGGCTTCTTACTAGTAAAGGACAAATTATTCTCAAAATAGTTAATGAACTTATAGACCCATATACTAATGATTGGGACGAAGTTTTAATCAGGGAAAATTTCCGGAAGGTCGATGCCAAGAGGATTCTACAAATTCCTTTGAGTGAACATCTTTTAGAAGATTTTGTGCCCTGGGACAAAACAAAGTCTCATATGTTTTCTGTTAGATCAACATAATATAGTGAATGGGAGCATCAGTTTGGTTCCAAAGTTTCACGAAGATATTGGCAAGGTTCTTCTTCTTCAGTAAATCCGGTTTGAGATGTCCTTTTGAAGTTGAAGGTGATGGGCAATGTTCAAATATTTTTATGGAAGGCATTGCACGGTACTGTGCCTGGAATGGCTATTCTAGATGCTAGTCATATCAAGGTTCCGGCACAATGTCCTATTTGTTTGCATGGAGCTAAGGATATAAATCATCTATTATTTAAATGTGATCAAGCGCGTGAAGTTTGGAAGGAGCTCAGCCTAGCATCTATTATTCAACATGCACTAGCGGTTGATTGGTTGGGGTCGGTTGTGTCTATGAAATTCACAATAAAAGTCCCCTGTTGTTGGTCTTCTTGGAATGAAGGAGAGTATATCTATAGGGTGTTGGTATATTTGGTGGCAGAGAAGGGAAAAGTTGAAGGGTGTTGTTGTTTCCTCTCCAACTAGCTCCGCTTTTGCTATTAATGCCTTGACAACAAATTATGGAAGTGTTCATCATAAAGAACAGCAGAAGTATACGATGTGGGAGGAGCCACTATATAGTTGTTACAAATTTTATATTGATTGTTCTTTTCACCGTGATGGTTCGGGTGCTACCAGGGCTGTTCTGCGTGATCACCGGGGTGAGGCCAAGACATGTATGGCTCGAACTATGGAGAATATTTTGAATGCATCAATGGTGGAGGAACTATCTCTTCTTAGAGGTTTCGAATTTCTTGACCAGACCGGTTGTTCATCGGTGATTGTTGAGTCATATTCCCTAGAACTGATTCAGGCATGTAACTCTGAGAAAGAGATTTGGAGCCCATATTCAGCCATCATGGCGGAGAGTTTTTTGAAGGCAAGCAAGACCAAGTCTATTGTTTTCCAACAATGTTCTAGGGAAGTTAATGTTGTGGCACATCATCTGGTTGAGTATGCATATAATTTGAAAGAAAATGTAGCCTGGGACGGTTACCCTCCAGGGTTCATCCTGCCATTTGTATTAAACTATGTTACCTTGTTATCCATTCAATAAAGTGCCACAAGGATTTCCCTAAACAAGAGCCCCTCTGTAGGAAGTCATCTTTGTCATTCATTAAACCTTTCCAAAAAAGGAGAGCCATTTGCTTTCGTAGAGACTTGACAGGGGGATTTAGAATGAAGGCATTTATTTTGCAAAAATTCTTGCCAAACTCCCTCGTCATTAAGTAGTCTAAATATCCACTTGCTAAGTAAACATATATTTTTCATCTCCAAACTTTGACATCCAGACCCTCTTGGTCTTTTGGCTGACAAATTATATTCCATTTTGTTAATCGATATTTATATTTGTGACCATCGCTTTTCCAATCCCTTACTCCCTTTGGAAATTTCTAGGAAAAACAACATAAACATAGGTAGAATTATGAGGACATAGTTAATTAGTACTAATAATCGCTGCTGAAAGTAATTTTCCTATCCATCTACTCATTTTTTCTCAAAGCGATCTTTCGACTGGGTTCCACTAACCATTCTTGAGATTTCTAAAATGAATAGGAATCTCCAAATATCTATAAGGGAGAGATCTTGATTCACATTCGAAAAGACTTATATAGTCCTCATATATCTCCTTTGCTTTACCAAAGCAAAGAAAAATCACTCTTATGGAAAGTGATCTTCAATCCTGAGTAAATCAAAATCAAGAAGTGTTGAGTTTAACACATAGACAACAAATATTTTATATAAATATGTGTGTGGAAATCTTTAGTTCCCCGCCTAAAGCTAAAGGAGAATGAATACAAAGTAGAATGATTAAACATATTTCCCTACTATATTCAAAAGAGTCTTACTAAACTAAGATGCAAAGGGTACCACACGAAAATAGTTCATTTAGATCGAGGTTAGTTTACGACCATAAGTTAACTAAGATGCCAAGAATCTTCCCCCATGCCTATATAAAGGAGGGATGGGCATGGGGTGCAACACCGATTGCTGGCTGCCACCCCCTTATTCTCTACTTCCATGCTCCCTCCTCCGAGTAGTAGCTTAGCGAAGCTCTACTGAATTCCTCCACCAAATCCACCGCAACGCAATCGTGATGCCGGTATTTCACAGACCTCTTCTCCCTCGCTTGCTGAATCAAGGAGGAGGAAACACCATCAAGCTGTACATGGGAGAGTCTCAGAGGTGAAGCTCGTGTGGCACTTCATCAGATTGATCCAATGTTTGTACGACTACATCAACTCCGATAATTAGATCGTTAATGCTCATATTTCTTCGAGGGTAAGCAGATATGATCCAACTCGCTACTAGCATCTCATACACATGTTCTTTGGGTTTTATTCCATAATCTCGTAGGATTTTTTTGTTTTCCATGCTACTAACCTATCACTAATAATTAACAGAGATATATCACATGCACAAATCACAATTATCAAAGTAACATTTACATCGTGTCGTGCACACACGTAGAACCGCTTCCCTAGATCATCCCTTCGAAACCAATGGCCTTCTTCAGCACACGTTGGTGGATGCGGAAAAGTTCGATTCGATCGGCAGAAAATCTGCGGAATGTTAGGTCATCATCGTCTCAGGAGAGTAGTCTATCTCAGGGTACTACAAATTAGCCAAACAACACCAAATGAGGCTTAGTTTAGGAAAAAAATCAAAATATCCCAAATCATCACCCTCCTAAACCCTAACCCTACACTGAAATGGGGAAGAACTCACATCGCCTAGCTAGGTCGTGTTGGATGTCTCTTTGTCATTCTCGCTCGGCATGTAGACAGCGACAGCAAGAGCGGTTGCCGAAGTGGAGGAGGGTTTCCCGTGGTTCCTGGTTAGCCACGTCGTGGGGATTCGATGAGGGTGGGAGAGAGGCAAGGACATGATAAATGAGGTAAGGAAGAAAGAATTTCCGGGTCATTGTCGCATCTCAGTTTCCAATGGTAGTGATGTTGTCGGAACTCCCATGCATGTATCACTAGGCTGGGACTAGCGTGGAAGTGTTAGACAGTTTATATGGCTGCACCATTGTCCAACATTCTATAGGAAGGATGACTGAAAACTCATTCCGCGTTCAGCGTCCAATAGCCCTATTAAGAAAAGGGACTGATATTCTTGAGGCCTTAGGGCATGATCAACCTTTTAAGGTCAATAAAGTTCCTATTTTACCCACACACAAAATATAAGAGGGTTGTCAGGAGATGACGATTGAATCAAATCAGATAGATAAGAGCATCTCCACCGGCATGATCCAAATGGTCTGAGCCGGTTCGAGCCGGTTCATACGGACAGGAGGACAAGACGTGCATGCTCTAGCAGCGTGACCCAAATGGACCGACGCGTCCAACTCGACTCATTTCCTCACCAAATTTGGGACACGAATGTATGTGACGTGTCACGAACCACATGCATGTATTGGCGTCAGCCAATTTGGCCGACATGCCAGTGTCCCACCGACCATATCTCAATGAAGGCTGGCTGATGGAGGTTACCTTGCCATCAATATCGCTGCTGACCACCTGGAACGCCGCTTGGACTCCTGCGTTAGCATAGACGCGGGAGCCTGCACTGTCATTGATGCTCAGGGCTTCTTACACCGTCCATGCATGCCCTTCTCCCCCACAAAGTGCATGCGCCATTGCCCATTCGGGACAATCACTCCCACGTCACCCCAACTGCGATGAAGACGGTCAATGACCACAAGGTTGGCTTGTCCTCGGGACAGCTCCACCCTCTACGCTCGCCAACGCCGCTGCCACTGACTCCCTACCTCGGTCGCATGCTGCCACCACCTCCATGGGAGGGGTATTTCGTCGGTACACCATCAGCTACGCCTACGGAATGTGTTTTGCCCCCTCCTTGATAGCAGCGTGACTGTCGGTACGAGCGTGTGTACCGCCGGAAAGATTTCTGGCGGGCCCTCCTCACCTGGGAGCATGATGTGTAGTGGACATGCTATTGGTGGGGCGATTTCCAGCCAGAGATCGACTAAGTGTTGGCAATATGTCCAAGAGAAAATAATAAAGTTGTTATTATTTTATTCAATGTTCATGATAAGTGTTTATTCTCCATGTTATAATTGTATGTATTGAAAAATAAATACATGTGTGGATAAATAAACAACACATAGTCCCTAGTGAGCCTCTTATAGTAGTTCGTTAGTCAAGTTTTGGTTAAGGTTTCCTAATCATGGGCATGCATTGTAACTAGATAACCAGATCACATCATTAGGAGAATGATGTGATGGACTAGCCCAATAATAATTATAGTTGTTGATCGTGTCACTTAGTTTGATTGCTATCACTTTTGTATATGTCAAGTATCGTTCCTTGGACCATGAGATTGTAGCACTTTCTGGTGTCAGAGGAATACTTTATAGACATCAAACGTCACTTTGTAACTAGGTGATTATAAAGGTGGCTTTCAGGTATCTATGATGGTGCTTGTTGAGTTACATGAATCAAGATTGAGATTTGTTTTTTAAATGGAATGTGTTAGGGGAAGCCCTATAGCGGTTTTGTTTTTGAAATAATAAGAACCCAAATCTGCATAAGTGAGGACTTGAATCTGGGTGGCTGGGTTGTACATCCACTTCCCTAACCCTTAGACTGGGATTTGTTCCTCCACGTTATGGAGAGATATCTCAGGGCCCTCTCGAAAGTATAACATCCTAGAGCTTGAAAGCATTGACAAATTCGTTTAGTCACGAGGATCATATACCACGGAATGAGTAAAGATAACTTGCTAGTAACAAAATTGAACTAGGTATACCGATACCGATGATTGAATCTTAGGCAAGTAATATATCACGAGACAAAGGGAATCGAATACTAGATTGATTGAATCCTCGACATCGTCGTTCAACCGATAAAAGAACTTCATTGAGTATGTAGGAACCACTATATATGGACATCCTCAGTCCTGCTACTATTTATTGATTAGAGGAGTTTCAATCAGCTATATCACATAGGCTGGGGCCCAGCTTATGTCCTGAATGGAGAATAAGCATTGGAGACACCCTAGCTAAGGGAAGATAACTTGCTCTTTCTTAATTCTCTCTCCTCCAACTAAGCTAAAATCCTACGTGACAGCTCTAAGAGAAGGGTAACTTCACTCCATTGTAAATGCATTTAGGCCTATGCATAGCATCGGCAACTTTGTGTTTATTATACTCACGAAAAATGTGTTTATTAAACAAAAGGCATGTGACTATGATTATGAGTATAGGCAGCAGAGATATGCAAACCTTTTTACGGCATGTGCAGCGTGAGCCATTGCTAGACATGGTTAACAAAATTACTAGACTCGCAAAATCCGCCCCACTATTTAGACCAGGTAGGGGCCACACAAATGTGAGTAGAAAGAAACAATAAATAAAATCTGAGAGACAGTGAAGAGCCGGTCCATCTGCCATTTGATTTCCTTAGACATGAGTCTTATACTAGACCTAGGGTCCAGGAAAACTTAGCAAGATTCACCCTCTCTAGTGTTTATACCTAGGTCTAGGAATAAAAAGATTCTTTTAGATACCACAAATTTCCAACGCTGCACATGGTGATGCTCACAACCGGCCCACTCGGCTCTTCCTTTGGCATTCACTATAGGAGGGAATAGGGCTTCCCTATGCATTTCCTCGAACCATCGACCCCCTCGTAGTCTCTTACTGGAGTACAATAGTATTATACTAGTACTAGTTTAGTCAGTACAATACCGGGTGAACTGTACTCCCATGTCCATGTTGTATTCGTACCACACCAATATTATATCGTACTGAAACTTGAAAATGTGTTATACGGATTTTGGACTAAATCTACACATGTGTGCAGCGCAACATTTTAGAGGAGGAAAAATTGGGGTGGTCGTATTCAGAGCAATATTTTTCATGGCAACTACACTAGTGTGTGCATGTAAGAGGACACAATGTTGACTCAAAAAAAGGGATGCAATGCGCTAGTTTTTTCTCATATTTTCTTTAAAACGGGTCAAAATTGTTGGCATGGCCATTAATTCATCATAAGAAGTTGAACCTTCAAAAAATCTCTATGGTTTTCGATTTATGACTCCTGGGAACCTTACATGATTTTGTGCAGAACTTTAGAGCAATACAACACTTACTTGTGGTTAAATTTTTACCTAGTTTTAGAATGGTCCAGAGGTAGAGAAAAAAGTATATGGGAGCTACATTTTGGTTCCGGGATTAATCTGGGAAAGTTCCGAAATTGTTTGGGATTGTTCTAGAATGTTCTGGAATGGGTACCACCAGTTCGAAGGGCATTTGGTCCAAGCGGGGGCACCCTGGCCTGCATGGGCCAAAGCACCACAGTCCCAAAGGTCCCATGCGTCCCCATACGGTAAACCGTAGCCACCCCAAAACCCTAGGGAAGAGGGGAGGTAATTGCTGGAAATATGTCCTAGAGACAAATAATAATAAGGATTATTATCATATTTCATAAAGTTTATGATTAAGTTTTATATCATGCTATAACTGTATTAAAAGGAACCGTCAATACACGTGTGATATATAAACTACCAGGGGTTCTCGGTGAAACTCTAGTCACGGGTTCATTGGTCAACAAATGATCGAGGTTTCCTGATCATATGGCATTTATGCTAGTTGGAAATGGAGTCAACTCATTCTAAGAATGAGATGATGAACCAATACCCAACCTAAACATCGTGACCCGATCATGTCACTAAGTTCAAGTTACGATGATTAGAATAGACCTCGTAGACTATTCCTTAGACCGTGAGGCTATATCAATCACTGTCTCCCGAGAATGCTTAGATATCATCAAACGTCACTTGGTAATACGGTGACAATAAAGGTGTGTTCATGTATTCGGAGGAACCATAGAGGCAATATATGTCAAGAGCGGGATTTGTCCATCCGCGTGACGAAAAGATACTCTAGGGCCCACTCGGAGAAGTTATATCCAATAGCTGCACATCATGTGATTTGATCATAGGGATATCACTTATCGAAACGAGTCAAGTAGCATTGTTCGGTAATGAGATTGAACATGACATGGTGATGCCATTGATCAGATCTTGGGCAATGCAAGTATCGAGAGACAAAAGGAATAAGACATGACTGTCCTGGTTCACATGACGAAAGATCTTCATGAAATGCATAGGGGTCACATGGCCATCCAGGTCCCTCTGTAGATCATTGGTCCGGGAGTGTCCCGACCATGTCTGGAGTATTCCCGAACCATGGGGTATCACGCTTAAGGTCTTGATGATGCTTAGAGAGTGTTTATATGATCGGTAGAATCACCAAAGAAGAGAAGAGAGAAAACCGGAAGGGTTTCGGTAAGTCCGGAGGATGTCCGGAGTGGAGGTGGAAGATGTTCCATAGCCACAAAGATTGAATAATATGTGAATGAATGTTAAATATTGATTTAATCATTTATTCATAATTATTTAATAAAATAGAAATCAATTAAAGATCAACAAGGCTTAATGGGCCAATTCCGGAGGGAGAAGGGCCCATGAGGGAAAGGCAAGAGGAGAGAGGAGGCAAGGGGGTGGGCGGCTGGGCCAAGCCCCCCCCCCCCCCTCCCCCGCACGGGACCCACTTGGGCTGGCCAGCGGTGCCCCCCCTCTCCTCTTCCTTTAGTCCCACCCCGGGACTTTGAGGGAGGTAGTACCTCCCCTCCCCCTATATATAGTGGGGTATTTTGACTAGAAAATATACAAACAATATTCAATAAAGGTTTCTCACTTTTGGGGAGACCTCCAGTTGATATTCTATCTCTCTCCCGTGACCGTGGTCCCAAGTTCGGATGGCGCAAATGAGAGACATCTTCACCACGGAGCACCGTCGCGCTGCGGGATTCGGATTCAGGAGCTCTACTTCCACAACTACTGCTGGATCGGGAAGCGGGAGTTATTGTCGGGCATCGGATGCGCGTGTAACTCCCCGCGAGGTGTCACACTTGAGACACTCAAGTCGTTGGAGCCACAGGAGCGCAAGGATTTCATCATGACCTTGAGGTCGGCTTCGGGTCGTCTACATCAACCATGCTCTCCTGAGCGTTGACAACGCTTTTCGGTCTTCAAGGGTAAGTTCGCGAAAATCCCCTCCTGTTACTGCATTACTAATAGATAGGTCCTGGCAGCATCAGGGGTTCAGGGGCGTAGGGTAAAATTTTATTGTTTTCATACGCGAACCCCTACAGTAATTCCCCTCCTAGCCGCTGCCACCCCCTCCCTTGGAGGAGGGGTTATGTCTGGCCAACCTCCCCATGGGCCTATATAAAGGGGGGGGGGGGGTGAGGCGCCATCCACTTCAGCTGCAGGCGCCACCTCCCTCCGCCTCTGCCCTCTCCTCCCGCGTAGACATTTAGCGAAGCTCTGTCGTACTTCTCCACCATACAGCCAAGCAATGCCATTGTGTTGTGAGGATACCACGAAGCTCTTCTCCCTCGCTTAGGGATCATGGAGGAGGAGACATCACCAAGCTGGAACGTGTGGATACCGCAAAGGTTCTACCGGATCGCAAGACTTAAACGGTTCGAACCGATGCACGTGTATGCCTACATCGCCCATGATCCCTGGATAGTTGAACGCTCGTGAAACTTTGAGGGTAAATAGATTAGATATATCTCTTGTTACTATCATCTCATAGATCAGATGTTGTTGGGGTTTCTTCTACTCTTTCGCGGGATTTTTTTGTTTTCCATGCAATGAACCTATCACTACGACCTTCGACGATGACGACGATGGCGCGGGAGGGCACCGTGAAGCAGAGGACGCGAACGAGCTGCACGTTCGGCCATCAGACTACGACGAGGAGGAGGCCACCCGACGCGCCCTGGAGATCTCTAGGGCGGAGGAGGCGCTCTGGCAGGGGATACAGAAGACCGTCGAGCTATCCAGGTTGGTGGCGACGCACATACCACAACTGCCACCTCCACCACCACTGCCGCCGTAGGACGCGTGGCCTAGGCAGGAGATTCCGTTGCTACCTCCGCCATAGGTTGCGTGGCGTGGGCAGGAGATTCCGCTGCCACCTCCGCCGTAGGCTGCGTGGCCTGGTCCCTGGACGCCGCCAACCTTCATCGACCTCTCCCAGAACGAGGATGAGTAGGCGGCGTCGACGGCACCGCAGGCGCATGAAGCATGGGTAGCCATAGTAGTAGGTAGGGCATCGTTTTTCTCTTGTTTCATATTCCCTGTGACCCAAATTAGTTGACTCAAATTTGTCAAAAGACGAATGTATCTAATACTAAATCATGTCTAGATATAATCGAATCATGACAAATCTAAGTCAACTAATTTGAGTCAGAGAGAGTATGTAAATTATGGTGTGCGAGAAAAAAAATATACGTGTGGCGGACAGATCATCTCGGACCAAATGGGTCTGGCAGTTGCACGCATTGGCCAAGCCATCTAGGCATAACCCATTTCATGTTCATGGGCTGATACGGATCATTTCAGGCATATTGACCGTCCGAAATGGGTCATGCCCTAACTTAGGCCATCTCTAACAGATCCCCTAAAATCGGTTTAGGTTAGAGGAATAAAAATATGCAGCGGCGGCAACTAGCCGAACTCCTAAACGGTTAGAGCAGTAAAATTATGCTCATCGGAGGAGTAAAAGTGACGGCTGACTCCTAAATTTACTCCTCCGAGACCACTTCTGAGAAAATCTCCCGCCACCCGACCCGTCGCACCCATTCCCGCCGGCGAACCCCATACCCCGCCGCCCCACCCCGGTCCCTGCGCCGCCCTCCGGCCTACCTCTCCCCTCGCTCGCTGCCTCTCGCCATCACTGGAATCGACGGGGAAAGCTCGTTTTCGCCGGTCGCAGCCCCGATTTGGAGCAAATCAGGCTCCGTCGCCGTCGATTCGTCGCAAATCGGAGCCGGTGTCGGCTCCCAGGAGGCCGGCCACCAGCAATGTCACGACGAGGCTCGCCCCTCCTCCTCGCCCACCATAGGTCCCGCGAGGCTCGGGGTTGGTACCGCCTCCCCTACCGCCATGACGTGTTTGGTCTGCATGCGGGACCTCTGGCCAGAGTTGGAGGATGCAGGGCCGGTCTCCACGGATGCTCCTGCCAGGGATGGATTGCCGGCACCGCCGGCCGAAACCAACACAAGAGGAAAAAGGTGATTTTTTCTCTTTTTCTTAATGTAAAATCGGAGTAGAAGAAGTTGTGGCTTACATGTTTTTTGTTACAAATGTAGTACAAGAAATTCTACATGGACTGAGGACGAAGACAACGAGTTGTATTTTGCATGGCACCATCAAACTCTTGTAGATGATGCATTATACAAAGAGAGTGGTGTTCATTCACCATTTCAACAATTTTGGAAAAAGATTCATGAGAATTTTAATGAAAAGACAAGAAGAGGTAGATCGATTAACTCGATCTTGAATAGATGTCACATTCTTGTTATGCGTTCTAATGCTGTTAAGATGGAATAACTTGAATAGTTTGGTTTATGTTGGTTTGTATCGATAAGTATTCTCTATGTACCAATTGTATCGGGTTGTATCGGTATGTATTGTATGCATCGGGTTGTATCGGTAATTTGACTATTAATCTATGATTATATATGCATATGTATGGACCTATTGCATTGCAAATAAGAAAAAATTATTTTTACTCCTCTAAATATAGGGGTTCGGTTAGACATCTACAATCTTTAGAGGAGTATTTTTACTCGTCTAAATTTTAAAAGTCTATTTACTCCTCTAAAATTTTGGAAATCGGTTACAGATGCCTCTCTCCACGGCTTTCAACCTGGTTAGGCCCTGTTTGAAATACAGGATAGGAAAAACAAAGGAATAAGAAAAACACAGGAATTGAGATGTCATACCTTAGGAATCCTATAGGAATCTAAAACACAGGAATGGAAAATTATCACCATTTGGATTGAAGGATAGGAAAACCATAGCACACACCTCACGGTTGGTCCTGTAATTCTTGTCATGAGCAGTGCATGCTATCTTTGGTTCATTATTTCCATAGCTTAAACGAGTTAACACGTTATATTTGCCGATAGAACAACTGTGTGTGGTGCTGTCCGCTCATCGCCATGGATCCCGTTCGGCAACGTTGGTAGATACTCCTAGGTACTCATGTATATACGAAGGCAGTGCATTTGCTTTGGTGCTAGGCAGGCCTCTAAGCAGGCTTTTTTTTGGGCACCTAACGAGAGAAAGAAAATGCAGAAGCTAACCGACGCAGTTTGTTCCGCGCGTAGGAAACTTTCCATTAGATCCAACCGAATTTTTATTTTCCTATGAAACTTGAAGCATAGGAATCCAATCTTGAGAAATTTCCTTTCCTATTCCTACAATCCAAAGAGGACAAAGGAAATATTTCCTGTACAATTCCTATCCTTTGAATTTCCTTTGAGAATCCCGTGTTCCAAACGGAGCCTTATTCTCTAGCTGGCCATAGGTTGTTGCCCCGGTTGGTGCACCAGAGGCATAGCTAGAGGTAGAGCCCCGAGGGATAAGACTGGGAACTGCGAGGGAGCAGTTCCACGTGCGCTCCACATCCCACGTGGTTCCTGTTGTGTGTGCTCCACCATGGATCGGATGGCTGCTGGCGGCTGCGGCCAGGCAGAGAATCTCCCCCGGAACTTGGCCCGGCCCGTAGCAGGAAAGCCGCGCGCCTCTGTTTCTCTCCGTGGATTCGTTGATCGATCGATCGCGCTGGCCGGTCTTCAGGCGTTTCTTCAGGGGAAAAAAATCGGCCCAGCTGTCAGCATGTTTTGCAGCGATTCGCACGCGTTCAATTTACATGTAAATTTGGCGCGCCTACCATAATCGCCGCGGGCCGGCCGCCGGCGATCGGTTCCGTTTCCCTCGCCGCCAATCAATCTTTGCTGCTCCACCACCAGTGCAGCAGGCAGGTCCAACAGCCAACTTGCTGAGAACCTAGTATAGACACATGCGACTCGATCCTAGACGATAAGACCGGCCGGCCGGCAATTGTTGCGCACATGACATGTCCTGATGTGCATCACCTGCCAGCATCGATCGTGGCTACATCGATCGGTCGATGTATCAGCAGCATGGGACAGCATGTGCACTTTGGCCCGGCCCCAATGCAAGGCCCTGGCCGCTAACCATCGGTTAGCTAGCTAGCTAGCCACCATGCAGGTTCGATCGTAAACTTGCCGTTCTGATCACGACGGCTCGATGATGATATGTAGTGCGCGTTAATGCGGCTAAACGAGCCCAAACAAACAAGCCGCGGTCCGGCCGGCCATGTGAGATGTGGTGCCCCTATCTATGGACCCATGCATCATGCATGCATGCAGAGGTTGGGTTTGAGATATCGATCGATCGAGGTGGATCGTGCATGTCGATCCGAGATGGGCGTTGGGCGATGGCCGGTCGGCTGTACGTGTTGTGCGTGGGAGCTTTCGTACGTTTTCGCTTTGCTGTGCATATGCACGCATGGCAGGTTCGTGTTGTGTCAACTGTCATGGCACTACCGGTGGTTGCGAGGCTGCGACTGCGATGGAGATCACGCATATGCACTGAAGGCTTCCCTAGGGATGTGAAACCCCTCTTCCTCCTCCTCGTTTAGAGTATTTTTAGTTTTTACAGTAGCGAGGGCCGGGCTAAACATAAAATGAGTGGTACTACTCTCGTTGGTGCTACTAGCTAGTATAGCACGTACTGAGGCTCCAAGGAGCAAACATAGCATGTTTGGTCGGGAAAGGGGAAAAACATCTGATTGGAACCTGTATCATGTCAAGACGAGACATGAAAAGCTGAGGCCAAAAACATGCACGCGCCTGCCTTGCTACAACATCTAGCTATCTACTAGTATATTTTTGCCTTTTCTTTTTCTCATATAGGCAGGGGGTTCTCCTTACTTAGTTACTAGCTAGTACCGTGGGACACAGACAGGTGGGGCATGTCCAATATGTGAGCAAGGGGGGTGATGAAGGGTGAGGCCCAGCCCCACGCACAATGAGTGTAGGCAGGGTGTCCCAGTACCTGCCAATTAGTGGCCTAAACCAGCAAGATCGACTAGCTTACCTAGCACAGCTGGAAAGCCATTGAGCTGCTTTCTCGTGCCCAACCACGGTAGGAGTAGACAAGAGCAGTAATCATGAGTTCATGATGATGTTCTCCTTCGGCAATACCACACCCGTTCGACAGTAATCTAGGATTATATTATGATCAGGTTACCTAATAATGCATCAATTACCAAATTTAGCCGTTTAAATCACACTAGAATTATGGGCAATTGTCAAAGTCAAGCAATGTTACTACACTAGCTACCACTTTTCCATGTTACTACACGTGTCTATCTTTTTCTTCCACGTAGTATGATGTAGTCTAAGAAGTCTCAATTGGGTGGCCTGCTTGCTTCGGTTGGGGATCCTGAGATATGCCTATACGACGCGTTTGGGATAAGCAACCGACTTCAAAGTCAAGATCCACATGATTCTTCAGACCTACGTGTACGTACATCAGAAAGGTTCCAAGGACTTAAATACAGAACGAACATGCACGGCCTACTACAACTTGTCAAATTCTTAACGTGCCACTCACATGCGAACGATGCAATGTCTCAGCAGCCTCCCACCCTCTCCTCCCTGCAGTGACCAGTCACAAGTTGACCTTCGTGATTTGCACGGCTATTTCACATTAGTATTCAAAGCTAATATATGCACCATATCAAACGTCCCATCTTGTGATTGTAGGCCCGTCGATTTCCGAATCACTTCACACCAAACACTTGTAAATTCTTCTAATATGTACAGATATAGTAGTACAATGAGATCCCCTCGTTGCAATCACGGCCTTTACGGTCCACGAAAACCGTTGAAAGCGTCGGCTAGACTTCTTCTTTTTTGCGAATATCGTCGGCTAGACTGTGGATGAGTAGATCTCACTAGATTGAGGTTGAATCGACCATATAAACTACTCATCAACTAACGAACTACTCCCTCCGTTTCATAATATAAGATGTTTTAGCTTTGTGAAGGGAGTGTATCTAGACCACTTTTATTGTGTAGGTTGACTCCAAATCTAAATGAACCTACACACTAAAAGAGTCTAGATACACTTCTTTCATAAAACTAAAACATCTTATATTATGGAACGGAGGGAGTACCTAACAAATCCCCACCGCCACTGATTGTCTTGACCAGCTAGAGTACCTACCTGTATTTAACTTGGCAGCTCAAGGCATCACATGCCTCTCATGTGGTACAGGTACTCTTGAGAAGGCCAACCCTGCATTGCATGTGTAAGCTAGCGTGCATGTCCCGGCCTGAATTGACAAAGCTTAATTGCGTGCTAAGCTGTTTGGGGATTTACTAAGCAATGACTTGATTGTGTGGATGGAGCATGCCATCTGGGCTTCTCGTTTAGGCAGAACGAAGCAAGCTGCAAGGACAAAACGTCTCTGAATTTCTACAAGTCGGTTTAAGGAACTGGGTCTAAACTCTGAATTTCTGCCAGCATGCTAGCAGGTTTGCAAGAATGGAGCCAGAAATTTTAAAAATATAAGTGCCATTTGTACATTCTTTAAAACTGCATAGCAGTCAGTTAGGATGAATTGAGTTTCTCTCCCCATGATGCATGAGCTGAGAAGGTTCCAACCTTACATTTTCTTCTTGTACTCAGCGTTTTTTCTCTTGTCAAGCTAAGTTTAGTCTGGAGTCTTGAATTATAAGGCCTCCAAAGTCCAAAGAACATGAAAAATCTCATTACCACAAGAGTGGCCCGAATTCGAGCAGCCCAGGACTGCAGCCATTGATATTGTTTTTTTTAATTGATTGCAGCCCATCGATGATTTGCTTTTGTGTTCCGTCCGGTTTGAACGGGAGCTCCTCCCTACTCTTCACCGGGGCGTTGCTATACGCCGCTTCTAGGCGGCGCAAGGCGCGTGTGCCACCTGAAGGTGTGGGGTAAGTGGGTCGGCCCCCGTGGCGAGATTAACTTTTTTATTTTTTTTGCATTTTTATTTAAACCCTAAACATTCTCTGTAACTATGATTTAAGAACTGTGAATATTGGTGAATCTTTTTTAATATCAAGAACAAATTTTTAAAAAATAATTAAAAAATGGTGAACAAATATTTAAAAATTATGAACCGATTCCGAAAATTATGAATCAATTTTACAAAAATCATGAACCATTTTCAAAAATCATAAACCAATTTAGAAAAACATTAATCAATTTTATAAAAATTATGAACCAATTTCAAAAACCATGAACCAGAAATTTAAAATATAATTTTAAAAATCATGAACCAAAATTCGGAAAAACATAATATTTTTTTCAAAAAAAATGAACATCTTTTCATAAAATAATGATGTTTCTGAAAAACGTAAACATAAAAAAATAAAAAAACAAAAAAGAAACAGGAAAAAGAAAATAGGAAAAAAACATATAAAATAAAAAAAAGAAAACGTAAAACAAAAGAATCCTAACGCTACCTGGGCTGGCCCAACAGGGCTTGCGTCCTGTGCGGCGCTAGCGCGGGCGGCAAATAGTATTTCTGTCTTCACTGCCCTTGCGTGCGTTAATAGGGCACACACGCAGGCCCTCATTCATCGGCCGCCACCAATTCGGCCCACTAACAGGTACGCATTTTCGTTCGCAAAAAGAAAACAGGTATGCATTTTCTTTCTGCTATTTATTTAACCTAAATAATTTTTAAGACTATGGATATTTACTGAAATATGAACATAACCTGGATATTTCTTAGATTTGAACATTTTGCAAATCCGAACATTTTGCAGAATTGAACATTTTCTAAAATGGTACATTTTCAAAATCTGAACTTTTTTCAGAATTGAACATTTTTCAAAACATAAATCATGAAAACTAAAAAAAACGAAAATAAAAGGAAAATTGAAAACAGAAAATTAAAAGAGAACAGAAAAAAAAGAAAAAAAGAAAAAAAAAGAAAATAACGCTTAATGGGTTGGCCCTCAAGGAGTGGCCGCGCGAGCGTGCGTCAATAACGCACGCAAAGGATAGAAAATGCTGGTTTGAACGCACTAGGCCGTACGCCCCGCAAAAAAAAGAGTTGGACCTTAAATGGTGTTTTGTTCAGTAGAATGAAAGTCGTATTGGGATAGAGCTCAAGTCGCACAAAAGCAGCAATTCCTATTCATCGCCTGGAGCGGGCTTTATTGGAGCGCCGCGCAGGGCGCTGGTACTTTGGGGCCGACCCGTTACTCCTCTGTTTCACGTTACTGCCAGTAATTAAGATTTGTTTTTTTTTTGCTCAGATCTTCTCCAGTTTTTCTTTTTCTGTTTGGGTTTTCTGTTTATTTTTTACTTCCTTTTTCTTTTATCTTTTAATTTCGGTTTGTTATGTCCTTTCTGATTCTTTGTCTTTTGTGTTATCTTTATCTTTTTTTACCAGAATATTTTTTAGATCACAACTTTTTTAAAATTTGAATCTTTATTAAATTTAAAAAATCAAATTTAATCATCGTTTTAAAATCAATTTTTTTGAAACATTTTTTAGTTCTGAATATTTTTAAATTTGAACACTTTTGAAAGTTAAACATTTCCCAAAACTAAACTTTTTAAAATCTAAGATTCTTATCAATGTAAGAAAAACATAAAATGATAAAGGAAATAAATTTACCTGTTGCTCGGCGGCATTGGGATGACCCATGAAAGAGGTGATTCAGGCGGCGGAGCGGGGAATAGGCGCTGCCCACAAAACCTAGGATACCTGCCTATAGGAGGGAATATGTCAGCTCTCTCACTAACCGCCTCTTGATAAATTTGGCCCGCCCCGTATGAAAATGTTCAGTTTGTTTATTTAACAAACTCCTTCTCTCAAGGATCTTAAAAAAAGCTAGTCCTCACAATATTTATTGTTTATCCATTTATAAATTGTTCCTACAAATTAAAAATGTTCTCGCACATCCATTTGTTTCGTTAGTTCTAAAAATAATTAAAGTTTTACAAAAAAAAATCATACCAAGGGCGGAACAGAAAAGATAACCATGGAGAAAATAGAAAAATAAATACATGGAGCGGGATTGAAAGGTGTCAAATATTTAAAAACGTTGATGTTGCCATAATGTTATTGGTGAACATAAGGGCAGTCACACTGAAAAATAATAGTATACCAAGAACAAAAACAATGATCAAATAAACAAATAAAAGTACATATTTTACGCCAAAAATAATGAAAATGGTTTAAATTAGTTATTGATGTATCTTGTAGCAACATAAAAAGTGTTGAAGCTAGGGAAGTAGATAGTTGTTCCGAACCACTAGATGTTGAAGTGTATAAGTGGATTGCACTAACCATTTTCATTAGTTCGCACTTTTGGTTACGTTGGCTAGTACATGAAGCTTGACATGGTATCAAAACCTAAGGTCTCGAGTTTGAGTCCTGGTTTTTGCAATTTATCCTAAAATTGTTGTTGCCCCTTTTGTGTCCACGTATAGGGGCCGTCGCTCTCTTCCGGTTGCACATGTTGACTTCTCCCGTCACACGTGAGAGGGGGTGTTGAAGTGTATAAGTGGATTGCACTAGCCCTTTTCCTCAGTTCGGAATTTTGGTTACGTTGGCTAGTGCATGAAACTTGACAATTCCTATGTTTTCTCTTCGCTCCAATTTTTTTTCTCTGGCCACCGTCTCTAGCAACTCCGGCAAGGTATCTCTACTCAACTACGATCCCATTGCCACAACGTATCAACAACCATTCCGTCTCAAATTCCACCATTAACAGCGTCTCCACCTTGCCCTTACTCGCCCCTATCCCTAAAGCCCTTAACGATACTTCTTTCGGCTCGTGCACGGTCGCCACGCCCATGTTGCTATTTGTTTCACCTTTTGAACCTCCATCAAAACCTCCCCCATCTATGCATTTACATGCCGCACACAAAAATTCAACGATCACCTATAAATTTGACCAATAAACTTGTCTTTCAATACATAATATTTTGACACATGTCTCATATATTATTGGTCCAGCTGAGGATCAAAGCTAGGAATATCTCTAATAGACACAGTAAACTCAGTAAAACTGAGATTTCGGCGACTTTACAGGTTTATGTTGGAGATATGCCCAAGAGGCAATAATAAAGTGGTTATTATTATATCTTTATGTTTATGATAAATGTTTACATCTCATGCTATAATTGTATTAACCGGAAACATTAATACTTGTGTGTTTTTTGTAAACATAAAAGAGTCCCTAGTAAGCCTCTTGTTAAACTAGCTTGTTGATTAATAGATGATCATGGTTTCCTGATCATGGACATTGGATGTCATTAATGACAAGGTTATATCATTAGGAGAATAATGTGATGGACACACACCCATAGTAAGCGTAGCATAAGATCAAGTCATTAAGTTCGTATTGCTGTAAGCTTTCAAATACATAGTAACCTAATCCTTCGATCATGAGGTTATGTTAATCACCATCACCGGATGGGTACTTTGATGACATCAAACGCCGCTTCGTAACTGGGCGGTTATAAAGGTGTCATTGGCTATTCTGAAAGTATGTGTTGAAGCGCATAGACCAAGATTGGGATTTGTCCATCCATATGACGGATAGATATACTTTGGGCCCTCTCGGTGGAATGTCATCTAGATAGCTTGCAAGCATGTGACTGGGTCACAAGGGATGACATAACATGGAACGAGTAAAGAGTACTTATCAGTAACGAGGAAGAACTAGGTATGAAGATACCGACGATCAAACCTCGGATAAGTAGAATATCGCGAGACAAAGGGAATTGGTTTCGTATGTCAATTGGTTCAATCGATCACGAAGTAATCGTTGAGTATGTGGGAGCCGTTATGGATCTCCAGATCCCGCTGATGGTTATTGATGGGAGAGGTGTCTTCATTATGTCTGCATATTCACAAACCATAGGGTGACACACTTAAGGTTCGAAGTTGTTTTAAGTAGATATGGAATTTGCGTTGGAGACCGAATGTTGTTCGGAGTCTCGGAATGGATCCGAGACATCACGAGGAGATCCGGAATGGTCCGGAGAATAAGATTCATATATTGGGAATCATTTTCTAAGTTAGGAAATGTTCCAGAGTGTTTGTATGGAGATTCTAGAAGGTTTCGGAATGTTCTGGAAGGTTCTAGAGGATTTCTTGGAGTTTACTTGAAAACCAAGAAAGGATCAAGGGAGTCCAAGTGGGGCTAGACACGGATTCGTGGGGGAGGAGGATTCCTCCTCCCTTCCCACCGCCGGCCCAAGGAGGGGAGTCCTACCCCTCCCCAGGCGCGCCTCCCTCCTTTAAATAGAAGGGAGGGGGCGCCCCCTCTTGCCCTAGATCTCACAACTCCCAATTTCTGCCGCCTCTCTCCTCCACCTTTCTTCTGCACAGGCATAGGCGAAGCCCTGCAGAATTCTCATCTCCACCACCACCACCACGCCGTCGTGCTGCTGGGATTTCGTGGAGAAGATCTACTACCTCCGCTGCTCGCTGGAACGGGGAGAGGAAGGTCTGCTTCGACTCCGCACGTGTGACCGTCTGCGGAAGCGCTGCCGGAACGCGACGCCGGAAGGATCGTCTACACGATCTTGAGATCGGCAAGTGATCGACTACATCATCCACGAGATCTAATCTCATTAACGCTTTCGGTTCTACGAGGGTTAGTACCGATCTATCTCATTGCTCATGTCTAGTAGATTAGATCTTGGCTTTTATCTAGATTAGATCTGGGTTTTGTTCGTTCTTGCGGTAGAAATTTTTTGTTTTCCATGCTACGAACCCATCAGTTTAGCCCATTTTTTGGACCCGAATAGATACCATAAAATCGGCCCTTAACATTTTTCAGTGGAATGAGAATGAGAGAGTTGCTGCTGCTACATGTACCATTCCACCGAGCATATACTCAAAGCCGACTCTTTCCTCGCCTCCTTCACTACTGTACCGCCACCGTGCAATCCACCGCCGCCGAACCAATACGCCACCTCCTGCACTAGATCCGCCCTTCTGACTGCTTGATGCCATCGATCTGCCACTCAATCGGAGTCGGGAGCAAATCGGCCACGACGGTAGTTCCCGTGGTGCAGACAACGCCGTCATCTCCGACTAGGACCAGAAGCGTCGCATGCATTCCGACGCGGCGAGGAAGCACGGCGCGAGGCCTATTGCCAACTGCAACCAGACGCCTCCACCGGCTTTCTTCCGGTGCAGCTGCAATGACGAGGAGGCGAGGAGCTCGCTCGGCGGGTTCCGTGTCTCCCACCGGCCTCTAACTCCGACCGGGAGTACGTCACGTCGGATGAATACAAGCCCTCCACCGGTGAGTCTGAGGGGGACAAGGTCTTGTCGGGGGATTTTGTGGACGAAGCGGAGCACCGCACACCGGAAGAAGTTGATGTGTCGCTCGGAGCGAACTCACGAGGCGAAGCTACGCGCATGCGCCAGGAGGAGCGCTACAACATCATGATCGTAGATGCACACCTTGAGTTGGAGAAGGATGCCCTCACATGCCGCGTGAAGCAGGAGATCATCGATGTCCCCTCCGACGAGGAATGAGCTGGTCGACCGCGTTGCCGTCGCGCCCTTGGCTCGCGTGAAGTATCCTAGAACCACATTTTGGTCAGTACTGTTAGGGTTAGCCGCCGTGATAAATTTAGTTTAGATTTTGCATATATATTTTTTAATTTTCGATGTTGAATTGGTGAAATACGTGTTTGCATGAATCGATATGCACCGATCTTGCGAAGAATTTGCCGTGAATATTTTTTCTAATTTTCAGTTCATTTCTCGGTTTCTATTCTTCCCGGCGAACTGTCGGACTGAAAACGAGGTGCACGTTTTTCGACGGGCCAAGTTTACACCTAGAGATGCTACTATCTCTCAAAGCTATAGTACGATGAAAATTGTGAATCCCAGCGAATTATCATCTCGGGCAGCAATGAATTTCAGAATTTCAGGAAAGGTTCTAGTGTACAAATTTTCAAAAGTTTTAAGCGGATCGCTCGCTCGGCGCCTTTCTGCGCAGTTGACGCAGTTTTAATTCGATACGTACGCACGTATGATCATCTGAGTGGCGATCAGATGCGATTCGATCCCTGATTAAGCTGGTCTCCCCGCTCGGCGCGCCTTTCTGCTCACATGCAGGCCGGCGATGCGCGCACGCTCTCGCGCAGCTCATACTACACACCAAGCGTCGCACCTACGCATGGCTATGGAGTATGGACCACCCGTGCGCCGTCCCTCCAGCCTCCAGGTGGTTCTGGCACACGGCGTGCCACGTCGCTACCGGTTGCTTTCAATTTGCGGCGCCGGCTGGCGGATTAATCAACTGACACTTTCAGTTACAGCCGCCCGAGTGCCAAATGATTGCCTCAGTTTCAGCTCATTCCTTCTCCCTGTACGTGGTCTGACGAATTCTCCAAACGGCTCAGCCACCGAGTTCTAGTCTCGGTTACAACCTATTAATCATATCGATCTCAAACGCATATGAATGTATCCATGATATTGCTGAAGAACTGAATCTCTGAAACCCTTACTGTTCCACGGTCCACACTCAAGTAACTCATGACAAGATGATCCTTTGCACCCTTTGCCGTGATCATACTGCAGATGCTGACATGCTGTTCAATGATTACTCATCGCTGCCCATATTGTATCACTATCACTATATGATAAGGCAAGGAGGATATGAGGGTACAGGCAGTGTCATGGCACTCATGATATTGCGGCCCAGGTGCCATGGCAGAAATGATGCTCTTCATCCCCCTTCTATTCTGCCCCCTTTTCATACACTAATTAAAGGACGAATCTGAAGAAACTTCTCAGATCAGCTTTCTGGTGGGAAACATGTGAACTACCTGTTTGCGGAGAGCTGAATATTGATCTCCGTCGAGATCAAATCAAATCCGCTTTTGATACTTGTGTACTTCCTGCTTGGCAATAAAGTTCAGAAAAGGAGAGCAGGGAAGAGTTGGAAGTTGAAAACAGTAAAATTGAAAGTGGATTTTGTCATTCTGGCTGAAGCAAAGTACTAGTTTATAGTCTTGAGAAAATGAATTTCAGAAGAAGTTTACGCAATGGAAATTCGCTGCTAAAGTGGGTGTTGAGCAAGTTGCAAAAATATTATTTCAAGCTAGGCTGAACCTTTTGCTCGTAGGTGCTAATCACATGACTGGCTAATCTTAGGACCACCCGAGTTCGTTGGCGCCCTCTCCTTTACATGCCTAGCAATCACCCATGTTCTGATTTTTCAATTAGCAGGCTAACAACCATGATTTGGTGGAGAAAAAAGAAAAGAAACATGCATCAGCAGGTCGTATCATCATCATCAGTTAGTTCGTCACAAAGCTGTCTCAGCATCTTTGTACTTTCATCTTTCGTCTGAAGCCATGATCTCAACCTCGGAAAATTACCGCCACTTACGGCCGTAATTTTCCACGGCGGTTCATCCAAACATGCGCACGTGTACGAGAACTTCAGCGCCGATCAGCTGAATCTTTCAATTTAGACACGATAAGCTTGCTCGTTTCGATTATTTCTAATGTTTCCGTGTCCAGTTGTCATGGATACTGTTATATGTTGATCCAAATTCTACAAATTAAAGGCCAACTTCTGACGGAGCGGAGCGAGGCCCGTCGTTGATAACCTAGGTTACCACCGCTATATATACTTCTTGTAAGCCGTCGGTTGGGATAAGTTGCATCTGTGAAATCCCCAGCGTTGTGTAAACACTCTCCGATATAGTGAAGTTTCGCTGGCTGGCGCCCGTGGTTTTTCCCCTCTCTTTGTTGGAGAGGGTTTTCCACGTTAAATCTGTATCCCCCTCGCTGCAATTTTATTTTCGTTCTTCGTTATTTACTTGTCGCAAAGCTAACAGATACAATGAGTGGTGTGGTGTAAAGGATGCGACGAACGTTCGACGGCGCACAACAAAGTCTTCAGACCGCTGGAGCTTGGGCCGCTGCCTCTTCTGGCCTCCTCTTCCCGTTGATGGTAGCTTGCCCGCTCTCCCTCTTCCGGCCATCCGTGGAGGCGAGGGGAGGAGGGATTCGTGTGCGGCTGCATCTGCGGGTGGAGGATGTGGAGGTTTCTGTCTCCCGGCACATCTGCGCAGCGGCGGGAGGCCGCGGTGGGTGGTTCCCGGCGAGCTTCAGCGGTTGAAGACGATGGCGCGGCCGCTCCAAGCGAAACCTCAGTATAAGTGTTTTTTTGGTGTTCCGACCAAATTGGATGCCTGCTGTTTTCGTCTATTTCTCTTGGCTGGCCGTGGGAGAGAACGTCGAGGACAGCGCCCGGAAGACTTGGTCTGGGCACCTGGGGGAGTTTCGGTCTTCCCTCTCTCGGTGGAATTTTCCTTGCTACTCCGGCCATCTATGCCCGCCTTCACCCACCCGTGGCAAGAGTGGCTCTCTGAAGCGCGGGTCGTTCGACCTCGACGGAGTCTACGAGGATTCTTGCGTCAGGGATTTCCGGAGCTTGGAAGCAACATCGGCGAGCTTTATCCCGACGGCTGGTTGCCGTCTGTCAAAGCCGGTGAGCTCCGGCATCCTTTCGACCTCCATCGGGGGCGGCCGCGTCCAACGTCGACACTGAAGCAAGTGGTTCCGTCCTCGCGGCGGTGCTTGACGGCGGTGCAGCTAATCTCCGGCTCGGCATAGGAGATAGGGAGGGACCTTTTTTCATCCTTTATCTTTCAGCGGGGTCTTTTCCACTTATATTGGGAACCTATGGGTTTTTTCGTATCTTATGGGGTCCTCTGTTTTTATATACACCTCCTCTGTTTGTGTTTAATATAATTGCTTTCAGGACCTTCGGGGCTCTCCTTTAAAGAAAAAAAAGGTCTTCAGCATTGTACGTACGTGAAAACATTACCTGAACGGCTAGAACCTGCACCAGCCGCGGCGACCTTTGACGTCGGCTTACCCAGTCTCTCCACAAGGAGGATCCCAACTGTAACAGCCAAACTATCAAGAACATCTCTCAAAAAAAAAAAAACTTAGCAGGAACAATTGTAGCTAAGAAACGACCGCGACGATCGTATCCCGCTGTGCTTATGCCATCGATGGAATTGTTTAAGCGGTCGTATGATATGATTCCGTGATCACGCATGGTGGGTGGGATGCCTGCACTTGCCCATTGGCAGGTCACCCCAACTAATTAACCTAGCTTAGCTTTAGTAGTAACAGTTTGCGAGACTGCGACACTTCCGTCCCAACAAAAGTGGGATGAGACACCCAGCCACTTTGGAAAGGAAGAAATAGCAAAAGCTGCACTGCCTGATCCACGAGTCGTACGTGTGCCTCCCTAGCCACTAGCACGGTAGCTGGTGCTCGGTGAACGAACAGAGCCGTGCCATTCCTTAATTCCGTCGTGCACCAGCACCATCCATGGTCTTTCTTTTTCCTCGAACAATCTCGCACCAGGATCACGGCCTGATTTGGTTTGTCATTTGCGATACCACCCAACTCCAGACGACGTTTATATATGTTCTCCACAAAAAGCAAGTACGCCTAGCAGCACGAATGTATCGTGGTGATCGAGTGCCCGTATCGCCACGTTTATGCCCAGACTAGACTAGATTAATGTACGGCCTCGTCGGTCCACACGGATCATCACCCGTTTAAACTGAAATCGTGGCTCTGCTGCGGAAATCGGTTGTTGTGACGTGCGGTGCGGGGGAATTAATCGTCGTGATTTGTGCTTTGACTCGATCGGGCGCACGCAGGTCTCGAATTGAACTCGACTCTCAACAACCGGCTGCACGCTCAATGTGAATAGTCCTTGCCATGATGACTCGAGCGTGACCGCCAACACTCGTGAGAAATGAGCGCGGCTGTATACTATTCCCTGAAGAGGAATAAGCCAAGATACGCGACCATGTGCGGCTGGTACCATTTCTGGAGAGTACGTGCAGTGCAGTGCAGACGTGCGTGTAGCATGTGGTGGACACGTCTTCTCTATAAACTAACCTGGACCTACGTGGGCGTATAGTGGCGTCACCCTGAACGTTGCTCGCAAGCCAGATCACCCTGGGTCAATTCCTTCAAGCGTCATCACACTGTAGTAGACCAGTAGTAGTAGTATTTCTCCGACGTCCGACCCGTTCAGCCGTCCGTGCCGCCGGTCGCTCTGCTCCGTGGGCACGCCGCCGTCGCGGGTCAAACCGCGGAACGGTCGTCCCAGCAGAGAGCCCGTTCAAAAATGACGGGGAAAATCCACGAGGAGAAGAGTTCGTGCAACAACAAAAAAAACGGAATCTCCTGTAGCACGTTGCACCTCGCGCGTTCCTGACCCGACCTTGCATTGCGAAAGTGCCACGAGTCCACGACAGATGGATTGAGCCGTCGCTTCGGTTGGCCGCCCGCCGGCCGTCGTTTTCTCTTTTCTTGACATGAAGAGCGCCCCCCCGCCCCCGACCCATGACCGGCCGGCCGGTGCCGATCCGCTCCGTCGCTACTCGCTACCTGCTATGGAGTACTACGGCCTATGGCCACGTCGCGTCCAGGTCCAGCATCTCACATAAAGTACGAGGTAGGCACTACGGAGTACTTCCTCCGTTTCAAAATATAAGATGTTTTAGCTTTGTGAAACTAATGAATCTAGACCCTTTTTAGTGTGTAGGTTCACTCCAAACCTCTCCAAACCTACATACTAAAAGGGGTCTAGATACATTGTCTTCACAAAGGAGGAAGTACTAGCCACCAGGTACTCATAACAAGGGTGCTAGACGAGCGACACTTGTTATACTCCCTTCGTTTTAAATTACTTCGCGCGTATCCTTATCTAGGTAGCTTAGTACTCTCTTATTTTTTATCTAATTTTTTTTTGAGATTTTTGATATACATAGTACACATTTCATAATACTATCTATTTCGAAAATCGCAGAATTCTTTTAAATAAAAAATAAAGAAATACTAGTCCACCTACATAAGCGTGCCGGCGTAGTAATTTAAAACAGAGGGAGTAAATCGGAGGAAGTATTTTTTTTTTACTCCCTCAACCCATATTAGTTGACTTGAATTTGTCTAGATTCGGATGTATTTAGACATGTTTTAGTACTAGATACATCCGAATTAAAAAAATCCAAGTCAACTAGGAGTAATATAAGATAAAAAAAACTTTTACCGAGAAATAAAACATGCATCAAACTTGTTTCAAAAAAAAATGCATCAATTACTCTACCGGTGCTCCGGTGCTTCCTGCTGACACTGCTATGAGCCGTGCCGTTGGACATTGTCGGGCACTCAATTTCAAGGCGAAACGAAACGAGACGTGACCTTTTTCTGTTGTTGTTTTCAGCGCTGTTGCTGACCAAACATGGTGCATTTCCTGTGGTGTCATGTCAAACGAAGGGTACCCTCTGATCCCTCAACAGTCAACAACCAACTACCCGGAGACCAAATTCGTCCGAACGGAAGTCCCTATCCGCAAAAACGGCAGGTACTGCCACAAGTATAAATTTTCGTATGCTTTCGCTGCCGTTTCTGCCGCGCCCCCCACCCCCTGCTCTGCTCCTCCTTTCCCCCTCTTCCTCCAACGACTCGTCCGGATTCCCGGAACCGGAGCGAGCGAACGCGAGGCGGGTACCCGATGGGCGGGCTAATCTCCTGCATGTCCGGCCGCGACGGCCGGTCCCCCTCGGCCTCCCCGCCGCCGCCTGCCGCGAAGCGGCGCTCGTCCGCGTCCTCCCGCCGCAGCGCCGCCAAGGCCGCGGAGATCGACGAGCAGGCGCTGGCCGCCGCCGCGGCGCTCGTGCTGGGGCAGCGCGGAGGGGGCGCCTTCGACCGGTCGGCGTCCGTGCGGTACGCCGCCAAGCGGCAGCAGCAGGGGCCGCCGCTGCCCAGGAGCTCCAGCACGCGCCCGCGCTCGCTCGCCGACCCCGAGCTCCAGCCGCAGCACCTCCTCGCCAAGGTATCGACGCCTTCCTCCCTCGCTTGCTTCTCCCGGTCGCATTGCTCCGCGTGCCGCCGCGTGGAATTTGAACGCTGCTGTTCTCTGTTGACTTTTCCTTTAATCGCACGGGATATCTGGTGGGGATTGGTTGGTTTTCGCGTCCCCCGTGTGGAAGCAATCTATCCGATTATCTAGTTTCCAGTGCCGTCTCCCCCCAATTCTGATTCCTTTCCATGCTTTGTCCGGCTTGCAGAAACATGGCCTAGTAGTAATACGCAGTGCAATTCTGTTCAGCCTTTCTCGAATCCATCACGCCGTTCGATTTGTTCCCATGCCCTGCTGCGATTAGCTCATGTCGTGAGAACTACCACGTAGGTTGGCGCTTCCAATTGCAGGTGTCCTCTGAATCTCTGATCCATTTGTGCCAGGCTAGTTTCCCATGACTGCACAGTCTAATCCATATGGCAGCTGTGGATGGAGCCTTGATTTGGTAAAAGTTCAGAACGTGTTGGAAACTACGGTTGTGTGGGTGACAGGTGGTAGTTGCTGTTGGTACATTTCGGCATGATGCAGAATTCAGATGCCATTCCATTGATGGTTTCTTGTTGCCTCCTACTAGTACAATGATGTTGTTGCCTGTGTTCATTTATTCTAGACAGGACACGGGGGATACTTTTTTTCTCCAAAAAAACGGGGGATATTTCCCAACTCGTGCAATGGTGAGAGATCCTGATTCCTGAAATTTTACTTACTTCAAGAAATAACTGATAGATAACGGGGGATACTTTTTTACTTACTTCAGTCACAGTGAATCTGTGTTATCTTTGTTTAGTCAAGAAAAGGAGTTTTTTTGTTACCTACCCTGTCTTGACTGTTACTGGAAATAACTGCCGGCAGCCAGCAAGCTTGACTTATATGCGGGCATACTAATTGATAAGTGGTGTTGACTGTTCACTAGTTAGAAGATACCGGCCAGCAAGGAGGTTTTGGTTTATAAACGGCATGGTTTTTTGCGCGTGTTCGATTAAAAGGAGGTTTTGGTTTGTTGTTAAGTTCATGTTTGACATTTTCAATGCCACTGCTAAGTTGATGGATGTGTATATATGGTAGGCTGAATCGGTGCTCCATTTGGAGCAAACCACCATTTCTATAGTTGCAACTAAAGAACACAAGTACATGTATGACAGTTTGTCTAGCTTCTCCTCCTGAATTCCTGATGAAACTACAAAAGATTTATTACATATCAGTGCTTAAGTAACGCAGATGATTCAATGTTGTTTTAAGCTTGTCGCTCGTGTACCCTTTTACCCTAAATGAATGTTGGCTGTCTGCATCTAAGTGCAGAGCGGAAGCAATGAAGTTCTTCCATTAAATGGAAGATATTGCCATTATCATATTAACCAATGATATACTTTCTTAACAGGATTTGAATACTAAAGATTTGGAGACCAACATCATTGTTCTTGTTCACGGAGGTGGGTTTGGTGCTTGGTGCTGGTACAAGACCATGTCACTTCTTGAAGATAGCGGGTTCAAAGTCAATGCTATTGACTTAACAGGCTCCGGGATTCATTGTTCTGATACAAACAAGATTACCAGTATTTCAGAGTATGCTGAGCCACTTACATCATACCTTAAGGGCCTAGGTGATGCCGAAAAGGTTTGTTGTCTGTTCATATACTAATCATAATATATTTGGCATAATTTGCAAAGTTTACTCCAATTTGGAGTGTTTTGTAGGCTATCGTTAACTATTGTAGTTGATAAGATAATAATACGTTAAGCTAGACACTAATTTTCTTTTGCGGGTAAGATTGGCAATATGAGCATAAGATTACCCCTAAACTGTTTGATGTGGCATAAGATAAGCACTGTATGTTTCAGTGCTTTGGAACTAACTTATGAGGGGTATATTCTGTAAACTTGTTTCAGGGATCACAATCATAATAGGAATCATGCAAACTGAGACTAAACAGTGAACGCCACCCAAGTTTGTCTGGTTGTTATGGTTTGAAGTAGGAGCGTTATTATCCCTTAAATAGTTTTGAGCAGCTGCATCTTAATGTGTGTGCAATTTATTTACGAAGAGAATGTCATTTTCCTGGTTAGTAAAACAAATTGTGCGCTCTCTGATGCACCGGCTTCAACTTCACATGTTCTTAGTATTGTTGGAATTTCGTTTGTCGCGCTGGTTCTCACATTTTCAACCACCAGATAATTTCTTTCGGGAGATTTTTACTGTTGAGTTCAAGTGTATATCATGGCCTCTGTTCTCTGATATTCTTGCTATGCGCATCATCTTTGTTACCCCAACCAATTATAGATCTTTGATACTTTTGTTATTACACAGGTGATTTTGATTGCTCATGATTTTGGTGGTGCTTGCATATCCCATGCAATGGAGATGTTTCCCTTGAAAGTTGCCAAGGCTGTTTTCCTTTGTGCAACAATGCTGACAAATGGACATAGTGCTCTTGATATGTTCCAACAGGTTGATCTCTATGACAGCTTACCTGTAATTAAAAATATGATAAAAAAACTTAATATTTATGGCGTTCAAGTCAGTATATCTTTCAAGGATTCTGCCTGATGTCAGACAATTCTACTCTATATGCTGCAGATGGATACAAATGGTATGCTCCAAAAGGCGCAGGAATTTGTATACTCCAATGGCAAGGACAAGCCTCCCACCGCTATCAAAATCGACAGGGCTTTGCTGAGAGATCTATTATTCAACCAAAGTCCTGCCAAGGTATTACTTTCCATGGTTATCTCCAACTATATCACTGAATCTTATTTTTAAATTGACCTCTGACACCTACTCATTGTGTTCCTGAAGGATGTATCCTTGGCTTCGGTGTCCATCAGACCTATCCCATTTGCCCCGGTAATGGAGAAACTCACCTTAACAGAAGAGAAGTACGGGTCTGTGCGGCGATTTTTCGTTGAGACTACGGAGGACAACGCGATACCACTGTCCCATCAGCAGAGCATGTGCGCGGCCAACCCGCCAGAGAAGGTTCTGCGGCTGAAAGGGTCAGACCATGCCCCTTTCTTCTCGAGGCCGCAAGCGCTACACAAAGCCCTGGTAGAGATAGCAACCTTGCCGCCAGCTCAGTCATCATGAGAGCTTGTTCTCCATCAGTTTTTTTTTTCAGCCAGTGAGATCGCCATGGTTGTTCCCCATGGCTGCTGCTGCTGCTGCTGTATATGTTGAGGACGATAGTATGCTTGAGGCAAAATGCTATGGTTCAGAAGTTATTATACAGAATGCTGGTGCTGTCACGGTGCAGCAGCAGAGTAGGAGCTCTGAATTTCACCCTTACCTTGACGACATCATCTTGCAGCGTCCGCTGACATGTTATTGTTCATTAACTGTTGACGGACGTGTAATTTTACTACACCCAAAGTGAGGAAAAAGAAAGGAAAATGATCCGAAGCCCCCTGGGGATCGATAGTTCCCATCGTTCGGGTAGCCACGCGACGTGTTCGTTCCACCACCGACGCGCGCCACCGACGCCTCCTTATCTTTTCTCCAACAACACATTTTCTTCTCTTGGTGTTCTTCTCCGAGTCTCTCCATGGAAGAGCTCTAATAGCTGATGGCCTCTTATCCTTTCCCCACGTGCCTGACACCGCCGTTGCAGGAGACACGCGCCACCGCCAGCTGGGCCACACGCCGCAGCCAACAAAGCCATGTGTCGTCACCTACCCCCTTCTCTTGGGGGCCACGAGGGGCAGACCGGCGCCGCTGCGAGGAATTGTGGTGGTTCCGCGCCGACCTGATGCGCCACTGACTAAGATTCTTCGGGTCCCCATCCCAACCCGCGTGCTCTACCATGTCCATGGAGAGGGGTAGCCAGTGCCACCGCGAGCATGGGGGCCTGCAGTGAGCGGCGAGCGGCCCAGCCTCTTCCTGGTACAAAGGAACAAGAGGCCTGCTAAAAGGGGTGGACGACCCTTGTACAGAGGGTGGCTGGCCCTGCTACATCGGCGCAGTGACGCTTCTACAGAGGGCGACCCACCTTGCTACACACACACGGCGACACTGCTACAGAGGACGGGCGACGCTGCTACAGAGACACGGTTGCGCTGTTACAGAGGCACAGTCGACCTTGCTACAAACGCACGTCAGCACTGCTGGTGAAAATATAAGCAATAATTCATATGATTTAATCCAAATAATAAACTAATAAAGCATGATCATACAAACAGTACCAAAACTAATTATGCATATTAACAAAGTAGATGAACAAATTACATCTAAATAAATCTATCGCATCTACACCAAACGTTAGACTAAAGAACTCTAGCAGAATCTGAAAGAGAAAGTTCAGTATTACGTACGGTACAGCGGCGATAGCAGCAGCCGCGGCGGTAGTAGCAGCAGTAGCTGCAGCGGTGGCAGCAGCGTCGTCGCTCATGTTGAGGTTGTCTAAGAGGTCGATGACGTTCGGGAACTCGTCGTCGGAAGACGTTATGACTGTCAGTAGTCGCGCTTGAGCGCTCCCCAAAAATCTGATCGTCCCTCATCCATACAAGTTCACAAGAGACAGGGTTTCGGAGGCCTACTATTCCAATCTGCAGTGCACGCCACAAGCCGGGATGGGGAAGACAAAAGCGGCGACGCAATAGACTGGAAGGAGACGCGTAGGTAGGTTATGCCGATTAGGTTTAGCGCAGACACTTATATAGCGCAAGTCAGGGAGATCGTGGGCTCGGTCCACGTCCGAGTCGGTAACGTCCCACGTCCCATAAAGACTGGAAAAGAATAACCAATTAACGCGTTCGTTAATGACTCGTAATTAATCTATGATTAATTTTTCCGACTAGCAAAAATAAAACTCGGCTCGGCGAGATTCTCGTGCAGCACGCGCGCGTCGTGACGAGGCGAGGTAAGACGGGCGGCGTCGGAGGAGGAGTGTGCGAGAGCTGCTCTTCTTCTCACACCTTAGTAAGTGGTGGAACAGCCTAGTATATAAGGAGGTGTAACTCTTACACAACTAGCAATGTGGGACTAAACTTGAGCACCACTAGCACAACCATATGCTGACATGTACAAATGGGCCAAAGAGAATTTTAGAATTTGTCTAATGGGCCAACAGCCCAATACTCACCAAAGTCCAATAATTCCCCACAAAGTCTCATTGGCACATCACCTCACTTCTATTTCAGAATATTGTTTTATATACCGGTGTGCAGTGGAGACTTTAAGTTAAACTTCCTGATACGTCTATTTTGCATCACTATTCTATATCATAATTTACTGTTATTTATTGATATATTTCATATTAAGAGATGATACTTATGTTATTTCATCTGTTTTTGCATGGTTGATAACTTTTCGAGCATGGACCGATGCAGTCAGGATTTTGATGAAAAAGGTGCTGTTTGGAGGCAAAATTTGCGAAGATCAAAAAATCCGGGAAAATATATGGAAAATCCTATTTTTCCAGAAGACGAAGAAAGCCAGAAGGAGAAGTGGAGAGGGGCCACAGGGGGCCCACACCACCCCCTGGCGCGTGCCACCCTAGGCCGCGCCACAAGGTGGTGTGGTCGCCCTGGTCCACCCCTGGCTCTCCCCTCTGGCGTATATTATCCTCTCGAAACCCTAAGACTCTAGGAGCAACCACAGAAAGATTCCGCCGCCTCTGTAGGACGGAAAACACCGAGAGAGAAAGATCTCTCCGGCAGACAGAATTCTGCCGGAGAATTCCTTCCCGGAGAGGGGAGATCATCGCCATCAACACCACCATCAAGCTGGACTTCATCGGGATCATCATCATCATCACCACCATCATCTCCACCAGCACCATCATCACCACCTCCATACCGCTGTAACAATTGGGTTGAATCTTGCATAGTTCTTAGGAGAAACTTTTCCGGTGTTGATTACTCCTTTTAGTTGATGCTATTGAGTGAACCGTTGAATTATTGTTTATGTTCAGATTGTTATACATCATTATTTTATCTCTGATCATGATCCATATGATGTCTTGTGAGTAGTTCATTTTGTTCTTAAGGACATGGGAGAATTCATGTTGTTAGTAGTGGAATTGTGTTGAGAAAGATTCAATAGTTTGATATTTAAGTTGTGGTGTACTTCTTCTAGTGGTGTCATGTGAACGTCGACTACATGACACTTCACCTATATGGGCCTAGGGGAATGCATTGTGTATTTGGCTACTAATCGTAGGGGTTGCCGGAGTGACAGAAACCTAAACCCCTGATACGTTGCAGACGTATCTATAGTTTTTGATGTTCCATGCTTGGTTTTTATCTACTTTCTTATGTTTTACCCACACTTTGGAGTATTTCTATACACTTTCTTGGACTAACCTATTAACAAGATGCCACAGTGCCAGTTGCCTGTTTTCTTCTGTTTTTGGTTCCAGAAAAGTCAGAAAATGAATATTCTCGGAATTGGACCGGACAAAAGCCAAAGTCGATATTTTACCGGAAGACTCACGGAGCCAGAAGACGAGACGGAGAGGGGCCACAGGGTGCCCACACCATGTGGTGGCGCGGGCTAGCCCTAGCCGTGCCACCAGGTGGTGTGGGCCCCCTGGCCGCCCACCGACCTTGCCTCTTCGCCTATAAGATGCCTCCCGATGCAAAAACCCTAGATCGAACAGCCTCCAACCATGAAAAGTTCCACAGCACCGCCACCACCGAAGGGGAGATTCGGGGGACAGAAAGTCTCTGTTCCGGCACCCTGTCGGGATGGGGAAGTGCCCCTGAAGCCATCTCCATCGATCTCCACCACCATCTTCATCGCCGTTGCTGATTTCCATGATAAGGAGGGAGTAGTTCTCTCTCGAGGCTAAGGGTTCTACCGGTAGCTATGTGTTCATCTCTCTCTATGCATGATCTTATTGAGATCATGAGCTTGTAATCTATAGATCTACCTTGCTACTCAAGTGCTTTAATAGATCTCTGCTCTCCCCATGTGTGTGAAGTTGACAGTGTGCACACCATGTTGGCATTTAGGCTAGAGATTACAGATACTTGTTATGAGTTATATTTGGAGTTGGATGTCTTTATGAAATTGTGGTGTTTGTTGGAACCATCTAGTGCTCAAGATGACAGTGTGGGGTTATCTAGATGGGAAAGGCTTACTTTGAGGTGTGCTGTTATAGCCCTACCAAGGATTAGAGTGTCCAACCGGAGAGTAGTTAAGTGTAGTATCATAAAGAGAAGATATTTATATGAGAGTGTTCACTAGTGAAAGTATGATCCCTAGGCCTTGTTTCTAAGCATTAAAACACCGTTTGCAACTAGATCTGTTACATGTTTGCTTGCTTCCATCTTTATTTCAGTTTGCCTTTAGTCTCTTCCACGCCATCAAGCTATTTTGTGGCACCGTTGTCTATTATCCATACCACTTGTATTTCACTATCTCTTCGCCAAACTAGTGCACCTATACACCTGACAAGTATATTGGGTGTGTTGGGGACACAAGCGACTTCTTGTATCTTGATTGCATGGTTGCTTGAGAGGGGATACCTTTGACCACTTCTTCCCTGAGTTGGATAAACCTTGGGTGATCCACTTATGGGAAAACTTGCTGCTATTCGACAAACCTCTGCACTTGGAGGCCCAACAACTATCTACAAGAATAGAAGTGCGTAGACATCAAGCTATTTTCTGGCGCCGTTGCCGGGGAGGTAAGGTAAAAGGTACTCACATCCTCTGATGTGAGTGCTCGAAGTTATTTCCTTTAGATTCTGCAATTTTGTCTTTTTGTTTCTTGTTTTTATTTTCACTAGTTAGGCTTAATGGAAAACAACAACAAAATTAGAGAGCTTTTTAGTATTTTTCCTAAGGTAGAACATGAATTGTCTGAAAATAAAATTAAAAAACCCATGGAACTTTATTTGCATGCTAATAGCAATGTTATTAGTATGAATCTTTTGAACACCTTTGTTACTAATGATATGGAAACATCTAAGCTTGGGGAAGTTAGTTTTTATGAAAATGATCTTTTTAGTTCCCCAGCTTTAAAGAAGAAAAATTTCTCCGATAATACTTTATCTCCCATATGTGGTAATTCTAATAATACTTGTGATATTTTAAATCCACATACTGAAAGCATCCCTTTTAAAATACCTATAAAAATTGTTGAACGTGTTATGAATAACTGTTATTTTGGAGATGGAACTGTCCATCCTGGTGATCATTTACTCTTTATACACGAACTATGCGAGTTGTTCAAGTGTGCAGGTATTTCAATGAACCAAGTTAAGAGGAAGCTATTCCCTTTTTCACTTAAGGGCAAAACAATGGAGTGGTATGAGCTACTAGATGATCCTCGTCATTTGGAGTGGAAGGAACTTGAAACTCTCTTTTACTCTAAATTTTATCCTCCTCATGAAATTCATAAAGATAGGAATTATATTTATAATTTTCATCCACATGATGGAGAAAGTATTTCCCAAGCATGGGGGAGATTGAAGTCACTAATGCTCAAATGTCCCATTCATGAGCTCCCTAGTAATATTGTTATTAATAATTTCTATGCAAGGCTTTCAGGACATTACAAAGACTATCTAGATACTTGTTTAGAGGGATCCTTCACAAGTAAGGAGGTCAAAGCTAAGTGGGATCTTCTTGAAACAATTCAAAGCAATACCGAAGATTGGGATAACAACAAAGGTAAAGAACTAGGTATAAACTATGAGTATGATTGCATTAAGTCTTTCGCTGAAACTGCCGGTTTTCAAGAGCTTAGTACTAAATATGGTCTTGATCCTCAAATTCTTATTGATTGTTTTAGAACCTTTGCTTCTCATATTAATGCTCCTAAATAAAAATGGGACATGTATCATGAGCCTTTTAAAGACACTTGCATGGAAAATGAAATTGTTATTAATGATAGCAATAAACATGCTCAAACCTCTGAAAGTACTATTTCTTATAAGCATGTTAATTTTTGTGGAATACATAGACCTTGTGAGAATAATCAAATTGAATAAGAATATTGTATCACCCACAGGAATGAAAAAACTAGAACGTGGTATAGGACTCTAAATGATCTTGGTAAAAAAGTTTGTGCCCTCTATCCTTTTATTTGTGAACTTTGCTTTGCAGTGGGTCATTTCAATTTTCAATGCCCAGGCCATAATAATAGCCCTTCTAATCCAATGAGTACTGCAAGTTTGTATTGTGATGACATGATCACTCCTAATCAGCATGATGAACTTACATTATTTTTGGGGTGTGAAGAATTATCAAGAAAAACTTCTTTGGTAGATATGAGTGCTTTTGATATGAATAGTGTCTTGCATGGTTGTCATATTTATTGTGTTGATAATTGTCACACAAATACTTACATACAAAATATTATAGAAGATGAGATTTTACCAAAATATGACAGGACTAATATGTGTTTTGATCTTATTAATGAAAAGAAGGAATCCTCCAAAGTTTCTTCTATTGTCTCTAACAATAAACCATGGTATATGGAGAAGCTTCCTTTCAAGCCTCTCCCTCCTAAATAGAAGAAGAAAAAGAAGAAGAGGAGGACTAAAAGAAGAGAGGAAACGGCATTTTCCCCTAAGCATGTTGCTCCTATTATAGTTTTTGATGAGTCTGAACTCGATGATGTTCCTATGGCTATTACCTATAGTAGTGATCATGATTGGGAAAAGCACACTACTTTTGATATTGAAAATCTCTTCGGTACCAATTCTGAAAATGATGATATTAATAATTGCTATACTATTAGTGCTATCCATGATCCTTCCAATGATGATATGTTTACAAATGAACACACTTTGGAAGATAATTATTCTATTGCTTATGATGATACTACACCTCCAATATATGATGATTACAATAATGAATATGATATTTTCAGTCCACCTACTATTGAGGAGAAAATTAATTATGATTACAATATGCCTCCTATATTTGATGATTATGGTGATGATATTAATAATGATAGCTATTTTGTTGAATGTGCTCCCACTATAATTAATAAGAATGACTATGTTTATGTGGGGAGTATTAATTCTTTCATGCATGTGGCTCATGATAAGAATGTTTTATGTGATAGTTGTATTGTTAATTTT
The DNA here is from genome assembly GCA_916181665.1 of Avena sativa. NCBI lineage: Eukaryota > Viridiplantae > Streptophyta > Magnoliopsida > Poales > Poaceae > Avena > Avena sativa. The sequence continues at coordinate 42,146,641 of OV702287.1, read as the reverse complement.
ATTCATGATACTACTGAAAGTTATTATGACAGAGGGAAACATGGTTTTATGTATCTCAAGAAAATTAAGTTTCCCTCTTTATGTTGAAAGTCTTAAAGATGAACTTGTTTTGCTTTCCTATGCTTGTTGCTTTGTGCTTTCATGACTTGTTTCTTTACAAGATTCCTATGCATAGGAAGTGGGTTAGACTTAAATATGCTTTGAGTTTGCTTCTTGATGCTCTCTTTTACTTTAATTCATATTTCTTATGTGAGCATCTTTTCAAACTATCATGCCTAACTTAAAGGCGTCAAAGAAAAGTACTTATTGGGAGATAACCTAAAAGTTTTAGATTAGTCTTGGAAGTTATTACTTCTGTAATAACTGCTCCTTATCCTTTTTATTTGCTTTTTGTGCCAAGAGTAACCTCTAATGAGAGAGAAGTAATGCTTGGGAAAGTTGCTGTTCCGAAATAGATTTCTGTTCTTCACCGTAAAAAATCGAGTAAAATCTCTGTACGTCCTTTTGATGCGTGAATTTTTGTGATTCTGCCCCAGGTTGTTATCTAACTTTCTTTAGTTCAACACTTTTTGATTTGAGCAACAGAAGGTCTTCGAAAAAAATTTGTCTTTACTTGTTGGTCTGTTTTGATAGATTTCTGCCATTATTTGCATTTGCTTCTTGTTGGTTCCTTTTTAGTCTTTTGGGGGAACTAAGCTTTTTGAGGGAAGTGCTACAGTAGCTTGTGTTTTAGTGAAAGTTTTATTGGTGTTGAAACTGAACCTAAAAAACTAATTATCTTGAGTGCACTAATGTTGCTAATAAAGATTGTGTGAAGTTTTGTACGAAGGAAAAATTTCAGGTGTATGGAAGGAATGAGTAATGAGATGAAGAATGGACTAAAGCTCAAGCTTGGGAATGCAACACATGTCATCCCAAGAAATATCCAAGAAGTACAGGCGTCAAAGCTTGGGGATTCCCAAGGCATCCCCTTCTTCATCAATAAAAATCCCAGGTTTCTTCCAATCACTTCATTTTTATTGTTTCATGCACAATTGTGTTGTTCTTGGAGTATCTTCCTTTTCGTTTTTGTTTTGGTTTTTCGTTTGCTTGGTTTTCTTAGTTTGCTGAATAAGTTGGTTGGACCCCTCTTTCTGTTGGAAATATGCCCTACAGATAAATAGTAGTACGGACTATTATCATATTTCATATAGTTTATGATTAAGTTTTATATCATGCTATAATTGTATTGAGTGTAAACATCAATACACGTGTGATATACAAACAACCAAGGGTTCCCAGTGAAACTCTAGTCACTGGTTCATTGGTCAACAGATGATCATGTTTCCTGATCATGTGGCATTTATGTCAGTTGGAAACGGAGTCATCTCATTCCGAGAATGAGATGATGAACCAATACCCAACCTAAACATTGTGACCCTATCATGTCACGAACTTCAAGTTATGATGATTAGAAATGGATCCTTGTAGACTATTCCTTAGACCGTGAGGCTATATCAATCACTGTCTCCCGAGAGTGCTTAGATAGCATCAAGCGCCACTTGGTAATACAGTGGTTATAAAGGTATGTTCAGGTACTCAGAGGAAACCGTAGAGGCAATATATGTCAAGAGCGGGATTTGTCCGTCCATGTGACGGGAAGATACTTAAAGGGCCCACTCGGAGAGGTTATATCCAATAGCTGCGTAGCGTGTGATTTGATCACAGGGATATCACTTGTCAGAACGAGTCAAGTAGCGTTGTTCGGTAACGAGATTGAACACGACATGGGGATGTCATTGATCAGATCTTGGGCAATGCAAGTATCGAGCGACAAAGGGAATAGGACACGACTGTCCCGATTGAAACAACAAAAGATCTTCGTGGAACGCACAGGGGTCACATGGCCATCCAGGTCCCTCTGTCGATCATTGGTGCGGGAGTGTCCCGACCATGTCTGGAGTGTTCCGAACCATGGGGTATCACGCTTAAGGGCTTGATGATGCTTAGAGAGTGTTTATAGGATCGGTAGAATCACCGAAGAATAGTAGAGAGAAAACCAGAAGGGTTTCGGTAAGTCCAGAGGATGTCCGGAGTGGAGGTGGAAGTGTTCCATAGCCATGTGAGTGGATGTTAAATATTGATTTAATCATTTATTCATAGTTATTTAATAAAGAGAAAAATCAATTAAATGGTCAAAGGCTTAATGGGCCAATTCCCGGAGGGGAGAGGGCCCATTAGGGAAAGGAGAGAGGGAGAAGGGGCCAAAGGGGTGGCTGGCGCCCTAGTGGGCCACCCCCCGCGAGGCCCATGGGGGTGGCCGGCTGTGCCACCCCTCCCCCTCCTCTCCTTTAGTCCCACCCCGGGACTTTGAGGGAGGTAGTACCTCCCCTCCCCCTATATATAGTGGGGGTATTTGGCCAAATTAAATACACCAATAATCAATAAAGGTCCTCTCACTTTTGGGAGGACCTCTAATTGATATTTTCTCCCTTCCCCTCTCTCTCTCGTGACCGTGGTCCCAAGTCTAGACTGCGCGAACGAGAGACATCTTCACCGTGGAGCACTGTTGCGCTGCGGGATTCAGATCCGGGAGCTCTACTTCCACAACTGCTGCTGGAGCGGGGAAGAGGGAGTCATCGTCAGGCACCAGACATGTGTAACTCCCCGCGAGGTGTCGCACTTGAGGCACTCAAGTCTTTGGAGCCAAAGGAGCGCAAGGACTTCATCACGACCTTGAGGTCGGCTTTGGCTCGTCTACATCAACCACGCTCTCCTGATCGTTGACAACGCTTTTCAGTCTTCAAGGGTAAGTTCGCGAAAATCCCCTCCCGTTATTGTATTACTAATAGATAGGTCCTAGCAGCTTCAGGGGTTCAGGGGCGTAGGATAAAATTTATTGTTTTCATACGCGGAACCCCAACAGTGGTATCAGAGCTAGATCCGTGCGTAGTAATGCTAGTACGAGTAGAACACACGAGATGTAGCGTGTGGGCGTTGATCTTCTAGTTGTTACCCTCCCACGTGTACTTGTGTATACTGCAGTAATGCTTGATGAAGCGGCCCCCAACTGACTTTACACGTTCATTCGCGAGACTGGTCCACGCTTGACATACGGCTTGTACCGTATAAAGTGGCTTAGGGGGGTGTCTGTCTCTCTCGCATTAGTTGGTATGCCATTTGCAACGGAGGGCCCCAAAAGGGGTGTAGTAGAGACAACTACTTGATCAGCGTTGTGCTGAAAGTTCGTAGGTAAGAACGGTTCTTGTGCGAAAGCCCATTCAGCCACGTAAAACATGCAAAGATAAAGTAGAGGCGTCTAACTTTGTTTTGCAGGGGGGAGTTGCTTTGTGATATGGTTGTGGCAAAGGTAAAGTGATTACCTTATGTCACGTAGTATTAGATAGTCACGGAGGTGACGGATTACCACGCCAGAATGACACCGGTACCCTGGTGTCTACGGCGCCGGAACCCGGTGACGACGGATGGAGATCACGACGTGAAGGACCATATCACATCGCATTTACATTCAATGTTATTGTTTGTATATCTTATTGTGTGCTAGTATTAGATACTCGACGACAGCCTAATAAGATGATCCCTGTTAAAATTACCAACGATTGTGTTCCCCCTTAGTGTGCACCACCAAGAAAGTTCTTCGGTATGAGGCAAGCCGTGATGATTGGGTTTGAGACATATCTACGTTCGCATACAATGGGTGTAAGCCATGTTGCACAGCGAATACACTAAGGTTGAGTTGGCGAGCCTAGCATGTACAGACATGGCCTTGGAACACGGATGGTCGAAAGATCGAGCACCAGTCGCATGAATGATGTGACCGATGTTTAGCGTCCACCCTTGAACCCACATTGATGGCCGTGATGATCGGGGGAGATGTGGCTGATAGGGGTCGTGTTATCACTAGGAACCCTTTTGGGGATAGGTGTTTTTGAGTGGAGTTATTATTAACTCATTTAATTATAAACTTAGTCTAAATTCCTTTTGCAATTATAAATGTAGAAAATGGTTCTCCCCAAGATTACCTTCCCTATTGACGATTTGTTAAAAGGAGAAAAGCTCAAGTTAGATGGATCCAACTTCTCTGCATGGGTCATGCGCCTTTTCGATCTCGTTGGTGAGAACAAATGGCTGACTACATGATCTATGAGATGTACTTGGAGCCACCCTATTCTCATGAGACCCAGGAGCAACAGGATCTCCGCAGCCGTCGTCGTGTGATGGCCACATTCATATCAGTTACGATGCACCTCGGGATGGAGGATGGGCTGTGGCCAATGGTGGGAAGTCTTAATCCCCGAATGGTCATGGCACATCTAAGATCACATTTTGTGGAACAAGTGTGCATGTGGGAGTATGAGCTGATAGGGGACTTCCTCTCCATAAAGATGGAGGAGGGCTCCTCACTGGACGAACACTTATTGAGCATGTACGATGCATACATGAGTCTGGCATACTACCTGGACAACTGGTTTGCAAGCTCTTTTGCAATGGGAGTTGTGCTGTGGTCGCTACCACCAAGCTTCCAAGCACAAGTCAGGATTTGCATTATGAGAGGCGACACGGAAACACTGGATTTCCACGAGTTCATATCACATTTCAGAGGTGTGGTGGCTGAACCCGGTGTCGCTGGGGTCATCAATGACAAAGGTATATATTTGATATACAGTTTTATAAATGTTATAATCTTGCAAACACATTTGCAGTGTTAAGTATATTCTATACTTGTTCTATTTTGCTAAAAACAGGTCCTTCTGCATGAGAGGTGCTTGCTGGAGAGGAGGTGACTTTGCGTGTTGATGGCGAGCATGATGATAATGGCCGACGACACTCTCCCTCAACATTTATCATTTAGTCTATGTTTTAGGATGATTATTGTAATCAAGAGATTGTGAACTTATTTAGTGTGTCTCACACTTTGTGAGACGGTTATTCATATGAGCTTGTAACAAATAGTTGTTTCACTTTTATGAATGATTTCTATTTGTGTTCATATCTAGTTTGATTATGTGTGAATTATCCTTGTTGTTAGAAACTAATTGATAATGCATGAACATTTGTAAAATAATGAAATGCCTTGAAAAATACCCAATTAATGATATGTCATTAATGAATGAAACCATTGTTTAAATTCAAAGTTATAACGATAATATGTGAAAGTCATTCGATTTCTTATCACATATAAATCATGCCTAAGTTCGGCAAAATAACTTGAACACCGTGTATTTCTTGAATACAAAGTGTTTGATGAATTGTTGAGAATAAATACATATTCGATGTATTGTGTTTTAACGAAAATGGTAATTATCATTATATGATTGTTTAAAAGTGTAAAGTAGTTTACCAAAGGAAACATGAATATGAAACTATTTGATTTGATCAAAGTGTTTCATCAACAAAGGGTATAAATATAAAAGAGAATCTAATTACTATGATTTGATCAATAGTAATGAAATTCGACTTTATAATGAATGGCATAAAATTAATTGTGAAATGCAAAGTGTTTTGAAACATCAAAATGCAAAGCATCACAATGTGATATTAGATATCAAAGTGGGTAAATAGATGGCACCAAATAAATAGTTGTAGTATAGATGTAGAGACCATTAGTTAGAAATAGTTAGCACTCAATTAGAATGTAGTGAACCATTTGAATTCGTGAAAGTTTTGGGGTATTCTATATAACCAAAACAATAGCGAATAAGTCCTTGTAGTGTATTCATTGGAAACTTTGCATACAAAACCCATAGCTGAAACCAAAAGGAAAGCAAGATTCGTACTGCTTGGATTTTGGTGCATTCTTGAGAAAGCTCACTTTTAGTGACATTTCTCAATTATGGAGCAAATGGAAAATAGTGTAAAACACGATGAGGATTCAAAACCCTGCATCAGAGTGTTGAGAAGCGCAACGGACAATGTTCCTGAATGATTCTCTTCACAAAAGGAAAGAATCAATGATAATGATCATTGTGTTTTCCCCACTAGTGTTTTCACTACATGAAGTAGGATTCAAAATGTAATCCATATGTAGTATGGAAACATTTGTGAATCATTTCTCATGATTCTCAGAATATGACATACCTACGAACTACTAAGGAAATAATGGTAAACTAGAATTATGAGAAATCCTAGAAGCAAAGTTCCCTTGAGATTAGAAAGCAATTTGTTGCTGAATCTCACAAGTAAAAGAGGTTACTTGAATTTTCCCAAATGACTGCAAAGCCATAGTGGAAAAGGGGGTGAATGACAAAAGCACAATTTGTCAAGTATTAGACAAATTCAAATGAATTTGATTCAAGTGTGCTAAATGTCTAGTGGATTTGAAAGTAGTAGAAGTACTAGTATCTCATAGTAAAACTCCAAATTTGATATTTGATCAAAGGATTTGAAGATGTTCAAAATAGTGAGTGGATATGCAATTTGCATGAAATTGAGTGGGAGCTATGAAAGCCTTCCTAAAGCAATATGTGATTGACATATTTTTGAGTGGGAGCTTATAGGAGTAATTCTTAAGTATGTTAAAAATAAAAGCGCAAGTACCGATAAATAATGATTTATAAGGTGTAGATGTTGATAATAGGTGTATTATGATATTATGTAATATTCCTTAAGGGATTCTGAAAAGAGTTTCAGAATAGAAGTTAATTAAGGAACTAGTCCTTAATACCTCAAAATAGGAATAGTATTAAGTTGAACATCAATGGTTGAAAGAAAGAAAAAGGATGATCATCATCCACTATGTTGAGACATAGGTTCTATCTTAGTAAACCATGATGATAACTTAGCATAATATGTGATCCAAATAAGGAACATTTAAAAGTGATCAAGTTTGAAATCACGGAACGTTGAGTTAAGTTTGTCTGCAGTGTCTAATAGAGAACTGCAGACATGTTTTCCAAATCCATAAAGGATGACATATCTTGAAACATAAAGGGTTATGTTATAAGGGAATATGTTGGAAACTGATGACCCACAAGTATAGGGGGTGTATCACAGTATTTTCGATAAGTAAGAGTGTCGAACCCAACGAGGAGCAGAAGGTGCTGGCTAGTGGTATGGATCAGGAATTCTCTGCAAATACTTAGCAAACAGATTTTTAGGGGTTTTCGATAAAGCAAGTAAACAAAGTACGAGTAAATAAAAAGTAGTAGGAATAAATGCAGCAAGTGGCCCAATCCTTTATGCTGCAAAGGACAAGCCGGATGTATTACTTAAGATGACCAAACGTTCTCGAGGACACATGGGAAGACGGTCAAGTGCTTTCGCTTCATATAGTTGATTAATCTTCTCTAGCTTGCTAAGTGTTGTGTGGGTGAACCTGTGCTAATGTACCGACCTTCCTAGGACTAATACATACTTGTGATTATACCCCTTGCAAACATCCGTAAGTACAAGAAAGTAATTAAGGTAGACTCCTAACCACAGCTTTAAACTCTAAGACCCTTACGTCCCTTGTGCAATGGTTTCCTAACGGGGGTTCAGGTTTCTGTCACTCCAGCAACCCCTACGATTAGTAGCCAAATACATAATGCATTCCCCTAGGCCCTTATAGGTGAAGTGTCATGTAGTCGATGTTCACATGACACCACTAGAAGAAGTACACCACAACTTAAATAACAAACTATTGAATCTTTCTCAACACAACTCCACTACTAACAATATGACTTCTCCCATGTGCTCAAGAACAAAACGAACTACTCACAAGACATCATATGGATCATGATTAGAGATGGAATAATGATGTATAACAATCTGAACATAAACAATAATTCAATGGTTCACTCAATAGCATCAACTACAAAGAGTAATCAACACCGGGAAAGTTTCCCCTATGAACTAATGCAAGATTCAACTCAATTGTTACAGCAATATGGAGATGGTGATGAGGGTGCTGATGGTGATGATGGTGGTGATGATGATGATCCCGATGAAGTCCAGCTTGATGGTGGTGTTGATGGCGACGATCTCCCCTCTCCAGGAAGGAATTCCCCCGGCAGAAATCTGTCTGCCAGAGAGATCTTTCTCTCTCGGTGTTTTCTGCCCGCAGAGGCGGCGAAATCTTTCTGTGGTCGCTCCCCGAGTCTTAGGGTTTCGGGAGGATGATATACGCCAGAGGGGAGAGGCTGAAGTGGGCCAGGGTGGTCACACCACCTGCTGGTGTGACCTAGGGCTGCCCGCGCCAGGGGGTGGTGTGGGCCCCCTGTGGCCCATCTCCACTCCGTCTTCTGGTATCCTTAGTCTTCTGAAAAAATAGGATTTTCCGTATATTTTCCCGGATTTTCTGATCTTCGCGAATTTTGCCTCCAAACAACACCTTTTCCATCAGAATCCTAACTGCAGCGGTCCATGCTCCAAAAGTCATCAACCATGCAAAAACAGATGAAATAACATAAGTATCACCTCTCAATACGAAATATATCAATGAATAATAGTGAATTAAGACATAGAATAGTGATGCAAAATGGACGTATCAACTCCCCACAAGCTTAGACTTTGCTTGTCCCCAAGCGAAACTGAGCTCAATAAACATGGCCTCAGGTTTATGGAGTGAAGAGTCGATAAAAGAATACAGACAAGAAGAATCACATTCATCAAATACACATATCATAATAGAAGACAACTCACTATTATATAACTCACCTTGCAATGAGTAAAGGAAACACAATAAAGAATTCAAAAAGGAAATCGAATAAGCTACTGTAGCAACTCTTTCCGAAAACCCAAAAAGAATTCAAAAAGGAAATCGAATAAAGAAGCAAATGCAAGATTGGCTAAATCTATCAAAACAGACCAGCAGGTAAAGATCAATTTTTTTCGAAAATCTTCTGTTGCTCAAATCAAAAAGTGCAAAACTAACGAAAGTTAAATAACAACCTGTGGCAGAAGCACAAACAATTACAGCTCAATCCGACATACAGATATCTCTCACGAATTTTTACGGTGAAGCACAAAAATCTGTTTCGGGATAGCAACTTCTCCAAATCTTACTTCTCTCTCATTAGAGGCTGATCTTGATAGAAAAACCAAACAAAACGGATAAGGAGCGGTTATTACCGAAGTAATAACTTCCAAGACTCAAAGAAACAAAAACAAACTGAAAGCAAAAACAAATTGGGTTGTCTCCCATAAAGCTCTTTCCTTATAGCCATTAAGATGGGCAAGATAATTTTGAAGATGCTCACATAGGAATATGAATTGAGGTGAAAGAGAGTATTAAGAAGCAAAAATACACACGTTTAAGTCTAACCCACTTCCTATGCAAGGGAATTTTGTAAATAAACAAGTTGTTGAAACCAGAGGCTACTTGCATAAGAAGGCAAAAGAAGTGCAACATAAAAACTTTCAGCATAAAACGAGGAAACTTGATATTATTGAGATGCATAAGAACACTTTTCCCTCTCTCATAGTAACTTTCAGTATCATGCATAAACTTAACAATATAGCTACCACAAGGACCATCGTAGCAATGATCACTTACTCTAACAGAAAACACAGGAATACTAGCTCTCATAACACTACTTTGTGAAACAAAATTAGAGGTATCCTTACAAAGGATAGTGTGTCCCTCTTCTTCATATTTAGTAACAAAGTCTTTCACATTTGCTATAATAGGTTCATCAACCATTTGTTTATTAGGTTCAACAGCTTTATTCATACTTTCATCTACCATACTAGCCATCATAGAATGTTCCTTTATCTTAACTGGGAAAGGCATTTTCTCAATGTAATGTTCGGGTAAAACATGATTAGTAGTATAAACTTCAGTATTTCTTGCAGGAACACTCTTAGCAATATCTTTATAAGGTTCATGATACTTATTCCACTTCTTTTTAGGCACTTCAATGTAGGAAGCAAAAACCTTAAAATAAGAAGCAATAGCTTGAGAGTCTAGACCATAAGCATTTTTAATATTTTGAAAGTCATCAGTTCCCATAAAAGATTCAATGCACTCATAATCATAATTTATACCTGACTTTCTACCTTTGTCATTCTCCCAAGCTTTAGCATTGCCTTGAATACGGTCCAGAAGATCCCATTTAGCTTCTTCTCCCATGCGAGTGAATGATCTAGCACAAGAGGCATCCAATAAATCCTTGTCATGTAGAGGGAGCCTTGCATAGAAGTTATTGATAATAATATTGTTGGGGATCTCATGAATGGGACATTTGAGCATTAGTAACTTCAATCTCCCCCAAGCTTGAGCTGTACTCTGTCCATCAAGAGGCCAAAAGTTGTATATTTGATTCCGATCTTTATGAATCTCACTAGGAGGATAAAACTTTGAATAAAAGAGAGGCACTATTTCCTCCCATTCCAGAGCTTGACCATTCTTCAACAGCTTATACCATTCCTCAGCTCTTCCTTTCAGTGATAATGAGAATAACTTCTTCTTAACTTGATCTATAGTAATACTTGCTGATGGCTCAGTGCAAGCCGCCCAGAAAATTGCTTGATGGCGGTGTTGATGTAGAGCTCGTTGGTAACCCCAAGAGGAAGGTATGATGAGCACATCAGCAAGTTTCCCTTAGTTATGAAACCAAGGTTTAATCGAACCAGTAGGAGCAAGGAAACACCCCAAAGGTGTTACTAGCTGAGCTTTGGCAGGGCGCTCTACCGGTGCTAGTAGCAACGTGGAGACCTGCACAACACAACCACAGAACTTTGTCCCCAACTTGCTATGAGGTTGTCAATCTCACCGTGTTTTGCGGAAAACAAAGGATTAAACGTATCGAATGGAAAGAAGTAAAAGTTTGCAGAAAGTAAACACAAAACAGTAAACAGTTTATAGATTGTATGTAAAGTAAAGGACCGAGATCCATAGTTCACTAGAGGTGGCTCTCCTTAGATAGATAACATGCTGGGTGAACAAATTACAGCAGGGCAATTGACAAACACCGAGAAAGCAATACATGCATATACTAGTCATCTTGACTCCTTTGAGACTTGATTGGGCATTACAACATTATACATAGACCGCCATCCAACTGCATCTATGACTAATAATCCACCTTCAGGTTATCATCCGAACCCCCTCCAGTATTAAGTTGCAAGCAACAGATTATTGCTTTACGAACTGCGTGTAAAGTAAACAATAATTTTTCTCCCTAGTAGCAACAACACATCTAGTACCTTAGAGATTTCTGTCACTTCCCAGATTACCAGAGGCATGAACCCACTATCGAGCATAAATACTAACTCTTGGAGTTGCTAGCATCTACTTGGCCAAGATAGCTACTAACAATGTAAAGCATGCAAGATCACAAATAACAAAGACATGATAGAATCAATAATCAATCTGAAATAGCATCTCAATATCCATCGGATCCCCGCAAACACAACATGCAGAATTACAAATAGATGATCTTGATCATGAACGGAGCTCACAAGATCTAAACAAGAAAGCACAAAGGAGGAGAACCAGCCATCTAGCTACTACATGGATCCGTAGTCCAAGGATGAACTACTCACGCATCACACCGGAGGCTTGCATGGTGATGAAGAAGGCCTGCAGGGTGAATTCCCCTCTCCGGCAGGGTGTCGGGAAGAGCTTCAGATCCCTCCCGATCTAGGGATCGAGATGACGGCGGCTACAGACTCTTTCGTGGATTTTTGATCGGGCCCTTAGGGTTTTCGTCCTTGGGGCATCTTATAGGCGGAGGGGGAGGCCGAGGGGGTGCCGGGAGCAGCCACACACCCCCTAGTGCGGGCCAGGCCTGGCCGCGCGGCCAAGTGGTGTGGTGGCTCCCTGGCCCTTCTCCATCTTGTATTCTGGCACTTGATCACTTCCGGAAAAATAGGCACTTTGGCTTTTGTCCCGTCCAATTCCGAGAATATTCATTTTCTGACTTTCCTGGAACCAAAAACAGCAGAAAACAGGCAGCTGGCACTGTGGCTCTTGTTAATAGGTTAGTCCAAGAAATCATAAGAAAAGTACTCTAAAGTTGGAATAAAACACAAGAAAGTGGATAAAACCAAGCATGGAACATAAAAAATTATAGATACATTTGCAATGTATCAACATCCCCAAGCTTAACTCCTGCTCGTCCTTGAGTAGGTAAGTGATAAAAAGAAAGAATAATTTTTGAGGTGACATGCACCATCAAAGACTTGATCAAGGTATTTGCAAAACATTCAAAGCTGGGATCATAGTACTTCAATCATAACATGAAAGACAAAGTTCTAGCAATAAGCAAAGAAACTATGATGCAACATGAAAAGGCACAAACAAAAGATTCATGAATAACAATGCTTTGCAAGACGTTTGTTTGTTTCACATAAAGAAAACATAGCATAATAGTATTCAGCTTGTCCCTCAATAGAGTAGCAATAGAAATGCATAGGACACCTTCAAAGTTCATAAGAGTGACTAGATACAATAGTTTAAAACAAGCAATATCAAAGTATGCATCAATCAACTAGTCTTGGGACAATGCACATAGAACTAAGAATGGCCACTATGCTCTCAAAGTAGGTGCATAAAGATAGAAGGTGGAGACTCAATATAATGGTGGAAGAAAGGCCTTTTGTAAAAGGAAGTAGGGATTCAAGTCTCATAAAGAGCTTCCAAAAATTATGGTACTTATAGCTTTCAGCTCTCATTGCCCCTATCATAAGCATCTTGAAGTGATTAAGGTTAAAGTGAACAAACTATGGTGTACATGCTTGACGAAGTATAAGTCAGAAATCTCATGTCCCTTGTATACGAGGGCCGCTCCTCATGCTACTCAAGTTTAGTCACCGGTAAGTTCTTGTCATTGTAAGTATATGTGTATCATAGAGAACCACCAACGGGGTACCCCTTGCCCGATGATACGGAAGAATCCCCATATCAAAATGACAAGGCAAGCAAACAACGAGCATCTTAGCATTCTTCTTATTTACCATGGGAATATGGTGCTTTTTTCTCTCTTTCCTCTTTTCATAGTATCTCCTTTTTTCTCTTTTCTCTTTTTTTCAATGGGACTCTTGTTTTTATAATAAGAATGCTTCATAGACATCTCATTATGGTTACGCTGCAGGTTTCCACCATGTCAGCATGGATTAGACCAGCGGCCCAGGCGTTTCTCTAACACATATACATAACTCCATGGACTTACAAGCTCCCCTTTCATTTCACACCGACGACATCCATATTCAAAAGAGCATGATATCAACTAGGTACAAGTAATAAGTGCAATGTTGAAAGCGTTCCCCATGAAAGCATGGTTCTGCTAATTCCCGACAAATAAGTGCAAGCATATACGACATAGACGACACAATGGTTCAAGTTTATTAAGGGAAAGTAAAGTAAAGTGTGCCATCAAGTTCGTGAGAGCTTTAATCACTAGTTTTCTCATAACAAGTTTAATTTGGAAGGTAAACAAAAGCATGAATATACTTGGAATAGCATAAGCTAGTAGGTAGGTATGGTGGACTCTTTTGAATAACTTGGTTTAGGGAGTTGGATGCATGAGTGGAACTCATACTTGGTTGTGGAGGCTAGCAAAAGACTGGGAGCGACAAACTAAGAGAGCAATAATGGCCATAATCATGCAGAGCGACAAAACATCATTGATCAAAGCATAAAGTGATACTACAAGTTGAAAACTAAAGGATCATAAAGGCTATGGTGACTTCGGATAGTCATAACATGGTGTGAGCATGCGCCAAGTCAACCCAAATAAAGCATCAAAGGAGAATACCACTATACTTATGCTTTAATATGCTAAAACAACGCATGATTCATGCAAGGCATATTAAGAAATCTCAATTGTTTATAACAAGTCATGCTACAACAAAGAATACTAAGCATAAATCCAAAACAATATCAAGCATGGCATGACAAAGCATAGGCCACAGTCAAAAACAAGCTCTTTTTACCACATAAGCATGAACTTTCCTACTCTTTTCCAAACCAAACCAAACTATTTGCAAACCAATGTAGGAAAGAGGGGGTCCAACCAATTTATTCAGAAAACCAACCAAACCAAGCAAACAAAAAACCAAAACAAAAACGAAAAAGAAGACGCTCCAAGAACAACACAACTATGCATGAAACAATAAAAACGAAGCGTTTGGAAGAAACCTGTAATTTTTATTGATGAAGAAGGGGGATGCCTTGGGCATCCCCAAGCTTTGACGCTTGTACTTCTTGGATATTTATTGGGGTGACACGTGTGGCATCCCCAAGCTTGAGCTTTAGTCCATCCTTCATCTCATTACTCATTCCTTCCACACACCTGAAATATTTCCTTCATACAAAAGTTCACACAATCTCATTAGGAACATTAGTGCACTCAAGATAAAAGGTCTTAAGGTTCAGTTATAACACCAAATAAACTTCCATTATAACACTAGATACTGTAGCACTTCCCTCAAAAAGCTCAATTCCCCAAAAGAACTCAAAAAGGAACCCACAAGAAGCAAATGCAGAAAATGGCAGAAATCTGTCAAAACAGACCAGCAGGTAAAGACGAATTTTTTCAAAGACCTTATGTTATTCAAATCAAAAAGTGTTGAACTAATGAAATTTAGATAACAACCTGGGGCAGAATCACAAAAAATTAAAGCTCAATCAGACATACAGAGCTCTCTCACGAATTTGTACGGTGAAGCACAAAAATCTATTTCGGGACAGCAACTTTCCCAATCATTACTTCTCTCTCATTTGAGGTTACTCTTGGCAAAAAAAGCAAATAAAAAGGATAAGAAGCGGTTATTACTGAAGTAATAACTTCCAATACTCATCTAAAACTTTTGGGTTATCTCCCAATAAGTACTTTTCTTTAACGCCTTTAAGTTAGGCATAAGAAGCAAAGAAAGAATCAAGTGTTCTCAAATGAAGAAGCATTTAAACCAACTTTCTTGCCCTTACCTCTCTTATTTTTATTCTTAACCTTAGGGAAAATATGGTTGTTTGGTGGATAAGAAAGGTGCATGGTCCCCTTTCCCACATCTATTATTGCTCCAAGGAGTTCTAATAGAGACCTTCCAAGTGTAATTTGTCCTTTTCCTACACATTCAATAACAAGATAATCAATAGAAATCGTTTTCCCAAGGATCTTTGTAAACACTCCTTCAGATATTCCAAGAGGTAATATGGTAATATTATTAGCAAGAGATATTTCTTTTCCTCCTTCATTGAGCCCCCAAGTATTCAGAGATTTATAAATATCTTTGGGCATGAGACAAAATTCAGACATGATATCACAGCGAGCTTGAAAAGTTTCAGTGTTCATCTCAATCTTTACTGTAGGGAACCACTTTGATGGTTCAGAGTTTATTGGAACATAATTGTGATGCTCCCTAAGCGTGTTATAGCAATTTTCTAAGCTAGTAGTGCTAGCCTCAAGAGTGTTCAACCTAGGAAATATTTTTGCGAAAGAAATATCAGTTTGGCTAGGCATGTTGTAAGTGAGGATCAATTTCTTTATAGCATCAGTAGCATCATCCTCATTACATTGGAGGAAATCTCCTCCCACAACAGCATCTAAAGCATATCTATAGCAAAGAGCAATCCCAAGGTAAAAACTGCTAAGGAACAAGCTTTGAGTCATTTTAGGCTCAGTTTTTTCATGTAGACAGAGATTCTAGACCAAGCTTCTTTAAAACCTTCCTCAATTCCTTGTATAAAAGTGAAAATCATTTCCTCGGGTGACATAGTGACTGGAGCAAGGCTAGACATAGTGGCAACTCAAGATAGGTACTAATTTTTTTTGTGTTTTTGAAATAAGAAAGCAAACTAGTAAAGCTAATATTTTTGTGTTTTTGAAAAGAAAGCAACTTAGTAAAACTAATTTTTTTGTGTTTTTGAAGAACGAAACAAGCAAACAAAGCAAAAAGAAACAAAGCAAAACAAAAACAACAAAGTAAAGAGATTGGTTATGAGGGACTCCCCTTGTGAAGATGTCCTTGACTCCCCGGCAACGGCGCCAGAAAATCGCTTGATGGCTCAATGCACGGCGCCCAGAAAATTGCTTGATGGCGGTGTTGACGTAGAGCTCGTTGGGAACCCCAAGAGGAAGGTATGATGAGCACAGCAGCAAGTTTCCCTCAGTTATGAAACCAAGGTTTAATCGAACCAGTAGGAGCAAGGAAACACCCCAAAGGTGTTACTAGTTGAGCTTTGGCAGGGCGCACTACCGGTGCTAGTAGCAACGTGGAGACCTGCACAACACAACCACAGAACTTTGTCCCCAACTTGCGATGAGGTTGTCAATCTCACCGTGTTTTGCGGAAAACAAAGGATTAAACGTATCGAATGGAAAGAAGTAAAAGTTTGCAGAAAGTAAACACAAAACAGTAAACAGTTTATAGATTGTATGTAAAGTAAAGGACCGGGATCCATAGTTCACTAGAGGTGGCTCTCCTTAGATAGATAACATGCTGGGTGAACAAATTACAGCGGGGCAATTGACAAACACCGAGAAAGCAATACATGCATATACTAATCATCTTGAATCCTTTGAGACTTGATTGGGCATTACAACATTATACATAGACCGCCATCCAACTGCATCTATGACTAATAATCCACCTTCAGGTTATCATCCGACCCCCTCCAGTATTAAGTTACAAGCAACAGATTATTGCTTTACGAACTACGTGTAAAGTAAACAATACGATTGTTCTATGAACAAAGGATTGTTGTTTTCTCCCTAGTAGCAACAACACATCTAGTACCTTAGAGATTTCCATCACTTCCCCACATTATCAGAGGCATGAACCCACTATCGAGCATAAATACTAACTCTTGGAGTTGCTAGCATCTACTTGGCCAAGATAGCTACTAAGAATGGAAAGCATGCAAGATCACAAATAACAAAGACATGATAGAATCAATAATCAATCTGAAATAGCATCTCAATATCCATCGGATCCCCGCAAACACAACATGCAGAATTACAAATAGATGATCTTGATCATGAACGGAGCTCACAAGATCTAAACATGAAAGCACAAAGGAGGAGAACCAGCCATCTAGCTACTACATGGATCCGTAGTCCAAGGATGAACTACTCACGCATCACACCGGAGGCTTGCATGGTGATGAAGAAGGCCTCCAGGGCGAATTCCCCTCTCTGGCAGGGTGCCGGGAAGAGCTTCAGATCCCTCCCGATCTAGGGATGGAGATGATGGCGGCTACAGACTCTTTCGTGGATTTTTGATCGGGCCCTTAGGTTTTTCGTCTCGAGGGCATCTTATAGGCGGAAGGGGAGGCCGAGGGGTAGCTGGGAGCGGCCACACCACCCCCTGGCGCGGGCCAGGCCTGGCCACGCGGCCAGGTGGTGTGGTGGCTCCCTGGCCCTTCTCCGTCTCGTATTCTGGCACTTGATCACTTCCGGAAAAATAGGCACTTTGGCTTTTGTCCTGTCCAATTCCGAGAATATTCATTTTCTGACTTTCCTGGAACCAAAAACAGCAGAAAACAGGCAGCTAACACTGTGGCTCTTGTTAATAGGTTAGTCCAAGAAATCATAAGAAAAGTACTCCAAAGTTGGAACAAAACACAAGAAAGTGGATAAAACCAAGCATGGAACATCAAAAATTATAGATACATTTGCAATGTATCACCTGCACACTTGAACAACCCGCATAATTCGTGTATAAAGAGTAAATGATCACCGGGATGGACAGTTCCATCCCCAACATAGTAGTTATCCATAACACGATCAATAATTCTTGTAGGTATTTTGAAAACATCATTCTTAGTAGGTGGTGGCTTATCTACTACCTTAGCAGTGGTAGTAGCATTACCAAATAAGAAACTCAGCGAATTGTCCATAACGAAAATAAAGCAACTTACAGAAGTAAACAATACTCACAGTAGAAGTTTCCTTTACCAGTTCCACTCTCCAATAGTGCTCCACTCCCTGGCAAAGGTGCCAGAAAATATTCTTGATGACCCACAAGTATAGGGGGTGTATCGCAGTATTTTCGATAAGTAAGAGTGTCGAACCCAACGAGGAGCAGAAGGTGCTGGCTAGTGGTATGGATCAGGAATTCTCTGCAAATACTTAGCAAACGGATTTTTAGGGGTTTTCGATAAAGCAAGTAAACAAAGTACGAGTAAATAAAAGACAGTAGGAATAAATGCAGCAAGTGGCCCAATCCTTTATGCAGCAAAGGACAAGCCAGATGTATTACTTAAGATGACCAAACGTTCTCGAGGACACATGGGAAGACGGTCATGTGCTTTCGCTTCATATAGTTGATTAATCTTCTCTAGCTTGCTAAGTGTCGTGTGGGTGAACCTGTACTAATGTACCGACCTTCCTAGGACTAATACATACTTGTGATTATACCCCTTGCAAACATCCGTAATTACAAGAAAGTAATTAAGGTAGACACCTAACCACATCTTTAAACTCTAAGACCCTTACGTCCTTGCAATGGTTTCCTAACGGGGGTTCATGTTTCTGTCACTCCGGCAACCCCTACGATTAGTAGCCAAATACACAATGCATTCCCCTAGGCCCTTATAGGTGAAGTGTCATGTAGTCGATGTTCACATGACACCACTAGAAGAAGTACACCACAACTTAAATAACAAACTATTGAATCTTTCTCAACACAACTCCACTACTAACAACATGACTTCTCCCATGTCCTCAACAACAAAACAAACTACTCACAAGACATCATATGTATCATGATCAGAGATGGAATAATGATGTATAACAATCTGAACATAAACAATAATTCAATGGTTCACTCAATAGCATCAACTACAAAGAGTAATCAACACCGAGAAAGTTTCCCCTATGAATTAATGCAAGATTCAACTCAATTGTTACAGCAATATGGAGATGGTGATGAGGGTGCTGATGGTGATGATGGTGGTGGTGATGATGATGATGATGATCCCGATGAAGTCCAGCTTGATGGCGGTGTTGATGGCGATGATCTCCCCTCTCTAGGAAGGAATTCCCCCGACAGAAATCTGTCTGCCGGAGAGATCTTTCTCTCTCGGTGTTTTTTGCCCCGCAGAGGCGGCAAAATCTTTCTGTGGTCGCTCCCCGAGTCTTAGGGTTTCAGGAGGATGATATACGCCAGAGGGGAGAGGCTGAAGTGGGCCAGGGTGGCCACACCACCTGCTGGCGTGGCCTAGGGCTACCCGCGCCAGGGGGTGGTGTGGGCCCCCTGTGGCCCATCTCCACTCCGTCTTCTGGCATCCTTAGTCTTCTGGGAAAATAGGATTTTCCATATATTATCCCGGATTTTCTGATCTTCGCGAATTTTGCATCCAAACATCACCTTTTCCATCAGAATCCTGACTGCAGCGGTCCATGCTCCAAAAGTCATCAACCATGCAAAAACAGATGAAATAACATAAGTATCACCTCTCAATACGAAATATATCAATGAATAATAGTGAATTAAGACATAGAATAGTGATGCAAAATGGACGTATCAGAAACTCCTGTAAATACCGATTAAAGGTAGGAAGCGAGGTGAACAAAACATCAAAAGTTGCATAGAGTGCACTAGTGTTTCGATGAATACATTTATAATAATAGATAAGGGTACCATCTAAAGTGTTGTATAATGTTATGGTGGGGCTAGTTCACTTTTAACGTAGAATGATGTGTCCCAGGGCACAGTGCCCATGAGAAATCCCTCGAGGTTGATCTAAAGTCACTATAGGCTCCTGGAATTAGGCCTCGTTTTGCTGCCATAGCGACGATGCATACACACAGATGATAT
This sequence comes from Avena sativa, assembly GCA_916181665.1. Lineage (NCBI taxonomy): Eukaryota > Viridiplantae > Streptophyta > Magnoliopsida > Poales > Poaceae > Avena > Avena sativa. The sequence goes on along the minus strand of OV702287.1, from coordinate 42,126,958 downwards.
CATGTGATGATAAAGTATTAATGTCAATCAAGGTGACATTAGTAAGTTGCAAAGGATTTGGGACTGTAAAGTACAGACCCAAGAATCAACCTCTTCCATGAGCAAGCATGTTCAGGGTACCGGATATATGGTGCCAATGATTAAGGAACAAATTCAGCTAGTGTATTTGTACTCTAGTGCAAGTAGGAGACTATTGGAAATATGCCCTAGAGACAAATAGTAGTAAGGACTATTATCATATTTCATATAGTTTATGATTAAGTTTTATATCATGATATAACTGTATTGAGTGGAAACATCAATACACATGTGATATACAAACAACCAGGGGTTCCCAGTGAAACTCTAGTCACTGGTTCATTGGTCAACAGATGATCATGCTTCCTGATCATGTGGCATTTATGCCAGTTGGAAATGGAGTCATCTCATTCTGAGAATGAGATGATGAACCAATACCCAACCTAAACATCGTGACCCTAGCATGTCACGAAGTTCAAGTTACGATGATTAGAAATGGATCCTTGTAGACTATTCCTTAGACCATGAGGCTATATCAATCACTGTCTCCCGAGAGTGCTTAGATAGCATCAAGCGCCACTTGGTAATACAGTAGTTATAAAGGTGTGTTCAGGTACTCGGAGGAAACCGTAGAGGCAATATATGTCAAGAGCGGGATTTATTCATCCACGTGACGGTAAGATACTTAAATGGACCACTCGGAGAGGTTATATACAATAGCTACGCAACGTGTGATTTGATCACAATATCACTTGTCAGAACGAGTCAAGTAGCGTTGTTCGGTAACGAGATTGAACATGACATGGGGATGTCATTGATCAGATCTCGGGCAATGCAAGTATCGAGATACAAAGGGAATAAGACACGAATGTCCCGGTTCAAACGACGAAAGATCTTCGTGGAACGCACATGGGTCACATGGCCATCCAGGTCCCTCTGTCGATCATTGGTGTGGGAGTGTCCCGACCATGTCTGGAGTGTTCCTGAATCGTGGGGTATCATGCTTAAGGGCTTGATGATGCTTAGAGAGTGTTTATAGGATCGGTAGAATCGCCAAAGAATAGTAGAGAGAAAACTGGAAGGGTTTCGGTAAGTCCGGAGGATGTCCGGAGTGGAGGTGGAAGTGTTCCATAGCCATGGAGGTTGAATAATATGTGAATGAATGTTAAATATTGATTTAATAATTTGTTCATAATTATTTAATAAAGAGAAAAATTAATTAAATGGTCAAAGGCTTAATGGGCCAATTCCCGGAGGGGAGAGGGCCCATTGAGGAAAGGAGAGAGGGAGAAGGGTCCAAGGAGGTGGCCGGCGCCCTAGTGGGCCATCCCCCTGCGCGGGGCCCATCGTGGTGGCCGGTGGTGCCCCCCTCCCCCTCCTCTCCTTTAGTCCCACCCCGGGACTTTGAGGGAGGTAGTACCTCCCCTCCCCCTATATATAGTGAGGGTATTTGGCCAAATTAAATACACCAATAATCAATAAAGGTCTTCTCACTTTTGGGAGAACCTCTAATTGATATTTTCTCCCTCCCCCCTCTCTCTCATGACCGTGGTCCCAAGTCTAGACTGCACGAACGAGAAACATCTTCACCGCGGAGCGCCGTCGCGCTGCGGGATTCAGATCCAGGAGCTCTACTTTCGCAACTGCTGCTGGATCGGGGAAGCGGGAGTCATCGTCAGGCACCGGACATGTGTAACTCCCTACGAGGTGTCGCACTTGAGGCACTCAAGTCGTTGGAGCCAAAGGAGCGCAAGGACTTCATCATGACCTTGAGGTCGGCTTCGGCTCGTCTACATCAACCACACTCTCCTGAGCGTTGACAATGCTTTTCGATCCTCAAGGGTAAGTTCGCGAAAAGCCCCTCCCATTACTGTATTACTAATAGATAGGTACTGGCAGCTTCAGGGGTTCAGGGGCGTAGGATAAAATCTATCGTTTTCATACACGGAACCCCAACACTTTCATACATTGGTTTTCAAATAGTTTGGTTTTGGTTGGAAAAGAGTAGGAAAGTTCATGCTTAAGTGGTAAAGAGATCTTGTTTTTGACTATGGCCTATGCTTTGTCATGATATGCTTGATATTGTTTTGGCTTTATGCTTAGTATTCTTTGCTGTAGCATGACTTGTTATAAACAATTGAGATTGCTTAATGTGCCTTTGAAGAATCATGCGTTGTTTTAGCATATTAAAGCATAGTATTGTGGTATTCTCCTTTGATGCTTTATTTGGGTTGACTTGGCACATGCTCACACCATGTTATGACTATCCCAAGTCACCATAGCCTTTATGATCCTTTAGTTTTCAACTTGTAATATGATGTCTACGCACTTCTATTCTTGTAGACAATTGTTGGGCCTCCAAGTGCAGAGGTTTGTAGAACAATAGCAAGTTTTACCTTAAGTGGATTACCCAAGGTTTATCGAACTCAGGGAGGAAGTGGTCAAAGGTATCCCCTCTCAAGCAACCCTGCAATCAAGATACAAGAAGTCTCTTGTGTCCCCAACACACCCAATACACTGGTCAGGTGTATAGGTGCACTAGTTCGGCGAAGAGATAGTGAAATACAAGTGGTATAGATAATTATAGGTGGTAACGGTGATAGAAAATAGCTTGATGGCGTGGAAAAGACTAAAGTAAAACTGAAATAAAGAAGGAAGCAAGAAAACATGTAACAGATCTAATAGCAAACGGTGTATCAATGCTTAGAAACAAGGCCTAGGGACCATACTTTCACTAGTGAACACTATCATATAAATATCTTCTTTTTATGATACTACTCTTAACTACTTTCCGATTGAACACTCTAATCGATGGTTGGGCTATAACAGCACACCTCAAAGTTCATCTTTACCATCTAGAAACCCCACACTATCACCTTGAGTACTAGATGAGTCCAACAAACACCACAATTTCATAAAGACATCCAACTCCAAATATAACTCATAACAAGTATTTGTAATCTCTAGCCTAAGTGCCACCATGGTATGCACGCTGTCACTTTCACACACATGGGGAGATCAGAGATCTATTAAAGCACTTGAGTAGGAAGGTAGATCTATAGATTACAAGCTCATGATCTCAATAAGATCATGCATAGAGAGAGATGAACACATAGCTACCGGTAGAACCCTTAGCCTCGAGAGAGAACTACTCCCTCCTCATCATGGGAATCAACAATGGTGATGGAGATGGTGGTGGAGATCGATGGAGATGGCTCCGGGGGCACTTCCTCGTCCCGGCAGGGTGCCGGAACAGAGACTTTCTGTCCCCCGAATCTCCCCTTCGGTGGCGGCGGCGCTGTGGAACTTTTCATGGCTGGAGGCTTGATGATTTAGGGTTTTCGTATCGGAGGCTTCTTATAGGCAAAAGGGCAAGGTCGATGGAGTGCCAGGGGGCCCACACCACCTGGTGGCACGGCCAGGGCTAGCCCGCGCCACCATATGGTGTGGCCAGGCCTTGGCCCTCCTCCGTCTCTGCTTCTGGCTCCGTGAGTCTTCCGGTAAAATAGGAACTTTGGCTTTTGTCCCGTCCAATTCTGAGAATATTGATTTTCTGACTTTCCTGGAATCAAAAACAGCAGAAAACAGGCAACTGGCACTGTGGCTCTTGTTAATAGGTTAGTCCAAGAAATCATATGAAAAGTACTCCAAAGTGTGGACAAAACATAAGAAAGTAGATAAAACCAAGCATGGAACATCAAAAATTATAGATACATTTGCAATGTATCAACATCCCCAAGCTTAACTCCTGCTCGTCCTCGAGTAGGTAAGTGATAAAAAGAAAGAATAATTTTTGAGGTGACATGCACCATCATAAACTTGATCAACGTATTTGTAAAACATTGATAGCTGGGATCATAGTACTTCAATCATAACACGAAAGAAAAAGTTCTAGCAATAAGACAAAGAAACTATGATGCAACATGAAAAGGCACAAACAAAAGATTCATAAATAACAATGCTTTGCAAGGCGTTTGTTTGTTTCACATAAAGAAAACATAGCATAATAGTATTCAGCTTGTCCCTTAATAGAGTAGCAAATATAAATGCATAGGACACCTTCAAAGTTCATAAGAGTGACTAGATACAAATAGTTTAAAACAAGCAATATCAAAGTATGCATCAATCAACTAGTCTTGGGACAATGCACATAGAACTAAGAATGACCACTATGCTCTCAAAGTAGGTGCATAAAGGTAGAAGGTGGAGACTCAATATAATGGTGGAAGAAAGGCCTTCATAGAAGGAAGTAGGGATTCAAGTCTCATAAAGAGCTTCCAAAAATTATGGTACTTATTAGCTTTCAGCTTTCATTGCCCCTATCATAAGCATCTTGAAGTGATTAAGGTTAAAATGAACAAACTATGGTGTACATGCTTGACGAAGTATAAGTTAGAAATCTCATGTCCCTTGTATACGAGGGCCGCTCCTCATGCTACTCAAGTTTAGTCACCGGTAAGTTCTTGTCATTGTAAGTACATGTGTATCATAGAGAACCGCCAACGGGGTACCCCTTGCCCGATGATACAGAAGAATCCCCATATCAAAATGACAAGGCATGAAGACAACGAGCATCTCAGCAATCTTCTTATTTACCATGTGAATATGGTGCTTTTTTCTCTCTTTCCTCTTTTCATAATCTCTTTTTTTCTCTTTTCTCTTTTTTTCTCAATATAGGACTCTTTTTTTATAAGAAGAATGCTTCATAGACAGCTCATTATGGTTATGCTGCAGGTTTCCACCATGTCAGCATGGATTTGACCAGCGGCCCAGGCGTTTCTCTAACACATATACATAACTCCATGGACTTACAAGCTCCCCTTTCATTTCACATAGACGACATCCATATACAAAAGAGCATGATATCAACTAGGTACAAGTACCAAGTGCAATGTTGAAAGCGTTCCCCATGAAAGCATGGTTCTGCTAATTCCCAACAAATAAGTGCAAGCATATACAACATAGAAGACACAATGGTTCAAGTTTATTAAGGGCAAGTAAAGTAAAGTGTGCCATCAAGTTCGTGAGAGCTTTAATCACTAGTTTTCTCATAACAAGTGGAAGGTAAACAAAAGCATGAATATACTTGGAATAGCATAAGCTAGTAGGTAGGTATGGTGGAATCTTTGGAATAACTTGGTTTAGGGAGTTGGATCATGAGTGGAACTCATACTTTGTTGTCGAGGCTAGCAAAAGACTGGGAGCGACAAACTAAGAGAGCAATAATGGCCATAATCATGCAGAGCGACAAAACATCATTGATCAAAGCATAAAGTGATACTACAAGTTGAAAACTAAAGGATCATAAAGGCTATGGTGACTTTGGATAGTCATAACATGGTGTGAGCATGGGCCAAGTCAACCCAAATAAAGCATCAAAGGAGAATACCACTATACTATGCTTTAATATGCTAAAACAACGCATGATTCATCCAAGGCACATTAAGCAATCTCAATTGTTTATAACAAGTCATGCTACAGCAAAGAATACTAAGCATAAAGCCAAAACAATATCAAGCATGGCATGACAAAGCACAGGCCACAGTCAAAAACAAGCTCTTTTTACCACATAAGTATGAACTTTCCTACTCTTTTCCAAACCAAGCCAAACTATTTACAAACCAAAGTATGAAAGAGGGGGTCCAACCAATTTATTCAGAAAACTAAGCAAACCAAAGCAAACGGAAAACCAAAACAAAAACGAAAAAGAAGACGCTCCAAGAACAACACAACTGTGCATGAAACAATAAAAATGAAGCGTTTGGAAGAAACCTGTAATTTTTATTGATGAAGAAGGGGATGCTTTGGGAATCCCCAAGCTTTGACGCTTGTACTTCTTGGATATTTCTTGGGGTGACACGCGTGGCATCCCCAAGCTTGAGCTTTAGTCCATCCTTTATCTCATTACTCAATCCTTCCATACACCTGAATTTTTTTCCTTCATACAAAACTTCACACAATCTTTCTTAGCAATATTAGTGCACTCAAGATAAATAAGTCTTAAGGTTCAGTTCCAACACCAATAAAACTTCCATTAGAACACTAGCTACTGTATCACTTCCCTCAAAAAGCTCAATTCCTCAAAAGAACTCAAAAAGAAATCAACAAGAAGCAAATGTAGAAAATTGCAGAAATCTGTCAAACCAGACCAGCAGGTAAAGACGAATTTTTTCGAAGACCTTATGTTGCTCAAATCTACAAGTGTTGAACTAACTAAAGTTAGATAATAACCTGGGGCAGAATCACAAAAAAATACAGCTCAATCCGACATATAGAGCTCTCTCACGAATTTTTACGGTGAAGCACAAAAATCTGTTTCGGGACAGCAACTTTCCCAAGCATTACTTCTCTCTCATTAGAGGTTACTCTTGGCACGAAAAGCAAATAAAAAGGATAAGGAGCAGTTATTACTGAAGTAATAACTTCCAATACTCATCTAAAACTTTTGGGTTATCTCCCAATAAGTACTTTTCTTTAACGCCTTTAAGTTAGGCATGATAGTTTGAGAAGATGCTCACATAAGAAATATGAATTGAAGTAAAAGAGAGCATCAAGAAGCAAATTCAAAGCACATTTAAGTCTAATCCACTTCCTATGCATAGGAATCTTGTAAAGAAACAAGTCATGAAAGCACAAAGCAACAAGCATAGGAAAGCAAAACAAGTGCAGCTTCAAAATTTTCAACATAAAGAGGGGAAACTTAATATTATTGAGATGCATAGAACCATGTTTACCTCTCTCATAATAACTTTCAGTAGCATCATGAATGAAATTAATAATATAACTATCATAAGAAACATTCTTATCATGAGCCACATGCATAAAAGAATTAATACTCCCCACATAAACATAGTCACCCTTATTAATTATAGTGGGAGCAAATTCAACAAAATAGCTATCATTGTTATTTTCATCACCATAATCATCAAATATAGGAGGCATATTGTAATCATAATTAATTTCCTCCTCAATAGTAGGTGGACTGAAAATATCATATTCATCATTGTAATCATCATATATTGGAGGTTTGGTATCATCATAAGCAATAAAATAGCTATCTTCTAAAGCTGGGGAACTAAAAAGATCATTTTCATAAAAACTAGCTTCCCCAAGCTTAGACTTTTCCATAGCATTAGCAATAATGGTGTCCAAAGAATTCATACTAACAACATTGCTATTAACATGCAAATAAAGTTCCATAGGTTTTTTAATTTTCTCTTCAAACACTTCATGTCCTAACTCAAGATAAATACTATAAAGCTCTCTAATTTTGTTGTTGTTTTCCATTAAGCCTAACTAGTGAAAAGAAGAAACAAAAAGACAAAATTGCAGAATCTAAAGGAAATAACTTCGAGTACTCACACCAGAAAATAGGCGTTTGCCGTGGGAGGTTCTTCTTCTTTAATCCACCGGTGTGAATACCTTTTACCTTACCTCCCCGGCAACGGCGCCAGAAAATAGCTTGATGTCTATGCACTTCTATTCTTGTAGACAGTTGTTGGGCCTCCAAGTGCAGAGGTTTGTAGAACAGCAACAAGTTTTCCCTTAAGTGGATTACCCAAGGTTTATCGAACTCAGGGAGGAAGTGGTCAAAGGTATCCCCTCTCAAGCAACCCTGCAATCAAGATACAAGAAGTCTCTTGTGTCCCCAACACACCCAATACACTTGTCAGGTGTATAGGTGCACTAGTTCGGCGAAGAGATAGTGAAATACAAGTGGTATAGATAATTATAAGTGGTAACGGTGATAGAAAATAGCTTGATGGCGTGGAAAATACTAAAGTAAAACTGAAATAAAGAAGGAAGCAAGCAAACATGTAACAGATCTAATAGCAAACGGTGTATCAATGCTTAGAAACAAGGCCTAGGGACCATACTTTCACTAGTGAACACTCTCATATAAATATCTTCTCTTTATGATACTACTCTTAACTACTCTCCGGTTGAACACTCTAATCGATGGTAGGGCTATAACAGCACACCTCAAAGTTCATCTTTCCCATCTAGAAACCCCACACTGTCACCTTGAGTACTAGATGAGTCCAACAAACACCACAATTTCATAAAGACATCCAACTCCAAATATAACTCATAACAAGTATTTGTAATCTCTGGCCTAAGTGCCACCATGGTATGCACGCTGTCACTTTCACACACATGGGGAGAGCAGAGATCTATTAAAGCACTTGAGTAGCAAGGTAGATCTATAGATTACAAGCTCATGATCTCAATAAGATCATGCATAGAGAGAGAGATGAACACATAGCTACCGGTAGAACCCTTAGCCTCGAGAGAGAACTACTCCCTCCTCATCATGGGAATCAGCAATGGTGATGGAGATGGTGGTGGAGATCGATGGAGATGGCTCCAGGGGCACTTCCCCGTCCCGGCAGGGTGCCGGAACAGAGACTTTCTGTCCCCCGAATCTCCCCTTCGGTGCAGGCGGCGCTACGGAACTTTTCGTGGCTGGAGGCTTGATGATTTAGGGTTTTCATATCGGAGGCTTCTTATAGGCGAAAGGGCAAGGTCGGTGGAGTGCCAGGGGGCCCAGACCACCTGGTGGCGCGGCCAGGGCTAGCCCGCGCCACCATATGGTGTGGCCAGGCCCTGGCCCTCCTCCGTCTCTGCTTTTGGCTCCGTGAGTCTTCCGGTAAAATAGGAACTTTGGCTTTTGTCCCATCCAATTCCGAGAATATTGATTTTCTGACTTTCCTGGAACCAAAAAACAGCAGAAAACAGGCAACTGGCACTGTAGCTCTTGTTAATAGGTTAGTCCAAGAAATCATATGAAAAGTACTCCAAAGTGTGGACAAAACATAAGAAAGTAGATAAAACCAAGCATGGAACATCAAAAATTATAGATACATTTGCAATGTATCATAATATCACTGTATGCTTTAATTAATGATGTTTTGTCGCTTTGCATGATTATGGCCATTATTGCTCTCTTAGTTGGTCGCTCCCAGTCTTTTGCTAGCCTCCATAATCAAGTATGAGTCTCACTCATGCATCAAACTCCTAAAACCAAGTTATTCCAATGAGTCCACCATACCTACCTATTAGCATTTGCTATTCCAAGTATATTCATGTTTTTGTGTACCTTCCGAATTAAACTTGTTAAGTGAAAATTAGTGATTAAAGCTCTCACGAACTTGATGGCACACTTTACTTTCTTGCAATTAATAAACTTGACCCATTGTGTCCATCTTTTGCTTATGGATCCCGGCGGTGTGAAATAAAGTGGAACTTGTAAGATCATGGAGTTTGTATGTGTGTTAGAGAAACGCCTGGGCCACTAGCCTAAGCCATGCCTAATCATGGTGGAAATTTGCAGCATAACCATAATGAGCACTCTATGAAGCATCCTCATTGTCTGAGATGCTCATTGTCTGCTTTCCTTGTCATTTTGATTATGGGATAGCTCCTGTATCATGTGCAAGGGGTACCCCGTTGGCGGTTCTTTATGATACATATGTACTTACAATGACAAGAGCTTACTTGTGACTAAAGTTGAGTAGCATGAGGTTCGGTCTTTGTAAGTAAGGGGCATGAGGTTTCATCTTATAACTTGTCAAGCATATCCTCTTAGTTGTGTCACTTTAACCTTAATCACCTAAAGATTCTTATGATAGGGGTAATGAGAGCTGAAAGCTAACAAGTACCATAATTTTTGGAAGCTCTTTATGAAACTTGAATCTCTACTTCCTTCTATGAAGGCCTTTCTTTTACTTTTATGTTGAGTCTCCACCTTCTACCTTTATGCACCTACTTTGACAACATAGTGGCCATTCTTAGTTATATGTGCATTGTCCCAAGACTTATTGATTGATGCATAACTTGATATTGCTTGTTCTTAAACTACTTGTATCTAGTCACTCTTATGAACTTTGAAGGTGTCCCATGCATTTATGTTTGCTACTCTATGAGGGACAAGCTGAATGCCACTATGCTATGTTTTCTTTATTTGAAACAAACAAACGTCTTGCAAAGCATTGTTATTCATGAATCTTTTGTTTGTATCCTTTAATGTTACAACATAGTTGCTATGTCTTATTGTTAGAACTTTATCTTTCATGCTATGTTGAAGTACTATGATCCCAGCTATCAATGTTTTACAATACTTTGATCAAGTTTATGATGGTGCATGTCACCTCAAAAATTATTCTTTCTTTTTATCACTAACCTACTCAAGGACGAGCAGGAGTTAAGCTTGGGGATGTTGATACGTTGCAAACGTATCTATAATTTTTGATGTTCCATGCTTGGTTTTTATCTACTTTCTTATGTTTTTCCCACACTTTGGAGTATTTCTATACACTTTCTTGGACTAACCTATTAACAAGATGCCACAGTGCCAGTTGCCTGTTTTCTTCTGTTTTTGGTTACAGAAAAGTCAGAAAATGAATATTCTTGGAATTGGACCGGACAAAAGCCAAAGTCGATATTTTACCGGAAGACTCACAGAGCCAGAAGACGAGACGGAGAAGGGCCACAGGGTGGCCACACCATGTGGTGGCACGGGCTAGCCCTGGTCGTGCCACCAGGTGGTGTGGGCCCCCTGGCTGCCCACCGACCTTGTCTCTTCGCCTATAAGATGCCTCCCGATGCAAAAACCTTAAATCGAATAGCCTCTAGCTACGAAAAGTTCCGCAGCGCCGCCACCAACAAAGGGGAGATTCGGGGGACAGAAAGTCTCTGTTCCGGCACCCTTCCGGGATGGGGAAGTGCCCTCGAAGCCATCTCCATCAATCTCCACCACCATCTTCATCGCCGTTGCTGATTTCCATGATGAGGAGGGAGTAGTTCTCTCTCGAGGCTAAGGGTTCTACCGGTAGCTATGTGTTCATGTCTCTCTGTATGCATGATCTTATTGAGATCATGAGCTTGTAATCTATAGATATACCTTGATACTCAAGTGCTTTAATAGATCTCTGCTCTCCCCATGTGTGTGAAGTTGACAGTGTGCACACCATGGTGGCACTTAGGCTAGAGATTACAAATACCTGTTATGAGTTATATTTGGAGTTGGATGTCTTTATGAAATTGTGGAGTTTGTTGGAACCATCAAGTGCTCAAGGTGATAGTGTGGGCTTATCTAGATGGGAAAGGCGTACTTTGAGGTGTGCTGTTATAGCCCTACCATGGATTAGAGTGTCCAACCGGAGAGTAGTTAAGTGTAGTATCATAAAGAGAAGATATTTATATGAGAGTGTTCACTAGTGAAAGTATGATACCTAGGCCTTGTTTCTAAGCATTGAAACACCGTTTGCAACTAGATCTGTTACATGTTTGCTTGCTTCCATATTTATTTCAGTTTGCCTTTAGTCTCTTCCATGCCATCAAGCTATTTTCTGGCACTGTTGTCAATTATCCATATCACTTGTATTTCACTATCTCTTCGTCGAACTAGTGCACCTATACACCTGACAAGTGTATTGGGCGTGTTGGGGACACAAGAGACTTCTTGTATCTTGATTTCAGGGTTGCTTGAGAGGGGATACCTTTGACCACTTCCTCCCTGAGTTGGATAAACCTTGGGTGATGCACTTAAAGGAAAACTTGCTGCTGTTCTACAAACCTCTGCACTTGGAGGCCCAACAACTGTCTACAAGAATAGAAGTGCGTAGACATCAACCCCCGTTAGGAAACCATTGCACAAGGGACGTCAGGGTCTTAGAGTTGAAAGTTGTGGTTAGGTTTCTACCTTAATTACTTTCTTGTACTTGCGGATGCTTGCAAGGGGTATAATCACAAGTATGTATTAGTCCTAGGAAGGTCGGTACATTAACACAGGTTCACCCACACAACACTTAGCAAACTAAAGAAGATTAATCAACTATATGAAGCGAAAGCACTTGATGATATTCCCGTGTGTCCTCGAGAACATTTGGTCATCTTAAGTAATACAACCAGCTTGTCCTTTGCTAAAGAAAGGATTGGGCCACTTGCTGCATTTATTCTTATTGTCTTTTATTTGCTCGTACTTTATTTACCTGCATTATCAAAAACCCCTAAAAATCCGTTTGCTAAGTATTTACAGAGAATTCCTACTCCTAGCCACTAGCCAGCACCTTCTGCTCCTCGTTGGGTTCGACACTCTTACTTATCAAAAATAGTGCGATACACCCCCTATACTTGTGGGTCATCAAGACTATTTTCTGGCGCCGTTGCCGGGGAGTGAAGCGCTATTGGAGAGTGGAACTGGTAAAGGAAACTTCTACTATGAGTATTGTTTGCTTTGTTAGTTGCTTTATTTTCATTATGGATAATTCGCCGAGCTTCTTATTTCGTAGTGCTACTACCACTGCTAAGGTAGTAGATGAACCACCACCTGATGAGAATGATACTTTTAAAATACCTACAAGAATAACTGATCGTGTTATGGATAACTATTATTTTGGAGATGGAACTGTCCATCCTGGTGATCATTTGCTCTTTATACACGAATTATGCGGGTTGTTTAAGTGTGCAGGTATTACAACAGATCAAGTCAAGAAGAAGTTATTCTCATTATGACTAAAAGGAAGAGCTGAGGACTTGTATAAGCTGCTGAAGAATGGTGAAGCTCTTGAATGGGAGGAAATAGTACCTCTCTTTTATTCAAAGTTTTATCCTCCTAGTGAGATTGATAAAGATCAGAATCAAATATACAACTTTTGGCCTCTTGATGGAGAGAGTACAGCTCAAGCTTGGGGGAGATTGAAGTTACTAATGCTCAAATGTCCCATTCATGAGCTTCCCAACAATATTATTATCAATAATATTTATGCAAGGCTTTTTCTTCATGATAAGGATTTATTAGATACTTCTTGTGTTGGATCATTTACACGCATGGAAGAAGAAGCCAAATGGGATCTTCTAGACCATATTCAAGACAATGCTGAAGCATGGGAGAATGACAAAGGAAGAAAGTCAGGTATAAATTATGATTATGAATGCATTGAATGTTTTATGGGAACTGATGACTTTCAAAATATTAAAAATGCTTACGGTCTTGACTCTCAAGCTATTGCAACTTATTTTAAGGCTTTTGCTTCCTATATTGAAGTTCCTAAAAAGAAGTGGAATAAGTATCATGAACCATATAAAGATGTTGCTAAGTGTGTTCCTGCAAGAAATACAGAAGTTTATACTGCTAATCATGCTTTACCTGAACCTTACATTGAGAAAATCCCTTTCCTAGTTAAGATAAAGGAACATTCTATGATAGCTAGTATGGTTAATGAAAGTACAAATAAAGCTGTTGAACCTGATAAACAAATTGATGATGAACCTATAATAGAAAATGTAAAATATTTTGTCACTAAATATGAAGAAGATGGACACACTATCCTCTGTAAGGATATCCCTAATATTGTTTCACAAAGTAGTGTTATGAGAGCTAGTGTCCCTGTGTTTTCTGTTAGGATAAGTGATCATTGATACAATGGTTCTTGTGATAGCTATATCATTCAATTTATGCATGATACTGAAAGTTATTATCAGAGAGGGAAGACCGTTCTTATGCATCTCAATAATATCAAGTTTCCTCGTTTTATGCTTGAAGTCTTTATGTTGCACTTGCTTTGCCTTCCTATGCTTGTAGCCTCTGGTTTCAACAACTTGTTTGTTTACAAAATTCCCTTGCATAGGAAGTGGGTTAGACTTAAACATGTATATTTTTGCTTCTTGATTCTCTATTTTACTTCAATTCATATCTTATGTGAGCTTCATAGAAATTGTCATGCCCATATTAATGTCTATAAAGAAAGAGCTTTTTGGGAGACAACCCAATTTATTCTTGCTTTCAGCTTGTTTTTGTTTCTTTGAGTCTTGGAAGTTATTGTTTTGGCAATAACCTCTCCCTATCCCTTTTCTTGGTTTTTGTGTCAAGATCAACCTCTAATGAGAGAGAAGTAAGATTTGGGGAAGTTACTGTCCCAAAACAGATTTTTGTGCTTCACCGTAAAAATTCATGAGAGATCTATGTATGTATGATTGAGCTGTAATTGTTTGTGCTTCTGCCCCAGGTTGTTATTTAACTTTCGTTAGTTTTGCACTTTTTTATTTGAGCAACAGAAGATTTTCGAAAAAAATGATCTTTACTTGTTGGTCTGTTTTGACAGATTTTGCCACTCTTGCATTTGCTTCTTAAATTGATTTCCTTTTTGGATTATTTTTGGGTTTTCGGAAGGATTTGATATAGTAGATTATGTTTTGATGGATTTCAGTTGAATTTGGACTTAAAAATGTTTATTACCTCGCTTACACCAATGTTGCTAATGAGAAATATGTGAAGTTTGTTTGAAAGAAATTTCCAGGTTAATGGAGAAAATGGTGTAATAAGAAAGTGAAAGGTTTCATGACTCGAGCAATAAGTGTATGAAGATGAAGATATTGATGTTATCCAAGTGGTGACTCCAGAAGAACCTCCCAAATGCCAAATTCAGAGACCTGTAGAGTCCGTTTTCGAATAGGTTACAGTTCTAGTAAGAAAAGTTCCGCAAAAATTCTATCCAGTTATATTTTTGTAGTTTTTATCCAACAAGGAAAGCAACAAAGTGAAAGAGGGACGAAAGCGGAGCCTGGGTGGCTCACACCACCCTATGGGGCGGGCCCACCCCAGGTCGCACCACCAGGTGGTGTGGCCGCCCCGGACTCCGTCTCCGACCCGTTTTCTCCCAGTACCTTCCTTTTGTTGTAAAAACTTCATAATATATAATCCCCCGGATCCCCCGAGGTTCGTATATCGTGTTCTCGTCGTGTTTTTGTTTCGATCTGTTTCTGCCAGGAACTATTCTTGAAAGTTAGAAGCACAATGGTGTCCGCCAAGGATAAGGGAAAGGATCCTATGGAGGAAGATCGCCAAGACCCCAAACAGGAGAAGGAGATCAAGAGTGAAGATAAAGAGGAGGCAAAGCAAAACCAACATCTGCACACCGGCACTACCATTGCAAGCATTGGAGTGTTGGCAAGATCTGCCAGGGTCAGGAGGACTACACGGATGTCAACTGGAGGGAAACCTCCGCGTCACTGTTTGGCTCCACGATCACTTCCTCCACGCACCAAGAATCCTTTCCATACCCTTATCCATGAGCATCAATACCAGAATATGCCCAAGGGGAAACTACCCTCCAATTGGGATTTGCCTCGTTCTAGCCATGCAGGAAAAGAAGACTTCAAGGAGGAAGAGTGGGGAAAGAATCGCAAGAGCTGGAATTCTCAACCCGACATGATCATGAGCCGCATTGAGCAAAACTCACACTTGATTCGTAATCTCACCTTCGAGATTGAGGACTTGGGGAAACTAATCAAAGAGCTCATCGAGAGAATACCACCACCATCGAAGGAGTAATTTGTCATCAGGTTTTGGCATCCCCTTGGTTTGTTCCAAGCTTGGGGGAGTGTCGCAGTATCACATCACTATCTTCTATCTCTTTACCTTTTTAGTAGAGTCATATCATGAATAGACAAGTTATCATGTAGGATGGTTTGCATTTTGGAAGTGTCTCCCCTCTTGTTAGATATCTATGTATCCATTGGTGTGAGTTGCCGTTAGGGAATATTAATGAGAAGTTCTATCATTTACTCTTTTGCATATCTTATTTTAGTTTTCAATTCATGGTTATATGATTGATCTTGTCGTTAGTATTGGTATCACTTTGGGATCATGGAGTTAATTTAGTTGGTTTTGGCAAACCTGGCTCGGTCAGTAGAAACACTATTTTGAGAATTGAATGAAAAAGATAAAAGTACTCTTAAAGAAATATAATTTCATCATCTTTCTTTCTTGATTTTCTCATAAGTTTAGTATTCTCTAGTTAAGATCTTTTGTGCTTTCGAGGAAGATTGCATGTTTGTTTTCATCACTTGTATGTTTGTTTGTTTCCTTCAACTCTTATGCTTGCTACCCAGCCTTGCTAGCCAAAAACCTGTACTGAGAGGGAATGCTTCTCGTGTATCCAATCCTTAAACCAAAACCTATGCCATTTGTGTCCACCATACCTACCTATTAGCATTATTGCTATTCCAAGTAAATTCATATTTTTATCCACCTTCCAAATTAAACTTGTTATGTGAAGATTAGTGATTAAAGCTCTCACGAACTTGATGGCACACTTTACTTTCTTGCACTTAATAAACTTGAAACCATTGTGCCCATCTATATTGCGTATATGCTTGCGCTTTGTAAGTTGTGAATTAGCAGAACCATGCTGTCATGGGAAACGCTTTCAACATTGCACTGGTACTTTGTACCTAGTTGATATCATGTTCTTTTGTCTATGGATGTCATTGGTGTGAAATGAAAGGGGAGCTTGTAAGTCCATGTAGTTATGTATGTGTGTTAGAGAAATGCCCGGGCCACTAGTCTAATCCATGCTGTCATGGTGGAAACCTGCACCGTAACCATAACGAGCATCTATGAAGCATTCTTCTTATAAAAAAGAGATAGAGATTGAGAAAAAGTGAAAAAGGAAAAAAGAGATGAGAAAAGAGGAGAGATAAAAAAGCACCAGATTCCCATGGTAAATAAGAAGATTGCTGAGATGCTTGTTGTCTGCTTGCCTTGTCATTTTTATATGGGGATTCTTCCGTATCATCGGGCAAGGGGTACCCCGTTGGTGGTTCTCCATGATACACATGTACTTACTATGACAAGAACTTACCGGTGACTAAACTTGAGTAGCATGAGGAGCGGCCCTCGTATTCAAGGGACATGAGATTTTCAACTTACAACTTGTCAAGCATATCCTCATATTTGATCTCTTTAACCTTAATCACCTAAAGGTGCCTATGACAGGGGCAATGAGAGCTGAAAGCTAACAAGTACCATAATTTTTGGAAGCTCTTTATGAAACTTGAAATCCCTACTTCCCTCTGCGAAGGGCCTTTCTTTTACTTTTTAGTTGAGTCAATAAACCTATTCCCTTCTATCTCAGCAAGTATTTTGAGTTGTTGTGTTTCATTCATTCATATGATGATTTATTCAATCATGTTTCTTATGTTCCTTGTTTTTGCACTTTGCTCTTATCTTAGTGTCTACTACTTTGAAAGCCATCTTTGAAAATCAGTTATTTGTGAACTCTAGCAAATTGTCAACTATCCTTCGACCGAGAGCTAAGTTTGCCATTACCAATTATGATTTACTTTATGTATCTTTATTGTGTTTCCTTTACTTATTGCAAGTTAAGTTATATAATAGTGAGTTGTCTTCTATTATGACTTAGGTATTGATGAATGTGATGCTTCTTGTACGTATTATTTTATCGACTCTTCACTCCATAAACCTGAGGTCATGTTTATTGAGTTCAGTTTTGCTTGGGGACAAGCGAAGTCTAAGCTTGGGGGGAGTTGATACGCCCATTTTGCATCACTATTCTATATCATAATTTACTGTTATTTATTGATATATTTCATATTAAGAGATGATACTTATGTTATTTCATCTGTTTTTGCATGGTTGATGACTTTTGGAGCACTGCAGTCAGGATTCTAATGGAAAAGGTGATGTTTGGAGGCAAAATTCACGAAGATCAGAAAATCCGGGAAATACATGGAAAATCCTATTTTTCCAGAAGACGAAGAAATCCAGAAGGGGAAGCGGAGATGGGCCACAGGGGGCCCACACCACCCCCTGGCGCGGGCCACCCTAGGCCGCGCCACTAGGTGGTGTGGCTGCCCTGGTCCACCCCTGGCTCTCCCCTCTGGCGTATATTATCCTCCCGAAACCCTAAGACTCGGGAAGCAACCACTGAAAGATTCCGCCACCTCTGCGGGGCGGAAAACACCGAGAGAGAAAGATCTCTCCGACAGACAGAATTCTATCGGGGGAATTCCTTCCCGGAGAGGGGAGATTGTCGCCATCAACACCACCATCAAGATGGACTTCATCAGGATCATCATCATCATCAATACCATCATATCCACTAGCACCATCATCACCACCTCCATACTGCTGTAACAATTGGGTTGAATCTTGCATAGTTCTTAGGGGAAACTTTCCCGATGTTGATTACTCCTTGTAGTTGATGCTATTGAGTGAACTGTTGAATTATTGTTTATGTTCAGATTGTTATACATCATTATTTCATCTCTTATCATGATCCATATGATGTCTTGTGAGTAGTTCGTTTTGTTATTGAGGACATGGGAGAAGTCATGTTGTTAGTAGTGGAATTGTGTTGAGAAAGATTTAATAGTTTGATATTTAAGTTGTGGTGTACTTCTTCTAGTGGTGTCATGTGAACATCGACTACATGACACTTCACCTATATGGGCCTAGGGGAATGCATTGTGTATTTGGCTACTAATCGTAGGGGTTGCCGGAGTGACAGAAATCTGAACCCCCGTTAGGAAACCATTGCACAAGGGACGTCAGGGTCTTAGAGTTTAAAGTTATGGTTAGGTTTCTACCTTAATTACTTTCTTGTACTTGCGGATGCTTGCAAGGGGTATAATCACAAGTATGTAATAGTCCTAGGAAGGTCGGTACATTAGCACAGGTTCACCCACACAACACTTAGCAAACTAAAGAAGATTAATCAACTATATGAAGCGAAAGCACTTGAGGATATTCCCGTGTGTCCTCGAGAATGTTTGGTCATATTAAGTAATACAACCGGCTTGTCCTTTGATAAAGAAAGGATTGGGCCACTTGCTGCATTTATTCTTATTGTCTTTTATTTACCCGTACTTTATTTACCTGCATTATCAAAAATCCCTAAAAATCCGTTTGCTAAGTATTTACAGAGAATTCCTGCTCCTAGCCACTAGCCAGCACCTTCTGCTCCTCGTTGGGTTCGACACTCTTACTTATCGAAAATACTGTGATACATCCCCTATACTTGTGGGTCATCACTTCCACGTTAAACTTCATGCTAGACTAGCTAGCAACTTGAATAGTGGACTTGCCTTGAACTACAAGTTTTCTGCACACCACACAAAATCTAGACCGGTATAGGGCTGCCGCAGGGCTTCCCCGTGGTTTGGAGCTTATGCGTCATACTCTAGGGCCTTTCATGAGTTTATTAGAGAGCACCCAACTCTCATGGACTGCGAAGTTTAACAGTCAGACTCATATAGGTGTGTTCCTCAATAGATGTTCTACAGGACAACATCTCTGCTTAGAAAAGCTACTTAGAACATATTAAGATAAATATCAACCTGCCATGGAGAATAAGAGAGTATTGCATCTTTATGGAGATGTAAATATAATATGGGCATACACTCCTCTCAGATGATCAACAACTTGTCTCTCGGCTCTAATTCATGGGATCTCTGATCCCATAGAGTGGGTTACCACTACGAACAACTTATTGTGTGGGTCTCAAACCCATCTCCCTCGATGCATTATCTATCACATTACGTGATAAGCCTTTTGTTTGGATATAATCCAACGCAATAACTCCGAAGTTTCTCAGTTTCTTGACAGATTTCAATCTCCTCTTCACATGCCTCGATGACTTCATATTATCCTTAGAACTGTTTACTTTGATGATGACAGTTTGATTATCATAGTTCATCGGGATGTCGGGTATTGGTTTTTCAACCATAGGTAAGTCAACCAAAAGCTCATGAAGCCACTCTGCTTCAACTGTGGCTGTGTCTAATGTTGTGAGTTCTGCTTCCATAGTTGACCTCGTTAAGATGGTCTACTTGCAAGACTTCCAGGAAACAACGTCACCACCGAGTGTAAACAAATAACCACTTGTGGCCTTAATCTCATTAGCATGAGATACCTAGTTTGAATCACTATACCCCTCAAGTACTCATGGATACCCAGTATAGTGAATACCATAACTCATAGTGCCTTTCAAGTAGCGCAAAACTCTCTCAAGAGCATGCTAATGATCATCTCCAGGATTTGACACAAATTGACTCAGTTTGCTTACATCAAAGGAGATGTCAAGCCTCGTAGCGCTGGCTAAGTACATGAGCATGCCAACAATTTGAGAATATATCAATTTATCTTTAGCATTCCTTCGATTCTTTCGAAGTAGCACACTCGGATCATAAGGCGTTGGAGAAGACTTGTAGTCACTATACCCAAAGAGACTCAATATCTTTTCCACATAGTGGGACCAAAGCAGTGTAATCCCACCATTGTGATCCTTCGGTAGCTTGATGTTTAAGATTACATCAGCCACTCCCAAGTCCTTCATCTCAAAGCAGCGAGATAGGAACTCTTTGACCTCCTCAATAGCAGTGAGGTTGGTCCCGAATATCAATATGTCATCGACATAGAGACATATAATAACTCCCTCGCCCCCACCATGGTGATAATATACACACTTATCAGCTTCGTTTACAACAAAGCCTTCAACGGTTAAAGTTCTTTCAAACTTCTCGTGCCACTGCTTAGGAGCTTGCTTAAGACCATATAAAGACTTTACTAACTTACACACATTTCCTTCTTGACCGTCTACCACAAATCCATTAGGCTGCTCCATATAAATTTCCTCATCTAGCTCTCCATTTAGAAAAGCTGTCTTAACGTCCATTTGATGAACGAGAAGACCATGTGAGACAACCAAGGATAATAGTACTCGAATAGTGGTCAATCTAGCTACATGTGAGTAGGTATCGAAGAAGTCTTCACCTTCTTTCTGGGTATAACGCTTGGCTGCAAGACGTGTCTTGTACTTTTCAATAGTACCATCAGGTCTAAGCTTTTTCTTGAACACCCATTTACATCCTACAGGTTTGCACCCATAAGGACGATCAGTGACCTCCCAAGTACCATTAGCTAAAATGGAATCCATCTTGCTACGGATAACTTCTTTACAGTAGTCAGCATCTTAAGATGCATAGGCTTCTAAAATAGAAGTGGGAGTATCATCCACACGGTACACAATGAAATCATCAACAAATGACTTTGCAGTCCTTTGTCTCTTGCTCCTTTTAGGAGCTTCATGTCGTCCTCCATAGGATCATCATATTGCTCTATCGGCATAGTGGGTTCAGGATTATAACAAATTCCTGACTAGATGAACTAGTCCTCTCCTGATTTGATGAGCTAGGCATACCTTTCATGGGAAAGATGTCCTCAAAGAAAGTTGCATCATTCGACTCCATAATCGTACCAACATGCATGTCGGATACGTCAGATTTTACTATAAAAAATCTATAGCCAATGCTATGAAAAGCATATCCTAGAAAAACACAATCCACAGTTTTTGGTCCAAGCTTTCACTTCTTGGGTATTGGAATATTGACTTTCGCCAAACATCCCCAAGTTCGTAAGTAAGAGAGTTTAAGACTTTTCTTCTCCCATTCCTCAAATGGAATCATTGTTTTATCCTTTACAGGAACATGGTTTAGGACATGACACGCAGTCATTAGCGCCCCCCCACCATTCCTTGGAAAGACCTGATGTATCTAACATGGCGTTAACCAAATCAGTTAGAGTGCGGTTCTTTCTTTTAGCCACCCCGTTTGACTAAGGTGAGTAGGGAGGTGTCCTCTCATGGATAATGCCATGTTCCGTACAGAATAGATCAAATTCATTTGAAAAGTACTCTCCACCATGATCCGACCTTAGCCGCTTGATTTTAAGATCAAGTTGGTTTTCTGCTTTAGCTTTATAGTTTTTGAAGTAACTCAAAGTTTCGTCTTTAGATTTCAGAAGATAAACATAACATTATCTAGTGGAGTCATCAATCAACGTCATAAAGTATCTTTTTTCACCTCTTGTCAACACACCATTCATCTCACAAAGATCTTAATATATAAGTTTTAGTGGTGCTAAGTTTCTCGGTTCTATAGCCGTATGAGACTTGCGGGGTTGCTTTGCTTGCACACAAACTTGACACTTAGAACCTTTTACAGTGGTAAATTTCGGAATTAAAATCATATTGGCTAGCCGCGTCATGCAACGAAAGTTAATATGACAAAGTTGTGAATGCCAAATATTGGACTCATTGTCATTGCAAACATGATTAATAACTATAGTACACGAGTCTGACAAAGATGAGTGGAACAGACCTCCGTACTCATAGCCCTTTCCAACAAATTGTATATACTTAGAAATCACAACTTTATTGGACTCAAACACCAACTTAAAACCATCTCGACATAGAAGCAAACCGCTGACGAGATTCTTATTGATGGAGGGAACGTGCTGCACATTCTTCAGTTGTACGGTCTTCCCCGAAGTAAATTTCAGATTTACCGTACCAACACCATGAACAGAAGCACGTGAGCCATTTCCCATCAGCACGGAGGAAGTCCTTGAGACCTAATAATAAGACAACATGGATATATCAGAACATACATGTGTATTAGCACCCGTGTCAATCCACCATTCAGAAGAATGACATACTGAAAGGATAGTAGGTAAAATATTATACCCAGCGTCTTTCATGTCGGTACCACTAATAACAACATTGCGGTCTTGCCGCTGTTCCCATGTTGCCGCTTGTCAAAGCGATTAGGGCAGCTAGGAGGCCAATGATCAGGATCACCATAGATGTGGCAAGAGCCTTTCTTCTTATCATTTTCCTCTTAAAGTTGGTTGAGTGAGTGGCCTTGTTTTTTCCATCAAACTTCCCTTTGTCATCAAATTTGTTCTTATTCCTGAACTTGTGGGATTGGAAGTTTTTCTTCTATACCAAATTGGCACTAGAATCTCCCTCAAATCCTCGAGCACGTGTGTCCTTTGATCTCGCCTTATTTTCCACATGAAGAGATCCAATGAGATCCCTAATGGAAAATTCTTGTCTCTTATGTTTCAGAGAATTAGCAAAGTTCCTCCATAAGGGAGGAAGCTTGGCAATAATGCCGCCAGCCACAAACTTGTCCGATAAGGTACACTTGAACTACTCAAGTTCTTTGGCAAGTGATTGTATCTCATGAGCTTGCTCAACGAAGAAGCGCTAATCAACCATCTTGTAGTCACAGAATTGCTCCATGACATACAACTCACTGCTAGCGTCCGAGACCCCAAACTTGGCCTTGAGCGCATCCCACGCGTCTTTGCCATTATCAAATGACATATATGGGTCAACAATATTGTCCCCAAGAATACTGAACATAGCCGCCATAAACATGGTATCGGCTTTCTTAAAGACCGCTTTCTACTCAGCAGAAATATCTCCTTCAGGTTTGCCAAGAGTGGCGCTATAGCAGTTTAGGTTTTTAAACCATAGAATTGCTCTCACGCACCATCTCTTATAGTGCATACCATCAAACGAAGGCATCCTAGTAGACACGGCTACACTAGTGGGATTCAGTTGCCTTTAATCAGAATTTTGGATTGTTGAAAATATAAGCAATAATCTATATGATAATCCGAATAATAAACTAATAAAGCATGATCATACAAACAACACCAAAACTAAGCATGCAGATTAACAAAGTAGATGAACAGATTACATCTAAATAAGATAAACCTATCACATCTATACCAAACGCTAGAATAAAGAACTCTAGCAGAATCTGAAAGAGAAAGTTCAGTATTACGTACGGTGCAACAGCGGCAGCAGCAGCCGCGGCCATAACTGCAATGGTGGTAGAAGCATTGTCGCTCATGCTGAGGTTGTCGAAGAAGTCAGTGACGTCCGGGAAGAAGTTGTCGTTCGGGAACTCGTCGTCGGAAGACGTTGTGGATGCCAGTAGTCGTGCTTGAGAGCTCTCCAAAACACTGATCACCCCTCACCCATACAGGTTCACAAGAGGCGGGGTTCCGGAGGCCTACTATCCTGATCTGTGGTGCATGCCGCAAGCCGGGATGGGAAAGACGAAAGCGGCAGCGCAATAGACTGGAAGGAGACGCGTAGGTAGGTTATGCCGATTAGGTTTAACGCAGACACTTATATAGCGCAAGTCAGGGAGATCGTGGGGCTCCACCCACGTCCGAGTCGGCCTACGTCCCATAAAGACTGGAAACAACTGACTAATTAACGCATCCATTAATGACTCGTAACTAATCTATGATTAATTTTTTTGACTAGCAAAAATAAAGCTCGGCTCGGCGAGATTCCTGCAACTCACGCCGCGCGCGTGTCGTGACGAGGCGAGGCGTGGCGTGGCATGGTGAGGCGAGCGATGTCGGAGGAGGAGTGCGCGAGAGCTGCTCTTCTTTTCACACCTTAGTAAGTGGTGGAACAGCCTAATATATAAGGAGATGTAACTCTCATTCAACTAGCAATGTGGGAAACTTTAGCACCACTAGCACAGCCATATGCTGCCATGCACAAATGGGCCAAAGAGAATTTCAGAATTTGTCTAACGGGCCAACAACCCAATACTCACCAAATTCCAACAACTGCTACAGAGGCGCAGCCAGCGTTTGCTACACACGCACGGTGGCTCTGCTACATTGGCACAATTGGGCTGCTACACTGGGCGGTGGGCCTTACTACAATGGGTGAGCGGCCTCTCCGGCGACGGATTCTTCTCCGGTGTTGGTGTCTCCTCCGGTGACAACGCCTTTGCTACAAGCAGTGAGAGGCTCTACTACCTGCGACGAGCGGTGCTGCTACCACGGGTGGACGGCGTTGCTACCAACATTCCGGCGGTTTGTTACGCGGTTGGAGTTGCTACAAGCGTTCTGGTGGTCTGCTACATTGGGTGTTCTACATTGTCATCAGTGTTCTGGCGAATGCTCCGTCGATGGAGCGCCACCACGGTGCTATAGGTCGGCCGTTGTGGCGGCGCCAACCCGCCATCGAGGGCTTTCCACACTGCTACAAGCCAAAGCTGCAAGCAGCTATTGTTGTCGTCGCGGTGGTACAGGCCGGCTGCTGTGGGCACATTGTGGTGCTTCAAGCCATTCATCGGGGTGCCACCACGGTGCTGTAAGTTGGCGATCGGGGCACCACCATGGTGCTGAAAGTCAGGGATCAAGGTGCCACCGCAGTGCTGCAGTTTGTGCTGCGTTGTGCGAGGCTGGGGATGGAGCTGAGATGAGAAATTAGTCAACATGCAGAACATACGGTCGTGATGCTCTAATCAGCGGCTGGGGACCTAGGGATCAGGGGTTTGATCCCCGGGGACGCTCAACGCTTCCCAAAGGAAGTCATGCAAGATAATTTATTTACTCCCTCCGTCCGAAATAAGTGACTTGACTTACATGCGAATTTAGACAAAGTGAAGTTGTACGTATGATGCATGCGAATCTAGACAAATTCAAGTCACTTATTTACCGGATAGAGAATATCTTTTATGGATGTGAAACTATAGTTACAGAAAGGCATATTTGTGCGAAATCATGTAATCTTGACTCAGGTCTTGTGCATGTGATATGCGAAATACACCATTAGTTCCTAAATATAAGACGATTTGCAAGTTCGAACTCTCAAAACATCTCATTTTAGAAAAGGAGGGTGTGCAAGAAATTAGTCATTGATCAAACGTGGTACTTTTGGAGGCTGTGGGGCCGGTTAGGGGCATAACCTTTTTTTAGGTACCTTCTTCCCTGTTTAAGAAATGGACGTATTCCTGCTAATTTTTTTAAATAATATTTTTTTAATCCATTCCACGAATATTACGCTAAATAGGGAAATAACAAATTTATCACGGTCTCGTTTTTTTCAAAAAGCGACAAGCCGTCGTCGGTTTTTCAAAAAGCGAGGGGGTGACGTCGTCTTTTCAAGCACCGATGAGAGGGCAGAGCGGGGCCCACCCGGTCGGGCTATCGGAGCAAAGCCAGTCATCTGCTTTTAAAAAAGCGACAGGCGGCTGTCTTGATTTGAAACGACGACGCTGCCTTTATATGGCACGCGCGGGCGCGGCCAGACCCGCCTGCCTCCTTCTTCCTCTCTTTCAGCCCCATGTTAGCTGCTGCTAGTTCTTCTCCCCTGGAGCTGCACCGATTTGCTGCTAAGTTTTGCTCTGTTTTCTACTAAAGTTGTTGCTGAAACATATTAGGAAGCTAGTAGAGTCCCGATCTACTTGTAGGATAGGCTGGTGAAGTGATTTGAGGCGTTTTCATGGAGGGATTTGGTTGAGTTCGTGAGGAGCAATGGCTATGGTGGAGTCTGGGGCGGGAGCTTGAGGCAGCTGCACGGTGGAGTCTAGGGCTGGGGCTTGAGGCAGCTGCACGGTTGAGTGGAGGCAGCTGTACGGCAGGATTTCACACGCTTCAAGGATAAACCCTAATTTCTTGCTAACTGGTAAAACGGTGGTTATAAAGGTGTGTTCAGGTATTCGGAGGAAACCGTAGAGGCAATATATGTCAAGAGCGGGATTTGTCCGTCCATGTGACGGGAAGATACTCTAGGGCCCACTCGGAGAAGTTATATCCAATAGCTGCGCAACGTGTGATTAGATCACGGGGATATCACTTGTCGGAACGAGTTAAGTAGCATTGTTCAGTAACGAGATTGAACACGACATGATGATGTCATTGATCAGATCTCGGGCAATGCAACTATCGAATGTCAAAGGGAATAAGACACGACTGTCCCGGTTCAAACGACGAAAGATCTTCGTGGAATGCACAGGGGTCACATGGCCATCCAGGTCCCTCTGTTGATCATTGGTGCGGGAGTGTCCCGACCATGTCTGGAGTGTTCCCGAACCGTAGGGTATCACGCTTAAGGGCTTGATGATGCTTAGAGAGTGTTTATAGGATCGGTAGAATCACCGAAGAAAAGAAGGGAGAAAACCGGAAGGGTTTCGGTAAGTCCGGAGGATGTCCGGAGTGGAGGTGGAAGGTGTTCCATGGCCACGGAGGTTGAATAATATGTGAATGAATGTTAAATGTTGATTTAATCATTTATTCATAATTATTTAATAAATAGAAAATCAATTAAAAATGTCAAAGGCTTAATGGGCCAATTCCGGAAGGAGAGGGCCCATCAGGGGAAAGGAGAGAGGGAGAAGGGGCAAGAGGGAGGCCGGCTGGGCCTTGCCCCCCGCGGGGCCCACTAGTGGCCGGCGGCCACCTTCTCCCCCCCTCCTCTCCTTTAGTCCCACCCCGGGACTTGAGGGGAGGTGGTACCTCCCCTCCCCCGATATAAAGTGGGGTATTTGGCCTAGAAAATACAAACCAATAATCAATAAAGGTCTCCCCACTTTTGGGAGGACCTCCAATTGATATTTTCTCTCTCCCCCCCTCTCTCTCTCGTGACTGTGGTCCCAAGTCTGGACTGCGCGAGCGAGAGACATGTTCACCGCGAAGCGCCGTCGCGCTGCGGGATTCGGATCCGGGAGCTCTACTTCCACAACTGCTGCTGGATCGGGGAAGCGGGAGTCATCATCAGGCACAGGACGTGTGTAACTCCCACGAGGTGTCACACTTGAGGCACTCAAGTCGTTGGAGCCAGAAGGAGCGCAAGGACTTCATCACGACCTTGAGGTCGGCTTCGGCTCGTCTACATCAACCACGCTCTCCTGAGCGTTGACAACGCTTTTCGGTCTTCAAGGGTAAGTTCGCGAAAAGCCCCTCCCGTTACTGTACTACTAATAGATAGGTCCTGGAAGCTTCAGGGTTTCAGGGGCGTAGAGTAAAATTTATTGTTTTTATGCGCGGAACCCCTACAGTGGTATCAGAGCTAGATCTATGCGTAGTAATGCTAGTACAGGTAGAACACACGAGATGTAGCGTGTGGGCGCTGATCTTTTAGTTGTTACCCTCCCATGTGTACTTGTATATACCGCAGTAATGCTTGATGAAGCGGCCCCCAACCGACTTTACGCGTTCATTCGCGAGACTGGTCCACACTTGACATACGGCTTGTACCGTATAAAGTGGCTTAGGGGGGTGTCTGTCTCTCTCGCATTAGTTGGTATACCATTTGCAACGGAGGTCCCCGAAAGGGGTGTAGTATAGACAACTACTTGATCAGTGTTGTGCTGAAAGTTCGTAGGTAAGAACGGTTCTTGTGCGAAAGCCCATTCAGCCACGTAAAACATGCAAAGATAAAGTAGAGGCGTCTAACTTTGTTTTGCAGGGGGGCGTTGCTTTGTGATATGGTTGTGGCAAAGGTAAATTGATTACCTTTTGTTACATAGTAGTAGATGGTCACGGTAATGACAAACTACCACGCCGGAATGACACTGGTACCCTGGTGTCTACGGCGCCGGAACCCTGGCGCCGGAACCCGGTGACGGCGGATGGAGATCACGACGTGAAGGACCATATCACATAGCATTTACATTCAATGTTATTGTTTGTATGTTTTATTGTGTGCTAGTATTAGATACTCGACGGTAGCCTAACAAGATTATCCCTGTTAAAATAACCAACGATTGTGTTCCCCCTTAGTGTGCACCACCAAGAAAGTTCTTCGGTATAAGGCAGGCCGTGATGATCGGGTGTCAGGCATATCTACGTTCGCATACAGTGGGTGCAAGCCATGTTGCACAGAGGTTGAGTTGGCGAGCCTAGCAAGCTAGAGAAGCGTGGCCTCGGAACGTGGATGGTCGAAAGATCGAGCACGAGTCACATGAATGATGTGACCAACGTTTAGCGTCCACCCTTGAACCCACATTGATGGCCGTGATGATCGGGGGAGATGTGGCTGATAGGGGTCGTGTTATCACTAGGAACCCTCTTTGGGGATAGGTGTTTCTGAGTGGAGTTATTATTAACTCATTTAATTATAAACTTAGTCTAAATTCCTTTTGCAATTATAAATGTAGATGGGCTCTTTCGTGTTGACAACTAAATGGTTAGAAGGAGAGAAGCTCAGATTAGATGGATCGAACTTCTCCATCTGGGTTGCCAGTCTCCATGTTCTCCTTAGCGAGAACGACATGGTTGACTACATACTCGACGGGATGGATCTGGATCCATCCACAGACCTTGAGACCCCAGAGGAGCAGAAAGACCGCTATCTCCGTCGAGAGATGGCCTCCTATATTTCAGTTGTGATGCGTTTTGGAATGGTGGACGAGTTGTGGCCTTTCGTGGGTGATGTCAACCCTCGTTCGGTGATGCTACAGCTTAGGACACATTTCATGGATCAGACATGCATTTGGGAGCATGAGTTGATGGGAGACTTCCTCTCCATTAAGATGGAGGAGAACTCGTCACTAGACAGCCACTTACAACACATGCATGATGTGTACATGAGGCCAGCATACTTCCTGGACGTCTGGATTACAGGCTCTTTCGCAAATGCTGCTGTGCTGCGGTCGCTGCCACCAAGCTACCAAGCACAAGTCAGGACTTGCGTAATGAGGGGCGACACGAAAACAATGGAGTTCCACCGGTTCATGACACATCTCAAGAATGTGTTGGTTGAATCAGATGTCGCTCAGGTCGTCAACGACAAAGGTATATATTTGATATACAGTTTTATAAATGTTATAATCTTGCAAACACATTGAAGTGTTAAGTATATCTGATACTTGTTCTGTTTTGGTGAAAACAGGTCCTTCTGCATAGAGGTGCTTGCTAGAGAGGAGGTGACGTTGCGTGTTGATGGCGAGCATGATGATGACCGCCAACGACACTCTCCCTCGACATTTATCATTTAGTTTTGTGTTTTAGGATGATTATTGTAATAGAGAGATTTGAACTTCTTTAGTGTGTCTCACACTTCGTGAGACGGTTATTCATATGAGTTTGTAACAAACAGTTGTTCTGCTTTTATGAATGATTTCTATTCGTGTTCATATCTTGTTTGATTATGTGTGAATTATCCTTGTTGTTTGAAACTAATTGATAATGCATGAACATTTGTAAAACATTAAAATGCCTTGTTTAAAATACCCAACTTAATGATATGTTCATTAGTGAATGAAAAACCATTGTTTAAATTCAAAGTTATGTGATAATATGTGAAAGTCATTCGATTTCTTATCACATATAAATCATGCCTAAGTTCGGCAAATTAACTTGAACACCGTGTATTACTTGAATACAAAGTGTTTGATGAATTGTTAAATAGAACACATATTTGATGTGTTGTGTTTTAACGGAAAATGGTAATTATCATTAAATGATTGTTTAAATGTGTAAAGTAAGTTTACCAAAGGAAACATGAATATGAAACTATTTGATTTGATCAAAGTGTTTCATCAACAAAAAGGGTATAAGTATAAAAGAGAATTTAATTACTATGATTTGATCAATAGTAATGAAATTCGAACTTATAAGAATGGCATGAAATAAATTGTGGAATGCAAAGTGTTTTGAAACGTCAAAATGCAAAGCATCACAATGTGATATTAGATATCAAAAAGGGGTTGAATAGAAGGCACCAAATAAATCGGTGTAGTGTATATGTAGAGACCATTAGTTAGAAATAGTTAGCACTCAATTAGAATTAGTAAACCATTTGAATTCGTGAAAGTTTTGGGGTTATTTGATATAACCAAAACAATAGCGAGTAAGTCCTTGTAGCGTATTCATTGGAAACTTTGAATACGAAATCCATAGCTAAACCAAAAGGAAAGCAAAACTTGTATTGCTTGGATTTTGGTGCATTCTTGAGAAAGCTCACCTCTAGTGATGTTTCTCAATTATGGAGCAAATGGAAAATAGTGTGAAACACGATGAGGATTCAAAACCCTGCATCAGAGTGTTGAGAAGCGCAACGGATAGCATTCCTGAACGATTCTCTTCACAGAAGGAAAGAATCAATGATTTTGATCATTGTGTTTTTCCCTCCACCATTGTTTTTCACTACATGAAGTAGGATTCAAAATGTAAATCCATATCTTGTATGTAGACATTTGTGAATCATTTGTCATGATATGACATACCTACGAAATACAAAGGAAATAATGGTAAACTAAATTATGAGAAATCCTAGAAGCAAAATTCCCTTGAGAGTAGAAAGCAATTCATTGCTGAATCTCACAAGTAAAAGGAGTTACTTGAATTTTCCCAAATGACTGCAAAGCCATAGTAGGAAAAAGGGGGTGAATGACAAAAGCACAATTTGTCAGGTATTCGATGAATTCAAATGAATTTGATTCAAGTGTGCTAAATGTCTAGTGGATTTAAAACTAGTAAAGTACTAGTATCTCATAGTAAATCTCCAAGTTTGATATTTGATCAAAGGATTTTGAAGTTATTCAAAATAGTAAAGGTTATATGCAATTTGCATAAAATTGAGTGGGAGCTATGAAAGTCTTCCTGAAACAATATGTGATTGACATATTTTTAAGTAGGAGCAATATGAGTCTCAAATTCAAATATGTAGAACATATTTTGAGTGGGAGATTATAGGAGCAATTCTTAAGCGTGTTAAGGATGAAAGCGCAAATACTTATGAATAATGATTCATAAGATGTAGAAGTTGATAATAGGTGTATTATAATATTATGTATTATTCCTTAAGGGATTCTGAAAAGTGTTTCAGAATAGAAGTTAATTGAGGAACTAGTCCTTAGTAACTCAAATTAGGAATAGCATTAAGTTTAACATCAATGGTTGAAAGAAAGAAAAGGATAATCGTCATCCACTATGTTGAGACATAGGTTCTATCTTAGAAACCATGATGGTAACTTAGCATAATATGTAATCCGATTAAGGAACGTTTGAAAGTGATTAAGTTCAAATCACAGAACGTTGAGCTAAGATGGTCCACAGTGTCTAGTAGAGAACTGTGGACATATTTTCCAAATCCAGAAAGGATAACATATCTTAAAGCATAAAGAGTTATGTTATAAGGGAATATGTTGGAAACTCCTGTAGATACCAATTAGAGTCAAATAGGAAGCGAGGTGAACAAAACATCAAAAGTTGCAGAGAGTGCACTAGTGTTTCGATGAATACATTTATAATAATAGATAAGGGCACCATCTAAAGTGTTGCATAATGTTATGGCGGGGCTAGTTCGCTTTTAACGTAGAATTATGTGTCCCAGGGCACATTGCCCATGAGAAAGCCCTCGAGGTTGATCTAACGTCACTGTAGGCTCCTGGAATCAGGCCTCGTTCTGCTGCCATGGCGACGATGCATACACACAGATGCTATCATGTGATGATAGAGTATTAATGTCAATCAAGGTGACATTAGTAAGTTGCAAAGGATTTGGGACTGTAAAGTACAGACCCAAGACTCAACATCTTCCATGAGCAAGCATGTTTAGGGTACGGGGTATATGGTGCCAATAATTGAGAACAAATGCAGCTAGTGTATTTGTAGTCTAGTGCAAGTGGGAGACTGTTGGAAATATGCCCTAGAGACAAATAGTAGTAAGGGATATTATCATATTTCATATAGTTTATGACTAAGTTTTATATCATGCTATAACTGTGTTGAGTGGAAACATCAATACACGTGTGATATACAAACAACCAGGGGTTCCCAGTGAAACTCTAGTCACTGGTTCATTAGTCAACAGATGATCATGTTTCCTGGTCATGTGGCATTTATGCCAGTTGGAAATGAGGTCATCTCATTCGGAGAATGAGATGATGAACCAATTCCCAACCTAAACATCGTGACCCGATCATGTCACGAAGTTCAAGTTACGATGATTAGAAATGGATCCTCGTAGACTATTCCTTAGACCGTGAGGTTATATCAATCACTGTCTCCCGAGAGTGCTTAGATAGCATCAAACGCCATCTGGTAAAATGGTGGTTATAAAGGTGTGTTCAGGTATTTGGAGGAAACTCATAGAGGCAATATATGTCAAGAGCGGGATTTGTCTGTCCATGTGACAGGAAGATACTCTAGGGCCCACTCGGAGAAGTTATATCCAATAGCTGCACAGTGTGTGATTAGATCACGGGGATATCACTTGTCGGAACGAGTTAAGTAGCATTGTTCAGTAACGAGATTGAACATGATATGGTGATGTCATTGATCAGATCTCAGGCAATGCAAGAATCGAATGACAAAGGGAATAAGACACGACTGTCCCGGTTCAAACAACGAAAGATCTTCATGGAACGCACAGGGGTCACATGGCCATCCAGGTCCCTCTGTTGATCATTGGTGCGGGAGTGTCCCGACCATGTCTGGAGTGTTCCCGAACCGTAGGGTATCACGCTTAAGGGCTTGATGATGCTTAGAGAGTGTTTATAGGATCGGTAGAATCACCGAAGAAAAGAAGGGAGAAAACCGAAAGGGTTTTGGTAAGTCCGGAGGATGTCTAGAGTGGAGGTGGAAGGTGTTCCATGGCCACGGAGGTTGAATAATATGTGAATGAATGTTAAATGTTGATTTAATCATTTATTCATAATTATTTAATAAAGAGAAAATCAATTAAAAAGGTCAAAGGCTTAATGGGCCAATTCTGGAAGGAGAGGGCCCATTAGGGGAAAGGAGAGAGGGAGAAGGGGCAAGAGGGAGGCCGGATGGGCCTTGCCCCCCGCGGGGCCCACTAGTGGCCGGCGGCCACCTCCTCCCCCCTCCTCTCCTTTAGTCCCACCCTGGGACTTGAGGGGAGGTGGTACCTCGCCTCCCCCTATATAAAGTGGGGTATTTGGCCTAGAAAATACAAACCAATAATCAATAAAGGTCTCCCAACTTTTGGGAGGACCTCCAATTGATATTTTTCTCTCTCCCCCTCTCTCTCTCTCGTGACCGTGGTCCCAAGTCTGGACTGTGCGAGCGAGAGACATCTTCACCGCGGAGCGCCGGCGCGCTGCGGGATTCGGATCCGGGAGCTCTACTTCCACAACTGCTGCTGGATCGGGGAAGCGAGAGTCATCGTCAGGCACCGGACGTGTGTAAATCCCATGAGGTGTCACACTTGAGGCACTCAAGTCGTTGGAGCCAGAAGGAGCGCAAGGACTTCATCACGACCTTGAGGTCGGCTTCGGCTCGTCTACATCAACCATGCTCTCCTGAGCGTTGACAACGCTTTTCGGTCTTCAAGGGTAAGTTCACGAAAAGCCCCTCCCGTTACTGTATTA
Source organism: Avena sativa (assembly GCA_916181665.1). Classification (NCBI taxonomy): domain Eukaryota; kingdom Viridiplantae; phylum Streptophyta; class Magnoliopsida; order Poales; family Poaceae; genus Avena; species Avena sativa. The sequence goes on along the minus strand of OV702287.1, from coordinate 42,093,193 downwards.
CTAATAGATAGGTCCTGGCAGCTTCAGGGGTTCAGGGGCGTAGAGTAAAATTTATTGTTTTTATGAGCGGAACCCCTACACTATCATGACCAGAGCAGTCAAGGCCAAGATGGCGGTGGTGGTTATGAACCTAGTCAGAGTAGTTATGCACACACCGATGGTGGTAGTTATGAACCTGGTCAGAGTAGTTTTGCACACACCGAGGATGGTGGACATGAATCAGCTGAAGGTAGTCATGGGATAGGAGAAGATATTTTTAGTGGTGAGGTCGATGAGGATGAGATACACGAAGGTTGGTTGCAAGATCATATGGAAGCCGAAGATTCAGAAGGATACAGTGATAACTCTTATGATTCTGCTGAGTCTGATCAACAAGACCAACCTATTCCGGCATCATGGAATGAAGACCACACAGAGCAATGAATGTGAATGTTGTGCATGATTCCTTGTGGCACTATCACACGAAGAACATCTCCATGGGTGCATTATATCCTAGCAAGAGGCATCTGTAGGAAGTAATCATTGAGTGGGCATTGTCCACGCAACAGGTTTTCAAAACAAAGGTGTCGTCCCAACAATATTTGACTTTGGTTTGCGAGGTAGCCAGATGTCCGGCTAGGGTCTATGCCCATCATCCTCGGTATGACACCAACTGGAAGGTTAGCGATGTTGTGCAGCACACATGTCAACTTGACAATGTCCTTCAAGACCATCGTAATCTCACGTCAACCCTCCTGGCTAGACTGTTATACACTGAGATAGTGGAGACCAAAGCCATGGTGGTGAAAGCTATCATCAACAAAGTTGCTGTCAGATTTTGCTACAATATTTCTTACGGAAAGGCTTGGAGGACTAAGCAGAGGGATACGACTGTGTTGTTCAGATGCTGCAGACACTGCAGGCTAGGAATCTAGGCACATACGTCGACATCCAACACTTTACATTGCCTCAAGAACCCTATTTGAGGGTGCTGCATCAAGTGTTCTTCTCATTTGCTATATGCATAGAAGCTTTCACTCACTGTCAACCAGTCATTTGTGTGGATGGTACATTTCTCACTGGCAAGTACAGGGGCCAGATCTTGACTGTCATAGGTCAAGACGGGAACAATCAAGTTGTTCCACTTGCATTTGCTTTCGTGGAGAGTGAGAACACCGAGAGTTGTGTATGGTTTTTCAGGTAGCTGAAGATAGCAATTGTGAGGGATGTACCGAATGTATGCGTCCTTCATGACATGCATCCGGGTATACTCAGCGCGATAAGGAAGCTGACTCAGCCTGCTCGTGATGAACCAACTCCATGGCTAGAAATGCAGAGTCGTTGGTGCATGCGGCATCTAGGGGCTAACTTTTTCTCACAGTTCAGGAACAAGGCCCTGATGAACCTATTCAAGAAGCTTTGCAAGCAGAACCAGTAGTGGAAGTATATCAACTGTCGAACCTATCTAGATGAATTCACAAAAAAAATGTTAGGCAGAGGAAAGCAGCTGTGGTGGCTCATGCGACCGCGGTAGCTGCACAGACAGTAGCTGGAGCAGCACCACACGAGGAAGAACCAATTGCTCTTTGCGATTTGCCAGGATTTGACCAACCCGGTACTAGGAGGAGGCCTGGCAGAAGGATTAAAATTTTTTAGGAATGGATAGAGCACGAGCCTGTGGAGAGGTGGTCTCTATTGCATGACACTCATGGTGCTAGGTTTGGCGTCATGACTATTGCCAAAACTTACAACTTCGTCTTGAGAGGAAGCATGGCTCTGCCATTAACAGCTATTGTGGAGTGTATTTTCACTGGAACGTTGAACTACTTCAGAGACAGACTCCAGCTTGCTTAGATGCATATCATCAACAACCCAAACACGAGGTACTGTTCAAAGATAATGGATTACATGAATGACAAAATGGAAAAGGCTCGTCTATGCACGTCGTCGCCATCGGTAATCAAGAACAAAGATTTGAGGTTCGCCTCCCTTCCAACAGGATCGAATCTGGAGAAGAGGTAAAGACACAAGAGGTGAGGATAGGCAATGAGGCTTGGCCAACGTGTGAGTGCACCTGCAACAAACCCAAGATGTTGCATCTGCCTTGCTGTCATGTACTTGCTGCGTGCGGGCGGTTAGGTATGGATGCGAGATCGTTTGTGTCTCCTTATTTTCTTAAGGAGTCGGTTATCAATACATGGACTAGCGAGATGATGGGATATAGAGCATGGGGTAATTTCAACAAAGTAAACCCTGGTGAAAGGATTTACATTCCAGATCCTGGACTAATGCGGACAGGTAGAGGAAGGCGACAATGTGTCCGCATCCGTAATGATATGGATGAATCCGAAGCCGGAGGCCGTACTAGACAATGTTTTCTATGTAATCAGTTTGGTCATAGAGACACCAATTATCACATCTTCGGGACTGGAGGAGCGGCTCCTCGTGGACGTGGCAGGCGAGGAACAAGAGGCAGCGGAAGAAACTAGAATTTGTAATTCATATGAAACTATGTTTTAAATTTGTAATTCGTATGGAACTATATTTTAAATTTTTAATTCGTATGGAACTATGTTTTAAATTTGTAATTCATATGGAACTATGTTTTAAATTTGTAATTCATATGGAACTATGTTTTAAATTTGTAATTCATATGGAACTATGTTTTAAATTTGTAATTCGTATAGAACTATGTTTTAAATTTTAATTCATACGGAACTATGTTTTAAATTTGTAATTCGTATGGAACTATGTTTTAAATTTGTAATTCGTATGGAACTATGTTTTAAATTTGTAATTCGTATGGAACCATGTTTTAAATTTGTAATTCGTATGGAACCATGTTTTAAATTATGCAGATGGCGGGATCTTTGCTTAGCGCTGATATAGATAGAAAGCACCGGTCAACTTTATTGGATGCAGAACCAGGGAGTTTGAAGCACCTTATCACTCGCACTCCCATGTCTAACTGGATGATACACCCTGATTGGCTGCAGAGGTACGAGACATTTATTTCTTGTTGGGTTTCAAATATTTGAGGGTCAAAGTAAACAAATTGTAATTCTATCTCGGTATGCAGGTTGACGTGGGCAGGGCTATTACCATTTGTGCGTCTTGTTGAGGCCACTCATACGCAGGAGATAGAAGGACGACACCATGGCTTCCAGACAACGCGCATGGGCTATGACGGGTCATTGCTCACCTGCTTAGTGGATCGATGGAGGCTCGAGACTCACACTTTCCACTCTTGCTGGGGAGAGATGGCCCCTACACTACAGGATGTCTCATTCTTGCTGGGACTACCGTTGGCTGGAGTGCCAATGGGCCTGGTGGATGCACCGGCGAAAGAGTATCTATGCGACCATCACGTGCACGAACGTTTCAGACGCCGTTCAGCACCGAGCAGCACAGCGTCCACTGCGTCACTCCATGGGGGAGGGCCCATCGCATCACTTCATGCATGCTCTCTCACCACGTCACTCCACGCAGGAGCGCACCCTGCGTGCAGACCAGACACTACTCCGAGGCTCGGGGCGGCCACAACAGGAGACACCGAGAGCACCACCTCTAGACCAGGCTGGAGGCTCAGTGTGGCAGCAACAACATGAGACACCGAGAGCACCACCCCCAGACTAGGGTGGAGGCTCAGCATGGTAGCAACATCAGCAGTTTACTTTCGACCATGGCAGCAGCAACCGCAGTTTACTTTCGACCAGTGGTAGCAACAGCAGCCGTAAGTCCCATTCATGGGCTATCGTCCTGAGGGTACGCATTTTCCTATCTATTTTGGTTACATGTAGTGTATAGTCATTGAGTACTTAATATTTTTACATGGCAGGAGGATATGGATACCCAAGCATGTCCTCAATGGGTTCGTGGGCGACTAATGAGGAGGATCAGCAGACTCAGCCGGATCAGGTTGAGTCAATTTGGACTATATCAGACGTAGCAGACTCCGCCACCTTTCCCCACACAGGATACACAGACCCAGGGTGACGGGTCAACTCTACCTCCCGTAATGTGGGGCCTCCTAGAAGGTTCGGATGGAGTTCATCGATGCCAGGGCAACCTCGTGACTGGTGGCAGTGATATCTATCTATGTATGAGACTTGTATCTTATTCTGTCTATGTATGAGACACCTTTCGATAAACATTTTTTATTCGACAAACACTTCAACATAGCTTGCAACACAGTTCAACATAACTTGCGGTACATAAATAAGAGCGCCTCTCTATCCCTACGACTATGTCCTTACCCTTCGACGATGCCTTCTTCATGGCCTGCTCTTCTTGCCCTTACCCTTTGATGATTCCTCGACCGATGATGCCTTGCCCTTACCCTTCGATGATGCCTCGCCCTTACCTTTCGACAATGCCTTCTTCTTGGCCAGCCTTTTGTCCCACTCAGCTCTCCACTTAGTCCCAACGGCAGGCCTCATGAATATATCATCTTCATCTTCACTCTCTTCTAGCTTGTCATTGCTCTTCTTGGCCTATGCCTTGTTCAAGGTCTCGGCCTTGTCATGCTTTGCTCTATCCCTGGTACCACCGACCGGTGGCATGAAGAGATCGTCGGAGTCTTCACTCTCTTCTATCCAAATCCAAGGGAGTGTGATGTTCTACTGCCTTGACCCTTCATTAGAGAATCTTTGCTTGCTCCACCTAGCATTGATCCGAAGTAGCTCTTGCCGTATCTCCTCTGGAGTCCTCTTCGGCCACCCTTTTCTACGCAATCCCTCACCTAGCTTAGTGAGGAGACAATCACTACCAATTAGTTCCTCCAATGGGGCTGGATTGTTGTCTATCCTAAAGTTCCTAGCCAAATGAAAAAGGTCGATGGACATGTTTGTCTCGAAACTGCGATCGTAGGGAAACAGACTGGCTAAAAATAGGGTGGCTTTGCTTAAACAACTGCGTGAGGAAAGGGTTTTATAGGGTAAACAAACAAAAAATGGCAGGAAATATTTTGGCGGTAAGCATTTTGGCGGGAAGCATTTTGGCGAGAGATATTTTGGCGAGAAACATTCTGGCGGGAAGCATTTTGGCAGGAGATATTTTAGCAGGAAACATTCTGGCGGGAAGCATTTTGGCGGGAATGTTTTTTGATGGGAAGCATTTCGGTGGGAAAGATTTTAGATACATTGTCTGACATGTTGAATTACAGATACATCACAACACTATAACTGAAATGAAGATACATCATGACACTATAACTGAAATGAAGTTACATCAAGACACTACAACTAAAATTAAGATACATCAAGACACTACAACTAAAATTAAGATACATCGGGACACTACAACTGAAATGAAGTTACATAAAGACACTACAACCGAAATTAAGATACATCGGTACTGAGACATATGTCTACCTTCTCTAAGTCCAGCGCGGGTACTTCCCGGTCTTGTCCCCACGTTCCTCTGCCGCCCGTGCCTCGGCAGCTCTTTCTCTTAGTCTCTATCTTTTTGCCTCACAGGCCTCCTTGCGCACCTGTTCCTGCCGCTCCTCTTCCTCCCTTCTCTTCCTGTTCAGCTCGTAGTTTCGAGCTTGCTCTGCTCAGAATTCTTTCATTTCTCTCTCCCGTTCCTTCTTCTCCTCTTCGGCTATCCTTTCAGCACATTCCTCTTTGTGAAAGGCAGCCCATGCAGCTCGGTTCCTGTCATGACACTCTTTCTTGGCCCAAGCTGGCTGCTCTGTGTCAATCCAATGGTACCACTTGCAAAGTGGAGGAGGAGACTGCAAGCAAATCAATGGAATGAATAAAAGAACACATGATAACATGAATAGTTCATATTAACCATGCTCTGGGAACATACCGAAGGCCTCTCGTACGATGAACTTGCTTGCCGGGCGGGCTTGCATCGTAGTTGGGACACATGAAAAACTTCATGCCCATGCAGGTGGAGAAATTGATCGACTCCTTGACCTTCGTGAGATGGCTGCACAAACAGCGCTCGTGTGTCACCCCTTGCGACAACCTGGCATCATTCATCTTCGTAGGCCTATACTCTGGGTCTGAACAGGGCACACTCATGATGGAGAGGGGAAGGAAATGCGATAAAAAGAGGAAGAACAGGGTGGAGAGATACCATCTCGGTGCCAGTATTTACAGGGGCAACTAGTAGGAATTTGAAGGAAATATGCCCTGAGAGGCAATAATAAAGTTGTTATTATGTATTCCTTGTATATGATAGATGTTTATTTTGCATGCTATAATTGTATTGATAGGAAACGTCAATACATGTGTGTTTAATAAACAAATAAAAGGTTCCTAGTTATACCTCTCTTATAGACTAGCTCGTTGATTAACAAGATGATCAAAGTTTCCTGATCATGGACATTGGATGTTGTTAATAACAAAGTCGCAACATTTGTGAAATGATGTGATGAACATTCATCCAAAGTATAGCATTACGATCAAAGTCATTATGTTTATATTGCTATAACATCATACGAAGTAATCTTTATCCTTAGACCATGAGATCATGTTAATTGCTGACATCAGAAGAGTAACTTGATAACATCAAACGTCACACTATAAAAGGGTGACTATAAAGGTGGGTTCAGATACTCCGAAGATGTCATGTTGAGGCTCATGGATCAAGAGTGGAATTTTTCAATCCCGATGACGGATAGATATACTCTGGGCCCTCTCGGTGATATCACATTAAGATAGCTTGCAAGCAAGTGATGTGATCACTAGAATGTTATATCACGGGAACGAGAAAAGAGTGCATGTCGGCAACGAGATCAAACTAGGTATTTGGATACCGATGATCGAATCTCGGACATGTAATATATCATGAGACAAAGGGATTAGATTACTAGTGTTGAAGGTTCTCACAATCACAGAAGTCATCGTTGAATGTGAAGGAGTCAGTATGGATCTCCAGGTCCCGCTTCTGATTATTGATTTGAGAGGAGTCTCAATCATGTATGCATTATTCGCGGACCTTAGGGTGACACGCTTAAGGGTTTCCAAACACCATTTTGGAGCACATATGTTTCAGACGAAAGAATTGCAAAGTGCTGGAAATATTTCGATGGAAATCAGAATTGTTTCGGGTGAAATTGCAGAAACTGGTTCTGCATGTGATATTGAAATGTTACAAGGGGTTTTATGTGAATGTTTGTTAATTAAAGTAATTAACAAAATTCTGAATAAAATAAATAGAAGAGTTTTATTAATTGAGAGTTGCATTAAATTTGGTGGAAATTTAATGCATGTGAGTGGAACTTTGGGTGGAGGGTAAATTGATGTGAGTGGAGCTTCCACCACATGAATGAGGAAGAGGTGGGGGCAACCCCCATGGGCGTTGGCCATGGTAGGGAAGGAGCCCCCTCTCCTATAAAAGGCCCCCCTCTCCTCCCTCACAAAGGACACCTCCTCGTGAAGGATCTCTCTCCCTCCTCTAGATATATTCCCCCATGGTCTCGGATTAGCGAGATACATGTTCCCGGTGGCCTTGCGTCTGGAAGGAGTTGTTGCTTCTGCTGATTCGCTGGAGCGAGGAGGTGGAGGTTGTTCGGTGGCCTGAACGTATGTGCGAGGATGGATGCGCTGCTGATTTGCGGCGCTAGGACTTCCACACGATCTTGAGATCGGCAAGCGTACGACTACATCATCCACGAGTTCCAACTCGTTAACAAAACTCTGTTGTCTTCGAGGGTAAGTTCTCTCTGGATGTATATCCACCCGTTGCTTGTATCTAGTAGATAGATCTTGGCGTATAGTTCTCATTGTAGGGATTTTTTTGTTTTCTATGCTATGAACCCAACAGTGGTATTAGAGCCTGATCTATGCGTAGGTGCTTTGCACGGGTAGTACACATATGTTTATATGTGGGTGATGATGATAATGTTATTGCTTCTTTCATGTATTTTGGATATTGGTGGCATAGTGGGATGAAGCGGCCCGAACCAACCTTACATGTCATCGCACATGAGACCGGTTCCACGACTAACATGCAACTAGTTTTGCATAAGTGGCTGGCGGGTGTCTGTCTCTCCTACTATAGTCAATATCTGATTTACAACGAGTTGCTAATAACTTGGTTATCCTCGTTGTGGTTCCATGTTCGTAGGTAAGACCGGTTCTATCTCCGAAAGCCCTAAGCCATGTAAAACTTGCAATGGATAAATTAGAGGCGTCTAGTTTAGATCGTTGCTGGGCTAGTGTCTTGATATGGTAATGTTGTAAGTAGATGTATGATAAATACTCTTACAACACACTCAACGTGTAAGTTCCATAGACCTTGGCCTTACACACAAAGGAATGATAGAGATCATGCCACGATGCATATGATAGAGATCAAATGCATGGACCATAACATCCCACTTTACACATTAGATATTTGCATCTTATATTGCTAGTTTGGCGCTTTTAGTAGCACTGTAAGATGATCCCTCATTTAAATATCAAGATAAAATGTGTTCTTCCTTAAGTATGCACCGTTCTATGGATCGTGTTTTGAGACATCACATGATGATCGGGTGTACTCGACTCTACGCTTTCATACAACGGGTGTAAGACAGTTTTACACACGTGAATACTAAGGTTCTTACTTGGCGAGCCTAGCATGTACAGACATGGCCTCGGAACACGGACCGAAAGGTTAAGCATGAGTCATATAGTTGATATGATTCCCATATAGATGCTCGCCTTTGAAGCTACACTGACTCACGTGATGATCGGACTTGGTGTAGCGGATTTGGTTCATGTAATCACCAAAAAGGACACGAGGGATGTCGTTTTTGAGTGGGAGTTCATTAGTAATTTGGATTAGTTGAACTCAATCTATCATAAACTGAGTCTAAATAAACTTTACAAATTCTGTTGTAGATGGCACCACCTGCTTTTAATTTCATTGTGTTCATGGAGAAAGAGAAACTTGCTGCGAGTGGTAGCAACTTCACCAATTGGGCTATGAATTTGAGGATTCTCCTCACTGCTGCACAAAAGCAATATGTGCTAGAGGCACCGGTAGGCCCCCCACCAGCTCCTGATGCCCCTGACGAGGAAAATAATGTCTATATAACTCGTCAGGAGGACCACAACTTAGTTCATTGCGGCATACTATATGGGCTAGAGCCAGAACTTCGAAAGCGTTTCAAAAATGGCAATGTTTTTGATACCATGGGAGAATTGAAAATGATTTTCGATACCCATGCTGCCGTAGAGAGTTATAATGCTTCTGAAAAGTTCTTTAGCTGCATGATGGAGGAGAATAGCTCCGTTAGTGAGCACGTACTTAAAATGTCTGGGTACGCCGATAAGCTTGTGTCCTTGGGAATAACGATTCCAATTGACCTAGGCATACATCATGTTCTCCAATCTCTGTCACCTAGCTACAAGAGCTTCGTGATGAACTATAACACGCAGGGCATGAAGAAGTCTCTTCCCAAGCTTTTGTCAATGCTTAAAACTGCAGAAGTGGAGATTAGGAAAGAACATCAAGTGTTGATGATCAATAAGACCACCGGTTTCAAGAAAGACAAGAAAGGCAAGATGAAGGGAAAGAAGGGTGGCAACTCTATTGCCACACCTGAGAAGAAATCCTGAGCTGGCCCTAAGTCTGATACCGAGTGCTACTATTGCAAGGGGACTGGCCATTGGAAGCGCAACTGCCCCAAGTATTTGGCAGACAAGAAGGCCGACAAGGCAAACAAAGGTATATGTGATATACATGTTATTTATGTGTACTTTACTAGTACTCGCAGTAGCACATAGGTATTTGATACGAGATCGGTTGCTAATATATGTAACTCGATTCAGGGGCTGCGGAACAAGCGACAGCTAGCAAGGGATGAGGTCACGATGCGGGTCGACAATGGATCAAGAGTTGATGTGATCGCCGTCAGAACGCTGCCTCTCCATATGCCGTCGGGATTAGTGATAAATCTAAATAATTGTTATTTGGTGCCTGCACTGAGCATGAACATTGTATCCGGATCGTGTTTGATGCGAAGTGGTTATTCCTTTAAATCTGAAAACAATGGTTGTTCGATTTATATAAATGATATCTTTTATGGTCATGCACCTGTGATGAATGGTTTATTTCTGTTTGATCTCGACAGTAGTATTACGCATATTCATAATGTTGATGCTGTTGGGGGGATACCCCCGGGTAGGGTCACTCTGGGGTATAAGGGCCGAGTTAGCCGAGGTTCGGCAAGGTCAAAGCGGATGCTGGCCGAGTCACCTCAAGGCAGGCCGGATCACGGAGTAACCCGGACCAGGGGGGGTCGCCTAACATTGTCTCATCCGACTTAAGGAGTAAGTCGGAAGTGCTTGTCTAACTTATATGCAGGAACAGGTGTGGCCGGATCTACTATGATCCAGATCCTCACTTAGCTTCTGGGAGAAGGAAGGAATCTCTCTGGTCAAAAAAGAAGGTCCGGTACGCACCGCATGAGCAAATAAAGCAAGGGCAGGACCACCGGGTCATGGCTGACAAGGGTGACGACACTCACGTCGGCTGACGCGGGCGCCGCAGAGGCTTACGTCGCTAAAACATGTGTGACGCGGGGGAAAAGCACCCCGGTCGGGTTACCACTTTGGGAGGGGGCATATTCTTAGGAATATGCCTCCACGTATGCCCTAGGCCAGGACCGAACCTCCTCTATATAAGGGGGGTTAGGGTTCTGGTAGAGGGGGTTGGTTGGGCACTAGTTGGTTTGGTAGTTCCATAGCACTAGTTGATCTAGGGTTCTTGGGAAAGATAGTAGGCAAGAGTAAGAGAGCACCTTCTTCCTCCTCTCGCCAATACAGCTCAAGGAGCACTTGTAATCTTGGAGATATAGCAATACAAACTTCTGTGTGGAGAATCACTCCACTATCCCTCCCTGGATTCCCCTAGCGTGTATTAGTCCCCACCTTTAGCCTATCCATGGCATCTGCCGTGACACCACCACGACAGTTGGCGCCCACCGTGGGGCTAGCGGTGCTAGCAGGGGTGAAGATCTGGACAGGAAACTTCATCGGCACCGGCGAACGCATCGTCTCCGGGCTTGTTCAATGCTTTGGAGCGCTGGATTTCGTCAGCGACAACGCTGGCTGCTTCGGCACGCGCCCACTTCTGCGCAACGGCCTCTTCATCAAGCTCGGCGCGCACAAGGTATACGTTGCTGTGGACGTCTCGTGCGTTCATCCGCGTCGCGTCGTCGATGCGGGGGAACCACCCCTCACTGTGGCTCGCGGGGCGCGTATTGCTCGCTCCCCGGACCATGCGGAGGTGATGATGACTGCGCCAGGTGCAGGCGCAAGCAAGGACCCAACGCCAGACCCGGAGGTAACTCCTAAGGCACCAAGGAAAGGTAGATGACCTCCACTAGAGAGGCCTGAGAACGTACTGAGGGAAGCTACGGATAGCTTGGCTAACCCGGTAGCAGCAGTGGTAGATCCAGCTCAGGCACAGTCCGAGCTAGAGGAAACTCGGCAAAAGATACTGGAGGGCGCAAAGAAAATAGCCGTGGCTCAGCAGTCGCTGAACATGACGTTGCGTGAGTACGCAAAGGCAAACAAGGTTGATGCAGTAAGGGTAAAAGGGAAAAACCTCATAAGTGAGATGAACAGAGAAGGTGATGATGGAGCAGAAGGGTCGGAAAACTATCTGTCTGTGGGGTTGCCGAAGTATAGTACCCCGGCGAAAAACCTCAGAGCAGCAGATGCGACTGCATCCAAGCTAGAGGGTCTGACGGGTGAGGCCCGTCAAAGACAGCAAGACAGGGTTAACGAGCTGGTTCGGATCGCGAACAGGCAGAACGAGGAGCTGCGGAGAGCTAACCCGGAGAGAGCTGGGGCTTCCAAGGTCATCCATTCGGTGATGGGTAACCTGGAGAATCCGCTAGAGCCGCATCATCGCCTCATGGCGGTCCAAGGAGAGAAGAGGTAGTAACCTCGGCCAGACAGAACAAACAGATTGTCCCGTACGACCCAATGCGTGCGGGAAAAGAAAGAGAGATGCGGAAAAATGATGATCGGCGGAGTGTGAGCCGAGGTGAAGCTGGCCGAGGTAATCACGACCAAGGCAATGCCGGTCAAGGGAACGCAACCAACGGCAATGCCGGACAGCGCAACTCCGCAGGAGCAGGACAACCGCAGCAGCGGAATATATCAAGGCAAGAGCAAAGCGCCGGCCAAGGTATGCAGCAGAAAGGTGCGCGACAAGAGCAAAACCGATACAACGACGGTGATTCGGAGATGGTGAACGCAGGGTACCCCAGACCAGACTATCATGTGATAGGGTCGAGATTGGGAAGCAGGGATTTGATGCCGGATGACGCCAGATTAAAACTAGATCGCCTATATCGGTCGGAACAGATCGAATGTCAAGGTCCTCCGGGTCCAGCGTGCTTTGGACCCTGGATCATGAAGGAACCGCCGGTGCCAAACTTCCAGTTACCTAGAGGCACGAAGACGTATGACGGCAGCACCAAGCCAGAGGATTGGCTGATAAACTATGCTACGGCGGTGAAAGTTGCAACTGGCAACTTGAGATGGGCTGTGCGTTACGTGCCCCAGATGTTGGAAGGCCCGACCAGAGTATGGCTGAATAATTTACCACCTGGAAGCATCAACTGCTGGATAGATTTTGAAGAAATGTTTATCAGCAACTTCTCAAGTACATACCAGAGGCCGAATAGACCACAGACCCTGGCAATGTGCAAGCAAAGAACCAACGAGACGGATCGTGAATTCTTGACCCGGTGGTGTACCGTGAGAAACTCGTGTGAAGGTGTCATAGAGTCACAGGCCATAGCGTGGTTTGCGCAAGGGTGCAGATATGGCAGCGAGCTGTGGATGAAGCTGCAAAGGAAAATGCCAGTTACACTGGCAGAAATGATCCGGATTGCTAATTCGTATGCATTGGGCGATCCGACTCAACCTAGGCTCGCGTCAAGCGAGTCAAACGAGGAGTACTATCAGAGGTATGGAGCCAGGTCATCCCGGAGGAATGATTACCGAGGAAAGAGGAGAGATGATAGACCGGATCATCGTTACGGTTCGCAACAAGTTGCAGCCGTGAATCAAGATCAACCCGGATCAGGGAGTAACCAACGCCAGAGAACTGGAGGGCAGTGGACTCCAAGAAATGATGGCAAGAAAACATGGACTCCGGAGCAGAAGAAACAGTGGCAGGAAAAGAAAGACCGTCCGAGGTATACCTATGAGTCGATGCTGGACCAGCCGTGTAAGTTTCACACGCCAAATCCGAATAGCCTGGCGGGTCACACGACGAGGCAATGTGAGTGGATGCGAAAGATAGATCAAGGTGGTTCGGGGAATGCTCAGGCACCCCGGAATGATCAACCTCGGCAGGAGTTACCCCGGCAGCAATTGCTCTCCGGAGCGAACACGCAGCAGCTAATGTTGCCTCCCCCTCCGCCGAGGTATGACAACAATGAGAGAAGGGATGCAGTGCATCAGGTGGAAAATCAGCAACAACCGGATCAGAGGTACCCCGGAAACGAGGGAAGGAATGAGTACAGGGAACATCACCAGAGTTATTGTGTGTTCACGACTGAGGAAACAGGTAGAAAGAGCTTGCAGCACCGACATATGGAGGTCAATGTGGTCATGCCCGCAGTGACGAGGTACATGCCTTGGTCGGACCAGGAAATCACCTGGAGCATCAAAGACCATCCTAAACTTATGCCGAGTCGAGGTTCATATGCGTTAGTGTTAGATCCGACATTCATTGGACCGAACATCAATGTGAGGTTCTCCAAGGTTTTGATTGATAATGGGAGTAGCATTAACATCATGTATGCGGATACGATGCGCAAGTTGGGCATCTCGGAGAACATGCTCCAAGCTACGAGAACAACTTTCCATGGCATTGTACCAGGCATTTCTTGTGAGCCCATAGGCAAAGTCCGGGTCGACGTGTTATTCGGCACAAGGGATAACTGCTAAACTGAAAATCTGGAGATTGAGGTGGTTAACTTGGAAAGTGCATATCATGCGTTACTCGGAAGACCAGCATTGAACAAATTCATGGCAAGCTGTCACATCAGTTATTTGAAGATGAAGTTGCCCGGGCCAAATGGAGTGATTACCATTACTGGAGATTTCCGGCGTTCCATGGAGTGCGCTTCAGCCGGGTCTAACCTAGCCGAGTCACTCGTGATTGCGCAAGAAAAAAGAAAAATCCAAGAGGTGGCGGCATTAGCTCAGTCCGCGCAGCAATATATGTCGGCATTAAGTAACCCGCATGGCAGCATTTCATTTCAAGCCGCAAAGGACACCAAGAAGATTCCAGTTGATAACATGTTTCCGTAGCGCACCGTAACAATTGGTGTCGGGTTAACTGACAAATAGGAAAGCGAGCTCGTCAACTTCCTCCGTGAGAATCGGGATATTTTTGCTTGGTCTACACAGGACTTGCAAGGTGTTCCGAGGGAGTTGGCCGAGCACTCTTTGAACGTAAGACCCGGAGCAAGGCCGGTGAAGCAACCTCTCCGCCGCTTCACCGAGGATAGGAGAAAAATCATTGGAGACGAGATAGCTCGGTTACTAGCAGCATGATTTATCATGAAGGTACTATATCCGGATTGGCTCTCTAATCCTGTGCTGGTAGAAAAGAAGAAGGACGATCCGAACATGGCAGTGGTTTGGCGCATGTGTATCGATTACACGAACCTGAACAAGGCGTGTCCAAAAGATCCATTTCCACTACCGAGGATAGATCAGGTCATAGACTCAACCGCGGGATGCGAACTGTTGTCATTCATTGATGCATATTCTGGCTTCCACCAGATACCTCTGAACCCGGATGATCAAATAAAAACGGCATTTATTACCCCGTACGGGGCTTACTGCTATCGCACTATGCCGTTCAGTTTACGTAATGCAGGGGCAACGTACCAAAGATGTATGCAAAAATGTTTGCACGACCAAATAGGTCAAAACGTACAAGTATACATGGATGATGTGGTTATCAAGACCAAGGAAAGCACAACGCTCCTTGACGACATAAGGCAAACATTCGTGAACTTGAGAAGGTTCCGGATGAAGCTTAACCCGGAAAAATGTACCTTCGGTGTCCCGGCTGGAAAATTACTCGGATTTCTCGTCTCCAGCCGAGGTATTGAAGTTAATCCAACTAAGATCTGAGCCATCAAACGAATGGAGCTGCCGAAGTGTCTCAATGATGTCCAGAAGTTCACTGGATGCCTGGCATCGTTGAGCCGGTTTGTATGTCGGTTGGGAGAAAAGGCACTGCCTCTTTACCAACTCATGAAAAAGTCAGATAAATTCGTTTGGACGCCACAGGCCGATGAAGCCTTTGCCCACTTGAAAAAGATGTTGGCCACTGCGCCAGTGTTAGCCTCTCCACTATCAAAGGAGCCAATGTTGCTCTACGTAGCCGCAACCAACCGAGTTGTAAGTGCAGTAATCGTAGGGGAACACAATGAAGAGGGTAAGTCGGTGCAGAGGCCAGTGTATTACCTGAGTGAGGTATTGTCTGCCTCAAAACAGAACTACCCGCACTTTCAAACGGTGGCATACGGTGTCTATATGGCGGCGAAGAAGTTAAAGCATTACTTTGAGGAGCACCCCATCAAAGTAATATGTGAAGCTCCCATATCCGAGATAATGGGTAACAAGGATGCGAGTGGCAGAATCGCAAAATGGGCAATTGAGCTAGCCCCTTATGCGCCCCAATACGACAGAAGAGAAGCAATCAAATCTCAGGTTGTGGCGCACTTTTTTGTGGATTGGGCCGAGGTACAATATGAACCACCGCCACCAGATCCGAATTACTGGAGGATGCACTTTGACGGGTGGAAAACCGAAACCGGATTAGGCGCCAGGGTTGTGCTTACCTCGCCAAAGAAGGATCAGCTAAAGTACGTATTGCAGATCCATTTCGCGGCATCGAACAACATCGCTGAGTATGAGGCTCTTGTGCATGGGCTCAAAGTGGCAAAGGAGATTGGCATACGTCGGATAATATGTTTTGGCGACTCGGACCTGGTGGTGCAGCAGGTGTCCGGAGTGTGGGATGCCCTGGATCCAAACATGGCACTATAAAAATTTCACGTGCAGAAGATATCTGGTTACTTCGAGGGGTGTGAATTTCACCATGTACCCCGGGCGGAAAACGAGGCTGCCGACATGTTGTCGAAGCTCGGGTCGACCAGACAGGCAATTCCACCGGGTATAGCATTGGAACACCTCAGAAAACCATCTATCAGGCCGTCCCTAGGAACCGACTCGATCTATGTCCCGGGAAATACGGAATCCGGAGCTGAGCCCATGGACATTGACACGGGAGGTAGTACGCGAAACCCGGGGACTGCATCAGCAAACCCGGGGACTGCCTCGGCAAACCCGGGGACTACCTCGCTAGACCCGGGCACTGCTCAGCGTGATCCGGCTGAAGTTATGCCGGTGGATCAGATGGAAATTGATGAGGATATGTTCCCTCCACGAGCGATACCAGCTTGGGCACTGCCTATATTCCAATTCCTGAAAGACGGAACGTTACCCGCTGAGGAGGTGTTAGCCAGGCAAACTCAGAGGAGAGCAAAAGCATACACAATCATCAATTCCGAGTTATACAAACAGAGTGTAACCAATGTTCTCCAAAGATGCGTTGACCCGGAAGAAGGGCTTGACATCCTCCGAGATATACACCAAGGAGAATGCGGGCATCATGCCTCATCCCGAGCCTTGGTGGCAAAGGCGTTCCGGCATGGATTCTACTGGCCAAGTGCCTTGGAACAAGGAGAAGATATGGTGAGAAAATGCAATGGTTGTCAGAGGTACGCCACCAAGACACATATGCCTATGTCGGAACTCAAGACCATACCAATTACGTGGCCATTTGTTGTATCGTGCTTGGATATGGTTGGCCCGTTCAAACCGGAGAGAGGAAACATGACACACATTTTGGTCATGGTGGACAAGTTTACAAAATGGATTGAAGTGAAACCTATAAGAAAATGTGATGGAGCTACGGCCGTGACATTTCTCAAAGACATCATCTTGAGATACGGTTATCCACACAGTATTATAACCGATAATGGAACAAATTTTGCGGAAGGAGCATTTGCGCGCTTCTGCCGAGATAAGAAGATCCGACTCGATGTCGCCTCGGTAGCCCACCCCGCATCGAACGGACAAGTGGAAAGATCTAACGGATTAGTATTATCCAGGATAAAACCCTGGCTCATTGAGCCGCTGCAAAGATTAGCGGGGTGCTGGATAGAAGAACTACCAGCGGTACTATGGAGCTTAAGAACAACTCCGAATCGATCAACAGGCTATACGCCATTTTTTCTGGTATATGGGGCAGAAGCTGTATTACCAGCCGACATAGAGCATGATTCGCCTAGGGTCACCCAATACACAGAAGCCGAAGTGCAAGAAGCCCGGCAAAATGATGTTGATCTGCTGGAAGAAGCGAGAAAACTGGCACTGTCCAGATCCGCCATATATCAGCAAAACCTCCGACGCTATCATAGCCGGAAAGTGTGCCCCCGAGTCTTCCAGGAAGGCGATCTGGTGCTCCGGTTGGTACAACGTACTACTGGCATGCATAAACTATCCCCCCATGGGAAGGGCCATTCATTGTGAGCAAAGCATTGCACAATGATTCTTACTATCTTATAGATGCAAAGCCACAGGAAAAGAACAAGGCAAACAGGTCCGGAGAGGAATCCAAGCGACCGTGGAATGTAGCACTACTTCGTCCTTTCTACACTTAGCTAAGAAGTGTATGTATCCGAGTCGTCTCATATGTCGGTATGTATGTCAGCAATGAGCTTATCAATGAAATAGTAGCGCCTCGAGCAGTAACTCGGGGACTGCCTTAATAATATTTGTCGTAATTTCTTATGCGGTAGCTGGAATAAGTCGTTCTACTTAACCTGGATTAGTAATGTGTGAGCACCAAAAACCCAACCCTTCTACTTGCTGCTGTCCAACAAGAATTGGCTTCATGGCAAGCAAGGGAACAAGTTTGGAATTGCGTAGCACATGAAAAACGACTAAGGAAACAAATTTATTCGAGCTAACGTTTGTTTTTTCGGACTAACCCTGTATTTATTTTCAAGTTATTATGCTGAATTATTTTGAGCCAAACCCCAAAAGTTTCTAAGTATTGTTAAGACAATTTTTGAAGCTCGGATTCGTAAGTCGTAAAACCGAATCAAGGTAGACACGGACCGAGCCAAAGAATTGGACGAACAAGAAAATGAAACTCGGGGACTGCGCCCAAGTTAATCCGGCATAGAAATGTAGTAGCAAAATATCACATGTCCAGCATACAATTGCACCCGGCATACCGGGGATCTAATAAATTTTCAAGTTTTTTAGAACTAAGGAGCAGCAGGAGGAGCAGGTTCGGCGTCGTCGTCGATGCCTTCAATATCTGAAGCATCATCTTCCCCGTCCTCATCCGACCCATCTTCAACATTCTCATTCTGTTTGTCCCCAGCGGATTCCAGGAAGCTCGGTCCTTCAACCCAGTCATGAATAGGAGAATATTCGACGAGGCTATAGGCGCAGGCCTGGCGCCGAGCTACCCACTCCGGATCATCGGTCCATCTAGATCCGGTGCGTCGGCGTGTGAGGAGGCTGAGGTCGATCTTCTCATACCATGTGAGAATATGATGAAGGATGGTGTCAGCTGCAGCACGACCAGCAGATTTTCTCCAGAGGTCAAGCTGGGTCTCAACTTCCATTAATTTCTCAACGAGAGTTGTGATGGTCTCCGGGCTACTCTCTCCGGGCCAAAACGTATTGAAAATCCGAACTGCAACGTCGATGATATCCTTGCCATAATTCTTGATGGTCTCCACACGAGAGGACAAGCTGACCAATAGGTCCTCCATGTCCAAGGGAATGTTCTCACCATCAGGAGCAATGGGAGTACCCCTGTCTCGGTGAAATTTGGCAACAGCAGCGCTTGCAATGGCAGTACCCTCTGGAAAGTGGTCTGGAAACAAGGCAAAGGAAGAAGGTGAAGGAAAGACATATGAGGTAACCCGGAGAGTTATGTCGGACAAGGGAAAGGAACTTACGAGAAATATGGCTATGGATCCGGGTTAACTCCTTGATGCAGGCATCGCGTATTTTGCGAAGTTGCTCAAGCTCAGCGTTTGCCGACCCGGGATGGAGGTCGGATTCTCTGAGTAGGTCCTGGGCCTTGGAGATTTGGAGAGTAAGGCGCTCACGCTCTTCTGTGAAGTCCTGGCCAACCTTTTGGAGCTCGGTTCGGTGCTGGGCCTTCATCTTCTCCATCTCGGCCTTGAGTTTGGCAATCTCGTCGTCCTTGGTCCGGAGGAGAGCAAGCTCATCATTCTTATTCTTCAGCTCGGCCTGATGCTGCCCTGCTTGTTCGAGAAAATGCAGCATCATATCAGGCACGGGCACACTATCCTCAAGTGATGCTCAAATAGCATGTTGACCCGGCAAAGCCGAGGAGTGAATGTTTGCCGAGCCAAGGAGAAGAAGAAATGGAAAACACTACAAGGTCGAACAAAAGAAGACATACCCCGGATTTCCTCCAAGTTCTTCCGCATAATTTTGTTCTCAGCCTCTACCCCAGCTGCAAAAACCGAATAAGGAGATTAGTCCGGCGGAAAAAAGTAAAAAAAACGGAGAGGTGCCGAGGGAGAAAATTACCTCTTTTTTCATGTTCTGCACCAAGTGCAACATGTTTTGCACGCAGGATCTTGTGGGTATCAAGCAGGCGTTGAAATTCGGCGCTCCGACGATTGGTGGTTACCTAAAAGAAGTACATAAGTGTAAAATTAGCTTGGTGCATATTCGAAGTGTACAAGATCCGGGCCAAGTGGAACTTAACCCGGCTCTAGGTGTGTGCATATTCGAAATGTACAAGATCTGGGCCAAGTGGAACTTAACCCGGCTCTAGGTGTGTGCATATTCAAAGTGTACAAGATCCAGGCCAAGTGGAACTTAACCCGGCTCTAGGTGTGTGCATATTCGAAGTGTACAAGATCCGGGCCAAGTGGAACTTAACCCGTCTCTAGGTGTGTGCATATTCGAAGTGTACAAGATCCGGGCCAAGTGGAACTTAACCCGGCTCTAGGTGTGTGCATATTCGAAGTGTGTAAGATCCGGGCCAAGTGGAACTTAACCCGGCTCTAGGTGTGTGCACATTTGAAGTTTACATGCAGCTATGTTAGTTTTCTAATGAGCATCCGTCCGAGTAACAAGCTACTCCACCGGAGGCTCGGGGACTAATGGTTATTATCTACAGCATATAAAGAACTTTTCCCGAACCCGGCTATTATCCACGTTGGTTTTGAAGTTTACATACCTCCATCATTCGCCCCGCGAGGTTAATTGCCTTGGCGGCAGTATTCATCTGAGCAGAAAATTCTGCGGGGCCGAACTTTTCCGGGAGATCGTCGTTCTGGACGAACTCCGCCTTGTTCCAGTTCATAACAAACTCGATAAGGCTCGGAGGGTACCGTTCGCCAGTGGGCATGTGGGGTGCCACCAAGGCCTTCGCATGAGCTTCCTTCCTCTCAACTAGGGCAAGAGCTAGGCTGGTGTGTAGAACCATCTGCTGCACATCTGTTGGCTCGGCAGGAACATCCGTCGCTGCTGGTGATTTCTTCGGAAGCATCGACGACAGGGTTCGCTGCCCGGCCTCGACGGATGTAGACTTGGTAGTATCCGGAGCCTTCTTGCCTTTAGCTTGCTGGGAAGAAGTAACCACGGTGGATTTCCCTTTGGAAGTTGCTGGAATGGTTCCTCGCCGAGGCTGAGATGACTCGGAAGAGGCAGAGGAACTTGGCACTGGAGCTGTTGTTGGTTTCCTTGGTGCCGGGGCAGGTGCTGGCTCGGTTGCTGGTACTAGAGCTGCTGCTGGTGCTAGTGTTGTGATAGACTCGGTGGTTGCTGGTTGCGGCAATGCCAAAGTGGTGGACGTCGTCGCCTCGGCCGAACCGACCCCTCCCGCTCTGAGGTCGCGTTCCTCTCGATGAGGTACTGCGGAACCCGGAGCAGCCGCAGAGCCCTCCGGAATAGGGCTTAGCGGGCGTGACTCGTCGTCACGAGGAGGAGAAGGGCCGGACCAAAGGGGAGAAGAGATGCTAGATCTGCTCTGAGGGACCTCCACAGGAGGCCTGAAAAAGAGAATAACGTCAGGAGTGAAATTACCGCGATGCAAGGAAAAGTGAGTTGCGCAGTGAAAAATGACTTACGCATCCGAGGTCTCGGCCTCCTTGGGTTTCTGGGCCCTCCGTGCCGGGGCTTTGCCTGCCCGCTTGGAGGCAGTCTTGTCTCCGGCCTTCTTTTGCCTTTTTGTGGGCTGAGAAGGTTCGGAGGAAGAACTTGATGCGGCTCCGCGCTTCTTCTTCGATGCCATCGGAACCGGCTCACCCGTAGCAAGTGGAGGATCCTCGTGGATATGCCCACCGGGGTTAGCTGATGCCGGAAAGGCAAAAGAAAGAGGGACAGCCTCAACGGGTTCAATCACGTCGATATCCGAGTCATCCTCATCTTCGGGCCAATCTCTAAGAGAAGAGAATTTACCGCTGGGTCGTTTGGTGGCGTCGGTCATAGGGAGGAACATCTCCTGGTCCAGCTCCTCCTCATCCGGGATTTCTCGGTCCGACGCCCACTTAAGGGTCGGGTCCGTACCATCCTCGAGAGTTTGCTGAAGGAACAGCTGATAAAAAGCATGAAGAATAGGGTCAGAAATATAACAAAAACCGACACATACTTGATTCGAAATAAGTTTGCCCCGCGAAGCTTACCGCGGGAGGGAGCCTGTCACGACAGTAGTGCTCAATTCCCCACGTCCATTCGGCGGAGAAATCCTTGTGAGTGGTGAAAAGAGCCTTAACCCGGCGAAAGATTTCGGTGTTGCTCATTCAAAGGAGGAGGTTCGGTTGGGGTCGTGGCCGAAGCTCATGTGGCACAACTTGTGGGTGCGCTTCTGGAGGGGAGAGATTCGGTTGCGCACGAACGTGATCATAGCATCCTCGTTGCGCAATCCGAGCTTCTTCAGCTCCGCGAACCTCTTGTTAACTTGGTTGGCCAGAGCGGTAGGCTTCTTGGGGACCACCTCCCAGAAATCCGTGTCAGGTAGACCCAGAGCATAGGGTAGCAACCAAATCAAGTCTTCGGTACCCTCGTTCCGGACGTAGAAGAAGGTCCGGGCCCATCCTTTGCAGGAGTCAAGCCCGGTAACCCGGGGAAAGACCGAAAACCTCCGGGGCGAGATGGAGGCAGCTCCGAACTAGGTGAGCTGCTTGTCCTCCGACTCAACGTGGATATTGGGGACGACGTTGCGATGGAGGCCGAAGAACCGGATCCACAGCTCCTTCGTGGGCCATAGTCCGGTGTAGCCTTCGATCGTAGAGGCAAAGGCGGAAAGAGAGGTGATTGCGTTCGCTGCGAGATGGTGCGGCTGCAGGTGATACGTCCTAACCCAATCCTGGAAGAAATCGCTCACCAGAAGGCCAAATCCCCGTTGGAAGTGGGACAGGAATACAACGAACTCACCCGAATTGGGTGAGGGGGCCAGTTCCGAGGAGGGGAGACGAGCGGTGACGCCGGCGGGAATGCGCCTGGTCCGGTAGAGCCAGTCAAGGTCATCTTGACAGACCCATGACCCGGCCCACGCGCCGCGGTCCGCCGCGCCGGCGTCCTCCTCCATCTCCTGCTCGGCGATGACGAGCTCCTCCTCCGTCATCTCGTATCCGCTATCCTCGCTGGAGCTAGCAGCGGCGGGGATCTGAGGCCTAGATTGGCGTAGACCCGTGGCGAAGAAGCTGCGCAGCGGTGGCTGTGGTGCGGAGGCACAGGGAGGTGCGGCGGCGGCGCTGCTGCTAGAAAGCACCGATGGCGGCGTGGTCGCAGGGAAGACGAAGGAGAAAACGCAACGGGCAAAGGGGCACAGAGGTGGAAAAACGCTAAGGGACGCGCCCCTCCCCTATTTAACCACCCCCAGTGATCGATGAGTGGGATCGCGCTACGCCGACGAGCCACACGGTGTGGCCGTGTATCACCGGCATCAGCAAAGCAGAGAAAAGCCACGCAAGGGGCCACAGAGTAGAAGCAATCCCATGACGCGACGCGCAGTTGCGGTAAATGAGGAGGCATGCATGATGTGACCCACACACAGTGATAACTGACAATTACTGCGGTGGTTACTGTGCAGGCCCTTAAAATAAGACGAGGCAATGATTAGCCTCCACGTGGGTTGGCGTACGAGAGAAGGAAACAGGGCCCGGATCAAACCATGATAACCATGGGATCCGAGCCAAAGTGGTGACCCGGCCGGCAAGTGAAAACTTGATAATGATATATCTGCATATATGTGGCACTGCCGTCTAGGTCATATTGGCGTTAAACGCATGAAGAAACTCCATTCTGATGGACTTTTGGAATCACTTGATTTTGAATCATTTGATACATGTGAGCCATGCCTTATGGGCAAGATGACTAGAACGCCGTTTTCCGGTTCAATGGAACGGGCGACAGATTTATTGGAAATCATACATACTGATGTGTGTGGACCAATGAGTGTGTCGGCGCGAGGTGGATATCATTATTTTGTTACTTTCACGGATGATTTGAGTAGATACGGGTATATCTATTTGATGAAACATAAGTCTAAAACCTTTGAAAATTTCAAAGAATTTCAGAATAAAGTGGAAAATCATCGTAACAAAAGGATCAAATTTCTACGGTCCGACCGTGGAGGAGAGTATCTTAGTTACAAGTTTAGCACATATATGAAAGACTGTGGAATAGTTTCACAACTCACGCCTGTCGGAACACCACAACATAATGGTGTGTCAGAACGTTGTAATTGTACTTTATTGGATATGGTTCGATCTATGATGTCTCTGACTGACTTGTCACTGTCATTTTGGGGTTTACACTGGAAATCGCTTTATTCATTTTAAATCGGGCACCATCTAAATCCGTTGAAACGACACCATATGAATTATGGTTTGGAAACAAACCTAAGATGTCATTTCTTAAAGTTTGGGGATGCGATGTTTATGTGAAGAAACTTCAGCCGGATAAACTCGAACCCAAAGCGAAAAAATGCGTCTTCATAGGATACCCTAAGGAAACGATTGGGTATACCTTCTATCACAGATAGGGCAAGGTTTTTGTTGCCAAGAATGGATCCTTTCTTGAGAAGGAGTTTCTCACGAAAGGTGTGAGTAGTCGGAAGGTAGAACTCGAAGAGGTTATTGAACCTTCTCTTCATGAAATGGAGAGTAGCGCAGCACTGGAAATTGTTTCGGAGTTGAATTCACCCGATGAAGAGAGAGGTAATGATAATGATCATGAAACTCTGAAAGAGGACACTACCGAACCTTGTAGGTCAAGCAGGACACGTGCAACTCCTGAACTGTACGGCAATCCTGTTATGAATTTCATGATTGATGAAATAGATGACCCTGCGACGTATGAAGAAGCGATGATGAGCCCGGATTCCAACAAATGTCTAGAAGCCATGAAATCCGAGATGGAATCCATGTACGAAAACCAGGTTTGGACCTTGGTGGACTTACCTCACGATCGAAAGGCCATTGAGAATAAATGGATTTTCAAAAGAAAAACTAATGCTGATGGTAATGTGACCATCTATAAAGCTCGACTTGTCGCAAAGGGGTTTCGACAAATTCAAGGAGTTGACTATGATGAGACATTCTCTCCCGTGGCGATGCTAAAGTCGGTTAGGATTATGTTAGCAATTGTTGCATATTTCGATTATGAAATATGGCAGATGGATGTAAAAACTGCGTTCCTCAATGGTAATATTGAAGAAGAGTTGTATATTATACAACCTAAGGGTTTTGTCGATCCTAAGGATGTTGATAAGGTATGCAAGCTTCAGCGATTCATCTATGGACTGAAGCAAGCATCCCGGAGTTGGAATCTCCGCTTTGATGAGGTGATCAAAGAGTTTGGATTTGTCCAAACTTATGGAGAGGCTTGTATTTACAAGAAAGTGAGTGGGAGCAATGTGGCATTTCTGATATTATATGTGGATGACATATTATTGATTGGAAATGATATAGATCTTTTAAATGGTGTTAAAAGTTATCTAAACAGCAAATTTTTGATGAAGGACCTTGGTGAAGCTTCATATATATTAGGCATTAAAATCTGTAGAGATAGATCAAGACGCCTAATTGGGCTATCACAAAGTACATACCTTGATAAGATATTAAAGAAGTTTAATATGGACGGAAGTAAGAAGGGGTTCTTACCTATACTGCAAGGCAAGACATTGAGTAAGACTCAAAGTCCGGCTACGGCGGAAGAAAGAGAGATAATGGATAAGATCCCCTATGCCTCAGCCATTGGCTTTATAATGTACGCCATGCTTTGTACAAGACCGGATGTGGCACATGTTATTAGTTTGACTAGTAGGTACCAATCTGATACAAGTTCGGAACACTAGATAGCGGTCAAGAATATCCTTAACTACTTAAGAAGAACTAAGGATATGTTTCTTGTATATGGAGGTGAAGAAGAGCTGTTTGCTAAGTGTTATGTTGATGGTAGCTTTGACACCGATCCGGATGGCTCTAAGTCCCAATCCAGATATGTATTTCTCTTGAACGGAGCAACAGTTAGTTGGAGGAGTTCCAAACAACCTGTGGTGGCTGGATCAACAACGGAGGCAGAATATGTTGCTGCTTCAGAAGCGGCGCAGGAAGCGGTTTGGATGAAGGAGTTCATAACGGAACTAGGTGTGGTTCCTAGTGCATTGGACCCAATGGTGATCTATTCTAACAACAATGGAGCCATAGAAAACGCCAAGGAACCAAGGTCTCACAAGAATTCCAAGCATATTAAGCGCCGGTTTCACTCCATCCGTGAGCATGTCAAGGATGGAGATATAGAGATTTGTAAAGTACACACGGACCTAAATGTAGCAGATCCGTTGACTAAAGTTCTCCCTAGGGCGAAACATGATCAACACCAGAACTTAGTGGGTGTTAGATTTATCATTATGTGAACTAGATTATTGTCTCTAGTGCAAGTGGGAGACTGAAGGAAATATGCCCTGAGAGGCAATAATAAAGTTGTTATATGTATTCCTTGTATGTGATAGATGTTTATTTTGCATGCTATAATTTTATTGATAGGAAACGTCAATGCATGTGTGTTTAATAAACAAATAAAAGGTTTCTAGTTATGCCTCTCTTATAGACTAGCTCGTTGATTAACAAGATGGTCAAAGTTTCTTGATCATGGACATTGGATGTTGTTAATAACGAGGTCACAAGATTTGTGAAATGATGTGATGAACATTCATCCAAAGTATAGCATTACGATCAAAGTCATTATGTTTATATTGCTATAACATTATACGAAGTAATCTTTATCATTAGACCATGAGATCATGTTAATTGCTGACATCAGAAGAGTAACTTGATAACATCAAACGTCACACCGTAAAAGGGTGACTATAAAGGTGGTTTAGATACTCCGAAGATGTCATGTTGAGGCTCATGGATCAAGAGTGGAATTTGTCAATCCCGATGATGGATATATATACTCTGGGCCCTCTCAGTGATATCACATTAAGATAGCTTGCAAGCAAGTGATGTGATCACTAGAATGTTATATCACGGGAACGAGAAAATAGTGCATGTCGGCAACGAGATCAAACTAGATATTTGGATACTGATGATCGAATCTCGGACATGTAAGATATCATGAGACAAAGGGATTATATTACTAGCGTTGAAGGTTCTCACGATCATAGAAGTCATCGTTGAATGTGAAGGAGTCAGTATAGATCTCCAGGTCCCGCTTCTGATTATTGATTTGAGAGGAGTCTAAATCATGTCTGCATTATTCATGAACCGTAGTGTGACACACTTAAGGGTTACCAAACACCATTTTGGAGCACATATGTTTCATACAAAAGAATTCGAAAGCGCTGGAATTATTTCGATGGAAACCAGAATTGTTTTGGGTGAAATTGCAGAAACTGGTTATGCATATGATATTGAAATGTTACAAGGGGTTTTATGTGAATGTTTGTTAATTAAAGTAATTAACAAAATTCTGAATAAAATAAATAAAAGAGTTTTATTAATTGAGAGTTGCATTAAATTTGGTGGAAATTTAATGCATGTGAGTGGAACTTTGGGTGGAGGCTAAATTGATGTGAGTGGAGCTTCCACCACATAAATGAGGAAGAGGTGGGGGCAACCCCCATGGGCGCCGGCCATGGTAGGGGAGGAGCCCCCCTCTCATATAAAAGGCCCCCTCTCCTCCCTCACAAAGCACACCTCCTCATGAAGGATCTCTCTTCCCCTTTAGATATATTCCCCCATGGTCTCGGATTAGCGAGATACATGTTCCCGGTGGCCTTGCGTCTGGAAGGAGTTGCTGCTTCCGCTGATTCGCTGGAGCGAGGAGGTGGAGGTTGTTCGGTGGCCTGAACGTGTGTGCGAGGACGGATGCGCTGCTGATATGCGGCGCTAGGACTTCCACATGATCTTGAGATCGGCAAGCGTATGACTATATTATCCACGAGTTCCAACTCGTTAACAAAACCCTTTTGTCTTCGAGGGTAAGTTCTCTATGAATGTATATCCACCTGTTGCTTGTATCTCGTAGATAGATCTTGGCGTATAGTTCTCATCATAGGAATATTTTTTGTTTTCTATGCTACGAACCCAACAGAATTGGCGGGAGAAAACAGCGGGAAGAAGTGGCGGGAGATAAACGGCGTGAAAAAGTGGCGGGAGCAATACTAGCGGGAAAAAGAACGGCGCGAAATAGTGACGGGATTCTACCGGCGGGTGATAAACGCTGAACAGCTAGATTAGCCTATGCATGATCCATGCAGCCGTCGGTGTTTCAATAAATGACATCTCCCATCGGTTTTTGAAAAGCCGACCCTGCCTCGTCGTCTTTTGGAAAAACGAAAGGGGCTGTCGGTTTTTGAGAAACCGACGAGCTGGCTGACCGCCCTCTGACACGCCCGTCGGCTGTAACGAGACCACGTTAGATTTGTAATTACCCTTTTTCGCGTAATAATCGTGAAATTGATTAAAAAATGTATTATTTAAAAAATGCACCGTATCCCTTCCATGCTCCATTTAAGAACAGACTGAAGGCCAGGTCAATCGTCCTGAACCCACTTGTCCAGCTTGATGACGTCTATGACTCTCAGCTGCAGTATGCTACAGTACGAGATTTCTAAAAAAAGTATGTTGCGGTGATGCGTGTCCCGCAGGTCCATCGCCGACGAGTACCGGGTACCAACACACGTCTCTCCCAACCCCCACTTTGAGCCTCTACTGCCCCTCTCCTCCCTTCCCTCAGGTGGCCGCGGTGGCCGGCGTGGAGATTGAGTAGGTGGTTGGCTTTCTCTATTCTTAGTAGCGGCAGGAGTAGTTTTAGTGTGTTGTGCCCTTGTGCCGTATGAGGGTAGGTTGGAGATTGATGGCCTTTAGATCTTCCACGTCATGGGTTTGATCTACTCGGCCACACCTCGTCGGTGGCAGGCGACGGTGCCTGTGGAGCAGATCGAGCCTTGCATCCCACCAAATAAGATTGGCCAGTAGAGCTTTGATTTCGGCGTTTTGGGTTGCGTCCATCTCTGGGTGGTCTCCTCCAACATCGCGGCTGAGCTCTCGTGGAGAGAGCTGTTGGTGGCGATGGAGGGGAAGGCTCCTGGCTCCTTCAATAAATGCCCCTTTCTTGGATCTCTCTGGATTTGCAGGTCTGTGTTGCTCCTTCTTCCTCCTGGTGGCCATGGTGGCGTGAAGGAGGGGTGGACGTGGCACCGCTGGCGGAAGATGCAGAGGAGCTATGGGAACCGATGCTGCTCTTGTTGGTGCTTCCAAGCGACGGCTATTGAGCCGAAGCTATCCTAGGCCGATGTGGCCGCAACTTGCAACCTCCATTGCGGAGGCCTCTTCTGGAACCTAGCGCTCGATCTCGGCGCCGCTACGCACCCATGTGTTCCTCGCCGGGAAGGTGACCCCCTCGAGCACCGTCCCGGACCTTGGGACGGCCTTGAGATCATCGACGATCGGCGGAGAAGCTTCTCTTAGACCTGATTGTTTTTTCTATTTTTGTCCTAGGGTCTTTTTTGTAAAGTTCAAGCCCCATCCTCGAACACTAGGTCTTTTCGGGCTGTGGATGTTTTCGTGCCGGGGGAGGAGGCAGCTTCTACGTCCTTGGGGTGTTTCCCTTGTTAAAAAAGACGAATACCGGGTCCACGTGTCTGAGAAAAATAAGCGCATTACTATACCCTTCAAGCGTGGAGGCAAAGGTTCTATACGCCCGGGATGTCTCGGGACTGCGGTGGCGGCGTAGCCACGGGCTGACTGTTACAACGCGCCAAAGGTGCTCCACTGGGTTTGGGCCTCCGTAGGCGTGGATCACTGAAGTAGGACATAAACCCAAAGGGAAACAAGCTCAATTAAAGGACTCTGTCCTGTCCATGTGTTTAACGGTTTTAGAGCATTTCAGGCAGATAGCCTAAAACAACCCGGCCTATAAAAATTCTATAAGTTTAGAGGCCAGACACAAAACAATAGGAATTCTAGCGAACGCTCGCGTGTACAGAGCCAACGCACAACTATTTTCTTGTTACTGGGCCGGCCCAACAGCATGTGTTCGGTTTTGGGGAGCTCGTGGAACTGGTTCCTTCAAGTTTTTTTCCTTTTTCTTTTTTCTATTTCTTTTTTTTTACTTTTTGCTTTTCTTTTCTTTTCTGTTTTTTTTGTTTATTTTCATTTTTCGTAAATCTGAATTTTTTAAAATTCTAAACATTTTTTTAGAAATTATACCTTTTCAAATATGATTTAAAAAAATGAACAATTTTCAAATTTAAACATTTTTGGAATATTTTTCAAATCTTGAAATTTTCAAATGTGAACATTTTTCATATTTGAATCATTTCAAATATGAATAAATTTCACGTTCAAACATTTTTAAAATCTCAGTGGTTTCGAAGTCTATAAGATTTTTAAAATCTGAATATTTTTTAATTTATCAAATATTTAAAAATTCACAAAAAATAGAAAACATAGGCAAAAGAAAAAGGAAAAGTATACATTTCACCCTGAAATGTCCATGATTGGAGTAAACTCCCCCTCAACTTTGTTTTAGTATAATTTTAACCCTGATCTGTCCAATACGAGTGTGATTCCCCCAGGCCATTTTTGGGTGATTTTGAGCGGTTGGTGGTGGTATTGGGGAAAATCATGTGGCTGGCTAGGTGACAATGTGACGTCATCTAGTTCAGTAGTAGCCCATCCCGCGAAGCCCTCTCTCTTCTTCTTTCTTCTTCCCTCGAGCTACTCTCTATAGAGCAGGAAACATTGCCATCGCTGCATCGCCCACACCATCATTGTTGACCTCCCTCTCGACCAAATCTCTTGCAGAGATGACCTCCACTCCTCATCACACCTGAACACGCCTTCGACACTCTATATTATGCACGAGAGGTGATGATTTTGTTCTTGAATCATCTCACGACATTCCGTCATTCCTCCGAACTCGACCATCATAGTACTCGTACCTTCTTCAATTTGGTGCCTTGCAATTGCCTCACGCTTCTCTCCATATCCACCAACTCCCATCTTGATATAGGTATCCCCAATAGGCA
This sequence comes from Avena sativa, assembly GCA_916181665.1. Taxonomy (NCBI): domain Eukaryota; kingdom Viridiplantae; phylum Streptophyta; class Magnoliopsida; order Poales; family Poaceae; genus Avena; species Avena sativa. The sequence continues at coordinate 42,062,608 of OV702287.1, read as the reverse complement.
TCCGACTCTAGCATACCAAGCTTGGCCTAATAGGAGGCCCACACGGTGATCTGCTGAGGATCCATGAAGCCCATGGCGGTTTGGTTGATGCAAAGCCCATAAGGACACTGCAAGACAAGAACAAGGGTATAGACAAGAAAGTACTAGGGTTTCATCCTCGATCTGTAACCGACTTGGACGATACCTGAGACCTAGCTTGTGCATATAAAATCTAGGAGGGGCGAGCGAGGAGGGCACCTCACCTTAGACACGACCCATAGCATATGCCAGATCCAATCTGCGATCCACAAGCCATCTTGGCAACTTGTAACTTTCATCATCAATCAAGTACAGACAAGCAAGAGCAGGGTTTTCCCTCCGGGGCCTGAACCTGGATAAATCGTGTCCCCTTGTTTGTCTATCAGCCGACAAAGTCACCAGCGCATATCACCTTCTGGAAAACCCAAGTCCATAAACCATGGGCATTGACATGGAGACCCCATGTCAATTGGCACCATCAATGGGAAGTCTGTGTGCTGATGTTGCGACTTCGGTAGTTCCATCACCGGCAATCCACATTTCATTAGCTTATGGAGAGAAGATCTTCTTCGGGTCCCTCAACTTCACCCTGCACTCGCTGACCACGTGCCCGGATTTCGACTATGGCGACACCGAAATGGATCTAATGATCGACGATCTGCACTTCCATGTCGACAAGATGGGGACTCTTCATCTCTCAGACCTAATATGTTCGGTTCCGGCATAGCCGACATCAGCGTCGATTGAACCCGCATTGTGGATCCCATGACCCCTTAGCTCCCTTAGCGAGATGAACTTCACCTCATCGTCGACCTACTACACCGAAAGCGACACATGTCGCTGCTCCGAACTGAGAAACTCACTCGCGGGAAACAACCACGTTGACTCCGATCTCAAGACCTATGGAAGCAAATTCTGTTGGGTTCGCAGCATAGAAAACAAAAAATTTCCTACGATGAGAACTATACGCCAAGATCTATCTACTAGATACAAAGCAACGGGTGGATATACATCCATAGAGAACTTACCCTCGAAGACAACTAGCTTTGTTAACGAGTAAGAACTCATGCTTGATGTAGTCGTATGCTTGCCGATCTCAAGATCGTGTGGAAGTCCGAGCGCCGCAAATCAGCAGCGCATCCGTCCTCGCACACACGTCCAAGCCACCAGACAACCTCCACCTCCTCGCTCCAGCGAATCAGCGGAAACAGCAACTCCTTCTAGACGCAAGGCCACCAGGAACATGTATCTCGCTAATCCGAGACCATGGGGAAATATCTAGAGGGGGAGAGAGATCCTTCACGAGGAGGTGTGCTTTGTGAGGGAGGAGAGGGGGGCCTTTTATAGGAGAGGGGGGTTCCTCCCCTCCCATGGCCGGCGGCCAAGGGGGGTGCCCCCTCCTCTTCCTCATTCATGTGGTGGAAGCTCCACTCACATCAATTTTGACTCCAGACAAAATTCCACTCACATGCATTAAATTTCCACCAAATTTAATGCAACTCTCAATTAATAAAACTCTTTTATTTATTTTATTCAGAATTTTGTTAATTACTTTAATTAACAAATATTCACATAAAACCCTTTGCAACATTTCAATATCACATGCAGAACCACTTTCTGCAATTTCACCCGAAACAATTCCGGTTTCCATCGAAACAATTCGTGTTTCTATTGAAACAATTCCTGCACTTTGCAATCCTTTTGTTTGAAACATATGTGCTCCAAAATGGTGTCCGGCAACCCTTAAGTGTGTCACCCTACGGTTCGCGAATAATGCAGACATGATTGAGACTCCTCTCAGATCAATAATCAGAAGCGGGACCTGGAGATCCATACTAACTCCTGCACATTAAACGATGACTTCTGTGATCATGAGAACCTTTAACGCTAGTAACTTAATCCCTTTGTCTCATGATATAATACATGTCCCACATTCGATCATCGGTATCCAAATACCTAGTTTGATCTCGTTACCGACATGCACTCTTTTCTCGTTCCCGTGATATAACATTCTAGTGATCACATCACTTTCTTGCAAGCTATCTTAATCTGATATCACCGAGAGGGACCAGAGTATATCTATCTATCATCGGGATTGACAAATTCCACTCTTGATCCATGAGCCTCAACATAACACCTTCGTAGCACTGAACCCACCTTTATAGTCACCCTATTACGGTGTGACATTTGATGTTATCAAGATACTCTTCTGGTGTTAGCAATTAACATGATCTCATGGTCTAAGGACTAATACTACTTCGTATGATGTTATAGCAATATAAAAATAATGACTTTGATCGTAATGCTATACTTCGGATGAATGTTCATCACATCATTTCATAAATGCCGTGACCTTGTTATTAACAACATCCAATGTCCATGATCAGGAAACTTTGATCATCTTGTTAATCAACGAGCTAGTCTATAAGAGAGGCATAACTAGGAACCCTTTTTGTTTATTAAACACACCTGTATTGACATTTCCTATCAATACAATTATAGCATGCAAAATAAACATCTATCATATACAAGGAATACATAATAACAACTCTATTATTGCCTCTCAGGGCATATTTCCTTCAAATTCTACCTGACCTGCTACATGTGTGCTATTGTCAATCCCAATGAAGTATGCGAGAACAAACATGACAATGGTGGTGACTAGACCAACAACGGAAGCAATACCGGTAGACAGGAAAACTATCATCCTCACGCTTGAACAATGGGAGAAGATAAGGCAAGCCCTAAGGGGCGTGCCCCTCAGACCCGATGCAACACATGAGAAGCTTATGGGCTATCATCATCTCCTGCAACAACAAAGCAATCACTAGCAGGAGCAGCAGATCCGGCTCGACGACTACATGCGACTAGCTGATGAGTCAAGCATGCGGTAGGCACAGTTGTCCTCCATTGGTGGTTCCTCATCAAGGTGAAAATACTACATCGGAGCGCACAAGATATGCTCCCGAACACGCCACATGGACGAGGGCAAAAGGCGTGAGTTCTCCCGAAGCCTCGACTCTTCCTTCATGACTGTGGACTCTTTGGCTCACAAGATAGCCAAGAAACTACAAGCTGTCATCATTGCGGTTACCACATATCTATTGTCCAACCAGCCTGCAGCGGGCAATCCACGAGTGGCCATCCATAGATCTACCGTCGATGGCATCGGCCTAGTGGGATACACGCTTACAACACATCTGAAGCAAAGTGTGGAAAAGGCAGTCACGATACGAAGTACCAATCTCTCTCCACCGTGACTGATGATTCACCATGACATTGTCATAGCCCACGGCGAAAGGCGCGCGAGTATGATGCCAGTGATGAGATCATGCGTCACAGTTAGTAAAGGTGCCATGCTAGGTCCACGAACACTGCCATGTAGTGCCTACAACTGCAACTGAAGGGATCCGCATAGGATTGGCTTCAAAGCCTGCACGAGGGTTTGATTTGTAGCTGGGAGGATCTAGTTCACAGCTTTGTCTATAACTTCAAGGCCACGTACAAGCGACCTGCATCTATCGAGGAGCTTTAGGCGTGTACCCAAAGGGTCGGCGAGTTAATTCGCTCATACATCCAATGATGGTCTACCATCAAGAACTCCGTGGAGGACATATCTGCGGAGCAAGAAATCAACACCTTCAACACCGGCCTACGTAGGCAGGACCTTAAGGAGGATTTGGGACGAGTCAAGCCGAATACCATCGACCACCTGATGGACAGCGCCAGTCGATGGGCTGATGGAGAGTCAAGCTGAAGTATTGTCTCGCATAGTAGGCTGAAAAGTAAAGGCTGTGCAGTACTTGAGATTGCAACTTAATACAAAATCATGACACATAATGCAAGAATAAAGATAGAGGCATAGGTGCTATCAATGTAGATGCAAGCAGAGGAATGCTTGCCTGGATACTCAGGGTTGAAATAATGAGATTCCGGGTGGTATTCAGCAGACTCTTGATATCCTTCTTGCTCAGCGTCTATCCGGATAAGACTGAACACACAAGATGCCATAATAAATAAAGTATCCAATCATATGAAGCATACACAACCAGCAAAACATAGTATGCCATGATGATATGATGCATAGTTTCATGGTATAACATGTGAAGGCATTAGTGAGGCATTATCTGAAGGATATATGCCCTAGAGGCAAATAATAAATGGTTTATTATCATATCTCAAACTAGTTCATAATAGTTTCATACTATGCTATAATTGTATCAATAGGAAACAATGATACATGTGTGGTATGCAAACAAACCTGGTCCCTAGTAGCCTCTATTCAACTAGTTCATTGGGCAACCGATGATCAAGGTTTCTTGATCATGGAGCATTCACACCAGTTGACAACAGAGTCATATAATTGGAGAATGATATGATGGATATTACCCACATAAGTATTACAACATGATCCAGTCACATGGTTCATCGTTGTGATAGTTAGAAACAAAGTGACCTTCTCCTTAGACCGTGAGATCATATTAATCATTGTCACCCGTGGATGCTTGGATAACATCAACCATCATGACCGTAACTAGGTGACTATAAAGGTGCGTATTGGGTATTCCAAAGGAATATGTTGAGGCCTATGCATCAAGATCAGGATTTGTTCACCTGCATGGCGGGAAGATACACTAGGTACACTCGGTGAGATTGTATCTAATAAGTTGCAGCGTATTACTAGGTCATGGGGATACGATATCACGATAACGAGTTAAGTAGACTTATCACTAACGAGATTAGTATGTTGATACTAACAATCAAATATCGGATAAGCCATGTATCGAAGAGATAAAAGTAATTAGACACAATGTTTATGGTTCAAAAACGACATAGTTTCATGGAATGCATAGGGGTCATTATAGACATCTCGGTCCCGCTATTGATCATTGACCAGAGAGTGATCTCTATCATGTATATTCTATTCCTAAACGTAGGATAACACACTTAAGGATCTAACGACATTCTGAGATTGCTATGGAAGCGAAGGGATCACTGATGAGAAAGAGAGTATCAGAATTGTTCTGAGAAGATTATCGGAATAGTTCCGAGAGGATCTGAAGTTGTATTGGATAAGAAAAGGAGCCAAACGATGTTTTCCCCACCCAGCCGACGCTGCCTCCGGGCCACTACCAGACTGTAGGCGAGCTGGGATGGCGCGCAGGTTGCCCACACGATCACCGCCTTAACCTTGGACGGCTGCTGCCTCTTTTCCTTTTTCCTTTAGTCCCACATTGGGACATTGGGGAGAGGGGTCCTCTCTTTTCTCCTATATAAGAAGGTCTATATTTGTGGGGAAAATACAACAATTAAATAAAAGGGGATTTTCTAAGACTCCTTCTTATGGAATTTTTTCCTTCTCTTTTCTCTATTGAATCTCGCGAGTGCGGTTCCACGAAAACTGCGCACGTGGGATTCGACACTAGTGCTAGATCCCAGTTCCAAAGGGTCTACTTCCGCATCCCTACTGGATTAAGGAGAATGAGAGTCATCTTCAGACACCATACATGTGCGATACCTCGGGGGCACCGCCACTTGTGGTGCCGTAGATGTCGTATGAGGCCCAGGAGTTGACGAGCGAGGATCTTCGCAACTTTGACGTCGGCTGAGTATGACTACTTAATCCACATCCACCGTGGGACGTTAACCGTGTTCAGTCTACAAGGGTATGTAACTGAAATCCCATCCCCATTACTGCATTAACTCATAGATAGATCCTGGCTTTGGGTGTTGCACTAGCTAGTAATTTTTTGTTTCTACTGTGAACCCCTTTATTATCAACAATAAATAAACATTAGCCAATTGTATTCAACATGTTTTCCTTGCATAGATAGTTCTGGTTTTCAAGTTCTTGATGATGCATGATGCAATTGCAAGTGTGGTATGCATAGTTGGAAAGGGCTTGTTGATCGATTTAGACATATTATTTGCAAATTCTGATTTACGAAATTAAAGTTATAGATTTATTAATAATAAGGAATTATTATTGAATTAAAACAATTTCGAAATTTAAATTGTATAAATTTTTTTTGAAGGTCATATTATTAATCCTTGCATTTTCTCATCAAGAAACAAATATCTTTTGAATTATTTGAAATTATCAAATAAAATATGTGATTTAATTATTATTTAAGCATTTAATAATAACCAAAAAATATTTAATATTTTCCAACATGTGACAAAGTAAACATATGGCATATTCATGTTTAGAATTTGAAAACTATCAAGTTTGATGTTTAAACTTTCCTCAGATTCATTACAGAACTATTTATATCTTTGGTCAATGTTTCAAGTTGAATTGACTTTTCAAATTATCCTTAAATTCAAATTTCAAAAGGGTTTGACTAAGTTTTGACTAGCAGACAAAGTTTCCATGAGCATCTGCTTGCCTCTTGAAGCAAACTAGGGACTATGGGTTGAGCCAGATAAAACCTCAGGGGTCGTTTTGCAAAAGAAACAACCAGACCTGGATCTGGGACATTTTGCACCGAGACACGGCTACCTCTAGGCGTTGACGGGTGGGCCGGTTCTGCTGATGTAGCACCACACTGACGGACCTTCTCCCCAACTCGCTGAGACACATTGGCCAGCATACATGGTGTGCAGCTGCTGGCTTCGATCATGACAACCAATTTTCAACGACTCTAGAGAGCACGCACGCGACCGACAGTGATGTGGACAACGACGACGTGTTGCGGCGGCGCTCTCGGACTCTCACGGGGAAGAAGGTCCAGTTCACCCTAGCTCCCCCCTTGGATTATTCGACACGGGCGTGGATGACGAAGCTCCTCCGCTACCCAGCTCCTTCCGGCGAAGGCAAGCATGGCTGCATGAAGCTCCTCGAGCTGCGACCAAGGTAGTGGAGAAAAGGGGGAAACAAAGATGGATCTAGGGTTCGTTGCTCTAGGCGAGGATTAAATAGGAGGGGCGACAAATCGGCTAGGTCGGTCCGATGACGACTGACGAGGATGATGGTGGGGGGATAGGCACCAGCTCCTTTCCGTCGGTCGCTAAGAGATGAAGGAGACAAGGGCGAAGGCGATAAACAGTAACAAAGTCTGTTCCTAGAATTAGGGCACCAAAGGGAGGGAAGGGGGAAAGTAAAGGGAGAGAAATGCTCACATACATCAATTTTGGCATTTCACTAGAATTAGGGTTTTGCAAAATAGAGCAAAAGCATTTATAAATATTGGATCCTAATAATTGACCTTACTTTTGTAAACCAAATAAATGGAGGGGGAAAATATATAGGGAGATATAGGATGATAACAAGATCAGATCAAGACAAGATTCAACATGATGCTCAAATGCAATGTGGCATGATGACATGAGCATGATATTATGCAATGCAACAATTAACAATTAGGGAAGTGGCATATATTGATTGAACAGGTAGCATCACAGGAGTTAGACAGTTGGGATGGTCTTGATCTCCAAGACACTCCCTATGGTTGTTGGCAAAGCACCGAAGAGCCATGTAGCCACGAGCTAGTCTCCTCGTGTCCTATAACTCCGGCTGCCGCCATCTGTGGACGAGGCTTCACCCTCGTCATCCGTGGGATCCATCGTCATACTCCACCTCTTCCATCGAGCTGAGCATATTTCCAGTGAGATCCTTGTTCTAGTGCTTCCCTTCCCGCGGTCCTATCGAGCTAAGTGTGTGTTTGGACTAGTGTCGGTGGAAGTCGCTATTGTGTGCGTGGGCTCAGACATCATGTTGCTCAACGACATATGTTCCACAACATGGAACAAGGCTCTGGGCTCACTTGATGGCCTCTGACTACTTGCGATAGGGCTCGAGCTCACGCTTTGATTATGCCACGCACACCCAGACTTCGCCAATGGGTGTGTATGAGGGGGTTCTATGGCAGAAAAAATACTACGGCAGAACACACCTAGCCAGGATACATCTAGGAGAAATTCAGTAACAAGGAGAAGACAATGGTAACGTACCCTTGTAGATTGTAAGCGTATAACACTCATGTAGGTATGTGGATGATGTAGTTGTACTTGTCCGACCTTAAGGACGTGAAGCTTCCTCGCAAGTCACCCCTTGTCCAGGTCCTCGTACGATGATCCGGTGCCACAAGTGTAACACCCCCAAGGTATTGCACGCATGTGGTGCAAGACAGCGACTCCCAGATCTCTGATCCCTAATGAGATTGCAGAAGTAGATCTTCTGGCCAGAATCACTACAACACAACGGCGTGCCACAACATTGTTGTCTCTTATGTGTACAGTCCTTCCAAGGACTGTTCCACCGCAAAAGGCAACAAGATAGAGAGAGATTTATTCTCTAAGGAAAAATGCCGTAGAGAATTATTTTGTGAGTTTATTCCCATCTATAATCACCTCCTTATATAGGAGAAGGGGTGTTCCCTTCACAAGGGCTCCCCCATTGACATAGGTATACCCTACGGGTACCTATCATTGGCATATCTGGTATGGCCCAACAAGGATCCTGCATGACGATCCGCCAAGGACGGTGAAGCCCATGGTGATTATGAAGACAAGCCCGTGAGGGGAACAACTCCTTGATGGACACAGTAGAACCATATAGAAACGCTTAGGGTTTCATACTTCTTCTGTAACCGACTCAGACGTATCCCGAGACCTGGATCCCCCATATAAGGGCCATGAGGGAGTGATGAGAAGGATAATCATACTCTCGCCATACACCTTCCAGATTACATCTGCGCAACACCGCCATCTCAGCACCCTTTTAATCCATCAGATCTCCATTAATCAAGAGCTGACAAGCAGGAGTAGGGTTTTTCCCTCCGAGGGCCTGGACCTGGGTAAACACCATGTCCTCATGTTGCTTGTTTGTTAGCCGACAAAGTTCCTAGCATGCACCTTTCCTGAAAACCCAAGTCCATCAACCATAGGCATTAACATGGTCGCCCCATGTCAATTGGCACCATATGTGGGAAGCCCACGCGCTGAAGTCAAGACTTTAGTGGCCCCATCTCCAGCGATCTACGACTCATCGGCTTCGGATGACCAGATCTGTTTTGGATCCTTCGACTTCACCATCCAATCGCCGGCTAATCGCCCGGCCTTCGACTCCCTCAACGCAGGAACCGACATGAAGATCGACAACTTCAGCTTTCAGGTCGGCAAGACCGGCACTCTGCGCATCCCAAACCAGTTCCAATCGGTCCTGTAGCAGTCAACCCCACTGTCGATTGCACTAGCTTCATGGATCCCACCACCACTCGTGACTCTCAGCTAGATGAACGCTTCTTCCTTGGCCTACGGCCCGGATAGTAACAACAATTGTGACTCTGATATGAGGGATCCACTCAAAGACAATGATGACGTCGGATCCGGTGTGGAGAGCTCCAGAAGCAACATCTACCTCAACCACTACCACTACATCGTCATCAACGCCAACACTGGAGGCATCACTAGCGATGGCACCGGCACCAGATCCAATCCTAAGGCCGAGAACGGAGCCAACCGTTGTAGGGTTCCGGAGCATAAAACAAAAAATTCTAACTACGCGAACACTAATACCAGGATCTATACTATGTAGACTTAAGTAACGGAAAAGGAAGACGGTATTCATACCCATGAAGATCGAGGAATGCCTTAAGTAGGAAGGCGTATGTTGATGAAGACGAGTATCTCCAAGCACCCCAAGTGTGGTGCCTACTAAGTACTACACACATTCGGTTTAGGCGGCGTCTCTCGGGCTAGTCGAGCAACGGAAGTGGAAATAGTGGACCGAAGATCACATGACGGTAGTGTGAAAGTGGAGAACTCAAAACCCTCGAGGTCCTCTCCAATAAACGGAGAAATCCTCAAAGGAAATGAGAGAGAGAGAGAAGAGAGAATGGGATGGTTTCCAAGGGGAGGGGTGACCCCTATATCTAGTGGGAGGGAGGGGCACCACCCAAGGTGCAGGCGGTGTGGGACTATTCACAGAGCCGCCAGCCACTAAGGGGGAGCCACCGGTCCTAGGTGGGCCCCACATGGGCAGCCCACTAGGTCTAGGCCGGCTAGCCCTCCCCCCTTAGGCGCCTTGCCCTGTTGGACCTCCCCTCTGGGTGAGGCCCATTAGCAATGGGCTGCCTATAATAAATAAAATAAAATATATATTTTAATATTAATTCAACTAATTAATATAAAATACACATATTACTATATTCATTTACTCCGGAACTCCTTCTGGACCCCCCGATCAACATCAGGTAACCATAGAACTATTCCGGTTTCTCTATCTCTATTTCTCCTACGGTGTTGTATCTGTCCCTATGCGTCCCCATCTTAAGCGTGACATCCTTCGGTTCGGGAACACTTTGGACATGGTTGAGACCTCTCTCATAACAATGATCATAAGTGGGACCTGGATTCCCATGATCACCCCTGTGCATTTCATGAATCTTGTCGGTTGAACCGTTAACGTTGTTGCCCATTCCCTTTGCCACTTGATACCTAGTTCACCCGCAATTTGATCTTCGGTATCTCCATACCTTCGTTCGATCTTGTTACCAATGAACTTGTTTACTTTTTCCCATGTTGTTGCATTCCGTGACCTAGTCACACGCTTGCAAGCTTCGTTAATGCAACATCACCGAGATGTCCACAAGTATCTATCTGTTACATGGATTGGCAAATCCTGGTCTTGATATGTACTCTTCTACGCGCCCCTTTGGGAAACCTGAGTGGCACCTTTTTGATCACCCATTTATGATCTGATACTTGATACCATCTAAGCTCCCTCCAGAATGGTGATTTGCATTATCTCATAGTCTAAGGATCAGGTTGCGAGGTTTCCTTTGTTTATCATTAATGGTGAACTTTGTAACTATATCTCATTATGATACAACTGTTGGATGTTTGTCTATTACATCATTCAACCAATGACATGACCTCATTATGAATTGGCATAAATGCCCATGATCTCAAAATCCTAGATCATCCTGATGACCAATGAGCTAGTTCACTAGAGGTAACTAGAGACACGGTTTGTTTACATACCACACGTGTATTGACATTTTGTATTAACATAGTTATAGCACGGTATGAAACATATTATGAACATACAAGAGATATATCAAATAAACCACTTTAATATTTACCTCTAGGGCATATCTCCTTCAGTCTCCCACTTGCACTAGAGTACAAATTAATCTAGTTTACAATAGGCAAGAACCTAATACCAATGGCATCCCGGTGTTGCTCATGCTTAGCTTGTAGAATACCTTTAGTCAATGGATCTGCAACATTCAGATCTGTGTGCACTTTGCAAATCTTGATTTCACCTTCATCAACATTTTGTCAGATGACATGAAACCGTAGCTTGATGTGTTTGGCCGTGGAACAAGTTCTTGGTTCCTCTGCGTTTGCAATAGCACCCATGTTGTCACAATAGATCGTCACTGGGTCTTGAGCACTTGGAATAACTCCCAGTTCAATGATGAAATTCCTTAGAATAACAACTTCATTCATCGCATCAGCATCTGCGATGTATTCCGACTCCATTGTAGATTGTGCTACTACTAGTTGCTTCTTGCTCTTCTAGCTTACCGCTCCACCATGCACCAGAAACACAAATCCTATCTAAGACTTTGAGTCATCAGGATCTGAGTGCTAGCTCACATCCACGTAACTAGTTACGCTTAGAGCTTTGTCACTACCTCCATAGACTAGGAACATATCCTTTGTTCTCTTGAGATACCTTAGGATATTTTTCACGGCTATCCAGTGATCCATTCCTGGATTACTTTGGTATCAGCTCGCCAAACTAAGAGGCAATGCCACATCAGGTCGGGTACTTAGCATTGCATACATGATAGATCCTATGGCTGAGGCATAGGAGATGTAAGACATACTTTCTCTATTATCATATGTTGCCGGACATTGAGTCAAACTCAGTGTGCTAGATTTTGTTACAGGCACCAAACCCCTTTTGGCATGTTCCATTGAACCTCTTCAAAATCTTCTCAAGGTAATTACTTTGACTTAATGCAATCAGACAACTCGATCTATCTCTATAGATTTTGATGCCTAATATGTATGCAGCTTCACCTAAGTCCTTCATGGAAAATTGACTACTCAAATATGCTTTTACGCTTTCCATAAGTTCCACACTATTTCCCATAAGTAATATGTCATCTACATATACTACTAGAAAAACCACTGAGCTTCCACTCGCTTTCTCATAAACACAGAACTCTTGTTGATTTTAGACAAATCCAAAACTCTTGATGAAAAGATTGGTTCCAGCTCCAAGATGCTTGCTCCAGTCCATAAATGGATCGTTGAAGTTTGCATACTTTCCCATCATCCTTAGGGTCAATAAAACCTTCTAGTTGCATCATATACAATTCTTCATCAATGTGTCCATTGAGGAACGCGGTTTTGACATCCATATGCCATATTTCATAGTCGAAATGAGCAGCAATTGCTAGTAGAATCCAGACAGTTTTAAGCAGCACTATGATGACCCACAAGTATAGGGGGTGTATCGCTGTATTTTCGATAAGTAAGAGTGTCGAACCCAACGAGGAGCAGAAGGTGCTGGCTAGTGGTATGGATCAGGAATTCTCTGCAAATACTTAGCAAACGGATTTTTAGGGTTTTTTGATAATGCAAGTAAATAAAGTACGAGTAAATAAAAGACAATAAGAATAAATGCAGCAAGTGGCCCAATCCTTTATTCAGTAAAGGAAAAGTCGGTTATATTACTTAAGATGACCAAACGTTCTCGAGGACACATGGGAATATCGTCAAGTGTTTTCGCTTTATATAGTTGATTAATCTTCTTTAGTTTGCTAAGTGTTGTGTGGGTGAACCTGTGCTAATGTACCGACCTTCCTAGGACTAATACATACTTGTGATTATACCCCTTGCAAGCATCCGCAAGTACAAGAAAGTAATTAAGGTAGAAACCTAACCACAGCTTTAAACTCTAAGACCCTGACGTACCTTGTGCAATGGTTTCCTAACGGAGGTTCAGGTTTCTGTCACTCCGGCAACCTGTCGGGGGGATTATCCCCGGGTACCCCAAAGAAGCACTTAAGACGGATAAAAAAGGCAAAAGAATAAAGAAAAACTACAGCAGACGCAATCTGGGCCGGCTGAGAGGTTCTAGCCGGCCTGCCAAGGGCTCCCCGCCAACTCCTCCTTCCGCCTGGGCCTCCCTGACCCAGCCGACCCGCTCCACGCCACCTCCTCCTTCCGGCTGGGCCGCCCCAGCCGGCCCGCCTCGCCGGTGCCCCGCCTGGGCAGCCTCTCTGCTTGGCTCCCGCCCGGCCAGCTCGCCCCAGCCTGGTGGGCCGCCTCCCGCCCGGCTGGGCTGCCAGTTGCCCTGCCCGGTTGGGCCTCCACCTCGCATCCTCTGCTGGCTCACCCCTGCTGGGCCGGCTACCTCTCTCCCAGCTGGGCCACTAGCGGCAGGGGCCAATCCGGCCGCCACCAGCTCGCTGGGATCGACCGATCCCAGCTGGCTGGACCTCTCCAATCGATGATAGGAAGTTGTTGTTCCTATAATCGATCAAGTACCAGCGGGCACATAAGATGGAGCACGCAGACGTGCGGCAAGGACGAGGCACGTACGTGAAGATACCAGACAACGACTAGATCGACAAGACCCAAGACGCTGCTTACCCATGCAATAATAGACACTATGTATGACACCATATATACTTTATCAGATGACATAGACAATAGTACTAGTTATGCAACGGGTCCCACCTTTGTCCCTTGGGCCTCAGTATAAGGCACCAGGGAGGGAACTCCTTCTCAGATACACATTGACATGCATCCATGGATCACAGTGAGCTAGCTCTCTGCTAGCTAGCTCCTTCCCAGAGACACACACATAGACAGATAGTAGGTTGGTCTCGGTGCATTTAAGACAGTAGCTCGAGAATACAGCTCGAGCAGCATTTGTAGTTCGTATATCGCTCATAGTCAGATCGGCAGGAGTAGGAGTTTTAGCTCACCACGAGGGCTTCGAATCTGTGTACTTCCTGCGTCCAGCTACGCTTGCTTGTATCCAATCCCGCCTGCGGATGCCGTCGATAGATTCCCTGCTAGTCCCCACACCTCTATCTAACCTTTTTAGATATTGTCGTTCCCAATATAACGATAGTTGGCGCTCACCGTGGGGCTGGTATAGCTTTGGCCGGAGTTCCGTTCCGCACGGGACCACTCCGTCTTCGTCGGCACCGATGCCGTCTTGAGTTGTTCGGGGGCTCGCCGCCTCCACGCCGTCGTCTCCGACTCCGCTTCACCAAGTTTTTCGGGGGCTCGCGGCTGCCGTGCCGTCATCGCCTTCGCCTCGACAGGAGGCCCAGGGGCTCGTCGTCCTCGTCGCCTCCGCGTCGCTCGCGCCGCCGCGTTCGTCCTCGACCGGTTCGGCATGGCCGTGTCCGGGCTTGCCGCAGCCGCGCCTCTGCCTCCCGCGTCCGCGAGCGAGCCTCCCGCACGTCCGTGCACCACCGCGCCGGCAGCAGCCTCCCCGCGTGAGGCAAGCCCGCAGCGCTCGCGTGCATGTGCATAAGCAGGGCAGCAAGCAAGCGGCGACACCTCCCCGCGCTCGTGTACGTGCACGCAGCAAGGCGGCAAGCAGCGTAAGAGTACGATGGCCGACACGCGCCTCCTCCCGAGCCCGTCCGCGTCGTCGCCAACCTCGCCGCCGGCCTCGCCATCTCCGTGTCTGCACCAAGCTCTGCCCGCGCACCCGTGCGTGTGCCCACCTGCACGTCCTCGTCGCGTCGCGCCGCGCCGCGGCCCCTCCCGCTCGCCGTGCCTGCAGAGGCTGTGTTGCACCGCCCACCTGCGGCATCGCCGCATCCTCCCGCCGCCGCACGTCCTCGCGTCGTCGCCCTCGACAATCCGGCAGCTGCGCCTCCGCCCCTTCTCCCTGCCGACCGCGCGCGTACGCAGCGCCGCAGCCCGGAGGCCTCGCATCGCTCCATCCGCCCACGTGCATCGTCAGTCCGCCGTCCGCAAGCTCCTCCCTATCACCGCGCGCGCGCCCGTCCGTCGCCGCCGAAGCTGCTGCTCGCTCCGCCCTCCGCCACGCCGCGGCCGTGCGTCCCCGCTTCTGCCTTCCGCCGTTGCCACGCCCACCCGCGGTGGCCGCGCGCGCCCTTCCTGCCTCGCAGCGCCGCTGCTCCGCTCTGCTGCGCCTCGCGCCTGGCCGGCCGCACCGTTTCCGGCCGTGCGCGCGCACAGTTCCCAGGGAGGAGTCAGGAGAGAGAGAAGAGATAGAAAAAAGAAATGTCAAAGTGTTTGGTCTGGCTGGGAATGACGTGGGATGCTGCCGGTTGGGAAAGAAAAAAGGGAGTGAAAACGAAAGGAAAGAAAAAGGAGAGGGGGAAAGCACGAGTGCTGGGACCGGCTGAAGAAGGAGCGTGGGGATCCATCCGGTTGAGCAGGGACAAAAAATAGAGAGTTGGTCCAGTCGGTAGGAGAAAGAAGTAAAAAGAATAAGAGCAAAAAGGAAAAAAGTGAGAAAAAAAGAGAGAGATCCGGCTGGTGTATGGCCGGCTGAGAAAGAGAGAAAAATGGAAGATGAGAAGAAGTCTGGCTAGCTTAAGTCCGGTTTAGAAAAAGAAGAAAAAATTCGGTTGAGAGAAAAAGGCAAGAAAATCCGGCTACGTCAGTCCAGCTGACTCCGTTTGTTTGTCCGACTCGTCCGGTTTGGACCCGTTCCGGTTGAGTCGGGGCGACTCTGCGCGGCTTTGCCCTAGTTGGATGCCGGTTGGACCGGCTGGACCGGTTCCGGCTGGGCCAGGCTGGGTCAGCATGTCCTGGCGCGTTTGGCTGTCTGGCCGGCTAGGGACCGAATCCGGCTACGCCGCATTTGGTCGCCTGTCTGGCTGGAGCCAGGCTATCCGGCTGAAACGCCAGTTGGACCGCTTCAGTAGCCGCAACGCCTGTGGAATCGCGCCTTCGACCCTACTACACCGACAACTACAATGTGAGTGTTTTTCCGACCTCGAGCAACCCTCGAAGTCTCGTCAGATGTTGTTTTACTTCCTGCTTTCAGTTTTCCGGCGCCGGCAATCCCTACCCGGGGGCTCGCCGGTTGGCCCGTCCTGCTAAATCCGTAAACCGATTGAGTAGTGTGCGACGGTGTCGGAGGCCCACTCTTTGTCTCAGCTACAGATCGCAACTCGGCTGTCCGAATAGCAAGAGCAAAATCCCGAGCCATCCCACATAAAAAACCGCGAAGGGTGCGACAGATCGGACATTCCGACCTTGTGCCTAGTTGGTATTTTCCGGCTGCTCAGCCCCCAGTACCGTACGCAATGTACTGTCAGCTCCCCCTTCGGTTCCGGCTCCAGACCGCAACCCGGCTGGCCGGTAAGGACACAGCGTAAACAGCAGAGCACACGGGAAAGTGACTAAGTATTTAGAGAAGCACAAGCTAGTTTTTGAAAAATAAAACCGTTATCTGATTGATAGCATGTGTACTATATGTTGATATACTGACAATCAATTCTGTTTGTTTGTTTTGGCACGACTACACCGAGTCGGATTTCAAGGGCATTTGAAGATTCAAAGCACCTGTCTTCGCCAACTAATTCGAATCTCGGGGGCTACACCCCGCGGGTGCGCTCGCGCGCCCCCGCGGTAGTTGTGTTGCTTCCCGGGATGGAGGTGTCCATCTGGACGCCATTCAAGAATTTCATCTACAACAACAAACGACAAGTTTTGTGGAGCTCGTGCGAATTTCCCCCTCCGGGTGAAATCACCGCGCGCTCGGCGGCTAGTGTCGGGGGATTATCCCCGGGTACCCCAAAGAAGCACTCAAGACGGATAAAAAGGCAAAAACAGGCAAAAGAATAAAGAAAAACTACAACAGACGCAATCTGGGCTGGCTGAGAGGTTCTAGCCGGCCTGCCAAGGGCTCCTAGCCGACTCCTCCTTCCTGCTGGGCCTCCCCGCTCCAGCCGGCCTGCTCCATGCCACCTCCTTCTTCCGGCTAGGCCACCCCAGCCGGCCCGCCTCGCTAGTTCCCCGCCTGGGCAGCCTCTCTGCTTGGCTCCCGCCCGGCCAGCTCGCCCCAGCCTGGTGGGCCGCCTCCCGCCCAGCTGGGCTACCAGTTGCCCCGCCCGGTTGGGCCTCCACCTCGCGTCCTCTGCTGGCTCACCCCCTGGGGCCGGCTACCTCTCTCCCGGCTGGGCCACTAGCGGCAGGGGCCAATCTGGCCGCCACTAGCTCGCTGGGATCGACCGATCCCAGCCGGCTGTACCTCTCCAATCGTGATAGGAACCTCCTGTTCCTATAATTGATCAAGTACCAGCGGGCACAGAAGATGGAGCACGCAGACGTGCAGCAAGGACGGGGCACGTACGCGAAGCCACCAGACAATGACTAGACCGAAAAGACCCAAGACGCTGCTTACCCATGCAATAGCAGACACTATGTATGACACCATGTATACTTTATCAGATGACATAGGCAATAGTACTAGTTAGGCAGCGGGTCCCACCTTTATCCCTTGGGCCTCAATATAAGGCACCAGGGAGGGAACTCCTTCTCATATACACATTGACATGCATCCATCGATCACAGGGAGCTAGCTCTCTGCTAGCTAGCTCCTTCCCAGAGACACACACACATACACAGATAGTAGGTTGGTCTCAGTGCATTTAAGACAGTAGCTCGAGAATACAGCTCGAGGAGCACTTGTAGTTCGTATATCGCTCATAGTCGGATCGGCAGGAGTAGGAGTTTTACCTCACCACGAGGGCACCGAACCTGGGTACTTCTTGCGTCCAGCTACGCTTGCTTTTATCCAATCCCGCCTGCAGACGCTGTCGATAGCTTCCCTGCTAGTCCCCACACCTCTATCTAACCTTCTTAGGTACTGCCGTTCCCAATACAACGACACAACCCCTACGATTAGTAGCCAAATACACAATGCATTCCCCTAGGCCCATATAGGTTAATTGTCATGTAGTCGATGTTCACATGACACCACTAGAAGAAGTACACCACAACTTAAATATCAAACTATTGAATCTTTCTCAACACAATTCCATTACTAACAACATGACTTCTCCCATGTCCTCAAGAACAAAACAAACTACTCACAAGACATCATATGGATCAAGATCAGAGATGGAATAATGATGTATAACAATCTGAACATAAACAATAATTCAATGGTTCCACTCAATAGCATCAACTACAAAGAGTAATCAACACCGGGAAAGTTTCCCCTAAGAACTATGCAAGATTCAACCCAATTGTTACAGCGATATGGAGATGGTGATGATGGTGCTGATGGTGGTGATGATGATCCCGATGAAGTCCAGATTGATGGTGGTGTTGATGGCGATGATCTCCCTCCTCCGGGAAGGAATTCCCCTGGTAGAATTCTATCTGCCAGAGAGATCTTTCTCTCTCGATGTTTTCCATCCCTCAGAGGCGGTGGAATCTTTCTGTGGTTGCTCTTCGAGTCTTAGGGTTTCGGGAGGATAATATACGCCAGAGGGGAGAGCCAAGGGTGGACCAGACTTCGCTTGTCCCCAAGCGAAACTGACCTCAATAAACATGGCCTCAGGTTTATGGAGTGAAGAGTCGATAAAAGAATACGGACAAGAAGCATCAATTCATCAATACATAGATCATAATAGAAGACAACTCACTATTATATAACTTAACTTGCAATAAGTAAAGGAAACACAATAAAGATACATAAAGTGAATCATAATTGGTAATGGCAAACTTAGCTCTTAGTCGAAGAATAGTTGACAATTTGTTGGAGTTCACAAATAACTGATTTTCAATGATAGCTTTCAAAGTAGTAAACACCAAGATAAGAGCAATGTGCAAAATAAGGAACATAAGAAACATGATTGAATAAATCATCATATGAATGAATGAAACACAACAACTCAAAATACTTGCTGAGATAGAAAGGAATAGGTTTACTGACTCAACTAAAAAGTAAAAGAAAGGCCCTTCGCAGAGGGAAGCAGGGATTTCAAGTTTCATAAAGAGCTCCCAAAAATTATTATACTTATTAGCTTTCAGCTCTCATTGCCCCTATCATAGGCATCTTTAGGTGGTTAAGGTTAAAGTGATCAAATACGAGGATATGCTTGACAAGTTGTAAGTTGAAAATCTCATGTCCCTTGAATACGAGGGCCGCTCCTCATGCTACTCAAGTTTAGTCACCGGTAAGTTCTTGTCATAGTAAGCACATGTGTATCATGGAGAACCGCCAACGGGGTACCCCTTGCCCGATGATACGGAAGAATCCCCATATCAAAATGACAAGACAAGCAGACAACAAGCATCTCAGCAATCTTCTTATTTACCATGGGAATATGGTGCTTTTTTCTCTCTTTCCTCTTTTCTCATCTCTTTTTTTCTTTTCTTCTTTTTCTCAATCTCTATCTCTTTTTTTATAAGAAGAATGCTTCATAGATGCTCATTATGGTTACGCTGCAGTTTTCCACCATGACAACATGGATTAGACCGGAGGCCCAGGCGTTTCTCTAACACACATACATAACTCCATGGACTTACAAGCTCCCCTTTCATTTCACACCGACGACATCCATAGACAAAAGAACATGATATCAACTAGGTAGAAAGTACCAGTGCAATGTTGAAAGCGTTCCCCATGACAACATGGTTCTGCTAATTCACAACTCACAAAGCGCAAGCATATACGCAACATAGATGGGCACAATGGTTCAAGTTTATTAATTTCAAGAAAGTAAAGTGTGCCATCAAGTTCGTGAGAGCTTTAATCACTAATTTTCACATAACAAGTTTAATTTGGAAGGTAGATAAAAACATGAATTTACTTGGAAAATAGGTAGGTATGGTGGACACAAATGGCATAGGTTTTGGTTTAAGGATTGGATGCATGAGAAGAATTCCCTCTTAGTACAGGTTTTTGGCTAGCAAGGCTGGGTAGCAAGTATAAGAGTTGAAGGAAACAAACAAATATACAAGCGATAAAAACAAACATGCAATCTTCCTTGGAAGCACAAAAGATCTTAACCAGAGAATACTAAACTTATGAGAAAATCAAGAAAGAAAGATGATGAAATTATATTTCTTTAAGAGTACATCTATCTTTTTCATTAAATTCTCAAAGATAGTGTTGCTACTGACCGAGCCAGGTTTGCCAAAACCAACTAAATTTACTCAATGATCCCAAAGTGATACCAACACTAACAACAAGATCAATCATATAACCACAAATTGAAAACTAATATAAGATATGCAAAAGAGTAAATGATAGAACTTCTCATTAATATTCCATAACGGCAACTCACACCAAGGGATACATATCTAATGATAGAGGGGACACTTCCATAATGTAAACTATCCTACATGATAACTTCTCTATTCATGATATGACTCTACTAAAAAGGTAAAAAGATAGAAGATAGTGATGTGATACCGCGGCACTCCCCCAAGCTTAGAACAAACCAAGGGGATGCCAAACCTGATGACGAATTACTCCTTCGGTGGTGGTGGTATTCTCTCATCATCGTCCGACTTCCAGGGTAAGGGCTCCACATCAACAAAGGACATCGTGGTCTCCAGCATCCTGAAACTTACAATAACACTTATGCGTTTAAACCTAACCTCGTACTCACAGTTTTGATTTTGAACGTCGTAGAGCTGTGCTTGCAGTTCGTTGGTTGCTTGGCGGAGTGAGAGGACTTCATCCTTGAGCTTAGCAGTCTCCTTTTGGTGCTCGGCGATGAGTTCAGAACAAATCTTATGGATGATATCCACTTCGCATTCCACCATCTTCTTGTACCTAAAGACTTCTTGCTCTAGTAATTCCATCCTGTCCTCTAGACTTCCTTCACCTTTAGGGCCTTGAACCTCTTTTATCCATACCTCCCCATCTTCAAGCAACAACTCCCTAGGATGAATCTTCAACTCTCTCACGTAAGGGTTGATGATATCCGCTGAGGAATCTTCCTTGGCTGATCCAGAGGAAGACATTATGGCTCCAAATCTAGGACTCTACCTGTCAGAAATAGATCGAAACGAAAAGATGACGAGAACACGATATACGAACCTTGGGGGATCCGGGGGATTATATATTACGAAGTTTTAGAACAAAAGGAAGGTACTGGGAGAAAACGGGTCGGAGACGGAGTCCGAGGTGGCCACACCACCTGGTGGCGCGGCCAGGGGTGGGCCTGTGCCACAGGGTGGTGTGAGCCACCCTGGCTCTGTTTTCGTCCCTCTTTCGCTTCATAGCTTTCCTTGTTGGCTAAAAACTGCAAAAATATAATTGGACAGATCTTTTGCGGAACTTTTCTTACCATAACTGTTACCTATTTGAAAACGGACTCTGCAGGTCTCTGAATTTGGTTTTTAGTAGATTCTTCCGGAGTCACCACTTGAATAATATCAATATCTTCATATTCATACACATATTGCTTGAGTCATGAAACCTTTCACTTCCTTGTTACACCATTATCTCCACTAACCTGGAAATTTCTTTCACACAAAACTTCACACAATTATTATTAGCAACATTAGTATAAGTGAAATGATAAAACCTTTTGAGTCTAATTTCAACTGAAAACCATCGAAACATAAGCTACTATAGCAACTCCTTCCGAAAACCCAAAAAGATTCAAAAAGGAAATCGAATAAAGAAGCAAATGCAAGAGTGGCAAAATCTGTTAAAACAGACCAGCAGGAAAGATCAATTTTTTAGAAAATATTCTGTTGCACAAATCAAAAAGTGCAAAAGTAACGAAAGTTAAATAACAACCCGGGCCAGAAGCACAAACAATTACAGCTCAATTCGAGAGACAAAGATCTCTCACAAAATTTTATGGTGAAGCACAAAAATCTGTTTCGGGAAAGCAACTTCCCCAAATATTACTTCTCTCTCATTAGAGGTTGATATTGACACAAAAACCAAACAAAAGGATAAGGAGAGGTTATTAAAGAAGTAATAGCTTCCGAGACTCAAAGAAAAACAAAAACAAATCGAAAACACAAATAAATTGGGTTGTCTCCCAAAAAGCTCTTTCTTTATAGCCATTAAGATGGGCATGATAATTTTGATGAAGCTCACTTAGGAATATGAATTGAAGTGAAAGAGAGCATTAAGAAGAAAAAATACACACGTTTAAGTCTAACCCACTTCCTATGCAAGGGAATTTTGTAAACAAACAAGTTGTTGAAACCAGAGGCTACTACCATAGGAAGGCAAACAAAGTGCAA
This sequence comes from Avena sativa, assembly GCA_916181665.1. Classification (NCBI taxonomy): domain Eukaryota; kingdom Viridiplantae; phylum Streptophyta; class Magnoliopsida; order Poales; family Poaceae; genus Avena; species Avena sativa. The sequence goes on along the minus strand of OV702287.1, from coordinate 42,040,396 downwards.
CATAAAAACTTTCAGCATAAAACGAGGAAACTTGATATTATTGAGATGCATAAGAACAGTCTTCCCTCTCTCATAGTAACTTTTAGTATCATGCATAAACTTAACAATATAACTATCACAAGGACCATCGTAACAATGATCACTTATTCTAACAGAAAACATAGGAATACTAGTTCTTATAACACTACTTTGTGAAACAATATTAGAGGTATCCTTACAAAGGATAGTGTGTCCCTCTTCTACATATTGACAAAGTCTTTCACATTTGCTGTTATAGGTTCATCATCCATTTGTTTATTAGGTTCAATAGCTTTATTTATACTTTCACTAACCATACTAGCTATCATAGAATGCTCCTTTATCTTAACTGGGAAAGGCATTTTCTCAATGTAAGGTTCAGGTAAGGCATGATTAGCAGTATAAACTTAAGTATTTCTTGCAGGAACACACTTAGCAACATCTTTATATGGTTCATGATACTTATTCCACTTCTTTTTAGGCACTTCAATGTAGGAAGCAAAAGCCTTAAAATAAGTTGCAATAGCTTGAGAGTCTAGACCATAAGCATTTTTAATATTTTGAAAGTCATCAGTTCCCATAAAAGATTTAATGCATTCATAATCATAATTTATACCTGACTTTCTTCCTTTGTCATTCTCCCATGCTTCAGCATTATCTTGAATAAGGTCCAGAAGATCCCATTTAGCTTCTTCTTCCATGCGAGTGAATGATCCAGCACAAGAAGCATCCAATAAATCCTTATCATGAAGAGAAAGCCTTGCATAAAAGTTATTGATAATAATATTGTTGGGGAGCACATGAATGGAACATTTGAGCATTAGTAACTTCAATCTCCCCCAAGCTTGAGCTATACTCTCTCCATCAAGAGGCCAAAAGTTGTATATTTGATTCCGATCTTTATGAATCTCACTAGGAGGATAAAACTTTGAATAAAAGAGAGGCACTATTTCCTCCCATTCAAGAGCTTTACCATTCTTTAGCATCTTATACCATTCCTCAGCTTTTCCTTTTAGTGATAATGAGAATAACTTCTTCTTAACTTGATTTGTACTAATACCTGCACACTTGAACAACCCGCATAATTCGTGTATAAAGAGCAAATGATCACCGGGATGGACAGTTCCATCCCCAACATAGTAGTTATCCATAACACGATCAATAATTCTTGTAGGTATTTTAAAAGTGTTGGGTCCGCAGCATAGAAAACAAAAATTTTCCTACGGTGTGAACTACATGCCAAGATCTATCTACTAGGTACAAAGCAACGGGTGGACATACATCCAATGAGAACTTACCCTCGTAGACAACGAGATTTGTTAACGAGTAGGAACTCGTGGTTGATGTAGTCGTACACTTGCCGATCTCAAGATCGTGATGAAGTCCAGCAGGTCCGGCTCCAGCACGTCCATCAGATCCAGCTCCAGCACCACCAAGTCCAGCACCGCAAAGCAGCGGTGCATCCGTGATCGCACACACGTCCGGTACCCCGACAACCTCCGTCCCTCACTCCAGCAAAGCAGCGGAAGCAACAACTCCTTTCCAGATAAAGCCACTGGGAACATGTATCTCGCTAATCCGAGACCACGGGGAAATAATACTAGAGGGGGAGAGAGATCCTTCACAAGGAGGTGTGTGTGATAAGTAAGGAGGGGGTGGCCTTTTATAGGAGGAGGGGGGGTGCCCCTCCTTCATGGACGGTGCATGGAGGAGGTGACCCTTCACCTCCTCCATTCATGTGGTGGTAACTCCCTCCACATAAATTTGCCCCTTCACATTCTCTTTTAAAGTCTCCACTTTAAATGCATTAAATTTCTTCAAATTTAATGCTCTCTCATTTAATAAAAATCTTTTATTATTATTTTCATTCAGAATTTTGTTAATTACTTTAATTAACAAACATTCACATAAAACCCCCTGCAACATTTCAATATTACATGCAGAACCAATTTCAGCAATTTCACCCGAAACAGTTTCGGTGTCTATTGAAATAATTCCAGCGCTTTCTTAAATCTTTATCTGAAACATATTTGCTCCAAATGGTGTCGGTATCCCTTAAGTGTGTCACCCTACGGTTCGCGAATAATGCAGACATGATCGAGACCCCTCTCCGATCAATAATCAACAGCGGGACCTGGAGATCCATACTGACTCCTACACATTCAACGATGACTTATGTGATCGTGAGAACCTTTAACGCTAGTAACTAAATCCCTTTGTCCCGCGATATATTACATGTCCGAGATTCGATCATCGGTATCTCCATACCTAGTTTGATCTCGTTACCGACATGCACTCTTTTCTCGTTCCCGTGATATAACATTCTAGTGACCACATCACTTGCTTGCAAGCTATTCCAATGTGATATCACCGAGAGGGCCCAGAGTATATCTATCCGTCACCGGGATGGACAAATCCCACTCTTGATCCATGAGCCTCAACATAACACCTTTGTAGCACTGAACCCACCTTTATAGTCACCCTGTTACGGTGTGACGTTTGATGTTATCAAGATACTCTTCCGGTGTTAGCAATTAACATGATCTCATGGTCTAAGGATAAAGATTACTTCGTATGATATTATAGCAATATAAACATAATGACTTTGATCGTAATGCTATACTTCGGATGAATGTTCATCACATCATTCCACCAATGGTGTGACCTTGTTATTAACAACATCCAATGTCCATGATCAGGAAACCTTGATCATCTTGTTAAACAACAAGCTAGTCTATAATAGAGGCATAACTAGGAACCCTTTTTGTTTATTAAACACACATGTATTGATGTTTCCGATCAATACAATTCTAGCATGTAAAATAAACATTTATCATAAACATGGAATAAGATAATAACCACTTTATTATTGCCTCTCGGGCATATTCCCTTCAGTCTCCCACTTGCACTAGAGTCAATAATCTAGTTTGAAAAACTTTGCGTATTGAACACCTATGGCTTTCTGGTGTTGCCTATACGCTATTGCTAGTGGTTAACATAATCTCTGGATCTGACAGTTTCAGGTCCGTGTGTATTTGCATGTCTTTGCGTCTCTACGCATCACTCATTCTCAAATGAGATGGCATTGTATAGATTTGGTCCTTTGGTGAGACCTTTAGTTCGTTCGGCTCAAAATATGTTGATATTATTGTCATACAATATATCTTCATAGTATTATCCCACTTTGAACGACACCTAGTTTGATAACAAACTACTTAACACAAATGCCCTCCTAAGCTGCTACTATAGCAGTCATATACTTAGCCTTTTTGTTGTAGTATCCGTCACGATATCTCAACTTTGGAACTCATCCAAATCCATCATGGAACATCCTTTCCATTATATTGTGCCACCCATAGTCTAAATTGAGATAAGTTTAATTTGTATCTTGTGACAAAACTAGTATCAATGTAACACTTTACAATGAACTACCTTTAACTATTTATCACTTATACATGATATATTCTTAGTTCTTCCAAAGCTCATAAGAATATCTTTACTATTGTCCAATGATCATCTTATGAATCATTCTGGTATATGCTCATAACATTTAGAGCATAGGACATTCTGGATATATACATATCATGGTATAGTCGATCAAAATCTTCATGTGATTTTACTCACCAAGTGTTGAAACACTTGAATTTTGATACAATCCTTTCCATGCAGCAAGAACCTTTCTTGTTGTTTCCATATTGAAACCTTTCAATATCTCATATATGTATGTCTGGCACAACCATATTAGCGCCTTAATCTATCCATATAGATATTGATGCCTAATATTCCAGGTTTGCCCAAGTCTTTCATCAAAATCTTATTTTAATGAAATTCTTAACTTGTGTCAATACAAGATACATCATTTCCAATCAACAATATGTCCTCTACATAATGTATTAGAAATATGTCTCAACGCTCCCACTTAATTTCTTGCAAATGCAAGCATCTTCATCATCTCCGATGAATTTAAACTCTTTTAACAGTTTCATCATGGTGAAGATTCCAACTCCGCTATGCTTACTTCAACTATTGAAGTTTACATGCCCTTTTAGCACCCTTTGAATTAACAAAACCCTTCGGACCATGTCATGTACATGTACTAGGTTACCGTTCTATTAGAAGAACCTTGTTTTGTTTATTCAACTACCATATACCAAATTATATGTAGTGGTTGCTACATTAATCCGTCAAGACTATATATCGCTATGAAAGATCAAATCTTGTCATAGTCAACTCCTTGAACATTATCGTAAACTTCTTTCTGACATGTCGACTATTTCATAGACGTTAAACATCCATGTCTTATTTCTTTATAGATCCAAACACGACCGATAGGCTTCACGCCTTTCCGGAGGGTCTTCCAAGTTCAGAAACTTGTTTTCTCGTGTATGGATACTATCACGGATTCTATGACTTCTAGTCATTTTATGGAGTCAGGGCCCATCATAGCTTCTTTGCATGTAGTCGGTTCATCATTGTCAAAACAATAACGACTTGCTTATCAAATCTTACTATTTGATTCTTACCGACCCACACGGTTCTATAGGAACTCTAATCTCCGAGATCACACCTTTTGTAATCACGAGAGCCATGAGCATTGTGGCCGCCACCGGGACACTTTCCGGTGCTGCGCTACTTAGCACATATAGCTAAGGTTCAACAACCTTATCACAGTTCTATTGTCCTCCCACTTAACTTTTCACGAAAAATTCCTTCTCAAGAAACTTGACGTTCCAAGTAACAAGCTCTTTTATCCTCGGTGTTATGGAGAAATTCCCAACAAATTCTTTGGGATAACCTACAAAGACGTGCTTATCCGACTTTGGTTGTAAACATTTACTTATGCATAGCATACCAAAATTTAAGAAAAGACAATTCGGGTTTTATCCCAAACCATAACTCATATGGTGTCATTTCAATGGATCACGATGGTGCTCTTTTCAGTGTAAAAGCGGTAGTCTCTAAAGCTTCAATCCTTAAAACATAATGACAGTTTTATAAATGACACCCTTGATCTTACCATGTCAAACATGGTTTGATTTTATCTCTCGAATATGCCATACTCCTATGGTTTATCGGGAAACACAAATCATGGAACAATTCCTCAAGTCTTAGGTGTTTTTGCTAAACATGTAACTCAAATATCTTCCTTTATGATCAAATCATAAACTCTTTATTTTCTTGTTACAATGATTTTTCACTTCATCTTGAAAGTCTTTGAACAATTTTCAAATGTTTCATACTTCTTCCTTATTAAGTAAATATACAGATATATTCACTCAAATTTTTAGAGAAAGCATATGAAGCAAAAAGATCCATCGCATATGGCTACACATAATGGACTATGCACATCAGCATGCACAATTTCTAATAAGCTAGTCATCCGTTCCTCTCTGGCCTATGGACGGAGTTTCAATTATCTCGAGGAAAGTCTCACATGCGTCAATTGATCAAAATCAAAGACTCCAAAAATCCATCAACATGGAGTTTCTTCATGTTTTCTTTCAAATATAATTTAAACAGCGATGTCACTTCATAAGTGATCTTTCAATCATTTGTCTTGCGACATTTTAGCAATAGTGTTTATGGATGTGATTTCTCCAACTAGACTTGTAAAAGTTCATCCATCCTTTATGGAATACGGTAATTATTTGAACAACCATTGTTCTCATGATACCGGAACAAAATAACAATTATTTAAACAAATCTTGAAATCTTGGTTTGATGACAACGAAAAACACAATAACACTTTATTTGTTTTCAATGAACATCATCACTCATTCTCTTGCTGGTTACTTAGGCCATTGTAGTTCATGAATTGCGTTGTCCTGTATGACACTTCATACCAACCAATTCGGTATCCAATACCTAAGAACCACATTGTTTAACAAGCAAGGAATATAGCCATAACATGTATATCTTCTATATACCTAAGTTGGACATCTCCAACCTTTTATTTTCTGCCAAATATTTTATAGATTCTCTTTCAGCAATTCCTTTTCTTTTAAAAGAATATATCAACATCAATAGTGGTGTCATCAACATGACACATGGTACAAAGCGTATATAGTCAAATACTAATACCTTTGGACTTGCACTTTGAAGTGGATCACCATCATCAAATGTTTGGTGTTCTTTCAAAAATCCATTCTTTAGTAATCTATTAGTGTAGTAAAAAATTTACTTACATCTTCTATTCATCCTTATCATGACAACTTTCATGATCAAGCTACTATAGCTTATAAGGAAGAATCACGAGTATAATATCAGTTCCCAAAACCTTTTTGGTAGATTCGGATGCCTAACATCTCCATCCTTCACAAATTCTCATACAATATGAGAACATGTATTTTGCTAAATTATACTCTATCATAATGCAACCAAACACATTGTTTCAGATATCACAATATCTTTCACACATGATGGTTTCTGAAACAATTTCCAGCTCCAATATAATCTTGATATTAAAACAACTTTTTGAATATCAATAATCATGGAGGCAAACATGATACTTTAGATACTAACATTGGAATTCTTACTCTTGATTTAATACTACTTATTAAACTTCATGGAGTAAATAGAGTTTGCTGAAAGTTTGCAATAGGACTTATAAACTTTAAATTGACATTCAAAACAATACGATACCAGTTCATAAAGTAAATATCCAGAATTCTGTAGTTCTATTATCTCAAATAAAAACTAAGCATAAGGTAGTGAACAGATGCGAATGACTACAACAAATTATGCAAATTCACTTCAATTTAGTTTATGACAAATTGAGTTCGACTAATCCAAATTAGAAATGAACTCCCACTCAAAAATGACATCCCTCGTGCCTTTTTGGTGATTACATGAACCAAATCCACTACACCAAGTCCGATCATCATGTGAGTCGGTGTAGCTTCAAAGGCGAGCATCAATATGGTCATCACATCAACTATATGACTCATGCTTAACCTTTCGGTCCGTGTTCCAAGGCCATGTCTGTACATGCTAGGCTCGCCAAGTAAGAACCTTAATATTCGCGTGTGTAAAACTGTCTTACACCCATTGCATGAAAGCGTAGAGTTGAGAACACCCGATCATCACGTGATGTCTCGAAACACGATCCATAGAACGGTGCAAACTTAAGGAAGAACACATTTTATGTTGATATTTAAATGAGGGATCATCTTACAATGCTACAGAAAGCGCCAAACTAGCAGTATAAGATGCTAACATCTAATGTGTAAAGTGAGATGATATGGTCCATGCATTTGATCTCTATCACTTGCATTGTGGTATGATCTCTATCATTCCTTTGTGTGTAAGGGCAAGGTCTATGGAACTTACACGTTGAGTGTGTTGTAAGAGTATCTATCATACATCTACTTACAACAATACCATATCAAGACACTAGCCCAGCAACGATCTAAACTAGACGCGTCTAATTTATCAATTGCAAGTTTTACGTGGCTTAGGGCTTTCGGAGATAGAACCGTTCTTACCTACGAACATGAACCACAACGAGGATAACTAAGTTATTAGCAACTCGTTGTAAATCAGATATTGACTATAGTAGGAGAGACAGACACCCGCCAGCCACTTATGCAAAACAAGTTGCATGTCAGTCGTGGAACCGGTCTCATGTACGATGACATGTAAGGTTGGTCCGGGCCGCTTCATCCCACTATGCCACCAATATCCAAAATACATAGAAGATGCAATAACATGATCATCATCGCCCACATATAAACATATGTGTACTACCCGTGCAAAGCACCTACGCATAGATCAGGCTCTGATACCATTGTTGGGTCCGCAGCATAGAAAACAAAAAATTTCATACGGTATGAACTACATTCCAAGATCTATCTACTAGGTACAAAGCAACTGTTGGACATACATCCAACGAGAACTTACCCTCGTAGACAACGAGCTTTGTTAACGAGTAGGAACTCGTGGTTGATGTAGTCGTACACTTGCCGATCTCTAGATCGTGATGAAGTCCAGCAGGTCTGGCTCCAGCACGTCCATCAGATCCAGCTCCAGCACCACCAAGTCCAGCACCGAAAGCATAGGTGCATCCGTGATCGCACACACGTCTGGTACCCCGACAACCTCCGTCCCTCGCTCCAGCAAAGCAGCGGAAGCAGCAACTCCTTTCCAGATAAAGCCACCGGGAACATGTATCTCGCTAATCCGAGACCATGGGGAAATAATACTAGAGGGGGAGAGAGATCCTTCACAAGGAGGTGTGTGTGAGAAGTGAGGAGGGGGTGGCCTTTTATAGTAGGAGGGGGGTGCCCCTCCTTCACGGCCGGCGCATGGAGGAGGTGACCCTTCACCTCCTCCATTCATGTGGTGGTAACTCCCTCCACATAAATTTGCCCCTTCACATTCTCTTTTAAATTCTCCACTTTAAATGCATTAAATTTCTTCAAATTTAATGCTCTCTCATTTAATAAAACTCTTTTATTATTTTTTATTCAGAATTTTGTTAATTACTTTAATTAACAAACATTCACATAAAACCCCTGCAATATTTCAATATTACATGCAGAACCAATTTTAGCAATTTCACCCGAAACAGTTTTGGTGTCTATTGAAATAATTCCAACGCTTTCTTAAATCTTTATCTGAAACATATTTGCTCCAAATGGTGTCGGTATCCCTTAAGTGTGTCACCCTATGGTTCGCGAATAATGCAGACATGATCGAGACCCCTCTCTGATCAATAATCAGCAGTGGGACCTGGAGATCCATACTGACTCCTACACATTCAACGATGACTTCTGTGATCGTGAGAACCTTTAATGCTAGTAACTAAATCCCTTTGTCCCGTGATATATTACATGTCCGAGATTCGATCATCGGTATCTCCATACCTAGTTTGATCTCGTTACCGACATGCACTCTTTTCTCGTTAACGTGATATAACATTCTAGTGATCGCATCACTTGCTTGCAAGCTATTTCAATGTGATATCACCGAGAGGGCCTAGATTATATCTATCCGTCATCGGGATGGACAAATCCCACTCTTGATCCATGAGACTCAACATAACACCTTCGTAGCACTGAACCCACCTTTATAGTCACCACGTTACGGTGTGACGTTTGATGTTATCAAGATACTCTTCTGGTGTTAACAATTAACATGATCTCATGGTCTAAGGATAAAGATTACTTCATATGATATTATAGCAATATAAACATAATGACTTTGATCGTAATGCTATACTTCGGATGAATGTTCATCACATCATTCCACCAATGGTGTGACCTTGTTATTAACAACATCCAATGTCCATGATCAGGAAACCTTGATCATCTTGTTAAACAACAAGCTAGTCTATAAGAGACGCATAACTAGGAACCCTTTTTGTTTATTAAACACACATGTATTGATGTTTCCGATCAATACAATTCTAGCATGTAAAATAAACATTTATCATAAACATGGAATAAGATAATAACCACTTTATTATTGCCTCTCGGGCATATTCCCTTCAAAAAGTATCATTCTCAGCAGGGTGGTGGTTCATCTACTACCTTAGCAGTGGTAGTAGCATTACGAAATAAGAAACTCAGCGAATTATCCATATTGAAAATAAAGCAACTAACAGAAATAAACAATACTCACAGTAGAAGTTTCCTTTACTAGTTCCACTCTCCAATAGCGCTTCACTCCCCGGCAACGACGCCAGAAAATAGTCTTGATGACCCACAAGTATAGGGGGTGTATCCCAGTATTTGTGATAAGTAAGAGTGTCGAACCCAACAAGGAGCAGAAGGTGTTGGCTAGTGGTATGGATCAGGAATTCTCTGCAAATGCTTAGCAAACGGATTTTAGGGGTTTTTGATAATGCAAGTTACTAAAGTATGAGTAAATAAAAGACAATAAGAATAAATGTAGCAAGTGGCCCAATCCTTTATTCAGCAAAGGACAAGCCGGTTGTATTAATTAAGATGACCAAACATTCTCGAGGACACATGGGAATATCGTCAAGTGCTTTCGCTTCATATAGTTGATTAATCTTCTTTAGTGTGCTAAGTGTTGTGTGGGTGAACCTGTGCTAATGTACCAACCTTCCTAGGACTAATACATACTTGTGATTATACCCCTTGCAAGCATCCGCAAGTACAAGAAAGCAATTAAGGTAGAAACCTAACAACATCTTTAAACTCTAAGACCCTGACGCCCCTTGTGCAATGGTTTCCTAACGGGGGTTCAGGTTTCTGTCACTCCGGCAACCCCTACGATTAGTAGCCAAATACACAATGCATTCCCCTAGGCCCATATAGATGAAGTGTCATGTAGTCGACGTTCACATGACACCACTAGAAGAAGTACAACACAACTTAAATATCAAACTATTGAATCTTTCTCAACACAATTCCAATACTAACAACATGAGTTCTCCCATGTCCTCAAGAACAAAACGAACTACTCACAAGACATCATATGGATCAAGATCAAAGATGGAATAATGATGTATAACAATCTGAACATAAACAATAATTCAATGGTTCCACTCAATAGCATCAACTACAAAGAGTAATCAACACCGGGAAAGTTTCCCCTAAGAACTATGCAAGATTCAACCCAATTTTTACAGCAATTTGGAGATGGTGATGATGGTGGTGATGATGGTGATGATGATCCCGATGAAGTCCAGCTTGATGGTCGTGTTGATGGCGACGATCTCCCCTCTATGGGAAGGAATTCTCCTGGCAGAATTCTGTCTGCCGGAGAGATCCTTCTCTCTTGGTGTTTTCCGCACCGTAGAGGCGGCGGAATCTTTCTGTGGTCGCTCCCCGAGTCTTAGGGTTTCGAGAGGATAATATACACCAGAGGGGAGAGCCAGGGGTGGACCAGGACGGCCACACCACCTGGTGGTGCGGCCTAGGCTGGCCCGCGCCAGGGGGTGGTGTGGGCCCCTTGTGGCCCATCTCAGCCTCCCCTTCTGGCTTCCTTCGTCTTCTGGAAAAATAGGATTTTCCATGTATTTTCCCAGATTTTCTGATCTTCGTGAATTTTGCCTCCAAACTGCACCTTTTCCATCAGAATCCTGACTACAGCGGTCCATGCTCCAAAAGTCATCAACCATGCAAAAACAGATGAAATAACATAAGTATCATCCCTTAATATGAAATATATCAATGAATAACAGTGAATTATGATATAGAATAGTGATGCAAAATGGACGTATCACACTACGGGAGAGAAGGACTCATCATAGTCAACTCCTTGAATTTGTCGAAACCCCTTTGCGACAAGTCGAGCTTTGTGAATGGTCACACTACCATTCACATCTGTCTTTTTCTTAAAGATCCATTTATTTTCCACGGCCTTCCGGAAGATCCACCAAGGTCCAAACTTGGGTTTCATACGTGGATCCTATTTAGGATTTCATGGCTTCTAGGCATTTCTCGGAATCAACACTTTCCAAAGCTTCTTTGTAGTTTGCAGGTTCTTCTTGCTCATTCAAAATGATAGTCATCACAATACTACTGTACCAATCAGGAGTGGTACATATTCTTGTAGAGTTGTGAACTGCATGAGTTTTGATGTGGTTGTTTTGATCATTATAATTTCGATTCTTCTTCCATGTTGGAGGGCGGTTTCGGAACAGCTTCTGTTGCGCTACTCGGTATTTGGAGAGAAGGATCAACAACCTCATCTAGCTCAATTTTCCTTCCACTAACTCTTTTAGCAAGAAACTCTTTCTCAAGAAAGGTGTCATTCTTCGTGACAAACATTTTTGCCTTCGCCCTGGTTGTATAAGATATACCCAACAATTTCCCTTGGGTATCCTACAAAGATACATTTCCCTCCTTGGGTTCGAGTTTGTCAGGCTGTAGTTTCTTGACGTAAGCCTCACACCCCCAAACTTTCAGAAATGACAACATTGGCTACTTGCCATTCCATATCTCATATGGGGTTGTCTCCACGGATTTGGACAGTGCCCTGTTTAAAATAAAAGCGCTGGTTTCTAGCGTATATCCCCAAAACAATACAGACAAATCAGTCAAAGACCATCATGGACCGCACACTATCTAATAGAGTATGGTTATGCCGTTCTGACACACCGTTACGCTGAGGTGTCCCGGTTGGCGTAAGTTGTGGTATGATACCACAGTACTTCAAGTGCATGCCAAACTCATAACTCAAATACTCGCCTCCACGATCGAATCGTAGATGCTTGATTTTCTTGTTAAGTTTATTCTCTACTTTCTTCTAAAATTCCTTGAACTTTTCAAAGGTTTCATATTTGTGCTTCATTAAGTAGATATATCCATATCTACTCACATCTTCATTAAAGGTAACAAAATAACAATAACCATTGCGTGTTGAGATGCTCATTGGTCCACATACATCTGTATGTATGATTCCAAGTAAGTCCGCATCCCTCTCCATTGTGCCGAAGAAGGGTGTCCTAGTCATCTTGCCCATGAGGCAAGGATCTAATGTATCAAGGGATTCAAGATCCAATGATTCCAGAAGTCCCTCAGAATGAAGCTTCTTCATGCGCTCTACGGCAATGTGACCAAGACGACAATGACACATATACATGGAATTATCATCATTATGCTTACAATGTTTAGCATCAATATTATGGATGTGAGTATTGCAATGAAGATCCAGTAAGAATAAACCATTACACATAGGCGCATGAACATAGAAAACATGATTCATATAAATAGAACAACCATTTGTTCTAGATTTAAACGAATAATGACCTTGCAACAAGCAAGATCCACTCACAATATTCATACTTAACGCGGGTACATAGTAGCATTTATTCAAAACCAAAATCAATCCTGACAACATACATAGAGGTAGCATGCCGACGGCCACCACATCGACCTTCATGCCATTGCTGATGCACATCGTCCCTCATCCTTCCCCAGGCACCTCTTACTCCGTAGCTCCTGCTGAGAAGTATATATGTGAGCAACAGAACTGGTATCAAATACCCAGGTGTTACTCCTGGCGCTAGTAAGGAATACATCTATAACATGTATATCAAATATACCTTTGTCTTTGGCGGTTATCTTGTTGGCTTTCTTGTCCTCAAAGTACTTGGGGCAGTTGCGCTTCCAGTGCCCATCCCCTTTGCAGTAGTAGCACGTGACGCCGACCTTAGGACCGGGCTTGACAGTCTTAGAAGTATTGGCAACAAACTTTACATCCTTCTTAGGCTTCTTACCCTTTCCCTTTTGGTATGACTTCTTAAAGTTGGTGGTCTTATTGACCATCAACACCATGTGCTCTTTATTGATCTCAATCTCACCAGTTTTGAGCATGGCGGACACTTCAGCAAGGGTCTTAGTCATACCTTGCATGTTGTAGTTGATCACAAAGATCTTGTAGCTAGGGGCAGCGAGTGCGGCACCCTATCAAACCTAGGCCAACCCATTGGCTTGGGCCTTGGTCCTTTCTCGTCTGTGACCTCAGAGGTCCTTAGTTCAACTCCCACAGACGACGCCAATTGGCGAGGGGTTAACTCATCAATGCTCATTGTAGATGGACTTAGGTTCGAGGAAGTGGGGAGCACTAGAGGCATCGACCGGCTAGCAAACAAGCACACAAGTGACACGAGGTTTACCTAGGTTCAGGCCTTGTAGAGGACCCTACTCCTGCTTGTCTGCTCTTGGAATTATCGAGGAGTAGAAAGTTACAGGGGTGCACAGATGCAATCTGGCGATGGTGTGGAAAACTAGGGTTGCGGATATCCTCCTCGCTGCCCCCTCCTAGCATTTATATAGATAGGCTAGGTCTCGGGATAGCAGGCCAAGTCGGTTACATATTAGGGTTTTCCCTTTAAACTTCTATCTTGTATTCCGCTGTGTTCTGCAAGAGAGTCGAAGTCTCCCTAGTCACCCGAATATCGACTGGGCCTTAGCAACATCGTGGGCTTCTTCTGGGTTGGACCGCATATGTTGATCATGAATATCTGTAGGGTATGCCCACATCACCAGGGCATTCAAGCGCTTAACATAGCTAGCCATTTTGACTACATGCTCACTAATACTATTGTGCTCTTCCATCTTGGCAGAGAAGAAGAGCTCGGAAGCATCATACCTCTTTACCCGAGCCTATGCAGCAAAGACAGCCTTGAGATCTTCAATAATCTCAAAATCATTCATCTTCTCAAAACGCATTTGAAGCTCTAGCTCCATGGCATAGAGCATTCCACTCTGGATGAGGGAGAAATCATCCACCTTGGACTGCCAGACATTCTTTTCATCCCGAGGGATGGAATTTGAAGGCTTAGCTAGAAGCTCAGCCTCGATGACATAAGTCAACTTGTAGGGGACTAGGAGGATCCTCAGATTGCAGAACCATGTGGCGAAGTTGGTTCCATTAGTTTTCAGCTTGTCCTTCTCTAGGAACGTGCTAAGATTGAAGGTGGGTGGGAGAGAAATCTAAAATGGATTTGCAAAGTGTTTAGACCATGTTCACAATAATGAGTTCAAGTTTTAATTTATGCTGCTAAACTAAAACAAACGGAACTACCACTCAAACGAACATCCCACTATTCGTTTGGTGATCACATGATCCCAATCCGCCAGTCCACCCCCGATCATCACGTCCAGAAGAGCAGGTTCAAAGGTATAGATTTCAATGTCAATCACATGTCATGTGATTCATGCTCGACCTTTCGGTCTCTATTATTCCGAGGCCATGTCTACACATGCTAGGCTTGCCAATTCTAACTTGTGTGTATTCGCAGTGCAACATGGCTTACACCCACCGTATGCAAACACAGATATGTCTGACACCCAATCGTCACGGTCTTTCTCATAACAGAGAACTTTCTTGGTGGTGCACACACTATAACTAAAATTATGTGACGGATTATCCTATTATGCTACCGTCGTATATTCTAACATACTAGAATAATAAGATGCAAAAAGGAATACCTCAAAAGTATGGTGCCATGACATGGTTGCAACATCTTGATCGCCATCGAGAGCTCGAATGAAATGTTTCACAAACTTGTCATTGCCATGTCACAACACACGCCCCTTTGAAAAATAAAGATAGATGCCTCTACTTTATCTAAGCGGCTTTAGGGCTCTCGCGGTAGAACCCCTTCCCACCTACGAACGAAGAGCCACAACATGGATTCAATGATTGCCGTTTTTCTTCCTTTTTTGGGCCCTCCAATGTTGATGCCATATCAACTACTACAGAGAGACAGACACCCTCTAAAACCACTTACTTGTGGACCAGTCTCGCGAATCACCACGTAGTTTTGGTTCGGGGCCGCTTCATCAAACAATGCCGCGATATGAACAAAAACATAAAAGAGGGTAGCAACTAGAAAATCAATTCCCACATATTGCTATGTGTTCTATCCGTTTGACATGCCTACCCATAGACCCCCTCTGATACCACTATAGGGTTCCGGAGCAGAAAAATCTAACTACACGAACACTAATACCAGGATCTATACTATGTAGACATAATTAATGGAAAAGGAAGACGGTATTCATAACCTTGACAACCGAGGAACACCTTGCGTAGGAAGGCATATGTTGGTGAAGACGAGCAACTCCAAGCACCCCAAGTATGGTCCCTCCAAAGTACTACACACGTTTGGTGTAGGCGACATATCCCGGGCAAGCCGAGTAGCCGAAGAGGAAGATGGTGGACCGAAGATCACATGATGGTAGTGTGAAAGTGGAGAATTCAAAACCCTCAATGTTCTCTCCAATATTACGGAGAAATCCTCAAAGTAAATGAGAGAGAGAAGAGAGAATGGGATGGTTTCCAAGGGGAGGGGTGACCCATATATATAGTGGGAGGGGAGGGGCACCACCCAAGGGGCACACAGTGTGGGACTATTCCCATAGCCGCCAGCCACCAAGGGGGAGCCGCCGGCCCGGTGGGCCCCACGTGGGCATCCCACTAGGGCTAGGCCGGCTAGCCCTCCTCCCTTAGGCGCCTTGCCCTCTTGGGCCTCCCCTCTGAGTGAGGCCCATTAACAATGGGCTTCCTATAATAAATAAAATAAAATATATATTTTAATATTAATTCCACCAATTAATATAAAATACACATATTATTATATTCCTTTACACCGGAACTCCTTCTGGACCCCCCGATCAACATTGTGTATTACCCGGAACTATTCCGGTTTCTCTGTCTCTATTTCTCCTACGGTGCCGTATCTGTCCCTATGCGTCCCCACCCTTAAGCGTGACATCCTTCGGTTCCGAAACACTCTGGACATGATTGAGACCTCTCTCATATCAATAATCATCATCGAGACCTGGATGCCCATGATGACCCCTGTGCATTTCATGAATCTTATCGCTTGAATCGTGTTAATGTTGTTTCCCATTCCTTTTTCCACTTGATACCTAGTTCACCCAAGATTTGATCTTCGGTATCTCCATACATTCATTCGATCTCATTACCAATGAACTTGTTTACTCGTTCCCATGCCATTGCATTCTGTGACCCAATCACACACTTGCAAGCTTCATTAATGCAACGTCACCGAGATGGCCACATGTATCTATCTGTTACATGGATTGGCAAATCCTAGTCTTGATATGTACTCTTCTATGCGCCCCTTTGGGAAACCTGATATGTACCATCTAAGATCCCTCCAGAATAGTGATTTGCATTATCTCACAGTCTAATGATCAGGTTGCGAGGTTTCCTTTGTTTATCATTAATGGTGAACTTTGTAACTAGATCTCATTATGATACAACAGTTGGATGTTTGTCTATCACATCATTCAACAATGACATGACCACATTGTCAATTAGCATAAATGCCCATGATCTCGAAACCCTAGATCATCCTCATGACCAATGAGCTAGTTCACTAGAGGTAACTAGAGACACGATTTGTTTACATACCACACGTGTATTAACATTTCGTTTTAACACAATTATAGCACAGTATGAAACATATTATGAACATACAAGAGATATATCAAATAAAACACTTTAATATTTTCCTCTAGGGCATATATCCTTCAGTATCCCACTTGCACTAGAGTACAAATTAATCTAGTTTACAATAGGAAAGAACCTAACACTAATGGCATCCGGTATTGCTCATTAATGCATGTAAAATGCATACATGAACTTTGTAGTTTGTTAACATGTTTTCCCACATATTTGCATCATATATAATGTTATATCCCTGTTTTATATTGATTTTTGGGGATTTACCAATGATCCCCTTTATTTTGGTTATAACCCTGTAGGGCAGAAAAACCCTGTTTTCAATGTTTTTTATGTTTCAGGACCTATACGAAGTCAAATGGACCTACACTTTTGGGAATGCCAATATTTATCCACGAGAAGTAGCTGGAACACTAGAATCTCACCATGAGGGCCGAAAGAGCCTAGGTGGTGTGCCTAGGCCTGGTGGGCGCGCCACCTATGCTCTTTTCCTCCTCGACCGTCTGATCGCCTTGGTTCTTTCGCCCATGGAGTTCTCTTTACCTAAAAACCCCTATAAAAGGATCCCTCAGGGAGTCCTCAACATAGGAGGCAGAGATAGAAAACACCAAGAATAGAGAGTCTATTGTCGCCGTCGAAGGAATATTGGAGGGGGAACCGCTGCCGGAATCACCTCCGACCACGTCTCGTCCTTCACTAATGCCTCCTCATCACTCTCCATGATGAGAGGGGAGTAGTACACCCCCTAGAATTTGGTTTATGATGGTAACTTGATCTAATGTCTCTATGTATGATCATTGTTGAAGTCCATATGATGTGGCTTGCATGAGTATGGATCTATCTATGTAGTTCCTATGGTGGATATTGTGTTATGAGATAGTACTTGTTATTCATTTACCGTTGTGTTGGGGCTTGTATGGTTTGTCATACTTTGGTAATATTCTATGGTGCATGTAATGGTTTAGATCTATACATAATGCCTTGTTTATCCATATCATGAGGTGATTGACACCACCAAGTGGGGAGTAGATGAGAAAGATGTGATAATACTAACAACATATCATAACATATAAATCATTGCACTAGTGTTTAGAATGTTTTCCATTAGAAGTATGATGTATGTAGGTAATGGGTGGCCGAGTGACAATGGCATATGTATTGAGTGACAGCAATGCAGCCCAACATCCTTTATCTAGGGGTAAAAAGGGAGAAGTATGATGTGTGGCATGACACAAACCAAATGCTAGCCTTATTGCAAGGGTGACCTAGCAACACAAAGGAGTACTGTTGGGGATATACTTTCTGGGTATCCTCACTGACCAGGGTGGCCCACTTCAGGTTAGAGCTTTGCTTCACGGGTGGCCTAGTCAGGGAGAAGAGACGGAGTCCCATCCGGCTACGGGAAGGCCCAGAAGACTTACCGACATAGGCCCGTAGTTTTACTTGTAGTCCAAGATGTACTATATAACCGACTCTTAGTCGTAGCCGAATAGATCTTTCCTGTAAACCCTAGGCCAGATATCTATATAAGCCGTCCTAGGGAAAGCCTTTAGGGCACCCTCACAATAGTCTACAACCTCAACTCGCACAGGCGAAACCCTTGTAACCCATATTCCGGCTCTGCCGTATTACTGGATTGCTAGCAGGAGTAAGATCCGTCCAAAGCCGGCGGATTTGAACCTGGGTAAACTTGTGTGCTCACTGTCTCGGAACACCGTACATCTCACACCCCTCTCTTCCACATGCCTCGAGGACCCCCTCATGGCGTACTTGTCATCAATCCGACGATAGTTGGCGCCCACCGTGGGGCAGGTGAGCTTCGGATCTGCGTTCCGAGCGGAATCTACAAGAATCGGAATCGGCGAGACTATCACCGTCAGTCACATCCTCTATGCCAACGGTGTCCCTCTCATCGTTCTCGATGAGACCTAGATTCCGGCTAGGGAGTCCGTGACTGCCAATACCATTATGTATTTCGGCAAGATCAATGTGTACATCGGATTTGCTGAACCTGTCCCACCCACCCCTGCGGTGATGATAGAGGCAGAAGAAATTTCTGGGTCCCCTTTGTCCGTGGAGGCGACAGAGTTCCGGATCTCAGAAAACCCTAATCCCACCCATCCCACACCCATTGCGGAGATAGTGGAGAAATCCGAGCTTGAAGCAGATCTTGCAGTTCAAGTCGAATCTGGAGTGGTCTCCCTAGCGAGGCTGAATCCCAGATCAATCCATCCGCTGAGATCGAAATCCAAGAGGATCACAACAACAACCTTGGTTCTGGCTCTGCCAATGCCGGAATAGATCAACCATTCCTGAGTCACACGTTGAGGCGCATGATGATGCAAGACGCAAGCGTGGATGAGGTTCTCAAAACCATCAAGATCTTCGAGGAAGCCCATGAGGAAAGCTGCAACTACCTCAAGACCCACACATCGCACTTTGTTGGATACGTTGGATCCGGATCCGGCTCTGCCGATGCTGGAGACAACACTGACTCAGTGCTGGAGGCGATCGGAACAAACATCGACTTACCCACATCCTCGGATGACTCGATGAAGTCGGTGGATTTCCGAAAGTTCTCCACGGAATATGAAGAGGAGTACAACTCCAAAGCTACAGAAGAAGGAGAAGCCATGGATGAAGGATCCGGGGAAAACTCTCCCAAAGCGCAGGACGACATGGATATCAGAGATAATCCCGATGTCCAGATGTCCGAAACTACCGATCAGAGCTTGACTCCAGGAAACGGACCCAAAGCCGTCTTTGCTACCGGCACTGCCAAGAAGGTAAAGAAGAGGAACAAGCAGAATAAAACCCCGGCAAACGAACTTCCAGCAGAGGAGGTGATTACCGAGGAATACGAGGAAGACTTGGATAGAGCACTTATCCTAGACGAGCCCAAAGAAGAATCGGTGAATGGACACGTGGTCACCGCAGGTGCCCGTAAACTCATCAATGCTGCATTAACCACACCTATCCCTACTGCAGCAGAACTAACTGCTACGGAATTGGACGAAAGGGACCAAGCCCTAGAAGCGCGTCGCCAAGTACTCCCGGATGAAGCTAAATACATCGAGGAAGAGAAGAAGCACATGGACAAGTCGGAGAAGCTCATCTCTCTGCAACATCAGAAGAACCGGAAACGACATACACATGACAATCAATTTCCGGAAGTACGTAAGGTTCTCTTTGAGGGAGATCCGGGGATGCCTCGACTCGATAGCAAGGGAGATCTAGTGTATACAACACCAGTGCAAAACACTGCCGCTGCTCGAGAGATCCTGGCAAATAATCCAGGCCCAGAACAGGTTTGATTGGGAATCAAGCTACTCACCAAGGGTCTAGAACAGCAGAAGGCTGCGAAATCCGGAAGCGGAAAACTGGTCTCTCAATCCGACCAATGTCGCATGGAACCGGCATGGAACGATGTAAGACCCTAGCGGGCTCTGGAACAGCATCACCGTTCCGACCGCCAGGAAGACAATTACTCAAGAACTAGATCTTCAGGACATCATCACAGAGCTGCACGTGATTGGCGCAACGTTGCTCCAGCCGCCGAGCAAGAGGCGATCGCTGCCCTGTATCCGAAGAATCCTCCCCGGCGAGAGTCGAACAATCGCAGGGAAGAAGACAAAGATAAGCGTCGGGAGGAGTGTAACTACCTCGGTGAATTACGCTCTTAGTTACAAGCCTGGATGAGCGGAAATGGTTAAAATAGTACGGTGGGGCCAAATGCCACTCACAGGTAGACCTTTCGGCCGTCCTAACCATTTCCAAACATCGGGACAAGAACGAGCGGCGTAATCGGCAGGCGAAGGGATCAACTACATACACAAATGAGTATGTATGCAAGCCACCATACAACAGTCCTCAGAGCCATTCCATCTAAAAGCAATAGAAATATTGCAACGCCATACGGCAAGATCCAAATATCCTAGATAGATATAATAGTTTAGGATATCTCCTCATACATCAAGCGTCAGAGTATCAGGCGGAAGCGGAAAACAAGATTCGAGTACGGATAAGAAGCAAATAGGCATAAGATGCCCCATAAATAAACACATCCCGCCCACAGATCTCACGGATCCCCGTTCCTGGAATCTCTACACCGAGTGATCGTTGCCAACATCGTCCGTCTCCTCCACCCAGTATCCATCTTGCGAGTTTACCTGTTCAACTGAATCAAACAATTTATCGCGTGAGACCCTAGGGGTACTCAGCAAGTCTTTATGCCTCTAAAGGGGACACAACCTGGGGTGACGCAATTGCAGCAAAAGATAATACCTAACAATTCTATAGATACTCGCTAACCATCCGCCTAACCAAAGATAGACGGATGTCCGTGAAATAATAACAGCAGTTATAATAGTAATATTAACAGATCCATCCTCCTCCTCGCTTACCAACGAGGAAGCGGACGAACAACCCCCCATCCGTTGGCAGTTTTATTATCCATTCCATGAGTGTTGCACTATTTACTAGACAGGTACTTAGTCAAATTAAAAGCGGTACTTTAGTTATACTTGTCTATGATCGAGAAACTGTGCTCCAAGTCGTCCATAACCGCGGACACGGCTTTCAGAAAGTTTTACCCTGCAGGGGTGCACAAATAGCAACACACACTCGATCAACCTCGGAAAAACCAAATCAAAACCCAACGAGGCATTCACGACAAAGCGATCATAGGATTCAGAAATATTTCAGGGGGCCACCCCATTAAGCTACCCGCAACGAAGTTGGCCAGCTCCGAGATGGACTCAAGGTTTGTGTGGACGGCTATAAACGACTGGGAACCCGAAAGTGTGACTGGGCTTGTCGATACAGCAAAAACGTGTCACAGTCCTAAACAGTACAGGTGCTCCACGCACAATCTTAAATAAAGCAGTAAAGCATGGCATAAGTACAGGATAGTAATAAAGCCCCAAACTACTTTGTGGCCCCAAGAAATAAGAATGAATCAAGCTCTGGCTCAGGGGGGTTCATAAGCCTCCCGGATGTGGATAGCGCGAATATTCAAGGAACAGGAATCAAGTACTCGGGGTCCTACGGGACACAAGTGAGCATGAAAAACCAAATAGCAGATATTGCTCACCGGTGCCACTTTCATTAGTTATCCCATTACTACTCAGGTTAAGTTGTTTAGGTACCTCGTTATCCATCAGACACTCACATACCCTACACATGCTGTTCTACGACCCGCATGGCTCAAACAACTCCTATAGTAATGGCTCATGGGATGGAGGAACAAGCTATGGTGGGGTTTAAAAGTAAAGGCTATGCAGTACTTGGGATTCAGATTAATGCAATCGCGACTCCATGATGCAAGAATAAGATAGAGACATTAGGTACTATATGTATGCAAGCATGTGGTAGTGCTTGCCTGGCAGCTCAGTTGAGGCGAGAGAAGGATCTGGGTAGTGCTCCTGGGTTTCTTGATATATCCCCTGCTCAGCGTCTATTCGAAGAAGAACCAAACAAACAAGGGCCAACATAAATAAAGTGCACAAGCATATGAATAAAATGAGACAAGCAAACAATCATGCCATGATGAATGATGCACAATTTGCATGGCAATAAAGTAGCATGGCATGGGTGAGGTGTGAAATACAAGAATAAAGCATTTTATGGAGTTTTAGTCATCTTTTATCCTCAATTAAGTTGCTGTAATCTTTATATTTATATGATGCATGCTGCAAATCAGAACATGGAATGCATAAACAGAAAGGTCTCGTCGAGCTGATCAATTTAGACATATTATTTGTCAATTTCGGAGTTATAAAACAAAAGTTATTAATTAATTAAGGCAAAGGGCATTTTATTGTAATTTTAATCAACTCGAAAATTAAAGTGTTCAAAATATATTTTGAAGGGCATATTTGAAAACCTCACATTTTTCTGATTTCAAAACATATATTACATGATTAATTTGGAATTATATTTTAAAAGTTATTTAAAAACAGATTTGAATTTGAATTTAAAACAAATTTGAAAAGGTTTAAATTAAAACAGAAAACAGAAAACCTTTTGCTACTCAGCCTGTTACAGACCCAGTCAATGACGGGTGGGGTCAAACGGAATGGGGCCACGCGCGCAGAAAAACCTTTTTCCACCGCGGCTCTGGCTAGCCCACGCGGTTGACAAGCGGGCCCAGCGGTTACGGCCCACATGCCAGGGATGGGGACTGCAGCGACTGACAGGTGGGGCTAGGGCTGGAGCGCGGGTTAGGGCTAAGAATCTACGGGGTGCTCTTTGTAAAAAGGACAGGGAGGCTGACTGGTGGGGCTCTGCGTACCGCGGGTTGGGCAGATAAAAAGCTAGGGGGTTAAGCGCAAAAGGGCCACGCCACTGTGGATCGTCTCTGCGAACGCCCGGACAGGTCGGTGCGCGACCGACGCAGGGCGCGGCGCGTGGGGGTTCGAACTCGCGTCGCGGGCGCGTGCGCTGCGGGTGGTGGCCAGTGCGGCTGGTTGCGGGATGGTGACAGAGGAGCGGCGGGCGGCTAGATGAGGTTCTGCGCGACGCGGGAGCGAGCCAACGAAGTGGCCGACGGCGCGCGCAGCGCGTTTGACGAAAAGATCGGCGGGGCTAGGGCGGTACGGCGAGGCGGATCATGTCAGGGAGAAGGAGGTGCTCACCGCGGGCTCGGCGGTGGAGTTGGATCGGGCGGGGGCGTGGCGGATCATCGACGAGGCTCACGAACGGCGGATAGGGTTTCGTCGGGGCGTCTCGGTGCTACGGCGGAAGTGGAGCTCCTCCTCCTCGCTGGCGGGTACAGGGCGAAGCAGCGGTTGGTCCTCGTCCTTCCTCAGCAACCATAGCACCACGCCACCGGCTGAAAGAGGGGGGACGGTGGAGACCGACGGTAGCCGGCCGGTGGAGAGAAAGGTGGAGGTGAAGGAGAGAAGGTTGCGGCGCGAGGCCAGGGGTTTGGTAAGGCAGAGGAAGGAGGGGAAGAGGATAAGGGCGAGCCCAGAGGGAGGCGATGCCGTGGGGGACACGGTAGTGGAAAAAGGTGGCTCGGCCACCTTTCCACCTCGCCCTCACGTGCTCGAGCTGGCTCGGTTTGAGCAGGGCAGGGGCAGGTAGGTGGAGCCAAGGCGAGGCCAAGGTGGCTGGCTCGGGGTGGGGTCGGCTTGGCAGGGATAGAGAGAGAGGGGTGGCATGGAGCTAGGGTTGGATGGAGAGGCTCGGGTTAGGGTTTGGTTTAGGGTTGGGGTTGGTGGTGAGCTGAGGTGGGACCAGGGAGGAAGGGTGGCCAGGTGGGGCCAGCATGGGGAGGCTCGGCATGGGTAAAGAGGAGAGGGTAGGTGGGTAGATCATGGTGGTGGTAGGGTTTAGAGATAGAAAAAGAGAGAGGGGGTTTAGGGTTTAGGTGAGGTGTTAGGTGTTTGGAGAGAGGATTAGAGAGAGAGAGAGAGAGATGTGGTGGTGACTTTTAGCAAGACCAAACTAGATCAAGCAAAAGGAGTGGTAGAGAGGGATAGAGGAAGATTCACTCAAAAATCAAAATAAAAACAAAGGAGGACAAAAGATGGAGATGGTTGCATGGCCCATGCAAGTATTTAATGCCATGTGTTAATCTTGTGAAAACAAAATATAATCTCATGGCATTTATATATGTGCATCCTCAAAAGATGGAGTAAGAGCCAAGCTAAGGATTGAAGGAATGTTCCATGTGGAGTGAATGGAGATGACCATATTTGAAAATATTTTGGACATGCTAGTGTGTAAATTCCACTATGTGCATATTACTCTCAAAATATTCCAACATGATCAACCTTCCCATATCATTCCATATGGAAGCAGGTAGAATGGAAAAGAGTCCATTCCAAACAACATGAGCTAGAGATAAACCCAAATAAAATGCAATGCTCACATATGATGGAATGGTGGAATGATGGGGTGGTGACAAGAAAGGTGGTGGAGTGGAATAAAAGATATGCCCCCAACTCAACTTGGGCATTTAAACAATATATCAATAACCAAATACAATATCAAGAGGCAAATACAATTTACAATGCATATGAAAGAAGAACCAAAACAAAAGGGTTTTATATGATGCTCAAATGCAAGGTGGCATGATGACATGAGCATGTAGCCATTATGATGCAACAATTATATATATGAAGTAGCCATTATACTACTAGACCAAGTAGCATTACAATTGTTAGACAATTGGGATGCTACAAGGAGGACCGACAAATAATGCCACCTCCTAGGCATACAAGACGTCCAGCTGAACCCCACCACAATGGGAATGACGGACGAAGGAACGACGGACACCATGCCGAGTCAAGCCGGCAAGGGGCTCGTCGTAATGAAGACCCTCCCCGGAGCCGGAATAATGACGCTCCAAACGGAGGCTGGCGTTCAGCCGGAAACAATCCAGATGCTCCACCCTCTCCACCAATTAGCCATCACAACAGTTCCCATGGAGGCCAAGGAGGGCGTTGTGGCGGAGGATGTGGTGGCAGAAGCCGAAGTCCAGCTCCAAGGCACCACAGCCATAGCCGTCAATTAGGACGACCTTTGTCCCCAAGTGACGCGAGGCACAGGATTAATTCCAATATAGAGACGTGGCGCTATGAAAACGATGATATATATGTGGGCCCAAAATGCTTTGGACCATGCATAAGAGGAACAAAATTCCCGGAAGGATTTGCTATCTCAAGACACATCCAAGCCTACGACAGTATAGGGCGGCCAGATACTTGGCTCCAAGATTTTTTCCAAGCTTGCTGCATCGCCAAAGGCGAAAACAACCTGGTCGCAACCCGATATCTCCCACTCATGTTGCGGAAGACGGCACGATCATGGCTCAATGAACTTCCGGAGAACACCATCCACAACTGGTATGACATGCAAAGCGCGTTCTTTCAGAATTTCGAAGGCACATATCGGAGGCCCTGTACGGTCGGAGACCTACAGCGTTGCACCCAGAAAGCCGGAGAAACTTGCCGAGATTATCTCGGATGATGGATCGACACTAGAACTCCTGTGAAGGGGTAAATTACCAAACTGCGATTGAAGCTTTCATTGCAGGACTCCCAATTGGTTTACTATGTCATCACTTGAAGTGGGACAAGGTAACTGATTTGGGAGAGATGATAGAAACAGCGAGCAAGTATGCAGATGCTGACGATGACGCAAAGGGATTAATGAACGCCCTAGCTGTGCCACAGTCGGCAAAACAACCAAAGAAGCAAGCTCAGAAGCACAAGAATACCTCGAAAGAAAAACCCAATGCAGAAACGACAATGGTTACTGCTACTTTCGGACTGGAGGACAAGGAGGGCGTGATGCTGGCCGCGGACACGGTCGTGGGACATCAAGAGTACAAGGTAGAGGAGACCAGCAACCTGGAAAAACCTACTCCTGGGCCGACATTGCCAATAACCCATGTGTGCATCATTTAGATGCCAATGGGGGCTCGTCTCACACAAACGCCAAGTGTCGTTTTAATGACAACATCAAGAAGGATGATACTGCTGGCTACAGGGCTAAGCGGAAGAAGGGAAAGAAGAATGCCGAAAAAGATAAAGAGACCAAGGAAGATTCCGACATGGAGGAAGCCGATGCTTTAAATCCCAAGCCCGAGGGAAAGAAAAACTTCCCGACTGTTGGGGGGATACCCCCGGGTAGGGTAACACCGGGGTATAAAGGCTGAGTTAGCCGAGGTATGGCAAGGTCAAAGCGAAAGCTGGCCGTGTCACCTCAAGGCAGGCCGACTTACGGAGTAACCCGGACCGGAGGGTGTCCACCTGACTATGTCTCGTCCTACGTATGTCGTAAGCCGGCGGGCTATTTGTAATTTGTATGGAGGTACCAACGGGTCCGGATCATACCAGGCTTGCAAGAGAAGGAAGGTATCTCGTTGGTCAAAAGGTGACCTCTATGCGCAGGAGCGTGAGTGAAGCAAACAGAGGGAGGGACCAGCGAGGCGTGGCCGACAAAGGTGACACACCCTATGTCGGCTGGCGCTGGCGCCGCAGAGGCTTATGTAGCCTCTGCATGGCTTACGATGGCAAAAGGAGACCTGACCGGTTTGCTATTTTGGGAAGAGGCATATTCCTAGGAATATGCCTCCACGTATGCCCTAACTAGAGACCTAGCCTCCCCTTTATAAGGGGCACTATGGCCTCTGTAGTTGGGGCTGGCTGGTTGGAAACTTGAGTAGTTTGTTCATTGGGAGATAGGTAGTGGTGAGAGTAAGAGACGAAGAAGACGTCGTTGAAGGATGATGACCCTTCCAAGGGAGAATATCATTTTGCGGCCCGAAAGTTGGGGTGGCCAGGCAACGCGGTACCCGAGTTCCCTGATATCAGCCACGATGACTATAGTGGGCGTGCCAAATACTCAGAGGGTCTTTTTCGGCATGAATTCAACTTTACATTTCAATACAAAAAATTAGGCTAACAGCCGTCAAGTTGGCCCCCCCTGTCAGCTTTCGCTGTTATGTGCTGCCGTTGTCGCTGCCATGTAGGCTGCCATGTAGGCTTGCAGCGTTGGCGCATGCATCCTTTACGCATCTTCTTCTTCCTCCGGGGCAGCAATCTGTGGTCCCGGCCATGGCGCGGAGCTAGGACTTGGACGAACCTTCTCGGCCCATTCTCCTCCCCATCCCGAATCGGAGCTTGCCCTCACCATGAACGCACCATTGGCATGGCGCGGGGACGGGAATTCATTCCCGGGTGAGATCTGTCACCATGTCGACCATGCTCGGTCCTGTTGGCCTCCTCCAGAATCCGAGCTCGCCGTCGCTGTGGTCGCACATGCACCAGCCATGATGCCTTCCTCTTCGAACCCCAATGCCACATCCACCCAGTTCGGCACAACACCAACAAGGTGAAAATGCATCAAGTTTTCTTCTTGTGATTGTAGAAAAACATGTATGTACCATGGCCGTAGCATACTCTAACAATGTACACATATATTGTTTACTAGATTTTCATTTGAAATTAGTAGCTCCGTGATGATGAAACATAGAGAACCTAAATGGAATGACGATGACGACCATGTTCTGTACTTTGCATTGCATCAACAAGTGCTCGCTGACGAAGCAAGTTACCAAGAGAGTGGAGTTCATCAACCATTGCCAAAAAATATGTGAACAAATCAATGAGCGATTCAATGCAAATACGGTCAAAAAAGCTAGATCCATGTCATCAATCATAGGTGGCACATTCTAGTGATGCGTTCAAATGCGTACACGATGTATCATTTGCTTGAAGTGGTTGTTATCCTGAGAAAAAAATGCCTGGTATGCACATTACATTTGTATGTTCTATGCTGCAATTCTGTTGTTATGGACGTGGAAATAAAAGCTGGGCTTCACTGAATATTATGCAGTTAGGCCTAACTTAGTCTTACACAAATAGGCACAGCTTAGTCTTTGCACACATAAGCGTAACTAATGATAAAGATAAAGACAAATGGTTCATCGGATCTGCCAATATGAGCATTAGGTCCTTGGAGCTGGTGGTATCGTTGGAACGAACCAGAATGCTGCGTTTGGCCGTCTTTCATTCTCCTTCAAATAGTACGACCCCACTGATGAGCCAATTGTAGGCCCCCTCCCCCCGATGTGGATTCGGCTCCAGGTTAGATCTGGAGTGTCAACATGATAGGCGTGTGAGTGTGCAGCAAACACACAGTCTGCTATCAACACTGGAAGTGCTGGCACCTCAGCAACAGCACCAGCATGTTCTTCCTGGACTTCGGCAGCAACCTCAGCAGGTATTTCATCAGCTTCACCAGCAGCAGCATTAGCAAGTATTTCGTCAGCTTCACCAGTAGCAGCATCACCAAGTATTTCGTCAGCTTCACCAGGAGCAGCAGCAGCTAGTTCTTTGTCAGCTCCACCACCACCAACACCACCACCACTAGCAGCAGTAGCAACATCAGGGGCCAGGGCTGCCTGAGCAATTACAGGTTCAACGGCTCCTGGGGCTCCGACAAAGAAAGGGTAGTTGATCCCAAGAAACACAGATTGTCCCTTTAGATTGTTGACTCTGCTCCAAACTTGCTCTACTTGGTCTTCGGATGGGCATGCGGACCTCGAGAAAACGTGACACCGCAGTGATGGGTATGAAGAAAGTTGTGTCCCCATATGTTCGGTTGTATCACCAACGCCGTTTAGTGCTCCCCTGATATGAATCCACAAGAGTTCATCATCATGTTCCGTGTTGTCTCCGAGAGGTGCCAGGAACCAGCGCCGTGTCCCAAGTTCAGCATCTGCTACTGCATCTTCGATGACCGGAGCTGGAATGATATGCGGGGCTGCGTGGGTACCTGCATGTTACTAACAGTCAGTAAGCAGAATTTTGAATGGGATTTTACATGCTATATGACACCATGACTCACCCCAAATGGACGGCTCCCAAACACGCACGTCGCCGCTAGGTTCAGTGACCGCACAAATGCGTTGCGGTCTGTACAAAGAGTAGCCGTATGTGAAGACGACGTCGACATACTTCTCCGGCCGCAGGAAGTCGTCGCACAAGACTGTTCATTCCTTGTCTTGTGGGCATCTAATGAATGTGATTTCCTTGTCGAACACCGCTAAGAACTCGTACTCCCAGTTCTTCCACGCCCCCTCCCGTGGTCTATGTGGGAGATGTACCTTCACGAGGTCAAGTTCTGCCATGTTGAACCTGTAAGTGAATTCGGAAATGGCGGAGGCCACCCGCTGTTGAATGCAGTAATGCCGACACCCTTCAAAGATGGCACTGCAAGTCTCTTCGATCTGTAGCCATTTTTTAGAGTCCAAGTACTGCCATCCTGTGATAAAAGGACCAGCCACTCGCCGTTGCCACCCACCCAGTTCTGGTCATCTTCCATTTCCGTCTCTTCTTCTTCCTTGATATTCACCACTACTAATTCGGACCACTTATCCAGCAGCATCAGTTTTGCATGAATATTCTGCAGAGTTTGTTGTCAGTTGGTACAATAAACTAGCATGGATTCCATTGCAAATACAATTTGACAAATGGGCCTTCAGATTAAAGTACACATAATATCGCCTAAATACGAGTGTCTCCTTAGATATCGCCTAAATTGTGCCCATGTCACTACGAAGATACTCAATATATGGAGTAGTAGCTGAGCCCCCAGAACAAACTCCTGACGATGATCATAATTAAACAGCTCGGGGCATAACAACCTTAAATCGTCTAATCTGTTTGTTTTTATTTTAGGAAACAGAATATCACCTAGCAGGCATTCCATTGCAAAATCGAAATTGACAACTCGTCTATCACCTAAAGTAAGACTGTGTCACTACGAAAATACCAGAATATCAGGTACGAGCAGAGCTTCCGCTGTACAGAATAGTATTAAATGGTTCGATTTGTTCAAACCGCGCGTGCACACAACACGTTCGACGAAAGGAACATAGGATTCCGATGAGAGTTCAACACATATGAATCAATGATATGACTAAACGAATAAGCTAGATACTGGAACTTATGTGGCCATCGCGGTCGTCTGGCCATTTGCTGTTATCGGGGTAAAGAAGGCATGGCGTGCCGAACGGTTGTTCGTCCATGTTTCGCATCGTCACGCGGTAGCCAGGGATGCAGCGAGCGAGGCGGCCGGCTGAGATGATGTCCAACCCCGAGACGATCTTGTGCACGTTCGCGGCGCTGAGGTTCGGCCATCCCCAATCCTCGCGGTAGCGGTCGCCCTGGCCATCCACGTCGTCGTCGCATGCCTTTCTCTTCAGCATGCTGCTACCCCAAGCTCTACCCATAGCGGCAAATGGAGTCTAGAATCTAGTAGATTAATGGAGGCGTTGTGATAAGGAGACAGATAGATTCGAGAGGGGGTGAAATCAGGGATGGGGCAGTTGTTTGAGTGGGGAGTGAATCTGCAAGGAACCGCCGCCACCGCTGGTTCTCGTCCGCATGGAAGACAAGAAGGGGGGCGTAAATATTAAGGGCGGGCACCGGAACCGTCTAGAGGAAGTGAAAAAAAAATCGTAAAAGAGAAATGTGCGGCCCGCCTGTTAGTGAGTGAAGGTCGGCACGCGCAAACGTGCCTACATTTGAATTGATTCCACCGCATGCAAGTGGCGCAGAACAAATTTTAGGAAGTGCTAGCGTCGATGTGTAAAACCGCCGTTTTTTGCCACCTTCACCCTACTACGAACGGTCGTGCACCATTCCAGATATTGGTAAGGGCAGTTCCTATCTTTCACTTCTCCGTCTCATTTCCTCCTCCATGGCCTCATCGTATTTCTCCTCCACGGCCTCATCCATTTCCTCCACCACCACATCACCCTCTTCCTCCGTATCCTTTCCCTATTCCCTGTAGTCATGGACGCTCCAGACGTCCGAACAACGATAGGCAAGAAACTGCACACTTCGTAGAAGTACGTGGCGGAAAGAAGATCGATGTCGTCTACACCACCGACCCTCAGATGGTGAGGAACATTCTGAATAATTACACGAGTTGGCTGCAGTTCCAAGAAAACATGTTCATAGGTCTCGACCTCGAGTACATCCACGATCACCGTAGGATCGCCATGGTGCAACTCTCCATGAAGGGGCACGTCCTCGTATACCAGCCTTTTTGTGAGAAGGGGGATGATGGGATCTGGTAGACTTTGCTGTCTTTTTGTTCCTGAACCGTCTGTTTGCAAAAGTTATTGCTATATTATTTGTCTAGATTCATTTTCATGCAGGTGGGCCGAAAGCATTAGGAATCTATTTCATGACTTTCTTGTGAACCAACACATAACATTTACTAGTGTTTACATCACGAATGATGGTACACTGCTTGAAAGCCCGACTGTCAACATTAGAATCTCAAAGGAGTGCAGAGTGGACATCCAAGAAATTTACTAGATCCCAGGGACGAAGGGCGGCAAGACCGGGATGGCCGCTCTTGCCTCCGAACTCATCGACCCGTGGTACGCTGACATGAAGGACAGATTGCCGAGATGTTCGTGGAGGCGTTTAGGACACGATTACTGGGAGGATAAGCCACTTTCTGAACCTAATCTGAAGTACGCTGCAATTGACGGGTATGTTAGCCACGAGCTGTACCGCCAGATTGTAAAATCTCGTTCCAGGCATCGCATCATTGAACCACCACCAAGGCAGGTTGTTTGCCCCAGATGCCGGAGTGTAGATGAATCTACAAACCGGGGCAAGCGACCGAAGGCATCCTTGGATCGGTTGCCTTCTCCAATAGGCTGGGATGTAGACTATTAGTGCATGATTGTTGTGTTTATGAAAACATGTTATTTCCTAAGTACACTATGTGAGCAATTACGAACTGCTGTGTATTACCTTTGTCAAACTATAATCTGGGTTATGACTGTATCCTTCGCTATAATCTGGGTTCGGTTATGACTTATGACTGTATCACACCTTATGCATGTCAGTCCTGGGTTTTTCCACATGCAAATGGCGCAGACAGAATTTGTAAGAATGAATGTTGAGCATACAAAAGGGGGAATGTAATTCATACAGGTTAAGTATTTAATAGCACAGGGATCATACGAGCTTGGTTCTTACACACAGAATGCTTACAAAAATACATGCGAGATAAAATACAGGCGAGATAAAACTAGGAACGAAATGCGAAACTAGTAGTGGTAAATAGCACACTCACCCACCCGCCAGATCCTGTTGAGCATCTCGTAGCAGACATATGCGTCCCTAGGTGCGTACTTGATCGCATCGTAATCCAGGTGCCTCCACTCCCATTGCTCGTGCAGGTGCTTCGGGAACTCGATTTTCATGCCGGCGTACTCGCGGTCGATGATGTCGGAAGCGAGTCTAGCCATGCCGGCTTTCCCCGTACCGCCATCCGGGTACCTCCACAAACGTTGGAGATTGACGTGATTGACGACATGAACGAGGAGATCCCATTCTAGCTTCGGAGTGTCGTTCTTGATGTCGACGCTGTCGAAGTAGATCTCCCTCCTGTGTAGGAACTCGCGAAGCTCCGGGCATACAGATTTGGCCCTACATACGTGATATAGGAGGTAGTGGTTGTGCATGGATAGCTGCAAAAGCGCCATCCTCTTCCTATCTCTGGTATACTCAAGGTCAAGGCCGACGATCTTGTACCTGTCCATCGGATCCTTTAGCCACCGCTCGTACATTGCGATGACCTTGGTGACCTCTGCTGACGCATTTGTGTGGACGACCGTCAGCTTGGTGGTTCCATGGGCGGTGACGGTGTACTCGTCGGTGTAGTCGCTCCCGTCACCGAACACAACGTACTCTGCGTCCATGGCAGCAGCTAATGCGGCGGCGATGGCCTAGGGTTGGTAGCGGTGGCTGGGACTGGGCATGGAGGTGGAGTGATTTGTTGCGATGGTATCGCCAGGCGGAGGTGGTGCCTGCGGCAGCGTCGATGGTTCTTGCGGTGGCGGCGCCGGCGGAAGGAATGAGTTTGGGATTTTTGCACAGTGATGTGCTGAGGAGACGGAAGGCGATGCTTAAATTCCGTTTACCAATATTTCGGTTATACCCATGCGGAAGCAAGTTTGACTAGGCGAGCACCGATGGTTTCCAATCCTAGCGATTAAATTCTGCGTCCGTCCCGGTAGGTGATGGGACGGGTGTGCGATGTGGCTTTGCCGTGGCATAGACCGGTCACGTAGACCACCGTCCCATTGCCGATCCGTAGCGGGTGCGCTGTGCTGACACGACGTAACGTGACAGGACAGAAGGAAGTGTACACTTATTATTATTCCTAACAAGTTTAAGAAGTGTAAGCATAGACATGGACCTAGCATCCCTGCACCCCGGGGCAGCCGCCCAGCCGATCAGGCTTGCCGATTGCGCAAAGCTTGTCCCGAATTTGCCAAAATGAAGCTCATTTGCCCATGCTTCTATAAGTTTCTCTGTAGGCCACTTGTGTAAGCATGCACGATCAAGCAACTTTGCAACACACGTGTCGGTGGAAAAGCATTAGGTTTCAACGCACCACATAGTTTAGGGATTTAGAATAGCTACATTGTGGAGCTCTAGCCAAATTGCATGGTAAAGCCAAATTCAGCTTTTTGTCAGATTTAGCTATAGCAACATTGTGTCTCGTTTGTCCTCACTTTTGCCCTCCCGATATTCTGAAGCCCTCACATGCGCTCGGAGGGGGGTGCCGTCTGGTCAAAGGCTTGGCCGTTACGTGCGCCATGACGCCTAAAGTGGAATTTTTTTTTGTTATTTGGCCTTTTTAAGAGCGCCTCTTCCCCTCTCTCTAACAGTTGTGTTTTTTTCCCAAAAAGGTAGGGAATCTAGAGCAGCTTCTCTCTTCATTCATTGTTCCTTTTGCGATCGTTTTTTCCAATCTGGTAGCAAATCTAGAGCAGCAAAACAAACCAGCACCATAAATAAATTCAGTAAACAGAGCAGATGTAGATAAAGCAGCTAATATAGGTTATATAGTACGGTTCTTAACAAGTTGGACAATTAGGCTGCTCAGCAGCAGCAGCGGACTGCTTCAACACAGACAAGACAAAAGAAGCTGCTTTACAACAGCAGCAGCAGCTGATCAGTGGCCCCTCGTGGCCTATGCCAGGAGGGCATCCGCCTCCTCCCTCTGGCACCTCCTCCACTTCTTGCTACCCAGCCCCTTGACCTTGGGCGCCTTGGGTCTGATCGGGGCATGCGACCCTCCTCGATAACCACCTTCTGGAGGTTGCGGAGGTGAAGACCGAGCGCCTGGTGCTTGGCCCTGAAGCCGTGGATGTTCACAGACTCGTCGCAGGTTCTCACGTCCTCGGCATGCTTCACGAGGTAGTTAAAGTCCGTGCCATGGAGCCTCCTGGTGGGGCAGAAGGGGCACCTATACATGTCGTCGGCGAAGAAGTTGTTGTACTGACCAGACTTTAGCCTCCTCAGCACATGACGAGTCTTGGTGTCCTTGGACTCGTCATCGCTGCGGAGGTCGCTGCTATCCTCCTGTTGGAAAAAAACAGTAGAGTGAAATAAGGACATGATTGAGATACTTTGATTATCGAGATTGATTTTTGCATAAATTAACCGAATGAGATCTCCCGATTATTCCCCAAATATCAAACCAAATCGAATACTGATCCCAACTACGAATAGGGGGATTCATCAAAAATCGAGATCTAACACAAGAGGATTAGCTACTGTAAAAAATACGAACAGCCGAGCCCTAATAACATACGATCTAGCATCCAACGATGGGAACGGGGGAAGAACAAGGGAAGGGGATAAAACCCTGGTTACCTCAGACCATGGGTCGGCGATGCTGGTGTCGTAGGGGTTCTCCGGCCTTATGTAGACAACCTCCTCGTAGGGGTCCTAGCCGAGCGGGATCTGTCCGAGACCGGCGGGGGCCTCCTCGCCGGCGGCTATGACGGATGCGGGGACGGGGACGGGGACGGGGACGGGGACGGGGGGCTCCTTGCCAGCGGCCTTGGAGGCGCCGATGGCCACCGCGCCGATCTTCTCCATCGCTGGTGTGGTTGGGGTTTTGTTGGGCGTTTGTAGAAGGCGATGGGACAGTGGGGACGGTTGAGTGAGCGAGTGTGTGATGAGTGGGAGTGGGGAGGCCTCTATTAAAGGATAAGGGAAGGAACATTTCGTTGCACTATCGTGCACCGCGTACGCTAATACACCATGCACGGCCACACGTGTCCGCTACCGCCCCGTGCACCGCACACGCGTACCGTGAGTCACGTTTTTTCCCTCGTGTCTAACCATGGCGATTCAGTTGTACTCAATTTTTCCCACCAACCGTTGATCCTCTGTGATCTAGCGGACATGATAACCCTTATATCTGTCGGGGGCACCCCTCTATCCATGCAAAATAACGAGTATGCCACCAGAACTTTAACTCCATAAACAGATAAACTTGAATATATTTTGAAGGGTACGAAAATAGAAATCCCCATAGTTTAAGGGTCTAGATACGGTAAGAGAACTAAATATTATTAGTGGCCGGGCCAGCACAATGACTGGGTTGGTCGGCTAGAAGTTGCTGATTCCTACGTAAGGGGACACTAGGCCGGTCTCAACATACTCCCTCAGGAACTTGCCATAAGCAGCGTGCTTAGCCTTGGTCACCGACTTGTGTTTACTAGCTGGGCTTTTACCGATGCCAACCGCATGCGGAATCAAGCTGGCAATCCTCGGGTTGACTCTTTTCTTACAGAAAGGGCACCTAAGCTCCCCAAGTCGAGTACGGAAAGGGATTATCCCGCTCTTGAGCTTCTTCATGACATGGCGGCTCTTGTTGTCCCTGGTCTCCTTGTTAGAGTCCATCTCACTTGAATACACTTGTAATGTATGGAATACAAACCAAAATGAGCAAAATAATAAATATATATTCCTTCCACCATTCCAAGTTACTTTCGATGCAATAACATGTCTATACAGGTTCAGCAGTTCATTACGGCCGTCTCCCCAGGTCGCTCCTAAATTAATGTGGTTTGTGTTCTTGGTAACTTATTAATAAATAATGTGGATTCATTCAGAACAGACTAGATCTCTCCATGTACCAGTTTGTACGTTGCATCTAATCATTAGGACTAGATTTTTTTATGATGCCAGGATAGATTAAGCTCGAGCAGAAAATATGAAACATGTAGAAATAGATGTACCTCCGGGTACACGAGCGGAGCGTGTTCGTCGAACTCCACGCCCTCATCGGCACCTCCGAAGTCATCAGCACCGGCGAGCACATGGTCTCCCAAGGGGTTGAACTGCACGTCCTCCTCGGCCTGTGCTGTGTGATGCTCCTCCAGATCTGCCACGTGAAGCACCACCCCGGCGGCGATGCCCGGACACTCACCCCCACGCACTTGTTTCATGGAGAAGGTTCATGCAAGTACTTTCAAGATTGTGGGGTTTTGCTGGATAGGGAAGAGAGAGTAGTGGATGAGTGCGAATGGAGGACCCGATAGGCTGGGTTTTTAATGTGGGGACATTTAGGCCTCCTCGAGGGCCCAGGTTGGCAGCTCTTCCGGCTGCGGCTGCGGCTGCCGCGTGGAAGGTTCGTGTGGTGGGGGCCTGTCGGAAGTGAGAGTGCAGGCGTGCTACATAGTAAAAATGGTATAGCCGATGGTCCGTGGATGACTAGTTGCCATGCAGTAGACTTGTAGCCTTTGCAGACTAGATTAAACATGACATGACCACTCGACGACTTTTTCCATGGACGGCATCGTGTTCCTTCTTGTAGAAGTCTTGTTGAGGGAGACGTCCGTGCAGTCTCGTGCTGTCCTGTGAAGGGCACGACGTGTGCAACGAGCCTTGTTGGATCACATAGGATCAACGGTTGGTGCGCATGATCCGCGTGACAACTGTGACAACCAATCAGGGTGTAGAAGACAAAGTGGGCACAAGTTTGGGCTTCTACGAAAGAGAGAGGGGGGGGCAAAAGTGGGTAGTATCAAAAAACCAAGGGCAAAGCTGAGTAGTATAAAAATGGAAAGTGGGTGTCTTTTACAACGAAATGCATCATGGCATACATCAAATTATGCCAAGATAGATCCACTAGAGTTCATTGCATGTGTGTTCTTTCCACAAACCACATATGTATCCACAAGAGTCATTGCATGTGTGTTCCTGTCATGAACCACATTTGGATCAACCAGTGCCATTGCATGTGTGTTCTTTCCACAAACCAGTTTTGGATCAACCAATGGCATTGCAAGTGTGTTCTTTTCACGAACCACACATGGATCAACCAGTGTTAACTGCATGTGTGTTCTTTCCACAGACCACTTATGGATCAATCAGTGGTCATTGCATGTGTGTTCTTTTCCACAAACCACATATGGATCCATATGTGTTCTTATACTAAAACCATCACTAGAGTCATTGCATGTGTGTTCTTTCCACAAACCACTTATGGATCCACCAGTGTTCATTGCATGTGTGTTCTTTTCCACAAACCACATATGGATCAACCAGTGGTCATTGCATGTGTGTTCTTTTCACAAACCACATGTGGACCGACTAGAGTCATTGCATGTGTGTTCTTATCCACAAACCACACATGGATCCACCAGTGTTCATTGCATGTGTCTTCTTTTCCACAAACAACTTATGGATCAACCAGTGGTCATTGCATGTGTGTTCTTTTCACAAATTACATGTGGACCCACTAGAGTCATTGTATGTGTGTTCTTATACTAAAACTAGCACTAGAGTCATTGCACGTGTGTTCTTTCCACAAACCACATATGGATCAACCAGTGTCATTGCATGTGTGCTCTTTCCACAAGCCACACATGGATCAACTAGTGTCATTGCATGTGTGTTCTTTCCACAAACCACATATGGATCAACCAGTGGTCATTGCACGTGTGTTCTTTTCCACAAACCACTTAGGGATCCATTAGAGTCATTGCATGTGTGTTATTTCCACAAACCACACATGGATCAACCACTAGAGTCATTGCATGTGTGTTCTTTCCACAAACCACACATGGATCAACCAGTGGCATTGCATGTGTGTTCTTTCCACAAATCACATATGGACCCACTAGAGTCATTCCTTGTGTGTTCTTATACTAAAACCAGCACTAGAGTCATTGCATGTGTGTTCTTTCCACAAACCACTTATGGATCCACCAGTGTTCATTGCATGTGTGTTCTTTTCCAAAAACCACATATGGATTAACTAGTGGTCATTGCATGTGTGTTCTTTTCACAAACCACATGTGGACCCACTAGAGTCATTGCATGTGTGTTCTTATACTAAAACCAGCACTAGAATCATTGCATGTGTGTTCTTTTCCACGAACCACACATAGATCCACCAGTGTTCATTGCATGTGTGTTCTTTTCCACAAACAACTTATGGATCAACTAGTGGTTATTGCATGTGTGTTCTTTTCACAAACTATATGTGGACCCAGTAGAGTCATTGTATGTGTGTTCTTATACTAAAACTAGCACTAGAGTCATTGCATGTGTGTTCTATCCACAAACCACACATGGATCAACCAGTGGCATTGCATGCGTGTTCTTTTCACAAAGCATACATGGATCAACCAGTGTTGTTGGGGATGTACTTTCTGGGTATCCTCACAGTTCCTCACTGACCAGGGTGGCCCACTTCGGGTTAGAGCTTTGCTTCATGGGCGGCCCAGTCAGGCAGAAAATACGGAGTCCAATCCGGCTACAGGAAGCCTAGAAGACTTACGGACTTAGGCCCATAGTGTTACTTGTAGTTCAAGATGTACTCTGTAACCAACTCTTAGTCATAGCCAGACTGATCTCTCCTATAAACCCTAGGCCGGATATCTATATAAGCCGTCCTAGGGAGAGCCTTTAGGGCACCTACCCTCATAGTCTACAATCTCAACTCGCACAGGCGAACCCTTGTAACCCATATTCCGGCTCTGCCGTATTACTAGATTGCTAGCAGGAGTAGGATCCGTCCAAAGCCGACGGATTCGAACCTGGGTAAACTTGTGTGCTCATCGTCCCGGAACACCGTACGTCTCACACCCCTCTCTTCTGCACGCCTCGAGGACCCCCTCATGGCGTACTTGTCATCAATCCGACGACAGTTGGCACCCACCATGGGGCAAGTGAGCTTCGGATCTGCGTTCCGAGCGGAATCTGCAAGAATTGGAATCGGCAAGACTATAACCATCGGTCGCATCCTCTATGCCAGCGATGTCCCTCTCATTGTTCTCGATGAGACCTGGATTCTTGCTAGGGAGGCTGTGACTGCCTACACCATCATGACTTTTGGCGAGATCGATGTTTATATCGGTTTTGCTGAACCTGTCCACCCCACCCCAGCGGTGATGATAGAGGCAGAAGAATCTTCTGGGTCCCCTTTGTCCGCGGAGGCGGCAGAGTTCCGGAACTCAGAAAACCCTAATCCCACCCAGCCCGCACCAGTTGTGGAGATAGTGGATAAATCTGAGCCTGAAGAAGACCTAGCGGTCCATGTCGAATCTGGAGTGGATCTCCTTGGAGAGGCCGAATCCCAGATCGACCCATCCGCTGAAGTCGAAATCCAGGAGGAGCATATCAACAACACTGATTCCGACTCTGATGACGCCGGGACAGACAGGCCTTTCCTAAGGTACACGCTACAACGTATGATAATGCAAAACTCAGGCGTAGACGCAATTCTCGAGACCATCAAAAGTTTCGACGAGGCTGATCGCGAGAGCCGCAGGTACCTCAGGAAGCACGCGTCGCACTTCGTCGGATATGTGGGATCCGGATTCGGCTCTACCGATGCTGGAGACAACACCGACTCTATGCTAGAGGCAATTGGAACAAACGCCGACGTACCCGCATCCTCGGATGAACCGATGATGTCAGCAGACTTCCAAAAGTTCTCCGTGGAATATAAAGAGGAGTATAACTCCAAAGCTGCAGAGGAAGGAGAAGCCATGGATGAAGGATCCAGGGAACACTCTCCCAAAGCGCAGGATGACATGGAAGTCAGAGATAATCCTGAAGTCTAGATGTCCGAAAGTACCGATTAGAGCTTGACTCCGGGAAATAGACCCAAAGCCGTCTTTGCTACCGATGCTGCCAAGAAGGCAAAGAAGAAGAAGAAGAAGACCCCGACAAAAGACCCTCTGGCAGAGGAGGTGATTGCCGAGGAATACGAGGAAGACTCGGATGGAGCACTTATCCCAGAAGAGCCCAAAAAAGAAGAATCGGTGGATGGACACGTGATCACTGAAGGTGCGCGTAAACTCATCGATGCTGCATTTACCACACCTATTCCTACAGCTGCAGAACTTACTGCTGAAGAGCTGGACAAGAGGGCACAGGCCCTAGAAGTGCGTTGTCAAGTACTCCTCGATGAAGCCAAAAACATTGAGGAGGAAAATAAATGCATAGCATCTGCGGGGAAGTACAACTCCAGGCAATACCAGAAGACCAGGAAGCGTCATACTAATGAAAACCAATTCCCGCAGATCCACGCCGTCCTTTTCAGAGAAGAGATGGGGAAGCCTCAGAAAGATAGCAAAGGGGATTGGGTGTATCCAACCCCAGTACAGAATACCGTGGCGGCCCGAGAAATTCTATCGGCTAATCCAGACCTAGAGGAGATCCGGTTGGGAATTAAACTACTCAACAAGGGTCTAGAATAGCAAAAGGTCGGCATGTCCGGAAGTCAAAAACTGGTCTCTGATTCCGACCAATGTCGCATAGATTCGGCATGGGCTGGCGTAAGACCCTAGCGTGTTCCGGAGCAGCACCACCGCCCCGATCATCAGGAAGACAATTACTCGAGAACCGGATCTTCGGGACAGCACCACAAAGCTTCCCGTGACTGGTGTAACATTAACCCAGTTATGGAGCAAGAGGCAATTGCTGCACTG
The DNA here is from genome assembly GCA_916181665.1 of Avena sativa. Lineage (NCBI taxonomy): Eukaryota > Viridiplantae > Streptophyta > Magnoliopsida > Poales > Poaceae > Avena > Avena sativa. The sequence continues at coordinate 41,999,169 of OV702287.1, read as the reverse complement.
AATCCGAGGAACCCGCCCCGACGAGAGTCGAAAGACTGCAGGGACGATGATAAGGAGAAACGTCGGGAGGAGGACCGACAAAGAATGACACCTACTAGACATGAAAGCCGTTCGGATGATGGACGAAGGAACGATGGACACCGTGCTAGGACAAGCCGGCAGGGGGCTCGTCACGATGAAGGCCCTCCCCGGAACCAGAATAATGACGCTCCGGACGGAGGCCGGTGATCAGCCGGAAAAAACCCAGCTGCCCCACCCTCTCCACCAAGTAGCCATCACAACGGCCCCTAGGGAGGCAATGGAGGGCACCGTGGTGGAGGAGGTGGTGGCAGAAGCCGAAGTCCGGCTCCAAGGCACCGCAGCCACGGCCGACACTCGGGACGATCTCTATCCCCCAATGACGCAAGGCACAGGATCAACTCCAACATAGAGGTGTGGTGCTACAAAAATGATGATATCTACGTGGGCCCAAAGTGCTTCGGACCATGCATCAGAGCTACAATATTCCCGAAAGGATTTGCTATCTCAAGACATATCCAAGCCTACGATGGCATTGCTCAGCCAGATACCTGGCTACAGGATTTCTTCCAGGCTTGCTGCATCGCTAAAGGCAGAAACAACCTGGTCGCAACCCGATATCTCCCACTCATGTTGCGGAAGACGACACGATCATGGCTTAATGAACTTCGGGAGAACACCATCGACAACTGGTATGACATGCAAAGCGCGTTCTTTTGGAATTTCGAAGGCATATACCGGAGGCCCTGTACGGTCGGAGACCTACAACGTTGCACCCAGAAGGCCGGAGAAACTTGCCGGGATTACCTCGAACGATGGATCGACACCAAGAACTCCTATGAGGGACTAAATGATCAAACTGCGATTGAAGCTTTCATTGCAGGTCTCCCAATTGGTTTACTACGTCATCGCTTGAAGTGTGACAAAGTTACTGACTTGGGAGAGATGATAGAAACAGCAAGCAAGTATGTAGACGCTAACGACGACACAGAGGGATTACTCAACGCCCTAGCTGTGCCACAGTCAGCAAAACAACCAAAGCAACAAGCTCAGAAGCACAAAAATACCTAAGAAGAGAAACCTAATGCAGAAACGGCAGTGGTTACTGCTACTTTTGGGTCTGGAGGACAAGGAAGACGTGGCGGAGGTTGCGGGCGTGGTCGTGGGACTTCGAGAGTTCAAGGTAGAGGAGACCAGCAACCAGGCAAAACCTACACTTGGGCCGACATTGCCAATAACCCATGTGTAAATCACTTAGATGCCAATGGGGGCTCGTCCCACACCAACGCCGAGTGTCGTTTCAATGAAGACATCAAAAGAGATGATACCACTGGCTACAAAGCTAAGTGGAAAAAGAGAAAGAAGAATCCTAAAAAGGATAAAGAGACCAAGGAAGATTCTGACATGGAGGAAGCCGATGCTTCAAATCCCAAGCCGGAAGGGAAGAAAAAAATTTCGACCAAAAAAGACACTTACGTCACCTTCCTTGGATCTCAACCAGCAAAGGTCAAGAAAGCAGTTCTACATGAGCTCAATGCAATAGTTCCGGCTGTCCCCAATACCTGGACTGGTCGGAAGTGGCAATCACATTTGACCGAGCTGATCATCTTCCTAAGCTACACAGGCGAGGAAAATACGCCTTAATCGTCAATCCACTTATTGACGGTTATGGTTTCTCCAAGAATCTCATGGATGGTGGCAGCAGTATCAATATTCTGTATGTCGAAACGCTACGCCGGATGAAGATCTCGGAGACCCAGCTGAATCATAGCTTTGTGATCTTTCACGGAGTTATCCCAGGAAGACAAGCTAATTCCCTGGGAGAAATCACTTTGGATGTTACCTTTGGAACTCCAAAGAACTACCGGACGGAGGCACTTTCTTTCGAAGTGGTCCCGTTCAAGAGCGCGTACCATGCTATATTCGGACGTCCGGCTTACTGGGCTTTTATGGCTCGTCCGTGTTACATTTACAATATGATGAAAATTCTAGGTCCCAACGGCGTAATCACCATCAGGGGAGACCCGAAGAAAGCACGAGAGTGCAAGGATGGAAATGCCGCCTTTGCTGAAGCCGTGCTGCACGCCCAGGAGTACCAGGAGATCAAGAAGAGCATAGATCCGTCCGAGATGCCCGCAATGAAGAAGGAGGTGACAAAGCCAAATCCGGAGTTCAAAGCATCAGAAGAGACGAAGAAGACGCTGTTGAAGGATGATGACCCCTCCAAGGTAACCCAGATAGGCATAGGCCTAGATAGCGCATAGGAAAGCGCGCTCGTCAAGTTCCTCCAAGAAAATCAAGATATCTTCGCATGGCAGCCATCTGACATGACCGGAGTACCTAGGGAACTTTCTGAGCACTCTTTAAATGTAAACCCGAATGCTAAACCCGTCAAACAATCCTTACGACGTTTCGGCGATGAAAAGCATAAGGCAATAGCTAAGGAACTAGCGCGGCTCGAGTTAGCCAGATTCATAGAAGAGGTCATCCACACTGAGTGGTCGGGCAATCCTGTAATGGTCCCTAAAAAGGACACCACTGATTTAAGGATGTGTGTTGATTATATTGCCTTGAACAAGGCTTGTCCGAAAGATCCGTTTGCTCTGCCTAGGATTGATCAAGTTATCGATTTTACGGTAGGCTCGAAACTCCTCCATTTTCTCGATGCATATTCCGGTTACCACCAAATCCAGATGAAGGAATCTGACAAAGTCAAAACTTCATTCATAACCCCCTTCAGAACCTTCTGTTTTGTTATGATGCCTTTTGGGCTAAAGAACGTAGGAGCTACCTACCAGCGCACGATGCAGCGTTGCCTCCACGACCAACTCGGACACAATGTACATGCATACGTGGATGATATTACGGTGATGTCTAAAAAGAAGGAAACGCTGATTTTCGACTTGGAGGAAACATTCGCCAATCTACAAAAATATAACATCATGCTTAATCCGAAGAAATGCTTCTTTGGAATTCCAGCCGGAAAATTGTTAGGTTTCATCGTGTCTCAAAGAGGCATAGAGGTGAACCGGGACAAAATCAAGGCTATACTCAATATTTCCAGGCCAACTCGCGTGAAGGACATACAAAGACTAACTGGTTGCATTGGTACAGTCAGTCAATTTGTAAGCCGGCTTAGTGAAAGAGCCGCACCATTATACAAACTCCTGAAAAAGACCAAGGATTTTGTGTGGACTGACGAAGCTAAAGCTGCACTACAAGACCTAAAGAAAGTACTCTCATCTGCTCCTATCCTTGCTGCGCCGGAACCATAGGAACTGATGTTGCTTTATCTTGTTGTGGCAAACAAAGTCGTTAGTCTCGTCATGGTGGTGGAGAGACCGTAGGAAAATCAGGAACACTTGGTGCAGCGTCCGACTTACTTTGTCAGCGAGGTCCTGACAGAATCAAAATAGCGGTATCCGCACTATCAAAAGTTGGCTTACGGTGTTTTTCTAGCATCTCGTAAACTACGACTCTATTTCCAGGAGCATCCAATTACCATGGTGAGCACAACTCCCATGAGAGATATAATCAACAACAGTGACACCACAGGACGCGTCGCCAAATGGGGCATAGAGCTTTCAGCTTCTGATATTGAGTATAAACCCCGGACAACAATCAAATTCCAAATCCTTGCCGACTTTGTTGCTGATTGGACAGAGACGAAGGAGAATATGACCCTACCTGAGTTAGAATATTGGACCCTCTACTTTGATGGGTCTAAGGCTCGAGGGGGCTCAGGGGCTGCGTGGTGCTCAAATCACCCCAAGGAGATAAACTTCTATACGTGTTGTGGATCCACTTCACAGCGACAAACAATATTGCCGAGTATGAAGCATTGCTACACGGAATCCGGATTGCTAAGGATATCGGCATCCGAAGTTTGATGTGTATGGAGATTCGGATCTTGTTGCTCAGCAAGTTTCGGATATCTATAATGCAAATAAGCACATAGCAGCATATAAAGCTGTCGTGGATGATTTATCTAAATCGTTCGAAGGGTTTGAGGTTCAACACATCCCTCAAGAAGAAAACAAGGAAGCAGATGCATTATCTCGGATAGGCTCTGCACGGAAAGAGGTCCCGGATGGCGCTTTTTTAGAGCACCTCAAACTTCCCTCAATAAAGGGAGTGGATGAGGAATATCCGACCAAATCCGACTCACCTCTAATAGCAGTTCTGGCTATAATTCCCAGCTGGACTCAACCCTACCTTGACTATCTGGTAGATGGCAAATTACCCGAAGACGAGGTTCTGAGCCGGCAGATTATCCGACGAGCGAAAGCCTATACTATAGTTAAAGGTGAGCTCTATAAGCGGAGTGTTTCTAGGGTTTTTCAGCGCTGCGTATCTCCAGAAGAAGGAGTGGAGATCTTAAGAGAAATCCACGAAGGCGAGTGTGGTCACCACGCTGCAGCCAAATCTTTAGTGGCAAAAGCTTTTAGACACAGATTTTTCTGGCTTACAGCTCAGGCAGATGCCGAACGATTAGTCAAGACGTGTAAGGGCTGCCAAAAGTACGCCAAACAAGCTCATGTTCCGGCTAATCAGCTGCGAAAAAAACGTATAACATGACCTTTTGCGGTCTGGGGGCTTGATATGGTAGGACCGTTTAAACAGGCTCCAAGTGGATTTACTCACCTCTTAGTAATGGTGGATAAGTTCACAAAATGGATCGAGGCTAAACCCATCACTAGTTGTGATGGAGCAACAACCAAAAGATTTGTCGAGGATGCTATAATCCGGTATGGTTATCCGCACAGCATTATCATGGACAACGGGAGTAATTTTTCTATGGAAGAATTGGCCGAATTCTGCAACGAACAAAATATCTGGCTTGACATTGCGTCAGTCGCACATCCACAGGCTAACGGACAAGTCGAAAGAGCAAATAGTTTAATCCTACAAGGCCTAAAACCGAGACTCGAAGCACCACTACGACGTGCTGCGGGGGCTTGGGCAAAGGAATTACCCTCTGTAATATGGAGTTTACGAATGACTCCAAACATGTCAACCGGATACACACCTTTCTTCTTGGTCTATGGCGCAGAAGCAGTTCTTCCTAGTGATTTAATTCACACTTCTCCTAGAGTGGCCGCGTATATTGAAGAAGATGCCAAGATTTCTCGACAAAATGATCTCGAGTTAGTTGAAGAAGTTCGCGTCGTTTCTGAAATGAGATCAACAGCCTATCAACAGAAGTTACGCAAGTATCATAGCCAGAGAGTCAGAAAAAGATCTTTCAGTAAAGGTGATTTGTTTCTCCAGCTTGTGCAACAAAGAAAGCACAAACTTTCCCCAGTATGGGAAGGGTCCTTTTAGTTAGTCGAGTATTGCACAATGGTTCGTACTACTTAACTGACATGAGGCCAGTCAAAGAAAGACCTGCTACTAAGAAGAGAAAGAGAGCTGGAGGCAGTACAAATCCAGATGAGTTAGATAGACCATGGAATGTTGCTCAGCTACGTCCCTTTTATTCTTAGTTTATCCGTCTTTGTAATCATACATACGTACATGCTCTGTGAGAAATAAAAGTCTTGGTTGCCTCAAGTTTTTTCTGAGAAGTTTTTTACCATCTTATTTCCAAATGATCATGTCATAGTCGAAAATCCTAGAATACTTGAAAGTACTTTATGCTCATGTTTGTTCTGGTTTAGATTTCTGATTCTAAAAATGCTACCTTCAGGTATAACTCTAAAGTTTCTAGTCTATACTTTGGTTATTTGTCTGATTGCCGGATGCGGGTATTTTTCGAGTAGTGAATTGTTGGTACTGGAAGCCGGCTTTGTTTTCGAGTTTAAACTTGTTTAGCAATTGATCTCCGTTGCTTGGCAAAGTTTCTGTGCAGAAGGTTTAGCCAGCGCACGAAAGGGACGAGGCAGAAAGCCAGATAAACAATAAGTATAGACGAAAAAGTATAAGTGCTTATGCATTTCAGGCACACAAAAATTTAAAGCCAAAAGTTCCGAATAGATCAAAAGCTTAGCACTACCAAAATTATAGTACTGCATATTATACAGACCCATAATGTTTCTCAGAATAATACAATTGTTTCTGGTAATCTATGGTGCAGAAGAAGAGGTAGGCGTTGCCGGCTCGCTGGACGCATCAGCCTCGGTTTGATAATGATCCGAGATGTTTAGATCCGATATGGTCTGTTCATCATCGGAGACTTCATCTGCTTCTTCCAGATGCGGAGGTGGTGTATCCACGCGGGTGAAGAAGGGAGTGTCATAGCTGGTTAAGTCAGCCACGTGACACCCATATCCAGCGCAGGAGTCCATGATAGCATTGGTATCTTGCTCTTGGCCGTCTTCATCCACCTTGCAGTACCCTCTGGTCACTTGCCATATCTCCATGTTTCCATGGTGGCTCATGACCATGGTGAGAGCGTTCTGCACCGCGGATCGCGCGTAGGACATGTTCCAGTCCCGGACAAGCTGCGGCATCTCCTGCGCCTTGTCTCACACCTGAAAGTCCGACATGCTATGCATGTCTGGAATCTTGAGAGCTTCGCCAATATCCTCAAGGGATTGGCAGAAGTCATGAAGCAGATCACTGACTTGGGTAAGCCAGTGGGTGCGAGGCTCAGCGGAGGTGGAGTCCGTCAAGTTCAGAGGACCTATACACAAAACAGTTAAGAAAAAACTGACATTGAAAGAGTCGAAGCATAAACACAAGTCAGAAAGATGGAAATATACCGAAGAGGACGTCGTCAACTTTGGTCTTCTCTTCTCGAAGACTCCACAGTTCAGACCGAAGCGCCTGGAAAGGTCCTTCTCTCTGCAAAGCTTGTTGTTGCGATCCGAGATTCTCTGATCTTGAGCTGCAATCTTACGATCACGCTCGTCAGTAGCCATGGAGGAGGATTCGAGAACTTGATCAATGCTCTTCTCATGATCCGCCTTGAGCTTATCCAGCTCTTGGCGAAGTTCTTTGTTCTCCACCACCAAGGTTTTGAGGTTCTCGGCCTCTTCAATCATAGTGCAGAACTGTTTTACCAGTGTTGTAAGACAAAAAAGAACAACAGTTTAGTAAAAAAATTCGACTATGAAAACACGAAAGACAAGGTTTGAGTCTCGGAATGTTTACCTTCGGCCTCATCCTTGGAGACCTTAAGCTCAGCATTCTTAAGTCAGAGAGCTCTGATCTCTCTCCGCTTGTTGCAGACATTTTTCAACAAATCCTGTTTATAGGAATATACTTTCTATAAGTCAGAATACCCAAAGTCAGAAGTCTACTAAAGACTCGGGCTAATATTTTTACTAATATCAGCACGAGCCTTGGGGGCTACACTAGTTCATTCTTTGGCATCCTAAGGAAGCATAAACCCGGATTATATATCCTAGTTCATGCTTGGGGGCTAGAGTATATGATATGAAATAAGGAAAAACGGGAGTTGGAATTCTGACTTACATATTGTTCGCGAGTAAGTTTGTCCAAACTTGCATTCACTTCAACAGCAACCTTCTCGGCGAGAGTTAGAGGAACCACTAGCGCAGTTGGAAGCTCACCGGTCCTTAGCTTCTCGTCGTGAAGACACACTTGTTCAAGAAGGTCAGAGCACTTGATGTCCTCTGCCTCTTGCGCTTCTTCTTCGGTAGAGAGATTTCTCTTCTCCAGGCATTGCCGGGCCAGCCGTTGGATCTCCTCCGCAGATTTCCGGGACAGGCCAAACTTGGCAAGCCCCGGATTGTTAAGGAGGTTTTCGGCAAAGGTCTCTGCCGAGGGATCATTACCTGAAGAGCGTTCACCCTTATCTAAACCTGAGCCACTAGTGGTGGCGTCAGTCTGCGATTCAAGGATCGCTGGCCCCGCTGAAGGAGCTGGATCTTCTGTGACAACCGGCGACGGAGTAATCACCGGTGTTGCAGAGGGTTGTGGGGCAGGAGTCGAAGGAGCTACGGCAGGAGAAGCTATGGTCAGCTTCGTCTGTCGCAGGGGATTCAAAGAAGTTCCCTTCCCCTTGCCCTTGATGAGCTGCTTAGCTCTGAGAATGTAATAGAATGGAAAACATTACAACTTGGAAGAAAATTCGAGTAAGGTACAAAGGCGAAAGTTGTGTTGAAAGTTACCTCTTCACGACAGGCACCTCCTTTGTGCCGACAGCCACTGTCGGAGCCTTGTGCTTCCTGAGCACAATGCCCGGCAATGGGACCAGTTCTGCCTCCTGAGAAAACTCCAGAGGATATCCCTCGATAGGAGCCAGTTCCGACTCGGGGAGGTCGGCAAGCTGAAAAGAAGAAAACATCTCAATATTGCAAGATAACTTAAAGGATGAAACACATAACCATACATGGATCAACCAGTGTCATTGCATGTGTGTTCTTTCCACGAACCACATATGGATCAACCAGTGGTCATTGCATGTGTGTTCTTTTCCACAAACCACTTATGGATCCATTAGAGTCATTGCATGCGTGTTATTTCCAGAAACCACACATGGATCGACCACTAGAGTCATTGCATGTGTGTTATTTCCACAAACCACACATGGATCAACCACTAGAGTCATTGCATGTGTGTTCTTTCCACAAACCATACATGGATCAACCAATGGTCATTGCATGTGTGTTCTTTTCCACAAACCACTTATGGATCAACCATTGGTCATTTCATGTGTGTTCTTATACATAAACTAGCACTAGAGTCAATGAATGTGTGTTCTTTCCACAAACCACACATGGATCAACCAGTGGCATTGCATGTGTGTTCTTTTCACAAACCACACATGGATCAACCAGTGGTCACTACATGTGTGTTCTTTCCACAAACCACATATGGACCAACCAGAGTCATTGCATGGGTGTTATTTTCTACAAACCACTTATGGATCAACTAGTGGTCATTCCATGTGTGTTCTTTCCACAAACCACTTATGGATCAACCAGTGGCATTGCATGTGTGTTCTTTTCACAAACTACATTTGGACCCACTAGAGTCATTGCATGTGTGTTCTTATACTAAAACTAGCACTAGAGTCATTGCATGTGTGTTCTTTTCACAAACCACACATGGATCAACTAGTGGTCATTGCATGTGTGTTCTTTCCACAAACCACATATGTATCAACCAGTGGTCATTGCACGTGTGTTCTTTTCCACAAACCACTTATGGATCAACCATGGGACATTGCATGTGTGTTCTTTCCACAAACCACTTATGGATCCACCAGTGTTCATTGCATGTGTGTTCTTTTCCACAAACCACATATGGATCAACCAGTGGTCATTTCATGTGTTTTCTTTTCAAAAACCACATGTGGACCCACTAGATTCATTGCATGTGTGTTCTTATACTAAAACCAGCACTAGACTCATTGCATGTGTGTTCTTTTCACAAACCACACATGGATCCACCACTGTCATTGCATGTGTGTTCTTTCCACAAACCACACATGGATAAACCAGTGGTCACTGCATGTGTGTTCTTTTCCACAAACCACATATGGATCCATTAGAGTCATTGCATGTGTGTTCTTATACTAAAACTAGCACTATAGTCATTGCATGTGTGTTCTTTCCACAAACAACACATGGATCAAGTAGTGTCATTGCATGTGTTTTCTTTCCACAAACCACATATGGATCAACCAGTGGTCATTGCATGTGTGTTCTTTTCACAAACCACATGTGGACCCACTAGAGTCATTGCATGTGTGTTCTTATACTAAAACTAGCACTAGAGTCATTGCATGTGTATTCTTATACTAACACCAGCACTAGAGTCATTGCATGTGTGTTCTTTTCACAAACAACATATGGATCCACCAGTGTTCACTGCATGTGTGTTCTTTCCACAAACCACACATGGATCAACCACTAGTCATTGCATGTGTGTTTTGTCCACAAACCACACATGGATCAACCAGTGTCATTGCATGTGTGTTCTTTTCACAAATCACATATGGACCCACTAGAGTCATTGCTTGTGTATTCTTATACTAACACCAGCACTAGAGTCATTGCATGTGTGTTCTTTTCACAAACAACATATGGATCCACCAGTGTTCACTGCATGTGTGTTCTTTCCACAAACCACATATGGATAGACCAGTGGTCATTGCATGCGTGTTCTTTTCACAAACCACATATGGACACACTAGAGTCATTGCATGCGTGTTCTTATACTAACACCTGCACTAGACTCATTGCATGTGTGTTCTGTTCCACAAACCACACATGGATCCACAAGCGTTCATTGCATGTGTGTTCTTTTCCACAAACAACTTATGGATCAACCAGTGGTCATTGCATGTGTGTTCTTTTCACAAACTACATGTGGACCCACTAGAGTCATTGTATGTGTGTTCTTATACTAAAACTAGCACTAGAGTCATTGCACGTGTGTTCTTTCCACAAACCACATATGGATCAACCAGTGCCATTGCATGTGTGTTCTTTCCACAAACCACACATGGATCAACTAGTGTCATTGCATGTGTGTTCTTTCCACAAACCACATATGGATCAAACAGTGGTCATTGCACGTGTGTTCTTTTCCACAAACCACTTATGGATCCATTAGTCATTGCATGTGGGTTATTTCCACAAACCACACATGGATCAACCACTAGAGTCATTGCATGTGTGTTATTTCCACAAACCACACATGGATCAACCAGTGTCATTGCATGCTTGTTCTTTCCACAAATCACATATGGACCCACTAGAGTCATTGCTTGTGTGTTCTTATACTAAAATCAGCACTAGAGTCATTGCATTTGTGTTCTTTCCACAAACCACTTATGGATCCACCAGTGTTCATTGCATGTGTGTTCTTTTCCAAAAACCACATATGGATCAACAGTGGTCATTGCATGTGTGTTCTTTTCACAAACCACATGACGACCCACTAGAGTCATTGCATGTGTGTTCTTATACTAAAACCAGCACTAGACTCATTGCATGTGTGTTCTTTTCCACAAACCACACATGGATCCACCAGTGTTCATTGCATGTGTGTTCTTTTCCACAAACAACTTATGGATCAACCTGTGGTCATTGCATGTGTGTTCTTTTCACAAACTACATGTGGCCCCACTAGAGTCATTGTATGTGTGTTCTTATACTAAAACTAGCACTAGAGTCATTGCATATGTGTTGTATCCACAAACCACATATGGATCAACCAGTGGCATTGCATGTGTGTTCTTTTCACAAACCATACATGGATCAACCAGTGTCATTGCATGTGTGTTCTTTCCACAAACCACATATGGATCAACTAGTGGTCATTGCATGTGTGTTCTTTTCCACAAACCACTTATGGATCCATTAGAGTCATTGCATGTGTGTTATTTCCAGAAACCACACATGGATACACCACTAGAGTCACTGCATGTGTGTTATTTCCTCAAACCACACATGGATCAACCACTAGAGTCATTGCATGTGTGTTCTTTCCACAAACCACACATGGATCAACCAGTGGTCATTGCATGTGTGTTCTTTTTCACAAACCACTTATGGATCAACCAGTGGTCATTGCATGTGTGTTCTTATACTAAAACTAGCACTAGAGTCATTGCATGTGTGTTCTTTCCACAAACCACACATGGATCAACCAGTGGCATTGCATCTGTGTTCTTTTCACAAACCGCACATGGATGAACCAGTGGTCACTGCATGTGTGTTCTTTCCACAAACCACATATGGACCAACCAGAGTCATTGCATCTGTGTTCTTTTCCGCAAACCACTTATGGATCAACCAGTGGTCATTGCATGTGTGTTCTTTCCACAAACCACTTATGGATCAACCAGTGGCATTGCATGTGTGTTCTTTTCACGAACTACATGTGGACCCACTAGAGACATTGCATGTGTGTTCTTATACTAAAACTAGCACTAGAGTTATGGCATGTGTGTTCTTTTCACAAACCACACATGGATCAACCTGTGGTCATTGCAAGTGTGTTCTTTCCACAAACCACATATGGATCAACCAGTGGTCATTGCATGTGTGTTCTATTCCACAAACCACTTATGGATCAATCGTTGGTCATGGCATGTGTGTTCTTTCCACACACCACTTATGGATCCACCAGTGTTCATTGCTTGTGTGTTCTTTTTCACAAACGACATATGGATCAACCAGTGGTCATTGCATGTGTGTTCTTTTCACAAACGACATGTGGACCCACTAGAGTCATTGCATGTGTGTTCTTATACTAAAACCAGCACTAGACTCATTGCATGTGTGTTCTTTTCACAAACCACACATGGATCCACCACTATCATTGCGTCTGTGTTCATTCCACAAACCACACATGGATAAACCAGTGGTCACTGCATGTGTGTTCTTTTCCACAAACCACATATGGATCCATTAGAGTCATTGCATGTGTGTTCGTATACTAAAACTAGGACTAGAGTCATTGCATGTGTGTTCTTTCCACAATCCACACATGGATCAAGCAGTGTCATTGCATGTGTGTTCTTTCCACAAACCACATATGGATCAACCAGTGGTCATTACATGTGTGTTCTTTTCACAAACCACATGTGGACCCACTAGAGTCATTGCATGTGTGTTCTTATACTAAACAAGCACTAGAGTCATTGTATGTGTGTTCTTATACTAAAACTAGCACTAGAGTCATTGCATGTGTGTTCTATCCACAAACCATATATGGTTCAACTAGTGGCATTGCATGTGTGTTCGTTTCGCAAACCATACATGGATCAACCAGTGTCATTGCATCTGTGTTCTTTCCACAAACCACACATGCATCAACCAGTGGTCATTGCATGTGTGTTCTTTTCCACAAACCACTTATGGATCCATTAGAGTCATTGCATGTGTGTTATTTCCACAAACCACACATGGATCAACCACTAGAGTCATTGCATGTGTGTTATTTCCACAAACCACACATGGATCAACCACTAGAGTCATTGCATGTGTGTTCTTTCCGCAAACCACACATGGATCAACTAGTGGTCATTGCATGTGTTTTTTTCCACAAACCACTTATGGATCAACCATTGCTCATTGTATGTGTGTTCTTATACTAAAACTAGCACTAGAGTCATTGCATGTGTGTTCTTTCCATAAACCACACATGGATCAACTAGTGGCATTGCACGTGTGTTCTTTTCACAAACCACACATGGATCGACCACTAGAGTCCTTGCATGTGTGTTATTTCCACAAACCACACATGGATCAACCACTAGAGTCATTGCATGTGTGTTCTTTCCACAAACCATACATGGATCAACCAATAGTCATTGCATGTGTGTTCTTTTCCACAAACCACTTATGGATCAACCATTGGTCATTTCATGTGTGTTCTTATACATAAACTAGCACTAGAGTCAATGAATGTGTGTTCTTTCCACAAACCACACATGGATCAACCAGTGGCATTGCATGTGTGTTCTTTTCACAAACCACACATGGATCAACCAGTGGTCACTGCATGTGTGTTCTTTCCACAAACCACATATGGACCAACCAGAGTCATTGCATGGGTGTTATTTTCCACAAACCACTTATGGATCAACTAGTGGTCATTCCATATGTGTTCTTTCCACAAACCACTTATGGATCAACCAGTGGCATTGCATGTGTGTTCTTTTCACAAACTACATTTGGACCCACTAGAGTCATTGCATGTGTGTTCTTATACTAAAACTAGCACTAGAGTCATTGCATTTGTGTTCTTTTCACAAACCACACATGGATCAACTAGTGGTCATTGCATGTGTGTTCTTTCCACAAACCACATATGTATCAACCAGTGGTCATTGCACGTGTGTTCTTTTCCACAAACCACTTATGGATCAACCATGGGACATTGCATGTGTGTTCTTTCCACAAACCACTTATGGATCCACCAGTGTTCATTGCATGTGTGTTCTTTTCCACAAACCACATATGGATCAACCAGTGGTCATTTCATGTGTTTTCTTTTCAAAAACCACATGTGGACCCACTAGATTCATTGCATGTGTGTTCTTATACTAAAACCAGCACTAGACTCATTGCATGTGTGTTCTTTTCACAAACCACACATGGATCCACCACTGTCATTGCATGTGTGTTCTTTCCACAAACCACACATGGATAAACCAGTGGTCACTGCATGTGTGTTCTTTTCCACAAACCACATATGGATCCATTAGAGTCATTGCATGTGTGTTCTTATACTAAAACTAGCACTATAGTCATTGCATGTGTGTTCTTTCCACAAACAACACATGGATCAAGTAGTGTCATTGCATGTGTTTTCTTTCCACAAACCACATATGGATCAACCAGTGGTCATTGCATGTGTGTTCTTTTCACAAACCACATGTGGACCCACTAGAGTCATTGCATGTGTGTTCTTATACTAAAACTAGCACTAGAGTCATTGCATGTGTATTCTTATACTAACACCAGCACTAGAGTCATTGCATGTGTGTTCTTTTCACAAACAACATATGGATCCACCAGTGTTCACTGCATGTGTGTTCTTTCCACAAACCACACATGGATCAACCACTAGTCATTGCATGTGTGTTCTGTCCACAAACCACACATGGATCAACCAGTGTCATTGCATGTGTGTTCTTTTCACAAATCACATATGGACCCACTAGAGTCATTGCTTGTGTATTCTTATACTAACACCAGCACTAGAGTCATTGCATGTGTGTTCTTTTCACAAACAACATATGGATCCACCAGTGTTCACTGCATGTGTGTTCTTTCCACAAACCACATATGGATAGACCAGTGGTCATTGCATGTGTGTTCTTTTCACAAACCACATATGGACACACTAGAGTCATTGCATGCGTGTTCTTATACTAAAACCTGCACTAGACTCATTGCATGTGTGTTCTGTTCCACAAACCACACATGGATCCACAAGTGTTCATTGCATGTGTGTTCTTTTCCACAAACAACTTATGGATCAACCAGTGGTCATTGCATGTGTGTTCTTTTCACAAACTACATGTGGACCCACTAGAGTCATTGTATGTGTGTTCTTATACTAAAACTAGCGCTAGAGTCATTGCACATGTGTTCTTTCCACAAACCACATATGGATCAACCAGTGCCATTGCATGTGTGTTCTTTCCACAAACCACACATGGATCAACTAGTGTCATTGCATGTGTGTTCTTTCCACAAACCACATATGGATCAAACAGTGGTCATTGCACGTGTGTTCTTTTCCACAAACCACTTATGGATCCATTAGTCATTGCATGTGGGTTATTTCCACAAACCACACATGGATCAACCACTAGAGTCATTGCATGTGTGTTCTTTCCACGAACCACACATGGATCAACCAGTGTCATTGCATGCTTGTTCTTTCCACAAATCACATATGGACCCACTAGAGTCATTGCTTGTGTGTTCTTATACTAAAATCAGCACTAGAGTCATTGCATTTGTGTTCTTTCCACAAACCACTTATGGATCCACCAGTGTTCATTGCATGTGTGTTCTTTTCCAAAAACCACATATGGATCAACAGTGGTCATTGCATGTGTGTTCTTTTCAAAAACCACATGTCGACCCACTAGAGTCATTGCATGTGTGTTCTTATACTAAAACCAGCACTAGAATCATTGCATGTGTGTTCTTTTCCACAAACCACACATGGATCCACCAATATTCATTGCATGTGTGTTCTTTTCCACAAACAACTTATGGATCAACCTGTGGTCATTGCATGTGTGTTCTTTTCACAAACTACATGTGGCCCCACTAGAGTCATTGTATGTGTGTTCTTATACTAAAACTAGCACTAGAGTCATTGCATATGTGTTGTATCCACAAACCACATATGGATCAACCAGTGGCATTGCATGTGTGTTCTTTTCACAAACCATACATGGATCAACCAGTGTCATTGCATGTGTGTTCTTTCCACAAACCACATATGGATCAACCAGTGGTCATTGCATGTGTGTTCTTTTCCATAAACCACTTATGGATCCATTAGAGTCATTGCATGTGTGTTATTTCCAGAAACCACACATGGATACACCACTAGAGTCACTGCATGTGTGTTATTTCCTCAAACCACACATGGATCAACCACTAGAGTCATTGCATGTGTGTTCTTTCCACAAACCACACATGGATCAACCAGTGGTCATTGCATGTGTGTTCTTTTTCACAAACCACTTATAGATCAACCAGTGGTCATTGCATGTGTGTTCTTATACTAAAACTAGCACTAGAGACATTGCATGTGTGTTCTTTCCACAAACCACACATGGATCAACCAGTGGCATTGCATCTGTGTTCTTTTCACAAACCGCACATGGATCAACCAGTGGTCACTGCATGTGTGTTCTTTCCACAAACCACATATGGACCAACCAGAGTCATTGCATCTGTGTTCTTTTCCGCAAACCACTTATGGATCAACCAGTGGTCATTGCATGTGTGTTCTTTCCACAAACCACTTATGGATCAGCCAGTGGCATTGCATGTGTGTTCTTTTCACAAACTACATGTGGACCCACTAGAGACATTGCATGTGTGTTCTTATACTAAAACTAGCACTAGAGTTATGGCATGTGTGTTCTTTTCACAAACCACACATGGATCAACCTGTGGTCATTGCATGTGTGTTCTTTTCACAAACCACATATGGACCCACTAGAGTCATTGCATCTGTGTTCTTATACTAAAACCAGCACTAGACTCATTGCATGTGTGTTCTTTTCCACATACCACACATTGATACACCAGTGTTCATGGCATGTGTGTTATTTTCCATAAACAACTTATGGATCAACTAGTGGTCATTGCATATGTGTTCTTTTCACAAACTACATGTGGACCCACTAGAGTCATTGTGTGTGTGTTCTTATAATAAACTAGCACTAGAGTCATTGCACGTGTGTTCTTTCCACAAACCACATATGGATCAACCAGTGTCATTGCATGTGTGTTCTTTCCACAAACCACACATGGATCAACTAGTGTCATTGCATGTGTGTTCTTTCCACAAACCACATATGGATCAACCAATGGTCATTGCACCTGTGTTCTTTTCCACAAACCACTTATGGATCCATTAGAGTCATTGCATGTGTGTTATTTCCACAAACCACACATGGATCAACCACTAGAGTCATTGCATGTGTGTTCTTTCCACAAACCACACATGGATCAACCAGTGTCATTGCATGTGTGTTTTTTCCACAAATCACATATGGACCCACTAGAGTCATTGCTTGTGTGTTCTTATACCAAAATCAGCACTAGAGTCATTGCATTTGTGTTCTTTCCACAAACCACTTATGGATCCACTAGTGTTCATTGCATGTGTGTTCTTTTCCAAAAACCACATATGGATCAACAGTGGCCATTGCATGTGTGTTCTTTTCACAAACCACATGTGGACCCACTAGAGTCATTGCATGTGTGTTCTTATACTAAAACCAACACTAGACTCATTGCATGTGTGTTCTTTTCCACAAACCACACATGGATCCACCAGTGTTCATTGCATGTGTTTTCTTTTCCACAAACAACTTATGGATCAACCAGTGGTCATTGCATGTGTGTTCTTTTCACAAACTATATGTGGACCCACTAGAGTCATTGTATGTGTGTTCTTATACTAAAACTAGCACTAGAGTCATTGTATGTGTGTTCTATCCACAAACCACACATGGATCAACCAGTGGCATTGCATGTGTGTTCTTTTCACAAACCATACATGGATCAACCAGTGGTCATTACATGTGTGTTCTTTTTCACAAACCACTTATGGATCCATTAGAGTCATTTCATGTGTGTTATTTCCACAAACCACACATGGATCAACCACTATATTCATTGCATGGGTGTTATTTCCACAAACCACACATGGATCAACCACTAGAGTCATTGCATGTGTGTTCTTTCCACAAACCACACATGGATCAACCAGTGGTCATTGCATGTGTGTTCTTTTCCACAAACCACTTATGGATCAACTAGTGGTCATTGCAAGTGTGTTCTTACACTAAAACTAGCACTAGAGTCATTGCATGTGTGTTCTTTCCACAAACCACACATGGATCACACAGTGGCATTGCATGTGTGTTCTTTTCAGAAACCACACATGGATCAATGACTGGTCACTGCAAGTGTGTTCTTTCCACAAACCACATATGGACCAACCAGAGTCATTGCATGTGTGTTCTTTTCCACAAACCACATATGGATCAACCAGTGGTCATTGCATGTGTGTTCTTTCCACAAACCACTTATGGATCAACCAGTGGCATTGCATGTGTGTTCTTTTCACAAACTACATGTGGACCCACTAGAGTCATTTCATGTGTGTTCTTATACTAAAACTAGCACTAGAGTCATTGCATGTGTGTTCTTTTGAAAAACCACACATGGATCAACCAGTGGTCATTGCATGTGTGTTCTTTCCACAAACCACATATGGATCAACCAGTGGTCATTGCATGTGTCTTATTTTCCACAAACCACTTATGGATCAACCATTGGTCATTTCATGTGTGTTCTTTCCACAAACCACTTATGGATCCACCAGTGTTCATTGCATGTGTGTTGTTTTCCGCAAACCACATATGGACCAACCAGTGGTCATTGCATGTGTGTTATTTTCACAAACCACATGTGGACCCACTAGAGTCATTGCATGTGTGTTCTTATACTAAAACCAGCACTAGACTCATTGCATGTGTGTTCTTTTCACAAACCACACATGGATCCACCACTGTCATTGCATGTGTGTTCTTTCCACAAACCACACATGGATCAACCAGTGGTCATTGCATGTGTGTTCTTTTCCACAAACCACATATGGATCCATTAGAGTTATTGCGTGTGTGTTCTTATACTAAAACTAGCACTAGAGTCATTGCATGTGTGTTCTTATACTAAAACTAGCACTAGAGTCATTGCATGTGTGTTATTTCCACAAACCACACATGGATCAAGCAGTGTCATTGCATGTGTGTTCTTTCCACAAACCACATATGGATCAACTAGTGGTCATTGCATGTGTGTTCTTTTCACAAACCACATGTGGACCCACTAGAGTCATTGCATGTGTGTTCTTATACTAAAACCAGCACTAGACTCATTGCATGTGTGTTCTTTTCACAAACCACACATGGATCCACCACTGTCATTGCATGTGTGTTCTTATACTAAAACTATCACTAGAGTCATTGCATGTGTGTTATTTCCACAAACCACACATGGATCAAGCAGTGTGATTGCATGTGTGTTATTTCCACAAACCACACATGGATCAACCACTAGAGTCATTGCATGTGTGTTCTTTCCACAAACCACACATGGATCAACCAGTGGTCATTGCATGTGTGTTCTTTTCCACAAACCACTTATGGATCAACCAGTGGTCATTGCATGTGTGTTCTTATACTAAAACTAGCACTAGAGTCATTGCATGTGTGTTCTTTCCACAAACAACACATGGATCAACCAGTGGCATTGCATGTGTGTTCTTTCCACAAACCACATATGGACCAACCAGAGTCATTGCATGTGTGTTCTTTTCCACAAACCACTTATGGATCAACCAATGGTCATTGCATGTGTGTTCTTTCCACTAACCACTTATGGATCAACCAGTGGCATTGCATGTGTGTTCTTTTCACAAACTACATGGGGACCCACTAGAGTCATTGCATGTGTGTTCTTATACTAAAACTAGCACTAGAGTCATTGCTTGTGTGTTCTTTTCACAAACCACACATGGATCAACCAGTGGTCATTGCATGTGTGTTCTTATACTAAAACCAGCACTAGACTCATTGCATGTGTGTTCTTTTCACAAACCACACATGGATCCACCACTGTCATTGCATGTGTGTTCTTTCCACAAACCACACATGGATCAACCAATGGTCCTTGCATGTGTGTTCTTTTCCACAAACTACATATGGACCCATTAGAGTCATTGCATGTGTGTTCTTATACTAAAACTAGCACTAGACTCATTGCATGTGTGTTCTTGTCACAAACCACACATGGATCCACCACTGTCATTGCATGTGTGTTCTTTCCACAAACCACACATGGATCAACCAGTGGTCATTGCATGTGTTTTATTTTCCACAAACCACATATGGATCCATTAGAGTCATTGCATGTGTGTTCTTATACTAAAACTAGCACTAGAGTCATTGCATGTGTTTTCTTTCGACAAACCACACATGGATCAAGCAGTGTCATTGCATGTGTGTTCTTTCCACAAACCACATATGGATCAACTAGTGGTCATTGCATGTGTGTTCTTTTCACAAACCACATGTGGACCCACTAGAGTCATTGCATGTGTGTTCTTATACTAAAACCAGCACTAGAGTCATTGCATGTGTGTTATTTCCACAAACCACACATGGATCAACCACTATAGTCATTGCATGTGTGTTCTTTTCACAAACCACATATGGATCTACCAGTGTTCACTGCATGTGTGTTCTTTCCACAAACCACACATGGACCCACTAGAGTCATTGCATGTGTGTTCTTTTCACAAACCACACGTGGACCCACATCAACCACTAGAGTCATTGCATGTGTGTTCTTTTCACAAACCACATATGGATCCACCAGTGTTCACTGCATGTGTGTTCTTTCCACAAACCACACATGGATTAACCAGTGTCATTGCACGTGTGTTCTTTCCACAAACCACATATGGATCAACCAGTGTCATTGCATGTGTGTTCTTTCCACAAACCACACATGGATCAACCAGTGTCTTTGCATGTGTGTTCTTTCCACAAACCACTTATGGATCCACCAGTGTAGATTGCATGTGTGTTCTTTTCCACAAACCACATATGGATCAACCAGTGTCATTGCACGTGTGTTCTTTCCACAAACCACATATGAATCAACCAGTGTCATTTCATGTGTGTTCTTTCCACAAACCACACATGGATCAACAAGTGTCTTTGCATGTGTGTTCTTTCCACATACCACTTATGGATCCACCAGTGTAGATTGCATGTGTGTTCTTTTCCACAAACCACATATGGATCAACTAGTGTCATTGCACGTGTGTTCTTTCCACAAACCACATATGGATCAACCAGTGTCTTTGCATGTGAGTTCTTTCCACAAAGCACACATGGATCAACCAGTGTCTTTGCATGTGTGTTGTTTCCACAAACCACTCATGGATCCACCAGTGTAGATTGCATGTGTGTTTTAGGAGAGCCCTAACCTTAGCCCCCCAATGGATCCACCGTTAGACCGAGTCTTCTAGACGGTGATGACCCACAAGTATAGGGGGTGTATCGCAGTATTTTCGATAAGTAAGAGTGTCAAACTGATATATTGCAAATGTATCTATAATTTTTGATATTCCATGCTTGGTTTTATCCACTTTCTTGTGTTTTGTTCCAACTTTGGAGTACTGTTCTTATGATTTCTTGGACTAACCTATTAACAAGAGCCACAGTGTCAGCTGCCTGTTTTCTGCTATTTTTGGTTCCAGGAAAGTCAGAAAATGAATATTCTCGGAATTGGACGGGACAAAAGCCAAAGTGCCTATTTTTCCGGAAGTGATCAAGTGCCAGAATACGAGACGAAGAAGGGCTAGGGAGCCACCACACCACCTGGCCGCGTGGCCAGGCCTGCCCCACGCCAGGGGGTGGTGTGGCCGCTCCCGGCACCCCCTCGGCCTCCCCTTCCGCCTATAAGATGCCCTCGGGACGAAAACCCTAAGTGCCCGATCAAAAAATCCACGAAAGAGTCTATAGCCACCGTCATCTCCATCCCTAGATTGGGAGGGATCTGAATCTCTTCCCGGCACCCTGTCGGAGAGGGGAATTCACCCTGGAGGCCTTCTTCATCACCATGCAATCCTCCGGTGTGATGCGTGAGTAGTTCATCCTTGGACTACGGATCCATGTAGTAGCAAGATGGCTGGTTCTCCTCCTTTGTGCTTTCATGTTTAGATCTTGTGAGCTCTGTTCATGATCAAGATCATCTATTTGTAATTCTGCATGTTGTGTTTGCAGGGATCCGATGGATATTGAGATGCTATTTCAGATTGATTATTGATTCTATCATGTCTTTCTTATTTGTGATCTTGCATGCTTTCTGTTGTTAGTAGCTATCTTGGCCAAGTAGATGCTAGCAACTCCAAGAGTTAGTATTTATGCTCGATAGTGGGTTCATGCCTCTGGTAATCTGGAGAAGTGATAGAAATCTCTAAGGTACTAGATGTGCTGTTTCTACTAGGGAGAAAACAAAAATCCTTTGTTCATAGAACAATCGTATTGTTTACTTTACACGCAGTTCGTAAAGCAATAATCTGTTGCTTGCAACTTAATACTGGAGGGGGTTCGGATGATAACCTGAAGGTGGATTATTAGTCATAGATGCAGTTGGATGGCGGTCTATGTATAATGTTGTAATGCCCAATCAAGTCTCAAAGGAGTCAAGATGACTAGTATATGCATGTATTGCTTTCTCGGTGTTTGTCAATTGCCCCGCTGTAATTTGTTCACCCAGCATGTTATCTATCTAAGGAGAGCCACCTCTAGTGAACTATGGATCCTGGTCCTTTACTTTACATACAATCTATAAACTGTTTATTGTTTTGTGTTTACTTTCTACAAACTTTTACTTCTTTCCATTCGATACGTTTAATCCTTTGTTTTCCACAAAACACGGTGAGATTGATAACCTCATCGCAAGTTGGGGACAAGTTGGAGAGCCACCTCTAGTGAATTATGACATTGAATAGTGATGCAAAATGGACGTATCAAATCCCCCCAAGCTTAGACTTCGCTTGTCCCCAAGCGAAACTAAGCTCAATAAACATGGCCTCAGGTTTATGGAGTGAAGAGTCGATAAAAGAATACGGACAAGAAGCATCACATTCATCAAATACATAGATCATAATAGAAGACAACTCACTATTATATAACTCAACTTGTAATGAGTAAAGGAAACACAATAAAGATACATAGAGTGAATCATAATTGGTAATGGCAAACTTAGTTCTTGGTCGAAGAATAGTTGATAATTTGTTGGAGTTCACAAATAGCTGGTTTTCAATGATAGCTTTCAAAGTAGTAAACATCAAGATAAGAGCAATGTGCAAAGCAAGGAACATAAGAAACATGATTGAATAAATCATCATATGAATGAATGAAACACAACAACTCAAAATACTTGTTGAGATAGAAGGGAGTAGGTTTACTGACTCAACTGCAAAGTAAAATAAAGGCCCTTCACAGAGGGAAGCAGGGCTTGCAAGTCTCATAAGGAGCTCCCAAAAATTATGATACTTACTAGCTTTCAGCTCTCATTGCCCCTATCATAGGCATGTTTAGGTGATTAAGGTTAAAGTGATCAAATATGAGGATATGCATTGACAAGTTGTAAATTGAGAATCTCATGTCCCTTGAATACGAGGGTCGCTCCTCATGCTACTCAAGTTTAGTCACCGGTAAGTTTTTGTCATCGTAAGCATATGTGTATCATAGAGAACCGCCAACGGGGTACCCCTTGCCCGATGATACGGAAGAATCCCCATATCAAAATGACAAGGCAAGCAGACAACAAGCATCTCAGCAATCTTCTTATTTACCATGGGAATATGGTGCTTTTTTCTCTCTTTCCTCTTTTTATAATATTTTTTTTTCTTTTCTCTTGTTTCAATCTTTGTCTCTTTTTTTATAAGAAGAATGCTTCATAGATACTTGTTATGGTTACGCTGCAGGTTTCCACCATGTCAGCATGGATTAGACTAGAGGCCCAGGCGTTTCTCTAACACACATGCATAACTCCATGGACTTACAAGCTCCCCTTTCATTTCACACCGACGACATCCATAGACAAAAGAACATAATATCAACTTGGTACAAAGTACCAGTGCAATGTTGAAAGCGTTCCCCATGACAGTATGGTTCTGCTAATTCACAACTTACAAAGCGCAAGCATATACACAACATAGGTGAGCACAATGGTTCAAGTTTATTAAGTGCAAGAAAGTAAAGTGTGCCATCAAGTTCGTGAGAGCTTTATTCACTAATTTTCAAATAACAAGTTTAATTTGGGAGGTAGATAAAACAAGAATTTACTTGGAATAGCAATAATGCTACTAGGTAGGTATGGTGGACACAAATGACATGGGTTTGGTTTAAAGGAGATGGATGCACGAGAAGAGTTTCCTCTCACTACAGGTTTTTGGCTAGCAAGGCTGGGTAGCAAGTATAAGAGTTGAAGGAAACAAACAAACATACAAGTGATAAAGACAAACATGCAATATTACTTGGAAGCACAAAAGATCTTTAACTAGAGAATACTAAACTTGTGAGCAAATCAACAAAGAAAGATGATGAAATTATTTTTCTTTAAAGGTACTTTTGTCTTTTCTTTCAACTCTCAAAAATAGTGTTGCTACTGATCGAGACAGGTTTGCCAAAACCAACTAAATTAACTCAATGATTCCAAAGTGATACCAATACTAACAACAAGACCAATCATATAACCACGAATTGAAAACTAATATAAGCTACGAAAAAGAGTGAATGATAGAACTTCTCATTAATATTCCATAACGGAAACTTACACCAAGGGATACATATCTAATGAGAGAGGGGACACTTGCATAATGCAAACCATCCTACATAATAACTCCTCTATTCATGATTTGACTCTAATAATAAGGTAAAAAGATAGAAGATAGTGATGTGATACCGCGGCACTCCCCAGATTGGAACAAACCAAGGGGATGCCAAACCTGATGACGAATTACTCCGTTCTTCCCTCTTGGAGTCTTGTTTTCCTGCATGGTTATGGATAAAGGTATGGAAGGGATTCTTGGTGTGTGGAGGAAGTGACCGTGGAGCCAAACTGTGACGAGGAGCTTTTCCCCCAATCTGCATCCGTGCAGTCCTTCTAACCCTAGCAGGTTTCGTCACCACTCCAATAGTTGCAATGGTAGTGCCGGTGTGCAGATGTTGTCCTTGCTCCTCTTCACCTTCACTCTTGATCTCCTTTTCCTTCCCGGGGTCTTAGAGGTCTTCTTCCATAGGTTCTTTCCCTTTATCCTTGGCAGACACCATTGTGCTTCTAAGCTTTCAAAGAGTATGTCCTAGCAGAAACAGATCGAAACAAAAACATGGCGAAAACACAATATACGAACCTCGGGGGATCCGGGGGATTATATATTACGAAGTTTCATATCAAAAGGAAGGTACTGGGAGAAAACGAGTCAGAGGCGGAGTCCGGGGTGGACTCACCACCTGGTGGTGCGACCTGGGGAGGGCCCGCGGCACAGGGTGGTGTGAGCCACCCTGGCTCCGTTTCTGTCCCTTTTTAGCTTTGTAGCTTTCCTTATTGACTAAAAACTGCAAAAATATAGTTGGATAGTATTTTCACGGAACTTTTCTTACCAGAACTGTTACCTATTTGAAAACAGACTCTGCAGGTCTCTGAATTTGGTATCTAGTAGATTCTTCTGGAGTCATCACTTGAATAACACCAATATCTTCATCTTCATACACCTAATACTTGAGTCATAAAATCCTTCTCTTCCTTATTACACCATTATCTCCACTTCCTAGAAATTTCTTTCACACAAAACTTCACACAGTTCTCATTAGCAACATTAGTATAAGTGAAGTGATAAAACCTTTTGAGTCCAACTTCAACTGAAAACCATCAAAACATAAGCTACTGTAGCAACTCCTTCCGAAAACCCAAAATGAATTCAAAAAGGAAATCGAATAAAGAAGCAAATGCAAGATTGGCTAAATCTGTCAAAACAGACCAGCAGGTAAAGATCAATTTTTTCGAAAATCGTCTGTTGCTCAAATAAAAAAGTGCAAAACTAAATAAAGTTAAATAACAACCTGGGGCAGAAGCACAAAAAATTACAGCTCAATCCGACATACATAGATCTCTCACGAATTTTTACGGTGAAGCGCAAAAATCTGTTTTGGGACAGTAACTTCCCCAAATATTACTTCTCTCTCATTAGAGGTTGATCTTGACACAAAAACCAAACAAAACGGATAAGGAGCGGTTATTACCAAAATAATAACTTTCAAGACTCAAAGAAACAAAAACAAGATGAAGCAAAAACAAATTGGGTTGTCTCCCAAAAAGCTCTTTCTTTATAGCCATTAAGATGGGCATGATAATTTTGCAGACGCTCTCATAGGAATATGAATTGAAGCGAAAGAGAGCATTAAGAAGCAAAAATACACAAGTTTAAGTCTAACCCACTTCCTATGCAAGGGAATTTTTTAAACAAACAAGTTGTTGAAACCAGAGGCTACTTGCATAAGAAGGCAAAAGAAGTGCAACATAAAAACTTTCAACATAAAACGAGAAAACTTTATATTATTGAGATACATAAGAACACTTTTCCCTCTCTCATAATAATTTTCGGTATCATGCATAAACTTGATAATATATCTATCACAAGAGCCATCATAACAATGATCACTTATTCTAACAGAAAACACAGGAATACTAGCTCTCATAACACTACTTTGTGAAACAAAATTAGAGGTATCCTTACAAAGGATAGTGTGTCCCTCTTCTTCATACTTAGTGACAAAGTCTTTCACATTTGTTATTATAGGTTCATTAACCATTTGTTTATCAGGTTCAACAGCTTTATTCATATTTTCATCTACCATACTAGCTATCATAGAATGTTCCTTTACCTTAACTAGGAAAGGGATTTTCTCAATGTAAGGTTCAGGTAAAACATGATTAGAAGTTTAAACTTCAGTATTTCTTGCAGGAACACTCTTAGCAATATCTTTATAAGGTTCATGATACTTATTCCACTTCTTTTTAGGCACTTTAATGTAGGAAGCAAAAGCCTTAAAGTAAGAAGCAATAGCTTGAGAGTCTAGACCGTAAGCATTTTTAATATTTTGAAAGTCATCAGTTCCCATAAAAGATTCAATGCATTCATAGTCATAATTTATACCTGACTTTCTACCTTTGTCATTCTCCCATGCTTCAGCATTATCTTGAATACGGTCCAGAAGATCCCATTTAGCTTCTTCTTCCATGCGAGTGAATGATCCAGCACAAGAAGCATCCAATAAATCCTTATCATGTAGAGGGAGCCTTGCATAAAAGTTGTTGATAATAATATTGTTGGGGAGCTCAAATGGGACCTTTGAGCATTAGTAACGTCAATCTACCCCAAGCTTGAGCTGTACTCTCTCCATCAAGAGGCCAAAAGTTGTATATTTGATTCCGATCTTTATGAATCTCACTAGGAGGATAAAACTTTGAATAAAAGAGAGGTACTATTTCCTCCCATTCCAGAGCATGACCATTCTTCAGCAGCTTATACCATTCCTCAGCTCTTCCTTTCAGTGATAATGAGAATAACTTCTTCTTAACTTGATCTGTAGTAATACCTGCACACTTGAACAACCCGCATAATTCGTGTATAAAGAGCAAATGATCACCGGGATGGACAGTTCCATCCCCAACATAGTAGTTATCCATAACACGATCAATAATTCTTGTAGGTATTTTGAAAACATCATTCTCAGCAGGTGGTGGCTTATCTACTACCTTAGATGTGGTAGTAGCATTACTAAATAAGGAACTCAGTGAATTATCCATAACAAAAATAAAGCAACTAGCAGTAGTAAACAATACTCACAGTAGAAGTTTCCTTTACCAGTTCCACTCTCCAATAGCGCTTCACTCCCCGGCAACGGCGCCAGAAAATATTCTTGATGACCCACAAGTATAGGCGGTGTATCGTAGTATTTTCGATAAGTAAAGAGTGTCGAACCCAACGAGGAGCAGAAGGTGCTGGCTAGTGGTATGGATCAGGAATTCTCTACAAATACTTAGCAAACGGATTTTTAGGGGTTTTTGATAAAGCAAGTAAATAAAGTACGAGTAAATAAAAGACAATAAGAATAAATGCAGCAAGTGGCCCAATCCTTTATGCAGCAAAGGACAAGCCGGTTGTATTACTTAAGATGACCAAACGTTCTCGAAGACACATGGGAAGACTGTCAAGTGCTTTCACTTCATATAGTTGATTAATCTTCTTTAGCTTGCTAAGTGTTGTGTGGGTGAACCTGTGCTAATGTACCGACCCATCCAGGACTAATACATACTTGTGATTATACCCCTTGCAAACATCCGTAAGTACAAGAAAGTAATTAAGGTAGTAACCTAACCACAGCTTTAAACTCTAAGACCCTTACGTCCCTTGTGCAATGGTTTCCTAACGGGGGTTTGGTTTCTGTCACTCCGGCAACCCCTACGGTTAGTAGCCAAATACACAATGCATTCCCCTAGGCCCATATAGGTGAAGTGTCATGTAGTCGATGTTCACATGACACCACTAGAAGAAGTACACCACAACTTAAATATCAAACTATTGAATCTTTCTCAACACAACTCCACTACTAACAACATGACTTCTCCCATGTCCTCAAGAACAAAACGAACTACTCACAAGACATCATATGGATCATGATCAGAGATGGAATAATGATGTATAACAATCTGAACATAAACAATAATTCAATGGTTCACTCAATAGCATCAACTGCAAAGAGTAATCAACACTGGGAAAGTTTCCCCTATGAACTAATGCAAGATTCAACTCAATTGTTACAGAAATATGGAGATGGTGATGAGGGTGCTGATGGTGCTGATGGTGATGATGGTGGTGATGATGATGATCCCGATGAAGTCCAGCTTGATGGTGGTGTTGATGGCGATGATCTCCCCACTCCGGGAAGGAATTCCCCCGGTAGAAATCTGTCTGCCCGAGAGATCTTTCTCTCTCGGTGTTTTCTGCCCCGCAGAGGCGGCGGAATCTTTCTGTGGTTGCTCCCCGAGTCTTAGGGTTTCGGGAGGATAATATACGCTAGAGGGGAGAGCCTAGAGTGGGCCAGGGTGGCCACACCACCTGCTGGCGCGGCCTAGGGAAGCCTGCGCCAGGGGGTGGTGTGGGCCCCCTGTGGTCCATCTCCAGCCCCCCTTTTGGCTTCCTTCGTCTTCTGGAAAAATAGGATTTTCCGTATATTTTCCCGGATTTTCTGATCTTCGCGAATTTTGCCTCCAAACAACACCTTTTCCATCAGAATCCTGACTGCAGCGGTCCATGCTCCAAAAGTCACCAACCATGCAAAAACAGATGAAATAACATAAGTATCATCTCTCAATACGAAATATATCAGTGAATAATAGTGAATTATGGACGTATCAGACGGCACGCCATAACATAGTTGTTCTGCTTGACAATTGTTACATACCGTTCGATTGGGGCGCTTGGACGATTGGGATGGTCTTCGCGAGAGCGATCCTCGAGTAGGCTATTCTGCGGCATGATTGGCCACGCTTGCTCTGGAAAAACTGGCATGTTGCGATTGTTACGACTCACGAGTTCAATGGGCCATATCCCAGTGTCACGTCCCCGTTACTTCTCTTCCTCCCTGTACTTCTCTTCCTTCCACTCGAAGCCACTTTCCCCACTTCACTTCCATCCTGCCGTAGCCGCAAGCCGACAACATCCGCCAATTCTCCGGTCGCTACCTTCATGCTAAGAAATCATTTTACAAGCTTTTGAACTTATCCTACATATTCCTGCTATTCGCCAATCTAACTGCTGATCTTTTTTCCGATTTCTCGACGAACTTCAGATGTGGCAGATGTTGCAGTCCAAGAATCTGGAGATCCTCGCGCGCAACTTCGCAGCGACGTTCCCGCTCATGTTCTCCCACCCAGGATGCTTTCGCTGTTACTCCTACCACGAGCTCCCTCTCCACGAGCTCGCGTGCCCGCATGGCGCGTGCTCCTGCACGGAGCTGGGCTGCAACTACACCGGCCCGCCGGCAGAGCTTGTCGTCCACCTTGCAGAGGGGCACTTGATCGAAGTGATTAGGATCTCGTACGGGCAAGCCCAACTTCTCCAAGAGCAGGTGCCGTTCACTGACTCGGCATGCCGCCTGCTAATTTTCTAGGGGGGACGAATTTGTTTTCGTCCTGACCATCACCGCCGGTGTTCCAGGAACTAGAGCCGGGCCCACCATCATGGGTGCCGTATGCGTCAGGTTGGTCTCATGCGCCTGGCCTGTATACACGGTACACATGTGGGCGAACGCCCAGCCGCCGTCGTCGGATAGCATTCTTCTGCTAGCTGAGGCGCCGAGCTGCCCGACACCGCGGGAGGTGGAGTATGTGGACCTAAGGTCGATCCTATGCATGCCATCTCAGTACCTTGTCAGTGCTGGACCGAACAGGTAGATGCATTTCTACATTTGTATCGAGAAGACCGACATGAGAAGTAGTACTTGTGTTGTCATTACTGTTAGACTTAAGCGATGCTTCTCAGGTTCTTAGAGCATACGTGTTATGCGAATGTACCCCAGTTGTAGTTTTCAGTACTCCTTAATAATTCGACGAGTTATTATATTGGTCCAATCAGCTTGCTGTTGTCATGTTGCAAAGTCTGCTTGCTCTGGACAGACCGGCAATACCGTGTGCTCCCTCTCCCGCATGTCAGTGTCACGTGTTCCGAGGGCCCACCTGCCAGTGTCACGCCCCCTCCTCTTC
Organism: Avena sativa; assembly: GCA_916181665.1. Classification (NCBI taxonomy): domain Eukaryota; kingdom Viridiplantae; phylum Streptophyta; class Magnoliopsida; order Poales; family Poaceae; genus Avena; species Avena sativa. The sequence goes on along the minus strand of OV702287.1, from coordinate 41,968,606 downwards.
CTTCCCCTCAAAGCCACTGTCCCAACTTCTCTTCCATCCTGCCACTCCCATCCGATGGTTGTAATCTGATGATTTTCGTTGGATTGTTTACAAGTAATCTACGTTGATAATGCAACATGCAAATGGCATAGCCACAATTTCTAAAGTGGAAGCACTCACACGCTGCTATTGCACATATTTCTCAATATAGCTCAACAAACCCATTACAATAATTGTACTTGCATTAAACACAACCGAAATTGCAACCATCCTAAACAACATCTAAACCCACATCACACCGATGTCGTCGGAGTCCACCTCGATTGGTGACACCGCCGTGCCCTTCCTAGTGACATCCACTCCCGCCCATGGCTTGCCCTTCGCCAAGGAGGCAACAATGGCGTTCTACACAGCTTCGTCCCCGTCGTCCTCCACATCGGAATCGACAATGACGAAGGTGACGGGGTTGGCGTGGACCGAGCGCCGTCACGCCTGGCGGCTCCTGCTCGAGCTTGACGCCGCATCAGTCCTTCTACATGTAGGAGGGGCCGATCTCGCATACGTAGCGTCATTGCTCCTCTCAAGAAACCATCGCCATTTGATACTGCGACGGTAGGATCTTGGGGTGGATCCGCCACGGCGACCCCTACCGGAAGCGTTGGAGTGGATGGATCTGCCAGCGCGAGCCATGACAAGTTCCTAGAAGGGAGTAAGATTGTGGGCCAGGCGTGTCTGGTTCCTGAGCAAGGCCTCCTAGTGATATGTACATGGGCAAGGTGCCAAAAAAATTTGTCCAATGTGCGCGAGAGGGCTTTTGAACCACGAAGGCGCGAGGTTTTTTTGACAAGTCCACACGCTAGGTCCCCCACCTGTCAGCTGAATGTGGACGGTAGGATTCTGCCCGAGTTATTAAGTAGGGATAAATCACGCTTCACCACTACCCTGACATCCAACGGCTCCTCTTTCCTCTGCCCTCGCTCCCCTCGCTCATGGCTCGCAGCTTGTGCAGTTCGTCTCGGGCGGAATCAGGGTCGGCTCAATGCCGTCAGGCGGGTGCCCCCATCAGGTACCAGAGGGCGCCCTACGATTACTACCCTGATATGTTGTGTTTGTGCGGTGAGAAGATGCCGAGATGGATTTCATGGACCGACGAAAATACTGCAGGAAAATTCAGCAACTGCAGCATCAGAGCGGTAAGTTCCTACTTTAGGTACAATGGTAACCCGGATCCGGAAAGCGTAATGTAATTCTTTTTTTTGTTTCCTTCGATCTACTATGCAGGAAGGGATGGGGACTGACTGTGACAAGTTTGTGTGGATCGAAAAGCCACTGACAGGTTTTCACAGAGAGCTTGTTCAGGATCTGTGTGATGCTGTGTGGGACAAGAAAGAGGAGATTCGTGCGATGGAGCGAGAGATCCGGGAGCTTCGCCAGGTGCAGGGGAGGCAGGGGCAGGGAGGTGGTGAGACAGACGGGCTCAAGATTAGGCCAGATAGTGGACACAATTTCCTCATTATTTGGGCATTATCTGTTGCATTTGCAGTTTATGTTGCCATGTCGTTGTCCAGCAGCTGAAATAAGTTGCTGCTTCGTGGAGTGTAGCAGCCAGCTTAAGAAATTGTTTTCCAGCCCAGAAACTTATCATAAGTGTAAGTGGAGTGCTCCTATGCTTTCCGTCTGTTTTTTGGCACGCTTTCCAAAGCAGCCTGACGACTGAGATTAAGGGAACTGACATCAGATTCCGACCCATGATCTAAACCCAAACCAGGTGTGATTAGCACCCTTAATCTCAGCCATCAGAGTGCTTTGGAAAGCGTGCCAAAAAAACAGACGGAAAGCACAGGAGCACTCCTCTAAGTGTAATGCCAACAACAGGGATTTATTAAGCGCCTATAAATAAATCATGTCTGTGCCACTAACACCCATCGATTTTGGAGAGGATTTAACCGCTCAGCTATCAGGATTGTTCAGATAGTAGTTGCACAGTCACAGTTTTGGATTCAACTAGTGGCCTCGGCCGTATCAAATCCTAAAGTCGCGATACATTTTACTCCGAGTATGGGAGGCAGATTGTTTCGCTCAACAAGTTCCACGCACACAGCTCTAGAGTTTAACCGAACTACATATATAGGTTCAAGTTCAATACATCATTAGGCTGCTACACTGCTAGCCCTCTTTCTCTGCTTGGGTGCCAACTTTCTTCCTCTTTCCTTCACGTCCACTGGCTTCTTTATCTCCTGCCTTCTTCCTCTTCCTGGGTGCCAATTTTCTTACCTTCACGTACCCTGCATCTCCGGGCCGAGGGAAGTCAGGCCAATCAGCACCAGAATCTTGTCCGACATCATCACTCCACTCGTTTTGGTTTTCTTCCCACAGCAAAATCACTGAGTCGGCTGTCTTGTTTCTTACCTTGCGCTTCCTGTAAAAAAACAGTACATGGATTACTACCTTATATCTACAGACTATAAACATTTTTTTGTGAATGTACCATCTCATACCTAGGTTTGGGAGCATTAAGGGGACATCCAGCTGCTCTATGGCCTATAAGATGGCAGGTCTTGCATCTGTTTTTGCCCTTCTTTGTAGTGCAAAAAGGCGATCCCTTCTTCTCGAGAAAATTCTTAAACCTATTCACCTAGGGTATTCCTCTACCCCTTTTTGTAACTGGCTGGCAAAGCTCGAAAGACAGTTGGACTTGAGGCCACTGAGATGGGTCTGTACATGGCTTGATGGATCCAGCATACGCAGCTCTGAACTTTTCCATAGAGTAGTAGTCTGACAAATACTGATCCAAATGTGGTAGAGTTCTTTTCTTCACCAAGAAGGCCAAGGCGTGGTCGCAAGATTTCCCGGTATGCTGCCACTCTAAGCAGGTGCATTCTCGCAGCTGGATGTTCACAACATCCCTTTTGCCACTCTTGGACATATCGACCACCTCACAGCTTCTGCTGGTTGACGGGAGAACCTTAAGATGAGCAAGTCCTCGGCTTCTCTTGTGCAGTTGATGTACAACTGGCCGTAGCATATGTCCTCTAAGTCTCCTACCGATCTCTCTCCTTATATTTAACAGCTTCATGATCATACCAAGTATGTTGTCCATCAAGATATGAACAGGACACACTTTTATGTCCTTCACCCAGTTATTCAGGCATTCTGCAAGGTTGTTGTTTATGTAATCAACTTTGATGTCAGGGTTGAATTGACTCCTCTTCCATAGCTGCGAATGATGGATGGCTAAGTACTCTGGAAGTTCAGGGGCTTCGGCAAAAATCTTGCTCATGAAATAATCGCTGCTACTAGGTTTGTAAACTCTAGCAGCAGGAAACATGTAACGAAATATGCTGCCTGCGTAGTGTGAGTACAAGTTGAGCATCATATGGGCATGGCATTCTCTACCTTTAGCTCGCGGGAACACCTCCTTCACTACATTTGTCAGCCCTTTGCATGCATCCATGGATATAGCCAATGGATCCATGTCGCCTATTGACCTCCTGAGCTGCCTCATAAACCAGACCCAGTTTTCCTCCGTTTCTGTTTCAAACAACACGAATGCCACTGGGAACATCCAGTTGTGACCATCAAATGCTATGGTAGATGGCAGGCAGCCTTTCCATTTGCCAGTTAGGACAGTGCTGTCTACACTCAGATACGGCCTACAGCCGTCCTTGAATCCCTAGATGCAAGGTTTAAGCGCCATGAAAAATCTTTTGAAATATATTTTACCACCTTCTGATTCAGTGTCAATCTCCACAACACTCCCCGGACACCTAGCTTGTACCTCCGCCTTGAAGTTGTACATCATCCTGAAGCTATTGGTCCAATCCCCGTGCAAGACCCCCAGAGCTTTCTCTTTACCTTTCCAAACCGTGTAATACAGAAGGACAATGTTGTATTTAGAACCGAGGCTAGTCTGAATATTCTTCGCGGTCTCCTTAGGGTTATCCTTTAGTATGGACATAGATTGCATAGCCACCCACTCTGTATCAGCCATTGAGGACTTCAGTTTGCTGCTTGTAGGACACATGTGTGGAGGGCCCATTTTGTTCACCTGCAACACAGATTCATTTAAAAGATAAGCGGAGTCGACTAGTTGCCAGAAAGATATCGCACATCAATTGTAGTTATAGAGTGAAAAGAGAGAGAGATAGAGTTCTAATGGTTTGCTGCATTCATTGGCCCAATACCCTAATTGCAGTCGACGCATGTCAGGCTCTTGCTGTGATCCTCCATGGACAATGTACCTCGGCCCGTCCATTCATCCACGTTAACTTGCAAAAGCCCTCATACCTCTCGGTAGAGTTTTTCACTCGATAAACGTCGAACTCCCCCTTGATACAAAAATGCCGGAACGACATCCTGAACTCATGCATGCTCCTGAACTCGGTGCGCACCGAAATTATAGGATACTCGTGGCCATGTTTCATTTCTTCTACTTCAACACCCAAATCATCGACTGGAATACCAGCCTCATTGTTAAGTTCCTCATCTATTTCATCATCACCAGATTCTTGATCCTCTACAGTGCCTTCTTCTTCGTCTGATTCAGAATCTTCGCCATCGTCTCTAATGCATAGTACTGCACACATCATATTGACTCCCATGGGTGGGGCTGCACCATCGTCTCCACCCGGATGGGCAGGAACATTGCCCCAATCCACCTCACCGGCAACTCTGTTTTCTCCAAGACACTCGGTTGGTTCTGCTGCAACCACATTGGGTGGTCTTACATTTGCACGCATCCCAGGTACTTCAGTGGACAAACATCAGTCAGAATCAATTTCATCTTGAGTGTACAGAACCCTCTTGCTCTTCCTGTGTACATCCTCCTTCCTGATGTAATCTTTCCTGATGGTATCAGTAGGGCTTGACATCCGCGTTCGATTCCCCATCGAACTAGGCTTTTTGCTGCCACTCTTGGGTGTGATCTCCTTACTGCCTCCCCTCACGGGTGTTGGCTCCAGGGTGCTGGCATTATTGCCTGACCTCTGCGGCATGTTCTTCTTCGAATTAGCCCTTTTGCTGCTACTATTGGGCATGTTCTCCTTCGTGCTGGCATTATTGCCTGACCCCAGTGGCGTGTTCCGCTCCAAATTAGCCCTTTTGCTGCTACTATTGGGCGTCTTCACTACTAGGAAACTACCCATCTGTGGCGCATGGAAATTGGACTTCTGTGGCGCATATCCTAGTCGCCACTATTACCTCGCCACTGATAACTACTTCCTGTGGCGCATATGGATGTGCGCCACAGAAGTCCCAGACTTCTGTGGCGCATTTCTTCTTATGCGCCACAGGAAGAACTTCTGTGGCGCATTTACATATATGCGCCACAGAAAGTCCATGCGCCACTAACTATATTTTTATATGCGCCACTGATTGCGTAACACGTATTTGAAGTAAAATACTTTCCTGGTGTATAATCAGGTATTTATACAGGATTTATCCAGATGAGTATAAACTACATTGCACAAGTAGTAGATGCATGAAAACCGACATATATATATAATACAAACACTTAGAGCCCGATCGAGATACATATATAGTGTCAAGTGCCAAATTTTTACACAAGCACCGAATACAAAGTTCATATCATCTCACATTACAAATATGAAGTGGCCACCGCCGCCTACACTAGGATCAAATAGAATACAACTGTGATAATGGTGAGCAAGAGCATTAGCCCGAGCAATATCTTCATCCGGTTCTTCTTCCACAAGTGGTTCCTCCACTTGGCTATCGCCTCCTCTCTAGTCGTGTATCCTTTGTAGATGTTGCCGCTGAACTTGTTCACTTGTTTGTGGCAATCCTCCCACTCCTCGTAGACTCCTGGAGCCCTACCCATGTACACCACATACCACCTCGTCGCCATCTCTATAGACGACAAGGCATATTAGTAAAAACACAACGAAAAGAATGAATAAAGGGTTCACATCCATATATATATGTTCATAAAATATAAAACAAAGGATCCATAAACCTAAAAGTTAGATCATCATATAAGCAATAAGTTCAACGACAGCATGACCACAAGGTAGTTTAAGTCTAACAACAATGACCATTTCGACCACGAGATAGTAAAGTTTATGACACACACACTAAGACAGCAGGCGTCCATCAAGAATATACACACACACTGGATCATGCTAGAGGCACACATCGATCATGATGAAGACTTCCTCTTCTGGCACGGCTTTGGGAATGGTAGATAGCCCTCTTTCGTCATCCACGTCCTTGTGTCACCCTGCTTATGGAGGTGTTCTTCGATCTCCCTCTTACTCAACCCTCTGGCTTGTTGTAGGGCACCGCCCCTTGTGTTGACATCTTCAATGATGATTTGCGACAACTTCATCTGAATGCGATGGAAGTCTTCTCTAAGATCAGCATCGTCGATTTTCGCCAAAGTTTTGGCCCATCCTCGGAGACTAGATGGTAGCGTTAGGTGATGGCAATCCCGAACATAGCCTTTAAGGTGATGGAGGACGTAGAAGGCCTCCTTGGCACCAGCAGTCGACTGCTTGACGCAGGGGAAGTCGAGCACGTGCTTGAACACATGTTTGCCATCCTTGATACATTCCCCCTATCTACGAAGGTGCATCCCTTCTTGGTGTAGCCCTCGAGAGCCTCATTGAGAACACCCCTTATTCTAGTGTAGTCTTTCTTCTTCGTTAAACTCCCCGAGTCGAAATACGTGGCTAGCGAATACCTTGGGGCAAGGACGATGAGTGTGCAATATTTGTCTCTGCGCAACACAATTGGAACGCAATGTTGGAAAAAGAGCAAAGGAAAGAAATCTATAAGAAATGCATAAGTTACGGTGACGATGAGCGAGTGTGTGTACTTACTCGGGAAAGAAAGGCAAAAGAAGTGTACCCTTCCTCTTGTTGTCCACCATGAACTTCTCGAGGTACGCCGTCGCCTTGGTCCGTGTCTCTGATCCTTCGACCAACTGGCTGTCCCGCATGTAGTAGGGATCCACTATCGCGATTTCCGGGGTACTTTCTCTCTTGATCGTGAGCGCCAGATTGCGCGCGTATAGGCGGACCAAGTTATAGTCCAGCCGTTTCGTGAGAAACAGCTTGAATATGTCCTCGAACGCTATGAAGAATATATCCGCGAGGGGTTCATCGACGAAGCCCACGTCCAATGGCACCTTGGCCGTGAAAACCGGGTAATTTGGATCGTCCTCTTTAAGAAGGAGGGTCTCTAGTGTCTTGACACCCTCGTGCAAAGTTAACATGGCTCCAACCGCAATGTGGATCATATCCGGAGTCAATATCGGATCACTAGCTACATGAACTCGGGGCAAGCCAAATTGTGTGGATGGTACGACGACGGCGTCCTAACCCCGGATCCTATTCGGAAGAGGCTGGCTCGCACCCTTCTTCTTATTATTACCTCTCTTCCTGTAGTGCTTCTTCTTCACAACAGTGTCAGCCACTGCCATCTGCTCATCAGTCGCCTTTCGGAGTGTGTTGGGGCTGAAAACCAATCCCGGTTTCTCTTGTGGTGGATCGGCGGCCGGAGGAGTCTCTTGAGAAAGACCATGGAAGACCAGGTGCCGCGTGCATGTATTGGGCCGACCAGCTTGATGGTCGTCGCGAGCTGCGAAGGGTTCTTCATCCACAGAAGGCATATACAATCCTTTGGCGGCGCCAGTGTTGATGAAGTCATCAACGTTGACCAATTCATCATCATATTCATGGGTGCCATCATGTGGTGGTGGTAGCGGGGGCGACGGCGGTTGCGACACAACGTCTTTGCCATGTGGCAGTGCACACGCTGCCAAGAGTTGATGGTGACGGCTGGTGGTGGCGACAACGGTGGCTACTGGCTTCCGAGGTGGTGGCCGGGCGATGATCGGTCGAGAGGTGGCGTCGGTGCTCCCCCCGCAAGATGAATCTGGGTCTTCGGCCATGTCAAGGGCCAGTTGTAGCATTCCCCAAGGGTCTTGTGTTCGTCGGCTCCCTGAGGTTGAAAGGGGGGTCCATGTTGTCGCACCCTGGCAACACCCGAGCCAACCTGACCCTCATCACATCATCATCCATTGGATTGTTGTGCATCGTGTGGCTCACCGGTTGTATAAGAGTGCCCTTGGCAACATCCTTCAACTCACCGCCGACATCTTTAAGCAGGAGTACGCAAGAAGTGTCCTGAGGCAAAAACATGTTGTTGGGCGTCATGAGATGGCAACAGTCATGCATCAAAGGCATAAAGGAGATGACGTGCACTAACTAATTAGTTACCTTGGTGATGTCGTTGATCTCGGCTAATGTAGAGACACGGCGGATGCCGGCGGTCGGCCTATCATCATCTGCAATCTCCCGCTCGGGTGCCTCACGAAGCACCACCGCCATCAGCTGCGCCTTATTGGTATCTTTGGCGGGAGGGGGCGTCGGTGTGACCAAAACGAGGGGCTGCGTCCCGACGTTGACGGCCGGCGGGGTCACCAGGTCCGGCGACACGGTAACATTGATGCCCGAGTTGCTGCCGCTTAAGCTGGGCAGATGTATCGGCCCCTGTCGACCTCCCGCATTCCAAGCAGTAAGCCCCTCGAAAAACTCAGGGGGATCATCGAGCGGATCTTCTCTTCCACTAACTTGTCCACCGTTTTTTGGTCCACCGCCTTCTCTTCTAGTATCCGCACCTTCATCTTCAGCTCTGCAACAACGGCTTTATCCTAGTTCTTCCTCTCCCTTCTTTTCTTGGCGTCCTCTTTGTAGAACTTCTTGAACTTCATGCTCGTACCGAAGCCGGACACACAGCCAGCTGACGACGGCGGCAACCCCTTGTCCCTCTTCTTGTAAGCATTGGTCGCCCTGTTGAAAACCGTGTCCCACGGCTCCGTCGAATCCTGGGACGACTCTGAGGCAGTAGCGTTCAGTTCCTCCTCCTGCAGAGACAAGGAAAGGTGAACCCATTTAGATTCTTGGCTTCATTATCTTAATTAGAATGCAATAGACCTGAGATCGGCGATAAATTCCTTACCAGATTCTTCTCAAATTCCTTCACCTCCGGATCGTCGGTGATGAACTCCCCTGTTTCCTTGTCCAGGTAGTAGTGGACCCGAACAAATTGCCTAAGCTGCAAGTCCGTGATTTTAAGCCAGGGGTTGTCTTTACCAAGGCGTTCAAGCTCGGTGTCCTCCTTGTCCCAAATGGCCTGTTTCTCCCTGTAACCGCCGCTTCCAAGGTGGTGGTTACCTATGTTCTGTTCCCGCATACTCCTTCCCCATTGAGTCCATTTTATAGCATCAGCGATAGCTATATCTGCCTTGAATATCCGAAACTCCTCTTCGTCGAGCATCGGATTTTTCTTACTAATAACCTCCCAGCTTTCACCTTTGTCAATGCTATTCTTCACCCGGGTTTTCTAGCTGCTCAAGGCGTTGCTCATCTTCGTGAGGGCTAGTCTGTTCACCGGGTTCTTATTTCTCTCGAGGTTTCTAAACTGCTCTGGGAATCTGTATCGCTTGTGAAGCTTCTTAAGTAGGTTATCGACCAAAGCTGCATGGTCAGCATGTCTGATGTACTTCGTGTTGATCGACATGCTTTCCCGGATGATGCACCCGAGTTGCAGGCTGTACCCTTTAGCAATCGCCTCTGGCGCAATTGGGTTGGCCACTTTCTGTGACCTCAGTGAACTCATCGCAGACGGTGGCGAGCACTGGCACCTTCCGCTCCTTCTGTTCCTTCTTCTTCTGAGAAGCGGCCGGGTTGCCGCTACCGCCATCCGTCCTCTCGCTGCCATCGGTGTGGGCGCCACCATCGGTGGTGTCATCCTCTTTGCCGCCGCCTTCACTAGTTCCATCGTAGTCGTCTTTGTCCCCCTCATAATCAGGATCTCCGCCCTCATTGGCACCAGCATCTCTGGCGATGGTCGCCTCCTCCTCCGGTGGTGGTCTCATCCTCATCGCCTCCTCCTCCTCCTCCTGTTGGGACCCCTGCCAGAATGACTGGTTGGCCTGTCTAGCTTGTTCTTCGACGCTGATCATGTGCTTAGAAGGGCCAGACTCCTTGTTGCCCGACATGTTTGCACTACTCTATTTAAAAGAGGCAAAATGTTAGCACATATCTCGGCCGAAAAATTTGGCATGACCTTTGCTAATTTTTTGACCTAGGAGTGCCCATTTCTCAACCGAAACGGAAGTTAATCGACACTTCGGGAGAAATGGGCAACTCAAATGAAATCCCTGCAACATTCACACAGAAGAAAATAGCCCCATCCACAGCCCCATTCACAGCCCCCATCCACAACCCCATCGAATCAAATAGCACCATATAGTACCAAATAATCCCACCATATAATCCCAGCACCATATAGTACCAAATAATCCTAGCACCATATATACCAAATAAAAGGGAAATTTCAGCCAAACCTGAAGCATACAGAACATAATATAACCTGAAACATTATTGGCTGAGGAAAAATGCCAATAAAACTTCTTATGTTGCACCTGGTATTAGCAGAACCAATACCAAGAGTGGTGACAGCAGAATACAAAGATAAGAACTATAAACAGCAGATATATTCTGTAACCGAGGACAAGCTTGGTAATTAACTTAAGAAAACTTCATGCAAATATATTGCTTCTCAGATAATAAGACTATAAACAACAGAAATCTCAAAGATGATTATTTATGGACACATGCTTCCAATTGCTGAAACTGAAATCTTGTATAAGTTACTAACGAAAAGGTCAGTATTCTTCTTAAAGCTAATACTTAATATTACATGAGCAGAAAGATGCATGAATGTCCCAGAGCTAATATATTAAGTACCTATGTATAATTATGCCAAGTGTATATTAAGTACCTATGTATTACATGAGCAGAAACATGCACACTCCACCACTCGAAACGACTAATGAATTTAAAGGCAATTAACAGTGACACAGAAGCAGTTTAAGTCTCCATGTTGCACAAGGAAAAAACGTTTAGTACTACTTAAGTACCTCATCAATAGATTTCATAAGCAGTGCATCTCAAGAGAGAATAATGCATAATTAAATATTTTGTGCAGTACAAGATATAAGTATACACAAATTGGGCTAATTTGTACGTGCATGGGCAGCTGCCACTTGCCACTGAGCAGAGAAGTGAAGAACTAGCTAGGACACACACATACACATGCATATGGAAAAGAAAAAAGTGGATATGTACCTAGATAGTAATACTGGATATTCAGTAGCATACATTTGTTAGTCAATGCAAATTGGGGCCTCTATGGATGAAATACACCAGGAATCCATTAGAGGTCCATAGTAGCAACGACCAGCCTCCAATTCCTTAATTATCAAAAACTACAATATCACCATATCTTCAGGTATTTATTCTCAGAATAATCACTGTTGGGTCACATTGTAGCTACAGTAGTCTGAAGAAAGTGTTTAATAGCACTACTTATTCAGCCTTAGGCATGGTTATGCGTACTAAAATGATATGATTATGGGTGTATATATATAAGCTACTAGTAGTTGATAATAATAATAATAGCATAAGTGCTAGCAGAAAGGCATAACCTCTGTTGAATATGCAAAGTGTGTACTGTAAATTAGGAGTTGTGAATCTGATCAAGTCGATGGTCAAGTGCTTTACTAGTACACTGTATATAAGAGAATTTCAGTGTTATCATCTTTCAGAATTGTGCTGCTTATAATGTCTAGGTGAAAGGGACCGGTGGCCTGAAGTTAACTTGATTGCGAGACACCACTAGGTTGGGTCCTTGAACTCTAAATCATGAACTAGACGATGAATCTACAAATGGAGGCCTCAGCCATGGGGTGAAGGGGAAAAGAAGAGAGCGGGAAGTGTACCTGCGGATGGGGAGGTGGTCATCGACGAGGGTGGCGGCGGTGCTCCTGCGGCGGTCCTCCTAGGTCGTAGGCGAGGCGGGGCGGGCCTCCTCCTCCACGGGCTCCGGAGCGGCGGTGGCGGGCCTCCTCCTCCTAGGTCGCAGGCTCTAGGAGCAGCGGTGGTGGGGCGGGGCGGGCCTCCTCCTCCACGACGGCTCTCGTCCTCCACGACGGCTCTCCTCCACGGCGGTGTGCAGTGTCGTCGATCTAGGGCTAGTGCACGGCGGTGTGACTGAGAATGGGGAGAAGGGGTGAAGCAGACCGAACCGTTTATTTCGCTAAGTCCTGAGGTTCTGTGGCGCATTTCGGCAATATGCGCCACAGAAGTTGGAACTTCTGTGGCGCATACTGCTGAAATGCGCCACAGAACCTGTGGACTTAGTACAAAACGCGGCGCGCGTGGTAGTATGACAAGATCACACACTTGCCTTAGTGGTCTCTGCTGCTTGCTTGTGCCATTCTAAACCTGAGGCAGCCAGGTTCGAATCCTGGCTGTCTCACACTTTTTTATTTTTTTAAAATATATTTTTAATTATAGATATGTTTAAAATAAAGCAAGAACATACACAAACATTCATATTTATTCAAAAAACTCTCTCCCCGAACATATACAATCACGTAATGTGTTTTTAATTATATATATGTCTAAAATGAAGCAAGAACATATACAAACATTCATATTTATTCAAAAAACTCTCTCTCCGAACATATACAATCATGTGATGTGTCGAGCTAGTGTCTCTTCACAATCTTCTTGCCCTTTTTCGTCGCGGTTGAATATTTTAGTCCGTGCACTTTGAGATTTCTTCTTGTGAATGGACAACCTTTAGTAGGCAGTGTGGTCTTCCTTCTTACTTTAGTAGTAGTAGGCATGTCGAAGTACTTGTCGAATACCTCTTCGATCTTCGGGTCGCCGTTTTTGTCGAAGTTTTGCTCGTTGTCGGCTCCTTCCATTCTGATGATGCTCCTCTTGCCCCTCCTAACTACAACATGGTTGGGCTTTGACGGGTCGGTAATAAAAAAGCATTGATCAACTTGGCTAGCGAGTACCCAATGCTCATTTTTTGCGGAGGCGTTCTTTGTTGATTTGGCATCTGGTATAACCATTGTGGTGAAATAGCGGCCTTCTTTTTCCATGTTCTTGGCCCATCTAACACGGAACATCGGTACGATCTCTCCACAGTAGTCGAGCTCCCATATCTCCTCGATCCTTCCATAGAATCTTTCCATCACAGTAGTCTCATCATCAGCAAAGGATAACATAGTTACTCCTGAGTTTTGATATTCACTATTCTTGTCCTTTTCCTCGGTATAGAATCTGTAACCGTTTATGTCGTATGACTGATAGGTCCTTAGGTTGTGCCCTGGGACCTACGACAAGGAGAATATGAGTTTATGATCTTCCGTAGAAGGCGTTTGTGGGGGATTGTCCAGTTGCCTTTTCTTGAACCAACCCGTGAAGCTAGAGTTGTGCTCTCTGGTTACGTCTCCCTTCTTCCTCGGCCGACCCTGGTCGAGTACTCCTGCTCGATTAAGCTTCTGTGCTCTTCGACCCAAGGGCCGACCACTTCAATGTGTTGTAGCGTGACTCGATGTGCCCTTTCAAAATCAGTGCGTCGACCATCAATGCCGACATGTAGTGAGCGGCAGCCCTCGCGGTGACCATATCCACCGAGCCTGCTGAGGTGCTTCTTTGTGGGTATTCCAACATCCTCGTTCTCGGTGGTTAGATAATTCTGGCAGAAGGAGATGCACTCGTAGATCAGAAATCCCTTGGCTATGCTTCCATCTGGACGAGACCTGTTGCGAACGAATCCTTTGATGACACTGTTTAGCCTTTCAAACGGCATCATGTTGTGCAGGAATGTCGGCCCGAGCTGGATGATGTCGTCCACGACATGTACAAGCAGATGCACCATGATGTCGAAGAATGCAGGCAGGAAGTAAATCTCAAGCTCGCACAGTATCATCACGATCTCTTCCTGTAGCCTATCGAGCTGCTTCACACCGATCGACTTCCTAGATATGACGTCGAAAAAGTTACAGAGGCCAAACAACGTCTCACGGACATGCTCATCCATTATCCCACGGATCGCAACAGGGAGTATCTGCGTCATCAGCACGTGACAGTCATGAGACTTCATACCGCTGAACCTCTTCTTCGCCACGTCCAGATATCTGCTTATCTTCCCCGAGTAACCGTGAGGAACTTTCACTCCTAAGAGGCACCTGAAAAACTGCTCGAGCTCCTCCAGACTCAGAGTGAAGCAGGCAGCGCGAAGCACCACCTCATTCTTCTTAACTCTTTTGCGGCGACCTTGAGTCCCTTCCTGATGACTATCAGGGTACTGAAGATCTTTCTTTATGCCAAGCAATTTAAGGTCCTTTCTTGCTTTCGGCCCATCCTTGGTCCTCTCCGGCATGTTCAGTAGAGTGCCAAGCAGACTCTCGGTAACGTTCTTCGTGATGTGCATTACATCGAGGATATGGGGAGTGTCAAGGACCTTCCAATACGGCAGGTCCCAGAAAACAGACCTTGCTTTCCATACATCCAGCAGCGGCTTTGTCCTCGGTCGTTTTTTCCAGGAGCAGGGCAATCTACCCAATTATTCAAAAGCTCCTCGATTTCTTTGCCGCTCCTCGGACGCGGGGCTCTTTCGAGCTCGTCCTTACCATTGAACAGGTCACCACGTTTTCTCCACGGGTGATCCATGCGGAGCCACTTTCGAGTACCTTGGAACACGGTTTTCGAAGACCCGGGATCCCTTGGTAGCTCGAGATGCGGTGTCTCATCCATGCACTTGACGCATGCATTGTGTCCGTGGTTCACCTGGGCCGATACATATGCGTAACTAGGATAGTCATGCATGGTCATGAGCAACGCGGCTCTCAGATGGAAAGATTCTTTAGTGTAGGCGTCCCACGTACGGGCCGGCGTCTCCCACAAGCTGGCTAACTCCTCTCTCAATAGCCCGAGATACAGATGCATATCGATACCTGGTTGTTTCGGCCCCTGAATAAGAATGCTCATGTGTACATACCTTTGCTTCGTGCATAGCCATGGGGGGAGGTTGTATGGCCATACAAACATAGGCTAGGTGCTATGCGTGCTACTCTGGTTTCCAAAAGGATTGAGTCCATCGGTGCTCATACCCAGCCTGACGTTCCTTGCATCGCCCCCGAACTCTTCGAACTCGATGTCTAATGCGTTGCACTGGCTAGCGTCTGAAGGGTGTGTCAGGATCTTTCCCTTCTCTAGATCATCTTCGGGTTTCTCTCTTTCCGCATGCCATTGCATGAGCTTTGCTTCCTTAGGATCTAAGAAATATTGCTGCAGACGAGGGGTGATAGGAAAGTACCATACCACTTTTCGAGGAACTTTCTTGTTCCCTCTCTTGTTCCGTCCTTGGCCACACACCAGACAAGTGGTTCTATCCGTGTACTTGTTCTGATAAAGTGCGCAATCATTGATGCATGCATGGTATTTAATGTGTGGTAGGTCGAGAGGGCACACGATTTTCTTGGCCTCCTCGATACTTGTTGGCAATGTGTTCCCCTTAGGAAGTCGGTCGTGCCAGTATTCCATGTTCGCGTTGAAGCTCACATCGGTCCATTTGTGTTCGGCCTTCATCTCTAGAGCCTTGAGCGTTACACTCAAACGTGTATCCTCGGGGCGACACCTAGGATACAATGGAGTCATCCCGTCTACCTCCATTTGGGTCAGCTTGGCTTTCTCTCTGGCTGCAGCTTTGTCGTTGCTCGTCTCCTTGAGGAGCAGTTCTTGAACATCAGGGTCCTGCAAGATCGAAGGTAGCAGCGTCTGTGTGTTCGCGTCTTCTCCTTCTTCATGATCATGCCCGTCGTCATCTCCTTCTCCATGCTGATCATGCCCGCCGGCATCTCCTTCGTCATGATGATCATGCCCGCTGGCATCTCCTTCGTCATGATGATCATGCCCGGTAGACTCTTCGTCCTCTCGCCCGCCCACGTCTTCGTGACCACCACCATGTCCTGCCGGCGCCTCATTGAGGTCGCGCATGAAACCGCGCCTAAGCAGGTGACCCTCCAATTGTCCAGATTCAGGGTCGATCCAGCGCTGCAGTTTGCATGTTCGACATGGACATCTTATCATGGTCTTGTTGTTCAGAATCATGTCCTCCTTCGCGCCTTTATTGTACCTAGCAATTCGACATTCGCTCATCGTGAGGACCATGGTTGCCTGAGCGGTCAAAACAGAGAGTATAGGTGAGAACCACACCATATGAACACACACATGCATGAATGCTAGCCGGAAAAAATTCGGCATGACCTTTCCTAAAATTAGGACATATGGGTAGTGCAAAAATTTGCCGAAATGGAAATGAATCAACATTTCGGCAAACATCGATGCAACCACACCGGCCGGGCCCGACAACAACAAGCAAACAACAAAAAACTTCCTCCCATTGCAAACATTCATGCACCACACACAAGCATCGTCACGCCATGGATCGCACACACACACCGCCCGCGCGACAAGCTTCACCTACATGTTCATGATGGCCAAGTACTCACCTATAGTAGACACAATAATAGCGAGACGTGACCGCGCGATGAGAGAGTATGGACAAATAGATCTACAATGCAAGTTGGTGGAGAGGAAATTAGTAAACAAATAGAGAGATGTGAGAGAGAAAAGTAAGGAACTTTTAGATCTAGAAGTTGGAGCGAAGCTTCTACTTACCAATCTATGGATTAAATTAGGTTTAGATATAAGAAAATGGAGAAACTATGGGCAAGATGGGGTGTGAGGGAGGAGGAAGACGAGTTGGGAGGAGGTTGAGATGTGAAATGGGTGGTGGTGGGATAGATAGATAAGAAAGCTAGATCTTGTCACCTTTTTAACATGGATCTGGACGCCCTCATCCGTGGCGCATATGGAGGAAATGCGCCACAGATGCTGAAACTTCTGTGGCGCATTTCCTCCATATGCGCCACAGAAGTGGGTGAATAAGATTCCCTCTGTGGGGCCAACCCCCAAGTTCTGTGGCGCATGTTGGGATATGCGCCACAGAAGTGAAACACATCTGTGGCGCATATGTCAACATGCGCCACAGAACTTGGGTGAATTAGATTCCGTGGTGGGTCCCCCCTCCATGTTCTGTGGCGCATGAGTAAATATGCGCCACAGAAGTTTCCTCTTCTGTGGCACATATTACATAATGTGCCATAGAACTTGGATCACCCCCCCCCCCCCCGCCGGCGGGTCCCACCAATCTTGTGTGGCGCATGCTCTGGAAAATGCGCCATAGAACTTCCAAACTTCTGTGGCGCATGCTTTCCAGTGTGCTACTGATGTCTTGCTGTGGCGCATAGATTGGCTTATGCGCCATTGAACATCTTGTCTATCTATAGGCTATTTCCTAGTAGTGCTTCTCCTTCGTGCTGGCATTATTGCCTGACCTCAGCGGCGTGTTCCGCTCCAAATTAGCCCTTTTGTTGCTACTATTGGGCATGTTCTCCTTCGTGCTGGCATAATTCCCTGACAACAGCGTGTTCCGCTCCAAATTAGTATTTTTTTTTGCTCCCACTGGGTGTGGTGGCCTCCGTGCTGGCCATCTTCGCCTCTTTCCTACCACTCATGGGAGTGTTCACCACTGTGCTAGCCCTCTTAGTGTTTTTGCTGCTATCGTTCGGTGTGACATTTTGACTGGATCTCAGGGGTGTACTCTGCGGCGTGGTGCCTTTTGTCGTGCGACTCTTGGGCGTCCTCTTCTCTGGTGTGGTCTCCTTGTTGACGTTCTTCTTCGGGGTGCCCTTTCTGGGGATGCTCTTCCTGCTCCTCTTTATGACGCTCCTCTGTAAGACTCTCCTCTGTTCGAAGCTACCCTCAGTCGCACCAGCCCCAGTGATGCCATGGATCAGGTCACGCATGCCTTCTAAAAGTCCATCATCTCTATTGTCGAGTTCCAATTCCTCTCCAACCGTGAGCACTACCAAGTGGAAGTAAACTTCACCTCTATAATGTTTCCTTGTAAACAGTATGACTAAACCCCTGGTATCTTTCACTTTGATAGCCTTTTTGCTCCTGTAACCATAATATAACAAACGTGCTTCCTTGGAGGCCCCCCACAGCACCTTCACACGTAACGATGCCATCAGGTCAGATAACTCTACCACTTCAGGGTCGTACCTGCCAAGGATTACATCAAACTCGTCATAGAATTTTTTTGTGCCATCATCTAATTTTGCAGTATAATCTGCGACACCGATACGAACGATTACTTTGCCATCATCAGGTTCTTCAGGATAGAAACCTCCGGTAGGTTCGAGAGATGGAGTGGCACCATCAGACCCAACCCCAATGCCACCGCCGCCATCACCAGCGTCATCGTTAGCTGGATCAACCTCGGTGGAAGTACCAGGACCAGGAGCAAGGCGAGGGCCCTTAGCAGCGGGAGCTACATTACATGGTGGACAGGAATGGCCCCTTCTAACGGCAGCCACAATAGGATCAATTGCTGCCATGCCACCTCGACGATCAGGAGCAGTTCCCACAACAGCAGTGTTTCGAGTGCTAGCAGAGTCCAGACCATGAGATGGCTTTAGACCAGCAGCTCGCTGAACCCGAGCACGGGTTCGAGGAGGAGACAAGGCATTAGTATTTGCAACAATAGTGGGGCAGCCTCCGGAAGCCTTAGTTTGCTCAACAGCGGCAGGGATTGGGTCAACAGCGTCCAGATCAATAACAACACGAGGACGACCAGTACCAGCAGATTCTAGAGCACGGGTTCGCACAACTTGAGGACGGTTTCAAGGAGGAGTAGCACACAAGGCGGCGGTCTTGGCAACAATAGCGGGGAAGCCTCCAGACGCCTTAGTTTGCTCAACAGCGGTATGGATTGGGTGAGCAGTAGCCGCATCAACACGGGCACGGGGACGGGGACGACCAGTACCAGCAGATTCCAGAGCAGAGTTTTCCACAACGGCAATACGGGGACTCCTATGAGGAGGTTGCTTGACAGAAGCATGTCGCGGACAAGGAACCACATTTTGCTTAATAATAGCAGGGGTTCGAGTTAGAACTCCCTGTCCAATAATAGTTAGGCGACTCCCAGTAGCAGGAGCTTCCTCGTCCACTATGTTACACACCAGCATAACCACGCGAAGCCTAACAAGCTGTTTCATCAACCCAATTAGCTGACTATCACACGCTATAGGAACCTTGAAGCCTCGTTCATCAACGATGCTGAACCGTGAAGTCTGCTCTAGCCTCATTTCAGCAAGTTCACGCACAGCAGCAACCAAACCAGGGACAGTGCATAACTGCACAGGCGCTACTTCCATCTTCAGATTTTGAGCTTGTTTCCACGTGCTCTTCCCATGTGCTAATTTAATGAGGTAGCCGCAGATGGCCACCAGAACCGTGTATTTGGGTTCAGCGGAGATCCTAGTTGACAGAAAATTGGAGACAAAATATAACAATTGTTTGTCAGCGTCGTGCTAGCAAACAATTCTATTATCGATATATCTCCGTAATGCCAATAGCCAGCTCGCAGTTATAGGTAGTGCGA
Source organism: Avena sativa (assembly GCA_916181665.1). Taxonomy (NCBI): domain Eukaryota; kingdom Viridiplantae; phylum Streptophyta; class Magnoliopsida; order Poales; family Poaceae; genus Avena; species Avena sativa. The sequence goes on along the minus strand of OV702287.1, from coordinate 41,949,226 downwards.
ATAGCAAAGAGAAGAGTAGCTCACCCGAAATTAGCCAGAAGTACTTCTTCCTCGGCAAATGGATCTGCCATCCTTCACGTTGCTCAGCTCGTTGGCGGTAGAGGCGGGCTAGATCGTTGCAACGGCTGGCACGGCATTCGGCATTAGATCTTGGTAGCAGCGAGTAGGCGCAGCAACTTGGCGTCGGAAGTCAAATGCCCGAAGAGATCATTCTGGTTGGAGAGGGGATTTCAACGTCACTAGTGCTAGGGTTCATGCGAAAGGAGGGAGGGAGTGGATTTGTGAATTTGGTCAATGCACCATGCTCCTTTAGTATTTAGTTTCGCCTACGTGGTTGCCGCGTTGGCACTCGCGTCACGGAAATATTACTGACATGAGGGTCCCGACTGTCTACTTCACGGGGCAGTTTCACGGCATGTTTGGATTTGGTATGGGTGAGACGAGTTTGCATCGAAATGGCCCCTCTCAGTAGTTGGCGGCCCAACTTTTCGAAACCCGGTAATTTCAGGCAACTTAGGTACTGCCATGCGCTGGCCTGCCAACTTTGGTACCGCAGACGAACATGCCCCCTCCAAGGTGACCCAGATAGGTGTACGCCTAGATAGCGCATAGGAAAGCGCGCTCGTCAAGTTCCTCCAAGAAAATCAAGATATCTTCGCATGGCAGCCATCTGACATGACCGGAGTACCTAGGGAACTTGCCGAGCACTCTCTAAATGTACACCCGAATGCTAAACCCGTCAAACAGTCCCTACGGCGTTTTTGCGATGAAAAGCGTAAGGAAATAGCTAAGGAACTAGCCCGACTCGAGTTAGCTGGATTCATAGAAGAGGTCATCCACACTGAGTGGTCGGCCAATCCTGTAATGGTCCCTAAAAAGGACACCACTGATTTAAGGATGGTGTTGATTATACTACCTTGAACAAGGCTTGTCCCAAAGATCTATTCGCTCTGCCTAGGATTGATCAAGTTATCAATTCTACGGCAGGCTCGGAACTCCTATGTTTTCTCGATGCATATTCCAGTTATCACCAAATCTGGATGAAGGAATCTGACAAAGTCAAAACTTAATTCATAACCCCCTTTGTAACCTTCTATTTCGTTACGATGCCCTTTGGGCTCAAGAATGCAGGAGCTACGTACCAACGCACTATGCAGCGTTGCCTCCACGACCAAATCAGACGCAATGTACATGCATATGTGGACGATATTGCGGTGATGTCCAAAAAGAAGGAAACCTTGATTTCCAACTTGGAGGAAATGTTTGCCAATCTACAAAAATACAACATAATGCTTAACCCAAAGAAATGCTTCTTTGGAATACTAGCCAGGAAATTGTTAGGTTTTATCGTGTCTCAAAGAGGCATAGAGGTAAACCGAGACAAGATCAAGGCTATACTCAATATTTCCAGGCCAACTTGCCTGAAGGACGTTCAACTACTAACTGGTTGCATTGTCGCAGTCAATCGGTTTGTAAGCCGGCTCGGTGAAAGAGCCGCACCACTATACAAACTCCTGAAAAAGACCAAGAAATTCGTTTGGACCGACGAAGCTGAAGCTGCGCTACAAGACCTGAAAGTACTATTCTCATCTGCTCCCATCCTTGCAGCACCAGAACCACAGGAGCCGATGTTGCTCTATCTCGCTGCGACAAACAGGGTCGTCAGTATCATCATGGTGGTGGAGAGACCGGAGGAAAATCAGGAACACCCGATGTAGCGTCTGACTTACTATCTCAGCGAGGTCTTAACTAAATCAAAACAGCGGTATCCGCACTATCAAAAGCTGGCTTACGGTGTATTTCTAGCATCTCGTAAGTTACGTCATTATTTTCAGGAGCATCCAATTACCATGGTGAGCACAGCACCCATGAGAGACACAATCAACAGTGATGCCACAGGACGCGTCGCCAAATGGGGCATAGAGCTTTCAGCTTTCGACATTGAGTACAAACCTCGTATAGCAATTAAATCCCAAATCCTCGTTGACTTTGTTGCTGATTGGATAGAGACAACAGAGAACATGACCCTGCTAGAGTCAGAATATTGGACCTTACATTTTGACGGGTCTAAAGTGCTCGGGGGCTGGCGTGGTGCTCAAATCACCCCAAGGAGAAAAACTTTTATATGTATTGCAGAGCCACTTCACGGCGACGAATAACATTGCCGAGTATGAAGCATTACTGCATGGAATCCGGATTGCTAAGGATATCGGCATCCGACGTTTAATGTGTTATGGAGATTCGGATCTTGTTGCCCAACAAGTGTCGGATGTCTGTAAGGCAAACAAGCACATGGAAGCATATAGGGCTGTCGTGGATGAACTATCTAAATCGTTTGAAGGGTTTGAAGTTCAACACATGCCTCGAACAGAAAATGAGGAAGCAGATGCACTATCTCAAATAGGCTCTGCCCGGAAAAAGTTCCTGGATGGCGCTTTTTTAGAGCACCTCAAAGTTCCCTCTATAAAAGGAGTGGACGAGCAATATTCAACCAAATCCCACTCACCTTTAGTAGCAGTTCTGGTTGTGATTCCCAGCTAGACTCAACCCTACCTTGATTACTTGGTAGACAGAAAATTACCCGAAGACGAAGTTCTGAGCCAGTAAATCGTCCGACGAGCAAAAGCCTACACTATAATTAGTGGTGAGCTCTATAAGTGGAGTGCATCTGGGTCTTTCAGCGTTGTGTATCTCCGGAAGAAGGAGTGGAAACCTTACAGGAGATCCATGAAGGCGAGTGTGGTCACCACGCTGCAGCCAAATCTTTAGTGGCAAAAGCTTTCTGGCACGATTTTTTCTGGCTTACAGCCAAGGCAGATGCCGAATGGCTGGTCAAGACGTGCAAGGGCTACAAAAATACGCCAAACAAGCTCAAGTTCCGTCTGATCAGCTACGAACAATACCTATAACATGGCCTTTCGCGGTCTGGGGGCTTGACATGGTAGGACCGTTTAAACGTGCTCTAAGTGGATTTACTCATCTCTTAGTGATGGTGGATAAATTCACAAAATGGATTGAGGCTAAACCCATCACTAGCTGTGATGGATCAACAGCAGAAAATTTGTCGAGGATGTCATAATCTGATACGGTTATCCGCGTAGCATTATCACGGACAATGGGAGTAATTTCTCTATGGGAGAGCTTGCCAAATTCTGCAATGAACAAAATATCCGGCTTGACATTCCGTCAGTCGCACATCCGCAAGCTAATGGACAAGTCAAAAGAGCAAATGGTTTAATCCTACAAGGCCTAAAACCAAGACTCGAAGCACCACTACGACGTGCTGCGGGGGCTTGGGCAGAGGAATTACCTTCTGTAATATGGAGTTTACGTACAACTCCAAACAGGTCAACCGGATACACACCTTTCTTCTTGGTCTATGGCGCAGAAGCTGTTCTTCCTAGTGATTTGATTCACACTTCTCCTAGGGTTGCCGCGTATATTGAAGAGGATGCCAAAAATTCTCGACAAAATGATCTCGACTTAATTGAAGAAGTTCGCGTCATTTCTGAGATGAGATCAACAACCTATCAGTAGAAGTTACGCAAGTATCATAGCCACAGAGTCAGAAACCGGTCTTTCAGTAAAGGCGGTTTAGTTCTCTGGCTTGTGCAACAAAGAAAGCACAAACTTTCCCTAGTATGGGAAGGGCCATTTCTAGTTAGTCGAGTATTGCACAATGGTTCTTACTACCTAAATGATATGCGTCTAGTCAAAGAAAGATCTGCTACTAATGAAAGAAAGAGAGTTGGAGGTAGTACAAACCCGGATGAATTAGACAAACCATGGAATATTGCTCAGCTACGTCCCTTTTATTCTTAGTTTATTTTTCTTTGTAATCATATATGTGTACATGTTCAATGAGAAATAAAGTGTTGATTGCCTCAAAAAAAATCTAAGAAGTTTTTACCATCTTATTTCTGAAAGACCATGTCACAGTCGAAAATCCCAGAATACTTGAAAGTACTTTATGCTCATGTTTGTTCTGGTTTAGATTTCCGATTCTAAAATGCTACCTTCAGGTATGAATCTAAATTTTCTAGTCTATACTTTGGTTATTTGTCTAATTGCTGGATGAGGGCACTTTCCGAGTAGTGAATTGTTGGTACTGGAGGCCAGCTTTGTTTCCGAGTTTAAACTGGTTTAGCAATTAAGCTCCGTTGCTCGGCAAAGTTTCCGTGCTAAAGGTTGGCCGACTCATGAAAGGGACGAGGCGGAAAGCCAGATAAATGATAAGTACAGACAAAAAACATAAGCGCTTATGAAAATATTTCAAGCACGAAAAAATTATAAAGCCAAAAGTGCTAAATAGATATATTTAAACTTAGAACTAGCAAAAAGTATCATACTACTTATTTACAACCCGGATTGTTTTCGGAATAATATAATGTTTGTTCCGATGCTCTATGATGCAGGGGAAGAAGGAGCCACCGGCTCGCTAGAAACATCAGCCTCACTTCGGTATCTTTGCAAGATGTTCAAATCCGAGATGGTTTGTTCGTCGTCGGAAGCTTCTCCAGTTTCTTTGGCGGGCGGAGGCGGTGTCTCTACGCGAGTGAAGAAGGGAGTATTGTAGCTGGTCAAGTCAGCTACGTGACACCCGTATCCCGTGCAGGAGTCCATGATGGCTTTGATGTCCTACTTCTGGTCGTCTTCGTCCACAGTAGAATACCCTCTGGTCACTTGCCAGATCTCCAAGCTTCCATGGTGGCTCATGACCATGGTGAGAGCGTTCTGCGCTATGGTTCACGCGTAGGACATGTTCCAGTCTTGGATAAGCTGGGGCATCTCCTTGGCCTTATCTCACACTTCAAAGACGGACATGCTATGCATGTCCGGAACCTTGAGAACTTCGCCAATATCCTTGATGGATTGGCGGAAGTCATGCATCAAATCACCGACTTGAGTAAGCCGGCTGGTGCGAGATTCGGCAGAGGCTGAGTCCAGTAAGTTTAGAGGACCTGCACATACAATGCAAAGGGGTTAAACAAATAAATCCGGACTCCAAAGAGTTGGAAAATGCAGATAAGTCAGGAAGAGGGAAACGTACCAAATATGACATCGTCGACTTTAGTCTTCTCCTCCCGAAGACTCTGGAGTTCAGCCTGGAGTGCCTCGGCAATGTCCCTCTCTCTGAACAAGTCATTACTGAGATCCGATATTTTCTTATCTTGGAGCGCAATCTTGCGATCATGCTCCTCGGTAGCCATGGAGGAGGACTAAAGAACTTGAGCAATGCTCTTCTCATGATCCGCCTTAAGCTTATTCAGCTCCTGGCGGAGGTCCTTGTTTTCCACTTCCAGGGTTTTCAGATTCTCGCCCTCTTCAATCATAGCACAGGACTGCTTTACCAGTGCTGAAGACAAAAGAACAGATGTTGGAAAAAAACCGACTACGAAATACAAGACAAGGTTTGAGTTCTGGAATGTTTACCTTCATCCTTATCCCTGGAAACTTCCAATTGAGCATTTTCAAGTCGGAGAGCTTTGATTTCTTTCCGCTTGTTACAAATATTCTTCAATAAATCCTGGTTATAGGAATATACTTTCTGTAAGTCAGAATACCCAGAGTCAGAAGTGTACTAAAGACTCGGGCTAATATTTTTACTAATATCAGCATGAGCCTTGGGGGCTACACTAGTTCATTCTTTGGCATACGAAGGAAGCATAAATCCGGATTTGTATGTCCAGCTTCATGCTTGGGGGCTAGAGGATATGATATGAAATAAGGAAAAACGTGAGTTGGAATTCGGACTTACGTATTGTTCATGAGCGAGCTTGTTCAGGCTCATGTTCACTTTAGTGGTAACCTTCTCGGTGGGGGTTAAGGGGGTCATTGGCGCAGTTGGAAGATCGTCGGTCCTCAACTTCTCTTTGCAAAGACGGACTTGTTCAAGAAGATTAGAGTGCTTAATGTCTTCTACTTCTTGTGCTTCTTCTTCGGCAGAGATAGTCCGGCTTTCCAGGCATTGCCGGGCCAGCCGTTGGATCTCCTCCGTAGACTTCTGAGATAAGCCAAGTTTGGCAAGTCCTGGATTGCTCAGGAGATTGTCGGCGAAGACTTCTGCCGAGGGATCATTACCCAAAGAGGGTTCACCCTTGTCAAAACTTTAGTCACCCATGGTGACGTCAGTCTGTGATCCGAGGATCACTGGCTCTACTGATTGAGCTGGATCTTCATCAGCGGTCGGAGATGGAGTAATCTCCGGCGCTGCAGAAGGCTGAGGGGCAGGAGTCGGAGGAGCCATGGCAGGAGAAGCCAAGTTCAGCTTCGACTGGCGTAGGGGGCTCGAAGTAACCCCTTTCCCTTTGCCCTTGGTGAGATATTTAGCTCTGAGAAGGTAATAGAACGGAAAACATTACATCTCGGAAAGAATTAAGACATATAGTACAAAGACCTTGTGAGGAAAGATTACCTCTTCACAACGGGCACCTCCTTTGTGCCAATAGCCACTGTCGGAGCTTTGCGCTTCTGAGGAATAACATCTGGCAGTGGAACCAACTCTCCCTCATCCTGAGAAAACTCAGGAGGATATCCCTCGACCGGAGCAAACTCCGACTCCGGGAGGTCGGCAAGCTGAAAAGAAGAGATATCTCAGTATTGCGAAATAACATAAAGATGAGCACATAATACAAGTTGTTGCTGGAAGCTTACCGGCACTACAGGATCTTCCGATGTATGCATGTCCAAGGATAGCTCTGGAATCTTCCTCTCAATCCGCTCCCTTATTAGCCATTTGATTTGGCATACATAATCTTTGGGCTCGTAGGCCTTGGGGCTGATTCAGAGGGAATTTTTCTTCGACAACCTGATGGAGTGCATCAGTCGATCTCCATGATGTTGAAGAGGTTGGATCCAGCATGCCACCCAGCAGAGAACTAAATCGGACCCTCGCAGGCCCTTGTGCTTCATCAAAAACTCGATCCGCCTCTTGGTAAGAAGCAGATCGTCACTGAGAGCCGGCGCATCCACGTCCCAGGACTCTTGGGGCGTGGCAGCACCGTCGATGAAAGCCGGCAAAGCAGTAGCCTTGCCGGGAGCAGGATTATCCTTGTGATAGAAAAAAGTGGACGGCCATTGCTTGTCCAACTCACTAGCCATAATCCGAGGATAGACGCGCTCTCGCCTAACCGAAAAACTAATAGTATCGGTAATATAAGGATTACCAGCAGTAATGGAATTTCTCCGGACATGAAAGTAATATCAGAAGAGTGTAAGGATCGGCCTAATGCCAAGATACCCCACGCACAAAGATGCGTAAGCGCTCATCTCTAAGAGAGAATTCGGGGGGAGATGATGGAGTTGAACTCCGTAATTATCTATGACCTTAGAGAAAAAATCCGAGGGGAGGAAAGCTCAAACCTCTATCGAGGTGAGTGCCAAAGTGAACCTGCTCGATGTTTCGAGGGTTGGGGATGGTTTCACCGAAGCCGCTCCGCCAGTCGCCGGCGTGGAGGAGCCCTTCCTCTTCCATGACGTGGATCTTCTTGTTGTCCAGAACGCATGGGATCCATACCCCGCTATTGCTCTCCTTCTCCGCTGCCACTACCGCCGTTGCCATTGCCGCCGTGCCGGAAGATGATGCTGAAGCCATTTTTTGTGTACGCCGGTGACCTTGGGTGGGCGGCGCTAGAGGTTTTTTAGGGAGCAGAGGAGCTCTAGGTTCGTGGGGAGACGTAGGAGAGAAGGAAACGACGCAAGTGCTGGTGAAGAAGATGGGGAAAAGAGATCCTCACCACTTATATCCTCCGGCTGCGTCAAGATTCGTGTAAACGCTACAGTGAACATGCCACGCATCGTGGAAAGAACTAGGAAACCCCCACGCGATGATTACGTCGCCTCGATCTCCACGCACGCATTGAAACGATGCCTCGGTTCTGCGAAAGGCAGACCCACCAATGGTCGTGTTGACAGGAAATGTCTGTCACTGACGTCACATGACCAAGACTAGTGTCAGGTTACGTCAGAGACCAAGTTCCGGCTTAGTTTGAATTTCGAGCTGGAAACCCAAATAACATATTCATAGGTCTGGCTCATTTGAGACTCGCATCTACTCCTTTCTTTTTTGAAGTTTCAGGAACCCTTCACAATTCTGCAAGCCGAAGCTCAAGCTAGACAATGATGAAATCCGACTTTGGATCATGGAGGCTTCCTGGGGCTGCTATTGGGGATATACTTTCCGGGTATCCTCACTGTGACTCACTGACCAGGGTGTCCCACTTCGGGTTAGAGCTTTGCTTCATAGGCAGCCTAGTCAGGGAGAAGAGACGGTGTCCCATCCGGCTACGGGAAGGCCCAGAAGACTTACCGACATAGGCCCGTAGTGTTACTTGTAGTCCAAGATGTACTCTGTAACTGACTTTTAGTCGTAGCCGGATAGATCTCTCCTGTAAACCCTAGGCCAGATATCTATATAAGCCGTCCTAGGTAAAGCCTTTAGGGCACCCTCACAATAGTCTACAACCTCAACTCGCACAGGTGAAACCCTTGTAACCCATATTCCGGCTCTGCCATATTACTGGATTGCTAGCAGGAGTAGGATCCGTCCAAAGCCGGTGGATTCGAACCTGTGTAAACTTATATGCTCACCGTCCTGGAACACCGTACGTCTTACACCCCTCTCTTCCACACGCCTCGAGGACCCCCTCATGGCGTACTTGTCATCAATCCGACGACAAGTACTTCTTTCACCTGTGTTTTACGACATGTAGCCACCATAAAAGTACCATTAAAACATTGCAATTATGTGTACCTTTACTATCCATAACATGATAATCACCATAGATGGAGAAAAGAGGATTAAGTGAACCCATGAACCCATGTCCATTGTTCCCATAATAAAAAAACCTTGTCTTATCCTCTTGCATTGAAGAGGATTGGGACACTTTTACATTCTTGTTTTGTTACATTAAATTTGCATTTATTAAAGCAACCATATTATTCCTTAAAACTTGTTTAGTTCATAATCAACTAAAACTTGTGACACTTTAGTTGTAGAGAATAGATAGATTTTCCTTCTTGCTCCTATGGATCGATACCCTACTTCCACATTGAGAGGTACTACGGTGATCCCCTGCACTTGGGGGTTATCACTCATGCTTAGATTGTAGAAGACCTTTAGTCAAAGGATCTACAACATTCAGATCTGTGTGCACTTTGTAAATATTGATTTCACCTTCATCAACATTTTGTCGGATGACATGAAACCGTACCTATACAATCTTCGCTTGGTGTCCTGCGCACATGCCAGGCGTACCTAGGGAATTTGCCGAGCACGCCCTAAACGTGTATCTAGATGCCTGGCCAGTCAAGCAATCCATGTGTTTCCTTTGAGAAGAAAAGGCTAAAGCCCTTGGAGTGGAAGTTAACATGCTCCTCGACGCCGACTTCATCCACGAGATCAAGGAAAGCACATGGGTATCCAACCCCGTGCTCATCCCTAAGAAGGACACTGACATACTCCGCATGTGCGTGGACTACACGTCCCTCAACAAGCACCGCCCGAAGGACCACTTCCCCCTGCCAAGGATCAACCAAATCATCAACTCCACCGCAGGCTACAAACGGTTATAGTTCCTCAACGCCTACTAAGGCTACTATCAGATTCAGCTGAAGTTGGAAGACCAGGAGAAAAAAACTTTCATCACGCCATTCTGAGTATACTGCTACAACACCATGCTATTCGGGATGAAGAACACAGGAGCCACCTATCAACGGTGCATGCAGGCCTGCCTCAAGACCCAAATTGGGAGAAACGTCCAAGTCTATGTGGAAGACATGGTCGTTAAACTAAGGAAAACACTTCACTCATCGACGATCTCCGTGAGACCTTCGACAACCTCAACCGCTACAGGATCAAACTGAATCCACTCAAGTGCGTGTTCAGCGTCCCATCCGGACAATTACTCAGGTACCTCATCTTCGAAAGGGTAATTCAGGCTAACCCGAAGAAGATAAAGGCCATACTGGCCATGGAGAAGCCAAAGAATATCAAGGGCGTCCATCAGCTAATGGGCCCCCGAAGATAAAGGCCATACTGGCCATAAATAAGTTCAAGTGGACCCCCGAAGATTAGGTGGCATTCTAAGATCTCAAGCGCCTGCTCTGAACCTCGCCTGTACTGGTGACCCCCAAGGAGAAGGATACCATGTGGATGTACATCTCAACCACTAATCAGGTGGTCAGCATGATGCTCATCGTCGAACGAGCGAAAGATGAAAAGATCCACGGGGTCCAATGACCTGTGTATTATCTTAGCGAGGTGCTCACGCCAACCAAGCAGTAGTACCCGCAGTACTAGAAGCAGGCGTGCGAAGTTTTCATGACATCTCATCGACTATGAAACTAATTCATGGAGCACTTGATTGTGGTGGTCAATGATGAAACACTATCATACATCCTCAACAACCCTGAAGCCACAGGAAGAGTTGCCCTCTGCGGCATCGAGCTGTCCCCACAAGACATCACCTACGAGAGGTGAACAGCGATAAAATCCTAGGTGCTCCCAGACTTCCTGGTTCACTGGTGGTGGAGCTAAGATACCTAAAGTACCAAACATGTCGCGTGTCTGGTCCATGCATTTTGATGGATCTAGGCGCCAAGAAGGAGAGGGTGTTGGCGCCATACTGACATCCCTGCAAGGTGACAAGATGCGCTATGTCTTACAGATGAAATTCCGAGTGTCAAATAATGAGGCCAAATATGAAGCCCTCATCCATGGAATACGCATGGCAAAGGCTTGTGGTACCATGATACCTTCGATCCGGATTCACAAATGTAGTATAATAGATTTTTCCCTACAAGACCTAGGTTTAATCGAACCTTGGAAAGCACTACTAAAAGGCAATAAAAAGGAAACGTCTACAAGACTTTGTTTGTTCATTTTACCTTAGTTGACTGGACCAATCTAGTTAACTTTATGATGGGGTTGAATCAATGGATGGAGATAGGCCAGGTTTGCAGATCCACCTGTAGCTGCACATCAAATGGGGTGAAAGATAATAATAAGCATAGTCATGTATCATGTTTGTATTGAGATAATCTTTTGTGGGAAACACATCCTAATATTCTAGAGCCCCCGTGATGCAGCAGGCATAGCAATAGACTTTTAATCCAACCGAGAACACACCAAAGCCACGGGTTGCAAACGATTACTAAGTGCAAGCACAGATTAAAGCTTTAAGTGGTGATGTTGTTGTTGATCCCAAATGGGGCGCTAAGCGAAGACCGTACTTCCCTTTCTGTCACTGAGTTTCGTATGAGATTGCTGCTAGCCAAGTATATCACCTCAAGCCTTTATCAATCTATGGGATCTTGGGTACCTACAAGTCCACAGATCGAGGCGAGAGATGAAGAAACAAAAGATACAAATCACTAATCCAAACAAAATACAATTCTCCCATGATCTAGATGCACATAATTGCTGCAAGATTTCTCTCCAACCGGCAGCCCATGAGGACTACTCACTCGTAACAAATAGATCGGAGATAGAAAACATCATGCAAATACTTAGATTGAAATCAAATATTCTTACAATGGTTTCCAAATCACAAGGAGATCTAAAAGTACAAAGCAATGGCTATGGCTAGTGGAGGGATGGATGGTGGAAGTGATAAACAATGGATGAACAATTGTGTGGATCTCCCTTGGGGGTGTTGTGATGCAATATGAGAATGGCGACTCTCTGGACAGCGGCTGGAGCCTCAAAATATATAGGCATATTCTTGAAAGTTCACGAGCGTATTGTTCACGAGCGAGCTTGTTCAGGCTCATGATCACTTTAGTGGTAACCTTCTCGGTGAGGGTTAAGGGGGTCACTAGCGCAGTTGGAAGCTCGCCGGTCCTCAGCTTCTCCTCGCAAAGACGGACTTGTTCAAGAAGATCAGAGTGCTTGATGTCTTCTACTTCTTGTGCTTCTTCTTCGGCAAAGATAGTCTGGCTTAACAGGCATTGCCGGGCCAGCCGTTGGATCTCCTCCGCAGACTTCCAAGATAAGCCAAGTTTGGCAAGTCCTGGATTGCTCAGGAGATTGTCGGCGAAGACTTCTGCCGAGGGATCATTACCCGAAGAGGATTCACCCTTGTCAAAACCTGAGTCACCCATGGTGACGTCAGGCTGTGATCCGAGGATCACTGGCTCTGCTGATTGAGCCAGATCTTCTTCAGCGGTTGGAGATGGAGTAATCTCCGGTGCTGCAGAAGGCTGAGGGGGATGAGTCGGAGGAGCCATGACAGGAGAAGCCAAGTTCAGCTTCGACTGGCGTAGGGGCCTCGAAGTAACCCCTTCCCTTTGCCCTTGGTGAGCTATTTAGCTCTGAGAAGGTAATAGAACATAAAAAATTACATCTCGGAAAGAATTAAGACATATAGTACAAAGACCTTGTGAGGAAAGATTACCTCTTCACAACGGGCACCTCCTTTGTGCCAATAGCCATTGTCGGAGCTTTGCTCTTCCGAGGAATAACATCCGGTAGTGGAAACAACTCTCCCTCATCCTAAGAAAACTTAGGAGGATATCCCTCGACCGGAGCAAGCTCCGACTCTGGGAGGTTGGCAAGCTGAAAAGAAGAGATATCTCAGTATTGCGAAATAACATAAAGATGAGCACATAATATAAGTTGTTGTTGGAAGCTTACCAGCACTACGGGATCTTCCGACGTATGCATGTCCAAGGACAGCTCCTAAATCTTCCTCTCAATCCGCTCCCTTATCAGCCATTTCATTTGGCATACATAATATTTTGGCTCGTAGGCCTTAGGGCTAATTCGGAGGGAATCTTTCTTTGACGACGTGATGGAGTGCATTAGTCGATCTCCATGATGTTGAAGAGGTTGGATCCGACATTCCACCCAGCAGTGAACTAAATCAGACCCTCTCAGGCCCTTATGCTTCATCAAAAACACGATCCGCCACTTGGCAAGAAGCAGATCGTCACTAAGAGCCGGCGCATCCACATCCCAGGACTCATGGGGCGTGGCGGCACCGTCAATGAAAGCCGGCAAAGCAGTAGCCTTGCCGGGAGCAGGAATATCCTTGTGATAGAAAAAAGTGGACGACCATTGCTTGACTAACTCACTAGCCATAATCCAAGGATAGACGCGCTCTCGCCTAACCGAAAAACTAATAGTACCAGTAATATAAGGATTACCGGCAGTAATGGAATTTCTCTGGACATGAAAGTAATACCGGAAGAGTGTAAGGATCGGCCTAATGCCGAGATACCCCTTGCACAAAGATGCATAAGCACTCATCTCTAAGAGAGAGTTCGGGGGAGATGATGGAGTTGAACTCCGTAATGATCTATGACCTCAGAGAAAAAATATGAGGGGGGGAAAGCTCAAACCTCTGTCGAGGTGAGTGCCGAAGTGAACCCGCTCGACGTTCCGAGGGTTGGGGATGGTTTCACCGAAGCCGCTCCGCCAGTCGCCGGCGTGGAGGAGCCCTTCCTCTTCCATGACGCGGAGCTTCTCGTTGTCCAGAACGCATGGGATCCATACCCCGCGATTGCTCTCCTTCTCTGCTGCCGCTACCGTCGTTGCCATTGCCGCCGTGCCGGAAGATGTTGCTGAAGCCATTTTTTGTGTATGCCGGTGACCTTGGGTGGGCGGCGCTAGAGGTTTTTTGGGGAGCAGAGGAGCTCTAGGTTCGTGGGGAGGCGTAGGAGAGAAGGAAACGGCGCAAGTGCTGGTGAAGAAGATGGGGAAAAGAGATCCTCACCACTTATATCCCCCGGCCGCGTCAAGATTCGTGTAAACGCTACAGTGAACATGCCACGCGCCATGGAAAGAACTAGGAAACCCCCCACGTGATGATTACGCCGCCTCGATCTCCATGCACGCATTGAAACGACGCCTCGGTTCTGCGAAAGGCGGACCCACCAACGGTCGTGCTGACAGGAAATATCTGTCAGTGATGTGACTTGACCTTGACTAGTGTCAGGTTACGTCAAAGACCAAGTTCCGGCTTAGTTTGAATTTCGAGCTAGAAACCCGAATAACATATTCATAGGTCCGGCTCATTTGAGACTCGGATCTACTCCTTTCTTTTTTGAAGTTTCAGGAACCCTTCACAATTTTGCAAGCCGAAGATCAAGCTAGACAATGATGAAATCCGACTTTGGATCATGGAGGCTTCTGGGGGCTGCTGTTGGGGATATACTTTCCGGGTATCCTCATTGTGCCTCACTGACCAGGGTGGCCCACTTTGGGTTAGAGCTTTGCTTCACGGGCGACCCAGTCAGGGAGAAGAGACAGAGTCCCATCCGGCTACGGGAAGGCCCAGAAGACTTACCGACATAGGCCCGTAGTGTTACTTGTAGTCCAAGATGTACTCTGTAACTGACTCTTAGTCATAGCCAGATAGATCTCTCCTGTAAACCCTAGGTCAAATATCTATATAAGCCATCCGAGGTGAAGCCTTTAGGGCACCCTCACAATAGTCTACTACCTCAACTCGCACAGGCGAAACCCTTGTAACCCATATTCCGGCTCTGCCGTATTACTGGATTGCTAGCAGGAGTAGGACCCGTCCAAAGCCGGTGGATTCGAACCTGTGTAAACTTGTGTGCTCACCGTCCCAAAACACCATACGTCTCACACCCCTCTCTTCCACACCCCTCTCTTCCACACGCCTTAAGGACCCCCTCATGGCATACTTGTCATCAATCCGACGACAAGTACTTATTTCACCTGTGTTTTACGACATGTAGCCACCATAAAAGTACCATTAAAACATTGCAATTATGTGTACCTTTACTATCCATAACATGATAATCACCATAGATGGAGAAGAGAGGATTAAGTGAACCCATGAACCCATGTCCATTGTTCCCATAATAAAAAAACCTTATCTTGTCCTCTTGCATTGGAGAGGATTGGGACATTTTTACATTCTTGTTTTGTTACATTAAATTTGCATTTATTAAAGCAACCATATTATTCCTTAAAACTTGTTTAGTGCATAATCAACTAAAACTTCTGACACTTTAGTTATAGAGAATAGATAGATTTTCCTTCTTGCTCCTGCGGATCGATACCCTACTTCCACATTAAGAGGTACTACGGTGATCCCCTGCACTTGGGGGTTATCACTCATGCTTAGATTGTAGAAGAACTTTAGTCAAAGGATCGACAACATTTAGATCTGTGTGCACTTTGTAAATATTGATTTCACCTTCATCAACATTTTGTCAGATGACTTGAAACCATAGCTATAAAATCTTCGCTTGGTGTCCTACGGACATGCCAGGCGTACCTAGGGAATTTTCCAACCACGCCCTAAATGTGTATCTGGATGCCTGGCCAGTCAA
The DNA here is from genome assembly GCA_916181665.1 of Avena sativa. Lineage (NCBI taxonomy): Eukaryota > Viridiplantae > Streptophyta > Magnoliopsida > Poales > Poaceae > Avena > Avena sativa. The sequence continues at coordinate 41,933,920 of OV702287.1, read as the reverse complement.
TCAATCCATGTGTTTCCTTTCAGAATAAAAGGCTAAAGCCATTGGAGTGGAAGTTAACATGCTCCTCGACGCCAAGTTCATCCACGAGATCAAGGAAAGCACATGGGTATCCAACCCCGTGCTCGTCCCTAAGAAGGACACTGACATACTCCGCATGTGCGTGGACTACACATCCCTCAACAAGCACTGCCCAAAGGACCACTTCCCCCTACCAAGGATCAACCAAATCATCAACTCCACCACAAGCTACAAATGCTTATAGTTCCTCAACGCCTACTCAGGCTACTATAAGATTCGGCTGAAGTTGGAAGACTAGGAGAAAACAACTTTCATCATGCCATTCTGAGTATACTGCTACAACACCATGCCATTCGGGATGAAGAACACAGGAGCCACCTATCAACGGTGCATGCAGGCCTGCCTCAAGACCCAAATTTGGAGAAACGTCCAAGTCTATGTGAATCTAAGGATAACACTTCACTTATCGACGATCTCCGCGAGACCTTCGACAACCTCAACCGCTCCAGGATCAAACTGAATCCACTCAAGTGCGTGTTCAGCGTCCCATCCGGACAATTACTTAGGTACCTCATCTTCGAAAGGGTAATTCAGGCTAACCTGAAGAAGATAAAGGCCATACTAGCCATGGAGAAGCCAAAGAATATCAAGGGCGTCCATCAGCTAATGGCCCCCCCGAAGATAAATGCCATACTGGCCATAAATAAGTTCGAGTGGACCCCCAAAGATTAGGTGGAATTCTAAGATCTCAATCTCCTGCTCTCAACCTTGCCAGTATTGGTGACCCCCAAGGAGAAGGATACCATGTTGATGTACATCTCAACCACTAATCAGGTGGTCAGCACGATGCTCATCGTCGAACGAGCGAAAGATGGAAAGATCCACGGGGTCCAACGACCTGTGTATTATCTCAGCGAGGTGCTCACGCCAACCAAGCAGCAGTACCGGCAGTACTAGAAGCAGGCGTGCGGAGTCTTCATGACATCTCCTCGACTATGGCACTAATTCATGGAGCACTCGATTGTGGTGGTCAACGATGTAACATTATCATACATCCTCAACAACCCCGAAGCCACAGGAAGAGCTGCCCTCTAGGGCATCGAGCTGTCCCCACAAGACATCACCTACGAGAGGTGAACAACGATAAAATCCTAGGTGCTCCTAGACTTCCTGGTTCACTAGTGATGGAGCTAAGATACGTGAAGTACCAAACATGTTGGGTGTCTAGTCCATGCATTTTGATGGATCTAGGCGCCAAGAAGGAGAGGGTGTTGGCGCCATACTGACATCCCTACAAGGTGACAAGATGCGCTATGTCTTACGGATGAAATTATGAGCGTCAAATAATGAGGCTAAATATGAAGCCCTTGTCCATGGCATACGCATGGCAAAGTCTTGTAGTACCATGATACATTCGATCCGGATTCACGGATGTAGTATAATAGCTTTTTCCCTAGAAGACCTAGGTTTAATCGAACCTTGGAAAGCACTGCTAAAAGGTAATAAGAAAGGACACATCTACAAGACATTGTTTGTTCATTTTACCTTAGTTTACTGGACCAATCTATTTAACTTTATGATGGGGCTGAATCAATGGATGGAGATAGGCCAGGTTTGAAGATCCACCTGTAGCTGCACATCAAATGGGGTGAAAGATAATAATAAGCATAGTCATGTATCATGTTTGTATTGAGATAATATTTTGTGGGCAACACATCCTAATATTCTAGAGCCCCCGTGATGCAGCGGGCATAGAAATAGACTTTTAATCCACCCGAGAACACACCAAAGCCACGGGTTGTAAACGATTATTAAGTGCTGATGACCCACAAGTATAGGGGGTGTATAGCAGTATTTTCGAGGGAAGTGAAACCCAATTTATTGATTCGACACAAGGGGAGCCAAAGAATATTTATAAGCCTTAACAACTGAGTTGTCAATTCAGCTGCATCTGGAAACAATCTTGCCCACAGTAGTTTATCAGTAGCAACAGTTTTGTAGTAGCAAAAGTAAAGTAGCAGCAGCAGTAAAGTAAAGACAGCAGTAACAATAACAGTAAACAGTAGGATTCGAGTGCGGTAGGCATAGGTATGGATGGACGGGCGTTGCATGGACAAAACAATTCACATAGCAATCAGAACATAGAGCAATTGCAGATAAATAAGATAAAGCATCCAAGTACTAGATAATCCTAGGCATGTGTTCCATATATAGTCATACGTGCTCGCAATGAGAACTTGCACAACATCTTTTGTCCTGCCAGCCCGTTTGCAGCGGGGCCTCAAGGGAACTACTGGCAATTAAGGTGCTCCTTTTAATAGAGCATCGGAGCAAAGCATTAACACTCCGTGAACACATGTGATCCTCACATCAAAGCCATTCCCTCCGGTTATCCCGATTTCTATCACTTCGGGGCCATTGGTTCCGGACAATAACGTGTGTATACAACTTGCAGATAAGACCAAAAACAATACTATCATAATGAATCAATAACATGTTCAGATATGAAATCATGGCACTCGGGCCCTAGTGACAAGCATTAAGCACAACAAGTCGCGACAAAGTCATAAAGCACTAATATAAAGATACTAGGCACCATGCCCTAACAATCTGATACCATTACATGAACGATCTCATCCAATCCCTACCATCCCCATAGCCTACAGTGGGGGATTACTCACTCATAGATGGGGGAAACATGGATGGTCGATGGAGAAGTGGTGATGATGATGATGGCGATGATCTCCTCCAATTCCCGGTCCTGGCAGGGTGCCAGAACGGAGTTTCTGGTGCTGTTTCGTGGAATCTGGTGGTGGCGGCGGAGCGGAACTCCTTCTGGAAAAACGTCGAACCCCCCCAGAGTTTTTAGGTCAGAAGGCTTCTTATAGGCGAACAGGGAGACCGAGGGGCAGCCTGGGGCGGCCAGACCATGCCCTAGCGCGGCCAGGCCTAGCCCGTGCCTGGGGGTGTGGCCATCCCCTGGCCCTCCTCCGTCTCGTATCCTGGCTCCGTGAGTCTTCCGGAAAAATAGGCACTTTGGCTTTTGTCCCGTCCAATTCCGAGAATATTCATTTTCTGACTTTCATGGAACCAAAAACAGCAGAAAATAGGCAGTTGGCACTGTGGTTCTTGTTAATAGGTTAGTCCAAGAAATCATATGAAAAGTACTCCAAAGTGTGCACAAAACACAAGAAAGTGGATAAAACCAAGCATGGAACATCAAAAATTATTGATACATTTTCAATGTATCAAGTGCAAGCACAGATTAAAGCTTTAAGTGGTGATGTTGTTGTTGATCCCGAATGGGGCGCTAAGCGAAGACCGTACTTCCCTTTCTGTCACTGAGTTTCGTATGAGATTGCTGCTAGCCAAGTATATCACCTCAAGCCTTTATCAATCTACGGGATCTTGGGTACCTACAATTCCACAGATCGAGGTGAGAGATGAAAAAACAAAAGATACAAATCACTAATCCAAACAAAATACAATTCTCCCATGATCTAGATGCACATAATTGCTACAAGGTTTCTCTCCAACCCGCAGCCCATGAGGACTACTCACTCATAACAAATAGATCGGAGATAGAAAACAGCATGCAAATACTTAGATTGAAATCAAATATTCTTACAATGGTTTCCAAATCACAAGGAGATCTAAAAGTACAAAGCAATGGCTATGGCTGGTGGAGGGATGGATGGTGGAAGTGATAAACAATGGATGAACAATGGTGTGGATCTCCCTTGGGGGTGATGTGATGCAATATGAGAATGGCGACTCTCTGGCCGGCGGTTGGAGCCTCAAAATATATAGGCAGCTTCTTGAAAGTTGTAGGGTTTGATGAGACGAAGCCATCGCCACCTGGTACAAGCGAGTGGTACAGGCGGACCACGCCCGTATCGGTGGTCATTAAGCGCGCTGACGCCTTGGTTGGCTACTCCAATTACTTGGTTGTGTGTACTTCCTCAAAATCCTTCATTATGACTCCTTATTTCGCCTTAAAAGCAGTGATTTCCTGTACAACATAAATCAAAGAAGGGATTTGCATATCTTTGAAATTATTAGTCATTAGTGGCAAAGTTGAGAGTTTATTTGGCAATTTCTTAACCATAAACAACGTTTAAACGCAGTGGAAGATGGAAAAAATCGGAGCCATAAACTTCCCCAAAGCTCAAACCTTGATTGTCCTCGAGCAAGAAGAACCAAAAGAACTATAAGGAATTCAACGTTTAAACTTGAAACAATGAGAATAGGAGTTCACTTATAGTAGGTAGTCATATGTTCTCAACACTTCATTCATTTGCAAAGCTTATCAAAGTTAGAGAGATGACAAGAATACTATACAAGCTTCGGTAAGTCAAGATAATCAAAGTAAAGTTTAATATAAGTATTAATAACTAGAAGTGTAACGGTCAATCCAATTCCTCTAATTAACTCTCAGCTTGCCAAGGAACACTTAAAATGTTTAAATAGCATAATTGAGTAAGAGAGTTTCATGTCCCAAGTAGTATAACAATGAAGTGTCTTATTTACACCCACATTAATAGATCAAGTCAATCTAAAACACTTCTAATCCAATTATTGTCTTTCAAGAAAATTCATAAAGTAGTAATGAGACCATGCCAAGGACTTGTTATGTGGATCCTCAGAGATATCGTTTTTCTTTCTTTCTTTCTTTTTCATCTCATTTTTCAAGGATCGCTGAATGTTTCTTTTGCAAGTGTTTGCACAACCTTTGAGACTACAAATACTTTTGCCCATACATTGACACGGATGCCAATCATGTCATCAACTCATAGCCGAAATATGGGGTTATACCATAGATTGTTCAAAAGCTAGCGAAGTTGTTGGCATCCCAAAGGTGTGCGTCAAAGAAATAGAACAATTAAAATTGTCTCGTAGCTTTTTCTCTTTCTTTTTTTTGAGCTAGAACCATGGTTTGATCCACAAGGTTAGCTTTGGCATGTGTCACAATTACCACTAGACTTTATTTCAATCAAACAATTCCTTTCATGAGTGTTGTCGAGACTGTCAAAATATCTATGGGGTTAAGTAGAATCAAGGGTATACTCTCAAGACAATCATCCATCAAACAAGTCGTAAATTTTAGACTTTTTCTTGTTGCACTTGTTTGGCATTATTATTTCTAAGGCAAGACTGGTTAACTAAAAGAACTAGAGCAAGAGCTTCAAGAACTAATCATCATACTAATAAAAAACCTTACTCTAACCATATTAAATTACTTCCCACTAGCATGCATCTTAGCAAATCAACCAACTAAGATAAACAATTCAAACTTCATAAGTGGGAGACATAGGACATACCTCTCATAAGTAACTTCCTGATCCTCATCCTTATAGGGATGTGTTCCTTCAAAACTCATACACAATTACTCTCGAAATGATATCAAAGCAAAGGGGCAAAGTATGAATCCACGTTTACGAAAAAAGGATAAACGGAAAAATCTTTTTGTATTTTTGAGGATAGGGATTAAAGAATAGAAAAGAACTTGCGACCAAGCAAGGGTTAAAAGAAAAACAAAATAAAACAAATAAACTAAAATGAAAGCAAATTTAAAAAGCAAAGGAAAAAATCAAAGTGTTGGAACAAACCAACACGAGTGTTTCAAAGCTCACAAGGAGCTAGAGTACAACCTCGTTATTACACAAATAAATTTGCTAGGGGAACACAACCCCAAGCTCAAGCTTTTGCAATCCCCTTTGTTGTTCATTGTGGTGGTGGTGGATAATCTCCCACGTTCCATTGGCTACTCCAATCATGGAACTGGGTGGCGAGGCTTGCTGCAGCATCTCGAAGGTCGATGGAGAGGTTGTTCATGGTGTGAATATTTCCTTCGAGTGCATAGATATCTACATAGGTGGTGTAGTAGTTGGGTGGCTGCACATCATGTTCGGGTCCTTCTTGTTGTACTTCTTCATCTTATCCTTCTCCCACGGGTATTTCTTATTAGGGTAGACTAGCTTTGACCTGCACGTTATAACGCAAACGTCCATCCTCGATAGATAATAAACCGTTAGGCAAAGGAGAAGGAATCAAGTTATCCGCTCCAGGTATATTGAAGAAATATCTACCATGATTTTTAGAAATCATACCACATGCTCTTAGAGTAGATGGACCGAGACGGTTACCTCCAGTCAACAGTTGGATGTTACCTAGGTTGATGTGAAGTGCGCGTGCCAGAATGGTCACTATTCCTCCTCCACATATGGGTCCTCGAGATTAAAGAGCTTGATGCTTAAGATAAAACACAAGTAAAGCACCCAAATTTGGCGTTGAATTACAATTGATAAGTGCATCTTTTGCGAGGATCAACATGTTCTCCTTATTAACTCTAGTAAACTCACCACGTGCCTGTATTGTGTTAGCAATAATATAGAACAAATATCGAATGGCGGGATGATCAATTTGGTTCCCCTTGGGTGTGTGTCCACGAATTCTCATCAAGTTAAAGTATTGTGAATGGGAAGGATCTAAAACAAAGGTAGTTGTGCGTACATCGGTGATGGTGTTGGTAAACCCAAAGCATTGATCCCATTGGCTGAGTGTCAAAGTATACTCATAGTTCATAAGGTGGAATTTGATTCGATCAACTCCAGGCCTTTGTTCCTCGGAACAACCATAAGGATCCATCGTGTGTGTCAAGGTGTTGAAGAACTCAAGTGTCAAGCGGCGGTATGTCATAATATCCTGAAAGACAAAATTGTACAAACCAACATTGTTGCAAAGTAAATCGAAATCAGCACGAATGCCAAGTTGGTTCAGGATAAAAGGACACGCTCATTTGGTGGACCTAGTCTCTCGAATCTTGAGACGATCGAGACGGGTAAGATGGAACTCCTCGGTGAACTCGATGCCAAGTGACTCGGGGGTTAACGTATCAATGGGTGGTGCAGAGGATTCCGCAGCCATCTCACGTGTACGACTCCTCGTGTTCATCTAATAAATAAAAACAAGACAAAGCAAATAAAATTCCTAATATTTATTTGGTCCAATAGGAACATATCATAAGTGATTCTCTACACTAACTGCAAAAGAAACTCCTCTAAAAAATGCTAAGCATACTTAGTACCAAGATTGAATCTAGAACAAGAGGTATGTCTAAATTGACAATGATGAATAACTAAGCCAAGCTTTTGCACAAATAAGTTGGGGATCGGAGGAGAATCATACCTTAGATCGAGTGAGTGCAAAGAATCAAAGAAAGATTGAGTAAATTTGAAGATCTAATGGAGGTGGTTTGAAGTTTGGAGGAAGAAGAAAGAGAAAATAGATGAATTGGGATTTTTAGGTTACCTCCTCGGGGTGATTATGGCGTCCGCGTACTCGGTACGGGCGGGCGGTACGGCCGGAGCCCGCCCATACCAGGTGGCTTACCTTGGGGGTGACGACTGCTCCCAGGCGGTGCACTCGGTATGGGCGTGCAGTATGATCGCGTGCGCCTGTACTGCTGGTCATTATCGCTGTGGTGACTTTGCTTGAAATCCGATGTTTTGCTCAGGGCTACGGTACGGGCGCATCTGGCCATACTAGTGGTCGTTATCGCCACTGACTCCTTCCACAATCATCCAAATTTCTATCCCTCTTTTCCTTGAGGTGGTATGGGCGCACGGTACAGGCCACTCCGTCCGTACCAGTGGTTGTTATCGACGTTGTGAACTACAAGAAACTCAAGAATTTGATTAGTAGTTCTGTTCACCTTCGCACATCTTATCAAAAGGTTAGATAGCAGCAAAAACACTAAGTAATGATCCATCAATACTTCTTAGGCCATGTGTTAGTAAAATATAATATAGAGGATTACCTTATTTCTTCTCCTCTTTCCATAGGTCTTCTTGAACACTCTTTATTAAAAACAAAACAAAAAAAACTAACACGGAAAATAAAACATAATAAAAACTTAGAGAAAATTTTGTTTCACATGGGTTACCTCCCATGAAGCGCTTCTAATTAAGGTGAATTAGCTTGACCTTGATGGCAATCACTTAGGTTTGGGGAGTGGAATTCCCACTCCAAAATAGTTTGCTTTTAAAGTAATCACACCATCATCATCATTAGGCTTGGCCTTCTTTTTCCCAGGGAAGTGGACTACAAACGGATCTCTAGATGGTAGCCCTATCCTTACATTCTCTTCATGTAAATTAATCAAAGCTTTAATAGTTCTTAGAAATGGACTACTTAGAATTATAGGTGCTATGGGATCTTCAGGCATGTCCACAATAACTAGATCAATAAGAGCGGGACTTCCTTTAATTTCAACAACTATATTTTCTTTGATCCCAACATCTTGTTTATAACTCGAATCAGCTAGATGGAGTCTTAATTTAGAACGGCCCCAAGTTTAATTTATCGAATATGCTTTTGGAAATTGTTGAGACACTTGCACCAAGATCACAAAGTGCGGATATTTCATTAACTCCCAACTTAATTTTAATAGTGGGCTCAAATATATCATCTAGCTTAGCTGGAAGCTTATCATCCAATCTTTTATACTCCATCTGTAATTCACGAACCTTAGATGCTACTTGTTGTATAAATTGTTGGTACATAGCATAGTTACCATGCTCTATACCTCGATTCTTAACGGTGATCATATTCAATAGATCTTCCAAGGTATGTTCTGGTGTTGGCGCGTTGCTATGATCCAGCTCTTCAGGCTTTTCATCTTTTGTCACCATCCTCATCATTTTGAGGTCCTCTACCAGATTTGGCTCGGGTTTTCCTGTGAACTTTGCTAGTATGAGAGCTTGGCTCTCGGCCACTTCACCCAGCTGAGCATCCACGGTCTTTGTCCTTTCCTATAGAGCATGCACATCATTTCTAATTACAACGGCCTGGTTAGATAATCTTCCTAAACTACTTTGATGGTTCTCCGTAATCTTAATAAGCATATTATTTTGTTCAGTTTGAGCTTGCATAAATGTTCTAACAGTTTGCTCAAACGGTAGATTGCCATGATTTGCTCCATTAGTATTATCATAATTATTATAAGGAGCTCATGTAGGATTAGCATGATATTTTTGAACATTAGAAGCATAATTATTTTTCCATGCAGGATTAAAAGGAGTGCGAGCTATAAAATTAATATCATTGACATCAGTAGTGATAGCATTAACTTGAGTTAAGAAACTCATCTACCTTAGATGTAAGATCCTCATTGTTTACCTCGGTAATTGAACTTACTCTCTTCGAGGTTCTTTCTACATGCCATTGGACATGGTTATTTTGCATATCATCAAGTAACTTCTTTGCAACACTTACATGTTTTCCCATGATCCTTCCTCCTGCTGTAGTATCTAGCATAGAATTAGACATTGGGTTAAGACCATTATAAAATAAATGTAATATAAGCCATTCCTCCATTCCATGATTAGGACAGTTCATTATGGCTTCTTTCATCCTTTCCCATGTAAGCGCTAGTGGCTCACGGTCTTCTTGTCTAAAGCTTGTAATTTTGGATCTTAGCTGGGGAAAATTAGTCATAAACAAATTAGTGCATTCCTCCCAAGATTTAATAGTGCCCTTTGGTAGAGTTAGCAACTAATCCTTAGCCTTTCCTCTAAGAGAGAAAGGGAATAATCTTTGCTTAACAACATTTGGATCTACGCCTTTAATACGTATCATGTCACAAATCTCAGTAAAAGTATTTAAGTGCAATCTCGAATCCTCAGAAGATGAACCCCCAAATTGGTTTTGTTGAACCAGACTTAAAAGGTTTATCTCATAAGTTTCCGCATCAACTGCGGGTTGAGTGATGGGTGCACGAATAAAATCATCGGTGGGAGTAGCATACTCCCCTAATATCTTTTGAGCCATGGCACTTATCTTTTTGGTAATTTTTAAGTAATGAAAACAAATAACAAGTAACTATTTTTTTTGGGTGTTCAAATAGATAACACGAAAGTAAACTAATAACAAGAATTAAACTACAACTAATAATAAAACTAAAACAAGGTCTTTAATGACCTCACCAGGATAGCGGAATTGCTTCCCCGGCAATGACGCCAGAAAAAGGGTTTATACCTTCGATCCGGATTCATGGATGTAGTATAATAGCTTTTCCCCTAGAAGACCTAGGTTTCATCAAACCTTGGAGAGCACTGCTAAAAGGTAATAAGAAAGGACACGTCTACAAGACTTTGTTTGTTTGTTTTACCTTAGTTGACCGAACCAATCTAGTTTACTTTATAATGGGTTTGAATCAATGGATGGAGATAGGCCAGAGTTGATGATCCACCTGCAGCTGCACATCAAATGGGATGAAAGATAATAATAAGCATAGTCATGTATCATGTTTGTATTCAGATAATCTTTTGTGGGAAACACATCCTAATATTCTAGATCTCCCGTGATGCAGCAGGCATAGCAATAGACTTTTAATCCAATGGAGAACACACCAAAGCCACGGGTTGCAAACGATTATTAAGTGCAAGCACAGATTAAAGCTTTAAGTGGTGATGTTGTTGTTGATCCCAAATGGGGCACTAAGCGAAAATCGTACTTCCCTTTCTATCATTGAGTTTCCTATGAGATCTCTGCTAGCCAAGTATCTCACCTCAAGCGTTTATCAATCTATGGGATCTTGGGTACCTACAAGTCCATAGATCGAGGCAAGAGATGAAGAAACAAAATATAAAAATCACGAATCCAAACAAAATACAATTCTCCCATGGTCTAGATTCACATAATTGTTGCGAGGTTTCTCTCCAGCCTATAGCCTGTGAGGACTACTCACTCATAACAAATAGATCGGAGATAGAAAACATCATGCAAATACTTAGATTGAAATCAAATATTCTTACAATGGTTGCCAAATCACAAGGAGATCTAAAAGTACAAAGCGATGGCTATGGTTAGTGGAGGGATTGATGGTGGAAGTGATGAACAATGGATGAACAATGGTGTGGATCTCCCTTGGGGGTGCTGTGATGCAATCTGAGAATGGCGGCTCTCTGGCTAGCGTCTAGAGCCTCAAAATATATAGGCATCTTTATAAAAGTTATAGGGTTTGACGAGATGAAGTCTTCGCCACCTGGTACAGGCGGGCGGTATGGGCGGACCGCGCCCATACCGGTGGTCATTAAGCACGCTGATGCCTTGGTTGGCTTCTCCAATTACTTGGTCGTGTGTACTTCCTCAAAATCCTTCATTATGACTCCTTATTTTGCCTTAAAAGCAGTGATTTCCTGCACAACATAAATCAAAGAAGGGATTTGCATATCTTCGCAATTATTAGTCATTAGTGGCAAAGTTGAGAGTTTGTTTGGAAATTGCTTAACCAAAAACAACGTTTAAACGTAGTGGAAGATGGCAAAAATCAGAGCCATCATACCACTCGCTTGATGATATACGGTGACTACAACCTCATGGTGTAGCAAACAATGAACTGCTATGACTCCATCAACGACAACATGATTGCCTACCGTGGCCTCTACAACTCCCTAGAAGGAAACTTCGATGGGTGCGAGTTGTGGCACATCGTCCGCGAAAGCAACAAAGAGGCTAGCAAACTGGCCAACACTAGGTCCACCTGCACACCCATATCCCCGGCGTATTCCTAGAGCAGATATGTGAATGGTCAATCAACACCACGTCACTCATCGACACCCAAGAATCTGCGACACACTTCGGGGCTATGCCACTTGAACACCTCAATGCTTTAGCGGTAGCAGAACTGTGCCCTTCATCCGAAGGGCCTATGGAGGTCATGCTCATCGAGCCCTCCTAGACTCAGCCATACATTGCATACCTGGCATGCAAGGAGCTGTCGGACAACCCGAGGGATGCAAGGCACATTGACCATCACTCGATAGCCTTCACCATCGTCAATGACAAGCTTTACAAGCAAAGTATCATGGGTGTCCTCCAATGGTGCAGCACCAATGATGATGGCAAAGGCATCTTCCTCGACATACATGAAGGCACTTGAGGGCATCACACTGGTAGTCATGTCCTCGTTGCAAAAGCCCTATGGGCAAGCTTCTACTGGCCAACAACAATTCGAGACACCAAAGACCTCGTTGAAAAGTGTAACGCCTGCTAGAGATTCACGGACAAGCCACACACGCTAGGCTCTAAGCTACGACCAATACCATTGGTGTGTCCCTTCACACAATGTGGACTCGACATGATAGGCAAGTTGCAAAAATCACCAGGCGGTGGCCACGTCTATCTCCTTGTCGCAGTAGAAAAATTCACCAAATGGATCGAAGCAACACCCGTCACCAACCAAAGTGGTATCACCACTTTGAAGTTCTTTGAGTCCATCATCTATAGATTCGGTGTACCACACAACATCATTACTGACAACGGCTCAAACTTCACCTTGAAAGAACTTCGAGACTTCTGCGAGAAGATGGGCATTGACATCAGCTACGCCTTTGTGGCGCACCCACAAACCAATGGCCAGGTCAAAAAGTCCAACGGTCTCGTCTGCAATGGCATCAAGAAATGACTCCTCCGACCTCTCGAAAGAGTGGCTGGAGCATGGCCTGGGGAGTTACCCTCGGTCCTCTAGAGCCTTCGGACGATGTTGAACAACACCATGGGCTACACGCCCTTCTTCATTGTGCATGACGCTGATGCAGTACTATCTGTCGTGGTGCGCTAGAGCGCCCCTCGGGTAGTAGCCTACAAAAAAGTTGAATCTACGACCACACTTGAAGGCGATGTGACCTTCTAGATGAAGCTCGCGACATCGCCACCACACATTCGGCCGTTTACTAGCAAAGCCTGCACAACTATCACAGTCGTCGATTGCGACTCAGGTCCTTCCCCGAAGGAGACCTCATGTTGCGACTAAAGCAGAAGGGACACCTAAAGCTCGAATCCCCTTGGGAGGGACCCTACATCATCACCAGAGTAATACCAGACGGTTCCTATCGCCTCAAGGACGTGGAATCTGGAGTCGCATACTCCAACCCCTGGAACATCGTGAAGCTGCGTCATTTCTACACCTAGATGCATTTACTTTTCAATAAGGCTACTCAGCTAGGCTACCTAGCCAAATAGTTGTATCTGCTACCTGCAATGAATACAATATAGTACCTCTACTTAGAGATGATCTTCTACTTATTACAACACTCAAGGGCTATGCCCCCACAACACATTTTGACATACCGTCAACTAACTCTATTCGAACACCATTCGTGAAAGGCTACACAGTCAAACCCCTGGGTACTTCAACACCGCACAACTACTTTGAATAAACATATGAATTCTACAACAGGCCAACATACATTGGCCAACATGCCAAAAATATTTACAACAAGCCAATAGGCTAATACATACCTACAAGACTACAATTAAAAATGCTCCGTGCAAAAACTTACAACACTCAGCACACCTACTATACGCTCGGGTGACCCCACTACTGTTGAATAAACAACTTCTCACTCCTATCAATATGCCATGCTATGCGTATGGTTGTACCATGAGTAGATTCGAAGTGCGGAGCTAGCTCCCTAGCTGATCCATCCGGTGTTGGAGGAAGATCTCATGCGATGGCCCACGCATCTATTTGAGGACGATGAATCCGAACAAAAGTGAGCACCATTTGTGCACCCGCAACCAGCTGGACGCGCATAAAGGCAACAATTCGGTCGCGATCACAGAATCGCCTCATTAAGCACATAAGGCTCGTGGGCCCAAGATCTGGCAGAAACATAAGACTATGCACCGCATCTAGTATCTTCCGGGCACCCTTCATGCACTTCACAACACGGTGAACCCTCTCATGAAGTTTAGCCAGCATGTACTCCATGTTCCTTCTCGTCTAGAAAGAGCTGCCAACTTCTATATCCTCCTCCCTCAGGGAGTTTAGTCGATAATTGATAACATTCTCTTCCTCCTAAGGCTCACGACTGACAACTACAGCAGCAAGGAAGATTAGCACATCAGAACACGAAGAAAGCGAAGGAACCAGCAAAATATCCAAGTACTTACACTTCAGATACTTGTTGAGATACTCTAGTTCTCCAAACAAATACTCCTCGCAATTTGCAGCTCTCAACGCCCTAGACTTCCAAATGTCCAGCAAGCCTTTGAGGGCTAGTTTTATTTCTCCAAGCTCTTCACCTGATCGTGTAGCCGCACATTCAGCGACCAATTCACAATTCTGCTGGCTGACTGAGGTTGAGTGGGGACATCCTTGGACTTAGAGGAACTTGAAGACACATCAACTGCCACCTGCATAGAGGGCGGGCAAGGATGACATTCAAACATCAAAACAACAAATGTCTATTTATGTAGAGGACATAAAGGCAACACTTGGCATTGTTCACCATCAAAAGGCGTGAAGAACACAACCGGAGGTCTATATTACAAAAGCACTAAGGTGAAAAGAACTAAACTATCTACGCATTAGTATCTGAAGGCTTCACAGAGTCCGTGGCAGCTTTAGCCGCAGGTAGCCATTTCTGCTCTTTAGAGTAGTTGGCAAGCAACTCAATCAGTCGAAGGCGATGTTTCTTGCAACATTTGGCAAAGGGGCCGAAGTCTACCTCCATGCCATCATTGGGATCGATGAAGTCGCCTTGTTGATGTTTAGGTTCGAGCTGCACGCCTGCGCCATGGCGAGTGCTATAGAGACACCCACGACCTTCTGATCTTGCTTGTACTCCTTGGCCGCATCCCCCCAGAAGGCATCAGCGAGGCCAGCAACATCATCAAGGGCAGGAGCCTTGGGGTACATTTCTCGATGGAAATGGCTAAGCGTGGCCTTGGCCTAGCCCATCACCTCCATAGCATATAGGATGCGGTCCTCAATCGCCGCCACTACGTCAGCCAAATGATCGCCATGCTCAAAAGCCTAATGATCAAAGCCAATATCAGCACCATCTATAGATGCACACCAAACTGGAGAAGTCAAAACATAAGACCACAGCTAGGGCATCAGGCAAAACCCATGATGAAAACTTACCAGACAAGGCTTGAGAAGCGACCATGAGCTGATCACTCAAAGATTTCTCCCGCTTGCCGCCATAGGAAGGCCTTCCTTGCGCTGCTTCGACTCCACCGTAAGGCGTTCAAGGGCATCGATAGCATTTTTATCCTTCGCCTCGACGCTGCTAATACTTTTTTCAAGTGCCTCGAGGCAACACAAGACTTGATTGTTCTCCTCTGGCGAACAATAGTACAATATCTATCAACCGATACTTGCAACAATAAAGCCAAAATACAAGTGCATATCAACTTACCTCGAAGCTGCTTGAAATCAGTCTCTAGTTGTACATATTGTTGACCCATATGCTCCATGCTATGAAGATTGGGCTGCACAAGCACCCAAGTTATAAAGCAGGACTTGGGGGTTCCCCCGATTGAAGCACAAAATTCAAAGCAACAAGGGAAACTTACATGACCACTCGAATAGTTCAGTGGATCCTAAACTGTAGTCTAGGTGATAACCACCCTATGCTCGTACATTTGAAGAACTTGACGAGTTATCACCATCGGCAGTGGTCGTCATGGGAGAGGAGGCAACCACCTTGGTACCTATAGCCTTCGAATCAACTACTCCTTCATCAATCATCTCTAGAGCGGTGTCCTCCGGAGTGGACTGCCTAAGCAATTCAGCAAGCAATAAATTTCCTTCAACACATAGTGACAAAAGATTTAACAACACGATAGAAGTAAAAAGTACTTACGAGCTGAAGTAGTCGAGGTCAAACACCTCCTTCTTCCGCTTCTTGGCGAGCGGTGCAGGAGGTGTAGTTCGGATGGGCACAACAGGAATAGGCCCAGCTGTGGGCGACGTAGGAGCATTCTCTCTGGGTGACTCGGGGTAGAAGTCATCCGAAACTTCACTTCGGACCCTCTTTCGAATGTGATCATCACTAGGATCGACCACCTTCTCAGAGTGAGCAACTGGAACACTAGAGTATGATTCGTCCAGCTCCACGCCCTTCGCCACTTCCCAAACTTTAGGAAGCGAAGGCATCATACCTTTCACCTTCAGGTTTAAGTCCTGTTAAGACAACAGTCTTAATGCAAGGTTCAATTTAGACACTCGAAACAACACAATTCAACTTGAAAATAACCTTTGGCACTCCACGAGTAGCATCAAATGGAGCAGTCAACGTCTCCTTGGGTAGAGGATCGTCAATAGAAAGGTTGGTCAAGGACCTAACCTTCTTCTCTAACTCTGTGGATGAAATGTTTTCCTCCATGGTGTGAGTTGGGTCTGATTGACCAGCATAAAGGAACATCAGGTGCGCTCTGGCCTGTAGTGGCTACACCTAACGCTTTAGGAAGGTCCGCAAGATGTCGATGCTGGTGACCTCCTTTCCACAAACAAGCAGAAAATTCTTCACCCGGTCATACAACGCCTCAACCTCCTCCGCCTCACCCGTAGGCACCTTGTTCCTCGAAGACCGCTTCCTCCTTGTTTTGGCAATCGCGTCGAAATGGGTAAGACCATATTTCTGATTCGTCGCTTTCTGGTCGCGAATATAGAACCACTTGGCCCTCCACCTTGCACGGAATCCACAATATTGAAGGAGAAGTATTGTTGATTGGGACAGAGATACCACACCTGCCAACCTCGTAAACCACCCCACCAGAGTATGACTGCCTTTTCACCCCATATAATTTCTTGAAAAGCCCAAAGTGTGGCTCAATCCTGAGACAGCACTCACAAAGAGTAATGAAGCAGGCAATATGCAGAATCGAATTGGGGGATAATTGGTGCAGTTGTATCCCATAGAGAAAAGCACCCCCGCACAAAATCGTAGAGAGGAAGAGAAAGTCCCCGCAACACGAAGGCGAAAAACATCACCCTAAACCCGATGGGGGGTCAGGGATTACCTCTGTGCTAGGGATTTGGCATTCTTTCTCCTCCGCGGGGATGAGACCAGCTTGGCAAAGAGGCCGCAAATCTTTCTTCTTCACCATTGAGCGCCGCCAGCTGCCATTGGTGACCCTCGTCCCAGCATCCTTCTTCTTGGGGGTGGCGGTGGCGCTCGATCCAGCACGTGTGGTTTTCTTTATCTTCCCCATCACCATGGATCGCCTCTTCCACTGGGAGCGCAGAAATGAGCTCAAAAAACATGCAGAACGTCTAGCGTGGTGGGAAAGAACAACAATGGCGAGGATCACTGGAGGGGAGAAGAGCGCAAGGAAGAAGAAGACGAAGGTAGTAAAGAAAGAGAAATTTACCCGGAGAACCTAGATAATTATCATGGACATTGACAAATCCTTGCCGTCCATTTACTACTAGCAATGCATGCATAGCATCGAAGCAAACACATGGCGGCTCCAAAACTAAACCATCGTCGCACTTTCCCCACTAGGAGCGAAAATCAAGGATGCATAGTTAATGCCCATTTTTACGCGTCTTGCGGTCAAGCCTAGTCAGCCTTTCGGTCGGACCCAATATGCCACATCCCACTAATATTTTCCTACTGATGGATGTGCTCATCAATCGTCATCCCTGATGTCATAATCCATTCAAATCCAAAGCAAAGGAGAAGGGCAGAAGCTTCAGATGCAATAGTTCATATGAGTTACCACTTAACCCACTCTTTGGATACTAATGTACCATTTATACTGAGTTTCTGCTTGATTCTATGGCTCGAAAAGTCACTCGGGGAATACTCCTACATCACTACGACCATCAACCACAAGGACTCGAGTTTCTGTCTAAGTCTATGACTCGGCCAGACACTCGGGGGCTACTCCTATCACGAGTGCTGGTCACACACCTGATGAATTTTTGGATCCTTGGTGTATGCCTACATTATACAAGACCCAAGTATTGCCCGAGTCTACGACTCGACCAGGCACTCGAGGGATAATCCCATAGGAAGCGCTAGATCTCGACGATCGGATCTTCGAAGTCATCCGACGCACTTCCGGATCACTCACAAAAGACAACTCTCGATCGACGGTCATCCGAAGCACTTTCAGATCACTAAATCAATCGACAACTATAAGTCTCTACTCGAGTCTACGACTGAAACAAACACTCGGGGGCTCCTCCATAGGGAGCGCTAGTCGCGCTCCCTATGGAAAACAAAAGAGATTCACATAACGGCCTGATTGTGTTGACCACCTCTGCAATGATGACTCAATCACCGCAATCGAATCTACCAACGACTTCGCCTACATATACTCCAATGGAATGTTTAGAGAAATAATCTCCTTGTCCACCCGAAGAAACTCTATATGGTGACAAATCTTCGGATTTATGTCTACGGTGCAAAGATAAGACCTACAGATACAATCTGGTGGCCTAGCAATCGCACATGCAACACTCTACCAGTCGAATACCACACCAATAAGTCTGACGAAAAATCCCGACGGACGCCCTAGGTACATAAAACATAAAAACTGGAGTTCGGCTCAGTAAGACCTCCACGACATGAGTCTAATTACACCAGCAATTTCCGAATAGTTTGAGTAGGCCATGCTTCTTTTTCCCAAGAGAAATTAATCGGTCCCGATCCGTCAAATGAACCAGGCACATGGAACACAATCCCTATGAACTATACGAACATATCATTGTCTTTTGAGTGAACGACATCCGAAGTCTCCATCCAAATCTTCGATTCGAATGGACACGCGGGGGCTACTGACATAGGTATATCCTATGGCTACCTATCATTGGCCTATCTGGTTTGTCCCAACAAGGAGCCTGCATGATGATCCGCCAAGGACAGTGAAGCCATGACGATTTGGATGAAGCCAAGCCCACAAGGGGCAAGACTCCTTGACGGACACGCTAGAACCATATAGAAATGCTTAGGGTTTCATCCTTATTTTGTAACCGTCTCGGACATATCTCGAGACCTGGCTCCCCCATATAAGGGTCAGGAGGGAGCAACGAGAAGGATAATCATACTCTCACCATACACCTGCCAGATTACGTATGTGAAACACCACCATCTCAGCACCCTTGTAATCCATTAGATCTCCATTAATCAAGAGCACACAAGCAGGAGTAGGGTTTTTTCCTTCGAGGGCCTAAATCTGGGTAAACAACGTGTCCCTATGTAGCTTGTTTATTAGCCGACGAAATTTCCAGCGTGCGCCCTTCCTCATAACCCAAGTCCATTAACCATCGGCATTGACGTCGTCACCCCATGTCAACCATGTGTGACTAAACAAGGGAGTAGGTGAGAGAGGGAGGTGGCTGACCAGGTAAGCCCCCTTGGTGCGCGTGCAGCCTGAGATGGGCGCGGCGGCCAGGTGGGCCCCACCCCACTCGTGCAGCCCATGGCCCGTGGTGGTGGTGGGGGCTTGATACATTGCAAATGTATCTATAATTTTTGATGTTCCATGCTTGGTTTTATCTACTTTCTTGTGTTTTGTTCCAACTTTGGATTACTTTTCATATGATTTCTTGGACTAACCTATTAACAAGAGCCACAGTGCCAGCTGCATGTTTTCTGCTGTTTTTGGTTCCAGGAAAGTCAGAAAATGAATATTTTCGGAATTGGACGGGACAAAAGCCAAAGTGCCTATTTTTCTGGATGTCATCAAGTGCCAGAATACGAGATGGAGAGGGGCCAGGGGGCCACCACAACACCTGGCCGCGCGGCCAGGCCTGGCCCGCGCCAGGGGGTGGTGTGGCTGCTCCCGGCACCCCCTCCGCCTGTCCTTCTGCCTATATATTGCCCTCGGGACAAAAACCCTAAGCACCCGATCAAAAATCCATGAAAGAGTTTGTAGCCGTCGTCATATCCATCCCTAGATCGGGAGGGATCTGAAGCTCTTCCCAGCACACTGCCGGAGAGGGGAATTCACCCTGGAGGCCTTCTCCATCACCATGCAAGCCTCCGGTGTGATGCGTGAGTAGTTCATCCTTGGACTACGGATCCATGTAGTAGCTAGATGGCTGGTTCTCGTCTTTTGTGCTTTCATGTTTAGATCTTATGAGCTCTGTTCATGATCAAGATCATATATTTGTAATTCTGCATGTTGTGTTTGCGGGGATCCGATGGATATTGAGATGCTATTTCAGATTGATTATTGATTCTATCATGTCTTGTTATTTGTGATCTTGCATGCTTTCTGTTGTTAGTAGCTATCTTGGCCGAGTAGATGCTAGCAACTCCAAGCGTTAGTATTTATGCTCGATAGTGGGTTCATGCCTCTGGTAATCTGGGGAAGTGACGGAAATCTCTAAGGTACTAGATGTGATGTTGCTACTAGGGAGAAAACAACAATCCTTTGTTCATAAAACAATCGTATTGTTTACTTTACACGCAGTTCGTAAAGCAATAATCTGTTGCTTGTAACTTAATACTAGAGGGGGTTCGGATGATAACCTGAAGGTGGATTATTAGTCATAGATGCAATTGGATGGCGGTCTATGTATTATGTTGTAATGCCCAATCAAGTCTCAAAGGAGTCAAGATGATTAGTATATGCATGTATTGCTTTCTCGGTGTTTGTCAATTGCCCCGCTGTAATTTGTTCACCCAGCATGTTATCTATCTAAGGAGAGCCACCTCTAGTGAACTATGGATCCCGATCCTTTTCTTTACATATACTTCTTTGTGTTTACTTTCTGTAAACTTTTACTTCTTTCCATTCGATACGTTTAATCCTTTGTTTTCCCACTACTAGGAAAAACGTTATCAGTGGTGCACCAAAACAACTTTCTGTGGCGCATCTAGCAGTCGCCACTAAATCGTCGCCACTAAAATTATATTTCTGTGGCGCATATGCATATGCACCACAGAATTCTCCAAATTATATGCGCCACGGAATTCTATGGTACATTCTGTGGCGCATATAGCTATATGCGCCACAGAATCCTTTTTTCAGAATTTTGAAATTTTCAGAATCTGGTACAAATACAGTATATAACAGGTATATTATAGGATATACACAAAAATTAACAGAAATTCATAGAAAAGCTGCACACAGCAGTACAAATGTTCCAGTTCACATATAATACATCAACAAGCACGAATGTTCACAAGTGTTTATCAATCACATCACTTAGAACCGAATAAGTGTACAAGTACATTTCACAAGTGTTCATCTCACTCACATAACTTACAACTGTGCAATGTTGTCACCGCCTATACCTTAGGACAGAATGTAGTACACCGTAACCGCGATGTCGGTGAGGAGGAGCGGCACCAAGATCTTCGTCCGGTTCTTCTTCCACACGTGTCTCCTCCACTTGGCCACCGCCTCCTCTCTAGTCGTGTATCCCTTGTAGTTGTTGCCGCTGAACTTGTCCACTTGTTGGTGGCAGTCCACCCACTCCTCGTAGACACCTGGAACCCGACCCTTGTACACAACATACGTCGGCATCTCTATTGATAAGGCATATTAGTACATCATGCAAATATATATGTTGACAAATATTAGAGCAAGGCATTCATAAACTTAAAACAATGCGTCGATGACAATGAAAGAAACACGACAACATGTCCGACACAATAACAACGACGGTTTCAAGCTAGGCAAGTTAAGTTTTTCGACACACACACTACATGTCCACCGATACACACGCTCTCTCGGTCAAGTAGCCTTCTCCTCGCAGGGCGCCGGGAACGGCTTGTACATGTCTTTCGTCGTCCATGTCCTGAAGTCACCTTGCGCCTTGAGGTGGGCTTCGATCTCCCTCTCGGTGAACGACCTAGGCTGGTGTAAGAGCCCACCATGTGTGTTGACCTGTTCCATGATGATATGTGACAGCTTCACCTGCGTATCATGGAAGTCTTTACTGAGATCGGGGTCACTGATCCCATGCAACTTTTGGGCCCATCCTTGGAGAGAAGATGGCAGCGTTAGCATCTCGTAATCCCGGACAAACCCTTTGAGGTGATGGCAAACATAGAAGGCCTCCTTCACACTATCAGACGGCTGCTTGACACAGGGGAACTCGAACACATGCTTGAACTTGTGTTGGCCATCATCCCTGTAAGCCTCCCCCTTATAGTTGAAGGGGCCTCCCTGATTGGCATAGCCCTCGATAGCATCATCCAGAACGCTCCTTTCTCTGGCGTAGTTCTTCCTCCTCGCACTCCCCGAGTCGAAGTAGGTGGCAAGCAAATACCTCGTGGAGAGGACGATGAGCATGCAGTACTTATCTCTGCGCAACACACAATGTGGAACGGGATGTTGGAAAAGAGCAATGGAAAGAAATACTTATGTGTTACGACAGTAGGAGGATGTGTACACTTACTCGGGAAAGAAAGGCACAAGGATGTTGTCCTTCCTCTTGTTGTCCATCAATAGCTTCTGAAGGTAGGACTTTGCCCGGGCTTGGGTCCTTGTTCCTTCTTCCAGCTAGCTATCCCGCATGTAGTAGGGATCCGCTATTGCGACGAACGGGGTGTCCTCTCTCTTGACCTTCATCGCCAGATTGAGCGCGAATAGGCGGACCAAGTTATAGTCCAGCCGTCTCGAGTGGAACAGCTTGAAGATGCCCTCGTAGGCTATGAAGAACACATCCGCGGGGGCATCGGTGATGAAGCCCACGTCCTCCGTCACCTTGGCAGTGAACACCGGGTAACTCGAGTCCTTGTCCTTGAGAAGGAGGCCCTCTAGTGTCAGTACACCTTCATGCAAACTCATCATAGCTCCCGAAGCCAGGCGGTGCAGTTCCGGAGGCAGTATGGGCTGACCAGCTTCGTGCACTCTGGTCAAGCCATCCTCGCGGGGTGGTACAATGTCGTCCCAGTAACGGATCGGAGCGGGCTAGCTCGCAGCCTTGTCCTTGTTCCTGTTCGGCCTCTTCCTCACCCTCTTCCTCTTTGCATCAGCAGCCTCCACTAGCGATGCTAACCCGTCACCGGCCGTCCTGTGGAGTGTGTCAGGGCTGAAAATGATTCCGGCCGATGGAGGTTGTGTCTCAGCGGCCGGAGGCGTCTCCTGAGAAAACCCACAGAAGACCAGGCGCTTCTTGGGATGGCTAGCTTGATCGTGGAATGATGGTTCTTCAACGAGAGGAGGCATGAACGGTCCTTTGCTGGCACCAGTGTTGAAGAAGGCATTGACGTCGACTGGTGCATCATCATCATCCACCTCGATGTTGGCATCGAAGGCCACCATGTCCATGTCATCCTAGGGTGGTGGCGATGGCTGTTGCGGTGCCACGGCCTTGCCTTTAGGCGGGGGCGATGGCGGTCGAGGAGCAACCACGCCCTTGGCTGCTTGTGGCGCCGGTGCAGACGCTCCCAAGAGTCTCTGGTGACGGCTTGTGGTGGCGGCGACGATGACCGGTGCAGCAGGAGGCTTCGTCCTTGGCGGCCGAACGACCGAGGTGGCACCGGTGGAGCGAGACCCAATAGGAATCTGGGTCTTTGGCCAAATCATGGGATAGCCATGGCAACCTTCCAGGGTCAGGTGCTCGTCGGCTCCCGGAGGTTGCATGGGAGGGTCCATGTCTTCGCACCCCCCCAACACCCGACCCAACTCGACGCGCATCACGGCATCGTCCATGGGCTTGCAGTGCATCATGCGGTTCGCCGGTTGTATTAGCTTGCCCGTGGCAACATCCTTCAACTCGCCGCCGGGAACCTTGTGCAGGAGCACGCACAGAGTGTCCTGAGGCATACAGATATGCATCATGAGATGGAAGGCAATCAAAGGCATTAAGTAGAACATGCTGACTAACTACTTATTTTACCTTGGTGAGGGCGCCGAGCTCGGCTAATGTCGAGACACAGGCGGCCGGTGGCTGATCCTTCTTCTTCTCCGTCTCGGGTGCATTAGCAAGCACCGCCGCTGCCGGCTGCTACGCCTTGGTAGTCTCGGCAGGAGGGGGCAGCTCCGGCGCATCCAACTCCATCGGCTGCGCCATGGGGATGGAGGGCGGCGGGGTAACCATGTCTGGCGACACTTGGTGGCTCGAGGTGATGTCGCCGGCGCTGGGCACTTGTATCGGCCCCACCTGACCATCCGCATTCCATTTTGCTATCCCCTCCATCAGCCGAGGGGGTAGCATCTCGAGGATCTTCTGCTGCACTATCGCGTTCACCTCATCCTGGTCCACCTTACTGGCCTCTAGATGCGCGATCTTCTGCTTCAGCTCTTCCTTCTCAGCTTGATCCTGAGCCGCCGACTGGGTCCGCCTCTCCTTTCTCTTCTTGGCTTCCTCGCTATAGTACTCGCTGAACTTTGTGCTCGTACCAAAGCCAGAGATACAGCCAAATGACGTGGGTGGCTCGGACTGTGGCCTCCCCTTGAAGGCGTTGGTCGCCCTGTTGAAAATCGTGTCCCACGGCTTCGTCGAGCCCTGGGACGACGAGTCCGGCGCCTCGCGTGTAGCCTTGATTTCAGCGTCCTGCAGATAAGGAAAGGTGAACCCATTTAGGAACTTGCCTTCATTATTCAAAATGAAAGCAAATGGACCGCGGGTAAATTCCTTACCAGCTTACTCTCAAACTTCCTCACATCATCATCATCGGTGACGAATTCCTTGGAATCCTTGTCCAAATAGTAGCGGGCCCGGACAAAGTTCCGGGTCTGCTCGTCTGTGATTTTTAAAAACGGGTTTTCTTTCCCGAGACGCTCAACCTCGGCGTCCTCCCTTGCCCATATGGCCTTCTTTCCCCTGTAACCGCCGCTTCCACATCGGTGGTTACCTATGTTCTGTTCCCGCATTTCCCGACCCCACTCCCTCCATGCCTTCGCTTCGTCAGTCTCCATCTCCGCCTTGAATATCTTGAACTCGTCTTCGTCGATCATGGGCTCACCCTTCTTGATCTTCTCCTAGCTTTCCTTTTTCGCGATCTTGTTCTTCACCCGGGTTCTTAAGCTGCTCAAGGCATTGGCCATCTTCATGATGGCTAACCTGTTCACCTTATTGGATTTTTCCAATTTGTCGGTGTACGGTGCTGGGAACTTGTACCGTCGGTGAAGCTTCTTAAGGCAGTTTGCCACCAACCGCTCATTCGCTTCACTTCTCAGGTGCTTCGTGTTGATCGACATGCTTTCCCGGATGATGCAGCCGAGTTGCATGTCGTACTCGGCGGCAACATCCGGAGGCTCCAACGAAAGGCCACTTTTCGAGACCAGAGTGATCTCATCGGTGGTGTCAGCGAGCTTTTGCGGCTTCCGATCCTTCCTCAGCTTCTTATTCTTCTTAACAGACGGGTTGCTGCTACCGCCATCCTCGGCTTCATCTATCCGGTAGTCCTCGTCCCCCTCTTGCTCATCATCCCCATCGTGGCCCGCAGTAGCTGCCACGTCCTCATGCTGAGACTCCGCACGCCTCGTGTTGCGTTGCCGCCTCCCAGAAAGTGAGGTTCGCCGCTCTAGCTTGGTCTTCGACGCTCATTGTGGCGTTAGAAGTGCCGGCCCCATCGGCGGCCGACATGTTTGCACACTTCTAAACAAATTAAAATAAGGAAGTTAGTATTAATTATTGTTGACAATATTTAAAATGAGCTGTCCATTTCTCCCGAAGTGTCAATGCACTTCAAGTTCGGTCGAGAAATGGGGCTCATATGTCCAAAAATTACTAAGTGTCGACCAAAAAATTCGGCATGACCTTCGCTAATTTTTTGACATATGAGCCCCATTTCTCGACCGAAATGGATCGAAATCAACATTTCAGGAGAAATGGGCATCTCGGGTGATTTCCCTGCAAACATTTCACATACAAAAATGCACAAATTGTGCTCCACAGCCACATATGGTGCTCCAACACCATATAATCCAACAGGGTACAGAGATTTCTGTCATCGTATATATACACAATGTAATTTTTTTGGTTTTCATTTTTTCGTGATCCCAGACACCCATGCTTATGACAGATGATCCGTTAAGCACTCGCATACCACTGATATGAGCTAATTTTATTTACCATCCTCAGTTGTGAACACGTTTTCCTTATCTCTATAACCAGCAGCTATGGCAAGTTCAATACTATAAACTCAACTAGCAATATATCTTCTAGCTTTACCACCACCATGCCCCATGCATCCTTGCTAAATACAGCAGGGTACATCTGAACTTTATGTGTGTTTCTTTGAAAATTTTGAAACCAGTATTACCAATGCATTGTTGGAAAAACTCAGTATAACATGATAAACTTCCTTAACTAACTAGTCAACAAGATCATCATATATGCATGAAACGACATGTTGATCGAATTCTCTAGATATGTAAGTCCTCCAGCTCCACTGCATTACCGTTGTACATATAAACAAGAGTAGGGCCCGTAGTGGCAGTGCTGGGTCCTGGCTCAAGTTGCAGAAAAAGGAAGACCCTATCTCATGATCTGTATACCAAGGCTGAAATTCTTAGGTAGTGTCTTAGCACCATTAGAGGTTTCATTCCTGCAGGTTGCTAAGGAGGAAACAATATTGACTACCCAATAGGTCGAGCCATAAAAACCAGGGATGTCAAACTTGGCCAATGGGATACCCTCATCATTCCCTATTACATATTAGTGGCACTTCTGGTTCATTTTATCACAACTTTGGTAGCAAACAGGATCACCATCTCAGCCATTTGCAGAATATCTAAAGGCTGGTATCAGGAGGGGTAAGAGGTGAATGGACCATCACCACTGATCAACATATATATAGGAGTTATTAAAAGTAACATTTAGCGATATCGCTTTCACCTGCACCCAAAAGACACACATAGCTAGACAAGTGCTATCAGCTATTGTTCAGCTCCAAATATGCAGAAAAGACAAGCGTGCACCCAGATATGGTAATTAATAGCTGTAATTAAAATAGCAACCGTGATGAATAACTACAGTAGTTGTAGAGTAAGCTTACAACTAGTACTATCTTCTACTCCACACTTTGTAAAATCTTGGGACTTAGTACATGACCTAGTAGTATCTGAAACTGTCCGTATTTAGTTAGAACTACAATAGTATCGATCACCAAACTTAAAAGGTATATTAATTAATTCAGTAACTATAGCTTGGGTTTTCCTAGTCTCGCCCATCTGTGTCAACAGAACCAATAATAAGCTAGGGTATTATACATACTTGTTCAAGGATAATAAGAGTTTTCACAAACAAGAATAATCACCCAAAAAAAGAGGCAACATCTTACAGATGAGTAGCAGTACACTAGTACAACACTTGTACTAGCTTGTTCATTTTTGACAGAATGAAGCTAGTGATGGATCTCAACGACTAAAAGGCAAGGAAGGGGCAGAGGGGGTCACCTGCGGGGTGGTGGTGGCGGTGGTCCTGGACGCTGGAGCGGGCCTCCTCCTCCTGGTGTTCTACGGGGTGGTGGTCCTGGACGCTGGAGCGGGCCTCCTCCTCCTGGTGCTCTGCGGGGTGGTGGTGGCGGTGGTCCTGGATGCTAGAGCGGGCCTCCTCCTCCCGGTGCTCTGCGAGGCCACGGTGAGGCAATGCGGGTGGTGGTGGCGGTGGTCCTGGACGCTGGAGCGGGCCTCCTCCTCCTGGTGCTCTACGAGGCCACGGCGAGGCAAGGCGGGTGCGGTGCGGTGACACGGCAGGGCAAGCGCGGTGCGGCGGAACGGCGGTGCAGTGCAACGAGGTGATATGGGGAAATCTGAGGCATGCTAGGGTTCTAGGCGGCGCGGCGCAGCGAGGCGATATTATTTCTAAGTCACAGAATTCTGTGGCGCATCTGTTCAGATATGCGCCATAGAATTTTTGGGGATAGTACAAAACGCGCGTTGTGCTGTTGTTTGACAAAAAACGAAGCTTACCACATTGGTTGCTCCTCTCTGTTCTAAACCTGGGGGGGCAGGTTCGATTCCTGGCACAGCCACATTTTTTTTTGACTTTTTAAAAAATATTTTAAGGATGGTAATAATATATTAAAAGCAAGAACTAATATATTTGCCTATTAAAAATATTTTATGGATGGTAATAATATATTAAAAGCAAGAACTAATATATTTGCCTATTAAAAACAAGAATTAATATATCTGCCTTAATATATTTGCCTCAATATTATCCGCATACATTAGTTTGTCAAAGTAATACATATATGCAAGCGCGCGAGCACACATGTGCATTAATTAGTACAAAAAAAGGCGTCAAAAACCGCTAAGTCTGCTCCGAGGTAGCTAGTGTCTCTTCACAACAACTTTCTTGCCCTTCTTCTTCGCGGTAGAATACTTTAGGCCGGCCACCTTGAGATTTCTTCTCGTGTACGGGCAACCTTTAGCCGGTAGGGTGGTCTTCCTTCTTACTTTAACATAAGTAGTTGGCTTGTCGAAGTACTTGTCGAATTCCTCTTCGATCTTGGGATCGCTATTCTTGTCGATGTCTTGCTTGTTGGCGGGTCCTTCCATTCCGATGATGCTCCTCTTGCCCCTCCTCACGACAACACGGCTTGGCTTTGTCGGGTCGGTAATGAAGAAGCATTGGTCAACTTGGCTAGCGAGCACCCATGGCTCATTTTTCGTGGAGGAGTTCTTCGATTTGGCATCGGGTATAACCATGGTGGTGAAAACCCGGCCATCTTTTTCGACGCTCTTGGCCCATCTGACACGAAACATCGGCACCGTCACTCCGCAGTAGTCGAGTTCCCATATCTCCTCGATCCTTCCGTAGAATCTTTCCTTGACATCAGTCTCATCATCAGCGTATGATAGCATAGTTACTCCTGAGTTTTGGTATTCGCTATTCTTGTCCTTCTCCTCGGTGTAGAATCTGTAGTCGTTGATGTCATACGTCTGTTAGGTCCTAACGTTGCACCCGGGGCCCTGTGAGAGTGAGAATATGAGTTTCTGATCTTCAGTATAAGGTGTCGGCATGGGACTTTCTAGTAGCCTTTTCTTGAACCACCCCGTGAAGCTGGCGTTGTGCTCTCTGGTTACGTCTCCCTTCTTCCTCGGCTTTCCCATGTTGGCGAGATTTTGGTCGATTAAGGTTTTGTGCTCATCCACCCAGGGGCCGACCAACTGTATGTGTTGTAGCGCGACTCGATTTGCCCTATCAAAGTCGGCATGTTCGAGTTCGATGCCGACGTGGAGTGTGTGGTAGTCCTCGCGGTGACCAAATCCAGCGAGCCTCCCGAGGTGCTTCCTGGTGGGCAGACCGACATCCTGGTTCTCAGTGCTTAGGTAGTTCTGGCAGAAGGAGATGCACTCGTAGGTCAGAAAGCCCTTGGCTATGCTTCCATCTGGACGGGACCTGTTGCGAACGAATCCTTTGATGACACCGTTTAGCCTTTCGAACGGCATCATGTTGTGCAGGAACGCCGGCCCGAGATGGATGATGTCATCCACGACATGGACAAGCAAATGCACCATGATATCGAAGAACGCGGGAGGGAAGTAAATCTCGAGCTCGCATAGTATCTCGACGATCTCTTCCTATAGCTTGCCGAGCTGCTTCATGCTGATAGACTTCCTAGATATGACATCGAAGAAGTTGCAGAGGCCAAATAGCGTCTCACGGACGTGCTCGTCCATTATCCCTCAGATTGCAATGGGGAGTATCTGCGTCATCAGCACGTGACAGTCGTGAGACTTCATCCCACTAAACCTCTTCTTCGCTACGTCCAGATATCTGCTTATCTTCCCAGAGTAGCCGTGCGGAACCTTGACTCCTAGGAGGCAACGGAAAAACCTCTTGAGCTCCTCCTCGCTTAGAGTGAAGGATGCAACTTTAAGCACCACCTCATTCTTCTTAGCCCTTTTGCGGTGGCCCTGGGTCCCTTCCGTCTGTTCATCGTCATCGTCGGCATCGTCACTATTGGGGTACTAAAGTTCCTTCTTAATGCGAAGCAATTTTAGGTCGCTTCTTGCTTTTGTCCCATCCTTGGTCCTATCCGGCATGTTCATCAGAGTGCTGAGCAGGCTCTCGGTAACATTCTTCGTGATGTGCATCATATCGAGGCTATGGGGCGTGTGGAGGACCTTCCAGTAAGGAAGGTCCCAGAAAACGGACCTCGCCTTCCATACTCCATGCAGTGGTGATGGCTGTTCCCTCGGCCGCTTCTTTCCTGGCGCAGGGCACTCTTCCCAATTGTCCAGAAGCTCCTTGATTTCTTCGCCGCTTAACGATCAACGTGGGGCATTTTCGAGCTCGTCTTTGCCATTGAACATGTCTCCGCGTTTTCTCCACGGGTGGTCCTTGCAGAGCCACATTCGAGTCCTTTGGAACACGTTTTTCGAAGACCCAGGATCCCTCGGCAGCTGCAGATGCGGGGTATTATCCATGCACCTGACACATGCACAAAATCCGTGGTTCACCTGACACGCTACATATCTGTAACCAGGATAGTCCTGCACCGTCGTGAGCAACACAGCTCTCAGGTTGAAATAATCTCCAGTGTAGGCATGCCACGTACGTGTCGGTGTCTCCCACAGCGTCGTTAACTCCTCTTTCAGGAGCCCGAGATATAGATGCATGTCGACACCCGGTTGTTTTGGCCCCTGGATAAGGATACTCATGTGTACATACCGCTGCTTCGTGCACAACCAGGGTGGGAGGTCGTACGGCCATACAAACACGGGCCAGGTGTTGTGCGTGCTACTCTGGTTGCCAAAGGGATTGAGTCCGTCGGTGCTCATGCCCAGCCTAACGTTCCTTGGATCGAGCCTGACTCATCTTGGAATTAGATGTCCAGCGCATTACACTGGCTAGCATCCGTGGGGTGTGTTAGGATCTTGCCCTTCTCCGGATCATCTTCCGGCTTCTCCCTCTTCGCGTGCCATTGCATAAGCTCTGCTTCCTTAGGGTCTACGAAATACCGCTGCAGACAGGAAGTGATAGGAAAGTACCACACCACTTTTCGAGGAACTTTCTTGTTCCCTCTCTTGTACCGTCCCTGGCCGCACACTGGGCATGTGGTTCTATCCTTGTACTCATTCCGGTAAAGTGCACAGTTGTTGATGCATGCGTGGTACTTCATGTACGGTAGGTCTAGTAGGCAAACTACTTTCCTCGCCTCCTCGATACTTATTGGCAATGTGTTGTCCTTGGGAAGACGAGCGTGCCAGAATTTCATGTGAGCGTTAAAGCTAGTGTCGGTCCATTTGTGCTCCGCCTTCATCTCCAGAGCCTTCAGCGTTACACTCAAGCGTGTACCCTCGGGCCGGCACCCAGGATACAATGGAGTCCTCCCGTCTACCTCCATCTGTGTCAGCTTGGCTTTCTCTCTAGCTGCAGCTCTCGTGTTGGCCGTCTGCTTGAGGAGTATTTCTTGAAGATGAGGGTCCCGCAAGGCCGAAGTTAGCGGCGTGTCCATGCTCCCGTCTTCTCCACCGCCACCACCACCATCTGCTCCGGCACCGTCTCCTTCATGATGATCGTGTCTGCCGGCATCTCCTTCT
Source organism: Avena sativa (assembly GCA_916181665.1). Lineage (NCBI taxonomy): Eukaryota > Viridiplantae > Streptophyta > Magnoliopsida > Poales > Poaceae > Avena > Avena sativa. The sequence goes on along the minus strand of OV702287.1, from coordinate 41,902,693 downwards.
TCATGATGATCATGTTCGTCGGCATCTCCTTTGTCATGATGACCATGTCTAGGAGACCCTTCGTCTTCTCCCCCGCCCCTAGCCTCTTCTTCATCATGGCCACCGCCATCTACCGACGGCTCCTCATTCACTAAGAAGCCAGGCATGAAACCGCGTGTCAATAGGTGAGACTCCAGTTGTCCGGAATCAGGGTTGATCCACTTCCGGTGTTTGCACGTTCGGCACGGACATCTTATCTTGGTCATGTTGTTCCGAACCATGTCGGCTACCGTGTTAGCCTTGTATCTAACCACCCAACGTTCGCTCATATGGATGAGCATGGTCACCTGCGCGCGAACATAGACCAAATTAAAGAGAGTATGTTAGAACCATGCACACACACGACGCGCACACATACAGGCATGCGCATGATCGCCCGGGAAATTTCGGCATGACCTATCCTAAAAATAGGACGTATGGCTAGTGCAGAAATTTGCCGAAATGGACGTGAATCAACATTTCGGCAAACCTCCATGCACCCGGCGCCGGCAACATGCATTCAAGCACAACACAACCTCACTCCACAAGCAACATGTATTCGAGCACAACACAAAGCGAAGGAACATCATCTCTCGCCATCGCACACCGCCCGCGGGACCATCTTCACCTACAAAACATCCATACACACCGCGCCGAGGCCCGCCGGCCACACAAAACATGCATCACACAAGTACCCATGCACACATACCTCACAAATCTACAAACCCCATATGCATATATATAGTGTAGCAAGAGGGGGTGTTGGGATGTGTGGAGGAGGAAAGTATGAGTGGTTTACTACCTTTACAAGTAGGAGTAGCTTCCCCTCACAAGTATATGAACCAAAGTAGGTCTAGCTATCAACAATGGAGGTGAGTATGAGCAAAATGGAGTGGGAGGGAGGAGGGGGACGAGCTAGCTAGTTGGAGGTGGTGGGAACAAGGGAAAGGGGGCTGCCACCTTTTGTACATCTGTTTTGCACATTCTGTGGCTCATATGGAAAATGCTCCATAGAATGTCAACATTCTGTGGCGCATATAGCTACATGCGCCACAGAAAGTGAGAATTCTGTGGCGCATATGCTATATGCGCCATAGAATTTTGACATTCTGTGGCGCATATATCCATATGCGCCACAGAATTTTGACCTGCCCATGTGCTGGGGTCAGGCCCACATGGGCCCACAGGAATTTTGTGACGCATGTAGCTATATGCACCACAGAATTCTCACTTTCTGTGGCGCATATATCCATATGCGCCACAGAATTGCAGGAATTCTGTGGCGCATTTGCTACATGCGCCACAGAATTAATTTTAGTGGAGCATTTTTTGCATATGCGCCACAGAATTAAAATCTACCTATAATCATTTTCCTAGTAGTGTCCGCAAAACACGATGAGATTGACAACCTCGTCGCAAGTTGGGGACAAAGTTGTGTGGTTGTGTTGTGTAGGTCTCCACGTTGCTACTAGCACTAGTAGTGCGCCCTGCCAAAGCTCGGCTAGTAACACCTTTGGGGTGTTTCCTTGCTCCTACTAATTCGATTAAACCTTGGTTTCATACTGAGGGAAACTTTCTGCTGTGCTCATCATACCTTCCTCTTGGGGTTCCCAACGAGCTCTACATCAACCACGCACCAACACTTTTCTGGGCGTCGTGCACTAAGCCATCAAGCATTTTTCTAGCGCCGTTGCCGGGGAGACAAGGACATCTTCACAAGGGGAGTCCCTCATAACTAATCTCTTTACTTTGTTGTTTTTGTTTTGCTTAGTTTTATTTTTTCTTTGTTTGCTTGTTTTGTTATTCAAAAACACAAAAAAATAGTTTTACTAGTTTGCTTTCTTATTTGAAAACACACAAAAATGACTACCCTTGAAAACACTAAGTTGTGTGACTTCACTAGCACCAACAACAATGATTTTATGAGCACGCCTATTGCTCCACCTGTGCCCGAAGATACTTTCTTTGAGATAAAACCTGCTTTACTCAATCTTGTTATGAGAGAGCAATTTTCTGGTATTGGTAATGAAGATGTTGCTTCCCATCTAAATAACTTTGTTGAACTTTGTGAGATGCAAAAGCATAGGGATATAGATGGTGATATTATTAAGCTGAAATTGTTTCCTTTCTCTTTGAGAGGAAAAGCTAAATAATGGTTGAATTCCTTAACTAGGAATAGTATTGATTCTTGGACTAAATGCAAAGATGCTTTTATTGGAAAATACTATCCTCCTGCTAAGATTATATCTATGAGAAGTGAAATAATGAAGTTTAAACAACTTGATAATGAACATGTTGCTCAAGCTTAGGAAAGAATGAAATCTTTGGTAAAGAATTGTCCCACACATGGACTGACTGCTTGGATGATCATCCAAACTTTTTATGCAGGATTGAACTATTCTTCAAGGAACCTATTGGATTCTGCTGCTGGAGGTACCTTTATGACCATCACTTTGGGTGCTGCAACAAAACTTCTAGACAATATGATGGTTAATTATTCTGAATGGCATACTGAGAGAGCTCCACAAGGTAGGAAGGTAAATTATGTTGAGGAAACTTCCTCTTTGAGTGATAAGATTGATATTATTATGTCCATGCTTGTTAATGGGAAAGCCCATATTGATCCAAATAATGTTCCTTTAGCCTCTTTGGTTGCTCAATAAGAGCAAGTTGATGTGAACTTCATAAGAAATAACAATTTTGGCAACAATGTTTATGGTAATAATGCTTATAGGAACAATTTTGGTAACAACAATTATAAGCCATTCCCTCTCAACAATGGTAATGCTTATGGAAATTCTTACAACAATAATAAGAGTGCTCCCTCTAAATTTGAAGTTATGCTTAAAGACTTTATTAGTAAGCAAACTGCTTTCAATAAAACTATTGAGGAAAAACTCTCTAATGCTGAAAGAAATATAGCATCTTTGGCTGAAGCTCAATCTTCTTTGAATAAAATGGCTGCTAAACCTGAAACTAATGATAATCCCTTTGCAGCTACCAATGCTATACAAGTAAGAATTAATGAAAATGTTAGACTATTAGCTGAATTACATGCTAAGTGGGAAAGAGAAGATGAAATTGCTAGAAACATTAGTGTTTCTACTATTACCACCACTAGTGTTGAGGCTAGTAATAGTTCTACTACTTTAGATGATAAGTATGGTTTTGATCTTGATGGTTGCAATATCTCTGAAGTTATTAAGTTCCTACAAAAGCTTGCTAAAAGTCCTAATGCTAGTGCTATGAACATGGCTTTTACAAAACACATTACTGATGCTCTCATAAAGATTAAAGAAGAAAAGATGAAACATAAAGCTTCTATTCCTATAGAACAAGAAGATGGCTGGGAACCCATCATTAATATCAAAGTGAATGACTTTGATTTCAAAGCTTTATGTGATCTTGATAGTAGTGTTTCTATTATGCCTAGAAGGATTTATGATATGCTTGATTTGCCTCCTCTTGAAGATTGTTATTTGAATGTCCCACTTGATGATAATGCTAAAAAGAAACTCATGGGGAGTCTTAATGATGTTCTTATTATGGTTAACGATTCCTATGTCCCCGTTGATTTCTATGTTTTGGATGTTGAATGCAATGCTTTTTGTCCTATTACTTTGGGAAGACCTTTTCTTAGAACTGTTGGTGCCATCATTGATATGAAAGAAGGCACCATTAAATATCAAATCCCAATCAAGAAAGGTATAGAACACTTCCCTAAAAAGAGAGAAAAGATTTCTTTTGCTTCTCCTATGAAAACAAAATTTGGTCTTAATGCTTCTCCATTTGAGAACACTTGATTCTTTCTTTGCTTCTAATGCCTAACTTAAAGGCGTTAAACAAAAGTACTTATTGGGAGATAACCCAAAAGTTTTAGATGAGTCTTGGAAGTTATTACCTCTGTAATAACCGCTCCTTATCCTTTTTATTTGCTTTTTGTGCCAAGAGTAACCTCTAATGAGAGAGAAGTAATGATTGGGAAAGTTGCTGTCCCAAAACAGATTTTTGTGCTTCACCGTAAAAATTCGTGAGAGAGCTCTCTATGTCGGATTGAGCTATACTTTTTGGTGCATCCGCCCCAAATTGTTACCTAACTTTAGTAAGTTCAACACTTTTTGATTTGAGCAACATAAGATCTTCTAAAAAATTCGTCTTTACCTGCTGGTCTGTTTTGACAGATTTCTGCCATTTTCTACATTTGCTTCTTGTTGGTTCCTTCTTGAGTTCTTTTGGGGAATTGAGCTTTTTGAGGGAAGTGCTACAGTAGCTAGTGTTCTAATGGAAGTTTATTTGGTGTTAAAACTGAACCTTAAGACTATTTATCTTGAGTGCACTAATGTTGCTAATAAAGATTGTGTGAAGTTTTGTATGAAGGAAAAATTTCAGGTGTATGGAAGGAATGAGTAATGAGATGAAGAATGGACTAAAGCTCAAGCTTGGGGATGCCACGCGTGTCACCCCAAGAAATATCCAAGAAGTACAAGTGCCAAAGCTTGGGGATGCCCAAGGCATCCCCTTCTTCATCAATAAAAATTTCAGGTTTCTTCCAAACGCTTCATTTTTATTGTTTCATGCACAGTTGTGTTGTTCTTGGAGCGTCTTCTTTTTCGTTTTTGTTTTGGTTTTTCGTTTGCTTTTGTTTTCTTAGTTTTCTGAATAAATTGGTTGGACCCCCTCTTTCATACATTGGTTTGCAAATAGTTTGGTTTAGTTTGGAAAAGAGTAGGAAAGTTCATACTTATGTGGTAAAAAGAGCTTGTTTTTGACTGTGGCCTATGCTTTGTCATGCCATGCTTGATATTGTTTTGGCTTTATGCTTAGTATTCTTTGCTGTAGCATGACTTGTTATAAACAATTGAGATTGCTTAATGTGCCTTGCATGAATCATGCGTTGTTTTAGCATATTAAAGCATAGCATAGTGGTATTCTCCTTTGATGCTTTATTTGGGTTAACTTGGCGCATGCTCACACCATGTTATGACTATCTCAAAGTCACCATAGCCTTTATGATCCTTTAGTTTTAAACTTGTAGTATCACTTTATGCTTTGATTAATGATGTTTTGTCGCTCTGCATGATTATGGCCATTATTGCTCTCTTAGTTTGTCGCTCCCAGCCTTTTTCTAGCCTCCACAACAAAGTATGAGTTCCACTCATGCATCCAACTCCCTAAACCAAGTTATTCCAAAGAGTCCACCATACCCACCTACTAGCTTATGCTATTCCAAGTATATGCATGCTTTTGTTTACCTTCCAAATTAAACTTGTTATGAGAAAACTAGTGATTAAAGCTCTCACGAACTTGATGGCACACTTTACTTTTTGCATCTAATAAACTTGAACCATTGGGTCCTTCTTTGTTGCGTATATGCTTGCGCTTTATAAGTTGAAATTAGCAGAACCATGTTTCATGGGGAACGCTTTCAACATTGCACTTGTACTTTGTACCCCGTTGATATCATGTTCTTTTGCTTACGGATCCCAGTGGTGTGAAATAAAAGTGGAACTTGTAAGGTCATGGAGTTTGTATGTGTGTTAGAGAAATGCCTGGGCCGCTAGCCTAAGCCATGCCTAATCATGGTGGAAACTTGCAGCATCACCATAATGAGCACTCTATGAAGCATCCTCAATAAAAACCTATGCAAATAGCAAATAAAAAGATCACTGAGATGCTCATTGTGTGCTTGCCTTGTCATTTTGATTATGGGAAAGCTCCCGTATCATGTGCAAGGGGTACCCCGTTGGCGGTTCTTAATGTTACACATGTACTTACAATGACAAGAGCTTACTCGTGATTGAAGTTGAGTAGCATGAGGATCGGTCTTCGTAAGTAAGGGGCATGAGATTTCGGTTTATAACTTGTCAAGCATATCCTCTTAGTTGTGTCACTTTAACCTTAATCACCTTAAAGATGCTTATGATAGGGGCAATGAGAGCTGAAAGCTATAAGTACCATAATTTTTGGAAGCTCTTTATGAGACTTGAATCCCTACTTCCTTTTAAAGGTCTTTCTTCCACCATTATATTGAGTCTCCACATTCTATCTTTATGCACCTACTTTGAGAGCATAGTGGCCATTCTTAGTTCTATGTGCATTGTCCCAAGACTAGTTGATTGATGCTTATCTTGATATTGCTTGTTTTAAACTATTGTATCTAGTCACTCTTATGAACTTCAAAGGTGTCCTATGCATTTATATTTGCTACTCTATTGAGGGACAAGTTGAATACTATTATGCTATGTTTTCTTTATGTGAAACAAACAAACGTCTTGCAAAGCATTGTTATTCATGAATCTTTTGTTTGTGCCTTTTCATGTTGCATCATAGTTTCTTTGCTTATTGCTAGAACTTTGTCTTTCATGTTATGATTGAAGTACTATGATCCCATATTTGAATGTTTTACAAATCCTTTGATCAAGTTTATGATGGTGCATGTCACCTCAAAAATTATTCTTTCTTTTTATCACTTACCTACTCGAGGACGAGCAGGAGTTAAGCTTGGGGATGTTGATACATTGCAAATGTATGTATAATTTTTGATGTTCCGTGCTTGGTTTTATCCACTTTCTTGTGTTTTTTTCCAACTTTGGAGTACTTTTCATATGATTTCTTAGACTAACCTATTAACAAGAGCAACAGTGCCAGCTACCTGTTTTCTGCTGTTTTTGGTTCTAGGAAAGTCAGAAAATGAATATTCTCGGAATTGGACGGGACAAAAGCCAAAGTGCCTATTTTTCCGGTTGTCATCAAGTGCCAGAATACGAGACGGAGAGGGGCCAGGGGGCCACCACACCACCTGGCCGCGCGGCCAGGCCTGGCCCATGCCAGGGGGTGGTGTGGCCGCTCCCGGCACCCCCTCGGCCTCGCCTTCCGCCTATATATTACCCTCGAGACGAAAACCCTAAGTACCCGATCAAATATCCACAAAAGAGTCTGTAGCCGCCGTCATCTCCATCCCAAGATCGAGAGGGATCTGAAGCTCTTCCCGGCACCCTGCCGGAGAGGGGAATTCACCCTGGAGGCCTTCTCCATCACCATGCAAACCTCCGGTGTGATGCGTGAGTAGTTCATCCATGGACTACGGATCCATGTAGTAGCTAGATGGCTGGTTCTCCTCTTTTGTGCTTTCATGTTTAGATCTTGTGATCTCCATTCATGATCAAGATCATCTATTTGTAATTCTGCATGTTGTGTTTGCGGGGATCCGATGGATATTGAGATGCTATTTTAGATTGATTATGGATTCTACCATGTCTTTGTTATTTGTGATCTTGCATGCTTTCCATTGTTAGTAGCTATCTTGGCCGAGTAGATGCTAGCAACTCCAAGAGTTAGTATTTATGCTCGATAGTGGGTTCATGCCTCTGGTAATCTGGGGAAGTGAAAGAAATCTCTAAGGTACTAGATGTGTTGTTGCTTCTAGGGAGAAAACAACAATCCTTTGTTCATAGAACAATCGTATTGTTTACTTTACACGCAGTTCGTAAAGCAATAATCTGTTGCTTGCAACTTAATACTGGAGGGGGTTCGGATGATAACCTGAAGGTGGATTATTAGTCATAGATGCAATTGGATGGCGGTCTATGTATTATGTTGTAATGCCCAATCAAGTCTCAAAGGAGTCAAGATGATTAGTATATGCATGTATTGCTTTCTCGGTGTTTGTCAATTGCCCCGCTGTAATTTGTTCACCCAGCATGTTATCTATCTAAGGAGAGCCACCTCTAGTGAACTATGGATCCCGGTCCTTTTCTTTACATACAATCTACAACAGTTTACTTCTTTGTGTTTACTTTATGCAAACTTTTATTTATTTCCATTCGATACGTTTAATCCTTTGTTTTCCGCAAAACACGGTGAGATTGACAACCTCATCGCAAGTTGGGGAAAAAGTTTTGTGGTTGTGTTGTGCAGGTCTCCACGTTGCTACTAGCACCGGTAGTGCGCCCTGCCAAAGCTCAGCTAGTAACACCTTTGGTGTGTTTCCTTGCTCCTACTGGTTCGATTAAACCTTGGTTTCATACTTAGGGAAACTTGCTGTTGTGCTCATCATACCTTCCTCTTGGGGTTCCCAACGAGCTCTACATCAACCACGCACCAGCACTTTTCTGGGCGCCGTGCACTGAGCCATCAGGGCTGCGCCCCATGCCCCCACCCGGGTGGCTTCCCTCTTGGGACCTTGTTCCCTCGAGAACTTGGCCCATTAGTGGAAGTTGCCCCAAATATTTAATAATAAATATTTATTTAATATTAATTCCAACAATTAATATATAAAAATATATTATTAATTCCTTTTGACCCAAAACACCTTTCGGTTCACTCCGAACAACTTCGAATCCTCTTAGAACGATTTTGGTTCTCTCATGTAACACTTCTGGTTTCTCTCCTCTTTTTCTGTGATTCTATCAATTCCAGAATGATCTCTAGGCTTCATAATTCCCTTAAGTGTGTTACCCTACGCTTCAGGATTGGCACAACCATGATTAAGACGATCTCATATCAATGATCAATAGCGATATTGGGATGCCCATAATGACCCATGTGCATTCCATGATGTCAACATCATTTTGAACTATAAACGTCGAATCCAATTCGCTAGTTACTTTGGTACCTGACTTGTCCGAGATCTAATCATCCGTATCATGATAAGTTGTTCAATCTAGTTTCTGACAAGTACTGCTTTACTCATTCATGTGATATTCTATCCCCATGACCTAGTCATACGCTACGCAGCTTATGGATGTAATTCACCGAGTGGGCCCAGTGTATCTTCTCATCATACAGGAGAACAAATCCTGATCTTGATACATATGCCTCAACATGCCCCTCTGGAATACCCAACATACACCTTTATTGTCACCCAGTTACGGTCATGACGGTTAATGTAGTCACAGCAGTATCGAGTGATAGTGATTAACTATGATCTCACGGTCTAAGGGCCAGGACACTTCGTTTCCAACTATTGCAACTATGAACATTGTGACTTGATCGTCTTGCAACAATCATCGGTGGATCACATCATTTTCCAGATGATATGACTTCATTGTCAGTTAGCATAAATACACCATGATCAGGAAACCTTGATCATCAGCTGCCCAATGAACTTGTCGAATAGAGGCTACTAGGGACCTTTGGTTTGTTTATATATCACACCTAGTTTTTAATTAATATAGTTTTAACATGATATAAAACTATTGTGAAGTAATGAGATATTACAATAAACATATTTATTATTTGCATCTAGGGCATATCTCCTCCAGTCTCCCTCTTGAAGTAGAGTGCAAATAATCTAGTTGCATCTAATGATAAAACCATATCACATATGTGTTTATTGATCATGCTTGCTCATAGAAAAACTTCCTATACTAAATCTATATTATCAAATTTGTATAATCTTTTGCAAATCATTAATGTCAACTACTTGACATTAACACCATTATCATATAATGTGTTGAAGCATTTGTTTTGGTGACAAAGTGAGACTTTGTTTTCTAGCGTATACAATGACGGTCTATCAGTAAATTGAACTTTCAATGTTGGCATGTATACCTATAAAGGACACATAGTCAGAAGTTGAACTTTCTTAAAACAAAACTACTCTTTGTTAATTCTGAAATATTCTAATATTTCTATATCTATGTAGATTTCATCAAAGTGCAATACTTGCGACTTTGATGCCTAACCATGCTTCCATTGCGCAAAACTTAATTCTGGTTTAGTGATTAACTCTAGTCACTCAGGAACTTGTTCTTATAACTAAGAACTTGGGTCACATTATGTCAAGTATATATAACATGGGTTTATGTGGAAAAATTATGGATAAGGCATAGGTGATGCAATGCATCACTCTTTCCTCCATTTTAACCATTGTCATGAATACCGAGTTCCTACTCCATGCTTCTCCTAGTTTCACAAGTAAGAATTCATCCTTCACTTGAATCTATTCTGATCTGTTTTTATAATCTCAACTAGAACATTTTGAACTTCTTTCAGAATGCTTGAAGAATTTTGACATTTAATGTTTATCAAACATGTTGATCTATCTTCATAGATCCTTTATGTTTAATATATTTTGAATTTCATTCATCTAATGACTTAATATTTTATAATACCAAACATGACATTCTTAATATGTCATTTACATATATAAGAACGTTGTTACGCTCCCACTCAAATATGTGATCCACATATCTGGCTTAGAAAACTTCTTAGCTCCCACTCAATTTATTGTAATTATAGACTTTCTCGATAATTTTGGTATATCCAAAATTCTTTGATCTTTCATGAAATCGAGAAGTTTTGCTACAAGATACCAGCAATATCACGATTGATTAAAACATGCCCGTTGTACTAGTTACAACCTTTTCTTCAAAATCTTGAAGACTTTGTAGTTTTGAATAGTTCTTTACAAATTTCCAAATTGGACTAATTGCTGATGTAAATCTAATAGAGTTTAAGCATCACAACATATTGTAGTCAATCTTTTGAATTTGTCAAAAACATCTTTTGTGACAAATCAAGCTTTTATGTCTTCCTTTTAAGTTTCATTTCTTCCTTTCAACTTTGCAGTTTATTCGAAGGGATTAAGTAAATGCCATTACTTAATGAGATCAAGTAGACTTTTACTTTATAATCTCAAATGTAACTTAATATGGGATTTTCATGACTCTAAGTCATTTTTTGTACTTTAGGTTCATCATTCTTTCTTTGTAGTTTGTAGGTATGACTTGTTCCAATAACATGACAAGTGAATCAATAATATAATTCTAGACATGGTAGAAAATATTCTTGAATCCTACTTTTATTTAAGTAAAGTGTTAGCTGAAACATCATGATCACTTTATCATCAGTTTCCCCTCTATTTGTAGAGTTCATATTCTGGAACATGTTCTGTCTCACTTACTCAACAATCCGGAGGTTAGGTCAAACCCCTCTTGTCGTCGGATTGAAGACATGTACTCCGAGAGGGGGTCCTCGAGGCGTGTGGAGAAAGAGGGTGTGAGGCGATGGTATTCCAGGACACTGAGCACACAAGCTTTACCCAGGTTCGAATCCATCGGCTGTGGATGAATCCTACTCCTACTAGAAATCCAGTAATACGGTAGAGCCAGAAGTACAAATTATAAGAGAGGTTCGCCTGTGCGAGTTGAGATTGTAGATTGTGGGTGCCCTAAAGGCTGGTCCCTAGGAAGGCTTATATAGATATCCGGCTTAGGGTTACAGGAGAGACCTATCTGGCTATGACTAAGAGTCGGTTATAGAGTACATCTTGGACTACATGTAACTAGGCATGCCTAAATCGGTAAGTCTTCTGGGCCTTCCCGTAGCCGGATGGACCTCCGTCTTGCCTCCCTAACTAGGCCGCATGTGAAGCAAAGCTCTAACCGAAAGTGGGCCACCCTGGTCATCGAGTCATAGTGGGTATACCCAGAAAGTACATCCCCAACATTAGCCTCCGGAAGCCTCCCAGATCCAGAGTTGGATTCTATCTTCGGCTTGTATAATCTTGAAGGGTTCCTGAAACTCCAAAAGAAAAGTAGGATCCGGGTTTCAAATTGAGTCAGACTTGTGAGTATGTCATTCGGTTTTCCATCTTGAAATTCAAACTAAGCCGGAACTTGGTCTCTGACGTAACCTGACATTAGTCAAGGTCAAGTCATGTCACTAACATACAATCCTGATAGTGTGACCGTTGGTGGGTCCACCTATCACGGAACTGAGGCGTCGTTTTAATGCATGCGCAGAGATCGAGGAGGCGTAATCTTCTCGAGAAGGTTACCCAGCTCCTTCCACGATGTGTGGCACGTTTACTATTTGTTTCACATGAATCTTGACACAGGTGAGGCATATAAGGGGTTCAGATCTCCTCATTCTCTCTCACCAGCGCCTTCACCTTCTTATTCCTCCAAACGACACCGTGCCCTCGCTCCTCTTTCCTTCCCCCCAAATCATACAGCGCCACCCATCCAAGGTCACTGTATCCACCCAAATGGCAGACGCATCTTCATCCGGTACGGCCACGACCACGGTGGCAACAACTATGGCGGCAGAGTAGGAGAATTTCCATGGAGTTTGGATCTCTTGCATCCTCGATGACGATAAATTATGTGGCGTGGAGAAGGAAGGTCTCCTCTACACCGGCGATTGGTGAAGCAGCTTCGACGAGGTCGTCCCCACTCCCCGCACTGGCGAGAGGGTTCACTTCGACACTCACCTGGATAGAGGTTTGAGTTTCCCTCCCTCAAAGTTCTTCTCTTAGGTCATATATTACTATGGAGTTCAGCTCCACAACTTCCCCCAAACACGATTCTAGAGCTTAGCGCCTATGTTTCTTTGTGTGAGGGTTATCTTGGAATAAAACCGAGTCGTGTCTTGTTCCGGTACTACTTCGGTACCCAGAGAACTTCCATCACTTCCGGTAATCCCTACATTACCGGAACTCTTAGCTTGACCCTTAGGAGAGACCGAGTCTACCCCAAGATTAGAGCTAGTGAGTCGGTGAAGAGGTGGTCATCCATGTTATTTTATCACAAGGACAAGCCGGCTCCCGGCAAAGAAGAAGCTTTGCTGGCTTTCGTCGACAGTGCCGCTGATATGTTGCTAACGTATCCATAATTTTTGAAGTTGCATGCTTGTTTTATATCTACTTTCTTATGTTTTGTCTACATTTGGAGATACTTTTATGCATTTTCTGGAACTAACCTATTAAAAAGATGACACAGTGCCAGTTGCCTGTTTTCTGCTATTTTTGGTTCCATAAAGTCAGAAAATCAATATTCTCGGAATTGGACGGGACAAAAGCCAATACGCCTATTTTTCCCGGAGCAACACGGAAACATGAAGCAGAGACGGAGTAGGGCACCAGGGTGGGCACACCATATGGTGGCGCGGTCTAGCCCTGGCCACACCACCAGGTGGTGTGGGCCCCCTAGCTGCCCACCGACCTTGCCTCTTCTCCTATAAGATGCCTCCCGATGCAAAAAAAACCTAAATCGTAAAGCCTCCAGCCACAAAAAGTTCCGCAGCGCTGCCGCCACTGAAGGGGAGATTCGGGGGACAGAAAGTCTCTGTTCCGGCACCCTGCCGAGACGGGGAAGTGCCCCCGGAGCCATCTCCATCGATCTCCACCACCATCTCCATCACCATTGTTGATTCCCATGATGAGGAGGGAGTAGTTCTCTCTCGAGGCTAAGGTTTCTACCGGTAGCTATGTGTTCATCTCTCTCTATGCATGATCATATTGTGATCATGAGCTTTGTAATCAAGTAGATCCACCTTGCTACTCAAGTGCTTTAATAGATCTCTTGTCTCCCCATGTGTGTGAAAGTGACAGCGTGCACACCATGGTGGCACTTAGGCTAGAGATTACAAATACTTGTTATGAGTTATATTTGGAGTTGGATGTCTTTATGAAGTTGTGGTGTTTGTTGGAACCATCTAGAGCTCAAGGTGACAGTGTGGGGTTATCTAGATGGGAAAGGCTTACTTTGAGGTGTGTTGTTATAGCCCTACCATGGATTAGAGTGTCCAACCGGAGAGTAGTTCAGAGTAGTATCATAAAGAGATGATATTTATATGATAGTGTTCACTAGTGAAAGTATGATCCCTAGGCCTTGTTTCTAAACATTTAAACACCGTTTGCAACTAGATATGTTACATGTTTGCTTGCTTCCATCATTTTTGCCTTTAGTCGTTTCCTCCCGTCAAGCTATTTTCTGGCATCGTTGTCTTTTATCCATACCACTTGTATTTCACTATCTCTTCGCCGAACTAGTGCACCTATACACCTGACAAGTGTATTGGATGTGTTGGGGACACAAGAGACTTCTTGTATCTTGATTGCAGGGTTGCTTGAGAGGGATACCTTTGACCACTTCCTCCCTGAGTTCGATAAACCTTGGGTGATCTACTTAAGGGAAAACTTGCTGCTGTTCTACAAACCTCCGCACTTGGAGGCCCAAAAACTGTCTACAAGAATAGAAGTACATAGACATCAGCCGCCGCTCCCCAAGAGTCTTGGGATGCAGATGCTCCGGCTCTCACTGATGATCTGATCCGCACCAAGAGGCGGATCAAATATTTGATGAAGCATAAGGGTCTGAAGGGCCGACCTAGTCCATTGCTGGCTGGCACGTCGGATTCAACCCCTCTAGTACCATGGTGATCGGCTCATGCACACCATTACCAAGAGCAAGAATGACAGCCTGAGGATCAGCCTGCTCCCAATCCCAGACAAGGAATATGAGACGCGGATCAAATGGTTGATCAAGGAGCGGGTTGAGAGGAAGATTACAGACATATCTCTAGATATGTACACTGCAGATAAACCTTTAACACAAGTAAGTTTTCTGACTGATTCCTTCATTACTCAATGATTTGCTCATGTATACTTTGTTGTTTTACAATACTGAAATAATGTTTCTTTCAGCTTGCTGATCTCCTTGAGTCGGAGCTTTCTCCTCTTGAGGGATATCCGCCCGAGGATCCGATTCCTTAGGAGGATGAAGATCTTGAATTACTACCGGAGGCGCTTACTCGGAAGCACAAAACTCCAATTGTCTCCGTGGGCACACAGAAAGTGCCTGTTGTAAAGAGGTAAACTTCTTCACAAGGTTTCGAGTATTAACTTGTATTGTCTCTAAATTGCAACGATTTACTCTGTTACCATCCAGGGCTCAAACAATTTTCAAGGGCAATGGAAAAGGAAAGCCCGGGAAGACTTTGCGTGAGTAGAAGTTGACTCTGGCTTCACCTGCTGCCCCGCCTCCAACTCCTACCCCAAAGCCATCATCAGCACCAGAGGGTACTTCCTCTCCACAAGTTGAAGATGTTTCGGCTCATTCTTTGGAGCCAGCGAACCTTGGTTCACAGACCGACGTCACCATGCGTGCCTCGGGATTTGATAAGGGTGAACCCTCAATGGGTATTGATCCCTCGGCTGAGACCTTTGTGGACAACCTTCTACAAAATCCGGGTATTGCCAAACTTTGCCTTACTCGGAAAAGCATAGAAGAGATCCAGAAGCTGGCTCTCCATTGTCTAGAGACCCAGAATATCATAGCAGAGGAGGAGGCACAAGAAGCCGAGGACATCAAACTCGTCGAGCTTCTTGACCAAGTTCTTCTTCGCGATGACAAGTTGAAGGCTGGTGTGGCCCCACCACAACCAGTGATTCCTCTGACTCTCACCGAGAAGGTTTCTTCTGAGGTGAACATGATCCTCAACAAATTGACTCATGAGCATTATGTAAGTCATAATCCGACTCTTTTCTATTGTATTTCATATCATATCCCCTAGCCCCCAAGCATGAAGTTGGATAGGAATCGGGATTTATGCTTTTATAGGATACCAAAGAATGAACTAGTATAGCCCCCCAAGGCTCATGCTGATATTTAAATTAGTTAAAATATTAGCCCAAGTCTTAGTAGACTTTTGACTCTGGTTACCATTCTGACTTATAAAAAGTTAATGCTTATAACCAGGAATTATTGAAGAATATTTGCAACAAGTGGAGAGAGATCAGAGCTTTCCGACTTGAAAATGCGGAACTTAAAGTTGCAAGGGATGAAGCTGAAGGTAAACATTTTAGTCCTCATTTTCTTAGTCGGTTTTTTGATCTGTAGCCGAATATTTATTCGACTTTGTTTCTTGCTTTGCCAGAACTTGTGAATCAGTCTTGCAAAATGATTGAGCAAGCCAAAAATTATAAAGTCTTGGAGGTGGAGAATGCTGGCTTGCGTGTTGAGCTAGAAAAACTCAAAGTAGATCATGAGACCAGCATCGCCAGTGTTCTTGAATCCACCAATCATGCTACTGAGGCGCGTGAACGCACCATAGAAAAACAAGACAAAACAATCTCAGACTTGCAGGATGCATTGGATAGGGAGAAGGACACCTCTGAAGCTCTTCAGAATGAACTCTGAAGCCTTTGAGAGGATAAGACCAAAGTAGATGATATTATCTTCGATAAGTTTTTCTGTCCCTTAGTTATTGCCTTTTTCGAAATGCTTGACTCAGATATATTGTTGACCTTTTTTGTTATTTATAGGTCCTCTCAACCTTCTTGATGCCTCTTCATCCGAGTCTCATACCAGCCGGCTTATTACCGTTGGGGACCTGTTTCACGATTTCTGCTAGTCTCTGAAAGAAATTGGTGAATCCGTCCAGCTCTCCGGCTTAGACTCAATGTTAGCCTTTGAGCTACGAGACAAGGCGAAGGATATGCCCAAGCTCGTCAAGGATTGGAACATGTCGTATGCACGCACAGCAACACAGAATACCCTAACAATGGTAATGAGCCACCATGGAAGAATGGAAATATCTTGAGTTACCAAGGGTTATTCGACTGTCGATGAAGATGGCAATCCGCAGAACATCAAAGATATCTGGGATTCTAGTGCTGGATACGCTTCCGTGTGGCCGAGTTGACCAGCTATGATGAGCCGTTCTTCACGCCCATTGCAGTACCAACTCTCCCAGGGAAGAAGTTGCTGAAGTTTCTGAAGACGACGAGCAGATCGAGTCTGATACACTTGTCTCGGAAAGATATCGGGGTGATACAGATGATGTGTCCAGCGAGCCGACAAATCCTGCGTCTCCACCTGCATCATAGAATGTGCTAGAAAACAATGTGTTATTCTGAAAAACAATCTGATTGTAATAAGTATAATATTATTTTGCTGGTGCTAAGATTGTAAGAACTTATGCTTTACTATTTTAGCACTTTTGGTTTATTTATTCGATGTGCTTGAAAAAATACTTAAGCACTTGTTTTGTCTACACTTATCGTTTATCTGGATTTCCGCCTCATCCCTTTCGTGAGCCGGCTAACCATTAGCACGGAAACTTTGCCGAGCAACGGAGCTCAATTGCTAAACCAGTTTAAACCCGAAATCAAAGTCGGCTTCCATTACCAACAATTCACTACTCGGAAAATACCCGCATCTAGCAATCAGACAAAGACCCAAGTGTAAACTAGAATTTTTTTAGACATTATACCCGAAGGTAGCATTTTTAGAATCGAAAATCTAACAAGACAACCATGAGCATAAAGTACTTTCAAGTATTCAGGGATTTTCGACTATGACATGATCATTCGGAAATAAGATGGTACATAAAAACATCTCAGAAAAAACATTGAGGAGACCAATACTTTATTTCACTTTGAACATGTACATGTATATGATTACAAAGAAATAAGTTTTAAGAATAAAAGGGACGTAGCTGAGCAATATTCCATGGATGGTTTATCTCATCCAGATTTGTGCTGCCTCCAGCTCTCTTTCTCTTCTTAGTAGCAGTTCTTTATTTTTTGGCCTCATGTTAGTTAGGTAGTAAGAACCATTGTGTAATACTCGACTAACTATAAAGGGACCTTCCCATATAGGGGCAAGTTTGTGCTTTCTTTTTTGCACTAGCCGAATAACCAGATCGCCCTTCCTGAAAGATCGATTTCTAACTCTCTAACTATGATATATGTGTAACTTTTGTTGATAGGTTGTAGATCTCTGTTCAGCAACGACACGAACTTCCTCGAGCATATCGAGGTCATCTTGTCGAGCAACTTCGACATCCTCTTCGACATATGCAGTGACTCAGGGAGAGTTATGAATAAGATCACTCGGAAGAACAGCTTCTGCACCATGGAACAAGAAGAAGGGTGTATATCTGGTTGACCTATTAGGAGTTGTTCGTAAACTCCATATCACGAACGGTAATTCGTCCACCCAAGCTCCCGCAGCACGATGTAGTGGTGCTTCAAGTCTTGGTCATAGGCCTTGAAGAATTAAACCATTTGCCCTTTCGACTTGTCCATTGGCTTGTGGATGTGGTACTGATGCGATATCAAGTTGGATCCCTTGTTCATTGCAGAATTCGACTAGTTCTCCCATGGAAAACTTACTCCCATTGTCTGTAATAATATTGTGCGGATACCCAAATTGGATGATCACGTCCTCGACGAACTTTTTGGATGTTGCTCCATCACAACTTGTGACGGGTTTTGCCTCAATCCATTTCGTGAATTTATCCACCATCACAAGAAGGTGAGTATATCCACTTTGAGCCTGTCTAAACGGTCCTACCATGTCAAGCCTCCAGACCGCGAAAGGCCATGTAATCGGAATTGTTTGGAGCTGATCAGCCGGAACATGGGCTTGTTTGGCATATTTTTCGCAGCCTTTGCATGTCTTGACCAGTCGTTCGGCATCTTCCGTAGCTATAAGCCAAAAAATCATGTCTGAAGGCCTTTGCCACTAAAGATTTGGTTGTGGCATGATGTCTGCATTCACCTTCATGGATTTCCCTTAGGATTTCCCTGCCTTCTTCCGAAGAAACATTGTGCTGAAAGATCCCAGATGGACTCCGCTTATAGAGCTCACCTCCCACCACTGTGTAGGATTTTGCTCGTCGGATGATCTGTCGGCTCGGAACTCCGTCTTTGGGTAATTTTCTATCTACCAAGAAATCAAGGGAGGGTTTTGTCCAGCTGGGAATTATAGCCAGAGATGCTATGAGTGGTGAGTCGGATTTGGTTGGATAATCTTCATCAACTCTTGTGATAGAGGGAACTCTCAGGTGCTCCAAAAAAGCACCGTCTAGGACCTGTTTCCGCACAAAGCCTATTCTTGATAGAGCATCTGCTTCCTCGTTTTCTGTTCGGGGAATGTGTTGGACTTCAAGCCTTCGAACGATTTAGATAGTTCATCCACGATAGCTCTATATACTACCATGTGCTTATCTGCATTACAGATATCGGGTACTTGCTGAGCAACTAAATTCGAGTCGCCATAACACATTAGTTGGCAAATGTCGATGTCTTTTTTGATTCAAATTCCATGCAACAAGGCTTCATACTCTGTAGTACATAGAACAGTTTATCACCTTGTGTGACTTGAGCACGACGCCAGCCCCTGAGCGCTTTAGACCCGTCAAAGTGTAAGGTCCAAACTTCCGTCTCTAGGAGACTTGTGTTTTCGACTGTCTCTGTCCAATCAAAGACAAAGTCAGCAAGAATCTGGGATTTGATTGTTGTGCGAGGTTCATACTCAATGTCGAAAGCTTCTAGCTCTATTCCCCACTTAGCGACACATCCTCTGGCATCACTGTTGTTGATTATGTCTCTCATGGGAGCTGTGCTCACCACGGTAATCTTGTGCTCTTGAAAATAGTGCCATAGCTTTGTGGATGCAAAAAACACACCATAGGATAACTTTTGGTAATAAGGATACCTTTGCTTTGATTCAGACAAAACCTTGTTGAGATAATAAGTCAGACGCTGCACCAGGTGTTGTTGTTTTTCTTCCGGCTGTTCCACCACCATGATGACACTAACGACTCTGTTTGTTGCAGCTAAGTATAGCAACATCGGTTCTTGTGGCTCCGTTGCTGCAAGAATAGGGGCATACGAGAGTATGACTTTCAGATCCTGTAGTGCAGCTTCAGCTTCATCAGTCTAAACGAACTTCTTGGTCTTTTTCAAGAGCTTGTATAATGGTGTGGCTCTTTCATCGAGCCGGCTTACAAACCGACTGACTACAGCAATGCAGCCAGTTAGCCATTGTACGTCCTTCAATTGAGTTGGCCTGGAAATTTTGAGTATAGCCTTTATCTTGTCACGGTTCACCTCTATGCCTCTTTGAGACACAATGAAACCTAACAATTTTCCGACCGGTATCCCAAAGAAACACTTCTTCGGGTTAAGCATTATGTTGTATTTTCGTAGATTTCTGAATCTTTCCTCCAAGTAGGAAATTAGCGTTTCCTTCTTTTTGAACATCACAGCTATGTCATCCACATATGCATGTACATTGCATCCAATTTGATCGTGGAGGCAACGCTACATAGTGCGTTGGTAGGTAGCTCCTGCGTGTTTTAGTCCAAAAGGAATCATTACGTAGCAGAAGGGGGTGATGAAGGAATTCTTTATTTTGTCTGACTCCTTCATCCGAATTTGATGATATCCGGAATATGCTCGAGAAAACATAGGAGTTCTGAGCCTGTTGTTGAATGGTTAACTTGATCAATTCTAGGTAGAGCGAACGGATCTTTAGGACAAGCCTTGTTCAAGGCAATATAATCAACAAACATCCTTAAATCAGTGATATCCTTTTTAGGGACCATTACAAGATTGGATGACCAATCAGTATGGATGACCTCTTCTATGAATCTGGCTAACTCGAGCTGGGCTAGTTCCTTAGCTATTGCTTTGTGCTTTTCACCGCTGAAACATCGTAAGGACTGTTTGATGGGTTTAGCATTTGGGTATACATTTAGACTGTGCTCGGCAAGTTCCCTAGGTACTCTGGTCATGTCAGATGGCTACCATGCAAAAATATCTTTATTAGCTTTGAGGAACTCGGCGAGCATGCTTTCCTATGTGTGGCCTACACCTATGCCTATCTAGGTCACCTTGGATGGATCGTCATCCTTCAACGGCATTGTCTTTGTCTCCTCCGATGCCTTGAACTCTGGAGTCGGCTTAGTCACCTCCATCATAGTTGCGGGAATCTCGGACGGGTCGTTGTTCTTCTTGATCTCCTGGTACTCCTTAGCGTGTAGTACGGCTTCACCAAAGGTGGAATTTCCATCCTCGCATTCTCGTGACTTCTTTGGGTCTCCCCGGATTGTGATGACGCCATTGGGACCTAGAATTTTCATCATGTTGTAAATATAACAAGGGCGAGCCATAAAAGCCTAGTAAGCCGGATGCCCAAAGATAGCATGATATGCGCTCTTGAACAGGACCACTTCGAAGGAAAGTGCTTCCGCCTGGTAGTTCTTTGGAGTTCCAAAGGTAACATCCAAAGTGATCTCTCCTAGAGAATTTGCTTGTCTTCCAGGGACAACTCCATGAAAATTCACAGAGCTGTGATTCAGCTGTGTTTCCGATATCCTCATCTGGCGCAGTGTTTCGATGTAGATGATGTTGATGCTACTGCCACCGTCCATGAGGGTCTTGGAGAATCCATAGCCGTCAATAAGTGGATTGGCGACCAGAGCGTACTTTCCTCGCCTGTGTTGTTTAGGCAGATGATCGCTTCGGTTAAAGGTGATTGTAACTTCCGACCAATCCAGATACTAGGGGACAGCCAGAACAGTTGCATTGAGCTCATGCATCACTTCCTTTTTGACCTTGGCTGGATGAGATCCGAGGAAGCAAACATAGGTGTCTTTCTTGGTTGGGAAGGTCTTCTTTCCATCCGACTTGGGATTTGAAGCTTCTGCCTCCTCCATGTCAGAATCTTCCTTGGACTCTTTCTCTTTGTAGGAATTTTTCTTTCCTTTTCGGCGCTTGGCCCTATAGCCAGCGGATTCATCTTTCTTGATGTCATCATTTAAACGACACTCGGCATTGGTGTTGGATGAGCCCTTGTTGCCATATGGGTGATGCACGCACGGATTGTTGGCAATGTCGGCCCACGAGTAGGTTCTGCTAGGTTGCTGGTCTCCTCTACCTTGGACTCTAGAAGTTCCACGGCCTTATTCTCGGACGACTCTAGGGCCTCCTCATCCTCCAAACCCGAAAGTTGCATTAACTATTGTGGTTTCCGGATTGGGTTTCTCCTCTGAGGTGTTTTTGCATTTTGTGGCCTGCTGCTTTGGTTGCTTTCCCGACTATGGCACAACCAGTACATTTAGCAGTCCTTCTGCATCATCATCGATGTCAACATATTTGCTTTCCGTCTCTATCATCTGCCCAAAATCGATCACTTTGTCACACTTTAAGTGATGACGCAGTAAACCAATGGGAGTCCCACGATGAATGCTTCAATCATGGTTTGGTCATTTACTACTTCGCAGTTGTTCTTCATGTCGATCCATTATCTGAGGTAATCTCGGCAAGTTTCTCCAGGTTTCTGGGTGCACCGCTGCAGATCTTCGACCGTGTAGGGCCTCCTGTATGTTCCCTCGAAGTTCCAAAAGAAAGCACTTTACATATCATACCAGTTGTGGATGGTGTTTTTCGGGAGTTCATTGAGCCATGATCGAGCCATCTTCCTCAGCATAAGCGGGAGATACCGGGCCACGACCAAGCTGTTACCTCCTTTGGCAATGTAGCAGGCCTAGAAGAAGTCCTCGAGCTAGGTGTCTAGCCGAGCCACACCATCGTAGGGTTGGATGTGCCTTGAGATGGCAAACCCTTCCGGAAATTTTGTTTGTCATACGCATGGTCCAAAGCATTTTGGACCCACAAAGATGTTATTCGACTCGTAGCGTCGTGCCTTAATGTTTGAGTTGATCCGGTGCCTAGCATAACTTGGTGATAGGGCACCCTGTCTTGGTTGTTCACTGTGGCTAAGGTGCCCATGTGCTGGACTTCTGCTCCTTCTATCACCACCTCCACCACGGCGCCCTCCCTGGCCTCCATGTGAGCCTCTATGGTGACTGCTTGCCGGAGAAGGTGGTGGTGGATTGTTACCCGTTGCCAAGGCTTCATGATGATGGCCACCATGCTGGCTTATTCTAGCACAATGTTCATCGTTTATTCGTCCTTCATTGTCTTCATTGTGATGTGGCTCATCCGTACGGCTAGTGTGTCTAGGAGCGGGCATCCTTTGTCGGTCCTGCTCCCAACATTGAGCTTCTTCGTCTTCCCTGCGATTATTCAATTGTTGCCGGGGAGGTTGGACCATTGCTGCAATGGCGTCTCGCTCTGTGGCTGGAGCGACATTGCTCCAGCTTGATGCGGGTTTGAGTCGGTGTCCTGAAGATTCGGTTCTTGAGTACTTGTCTTCCCGAGAGTCGGAACGATAGCATTGTTCCGGCTCCCACCGGGGCCTTGTATCTTGGTGTCGACCCATGGCCATATGATATTGATCTGACTTGGAGACCAGCTTTTCCGGATGTGGTGACCTTTTGTTGTTCTAGGCCCTTTGTGAGCAGCTTCACACTTAGTCAAATCTGGTCTGGGCTTGGATTATTTGCCACGAGGTCTCGAGCCACAGCAGCATTTTCTACCGGCGTGCCATACACCCGGTTACCCTTTTTTGAACTTTTCTACTGTAAAGGATCCCCCCACAGTCCTTTATTGAAGTGAAAGACAGAAACACAAGTTTAAAGAATATTTATAGACAAGAGACATAAAAAAGGAGAAAGCAAAAAGGCTATTTATAGGGCCTTAGGGTAAGTTGTCAAGCCATGATGACAACAAAGCCTTAGCATTGCCCTTCAACCTGTGCTTAAGCAAGGTCAAATCACAAAAGAACCCAGATCTCTAGCCTCTGAAAGAGGGTCTCTCATGTATAAAGACCATCGCATTCCTTTGTTTCTAGATGTTCCAACATGCCAAAATGATTACTTCTGTAAAACATGGGCCATTGAAAATTTTCTTAGGCATCTTAAATGCCTCAGGGAAGCTAGTGTCTCTCCAGTCTACCTGTAAATAGTTCCACACACATGGGCACTAAACAGGCATTGAAAGAAAAGATGTTTCTAGTCCTCTCTTATCTGCCCACAGCACAGAACACAATCATTATCATCTGTAACTTTCCAATGCCTTCTGACCAACATGTCGTTTGTCATGACCCGAACCCGCTAAGGTATAGGTCCGTGTGTTTATAGTGCTAGTCCCTGGATCGAATAGCTAGCACCCACAGTTTAAGATGTAATATCAAGAAACAAAGGTCATATTACATCGCATATCCAGGAATAAAAATAGTTCATTACAACTTACATAGCTCATATGGCTATCTTATTACAAGGCAGCAGATATAACTATATAGCATCGAGTCCTTCATCTTCATGTGCCACAGGTAAACATGTTGGGTGCAGACTCGTAATCCCTACTAATCAAACTTCACTATCATCAAATAATCCTGCAACATGATAAGTTACAGCCACAAGGGTCAATACGTTGAATGTATTGGCAAGTGAAACTTACACGATATATCATATACCGCTATAACACTAGTATTTCCCTAGTGTACCTCTAACTCAATGGTAACACTAGTACATCCCTAGTGTACCGCTAACACAAAATGGCCACACTAGTACATCCCTAGTGTGCCTCTAACTCAATGGTAATACTAGTACATCCCTAGTGTATCGTTAACACACAATGGCCACACTAGTACATCCCTAGTGTGCCTCTAATTCAATGGTACCACTAGTACATCCCTAGTGTACCCTACACCGACATGGTCACACTAGTACTTCCCTAGTGTACCCTTCTAAATCCTTGCTCCAATACTACACACTCATCCATCGAGATAATCCATTTATAAAGCCATTTCCATCATATCATGCATAATACAAAAATATCACTAATGCATAATAGAAATAATAAGAAATTTAATGAGACCAAAGTATCACTTGCCTCGATAGTAGCATAATTATGTACACTTCTTGAATTTTCAAACGTCACACTCCGCAAAATCTACAACATTAGAATCATACAATATGCACACTCTCAGTATCACATGCAACGCAAAAACAATACAAGGTATGCCAAAATGCCATATGATATTTTTCCAATGTACAAATTATTATAACAAGGTTCTGAATATTGCTAAATGTTTTCTCAATATTTTATGTATGCAATATGCCAAATGTAACAATTGGTGTAATTAGATTCTTTAATAGCATTTTTTTATTACTAGAAAAGGTCAAATTTGCTAAATAATTGCTACAACATTCTAATTACACATATATATATTTTTTAATTTGGTCTTAGTGGATAGAGGGTTCAAAATACAACTAAGTGACAAAGGATTCACTCAAAAATAATTTATAGAACATGTTTTATAGCCAAATTAATCCACAATTGGCTCTGTACAAAACACTGATTTTAACAGATGCAAAAGTACCAAATTAAGGTTCCATTGTGTTCTACTCGTTTTTGTCAATCCATAGACATATTATTTGCTAAATTTGGATTAACAGACCGTAAGATATGAATTTTCTAAGATTGGAGAAATTTCTGTCCAAATATTCAAAAATAGAAAAGGATTGAGAAGTGGCAAACTGTGCTTGGAGGATACCCCTTCATTAAGTGATCTATTGTTGGCGCTTAGATTGAGATCAAACGGATCAGGAAGCTTCACCAGAAAAGCTCGCCAGAAAGATCACCGGAATGGCGGGCACGGGCTTGGCGTTGCCGTTCTCGTTGCTAGGAACGTATCCGGAGTTGAAGAAGACGTGGACGGCGTAGAGGACATCGAGGCGGTGCTCGGAGACGTGATGGATAGCTCGTTCCTCTACAGTGTTGGTGGAAATCCAAGGCTGGAGTGACGTACGATGTCGGGCGGCGCGGTCAACTGCAACAAAAAGGTGAGCTATGATGTCCTGGAGGTAGGTAACATCAAGAACAATCCTCTGGTAGTAGGAATCGACGAGGGGCTTAACTAAAGTGACACAATCTAGAGATGAACTCCGGTTTTAGTGTGATCTTGGCATGGTTGGTATGTGATCTAGAGAGCTCCTCTAGAGAAAGTCTGAGAACGAAAATGATGGAGGAGAAAGAGGGAAAGATGATGCTCTCTTCGGTTTTTTCTAAGGTGGTCTGTGGAGGGAGATCAGGAGACGTATGCCACCAATTGGCATTCGGGGCATCGGTTCGGTTTGATGTATTTACTCACCTAAATGTGAAATTAATTCCCTGAACGGAACCTCTACGGAATTCTGAACAACTTTCGTCTTTATGGTGAATGGAAATGTCCACTAGATTTTATGGAAGGAGGAGGAGAAGAGGTTGCAGGGGCTATGGGTGTAACGTACTTACACTCAGTAGGTGCATGAGCACAAGGAAGAAGACGACTCGGTCGGGCTAAGATGGGCCAAGAAAATTCAGCCCAAGAAGGAAATAAAAGAAGAAAACACAATAGAGGGACAAGGGAGTTGCCCAGCTAGGCTTTGGGCTGCTGCTTTTTTTTCTTTCTTATTTTTCATTTTTCTTTTCTGTTTTTCTATTTGTCCATGATTTGAATTACCAATTTAACTCAAACTTGCTCAGAAATTTTTGAGTAGAACAACAGTACAAAGTTTATTAGAAATAGGACTTTTTGGTACTGTTTTATAATCCAAAATATTTACACTAAATATACGAAGCTCATATGGGTTTTATTATATTTTCTTATTTCTTTTCCCCTTTCGCCTTATAAATTTCATAACATTTTATCTATAGCTCCAAATAGGATGAAACCAATTTCTATGGTTTTATAATTTTTTCCTTTATCACAATATATCACTTAGGATTTATCTTTGCAAATTTTAAATATGGAATAAATCCATAGTATTGTGTTGCTCTTATGTGGTAATCAATAAATAGGGTTTTAAGAGAAATGCAATTTCTCTTGAGGTTTAAAATACAAACATACATGCTTCATGATTTGGGATTTTTAAAACATGCACACCACTTCACAAATCAAAATAATGTTATTTGGATTGTGTTTTTCGAGAAATTGCATTGAATTTCCGAAAGTTTTTTTGTTCCCTTTGAATTTCAACGGTTTGATTCCTTATTTTGTTTTAACTTTTTCCACATTTCAAAATTTGGAAAATTTTGGGATGTGATAGACTACCACCCTTAAAAGGAATCTCGTCCCGAGATTCGATAAGGCTAGAAATATTAGGTTCGGTTTCCGAATAACTAGGGTGCTACCACCCTTAAAAGGAATTTATCTATCTTACATTTTGAAGGTTCTCTTAATGTCTTTTAAATTTCCTCTCTGGGCACTTGTTGGCATAATGTCCAAGGTATTGGCAGTTGAAACACATTACTTGGCTTAAATCCTTACGAGGCTTGTTTTTGTTATTGTCGTTGCTTCTCCCATCCCTATTGGGGTTCTCAACATCACTATTCTTCTTAGTGTAGTCATTTGCATAGTGCCCCATCTCATGGAACTTGAAGCATTCTATCTGACTGAGATCCTTCTTGCCTGGTTGGTGGTGACGGTGTTGTCCATTGTGACTGTTGTTATGGTGGTTATTTCCCTCATGCTTGTGAAAGCCTGAACTTTCACTACGTTCGCCGTGCAAATGCATCTTGTGTGGTGGTCCCGAGCCATGCTTGTCAAAGGTGTGCTTCCTCTTCTTGCTCTCAACTTTCTTCATCTTGCTCTCTAGAATTGTAGCTTTATCGCATAGTGATTGATAAGTTGGAACATAAGAAACTAATAACTGCATGGAAAGTTCATCATTCAATCCATTTAGGAACTTTTCCTTCCTCTTAGAATCAGTGTCAGTATCATCTGGAGCATAACGTGATAGATTGTTGAATTCCTCAATATATTCAGCAACACTACGCTGACATTGTTTAAGGTTGTGAAACTCCTTCTTCTTCAGACTCATAATGCCTGAAGAGATATGGTTGGTGCGAAAACCATCTTCAAATATTGGCCAAGTCACTTCTTCAATGGGGTGAGTGACTTGGAAGTTGTCCCACCATGTAGATGCAGGGCCTTCAAGCAAGTGTGCTGCAAATCTCACTTTCTCAGAATCCGAGCATCCAACAGTCACTAGATCCCTGTTCACTGAACGTAACCAGTCATCGGCTACCATTGGATCAGAAGTACCAGAGAACTTTGCAGGTCTCAACCTTAGAAATCTAGTGAGCATATCCAGAGGTGGTGGATTATTGTTCTGGTTATTATTGTTATTATTGTTCTGATTGTGATTATTGATGGTTGCCATGAATTGTGTCGTCATCTGCATTAGCTGAGTCTGTGCAGCCATCATCTGTTGCATCCCATTTCCTTTGTTGGTGTTTCCATTGTTGTTGCAGCGGTTGTTGACATGTCTCAGAGGCATCTATTTGGGTTGGGTTGAGATTAGAATAGGCAAATGATTTCTAGGGAAAGAATTCTACTCATACACAACAGATCACACCAAGCAATATGCAAGCAATTTCAATTGTACGTTCAACAACAAATTTCAAACATCACTTAGCCAAACAAAATATTATTGCCATACCATATATGTTGGTACGATCAATAAACAATCACGAAGTTGATTATTTAAACGAGACAACTAGTGTCGTGGTCCAACTATAGGATTCTACTTTATATTATTCCACCAAACCCCATAGCTACTACATCACGGATGAGATGAAGGCGTCCTTGGAAGAAATTATGTCATCTTGTCACAAAGTTCTAAGGCAATGTCTATAATGTTCCTCCTATGATGAGTTTCCTTGGTCTCCAGGTCTTGAGTATTTTTCCTTCTACTCCTTGAAGTCCTTCTAAGTGTTGTGTAGTCTATGCCTAAGTCTTTCTCCAAGTTCTTCAATAGTTCTCCATGCAGCACTTCTTGTAGATACGAAGAATTGCATATGAAGTTCTGATTTGGTAAACATCCAAAGTCCCATTGTCTTGTTGTTATCTTCCTTGATATATTTGTTGATGAGAGCCAATTGAATCAGAATATATCCACGAGAAACTATGACCTAGTAAAACCATAATAGATAAGTTCCTCATCCTAAGGTCTTTCCTAATTTCTCTCTCATATTCTTATCTACTAAACTTGAACTTCTCCATTTATCTTGGCTTCTCTTCTTGATAATGGAATGCCTTGTCCTTCTCCTCTAGTTGGGCGTGTAACTCATTTCCTAAGTAGTTGGTTGCTCCTATCATCAACAATATACTGAATAAAACTCCTAAGTCCTAGAACTATTTGAAGAACAAATATTCCTGCTAAAAATTCTTCCCATGGCTTCTGTTGGTGATGGAGATATATAGATCCAGCATGTTGACAATATTGAGAAGTCCAATTCCAAGCAGGTGGTCTTGAAGTCCTTAGTGATGTCGAAGTTGAAGTCCATAGCGATGATGAAGCCAAAGTACTTGGTGAAACTGAACCTGAAGTCCTTCGTGATGCTGAACCTAAAGCCCTTTGTGATGTTGAAGTCCTTTGTGATGTTGAAGTCCTTTGTGATGTTAAAGCTGAAGTCCTTGGTCATGTTGAAGATGAACTCCTTAGTGATGATGAAGTTGAAGCCCTTTGTAATGATGAAGTTGAAGGTCCTTTTAGACGAAGTTGAAGTCCTTTGTCAGCAAGTTGAAAAAGAGAGAGATACAGAAACAAAAAGAATACTAAGGAAAGAATTTACAAGATTGTTTGTAAATAACTTAGAACAAATACAACTCCTATTATTCTAAGGGGTTATCCAAATCCTAGGGTTACGAACCTATAGGAAACACAATGCTCTGATACCATATGTCATGACCCGAACCCGTTAAGGTATAGGTCCGTGTGTTTATAGTGCTAGTCCCTGGATCGAATAGCTAGCACCTACAGTTTAAGATGTAATATCAAGAAACAAAGGTCATATTACATCGCATATCTAGGAATAAAAATAGTTCATTACAACTTACATAGCTCATATGGCTATCTTATTAAAAGGCAGCAGATATAACTATATAGCATGGAGTCCTTCATCTTCATGTGCCACAGGCAAACATGTTGGGTGCAGACTCGTAATCCCTACTAATCAAACTTCACTATCATCAAATAATCCTGCAACATGATAAGTTACAGCCACAAGGGTCAATACGTTGAATGTATTGGCAAGTGAAACTTACACGATATATCATATACCGCTATAACACTAGTATTTCCCTAGTGTACCTCTAACTCAATGGTAACACTAGTACATCCCTAGTGTACCGCTAACACAAAATGGCCACACTAGTACATCCCTAGTGTGCCTCTAACTCAATGGTAACACTAGTACATCCCTAGTGTATCGTTAACACACAATGGCCACACTAGTACATCCCTAGTGTGCCTCTAATTCAATGGTACCACTAGTACATCCCTAGTGTACCCTACACTGACATGGTCACACTAGTACTTCCCTAGTGTACCCTTCTAAATCCTTGCTCCAAGACTACACACTCATCCATCGAGATAATCCATTTATAAAGCCATTTCCATCATATCATGCATAATACAAAAATATCACTAACGCATAATAGAAATAATAAGAAATTTAATGAGACCAAAGTATCACTTGCCTCGATAGTAGTATAATTATGTAAACTTCTTGAATTTTCAAACGTCACACTCCGCAAAATCTACAACATTAGAATCATACAATATGCACACTCTCAGTATCACATGCAACGCAAAAACAATGCAAGGTATGCCAAAATGCCATATGATATTTTTCCAATGTACAAATTATTATAACAAGGTTCTGAATATTGCTAATGTTTTCTCAATATTTTATGTATGCAATATGCCAAATGTAACAATTGGTGTAATTAGATTCTTTAATAGCATTTTTTTTATTACTAGAAAAGGTCAACTTTGCTAAACAATTGCTATAACATTCTAATTACACACATATATATATTTTAATTTGTTCTTACTGGACAGAGGGTTCAAAATACAACTAAGTGCCAAAGGATTCACTCAAAAATGATTTATAGAACATGTTTTATAGCCAAATTACTCCACAATTGGTTCTGTACAAAAAAACTGATTTTAACATATGCAAAAGTACCAAATTAATTTTCCATTGTGTTCTACTCGTTTTTGTGAATCCATAGACATATTATTTGCTAATAAGATATTAATTTTCTAAGATTGGAGAAATTTCTGTCCAAATATTCGAAAATAGAAAAGGATTGACAAGTGGCAGACTGTGGTTGGAGGATACCCCTTCATTAAGTGATCTATTGGTGGACCTTAGATTGAGATCAAACGGATCAGGAAGCTTCACCGGAAAAGCTCGCCGGAAAGATCGCCGGAATGGCGGGCACGGGCTTGGCGTTGTCGTTCTCGTTGCTAGGAACGTGTCCGGAGTTGAAGAAGACATGGACGGCGTAGAGGACATCGAGGCGGTGCTCGGAGACGTGATGGATAGCTCGTTCCTCTCCAGTGTTGGCGGAAATCCATGGCTGGAGTGACATACGATGTCGGGCGGCGCGGTTAACTGCAAAAAAAGGTGAACAACTTTCGTCTTTATGGTAAATGGAAACGTCCACTAGATTTTATGGAAGGAGGAGGAGAAGAGGTTGCAGGAGCTATGGGTGTAACGTACTTACACTCAGTAGGTGCATGAGCACAAGGAAGAAGACGACTCGGTCGGGCTAAGATGGGCCAAGAAAATTCAGCCCAAGATGGAAATAAAAGAAAAAAACACAATAGAGGGACAAGGGAGGTGGCCAGCTGGTCTTTGGGCTGCTGCTGCTATTTTTTTTCTTTCTTATTTTTCATTTTTCTTTTCTGTTTTTCTATTTGTCCATGATTTGAATTACCAATTTAACTCAAACTTGCTCAGAAATTTTTGAGTAGAACAACAGTACAAAGTTTATTAGAAATAGGACTTTTTGGTATTGTTTTATAATCCAAAATATTTACACTAAATATATAAAGCTCATATGGGTTTTATTATATTTTCTTATTTATTTTCCCCCTTCGCCTTATAAATTTCATAACATTTTACCTATAGCTCCAAATAGGATGAAACCAATTTCTATGGTTTTATAATTTTGTCCTTTATCACAATATATCACTTAGGATTTAT
Organism: Avena sativa; assembly: GCA_916181665.1. Classification (NCBI taxonomy): domain Eukaryota; kingdom Viridiplantae; phylum Streptophyta; class Magnoliopsida; order Poales; family Poaceae; genus Avena; species Avena sativa. Next base: position 41,871,204 of record OV702287.1, on the reverse strand, counting down.
CTTTGCAAATTTTAAATATGGAATATATCCATAGTATTGTGTTGCTCTTATGTGGTAATCAATAAATAGGGTTTTAAGAGAAATGCTATTTCTCTTGAGGTTTAAAATACAAACATGCATGCTTCATGATTTGGGATTTTGAAAACATGCACACCACTTCACAAATCAAAATAATTTTATTTGGATTATCTTTTTGGAGAAATTGCATTGAATTTCCAAAAGTTTTTTTGTTCCCTCTCGAATTTCACTGGTTTGATTCTTTATTTTGTTTTAAGTTTTTCACATTTCAAAATTTGGAAAATTTTGGGATGTGACATCTTTTGTGTTCAATCTATCATGTAGGAGTAACCAAGCAAAAAACCTATGCTTTGACATGCACTTGCTCTTCCAAATCTGAGCTGAAACCATGTCATTATTCTCTTCTCTGAAATTTCTTTCATAAAGGACCTTAGCCATGAATATGTTATTGCTGAACTGACAGATCCATTTGTTATCATTTATTGACAAGTTGGTGTCAGAGAGTAGTATCTAAAGCTGCTCATATTCCAAAAAAGCCTCAGCAGATAGGGCAGCATGAATGCCTCATGGATATTGTTTAGAGAGAGATATCATGAACAGAGGCCAACTTATCTCTAGCAAAGGAGAAGAGCCTGGGGAATTTCTCAGACAACAATAACATCAGCCCAGTGATCATTCCAGAATAGAATTGAAAACCCAGGACCAACTTGACAGTTATAGCCCTCCACTCATCAACAAGATTGATAATACTCCTCCACCAGAAAGACCCACACCTAGTCACAACATGTGGCACAGATTCATGATAGTATGTATCTCTGACTAGTTTGACACATGGAAAGTTTGCATTGTTATAAAATTTATCAAGGTTCTTTACAATAGAGCTATATTTTGCTTTTGAAGATCCAGAACATCAAGCCCTCCTTTTTTCTTTGGCTTGCAGATCATCTCCCAGGAATCTAAGGAGTTTGTTCTCTCATCCTGCTTGTATTTCCTCCAAAGAAACCTCATTCTGCCCTTATCAATGATCTCTAGCACTCCCAAAGTAATTGAAAGAGTGCACATATAGTAAGTTGGTAAGGAAGAAAGGACAGAGTTGACTAGAACCAGTCTATCACCATATGAAAGAAAAGAAGCAGTTGCAGATAATCATCTTTCAAGCCTATCAATTAGGGGTAAAAAATCTTTAATCTGAGGTTTAGTGGTACCCATTGGCAATCCTAAATAGGTGAAGGGCATAGAACCAACTTGAAAGTCAAACACTGATGCCAGATGGGTTGTCTCTTCCTCAGAAAGGTTAATTGGGATGAGAGAAGATTTATTGTAATTTACTTTTAACCCAGTAAAACCAGCATATTGATCCAATAGCTCTTTGAAAACAAGTAATTGCTCATCTTCAGCAGGTAGTACAATGATAGTGTCATCTACATACTGAACAATAGGGAAATAACCTTCTCTGAGTATTGGTAACTGCAGCCTCCCTTGGTTCAAAGCCAAATTGACAATGCTCTATAATAAACCTCCACCTAACACATATAAGAGAGGTGACAGTGGATCCCCTTGTTTGACCCCTCTTTTACAAGCAAACTTATTACCTAGCACACCATTTAATAACACAGAGGAAGAGCCAGAGGAAAGAATCTCCTCAACCACTCGAATAAAATTTGATGGAAATCCCTTGTACCTCAGAATTTGCAGGATGGCACTATGCTCAATAGTGTCAAAAGCCTTTTCAAAGTCAATTTTAATGACCACAGATTTCTGTCTAGATTGCTTACATTGATGTAAATACTCAAAAGACCATACCAGGCAATCCTAAATTGTTCTTGCCTTAATAAACCCATACTGATTATCATGAATGCATCTAGTAATATCTGACTGCAGTCTATTTGCATAAATCTTTGTAATGAACTTAAGAAAGGTGTTAGTCAAGGAGATGGGTCTAAAATCATTTACAGATTCTGGTGACTGCTTCTTTGGAACCAGAGTTATGAATGATCCATTTATGCTTTCCAGAGAAGTAATTCCATTATGAAAGTCCATAGCCATCCTGATAAAATCTTCCTTAATGATGTGCCTACATTTTTTACAAAGTATCCATTAAAACCATCAGGGTCAGGTGCTTTATCAGCTTTTAAATCCTTGACAATACCATCTATTTGCTCCAATGTGAAAGGATTAGATAAACTGTCAAGAGACTCCACCTCAGATAGCATGGTGTTAATCCCTTCTATAGCAGTAGTTGGGTAGGTAACACCCATCCTACTTTAATAGCATTTCCAAAAAGCTATTGCTTTCTGATTATGTTCAGTCAACCTCAAACCATCCTCATCCTGTATCTCAGTGATGATATTATGTCTTTACCCTTCAGTAGCTTTGGCATGAATTTTTTGTGTGTTTTCCCCACTTAACTGAACCCATCTAATGGTACATATCTGCTTCTAATAGTCAGATTGTTTGCCCATTAGGTTCTTAATATGACATTTGACAATATTTCTGAAATTAAATTCAGGGACTGATAGTGGCCTTTGGTCCTCAATTTTATCCAATTTGAAAATTACAAAATTGGATTTATCAATGAGAGATTTAAGATGAGATAGGTTTTCCCCCCACTTCTTCAGCCATATCTCAACTTCTTGAACTTAGCTGCCAGAATGGATGTGCTAGAGTTACCTCTTATTGGTTGCTTCCATAATCTTTCCACTAACTCATAAAATCAAGGTTGATGCACCCAGAAATTTTCAAATCTAAAAATGTGTGCTTTAGGAATATTTGTGGAGATTTGCACTACACAAGGCACATGATCAGAGGTTGTCTTGGCTAGTGGTAAAACCATTGTATTTGGGTATTTTAGAGTCCAATCACATGATGTAAAGAACCAATCTAGCTGGACAAGTAATGGATGACTCTACATGTTGGACCAAGTATAACTTCTACCTTTCAAAGGTAGTTCAATTAAACCCAAATGACTGATAATATCATTAAAAATAAGAATGTCATTCATGTCTACACCAGGTCTATTCCTGTTATCTTGAGACCTCATAAAATTGAAATCTCCCAATAAAATCCAGAGTTCTTGTGTAGGGATTTGAATGTTATATAACCAGGAGACAAAATTATCCCTCTCCACAACCTGACAAGGTCCACAAACTGCCACCAGCTTCCAACTCTCCCCATTGTGTAAAGAATTGAAAATTAACAATTATACCATATCTATGGATCTCAATTACATTGCCAGAGAAAACAGAACTGTTCCATAGAACAATGATACCTCCAGAGGCCCCCACAGAAGGAGAAAAAGCATATTTGTAAAATCTTTTAGGGCATAATCCCCTTATGAACGAGTGGTCAAATTGTTCACATTTAGTTTCATGCAAACAAATGACTGCAGCTCTACTCCCTTCAATTTTGTTATAAACAGCAATTTGCTTATTTTTATCATTTATCCCTCTAACATTCCAGTCAAGGATCAGCCAGTCCCAACTATTATTATTTGTGTTATCCATTAGAACCACAAACAACCATAATAAGTACATATCCTATTTTAAATAAGCAGATGGAAGCTAGAACTGGTAACAGAGCAATGCCACAGTAAAACCACACATCAAAATGCTTTGGAAGTTCAACACATAGATCACAGAATAGTTCAACCACAAGACCATAAGAGTGAAAGTAACATAAAAGACCCAGAACAAGGCCATAAAAAAGGAAAATGCCCAATAATCATCAGAAGATTCAGCATCCTTGTTGGATTTAGGAGAAGCCATAAGAATCTCCTCAGTCATATCTTCTTCAGGGATTTCAAGGATCCTTCCAACCCGCTGTAGAATCTCCACAGAAGTAGTGTTTGTTGCCTGATCTGCCATGTCCTCCTGCATAATATGTTTTGCTAACTTAGCTTTTTTCCTTGGCTGAGGCTGATCAACATAGGGAAGTAGCTTATATCCATTGCTCCTAGTAGTGCTTCTAGTGGCACGCCTCTCAGTTGTGTTCACAACCAAAACCTCCTTTGCCTTCCTCCCCTCTTTTTTGGTGAAACAGATGGCATCATGACATTCTCCAATCGGGGTATCAAGCTGAGACTCACAGAGCTGTCACAAGAGGTGTAACTTTCCATGCAAGCATCATTCTTCTCGTTAGTCAAAAGCAATGGAGAGGGGGTAACCAAAAGGATTTCATTGCAGCCAAATACTACAGATCATGTGGCAGTCGTCCAACAACAGAAAAATCCAGAGAAAAAGTTTTTTCACTGCCAAAACCATTCCACCCCATGGCCATGTCAGGAAGGAGCAGAGTAAAGATCTGCATGTTATTGTTATCAGCCTAGTTACTAGCAGGAACAATGGCCATGGGTTTTCCTACTGCACCTGTTGTACCACAGGTCCCTCAATGACAGGTCCCCCAACTACTTGAGCATCACCTCCACCTTGCACAAAGTGAACAGAGGATCCAGAAGCACCTGCAATAGAAAAGGTGATGGAAGACTGATTCTATGTTGGCTGAACATTCTGAACCATATTCTCTGCAGCATGTTCCTGCTCCTAGGCATCCCATCCAGGCACATCATGTTGAATGTTTTCAGGGATCCAATGATTGCCAGCATCAGCATCCTCATGATCCCATAGAAACTGCCTAGGCAAAGGGTGTGGAATCCCATTGTGTGGCTCGGGAGATTCATCTCTAGGAAAAACATCCTCTTTCTCACTTAGAAGGATAAACTAGGGTACAGTCCATGACACAACTGTGCCACCATAACGCTGAGGCTCTCTAATAATGATCGATTTAGGTATGTCCCTAGCTCCAGTATAACTGCATTTAATCAGAGTTCTTGTTGGTGAAGGGTCCTCTCTGTACCAGCCCCTCATCTTCCCAAACTTAGCCATAGTCTCCCTAAGGAAATCCTCATTGCAATAATCCATAAGAAGGTTTAAGAGCATGATCCACCTAGTAACTGTATAAATTGTAGCTCTAAAGTTTGGTCCAGCATCATGGCGAGTAAAATTTAACACACGACCATTACCCAGATTGAACTTAGGCTATGAGACTAGAATATCTCGCCTAACTGAATCAGCCATCCGAAACAGGCCAATGCCAACAACACTTTTAGCAAAAGACAGTACCTCAAGGTGTAGATCATCATGAACGTGGTGAGAACAAGTACCTGGTCGATCTCATCTCCCTCTGGTCTCGGCAGTACCACCGCCATGCCCAATTCTCATGAGCTTTTGGAGGAGTAACCAAAGAGGTGACATAAATCCTTGCAGGCCTCTCATCATCACCCCAAGGCTAAAGAACTTGCATCCCTACCGGAGTAAAGCGGTTGGGATCCACTAGGAAGTTCGTCATTGCTAGGTTTGGAGTTCTCGGCGAAGAGGTTGAGATGTGCAAAGAGCCAGGCGGTTTTGTAGCAAATGCAAATGGCAAAGCCCCAGATAAATATGTCTTAACCCCCGTTGTAGAGTCCTTGACAGGTTGAGCAGGGTAGTGGGCCAATTGATTTGACGGTTTGGTGACCCAGCGAAAAGTCAAATTTGCCCCTAGATTACCTAGACAGAACCTTTTAACGTGTCCACTTCGGTAACATGCAACACAACATACATCATTATGATAATTATCAGTTACGTGATCGAAACTTAGGCACTTGGAGAATGACCAAACTTTTAGTGCCATGTCATCAATCATTTGCATAAATTCTTTGTCAAAATCCTTTAATAAATTAACACTGGAATTTAAAGAGGAGTTGCAATGCAGATCAATAACATCTGTAGACTTTTCCACCAAGGAGACATTCTGATCAAGAGAAATACCATTTTCATTTAAAATAAAGGCACCCATAGCTAAATCGGGTAAATTCTCGGTGTGATCAACCAGAACATCATCAGCAGTCGGAGTTTTATCAATTTCCACTAGGGTATTATCTGATCTGTGATGCAATTCAGAAGACTTAATATTTGCATGTCACCTAGAAACATTAACCCATTGAGCATTAGTCTCATTGAGCCACCTTTTAACCTCTAGGGGCCAATTTGGTCCACCACGTCCCCAAAGGTGAAAATAACATTTGAAATGAAAACATTCAAAAGATCTCAAACTTAATATGAAAAAACCCACTCTTTTAGAAGAAACTGTGAACGAGAAAACTCTATCCCTGAGAAGTGACACCTTCATCTCACCACAAAACCCCCCAATTGCAACTTCAATAGCTAAACCCACTGTGTCGTCAAGCCCGACCAAAAGAAACAACCATTGTGAAGTGGTCAGACCCAATGAAAGGATGAACTGATGACTGAAAAAGAGTTCTGATCCTCTTGGCAATTTTAATCCCTAGAGAGAAACCCAAGTCCAAAGTGTTTGCAGCATGCATGGCCATATTGGAGGGATCAATGGGGTTTGAATCAAGTATCCTAATCGGTGTCCATTCCAGGTTAAAAGATATAGGGCACCATTATCCAACAATCTCCCCTTACTCAGAACCAATCGGGATTGTACCTTGACACTGTGACATTTAAGAGAAATTACTGAGCCAGTTGAGATAAATTCTCGTACCTTTAAGACACGATCATCGATAACAACCCCATTAGATGCGATCAATTGAATCTTCTTCAGCCTCAGGATTACCACCAGAAAACCTGAATAAATGTGATCCACACATTGATCCAAGGTCATAGAATAAAGAGCCTTCCAACGCCAAGCAGTCCGATCCAAAATGAGAGAGGTAGGCATGATCAAGGGAAGGAGAGGAAGAAGGAGAAGATAACTTGAAAGAGTGGATGTCAGTAGCCCGAGTGGCCACCGATGGTGAGGAGTGCTAGGCGATCTAGATCGCCATGCAGTCGCCTGATTGCCAGATCCTAAAAATTAGGAGCCACCTTCATCTGAGGTTTCCCTATGGTTGTATCTCCTTCGAAAAGGGTTTTGTGAATGTTCGGATTTTTGTTAGCCAACTCAGGGCTGTTCCCGGTCTTCTGGTGCTGTCGGGTGCTAGGCTGCCTCGCAGCTGCAATGTGCTTCTTCTCTTTGAGGATATTTGTAGTTTCCTCAAGGAGTGCTTGAGGATGCGCTTCTAGGGCCTAGGCCCTATCCTCCAACTGCACAGGTGTAAGTTCTGCAGCTGTCGGGATAGGTGTGGTAATCTCTTCTCCAAGGAGTTTACGAGCACCAGGGGTAACCACATGTCCATCCAATGGAGTATATCTTTTGGCCCATAAGGGATTAAAGCTCCATCTAAGTCTGCTTCATATTCTTCAGCTATTACCTCATCAGTTGGAAGGTCCTTAGTCGGAGTCTTCTTCTTCTTTGCCTTCTTGGCAACACCGCTAGCAAAGAAGGCTTTAGGTCTGATTCCTGGAGTCAAGCTTCTATTAGTACTCTCGAACATCTGGATGTCGGGATTATCTCCGAGATCCATACCTTCCTATGGTTTGGGAGTGTTTTCACCGGATCCTTCATCCATGTTGATGCGAGGGCTTTGATCCATAACTTCTCCTTCTTCCGAAGTCTTGGAGTTGAATTCCTCTTCATATTCACTTCTAGAAATCTACCGATGTCATGGAGTCATCCTAGTATGCCAGTAAGTCAACGTTTGTTCTGATTGCCTCCAGCACCGAGTCCTTGTTGTCTCTAGCATCAGCAGAGCTGGATCTAGATCCAACGTATCCAGCAAAGTGCGATGCATGCACCTTGAGGTAGTTGCGGTCGTATTCGTAGGATTCCTTGAAACATCGTATGGTATCGAGAATTGCATCTATGTTGGATATGGCACTATTCATCATCAACTTCATGGTGTGTCCCAGGAGTGATTTTCCTACTACAGCATCGGCAGAGCCGGATCCAGAGCTGTTGCTACTTTGATCTTCCTGAGAGTCGACCTCTTTGGGGAGAGCCTCCTGAGATTCGACTTCCTTGGGGAGATCCACTTCAGGTTTAACCTCCTTGGGGAGATCTTTTTCAGGTCCGATCTTCTCCACTATCTCTACTTCAGGTGCGGGCTGGGTGGGATTAGAGTTTTCTGAGACCCAGAACTCTGTTTCTTCCGTAGACAAAGTGGATCCAAAAAATTCTTGTGCCTCTTTCATCACCGTTGTGGCGGGTTCAGTGAAACCAAGGTAAACATCGATCTTGCCGAAATACATGATGGTGTAGCTGGTCACAGGTTCCCTAGCCGGATTCCAAGTCTCGTCGTATAGGATGAGAGGGACGTCACTGGCGTAGAGGACCCAGCCGACGGTGATTGTCTCGCCGATTCTGATTCGTGCAGATTCCGCCCGGAACGAAGATCTGAAACTCACCTGACCCATAGTGGGTGTCAACTGTTGTCGGATTGAAGACATGTACGCCGAGAGGGGATCCTCGAGGGGTGTGGAGAAAGGGGTCTGATGCGATAGTATTTCGGGACAGTGAGCACACAAGCTTTACCTAGGTTCGAATCCGCCAACTTTACCCACAATTGTTTCACCAGAATGTGGAGTTTCAATCATCTCAGCAAGTGAGGCATGGTTTGCGTAAGTCATAAGATCAAGTATCTAGTAGACTTACTATTTCATCAGAATGAAACAACCATTTAACTTAAACTTCTAGTGTCATTTCATATTAAGTTTGAATATCTTTTGGCAATTTTCATGTGTTTCACAAATGCTTAAATATTATCATATAGACAAAGATCAGAATAACTTGTTCATAACCACAATATGAATCATAAAAGAAATCATTCACAAAAAAAGAACAACTAATTTGTATCTTATTTATATGAATAACCGTCTCCCAATAAGAAAGACACACTGATAAGGTTCACAATCTCGATTACAAAGCTTTTATTCAAATCCTCTAATCCTACTGATAAACTTCAAGGGAAGGAGTGTCGATGGCCATCAACCAGATTGTGTGCCGTTATCACGCCATCAGCGCCTTGTTCCATTCAACAACTCTCACGAAGAAGGTCCTATTTTCAAATAAAAAAGAGTAATTATCAAATATTTAGAGAAACTTCATAAGTGTTTCATGGAAACATTTATTACTTGTACATCAACATATAACTTCTCCGTTGACAACGACGCTAGCTTTAGGATCCACCTTGGTAGTTCTGAGCTTGGCTATGAACTCGCGAAAGGTATACGGTATCACTTTCACGATATAGTCCATGACAAATGTTGGGTTCGCAGCATAGAAAACAAAAAATTCCTACGATGGGAACTATTATACTCCAAGATCTATCTACTAGATATAAGCAACGGGTGGATATACATCCATAGATAACATACCCTCGTAGACCGACAAAGCTTTGTTAACGACATGGAACTCGTCGATGATGTAGTCGAACGCTTGCCGATCTCAAGATCATGTGGAAGTCCTAGCACCGCAAATCAGCAACGCATCCATCCTCACACACACGTTCAGGCCACCGAACAACCTCCACCTCCTCGCTCCAGCGATGTAGCAGAAGGAGCAACTCCTTCCAAACGAAATGCCACTGGGAACATGTATCTCGCTAATTCGAGACCATGGGGGAATAATACTAGAGGGGGAGAGAGATCCTTCATGAGGAGGTGTGAGTAAGAAGGAGTGAGAGGGGGACTTTTATAGGAGGAGGGGGTACCCCTCCCATGGTCGGTGCCCCATGGGGGTGCCCCTTCACCTCCCGCATTCATGTGGTGGTAAATCCCTCCACATAAATATGCCCCTTCACATTCTCCACTTAAGTCTCCACTAAAATGCATTAAATTTATCCAAATTTAATACTCTCTCATTTAATAAAACTATTTTATTTATTTTATTCAGAATTTTGTTTATTACTTTAATTAACAAACATTCACATAAAACCCCTTGCAACATTTCAATATTACGTGCAGAACCAATTTCAGCAATTTCACCTGAAACAATTTTGGTGTCTATTGAAATAATTCTAGCGCTTTGCAATTCTTTCGTCTAGAACATATTTGCTCCAAATGGTTTTTGGCAACCCTTAAGTGTGTCACCCGATGGTTAGCGAATAATGCATACATGATCGAGACCCCTCTCAGATCAATAATCAAAAGCGGGACCTGGAGATCCATACTGACTCCCACACATTCAACGATGATTTCTGTGATCATGAGAACCTTTAACGCTAGTAACTAAATCCCTTTGTCTCACGATATATTACAAGTCCAAGATTCGATCATCGGTATGTCCATACCTTGTTTGATCTAGTTGCCGACATGCACTCTTTTCTTGTTCCCATGATATAACATTCTAGTGATCTCATCACTTGCTTGCAAGCTAACCAATGTGATATCACCAAGAGGGCCTAGAGTATATCTATCCGTCATCAGGATTGACAAATTCCACTCTTAATCCATGAGCCTGAACATAACATATTCGGAATACCTGAACCCATCTTTATAGTCACCTTGTTACGGTGTGACGTTTGATGTTATCAAAGTATTCTTCCGGTGTTAGCAATTAACATGATCTCATGGTCTAAGGATAAAGATTGCTTCCTATGATGCTATATAAATATAAACATAATGACTGTGATCATAATGTTATACTTTGGATGAGTGTTCATCACATCATTCACCAATGCTGTTTCCTTGTTATTAACAACATCCAATGTTCATGATCAGGAAACCTTGATCATCTTGTTAATCAACGAGCAAGTTTATAGAGAGGCATTACTAGGAACCTTGTATTTTGTTTATTAAACACACACACGTATTAACGTTTCCAATTAGTACAATTATAGCATGTAAAATAAACTTTTATCATTAACATGGAATAAGATAATAACAACTTTATTATTGCCTCTTGGGCATATTACCTTTAGAGTATATCCATGTGGCAAGAACCTTTCTTGTCGTTTCCATATTGAACTCATTCAATATCTCATATATGTACGTCTGGCACAACCACATTAGCGCCTCAATCTATCCATATAGACATTGATGCCAAATATTCCGGTTTTGCCCAAGTATTTCATCGAAATCCAATTTTAATGAAATTCTTAACTTGTGTCAATAAAAGATACATCATGTCCAATCAACACCATGTCTTCTACATAATGTATTAGAAATATGTCTCAGCACTCCCACTTAATTTCTTGCAAATGCAAGCATCTTCATCGTCTTTGATGAAATTAAACTCTTTTAACATCTTCATCATGGTGATGATTCCAATTCCACTATACTCACTTGAACCATTGAAGTTTGCACGCCCTTTTAGCATCCTTTGAATTAACAAAACCCTTCGGACTGTGTCATGTACACGTCCTAGGTTACCATTCTATTAGAAGAACATTGTTTTGTTTGTTCAACTACCATATACCAAATTATATGTAGTGTTTGCTACATTAATCTATCAAGACTAAATATCGCTATGAAAGATCAAATCTTGTCATAGTCAACTCCTTGAACATTGTCGTAAACTCATATCTGACATGTCGACTATTTCACAGATGTAAAACATCCATGTCTATTTCTTTATAGATCCAAATACGAACGATAGGCTTCACGCCTTTCCGGAGGGTCTTCCAAGTTCAGAAACTGGATTTCTCTTGTATGGATACTATCATGGATTTTATGACTTCTAGTCATTTTATGGAGCCAGGGCCCATCATCGCTTCTTTGCATGCAGTTGGTTCATCATTGTCAAAAAAAATAACTTTTGTTTCAAATCTTACTATTTGATTCTTACCGACCCACACAATTAAATAGGAACTCTAATCTCCGAGATCACAACCTTTGTAATCACGGGAGACATTAGCATTTTAGCCGCCTTCGGAACACTTTCCGACGCTGCGCTACTTAGCACGTGTTGCTTAGGTTCATCAACCTAATCAAAGTTCTATTGTCCTCCCACTTAACTTTTGTGAAAAATTCCTTCTCAAGAAACTTGACGTTCAAAGTGACAAACTCTATTGTCTTCAGTGTTATGGAGGAATACCCAACTATTTCTTTGGGATAACCTACAAATACGTGCTTATCCGACTTTGATTGTAAACATTTTACTTATGCCAAGCATACCAAAATTTTAAGAAAAGATAACTTGGGTTTTATCCCAAACCATAACCTTTATGGTGTCATTTCAACGGATCACGATGGCACTCTTTTCAGTGTAAAAGTGGTAGTCTCTAAAGCTTTAATCCTTAAAGCATAATGGCAGTTTTATAAATGACACATTTGATCTTACCATGTTAAACAAGGTTTGATTTTATCTCTCGAACATTCCATACTCCTATGGTTTATCGGGAAACACAAATCCATGGAACGATTCCTCGAATCTTAGGTGTTTTTGCTAAACTTGTAACTCAAATATCTCCCTTTATGATCCAATCATAAACTCTTTTATTTTCTTGCTACAATGATTTTCCACTTCATCTTCAAGTTCTTTGAACAATTTTCAAATGTTCCATACTTCTTCCTTATTAAGTAAATATACATATATATTCACTCAAATTTTTGGAGAAATCTTATGAAGTCAAAAGATCCACCACACATGGCTACACATAATGGCCCATATACATCAACATGTATGATGTCCAATAAGTTAGTCGTCTGTTCCTCTTTTGCCTATGAACAGAGTTTCAATTATCTCGAGGAAAGTCTCACAATCGTCAATTGATCAAAATCAAAGACTCCAAAAATCGATCAACATGGAGTTTCTTCATGTTTTCTTTCCAATATAATTCAAACAACGATGTCACTTCATAAGTGATCTTTCAATCATTTGTCTTACAACATTTTAGCAATGGTGTTTATGGATGTGATTTCTTCAACTAGACTTGTAAAAGTTCATCCATCCTTTATGGAATACGGTAATTATTTGAACAACCATTGTTCTCGTAATACCGGAACAAAATAACAATTATTAAAACAAATCTTGAAGGCTAGGTTTGATGACAACGAGAAACACAATAACACTTTATTTATTTTCGATGAACATCATCACTTATTCTCTTGCTAGTTACTTAGGCTGTTATAGTTCATGAATTGTGTTGTTCTGTATGACACTTCACACCAACCAATTTGGTATCCAATACCGGTATCCAATACCTAAGAACCACATTGTTTAACAAGCAAAGAATATAGCCATAACATGTATATCTTCTATATACCTAAGCTGGACATCTCCAACCTTTTTTTTTCTTCAAAATATTTTATAGATTCTCTTTCAGTAATTCCTTTTCCTTTTGAAAGAATCTATCAACATCAATAGTGGTGGCATTCACTTGACACATAGTACAAAGTGTATATAGTCAAATACTAATACCTTTGGACTTGCACTTTGAAGTGGATCACCATCATCAAATGTTTGGCATTCTTTCAAAAATCCAGTCTTTAGTAATCTTTTAGTGTAGTAAACATTTTACTTACATCTTCTATTCATCCTTATCATGATAACTTTCACGATCAAGCTACTATAGCATATAAGGAAGAATTGCGAGTATAATGTTAGTTCCCGAAACCTTTTTGGGAGATCCGGATGCCTAGCATCTCCATCCTTCACAAATTCTCATACAATATGAGAACATGTATTTTGCTAAATTATACTCTATCATATTGCAACCAAAAATATAGTTTTAGATATTGCAATATCTTCCACACATGATGGTTTCTGAAACATTTCTTTTAGCTCCTAGATAACCTTGATATTAAAACAACTTTTGAATATCAAGAATCACGGAAGCAAGTATGATACTTAGATACTAACACTAGAATTGTTAATCTTGGTTTAATACTACTTATTAAACTTCACGGGGTAAATTGAGCTTGCTGAAAGTTTGCAATAGGAGTTATAAACTTTAGATTGACACTCAAAACAATATGATACCAGTTTGTAAAGTAAATATCCAGAATTATATAGTTCTATTATCTCAATTACAACTAAGTACAAGGTAGTAAACAGATGCAAATGACTACCACAAATTATGCAAATTCACTTTGATTCGATTTATGATAAAATGAGTTCAACTCTAATCATATACTACACGAACTCCCACTCAAAACCAACATCCCTTGAGTTGTTTTGGTGATTACATGAACCAAATCCACTATACCAAGTCCGATCATCACGTGAGTCGGTGTAGCTTCAAAGGCGAGCACCTATATGGGCATCATATCAACTATATGACTCATGCTTAACCTTTCGGTCCGTGTTCCAAGGCCATGTATGTACATGCTAGGCTCACCAAGTAAGAACCTTAGTACTCACGTGTATAAAACTATCTTACACCCGTTATGCAAACATGGATTCAAGTACACTCGATCATCACGTGATGTCTTGAAGCGATGAAACATAAAACGGTGCGTACTTAAGGAAGAACACATCATTATCTTGATATCTAAATGAGGAATCATCTTATAATGCTACTAAAATGCCAAACAAGCAATATAAGATGCAGACAAACATCATATGTGTAAAGTGAAATGATATGGTTCTTGCACTTGATCACTATCATGTGCATCGTGGTATGATCTTTATCATTCCTTTGTGTGTAAGGCCAAGGTCTATGGAACTTACACTTTTAGGTATGCTATAATTTCCAAGAGTATCAACTATACTTCAAATTATAACATTACCATATCATGACACTAGCCTAGTGTTGGGGGGATACCCCCGGGTAGGGTCACGCCAGGGTATAAAGGCCGAGTTAAGCCGAGGTACGGCAAGGTCAAAGCAGGTCCTGGCCGAGTCACCTCAAGGCAGGCCGAATCACGGGGTAACTTGGACCAGGGGATGTCCACCTAACTGGGTCTCAGCCGACTTATATCGTAAGTCGGTGAGATGTATCTAACTTGTATGCAGGTACAGGTATGGTCGGATCAACTAGATACGATCCGGGTTATATCAAGCTTATAAGATAAGGAAGGTATCTCGCTGATCAAAGGGTGACCACTGTACGCAGAGCGTGAGCGAAGCGGACAGAGGCTAGGACCACCGAGGCGTGGCCGACAAAGGTGACGAAGCCTGTGTCGAATGATGCAGGCGCCGCAGAGGCTCACGTAGCCTCTGCATGGATGACGCTAGGTTAAAGTGACCCGGTCGGTTTACTATTTTGGGAGGAGGCATATTCCTTGGAATATGCCTCCACGTATGCCCTAATTGGAGACCTAGACACCCCTATATAAGGAGGGCTAGGGCCTCTGTAGAAGGGGTTGTTCTTTGACTGGTTGATCTTTAGAGGTTTATGTTCTACTAGCAAGTTCCTAAGGGCTAGCTAGTGGTGAGAGTAAGAGAGTTACTTCTTCCTCCTCTCCCCAATACAGCTCAAGGAGCACTTGTAAACTGTGGAAGTAAATCAAATACATAGCAACTGTGTGTGGAATCACCACACTATCCCTCCCTGGATTCCTCTAGTGCGTCTTGTCCCCACCTTTAGCCTATCCATGGCATCTGTCGTGACACCACCAGGACAGTTGGCACCCACCGTGGGGCTAGCAGCACTAGCAGGAGTGAAGATCTGGACGGGAAACTTCATCAGCACCGGCGAACACATCGTCTCCGGGCTCGTTCAGTGCTTTGGAGCGCTGGACTTCGTCAGCGACAACGCTGGCTGCTTCGGCAAGCATCCTCTTCCGCGCAATGGCCTCTTCGTCAAGCTTGGCGTGCACAAGATCTACGTTGCTGTTGATGTGTCGTGCGTTCACCCGCGGCATGTCGTTGAAGGAGGTGAGCCACCCCTTAGCACGGTTCGTGGGGCGTGTATCACTCGCTCCCTAGACCGCGCCGAGGTGATGATGACTGTGCCAGGTGCAGGCGCAAGCAAGGATCCGGCACCAGATCCGGAGGTAACGCCAAAGGCACCAAGGAAAAGTAGAGGTCCTCCGCTAGAGAGGCCAAAGAATGTGCTGCAGCAGGCGATGGATAGCTTAGCAAACCCAATAGCAGCAGTGGTAGATCCGACTCAGGCATAGGCCGAGCTAGAGGAGACTAGGCAAAAAATACTAGAGGGTGCGAAAAAGATAGCCGCGGCTCAGCAGTCGTTGAACATGACACTGCGTGAGTACGCAAAGGCAAATAAGGTAGATGTTGTAAAAGTAAAAGGGAGAAACCTCATGAGTGAAATGAACAAAGAGGGTGATACTAGGATTGAGGAGTCGGAGAACTGTTTATCCGTGGGGCTGCCGAAGTATAGTACCCGGCAAAAAACCTCAGAGCAGCAGATGCAGCTGCGTCCGAGTTAGAGGGTTTGACAGGTGAAGCCCGTCAGAGACAGCAAGATAGGGTCAATGAGTTGGTTTGGATCACGAACAGGCAAAATGAGGAATTACTCAGGGCTAACCCGTAGAGGGCTGGGGCCTCCAAGATCGTTCATTCGGTGGTGGGTAACCCGGAGAAATCCTCTGTAGATGCATCGTCTCCTCATGGTGGTCCTAGGAGAGAAGAGGTGGTAACCTCGGCCAGGAGGAACAAACAGATAGTCATGTATGACCCGGCAACGACAGGGAAAGGAAAAGAAGTGCAGAGAAATGAGGATCGACGAAGTGTGAGCCGAGGTGAAGCTGGCCGAGGTAACCGCGACCAAGGTAATACCGGTCAAGGGAATGCTGTAAACGGCAATGCCGGACAGCGTAATTCGGTAGGTGCAGGGCAACCGCAGCAGCGGAATATACCACGGCAAGAGCGCAGTGCCGGCCAAGGTATGCAACAGAGAGCAGCTCCACAGGAGCAAGATAGATACAATGACGGTGATTCGGAAATGGTGAACGCTGGGTATCCCAGACCGGACTATCACGTGATAGGGTCAAGATTGGGAGGCAGGAATTTGATGCCTGACGATGCCAGGTTAAAACTAGACCGGCTGTATAGGTCGGAGCAAATCGAATGTCAAGGTTCTCCGGGTCCTGCGTGTTTTGGGCCCCGGATCATGAAGGAGCCTCCGGTACCTAACTTCCAGTTACCTAGAGGCACAAAAACATATGACGGTAGCACTAAGATGGAAGATTGGTTGATTAACTATGCTACAGCTGTAAAAATTGCTACAGGCAACTTGAGATGGGCAGTGAGATATGTACTCTAGATGTTGGAGGGGCTAGCGAGGGTATGGCTAAACAATTTGCCGCCCGGAAGTATGAACTGTTGGATCGATTTTGAGGAAATGTTTGTCAGCAATTTCTCAAGTACGTATCAGAGGCCGAATAGGCCAAAGACCCTAGCAATGTGCAAGCAGAAACCGAATGAGACAGACCGGAAGTTCCTGACCCGGTGGTGTACCGTGCGAAACTCCTATGAGGGTGTAAATGCCATATCATGGTTTGCGCAAGGGTGCAGATATGCAAGCATGTTGTGGCAAAGATTGCAAAGGGATATGCCAACTACGTTGGCAGAGACAATCCGCATCGCTGATTCGTATGCCTTGGGTGATCCGACTCAACCCAGGTTAGTGCCAAGTGAGTCAAACAAGGAATACTACCAAAGAGATGGAGCTGGGTTATCCCGGAGGAATGATTACCGAGGTAAAAGAAGAGATGACAGACCGGATTACTGATACAGTTTGCAACAAGTTGCTGCTGTGAGTCAAGATCAATCTGGGGCAGGAACCAACCAACGTCAAAAAACTGGAGGACAGCAGTGGACTCCAAGAAATGATGGCAAGAAAACTTGGTCGCCAGAGCAGAAGAAACAGTGGCAGGAAAAGAAGGACCGTCCGAGGTATACTTATGAGTCAATGCTGGATCAGCCGTGTAAATTTCACACGCCAAATCCGAGTAACCCAGCGGGTCATACAACAAGGAAGTGTGAGTGGATGCGCAAGATAGAACAAGGTGGTTCGGGAAATGCTCATGCACCTCGGAATGATCAACCTCGGCAGGAGTTACCCCGGCAGCAATTGCTCTCCGGAGCAAACACGCAATAGTTAATGTTGCCTCCCCCTCCGCCGAGGTATGACAACCATGAGAGAAGGGATGCAGTGCATCAAGTGGAAGACCAGCGTCAACCGGATCAGAGGTACCCCGGAAACGAGGGGAGGAATGAGTATAGAGAACATCATCAGAGCTACTGTGTGTTTACCACAGAAGAGATAGACAGAAAGAGTTTGCAGCGCTGACACATGGAAGTAAATGCGGTAATGCCGGCTGTGACGAGGTATATGCCTTGGTCGGACCAGAAAATTACCTAGAGCATCAAAGATCATCCCAAGCTTATGCCAAGTCCTGGTTCGTATGCGCTAGTGTTGGACCCAGCATTCATCGGGCCAAATATCAATGTGAGGTTCTCAAAGGTGCTGATTGACAATGGTAGCAGCATAAATATCATGTACTTGGACACCATGCGCAAGTTGGGTATCTCGAAGAACATGCTCCAAGCTACAAGGACAACTTTCCATGGCATTGTGCCAGGCATTTCTTGCGAGCCCATAGGCAAGGTCCGGGTTGACGTATTGTTCGGCACAAGAGATAACTGCCGAACTAAGAATTTGGAGTTCGAGGTTGTCAATTTGGAGAGAGCATATCACGCGTTACTCGGCAGGCCAGCTCTGAACAAGTTCATGGCAAGTAGTCATATCAGTTACTTGAAGATGAAGCTGCTCGGGCCAAATGGTGTGATTACCATAACTGGTGATTTCCGACGTTCTATTGAGTGTGTGTCAGCGGGTCTAACCTGGCCGAGTCACTTGTGATCGTGCAAGAAAAGAGAAAAATCCAAGAGGTGGCAGCGTTAGCTCAATCCGCGCAGCAGTATATGCCGGCGCTGAGTAATCTGCATGGTAGTGTCTCATTCCAAGCGACAAAGGATACCAAGAAAGTACCTGTTGATGATATGTTCCTAGAGCGCACCGTAACAATTGGTGTCAGGTTAAATGACAAATAGGAAAGCGAGCTCGTCAACTTCCTCCGTGAGAATCGGGATATTTTTGCTTGGTCCACACAGGACTTGCAAGGTATTCTGAGGGAGTTGGGCAAGCACTCTTTGAACGTGAGACCCAGAGCAAAGCCGGTGAAGCAACCTCTCCGCCGCTTCGCGGAAGACAGGAGAAAAGTCATAGGAGATGAGATAGCTCGGTTGCTAGCAGCTGGATTTATCATGGAAGTACTTTACCCGGATTGGCTGTCTAATCCGGTGCTGGTGGAGAAGAAGAAGGATGATTCGAATGTGGCAGTGGTTTGGCGCATGTGTATCGATTACACGAACCTGAATAAGGCGTGTCCAAAGGATCCATTCCCACTGCCAAGGATAGACCAGGTCATAGATTCCACTGCTGGGTGTGAACTGTTGTCATTCATTGATGCATATTCTGGTTTCCACCAGATACCTCTGAACCCAAGTGATCAAATAAAGACCGCATTTATCACCCCGTATGGGGCTTATTGCTATCGCACCATGCCATTTGGTTTACGTAATGCAGGGGCAACATACCAAAGATGTATGCAGAAATGCTTGCACGACCAAATTGGTCAAAATGTGCAGGTATATGTGGATGATGTTGTTATCAAGACCAAGGAAAGCAAAACGCTCCTTGACGATATCAGGCAGACATTCGCGAACCTAAGGAGGTTCCGAATGAAGCTTAACCCGAAAAAATGCACTTTTGGTGTCCCGGCTAGAAAATTACTCGGATTTCTTGTCTCCAGCCGAGGTATCGAAGTCAATCCAACTAAAATCCAGGCCATAGAGCAAATGGAACTGCCGAAGTGCCTTAACAATGTCTAGAAGTTCACTGGTTGCCTGGCATCCTTAAGTCGGTTTGTATGTCGGTTGGGAGAAAAGGCACTGCCTCTCTATCAACTCATGAAAAAGTAGGACAAGTTCATTTGGACGTCGCAGGCCAATGAAGCCTTTATCCAATTAAAGAAAATGTTATCCACTGCGCCAGTGTTAGCCTCTCCCCTATCAAAGGAGCCAATGTTGCTCTATATAGCCACAACCAACCGAGTTGTAAGTGCGGTAATTGTGGTAGAGCGCGAAGAAGAGGGTAAGTCAGTGCAAAGGCCAGTATATTACCTAAGCGAAGTGTTATCCGCGTCAAAGAAAAATTATCCGCACTATCAGAAAGTGGCGTATGGTGTGTACATGTCGGCTAAGAAGCTAAAGCACTATTTTGAGGAGCATCCTATCAAAGTAATATGTGAAGCCCCCATATCCGAAATAATGAGTAACAAGGACGCAAGTGGCAGGATTGCAAAATGGGCAATCGAGCTAGCTCCTTATGCGCCAC
Source organism: Avena sativa (assembly GCA_916181665.1). Classification (NCBI taxonomy): domain Eukaryota; kingdom Viridiplantae; phylum Streptophyta; class Magnoliopsida; order Poales; family Poaceae; genus Avena; species Avena sativa. The sequence goes on along the minus strand of OV702287.1, from coordinate 41,851,058 downwards.
AATATGACAGAAGAGAAGCAATCAAGTCTCATGCTGTGGCCGACTTTTTTGTGGACTGGGCCGAGGTGCAGTATGAACCACCATTACCAGATCCGAACTATTGGAGAATGCACTTTGATGGGTCAAAAACAAAAACCGGGTTAGGCGCCGGAGTTGTGCTTACCTCGCCAAAAAATGACCAACTGAAATATGTGCTGCAGATCCATTTCGCGGCATCAAACAATGTGGTCGAATATGAGGCACTTGTACATGGGCTCAAAGTGGCAAAAGAAATTGGGATACGTCGGAGCCAATGCTTTGGCGACTCGGATTTGGTAGTTCAGCAAGTGTCGAGGCTGTGGGACGCTCTTGATCCAAACATGGCATTATACAGATTCCATGTGCAGAAAATATCTGGTTATTTTGAGGGATGCGAATTTCGCCATGTACCCCGGGTGGAAAATGAGGCTGCCGACGTATTGTCGAAGCTCGGATCAACCCGACAAGCAATTCCACCGGGTGTAGCATTAGAACACCTCGTAAAACCATCTATCAGGTCGTTCCTAGAAACCGACTCAATCTACGTCCCGGAAGATCCGGAGTCCGGAGCTATACCCATGGACATTGACATGGGAGGTGCTACGCGTAACCCGGGGACTACCTCGGCGAACCCGGGGACTGCCTCGGTGAACCTGGGGACTGCTTCACAAGACTCGGGGACTGTTCAGCATGATCTAGCTGAGGTTATGCCAGTGGATCAGATGGAAATTGATGGGGATGTGTTCCGAATACGAGCTGTACCAGCTTGGGCATTGCCCATATTCCAATTCCTGAAAGATGGAACCTTACCCGTTGAGGAGGTGCTTTCCAGGCAAACTTAGAGGAGAGCAAAAGCATACACGATCATCAATTCCAAACTATACAAAAGGAGTGTGACCAATGTCCTCCAGTGATGTGTTGACCCGGAAGAAGGGCTTGACATCCTCCGAGATATACATCAAGGGGAATGTGGGCATCATGCCTCGTCCAGAGCGTTGGTGGCGAAAGCTTTCCGACATGGGTTCTACTGGCCAAGTGCCTTAGAACAAGCAGAGAACTTGGTAAGAAAATGCAATGGTTGTCAGAGGTATGCTACCAAGACACATATGCCAATGTCTGAGCTCAAGACCATACCAATTACTTGGCCATTTTCTGTATGGTGTTTGGACATGGTTGGCCCGTTCAAACCTGCGAGGGGAAACATGACCCACATCTTAGTCATGGTTGATAAGTTTACAAAGTGGATCGAAGTAAAGCCAATAAGGAAATGTGATGGAGCTACGGCCGTGACATTCCTCAAAGATATCATCTTGAGATACGGTTATCCTCACAGTATCATAACAGATAATGGCACGAATTTTGCTGAAGGAGCATTTGCACAATTCTGCCAGGATAAGAAGATCCGGCTAGACGTAGCCTCGGTAGCTCACCCCGCATCAAACGGACAAGTGGAAAGATCCAACGGATTAGTATTATCCTGGATAAAACCCCGGCTCATTGAGCCGCTGCAAAGATCAGCGGGGTGCTAGATAGAAGAACTACCAGCGGTACTGTGGAGTTTAAGAACAACTCCGAATCGATCAATGGGATATACGCCATTCTTTCTGGTATATGGGGCAGAAGCTGTATTACCAGCCGACATAGAGCATGACTCGCCTAGGGTCACCCAATACACAGAAGCCGAAGTGCAAGAAGCCCGGCAAAATGATGTTGATCTGCTGGAAGAAGCGAGAGAATTGGCATTCTCCAGATCCGCCATATATCAGCAAAATCTCCAACGCTATCATAGCCGGAAAGTAAACCCCCGAGTCTTCCGGGAAGGTGATCTGGTACTCTGGTTGGTACAACGTACTGCTGGCATGCATAAGTTATCCCCCCCCCATGGGAAGGGCCATTCATCGTGAGCAAAGCATTGCACAATGACTCATATTATCTCATCGATGCAAAACCCCAGGAGAAGAACAAGGCAGACAGGTCCGACGAGGAATCTAAGCGTCCATGGAATGTAGCTCTACTTCGTCCTTTCTACACTTAGCAGAGAAGTGTGTGTATCCGAGTCACTCATATGTCGGTATGTATGTCGGCAATGAGCTTATCAATGGAATGTTGGCACCTTGAGCAGTAACTCGGGGACTGCCTTAATAATGTTTGTTGTGTTTGGTATTTATTTATATGTCGGCTGGCGTAAGTTGTATCTACCTAACCCGGATTAGTAGTGTGTGAGCAACAAAAACCTAACTCTTCGACTTGCTGCTGTCCAACAAGATTTGGCTTCATGGCAAGTAAGAGAACAAGTTTGGAATTGCGTAACACATGAAAAACGACTAAGGGAAGGAACTTAATCGAGCCGACGTTTGTTTTTGTACTAACCTTATGTTTACTTTCGATTTATTATGCTGAATTATTTTGAGCTAATCCTAAAGTTTCCAAGTATTGTTAAGTCAATTTTTGAAGCTCGGACTCGTAAGTCATAAAACCGAACCAAGGTAGACACGAGCCAAGCCAAGAAATCGGAAGAACACAAAAATGAAACTCGGGGACTACGCCCAAGTCAATCCAGCATAAAAACTTAGTAGCAAAATATCACTTGTGTGCTTGATATAATTGCATCTGGCATACCAGGGATCTGATGTAATTTAAAGTGTTTATAATCAAGGAGCAGCAGGAGGAGGTAATTCGGTGCCAGCAGGTGCAACCCCAGCCTCGGCTTCAGAGTCATCTGCGTCTTCCTCGACATCCGAAGCTTCGTCCTCTTCATCCTCATCCGAATCATCTTCAACATTTTCAGCATTTTCATCGTCGGTAGCATCTAGGAAGCTTGGTCCCTCGTTCCATTGATGAATGGGGGCATATTGGATGAAGCTATGGGTGCAAGCCTTGCGCCGAGCTACCCAATCCAGGTCAGTGGACCACCTTGATCCGGTGCGCATACGCTCAAGGATTTTGAGGTCAATCTTCTCGTACCACGTAAGCACGTAGTGAAGAACGATCTCAGCTCCGGCGCGTCCAGCGGATTCTCTCCAGAGATCGAGCTGAGTCTCACACTCCATAAGCCTGGCAAAAAGAGCAGGGGCACCCTCCGGAGTATCTTCTCTAGGCCAAAAGGCATTGAAGATCTGGATTGCTACATCCAAGATGTCCTTGCCGTAGTTCTTCACAATCTCGACACGAGAGGACAAGCTGACTAGCAAGTCCTCCATGTCGTATGGAATTTCTCCAGCGCCAGGGGAAATTGGGGTACCCCTCTTCTGGCAGAACTTGGCAACAGCGATAGTTGCAACAACATTGCCCTCTAGAAATTTATCTGAAAACGAGACAGGTGAAATAAGTGAGAAGGGTTGACCCGGAGAGATTCATGACAATTGAAGAGAAAAGGAACTTACGAGAAATGTGGCTGTGGATTCGGGTTACCTCCTTGGTACACTTGTCACGCCTCTCCCGGAGTTGAACAAGCTCAGCATTCACCGACTCAAGTTTAGAGTCGGCCTCCTTCACCAATTCTTGGTCCTTGGCAATCTGGAGGTTGAGGCGCTCGCGCTCTTCAGTAAAGTCCTGGCCAGCTTTTTGAAGTTCGGATTGGTGTTGTGCTTTCAGCTTCTTCGTGTCCGCCTTAAGCTTAGCGATTTCATCATCTTTGGTTCGGAGGACGGCGAGCTCATCATCTTTTTTCTTGAGTTCAGCTTGGTGCTGCCCTGCTTGTTCGAGAAAATGCAGCATCATATCAGGCACGGGCACACTATCTTCAAGAGAGGCTGAAATAGTTTGTTGACCCGGCAAAGCTGAGGTATGAATGTTTGCCGAGCCAAGGAGAAAAGGAGATAGAGAGCATAGCAAGGTTGATCAAGAATAACTTACCCTTTATCTGGTCCAAGCTTTTCCTCATCAGGATATTCTCAGCCTCCACCCCAGCTGCGAAATCCGAATGATGGATTAGTTCGGCGGAAAAATACGAAGAGAAATGGAAGAATACCAAGGAGAAAACTTACCCCTTTTATCGTGTTCAGAGAGAAGTGCAGTATGTTTCGCACGCAGCATTTTGTGGGTATCCAAGAGACGCTGAAACTCAGCACTCCGGCGATTGGTGGTCACCTGAGAAAAGTACAAAAATATAGCTTAGTCTTGTGCATATTCGAAGTATATAAAATCTGGGCCAAGTGGAACTTAACCCGGCTCTAGGTGTGTGCATATTCGAAGGGTACAAGATCCGGGCCAAGTGGAACTTAACCCGGCTCTAGGTGTGTGCATATTCGAAGTGTACAAGATCCGGGCCAAGTGGAACTTAACCCGGCTCTAGGTGTGTGCATATTCGAAGTGTACAAGATCCGGGCCAAGTGGAACTTAACCCGGCTCTAGGTGTGCGCATATTCGAAGTGTACAAGATCCGGGCCAAGTGGAACTTAACTCGGCTCTAGGTGTGTGCATATTCGAAGTGTACAAAATCCGGGCCAGGTGGAACTTAACCCGGCTCTAGGTGTGTACATATTCGAAGTGTACAAAATCCGGGCCAAGTGGAACTTAACCCGGCTCTAGGTGCGCATATTCGAAGTATACAAGATCCAGGCCAAGTGGAACTTAACCCAGCTCTAGGTGTGTGCATATTCAAAGTTATTAAGGAGTTATGTTAGTTCTCTAAGGACCATCCGGCCGAGTAACAAGTTACTCCCCTGGAGGCTCGAGGACTAATGGCTATATCAATAATATCTACTACATGTTAAGGAAAAGACGAAGTAACATACCTCCATCATCCGACCCGCAAGATTAATTGCCTTGGCAGCAGTATTCATCTGCGCAGCAGATTCGGCAGGACCGAACTTCTCCGGGAGATCGTCATTGTGGACGAACTTCGCCTTGTTCCAGTTATTTACAAACTCGATCAAGGTCGGAGGATATCGTTTGGCGCTGAGCATGTGGGGTGCCACTAGACCCTTGCCATGCGCTTCCCTCCTCTCAACTTGGGCAACAGCGAGGCTGGTGTGCAAAACAAGTTGCGCATCAGCTGGCTCGGCAGGGGCATCCTTCGGCAGTGGAGTCTTCTTCGTGAGCATGGACGCAAGTGTACGCTGTCCAGCCTCGATTGATGCTGCCCTGGTGGCGTTAGGAGCCTTTTTGCCCTTGGGCTGCTGCTGAGAAGTTGAAGCTGTTGCACCTGATTTGCCCTTGGGAGCCGCCTTGGTGCGAGCTTTGGTACTGCTGCTATCTTCTCACCAAGCCTTGGAAGACTCGGACGAGGCAGAAGGACTTGGTGTTGCTGTTGGTGCTTTTGCTGTTGTTGGGGCTGATGATGATGTTGGTCTTTGTTTTGGCAGAGGTGCTGTGGGTAACTCGGATGAAGCTGGTTGCGGTGGAGTCGAAGTGGTGGTTGTTGCTACCTCAGCAGAGCCAGTTTCCCCCGCTCCGAGGTTGCCCTCCTCTTGACGAGGTGGGCTAGAACCTGGAGCAGCCGTTGAACCCTCCAGAATGGGGCTCAACGGGCGTGAATCGTTGCCACGGGGGGAGAAGGACTGTGTCAGAGCGGCGAGGCAATGCCGGATCCACTCTGTGGGACCTCCACTGCAGCCCTGCCGAATCAAATCATGTATGATGAGAAACTATAACGAAAGAAGAACAAGTAAATAGCAAAGGGAGAAACGACTTACTCATCCGAAGTCAGGGGTTCCTTGGGCTTGCGAGCTCTCTGGGCCACGACCTTGGTCGTGGACTTGGTGGCGGCTTTTTCCGCGGACTTATTTTGCCTTTTAGCTGGCTAAGAAGGCCCGGAGGAAGAAGCAGATGCGGCCCCCCTCTTCTTCGGTGCGACCGGGACAGGCTCACCCATGGCAAGGGGAGGATCTTCATGGATCTGCCCACCGGGGTTAGCTGATGTTAGAAAAGCATAAGAAAGGGAGACAGCGTCAAATGCCTCCATCACCTCAACATCCGAATCATCTTCATCGTCGGGCCAATCTCTAATGGAAGAGAGTTTACCGGTGGGTCGCTTGGTCGCGTCCGCCATCGGCAGGAACATCTCCTGATCCGGCTCCTCCTCATCCGAGGTGTCTCGGTCAGGTGCCCATTTGAGGGAAGGCTCGGCGCCATCCTCAATGGTTTGCTGAAGAAACATCTAAGGGAAAGAATAGGCAAAGGGATTAAACCTACAATAGAAACCGACGTATAATTTAATTCGGAAAAGGTTTGGGGCATGGTACTTACCGCAGGGGGAAGCCTATCTCGGCAGTAGTGTTCGATCCCCCACGTCCACTCAGCAGAGAAGTCCTTCTTAGTGGTGAAGAGGGACTTAACCCGGCGGAAGATCTCGGTGTTGCTCAACTCAAATGAGGAGGTCCGGTTGGGGTCACGGCCCCAGCTCATGTGGCAAACTTTATGTGTGCGTTTCTGCAGGGGGGAGATCCGGTTGCGGACGAATGTGATCATCGCGTCCTCGTTGCGCAATCCCAGGTCCTTCAGCTCCTGGAACCTTTTGTTGACTTGGTTCGCTAGGATGGTGGGCTTCTTGGAAACAATGCCCCATAGATCCAGATTAGGAGGACCCGGAACGTACGGGCGCAGCCAGATCAGATCCTCAGTTGTGCTGTTCCGGACATAGAAAAAGGTCAGGGCCCACCCCTTGCAAGAGTCAAGCCCCGTGACTCGGGGGAAGATTGACTGTTTCCTAGGAGAGATGGAGGCTATGCCGAACTGCGTGAGCTTCTTATCCTCCGGATCTAGAGCTATATTCGGAATCACATTCCGGTGAAGGCCAAAGAACCGGATCTAAAGCTCCTTCGTGGGCCACAGTCCGGCGTAGCCCTCAATGGTGGAAGCGAAGGCAGAGAGAGAGGTGATGGCATTAGCCAGAAGATGATGCGGCTAAAGCTCATACGTGTTGAGTCAGTCATTGAAGAAATCGCTTGCTGGGAGCCCGAATCCATGTTGGAAGTGGGAGAGAAATACCACATACTCACCCGGATTGGGTGAGGGGGCAAGCTCTGCAGCGGGAAGACGTGCGATGACGCCCTCCAGGATGCGCCGAGTGCGGTATAGCCAGTCAATATCGTCCTGGCAAACCCAGGACCCAGCCCAGGCGCCACGGTCGGTGTTCACCACGTCCTCCTCCATTTCTTGCTCAGTGACGGCGAGCTCCTCCTCAGTCATTTCAAGATCACTGTCCTCACTGGAGCTAGCGGCGGTGGGTGACAGTGGCCTAGATAGGCGAGGACCCGTGGCGGAAGAGATGTGGGGAGGTGGCGGCGACGCGGGTGCATGAGGAAACGGTGCAGCGGTAGTGCGGCTACGCAGGTGTGGTGGCGGCGGCACTGTCGCTGGAGAGGAAGAGGAAGAAGAAGAGGCAAAGGGGGTGCAAGAGTGGGGAAAGACCCAAGGAGCGCCCCCACCCCTATTTAACCACGCCCTTAAGGGATAGTGGGATCGCGCTGTGCAGGTGGGCCACACGATGTGGCCGTGTATAGCCCGGATCAACCAATCAGCAGCAAGCCACGGGAAGGGCTACAGGGCGCAAGAGATCCCATGACGTGACATTATGATGCAGTTAACGAGGAGACAGGCACGATGTGATGTGTGCTATAGTAATAACTGACAATTACTGCGGCGGTTACTGGCGTAGGCCCTTAAAAAAGGCAACGTAATGATTAACCTCCACATGGGGAAGCGTACAAGAGAAGGAAGAATGACCCGGATGAGTATGAGGCAACCCGGCCAGCGAGTGAAAACTCGGAATGTGCCAAGGGAAAGTAAACCTATGAAAATCCAGACTATGAGGTAACTCGGAAAGGGAGCCAGAGGTTCGATAAAATTGAACCTGTTGTGGCCTTAGTGGCTAAGGCAGCTAAGACCGCACTAGCTTCAGGGACTAATGTTGGGGGATACCTCCGGGTAGGGTCACGCCGGGGTATAAAGGCCGAGTTAAGCCGAGGTATGGCAAGGTCAAAGCAGGTGCTGGCCGAGTCACCTCAAGGCAGGCCGAATCACGGGGTAACTCGGACCAAGGGATGTCCACCTAACTCGGTCTCAGCCGACTTATATTGTAAGTCGGTGAGATGTATCTAACTTGTATGTAGGTACAGGTATGGCCGGATCAACTAGGTACAATCCGGGTTATATCAAGCTTATAAGAGAAGGAAGGTATCTCGCTGGTCAAAGGGTGACCACTGTACGCAGAGCGTGAGCAAAGCGGACAGAGGCCAGGACCACTGAGGCGTGGCCGACAAAGTTGACGAAGCCTGTGTCGAAGGACGCGGGTGCCGTAGAGGCTCACGTAGCCTCTGCATGGATGACGCTGGGTTAAAGTGACCCGGTCGGTTTACTATTTTGGGAGGAGGCATATTCCTTGGAATATGCCTCCACGTATGCCCTAATTGGAGACCTAGCCACCCCTATATAAGGAGGGCTAGGGCCTCTGTAGAAGGGGTTGGTCTTTGACTGGTTGATCTTTAGAGGTTTATGTTCTACTAGCGAGTTCCTGAGGGCTAGCTAGTGGTGAGAGTAAGAGAGTTACTTCTTCCTCCTCTCCCCAATACAGCTCAAGGAGCACTTGTAAACTGTGGAAGTAAATCAAATACATAGCAACTGTGTGTGGAATCACCACACTATCCCTCCCTAGATTCCTCTAGTGCGTCTTGTCCCCACCTTTAGCCTATCCATGGCATCTGCCGTGACACCACCACGACACCCAGCATCGATCTAAACTAGATGCTTCTAATTTATCAATTGCAAGTTTTACGTGGCTGAGGGCTTTCGAAGATAGAACCGTTCTTACCTATGAACATGGAACCACAACGATGATAACCAAATTATTAGAAACTTGTTGTAAATCAAATATTGACTATAGTAGGAGAGACAGAGACCCACTAGCCACTTATGCAAAACTAGTTGCATGTCAAGCATGGAACAGGTCTCATGTGCGAGGACATGTAAAGTTAGTCCGGGTCGCTTCATCCCACTATGCCACCAATATCCAAAATACATAGAAGATGCAATAACATGATCATCACCGCCCACATACTCTTATGTGTTCTACCCGTGCAAAGCACCTACGCATAGATCAGGCTCTGATACCACTGTTGGGTTCACAGCATAGAAAGCAAAAAAAATCCGACGATTGGAACTATTATATGCCAAGATCTATCTACTAGATACAAGCAATGTGTGGATATACATCCATAGAAAACATACCCTCATAGACCGACAAATCTTTGTTAATGAGATGGAACCCGTGGATGATGTAGTCGAATGCTTGCCGATCTCAATATCATGTGGAAGTCCTAGCACCACAAATTAGCAGCACATCCATCCTCGCACACACGTTCAGGCCACCGTGTTGGGTCCGCAGCATAGAAAACAAAAAATTTCCTATGGTGTGAACTACACGCCAAGATCTATCTACTAGGTACAAAGCAATGGGTGGGCATACATCCAACGAGAACTTACCCTCATAGACAATGAGCTTTGTTAACGAGTAGAAACTCGTGGTTGATGTAGTCGTACACTTGCCGATCTCAAGATCGTGATGAAGTCCAGCAGGTCCGGCTCCAGCACGTCCATTAGATCCAGCTCCAGCACCACCAAGTCCAGCACCGCAAAGCAACGGTGCATCCATGATCGCACACACGTCCGGTACCCCGACAACCTCCGTCCCTCTCTCCAGCAAAGCAGCGGAAGCAGCAACTCCTTTCCAGATAAAGCCACTGGGAACATGTATCTCGCTAATCCGAGACCATGGGGGAATAATACTAGAGGGGGAGAGAGATCCTTCACAAGGAGGTGTGTGTGAGAAGTGAGGAGGGGGTGGACTTTTATAGGAGGAGGGGGTGCCCCTCCTTCATGGTCGGCGCATGGAGGAGGTGACCCTTCACCTCCTCCATTCATGTGGTGGTAACTCCCTCCACATAAATTTGCCCCTTCACATTCTCTTTTAAAGTCTCCACTTTAAATGCATTAAATTTCTCCAAATTTAATGCTCTCTCATTTAATAAAACTCTTTTATTAATTTTATTCAGAATTTTGTTAATTACTTTAATTAACAAACATTCACATAAAACCCCCTGCAACATTTCAATATTACATGCAGAACCAATTTCAGCAATTTCACCCGAAACAGTTTCGGTGTCTATTGAAATAATTCCAGCACTTTCTTAAATATTTATCTGAAACATATTTGCTCCAAATGGTGTCGGTATCCCTTAAGTGTGTCACCCTACGGTTCGCGAATAATGCAGACATGATCGAGACCCCTCTCAGATCAATAATCAGAAGCGGGACCTGGAGATCCATACTGACTCCTACACATTCAACGATGACTTCTGTGATCGTGAGAACCTTTAACGCTAGTAACTAAATCCCTTTGTCCCGCGATATATTACATGTCCGAGATTCGATCATCGGTATCTCCATACCTAGTTTGATCTCGTTACCGACATGCACTCTTTTCTCGTTCCCGTGATATAACATTCTAGTGATCACATCACTTGCTTGCAAGCTATTTCAATGTGATATCACCGAGAGGGCCCAGAGTATATCTATCCGTCATCGGGATGGAAAAATCCCACTCTTGATCCATGAGCCTCAACATAACACCTTCGTAGCATTGAACCCACCTTTATAGTCACCCTGTTACGGTGTTACGTTTGATGTTATCAAGATACTCTTCCGGTGTTAGCAATTAACATGATCTCATGGTCTAAGGATAAAGATTACTTCGTATGATGTTATAGCAATATAAACATAATGACTTTGATCGTAATGCTATACTTCGGATGAATGTTCATCACATCATTCCACCAATGGTGTGACCTTGTTATTAACAACATCCAATGTCCATGATCAGGAAACCTTGATCATCTTGTTAATCAACAAGCTAGTCTATAAGAGAGGCATAACTAGGAACCCTTTTTGTTTATTAAACACACATGTATTGATGTTTCCGATCAATACAATTCTAGCATGTAAAATAAACATTTATCATAAACATGGAATAAGATAATAACCACTTTATTATTGCCTCTCGGGCATATTCCCTTCTGTCTCCCACTTGCACTAGAGTCAATAATCTAGTTTGAAAAACTTTGCGTATTGAACACCTATGGCTTTCTGGTGTTGCATATACGCTATTGCTAGTGGTTAACATAATCTCTGGATCTGACAGTTTCAGGCCCGTGTGAATTTGCATGTCTCTACGTCTCTACGCATCACTCATTCTCAAATGAGATAGCATTGTATAGATTTGGTCCTTTGGTGAGACCTTTAGTTCGTTCGGCTCAAAATATGTTGATATTATTGTCACACAATATATCTTCATAGTATTATCCCACTTTGAACCACACCTAGTTTGATAACAAACTACTTAACACAAATACCGTCCTTTGCTGCTACTATAGCAGTCATATACTTAGCCTTTTGTTGTAGTATCCGTCACAATGTCTCAACTTTGGAACTCATCCAAATCCATCATGGAACATCCTTTCCATTACATTGTGCCACCCATAGTCTAAATTGAGATAAATTTAATTTGTATCTTGTGACAAAACTAGTATCAATGTAACACTTTACAATGAACTACCTTTAACTATTTGTCACTTATACATTATATATTCTTAGTTCTCCCAAAGCTCATAAGAATATATTTACTATTGTCCAATGATCATCTTATGAATCATTCTGGTATATGCTCATAACATTTAGAGCATAGGACATTCTGGATATATACATATCATGGTATAATCGATCAAAATGTTCATGTGATTTTACTCACCAAGTGTTGAAACACTTGAATTTTGATACAATCCTTTCCATGCAGCAAGAACCTTTCTTGTTGTTTCCATATTGAACCCTTTCAATATCTCATATATGTATGTCTGGCACAACCATATTAGCGCCTTAATCTATCCATATAGATATTGATGCCTAATATTCCAGGTTTGCCCAAGTCTTTCATCGAAATCTTATTTTAATGAAATTCTTAACTTGTGTCAATACAAGATACATCATTTCCAATCAACAATATGTCCTCTACATAATGTATTAGAAATATGTCTCAGCGCCCCCACTTAATTTCTTGCAAATGCAAGCATCTTCATCATCTCCGATGAATTTAAACTCTTTTAACAGTTTCATCATGGTGAAGATTCCAACTCCGCTATGCTTACTTCAACTATTGAAGTTTACATGCCCTTTTAGCACCCTTTGAATTAACAAAACCCTTCGGACCATGTCATGTACATGTCCTAGGTTACCGTTCTATTAGAAGAACCTTGTTTTGTTTATTCAACTACCATATACCAAATTATATGTAGTGGTTGCTACATTAATCCGTCAAGACTATATATCGCTATGAAAGATCAAATCTTGTCATAGTCAACTCCTTGAACATTGTCGTAAACTTCTTTCCAACATGTCGACTATTTCATAGATGTTAAACATCCATGTCTTATTTCTTTATAGATCCAAACACGACCGATAGGCTTCACGCCTTTCCGGAGGGTCTTCCAAGTTCAGAAACTTGTTTTCTCGTGTATGGATACTATCACGGATTCTATGACTTCTAGTCATTTTATGGAGTCAGGGCCCATCATCGCTTCTTTGCATGTAGTCGGTTCATCATTGTCAAAACAATAACAACTTGCTTATCAAATCTTACTATTTGATTCTTACCAACCCACACGGTTCTATAGGAACTCTAATCTCCGAGATCACACCTTTTGTAATCACGAGAGCCATGAGCATTGTGGCCGCCACCGGGACACTTTCCGGCACTGTGCTACTTAGCACATATAGCTAAGGTTCAACAAGCTTATCAAAGTTCTATTGTCCTCCCACTTAACTTTTCACGAAAAATTCCTTCTCAAGAAACTTGACGTTCCAAGTAACAAACTCTTTTGTCCTCGGTGTTATGGAGAAATTCCCAACAAATTCTTTGGGATAACCTACAAAGACGTGCTTATCCGACTTTGATTGTAAACATTTTACTTATGCACAGCATACCAAAATTTAAGAAAATACAATTCGGGTTTTATCCCAAACCATAACTCATATGGTGTCATTTCAATGGATCACGATGGTGCTATTTTCAGTGTAAAAGCGGTAGTCTCTAAAGCATCAATCCTTAAAACATAATGGCAGTTTTATAAATGACACCCTTGATCTTACCATGTCAAACATGGTTTGATTTTATCTCTCGAATATGCCATACTCCTATGGTTTATCGGGAAACACAAATCATGGAACAATTCCTCAAGTCTTAGGTGTTTTTGCTAAACATGTAACTCAAATATCTTCCTTTAGGATCAAATCATAAACTCTTTATTTTCTTGTTGCAATGATTTTCCACTTCATCTTGAAAGTCTTTGAACAATTTTCAAATGTTTCATACTTCTTCCTTATTAAGTAAATATACAGATATATTCACTCAAATTTTCGGAGAAAGCATATGAAGCAAAAAAGATCCATCGCATATGGCTACACATAATGGACTATGCACATCAGGATGCACAATTTCCAATAAGCTAGTCATCCGTTCCTCTCTGGCCTATGGACGGAGTTCCAATTATCTCGAGGAAAGTCTCACATGCGTCAATTGATCAAAATCAAAGACTCCAAAAATCCATCAACATGGAGTTTCTTCATGTTTTCTTTCAAATATAATTTAAACAGCGAGGTCACTTCATCAGTGATCTTTCAATCATTTGTCTTGCACATTTTTAGCAATAGTGTTTATGGATGTGATTTCTCCAACTAGACTTGTAAAAGTTCATCCATCCTTTATGGAATACGGTAGTTATTTGAACAACCATTGTTCTCATGATACCGGAACAAAATAACAATTATTTAAACAAATCTTGAAGGCTTGGTTTGATGACAACGAAAAACACAATAACACTTTATTTGTTTTCAATGAACATCATCACTCATTCTCTTGCTGGTTTACTTAGGCCATTGTAGTTCATGAATTGCGTTGTCCTGTATGACACTTCATACCAACCAATTCGGTATCCAATACCGGTATCCAATACCTCAGAACCACATTGTTTAACAAGCAAGGAATACAGCCATAACATGTATATCTTCTATATACCTAAGTTGGACATCTCCAACTTTTTATTTTCTGCCAAATATTTTATAAATTCTCTTTCAGCAATTCCTTTTCCTTTTAAAAGAATCTATCAACATCAATAGTGGTGTCATTCACATGACACATAGTACAAAGCGTATATAGTCAAATACTAATACCTTAGGACTTGCACTTTGAAGTGGATCACCATCATCAAATGTTTGGTATTCTTTCCAAAATCCATTCTTTAGTAATCTATTAGTGTAGTAAACATTTTACTTACATCTTCTATTTATCCTTATCATGACAACTTTCATGATCAAGCTACTATAGCCTATAAGGAAGAATCGCGAGTATAATATCAGTTCCCAAAACCTTTTTGGTAGATTCGGATGCCTAGCATCTCCATCCTTCACAAATTCTCATACAATATGAGAACATGTATTTTGCTAAATTATACTCTATCATAATGCAACCAAAAACATTGTTTCAGATATCACAATATCTTTCACACATGATGGTTTCTGAAACAATTTCCAGCTCCAATATAATATTGATATTAAAACAACCTTTTGAATATCAATAATCATGGAGGCAAACATGATACTTTAGATACTAACATTGGAATTCTTACTCTTGATTTAAACTACTTATTAAACTTCATGGAGTAAATAGAGTTTGCTGAAAGTTTGCGATAGGATTTATAAACTTTAAATTGACATTCAAAACAATACGATACCAGTTCATAAAGTAAATATCCAGAATTCTATAGTTCTATTATCTCAAATAAAAACTAAGCATAAGGTAGAAAACGAATGCCAATGACTACAAAAAACTATGCAAATTCACTTTGATTTAATTTATGACAAATTTGGTTCGACTAATCCAAATTAGAAATGAACTCCCACTCAAAAACGACATCCCTCATGCCTTTTTGGTGATTACATGAACCAAATCCACTACACCAAGTCCGATCATCACGTGAGTTGATGTAGCTTCAAAGGCGAGCATCTATATAGGCATCATATCAACTATATGACTCATGCTTAACCTTTCGATCCGTGTTCTGAGGCCATGTCTATACATGCTAGGCTCGCCAAGTAAGAACCTTAGTACTCGCATGTGTAAAACTGTCTTACACCCGTTTGTATGAAAGCGTAGAGTCGAGTACACCCGATCATCACGTGATGTCTCGAAATACGATCCACAAAACGGTGCATACTTAAGGAAGAACACATTTTTATCTTGATATCTAAAAGAGGGATCATCTTACAATGCTACAGGAAGCGCCAAACTAGCAGTATAAGATGCTAACATCTAATGTGTAAAGTGAGATGATATGGTCCATGCATTTGATCTCTATCACTTGCATTGTGGTATGATCTCTATCATTCCTTTGTGTGTCAGGCCAAGGTCTATAGAACTTACATGTTGAGTGTGTTGTAAGAGTATCTATCATACATCTACTTACAACAATACTATATCAATACACTAGCCCAACAACGATCTAAACTAGACGCCTCTAATTTATCAATTGCAAGTTTTACGTGGCTTAGGGCTTTCGGAGATAGAACCGTTCTTAACTATGAACAGGAACCACAACGAGGATAACTAAGTTATTAGCAACTCGTTGTAAATCAGATATTGACTATAGTAGAAGAGACAGACACCCGTCAGCCACTTATGCAAAATAAGTTGCATGTCAGTCGTGGAACCGGTCTCATGTACGATGACATGTAAGGTTGGTTCGGGCCGCTTCATCCCACTATGCCACCAATATCTAAAATACATAGAATATGCAATAACATGATCATCATCGCGCACATATCAACATATGTGTCCTACCCGTGCTAAGCACCTACGCATAGATCAGGCTCTGATACCACTGTTGGGTCCGCAGCATAGAAAACAAAAAAATTCCTACGGTGTGAACTACATGCCAAGATCTATCTACTAGGTACAAAGCAACGGGTGGACATACATCCAACGAGAACTTACCCTCGTAGACAACGAGCTTTGTTAACGAGTAGGAACTCGTGGTTGATGTAGTCATACACTTGCCGATCTCAAGATCATGATGAAGTCCAGCAGGTCCGGCTCCAGCACGTCCATTAGATCCAGCTCCAGCACCACCAAGTCCAGCACCGCAAAGCAACGGTGCATCCGTGATCGCACACACGTCCGGTACCCCGACAACCTCCATCCCTCGCTCCAGCAAAGAAGCGGAAGCAGCAACTCCTTTCCAGATAAAGCCACTGGGAACATGTATCTCGCTAATCCGAGACCATGGGGGAATAATACTAGAGGGGGAGAGAGATCCTTCACAAGGAGGTGTGTGTGAGAAGTGAGGAGGGGTGGCCTTTTATAGGAGGAGGGGGGTGCCCCTCCTTCATGGCCGGCGCATGGAGGAGGTGACCCTTCACCTCCTCCATTCATGTGGTGGTAACTCCCTCCACATAAATTTGCCCCTTCACATTCTCTTTTAAAGTCTCCACTTTAAATGCATTAAATTTCTCCAAATTTAATGCTCTCTCATTTAATAAAACTCTTTTATTAATTTTATTCAGAATTTTGTTAATTACTTTAATTAACAAACATTCACATAAAACCCCCTGCAACATTTCAATATTACATGCAGAACCAATTTCAGCAATTTCACCCGAAACAGTTTTGGTGTCTATTGAAATAATTCCAGCGCTTTCTTAAATCTTTATCTGAAACATATTTGCTCCAAATGGTGTCGATATCCCTTAAGTGTGTCACCCTACGGTTCGCGAATAATTCAGACATGATCAAGACCCCTCTCAGATCAATAATCAGAAGCGGGACCTGGAGATCCATACTGACTCCTACACATTCAACGATGACTTCTGTGATCGTGAGAACCTTTAACGCTAGTAACTAAATCCCTTTGTCCCGCGATATATTACATGTTCGAGATTCGATCATCAGTATCTCCATACCTAGTTTGATCTCGTTACCGACATGCACTCTTTTCTCGTTCCCGTGATATAACATTCTAGTGATCACATCACTTGCTTGCAAGCTATTTCAGTGTGATATCACCGAGAGGGCCCAGAGTATATCTATCCATCATCGGGATGGACAAATCCCACTCTTGATCCATGAGCCTCAACATAACACCTTTGTAGCACTGAACCCACCTTTATAGTCACCCTGTTACGGTGTGACGTTTGATGTTATCAAGATACTCTTCCGGTGTTAGCAATTAACATGATCTCATGGTCTAAGAATAAAGATTACTTTGTATGATGTTATAGCAATATAAACATAATGACTTTGATCATAATGCTATACTTCGGATGAATGTTCATCACATCATTCCACCAATGGTGTGACCTTGTTATTAACAACATCCAATGTCCATGATCAGGAAACCTTGATCATCTTGTTAATCAACAAGCTAGTCTATAAGAGAGGCATAACTAGGAACCCTTTTTGTTTATTAAACACACATGTATTGATGTTTCCGATCAATACAATTCTAGCATGTAAAATAAACATTTATCATAAACATGGAATAAGATAATAACCACTTTATTATTGCCCCTCGCGCATATTCCCTTCACACCGAACATCCTCCACCTCCTCGCTCCAGCGATGCAGCGGAAGAAGCAACTCCTTCCAAACGAAATGCCACCGGGAACATGTATCTCGCTAATCCGAGACCATGGGGGAATAATAGTAGAGGGGGAGAGAGATCCTTCATGAGGAGGTGTGAGGAAGGAGTTAGAGGGGGCCTTTTATAGGAGGAGGGGGTACCCCTCCCCATGGCCAGCGCCCCATGGGGGGTGCCCCTTCACCTCCCTCATTCATGTGGTGGTAACTCCCTCCACATAAATATGCCCCTTCACATTCTCCACTTAAGTCTCCACTTAAATGCATTAAATTTCTCCAAACTTAATACTCTCTCATTTAATAAAAACTCTTTTATTTATTTTCTTCAGAATTTTCTTAATTACTTTAATCTACAAACATTCACATAAAACCCTTGCAACATTTCAATATTACATGCATAAACAATTTCAGCAATTTCACCCGAAACAATTTCGGTGTCTACTGAAATTATTCCAGCGCTTTGCAATTCTTTCGTCTAGAACATATTTCCTCCAACTGGTGTTTGGCAACCCTTAAGTGTGTCACCCTACGGTTCGTGAATAATGCAGACATGATCGAGACCCCTCTCAGATCAATAATCAAAAGCGAAACCTGGAGATCCATACTGACTCCCACACATTCAACGATGACTTCTGTGATCGTGAGAACCTTTAACACTAGTAACTAAATCCCTTTGTCTCGTGATATATTACATGTCCGAGATTCAATCATCGGTATCTCCATACCTAGTTTGTTCTTGTTGCTGACATGCACTCTTTTCTCGTTCCTGAGATATAACATTCTAGTGATCTCATCACTTGCTTGCAAGCAAACCAATGTGATATCAACGAGAGGGCCTAGAGTATATCTATCCATAATTAGGATTGACAAATTCCACTCTTGATCCATGAGCCTCAACATAACACCTTCAGAATACCCGACCCATCTTTATAGTCACCCTGTTACGGTGTGACGTTTGATGTTATCAAAGTATTCTTCCGGTGTTAGAAATTAACATGATCTCATGGTCTATGGATAAAGATTACTTTGTATGATGCTATAGAAATATAAACATAATGACTTTGATCGTAATTCTATACTTTGGATGAATGTTCATCACATCATTCACCAATGTTGTGACCTCATTATTAACAACATCCAATGTCCATGATCAGGAAACCATGATCATCCTATTAATCAACGAGCTAGTTTATAGAGAGGCATTACTAGGAACCTTGTATTTTGTTTATTAAACACACATGTAGTAACGATTCCAATTAATACAATTATAGCATGTAAAATAAACTTTTATCATAAACATGGAATAATATAATAACAACTTTATTATTGCCTCTTGGGCATATTCCCTTCAACAATGTCCTTGTGGCTAGGAGGAAGCAAACGCAACACCCCGTTTATCGCAAAGTCGTGAGTCAGCTAGTTGCCCATATCATCCACAAGGTGAACATGTACAGGTGGCTTTCCAAGATGGATTTTTCTTCTAGTTTGGCAGAAGTAAACTCTTCCGTGTACTCATATCACATGCGCCTGACCTGAGCTAGGAACATGCACTTCAATCCATCAAGCAAATCAATTGTGTCATTTTCTTGGAAGTGCACGCTCAAGCCACATTCCATGGCATGGATAATGGTGTACTTGAAGGTCATGAAGGTGTCACGGCGGACACGAAGAATCACATCTTCTCCACCGTTGGAGTCATCTTGGAAGTCTTCCAGTGGTGAACGTAGAACATAAAGAAGATGGTTTTTTATGAGGACCTCCCTAAGGCGCTGGTACCAGTCAATGAAATTTGCCCCATCTAGCTTAAGTTTCTCCCTATTCATGAATGGACCAAAGGTGTCTTGAACTCAGGAATGGCCACGATCTATAAGACATTCGCAAAGACTTACACTAAGTTCATAATACGAGTTCAAATTTGTAATCATATTAACAAATGATATCCCACTTAAACTATCATCCCTAAGATAGTTTAGTGATTACACGATCCCTTTACACTGTATCATCCCCCATTGTCATAGCCTTTGATACAACTACTAGGGTGGACTATATCCGTTGATCACATCATTCACATGACTCGTGCTTGATTTTATCTTTCATTCTATTGTGTTCTGAGACCATGTTTGTACATGCTAGGCTCGCCAACTCAACCTTAGTGTATTCGTAGTGCATACATGGCTTGCACCCACCGTATGCTAATGTCGATATGTATAGCACCCGATCATCACGACCTGCTTCATAACGATAGGCTTACTTGGTGGAGCACACTAATGGGAGAACACTATGTTGGTATTAATTAGGGATCATCTTATTTAATGCTACCATTGTGTATCTAATACTAGCAAACAAACAAGATGCACACACACAATTAACATCATATGCAATTTATATGTGATAGGAAATGGTTGTATTCACACTCCTTGATCTCCATCAGGTGCTTTGACATGATCTACATCTTGCCACTAGTTCAACGCCAAGTCCATGATGCCACCAATCTTATCGTTCATCATTGTGATGACTTAGTAATAGGAAAGTAAACTACCTTACCTTGATCACAACATATAACCATATCACATCACAAGCATTCCTGCAACATAAAGTTAGATGCCTCTACTTTATCTATTTCAAGTTTTACGTGGTTATTAGGCTTTCGCAATAGAATCATATCTACCTGCGAACTTCCAACCACAACATGGATCCAATAGTTTTCTATAATACACCCCTTTCGGGGCCCTCCGTTGTAAATGCTATATAAACTACCGAGAGATAGAGAGACACACGCTAGCCACTTATATGGTACAAGCCATATGTCGAGCGTGGAACCAGTCTCGCATAAGATTATGCGTAAGGTCAATCTGAGTTGCTTCATCAAACAGTGTCGTGATATAAACAAATACACGCGGGAGATTAACAACTAGAGGATCAATGCCCACATTCATCATGTGTCTATCCGTACTAGCATACTATGCATAGATCGGCTCTGATACCACTAAAGGGGTTTTGTGGCAGAAAACAAAAAATTCTTACAGCAGAACACACCTAGCCAGGATCTATCTACGACTAATGCAATAACATGGAGAAGACAACGGTAACATACCCTTGTAGACCATAAGCGTATAATTCTCATACAGGAACATGTATGATGTAGTCGTACTCGCCCGACCTCAAGGTTACATAGCTCCTCGCAAGTCACCCCTTGTCTAGGTCCTCGTCCGATGATCTAGTGCCACAAGTGGCAGCACCCCCGAGGTATCGCACACGTGCTATGCAAGACAACTACTCCTAGATCTCTGATCCCTGTTGAGATTATGGAAGTAGATCTCCATGCTAGAATCACTGTAGCACAATGGCGTGCCATAACATTGTTGCCTCTTGCGTGTGCAGTCCTTCTAGGGACCAGGCCACCGCAAAAGGCAACAAAATAGAGAGAGATTTCTTGTCTAAGGAAAATTGCCTTAGAGGATTATTTTGTGTGTTTATACCCACCCATAAGCACCTCCTTTTATAGGAGAAGCGGGTGTGCCCTATCCAAGGGCTCCCCCATGTGGGACTAAACAAGGGAGTAGGGGAGAGGGGAGGTTGATGGCAATAAACGTGGCCACTTTTCGTTGGGATTCCAAGTGCAGAGTGTTGTAGCAAGCTTCTTTTCAACACAAGGGTTACTCGAGGGTTTATATCGAACTCTCGGGGAATTGGTTATGGAAGGATGCTTGTCTTCTCCTCTTCAAGCAACCTGTAAAGCAAAATAATTTGTCTTGTGTCTCCAACTCCACCAAGTGGTTATCAAGCACAAGGTTTTGTATTAGTAATATGAAATTAAATATAAACAAACTAAAGTAAATAAAGTAAAGTAATGCAAACTAGAAAAGATATGAGAAGATAAAGTTGTTTTTGGGTTTTTATGAGTGATTACACCTAAGGAAAGTATTTTTTGTATTTTCAAAATATTAAATTTTCGAAATATTAAATAGCAGAAAATATAAATGATAGTAGATGCAATGGAAAGGTGTTTCTTATGATAAAAATCGGACCGGGGTTCATGGGTTCACTTGTCTACTCTCTTTTTAAGTTGTAGTGATCACAAAATAATTCATCAGTGATAAAGATTCATTAAAAATTCTATATGTGCCTGATAAAAGGAATTAACATGGGCATCACATTCTAATATTGAGATGTAATACATCTCTATCTTATACTCCTCAAGAAAGGGAAATCTCCATGCAATCTTGATTTAACAACAAATTAGAGTATAGCTTTAAGCAATATTATCTGATGTTTGAAATACAAATATGCTACCTTGATCTAAGAAGGTCATCACACGGTCACGTGATAACTATAGCACGTGATTTCACTTTATCCCTAATGAGGCAGCAAAAGAAAGGTAAAAATCAAAGTATATCTTGAATATTATGTGTCACAATTCAACATCTACCACTATGCTACTCCATCTAACACACACTTCTCCCCATACAAGTTCTTGCATACAAGTTGGTTCAAAACAAGCAATGAAGAACGGGGTGCATGATATGCATCTATTAAAACATCTTACACAAAATAGATTCCAATCTAAAATATCAAATCATAGAACAAAGATCCACCACATAGGAATTACAAATATGAC
The DNA here is from genome assembly GCA_916181665.1 of Avena sativa. NCBI lineage: Eukaryota > Viridiplantae > Streptophyta > Magnoliopsida > Poales > Poaceae > Avena > Avena sativa. The sequence goes on along the minus strand of OV702287.1, from coordinate 41,828,745 downwards.
CATAATCATGTTGGGCAGCTCATATGGTACTAGATCTATGATGAACAAGAGAGAAATAGATCAATACTGCCACAAACCCATAGCCCGTAGGTGGACTACTCCCTCTTCATCATGGTGATGATGCTAGAGATGTTGGAGAGGGTGGAGATCTCCCCGGAGGTGGCTCTAGCGGAGTTTCCCCCTCCAATCTTCGCTGGATCTAACTCTGGTTGGTGGTGTTTTCGTCTCAACTTGCTTCTGTTCCGAGGATGCCCCGAGGGGGTCCTTATATAGGGATTTTTAGGTCAAGAGAACTCCGTGGGCAAAAGAATCGAGGTGATTGGACAGTCGAGGAGGAAACGAGCGTGGGTGGCGCGCCCACCTGATCTAGGCGTGCCGCCTGGGATCATTTGGCCCTCTTGGCCCTCCTGGTGGGATTCTTGTGCTCCAAATGCTTCTCGTGGATAAATATTGACATTCCCAAAAGTGCAGGTCCATTTGACTTCGTATAGGTCCTGAAACATCAAAAACATGGTTTGCCCTACTGGGTTATAGCCAAAATAGAGGGGGTCATTAGTAAATCCCCAAAAATAATATAAAACAGGGATATAACATTATATATGATGCAAATATGTGGGAAAACATGTTAACAAACTACAAAGTTCATGTATGCATTTTACATGCATCAGAGGTGGCTGGCCAGGTGGGCCCCCTTGGCGCGCGCAAAGCCATAGGTTGGCACAGCAGCCAAGTAGGCCCACTCCACCTGTGCAGGCCATGGCCGACGGTGGTAGTGGGGGCTTCCCCCATGCCCACTCGGGTGGCTTCCCTCTTGGGCCCTTATTCCCTCGAAAACTTGGACCATTAGTGGAAGTTGCCCCAAATATTTAATAATAAATATTTATTTAATATTAATTCCAATAATTAATATATAAACATATATTATTTATTACTTTTGACCCGAAACACCTTCGGTTCACTCCGAATAACTTTGGATCCTCGCAGAATGATTCTGGTTCTCTCACGGAACACTTCTGGTTTGTCTCTTATCTTTTTCAGTGATTCTATCAATTCCAGAACGATCTCCAGGCATCATAATGCCCTTAAGTGTGTTATCCTATAGTTCGGGAATGGCACATCCATGATTGAGATGATCTCGGATCAATGATCAATAGCGGGATGGGGATGGCCATAATGGCCCCTGTGCATTCCACCATATCAACGTTGTTTTGAACCATAAACGTCGAATCCAATTCCGTTATTACTTCGATACCTAACTTGACCGAGATATGATTATCGGTATTATGATACCTTGTTCAAACTCGTTTTTGATAAGTACTGCTTTACTCGTTCATGTGATAATCCATCTCCATGATCTAGTCATACGTGTGCAACTTATGGATGTAATTTATCGAGTGGGCCTAGTGTATCTTCCTATCACATAGGAGAACAAATCCCAATCTCGATACATACGCCTCAACCTAACCTCTGGAATACCCAATATAAACCTTTATAGTCACCTAGTTACGGTCATGATGGTTGATGCAGTCAAAGCAACCTCGGGTGACAATGATTAAATATGATCTCATGGTCTAAGGACCAAGACACTTTGTTTCCAAACATTGCAACTATGAACTTTGTGACTTGATCGTGCTGCAACAATCATCGGTGAGTAATGTCTATCACATCATTTTTCAGATGATATGACCTCATTGTCAGTTGGCATAAATGCAGCATGATTAGAAAATCTTGATCATCAGCTGCCCAATGAACTAGTCAAATAGAGGCTACTAGGGACCTTTGGTTTGTTTATATATCACTCTTGTATCAATGTTTCTGATTGATACAGATATAGCATGATATAAAACTATTATAAACTAATGAGATATAATAATAAACATCTTTATTATTTGCCTCTAGAGTATATCTTCTTTAGTGTGGTGTCCATTAAAGAAATAAAACGACCAGACTGCTACGTTGGCTCAATTAGATTGCTAGTCAACACCTGAATGGGCACGATACCACCAAAATGTATGACGCGTGAGCTCCAAAACCACCCAAGGCCTCATTTGGTTCACCCAAAATTGGACAGAATTGACCTGGATTGAGGGGGATTGGGTCCCATCTAAGCCAAATTCCACCCTAATCCTCTCCATTCTACTCCAATCCACTAGTGAAGGGGATTAACCGAACAAAGCCTAAGGGTGTAATTTACATGGTATTACAGATTTGAGGGTGTAAATCACCCCAAATTTGAGTTGAGGGGGAGGGGGTATGGATCCGATCAAATAGATTTTGGGGTGAAAACTATACTTTTCTCAAAGGAAAATGAAAAAATGACATGTTGAATTACGCCGGCCCATCCCGGGAGTGCTTTGAGGCATCACTCGTAATGGACGGCCGAAGCATCGTAATGCCTTCAGGTGTAGCATACGCCCATCCCTGCTAGACTCTGTTTGTTTTGGGATTTCTATTTTCATGCTCCTGGTTCGTTAGTTGTACTCAGTTTTCTCCAGCTGCTTAACGTTTCCTCACTTTTGCCCCTCTCCTTCTCAGAAACTCAGTTGACCATTGGCTGATGTGTGGGATCGCGCGGTGTGGGACCACGTGGGATCGTTTGGTCAGGAACGCGTTATGCTAACATGTGGGACCGCGCCATGTGGGACTGTGTCGGGCCGATTTGTTGGGAACGCGTTATGGGGGACGTGGTGTGGGACCATGTGGGGCGCGTTTGTTGGTTACATGCGCCATGTCGCCAAAATTGGAAGTTTTCTTTTTTGTTATTTTTATGATTGGCCTTTTTAAGAGCTTTTTTCCCCTCTCTCTCGCTAACAGTTGTGTTTTTTTTGCCCCAAAAGGTAGCGAATGTACAGAAGCTTCTCTCTTCATTCATTGTTCCTTTTGGCCCTCGTTTTTTCCCAATCTGGTGGCAAATCTAGAGAAGCAAATCTAATCAGCACCATAAATACATTCAGTAAATATAGAATATGTAGATAAAGTAGCTAATATAGGATATATAGCAGATGTAGATAAATCAGCTAATATAGGATATATACAGTACGATACTTAACGAGGTTCGACAATTAGGCTGCTCAGTAGCAACAGGGAACAAGTTCAACACATACAATACAAAAGAAGCTGCTTTACAGCAGCAGCAACACAAGATTAGTGGCCCCTCATGGCCTCCGCCAGGAGGGCCTCCTCCACTTCTTGCTGCCCAGTCCCTTGACCTTGGGCGCCTTGGGCTTGATCGGGGGCATGCGACCTCCTCGATGGCCACCTTCTAGAGGTTGCGGAGGTGAAGACCGAGTGGATGGTGCTTGGCTCTAAAGCCGTGGACATTCACAGACTCGCCGCAGGTCCTCATGTCCTCGGCATGCTTCACGAGGGAGTTGAAGTTGGTGGCGCGGAGCCTCCTGGTGGTGCAGAAGGGGAACTTGTAGATGTCTTCTACGAAGAAGTTGTCGTACTAGCTGGACTTCAGCCTCCTCAGCACCTGACGAGTCTTGGTATCCTTGGACTCGTCATCGCTGCAGATGTCACTGCTATCCTCCTGTTGGAAAAAACATAGAGTGCAATAAGGACATGATTGATATACCTTGATTATCGGGATTAATTATTTGTATAAATTAGCCGATTGAGATCCCCTGATTATTCCCCAAATCTCAAACCAAATTGAATACTGATCCCAACTACAAACAAGGGGATTCAAATACGAACAGGGGGATTCATCGAAATACGAGATCCAGCGATGGGAATGGAGGGAGAACAAGGGAAGGGAGAAAACCCTAGTTACCTCCGACCATGGTTCAGCAATGCTGGTCTCATAGGGGTTCTCCGCCCTGATGTAATCATCCTCCTCGTAGGGGTCCCAGCCAAGCGGGATTTGCCTGAGACCGGCAGGGGCCTCCTCGCCAGTGGCTACAGCGGAAGCGGGGACGAGGGTCTGGACAAGGACAGTGGCTGCCTTTGTTGCCTCTACATAGGCCTATACGGGGACAGGGGCCTCCTCGCTGGTAGCCTTGGAGGCGACGATGGCCATCGTGCCATTTTCTCCATCGCCGGCTTGGTTGGGGTTTTCTTGGGGGTTTGTAGAAGGTGATGGGATAGTGGAGACGGTTAAGTGAGTGAGTGAGTGATGAGTGAGATTAAGGAGGCTGATACATTGCAAATGTATCTATAATTTTTGATGTTCCATGCTTGGTTTTATCTACTTTCTTGTGTTTTGTCCACACTTTGGAGTACTTTTCATATGATTTATTGGACTAACCTATTAACAAGAGCCACAGTGCCTGTTGCATGTTTTCTGCTGTTTTTGGTTCCAGAAAGTCAAAAAATTAATATTCTCAGAATTGGACGGGATAAAAGCCAATATGCCTATTTTTCCCGGAGACTCACGGAGCCAGAATACGAGACGGAGAGGGGCCACAGGGTGGCCACACCACCCCTAGGCGCGAGTCCCCCTTGGCCACGCCAGGGCATGGTGTGGGCCCCCTGGCTGGCCACCGACCTTGCCTCCTTCGCCTATATATTCCTCCCGAGGCAGAAACCCTAAATAATCAATCAGAAATCCACAAAAAGTTCCACAGCACCGCCGTCACCGAAGGGGAGATTCGGGGAACAGAAAGTCTCTGTTCTAGCACCCTGCCGGGATGGGGAAGTGCCCCTGGAGCCATCTCCATCGATCTCCACCGCCATCTCCATCACCATTGCTGATTCCCATGATGAGGAGGGAGTAGTTCTCTCTCGAGGCTAAGGGTTCTACCGGTAGCTATGTGTTCATCTCTCTCTCTATGCATGATCTTATGGAGATCATGAGCTTGTAATCTATAGATCTACCTTGCTACTCAAGTGCTTTAATAGATCTCTGCTCTCCCCATGTGTGTGAAAGTGACAGCGTGCACACCATGGTGGCACTTAGGCTAGAGATTACAAATACTTGTTATGAGTTATATTTGGAGTTGGATGTCTCTATGAAATTGTGGTGTTTGTTGGACTCATCTAGTACTCAAGGTGTGGGGTTTCTAGATGGGAAAGATGAACTTTGAGGTGTGCTGTTATAACCCTACCATCGATTAGAGTGTTCAACCAGAGAGTAGTTAAGAGTAGTATCATAAAGAGAAGATATTTATATGAGAGTTTTCACTAGTGAAAGTATGATCCCTAGGCCTTGTTTCTAAGCATTGAAACACCATTTGCAATTAGATCTGTTACATGTTTGCTTGCTTCCATCTTTATTTCAGTTTTACTTTAGTCTTTTCCATGCCATCAAGCTATTTTCTATCACCATTACCACTTATAATTATCCATACCACTTGTATTTCACTATCTCTTCGCCGAACTAGTGCACCTATACACCTAACAAGTGTATTGGGTGTGTTGGGGACACAAGAGACTTCTTGTATCTTGATTGCAGGGTTGCTTGAGAGGGGATACCTTTGACCACTTCCTCCCTGAGTTTGATAAACCTTGGGTGATCCACTTAAGGGAAAACTTGCTGCTGTTCTACAAACCTCTGCACTTGGAGGCCCAACAACTGTCTACAAGAATAGAAGTGCGTAGACATCAAGCTATTTTCTGGCGCCATTACCGGGGAGGTAAGGTAAAAGGTATTCACACCGGAGGATTAAAGAAGAAGAACCTCCCACGGCAAACGCCTATTTTCTGGCGCCGTTGCTGGGGAGGTAAGGTAAAAGGTACTCACATCCTCCGATGTGAGTGCTCGAATTTATTTCCTTTAGATTCTGCAATTTTGTCTTTTTTTTCTTGTTTTCACTAGTTAGGCTTAATGGAAAACAATAAAAAAATTAGAGAGCTTTATAGTCTTTATCTTGAGTTAGGACATGAAGTGTTTGAAGAGAAAATTAAAAAACCTTTGGAACTTTATTTGCATGCTAATAGCAATGTTGTTAGTATGAATTCTTTGGACACCATTATTGCCAATGCTATGGAAAAGTCTAAGCTTGGGGAAGCTAGTTTTTATGAAAATAATCTTTTTAGTTCCCTAGCTTTGAAAGATAGCTATTCTATTGCTTATGATGATACCAAACCTCCAATATATGATGATTACAATGATGAATATGATATTTTCAGGTTCACCTACTATTGAGGAGAAAACTAATGATTACAATATGCCTCCTATATTTGATGATTATGGTGATGAAAATAATAATGATAGCTATTTTGTTGAATTTTCTCCCACTATAATCAATAAGAATGACTATGTTTATGTGGGGAGTATTAATTCTTTTATGCATGTGGCTCATGATAAGAATGTTTCTTGTGATGGTTATATTGTTAATTTTATTCATGATGCTAATGAAAGTTATTATGAGAGAGGGAAACATGGTTTTATGTGTCTCAACAATATTAAGTTTCCCCTCTTTATGTTGAAAGTCTTGAAGTTGCACTTGTTTTGCTTTCCTATGCTTGTTGCTTTGTGCTTTCATGACTTGTTTCTTTACAAGATTATTTTGCATAGGAAGTGGGTTAGAATTAAATGTGTTTTGAATTTGCTTCTTGATGTTCTCTTTTACTTCAATTCATATTTCTTATGTGAGCATCTTCTCAAACTATCATGCCTAACTTAAAGGCATTAAATAAAAGTACTTATTGGGAGATAACCCAAAAGTTTTAGTTGAGTCTTGGAAGTTATTACTTTAGTAACAACCGCTCCTTATCCTTTTTATTTGCTTTTTGTGCCAAGAGTAACCTCTAATGAGAGAGAAGTAATGTTTGGGAAAGTTGCTATCCCGAAACAGATTTCTGTGCTTCACCGTAAAAAATCGTGTAAAATCTCTGTGAGTCCTTTTGAGGCGTAAATTTTTGTGCTTATTCCCCAGGTTGTTATCTAAATTTTATTAGTTCAACACTTTTTGATTTGAGAAACAGAAGGTCTTCTAAAAAATCCGCCTTTACCTGCTGGTCCGTTTTGACAGATTTCTGCCATTTTCTGCATTTGCTTCTTGTTGGTTCCTCTTTGAGTTCTTTTCGGGAATTGAGCTTTTTGAGGGAAGTGCTACAGTATCTAGTGTTTTAATGGAAGTTTTATTGGTGTTGAAACTGAACCCAAAGACTTATTATCTTGATTTCACTAATGTTGCTAACAAAGATTGTGTGAAGTTTTGTATGAAGGAAAAATTTCAGGTGTATGGAAGGAATGAGTACTGAGATGAAGGATGGACTAAAGCTCAAGCTTGGGGATGCCAAACATGTCACCCCAAGAAATATCCAAGAAGTACAAGCATCAAAGCTTGGGGATGCCCAAGGCATCCCCTTCTTCATCAATAAAAATCCCAGGTTTCTTCCAAACGCTTCATTTTTATTGTTTCATGCACAGTTGTGTTGATCTTGGAGCGTCTTCTTTTTCGTTTTGGTTTTGGTTTTTTGTTTGCTTTGTTTGCTTAGTTTGCTGAATAAATTGGTTGGACCCCCTCTTTCATACATTGGTTCGCAAATAGTTTGGTTTGGTTTGGAAAAGAGTAGGAAAGTTCATGCTTATGTGGTAAAAAGAGCTTGTTTTTGACTATGGCCTATGCTTTGTCATGCCATGCTTGATATTGTTTTGGCTCTATGCTTAGTATTCTTTGCTATAGCATGACTTGTTATAAACAATTGAGATTGCTTAATGTGCCTTGGATGAATCATGCATTGTTTTAGCATATTAAAGCATAGTATAGTGGTATTCTCCTTTGATCCTTTATTTGGGTTGACTGGCGCATGCTCACACCATGTTATGACTATCTCAAGTCACCATAGCCTTTATGATATTTTAGTTTTCAACTTTTAGTATCACTTTATGCTTTGATCAATGATGTTTTGTCGCTCTGCATGATTATGGCCATTATTGCTCTCTTAGTTTGTCGCTCCCAGTCTTTTGCTAGCCTCCACAACCAAGTATGAGTTCCACTCATGCATCCAACTCCCTAAACCAAGTTATTCCAAAGAGTCCACCATACCTACCTATTAGCTTATGCTATTCCAAGTATATTCATGCTTTTGTTTACCTTACAAATTAAACTTGTTATGAGAAAACTAGTGATTAAAGCTCTCACGAACTTGATGGCACACTTTACTTTTCTTGCCCTTAATAAACTTGAACCATTGTGTCTTCTATGTTGTATATGCTTGCACTTATTTGTCGAGAATTAGCAGAACCATGCTTTCATGGGGAACGCTTTCAACATTGCACTTGGTACTTGTACCTAGTTGATATCATGCTCTTTTGTATATGGACGTCGTCGGTGTGAAATGAAAGGGGAGCTTGTAAGTCCATGGAGTTATGTATATGTGTTAGAGAAACGCCTGGGCCGCTGGTCTAATCCATGCTGACATGGTGGAAACCTGCAGCGTAACCATAATGAGCTGTCTATGAAGTATTCTTCTTTAAAAAAAGAGTCCTATATTGAGAAAAAAAGAGAAAAGAGAAAAAAAAAGATACTATGAAAAGAGGAAAGAAAGAAAAAAGCACCATATTCCCATGGTAAATAAGAAGATTGTTGAGATGCTCGTTGTCTGCTTGCCTTGTCATTTTGATATGGGGATTCTTCCATATCATCGGGCAAGGGGTACCCCGTTGGCGGTTCTCTATGATACACATGTACTTACGATGACAAGAACTTACCGGTGACTAAACTTGAGTAGCATGAGGAGCGGCCCTCGTATTCAATGGGACATGAGATTTCTAACTTATACTTCGTCAAGCATGTACACCATAGTTTGTTCACTTTAACCTTAATCACTTCAAGATGCTTATGATAGGGGCAATGAGAGCTGAAAGCTATTAAGTACCATAATTTTTGGAAGCTCTTTATGAAACTTGAATCTCTGCTTCCTTCTATGAAGGCCTTTCTTCCACCATTATATCGAGTCTCCACCTTCTATCTTTATGCACCTACTTTGAGAGCATAGTGTCCATTCTTAGTTCTATGTGCATTGTCCCAAGACTAGTTGATTGATGCATACCTTGATATTGCTTGTTTTAAACTATTTGTATCTAGTCACTTATGAACTTTGAAGGTGTCCTATGCATTTTTATTTTCTACTCTATGAGGGACAAGATGAATGCCACTATGCTATGTTTTCTTTATGTGAAACAAACAAACGTCTTGCAAAGCATTGTTATTCATGAATCTTTTGTTTGTACCTTTTCATGTTGCATCATAGTTTCTTTGTCTTATTGCTAGAACTTTGTCTTTCATGTTATGATTGAAGTACTATGATCCCAGCTTTGAATGTTTTACAAATACTTTGATCAAGTTTATGATGGTGCATGTCACCTCAAAAATTATTCTTTCTTTTTATCACTTACCTACTCGAGGACGAGCAGGAGTTAAGCTTGGGGATGTTGATACATTGAAAATGTATCTATAATTTTTGATGTTCCATGCTTGGTTTTATCTACTTTCTTGTGTTTTGTCCACAATTTGGAGTACTTTTCATATGATTTCTTGGACTAACCTATTAACAAGAGCCATAGTGCCAGTAGCCTGTTTCCTGCTGTTTTTGGTTCCAGAAAGTCAGAAAATGAATATTCTCAGAATTGGACGGGACGAAAGCCAATATGCCTATTTTTCCTGGAGACTCACGGAGCCAGAATACGAGACGGAGAGGGGCCACAGGGTGGCCACACCACCCCTAGGCGCGGGTCCCCCTTGGCCGAGCCAGGGCATGGTGTGGGCCCCCTGGCTAGCCATCGACCTTGCCTCCTTCGCCTATATATTCCTCCTGAGGCAGAAACCCTAAATAATCAATAAGAAATCCATGAAAAGTTCCGCAGCACCACCGCCACCGCAGGGGAGATTCGGGGGACAGAAAGTCTCTGTTCCGGCACCCTGCCGGGACAGGGAAGTGCCCCCGGAGCCATCTCCATCGATCTCTACCGCCATCTCCATCACCATTGCTGATTCCCATGATGAGGAGGGAGTAGTTCTCTCTCGAGGCTAAGGGTTCTACCGGTAGCTATGTGTTCATCTCTCTCTATGCATGATCTTATTGAGATCATGAGCTTGTAATCTATAGATCTACCTTGCTACTCAAGTGCTTTAATAGATCTCTGCTCTCCCCATGTGTGTGAAAGTGACAGCGTGCACACCATGGTGGCACTTAGGCTAGAGATTACAAATACTTGTTATGAGTTATATTTGGAGTTGGATGTCTCTGTGAAATTGTGGCGTTTGTTGGACTCATGTAGTACTCAAGGTGACAGTGTGGGGTTTCTAGATGGGAAAGATGAACTTTGAGGTGTGCTGTTATAGCCCTACCATCGATTAGAGTGTTCAATCGGAGAGTAGTTAAGAGTAGTATCATAAAGAGAAGATATTTATATGAGAGTTTTCACTAGTGAAAGTATGATCCCTAGGCCTTGTTTCTAAGCATTGAAACATTGTTTGCAATTAGATCTGTTACATGTTTGCTTGCTTCCATCTTTATTTCAGTTTTACTTTAGTCTTTTCCACGCCATTAAGCTATTTTCTATCACCATTACCACTTATAATTATCCATACCACTTGTATTTCACTATCACTTCGCCGAACTAGTGCACCTATACACCTGACAAGTGTATTGGGTGTGTTGGGGACACAAGAGACTTCTTGTATCTTGATTGCAGGGTTGCTTGAGGGGATACCTTTGACCACTTCCTCCCTGAGTTCGATAAACCTTGGGTGATCCACTTAAGGGAAAACTTGCTGCTATTTTACAAACCTCTGCACTTGGAGGCCCAACAACTGTCTACAAGAATAGAAGTGCGTAGACATCAGAGGCCTCTATAAAGGAGAAGGGACATGACGTTTCGTTGCACCACCGTGCACCACGTAACCGCGTATGCTACTATACCGTGCACGGCCACACGTGTCCGCTACCGCCCCGTGCACGGCCACACGTGTCTCCTACCGCCCCGTGCACCACGACACGCGTACCGTGAGTGATGTTTTACCCTGGTGTCTAACCCTGGCGACTTAGTTGTGCTCAGTTATACCCTCAAGTGTAACACTAGCAGTTTGGTTGTACTCGGCTTTTTCCTCCAGTACTAACACTGCCATGTGCAATATACTCAGTTTTACCCTCCGGTGGCTGGTCAATAGAGAGTCAACGAATGGGTTTTAGCTAGCTAATTGAGTCATTTTATGCACAACAAATTCAAAAAGATCAAGACACAATGCCATATACCTAGGGAGTCTTATTATGTGACCCGCCACCATAAGAAATGTATATAAATCAAGTTTTAACCTAAATCACCACTTCTCAAATTACCTACTATCTATGAAGGTTCATGGATTTATACTCAAGCCTCTTACCAAAACATCCCTCCCCAAAACATAGTTTGTCTGAATGAGGCAATAATTATCAAACTGATGTATATTTGAATTGCAAATAGTTTGATGTATGCCAAGATGTATTTTATTGTATAAAAGATGCATTTTCCATTTTTAAATCTCTTTCTATTTTCTATTTGAATCCCTTTGTCAGTCTTGCCCTTGGTTTTTAAGTTCTACTCAGTTTTGCCCTTGGTTCTTAAGTTCTACTCAGTTTTATCCTCTCTCTTAGTCACAATCTCTCACACATGTGCTCATCTTGGCTGCTACATTATGATTAGTTGAGACAGTTGTCACGCAGATGCCCACCAACCGTTGATCCTCTATGATCTAGCGGACAGGATAACCCCTATATCTGTCGGGAGCCACCCCTCTATCCATGCAAAATAACGAGTTTGCCACCGGTACTTTAACTCCATAAACAAATGATTTTGAATATAATTTGAAGGGAAAGTGTTCAAAGGTGTATAATTTGTGTATTACATTCTACTCTATGAAAATGATAATCTCTCAAGATTTTCTTAGCACAATATTATCACATATTACGTGCGATTTTAAAGAGTTCAAATGTATATAATTTTCGTATATACAAGTTTATACATTACATTCCACTCTATGAAAATGGGGGAGAAGACGATAATCTCTCAAAAATTTGCTAGCACATCATTATCTCGTTATTAAGTGCAATTTCACAGTGTTCAAAGGTTTATAATTTTTGTATATGCAAGTTTGTGCATTACATTCCACCCTATGAAAATGATAATCTCTTAAGATTTTCTTAGCACAACATTATCATGTATTAAGTACGATTTCAAAGAATTCAAATGTGTACAATTTTCGTATATGCAAGTTTATACATTACATTCCACTCTATGAAAATGGGGGAGAAAATGATAATCTCTCAAATTTTTGTTAGCACATCATTATCACATATTAAGTGCGATTTCACAGTGTTCAAAGGTTTATAATTTTTGTATAAACAAGTTTATGCATTATATTTCACTCCATGGAAATGATAAATCATCAGGATTTTATTAGCACAACATTATCATGTCCTAAGTGCGATTTCAAAGAGTTCAAAGGTGTATAATTTTCGTATATGCAAGTTTATGCATTATATTTCACTATATGGAAATGAAGCTAGACAAAGGGTCGCCATCGCCGAAGAAGGGTTATCGTCGCTCGAGAAGAAGAAGAAAGGGGAGACAACGGCACGGGCGTCGGCGCGGGGCTGGCTCAGGGTCCCATCTTGCAACGCCAACCTGGGTAAGCTCTGGGTCCGATGCTCACGTGGATAAGCCGTGGGTCCGATACTGATCTAGATAAGTGGAGAGAGATGTCCACTACGGGAACCGACTGAACGTGACTCCATTTGTCAGCATGTAATGGCAAGGGTCCACTACGAGACCCGAGAAAATGCGACCCTACTTGTCAGCACGTAACGGTGATGGTCCACTACGGGAGCCGACTGAATGCGGCCCCACTTGTCAGCACGTAACGACAAGACTGACAGACAGCGAGTTTTTAGACCGTGCGAGAGTTTCATAGAAGGAGATGGGCAAAAGGGAGGAAAAGTTAAGCGGCTGGGGAAAACTGAGTACAACTAACGAACCGAGAGCACAAAAATATAAATCCCGTTTGTTTTTATATGATGAGATTGTAAATCGATGTTTGGTCAAAAAATGTAAAGCTCGGGAGAGCATAAGCCCCACACCTGCTGGTTCAATTTGTCTTCTTCACTTGAAAATTAGAAACCACATCCGTCCTGTGCTGGTGCACGTCTTGAGTCTGCAGGTGATTTCCGTAATGTCTTGTTTGGTACTACCTCCGTTCCATATTATAAGGTTTATATTGTGGAATGGAGGTAGTAAGTAATAGAGTATTTGTAGAGATTAGAGGGATAATTCTCATCAAATCTTAGAACCTCTTATTGCTAAAACCATGTCTGACTCTAGAGTATTGAGCTAGTTTAATTCTTATTTTTTGCCTTTTTCCCAAATTCTAGTGTATTTTTCCAAATATGCAATACACTACTCTGACCTAGTGGATCGAGGACTAGATTTTATGGGGTTTAGAGAACTTTTTTTTGGGCATGACCTTAATAAAACTAGAAATCTAATCAGATTTCGAGCAACTATTAGAGCTCAAAATTAAATTTTATAAAAGTGAATGTTTTTCTTCGAGGAGGTTCAAGACGAGGCTAACCTATATTCTGAGTTATTTGGGTGTGGATTCCAATCAGCTCTTTAGACATTTCGATTCATTACCAGAGGCTTATGAATGTTGAATGGAAACTGGTTGAGGAGAGGCTAAAATCGATTAAGCAGTTGGAAAGGAAACCTCTATCCCTGGGTGGAAGATTATTTCTCATTAGTCCAATGCTAAGTAATACTCCCTATGTTTCATAATATAAGATGTTTCAGCTTTTGTGAAACGAATGTATTTATATATCTTTTAGTGTGTATGTACGGAGTGAACTTACGTACTAACATGCGTCTAGATACATCCGCCTCACAAAAGTTAAAACATCTTACATTTTAAAATAGAGTGACATGGGTATGATTACTCGGATGCTCATTATTCGCTACCCTACATTGGGTAAAAGGCCCCATGAAGATTCCAGATAACAATCCAAGAAAGCAATCGACAAAGACTTTGATTGTATTAGGAAATAAACCATGAACCAACATTATGTTGGTATTGTAATCACGTGTGTATGAAACCTATCCGCATACAGCTTTGAGACCCGGCCTATTATATATAGGATGGGAGAAGCCTAAGCGGGGGTATCGAAATCTAGAGGACAACTTCTAATAGTGTGTTTTCCCAATATTCAGGCGACTTTATCTCCATAGTTTTCCTGACATCCGACGAAATCCCCAGCGTTCTGTTTTCTATGAAACCCCAAGTCCATCATCATGGGCATTGCCGAGGTTACCCCTCGTCAATTGGCGCCGTTTGTGGGAAAATTGAACGCTGGAAGCACGGATTCGGCAGAACGCTCTCCACCAAGCATCAACTCGACGAAAGCAAATCCCCGCCCGCCCACCTGTAAAGCTACACCGATAAAAGTATAGGAACCTTCCATCGGATCCTCAATGGAAGTCGAAGCACAGATCGAAGAAGGCAACAAAAGCGGGCAAACGAGACAAATCTGGGGGATCTTGATGGTCTCTATGACAATCTCTCCTTCGGATCAAACCCACCGTTCACACCACCACGTAAAGCAAGCCCAGCCAATTCAGAACCCGAAGAAAGTAGCGAAAACATCGACTTTGGAATTCGGATGGCGGAAATCTATCCAGAGAAAAAACTGATGGACTTCACTGGCTCATCCGATAGTGTCTCCGTCGCTGAAAATGATGATGTTACCAGTCCGTACGCCACTCAGCACCAAGTATGCGTGATCATCAGAGATTCCACGACCCAGCAAGACTCCAACGGTAACCCAATCCTTAACCCCGATGATATTCTTTCAAGCCATAGTGCAGGAAGTAATGACAACGAATGAAGTCGAGGAAACAGGGCAGACCCAACAGTCAACCGGGAAAATCGGGAAGAAGAACAACCATGTGAAGATGAGAGGCGAACCCTTAGCCTACCAGCCAGTGCATGGGAAAAGGCGAGGGCAGCAGTCTCGGGTGTGGTCCCAATGACAATGGACGCCGCCCACGAAGATCTATTGGCATACCAGTATCTTCTACACCGCAAAAAGAGAGACCTCCTCAGGATGTAGAGGCAACTCAACGAAAGGAAAAGGGTAGCCGACGAATCTAGCTTACGACGGACATAGCTAACCTCCATCCGAGGATCAAGAAGCATAACAGGAGGAGCATCGCCAAGAATAGGAACGTCTAGATTACGAGATATACCCGAAGAAGAGAGGAGCGGACTAATCCGAGACCTTGATCTATCATTTATGTCGATAGACCAAGATGGAAATATCAAGGCAAAAACAGCTCAGGCAGCTATTGTGGCCACACAAACATACCTAATCGCAACACAACCCACACCCGACGATCCTCGCATGGCCCTCCACCGCTCCACCTTGATGAAACTCAGCTTGGTGGGAGAAACTCTCGTGCAAGTAAATAAAGGAACCACGAGGCAACTTGACAGGTCCCCACGTCGTCGCAGCACTCCTCGGCAAGAAGGTCACACCCGATGATCATGGTCGCCACATCGGATCCACTTTTCAGAACCAGAACCGCGCAACAACGCAAGAAATGACATCACCCAGCGAAGGATCGATTGATCAAGAGAAGAGCGCAACACCCGAGGGTACAGTGAGGCGAGAGCGAGGATGAACAAGAATTATGAGGAGCCAGCTGCTTTACCCGACAGGTTCGCAAAACTCTAGTGCCGAAAGATTTTAAGTTACCCCAAGATCGACAAAAATACGACGGCCTCCAAGAACCCGAAGCTTGGCTGATAGATTATCTGGCGACTGTCAGATTACAAGGAGGATCCAAAGCCACAGCAATGCAAATCCTACAGCTCCACCTAACTGGTGCGGCAAGCTCCTGGCTAAAGCAACTACTAGAAGATTCTATCAGCAGTTGGAATGATCTCGAAGACAAATTTATCAGAAACTTCTAGTCTACATTCAAGCGACCCGTGTCTTTGGAGCAATTGTGTGCCTGCAAGCAAAGGCCAGGAGAATCAATACGAGCCTTCATCCAACAATGGAACATTACAAAAAAATTGGCTGAAGCAATATCTGATGAAAGAGCAATCGACGCCTTCAATGATGGTCTTCGTCGACAGGAGTTCATTGAAGAACTAGGATGAACCAAGCCAAGGATAATTTCACAGCTGATGGAAATAGCCAATCGCTGGGCCGATGGAGAGGATGCAGTACACAACAAAAGGGCCCGTTCACCCGACGACAGAGACTGGCGCAACAACGACCAAGACGATGAACCAATGATGGATACCACACACCCAGTTACATTGCAGCAAGCTTTTCTAGAGTGGACAACCGATGAAGTGATGACTACAACAACGGATATCGTGGCAGTAGGGACAACATCGGTGAAAGCCAGCCGTGGCAACGATACTAGTCGACGAACCGAGACCCACCAATGTCAGCAGGACAAATGTTGGAAGGACTCTGCAATATGAACTACTACGTCGACTCAACAGGGAAAAGGTCAAATCACCTCCTAAAGGACTGCCGGACATTCCTAAAGATGCAAGAACTATGCAATGCAAAGGCAGCCAAAGCAACAAACAGAAACTACGCCCCTACACCTGGCGCTTTGGTCATTGGAGCTCCACCTCCACCACAGGGGCCTCCGCCAGCGGGACAGCCGCAAAATACAATACACCAGGACAACGAATATCACAGGTCAAAGGGAGCAATGTCAATGATCTAGAAGGGGCCACCCTCCAGTAGAACACATAAATTGATCAATAGGCAAGTAAATTTGGCAGTAATAATGCCACCTCCTACACCGGAGTATCTCCATTGGCCAGAACAAGAAATCACTTTCAGCAGAGCTAACCATCCATTACAGGTCCCTCAGCCAGGCCAATCAACACTAATAGTGGAAGCGCAAATCGGTGGGTTCGATATGAGCAAAGTCTTCTTGGATGGAGGAAGTAGCATCAATCTGATTTACGCCAAAACTTTGCGGGCCATGAACTGGTCCATGACGAACCTAACACCAACAGACATAACCTTCCACGGGATAGTTCTAGGAAAAGCCGAAATTCTATTGGGCAAAGTCTACCTCAATGTAGTCTTCGGGTCAAAAAATAACTTCAGACGAGAAAAGCTGGAATTCGAAGTCATGGACTAGCCATCTCAATACCACGCGATCCTGGGACGACCGGCTTTCGCTAGGTTCATGGAAGTACCCCACTATGCATACCTAGTGCTAAAAATGCCAGCCCCCAACGAGGTCATCACAGTCAAAGGAAGCTTCAGCCACACAGATAGCTGCGATCGAGAATTCAACAAAATCTCGGAATCTTTTGGAATGGAGGCAGAACTTGGACAGCTGAAGTTGGCGGATGAAGAGCCAACACACGAAGGGAACACCTGCAAAAATAAAGTATCGGAAGAGCAAGCACGCAACGGTCTCGCAAAAAGCAACTTATGCGGCCTCCAATAACGGTCCCGCATAAGAAGACCCACTGATCGACAAGTCACGAGCACCATGACGCGGAAGATGATGAAGATCCCCAAGAATAGAAGCCGGAGTTCCTCTAGAAAACCTCCATTTAGATGCACTTCATATTCAATAAAGGCCAACGACCAGGCAATCATGCCTTCGCAATGTATTCCTACCCATTATTATCAATAAATAAAGAAAGTATTCCGCGGAATACAAACTTCTATGGCACACAAACATTAGTTCGCCAGATCTCCAGATTGAAATTATACATCATGCAATCAAAATCTCGTAAGAAACATGCGGCCTTTTTGATAAAATGTCTATACAATATTACTAGGCTTCACAAACAAGCAGTCAAATCTCAAAGTAAACAAAAAATTCTTCATTTGCTTCTAAGTACCTATGCACAATCCTAATGGCGGATCTACGAGCGGAGGCATAATGAGGCGCCATATAAACAAGGTCACCATCAGAAGGGGGAGGCAGACCCGAAGATATGACATCCAGATCCAATGTCGGGTGATGCGCGTGCACCTAAGAGAGCACGAGCTTGGCACCCGCCACAAATTGAAGCTTCACATAATGGTGGATCCTCTCACCTTGCCGGAACTTCATAATTAAATCTGCCAAGGTCTGAGGCTGAGGATCCCGAGGAAACATGGCATTGTAAACAATATCCAGAGATCTGCGACAGCAATCGGCAAATTGCTCCAGCTCCGATATGTGATCCTGCAGCAGCGCCATAGTATAGGCACGGCGGTGATCAGTCCAAAAATCTGTTTTAAAACTTCGGGAGGCAGATACAAGAGCGTGCATCCGGCCGTGCAGGCGCTCGGTTTCTTCCCTCTCACACAATCGAATACCTACACATCGGAGAGAAATTAATTTCTAGCAAGACGGAAAAATCAATCGAAGAAAAAGATAGCTTACACAATAGCTTTTCGCTCGCCCTAGAGATCTCTTCCAAGAAAAAAGCCTCGCGGTTGAGGGCCTGGCGTGTTTTCGATTGGGAAACATCCATACTCGATTGAACAACCCGCAGCCGTCCTTCAAGTTTCTTCACTTGTTCTATCTTTTCAGCGTACAACAGCGGGTCCGCCGTACGCACGATGGCAGAATTGGTCGCACCTGCTACAGTAGAGTACGGAACAACACCCGGCAGTTGCGCAGAACCAGAAGGAGCCGAAGAATCACTCAAGGTCTAACAAGACAAAGAAGTATACAAAACACTCAGCATACAAAAGCAAGGTCACACACATATATTCAAAAGCTGCTTTCTTGTAAAAAGAAGCAAAGGGAGGCTGGACAAGTTCAATATCCATTACAATAAAGGGAGACACGATAAAAATTACAAAACATAGCCTACGGCGTTGTATCCTTCAAAGACAGGGTAGCACTAGCAGAAGGAGCACTAGCTATGACAGCACCAGGGGTAGCCGAAGAAGGAGCACCCGTCGTAGTAGGGGCAGCCAAAGAATGGGCAACCAGGTTCTCTGAACCTGAACCCAGGCCTAGAAGAAGCCAATCATATTTTCTGACCCTCTTAATATGCGGCTTTAGGTCAATCGCTTGGCCACTGGGGGTGACTGGGACAGAGGAGCTAACCTTCTCCCAGTCGACCTTCTCGCTGTGTGCCATCGCCAGGGCCATTGAAGTTTCGGCACCACTCCTTGATTGCATCTATAACCAACAAGGGGACCAGGATCAGCACCAAAGAAGGTGACAAGATCATTCAGGTTGTTCGGCACATCCTTGGTTGAAAATATTTCGGCATGAAGCTTCTTGAAGGCGCGGCAAGAGCGAACAAGAAGATTGCGCCCATGAACGCTGTTAGCCTCCAAAATGCTAACAGCATCCGACAAAGGATCAACCTTCTTATCATCATTCAGCATCAGGTTCTAGCCAATCAGTTCCGATAACAAAAAAAAGAGAAGAAGAGATTGACAACCAAAAGAAAGAAACAAAACAAAAACGCGCACAGACAAAAACTTACGGGTCAACGAGTCATTGAGGGCCTCCAGGCGCTGCCGCAGATTTGTATCCCGAGCATCGACTTGCCTGGCCACTTCCTCAACATCAGTTCTTGCCTTCCGATTGGCTTCCTCCAAAGCCTCTTCCGCGGCTTGGAGTCTTCCCTCTAGATCATCCGCACACTTCATCGCCTCATCCTGGATAAATCCGGATTGCTTGGCAGCGACTGTATGAGCAAATCACAAAAAATGAGGATGAACATTTCACAAAGAGATAACAAAGATGACCAGCACATACCTTTCAGTTCTTTGGCATCATCGCGGATCCTTATAAAACGAGAGGCCATACTGACCATCTCGTGCATCAAGGGTTGAGCAAAGAAAAACCACATAAAAAAGATATGAAGGCAAAATAAAAAGTGTACAGGAAGGGAAAAAATTTGGCATCAAAAGTGACTTACATCCTTCATATCCACATCAACAGGCTCTTGAGATATCACCACCCCTTTACCCGTCGTTTTGTTCCTCTTTTGCGACGGTGGCTTCGATGAAGTGGCAACATCCTTCTGGGTGGTCATCTCCATAGGAGACAGAAGTTTTTCTTTCGGCTCCGCTGATGGCGGAGGAGTTTTCCTTGTGGAGCAGCCCACAGATGTGGGAAGAGGAGAAGCAGGAAGATCTTCGTCATCACTACAACAGTACAACACAAGTGGAACAAGCATCAGTAGTAAAAGCACCCGGTGAAACAGAAAGAGAAGAAAGCAAATACTCACGAAGACACATCCTGTGCAAGACGAAACAATTCATCTTGGCAGGCGCATCTACGATCAGAGAAGCACCAAAAGGCTTGGAAGCACTCGAGTCATCCGAATCCTTGATCCTTTCCACAACATAAGGGTGTTTCCTCTTTTCGCTAGCATGCTCCACACGGAAATCTCCGGAGACAGCCGAAGGAAGAGTTTGCATCTTCGATGAGGAATCAGATGCAGAGAATTCCCCCTCCTCATCCGCGGCAATCCCAGTCATAGGGAGATCGTCAGATTCAAAGGGGTGGACAGGGGGCTCACAACTTCTAGGAAGGGGAGGAAGTGAGCTCAGGTGATCAAAATCCTACAGAAAGCAGAAGACTTGAAAAGTGTATCTACAAAACAGAAGAAAGGAAAAGACGAGGGCGAAGGAAATTTACCTTGGGAAGCCATTTCTTCTTGCCATAGGGCTCCACAAGACAAGTTGAAGGAATCGGGCTTTTCTTGGTCAAAGTTGTGAAGCTTCAGACTCTCTTCTCATACACCTTAAGGGTGAGGTCTTCCAAAGAAATCCTCATCGGGTCTTTCCTCCCGGTGTGCGCCCACATGACAAAAAGACGGGCTTGAAGTGGCTGGATACGAATCCGCAAAAAGTATGCCAGGACATGAAGACCCAACAACTCCTTGCCAACCTCATGCCGTAGCATGGAAATACAATCAACAAAGGGCTGGATTTCCGCCATTTCTTCGGCAGAAGGACGTTGATCCGAGGAGTCAAGTTTACGGTAGGGTTTCCTAGGATCAAAGGGGATAACCCGAAAGATTGACCTTCGAGTGGCTGATCCTTGACATAAAACAACTTAGACTTCCAACCCTGGACAGAATCAGTGATTTTTAAGTCCAAGTAATCAACATCGGACCGGACAGAAAAAATAGCGCCACCAACATCATGGACAATGGTGTCAGTGGCATTGCGGCGAACATAGAAGAAGTGTTTCCAAAGGCCCCAATGGGGATGAATCCCAAGAAAACACTCACAAAGAGTGACGAAACAAGCAACATGGAGAATGGAATTGGGCGTGAGCTGATACAGCTGCACGCCATAGAGAAACAAAAGGCCACGGAGAAATTCGTGGACAAGAAGAGAGAGACCGTGGAAGAGGAAAGGGAGGAACATTACCCTCCAGCCAGGCTCGGGGATGGGAGCAGCCTCATCCCCAGGGAGTTTGAAGGAACCCTCCATCAGAAGACCGGAGTTCCGCGCCTCACGGAGCTCCCGCGTCGTGCACTTGGTGGGATCCCATCCGACGACCCTCTTCCTAGTGGCCTTGGCAGTGGCGGCGGAAGTCCTAGCAGCTTTGCTTTTCCCATGGTGGAAAAAGGGAAAAAACGAGCAAAAGGATCAGAGTTTTGCAGGGGAGCAAGAATAGGGGTTCGCAAGAGGGCAAGATCGCAAGGAAGAAGATGAGGCAGGAGGAGGTGAGGTAAAACAGTAAACGCACCTCCCCCCTTATAAAGAGCAACGATGTGATATCTGAACCGTTCGATGCAAAACCGAACCAGCAAAAGATTGCACGATTTTAACATGTGTTATAAAGATTCTGTAAAGGAAAAAAGATAAAGAAAGTTATGGCTACAATAAAAATGGAGAAACAGCATGTGACGCCTTGATTCTCGCGCGGAGAGGGGGCGTGCAGTCAAAAATCTCCGTTGAATATGCTATCACGCGTCATCATTATTGTTGCATGGGCCCACGCTCGACACGTCCTGTCAAGGTGTGCTTCTCTAGAAATCAACGGCATCAAATACGTCATACCTGACGTCATAGAAGAAGCTCTGCAAGGAATTGCGGCTTTGTCTTAAAGATATGGCCCGAAGAAAATAAATTGAAGCCGAAGTAAACTCCTCTAGGAAAAGATTCGAGACTACACTCGAAAAATAAGATATTATGACTGTAGCCTCGGGGGCTACTCCTATCGGGAGCACTGGTCGTGCACTCAATAAGAATACAGAAACATTGGCATCATAAAATTAAGATTTCGAGCCTATGTTTTGATACATATATCCAAACATAGCCTCGGGGGCTACTCCTATCAGGAGCGCTGGTGCGCACCCGATAAAGAAAAACAAAGGAAACATTCGATGACAGATACTCCAAAAACTCTCGGATCGCACCCGACGCGATAAAAATCCGAATGCCGTGTTCAGAAACATGAAGGTAAGACCCCAGGATTCGTCCTGTGTGGCCTGGTAATCGCACAAGAATGCGCTCTGCCAGTAAAATATCTGTATCAATGATACGATAAAAAATCCCGATGGACGCATTGGGTACCCGATAAAATAGAAACTAGAATTCAGTATTCGGTAAGACCTCAGCGGCTCGAACTGAATTAGACCAGTTACAAATTCCGGATTTGAGCCTGGGGACTTGAGTTTGATGTAGGTCAACCTTGTTTTTGCCTAGGAGCAATTAACTGATTCCCGATCCGTCGGAAGCATCAGACTCGTTGTACTGAAATCCCTACAAAAACAAAAATCAGGAAACAAGAAAGAAGGAAAAAAAGAAAACTTTGAGACTCAACCTAAAACTATGGTTTAGATAGAGTCTCGGGGGATACTGACATGGGTATGATTACTCGGATGCTCATTATTCGCTACCCTACATTGGGTAAAAGGCCTACGGTCCATGAAGATTCCAGATAACAGCCCAAAAAAGCAACCGACAAAGACTTTGATTGTATTAGGAAAGAAACCATAAACCAACATTATGTTGGTATTGTAATCATGCATGTATGAAACCTACCCGCATATAGCTTTGAGACCCGGCCTATTACATATAGGACGGGAGAAGCCCAAGCGAGAGTATCGAAATCTAGAGGACAACTTGTAATAGTGTGTTTTCCCAATATTCAGGTGACTTTGTCTTCATAGTTTTCCTGATATCCGACGAAATCCCCAGCGTTCTCTTTTCTGCGAAACCCCAAGTCCATCATCATGGGTATTGCCGAGGTTACCTCGTCACGGAGGGAGTATGAAATTGTATATGACTTTTTTCTTTCAGATACCCAAAAGATTCTTACATTTATTGAATTATTTCCGATCAAGATTTTTTTGGCAACGAGATATCGAGAAAAAGAAATATCGACTGACTAGATGGAATGTTGTGTGTGGCCTAAATATTAGTAAGGACTTGGGATTCATGATGTCAAGAATAGAGCCCTTCTACATAAATGACTTTTCAAGCTTCTTACGGAAGATGGGGTATGGCAAACTCTTCTAAAGAGGAAGTACATTGGCTCGTGCACATTGTCTCAGGTTCATCAGAAACGAGGGGACTCACACTTTTGGGCTGGTCTAATGGCGATGAAGAAATTCTTCTTTCCATATGTCTCATTCTCTATTAAGGATGGTTCGAAAATACGATTCTAGAAAAATTAACAGTATGGAAATGCCACGCGCCGAGGAGAACAGTATCCAACTTTGTACCATATTGTTTGTTACAAAAGCGATACGCTGGCTGAGGTGTTGGAATTTTCCCCACCAAATGTGACATTCAGAATAGATCTTGTAAGTCCTCGACTAGCATCTTGGAATGAGTTGCTACAACGTTCGGCTTAAGTCCAGTTGATGTAGGGGTCCAACGAGTTTCGATGGAGTTTACATGAGTGGTAAATTCTTTGTGGCCTCCATGTACAAAGCTTTAATCTAGCCAGATGTGCTAGTGGATAATAACAAGAAAATATGGAAGATAAAGATCCTGCTAAAAAATAAAGTTTTTACATGGTATCTTCGTCAAGTTGTAATCCTAACAAAGGACAACCTTGCAAACGCAGTTAGCATGGAAGTAAAAAAAGGCTGTCTTCTGCCAGCGGGATGAGACTATCTAACACTTATTTTTAAGTACAAATTTGCTAGATCTATATGGCCAGTCATCCAAATAGGTTCTACCTTATACCCACCATGCAATGTTGCATACATTTTTGAAAATTGGATAAATAGTGTGGTTCACTACTTATTAGGGTGGGAGTGTCAGCCGTTATTTGGTGTTTATTGTTATGTAGGAATGCCAAGGTTTTTAGTGATATTTTTTCCTCATGTAGGTTATCTAACTTCGTTTATAGTAATGTCTATAGCGTGTGGACCATCGCGATCTATTATAGAGGTATCTACACGTTGTTATAGAGGTGTCTACACGGGTGGAGGACATGACGACGGACGAGAGAAATCTGACAACTACTTGTATTGTGGTTATTTTATTTTCTCTTTTATCACTTTTGGATTTGAGTGGTCGTGTACGTTCGAGTTATACTGGGCCGGTTGTAATACTTAAAACTTTAAGTAACAAAACGTCCTTTATAAAAAAAAAGGGGTTTGAGTGAATGTAGAGATTCATCCAATCCCTTGGATTATCCTCTCTAATCCCAAAAAAAACTCTAGTATAGCATTATGCAAGAACGAAAGGTAGGCTTAGCTGTCTTTTCAGACCGATGATTCGCCAGGCTTTATTATTATGATGTTTTGTACTTCATTTTCATACGGAGTATAATTTAGAGAGGCAGGAAAAAATCTCAACACGTATTTTTGGTTATTATACTCCCAATTCTATGTTATTCTGAGTATCTTTTTCTGTGATTAAGACCAAACTTGAGAGCGAGGGCGGTCAGCTGGCGTATGATTGGGTTTGGGTACGGCCATCGGCACAGGAAAGCGACGACCCATCTAGCTCCGGCGTGGTTATTCCGTAGCTGTCGTGGCCAGTGGGGCCCACGGGTCACATGCACACAGACGGATAGCCGGATAGGCCGCACAGACCAGACGTGCACCGACGAATCCTACGGTGCACGCGATCTCCACCGTTAACACGTAGAGATGAACGGCTCGTGACATCCCACGCAGAGGAGGTTCTTTTCCGTCTGCCGTTCTCGCACCACCGCCCGTTGCCCATGTGCTTTTCGCCTGTGGCCTGCGTTTAGCTGACTTTGGTCAACAGTGTATGGAAACTGTTTTATTTGCTCTTCTTGCACATATGTCCCATCAGAAACTTGAAATTGCTTTACACAGGGCATCACTTTGAAGGATTCTGCTACTGCCATTTGGTAGCGTTGTACGTTGTCAGTCTCTTACAGCATGTTAGGTCATGCCATATGCCACAAGCTTATTGTAATGGTTAGGTAGTAAAGGCAAAGTATGATGATTAGATATGCACAGCTACCCAAAATATCATTTTCTGTCAACTGGTATATATGCTCATGTCGGCAGAGATTAGTCACACATCTAGCTTTTAAGAAGATAAAGCTTGATGCAAAAGCCATCTAAATTATGCAGTGATGATTTCTTGGTATGAACTATATATTTTGATATCAATTTACTTGGATTCTATTGGGCAAAGCCAAGCATACTAAATCTCACTTGGTGGTGGTGGTGGTGGTGGTGGGAGTTATTTTGTCCAAGCATCATGTGTAAATTAGCCTCAAGTATAAAATCATTGTGTTGTACAAGGCCATGGGAGCGGGGACCAAGGATGCATAGTTATGGAATGTACATTGGGTCATAGCCACATATCAAAGGCAATGACATGTTTTTTGCACCATCTTCTCCTTGCATTGCATTTGCATTTATACAAAATGTTTGTCTAAAATGTCCGCTTTCGCTGCTCCTACCCAACCATAGATTCCACTCTCACTATTCAATGCCATATATGTGCGATTGGGTCATCTTATTTCATGTATTGTTGTACTTGTCAAGCCATGATAACCTCAAGTGACGTTGCTTCTAGGTGGCTTCAATGAAGCCGTATGCATAAACTATTTTTGATTTCTCCCCGAGATAAAACTACATCTTGATTAGAAAGATCGTCATACAAAACATGGACTTGTGGATATATTTTCTCTACTCAGCTTGCATATATATCTCCTCATATTCTTATATTTTAAAACTCAATTTGACTTGATCTAGTTTCTAGTTTTCGCATGAGTTAGAGTCATGCACCACAGTTATTTGGGGGGCATCAAACATATGGTAGTCCACATTTCTCTCTACCTTGCATCTAATACATATGAATGCATTTATGCATAACTTTTTTTAACTTCAAATGCTAAATCACACGTTACCTAAAACATCCAGATTTGGCTAGCTGTATTTGCCGATTATATAAGGGACTCCAGCTATTTGATTTAGACAATTCCTTGAATTGTTCAGTCACACCATCCAATCATACAACAGCTTAATGAAATCACGTCTTACCAAATCCTCAGCTGCTCTCACAACAAATGACGTTTCTCAAAAGAAGTTATGACATTTCACGAGTATCAGGATGCAAAAGAGCCACCCCTCCCTGCAAACGTTCCACTCTATAAAGGAAACCAACAACGCTGGAGCACTTCCCCCACCATCACTCCCACCACTCCGAGCGCCTCCTCCTGCCTCCTCCTCGCTCCCGTCCCCTCGTCGGCGCCCGATCTGAGGTATCGAATCGCCCGCCCTCCCCCTCAGATCCCTCCCTTCTAGTTGTAGCTGTATCGTTCCGTCGATCCGTGCGATGGATCTCCCGTCCTGTAGATTTTTCGTAGATGCTTAGTCCTGGATCTGGTCTCAGACTTTCAGTTGAGATTAATCGTGTGCTTTTTTCTCCGTGGATCATGCCTATGCTCGTACGGTTTAGGATCCGTGGTTTCAGAATCTGTGGATGTCGCAATTGCGCCTACTTACTTTTGTCGGTCGTTGATCTAGTGGCAATGTCAGCCATTTCACCTTTGCCGGTGATAGATTTGTGGGATCAAGCTTTTAGTTCGGGAAATTGGGTGCGGAAAGTTCGTGTGCTCACGGCAGTTCCTTCGTGAAGGGTTACCTTGTATGTAGATTCGAATATTTGGGCGTGTGGTTCGTAACCGTAGGCTTGTTGCTATGTCACGGTAATTTCAGCCTCACTGGCTTGGGGGACAAAGGACTAGACTTGTGATGGCATCTGTTTTATGGGGAGGAAGTTGTTTGATAATAGTTACAATGACACATCATAGTAGAGACGTGCTGGTGCGTGGTGATATCAGCTGTGATTTGTCGTTTTAGAGTTGAATGATCTTGTTGATGAAAAAAGTACAGAGTTCAAAACAATTCAGGAGAAGGAAAATGTCTTGTCAGAATTGCAGATGTATTCTTTTATTGTTGTGTCATGTGAGGACAGGTCCAACACCCATATGGTGTATGGAAGGGAACCTTGTATCTGACCTGTTTGATGTATCGTGGTTGGTGCTAACGATTACTCCCTGCCAACCTCTTTTTTGATTGACTAGTACTACCTCCGTTCCAAAATGTAAGCCTTTTTATCAGTTCAATTTGAACTGATAGAAAGGCTTACATTATGAAATGGTGGCAGTAGTTGTGAACTTAATGTCCTAATGGGTGACTTGAGTAACTAAAAACTGAAATGTACTGAAAATCCTAATAATATCCAACTATCTCCAAACATCTTTTGATCAGCGGTAAATATGCAATGTATATGGTACTGTTATATTTTGTCTTTATTTAAACTAAACCTTTGTCAGTATTTTCCTGTTACATACTGGGTGCTGGTTGTAGTGCTGGGCTCGACATGTGCTGCACAATGTGTTCTATAAATGCACCAATTGTAGAGTCATGCATGTCATCCAATGTCATTGAATGAAGTGAGGATTTATCTTTGAATATCTTATTTTGTTTGAATGATCTTAAGTGATGATTCTCTTAAACTTGATAATCTAAATGAATGTGCAATTCACTTCACCGTGTTTTCAAACCGTGCTTTGCACTGAGGAGGCTGCTGTCCTGTTACTCCGCCTTGTCAATTTGTCAATGTTATATTGCCAATGTAGTATTTCCTCTTGACATCGATAATAGTCTCACAGTATTGTAGGTTAGATGGGTGAAAACCTGGCTCTAGGCTGCTAGCTGTTACTTTCTCCACTTCAGAAATTTGATATTATTTCTGCGTACCAGCAGTTATAAAAGTATTATCTATTATTTCATCATGATTAGTTACCTTAGATTGAGTTCTTTTCCTTGTTCGGTATTACCACATTTTCCTGGTCACCACGGATTGACTAGTACCTACCTTGAAGTTGATCTTACCTAACCTGTTAGATTATATGCTTTAATTGACAACATACCTTGTGGTAATATCTTACTCTTTTTTTTACTTCCATTCAGTCCGAGCAGCAATGGTTTATTAATCCTACCAAGTATTCTTGTTTGAAAACTTGTTTCAGTTTATATGTGTTTTCACGTCTTCTCTTCATGCTATTTCTGTTCTTAAATTACCTAGATGTGTTGTATTGTAATATTTTCTGAAACTGCCACCATCTTAACATTTTTGTAGTGACCAGCAACAAAAATAATCCAATATGGACGTATGATTTGTGTAGTTTATCGTGGACATCTGAAATTTTCTGGAACCTTTTTTATCCCTTGTACGGAGTATCTCTGATGATTTCATTTGCTGTTTTGACCATGTACTGAGCTATTGTACTCTAGCAATCATCATGAACTTCACTCATGATACACTTTTCTGATTTTTTTGACAGTCAAGATGAGTCGTGGCGGGAGTGCTGGTGGTGGTCAAAGTTCTCTGGGTTACCTATTTGGAGATGGTGAGCCTCCAAAGCCTGCTGCAGCAGCAGCTGCGAAGGCCCCACCTGCTGAGAAACAAGCACCAGTCGCTGCTGATGTAGCCAAGCAAATTCCAGCTGGCATTCCAGGCAGCAGGGCGAACAACTATCACCGGTCAGAAGGCCAGAACACAGGAAACTTCCTTACGGTATGCCTTTTTTCCTTTGTAATGAAACCGAATTAGTTTGTAGCTATTTCTGAATTTGCAAGAGTCATCTGCCAGTGTGTATCAGAAGCTTTGTTGGCATCTGTTTACTTACTTGACTGCTCCATGATCAAAGTTTTCGTTAGAATCATCTTCTACCCAGTGCAATTTTAGTGACTACTTCTGTGAGTACGTTGCTTGTCTGAGGTTGGGAAATGATAAGTACTTACCATGCAGGAGTTCATGGTAGTAATCATGAGTAATGCATTAACTCACATAATCTAGCCTAGTATTCTTTGATACAACATTTGATAATATCACTAGTAGAATGTAAAAGTTCTCATGTTTTCACCTGAAAGCTACGCTAAGCAAATGAGTTGAAGAAACATGTTATTCGGGCTACTATTCCAGGACCAAGAGGATACTGAATCATCATTCTGGTCCCTGATATTTTTGTTTGAATTGCCTGTTTCTTTAGCATGTGTTCTCAGAAACACTTGCCTTCTGTCTCATCTTTCAGGACCGTCCTTCAACCAAGGTTCATGCCGCCCCTGGTGGTGGCTCGTCCCTGGGCTACTTGTTTGGCGGGAAGTGATGTTAACGCTGCTGCTTAATGAACAATGAATGGTTTGTATCTCCGTTATCCATGTGGGAAAAACTGAAAAGTGTTTGATTTCAGCAATTTACCACCTGCGTCGGTGTACTGTGTCTGTATGGTTCCATGTGTCCAAGCTTACCTCCTGCTTGGAAGCCAGCTTGCCTAAAACCTGTCGCTTTCAAGACTAATCGTGTTGATCTCGAAATTGGGTGTGCCTAATGCCCTGTTTGCGTCCTCTACTGTGTCAACCGGTTTTATGATTTTATCAGCAGTCGGTATTGTGTTAATTGTTATGATTAGTATGCCCCATGGCAACTCGCTGTGTATTTTGACTGAAACATCATGTGCCGTGTTAAGGATTTCACTGTTTGTACATACTACCATTGTTTGGGAATTTAATTTGACACTGGTGCTGTGGTAAGCTCATATTGTGAAGGCAACCGTGTCACGACCTAGAAGCACGCTCTTGATGTGCAGGACACATCCAAGTTGATGCTCTCGGCCTGTCGCCCTAGCAAAAGGTGAGGCTGTCACCGCAATTCCCCTTTGTTGACGCCCCATTGTCTGAATCAAGGTGTCTGCAGGCTTCATTGTACTGTAAAAGATCTTGGTCCCTTTTTTCCTGTTTCTCTTCAGAAGAATCTCGTGTGCACAAGCGCCTATGCTGCTTGTTCTGTTACCGCTGCCTCTCATTTGCTCGATGCTCTCCCAACACAATTCATCAGCATACTAACTGACAAAGTCAGGCGCCTAAGAGCATCTCTAGCAGTGACTCTACCGCTGCCTCTCATTTGCTGGATGCTCTCCCAACACGATTCATCAGCATACTAACTGACAAAGTCAGGCGCCTAAGAGCATCTCTCATTTGCTCGATGCTCTCCCAACACAATTCATCAGCATACTAACTGACAAAGTCAGGCGCCTAAGAGCATCTCCTGTAAAAGTCGTTTCCAGCGAGTTCGATCTGGATACAGCACGTGGTGCCGGACGCCCTATTTTGCAGCGCGCCAAGAAGTTAAAAATCGGCCCTTCATCAGGCGCCCTAAAATACAGCGCCAAAAACACTTTTTTCACACATGTGTGGCAAAAGAAGATCAAACAAGACCAAATAAATAGACTAAAAATTAAACACAAAATTGCATCCCATCATCTCTTCTAGGAATCGATTGAGCTAGCACGTATCTGCAGCGGCGCGAGCGGCCTGGCTCGGGCGGCGGCGGCGGCGTCATTAATAGTAGTGGCTTCTGTTCCATCCGCAAATTCTCGTCGGCATCTGCTCGTCCGCGCTCGAGCAGAGCACCTCACTCTCAATCGGTCGCACCGTGCCAGCCAATGCGCAGTATCGCCAACTAGCTTCCTCTTTCTACCGGCGCTAGCAGGTAGAGAGTAATGTCGATACGCGTTCCGATCACCTGGCCGCACACACGTCGAGAACCCAGCTCATCCGATCTGTTGGCGGCCGCGGCCGCCCAACACGTATGTGACGCGCCGCCGGGTCCAGGCCAGGTCGCCCTGTCTGCCATGCACTACCAACGTACTACCGACATTTTTTTATCCTCGGCGGCGCCATTGAATGAAGCCCGGTGGGCGTTGGGTACGCGTGGCCTGCCGGTGTCACCAACGTGGCGCCCAGCAGCGGCGCGGGCGGCCTGGCTCGGGTGGCCTGGCTCGGGCGGCGGTGGCCGGCAGCGGCGCAGACGAGCTATGCGCGTGAGTCAGAAGTTTCAGGGCAGTTGGGCTCGCACGAGTTCCAGCATGCACTATCTGGAGCTGGATATATACGGCTTTGGATAGCGCAATCCGGTGGACGCTGCAAACAAAATAGTACGCGTATAATTTTACAGTCTATGCTGGAACGTCAATTTTTGTCTCCAGCGCTACATACCAACAGTTATTTTAGCGCAGCGCCAGTCCCCCTATGTATTATGTTTCGGTCACTAACCCCCTAACTTTAAATTGGGGCACTTAACCCTCATAAAATACCAGGCAAATTACCCCTTTAGCCCGTTGTTAGCAGTATTTGATAGTTGTTTCGCTGACGTGGACAATGGTTTTGGGCAGCCATGACCAAAAGATGTTTCAGCGGTTTGGTCTCTCCCTCGCAACCGTGATCGACCGACGCTGCCACTCGCCTTTCACCGCCGGCTCAGTCCAAAGACTCCCGCCCGCCCCTCCATGCCAACGCCCATTGCCGGCCTACGTGGTGGTCGACCGAGCGAGGGTGGGGTCTCGCCATAGAACGCGTTGCGGGAGAGGAAGAGCAGCTTGAGGCCGAGGAGCGGCAAGAGGTTCAGGACGGCACCCGGGAGCGCGTTCCCTTTGAGGCTAAGCATGGGGAGCGTGTCAATCAGCCGGAGTATATCCGTGCCTAAGTGGCCGAGCCCCTCGAGCACCAGTCACGTCACGCGCCCGCCGCCGCAGGTGACGCCGCGCCACGCTGGAGCGCCGATGCCGCTTCATGGGGTCGGGCTGGCGGAGTATTTCCAGCACGCAAGCACGCCGGACCGGTCTGCTGCCCGACAGAATTCGGTGAATGCTGTGGCGTCGGAGTCCAGCGAGCCGGCATTGGCGTAGCAGACGGAGACGGAGAGCATCAGCAGCAGAAGCGACACAGTGCAGCAGCTGCTGGAGAGCAGAATACTTTTTCCGGCCCTAGTCGCTGGGCAGCAAGCTGAGCTCCGCTGCAAGCCCAAGTTGCAAAACGTAAAGTGGCAAGACGAACTGGGAGGTTCTGGTTGTCTGATCCGATGCCACTCCTCTGTCTCTACGCATGCACGTCCATTTCTTTCTTCTCCCTCTCAGGCCAGCTTTTACACCATGCACAGTAAACTGTATGTGCGTACCCATGGGTAAATTTTTGTCCCATACCCGTACTTCTAATGGGTTTTTACCCGACCGGGTCATGGGTACCGGCAGAGAGAGGAGGAGCAGAACATGCAGGCGACAGGAGAGAGACGTTGCAGGATTAACTGGCTCGACCAGACCAGGTGCTTGTATGGCTACTCGGTACTGTCCACAGGACCAAAACCACTAACCAAAATAGCCAATCACTCAGAGGGGGTAATTTTCCTAGTATTTCATACTTAGGGGGGTTATAAGTGCCCCAATTTAAAGTTAGGGGGGTTAGTGACCAAAACCTGATACATAGGGAGTTATCTAGACTTCTTTCAAAAAAATAAGGACAACAAGGCCAGGAATTTTGCCACCTCCCAAAGAGAGGCCTGGACCTGTCAAAGGAGAGACGGAAAGACAATTAAGGGAGGCAGGAAGGCTGGAAGGAAGGCCATGGACGTGCCGACGTGGGACACAACAAAGATGTGCTGACCAGCTTCAGGCAATGTAGAAAAGGGTGTTAAGCATTGCCTTGGACTCGGCCCGCCTCCGTGTTTATACGTGTGGTCAGAGACCGAAATACAATTTACACATCACTTGCCAAACTCAACTACCCTACGTTACTCTTCTAGAATCTCTACTTTTACACCCTCTCTCAGTCACAATTATATCTAAGTTGAGATTGCGCCTAAACAAATTTAATTGTCAAACTGACAAAGTAATTGTAAAACTGACAATGGTTTAATAAAACCATCGGCCACTTGATCTCATGTGGGTATGAATCGAATATTCAACAGCTTATCAACAACTCTTTCACGGACAAACTTATAATCCTCCTCTATATGCTTTGTGCTAGCATGAAATACTGGTTTGGCTGACAGATATGTTGCACCAAGATTGTCACACCAAAGAGATGCTTGGCTAATGCTGGATGAGTTATAGAGAGTTCAGTCAACAGTGCTTGAACCCATATTATGTCTGCCATAGCATTAGCTAGACTTATATTTTGTTTCGATATTTGATCTTGACACTGTTGTTTGTTTACGGGCACTCCATGCAATGAGATTACACCGAAAGAAATCTACATATCCACCAGTAGATCTTCTATCACCTGAACAACCAACCCAGTCCGCATTAGATAAAGCACTAACTAATGCAGAATCAGATTTCACAAGTTTCAAACCCATAGAAATACTATACTTTAGATACCAGAGAATCCTTTTTACAGTTTCCAATGAAGTGTTGTAGGAGAGTGAAAAACAGACAAACTTTGTTGATAGAAAAAGATATATCCAATCGCGTCAGTGTCATATAATGTAGTGCACTAACTATACTCCTATACCGAGTAGCATCACCATCATTGACAAGATCACCTTCATGCAAAGACAATTTTTCTGATGTAGAAAGCGGAGTGGTAATAGGCTTATCAACATGCTTGAGCAGATCTGAAATATACTTTTCCTGAGATAGAGATTCCATTAGGAATTGACTTTACTTCAATGTGAAGAAAATAATGAAGAGAGCCAAGATCCTTTAGCACAAAATCCATACGCAAATCTGCAAGAACCGCATCAACACCTTGCATAGAGGAACTTGTGATGATAATATCATCAACATATATGAGCATGAAAATTATTACATATTTGCAATAAAAGAAGAGCAAAGTATCAGCTTGAGAAGCAACAAAACCAAGAGCACGAAGTTTAGAGGACAACCGATAGTACCAAGCATGTGGAGCTTGCTTAAGACCATATAGAGTTTTATCAAGTTTGCACACATATCCAGGAGTAAAAGGACTCTGATACCCATGTGGTTGTATCATGTAGTCTTCTTCTTCCAAGACGCCATGAAGGACCACATTCTTCACATCTAACTGATGCATAACCCAATTTTGTGAAACAACAACAGGGAGAACAATGCAGATTGTTGCAGCTTTTACCACATGACTAAATGTATCCTCATAATCAATGACATACCTCTGTTTAAATCCTGTTGCCACTAGCCGTACTTTGTACCGATCAACAGTACCATATGATTTGTGCTTGACATTATAGACCCATTTAAAGTCAATAATATTAGAACAATTTAGATGAGGGACGAAGTGCCAAGTCTAATTATGCATAAGTGCAAAATACTCTTCATCCATTGACGCCTTCCACTGATCATGGCGAAATGCCTCTTCAAGACTCTTCGGCTCACCTGTGCTGAAAAATTACCCCAAAGAATAAAACCACTAGGGACATTCTTTTTGGAAAATACCACTTCGGGAACGGGTATGAGCGTGTGGTGCTAGCGCAGAAATAGCCACATGAGGTAGCTACACAGAAGATCCGATCTGTGCAACAAATCCGGATGAGATCCTCTCGGGATCAGAAGCAGCAGGGGACAACGCGATGTCCGCCCGATCACTTTTGCGTGCTAGAGGCC
Source organism: Avena sativa (assembly GCA_916181665.1). NCBI lineage: Eukaryota > Viridiplantae > Streptophyta > Magnoliopsida > Poales > Poaceae > Avena > Avena sativa. The sequence continues at coordinate 41,793,971 of OV702287.1, read as the reverse complement.
CATCGCTATGACGCGATAGGCCCACCCGTCTCCTTGCGCGTCCCTGCAGACGAGGATGATCCGAAGAAGACGAGGTCGTGTCGGAGGAAGATTCCTGGGCTGCTATCGCCGTGGATCCCAAGGTAGATCTGATCGGGCTGGCCATCGAATCAATAGGAGCATCAACACCGGGATCATCACCCATATTTCCAGCAAAAGTCTCTTGGGAACTGTTTACAAGTGAAAAATAGAAGATACAGACATATGATCATGCCACAATATATTATCCTGATCCAAAATAGAAGGGTTTCTCAAAACAAAAGGTAAAAGAAGAAGTTCGTCGCGCAATACAGCTAAAAGAGCATGTGGGCCCCCATGTGTGGTTTTGGTAATTAATGAAAATATCTATGGACTAATGTTTGCATTAAGTTGCACTTGTAGGAATTGTCCATTGGCATTGCTTGGAGCATGTGTTGGCTTCAAGGTAGAATAAACAAAGAAGAAGCATTGTCCAAGGGCTTTTGGCCTATTGGAATCTTGTAGAAGAAGAATAATAAAGAAAAGAAGATCAAGTGTGTCTTGAATAAGTTGATGGAGTTCCTCATGTGTATCTTCAAGACATCGTCCAATTGGAGTTAGAAGAAATATTGTGCAAGCTCAAGAGGCACCATCTCTAGAAGATCTCATGCTTGAAGCTTGCCATCCTCGATGATCATGGATCGATGAAGACAAGTCCAAATAATAGGTTTCCCCATGGTGTATGGGGGAGCATGTTTCAAGTCTTCATCATTCGTGCTCAAGGAAGAGCAATCAAGAAAGGTGTCCATCTTAAGAAGGACAATATCATCTACATCGAGCTCAAGTGGATTGGTCAAGGCAAAAGTATTATCTTGATAGGTTTTCCCTTTTTCCGGTCTCATGTTGTTGTTGGGAGACCGGGTCTAGGATAGATAATCGTACTATCAAGAGGGGCTCTCGAGTGAGTAACTTGATCATACTTCAAAGAGAGCTCAAACATTTGCATACTTGGCACCATCTTTATTGGTTCTTATTTGGTTCTTACCCATGAGAGGATTTAGATCTTGTGTTAATATCCATGATAAGCTCAAGTTCATCAAAAACAGATTTCATATGAATTCTTTATTGTGTTTTCGATGTTGGAGGTTTTACCAGTTTGTCTTTTATAGATAGGTTAAACCTTTCATCATTAGGTTCTATAATAACTTGATGGACTATGATGGTTCCCTGCATAATCTTGTAGAGCTTGTTCTCCTCTTCTAAATGAGCCTAAGATCATCAAAATCATAGTCCGGATGCAAAAGTTATGATTGTTTCTGTATCAGTGTTTCTGCCAGTTTTGTGAGGGCCAGAGACTCCGGCCCAAATTCTGGCCCAGACTCCGAGGGGGTGTACAGAGAGCATCTGGAGGCTGCCCGGAGTCCTGGCCGGAGTCTGGACCCCAGAGACTCCAGTCCTGGGGGCCGAAGACTCCGGTCCTGAAGGCCAGAAACTCTGGGATAAGTTGTCTACAACAGCTAGTTGGCGTGGGAGGACATATGAAAGGCCCCTTCTTCCTCCTTGGGCTGGTGGCTTTCTCTCTCTCTCCTCCATTGTTTCTACCTTCAAGATCTTTCTATTCCTCTCAACCCCTCCCATATTTCTTGAATCTTGTTGGGGGATTTGAAAGAGGAGATCTAGATCTACAACTAGTTGATAATGATAATGATGATGATCATCTAGTTGATTATGATATTGCCTCCATTCAAGAGATGGGAGAGATTGTATTTCCCGCTCTTCATAGAAATAAAATTGCTTCCTCCAAATTTGTTGAAATCTTGACTTGTGCTATTGAAGGCAAGAAACTTATTGAGGAGCAAGAAAATATTATTTTTCAAAAGAATGAACATGAGCGTGAGTATGCTAATGAGATTGCTTATCTAGAGAGCTCCCTTGAAGAAGAACAAACCACCAAAGGATCTCTTGAGGAGACCTTTGCTCTAGAACTATCTAGAGTAAAGGAAAACCATGATAGAGAACTTGTGGTGGCAAATGTTCTCAAAACTAAAAATGATGAACTCATAGTTGCCCATGCTAAACTTGTTGAGGATTTTAAGCATCTTGAAAATGGCTCTCAGGTCATTAAGAGTGAGCTCATGAAACTCACCAAGTCACATGAGCAACTTAAAGCTTCATATTCAAAAGAGCTTGCAAAGTTGACCTCACCTCTTGCTATTATTGATGATGCTTGTGCTACTAACTCTATTTCTTGTGAAGCATCAATGTTGAAGGAGAATTTTGAGCTAAAGGCTCAACTTGCTTTACTAACTAGCAAATATGGGATATTGGAAGAAATTCATGTTAAGCTCTCAAGCTCGCATGAGGATCTTCTAGTCTCCCATGATAGGCTAAAGTTAGCTCATGAGGCTATTGTGTCAAAGGTAACATCTAGTGGGCCTCATGTGGACATTATCACTACTTCTACGCCTAATGTGATATTGCCATGTGCTAGTCCTTGTAATTCATCCTCGCATAACCATGTTATATCTTGTGATGAATTGCATTCCGTGCCTTGTTGCTCTAACAATGAAAATTCTACTTCCTTTACTACTATTGTTGTTGACACTAACCATGTAGAGGAAATTAGAGAGCTCAAGGCTCAAGTCACTTCTTGAAGAATGACTTGAAAAAGGGTCACAAATGGAAGGCCACACTCAACCACATCTTGAGTGTGCAAAAATCCCCCAATGACAAGAGTCGACTTGGATTCAACTCCAATATCAATAACAAGTCCACTAACAAGTTGAAGCACAAGGGCAACAAGAAGAATGGCCAAGATCAAGCGAAGTATCTAGCCAACATTATTTTCTTCAAGTGCAAGGAAGAAGGGCATCATGTTAGATCTTTCCCATTGAAGAAGAAGCCTATTGGTGTGAAGCAACAAGGGAAGCGACCTCAAGCTCTACCTGAAGTTGTAGATGGGCCTCTTCCTAAGAGGACTACTCGAGCTCTTTCTCAAGTTGTGGCATAACCTAAGAAGAAAGCGAGCAAGACAAGAACTTGCTACATTTGCCGTGAGAAGGGGCACATTTCTTCCTCATTCACTAGTGGTATCTCCTCATCCAACCCTATCGTTATTGATGATGCTTATTCTCTTCGTAAGGATGAGGTTAGCAATGTGTTTGCCAAATTTGTTGGTGCTCAATGTGGTTTCAAGAAAAGAACCATTTGGGTTGCCAATCCTATTGTGACTGACTTCTTAGGACCCAACTTGGTTGGGGACCAACAAGCCAAAACTTGATCAATAGGTGATTTTCGAGGACAATGGAGACTTGGTTTCATCATGTAGAATTGAAGGATCTTCATATATTATATTTGTCAAGCCAAGTCATGTGGATTGTATTGCCTCTATTATATTTCCAATGTTCCTCCTCATGTTAACATGTGCTTAACTCATTACATTGAAAGTTACTCGCCCCTTGTGCATGTGTTGGTTTTGTACATGTTGTGCTTACCACCTACTTATCTTGAGTTATCAAGTTTATTTGTGTTTGTTGGTTTGCACACCATGTATGTGTGTTTCTTGTGTTGGAGCTATTATTGAATTCAATTTATATATTTTTGGCTCTTGTGAGAGATTAATGTACTATCCCATTTTGGGGGAGTGTTATGCTTGGGCATTCCATAATCCTAAAAATGTGTGTACATGAGGAATACCACATATTAGTGATATTGCAATATCATCTAGTATCTATGTGCTATGTCATCCTCATGAGAAATTTAAGTTCTATAGTGTCCACTAATTATCTCTATTTTTGATATTGTTGCCTCGTGTTGAGATTTATGGTTACCACATTATGGGGGAGTCATATGCTTAGTGCATATTATAAGCCCAGAAAATGTGAAAATTCGAGGTTGTGTCACATAGAATTGATATTGATAATTATCTAGCTCATATGTGACACATTTTCTCAAACAAGTTCAATTCCTTTGTTTCTCATCTTTTGGATCTTATTTGTGAGAGTGTTTCTTGGTATGTGTTTCCTCATATTTGTATCTCTATATCCACATGGAAACCATTAGATTCTAGCTACTGTAATCACTAGTGATTGTGTGACTATTGGAAGCTACCAAGAATCTCTTTTGAAGCATCAAACTTAATTCTTATATGTTGTTATATGCTTCTTAGTGTGAATATGATTTTGAATATCCTTCTGAACTACCTCGAGAAGATTTTCCCAATACTTATTGTCCTTGGACAATTAGTACTAGATTTATGGTAGAAGTTATTGTTCATATTCACTTTGGCCTTTGCTTAATTTTGTACTATCTCTTGCCAAGAAAATGTTTTATGTTGTCTCCCAAGCTTTCCTTGCCTCTTATGGATCTTCTTATTTTATTGGTATCCTAGTGTGTTTTATTTAATGAAGGTAGTAGTGATTATCTCATTTGTGTGCATTTTGCATTCAAAAGCAAAATTATATATAATGTACTACTTATGGGTGAGCTCTCCTATATTATTTAGAACACTCCTTTATGTTTCTTGCCTTGATCCATATCATGCTTTATGTTCTTGGAAGTTCGATCTTTTCGTTTTGGTATTTTGTGCCATCATGAAAAGTATTGAGAGTTTGGATTATGTGTTGGAACCTTGCTCTTTTGGGAGTTGGTTTTGTCTCATTCCTTGTTTCGTGTTTTGACCTTTTTCGAATGAGATAAATCCTTGAGCATTTGTGTTTTTATCTATATTTTGCTTTTTGGCTTTTGCCTAGTTCATTTGTTGAACTTATGATCTTTCATGTGTTGATGGTTCTTTGCTACAATTTGGACACCATTTGTCATGTCACACTCTTGTGTGTATTGTCTTGGTTTACTTGGTGTTTTTGTTCAAATTGTATCTCCTTTTTGGTTCTTGAAAGCCTTGCGCATGCATATTTACTACATGTTTATATTATGGCATGCTTGCTTTATTTGATCCAATATATAGGAGAAACTCCACCAAATCCCATTGGCTAAGATGTGCATGAAATTCAATTTCATATCAATATGCACATATTTATGTGGAGTCTCTCCTATGTATTGTAGTTGCTCTAACTACTTAAATGTGTTTTAGGTACATTGGAGATATATTGGATGCTTGTCTCTCAAAGTTTGAAGAAGTGGTGCGTTCATGGAAATTGGAGGCAAGCTATAGGATGATCAACGAATTCATTTCCTATACACCCCACCAATTATATCTCGGTAACAAGTATCCCTTTCTCATGCATACACATATTGCTTCCAACCTCTCGTAGGTTGCTTCGTGGCATGATCTCTCTTATATTTGCAAATATTGTTGTTCGGGTTTTGGTCTTATTAGATACTCTTATTGCAAATGTGAGTATGTTGAGATGAGTGCATATTAGAGGGACTATACAAAATCATACATATGATTCACCTTCCCAAATATGTCAACCTAGCAAGTTCATTGCCTATATCTTCCTCAATCTCTCTCATGTGCAATAGTGAGAATTTGCAAATTGATTACTTTCTTTGTGATACTTATTGCCTTTCTCCATATATTCCAACCATCTCCTTTTCCCTTGGTAATTGTTGTAATGTATGTAGTGTGTTGGTGTTTGAAGCTCATTAATGGACCATAATATAATATTGTGCCTTTGGCCATGCTTTCAATCAAAAATCTTATTGGTATATATTATGACTTCATCTTGCTTTCTATATGCTTTCTTGTATATCTTCTTTGTGTGTGCTTGTTTCTTTATGTGCATATATCTTTGTGATGTTATCCTTAGAAACTTATACACATAAGAGAAGATAATTTGGTAGTTGATATTGTATTCCTTGGATACCACCTCTTATTCCTTTTCAATTCTTTGGTGACTTCCAAATTTATTTTCCTATGAGTTCTTGTTCCTTTTGTTTGCATCTTCGGGCACTCATATTTGTTCTCTCATGCCTTGTATTGTTAAATGAATTTGGATGAGTGAGGATTCCATGATTATGCACTTTTTTCCCAAATGCAATTATCATAATTGGTGCATAATCTTTAGGGAGCTCACCTAATTCATTTAATAATGCTCATTTGTCAAATTTCTCATTTGTTGTGTTTTAAATGCTTATGGGGGAACGAGGATTCGAAATTTGTGCATGATATATTCAAATGCAACTATTCAATTTGTGCACAAACCTTGGGGAGCTTCTCTATTTTTATTTGAAACACTCGTTTAATCGTATCATAATATCTTGTTGTTTCCATTTGATCTCACTTGTTGTTTTCAATTGGTTTGTCGGATCTTGTGATTGCTTGCGTCATTTGTTGATGCTTCTTTTATTTTTATTTACTTTGGCAATCTTCGGGTCCTTAATATAGTTCTATTTCCTCCCAAGTATTCATCATTGGATATGTGCAAATGCACACCTTTGGAGGAATTATCACTGTATTGGCCTTCTAGAACTTCTCACCCATTTTGGCAATCGATGCTAATGGGGGAGAAGTTTTAGAGGGTTTAAGGGAAGTTGGTTTATGCTTGAGCTTGTTCTTAAGCATTTGCTTGTCATGCTCTTGCACCTTGTTGTTGCTTAGCATGTGGTTTATATAGAGGAAACTCCACCAATATTTATGATTGGCAATATATGCAATGAAAGTCAATTTCATCACACATACATAGATTGTGGGGGTGTTTGCTCTATATATGGTGGTGGTACCAATATCACATACTTGTGTAGTATTTTATATTGGTGATACCATTTTATTTGTTAAAATTCCAAAGGGATTGTCATCAGTTACCAAAATGGGGGAGATTGAAAGAGCATGTGGGCCCCCATGTGTGGTTTTGGTAATTAATGAAAATCTATATGGACTAATGTTTGCATTAAGTTGCACTTGTAGGAATTGTCCATTGGCATTGCTTGGAGCATGTGTTGGCTTCAAGGTAGAATAAACGAAGAAGAAGCATTGTCCAAGGGCTTTTGGCCTATTGGAATCTTGTAGAAGAAGAAGAATAAAGAAAAGAAGATCAAGTGTGTCTTGAATAAATTGATGGAGTTCCTCATGTGTATCTTCAAGACATCATCCAATTGGAGTTAGAAGAAATGTTTTGCAAGATCAAGAGGCACCATCTCTAGAAGATCTCATGCTTGAATCCTGCCATCCTCGATGATCATGGATCGATGAAGACAAGGCGAAATAAGAGGTTTCCCCATGGTGTATGGGGGAGCATGTTTCAAGTCTTCATCATTCGTGCTCAAGGAAGAGCAATCAAGAAAGGTGTCCATCTTAAGAAGGACAAGATCGTCTACATCGAGCTCAAGTGGATTGGTCAAGGCAAAGGTATTATCTTGATAGGTTTCCCCTTTTTCCGATCTCATGTTGTTGTTGGGAGACCGGGTTTAGGATAGATAACCGTACTATCAAGAGGGGCTCTCGAGTGAGTAACTTGATCATACTTCAAAGAGAGCTCAAACAGATGCATACTTGGCATCATCTTTCTTGGTTATTATTTGGTTCTTATCCATGAGAGGATTTAGAGCTTGTGTTAATATCCATGACAACCCGAAGTTCACCAAAAACGGATTCCATATGCATGCTCTATTGCATTTTCGATTTTGGAGGTTTTACCGGTTTGTCTTTTATAGATAGGTTAATGTCGTCGGATTGATGACAAGTACGCCATGAGGGGGTACTCGAGGCGTGCGAAAGAGAGGGGTGTGACGTACGGTGTTCCGGGACGGTGAGCACACAAGTTTACCCAGGTTCGAATCCGCCAGCTTTGGACGGATCCTACTCCTGCTAGCAATCCAGTAATACGGCAGAGCCGGAATATGGGTTACAAGTGTTTCGCCTATGCGAGTTGAGTTTGTAGACTATTGTGAGGGTGCCCTAAAGGCTTACCATAGGACAACTTATATAGATATCCGGCCTAGGATTTACAGGAGAGACCTATCCGGCTACGATTGAGAGTCGGTTACAGAGTACATCTTGAACTACAAGTAACATAACATGCCTATGTCGGTAAGTCTTATGGGCCTTCCCGTAGCCGAACTGGACTCCGTCTCTTCTCCCTAAGTGGGCCGCCCGTGAAGCAAAGCTCTAACCCAAAGTGGGCCACCTTGGTCAGTGAGGCACAATGAGGATACCCGGAAAGTATATCCCCAATAGCAGCCCCCAGAAGCCTCCAAGATCCAGAGTCGGATTTCATCATCATCTAGCTTGATCTTGGGCTTAAAGAATCTTGAAGGGTTCCTGAAACTTAAAAAGAAAGGATAGAATCCGGGTCTCAAAACGAGTCAGACCTATGAATACATTATTCGGTTTTCCATCTTGAAATTCAAACTAAGCCAAAACTTGGTCTCTGATGTAACCTGACACCAGTCATGGTTAAGTCATGTCACTGACAGACATTCCCGTCAGCGCGACCGTTGGTGGGTCCGCCCTTTGCAGAATCGAGGTGTCGTTTTAATGCGTGCGCGGAGATTGAGGTGGCGTAATCATCGCAGGGAAGTTACCCAGCTCCTTCCACGTCGCGTGGCATAATTTTACTATTGCGTTTACACAAATCTTGGTGCAGCTGGAGGATATAGGTGGTTACAATTTCTTTCTCTCTTCTTCACCAGCATTTGCACCCCTTCCTTCCTCTCAATGCTTCCCACGCACAGAGCTCCTCCACCTCCCCAAAATCCTCCAGCACCGCCCATCCCAGGTCACCGGAACACCAAAAAATGGCTGAGGCTTCATCCTCCGGCACGGCAGCGACAACAACGATGGTGCCGGCAGCGGAGAAGGAGAGCTTCCGCAGGGTTTGGATCCCCTGCGTCTTGGACGACGCCAAGATCCACGTCGTTGAGAATGAAGGACTTCTTCGCACCGGCGACTGGCGGAGCAGCTACGGGCAAACCTTCCCCACTCCTCGTGCTGACGAGTGGGTGCACTTTGGCACCCACCTCGACAGAGGTTTGAGCTTTCCACCCTCAGACTTCTTCTCTGAGGTGATAGATTACTACGGAGTTCAACTCCACCATCTCCCCCGAACTCTCTCTTAGTGATGAGTGCTTACGCTTCTTTGTGTGAGGGGTATCTCGGCATTAGGCCGAGTCTCATTCTCTTCCAGTTTTATTTCCATACCCGGAGAAACTCTATCACTGCCGGTAATCCATACATTACCGGGACTCTTAGCTTTTCCGTTAGGAGAGAACGCATCTATCCCTGGATTAAGGCTAGCGAGTCGGTAAAACAGTGGCCATCCACCTTTTTCTATCACAAGGATATTCCCGCTCCCGGCAAAGCTACTACTTTGCCGCCTTTTTTCAACGGTGCCGCCACGCCCCAAGGATCCTAGGACGTAGATCCGCCGACTCTCAGTGATGATCTGCTTCTCGCCAAAAGGCGGATTGAATATCTAATGAAGCACAAGGGCCTTAAGGGGTCCGACTTGATTCACTGCTGGCTGGCACGCCGGATCCAGCCTCTCCAACACTATGGAGACCGGCTTATGCACTCCATTACGTCGTCCAATAAGGATACTCTCCGAATCTGCTTCCGTCCTTACACGGAAAAGGAATATGAGTCCCAAATAAAATGGTTGATTAGAGAGCGTATCGAGAGGAAAATCCCAGAGCTGTCTTTGGACATGCATACGGCTGAAGATCCTGTGGTACCGGTAAGTTTCCAACAGTAACTCGAATTATGTGTTCATCTTTACATTATTGTCTCTTTTCGCAATACTGAGATATTTCTTATTTTCAGCTTGTTGACCTCCCCAAGTCGGAGCTTGCTCCTCTCGAGGGATATCCTCCTGAGATCTCTCAGGATGATGGAGAACTAGTTCCACTGCCAGAGACCTTTACTCGAAAGCATAAGGCTCCGACTCTGGCTATTGGCACCAAGGAAGTGCCCATTGTGAAGAGGTAACTTTACTCACAAGGTTTTTGTATTTTGTTTCTTAATTATTTCAGAGGTGTAACGTTCTTTATTCTATTACCTCCTCAGAGCTAAACAACTCACCAAGGGCAAGGGGAAAGGAGGCTCGTCGAAGCCCCTGCGCCAGTCAAAGGTGAATTTGACTTCTCCTGCCACATCACCTCCGACTCCTGCCCCTCAACCTTGTGCAGCATAGGAGATTACTCCATCTCCGATCGTCGTAGAAGATCTGGCTCAACAAGCAGAGCCAGCGATCCTTGGCTCGCAAACAGATGTCACCATGGGTGACTCAGGTTTTGATAAGGGTGAACCCTCTTTGGGTAATGATCCCTCGGTAGAGGTCTTCGCTGAAAACCTCCTCAACAATCCGGGTATTGCCAAACTTGGCATTACTCGGAAGTCTGTGGAGGAGATCCAATGGCTAGCCCGACAATTCTTGGAAAGCCAGAACATTACTGCCGAGGAGGCACAATGTCAACACCCGTATTTTTAATCATAGATGCCTGTTATGCCATACATCGCAATCCTAGGATTACCATTTTTGTGAGACATAATAAATTGGTATCACAGTACATCATCCATTACAAACCATAATAAAGCTCTTACAAATAAAGGAAAGTAAACATAGTAGGGGCTCCATCTTCAAGTTCACAGGCAATGCTGACGATGGGAGATGATCCTAGTTGTCATAGACCTCCTGCTATCCATCTTCCTGGTAGTCCTCCTCATAGTTTGGCCACGGGAATAGCCAGGGACAAAGCCATGAGTACTCTTTAAGTACTCGCAAACTATCACTAACAAGTAAGGTAGTTCTAGTAGGAATATTAAGCTCTAGGTTTATTTGCAAAAAGCCAGATTTATTTCATACTGAGTTTAGAAGTAAAGAAAACTAATGTAATGTTCTACATCACTGCGATGAACTAGCATACCACTGCATGTGTAGTACACTATAGTCGTTGACATGACATCTACAGAACACTGTTCCGTAAATATCACATCCCTCAGAGTGGTACAACAGAAACATTGCGGGTTGATACATTGCAAATGTATCTATAATTTTTGATGTTCCATGCTTGGTTTTATCCACTTTCTTGTGTTTTGTTCCAACTTTGGAGTAATTTTCATATGATTTCTTGGACTAACCTATTAACAAGAGCCACAGTGCCAGCTACCTATTTTCTGCTATTTTTGGTTCCACAAAAGTCAGAAAATGAATATTCTCGGAATTGGACGGGACAAAAGCCAAAGTGCCTATATTTCCGGAAGTGATCAAGTGCCAGAATACGAGACGGAGAAGGGCCAGGGAGCCACCACACCACCTGGCCGCGCGGCCAGGCCTGGCCCGCGCTAGGGGGTGGTGTGGCCACTCCCGGCACCCCCTCGGCCTCTCCTTCCGCCTATATATTGCCCTCAGGATGAAAACCCTAAGTTCCTGATCAAAAATCCACGAAAGAGTCTGTAGCCGCTATCATCTCCATCCCTAGATCGAGAGGGATCTAAAGCTCTTCCCGGCACCCTACCGGAGAGGGGAATTCACCCTAGAGGCATTCTTCATCACCATGCAAGCCTCCGGTGTGATGCGTGAGTAGTTCATCCTTGGACTACGGATCCATGTAGTAGCTAGATGGCTGGTTCTCCTCCTTTGTGCTTTCATGTTTAGATATTGTGAGCTCCGTTCATGATCAAGATCATCTATTTGTAATTCTGCATGTTGTGTTTGCGGGGATCTGATGGATATTGAGATGCTATTTCAGATTGATTATTGATTATATCACGTCTTTGTTATTTGTGATCTTGCATGCTTTCCGTTGTTAGTAGCTATCTTGGCCAAGTAGATGCTAGCAACTCCAAGAGTTAGTATTTATGGTCAATAGTGGGTTCAGGCCTCTGGTAATCTGGGGAAGTGACAGAAATCTCTAAGGTACTAGATGTGCTGTTGCTACTAGGGAGAAAACAACAATCCTTTGTTCATAGAACAATCATATTGTTTACTTTACACGCAGTTCGTAAAGCAATAATCTGTTGCTTACAACTTAATACTGGAGGGGGTTCGGATGATAACCTGAAGGTGGATTATTAGTCATAGATGCAGTTGGATGGCGATCTATGTATAATGTTGTAATGCCCAATCAAGTCTCAAAGGAGTCAAGATGATTAGTATATGCATGTATTGCTTTCTCGGTGTTTGTCAATTGCCCCGCTGTAATTTGTTCACCCAGCATGTTATCTATCTAAGGAGAGCCACCTCTAGTGAACTATGGATCCCGGTCCTTGTCTTTTACATTCAATCTATAAACTGTTTACTGCTTTGTGTTTACTTTCTACAAACTTTTATTTCTTTCCATTCAATACGTTTAATCCTTTGTTTTCCGCAAAACACGGTGAGATTGACAACCTCATCACAAGTTGGGGACAAAGTTCTGTGGTTGTGTTGTGCAGGTCTCCACGTTGCTACTAGCATCGGTAGTGCGCCCTGCCAAGGCTCTGCTAGTAACACCTTTGGGGTGTTTCCTTGCTCCTACTGGTTCGATTAAACCTTGGTTTCATAACTGAGGGAAACTTGCTGCTGTGCTCATCATACCTTCCTCTTGGGGTTCCCAACGAGCTCTACATCAACACTGCCATCAAGCATTTTTCTGGGCGCCGTGCATTGAGCCATCAAGCGATTTTCTGGCGCCGTTGCCGGGGAGTCAAGGACATCTTCACAAGGGGAGTTCCTCATAACCAATCTCTTTACTTTGTTGTTTTTGTTTTGCTTAGTTTATTTTTGCTTTGTTTGCTTGTTTTGTTCTTCAAAAACACAAAAAAAATAGTTTTACTAAGTTGCTTTCTTTTCAAAAACACAAAAAAAATTAGTTCTACTAGTTTGCTTTCTTATTTGAAAAACACACAAAAAAATTAAGTCTCCTTTAGTTGTCACCTCTTTCTTAGCTCACCATGTTGATCCCTACTTTCACCCTGAAAGACCTTTCAATTGGTAGTGGTTCTATAATTGGGAAAGATAATATTGAAGAATTCTTTAATCATGTTAGCAAACATGAGAATACTGAGGATAGATCCCTTGCAGAACTTGCTCCAAACTATGAGATTGCTGCAGCTTCTTTAATTCACATGTTAGAAGCTAGGTTTGTTAACCTCAACCCCTTAATGCAAGTAATGTTTCTTAAGCTTAAAGAAACAGAGGACCCTGAAAAGAGGGATTTTATTCTAGAAACTTTGTTTAAGGAGTTCTATGATGTTGCCAAGGAAGCTAGGAAAGTCTTTGAACGTTTCAATATGCTAGGCTCATGTGTAGATGTTGTTGGTACACGAGAAAAGCTAAACAAAACCGAACCTAATGGGGAGGAACTAAGATACCAATACCCTTTAAACTAGTAGCAATACATGATGCCATAAAAAAGAATCTTGATTGGATTGTTCCTACAAACCCTTTTGATGAGAAGAGTGAACCTAAGAGCATTGAGAGGGGATCCTATAGAACTTATTTGGATGATATACCTTGCCTTGTTGAAAATATTTATGGTATTGATCTTAATGCTTCTTCATTTGAGAACACTTGATTCTTTCTTTGGTTCTTATGCCTAACTTAAAGATGTTAAAGAAAAGTACTTATTGGGAGATAACCCAAAAGTTTTAGATGAGTCTTGGAAGTTATTACTTCAGTAATAACCGCTCCTTATCCTTTTTATTTGCTTTTTGTGCCAAGAGTAACCTCTAATGAGAGAGAAGTAATGATTGGGAAAGTTGCTGTCCCGAAACAGATTTTTGTGCTTCACCGTAAATATTCGTGAGAGAGATCTGTATGTCGGATTGAGCTGTACCTTTTTTTGCTTCTGCCCCAGGTTGTTATCTAACTTTTGTTAGTTCAACACTTTTTTATTTGAGCAACAGAAGGCCCTCGAAAAAAATCGTCTTTACCTGCTGGTCTGTTTTGACAGATTTCTGCCATTTTCTGCATTTGCTTCTTGTTGGTTCCTTTTTGAGTTCTTTTGGGGAATTGAGCTTTTTGAGGGAAGTGCTACAGTATCTAGTGTACTAATGAAAGTTTATTTGGTGTTAGAACTGAACCTTGAGACTTATTTATCTTGAGTGCACTAATGTTGCTAATAAAGATTGTGTGAAGTTTTATATGAAGGAAAAATTTCAGGTGTATGGAAGGAATGAGTAATGAGATGAAGGATGGACTAAAGCTCTAGCTTGGGGATGCCACCCGTGTCGCCCCAAGAAATATCCAAGAAGTACAAGCGTCAAAGCTTGGGGATGCCCAAGGCATCCCCTTCTTCATCAATAAAAATCCCAGGTTTCTTCCAAACGCTTCATTTTTATTGTTTCATGCACAGTTGTGTTGTTCTTGGAGCGTCTTCTTTTTCATTTTCGTTTTGGTTTTTCGTTTGCTTGGTTTGCTTAATAAATTGGTTGGACCTCCTCTTTCATACATTGGTTTGCAAATAGTTTGGTTTGGTTTGGAAAAGAGTAGGAAAGCTCATGCTTATGTGGTAAAAAGAGCTTGTTTTTGACTGTGACCTATGCTTTGTCATGCCATGCTTGATATTGTTTTGGCTTTATGATTAGTATTCTTTGCTGTAGCATGACTTGTTATAAACAATTGAGATTGCTTAATGTGCCTTGGATGAATCATGCGTTGTTTTAACATATTAAAGCATAGTATAGTGGTATTCTCCTTTGATGCTTTATTTGGGTTGACTTGGCACATGCTCACACCATGTTATGACTATCTCAAGTCACCATAGCCTTTATGATCCTTTAGTTTTCAACTTGTAGTACCACTTTATGCTTTGATCAATGATGTTTTGTCGCTCTTCATGATTATGACCATTATTGCTCTCTTAGTTTGTCGCTCCCAGTCTTTTGCTAGCCTCCACAACAAAGTATGAGTTCCACTCATGCATCAAACTCCCTAAACCAAGTTATTCCAAAGAGTCCACCATACCTACCTACTAGCTTATGCTATTCCAAGTATATTCATGCTTTTGTTTAACTTCCAAATTAAACTTGTTATGAGAAAACTAGTGGTTAAAGCTCTCACGAACTTGATGGCACAATTTACTTTATTGCCTCTAATAAACTTGAACCATTGGGTCCTTATTTGTTGCATATATGCTTGCGCTTTATAAGTTGAAATTAGCAGAACCATGTTTCATGGGGAACGCTTTCAACATTGCACTTGTACTTTGTACCCCGTTGATATCATGTTCTTTTGCTTATGGATCCCGGCAGTGTGAAATAAAAGTGGAACTTGTAAGATCATGGAGTTTGTATGTGTGTTAGAGAAACGCCTGGGCCACTAGCCTAAGACATGCCTAATCATGCTGGAAACTTGCAGCATCACCATAATGAGCATTCTATGAAGCATCCTCAATAAAAACCTATGCAAATAGCAAATAAAAAGATCGCTGAGATGCTCATTGTCTGCTTGCCTTGTCATTTTGATTATGGGAAAGCTCCCGTATCATGTGCAAGGGGTACCCCGTTGGCGGTTCTTAATGATACACATGTACTTACAATGACAAGAGCTTACTCGTGACTGAAGTTGAGTAGCATGAGGACCGGTCTTCGTAAGTAAGGGGCATGCGATTTCGGTTTATAACTTGTCAAGCATATCCTCTTAGTTGTGTCACTTTAACCTTAATCACCTTCAAGATTCTTATGATAGGGGCAATGAGAGCTGAAAGCTATAAGTACCATAAATTTTGGAAGCTCTTTATGAGACTTGAATCCCTACTTCCTATTACAAAAGGCCTTTCTTCCACCATTATATTGAGTCTCCACCTTCTATATTTATGCACCTACTTTGAGAGCATAGTGGCCATTCTTAGTTCTATGTGCATTGTCCCAAGACTAGTTGATTGATGCATAACTTGATATTGCTTGTTTTAAACTATTGTATCTAGTCACTCTTGTAAACTTTGAAGGTGTCCTATGCATTTATATTTGCTACTCCATGAGGGACAAGATGAATACTATTATGCCATGTTTTCTTTATGTGAAACAAACAAACGTCTTGCAAAGCATTGTTATTCATGAATCTTTTGTTTGTGCCTTTTCATGTTGCATCATAATTTCTTTGCTTATTTCTAGAACTTTGTCTTTCATGTTATGATTTTTGATGTTCCATGCTTGGTTTTATCCACTTTCTTGTGTTTTGTTCCAACTTTGGAGTACTTTTCATATGATTTCTTGGACTAACCTATTAACAAGAGCCATAATGCCAGCTGCCTGTTTTCTGCTATTTTTGGTTCCAGGAAAGTCAGAAAATGAATATTCTCGGAATTGGACGGGACAAAAGCCAAAGTGCCTATTTTTCCGAAAGTGATCAAGTGCCAGAATATGAGACGGAGAAGGGCCAGGGAGCCACCACACCACCTGGCCGCGCGGCCAGGCCTAGCCCGCGCCAGGGGTTGGTGTGGCCGCTCCCGACACCCCCTCGGCCTTTCCTTCCGCCTATATATTGCCCTCGGGACGAAAACCCTAAGTGCCCGATCAAAAATCCACGAAAGAGTCTGTAGCCGCCGCCATCTCCATCCCTAGATAGGGAGGGATCTGAAGCTCTTCCCGGCACCCTGCCGGAGAGGGGAATTCACCCTGGAGGCCTTCTTCATCACCATGCAAGCCTCCAGTGTGATGCGTGAGTAGTTCATCCTTGGACTACGGATCCATGTAGTAGCTAGATGGCTGGTTCTCCTCCTTTGTGCTTTCATGTTTAGATCTTGTGAGCTTCGTTCATGATCAAGATCATCTATTTGTAATTCTGCATGTTGTGTTTGAGGGGATCCGATGGATATTGAGATGCTATTTCAGATTGATTATTGATTCTATCACGTCTTTGTTATTTGTGATCTTGCATGCTTTCCGTTGTTAGTAGCTATCTTGGCCAACTAGATGCTAGCAACTCCAAGAGTTAGTATTTATGCTCGATAGTGGGTTCATGCCTCTGGTAATCTGGGGAAGTGACAGAAATCTCTAAGGTACTAGATGTGCTGTTGCTACTAGGGATAAAACAACAATCCTTTGTTCATAGAACAATCATATTGTTTACTTTACACGCAGTTCATAAAGCAATAATCTGTTGCTTGCAACTTAATACTGGAGGGGGTTCGGATGATAACCTGAAGGTGGATTATTAGTCATAGATGCAGTTGGATGGCGGTCTATGTATAATGTTGTAATGCCCAATCAAGTCTCAAAGGAGTCAAGATGATTAGTATATGCATGTATTGCTTTCTCGGTGTTTGTCAATTGCCCCGCTGTAATTTGTTCACCCAGCATGTTATCTATCTAAGGAGAGCCACCTCTAGTGAACTATGGATCCCGATCCTTGTCTTTTACATTCAATCTATAAACTGTTTACTGCTTTGTGTTTACTTTCTATGAACTTTTATTTCTTTCCATTGATACGTTTAATCCTTTGTTTTCTGCAAAACACGGTGAGATTGACAACCTCATCGCAAGTTGGGGACAAAGTTCTGTTGTTGTGTTGTGCAGGTCTCCATGTTGCTACTAGCACCGGTAGTGCGCCCCTGGCAAGCTCCATAAAAGGTCCGACTATACCTCCAGCAGCCACTCATAAATAATCTAGACACCAAAATCATGGGGCCTAAGTGTGCCCACCCATATGTTGGATCCACACCGGGAATCCCAACGTCACAATAAGGTCATCTTGCCTCCATATGAAAGGAAGAAGATACAACTAACTTCTCTGTCCCATTCCAAATCTCATGGTTAACCCGTACTATACGGCGCTAGAAGCACTGATGTCATGGGTTGTTAATCCTATGGTGGCTTGTGCACCTAGAACCCTAAGTTCCATTGCTAATCTTTATCATCACTTAGGATGATAACTACATTTTATTTATTAGAGAAGATACTATTACTCCAGATCATAGATGATAACACACAATTTGTAATTTCTTTGATAAAGACTCTTCCAAGGACATGAGCAAGTTATGAACTTGCCTTGTGACTGCAAGGTAGTGAAGTCAGATGCTTCCACCTTACCTTGAGCTCGAGTTTCTACAAAGAATCATTATTGCCCGGTAAGGACAATATTTAAAGAAGCAATATGCAATGCATAGTAATGTCACACAATGGCTTATTATTTGCTTCTTTGCATGTTTTACCCTCTTAGTAAAAGTTTGCTATTTTCTTTAATTAATAAAAGAAAAGTATTATTTTAAGAGTTAAAAATATGAATTTATTTAATTTTATTACTCCTTTTAAATATTTACTGAAATTCCTTTAAGGAAATAAGACTTTATTTTTATCACACTAAATTTACTTTCCAAAAATACAAATTAGTAATTTTCTATAATAGTATACCCATTTAGGATCTTAAAAATGAATTTTTATTCAATTTTAAGTATTTCAAATATTTTTATAAAATTCAAAAGTAATTGGCACCATATTAATAATGGACCTAAATTTTAGTTTCCAAAAATTCTATTGCTTATTTTTATTTAATAGGGAATATTTTTGTGAGTTCATAGACATATTATTTACATTTTTAAGATTGTTATTTATTTTTCTAGAGTTGTTTTTGTTTCAGGGGCATATTTGTAAACATTTTATTTTTAAACAACTCTTTTTAAAATACGGGCCTGGCCCACTGGGCTGGCCTAGCCCAACTTGACCCGGCCCATATGGCCTGGTTCAGCCCACCAGGTTGTACTAGGCCGCCCACTGGCCTAGTACCCCCCACGCACTCACTCTCCTCTCCTCTTTCTCTCTCTCTCGCTCACGCGGTCACCTCCTCCGCTCGCTACCGCCACCGCGCACGATTCCGGCCTGGTCCGGCCACCGTTGCCGCCGCCATGGTGCAGGATGGCAAAGTCGATGACGCCACTCAGTTCTATCCGAGCAGATCTGCCTATGGTGTCCTCTCCTGGCCGCGCTGACCCCTTCCCGAAACTAGGGTTAGGGTTTGGTCACCCTGGAGCTTTGGCGATGGTGCGCCGGGGTTTCTCACGGTGTGCTTCCCTTCATCTCCGGCGGTTCTGACGTGCTGTCGCCGTGGGTTGCAGCGCCCCTTTGGGGTGCTCCCCATGCCATTGCTTCTGCACCGTTGTAGGCCATTCCTCTGCTTCCTCTTCAATTACTTTTGCGAGGACCTCGAGTAAGTTTGGTTCTTCCCCTTTCTGCTCCTCTCTTGTGCTCTAGCTATCCTTCCCTGGCATGATTACAGGTTAGCCCCCTGTCTCGGGTTCATCCCTGAACCCTAGGGTTCATACCCTATGCAGTGATGTTGGGTTAGTTGCTCTGGTTCATCCTACCAGTGATATCCTTCTAGAGTTTATTGTGCTAGTGGTATCTATTGCATGCTATTGGTCCTAACCAATTACTCTCCCTTCTGTCAGTTGGTACTCTGCTAAATATTTGTTACCATCTTGTTCTCTGTCAGAGAACCCTCTGTGAATGTATACTGAACTTTATGTGATCACCCTTGTTGCATCTGTGATGGTTTCATTTTATTGAATTGAAACTTACTGTTATGCTAGAGTTGGAATGTTCTCCGTTAAGGTGATGTTGTAAGAATTTGATGTTGAAACAGTGATGTGCTGTAGAGATAATTAGAAATCAAATTGATTCCTATTGGCTTTATAGGATGATGATTGATGGTTTGTGGCTTAGGGATAGACACTAAGGATGTTTACTGGCTCATCTAGCACAAAGTGACTAGTATGATTCCTAATTTAATTTAGGAAAGTTACTATAGGTTTTTAATAGCTACTACTGAACCTGTTGGTACAGAGGTGCTACCTAGTTGTGGATGTGCCCTGTACCATAAGTGTGATATGTGTCGATTTAGTTAAAGCTAGATCCACAGGTTTATGATGCTGGTCTGAAACCTTCTTTGGATTTTGGTAATCAGTTTAAGACCATGATTCTCATAGCCTTTAAGGAAATGCTTTGGTAACCATGCTTTGGTAGTATAAAGCTTGAAAGTGAACCACTTCTGAGGTGCTACCATACATTGGATGTGCCCAGAAGCATTCAGTTAAAGCTTCTATACATGTGGATGTAAAAATATGTTTGATTCTTCAATATCAGTGATGCACAAGCTGAGATCTTGAAGTAGTTTGCAAAGATAAATAGTTTGGCCCTTTGTAATATATTTTGTGATGGATACACCCCACTTGGGTGCACTCTGAGAAGATCTATATGAAATAACACATGCTAATTATAGATTTAGCATGTGAGGGTTTGATCTCAACTCACCACACAATTTGTTTGTTGGTGCTGTGTTGATCTTGGTCTGCACATCCTGGTGCTGTCCTGCTCCTCCCAGTCTCCTGTGATGTGGAACTCGTTCTTGCTATCCTCCTGTACCACCCCCTCCTTAAGTCACCATTTTGTGATGAACTGGTGGTTGTTTTGGTGAATTAGCTGGTGGGTTTTATCTAGATCTGGCAAGCTCGCTGAGCTCCTGGTGTGTGCTTGAGATGATGAAATGAGCTTCCTGTATCTATGCTTCGACAGGGTGCCCTGTTTGAGTGTTTGTACTACTGCTGCTTGGACACCACATATCATGCATTTAGCTGACTCACCTGTGTGTCTGTGTGAGCTGTTTATGTGGATCAGCTCAAGTAATCTGGCTTTCACTTTTACCTGTTTACTTGTTATTGGCTGGTGAAACTTACCTCTCTCCACTTGGCTTCTAATGTGGCATCTGGGCTATTTACTTAAAAGAACAGATACTACACCTTTGGTGAAACTTGCCCCTTTATTATTTACTCAATGATATAATATGAACAGTGAACTTCACTGTTTACCACTGAGAGTAAACTTAACTAACCACTAACCCTTTCTTTCATTTAGTTGTTTTTCCTTATTTGCAGGAACAAGATCTGGATATACAAGATCTAGTATAGGAGTAGATATGTAGTATAGGTTTCAATTGTAATCTTCTTTTTATTCCTTTTTGTAAAGAATCTTGTAAAGATATGATTATAAGTTAATAAAGTTTGTTTCTATCTTCTGTAATATTCAGTGTTTTGGTGTATTTATCACTATTTGTATTATTATTATTTAATCAGGAAATAAGATTCCATTTCTTATTTAATTTTCCTTGTCTTAAATCCTTATTGTTATCTATTATATCTATAATTTAACCAAATAATATTAATAAGGAATTTTGGAAATAAAATCAATAATACAAACTTCTAATTTCCAAATTCTTTCAAATTGATTTAAATTTTGAATTTGAATTCAAAGTAACTTCCCCAAAATCTTAATAATGCCTAAGGTCATGTCAAAATTCATAGCAATCACTAACATGAGCTATTCCTACCTCCAGTTAGCAAAAGAAATTCTGATCCCTTTAGGTTTTTGTTTGGCGAAAAATTTACCCTGATTTTTACAGATGCATGCATGCACAATCTTAGATTCCTAATTCTACCGTACGTTGAATCCTAATACTGGGATGTTATAGACTTCCCCCCTTAAATTAAACTTCATCCCGAAGTTTGCGGATGGGTACCTGAATAGTTCCAGATATGCTTCTCTTAAGTCATCTTCTTTCTCCCAGGTGGCTTCTCGCTTTGGGTGATGTTCCCATTGTACTTGCAGTATTTGATTGCCATGTTTCTCAATCTTTTCCAGTTCTCCTCTAGAATCTTACAGGGTTTGTCGACATAAGTCAAATCTGCTTGTAACTCAATCTCTTGATGTGTGATAGCATCATCGGGAACTTTAAGACATTTCCAGAGTTGTGAGACATGGAACACATTGTGAACCTGAGCTAGACTTTTTGGTAACTCAAGAGCATAAGCTATTGTTCTATTTTGACTCAATATCTTGAATGGTCCAATGTACCTTGGGCTTAGTTTTCCTTTGACTTCGAATCTCTTCATTCCCTTCACCGGACTTACTTTGAGATATACCATATCTTCCACTTCTAGATGCCATGATCTACGAATTTGATCAGCATAACTCTTTTGTCGACTCTGAGCTATCTTCAACCGATCTCTAATGATATCGATGATATCTTGCCTTTCCTTGATATAATCTGGTGCAAATTCCTTGCTACTACTAGGTTCATACCAGCATATAGGTGATCTACACTTTCTTTCGTATAGTACTTGATAAGGTGATGCCTTCAGACTACTCTGATAGGTATTGCTGTAGGAAAATTCTGCCAACAGTAGATGATCTTCCCACGAACCTCCAAAATCTAATGCACAAGCTCTAAGAATGTCTTCGAAGATTTGATTGGTCCTTTCTGTCTGGCCTCCAGTTTCTGGATGATAAGTTGTGCTAAAATCCAACTTTGAACCAAGTGCTGCATGTAATTGTTTCCAAAATGCTGAAGTAAACATAGATCCTCTGTCTGATACAATCTTCTTGGGTACCCCGTGGTTACTCACAATCTCTTTGAAGTAGATTTCCACTAATTTCTCAGCATTATCCTTTTGGTTCACTGGAATAAAATGTGCACTTTTTGTGAGTCTGTCCACAATCACCCATATCATATCCTTCCGCTTCGATGTCATGGGTAATCCTATGATAAAATCCATACCAATTTCTTCCCACTTCCATTCTGGAATTTCCAAAGGCTGTAATGGTCCTGCTAGACTTTGATGTTCTGCTTTTACCCTTTGGCAAGTATGGCATTCAGATACATATTTTGCAATATCTCTTTTCATATTATTCCACCAGAACAACTCTTTTAAATCCATGTACATCTTTGTACTTCCCGGATGTATGGAATATGGTGTTTCATGAGCTTCTCGAAGTATCACTTCTCGAATCTCTGGCACATCGGGTACACAAAGGCGGTTTTGAAACCATAAAGATCCATAATCTCCTAGATGAAAAACTGATGTTTGACCTTGAGATATTCTTCGAACTTCTTCTATAATAAAAGGATCTTCACCTTGATGTCTAAAAATTTCATGCTGAATATCACTACTTCGCTCTTCAATTACCCGCATCATAGATAATCCTCCAAGAACTGTTGTACTTATAAATTGTATTTCTCTTGCTCTTTAGTCGGTTACCAACCAGTGCAGCCACATTTCTCTTGGATATGGAAATCTTCTTGCCAACAAAAGCACAAATTCTTCTTCTGGCTCTTACTGCTTGATAGACTCAACACGAGAAATCTTCTGAAAAGGAAATGTTTTTCTCTGGCAACTTATGATTGTGTCTTCCAGGACTGCAATAGTGAAGAAACCAGTTTACATTTGTTTTGGGAATGCCCCTTTGCAAGAGCCTGCTGGGCTGAAATTTCACAGGTCAATTCGGCTGATCAAAGCATCTTTACAGTTTTAGACAGTATTAAAAAAGATCTCAAGGTCCCTTTTGCAATGGAAATTCTGATTATTGGAACTTGGAGCATCTGGATTTGCAGAAATAATGAAATTTTCAACAATCAGCATGCATCGATGGAGACCTGGAAGGCTATTGTAGCCCAGGAATTAAGATGGGTCCTTTATAGAATTAAGAAGAAGTATTATCAGGGCCTTAAGATCTGGATTGAAACCAATTTAGATAGGAGATAGTTTATTAGCATGTTATCCCTCTTTTTTTGAGGTGGAATATGGTTGTAAATATTCTTTTGTAACTCTACATAATCTATAAAAGTTGTAGTGGGGTTTTTTTGCCCTACTGTTTTACCCTCAAACAATAAATTGTATTTCCATTCTTTCCAAATCCATCCGTAGTTCTTTTGGCAGTTCTCTATTCATAGGTTGTGTATCGGTGCTTTTCCGACTTCAAGCATCTGCTACAACATTTGCTTTTCCAGGAGTATAATTGATTGCTAGATCATAATCTTTAATCAACTCCAGCCACCGCTTCTGTCTCATATTCAATTCCTTTTGAGTGAAGAAATATTTGAGACTTTTGTGGTCAGTGTATAACTCACACCTTGCCCCATAAAGAAAATGCCTCCATCCTCTTAAAGAAAAGACTACTGCTAGTTCTAAATCATGAGTTGGATAATTCACTTATGTGGTCTTAGTTGTCTAGATCCATAAGAAATTACCTTACGGTCTTGCATAAGTACACAACCTAATCCTTCTTTGGATGCATCACATTATACTGTGTAATCTTTTCCTGGTTCTGGAATCGCTAGGATTGGTGCTGTAGTTAATCTGGTTTTCAACTCCTAAAAATTCGCTTTGCACTTCTCATCCCATATGAAAGGTGTATTCTTTCTTAACAATTTGGTCATTGGTCCAGCTATCTTGGAAAAACCTTCTATGAATCTCCGATAATAACCGGCCATGCCTAAGAAACCTTAGATTTGCTTCACATTGGTTGGTACCTTCCAATCCAATACTGATTGAACTTTGGATGGATTTACAGCAATTCCATCCTTGCTGATCACGTGCCCAAGAAACTCTACATTGTCCAACCAAAATTCACACTTACTAAACTTAGCATATAGCTTATGTTCTCTTAAGATTTGCAATGTTATTCTCAAATGTTCTGCATGCTCTTTTTTATCTTTGGAGTATATCAGAATATCATCAAATACTATGACAAACTTGTCCAAGTAAGGCATGAAGATTTTGTTCATCAAATTCATGAATATTGCTGGAGCATTGGTCAGACCAAAAGGTACGACTAAATACTCATGATGTCCATACCTTGATACAAATGCTATTTTAGGAACATCTTTAGGTTTAATTTTTATCTGATGGTATCTTGATCTTAGATCAATCTTGGAGAATACTCCATCTCCCTTGACTTGGTCAAATAGATCTTGGATCCTAGGTAATGGGTACTTGTTTTTGATAGTGACATTGTTGAGATTTCTATAATCCCCACACATTCTTCATCCACCATCTCTTTTATCTACAAAGATTACCAGAGTTCCCCACGAAGATACACTCTCCTGAATAAATCCTTTTCTGGCTAACTCATCCATTTTCTCTTTAAGCTCTTTTAATTCTTTTGGCCCCATTTTATATGGTGCTTGAGCTATTGGTACTGTACCGGGTATCAGGTCAATAGTGAACTCTATTTCCCGATCAGGTGGCATTCTTGGTAACTCTGCTGGAAAAACATCTTGAAATTCCTTCACTACAGGAATACTTTCCAATTTGACTTCCTTCATTGAATTCAACTACAGATCTACCATGATATGACTATGTTTATCAGCCTGATGGACTATTCTTCCTCCACTTAGAGACTTGATTGAAACGGTTTTCTCCTCACAATTGATCTGAGCTCCATAGTCTGCCATCCAATCCATTCCCAGCAGTACTACTATTCCTTTTAAGGGGATCACATAAAGATCCACATAATAGGTTTGACCACAAATGGAAATGACTTGGTTTTCCTTAATGTTTCTAACTACCACGATCCCTCCAGCGGTAACTATGGTCATAGGTTTTTCTAACGGTGCCCTTGTAATCTCGAATTTATCACAGAATTCTTCAGATATGAGAGAAGTAGTTGCACCCGTATCAAATAAAACTTTTCTAGGATTTGTGAGAATATTGAGCGTACCTATCACCGCTTGATCTGAGTTATCCACTTCCTCCAAGGTTGCACAATTCAGCTTTCCAGTAGGTCTACCTCTCTTGCCATTATTGTTTTTGGCATAGCTTCCACCTCTATTAGGCTATCCACCTCCGCCTCCACTGGCTTGTCCTCCACCTTTTGTGGGCCAACCACTGGGTGCTTTGTTTGGGCAATCAGGCTTAATATGACCCCTGTGTCCACAACCAAAGCAAATGATCACTAACATCTTGCAATCCTTGCTAATATGCCCCGGAAGTTTGCAATTGTGACATATAACATTCCTTCTCGGATTAAATTGTCCTCCAGTGTTGTTGCTACTCCTGTTGTTGTTGTTGTTGTAGGGTCTGTTTCTAGGTTGGAATTCCAAATTGGTTTTGGCTTTACTTGCCTGAATCCTCTTTGTTTCCTTCTTTGCTCTCTTCCTGCACTCCTCTTGGACATTCTTGTAATCAACTTCAAAGGTTATAGTTGTGTCAAGCAACTGTTGAAAAGTTTGAGTGTTGGCAAGCCTCAACTGCATCTTCACAAATGGATTTAGTCCACTCATGAACCTCTTCTTCCTTCTTGCCTCCGTGCTAACTTCTTCAGTAGCATAATGAGATAAATCACTAAACTCCCGAATATACTTCATGACAATGGAGTAACCCTGTTGTAGTTCTTCAAACTCCCTACGCTTCAATTCTATGATACTCTTCGGAACATGGTATTCCCAGAATCTTTGTTTGAACTCCTCCCAGTTGTACTCTCTTCCTGGACGTTGCATAGCTAACTGACCCTCCCACCATGACGCTGCAGGTCCGGTCAATAGATGTGTTGCATACCTCAACTTTTCTTCCTCATTGCATCCTACCGTTTTCAACTTTCTTTCGGTATCTGTTAACCAGTCCTCTGCATCCATTGGTTCTAGAGCGGATGCGAAAGGTAAAGGCCTGGTATCCTAGAAATCCGAAAGACTAACACCACGTCCTTGAGGTGCCCTCTGTTGTCCCACTTGGTCTACTAACCCCTCCATGAACTTGTTCTGGGACTCTTTCATCATTTGCATGTACTGCATAAAGTTCTGCTCCATCAATGGCCTCATTGGTGGTGGTGGTAAATTTGCTTGCATTCTGGCGTCTTCATTCGCCTTTTCTTTGGCTTCACGCTCCATGCACTACTGCTCAGTCTCGTTTTCTACACCCGTTTCCACACCCCCTAGTCCTGTAACATAAAGCAAACACTCATAATTACATCATGCATATGTGTTTTGAGCTCAACTTCATGCACAGAACTAGTCACACAATGGAAAACAAGATCCAAATAAGAACCAAATATGCATTACACACATATTATACATTACAAGCCACATAGTTGATACAACGTGATTACAAGCCCTTACTAATTAAGCATTACAAGCTCATGTGGATTCTATCCCACTTATTTATTTACATCCAGTCCTCAGACTCTCACTCCCGTATCCTACAGAAATACTCCAAGACAAAGTCACACTCCCCAGAAGTTGCATCTTTCATCATACATACTCGGAGTACAACCGTGCTGACGTGAGGTACGACGCACCGTCTGTGGAACGACTTGCCTCTTCGACGAACGATATTCGGTATTAGAAGTCTCCGGACTCAGCTAAAGTGCATCCATACCTTCCAACTCGTCTGAAGTATCCTCAGAATCATCCTCATCACTGTCTTCCTCATCCATCTCCTGCATCCTGACTCTAGAGGAATCAATAGAGTATTCCTCTTCTGGTGCTCCCCAAGTACTCTACTGCGTACGATAGTCCTCAACTATGGTTGGATAGTGCACGTTATCTGGAGTAGGATAATGTTCTAGTGACTCAAACACCCTTTCTTCAGGATCTTCCTCATCGGACTCTACATCTTCCACATGGACATCTCTTCCATCAACGGAATAAGATATCACGCCCATGCGACTAGTCTGTCCGATATCCCCAACTGAATCTTCCACATGAATAGGATTCCCAGTAGATCCATCCATCAATTCGTACCTCCATCCTTCGGAATTTCCAATAGGTAGTTCTGAGTCTCCAGTTCCCCAAGAGCTCTGTGGTACTGGATGACTAGTGCCCTCATTAGGATATCTAGTAGTTTCTGGTATAGGTGAGTAAGGATATGGTGTAAAAGATGCTGGATCTATAGGTATATCCTTAAAAATTGGGTTATCCCTATCCCCTGCTTCATTCTCCAGTTTAGATGCTAACTTCTCCCTTCTTTCAGGATTTGTTAAATCCTCTAACATATCAACCTGATATTCTACAATAACCTGATGTGTCTTATACAAAGACCCAACCATCAGTCGATACAGATCCATAAACTTAGAAGCTAGTTTTGGATGCTTCCTTACTAAAGTAAGATGATCCGGTTCCGGTTCCTCATCTATAGAGTCATGAGGAATCACAGAATATGTGCTTCCAGCTAACTCTTCTGCTTTGTGCTCCCAAACATTGGCTATCGCCTCCATAATAGCAACATGGTATGCTGCTAGGTGACTTCTACCTTCCCCCATAGGTAAATTGTGATATAAACCAAGCTTCTTTGGTAGTTGGATGCTAACACGATATTTGGCTAACATTCTCCCATCATGGTATGTCATGGTATTGATTGGGATATTAGTTGTGCAACCAAAAACCCTCAGAAGTTCTTGAAGCTATTCAGTTAAAGCCCCCTGGTAGTCATCGAGAGTCTCTTCTTTTCTTGCCAAAGTCTGTTTTGGAAACTTTGGTGCCATTTCCACTCTACAGAAATAAATATAATTAGTATCCATTGGTTTTAATGATGCATCATAATAAAGAATTTTTGCTCTAAAGAAATATAACGAAATATTCACAATTGAATACTCATCATATAATCTAGAGAACTCTTTACCGTTGCTCCTAGACTCCTACAGTTATTTCCCTTTACTAGGTTTCCAACCTAAGGTCAAAGAAATTTCTCTGATACCAGCTGCAGTGACCCAGCATACCACTGCATGTGTAGTACACTATAGTCGTTGACATGACATCTACAGAACACCGTTCCGTAAATATCACATCCCTCAGAGTGGTACAATAGAAACATTGCGGGTCCATATTACAAACATACACACTTCATTATTATTACAAACCAAAAGTTCCAACTTCAAGTGTTACAAATTACAAACCAAATTTAAGTAGTTTGAGCAGAAAACATAAGATTCAAACTCATACTCCAAATTGAGCTCAACAACTTATTTTATAAAGGTTATGCTGCTTGGCTCAATTGTTTTACTAATAACTAAGGCAACTACTCGGGATCGTTGCCCTCCACTCCATAGTGTATTTCATAGTCCACCCCTTCAACTCCTCTGGACAGGTCTGGCTCTTCGTAGCAGGCATCCTCTTGTCCTTCAGGTGCGTACATCGATGGGTCTTCTGGATTCTCAGAGTCTAAGTAGGGGTTCAAAGGAAAGAGTGAGTATCAGCATTACCCAGCAAGTTCATTATATGCAAGGTGGGAAGTTTGATGCTCTATCTACCACCTTAGACGATACGTCCTTGGTACTATGCAGTTTTTGTAAACATTTGTTCAAAGATTGATTTTATTATAAAAAACTATGTCCATCAGCCTTCAGAGGTTGACTAGAACTTCATGGAGTTCCTTTCCTGCCGCGTTCGTAGCTCCTTCCCGGAATAGGGAGTAACATGTCACAATTCTTACACTCTCTAGAGGTGCGTTGCTTTACCCATGAGAGACCAACTCCTTGTTGCACAACCAGGTGTACTTTCCCGTCCATAATTCCGTGATGTGGGGCCCAGTAGGTGATCCAAGCTAATCACTGCCCTTTCCACGACACCATATGTTTGCACGATCCTCCAGGGCTGACTACACCTTCGTTAAGCCCCCATCTAGGGCAGGCTACAACCCTGGTGAGTTCCTGAAGACTCTATGAGTTGGTGATGCCCCTAGCAAGCTCCATAAAAGGTCTGACTATACCTCCGGTAGCCACTCATAAATAATCTAGACACCAAAATCGTGGGGCCTAAGGGTGCCCACCCATATGTTGGATCCACACCGGGAATCCCAACGTCACGATAAGGTCATCTTGCCTCCATATGAAAGGAAGAAGATACAACTGACTTCTCTGTCCCATTCCAAATCTCATGGTTAACGCGTAATATACGGCGCTAGAATCACTGATGTCATGGGTTGTTAATCCTATGGTGACTTGTGCACCTAGAACCCTAAGTTTCATTGCTAATCTTTATCATCACTTAGGATGATAACTACATTTTATATATTAGAGAAGATAATATTTCTTTCTCTAGATCATAGATGATAACACACAATTTGCAATATCTTTGATAAAGACTCTTCAAAGGACATGAGCAAGTTATGAACTTGCCTTGTGACTGCAAGGTAGTGAAGTCGGATGCTTCCACCTGACCTTGAGCTCCGGTTTCTAGAAAGAACCATTATTGCCCAGTAAGGACAATATTTAAAGAAGCAATATGCAATGCATAGTATTGTCATGCAATGGTTTATTATTTGCTTCTTTGCATGTTTTACCCTCTTAGTAAAAGTTTGCTATTTTCTTTAATTAATAAAAGAAAAGTATTATTCTAAGAGTTAAAAATATAAATTTATTTAATTTTATTACTCCTTTTAAATATTTACTAAAATTCCTTTAAGGAAATAAGACTTTATTTTTATCACACTAAATTTACTTTTCAAGAATACAAATTAGTATTTTTCTATAATAGTATACCCATTTAGGATCTTAAAAATGATTTTTTATTCAATTCTAAGTGTTTCAAATATTTTTATAAAATTCAAAAGTAATTGACACCATATTAATAATGGACCTAAATTTTAGTTACCAAAAATTCTATTTTTATTTAATAGGGAATATTTTTGTGAGTTCATAGACATATTGTTTACATTTTAAAGATTGTTATTTATTTTTCTAGAGTTGTTTTTGTTTCAGGGGCATATTTGTAAACATTTTATTTTTAAACAACTCTTTTTAAAATACGGGCCTGGCCCATTGGGCTGGCCTGGCCCAACTTGACCCGGCCCATACGGCCTGGTTCAGCCCACCAGGTTGTACTAGGCCGCCCACTGGCCTAGTACCCCCCACGCACTGACTCTCCTCTCCTCCTTCTCTCTCTCTCTCGCTCACGCGGTCACCTCCTCCTCCGCTCGCTGCCGCCACCGCGCATGATTCCGGCCTGGTCCGGCCGCCGTTGCCACCGCCACGGTGCAGGATGGCAAAGTCGATGACGCTGCTCAGTTCTGTCCAAGCAGATCTGCCTATGGTGTCCTCTCCTGGCCGCGCTAACCCCTGCCCGAAACTAGGGTTAGGGTTTGGTCGCCCTGGAGCTTCGGCGATGGTGCGCCGGGGTTTCTCACGGTGTGCTTCCCTTCATCTCCGGCGGTTCTGACATGCTGTCGCCGTGGGTTGCAGCGCCCCTTTGGGGTGCTCCCCATGCCGTTGCTTCTGCACCGTTGTAGGCCATTCCCCTGCTTCCTCTTCAATTACTTTTGCGAGGGCCTCGAGTAAGTTTGGTTCTTCCCCTTTCTGCTCCTCTCTTGTGCTCTAGCTATCCTTCCCTGGCATGATTACAGGTTAGCCCCCTGTCTAGGGTTCATCCCTGAACCCTGGGGTTCATACCCTGTGCAGTGATGTTGGGTTAGTTGCTCTGGTTCATCCTACCAGTGATATCCTTCTAGAGTTTATTGTGCTAGTGGTATCTGTTGCATGCTATTGGTTCTAACCAATTACTCTCCCTTCTGTCAGTTGGTACTCTGCTGAATATTTGTTACCATCTTGTTCTCTGTCAGAGAACCCTCTGTGAATGTATACTGAACTTTATGTGATCACCCTTGTTGCATCTGTGATGGTTTCATTTTATTGAATTGAAACTCACTGTTATGCTAGAGTTGGAATGTTCTCCATTAAGGTGATGTTGTAAGCATTTGATGTTGAAACAGTGATGTGCTGCAGAGATAATTAGAAATCTGATTGATTCCTATTGGCTTTATAGGAAGATGATTGATGGTTTGTGGCTTAGGGATAGACACTGATGATGTTTACTGGATCATCTGGCTCAAAGTGCCTAGTATGATTGCTAATTTAATTTAGGAAATTGATTATAGGTTTTTAATAGCTACTACTGAACCTGTTGGTATAGAGGTGCTACCTAGTTGTGGATGTGCCCTGTACCATCAGTGTGATATGTGTTGATCTAGTTAAAACTAGATCCACCGGTTTATGATGCTGGCCTGAAACCTTCTTTGGATTTTGGTAATCAGTTTAAGACCATGATTCTCATAGCCTTTAAGGAAATGCTTTGGTAACCATGCTGTGTAGTATAAAGCTTGAAAGTGAACCACTTCTGAGGTGCTACCATACATTGGATGTGCCCAGAAGCATTCAGTTAAAGCTTCTGTACATGTGGATGTAAAAATATGTTTGATTCTTCAAGATTCGTGATGGATAAGCTGAGATCTTGAAGTAGTTTGCAAATATAAATAGTTTGGCCCTTTTTAATATCTTCTGTGATGGATACACCCCACTTGGGTGCACTCTGAGAAGATCTATATGAAACAACACATGCTAATTATAGATTTAGCATGTGAGGGTTTGATCTCAACTCACCACACAATTTGTTTGTTGGTGCTGTGTTGATCTTGGTCTGCACCTCCTGGTGTTGTCCTGCTCCTCCCAGTATCCTGTGATCTGGAACTTGTTCTTGTTATCCTCCTGTACCACCCCCTCCTTGAGTCACCATTTTGTGATGAAATGGTGGTTGTTTTGGTGAATTAGCTG
Source organism: Avena sativa (assembly GCA_916181665.1). Lineage (NCBI taxonomy): Eukaryota > Viridiplantae > Streptophyta > Magnoliopsida > Poales > Poaceae > Avena > Avena sativa. The sequence continues at coordinate 41,761,789 of OV702287.1, read as the reverse complement.
GTGGGTTTTATCTGGATCTGGCAAGCTCGCTGAGCTCCTGGTGTGTGTGCTTGAGAAGATGAAATGAGCTTCCTGTATCTGTGCTTCGACAGGGTGCCCTGTTTGAGTGTTTGTACTGCTGTTGTTGCTTGGACAACACATAGCATGCATTTAGGTGACTCACCTGTGTGTCTGTGTGAGCTGTTTATGTGGATTAGCTCAAGTAATCTGGCTTTCACTTTTACCTATTTACTTGTTATTGGCCTGGTGAAACTTACCTCTCTCCACTTGGCTTCTAATGTGGCATCTGGGCTATTTACTTAAAAGAACAGATAATACACCTTTGGTGAAACTTGCCCCTTTATTATTTACTCAATGATAACAATGCACTTCACTGTTCACCACTGAGAGTAAACTTAACTAACCACTAACCCTTTCTTTCATTTAGTTGTTTTTCTTATTTGCAGGAACAAGATCTGGATATACAAGATCTAGTATAGGAGTAGATATGTAGTATAGGTTTCAATTGTGATCTTCTTTTTATTCCTTTTTGTAAAGAATCTTATAAAGATATGATTATAAGTTAATAAAGTTTGTTTCTATCTTCTGTAATATTCAGTGTTTTGGTGTATTTATCACTATTTGTATTATTATTATTTAATCAGGAAATAAGATTCCATTTCTTATTTAATTTTCCTCGTCTTAAATCCTTATTGTTATCTATTATATCTATAATTTAACCAAATAATATTGATAAGGAATTTTGGAAATCAAATCAATAATACATACTTCTAATTTTCAAATTCTTTTAAATTGATTTAAATTTCGAATTTGAATTCAAAGTAACTTCCCCAAAATCTTAATAATTCCTAAGGTCATGTCAAAATTCATAGCAATCACTAACAAGAGCTATTCCTACCTCCAGTTAGCGAAAGAAATTCTAGTCCCTTTAGGTGTTTGTTTGGCAAAAAATTTACCCTGATTTTTACAGATGCATGCATGCATAATCTTAGATTCCTAATTCTACCCTGCGTTGAATCCTAATACTGGGATGTTACAATCACCTAAGTGGGAACTTATTTTTCGTGTTCACAATCCTGTTGTGGTCAAGTCAAAGTCATAGTTCAATTCACAAGTCATTTTGAAAACATCTGACAATGGAACAGTATGGCCACTCCAACTGTCCATGACTACGGATGTGGCTATTTCAACAGTTTGACACTCTGTAGAGGTGGTACACTTTCACCACAAAATTCGATACATCCGTCAGGGATAACCCTGAATCATCATACTTAGTATGCGGATAATCAATCATAACCTTTCAATTACACACTCTAGTATATGCACCTCCCCTATGAGATTGGCCTCCCAGCCATGGCCATCTGCCATCCTGGGCACTGCATAGGTGGACATTCACACTCACGAGGTAGCCTCAGCTCAACCTCTTCCGCGAGGGAACCCATACTAAGGCATATAAACTTCTAGTTAAGCCCTACCCAATTCAGGTATTGTGGTTGCATGGTAAAATTGGAATGGTATCGCATCCGAACCCAACCATCAGTTTGTATAAAGGGCTAAGGCTCATGCCTCAACATTTTCATCATCAAATCATTTTGTGTCCATAACACATGTCAAAACATTGCAATAGAATGAACCATCATTCCAAGGTTTTCATAATCATTGTCACCAAGTGTTCCCATCTAAAGTGATCAACTTTTATGCTTAGCACTAGCCACTAAAGTTGAGGGTATTCACTAATGAGGGGTGCTAATCAGGTGTAACTATCCAACTCTAGTTTTATGTCTTTTGCTGACATCTAAGTATAACTACTTAGGCCTAGTTTTATACTCTTTATGGTATCTATACTATTTTTCCAATACTCACAAAGCACTAACTAAAAGTAAAGAACTTTGGTAAGAATAAAAGAATAAAGCTTGCAAGTAAAACTTGGGATTGGTATAATAAAAGTTGCATAACCAAGCATGCCTAAGGCATCTTGCATAGGTTATCTTGCAAGGATGACTTGCAAAGGTATGAGACTTGCAAGTGTTAGCCTGCTTAGTTCTAGCTTGCATAGTTAAGAAACTTGCAAGTGTTAGCTTGCTTAGTTCTAGCTTGCATAGTTAATAAACATGCAAGTGTTAGATTGCTTAGTTCTAGCTTGCATAGTTAAGAAACTTGCAAGTGTTAGCTTGTCTTGAGTAGTGTAGTGGTTGAAGTTCTCTTCTTCTTCTTCTTCTTCTTCTTCTTCTTCTTCTTCTTGGTAGTACTCCTCCTCCTCGTATCCCGAGTCGGTACCATCGTCTATAAATAAATACGAGGTACACAATCACCAAACAATACTTAACTACTTCTATTTAGCACACTAAGGCTCACACTTGATGATCTAGCATCATCACAATCATCACATGAAATAAAGACCTAGTCTTATTTTTCTTATTTTAGAAAAGTAATTTCTACTCATTGAAAATACTTAAGATTTAATATTCTCTAATTAAAATATGGGATCATGTTGACACATGTCATCACCACATATTCTAATACTTGGGAATATGATTTAAAGTGGTGGTCATATTTTATAAAGTTTAAGATTATTATTTAATATAATTAAAGTGACTAGAAATGCCCATATAGCATTCTTTTAGTACTAGTCCAAGATCACTACATGTAAACCTAAATATTTTTACATATTCAGATAGATCTTATCAAATGAGATTTTTGAGAGTTAGAATCAACTCAAAAGCATTTATGGTTGATTTTTAAAAAATGTTTGAATGTGGAAAAGTCTCTGTCTTGTTATTTTTACTATAGATGATCTATAATTTCAAATGGTTTAAATCCAACAGGCTTTGATAGATAATTTGAATACCTTTCTAAAAAATTGGAATCATGCTATTTGGTTTAGTGAACCTCTTTGAATTGATTTTTGAATCTACTGACAGAATCTAGATTTAACTAAAATAGAAAAAGTTTATTTGAATCGACGGGCTCTGCGCGGGAAACTAAATGGGCCGGCCCAGCTGCACTGCGCTGGCACAGCGGGCTGCTGACATGACGGTCCCACTGGTCAGTGGCTCATTTAACCCGAAACGGTATCTTTCAATCTAGGCCGTGCGATTAGACTAGGATCTAACGGCTGAGGTTCATCTTCTACGTCGAACGGCTCCTCGAGACTGAACCCTAACAGCGACGGTGGGGGTACATGGGGGCTCACCTGGGCTCCAGCTAGGGTCGGCGATGGGGGCAAACGATGTTGTAGACGACGGCGGTTCGAATGGTGGTCGCGGCGGCTCCTGGGGCGGCTCCAATCAATGGCTCCTCTTCTCCTCTGCAGCGGCGGACTCCGGCCAAATTCCGGCGATGTGGTGCTCGCCTTGCTCCGGGGAGAGGTCTGGGAGGTTCTGTGAGGAGTGGGGAGTGAGATGGTGTGGAGAATAGAGGCCGGGGTGGCCTCTATTTATACATTGGCGATGGGGACAGAGCGGGGTGGCTCGAGCTCGTCGGTGACGGTGATACAAGGGGCTATAGGCATGGCTGCGAGGTAGGGTTCACGCGGTGTTCCTGGCGGTCGTTGCACACTTAATGGCGCAGCACGGGGTGGTCTAGAATGGTTAGGACTAGTCGGTGCTCTGCGCGGGAGCGGCGGCGTTCGAGACAACGTACATGGGCTATAGGTTGCACGACGATGAACGAGCATGTTTGGGAGGTAGCTAGGGTCACGACGAGTGCGGGCACGCGCGGTGAGGGCGAGGGGCAGTGTGGGTGCGCGTGTTGGCTGCAGCGCTCTGGACGCTCTCGGCATGGCAACAGAGAAATGGGTGCAGCATTTCTTGGGTGGTCCACGGCTTGCCTGCGGTCGAGGGGTGGACAGAGGGTGGTGGTGGATGGTCACATGTCTCCTGGTCGCCGTGGGAGAGGGCGGCGCTGGCTGCTGTGAGCTGTCCATGGTCGACCGACGCGGTGAGCATTGGGCGGCGGGGCACTGGCGCAACGGCAAAGAAGGGAGCGTGTCTTGCGCTTGCTGGGCACTGGGGTGAGTGAGTGGAGTGTAGAGGGGGCAAAGGGGTGAGTGATCACTGCTCAAAACTGTGTAAGTTAGGCAGTGGTTTATCTGTGTCTGCAATGTGTTCGACTAAATGGCCGCATGAAAATAAGTTTTGAATTTTTGAATGAAATTTGGTGAGCGTGTTTGTCACATGCTTGAGTCTCTATGGTTGTTGGGAAAAGTCAAGTGGAATTGATTTGAGTGGTTTTGGAAAAAGTGGTGATCTTAGCATATGAACTTGATTCAATTTTGAATTGTCCTTTAAATATATTTGGAATTTGTTTCTATTCGTTTGTAAAGTGGGCTTGGGTTCACTTTTACTTGGTCTAGCAAGGGGTGAAAAGAATTGAAAAAGTTTCTATTAGAAATCTTTTACTAGAGACACCCAAAGTGGGCTAGTGGTTTACTTTGGTCAAAATGACCATTTGATCATATGATTCATATTTGATTTCTTTTTCTTTTGAATTTGTTTGTAATTGGCCTAGATGATGTAGTATTCATCTTTAAACCATTCTTTATCATTTGTAGCAATCAAACATGGCAATAGCACCCATTCATACATTAATGCAATTCACACATAGACCCATATTAGATTTAATAATAAAAGTTTTTGTTAACCCTAAACTTGGGTACTTAGATCTTGATAATCTTGATTATTATTTTTTGGGTGTTACACACAAGAAGCGGAGGACGTCAAGTACTCCGAAATCCTTGAGCAGATCCGCCTTTGCGACAAGGGGCTGAGAACCGGTGTGCTTCTGCCACCACCAGTAATCCCGCTGACCCTCGCTGAGAAGGTTAGCACCGAGGTGTCTATGAGCTTAAGCAAGCTCACTCATGAACATCATGTAAATCGAATTCCAACTCACCTTTTTTACTTTATTTCATATCATATCCTCTAGCCCCCAAGCATGAAGTTGGATAGACAATCCGGATTTATGCTTCCCTAGGATGCCAAAGAATTAGGGATATTATAACCGAGTCAAATCAGAGGCCTCCCACGACCTCAGCGTTTTTTGGTCGTTGGATCATGTTGCAAGAGCAGTTTCATCGGTTTGATTTCTCCTGAGCTACACAGCGAGCAAAAACATCCCGAGGGCAGCTACTCTCATCATCAAATCAGAGGCTTCTGGTTGATTGGGCCCCCTTTCCTGCGAACCCTAGAGCCCATTGGAAAGTCTGACTGCAAATCGTTTCGCGTTCCATATTCATATCTCTACCGTAGTAATTTGCAACCCGTCAAGTCCAAATGCCTTCTCCCCTCCCCGACCAATAGACGGATGACGGCGGCGGTCGCGATACATTAGCGTCAAGGCTTCTTGCAGATGTCTTTTGCACATACAGAGTTGGACATGCTGCCGCCCTCCGGTACCGTGCTGCACTCCGGCACCAGCGACACCGGGATCGCCATATTCCCATAGAGCCACAACAAGCATCATGGGCCCGTCACATGTCAGCATGATAGGAACATGCGTTGTGCGACCATGAATCCCATCCTGATCCGATGGTATTATGTAGACTAAGGTGGATGGGTGCCGCAGCAGGTGACGACCGCGGTCTACTCCTCCCGCGTGTCTTGGCCAGCACAGTCAGGTTTGACATTTGATGCTCTCCACGCCTCTAGCTACTTCCTTCACATGATTTAATAGGAGGATAAATTCTGTTCACTTTTCAGTTTTATTGGTATCGGGTCGCTTGGACTAAGAAAATGGGCTATGAAAAAGAGGACTTGAATCTTCAAACGGTGAGTTATCTACTAGCGGAAGCCGTCTTTGTTCTATGCACTTTTGTGCTACACTTGTCCAACAATTTTTTTATTCCGTATTAGCATCATGCCATAGCTTCACAACTTAAAAACTATACATTCGACCTTCTTCAGATGCTATCGGGAAACTTCCTAATGTTATTTTTTGGAAATTAGACAAAGATGATTATTTTGGTACATGCACTAGGCTATATAGAGTCTAGGTTTTCAGCCAGGTAACAATGAACAAAGTAGTTGCTATTTTTGCACATTATATTGATCTCTACTAACCCTAAACCGCATTAACCAATGCTGGCATCAATTATTGTATGCGGGATTATTATGAAGGGCACTATGGTAAATCTGAAACTATGTCATCAACTAGGCATTTTTTAGCCGTCAATCGCGCTCCAAGTCATTTTTGATCGTTAGATCTACATCAGTTCTCGAGGTGGACCAAAAGTCCCTGAGGACAGCTACTCTAGAAAATAAATTTACCCAATATGGTTGATTGGGTCTAAATGCCCTGCCCATAACAACACATCAAAGTCACTCCAGGTCAAATATCATCCATTTGGCTCATTTGAATGGTACAAAAAAGTTGATTACATCCCAACGTATATGTTGGAACCAATATCCCATCATCAATTTGAAATCCCGGCTGTCTATATGTGTATTGCATATACGATGTATATGTTGGAACCAATATCCCATCATCAATTTGAAATCCATGTTGTCTATATGTGTATTGCACATACGATATAATGCCATTCATGTTTCATGCGTCCAAATGTTTATATATGTTCCTACAATTTCATTGAAGAATTGAACGGACGCGGCAACGCGCGTCTACATGATTTAGTGAACTAGTGTAGTCCCCAAAACTCGTGCTGATATTAGTAAAAATATTTGCCCGAGTCTTTTGTAGACTTCTGACTCTGGGTATTCTGACTTACAGAAAATTAATTCGTATAACCAGGAATTGTTCGGAGAGAGATCAGACCTCTCCGGCTTGAAAATGCTCAGTTAAAAGTGTCAAGGGATGAGGCTGAAGCTAAACATTTTAGTCCTTTAATCTTGCTCTTTCTTTCATAGTCGAATTATTTATTCAACAGTTGTTCTTTTTGCTTACAACACTAGTCAAACAATTACGTGCTATGATTGAAGAAGCCGAGAATATGAAGACCCTCGAGGTGGAGGTGGAGAACACCGACTTACGTCGGGAGCTGGACAAGTTGAAGGCGGACCATGAACGGAGCATTGCGCAAGTTCTTGAATCCTCTTCTATGGCCACCGAAGAACGTGATCAAATGATCGTGGCCTATGATCAAAGGATCTCGGATATCAATGATGCATTGTTCAGAGAGAAGGATATCACCGAGGCACTTCGGGCTGAACTCTAGAGCCTTAGGGAAGAGAAGACCAAATTTGATGATGTCATCTTCGGTATGTTTCCTTCTTTCTGATTTTCTGCTTTTCCGACTCATGGAGTTCGGATATATTTATTAACCTTTTGCATTACATGCACAGGTCCTCTGAACTTACTGGATTCTGCCTCCACTGAGTCTCGCACCAACCGGCTTACTCAAGTCGGTGATTTGCTTCACGATTTCCGCCAATCTTTGGAGGATATTGGCGTAGTACTCAAGGTTCTGGATATGCATAGGAGATGCCCCAGCTCATCCAGGACTAGAACATGTCCTATGCGCGAACCGCAGCACAGAACGCTCTCACCATGGTTATGAGCCACCATGGAAGCATGGAAATCAGGCAAGTAACCAGAGGGTATTCGACTGTGGATGAAGACGGACAAGAGCAGGACATCAAGGCCATCACGGACTCCTGTGCCGGATATGGGTGTCACGTAGCTGACTTGACCAGCTACAACACTCCTTTCTTCACTCGCGTAGAGACGCATCCTCCGCCCGCCGAAGTAACAACTGAAGTCTCCGACGATGAACAAACCATTTCGGATTTGAACGTCTCAGAGAGATATCAAGGCGAGGTTGATGTCTCCAATGAGCCGATAGCTCCTACCTCTCCTCTTTCATCGTAGATCATCAGAAAAAACTTTGTGTTATTATGAAAACATTTCGCGTTGTAAATAAGTAGTTAAATACTTTTGTTGGTGCTAAGACTTGCTACTTCTATTTTAGCACTTTTTTGGATTTTATACTTATCGTGCCTGAAATTTTTACATAAGCACTTTTGTTTTGCCTGTACTTATCGTTTATCTGGCTTTCCGCCTCGTCCGTTTCGTGAGCCAGCCTCCAACACGGAAATTTTGCCGAGCAACGGAGCTCAATTGCTAAACCAGTTTAAACTCGAAAACAAAGCATGCTTCCAGTACCAACATTTCACTACTCGGAAAATGCCCGCATTCGGCAATCAGATAAATAACTAAAGTACAAACTAGAAAATTTAGATTAATATCTGAAGGTAGTATTTTTTAGAATCGGAAATCTTAACCAGAACAAACATGAGCATAAAGTACTTTCAAGTATTCTAGGATTTTTGATTGTGACATGATCATTCGGAAACAAGATGGTAATATAAAACTTCTCAGAAAAAATGAGGCAACCAATACTTTATTTCTCATTGAACATGTACACATATATGATTACAAAGAAAGATAAATTAAGAATAAAAGGGATGTAGCTGAGAAATATTCCACGGTCTGTCTAATTCTTCCGGGTTTGTACTGTCTCTAGCTCTCTTTCTTTTCTTAGTAGAAGGTCTTTCTTTGACTGGTCACATATCAGTTAGATAGTAAGAACCATTGTGAAATACTCGGCTAACTAAAAAGGGGCTGGGGAAAGTTTGTGCTTTCTTTTCTGCACAAGCGGGAGAACCAAATCGCCCTTATTGAAAGACCGGTTTCTAACTCTCTGGCTATGATACTTGCGTAACTTCTACTGATAGGCTGTTGATCTCATCTCAGCAACGACGCGAACTTCTTCAATTAAATCGAGATCATTTTATTGAGAAATTTCGGCATCCTCTTCAATATACGCAGCAACTCGGGAAGAAGTACGAATCAAATCACTAGGAAGAACTGTTTCTGCACCATAGACCACGGAGAAAGGTGTGTATCCAGTTGACCTGTTCGGAGTTGTTCGTAAACTCCATATCACAGAAGGTAATTCCTCTGCCCAAGCCCCTGCAGCATGTCGTAGTGGTGCTTCGAGTCTTGGTTTTAGGCCTTGTAGGATTAAACCATTTGCTCTTTCGACTTGTCCATTAGCATGTGGATGTGCGACTGACGCAATATCAAGCCGGATATTTTGTTCGTTACAGAATTCGGCAAGCTCTCCCATGGAAAAGTTACTCCTATTGTCCATGATAATGCTATGTGGATAGCCGTATCAGATTATGACATCCTCAACAAATCTTCCGGATGTTGCTCCATCACAACTGGTGACGGGTTTAGCCTCAATACATTTTGTGAATTTATCCATTATCACTAAGAGATGAGTAAATCCACATGGAGCCCGTTTAAATGGTCCTACCATATCAAGCCTCCAGACCACGAAAGGCTATGTTATAGGTATTGTTTGTAGCTGATCAGCCAGAACATGAGCTTGTTTGGCATACTTTTGGTAGCCTTTGCACGTATTGACCAGCCGTTCGGCATCTGCCTTGGCTGTAATCCAGAAAAAACCGTGTCGAAAAGCTTTTGCCACTAAATATTTGGCTGCAACATGGTGATCGCATTCGCCTTCGTGGATTTCTCGTAAGATTTCCACTCCTTCCGGAGATACACAGCGCTGAAAGACACCAGATACACTCCGCTTGTAGATCTCACCACTTAATATAGTATAGGTTTTTGCTCGTCGGACGATCTGTCGGCTCAGAACCTCATCTTCGGGTAATTTACCATCTACCAAGTAATCAAGGTAGGGTTGAGTCTAGCTAGGAATTACAGCTAGATCTGCTACTAAGGTGAGTCAGATTTCGTCGGATATTCCTCGTCTACTCCTTTTATAGAGGGAACTTTGAGGTGATCTAATAAAGCGCCATCCGGGACCTTTTTCCGCGCAGAGCCTATTCGAGATAATGCATCTGGTTCCTCATTTTCTGTTTGAGGGATGTGTTGAACCTCAAACCCTTCGAACAATTTAGATAGTTCATCCACGATAGCTCTATATGCTGCCATGTGCTTATTTGCATTATAGATATCCGAAACTTGTTGAGCAACAAGATCTGAATCTCCATAACACATTAATCGTCGGATGCCGATGTCCTTAGCGATCCAGATTCCATGCAGTAGTGCTTCATATTCGGCAATGTTATTTGTTGCCATGAAGTGAATCTGCAACACATAGAAAAGTTTATCACCTTGGGGTGATTTGAGCACTACGCCAGCCCCCGAGCGCCTTAGACCCATCAAAGTGTAAGGTCCAGTATTCCAACTTTGGGAGGGTTATATTCTCCATTGTCTCTGTCCAATCAGCGACAAAGTCAGTGAGGATATGGGATTTGATTGCTGTACAAGGTTTGTACTCAATGTCGAAAGCTGAAAGCTCTATTCCCCATTTTGCGACGCGTCCTGTAACATCGCCGTTGTTGATTATATCTCTCATGGGAGCTGTGCTCACCACAGTAATTTGATGCTCCTAAAAATAATGTCGTAACTTACGGGATGCAAAAAACACACTATAAGCCAACTTTTGATAGTGAGGATATCGCTGCTTTGATTCTGTTAGGACCTCGCTGAGATAGTAAGTCAGACGCTGCACCAGGTGTTCCAAATTTTCCTCTGGTCTCTCCACCACCATGACGACACTGACGACTCGATTTGTCGCAGCGAGATAGAGCAACACCGGTTCCCGTGGCTCCGGTGCTGCAAGGATAGGAGCAGATGAAAGTACTGCTTTCAGGTCTTGTAGTGTAGCTCTAGCTTCAGTCCAAACGAACTTTTTTGGTATTTTTTAAGAGCTTGTAGAGTGGTGTGGCTCTTTCACCGAGCCGGCTTACAAACCGACTGACTGTAGCAATGCAACCAGTTAGTCTTTGAATGTCCTTCAGGCGAGTCGGCCTGGAAATATTGAGTATAGACTTTATCTTGTCTTGGTTCACCTTAATGCCTCTTTGAGACACAATGAAGCCCAACAATGTTCTGCCTGGTATTCCAAAGAAACGCTTCTTTAGGTTAAGCATTATGTTGTATTTTCGTAAGTTGGCGAACGTTTCCTCCAAGTCGGAAATTAAGGTTTCCTTCTTTTTGGACATCACCGCAATGTCGTCCACATATGCATGTACATTGCGTCCGATTTGGTCATGGAGGCAATGCTGCATAGTGCGCTGGTACGTAGCTCCTGCAATTTTTAGCCCAAAGGGCATCGTAATGAAACAGGAGGTTCCAAAGGGGGTTATGAATGAAGTTTTGACATTGTTTGATTCCTTCATCTAGATTCGGTGATAACCGGAATATGCATCGAGAAAACATAGGAGTTCCGAGCCTGCCGTAGAATCGATAACTTGATCAATTCTAGGCAGAGCGAACGGATCTTTGGGACAAGCCTTGTTCAAGGCAGTATAATCAACACACATCCTTAAATCAGTGGTGTCCTTTTTAGGGACCATTACAGGATTGGCCGACCACTCAGTGTGGAAGACCTCTTCTATGAATCTGGCTAACTCGAGCCAGGCTAGTTCCTTAGCTATTGCCTTACACTTTTCATCACCAAAACATCATAGGGACTGTTTTACGGGTTTATCATTCGGGTGTACATTTAGAGAGTGCTCGGCAAGTTCCCTAGGTACTCCGGTCATGTCAGATGGCTGCCATGCGAAGATATCTTGATTTGCTCAGAGAAACTTGACGAGCGCGCCTTCCTATGCGCTATCTAGGCCTACACCTATCTGGGTCACCTTCGAGGGGTCATCATCCTTCAACGGCGTCTTCTTCGTCTCTTCCGATGCCTTGAACTCCGGAGTTGGCTTTGTCACCTCCTTCTTCGTCGCGGGCATCTCAGACGGATCAATGGTCTTCTTGATCTCTTGGTACTCCTAGGCGTGCAACACGGCTTCAGCAAAGGCGGCATTTCCATCCTCGCACTCTCGCGCCTTCTTCAGGTCTCCCCTGATGGTGATCACGCCTTTGGGACCTGGAATTTTCATCATATTGTAAATGTAACATGCACGAGCCATAAAATCCCAGTAAGCCGGACGTCCGAATATAGCGTGGTACGTGCTCTTGAACGGGACCACTTAGAAGGAAAGTGCCTCCGTATGATAGTTCTTTGGAGTTCCAAAGGTAACATCCAAAGTGATCTCTCCCAGGGAATTTGCTTGCCTTCCTGGGACAACTCCGTGAAAGATCATAGAGCTGTGATTCAGCTGTGTCTCCGAGATCCGCATCCGGCGTAGTGTTTCGACATACAGAATATTGATACTGCTACCGCCGTCCATGAGAGTCTTGGAGAAACCATAGCCGTCAATAAGTGGATTGACGATTAAGGCGTATTTTCCACACCTGTGCAACTTAGGCGGATGATCAGCACGGTCAAAGGTGATTGCTACTTCCGACCAATCAAAAAATTGTGGGATAGCCGAAACAGTTGCGTTGAGCTCACGTAGAACTGCTTTCTTGACCTTAGCTGGTTGAGATCCAAGAAAGGTGACGTAAGTGTCTTTCTTTGTTGGGAAGTTCTTCTTTCCATCCGGCTTCGGATTTGAAGGGCCAGCTTCCACCATGTCGGAATCTTCCTTGGTCTCTTTTTCTTTTTCGGGATTCTTCTTTCCCTTCTTCCGCTTAGCCCTATAGCCAGCGGTGTCATCTTTCTTGATGTCGTCATTGAAACGACACTCGACGTATGTGTGATACGAGCCCCCACTGGCATCTAAGTGATGCACACATGGGTTGTTGGCAATGTCGGCCCAGGAATAGGTTTTGCCAGGTTGTTGGTCTCCTCTACCCTGGACTCTTGATGTCCCACGACCGCGTCCGCAACCACTGCCGCGCCCTCCTCGTCCTCCAGACACGAAAGTAGCAGTGACCACTGCCATTTCCGCGTTGGGCTATTCTTCCGAGGTGTTCTTGCGCTTCTGAGCTTGTTGCTTTGGTTGTTTTGCCGACTGTGGCACAGCTAGGGCATTCAGTAATCCCTCTGCGTCGTTGTCAACATCTGCATACTTGCTCGCTGTTTCTATCAACTCTCTCAGATCAGTGAACTTATCACACTTTAAGCGGTGACATAGTAAACCGATTGGGAGTCCTGCAATGAAAGCTTCAATCGCATTTTGGTCATTTACTCCTTCACAGGAGTTCTTGGTGTCGATCCATCGTCCGAGGTAATCTTGGCAAGTTTCTCCTGCTTTCTGGGTGCAACGCTGTAGGTATCCTACCGTATAGGGCCTCCGATATGTGCCTTCGAAATTCCGAAAGAATGCGCTTTGCATGTCATACCAGTTGTGGATGGTATTCTCCGGAAGTTCATTGAGCCATGATCGTGCCGTATTCCACAACATAAGTGGGTTGTGACCAAGCTGTTTCCGCCTTTGGCGATGCAGCAAGCCTGAAAAAAATCCTGGAGCCAAGTATCTGGCCGGCCCACACCGTTGTAGGCTTGGATGTGTCTTGAGATAGCAAATCCTTCCGAGAAGTGTGTTTGTCAAATTCGTGGTCCAAAGCATTTTGGACCCACGTATATATCATTGTTCTCGTAGTGTCGCGCCTCTATGTTAGAGTTGATCCGGTGTCTCGCGTCACTTGGTCATAGGGAACGCCGTCTTTGTAGTTCTCTATAGCTGCGGTGCCTTGGAGCTGGACTTCGGCTTCTTCCACCACCTCCTCCACCATGATATCCTCCCTGGCCTCCTTGAGAGCCGTTGTGATGGCTTCTTGGTGGAGAGGGTGGAGCAGGTGGATTGTTTCCGGCTGATCGTCGGCCTCCATCCGGAGCGTCATTATTCCGGTTCCAGGGAGGGTGTTCGTTGCGACGAGCCCCTGATACATTGCAAATGTATCTATAATTTTTGATGATCCATGCTTGGTTTTATCCACTTTCTTGTGTTTTGTTCCAACTTTGGAGTACTTTTCATATGATTTCTTGGACTAACCTATTAACAAGAGCCATAGTGCCAACTGCCTGTTTTCTGCTGTTTTTGGTTCCAGGAAAGTCACGAAATGAATATTCTCGGAATTGGACGGGACAAAAGCCAAAGTGCCTATTTTTTCGGATGTCATCAAGTGCCACAATACGAGACGGAGAGGGTCCAGGAGGCCACCACACCACCTGGCCACGTGGCCAGGCCTGGCCCACGCCAGGGGGTGGTGTGGCCGCTCCCGGCACCCCCTCGGCCTCTCCTTCCGCTTATATATTGCCCTCGGGACGAAAACCCTAAGGGCCGCTTATATATTGCTTATATATTGCCGCCGTCATCTCCATCCCTAGATCAGGAGGGATCTGAAGCTCTTCCCCGACACCCTGCCAGAGAGGGGAATTCACCCTGGAGGCCTTCTTCATCACCATGCAAGCCTCCGGTGTGATGCGTGAGTAGTTCATCCTTGGACTACGGATCCATGTAGTAGCTAGATGGCTCGTTCTCCTCCTTTGTGCTTTCATGTCTAGATTTTGTGAGCTCCGTTCATGATCAAGATCATCTATTTGTAATTCTGCATGTTGTGTTTGAGGGGATCCGATGGATATTGAGATGCTATTTCAGATTGATTATTGATTCTATCATGTCTTGGTTATTTGTGATCTTGCATGCTTTCCGTTGTTAGTAGCTATCTTGGCCAAGTAGATGCTAGCAACTCCAAGAGTTAGTAATTTATGCTCGATAGTGGGTTCATGCCTCTAGGAATCTGGGGAAGTGACAGAAATCTCTAAGGTACTAGATGTGCTGTTGCTACTAGGGAGAAAACAACAATCCTTTATTCATAGAACAATCGTATTGTTTACTTTACACGCAGTTCATAAAGCAATAATCTGTTGCTTGCAACTTAACACTAGAGGGGGTTCGGATGATAACCTAGAGGTGGATTATTAGTCATAGATGCAGTTGGATGGCGGTCTATGTATAATGTTGTAATGCCCAATCAAGTCTCAAAGGAGTCAAGATGATTAGTATATGCATGTATTGATTTCTCGGTGTTTGTCAATTGCCCCGCTGTAATTTGTTCACCCAGCATGTTATCTATCTAAGGAGAGCCACCTCTAGTGAACTATGGATCCCGGTCCTTTTTTTTACATACAATCTACAACTGTTTACTGCTTTGTGTTTACTTTCTGCAAACTTTTACTTCTTTCCATTCAATACGTTTAATCCTTTGTTTTCTGCAAAACACGGTGATATTGACAACCTCATCGCAAGTTGGGGACAAAGTTCTGTGGTTGTGTTGTGCAGGTCTCCACGTTGCTACTAGCACTGGTAGTGCGCCCTGCCGAAGCTCAGCTAGTAACACCTTTGGGGTGTTTCCTTGCTCCTACTGGTTCGATTAAACCTTGGTTTCATAACTGAGGGAAACTTGCTGCTGTGCTCATCATACCTTCCTCTTGGGGTTCCCAACGAGCTCTACATCAACACCGCCATCAAGCATTTTTGGGCGCCCTGCATTGTGCCATCAAGTGATTTTCTAGCGCCGTTGCCGGGGAGTCAAGGACATCTTCACAAGGGGAGTCCCTCATAACCAATCTCTTTACTTTGTTTTTTTGTTTTGCTTAGTTTTCTTTTTGCTTTGTTTGCTTGTTTTGTTCTTCAAAAACACAAAAAAATTAGTTTTACAAGTTTGCTTTCTTATTTGAAAACCCAAAAAAATGACTACCCTTGAAAACACTAAGTTGTGTGACTTCACTAGCACCAACAACAATGATTTTATGAGCACACCTATTGCTCCACCTGTGGCTGAAAATACTTTCTTTGAGATAAAACCTGCTTTGCTCAATCTTGTTATGAGAGAACAATTTTCTGGTATTGGTAATGAAGATGCTACTTCCCATCTAAATAACTTTGTTGGACTCTGTGAGATGCAAAAGCATAGGGATATAGATGGTGATATTATTAAGCTAAAATTGTTTTCTTTCTCTTTGAGAGGAAAAGCTAAAGAATGGTTGAATTCCTTAACTAGGAATAGTATTGATTCTTGGACTAAGTGCAAAGATGCTTTTATTGGAAAATACTATCCTCCTGCTAAGATTATATCCATGAGAAGTGAAATAATGAAGTTTAAACAACTTGATAATGAGCATGTTGCTCAAGCTTGGGAAAGAATGAAATCTTTGGTAAAGAATTGTCCCACTCATGGACGGACTGCTTGGATGATCATCCAAACTTTTTATGGAGGATTGAACTATTCTTCAAGGAACCTATTGGATTCTGCTGCTGGAGGTACCTTTGTGACCATCACTTTGGGTGCTGCAACAAAACTTTTGGACAATATGATGGTTAATTATTCTAAATGGCATACTGAGAGAGCTCCACAAGGTAAGAAGGTAAATTCTGTTGAGGAAACCTCCTCCTTGAGTGATAAAATTGATATTATTATGTCTATGCTTGTTAATGGGAAAGCCCATATTGATCCAAATAATGTTCCTTTAGCCTCTTTGGTTGCTCAAGAAGAGCAAGTTGATGTGAACTTCATAAGAAATAACAATTTTGGCAACAATGCTTATGGTAATAATGCTTATAGGAACAATTTTGGTAACAACAATTATAAGCCATATCCTCCCAACAATGGTAATGCTTATGGAAATTCTTACAACAACACTAAGAGTGCTCCCTCTGAACTTGAAGTTATTCTTAAAGAGTTTATTAGTAAACAAACTGCTTTCAATAAAACTATTGAGGAAAAACTCTCTAATGCTGAAAGAAATATAGCATCTTTAGCTGAAGCTCAATCTACTTTGAATAAAATGGCTGCTAAACCTGAAACTAATGATAATCCCTTTGCAGCTACTAATGCCATACAAGTAAGAATTGATGAAAATGTTAGACTATTAGCTGAATTACATGCTAAGTGGGAAAGAGAAGATGAAATTGCTAGAAACATTAGTGTTTCTACTATTACCACCACTAGTGTTGAGGCTAGTAATAGTTTTATTACTTTAGATGATAAATTTGATTTTGATCTTGATGGTTGCAATATCTCTAAAGTTATTAAGTTCCTACAAAAGCTTGCTAGAAGTCCTAATGCTAGTGCTATGAACATGGCCTTTACAAAACACATTACTGATGCTCTCATAAAGATTAAAGAAGAAAAGATGAAACATAAAGCTTCTATTCCTATAAAACAAGAGGATGGTTGGGAACCCATCATTAATATGAAAGTGAATGACTTTGATTTCAAAGCTTTATGTGATCTTGATAGTAGTGTTTCTATTATGCCTAGAAGGATTTATGATATGCTTGATTTGCCTCCTCTTGAAGATTGTTATTTGAATGTCCCACTTAATGATAATGTTAAAAAGAAACTCATGGGGAGTCTTAATGATGTTCTTATTATGGTTAACAATTCCTATGTCCCCGTTGATTTCTATGTTTTGGATGTTGAATACAATGCTTCTTGTCCTGTTACTTTGGGAAGACCTTTTCTTAGAACTGTTGGTGCCATCATTGATATGAAAGAAGGCACCATTAAATATCAACTCCCACTCAAGAAAGGTATAGAACACTTCCCAAAAAAGAGAGAAAAGTTTTCTTTTGCTTCTCCTAAGAAAACAAAATTTGGTCTTAATGCTTCTTCATTTGAGAACACTTGATTCTTTCTTTGCTTCTTGTGCCTAACTTAAAGGCGTTAAAGAAAAGTACTTATTGGGAGATAACCCAAAAGTTTTAGATGAGTCTTGGAAGTTATTACCTATGTAATAACCTCTCCTTATCCTTTTTATTTGATTTTTGTGCCAAGAGTAACCTCTAATGAGAGAGAAGTAATGATTGGGAAAGTTGCTGTCCCGAAACAGATTTTTGTGCTTCACCGTAAAAATTCGTGAGAGAGCTCTGTATGTCGGATTGAGCTGTAATTTTTGTGCTTCTGCCGCAGGTTGTTATATAACTTTCGTTAGTTCAACACTTTTTGATTTGAGCAACAGAAGGTCTTCGAAAAAATTCGTCTTTACCTGCTGGTCTGTTTTGACAGATTTCTGCCATTTTCTGCATTTGCTTCTTGTTGGTTCCTTTTTGAGTTCTTTTGGGAAATTGAGCTTTTTTAGGGAAGTGCTACAGTATCTAGTGTTCTAATGGAAGTTTATTTGGTGTTAGAACTGAAACTTAAGACTTATTTATCTTAAGTGCACTAATGTTGCTAATAAAGATTGTGTGGAGTTTTGTAGGAAGGAAAAATTTTAGGTGTATGGAAGGAATGAGTAATGAGATGAAGAATGGACTAAAGATCAAGCTTGGGGATGCCACACGTGTCACCCCAAGAAATATCCAAGAAGTACAAGCGTCAAAGCTTGGGGATGCCCAAGGCATCCCCTTCTTCATCAATAAAAATCCCAGGTTTCTTCCAAACACTTCATTTTTATTGTTTCATGCACAGTTGTGTTTTTCTTGGAGCATCTTCTTTTTTGTTTTCATTTTGGTTTTTCGTTTGCTTTTGTTTGCTAAGTTTGCTGAATAAATTGGTTGGACCCCCTCTTTCCTTCATTGGTTTGCAAATAGTTTGGTTTGGTTTGGAAAAGAGTAGGAAAGTTCATGCTTATCTGGTAAAAAGAGCTCGTTTTTGAGTGTGGCCTATGCTTTGTCATGCCATGCTTGATATTGTTCTGGCTTTATGCTTAGTATTCTTTCCTGTAGCATGACTTCTTATAAACAATTGAGATTGCTTAATGTGCCTTGGATGAATCATGCATTGTTTTAGCATATTAAAGCATAGTATAGTGGTATTCTCCTTTGATGCTTTATTTGGGTTGACTTGGCACATGCTCACACCATGTTATGACTATCCCAAGTAACCATAGCCTTTATGATCCTTTAGTTTTCAACTTGTAGTATCACTTTATTCTTTGATCAATGATGTTTTGTTGCTCTGCATGATTATGGCCATTATTGCTCTCTTAGTTTCTCGCTCCCACTCTTCTGCTAGCCACCACAACAAAGTATGAGTTCCACTCATGCATCCAACTCCCTAAACCAAGTTATTCCAAAGAGTCCACCATACCTACCTACTAGCTTATGCTATTCCATGTATTTTCATGCTTTTGTTTACCTTCCAAATTAAACTTGTTATGAGAAAACTAGTGATTAAAGATCTCACGGACTTGATGGCACACTTTACTTTTTTGCATCTAATAAACTTGAACCACTGGGTCCTTCTTTGTTGCGTATATGCTTGCGCTTTATAAGTTGAAATTAGCAGAACCATGTACCATGGGGAACACTTTCAACATTGCACTTGTACTTTGTACCCCGTTGATATCATGTTCTTTTGCTTACGGATCCCAGCGGTGTGAAATAAAAGTGGAACTTGTAAGATCATGGAGTTTGTATGTGTGTTAGAGAAATGCCTGGGCCGCTAGCCTAAGCCATGCCTAATCATGGTGGAAACTTGCAGCATCACCATAATGAGCACTCTATGAAGCATCCACAATAAAAACCTATGCAAATAGCAAATAAAAAGATCGGTGAGATGCTCATTGTCTGCTTGCCTTGTCATTTTGATTATGGGAAAGCTCCCGTATCATGTGCAAGGGGTACCCCGTTGGCGGTTCTTAATGATACACACGTACTTACAATGATAAGAGCTTACTCATGACTGAAGTTGAGTAGCACGAGCACCGGTCTTCGTAAGTAAGGGGCATGAGATTTCGGTTTATAACTTGTCAAGCATATCCTCTTAGTTGTGTCACTTTAACCTTAACCACTTCAAGATGCTTATGATAGGGGCAATGAGAGCTGAAAGCTATAAGTACCAATTTTTGGAAGCTCTTTATGAGACTTGAATCCCTACTTCCTTTTACAAAGGCCTTTCTTCCACCATAATATTGAGTCTCCACCTTCTATCTTTATGCACCTACTTTGAGAGCATAGTGGCCATTCTTAGTTCTATGTGCATTGTCCCAAGACTAGTTGATTGATGCATAACTTGATATTGCTTGTTTTAAACTATTGTATCTAGTCACTCTTATGAACTTTGAAGGTGTCCTATGCATTTATATTTGCTACTCTATTGAGGGACAAGCTGAATACTATTATGCTATGTTTTCTTTATGTGAAAGAAACAAACGTCTTGCAAAGCAATGTTATTCATGAATCTTTTGTTTGTTCCTTTTCATGTTGCATCATTGTTTCTTTGTCTAATTGCTAGAACTTTGTCTTTCATGCTATGATTGAAGTACTATGATCCCAGCTTTGAATGTTTTGCAAATACCTTGATCAAGTCTTTGATGGTGCATGTCACCTCAAAAATTATTCTTTCTTTTTATCACTTACCTACTCGAGGACGAGCAGGAGTTAAGCTTGGGGATGTTGATACATTGCAAATGTATCTATGATTTTTGATGATCCATGCTTGGTTTTATCCACTTTCTTGTGTTTTGTTCCAACTTTGGAGTACTTTTCATATGATTTCTTGGACTAACCTATTAACAAGAGCCACAGTGCCAGCTGCCTATTTTCTGCTGTTTTTGGTTCCAGGAAAGTCAGAAAATGAATATTCTCGGAATTGGACGGGACAAAAGCCAAAGTGCCTATTTTTCCGGATGTCATCAAGTGCCAGAATACGAGACGGAGAGGGGCCAGGGGGCCACCACACTACCTGGCCACGCGGCCAGGCCTGGCCCGTGCAAGGGGGTGGTGTGGCCGCTCCCGGCACTCCCTCGGCCTCTCCTTCCGCCTATATATTGCCCTCAGGACGAAAACCCTAAGGGCCCGATCAAAAATCCACGAAAGAGTCTATAGCCACCGTCATCTCCATCCCTAGATCGGGAGGGATCTGAAGCTCTTCCCGGCACCCTGCCGGAGAGGGGAATTCACCCTGGAGGCCTTCTTCATCACCATGCAAGCCTCTAGTGTGATGCGTGAGTAGTTCATCCTTGGACTACAGATCCATATAGTAGCTAGATGGCTAGTCTCCTCCTTTGTGCTTTCATGTCTAGATCTTATGAGCTCCGTTCATGATCAAGATCATATATTTGTAATTCTGGATGTTGTGTTTGCGGCGATCCGATGGATATTGAGATGCTATTTCAGATTGATTATTGATTCTATCATGTCTTTGTTATTTGTGATCTTGCATGCTTTCCGTTGTTAGTAGCTATTGATACATTGCAAATGTATCTATCATTTTTGATGTTCCATGCTTGGTTTTATCTACTTTCTTGTGTTTTGTTCCAACTTTGGAGTAATTTTCATATGATTTCTTGGACCAACCTATTAACAAGATGCCACAGTGCCAGTTACCTGTTTTCTGCTGTTTTTGGTTCCAGGAAGTCAGAAAATGAATATTCTTAGAATTGTACGGGACAAAAGCCAAAGTTCCTATTTTACCGGAAGACTCACGAAGCCAGAATACGAGACGGAGAGGGGCCACAGGGTGGCCACACCACCCCTAGGCGCGAGCCAGCCTAGACCGTGTCAGAGCATGGTGTGGGCCCCCTGGCCGGCCGTCGACCTTGCCTCTTTAGCCTATAAGAGCCTCTCGATACCAAAGCTCTAGATGGTCAATCAGAAATCCATAAAAAGTTCCGCAGCACCGCCGCCACCGAAGGGGATATTCGGGGGACAGAAAGTCTCTATTCCGGCACCCTGCCAGGACAGGGAAGTGCCCCTGGAGCCATCTCCATCGATCTCCACCACCATCTCCATCACCGTTGCTGATTCCCATGATGAGGAGGGAGTAGTTCTCTCTCGAGGCTAAGGGTTATACCAGTAGCTATGTGTTCATCTCTCTCTATACATGATCATATTGTGATCATAAGCTTTGTAATCAAGTAGATCTACCTTGCTACTCAAGTGCTTTAATAGATCTCTGCTCTCCCCATGTGTGTGAAAGTGACAGCGTGCGCACCATGGTGGCACTTAGGCTAGAGATTACAAATACTTGTTATGAGTTATATTTGAAGTTGGATGTTTCTATGAAATTGTGGTGTTTGTTGGACTCATCTAGTACTCAAGGTGACAGTGTGGAGTTTTCTAGATGGGGAAGGCTTACTTTGAGGTGTGCTGTTATAACCCTACCATCGATTAGAGTGTTCAACTGGAGAGTAGTTAAGAGTAGTATCATAAAGAGAATATATTTATATGAGAGTGTTCACTAGTGAAAGTATGATCCCTAGGCCTTGTTTCTAAGCATTGATACACCGTTTGCTACTAGATCTGTTACATGTTTGCTTCCTTCCATCTTTATTTCAGTTTGCCTTTAGTCTCTTCCACGCCATCAAGTTATTTTCTATCACTGTTACCACTTATAATTATCCATACCACTCGTATTTCACTATCTCTTCGCCGAACTATTGCACCTATACACCTGACAAGTGTATTGGTGTGTTGGGGACACAAGAGACTTATTTTATCTTGATTGCAGGATTGCTTGAGAGGGGATACCTTTGACCACTTCCTCCCTGAGTTCGATAAACCTTGGGTGATCCACTTAAGGGAAAACTTGCTACTGTTCTACAAACCTCTGCACTTGGAGGCCCAACAACTGTCTACAAGAATAGAAGTGCGTAGACATCAAGCTATTTTCTCGCGCCGTTGCCAGGGAGGTAAGGTAAAGGTATTCACACCGGAGGATTAAAGAAGAAGAACCTCCCACGACGAACGCCTATTTTGTTGCGTCGTTGCCGGGGAGGTAAGGTAAAAGGTACTCACATCCTCCGGTGTGAGTGCTCGAAGTTATTTCTTTTAGATTCTGCAATTTTGTCTTTTTGTTTCTTGTTCTCACTAGTTAGGCTTAATGGAAAACAAAAAAAATTAGAGAGCTTTATAGTATTTATCTTGAGTTAGGACATGAAGTGTTTGAAGAGAAAATTAAAAAACATATGGAATTTTATTTGCGTGCTAATAGCAATGTTATTAGTATGAATTCTTTGAACACCATTATTGCTAATGCTATGGAAAAGTCTAATCTTGGGGAAGCTAGTTTTGATGAAAATGATCTTTTTGGTCCCCCAAGCATGGATGAGAAAATTTACTTTGATGATACTATGCCTCCAATATATGATGATTACAATGATGAATATGATATTTTCAGTCCACCTACTATTGAGGAGGAAATTAATTATGATTACAATATGCCTCTTATATTTGATGATTATGGTGATGAGAATAATAATGATAGCTATTTTGTTGAATTTGCTCCCACCACAATTAATAAGAATGACTATGTTTATGTGGAGAGTTTTTAATTCTCTTATACATGTGGCTCATGATAAGAATGTTTCATGTGATAGTTATATTGTTAATTTTATTCATGATGCTACTGAAAGTTATTATGAGAGAGGGAAACATGGTTTTTTGTGTCTCAACAATATTAAGTTTCCCCTCTTTATGTTGAAAGTCTTGAAGTTGCACTTGTTTTGCTTTACTATGCTTATTGCTTTTTGCTTTAATGACTTGTTTCTTTACAAGATTCCTATGAATAGGAAGTGGGTTAGACTTAAATGTGTTTTGAATTTTCTTCTTGATGCTCTCTTTTACTTCAATTCATATTTCTTATGTGAGCATCTTCTCAAACTATCATGCCTAACTTAAAGGCGTTAACGAAAAGTACTTATTGGGAGATAACCCAAAAGTTTTATATGAGTCTTGGAAGTTATTACTTCAGTAATAACCTCTCCTTATCCTTTTTACTTGCTTTTTGTGCCAAGAGTAACCTCTAATGAGAGAGAAGTAATGATTGGGAAAGTTGCTGTCCCGAAACAGATTTCTGTGCTTCACCGTAAAAATTCGTGTAAAATCTCTGAACGTCTTTTTGAGGCGTGAATTTTTTCGCTTCTGCCCCAGGTTGTTATCTAACTTTCGTTAGTTCAACACTTTTTTATTTGAGGAACAGAAGGTCTTCGAAAAAAATCGTCTTTACCTGCTGGTCTGTTTTGACAGATTTCTGCCATTTTCTGCATTTGCTTCTTGTTGGTTCCTTTTTGAGTTCTTTTGGGGAATTGAGCTTTTTGAGAGAAGTGCTATAGTAGCTAGTGTTTTAATGGAAGTTTATTGGTGTTAGAACTGAACCTTAAGACTTATTTATCTTGAGTGCACTAATGTTGCTAATAAAGATTGCGTGAAGTTTTGTATGAAGGAAAAATTTCAGGTGTATGGAAGGAATGAGTAATGAGATGAAGGATGGACTAAAGCTCAAGCTTGGGGATGCCACCCATGTCACCCCAAGAAATATCCAAGAGGTACAAGCGTCAAAGCTTGGGGATGCCCAAGGCATCCCCCTTCTTCATCAATAAAAATCTAGGTTTCTTCCAAACGCTTCGTTTTTATTGTTTCATGCACAGTTGTGTTGTTCTTGGAGCGTCTTCTTTTTTGTTTTTGTTTTTGTTTTTCGTTTGCTTTGTTTGTGTAGTTTTCTGAATAAATTGTTTGGACCCCCGCTTTCATACATTGGTTTTCAAATAGTTTGGTTTGGTTTTGAAAAGAGTAGGAAAGTTCATGCTTATGTGGTAAAAAGAGCTCGTTTTTTACTGTGGCCTATGCTTTGTCATGCCATGCTTGATATTGTTTTGGCTTTATGCTTAGTATTCTTTGCTATAGCATGACATGTTATAAACAATTGAGATTCGTTAATGTGCCTTGGAAGAATCATGCGTTGTTTTAGCATATTAAAGCATAGTATTGTGGTATTCTCCTTTGATGCTTTATTTGGGTTGACTTGGCACATGTTCACACCATGTTATGACTATCCCAAGTCACCATAGGCTTTATGATCCTTTAGTTTTCAACTTGTAGTATCACTTTATGCTTTGATCAATGATGTTTTGTCACTCTGCATGATTATGGCCATTATTGCTCTCTTAGTTTGTCGCTCCCTGTCTTTTGGTAGCCTCCACAACAAAGTATGAGTTCCACTCATGCATCCAACTCCCTAAACCAAGTTATTCCAAAGAGTCCACCATACCTACCTACTAGCTTATGCTATTCCAAGTATATTCATGCTTTTGTTTACCTTCCAAATTAAACTTGTTATGAGAAAACTAGTGATTAAAGCTCTTACGAACTTGATGGCACACTTTACTTTTCTTTTCCTTAATAAACTTGAACCATTGTGTCGTCTATGTTGTATATGCTTGCACTTATTTGTTGGGAATTAGCAGAACCATGCTTTCATGGGGAACGCTTTCAACATTGCACTTGGTACTTGTACCTAGTTGATATCATGCTCTTTTGTATATGGATGTCGTCGGTGTGAAATGAAAGGGGAGCTTGTAAGTCCATGGAGTTATGTATATGTGTTAGAGAAACGCCTGGGCCGCTGGTCTAATCCATGCTGACATGGTGGGAACCTGCAGCGTAACCATAATGAGCTGTCTATGAAGCATTCTTCTTATAAAAAAAGAGTCATATATTGAGAAAAAGAAAAAGAAAAAAAGAGATTATGAAAAGAGGAAAGAGAGAAAAAAGCACCATATTCCCATGGTAAATAAGAAGATTGCTGAGATGCTTGTTGTCTGCTTGCCTTGTCATTTTGATATGGGGATTCTTTCGTATCATCGGGCAAGGGGTACCCCGTTGGCGGTTCTCTATGATACACATGTACTTACGATGACAAGAACTTACCAGTAACTAAACTTGAGTAGCATGAGGAGCAGCCCTCGTATTCAAGGGACATGAGATTTCCAACTTATACTTCGTCAAGCATATACTCCATAGTTTGTTCACTTTAACCTTAATCACTTCAAGATGCTTATGATAGGGGCAATGAGAGCTGAAAGCTATAAGTACCAAAATTTTTGGAAGCTCTTTATGAGACTTGAATCCCTACTTCCTTTTATAATAAGGCCTTTCTTCCACCATTATGTTGAGTCTCCACCTTCTATCTTTATGCACCTACTTTGAGAGCATAGTGGCCATTCTTAGTTCTATGTGCATTGTCCCAAGACTTGTTAATTGATGCATACCTTGATATTGCTTGTTTTAAACTATTTGTATCTAGTCACTCTTATGAACTTTGAAGGTGTCCTATGCATTTATATTTGCTACTCTATGAGGGACAAGTTGAATACCATTATGCTATGTTTTCTTTATGTGAAACAAACAAACGTCTTGCAAAGCATTGTTATTCATGAATCTTTTGTTTGTGCTTTTTCATGTTGCATCATAGTTTCTTTGCTTATTGCTAGAACTTTGTCTTTCATGTTATGATTGAAGTAATATGATCCCAGCTTTGAATGTTTTACAAATACTTTGATCAAGTCTTTGATGGTGCATGTCACCTCAAAAATTATTCTTTCTTTTTATCACTTACCTACTCGAGGACGAGCAGGAGTTAAGCTTGGGGATGTTGATACATTACAAATGTATCTATAATTTTTGATGTTCCATGCTTGGTTTTATCTACTTTCTTGTGTTTTGTTCCAACTTTGGAGTACTTTTCATATGATTTCTTGGACTAACCTATTAACAAGATGCCACATTGCCAGCTGCCTGTTTTCTGCTATTTTTGGTTCCAGGATGTCAGAAAATGAATATTCTCAGAATTGGACGGGACAAAAGCCAAAGTTCCTATTTTACCGAAAGACTCACGGAGCCAGAATACGAGACGGAGAGGGGCCACAGGTTGGACACACCACCCCTAGGCGCATGCTAGCCTAGGCCGCGCCAGGGCTTGGTGTGGGCCCGCTGGCCGGCCATCGACCTTGCTTCTTTCGCCTATAAGAGCCTCCCTATACCAAAACCCTAGATGGTCAATCGGAAATCTAGAAAAAGTTCCGCAGTGCCGCCGCCACCGAAGGGGAGATTTGGGGGACAGAAAGTCTCTATCCCGGCACCCTGCCAGGACGGGGAAGTGCCCCCGGAGCCATCTCCATCGATCTCCACCACCATCTCCATCGCCGTTGCTGATTCCCATGATGAGGAGGGAGTAGTTCTCTCTCGAGGCTAAGGGTTCTACCGGTAGCTATGTGTTCATCTCTCTCTCTATGCATGATCATATTGTGATCATGAGCGTTGTAATCAAGTAGATCTACCTTGCTACTCAAGTGCTTTAATAGAAATCTGCCCTCCCCATGTGTGTGAAAGTGACAACGTGCGCACCATGGTGGCACTTAGGCTAGAGATTACAAATACTTTTTATGATTTATATTTGGAGTTGGATGTTTCTATGAAATTGTGGTGTTTGTTGGACTCATCTAGTACTCAAGGTGACAGTGTGGGGTTTTCTAGATGGGGAAGGCTTACTTTGAGGTGTGCTGTTATATCCCTGCCATCGATTAGAGTGTTCAACCGGAGAGTAGTTAATAGTAGTATCATAAAGAGAATATATTTATATGAGAGTGTTCACTAGTGAAAGTATGATTCCTAGGCCTTGTTTCTAAGCATTGATACACCGTTTTCTACTAGATCTATTACATGTTTTCTTGCTTCCATCTTTATTTCAGTTTGCCTTTAGTCTCTTCCACGCCATCAAGTTATTTTATATCACCGTTACCACTTATAATTATCCATACCACTCGTATTTCACTATCTCTTCGCCGAACTAGTGCACCTATACACCTGACAAGTGTATTGGGTGTGTTCGGGACATAAGAGACTTCTTGTATCTTGATTGCAGGATTGCTTGAGAGGGGATACCTTTGACCACCTCCTCCCTGAGTTCGATAAACCTTCGGTGATCCACTTAAGGGAAAACTTGCTGCTGTTCTACAAACCTCTGCACTTGGAGGCCCAACAACTATCTACAAGAATACAAGTGCGTAGACATCAGCTATCTTGGCCAAGTTGATGCTAGCAACTCCAAGAGTTAGTATTTATGCTCGATAGTGGGTTCATGCCTCTGGTAATCTGGGGAAGTGACAGAAATCTCTAAGGTACTAGATGTGCTGTTGCTACTAGGGAGAAAACAACAATCCTTTGTTCATAGAACAATCGTATTGTTTACTTTACACGCAGTTCGTAAAGCAATAATCTATTGCTTGCAACTTAATACTGGAGGGGGTTCGGATGATAACCTGAAGGTGGATTATTAGTCATAGATGCAGTTGAATGGCAGTCTATGTATAATGTTGTAATGCCCAATCAAGTCTCAAAGGAGTCAAGATGATTAGTATATGCATGTATTGCTTTCTCGGTGTTTGTCAATTTCCCCGCTATAATTTGTTCAGCCAGCATGTTATCTATCTAAGGAGAGCCACCTCTAGTGAACTATGGATCCTGGTCCTTTTTCTTTACATACAGTCTACAACTGTTTACTCCTTTGTGTTTACTTTATGCAAACTTTTACTTCTTTCCATTCGATACGTTTAATCCTTTGTTTTCCGCAAAACATGGTGAGATTGACAACCTCATCGCAAGTTGGGGACAAAGTTCTGTGGTTGTGTTGTGCAGGTCTCCACGTTGCTACTAGCACCGGTAGTGCGCCCTGCCGAAGCTCAGCTAGTAACACCTTTGGGGTGTTTCCTTGCTCCTACTGGTTCGATTAAACCTTGGTTTCATAACTGAGGGAAACTTGTTGCTGTGCTCATCATACCTTCCTCTTGGGGTTCCCAACGAGCTCTACATCAACACTGCCATCAAGCATTTTTCTGGGCGCCGTGCATTGAGCCAGCAGCCCCCTGCCGGCTTGACTCGGCATGGTGTCCGTCATTCATTCGTCCGTTACTCCCACCGTGATGGGGTTCAGCCGGACGACTTGAGTGTCTAGGAGGTGGCATTCTTTGACGGTCCTCCTCCCGATGTTTCTCTTTATCTTCTTCCCTACGATCGTTCAACTCCCGCCGGGGAGGATTTCTCGGATACAGTGCAGCAATCGCTTCTTGCTCCATGGCTGGAGCAATGTTGCGCCAGTTACGTGCGGTTCTGTGGCGCTGCCCTGAAGATCCGGTTCTTGAGTAGTTGTCTTCCCGATGGTCGGAACGGTGATGCTGTTCTGGAACCCGTTGGGGTCTTACGTCATTCCAGGCCGGATCCATGCAGACATTGGTCAGATTGAGAGACTAGTTTTCCGCTTCCGGATTTCACGACATTCTACTGCTCCAGACCCTTGGTGAGTAGCTTTATGCCCAACCGGACTTGTTCTGGGCCTGGATTATTTGCTAGGATATCTCAAGCTGCGGCAGTGTTTTGTACTGGTGTTGGGTACACCAGATCTCCCTTGCTGTTGAGTAGAGGCATCCCTGGGTCTCCCTCAAAGAGAACCTTGTGGACTTCTGGAAATTGATTGTCACGCGTGTGGCGTTTCCAGGTCTTCTAATGCTGTAGAGAGATATACTTCTTTGCAGTAGCTATGCGCTTCTTCTCTTCCTCGATGTTGTTGGCTTCATCCAGGAGTACTTGGCGACGCGCTTCTAGGACCTGAGCCCTTTCTTCCAGCTCTTCAGTAGTAAGTTCTGCAGCTGTAGGGATAGGTGTAGTTAACGCAACATCGATAAGTTTACGGGCACCTACAGTGACCATGTGTCCATCCACCGAAGCTTCTTTGGGCTCTTCTAGGATAAGTGCTCCATCCGAGTCTTCCTCATATTCCTTGTCAATCACTTCCGCTGTTGGAAGTTCTTTTGCCAGGGTTTTGTTCTTCTTGTTCTTATTCTTTGCCTTCTTGGCAGCGCCGGTAGCAAAGACGACTTTGGGTCTGTTTCCCGGAGTCAAGCTCTGAGCGGTACTTTCGGACATCTGGACATCGGGATTATCTCCGAGATCCATGTCATCTTGCGCTTTGGGAGAGTTTTCTCCAGATCCTTTGTCTATGGCTTCTCCTTCTTCTACAGCTTTGGAGTTAAACTCGTCTTCGTATTTTCTGGAGAATTTTTGGAAATCCGCCGACATCATCGGGTCTTCCAAAGATGCTAGTAAGTTGGTGTTTGTCCCGATCGCCTCCAGCACCGAGTCTTCATTGTCTCCAGCATCGGTAGAGCCGGATCTAGATCCAACATATCCGAAAAAGTGCGACGTGTGTGTCCTGGGATAGTTGCGGCTTTCCTCATGGGCTTCCTCGAAAATTCTGATGGTCTCGGGGACCTCATCTACGTTTGCGCCTTGCAGCATCATGCGCCTCAACGTATGCCTTAGGACAGTTTGGTCTGTTCCGGCATTGCAGAGCTGGAACCAAGGTTGTTGTCTTGCTCTTCCTGGATTTCGACCTCAGCGGGTAGATCGATCTAGGATTCAGCCTCGCTAGGGAGATCCACTCCAGATTCGACATGCACCACGAGATCTGCTTCAGGTTCAGCTTTCTCCACTATCTCCGCAACTGGTGTAGGCTGGGTGGGATTAGGGTTTTCTAAGATCCGGAACTCTGCCGCCTCCATGGACAAAGTGGACCCAGAGATTTCTTTTGCCTCTATCATCACCGCTGGGGTGGGTGGGGCAGGTTCAACAAAACCGATGTACACATCGATCTCGCCAAAAGACATGATGGTGCAGGCAGTCACGACCTCCCTAGCCGGAATCCAGGTCTCGTTGAGAACAATGAGAGGAACATCGCTGGCATAGAGGATGCGACCGACAACGATGGTCTCGCCGATTCCGATTCTAGCAGATTCCGCTCGGAACATAGATCCGAAGCTCACTTGCCCCACGGTGGGCGCCAACTGTCATCGGATTGATGAGAAGTACGCCATGAGGGGGTCCTTGAGGCATGCAGAAGAGAGGGTTGTGAGACGTACGGTGTTCCGGGACGGTGAGCACACAAGTTTACCCAGGTTCGGAACCGCCGGCTTTGGACGGATCCTAATCCTGCTAGCAATCTAGTAATACGGCAGAGCCGGAATATGGGTTACAAAGATTTCGCCTGTGCGAGTTGAGTTTGTAGACTATTGTGAGGGTGCCCTAAAGTCTTACCCTAGGACGGCTTATATAGATATCCGGCCTAGGGTTTACAGGAGAGACCTATCCGGCTAGGATTGAGAGTCGGTTACAGAGTACATCTTGAACTACAAGTAACATAACAGGCCTATGTCGATAAGTCTTCTGGGCCTTCCTGTAGCCGGACTGGACTCCGTCTCTTCTCCCTGTTTGGGTCGCCCGTGAAGCAAAACTCTAACCCGAAGTGGGCCACCCTGGTCAGTGAGGCACAGTGATACCCGGAAATTATATCCCCAATAGTTAAACCTTTCAACATTAGGTTCTATCATAACTTGTTGCACTATGATGGTTCCCTGCATAATACTGTAGAGCTTGTTCTCCTCTTCGAAACCATCCCAAGATCATCAAAATTAGAGTCCGGATGCAAAAGTTATGATTGTTTTCGTATCAATGTTTCTGCCAGTTTTGTGAGGGCCAGAGACTCCGGGGTTCGCACCCCGGAGACTCCCCGGGGCCTGATAACCCACAAGTATAGGGGATCGTGTGTAGCCTTTTCGATAAGTAAGAGTGTCAAACCCAATGAGGAGGTAAAGGTAGGATAAATATTCTCTCAAGTTCTATCAACCACTGATACAACTCTACGCACACTAAACATTTGCATTATCTAGGAAATAAAACTAGAGCAACAATACGAGTAATAGAGATAGCTTTGCATGATAATAAATAACAAGAAAGTAAAGCTAGTTGCTACAACAATAAAATACACTAAACTAACAGAACCATGAGTATGGAATAGTGGTAGTAATTGTGGTGGCTTTGTCCAAGTTTAAATAGCGAATAGATCGGGTTCATTGTCTTCGATGTAGTTTTTTATGTGGGAGATGCTAAATATACATGCGCTTCACTACTTGGAATTACATGTACTATATGATTGGATTGTTAGCAAACATCCGTAAGTACTAATCAATGCATTAAGGTTTCCCTAACCATAGCCTTAAGTTTAATGGTCCTCTTACTCGCATACGTGCAACGTTCCAGTTCGCGTCCTCAGATTTCTGTCACTCCGGCAGAACTCCCCCTTCCTTTTTACACATACTACAAACCCTATGATGTTTAATCCATGCATGCACAAATATAATGGACACCAAAGGACTGTACCATATCAACATACAACTCTAATGAATCAAAGGCGTTCAACCATTCAATCTAAGAACAAAGAAACTACGCAAACATGACATAGATCATAGGATTATAACTTATTGCATCAAACACCAAGTTTACATAGGATGGTATAGAGGTGTGTGGGAGGATGAACCACTTCATACTAGGAGGATTAGGTGATGGAGATGACGGTGAAGATGGTGAAGAGGGCGGCAGCGGCGGCACGGGGGACTCCTTCCCTGCCGCCGGTATCATGGGGAGCACCACCCCTTAGCCCCCTTCCTTCATGGCTTCTTGGGAGCCATCCCCCATGGAGGCGGGATCCATGGGGGAGGCAAAAATGTGGCTTTTGTGGCTGCAAATTCGTGAGTCGAGATGCCCTGGGCGAATTAGGTTTCCTCCCTTTATATAGCTTGTCGGATTTCCATCACCCCATCTTAGGCTGCAGTAAATCGGGTCTAGAGGGCCCGTCCGGACTCAGAATCAACTAAATTATATTTCCAGAACGTTTGTAGTGAAATTTCCAACAACTTTTTAGTTGAAGAGTTTTCCGTTTGACACCGTATTCGACCCAAAACGTGACCATCTTCAAAAAGAGTTCTGAGACAGATTTCTGGCAAAATCCCAATTTGACTCCAACAAGGTTTCCACTTGTATTCTTGGTAATTCCTACACATCAAATTGTAAAACAAGAACATTGTGCACTTTTGCAACTATTAGTAGGTTAGTCCAAATAAATCATAAACTTTATACAAAAAGGAGTGTCAAAAGCATATTATTAGTATAAAATCATTAAAAATTATATATACGTTATGGACGTATCAACATCCCCAAGCTTAGTTCCTGCTCGTCCTCGAGTAGGTAAACAATAAAAACAATATAATTTTTGAGGTGACATGCAGACAACACAATCCTGATCATCATTATTATAAAAGCATTGATAGTTGGGATCAAGGTACTCTAAACATGAACATGAAAGATAGAATTCTAACAGTAAGACATAGCAACTATGTTGTAACATGAAAAGGTACAAACAAAAGATTCATGAATAAAAATGCTTGTCCCTCATAGTGTAGCAAAACATAAATGCATAGGACACCTTCAAAGTTCATAAGGGTGACTAGATACAAATAGTTTAAGAACAAACAATATCAAAATTATGCATCAATCAACAAGTCTTGGGACAATGCACATTAAACTAAGAATGACCACTATGCTCTCTCAATAGGTGCATAAATATAGAAGATGGAGAATCAACATAAAAGTAAAATAAAGGCCTTCATAGAAGGAAGCAGGGATTCAAGTCTCATAAAGAGCTTCCAAAAATTATGGTACTTATTAGCTTTCAGCTCTCATTGCCCCCATCATAAGCATCTTTAGGTGATTAAGGTTAAAGTGATCAAATATGAGGATATGCTTGACAAGTTGTAAGTTGAAAATCTCATGTCCCTTGAATACAAGGGCCGCTCCTCATGCTACTCAAGTTTAGTTACTGGTAAGTTCTTGTCATAGTAAGTATATGTGTATCATAGATAACCGCCAACGGGGTACCCCTTGCCCGATGATACGGAAGAATCCCCATATCAAAATGACAAGGCAAGCAGACAACGAGCATCTCAGCAATCTTCTTATTTACCATGGGAAAATAGTGCTTTTTTCTCTCTTTCCTCTTTTCTCATATTTTTTCTCTTTTTCTTTTTTCTTTCAATCTCTATCTATTTTTTTATAAGAAGAATGCTTCATAGATTGTTCATTATGGTTACGCTGCAGGTTTCCACCATGATTAGGTATGGATTAGACCAGCGGCCCAGGCGTTTCTCTAACACACATACATAACTCCATTGACTTACAAGCTCCCCTTTCATTTCACACCGACGACATCCATAAACAAAAGAGCATGATATCAACTAGGTACAATGTACAAGTGCAATGTTGAAAGTGTTCCCCATGACAACATGGTTCTGCTAATTCACAACTTACAAAGTGCAAGCATATACACAACATAGATGGGCACAATGGTTCAAGTTTATTAAGTGCAAGAAAGTAAAGTGTGCCATCAAGTTCGTGAGAGCTTTAATCACTAATTTTCACATAACAAGTTTAATTCGGAAGGTAGATAAAAACATGAATATATTTGGAATAGCAAATGCTAATAGGTATGTATGGTGGACTATTTGGATAACTTGGTTTTATTTGGAGTTGGATGCATGAGTGGAACTCATACTTGGTTATGGAGGCTAGCAAAAGACTAGGAGCGACCAACTAAGAGAGCAATGATGGACATAATCATGCAAAGCGACAAAACATCATTAATTAACGCATAAAGTGATATTATAAGTTGAAAACTAAATGATCATAGAGGCTATGGTGACTTGGTATAGTCTTGACATGGTGTTAGCATGTGCCAAGTCAACCCAAATAAAGCATCAAAGGAGAATACCACAATATTATGCTTTTGTATGCTAAAACAACGCATTATATTTTCAAGGCACATTAAGCAATCTCAATTGTTTGGAAAAAGTCATGCTACAACAATAATCACTAAGCATAAGGTCAAAGCAATATCAAACATGACATGATAAAGTCTAGACCATAGTCTAAACAAGCTCCTTTTGTACCACTTATAAGCATGAAGCTTCCTACTCTTTTCCAATCACCAATCAACTTATTTGAAACCACGAATGAATGCAGGGGTCCAACCAATTTATTTAAGCAAACCAAACTAAAGAAAACTAAAAACAAAAGCAAAGACGCTCCAAGAACAGCACAACTGTGCATGAAACAATAAAAATGAAGTGTTTGGAAGAACCTGAGATTTTTATTGATGAAGAAGGGGATGCCTTGGGCATCCCCAAGCTTTGACGCTTGTACTTCTTGGATATTTCTTGGGTGACACGGGTGGCATCCCCAAGCTTGAGATTTAGTCCATTCTTCATCTCATTACATCATTCTTTCCTTACACCTGAAATTTTTCCTTCATAGAAAACTTCACACAATCTTTATTAGCAACATTAGTGTACTCAAGATAATAAGTCTTTGGGTTCAGTTCCAACACAAGTAAAAATTCCATTAAAACACAAGATACTGTATCACTTCCCTCAAAAAGCTCAATTCCCCAAAGAGAATCCAAAAAGGAATCAACGAGAAGCAAATGCAAATAATGGCAGAAATTTGTCAAAACAGACCAGCAGATAGAAACTGATTTTTTTCGAAGACCTTCTGTTCCTCAAATCAAAAAGTGTTGTACTAAAAAAAGTTGGATAACAACCTGGGGCAGAAGCATAAAAAATTACAACTCAAACCGACATACAAAGATTTTACACGAATTTTTACAGCGAAGCACAAAAATCTGTTTCGGGACAACAACTTTCCCAGGCATTACTTCTCTCTCATTAGATGTTACTCTTTGCACAAAAAGAAAATAAAAAGGATAAGGAGAGGTTATTACTGAAGTAATAACTTCCAAGACTAAACTAAAACTTTTTGGTTATCTCCCAATAAGTACTTTTCTTTAACGCCTTTAAGTGAGGCATAGGAGCAAGATTCAAGTATTTTCGAATGAATAAGCATTAAGATCAATACCAGAAATATCTTTATTTTTCAAGGATTCATGCATTCCTACAAGTTTTTAACTGAAAAGCTTCCATGGAAAGATTTGTTTTGGTTTCATAGGCATGAACACAAGTGTTCAAGTTCGACCCCCACTTAACCATTTTCATCTTTCCAATCACTTTCCTTTTTGAAAACATTTTTAGGTAACAAGTACAATTATTTTTTTGTAATTCGCATTCCCTATCCATACTAAGATAGAGAACAACTTAAAACTGAAAGTAAAAACTACTTAGAGATAAAGCAAACAAGTGCACACAAGACTATTCACCCACACGCTATTGCTCCCCGGCAACGGCGCCAGAAAAGATCTTGATAACCCACAAGTATAGGGGGTCGTGTGTAGCCTTTTCGATAAGTAAGAGTGTCGAAACCAACGAGGAGCTAAAGGTAGGATAAATGTTCTCTCAAGTTCTATTAACCACTGATACAACTCTACGCACACTAAACATTTGCATTATCTAAGAAATAAAACTAGATCAACAATACGAGTAATAGAGATAGCTTTGCATGATAATAAATAACAAGAAAGTAAAGCTAGTTGCTGTAGCAATAAAATACACTAAACTAACAGAACCATGAGTATGGAATATTGGTGGTAATTGTGGTGGCTTTGTCCAAGTTTAAATAGCGAATATATCGGGTTCATTATCATCGATGCAGTTTTCTATGTGGGAGAGGCTAAATATACATGCGCTTCACTACTTAGAATTACATGTACTATATGATTGGATTGTTATCAAACATCCTTAAGTACTAATTAATGCATTAAGGTTTCCTCAACCATAGCCTTAAGTTTAATGGTCCTCTTACTCCCATACGTGCAACGTTCCAGTTCGCGTCCTCAGGTTTCTGTCACTCCGGCAGAACTCCCCTTTCCTTTTACACATACTACAAACTCTATGATGTTTAATCCATGCGCGCACAAATATAATGGACACCAAAGAACTGTACCATATCAACATACAACTCTAATAAACCAAAGGCGTTCAACCATTCAATCTAAGAACAAAGAAACTACGCAAACATGACATAGATCATAGGATTATAACTTATAGCATCAAACACCATGTTTACATAGGATGGTACAAAGGTGTGTGGGAGGATGAATCACTACATACTAGGAGGATTAGGTGATGGAGATGGCGGTGAAGATGGTGAAGAGGGTGGCGGCGCGGGGGACTCCTTCCCCGCCGCCGGTATCATGGGGGAGCACCGCCCCTTAGCCCCTTCCTTCATGGCTTCTTGGGAGCCCTCGCCCATGGAGATGGGATCCATGGGGGAGGCAAAAACATGGCTTTGGTGGCTGCAAATTCGTGGGTGGAGATGCCCTGGGCGAATTAGGTTTCCTCCCTTTATATAGCTTCTCGGATTCCCGTCATCCCATCTTGGGCTGCAGTAAATCGGGTCTAGAGGGCCCTTCTGGACTCGGAATCAGCCAAATTATATGTCCAAAACATTTGACATGAAATTGCCAACAACTTTGTAGTTGAAGAGTTTTCTGTTTGACGCCGTCTTCAACCCGAAATGTGACCATCTTCAAAAAGAGTTCTGACACAGATTTCTGGAAAAATCCCAATTTGACTCCAACAAGGTTTCCACTTGTATTCTTGGTAATTCCTACACATTAAAGTGTAAAACAAGAACATTGTGCACTTTTGCAACTATTAGTAGGTTAGTACAAATAAATCATAAATTTATACAAAAAGGAGTGTCTAAAGCATATTATTAGTATAAAACCATTAAAAATTATAGATACGTTATGGACGTATCAGGGCCGGAGACTCCGACCCAAATTCCAGCCCAGACTCTGGGGGGTGTACAGAGAGCATCTGGAGGCTGCCTGGAGTCCTGGCTGGAGTCTGGACCCCAAAGACTCCGGTCCTAGGGGCCGGAGACTTCGGTCCGGAAGGCCGGAAACTCCAGGATAAGTTGTCTGCAACGACTAGTTGGAGTGGGAGGACCTATGAAAGGCCCCCCTTCTTCCTCCTTGGGCTGGTGGCTTGCTCTCTCTCTCTCTCCGACATTGTTTCTACCTTGAAGAGCTTGCTATTCCTCTCAACCCCTCCCATATTTCTTGAATCTTGTTGGGGGATTTGAAAGAGGAGATCTAGATCTACAACTCCACCAATCCATCTCTCTTCTATGTGAGGGGAACATCTTGGGATCTAGATCTTGGGGTTTCTTTTGTGGATTTCCTCTTTTGTTCTTCCTCTCTTATTCTCCCAATTGCTTGAGTAGCTTTGTTGGAATTTGAGAGTGAAGGATTGGAGCATCTTTGTAGTGTTCTTGCCTTTTGCATTAGGTGCATCAGTTTGAGTTCTCCCCAGAGGATTTGGTTGGTGAAATCAAGAGGATTGTACCTCTTGGGTTCTTGGAACCCTAGATGGTTGTGTGGCCTTTGTGGCATGTTCTTGGGGCCATCAATTAAGTTGTAGAGCTCCCCCAAGATAGTGTCCTTGGTGCTTATTATTGGGAGCCTCCAATTAAGTTGTAGAGATTGCCCCAATCTTGTACAGGTTGGTGACTGCCCTCAAGTGTCCCATAGTGGAACAGATGCTTGCCGCATGGTGGGTGCTCAGGAGAATAGGGTGAGGCCTCTTGTGGTGTTGGTGGTCTTAGTAACGCCCACCCCTCCAACGAGACATACTCCCTTGTTGGGAGGAACTCAGTAAAATATCGTCGTCCCCGCGTGCCTCGGTTATATCTATACCCGAGCTATTTACTTATGCACTTTACCTTGTGATAGCCTTCATGCTTGAAGTAATCTATATTGCTATCACTTTTTTGCTTGTCTTTCTTAGCATAAGTTCTTGGTGCACATAGGTGAACCTTAGTATATCTAGTCTTTATGCTTGACAAAAGAAAACACTAGTTTTATTCCGCCATTGATAAGCCCATCTCGTAAAAGTTTTAAACCGCATATTCACCCCCCCTCTAGGCAATATCCGTGATCTTTCAACGGCTCCAACATTAAGTCGAAATTGAGATAAAGAAACCCTAGATTCATAAAACATGACATCTCGAGAAATAAAGAGACGACCAGTGAAATATCAAGGCACTTATTAAGAAACTGTAAAGTACACCCATCCAGGAGCTCTCACAACGATTTTATGTGTCATGAACCATCGGATCTGCCCAATAAAGGCTTCTGGTATACACCTGCTAATCCTGAATAGTGGTTTAACTTGTTTCTTACCATGGCCGAGCGAGCTAAACGACCCAGCGTAATGTTTTAGGGCTACTACTCCACAAACCGAGCTAGCCCAACCTTGATTTTTCAGGCTGCAAAACTGCCATATGGGCCAATACGGTTTTGGACTTTTCTTCAAAGCACCCTAGGTCCTGTCCATCTTCATTCTCCTCGCTTCGTGAACCTAAGATAGGGAGCGACGGCGATGGATGGTAACCTCAAGAGGATAAGAAAAATCTGGTGATGGTCCATGGCGCAACGACGAGCTTCGAAGACCTTAAGCCGTGGCTCCCCTCCATTGACCTCAACCTCCAAAAGCGGCACCCACTGTTGGAGAAAGAGTTTCACATGGGAAGAATGCGTACAACAATGCCTGAGTTCGAGAGGGGGCTGAATCACGCGTTCTGATCTTCTCAGCGATGGTGAAGACGACGACACATAGGCACGATGGTGAGGTTGACACAGGTTTTTTACCCAGGTCCAGGACCCTCATTAGGAGGTAAATCCCCTACTCATGCTTGGTTGTATTGCTCGTGGTGCCTCGCGAGGGTATGGTGGTGAACCAATGTCTAGGGTTATAGATTGCCCGAGTCGACCTCCTCCAAGGTAGGGGAAGGTCTCATTTTATAGGGCGGCCAGGCCTCTTCCCCCCAAATGTTGGGAGGGAAGGGTCACCACACTGCCACCCCTCGAATACTCGATCTACAAGTCTACTTTTGGTGGACTCGGTCCTTTTGTCTCGGTCGCTCGCTAGTCTTTCGCAAAGTTGGTCCTTCTGGCGCCATCCTTTGCTATCTGACGCCTCCTTTGTCCCCTTAGCACCAAAGTGGTAGGGGACAACTTCCTTGGCCCCGATGATGTACTCGGAGTCTTTACATTAGGGTGGACGGTTCGACCCTTCTTTACCGAGGTGACCCATGCCGGCCCGGTCTTCCCTATAGGGTTTTGTGTTCTTCTTCCCCGTTGTGGCAGGATTGTGAACATGTCCTTGGGCGCGCCCAGCCTCACCTGAGGCCTGACTAGGGACCCAGGCGAGTCATACCTATGCGGTGGCGGATGGTTGGGCCTAGGATGGTTGGACCTTGCCGGTGAAGTGCGGCCGAGGGCTGCCACGCGGGAGTGGCCGCAACAGGCATGGCGGCCATGGCGAATCACCGGGGGCTATCATGATGACCGGGGAGAGGTGCCAGCCAGACGCGGCTGAGGTCACCCTCGCGGAAGCGGTCGGGGGAGATACTGAGAGTGTCGCGGAGAGCTCAAGAGAGTCCCGGAGCCTGCGATGCTTCCTTCGCCACCCCCATCGGTTGGAGTCAAGGATGAGGATGCTCCTAGGCCCATTCGGATCACCGACTTTGTCCTTATCCTCCGGGTTGACGACTGGTCTACGAGGGTGAAACTTCCCACGCGCTTCGCACTCGCTGCCTGGAGTGATGTCCGGGAGAGAGTGTGCTTAAAGCACTCTGGTGGCGGCGAGGGCTGGAGCATGACTGCCGAGTCCCCTGCGCTGGGCAAAATGTTCTTCACCTTCGGCTAGGAGAGCTTCATCCGGGACCACGAGATCAGGCGTGGCTCGATGCTGCAGCTTTGGTATACCCGTGACAAGGACTTTATCGTGTCGGTGTATGACCCACTGACAGGCTGTTTTGACTGCCCCGCCACCTCTAGAGCGTCTAGGAGGGGCTCTAGGTAGCGCCACCGCAAGGTCGATGGGGCCACAGGTCTTTCGTAACAACAGATGTGATTCAATAGAGTTCCGTAGCCCTTTTCCCTTGGAGGGTGACTGTAACGAATATCCTTGAGCGGATCCACATGTCCCCTTCTTTCCTTTCTGTATGCCTCGTAGAGGCATTGGCCTGGTATGAGTCTGCGCCTGACGATAGTTTGTGTGTGTGGGAGGGCACAGTGCATGCAGACCGCTCGCGCTATGCCACCAACAGGGCACGTGTCGTATGTGGCCAGTCCCCGAGTTGGCCGGCTTCTCCATAGGTTAGAAGAGTGCTTCAGGGAATGCCACGATCTAATCGTCATAGCTATTGCGGTCCTCGAGGCAGCTGCTCAGGTCCTGGCTATTAGGGAGGGAGTCCTCTCAAGCCCCCTGTAGGCCTCACGAGGAGGGGGCTGCAGTACCGCATACGTCCTGGAGGCTCTTGACAGTGGGGCCGCCATGTGCGCGAGTTCCCCTAGGCCATTTACTCAGGTTTCTCCTACCACAAACCGTAGGGTAGTACGAGGGCAGCGAGATCCTCGCATGGGGGCCACATGGGGAGGCCACCGAGAGAGTGGCCCTGCTAGCCACCCCGTAACCCTCTCGAGGAGGGGGACCATGCAGCGAATATGTACTGACGTTACCCTACATACACAGGATACACGAGCTCATCGATCTCCAGAGGCCTCGTCGCCGAAACCGGTCCATAGGTCTGGTGCCCGGCGCCTTAGGTCTTGGCGCCGATCGGTGGCGCCTGTTTGGAGGGGAGCATCCTTGTGACCCACCCTGTAGGGGAAAGCCGTGAGGCCCTGCTTATCCTGTGGCCTCCCGAGGAAAGGTCACGGGTATAGCACGAGGTCTGGCCACTGGAGGGGAATTCCCTCACGAGCCGCCCTATGGGACTCTCGAGGAGGGGACCGCAGGCATCGTTTAGCCTATTGGTCCCTCGAGGAGGATACCATAGGGAAAACATGCACCGCTGGAGGGGGATGCCCTCTCGAGCTGCCCCGTGAGCTTCTCGAGGAGAATACCGCAGGGAAAATGCTTATCATGTTGGCCCCTCTAGGAGGAGACCGTAGGTCTAGCATGAGTTTTGGATGCTAGAGGGGGATTCCCTCACGAGCCTCCCCGTAAGCCTTTCGAGGGAAAGACCGTAGGGCAAATGCTTATCCTCTTAGCCCCCTCAGCGGAGGAGACCATAGGTATAGCACGAATTTTGGCTGCCGAAGGGGAATGCCCTCATGAGCCGCCCCATAAGCCTCCCGGGGGAAATACCGTAGGGAAAATGCTTATCCTGTTAGCCCCATCAGTGGAGGATACCATAGGTCTAGCACGTGTTTTGGCTGCTAGAGGGGAATTCCCTCACGAGCCGCCCCGTAAGCCTCCCGAGGGAAAGACCGTAGGGAAAATGTGTGCTGCTAGGGTTCCCTATGAGTGCTGCGCGAGTGTCCCAAGCTAGGGGTCATGGGTGACTCATCTCCAGGTTGGCCTTCAAGTTCATAGCTCGACACTTTAGGTCCTGGGTCGAAAGGCGATGGCCCATCAGTGTGCCAGGAACCATGGGTGAGTTGACTTGTTGCCGAAACCGCCCCTTTCGAGCACCAAGTACCGTGGGTGAGTTGATTTGTATATGGAGCTGGTTGGTAAGTTTAGAGCTCCACACTTTAGGCCCTGGGTCGAGGGGC
Source organism: Avena sativa (assembly GCA_916181665.1). NCBI lineage: Eukaryota > Viridiplantae > Streptophyta > Magnoliopsida > Poales > Poaceae > Avena > Avena sativa. Next base: position 41,719,822 of record OV702287.1, on the reverse strand, counting down.
ATGGCCGCTTCGAGCACCAGGCACTATGGCGAGGTGAAATATTACCGAGGCCACTCCGCAAGTTCAGCGCTCGATACTTTAGGCCCTGGGTCGATGGGCTGTGGCCCTGCGATAGGCACCATGCCTAGCCCCCACTCGCGTGGCAGTTGTCGAGGAATCTCATCAGCACATAGCTTTGGAAAACATTTTTCAAAGAGGGGGAAAACAAACGGCAAAATTGGCGCTAGGCGCAAAATTCGTAAAAAGGGAGTGGCAAATAAGTCCAACTTGTTACAAAGCCCCCAAAAGCTGAGATGGGGCTCCAAAGTGGGAGGTAGTAAGGGCGAGTAGAGATGGGTGTCGCCCTTGTGGAGTGGTGATGGCGGCTTGCTGGCGAGAGGGGGGCGATGTTTGGACGGACAACATCATAGGACGCGCACCAGAGTAACCACCTGAGTCTCACGGGGGTAGCCCCCGGGTCCCCGTCCTCGACAGCCCCTGGCTAGAAGATGGGGACGTACCGAGGGAGGACACCATAGCCTTTCGGAGACCCTGGGTCCCCGTCCTCGACATCGTCTGGCTAGAAGACGGGGGCTGTCGTGGTGGTGTCACGGCAGATGCCATGGATAGGCTAAAGGTGGGGACTAATAGCACTAGGGGAATCCAGGGAGGGATAGTGAGGTGATTCCTCACACAGAAGGTTTGTATTTGATTCACTTCACGGATTACATGTGCTCCTCGAGCTGTATTGGAGAGAGGAGGAAGGAGGTACTCTCTTACTCTCCCCGCTAGCTAGCCCTCAGGAACCAAGTCACAACCAGTCTATCGAGATCAATCCCGTAAGCTCTACCCAATTGAGACCAACCCCTCCTATAGAGGCCCTAGCCCTCCTTATATAGGAGTGGCTAGGTATCCACTTAGGGCATACGTGGAGGCATATTCCAGGGAATATGCCTCCTCCCAAAATAGCAAGCAGACCGGGTCGCTTTTCCCCCGCGTCATCCATGTAGAGGCTACGTGAGCCTCTGCGGCGCCTGTGTCAGCCGACATCGGCGTTGTCACCTTTGTCAGCCACGCCTCGGTGGTCCTGCCCCTGTCTGCTTCGCTCATGCTGTGCGTACCGGGGTTACTTTTGACCAGTGAGATACCTTCCTTCTCCTAGAAGCTTGCTATGACCTAGATCGTAGTTGATCCGGTCACACCTGTTCCTACATACAAGTTAGATTCATCTATCCGGCTTACGGCTTAAGTCGGATGAGACTCAGTTAGGTGGACATCCCCTGGTCCGGGTTACCCCGAGATTCGGCCTGCCTTGAGGTAACTCGGCCAACAATCGCTTTGACCTTGACGTACCTCGGCTAACTCGGCCTTTATACCCCGGCGTGACCCTACCCGGGGGTATCCCCCCAACATTAGTCCCTAAAGCTGGTGCGGTCTTAGTTGCCTTAGCCGCTAAGGCCACAACAGGTTCAATTTCACCGAGCTTTGTGCTCCTTCTCCGAGTTACCTCTTACCTCGGATCTCATGGGTTTACTTTCCCTTGGCACCCTTCAAGTTTTCACTTGCTAGCCGGGTTACCATAATCTCATCTGGGTCATCTTTCCTTCTCTCGTACGCTTCCCCACGTGGAGGCTAATCATTAGGTTGCCTCATTTTAAGGGCCAGCCATAGTAACCGCTGCAGTAATTGTCAGTTATCACTGCAGCGCACGTCACGTCTGGCATGCCTCCTCATTAACTGTATCAATGCGTCACGTCATGGGATCTGCTACACCCTGTGGTCCTCCGTTTGGCTCTTTGTTGATTGGTCCATCTGGTTTATACACGGCCACACCGTGTGGCATATCCACATAACGCGATCCCACTTCCTCCTCGATGGAGTGGTTAAATAGGGGAGGGGTGTGCCCCTTGGGTCTTTTCCCACTTCCGCGCCCCACTGCCTCTAGTTCTTCTTCTTCGTCTTCTCTCGCGACAGCGCCGCCGCCACCGCGTCTGAGTAGCAGCGCCACCGCCGCACTGCTTCCATACGCACCTGCGTCGCCGCCGCCGCTATGCACCTCCTCCTCCACGGGTCGCTGTCTGTCTAGGCCGCTGCCCCCCACCGCCGCTACCGCCAGTGAGGGCAATGAACTCGAGATGACAGAAGAAGAGCTTGTCGTCGCCGATCAGGAGATGGAGGAAGACGCTGCAACGGCGGACCGTGGTGCGTGGGCTAGATCCTAGGTCTGCCAGGATGACCTAGATTGGCTCTACCACACCAGGCGCATCCCCGCAGGCGTCACTGCATGTCTCGCCTCCGCCGAACTCGCCCCCTCACCCAATCCTGGTGAGTTTGTGGTGTTTCTGTCACACTTCCAGCGGGGATTCGGTTTGCCAGTTAGCGATTTTTTCCATGATTGGTTGAACACCTACGAACTCCAACCGCACCACCTTCCTGCCAATGCCATCACATCTCTCTCTGCTTTCGCCTCCACGATTGAAGGCTATGCCAGATTATGGCACACAAAGGAGCTATGGATCCGGTTCTTTGGCCTTCGTCGTAACATAATTCCGAATGTCGATCTAGAGCCGGAGGACAAACAACTTACGTAGTTCGGTGCTGCGTCCATTTCACCCCGGAGGCTCTCCATCTTTCCCTGGGTTACCAGGCTGGACTCCTGCAAAGGATGGGCCCAAACCTTCTTTTATGTTCGGAACGACGACACTAAAGACCTGATCCAGCTTCGCCCCTATGCTCTTGGTCCTCCTAACCCGGAGTTGTGGGACATTGTCCCCAAGAAGCCCATAGTCTTGGCCAACCAGGTCAACAAAAGGTTCGCGGAGCTGAAGGGCTCGGGTTGCGCAACAAGGATGCCATGATCACATTCGTCCGCAACCGGATCTCCCCTCTCCAGAAATGCACTCACAAGGTGTGCCACATGAGCTGGGGCCGCGACCCCAACCGGACCTTGTCATTCGAGCTGACCAACACAGAAATCTATCGCCGGGTCAAGGACCTCTTCACCACCCACAAGGACTTCTCCTCTGAGTGGACGTGGGGAATTGAGCACTATTGCCGGGATAGGCTTCCTCCTGTGGTAAGCTTCGTGCCACAAACTTTCTCCGAATCAGATCTTATGTCGGTGCTGCTGTATCTTTAACTCTGTCGTCTTTTCTTTCCTTTAGCAATTCCTTTAGCAAACTATCGAGGATGGCACCGATCCCACCCTCAAATGTGCGCCTGACCGGGAGACCTCGGACAACAAAGAACCGGATCAGGAGATGTTCATCCCAATGGCCAACGCGACCAAGCGACCCACCAGTAAACTCTCTTCCATTAGAGATTGGCCCGACGATGAAGATGACTCGGATGTTGAGGTGATGGAAGCATTTGACGGTGTCCCCCTTTCTTATGCTTTTCCGGCATCAGCTAACCCCGGTGGGTAGATCCATGAGGACCCTCCCCTTGCCGTGGGTGAACCTGTTCTAGTTGCACCGAAGAAGAAACGGAAGCCGCATCCACTTCATCCTCCGGACCTTCTCAGCCATCCGAAAGGCGAAAGAAGTCCGAGGATAAGACTGCCTCCAAGCCTGCAACCAAGGTCCCAGCACGAAGGGCTCGGAAGCCCAAGGAGCCGCTGACCTCGGATGCATAAGCCTCTTTTTCCCTCTGCCATTTACTTGTTCTTGCATTGTTATAGTTTCTCATCTGACACTATTTGATTCGGCAGGGCTACGGTGGAGGTCCCCTAGAGTGGATCTAGCATTGCTTCGCCGCTCCGACTCAGCCCTTCTCCCCCTAGTGGCGACGATTCACACCCGCTGAGCCCTATTCCAGAGGGTTCAGCGGCTGCTCCGGGTTCCAGCCCACCTCGTCAAGAGGGGGGCAACCTTGGAGCGGGGGAGACTGGCCCAGCCGAGGCAGCGACATCCACCACTTCGGCTCCGCCGCAACCATCTACTACCGAGTCTACTTCAGTACCTCCTGCGAAGAAGAAAACAGCACCAGCACCAGCACCAACTCCAGCATCAGTAGCAAAAGCAGCAACAATAGCACCGAGAGCAGTGGCAACGACGCCAAGCCCCTCCGCCTCGTCCGAGTCTTCTCAGTCTCGGCGAGAAAGCACCCAGGCAGCTCCTAAGGGTAAATCTGCTGCAACAACTTCCTCCTCTCAGCAGACCAAAGGAAAAAAAGGCCCCTGATGCCACCAGGGCAGCGTCCGTCGAGGCTGGACAGCGCACTCTCGCGTCCATGCTTTCCAAGAAGCCTCCAGCGCCGAAGGATGCCCCTGCCGAGCCAGCTAATGCGCAACAACTTGTTTTGCACACCAGCCCGTCCCTTTCTCAGGTTGAGAGGAGGGAAGCACATGCCAAGGGCTTGGTGGCGCCCCACATGCTCAGCGGCGAACGATATCCTCCGACCTTGATCGAGTTCATGAAAAACTGGAACAAGGTGGAGTTCGTCTACAACAACGATCTCCCGGAGAAGTTCGGTCCCGCTGAGTTTTCTGCTCAGATGAACACAGTCGCTAAGGCGATTAACCTTGCGGGTCGGATGATGGAGGTACGTTACTTCACCTTTTCCTTAGCATGTTGTATATATTAGTGATATAACCATTAGTCCCCGAGCCTCCGGGGGAGTAACTTGTTACTCGGCCGGATGCTCCTTAGAAAACTAACGTAGCTCCTTGACAATTTCAAATATGCACACACCTAGAGCCGGGTTAAGTTCCACTTGGCCCGGATCCTGTACACTTCAAATATGCATACACCTAGAGCCGGGTTAAGTTCCACTTGGCCCAGATCTTGTACACTTCTAATATGCACACACCTAGAGCCGGGTTAAGTTCCACTTGGCCCGGATCTTGTACACTTCGAATATGCACACACCTAGAGCCGGGTTAAGTTCCACTTGGCCCGGATCTTGTACACTTCGAATATGCACAAGGTTTAAGCTATATTTTTGTACTCTTTTCAGGTGACCACCAACCGCCGGAGCGCTGAGTTTCAGCGTCTCCTGGACACTCACAAAATGCTGCTCGCAAAGCATAATGCACATCTCGCTGAGCACGAGAAAAGGGGTAAGTTCTCTTCTTCACATTTTTCTGTTTTCCTTCATCTTTTTCTGCTGAACTAATCCATCATTCGGTTTTCGTAGCTGGGGTGGAAGCTGAGAATATCATAATGAGGAAGAAGCTTGAGAAGATCAAGGGTAAGTTACTTTTGCGCGACCTTGCTTTGCTTTCTATCTCCTTTTCTCTTTGGCTCGGCAAACATTCATACCTCGGCTTTGCCGAGTTAACAAACTATTTCAGTATCGCTGGAAGATAGTGTGCCCGTGCCTGATATGATGCTGCATTTTCTCGAACAAACAGGGCAGCATCAGGCCGACCTCAAAAAGAAAGACGATGAGCTTGCCCTCCTCCGAACCAAGGATGATGAGATCGCCAAGCTCAAAGCAGAGATGAAGAAATTGAAAGCACAGCACCAATCCGAGCTTGAAAAGGCTGGCCAGGACTATACTGAAGAGCGCGAGCGCATCAATCTCCAAATTGTCAAGGACCGAGAACTTCTCTAGGAGGCCGACGTCAAGCTTGAGTCAGCGAACACTAAACTTGTGCAACTCCGCAAAAGACGCGATGACTGTACCAAGGAATTGACCCGGATCCACAGCCACATTTTACGCAAGTTCCTTTCCCTTATCCGGCATATTTCTTCGGGTTACTTCACATGTCTTTTCATTACCTGCTTCTCTTGTCTCGTTTTTAGGCAAATTTCCAGAGGGCACTGCCATTGCGAGCGCCACTGTTGCTAATTTCCGCCGAGATAGGGGTACTCCCGCTGCTCCTGATGGTGAAGACATTCCCTATGACATGGAGGACCTGTTGGTCAGCCTGTCATCTCACTTGGAAATCATCAAGAACTATGGCAAGGATCTCCTTGACGTTGCAGTCTGAATCTTCAACAACGTTTTGGCCTGCCGAAGACACTCCGGAGGGAATCGCAGCTCTTGCTGAAAAGTTGATGGAAATCGAGACATAGTTCGACCTTTGGAGGGAGTCTGCTGGACGTGCCGCAACTGAGACCGTTCTCCACTACATACTTACGTGGTACGAGAAGATCGACCTCAACCTCTTACCACGCATGCGCACCGGATCCAAATGGACCAGTGACCCGAAGTGGGTAGCTCGGCGCCAGGCTTGCGCCCATAGCCTCATCGAATAGGCTCCCATTCATGAATGGACTGAGGGACCGAGCTTCCTGGAAGCCGCTGGTGACGAAAATGCTGAGAATGTTGAAGACGACTCGGATGAGGATGAAGAGGGCGATGCCTCCGACATCGAAGATAGTGAAGATGATGCCGAACTTCCTCCTCCTGCTGCTCCTTGAGTGAAAACACTTTAAAATTTATCAGATCCCTGGTATGCCGGGTGGAATTGTATCCAGTACACATGTGATATTTTGCTACTAAGTTTTTTATGCCGGATTAACTTGGGCGTAGTCCCCGAGTTTCATTTTCTCGTTCATCCAATCTTCTGGCTCGGCTCGTGTCTACCTTGATTCGGTTTTATGACTTACGAATCCGAGCTTCAAAAATTGTCTTAACAATACTTGGAAACTTTAGGCTTAGCTCAAAATAATTCAGCATAATAATTTGAAAGTAAATACAAGGTTAGTCTGAAAAACAAATGTCGGCTCGATTAAGTTCTTTTCCTTAGTTGTTTTTCATGTGCTAGGCAATTCCTTGTTCTCTCGCTTGCCATGAAGCCAAATCTTGTTGGACAGCAGCAAGTCGAAGAGTTGGGTTTTTGGTGTTCACACACTACTAATCCGAGTTAAGTAGAACAACTTACTCTAGCTGACGTGCAAATAATATAAGACAACAAATATTATTAAGGTAGTCCCCGAGTTACTGCTCGAGGTGCCAACATTTCATTAATAAGCTCATTGCCGGCATACATACCGACATATGAGAAGAATCGGATACAGACACTTCTCTGATAAGTGTAGAAAGGACGAAGTAGAGGTATATTCCATGGATGCTTAGATTCCTCGCCGGACCTGTCCGCCTTGTTCTTTTCCTGTGGCTTTGCATCGATAAGATAATAAGAATCATTGTGCAGTGCTTTGCTCACAATGAATGGCCCTTCCCATGGGGGGGATAACTTATGCATGCCAGCAGTACGTTGTACCAACCGGAGCACCAGATCGCCTTCCTGGAAAACTCGGGGGCTTACTTTCCTGCTATGATAGCATTGGAGATTTTGCTGATATATGGCGGATCTGGACAATGCCAATTCTCTCGCTTCTTCCAGCAGATCAACATCATTTTGCCGGGCTTCTTGCACTTAGGCTTCTGTGTATTGGGTGACTCTAGGCGAGTCATGCTCTATGTCGGCTGGTAATACAACTTTTGCCCCATATACCAGAAAAATGGCGTATAGCCTGTTGATCGATTCGGAGTTATTTTTAAACTCCACAGTACCGCTGGTAGTTCTTCTATCTAGCACCCCGCTGATATTTGCAGCGGCTTAATGAGCCGGGGTTTTATCCCGGACAGTACTAATCCGTTGGATCTTTCCACTTGTCCGTTCGATGCGGGATGAGCTACCGAGGCAACGTCCAGCCGGATCTTCTTATCCCGGCAGAATCGCGCAAATGCTCCTTCAGCAAAATTTGTGCCATTATCAGTTATGATACTGTGAGGATAACCGTATCTCAAGATGATGTCTTTGAGAAATGTTACGGCCGTAGCTCCATCACACTTTCTTATTGGCTTCACTTCAATCCATTTTGTAAACTTATCCACCATGACCAAAATGTGAGTCATATTCCCCCTTGCTGGTTTGAACGGGCCAACCATATCCAAACACCATACAGCAAATGGCCATGTGATTGGTATGGTCTTGAGTTCCGACATAGGCATATGTGTCTTGGTAGCATACCTCTGACAACCATTGCATTTTCTCACCAGATCTTCTGCTTGTTCTAAGGCACTTGGCCAGTAGAATCCATGCCGGAAAGCTTTTGCCACCAAGGCTCGGGACAAGGCATGATGCCCGCATTCCCCTTGATGTATATCTCGGAGGATGTCAAGCCCTTCTTCCGGGTCAATGCATCGCTGGAGGACATTGGTCACACTCCTTTTGTATAGCACGAAATTGATGATTGTGTATGCCTTTGCTCTCCTCTGAGTTTGCCTAGATAGCACCTCCTCAGTGGGTAACATTCCATCTTTCAGGAATTGAAATATAGGCAGTGCCCAAGCTGGTATTGCTCGCACAGGGAACACATCCTCATCAATTTCCATCTGATCCACCAGCATAACTTCAACTGGATCACACTAAGCAGTCCTCGAGTTCTGCGAGGCAGTCCCCGGGTTCGCTGAGGCAGTCCCCGGGTTTGCTGAGGCAGTCCCCGGGTTTTGTGCACCACCTCCCATGTCAACGTCCATGGGCACAGCTCTAGATTCTGTATCCTCCGGGACGTAGATTGAGTCGGTTTCTGGGGATGGTCTGATAGATGGTTTTCTGAGGTGCTCTAATGCTACACCCTGTGGAATTGCTTGTCGGGTTGATCTAAGCTTCGACAACATGTCGACAGCCTCATTTTCCACCCGGGGTACATGACGAAATTCACATCCCTCAAAATAACCAGATATTTTCTGCACATGGAATCTGTATAATGCCATGTTTGGATCAAGAGCGTCCCACAGCCCCGATACTTGTTGAATTACCAAATCCGAGTCGCCAAAGCATTGGATCCGACGTATCCCAATTTCTTTTGCCACTTTGAGCCCATGCACAAGTGCTTCATATTTAGCGACATTATTCGACGATGCGAAGTGGATCTGTAGCACATACTTCAACTGGCCCTTCATTGGCGAAGTAAGCACTACTCCGGCCCCTAACCCGGTTTTTGTTTTTGACCCGTCAAAGTGCATCCTCCAGTAGTTCGGATCTGGTAGTGGTGGTTCGTATTGTACCTCGGCCCAGTCCACAAAAAAGTCGGCCACAGCCTAAGACTTGATTGCTTCTCTTATGATATATTGTGGCGCATAGGGAGCTAGTTCAATTGCCCATTTCGCAATCCTACCACTCGCATCTTTGTTACTCAGTATCTCGGATATGGGAGCTTCACATATTACTTTGATGGGATGCTCCTCAAAGTAATGCTTCAACTTCTTAGCTGCCATATAGACACCGTAGGCCACCTTTTGATAGTGTGGGTAATTCTGCTTTGAGGCAGATAATACCTTGCTCAGATAATACACTGGCCTTTGCACCAACTTACCCTCTTCGTCTCGCTCTACCACAATCACTGCACTTACAACTCGGTTGGTTCCGGCTATGTAGAGCAACATTGGCTCCTTTGATAGTGGAGAGGCTAACACTGGTGCGGTGGCTATCATCTTCTTTAAGTGGGCAAAGGCTTCATTGGCCTGCGGCGTCCAAACGAACTTATCCGACTTTTTCATGAGTTGGTAGAGAGGCAACGCCTTTTCTCCCAACCGACATACAAACCGACTTAACGATGCCAGGCAACCAGTGAACTTCTGGACATCGTTAAGACACTTCGGCAGTTCCATTCGCTCTATGGCCCGGATCTTAGTTGGATTAACTTTGATACCTCGGCTGGATACGAGAAATCCGAGTAATTTTCCAGTCGGGACACCGAAGGTACATTTTTCCGGGTTAAGCTTCATCCGGAACCTTCTTAAGTTCGTGAATGTCTGCCTGATATCGTCAAGGAGCGTTTTGCTTTCCTTGGTCTTGATAACCACATCATCCACATACACTTGTACATTTTGACCTATTTGGTCGTGCAAACATTTCTGCATACATCTTTGGTACATTGCGCCTACATTACGTAAACCGAACAGCATGGTGCGATAGCAATAAGCCCCATACGGGGTGATAAATGCAGTCTTTATTTAATCATCCGGATTCAGAGGTATCTGGTGGAAACCAGAATATGCATCAATGAATGACAACAATTCACATCTAGCAGTTGAGTCTATGACCTGATCTATCCTTGGCAGTGGAAATGGATCTTTTGGACATGCCTTGTTCAGGTTCGTGTAATCGATACACATACGCCAAACCACTACCACGTTCGGATCATCTTTCTTCTTCTCCACCAGCACCGGATTAGATAGCCAATCCGGGTAAAGTACTTCCATGATAAATCCTGCCACTAGTAACCGAGCTATTTCATCTCCAATGACTTTTCTCCTATCTTCGGCGAAGCGGCGGAGAGGTTGCTTCACCGGCCTTGCTCCGGGTCTCACGTTCAAAGAGTGCTCGGCCAACTCCCTCGGAACACCTTGCAAGTCCTGTGTGGACCAAGCAAAAATATCCCGATTCTCACAGAGGAAGTTGACGAGCTTGCTTTCCTATTTATCATTCAACCCGGCACCAATTGTTATGGTGCGCTCTGGGAACATATCATCAACAAGCACTTTCTTGGTATCCTTTGTGGCTTGGAACGAAACGCTGCCATGCAGATTACTCAACGCCGGCATATATTGCTGCGCGGACTGAGCCAACGCTGCCACCTCCTGGATTTTTCTTTTCAGTTGAGCAATCATGAGTGACTCGGCTAGGTTAGACCCGACCGACGCACACTCGATAGAACGTCGGAAATCTCTAGCAATGGTAATCACTCCATTTGGCCCGGGCAACTTCATCTTCAAGTAACTGATGTGATAGCTCGCCATGAACTTGTTCAATGCTGGTCTTCCGAGTAACACGTGATACGCACTTTCCAAGTTCACCACTTCGAACTCCAAATTCTCAGTTCGACAATTATCTCTTGTGCCGAACAATACGTCAACCTGGACCTTGCCTATTGGCTCACAAGAGATGCCTGGCACAATGCCATGGAAAGTTGTCCTTGTAGCTTGGAGCATGTTCTCTGAGATACCCAACTTCCGCATTGTGTCCGCATACATAATGTTAATGCTACTGCCATTGTCAATCAGTACCTTGGAGAACCTCACATTGATGTTACGCCCAATGAATGTCGGATCCAGCACTAACGCATACGAACCAGGACTCGGCATAAGCTTGGGATGATCTTTGATGTTCCAGGTAATTTCCTGGTCTGACCAAGGCATATACCTCGTCACCGCTGGCATTACCGCATTGACCTCCATATGTCGGTGCTGCAAGCTCTTTCTATCGGTTTCCTCAGTGGTAAACACACAGTAACTCTGATGATGCTCCCTGTACTCATTCCTCCCCTCCTTTCCGGGGTACCTCTGATCCGGCTAATGCTGGTTTTCTACTTGATGCACTGCATCCCTTCTCTCATGGTTATCATACCTCGGCGGAGGGGGAGGCAACATTAGCTGTTGCGTGTTCGCTCCGAAGAGCAATTGCTGCCGGGGTAACTCCTGTCGAGGTTGATCATTCCGGGGTGCCTGAGCATTCCCCGAGCCACCTTGTTCTATCTTACGCATCCACTCACATTGCCTTGTTGTATGACCCGCTGGGTTGCTCGGATTCGGCGTGTGAAACTTACACGGCTGATCCAACACCGACTCATAAGTGTACCTCGGACGGTCCTTCTTTTCTTGCCACTGTTTCTTCTGTTCTGGCGTCCAAGTTTTCTTGCCATCATTTCTTGGTGTCCATTGTTGCCCTCCAGTTTTCTGACGTTGATTACTTCCTGCTCCGGGCTGATCTTGATTCACAGCTGCAACTTGTTGCGAACTGTACCGGTGATCCGGTCTATCATCTCTTCTTTTACCTCTGTAATCATTCCTCCGGGATGATCCGGCTCCATCTCTCTGGTAGTACTCCTCATTCGACTCGTTTGACACGAGCCTAGGTTGAGTCGGATCACCCAAAGCATACGAATCAGCAATCCGGATCATCTCTACCAAAGTGGTTGGCATTTTCCTTTGCAACTTCTGCCATAGCTCGCTTGCATACCTGCACCCCTGCGCAAACCATGCTATGGCCTGCGACTCTATCACACCCTCACACGAGTTTCTCATGTTGGAGATATGCCCAAGAGGCAATAATAAAAGTGGTTATTATTATATCTTTGTGTTTATGATGAATGTTTACATCCCATTCTATAATTGTATTATAAGGAAACACCGATACATGTGTGTTTTGTAAACATAAAAGGGTCCCTAGTAAGCCTCTTGTGGAACTAGCTTGTTGATTGAATGATGATCATGGTTTCCTGATCATGGACATTGGATGTCATTAATAACAAGGTTATATCATTAGGAGAATGATGTGATGGACACACACCCATAGTAAGCGTAGCATAAGATCAAGTCATTAAGTTCGTATTGTTGTAAGCTTTCAAATGCATAGTAACCTAATCCTTAGACCATGAGGTTATGTTAATCACCATCACCGGATGGGTACTTTGATGACATCAAACACTGCTTCGTAACTGGGTGGTTATAAAGGTGTCATTGGGTATTCTGAAAGTATGTGTTGAAGTGCATAGACCAAGATTGGGATTTGTCCATCCATATGACGGATAGATATGCTCTGGGCCCTCCCGATGGAATGTCATCTAGATAGCTTGCAAGCATGTGACTAGGTCACAAGGGATGACATAACATGGAACGAGTAAAGAGTTATCAGTAACGAGGTAGAACTAGGTATGGAGATACCGACGATCAAACCTCGGATAAGTAGAATATCGCGTGACAAAGAGAATTGGTTTCGTATGTTAATGGTTCTATCGATCACGAAGTCATCATTGAGTATGTGGGAGCCGTTATGGATCTCCAGATCCCGCTAATGGTTATTGATCGGAGATGTGTCTCCATCATGTCTACATGTTCACGAACCGTAGGGTGACACACTTAAGGTTCGAAGTTGTTTTAAGTAGATATGGAATATGCGTTGGAGACCGAATGTTGTTCGGAGTCTCGGATTGGATCCGGGACATCACGAGGAGATCCAGAATGGTCCGGAGAATAAGATTCATATATTGGGGATCATTTTCTAAGTTAGGAAATGTTCCGGAGTGTTTGTATGGAGATTCTAGAAGGTTTCAGAATGTTATAGAAGGTTCTAGAAGAGTTCTTGGAGTTTGCTTGAAAACCAAGAAAGGGTCAAGGAAACCTTGTGGGGGCTAGACACGGATTCGTGGGGGAGGAGGACTCCTCCCCCCTTCCCAACCCGCCGGCCAAGGAGGGGAGTCCTAGTAGGACTCCCCCTCCCATGGCGCGCCTCCCTCCTTTAAATAGAGGGGAGGGGGCGCCCCCTCCTAGATCTCTCCCATAACAAGCTCTAGCCGCCACCTCTCTCCTCTTCCTTCGCTCTGCTCCGGCTTAGGCGAAGCCCTGCAGAATTCTCTCCTCCACCACCACCACCACACCGTCGTGCTGCTGGGATTCCGTGGAGAAGATCTACTACCTCCGCTGCTCGCTGGAACAGGGAGAGGAAGGTCTGCTTCGACTCCGCACGTGTGACCGACTGCGGAAGCGCTGCCGGAACGCGGCGTCGGAAGGATCGTCCACACAATCTTGAGATCGGCAAGTGATCGACTACATCAACCCCGAGATCTAATCTCGTAACGCTTTCGGTTCTACGAGGGTTAGTACAGATCTATCTCGTTGCACATGTCTAATAGATTAGATCTTGGCTTTTATCTAGATAAGAGATGGGTTTTGTTTGTTCTTGCGGTAGAATTTTTTTTGTTTTCCATGCTATGAACCCATCAGTGGTATCAGAGCCTTGTCTATGCGTAGATCTGTTGCACGAGTAGAACACAATGGTTTTGTGGGCGTTGGTGCTTGTGCTGTCTTTTGCTTTGTGTACTTTGCATCTTGCGGTATGGTGGGATGAAGCGGCTCGGGCTAACCTTACATGTCATCGCACATGAGACTTGCTCCACGCTTGACGTGTAACTTGCTTTGCACAAGTGGCTTTGCGGGTGTCTGTCTCTCCCATCATAGTATAGATCCAATCTACACTTTGCACTCGATAGCACTTGTATCAACGTTGTGGTTCAGTTTCATAGGTAAGATCCGTTCTTATTCGAAAGCCCCAAACCACGTAAAACTTGCAAAGAAAATTAGAGGCGTCTAACTTGTTTTTGCAGGGGTTTTGTGATGTGATATGGCCATCATGTGATTGTGATTATATTTGATGTATGCAATGATCCTTGTTGTAATATGGCAACCAGCAGGAGCCTAATGGTTGTCTTTAATTCTGTTAAGACCTGCGTGTCTATTCATCTTGTAATAGCTTTATTCCAAGTAGTTGTAATAGTTGCTGGTGATGATGGACAACCATGAAGCGGCGCCACTGACCTTGACGCAATGCTGGTGATGATGGAGATCATGTCCGTGCTTTGGAGATGGAGATCAAAGGCATAAGAAGAAAGGGCCATATCATATCACACTAATTATGAATTACCTGTGATGTTAATCCTTTATGCATATTGTATTGCTTAGATCGCGACGGTAGCATTATAAGATGATCCCTCTCACTAAATTTCAAGTAATAAAGTGTTCGTCCTTAGTTGGCGCCGTTGCTAAGACTCGTCGTCTCGAAGCATCTCGTGATGATCGGATGTGATAGATTCTATGTGTGCATACAACGGGTGCAAGCCAGATTTGCACATGCGGAAACTAAGGTTAATCTTGACGAGCCTAGCATGTACAGACATGGTCTCGGAACACGGAATACTGAAAGGTAGAGCATGAATCATATAAGTGATATGATGAACATGAAGATTGTTCGCCGATGAAACTACATCTTCTCTCGTGAAGATCGGACTTGGTGTAGTGGACTTGGTTCGTGTAATCACTAAGACAATGTGAGGGATGTTGTTTTGAGTGGGAGTTCACCTAGTTAATTTAAGAATTAAAGTAGAACTCAATTTATCATAAACTTAGTCTAAACTACTTGCAAATTTGTTGTAAATTATGGCGAATCTCTCCATCAATTTCAATGCGTTCCTAGAGAAAGAAAAGCTTAAGAACAATGGAAGCAACTTCATGGACTGGCTCCGTGGTCTAAAGATTGTCCTCAGGGCTGGTCAGATGACCTATGTGCTCGAAGCACCGCTAGGTGACCCACCTGCAGATGATGCCACCGATGACGTAAAGAATGTTTACGCCACTCGGAAAAATCATTACTCCACAGTTCAGTGTGCCATCCTGTATGGTTTAGAAACGGAGATCTAGAAGCGTTTTGAGCACCATGACCCATTCGATATCATTAAGGAGCTCAAGCTCATTTTTGAGACTCACGCGGCCGTGGAGAGCTATGAGGCCTCCAAGAAGTTCTTTACCTGCAAGATGGAAGAGGGAAGCTCCGTTAGCGAGCACGTGCTCACCATGTCTGGGCACGCAAACAAGCTTCAAGAGTTGGGGATAACGATTCCTAATGAGTTAGGGATTCACCGTGTCCTCCAATCACTGCCACCGAGTTATAAGAACTTTGTGATGAACTACAATATGCACTGCATGAACAAGACGTTGCCTGAACTATCGTCCATGCTGAAAACTGCTGAAGTGGAGATCAAAAAGGAGCACCAAGTGTTGATGGTCAATAAGACCACCAATTTCAAGAAACAGGGCAAGCCTAAGAAAAAGGGCAACTTCAAGAAGGACGGCAAGAAAGCTGCCACACCTGCTAAGAAGCCCAAGGCTGGTCCTAAGCCTGAAACTGAGTGCTTCTACTGCAAGGGTGCTGGTCACTGGAAGCGTAACTACCCCAAGTACCTGGCAGATCTGAAGAACGACAACATCAAGAAGAAAGGTATATTCGATATACATGTTATTGATGTGTATCTTACTAGTAGTCGTAGTAGTGCCTGGGTATTTGATACTGGTTCGGTTGCTCATATATGTAACTCGAAATAGGAGCTGCGGAATAAACGAAGACTGGCAAGAGACGAGGTGACGATGCGCATTGGAAATGGCTCCAAGGTTGATGTGATCGCCGTCGACATGCTCCCTCTACATCTACCTTCGGGATTAGTTTTAAATTTAAATAATTGTTATTTGGTGCCTGCGTTAAGCATGAACATTATATCTGGATCTTGTTTATTGCGAGACGGTTACTCTTTTAAGTCTCAGAATAAAGGTTGTTCGATTTATATGAGTAATATCTTTTATGGTAATGCACCTGAGATAAATGGTTTATTCTTATTGAATCTCGATAGTAGTGATACACATGTTCACAACATAGATGCTAAACGAATAAAATTGAATGATAATTCTACATACATGTGGCACTGTCGTCTTGGTCACATTGGAGTGAAGCGTATGAAGAAACTCCATTCTGATGGACTTCTTGAATCACTTGATTTTGAATCACTTGAAAGATGCAAAGCATGTGTTAATGGGAAAAATGACTAAGACTCCATTCTCTGGAATAATGGAGCGAGCTATAGACTTATTGGAAATAATACATACCGATGTGTGCGGTCCAATGAGTGTAGCATCGCGTGGTGGATATCGTTATGTTCTCACTTTCACGGATGACTTAAGTAGATATGGGTATGTCTACTTTATGAAACATAAGTCCGAAACTTTCGAGAAGTTTAAGGAATTTCAAAGTGAAGTGGAAAATCATCGTAACAAGAAGATTAAGTTTCTGCGTTCTGACCGTGGAGGTGAATATCTGAGTTATGAGTTTGGCATGCATTTAAAGAAATGTGGAATACTTTCGCAGTTGACACCGCCGGGAACACCACAGCGTAATGGTGTGTCCGAACGTCATAATCGAACTCTCTTAAATCGGTTTATGATGTCTCTTACAGATTTACCGCTATCATTTTGGGGCTATGCATTAGAGACAGCCGCATTCACTTTAAATAGGGCACCATCTAAATCCGTTGAAACGACACCGTATGAATTGTGGTTTGGTAAGAAACCTAAGTTGTCGTTCCTTAAAGTTTGGGGTTGCGAAGCGTATGTAAATAAGTTACAACCTGATAAGCTTGAACCCAAAGAGGAGAAATGCGTCTTCATAGGATACCCGAAAGAAACAATTGGGTATACCTTCTATCATAGATCCGAAGGCAAAGTTTTCGTTGCCAAGAATGGATCCTTTCTTGAGAAGGAGTTTCTCTCGAAAGAAGTGACTAGAAGGAAAGTAGAAATCGACGAGGTTATTGAACCTTCTCTCGGAGTTGAGAGTAGCGCAGCACCGAAAGATGTTTTTGTGCCGCCTGCACCAACTGGAGAGGAAGCTAATGATGGTGATCATGAAACTTCGAACGAAGTTACTACTGAACCTCGCAGGTCAACGAGGGTTCGTACCACTCCTGAGTGGTATGACTCTGCCTTGAACGTCATGTTGGTGGACAACACTGATGACCCTGTGACGTATGAAGAAGCTATGGTGAGCCCAGATTCAGACAAATGGCTAGAAGCCATGAAATCCGAAATGGGATCCATGTACGAAAACCAAGTATGGACTTTGGTGGACTTACCGGATGGCCGTAAGGCTGTCGAGAACAAATGGATTTTCAAAAGAAAAACAGATGCTGATGGTAATATTACCGTCTATAAAGCTCGACTTGTCGCGAAAGGGTTCCGACAAATTCAAGGAGTTGACTACGATGAGACTTTCTCACCAGTAGCGAAGCTAAAGTCTGTGAGGATTTTTTTAGCAATCGCTGCATATTCGATTATGAGATTTGGCAGATGGATGTCAAAACGGCGTTCCTTAATGGTGACATTGAGAAAGAGTTGTATATGGTACAACCCAAAGGGTTTTGTCGATCCTAGTGATGCTGACAAGGTATGCAAACTTCAGCGCTCCATTTATGGACTAAAGCAAGCATCCCGGAGTTGGAATCAACGTTTTGATAAAGTAATCAAAAACTTTGGATTTATACAAACTTATGGAGAAGCTTGTATTTACAAGAAAGTGAGTGGGAGCTCTGTAGCATTCCTAGTACTATATGTAGATGACATATTGTTGATTGGGAATGATATAGAACTTCTTAATAGCGTCAAAACCTATTTGAATAATAGTTTTTCAATGAAGGATCTTGGCGAAGCAGCATATATTCTAGGCATCAAGATTTATAGAGATAGATCAAGACGCCTAATAGCGCTTTCACAAAGTACATACTTAGACAAAGTTCTAAAGAAGTTTAGAATGGAAGAGAGCAAGAAAGGGTTCGTGCCCATGTTGTCAGGTAAGACCTTGAGTAAGACTCAAAGTCCGGCTACGGTAGAAGATAGAGAAAAGATGAATAATATTCCTTATTCCTCGGCCATAGGTTCTATCATGTATGCCATGCTGTGTACAAGACCGGATATAGCACATGCTGTTAGTTTACTAGTAGATATCAAAGTGATCCTGGAATGGAACACTGGACAGGGGTCAAAAATATCCTCAATTACCTGAATAGGACTAAGGATATGGTTCTTTCTTATGGAGGTGATGAACAACTTGTTGTAAATGGTTACACTGATGCTAGTTGGAACACCGATCCAGATGACTCGAAGTCACAGTCTGGATACGTATTTATTTTGAATGATGCTGCAGTGAGCTGGAGGAGTGCCAAGCAAAGCGTTGTGGCGAAATCTTCAACTGAATCGGAATACATAGCTTCTTCGGAGGCTGCACAAGAAGCCATATGGATGAAGGAGTTCATTACTGAACTTGGCGTGGTTCCCAGTGTGTTGGACCCGATGGCCATCTACTGTGACAACACAGGTGCCATAGCTAATGCACAGGAGCCAAGGTCACATAGCAAGCTGAAGCACATCAAGCTAGTTTCCATGCTATTCGCGAGTATGTCCAAGATGGTGACATAAAGATTTTCAAAGTACACACTGATCTGAATGTGGCAGATCCGTTGACTAAACCTCTCCCTAGAGCAAAGCATGACCAACACCAGAACGCCATGGGTGTTAGGTATATTACCATGTAATCTAGATGATTGACTCTAGTGCAAGTGGGAGACTGTTAGAGATATGCCCAAGAGGCAATAATAAAAGTGGTTATTATTATATCTTTCTGTTTACGATGAATGTTTACATCCCATGCTATAATTGTATTATAAGGAAACACTGATACATGTGTGTTTTGTAAACATAAAAGGGTCCCTAGTAAGCCTCTTGTGGAACTAGCTTGTTGATTGAATGATGATCATGGTTTCCTGATCATGGACATTGGATGTCATTAATAACAAGGTTATATCATTAGGAGAATGATGTGATGGACACACACCCATAGTAAGCGTAGCATAAGATCAAGTCATTAAGTTCGTATTGCTGTAAGCTTTCAAATGCATAGTAACCTAATCCTTCGACCATGAGGTTATGTTAATCACCATCACCGGATGGGTACTTTGATGACATCAAACACCGCTTCGTAACTGGGTGGTTATAAAGGTGTCATTGGGTATTCTGAAAGTATGTGTTGAAGCGCATAGACCAAGATTGGGATTTGTCCATCCATATGATGGATAGATATGCTCTGGGCCCTCTTGGTGGAATGTCATCTAGATAGCTTGCAAGCATGTGACTAGGTCACAAGGGATGACATAACATGGAACGAGTAAAGAGTACTTATCAGTAACGAGGTAGAACTAGGTATGGAGATACCGACGATCAAACCTCGGATAAGTAGAATATCGCGTGACAAAGGGAATTGGTTTCGTATGTTAATGGTTCTATCAATCACGAAGTCATCGTTGAGTATGTGGGAGCCGTTATGGATCTCCAGATCCCGCTAATGGTTATTGATCGGAGATGTGTCTCCATCATGCCTACATGTTCACGAACCGTAGCGTGACACACTTAAGGTTCGAAGTTGTTTTAAGTAGATATGGAATATGCGTTGGAGACCGAATGTTGTTCGGAGTCTCGGATTGGATCCGGGACATCACGAGGAGATCCGGAATGGTCCGGAGAATAAGATTCATATATTGGGGATCATTTTCTAAGTTAGGAAATGTTCCTGAGTGTTTGTATGGAGATTCTAGAAGGTTTCGGAATGTTCTGGAAGGTTCTAGAAGAGTTCTTGGAGTTTGCTTGAAAACCAAGAAAGGGTCAAGGAAACCTTGTGGGGGCTAGACACGGATTCGTGGGGGGAGGAGGACTCCTCCCCCCTTCCCAACCCGCCGGCCAAGGAGGGGAGTCCTACTAGGACTCCCCCTCCCATGGCGCGCCTCCCTCCTTTAAATAGAGGGGAGGGGCGCCCCCTCCTAGATCTCTCCCATAACAAGCTCTAGCCGCCACCTCTCTCCTCTTCCTTCGCTCTGCTCTGGCTTAGGCGAAGCCCTGCAGAATTCTCTCCTCCACCACCACCACCACACCGTCGTGCTGCTGGGATTCCGTGGAGAAGATCTACTACCTCCGCTGCTCGCTGGAACGGGGAGAGGAAGGTCTGCTTCGACTCCGCACGTGTGACCGACTGCGGAAGCGCTGCCGAAACGCGGCGCCGGAAGGATCGTCCACACGATCTTGAGATCGGCAAGTGATCGACTACATCAACCCCGAGATCTAATCTCGTAACTCTTTCGGTTCTATGAGGGTTAGTACAGATCTATCTCGTTGCACGTGTCTAATAGATTAGATCTTGGCTTTTATCTAGATTAGATCTGGGTTTTGTTCGTTCTTGCGGTAGATTTTTTTTTTGTTTTCCATGCTACGAACCCATCATCTCACGGTACACCACCGGGTTAAAAATTCCTGGTCTATCTCGTTCGGTCTCTGCTTACACATAGCTAGGGTATGTGGCCTATTTGGCCTCTGATACGTACTTGAGAAATTGCTGATAAACATTTCCTCAAAATCGATCCAGCAGATAATACTTCCGGGCGGCAAATTGTTTAACCATACCCTTGCTGGCCCTTCCAACATCTGGCGTACGTATCTCACAACCCATCTCAAGTTGCATGTAGCAATTTTCACAGCTGTAACATAGTTTATCAACCAATCTTCTAGCTTAGTACTGCCGTCATACGTCTTTGTGCCTCTGGGTAACTGGAAGTTAGGTACCGGTGGATCCTTCATGATCCGGGGCCCAAAACACGCAGGACCTGGAGAACCCTGACTTTCAATCTGCTCCGACCTATACAGTCGATCCAGTTTCAACCTGGCGTCATCAGGCATCAGATCCCTGCTTCCCAATCTCGACCCTATCACATGATAGTCCGGCCTTGGGTATCCTGCATTCACCATTTCCGAATCTCCATCGTTATACCGGTCTTGCTCTCTTGGTGCACCTCTCTGTTGCATACCTCGGCCGGCACTTTGCTCTTGCCTTGGTATATTCCGCTGCTGCGGTTGTCCTGCCGAGTTGCGCTGTCCGGCATCGCCATTTACAGTGTTTCCTTGACCGGCATTGCCTTGTCCGCGGTTACCTCAGCCAGCTTCACCTCAGCTTACGCTTCATCGATCATCGTTTCTCTGTACCTCTTTTGCTTTTCCTGCCCTTGTCGGGTCATACGGAACGATCTGTTTGTTTCTCCTGGCCGAGGTTACTACCTCTTCTCTCCTAGGACCACCATGAGGAGACGATGCGGCTCCAGCGGATTTCTTCGGGTTACCCACCGCCGAATGAACGATCTTGGAGGCCCCAGATCTCTCCGGGTTAGCCCTGAGCAATTCCTCATTTTGCCTGTTCGCGATCCGAACCAACTCATTGACCCTATCTTGCTGTCTCTGACGGGCTTCACCCATTAGACCCTCTAACTCGGACGCAGCTGCATCCGCTGCTCTGAGGTTTTTTGCCGGGTACTATACTTCGGCAGCCCCACGGACAAACAGTTCTCTGACTCCTCAATCCTAGTATCACCCTGTTTGTTCATTTCACTCATGAGATTTCTCCCCTTCACTTTTACAGCATCTACTTTATTTGCCTTTGCATACTCATGCAGCGTCATGTTCAACGACTGCTGAGCCGCATTTATCTTTTTCGCTCCCTCTAGAATTTTTTGCCTAGTTTCCTCTAGCTCGGCCTGTGCCTGAGCCGAATCTACCACTGCTGCTACCGGGTTTGCCAAGCTATCCATAGCTTCTCTCAGTACATTCTCAGGCCTCTCTAGTGGAGTACCTCTACCTTTCCTCGGCGCCTTAGGTGTTACCTCCGGATCTGGTGCCGGATCCTTGCTTACGCCCGCGCTTGGCGTAGTCATCATCACCTCAGCACAGTCCGGGGAGCGAGTGATATGTGCCCCGTGAACCACGCTAAGGGGTGGCTCCCCTGCCTCAACGACATGCCGTGGATGAACGCACAACACATCGACATCAACGTAGACTTTGTGCGCACCGAGCTTGACGAAGAGGCCGTTGCGCGGAAGTGGGCACGTGCCAAAGCAGCCAGCGTTGTCGCTGACAAAGTCCTGCGCTCCAAAGCGCTGAACGAGCCCGGAGATGACGCGTTCGCCAGTGCCGATGAGGTTTCCGTCCGGATCTTGACCCCTGCTAGCGCCGCTAGCCCCACGGTGGGCGCCAACTATCGTGGTGGTGTCACGGCAGATGCCATGGATAGGCTAAATGTGGGGACTAATAGCACTAGGGGAATCCAGGAAGGGATAGTGAGGTGATTCCTCACACAGAAGGTTTGTATTTGATTCACTTCACAGATTACAAGTGCTCCTCGAGCTGTATTGGAGAGAGGAGGAAGAAGGTACTCTCTTACTCTCCCCGCTAGCTAGCCCTCAGGAACCAAGTCACAACCAGTCTATAGAGATCAATCCCGTAAGCTCTACCCAATTGAGACCAACCCCTCCTACGGAGGCCCTAGCCCTCCTTATATAGGAGTGGCTAGGTCTCCACTTAGGGCATACGTGGAGGCATATTCCAGGGAATATGCCTCCTCCCAAAATATCAAGCCGATCGGGTCGCTTTTCCCCTACGTCATCCATGGAGAGGCTACGTGAGCCTCTGCGGCGCCTGCGTTAGCCGACATTGGCTTCGTCACCTTTGTCGGCCACGCCTTGGTGGTCCTGCCCCTGTCCGGTTCGCTCATGTTGTGCGTACCGGGGTTACTTTTGACCAGCGAGATACCTTACTTCTCCTAGAAGCTTGCTATGACCCGGATCGTAGTTGATCCGGTCACACCTGTTCCTGCATACAAGTTCGATTCATCTATCCGGGTTAAGTCGGATGAGACTCAGTTAGGTGGACATCCCCTGGTCCGGGTTACCCCGAGATTCGGCCTACCTTGAGGTAACGCGGCCAGCATTCGCTTTGACCTTGCCGTACCTCGGCTAACTCGGCCTTTATACCCCGGCGTGACCCTACCCGGGGGTATCTCCCCAACAGGGGCATATCGAGGGTGGACACCGTAGCCTTCCGGAGCCCTCGGATCCCCTCCCTCGACAACATCTGGCTGGAAGACGGGGCATACCGAGGGTGGGTGCTATAACTCTCTAAAGCCCTCGGGTCCCCATCCTCGACATTGTTTGGCTGGAAGACGGGGGCATACCGAGGGTGGATTCCATAGCCCTCCGAAGCCCTCGGGTCCCCGTCCTAGACAGCATCCGGCTGGAAGGCCGGGGCATACCGGGGGTAGGCTCTCGAGTCCTTAGGATCCCCCATGTCCATTGCGGCGAGGTATCCCCTTCAGCCGCCATGCCACTATTTAGCTGGCTCGGCTTAGCGTGCCCCTTCTTGTCCCCGGCTAGGTGAGCAACTTACCGGTCACCATGCTCGTTGTCATGCGTGTGCTTCCTCATGCCTTCATGTCTTATTCGGATCGCCTTGAGCATGAAGCACTGGCTAGTGCCGTACCCCCGGATGCGGTGGAAGATGCAGTAATGCCAGCCCGTCTTCCTCCTTCAAGTCCTTCCCGCGGAGGCATTTTTGCTCGCCTCCCTTCGGGCGGGTACCCGTGACCCTAACTTTGGCATCAAAGGGAGTCGCTACTCCAGTCACACCGTTGTCCCCATCACGGGTCAGCGGATGCCGGGTCGGCAACCGAGGGCACGAGCAAGGCTGCCATGGGGACTCGCACGAATCCTCGAGCCGACTAGCGAGCGGCAAGTGGGGAGCCAACCAAGGGCCGGTGGGCCCTTCCGGGAGACCTACCCATCGTACCTTGGGCACATCCTTTCGGCTCATAGGGAAATAGCCTGTCCTAGTGTAGACGTCCCCACTATCCGCCTAGACACCGGCGGGGCAGCCTGATGGGACCTCACAGAGGCGGGAGGTTCCTTGACAGCCTGGCAGCGAGGTGCTTCGATGGTCGCCGCCTGGCCAGAAGCAACATCGCATGCCTAGGGGCGCCACCGAGGCACTAGGTTGCACAGTGACCCCCAGCCCATAAAGCCTTGTCCTCGGACTGAGCCCCCAGCCTTGGGAAAGCAAGGGCGGCGACATCGAGGATCCCAACGAGGTATGCGGTCCATCTCTCCTGGTCCAGTTTGGTCGGTAGGAGGAGCGGCTGTGTCAGCGACGTGAGCTCGGCCATCTCTGGTGCGGACTAGTCGGGACGGCCGTACGAGGACCCGGTGCAAAATTTCATCGCGTCCCCACAGGGGAGAAACCATGGCCCCCACGACAGAGGAAGGGGAGCCTAGTCTGCCCCGTGCCCATGTAGCAGGCGCTATGGCAGGACACCGCGGGACGGGGTCCGTCTGTGCCTGGCCCACGGCGCCGCGACGGGCGTGCTCTTGCACTGGTCTTGACTCGGTGCGGGCCGACATGCCGCCAACGTTGTTGAAGGTCATTGAAGCGCGCTTCAGCCCCTACCTAGCACGCCAAATGTCAGAGAAAGAGTTCCGCATGGGGACAAGGGGTCCAACAAGCCCTGAGTTCGAGATTGGGCTGAATCACGCGTTCTGAGCTTCTCGGCGATGGCGAAGACGGCGGCGCACAAACATGACAGTGAGGTTGACACAAGTTTTTTACCCAGGTTCGGGGACCCTCGTGAGGAGGTAAAAATCCTACTCCTGCTTGGTTGTATTTCTCGCGGTGCCTCGCGAGGATATGGCGGTGAACCAATGTCTAGGGTTACAGATTGCCGGAGTCAACCTCCTCCAAGGTAGGGGAAGGTCTCCTTTTATAGGGCGGGAAGGGTCACCACACTACCGCCCCTCGAAGACTCGGTCTACAAGTCTACTTTGGTGGACTCGGTCCTTTCGTCTTAGTCACCCGCTGGTCCTTCGCAAAGCTGGTCCTTCTGGCGTCGTCCTTATCTATTCGACACCTCCCTTGTCCCCTTAGCACCAAAGTGGTAAGGGACAGCTGCCTTGGCCCCGATGATGTCCTCGGCATTTTTACATCAGATGGTGGACAATCCGACCCTTCTTTACCGAGGCGACCCGTGCGGGGCCGGTCTTCCCTACAGGGTTTTGTCTTCTTCTTCCCCATTGTGGCAAGATTGCGAACATGTCCTTGGGTGCGCCCAGACTCACCCGAGGCCTGACTAGGGACCTGGGCGAGTCGGGCCTCTGTGGTGGCGGATGGCTGCGCCCGAGAGCATTCCCCTCACGAGGCGGCAGCCTCGGACTTCCCTCATGAGGCCTCATGTCTATCCCGCCGCCTCAAGAAGGGACGGTGGACCTGTCGGTGGCCGCGTCATCCATAGGATCATGGTACCCCAGGTGCTAGGACTCCGATACCCACTATGACTCATCAATGCACATGGCGGCGGCGGGGGTGGAACTGATGTCCCCAGACACACTGTCATCGATGACGGTCATAGCGCTCCCTATCTCCAAGGAGGTATGGCTTCCCCTCCAGGTGCGACGAGGAGTGGACAGTAGCACAAGTAGGAGCAGTCCGCTACCTCTCACCACACACCGACAACACATCCCTGCTGATGTTCGAGGTGCAAGCACTGCCTGCACCCTGATATCCAGGTACCAACCCTAAGGACCTAAACATGGCAGGTTCAATCCGATATATACATTTTATAGGCAGAGATTGTTTAATTTAAGTCAAATTGTTTGGTGTGAGCAATTTTAACCACATGTCAAGTGTGTTTCGTGATAGGTGAAAGAAAGAAGGGGAGAACATTTTTCGGCGAAACAGAAGAAATTGCATAGTTCTCAAATGACCAAACAGTACGCGAGTTGTCGGGAAATTGTTAGCTTCCTTTTTCAATTTATGCCACAAAAACGTGAAATTTCTCACAGTATCTATTTTTTTCTCTTATTATCATCCAGATGGTATATTTGATGGGAATCAAAAGAAGTATTTTATAGCTGATATTGCAAGCTCAAAGCCTTTGTTTGTAAGAGTAAGTCCCTCGATACATATTATATCCAGAATTAGCATTTTCTCATGATAACTATGTAAATTGTTTTAAGCTGACTTTCTACAATTAATCTTATGTAGGAAATGTAAAAATGATTATTAGTGTGACTCTTCCAATTACCTTGGCAATACACATGGGTAACAAGACCTAAATACTTATTTGCGGATCCTAACTGGTTATTGAGGTAGTGATTATTTGTGTTGCTTGTACCTGTCAAAGATATAGAAAGTACCTGAGTTATGCAGATGGGTGTGTTGACTATTAAGGAAATAAGGCCATTAGACAACAAAGTTTGTTGTTGTCGTGAGGATGAGTGCAAAATTGGAGGAGGTTTACCAAGACCTATCCAACTGATATGATCTCTCCATTCATGTCTCTGTTTTTTTGTTCCGCAATGTAAAGGACTAGAAAGAGATGCCAGGCTGATTTTTGAGCAATCGGGCACTTTGCCTTCGGGTTCCTCTAAAACTTTTTCCTATTGTAATTCGGCAGCTTATCTGAATATTAAGTGAATTTAATTTTCCTTTACTCAAATAACTCATTAGTATGTGACACTGACGTATAGACAGTTGCATTCTCGTGTTGGAATTTGATGAGTTTTGGGCTATTGGCCATTAGACAAATTCTGAAATTCTTTTTGACCCATTTGTGCATGGCAGCATATGGCTGTGCAAGTGGTGTCAAAGTTTAATCTCATACTGCTAGTTGAGTGAGAGTTACACCTCTATATATACTAGGCTGTTCCACCACTCACTAAGGTGTGAGAAGAAGAGCAGCTCTCGCGCACTCCTCCTCCGACGCCGCCCGCCTCGTCACGACGCGTGCGCGCGGGTTGCGGGAATCTCGCCGAGCCGCGGGTTGCGGGAATCTCGCCGAGCCGAGCTTTATTTTTGCTAGTTGGGAAAATTAATCTTGATTAATTACGAGTAATTAACGGACGCATTAATGAGTCAGCCGTTTCCAATCTTTATGAAACGTGGGCTGTTACCGACTCGGACGTGGGCTGAGTCCCACGATCTTCCTGACTTGCTCTATATAAGTCTCCGCGCTTACCCTAATCGGTATCTCTTACCACGCGCGTCTCCTTCCAGTCTATTGCGCCGTCACTTTCGTCTTCCCTATCCCGGTTTGCGGCGTGCACCGCAGATCGGGACAGTAGGCCTCCGGAATCCCGCCTCTTGTGAACCTGTACGGGTGAGGGACAATCAGGTTTTGGGGAGCGCTTCTGCGTGACTACTGGCTTCCACAACGTCTTCCGACGATGACTTCCTGAATGACGACTTCTTCCCGGACATCGGCAGCCTCTACATCGACGGCATGGTTGACGACGCTGCTACCACCGCTGCAGCTACTGCTGCTGCTACCGCCGCGGCCGCTGCCCTACCGTACGTAAATATGAACTTCTTATTCAGATTCTGCTAGGGTTTCTTATTCTAGTGTTCGGTGTAGATGTGATAGGTTTATCTTATTTAGATGTAATCTTTTCATCTACTTTGTTGATCTGCATTAGTTTTAATACTATATGTATGATCATGTTTTATCAGTTTATTATTCGGATTAAATCATATGAATTATTGCTTATATTTTCAACAATTCAAAAACCTGATTATAGGCAACTGAATTCCACTGGTGTAGCCGCGGCTACTAGGCCTCCATCGTTTGATGGTATGCACTATAAGAGATGGCGCGCGAGAGCAATTTTATGGTTTAAAAACCTAAACTGCTATAGCGCCACTCTTGGCAAACCTGAAAGAGATCTTTCTGCTGAGCAGGAAGCGGCCTTTAAGAAAGCCGATAATATGTTTATGGCGGCTATGTTCAGTATTCTTGGGGACAACATTGTTGACCCATATATGTCATTTGATAATGGCAAAGACGCGTGGGATGCGCTCGAGGCCAAGTTTGGGGTCTCGGACGCTGGCACTGAGTTGTATGTCATGTAGCAATTCTATGACTACAAGATGGTTGATGAGCGCTCCGTCGTTGAGCAAGCTCATGAGATACAATCACTTGCCAAAGAACTCGAGCAGTTCAAGTGTACCTTACCGGACAAGTTTGTGGCTGGAGGTATTATTGCCAAGCTTCCTCCCATGTGAAGGAGTTTTTCTACTTCTCTGAAACATAAGAGACAAGAATTTTCCGTTACGAATCTCATTGGGTCTCTTCATGTGGAAGAGAAGGCGAGAGCAAAGGACACACGTGCTCGAGGTTTTGAGGGAGCTTCTAGTGCTAATTTGGTACAGAAGAAAAACTTCCAATCCCACAAGTTCAAGAATAAGAACAAGTCTGATGGCAAAGGGAAGTTTGATGACAAGAACAAGGCCACTCACTCCACCAACTTTAAGAGGAAGAATGATAAGAAGAAATGCTCTTGCCACGTCTGTGGTGATCCTGATCATTGGGCTCCTAGCTGCCCTAATCGCTTTGACAAGCGGCAATATGGGAATAACGGCAAGACCGCTAATGTTGTTATTAGCAATACTGAGATGAAGGACGTCGGGTACGGTATTTTACCTACTATCCTTTCAGTATGTCATTCTCCTGATTGGTGGATTGACACGGGTGCTAATACACATGTATGTTCTGATATATCCATGTTTTCTTCTTATCAGGTCTCAAGGACTTCCTCCGTGCTGATGGGAAATGGCTCACGTGCTTCTGTTCATAGTGTTGGTAAGGTAAATCTAAAGTTTACTTCGGGGAAGACCGTACAGCTGAAGAATGTGCAGCACGTTCTATCCATCAATAAGAATCTCGTCAGCGGTTCGCTTCTAGGTCGAGATGGTTTTAAGTTGGTGTTTGAGTCCAATAAAGTTGTAATTTCTAAGTATGTACAATTTGTTGGAAAGGTTTATGAGTGCGGAGGTCTGTTCCGCTTATCCTTGTCAGACTCATGTACTAAAGTTATTAATCATGTTTGCAATGATAATGAGTCCAATATTTGGCATTCACGACTTTGTCATATTAACTTTGGTTGCATGATGCGGCTAGCCAATATGAGTTTAATTCCGAAATTTACCACTGTCAAAGGTTCTAAGTGCCAAGTTTGTGTGCAAGCAAAGCAACCCCGCAAGTCTCATACGGCTGCGGAACCGAGAAACTTAGCACCTCTAGAACTTATACATTCAGATCTTTGTGAAATGAATGGTGTGTTGACACGTGGTGGAAAAGATACTTTATGACGTTGATTGATGACTCCACTAGATACTGCTATGTTTATCTTCTGAAATCTAAAGATGAAGCTTTGAGTTACTTCAAAAACTATAAAGCTGAAGCAGAAAACCAACTTGATCTTAGAATCAAGCGGTTAAGGTCAGATCATGGTGGAGAGTACTTTTCAAATGAATTTGATATATTTTGTACGGAACATGGTATTATTCACGAGAGGACTCCTCCCTACTCACCTCGGTCAAATAGGGTGGCCGAAAGAAAGAACCGCACTCTAACTGATTTGGTTAATGCCATGTTAGATACATCGGGTCTTTCCAAGGAATGGTGGGGGGAGGCGCTAATGACTGCGTGTCATGTCCTAAACCGTGTTCCCATCAAGGATAAAACCATGACTCCATTTGAGGAATGGGAAAATAAAAGGCTTAAACTCTCTTACTTACGAACTTGGGGATGTTTGGCGAAAGTCAATATTCCAATACCCAAGAAGCGAAAGCTTGGTCCAAAAACGGTGGATTGTGTTTTTCTGGGATATGCTTTTCATAGCATTGGCTATAGATTTTTGATAGTAAAATCTGAGATATCCGACATGCATGTTGGTACGATTATGGAGTCGAATGATGCGACTTTATTTGAGGACATCTTTCGCATGAAAGGTATGTCTAGCTCATCAAATCAGGAGATGACTAGTTCATCTAGTCAGGAATTTGTTATAATTTCTGAACCTACTATGCCGATAGAACACTATGATGATCCTGTGGAGGATGACAATGAAGCCCCTAAAAGGAGCAAGAGACAAAGGACTGCAAAGTCATTTGGTGATGATTTCATTGTGTACCTTGTGGATCATACTCCCACCTCTATTTCAGAAGCCTATGCATCTCAAGATGCTGACTACTGGAAAGAAGCTGTCCGTAGTGAGATGGATTCCATCTTAGCTAATGGAACATGGGAGGTCACTGATCGTCCTTATGGGTGTAAACCTGTAGGATGTAAGTGGGTGTTCAAGAAAAAAGCTTAGACCTGATGGTACTATTGAAAAGTACAAGGCACGTCTTGTTGCCAAGGGTTATACCCAGAAAGAAGGTGAAGACTTCTTCGATACCTACTCACCTGTTGCCAGATTGACCACTATTCGAGTACTACTATCCTTGGCTGCCTCACATGGTCTTCTCGTTCATCAAATGGATGTTAAGACAGCTTTTCTAAATGGAGAGCTAGATGTGGAAATTTATATGGAGCAGCCTGATGGATTTGTAGTAGATGGTCAAGAAGGAAAGGTCTGTAAGTTAGTGAAGTCTTTATATGGTCTTAAGCAAGCTCCTAAGCAGTGGCATGCGAAGTTTGAAATAACTTTAACCGCTCAGGGCTTTGTTGTAAACGAAGCTGATAAGTGTGTGTGCTATCTCCATGGTGGGGGCGAGGGAGTTATTATGTGTCTCTATGTCGATGACATATTGATATTCGGGACCAACCTCACTGTTATTGAGGAGGTCAAAGAGTTCCTATCTCGCTGCTTTGAGATGAAGGACTTGGGAGTGGCTGATGTAATATTAAACATCAAGCTACTGAAGAATGACAATGGTGGGATTACACTGCTTCAGTCCCACTATGTGGAAAAGATATTGAGCTGCTTTGGGTATAGCGACTGCAAATCTTCTCCAACGCCTTATGATCCGAGTGTACTACATCGAAAGAATCGAAGGAATGGTAAAGATCAATTGAGATATTCTCAAATCATTGCTCGCTCATGTATTTAGCCAGCGCTACGAGACCTGACATCTCCTTTGCTGTAAGCAAACTGAGTCGATTTGTGTCAAATCCTGGAGATGATCATTGGCATGCTCTTGAGAGAGTTTTGCGCTATTTGAAAGGTACTGCGAGTTATGGTATTCACTATACTGGGTATCCTCGAGTACTTGAGGGTTATAGTGATTCAAATTGGATATCTGATGCTGATGAGATTAAGGCCACAAGTGGTTATTTGTTTACACTTGGTGGTGGTGTTGTTTCCTGGAAGTCTTGCAAGCAGACCATCTTAACGAGGTCAACTATGGAAGCAGAACTCACAACATTAGACACAACCACGGTTGAAGCAGAGTAGCTTCATGAGCTCTTGATGGACTTACCTGTGGTTGAGAAACCAATACCCGCTATTACGATGAAATGTGATAATCAAACCGTGATTGTCAAAGTAAACAGTTCTAAGGATAATATGAAGTCATCAAGGCATGTGAAGAGGAGATTGAAATCTGTCAGGAAACTAAGAACTTGGCAGATCCCTTCACAAAGGGCCTATCACGTAATGTGATAGATAACGCATCGAGGGAGATGGGTTTGAGACCCACACAATGAGTTGTTCACAGTGGCAACCCACTCTATGTGATCGGAGATCCCGTGAATTAGAGCTGGGAGACAAGCTGTTGATCAGCTGAGAGGAGAGTATGCCCATATTATATTTACATCTCCATAAAAGATGCAATACTCTCTTATTCTGCATGGCAGGTTGATATTTATCTTAATGTGTTCTAAGTGGCTTTTCTAAGCAGAGATGTTGTCCTGCAGAACATCTATTGAGGAACATACCTATATGAGTCTGACTATTAAATGTCGCAGTTTGTGAGAGTTGGGTGCTCTCTAATAAACTCATGAAAGGCCCTGGAGTATGACGGATAAGCTCCAAACCGCTGGGAAGCCCTGCGGCAACCCAGTACTGGTCTAGACTTTGTGTGAAACTAGTGTGTAGAAAACTTGTAGTTCAAGGCATAGTCCACTATTCAAGTTGCTCGCTAGTATAGCATGAAGTTTAATGTGGAAGTTCAACTTAACAGTCTCCACTACACACCGGTATATAAAACAATATTCTGGAATGGAAATGAGGTGACGTGCCAATGAGACTTTGTGGGGGATTGTTGGAATTTGATGAGTTTTCGGCTATTGGCCCATTAGACAAATTCTGAAATTCTCTTTGGCCCATTTGTGCATGGCAGCATATGGCTGTGAAAGTGGTGTCAAAGTTTAGTCTCATATTGCTAGTTGAGTGAGAGTTACACCTCCTTATATACTAGGCTGTTCCACCACTCACTAAGGTGTGAGAAGAAGAGCAGCTCTCGTGCACTCCTCCTCCGACGCCGCCCGCCTCGCCTCGCCTCACCTCGTCACGACGCGCGCGCGCCGCGGGTTGCGGGAATCTCGCCAAGCCGAGCTTTATTTTTGCTAGTTGGGAAAATTAATCTTGGATTAATTACGAGTAATTAACAGACGCATTAATGAGTCAGCCGTTTCCAATCTTTATGGAACATGGGCTGTTACTGACTCGGACGTGGGCTGAGTCCCACGATCTCCCTGACCTGCTCTATATAAGTCTCCGCGCTTACCCTAATCGGCATCGCTTACCACGCGCGTCTCCTTCCAGTCTATTGCGCCGCTGCTTTCGTCTTCCCTATCCTGGCTTGCGGCGTGCACCGCAGATCGGGACAGTAGGCCTCCGGAACCCCGCCTCTTGTGAACCTGTACGGGTGAGGGGCAATCAGGTTTTTGGGGAGTGCTTATGCACGACTACTGGCTTCCACAACGTCTTCCGACGACGACTTTCTGGACGGCGACTTCTTCCCGGACATCAGCAGCCTCTACATTGATGACATGGCTGACGACGGTGCTACCACCGCTGCAGCTACTGCTGCTGCTACCGCCGCGGCCACTGCCCTACCATACGTAAAGATGAACTTCTTATTTCATATTCTGCTAGAGTTCCTTATTCTAGTGTTCGGTGTAGATGTGATAGGTTTATCTTATTTAGATGTAATCTGTTCATCTACTTTGTTGATCTGCATGATTAGTTTTGGTACTATCTGTATGATCATGTTTTATCAGTTTATTATTCGGATTAAATCATATGAATTATTGCTTATATATTCAACACCTCGTAGATGGTAAACCTGCACATTTCAATCTACGTTTCTGCTTCAGTGCGCACCCTCCTAGAAACCAAAAGTTTGGGAAAACACATGGACGACTGGGATACGCGCGGACGGTTCAACGACGGGGGGGGCACGATCGTACTTACGAAATTTTCATCGTTGCTCTGTAAAAAAAAGAACCGTACAAGCCCGTGTAGAAGCCCGTACGGCCCGTTCACAAGCGCGTATTATGCACGTATGCACATGGGTGCCGAACCGTCTGTTTCCTTAAGTAGCATAGTCAGTGGTTGGTCTGCTTTCCAACCACTTCCAGAAATTCCCCAAATCGGATAGCAAACCTTGGCTAGCCGTATCTCCACAAACCCTCGATCGCGGTGGCCGTCCATGGAGAAGGGGAAGCAGGTGGCGGCGCTCGCTGACAACGCGCAGAAAGGGAAGCAGGTGGCTGCGGGCGCTGAGCATGCGGAGAAGGGGAAGCAGGTCGCGGATGCAGAGGGCGGCAATGGGAGCTCCGGCTTGGGTGGGCCAGCCGTCTACTCCGATGTGCATCCAATGAAGCGGAAGTTCGAGACGGAGGCGTAGATCAGGCGCAAGAAGAAGAAGAACCTGAAGAACAGGCTGTGTCAGGAGAGGAAGGAGAGGGGGAGAGAAGATCTACTCGCCTGCCAACGTCAAGACCTTCCGCGAGTCCGACAGCGATGACACCGATGAGGTAAGTCTAGATCTCTCTCTCTCTCCTAGTGTTCTTGCCACTGAGGT
Source organism: Avena sativa (assembly GCA_916181665.1). Classification (NCBI taxonomy): domain Eukaryota; kingdom Viridiplantae; phylum Streptophyta; class Magnoliopsida; order Poales; family Poaceae; genus Avena; species Avena sativa. The sequence continues at coordinate 41,685,850 of OV702287.1, read as the reverse complement.
CTGCCTCGTCATGTTCTTGCTAGGGTTTGTGGTTCTAGTAGGGTTAGATGCGCCTAGCGATGCTAGTTTGTGCCATGTTAGATGCGCCGTAGATTAGCTACTGATTTCCCCAGGACCCCTTTGGCGATGTTCTGATGGATGTAGGATCAAGTAGGCTTCTGATTTGGCAGGCTAGGTCGTCGAGTGGTTCCTCTTACTTTGAATGTTATGATATCTGTAATCTGTGCCAAGTTTACATGCGCCTAGATGTTGTAGCTTATGCTTGGCCTTTGTGCCTGAGTTTTTGGTCTTGAACGATCTGACAAGTAAGAACCTGGCATTTCGTTTGCAATGAAAATGGAATGGGGCTGCTGCCTATTGATCTACACATACAATTGATTTATGGGTTCTACTTGCGAGCACTTCGAGATTGTAAATTTAGGTAATGTGACCATGGATAGCTAGTTTGTGAATTTGCTTGTAGTAGTTAAGTAAAAGAGACATGGGAATCTGTACCAGATGCATGTCAATATACTGTTGTACTGTTGTGTAGAATGTATTTGGTGTCATTTACTTTTCTTATGAATTTAGTTCATTAGATCATCTGATCACTTTATACTGAGCTAAATATACCTAGTCTATGTACTCATAGTCAGAGTGTCTGCCTTGGTAATTTGCTAGTCTTTTGAAATTCTTGTCTCACATAGAACATATGGTTCTAGTACATTCATGATAGTTGTTTTGTATTTGTATTTGTAAAATATTTGTAACATATCAAGAAGTAGTTGCAGTTCTGGAGCTGAAAGTTTATGTGTTTTGTTACAGATGCTTAAATTCCTGGTTGTAGTACTGCTAGTAACAGTTGTTGTTTTCTTGCTTCATTGGTTTATTATTTCTGTTGCACTACTGCTTTCAGTAGCTATTTTCTTATGCTCATACATAAGTTGGTAGTTAATGCTGATGTGATCTAGCTTAAGTTTATTACGTGTGATACAACATTCTGCTTCATAGGATTATAATATTTACTGCACTACTGCTTTCAGCACATGGGTTGTTCTGCTGCAAACTTAAGTTGGTATTTAATGCTGCAGTGATACAATTTAAGATTAATAAGTGTGATAGATCAATATGCTTGTAAGGCATAATTTTTTGGTGCACTAATGCTTCTAGCATGTTTTGTTTTTCTGCACACATTTGATTTGTACATAATGCTGATCTGACCTAAGTTCATATGTGATGGCTCGGTGTTAATGTAGAGCTCGTTGGGAACCCCAAGAGGAAGGTATGATGAGCACAGCAGCAAGTTTCCCTCAGTTATGAAACCAAGGTTTAATCGAACCAGTAGGAGCAAGGAAACACCCCAAAGGTGTTGCTAGCTGAGCCTTGGCAGGGCGCACTACCGGTGCTAGTAGCAACGTGGAGACCTGCACAACACAACCACAGAACTTTGTCCCCAACTTGCGATGAGGTTGTCAATCTCACCGTGTTTTGCTGAAAACAAAGGATTAAACGTATTGACACTTCTAGAAAACAGCTAATCCGTAGCGCACCTATTTTCCCCTTCCGCGGCGCACTAGGGATGCGCCACGACTTCTACGCTACGGCTAAAAAGTGCCCGTAGCGCACTGCCAGGTGCGCTACAGGTATCTCGACATAGTAGTGGCGCACAACGCAGTGCGCTACCACTGTTTTTCCTGTGGCGCATGACAAGTGCGTTGCTAGTATGTAGTTAGTAATAGTGCACTGCCTGGTGCGCCACTACGGTTATTCCTGTGGCGTATGACGTAGTGCGCTACTAGTAGCTGACCAGGTGCGCCATCAATGTGGTGCGCCACTAACAACGTATATGTGTGCCATGGCTTAGCTTTTCAAAAAACAAAAATAATACTCAATACAGATGATATTCAATACAGATTATATATAATACAGCTGATATACACAGATATACAGTACAGAAATAAATACACAGATATACAATACATAAATAAATACCCAGACAAAATAGAAACAAATACATATAGATAATTCACATACATAAATACACGGTATAAGTTATATTATTTCGATCAAGTTACAAAGTAGCTAGTGATGACATGAATACATGTCTCAACCAAGTTAGAGCTCGCGGAAGCTCGCCTAGACATCTAAAGTAGGAACATGCATGACAGACAACCAATGACGATAACCATCACCGCGACGGAGGTATAGGTCTTCATCCGGTTCCTCGTCCTAACTCCCGCTAGATAGCGCGCGTATCTAGCTTCCGCCTCCACCATAGTATTGTACCCTTTGTAGCTATTGCCGCTGAAACGGTGCACCTGTCTCCGGCAGTCTTCCCAATCATCATAGACTCCAGGAACCCGTCCCTTGTACACGACGTACCACATCATCTAAAAGTTGGCAATAATAATTAAATGATGGTGAAAAAACAAGTAAAATTCGCATATAAAGATATACTTATCAAATAAGTTAACAAAGTAAGCAAAAAATACCAAGTAGTATCATGTACATGTCGACACACACAAGTACACGTGGGGATAAAGAACTACAACTAAACCAACACATCAAGACTTCTGGCTCGGCTCAGGGAACGGGAGGACACCTTGTTTCGTCATGAACGCCCTATAGTCACCCTGCATCTTTAGGCGATCTACTACGTCACGGTTATTCGGGGGATTGCCTTCATAGAATACCGCCCCTGAAGTCATGACATCACGGCTGATGATTGCCCCAAACTGTTACTGGATGCGATACATCTCTTGTCTAATATCTGAATCATTGATCCTGGCCTTGACTTCGGCCCACCGTTTGAGATGATTTGGCAGCGTAGAATTATGTTGCTCTAGTAGGAACGCTCTCATGTGATGGAGTGCATAGTAGGCTTCATTCTGACTGCCTGCCGGCTGCTTCACGCAGGGGAATTCTGTCACATGGGTGAAGACGTGCCTGCGAAACTTGAGCTTCTTACGCACGAAGGTGGCTCCTTCCGCTGAGGCATAGCCGGTGAGAGCATCATCCAGAACTTCCTTGATCTTGTCGTAGTTTTTCTTCTTATCTTGACTCCCTAAGTCGAAATACGTGGCTTGCGAATGTTTCGGCGACAAGCAGATGAGTGTGCAGTGTTGATCTCTGCGCAAAACAATTCAAACGGAATGTGTTGGAAAAAGAATGATGAAAATCTAATAAAGCATGTTATGGCGGCGAGTGAATAATGACTTACTCGGGAAAGAAAGGCAGGAGAATTTATTCCTTTGTCTTGTTCGCCACCAAGATGCCTTGGAGGTACGAGGCCATGAATCGCCGTTCAATGGCGCTTTCGAAGCAGCCATCACGCATGTTGTAGGGGTCCACTATAGTGATGCCCGGGGTGTTCTCTCTAATGATCTGAATGGCCAGGCTAAGAGAAAATAGGCGTACCATGGTATAGTGCAGCGGATACAGGTGGAACATATTGAAGATGTTGTCAAACCGCAGGAAGAACAGATCCGCGGGGACATTATCAACGAAGCCCAAGCCTCGTGGCACCTTAACCACGAATACCGGGTGCGAGGGATCTTTCTCCGCAAGAAGGCATCTCTCTATCATCAGCACACCGTCATGCACACTCCTCATTTCTAAAGTGGCGAGCCTGAGAAATTTCTTAGTTAGCATGGGCTCACCCGCCGCATGCATCCTCCACATAATACCCTTTGGTCTTGGTGGCCCGTCCTGAAACCTGATCGGATTCGCAGTTGACACCACCAGCTGGCTCGAGCTGCGAGATTTTCTTTTCCTGGTCTTCTTGCCTTTTGGGAAGTGGGTAGGCACCGCAATCTGAGCATCGATCGCCCTATGTAGTGTGTCACGACTTAGAACAAAGGGCCGGTTGGATGTATCCGCTGGCTCGGTGAAGGTGCAAGCTGGAGGCGTCTCCAGAGAACCAAAGAGACGTTTGTTGCAAGTGGCTTTCTCCGCGGGGCCACCAGCTGGGTATTCGTTTAGGTCGCCGGGGAAAAGATTAGTGTTGATGAAATCATCGAAGTAATCTTCGTCATCCTCGTTCGGATCGTGCGCCATGGTCATGTCAATATGACCAGACGAACAATCGCGTGGAGGTGACGGTGTGGGGGTCTTGCCATGGCTTGGCGCTGGCACGACAGGCAGTGTTGTTGTCTGTGGGGTGATGGCCCCAGCCGTCTCCAAATGAATCATGATCTTTGGCCATAGCAGGAATAAGCCGAAGCAACTTCTGAGGACAGCCGGCTCTTCTTCATCCGCTCCTGGGGGTTGAATGGGAGGTTCCAGGTCATCGCAGCCCCTTAGCACCCAGATAATTTTAACCCTATGCACGCTATCTGGCATCGGCTTTGAGTGGAACGTGCGGTGCAAGGGTTGAATGATGGTACCCTTGGCAACATCCCTCAACTCGTTGTTCACGAAGCTTAAGAGAGTGCATGGAACATCCGTCTGCGAACAACATGTATGGCATTGAAAATATGCCATAAGAGTAATAAATGGCAAGGCGGTAAAGTATTTGGTTTACCGTGATGGCGTCGAGCTCGGCTAATGTCGAGGCACCGCATAAGATGACGGGCGTGCAAGAGATGGAGGGGCTGCTTGATGGCACGGTGCCGACCGCCGATGTATTCTCCCTATCGGTTGCATTAAGCTTCGGCGCCGCGGTGATGGCAGGGGGAGTCACGAATGCTTCTGGCACCGCCGTGCTAGCGGGCGGAGTCACCAATGCTTCCGGCGCGGCCGTGCTAGCGGGCGGAGTCACGACCACATAATTCACCGGGATCACTGGCGCCGCATTGTTTGAGTGGCTACTGACCATGCTTGGAATCGGGCATGACCCTTGTCGACCACCTGCACTCCAGTTCTCTATTGACTCCACCAAGGTAGGCAGGATGGAGGTGAGGGTGATTGCCAGGTTGTCTTGGACGATCTTCGGGATCCGCGCCACTTGTTCCTTAAGTTCCTGAACCTCGCGGTTTTCCTCGTCGCTCCTTCCCTCCACACGCGTCCTCGGGGGTGGACCAAAATTATCCACCCAATTCTTAGCCCCGAAGCCAGCCAGACGGCTAGCCGACGATGGCTTCTTTGTAACTGGCGAGATTTTCTTGGCCCGGTTCATCGCCCTGTTAAAAGGGTTATCCCATCGGGTGGCCGCTGTCGACCCATGGGATGAGGAACCATGGGATCCCTGACTAGCAATTTCCTCGTCCTGCAGAAGAAGTAACATGAACCGTTTAGAAATTTGACTTGATCGATTATAATGTAATCGACTTGATCCACGGTAATTAAATTACTTACCGCAAGAACCTCGAAGTCCTTCACCTTAGTTTCCACGGTGAGTTCTTTGGTTTTGGGTTCCACATGGTAACGAGCCCTGATGAAGTTTCGAAGCTGCTTGTTTTCGAATTTCGAAAAGGGGTTAGGTATCCCCTTAGCTCTATACTCGTCGTCCTCCTTATCCCATTTGGGCTCCGCAGCTCTGTAACCACCAGATCCGAGATGGTGGTGACCTATATTCATCTCCTGCAATTCCTTTCCCCACTTACTCGAGGCCTTGGCTGCTTCGGAGGTGCACTTGGCCTTGAACTCCTGGAATTGATCTTTGGTGATCTGCGGGTCAATCTTCTGGATCTCCTCGAGACTTTTCTCTTCTTTAAATATCTTCTTCTTTATCCGGGTTCTCCAGCTGGCCAGGGCGGTGCTCATCCTCGTGAGGGCAGATTTATTTACTTCATTCCCATGATAATATGTGTTCTGATACTGAAGGGGGAACTTATATCTTGCGTGCAGCTTCTCGAAGAGGAGTGTGCGCAAATGGCCATTATCTTTATGCCGGAGATTCTCGGAGTTGATCGAGATGGTGGTCTGGGTGATAGCCGCCACTTGCCCACCGTACCCTTTGACCACATGGTCGGGCGCCAAAGGAACCCCTTTTGGGCTCACTTCGGTAATTTACTCTCTAACGGTGCCGACCGTGTTCGGGCGCCTTTCCTTCTTCTTCTTAGGCGGATTACTACCACTTGTTGTGCCCTCGCCGCCATCAGTGGTTTCATCATCCGCCATTCCTTCGGCCGCTTCTTCTTCCTCCGCGTCTTCCATCTCATCGGCGTCGCTCTCGGAAGGGTTGTATTCTTCATCACCCTCTGTCATTCTTTCTAGCCGCTCGACCTCCTCCCAGAATGACAAGGGTCTGTTTTGAGGTCTCACTTCTCCTTCAACATTGATATGCTGAGAAGATCCAGCCTCGTCATTGTCACACATGTTTGCACTAATAAAAGGCAAATAATGGTTAGTAAAGTGCGCGGAAAAATCCGGCATGACTATTGCTCATTTTTGTTGAACTAGGAGTGCCCGATTTCTGCCGAAACGCAGTGAATCAACATTTCGACGAAAATCAGGACTCATTTCATACAAGCACCTGCATACGAATACAACTAGGCAGGGTATTTTCCTGTATATACACTAGTAGACTGATACCACTATGATCACTTCACCTCCAAAACAAGCAGTACCCTAGCTCTGAATGATGTATGCATCTACACTAGTAGACTGATACCACTATGATCAGTCTGGAGTCAATACATGGAAATTGCAGTGACCGAGAGCAAAAGAGAGTAACTGCTGCTCCGTAGACTGATACCACTATGATCATCACAAATTAAAATTCAGAATGAAAGACAATTTACAGTTAAGTTTCGTGTCTATCTGAAAGAATAGCCGATATATATCACAAAATCAAAAAAATCCCAATAATTCTCCAATATAAACCTAGCAGTAGAGCAAATCAGACCAGCTGTCATACGTCCAGATTCACGGAAATAAATATCTACAAATTACAATTTACAACTGTGGTTATTTACAGATTTTCTTTCAGTGATGGTTATTTACAGATTACAATCAATTTACAGAAACACTACTAGTTTCTCTAGTATAGGATCTAGTACACGAAAGGGAATGAAAAGAAAACCACGCCTCAGCAGCCTAGGCAATAACACTTACTCGAGCTATACATCTACTACCCAATAGCTACAACACAAGCACTATAACATAATCAGTTACAGTCGGCTGGGGTGGACCTCATATCTATTTGTGCTCTTTTTTAATTTTTAGTCAGAATAGATATCGACTTAACATGCTGAGGAAAAATAAATATAAATTTCTAGATTAACTAAATTTTACAACATAATAGCTACAACACAACCATGTACAATAGCTACCCAATAGCTACAACACAACTAGGACCTCATATATATCTAATAGCTACCCAATAGCTACAACACAAGAACTAGAAATATCAAGCTAGGGTTTCAGTCTCAACTCACTATAACATTTAGGAATCAAACCTATCAGCCAGCTAGCTACACATTCCTCAGGTCCAAGAATTGATCAAGGGTTGCTAAGCTAGCTGCAAGCTTAACAACACAACACCGCAGCACTACCAAATTTAACATCAGATCAACTATTTTTGCCAATATAGTGATATCTATCAACTGAACTGCAGTATAGATCGTGACTCCATGACTTACCTGAGCAGAGAGCCCGTGGACGCGCGGACGGAGAGCGGCGGCCTCCTCCTCCTTGGACGCGCGGATGGAGAGCGGCGGCCTCCTCCTCCTTGGACGCGCGGACGGAGAGCGGCGGCCTCCTCCTCCTTGGACGCGCGGACGGAGAGCGGTGGACGGAGAGCGGCGGCCTCCTCGGCCTCCACGGCCTCCTCTCCTTGGACGCGCGGCGGCCTCCTCTCCTCCTCCTTGGACGCACGACGACCTCCTCTCCTCTTCCACGGCCTCCTCCTCGATAGCGGCGAGTGAGGCGGCGACAGATCGAGCGGCGAGTGCGGCGGCAGATCGAGCGGCGGCGGCGCGTATCCTCTCTAACCTAGTGTCTGAGGATGATGGGGAGAGGGATGGGTCGACAGTTGACCTGTCAGGGCACTTAGCCGTAGCGCACCCTAACCTAGTGTTGACGGGTCAAATAAGAGGGCGACCGCCCTATTGTTGACACTACCACTACAGTATCCCAATGGTTCCGCCCTATGCTCGAAACTTGTGTGAGCACCCAGGTTCGAACCCTGGTGCCCCCCTTTTTTTGTTTTTATTTTAAAACTACTTAAAAATGTTAAAAAATATCCCAAAAACTATGTAAACTATATAAAATATCTGTTATATGTTTTATATGACAAATGTGGTACATATATATCATAAAAGTGGTACAAAAGTGATTCAAAGTAGAAAGAAATTACAAACTTTTTTGAGCTAGCGTTTTACAATCTTTTTTCCCTTCTTTGTCGCGGTTGAATAATTTAGCCCTGGCACTTTTATGTTTCTTCGCTTGAACGGGCTACCTTTTATGGGTAAGGCTGTCCTTTTTCTTCTTGTGATGTATGTTTTTTCATCGTAGTCGTTGTCATCTTCAATCTTTGGATCACCGTACTGGTCGAAGTCTTGCTCGTTGGCGACTCCATCCATTCCGATGATGTTTCTTTTTCCTCTCCTCACGACAACACGGCTAGGCTTTGTCGGGTCAGTAATAAAAAACATTGGTCCACTTTGCTAGCCAGTACCCACGGTTCATTTTTCGCGGTGATGTGCACATCGGCGGCCTTGGATTTGGCTTCTTCGGGTATTAACATGGTTGTGAAATACCGGTCTTCTCTTTCGACGCTCTTGGCCCACCTGACATGGAACATCGGCACCTTTTCTCCACAGTAGTCGAGCTCCCAGATCTCCTCGATCCTTCCGTAAAATCTTCCCTTCATGTTGTCATCGGTGTAGAATTCTGATGTTACGCCTGAATTCTGATAGTCACACTTGTTGTCCTTTTCCTCCGTGTAGAATGTGTAGCCGTTGATATCATACGCCTGATAGGTCACCAGGTTATGCATGGGTCCCTGCGACAAGGTGAATATGATGTTTTCCTCCGCAGAATGCAATTGCGGGGGATTATCTAGGAGCGTCTGCCTAAACCAACCCGTGAAATGTGAGTTGTGCTCTTTGATTATTTCTCCCTGCGTCCTCTGTATGCCTCGGTCACTATACTTCTTCTCGATTGACCATTTGTGCTTTTGTACCCAAGGATCGACCAGTTCTAAATGTTGTAGCGCGACTAGGTTTGCTCTATCAAAGTCTGCGCGTTGACAATCGTAGTCTGCATGCAGTACACGACGACCCTCTCGCTGACCCGATCCATCGAGCTTGCCAAGGTGCCTATTGACGGGAAGACCGACATGGTTCTCGATGCCTAGATAATTTATGCAGAAAGAGATGCACTCTACGGCCAGAAAGCCCTTGGCTATGCTTCCATCTGGACAGGACCTGTTGCGAACGTATCCTTTGATGTGTCCGTTCATCCTTTCGAACGGCATCATGCTGCAGAGGAACAACGGCCCGAGTTGGATGATATCCTCCACGATATGGACCAGCAGATGCACCATAATGTCGAAGAATGCGGGCGGGAAGTAGATCTCGAGCTCGCATAGTATCACCACGATCTCCTCTTGTAGCCTCCTGAGCTGTTTCACGCCAATTGACTTTCGAGAGACAACGTCAAAAAACTTGCAGAGCCCAAACAATGTTTCTCAGACATGCTCGTCCATTATACCTCGTAGTGCAACTGGAAGTATCTGCGTCATTAGCACGGAACAGTCGTGAGACTTCATCCCACTAAACCTCTGCTTAGCCTCATCTAGGTACCTGCTTATCTTGCCAGCGTAGCCATAAGGAAATTTGACTCCTAGAAGGCACTTGAAAAACTGTTTGATCTCATCCTGGCTTAGTGTGAAGCACGAAGGGGGGCAGTAATATTCGTTCTTCTTGACCTTTTGACCCTTTCGACGACCTTGTGTCGCCTCCGACTAATGATCATCGTCATCTTCCTGATCATCAGGAGTAGGGCGTCCTCCGTGAAGATCCTTCCGGATGCCCATGAATATCAAGTCGTTCCTTGCTTTAGGACCATCTTTCGTCCTATCTGGCATGTTGATTAGGGTGGTGACTAGACTCTCGCACACGTTCTTCGTGATATGCATGATGTCAAGGCTATGAGGCATGCGGAGAAACTTCCAGTATGGCAACTCCCAAAAAACAGACCTTGTTTTCCATACCTTCATCAACGGCTTGTCTTGCTGCCTCTTTCGCTTCTTTCCCGGTTTAAGACACTCTTTCTAGTTTTTCAGCAATTCATCCACTTCTTCACTGCTCCTCCGCTCTGGGATTCCTCGGGTCTCGGATTTTCCATTGAACAGATCTCCACGTTTTATCCATGCATCATTCTTTCCAAGCCACCTTCGGTGCCCCATGAACACGGTTTTCGAAGACCCTAGATCTTTCTCTAGTTGGAGATAGGTCGTGTTATCCATGCACCTAACGCATGCGTAGAATCCTTGGATAACCTGCCCCGAGAAATATCCGCAACCTGGATAGTCTTGCACCGTAGTGACCAACGCGGCTCTCATAGTGAAATAATCTTGTGCGACAGCGTCATACGTATTGGCTCCGGATTCCCATAACATGGCTAGCTCCTCTTTCAACAGCCCAAGATATAGATTGATGTTGGTACCAGGTTGTTTTGGCCCTTGAATTAGCATACTCATTTGTATGTACTTCTTTTTCATGCACAACCCGGGAGGGAGGTTGTACATCCATACAAACACAGGCCAAGTGTTGTGCGTGCTGCTCTGGCTACCGAACAGATTGAGTCCATCGGTGCTTGCACCTAGCCTGATGTTTCTCGAATCTCCACCGAATTCTGGGAATTCGAGGTCTAATGCTTTCCACTGGCTACCATCTGAAGGGTGCGTCAGCAGTTCGTCCTTTTCAGGATCATCGTCATCTGCTGGCTTCTTTCTTTCCGCATGCCAGCGCATGAGATTTGCTTCCTTAGGGTCTGTGAAATAGCGCTCCAGACGAGGAGTGACAGGAAAGTACCATACCACTTTTCGAGGAGCTTTCTTCCCTTTCTTGTATCGACTAACATCGCACACCGGGCATGTGGTTTTCTCCGCGTCCTCGCCCCGATAAATGATGCAATCGTTGATGCAGACGTGTTATCTAATGTGCGGTAGATCAAGAGGACACACGATTTTCTTGGCGTCCTCAATACTAGTTGGACACGTGTTCCCCTCCGGGAGAAGATCGTGCCAGAATGCAATCATATCATCGAAGCTTGCGTCGGTCCATTTGTGTTTTGCCTTCATCTCCATAGCCTTGAGCATTACATTCAACCGGGTATCATCGGGCTTGCATCCTTCATACAATGGAGTAACCACATCTTTCTCAAGTTGCGCAAGCTTAGCTTTCTCTCTAGCGGCAGCCCTGGCGTTACTCGTTTGCTTGAGAAGTAGTTCTTGAACATAAGGGTCCCGCACCCAGCCTGACGTTGTTCCATCGTCTGCTCCAGCATCTATATCATTATCATCCTGGTTTGCTTCCGCACCTTCACCATCTCCAGGAGACTCTTCTTCATCTCGCCCGTCCTTGCCGTGATCATGATCATGTTGCCCGCCTTCCTCATTTTTCGCCGCCCCATTTACGGCCTCATCGTCTTCGTCATCACTTATCCACCGAGTGTAGCCATCAATGAAACCATGGTGGAGCAGGTGCGCCTGCAGATTTCTGGAATTTGGGTCAATCAACCAATTGAGTTTGCATCTTATGCATGGACATCTTATCTCCGTCATGTTATTTCGTATCATGTCGGCCGTTGCGCATTTCAAAAATCTAGCCACAATGCCTTCGCTCATTATGCGGAGCATGGTTGCCTGCGCGGTGTACAAGGTAGAATTAGAAGTTTATTACAACCACATAACCAATGCATGCATGCAATGGTCGATGGAAAATTTGGGCATGACCTATCCTAAAATTAGGACCTTTGCGAAATGCCAAAGTCTTGCCAAAATGGAAATGAATCAACATTTTGGCAAAACAATGCCAATATATGAGAGAGCATACAATGCATGCTCTCCAAACACATGAGAGCATCGATCCTCTCCATAGATATGTGACCATATATCATCCATACACATAAACACATCCTCTTACATAGACAACTTACCAAGATGAGAGACCGAGAAGATCTCGAAGGAGAGGTAAGAGACCGAGAGATGGTGGCCGGAAGGATAACTTTCCTCTATTATGTATGTAGCATCCAACGTAAGTTTTACATGCTACAAATGGTGAAAGAGTGGAGAAATTGAGGTGGAAGGAGGAGGGGGGCGAGATGCAAGGAGGAAGAAGGAGGTGAAAGTGAAGTGTGAGATGGTGAGATCTAGTCAAATGTGCAAAGGTGATTTCTGCCAAAAAGAAGTAGCAGAACGCACATCTGTGGCGCACATGCGGGAGTGCGCCACAGGAGTAAAGAACATCCGTGGCGCACTTACCGGCAGTGCACCACAGACGTGTTGTCCCAGTTAATAGTACGGGTGGCCCGATCTTGCCTGTAGCGCACGGAGGCCATGTGCGCCACGACTACCGGCCACACCTGTAGTGCACTTCACAGGGGCGCGCTACGGCTATGCGGTCTACAGACGATAGGGGCCTGGCCCACACACGACCGTGGCACACCAAGTGCATGTGCACCACTATTATGGTAGATAGCCGTAGGGCACCTGTGTCCAGTGCGCCACGCCTATTTTAGCCGTGGGGCACCACTAGCATGTGCATCACGGATGTGCAGATTACCTATAGCTATTTTCCTGGTAGTGCGAATGGAAGGAAGTAATAGTTTGCAGAAAGTAAACACAAAGCAGTAAACAGTTTATAGATTGTATGTAAAGAAAAAGGACCGGGATCCATAGTTCACTAGAGGTGGCTCTCCTTAAGATAGATAACATGCTGGGTGAACAAATTACAGCGGGGCAATTGACAAACATCGAGAAAGCAATACATGCATATACTAATCATCTTGACTCCTTTGGAACTTGATTGGGCATTACAACATTATACATAGACCGCCATCCAACTGCATCTATGACTAATAATCCACCTTCAGGTTATCATCTGAACCCCCTCCAGTATTAAGTTGCAAGCAACAAATTATTGCTTTACGAATTGCGTGTAAAGTAAACAATACGATTGTTCTATGAACAAAGGATTGTTGTTTTCTCCCTAGTAGCAACAACACATCTAGTACCTTAGAGATTTCTGTCACTTCCCCAGATTACCAGAGGCATGAACCCACTATCCATCATAAATACTAACTCTTGGAGTTGCTAGCATCTACTTGGCCAAGATAGCTACTAACAATGGAAAGCATGCAAGATCACAAATAACAAAGACATGATAGAATCAATAATCAATCTGAAATAGCATCTCAATATCCATCGGATCCCTGCAAACACAACATGCAAAATTACAAATAGATGATATTGATCATGAATGGAGCTCACAAGATCTAGACATGAAATCACAAAGGAGGAGAACCAGCCATCTAGCTACTACATGGATCCGTAGTCCAAGGATGAACTACTCACGCATCACACCGGAGGCTTGCATGGTGATGAAGAAGGCCTCCAGGGTGAATTCCCCTCTCCGACAGGGTGCCGGGAAGAGCTTCAGATCCCTCCCGATCTAGGGATGGAGATGATGGTGGCTACAGACTCTTTCGTGGATTTTTGATCGGTCCCTTAGGGTTTTCGTCCCGAGGGCATCTTATAGGCGGAAGGAGAGGCTAAGGGGGTGCTAGGGTCGGCCAGACCACCCCCTGGCGCGAGCCAGGCCTGGCGGCGCGGCCAGGTGGTGTGGTCGGCCCCTAGCCCTTCTCCGTCTCGTATTCTGGCATCTGATGACTTCCGGAAAAATAGGCACTTTGGCTTTTGTCCCGTCCAATTCCGAGAATATTCATTTTCTGACTTTCCTGAAACCAAAAACAGCAGAAAACAGGCAGCTGGCACTGTGGCTCTTGTTAATATGTTAGTCCAAGAAATCATATGAAAAGTACTCCAAAGTGTGGACAAAACACAAGAAAGTGGATAAAACCAAGCATGGAACATCAAAAATTATAGATACATTTGCAATGTATCGATATGTGTGACATATCAACTATTCTGTTATGTTTTTTAAATGTTCAATTAAAAAGCAATTGTCCAAGTTTCCCGTTGTATAATATGTGGCACATATAGTATTATTTCACAGAGTAATTATTGTAAGCCTTATTTCATTTCACAAATTTCCACAGGAGTCAGACGGTGTCAGGAGTGACGTGGAGGACAAGGACCGCAAGATCCGTGCTGTGCTGAAGAAGCTCAAGGCTGGGGACATCCCCTATCTTCTAGGCCCAGGGGAGTACAATTGCCCGTGGTGCTTTCGGAAGGAGATGCCAAAGGACTACCTAGGAATGCTGCAGCATGCTACCTACTATGGATCTGGCAGCCAGAAGCATAAGCCGCACCTGAAGGCCAAACACGCCTCTTATGGCATGTTCCTGCTGAAGCACCTCCACGAGGCGTAGATTGTGTCATGTGTGTCTCTTTGCTAATCTGGTTGTTATGTTTGGACTATGTTTATCTGTGCTGTGTTGAACTTGATCCATTTCGTTAATTACTGTGGTTGAACTTGTGTTTGAACAATCTAATGTTTGTGCTTAAGAAGGTTGTTTCATGTTTAACTTGGTTTGTTCCTGATATTTTTAATCCTATGCATATGTACTCTGGTTGTGTATTTGCGGGAAATGGTGGCATAAAGGGAGAACAAGGAAATCTAGGGAATGTATATGTATTTGGGTTTCTTTAGCTAGTTTATAATGGGTTAAATTAAATGATTAGCTGCATTACATTGATTAAAGTTTCACTTTTAGTGTGGCATCAATGGTGCATTTGTGGTAACAGTCTTATGTGTGACTCTAGATGATAGTAAGATTAGCCGGCGGTGGTAGCCCTGGTTTACAGAAATGTATGTCAGTGCAGGGATAGCGTTTGGGTTTTATAAGAGGAATACAACTATGAAGGCCGGCCCAATAAGACACCCAGGTAATGCGGCCTGGCTATCTATAAGAAAAACAGAAACCCTAACTCACCACCTTCCCAAAATAATTGTGGCACTGCCGCCGGAGCCATCTACCGTCGTAGTGGTCGCCCTGGTCGGGATCCTTAGTGGCCGCCATGTCTGTTTCAAGGTTGTCCCGCATGTCCCATAATCGACACCATCCGCCCTACATTCCCCTGGTTCCCTGCTCTGACTGCGGCGTCGTCGTCAATAGGCACGTCTCCGGCACCAATGACCATGATGGCTGGGTCTTTTACAAGTGCAAAACTCATGGGGTAAGCATTTTGGTTTGATTTTCATGGAGTCGATGGCGCACGAAGCTACAATATGAGCAGTGTTCATACAAAATTCAATGTTTGATATTTAGTGTTCCTAATTTTACAGACTGAATGCAATTTTTGGCGGTGGGAGCTAAAGTACGTGGAGTACTTGTGTGAGAACGGTATTCTGTCTGGTGATGCAGCAATAGATGCTTATGGATGGGCAGAGGAGAGGAGGGAAACTCTGGAGCTAAGAAAAAAAGAAAGAGCAGTATTAAAGCCTAGGAATGAGGAACTGGTACTGATGAAATTGGTCTCTACGGTTGATCTGCTTACAGAAGCAATGCTTCTTCTAAAATGCGTAATAGGGTTGTTAGTTGTCCTTTGTCTGATGCTTATTCAGCAGAAATGAAAATCCATGTGCATTGCTGATGTAATGGTATATCCTCTGTGTGTCTCTGCTGTATCCGTGTGTTGAATAATTTTTAAAGCAAGTGAACGTACCTCTGTGATGTCTCTGTTGTATCTGTTGGCTGATGTAATGGTATATCCTCTGCCTTCGGCATGGTAGGCGGCTAAAATCTAGGGTTTTAGGGGTGTTTCGGACAAGTACGGATGAATCATCAGGCCAAGTGTTCAAGGAATGTGCTCTCCTTTTGCACATTGCTCCACCATGCCCTCACAAACACTCACATCCCTTGTTTTACAAACAAGATGGTGCTTGGCCATGCACTTCCCACAGTGGCCAACTTCGGTATAGGGTAGTAGGGTGTAACGCATCTACCCGTCGGGATAGCGGCAGGACTATTGAGGAATGGCCTCAAACTTGGCACAATGGCTCACAATGACACACCACACACTTATATCACTTCAATGAGCAGTGGTGGCATGCTTGGGCATGCCTTCGGCATGGTAGACGGCTAAAATCTAGGGTTTTAGGGGTGTTTTGGACAAGTACGGACGAATCGTCAGGCCAAGTGTTCAAGGAATGTGCTCTCCTTTTGCACATTGCTCCACCATGCCCTCAAAAACAATCACATCCCTTGTTTTACAAACAAGATGGTGCTTGGCCATGCACTTCCCACACTAGCCAGCTTCGGTCTAGGGTAGTAGGGTGTAACACGTCTACCCATTGGGATAGCGGCAGGACTATTGAGGAATGGCCTCAAACTTGGAACAATGGCTCCCAATGACACACCACACACTTATATCACTTCAATGAGCAGTGATGGCATGCTTGGGCATGCCTTCGGCACGGTAGACGACTAAAATCTTGGGTTTTAGGGGTGTTTTGGACAAGTACGGACGAATCATCAGGCCAAGTGTTCAAGGAATGTGCAGTCCTTTTGCACATTGCTCCACCATTCCCTCACAAACACTCACATCCCTTGTTTTACAAACAAGATGGTGCTTGGCCATGCACTTCCCCCACTGGCCAGCTTCGGTCTAGGGTAGTAGGGTGCAACGCGTCTACCCGTCGGGATAGCGGCAGGACTATTGAGGAATGGCCTCAAACTTGGCAGAATATCTCACAATGACACACCACACACTTATATCACTTCAATGAGCAGTGATGGCATGCTTGGACATGCCTTCAGAATGGTAGATGGCTAAAATCTAGGGTTTTAGGGGTGTTTTGGACAAGTACGGACGAATCGTCAGGCCAAGTGTTCAAGGAATGTGCTCTCCTTTTGCACATTCCTCCACCATGCCCTCATAAACACTCACATCCCTTGTTTTACAAACAAGATGGTGCTTGGCCAAGCACTTCCCACACTGGCCACCTTCGGTCTTGGGTAGTAGGGCGTAACGCGTCTAGCCGTCAGGATAGCGACAGGACTATTTAGGAATGGCCTCAAACTTGGCACAATGCCTCACAATGATACACCACGCACTTATATCACTTCAATGAGCAGCGATGTCATGCTTGGGCATGCCTTCGGCACGGTAGAAGGCTAAAATCTAGGGTTTTAGGGGTGTTTGGGACAAGTTCGGACGAATTGTCAGGCCAAGTGTTCAAGGAATGTGCTCTCCTTTTGCACATTTCTCTACCATGCCCTCACAAACACTCGCATCCCTTGTTTAACAAACAATATGGTGCTTGGCCATGCACTTCCCACACTGGCCAGCTTTGGTCTAGGGTAGTAGGGTGTAACGCGTCTACCCGTCAGGATAGCGGCAGGACTATTGAGGAATGGCCTCAAACTTGGAACAATGGCTCACAATGACACACCACACACTTATATCACTTCAAAGCAATGATGACATGCTTGGGCATGCCTTCAGCACGGTAGACGGCTAAAATCTAGGGTTTTAGGGGTGTTTTGGACAAGTACGGATGAATCGTCAGGCCAAGTGTTCAAGGAATGTGATCTCCTTTTACACATTCCTCCACCATGCCCTCATAAACACTATAATCCCTTGTTTTGCAAATAAGATGGTGCTTGGCCATGCACTTCCCACACTGGCCAGCTTCGGTCTAGGGTAGTAGGGTGTAAAGCGTCTACCCGTCGGGATAGCAGCGGGACTATTGAGGAATGGCATCAAACTTGGCACAATGCCTCACAATGACACACCACGCACTTATATCACTTCAATGAGCAGTGATGGCATGCTTGGGCATGCCTTCGGCATGGTAGACGGCTAAAATCTAGGGTTTAAGGGGTGTTTTGGACAAGTATGGACGAATCGTCAGGCCAAGTGTTCAAGGAATGTGCTCTCCTTTTGCACATTGCTCTACCATGCCCTCACAAACACTCACATCCCTTGTTTTACAAACAAGATGGTGCTTGGCCATGCACTTCCCACACTGGCCAGCTTTGGTCTAGGGTAGTAGGGTGTAACGCGTCTACCCGTCAGGATAGCGGCAGGACTATTGAGGAATAGCCTCAAACTTGGAACAATGTCTCACAATGACACACCACACACTTATATAACTTCAAAGCAATGATGACATGCTTGGGCATGCGTTCAGCACGGTAGACGGCTAAAATTTAGGGTTTTTACTGGTGTTTTGGACAAGTACGGACGAATCGTCAGGCCAAGTGTTCAAGGAATGTGATCTCCTTTTGCACATTGCTCCACCATGCCCTCACAAATACTCTAATCCCTTGTTTTACAAATAAGATGGTGCTTGGCCATGCACTTCCCACACTGGCCAGCTTCGGTCTAGGGTAGTAGGGTGTAAAGCGTCTACCCGTCGGGATAGCTGCGGGACTATTGAGGAATGGCCTCAAACTTGGCACAATGCCTCACAATGACACACCACGCACTTATATCACTTCAATGAGCAGTGATGGCATGCTTGGGCATGCCTTCGGCACGGTAGACGGCTAAAATCTAGGGTTTAAGGGGTGTTTTCGACAAGTATGGACGAATCGTCAGGCCAAGTGTTCAAGGAATGTGCTCTCCTTTTGCACATTGCTCTACCATGCCCTCACAAACACTCACATCCCTTGTTTTACAAACAAGATGGTGCTTGGCCATGCACTTCCCACACTGGCCAGCTTCGGTCTAGGGTAGTAGGCTGTAACACGTCTACCCGTCGGGATAGCGGCAGGACTATTGAGGAATGGCCTCAAACTTGGAACAATGCCTCACAGTGACACACCACGCACTTATATCACTTCAATGAGCAGTGATGGCATGCTTGGGCATGCCTTCGGCACGGTAGACGGCTAAAATCTAGGGTTTTAGGGGTGTTTTGGACAAGTACGGACGAATCGTCAGGCCAAGTGTTCAGGGAATGTGCTCTCCTTTTGCACATTGCTCTACCATGCCCTCACAAACACTCACATCCCTTGTTTTACAAACAAGATGGTGCTTGGCCATGCACTTCCCACACTGGCCAGCTTCGGTCTAGGGTAGTAGGGTGTAACGCGTCTACCCGTCGGGATAACCGCAGGACTATTGCAGAATGGACTCAAACTTGGCACAATGGCTCACAATGACACACCACACACTTATATCACTTCAGTAAGCAGTGATGGCATGCTTGGGCATGCCTTCGGCACGTTAGACGACTAAAATCTAGGGTTTTAGGGGTGTTTTGGACAAGTACGGACGAATCGACAGACCAAGTGTTCAAGGAATGTGCTCTACTTTTGCACATTGCTCCATCATGCCCTCACAAACACTCACATCCCTTGTTTTACAAACAAGATGGTGCTTGGCCATGCACTTCCCACACTGGCCAGCTTCGGTCTAGGGTAGTAGGCTGTAACACGTCTACCCGTCGGGATAGCGGCAGGACTATTGAGGAATGGCCTCAAACTTGGAACAATGCCTCACAGTGACACACCACGCACTTATATCACTTCAATGAGCAGTGATGGCATGCTTGGGCATGCCTTCGGCACGGTAGACGGCTAAAATCTAGGGTTTTAGGGGTGTTTTGGACAAGTACGGACGAATCATCAGGCCAAGTGTTCAAGGAATGTGCTCTCCTTTTGCACATTGCTCCACCATGCCCTCACAAACACTCACATCCCTTGTTTTACAAACAAGATGGTGCTTGGCCATGCACTTCCCACAGTGGCCAACTTCGGTATAGGGTAGTAGGGTGTAACGCATCTACCCGTCGGGATAGCGGCAGGACTATTGAGGAATGGCCTCAAACTTGGCACAATGGCTCACAATGACACACCACACACTTATATCACTTAAATGAGCAGTGGTGGCATGCTTGGGCATGCCTTCGGCATGGTAGACGACTAAAATCTAGGGTTTTAGGGGTGTTTTGGACAAGTACGGACGAATCGTCAGGCCAAGTGTTCAAGGAATGTGCTCTCCTTTTGCACATTGCTCCACCATGCCCTCAAAAACAATCACATCCCTTGTTTTACAAACAAGATGGTGCTTGGCCATGCACTTCCCACACTAGCCAGCTTCGGTCTAGGGTAGTAGGGTGTAACACGTCTACCCATTGGGATAGCGGCAGGACTATTGAGGAATGGCCTCAAACTTGGAACAATGGCTCCCAATGACACACCACACACTTATATCACTTCAATGAGCTGTGATGGCATGGTTAGGCATGCCTTTGGCATGGTAGACGGCTAAAATCTAGGGTTTGAGGGGTGTTTCCACAAGTACGGACGAATCGGCAGACCAAGTGTTCAAGGAATGTGCTCTCCTTTTACACATTGCTCCACCATGCCCTCACAAACACTCACATCCCTTGTTTTACAAACAAGATGGTGCTTGGCCATGCACTTCCCACACTGGCCAGCTTCGGTCTAGGGTAGTAGGGTGTAACGCATCTACCCGTCGGGATAGCGGCAGGACTATTGAGGAATGGCCTCAAACTTGGAACAATGCCTCACAATGACACACCACGCACTTATATCACTTAAATGAGCAGTGATGGCATGCTTGGGCATGCCTTTGGCACGGTAGACGGCTAAAATCTAGGTTTTTAGGGGTGTTTTGGACAAGTATGGATGAATCATCAGGCCAAGTGTTCAAGGAATGTGCTCTCCTTTTGGGCAATTGCTCCACCATGCCCTCACAAACACTCTCATCCCTTGTTTTACAAACAAGATGGTGCTTGGCCATGCACTTCCCACACTGGCCAGCTTCGGTCTAGGGTAGTAGGGTATAATGCGTCTACCCGTCGGGATAGCGGCAGGACTATTGAGGAATGGCCTCAAACTTGGCACAATGGCTCACAATGACACACCACACACTTATATCACTTCAATGAGCAGTGATGGCATGTTTGGGCATGCCTTCGGCAGGGTAGACGGCTAAAATCTAGGGTTTTAGGGGTGTTTTGGACAAGTATGGACGAATCGGCAGACCAAGTGTTCAAGGAATGTGCTATACTTTTGCACATTGCTCCATCATGCCCTCACAAACACTCAAATCCCTTGTTTTATAAACAAGATGGTGCTTGGCCATGCACTTCCCACACTGGGCAGCTTTGGTCTAGGGTAGTAGGCTGTAACACGTCTACCCGTCGGGATAGCGGCAGGACTATTGAGGAATGGCCTCAAACTTGGCACAATGCCTCACAATGACACACCACGCACTCATATCAATTCAATGAGAAGTGATGACATGCTTGGGCATGCCTTCGGCACGGTAGACGGCTAAAATCTAGGGTTTTAGGGGTGTTTTGGACAAGTACGGACGAATCGTCAGGCCAAGTGTTCAAGGAATGTGCTCTCCTTTTGCACATTGCTCTACCATGACCTTACAAACACTCACATCCCTTGTTTTACAAATAATATGGTGCTTGGCCATGCACTTCCCACACTGGCCAGCTTCGGTCTAGGGTAGTAGGGTGTAACACGTCTACCCGTCGGGATAGCGGCAGGACTATTAAGGAATGGACTCAAACTAGGCACAATGGTTCACAATGACACACCACACACTTATATCACTTCAATGAGCAGTGATGGCATGCTTGGGCATGCCTTCGGCATGGTAGACGACTAAAATCTAGGTTTTTAGGGGTGTTTTGGACAAGAACGGACGAATCGTCAGGCCAAGTGTTAAGGAATGTGCTCTCCTTTTGCACATTGCTCCACCATGCCCTCACGAACACTCTCATCCCTTGTTTTACAAATAAGATGGTGCTTGTGTTGGGTTCGTAGCATGGAAAACAAAAAATTTCTACCGCAAGAACGAACAAAACCCGGATCTAATCTAGATAAAAGCCAAGATCTAATCTACTAGACATGAGCAACGAGATAGATCGGTACTAACCCTCGTAGAACCGAAAGCGTTAACGAGATTAGATCTCGTGGATGATGTAGTAGATCACTTGCTGATCTCAAGATCGTGTGGACGATCCTTCCGGCGCCGCGTTCCGGCAGCGCTTCCGCAGACGGTCACACGTGCGGAGTTGACGCAGACCTTCCTCTCCCCGTTCCAGCGAGCAACGGAGGTAGTAGATCTTCTCCACGGAATCCCAGCAGCACGACGGCGTGGTGGTGGTGGTGGAGATGAGAATTCTGCAGGGCTTCGGCTATGCCTATGCAGAAGAAAGGTGGAGGAGAGAGGCGGCAGAGATTGGGAGTTGTGAGAGCCGGTGCAAGAGGGGGCGCCCCCTCCCTTCCATTTAAAGGAGGGAGGCGCGCTTGGGGAGGGGGAGTCCTAGTAGGACTCCCCTCCTTGGGCCGGCGGTGGGAAGGGGGGAGGAATCCTCCTCCCCACGAATCCATGTCTAGCCCCACTTGGACTCCCTTGATCCTTTCTTGGTTTTCAAGTAAACTCCAAGAAATCCTCTAGAACCTTCCAGAACATTCCGAAACCTTCTAGAATCTCCATACAAACACTCCGGAACATTTCCTAACTTAGAAAATGATTCCCAATATATGAATCTTATTCTCCGGACCATTACGGATCTCCTCGTGATGTCCCGGATCCATTCCGAGACTCCGAACAACATTCGGTCTCCAACGCAAATTCCATATCTACTTAAAACAACTTCGAACCTTAAGTGTGTCACCCTACGGTTCGTGAATATGCAAACATGATGAAGACACCTCTCCATCAATAACCATCAGCGGGATCTGGAGATCCATAACGGCTCCCACATACTCAACAATTACTTCGTGATCGATTGAACCAATTAACATACGAAACCAATTCCCTTTGTCTCGCGATATTCTACTTATCCGAGGTTTGATCGTCGGTATCTTCATACCTAGTTCTTCCTCGTTACTGATAAGTACTCTTTACTCGTTCCATGTTATGTCATCCCTTGTGACCCAGTCACATGCTTGCAAGCTATCTAGATGACATTCCACCGAGAGGGCCCAGAGTATATCTATCCGTCATATGGATGGACAAATCCCAATCTTGGTCTATGCGCTTCAACACATACTTTCAGAATACCCAATGACACCTTTATAACCGCCCAGTTACGAAGCGGCGTTTGATGTCATCAAAGTACCCATCCGGTGATGGTGATTAACATAACCTCATGGTCGAAGGATTAGGTTACTATGTATTTCAAAGCTTACAGCAATACGAACTTAATGACTTGATCTTATGCTATGCTTACTATGGGTGTGTGTCCATCACATCATTCTCCTAATGATATAACCTTGTTATTAATGACATCCAATGTCCATGATCAGGAAACCATGATCATCTATTAATCAACAAGCTAGTTTAACAAGAGGCTTACTAGGGACTCTTTTATGTTTACAAAACACACAAGTATTAATGTTTCTGGTTAATACAATTATAGCATGGGATGTAAATATTTATCATAAACATAAATATATAATAATAACCACTTTATTATTGCCTCTTGGGCATATCTCCAACAGTTGGCCATGCACTTCCCACACTGGCCAGCTTCGGTCTAGGGTAGTAGGGTGTAAAGCGTCTACCCGTCGGGATAGCGGCAGGACTATTGAGGAATGACCTCAAACTTGGCACAATGTCTCCCAATGACACACCACACACTTATTTCACTTCAATGAGCTGTGATGGCATGGTTGGGCATGCCTTTGGCATGGTAGACGGATAAAATCTAGGGTTTGAGGGGTGTTTTTGACAAGTACGGACGAATCGGCAGACCAAGTGTTCAAGGAATGTGCTCTCCTTTTACACATTGCTCCACCATGCCCTCACAAACACTCACATCCCTTGTTTTACAAACAAGATGGTGCTTGGCCATGCACTTCCCACACTGGCCAGCTTCGGTCTAGGGTAGTAGGGTGTAACGCGTCTATCCGTCGGGATAGGGGCAGGACTATTGTGGAATGGCCTCAAACTTGGAACAATGCCTCACAATGACACACCACGCACTTATATCACTTCAATGAGTAGTGATGGCATGCTTGGGCATGCCTTTGGCACGGTAGACGGCTAAAATCTAGGGTTTTAGGGGTGTTTTGGACAAGTACGGACGAATCGTCAGGCCAAGTGTTCAAGGAATGTGCTCTCCTTTTGCACATTGCTCTACCATGCCCTCACAAACACTCACATGCCTTGTTTTACAAACAAGATGG
This sequence comes from Avena sativa, assembly GCA_916181665.1. NCBI lineage: Eukaryota > Viridiplantae > Streptophyta > Magnoliopsida > Poales > Poaceae > Avena > Avena sativa. Next base: position 41,661,664 of record OV702287.1, on the reverse strand, counting down.
TGCTTGGCCATGCACTTCCCACACTGGCCAGCTTCGGTCTAGGGTAGTAGGGTGTAACGCGTCTACCCGTCGGGACAGCGGCATGACTATTGAGGAATGGCCTCAAACTTGGTACAATGGCTCACAATGACACACCACACACTTATATCACTTCAATGAGCAGTGATGGCATGCTTGGGCATGCCTTCCGCATGGTAGACGGCTAAAATCTAGGGTTTTAGGGGTGTTTTGGACAAGTACGGACGAATCGTCAGGCCAAGTGTTCAAGGAATGTGCTCTCCTTTTGCAAATTGCTCCACCATGCCCTCACAAACACTCTCATCCCTTGTTTTACAAACAAGATGGTGCTTGGCCATGCACTTCCCACACTGTCCAGCTTCGGTTTAGGGTAGTAGGGTGTAACGCGTCTACCCGTCGGGATAGCGGCAGGACTATTGAGGAATGAACTCAAACTTGGCACAATGGCTCACAATGACACACCACACACTTATATCACTTCAATGAGCAGTGATGGCATGCTTGGGCATGCCTTCCGCACGGTAGATGGCTAAAATCTAGGGTTTTAGGGGTGTTTGGACAAGTACGGACGAATCGGCAGACCAAGTGTTCAAGGAATGTGCTCTCCTTTTGCACATTGCTCCACCATGCCCTCACAAACACTCACATCCCTTGTTTTACAAACAAGATGGTGCTTGGCCATGCACTTCCCACACTGGCCAGCTTCGGTCTAGGGTAGTAGGGTGTAACGCGTCTACCCGTCGGGATAGCGGCAGGACTATTGAGGAATGGCCTCAAACTTGGCACAATGCCTCAAAATGACACACCACGCACTTATATCACTTCAATGAGCAGTGATGGCATGTTTGGGCATGCCTTCGGCACGGTAGACGGCTAAAATCTAGGGTTTCAGGGGTGTTTTGGACAAGTACGAACGAATCGTCAGGCCAAGTGTTCAAGGAATGTGCTCTCCTTTTGCACATTGCTCTACCCTGCCCTCACAAACACTCACATACCTTGTTTTACAAACAAGATGGTGCTTGGACATGCACTTCCCACACTGGCCAGCTTCGGTCTAGGGTAGTAGGGTGTAACTATTGGGTCCGCAGCATAGAAAACAAAAAAAATTCCTACGATGAGAACTATACGCCAAGATCTACCTACTGGATACAGAGCAACGGGTGGACATACATCCATGGAGAGCTTACCCTCGAAGACAACGAGCTTTGTTAACGAGTAGGAACTTGTGGTTGATGTAGTTGTACACTTGCCGATCTCAATATCGTGATGAAGTCCAGCAGGTCCGGCTCCAGCACGTCCATCAGATCTAGCTCCAGCACCACCAAGTCCAGCACCGCAAAGCAGCGGTGCATCCGTGATCGCACACACGTCCGGTACCACGACAACCTCCATCCCTCGCTCCAGCAAAGCAGCAGAAGCAGCAACTCCTTTCCAGATAAAGCCACCGGGAACATGTATCTCGCTAATCCGAGACCATGGGGGAATAATACTAGAGGGGGAGAGAGATCCTTCACAAGGAGGTGTGTGTGAGAAGTGAGGAGGGGGTGGCCTTTTATAGGAGGAAGGGGGTGCCCCTCCTTCATGGCCGGCGCATGGAGGAGGTGACTCTTCACCTCCTCCATTCATGTGGTGGTAACTCCCTCCACATAAATTTGCCCCTTCACATTCTCTTTTAAAGTCTCCACTTTAAATGCATTAAATTTCTCCAAATTTAATGCTCTCTCATTTAATAAAACTATTTTATTATTTTTATTCAGAATTTTGTTAGATACTTTAATTAACAAACATTCACATAAAACCCCCTGCAACATTTCAATATTACATGCAGAACTAATTTCAGCAATTTCACCCGAAACAGTTTTGATGTCTATTGAAACAATTCCAGCGCTTTCTTTATCTGAAACATATTTGCTCCAAATGGTGTCAGTATCCCTTAAGTGTGTCACCCTACGGTTCGCGAATAATGCAGACATGATCGAGACCCCTCTCCGATCAATAATCAGCAGCGGGACCTGGAGATCCATACTGACTCCTACACATTCAACGATGACTTCTGTGATCATGAGAACCTTTAACGCTAGTAACTAAATCCCTTTGTCCCGCGATATATTACATGTCCGAGATTCGATCATCGGTATCTCCATACCTAGTTTTATCTCGTTACCGACATGCACTCTTTTCTCGTTCCCGAGATATAACATTCTAGTGATCACATCACTTGCTTGCAAGCTATTTCAATGTGATATCACCGAGAGGGCCTAGAGTATATCTATCCGTCATCGGGATGGACAAATCCCACTCTTGATCCATGAGCCTCAACATAATACCTTCGTAGCACTGAACCCACCTTTATAGTCATCCTGTTACGGTGTGACGTTTGATGTTATCAAGATACTCTTCCGGTGTTAGCAATTAACATGATCTCATGGTCTAAGGATAAAGATTACTTCGTATGATGTTATAGCAATATAAACATAATGACTTTCATCGTAATGCTATACTTCGGATGAATGTTCATCACATCATTCCACCAATGGTGTGACCTTGTTATTAACAACATCCAATGTCCATGATCAGGAAACCTTGATCATCTTGTTAATCAACAAGCTAGTCTATAAGAGAGGCATAACTAGGAACCCTTTTTGTTTATTAAACACACATGTATTGATGTTTCTGATCAATACAAGTCTAGCATGTAACATAAACATTTATCATAAACATGGAATAAGATAATAACCACTTTATTATTGCCTCTCGGGCATATTCCCTTCAGTCTCCCACTTGCACTAGAGTCAATAATCTAGTTTGAAAAACTTTGCGTATTGAACACCTATGGCTTTCTGGTGTTGCATATACGCTATTGATAGTGGTTAACATAATCTCTGGATCTGATAGTTTTAGGTCCGTGTGTATTTGCATGTCTTTGCGTCGCTATGCATCACTCATTCTCAAGTGAGATGACATTGTATAAATTTGGTCCTTTGGTGAGACCTTTAGTTCGTTCGGCTCAAAATATGTTGATATTATTGTCACACAATATATCTTCATAGTATTAGCCCACTTTGAACCACACTTAGTTTGATAACAAACTACTTGACACAAATGCCCTCCTTTGCTGCTACTATAGCAGTCATATACTTAGCCTTTTGTTGTAGTATCCGTCATAATGTCTCAACTTTGGAACTCATCCAAATCCATCATGGAACATCCTTTCCATTACACTGTGCCACCCATAGTCTAAATTGAGATAAATTTAATTTGTATCTTGTGACAAAACTAGTATCAATGTAACACTTTACAATGAACTACCTTTAACTATTTGTCACTTATACATTATATATTCTTAGTTCTTCCAAATCTCATAAGAATATCTTTACTATTGTCCAATGATCATCTTATGAATCATTCTGGTATATGCTCATAACATTTAGAGCATAGGACATTATGGATATATACATATCATGGTATAATCGATCAAAATCTTCATGTGATTTTACTCACCAAGTGTTGAAACACTTGGATTTTGATACAATCCTTTCCATGCAGCAAGAACCTTTCTTGTTGTTTCCATATTGAACCCTTTCAATATCTCATATATGTATGTCTGGCACAACCATATTAGCACCTTAATCTATCCATATAGATATTGATGCCTAATATTCCGGGTTTGCCCAAGTCTTTCATCGAAATCTTATTTTAATGAAATTCTTAATTTGTGTCAATACAAGATACATCATTTCCAATCAACAATATGTCCTCTACATAATGTATTAGAAATATGTCTCAGCACTCCCACTTAATTTCTTGCAAATGCAAGCATCTTCATCATCTCCGATGAATTTAAACTCTTTTAATAGTTTCATCATGGTGAAGATTCCAACTCGGCTATGCTTACTTCAACTATTTAAGTTTACATGCCCTTTTAGCACCTTTTGAATTAACAAAACCCTTTGGACCATGTCATGTACATGTCCTAGGTTACCGTTCTATTATAAGAACCTTGTTTTGTTTATTCAACTACCATATACCAAATTATATGTAGTGGTTGCTACATTAATCCGTCAAGACTATATATCGCTATGAAAGATCAAATCTTGTCATAGTCAACTCCTTGAACATTGTCGTAAACTTCTTTCCGACATGTCGACTATTTCATAGATGTTAAACATCCATGTCTTATTTCTTTATAGATCCAAACACGACCAATAGGCTTCACGCCTTTTCGGAGGGTCTTCCAAGTTCAGAAACTTGTTTTCTCGTGTTTGGATACTATCACGGATTCTATGACTTCTAGTCATTTTATGGAGTCAGGGCCCATCATCGCTTCTTTGCATGTAGTCGGTTCATCATTGTCAAAACAATAACGACTTGCTTATCAAATCTTACTATTTGATTCTTACCGACCCACACGGTTCTATAGGAACTCTAATCTCCGAGATCACACCTTTTGTAATCACGAGAGCCATGAGCATTGTGGCCGCCACCGGGACACTTTCCGGTGCTGCGCTACTTAGCACATATAGCTAAGGTTCACAACCTTATCAAACTTCTCTTGTCCTCCCACTTAACTTTTCACGAAAAATTCCTTCTCAACAAACTTGACGTTCCAAGTAACAAACTCTTTTGTCCTCGGTGTTATGGAGAAATTCCCAACAAATTCTTTGGGATAACCTACAAAGACGTGCTTATCCGACTTTGGTTGTAAACATTTTACTTATGCATAGCATACCAAAATTTAAGAAAAGACAATTCGGGTTTTATCCCAAACCATAACTCATATGGTGTCATTTCAATGGATCACGATGGTGCTCTTTTCAGTGTAAAAGTGGTAGTCTCTAAAGCTTCAATCCTTAAAACATAATGGCAGTTTTATAAATGACACCCTTGATCTTACCATGTCAAACATGGTTTGATTTTATCTCTCGAATATGCCATACTCCTATGGTTTATCGGGAAACACAAATCATGGAACAATTCCTCAAGTCTTAGGTGTTTTTGCTAAACATGTAACTCAAATATCTTCCTTTATGATCGAATAATAAACTCTTTATTTTCTTGTTACAATGATTTTCCACTTCATCTTGAAAGTCTTTGAACAATTTTCAAATGTTTCATACTTCTTCCTTATTAAGTAAATATACAGATATATTCACTCAAATTTTCGGAGAAAGCATATGAAGCAAAAAAGATCCATCGCATATGGCTACACATAATGGACTATGCACATCAGCATGCACAATTTCCAATAAGCTAGTCATCCGTTCCTCTCTGGCCTATGGACGGAGTTTCAATTATCTCGAGGAAAGTCTCACATGCGTCAATTGATCAAAATCAAAGGCTCCAAAAATCCATCAACATGGAGTTTCTTCATGTTTTCTTTCAAATATAATTTAAACAGCGATGTCACTTCATAAGTGATCTTTCAATCATTTGTCTTGCGACATTTTAGCAATAGTGTTTATGGATGTGATTTCTCCAACTAGACTTGTAAAAGTTCATCCATCCTTTATGGAATACGGTAATTATTTGAACAACCATTGTTCTCATGATACCGGAACAAATAACAATTATTTAAACAAATCTTGAAGGCTTGGTTTGATGACAACGAAAAACACAATAACACTTTATTTGTTTTCGATGAACATCATCACTCATTCTCTTGCTGGTTACTTAGGCCATTGTAGTTCATGAATTGCGTTGTCCTGTATGACACTTCATACCAACCAATTCGGCATCCAATACCGGTATCCAATACCTAAGAACCACATTGTTTAACAAGGAATATAGCCATAACATGTATATCTTTTATATACTTAAGTTGGGCATCTCCAACCTTTTATTTTCTGCCAAATATTTTATAGATTCTCTTTCAGCAATTCCTTTTCTTTTAAAAGAATCTATCAACATCAATAGTGGTGTCATCAACATTACACATGGTACAAAGCGAATATAGTCAAATACTAATACCTTTGGACTTGCACTTTGAAGTGGATCACCATCATCAAATGTTTGGTGTTCTTTCAAAAATCCATTCTTTAGTAATCTATTAATGTAGAAAACATTTTACTTACATCTTTTATTCATCCTTATCATGAAAACTTTCATGATCAAGCTACTATAGCCTATAAGGAAGAATTGCGAGTATAATATCAGTTCCCAAAACCTTTTTGGTAGATTCGGATGCCTAGAATCTCCATCCTTCACAAATTCTCATACAATATGAGAACATGTATTTTGCTAAATTATACTCTATCATAATGCAACCAAAAACATTATTTCAGATATCACAATATCTTTCACACATGATGGTTTCTAAAACAATTTTTAGCTCCAATATAATCTTGATATTAAAACAACTTTTTGAATATCAATAATCATGGAGGCAAACATGATACTTTAGATACGAACATTGGAATTCTTACTCTTGATTTAATACTACTTATTAAACTTCATGGAGTAAATAGAGTTTGCTGAAAGTTTGCAATAGGACTTATAAACTTTAAATTGACATTCAAAACAATACGATACCAGTTCATAAAGTAAATATCCAGAATTTTGTAGTTCTATTATCTCAAATAAAAACTAAGCATAAGGTAGTAAACAGATGCGAATGACTACAACAAATTATGCAAATTCACTTTGATTTAGTTTATGACAAATTGAGTTCGACTAATCCAAATTAGAAATGAACTCCCACTCAAAAACGACATCCCTCGTGCCTTTTTGGTGATTACATGAACCAAATCCACTACACCAAGTCCGATCATCACGGGAGTTGATGTAGCTTCAAAGGCGAGCATCTATATGGGCATCATATCAACTATATGACTCATGCTTAACCTTTCGGTCCGTGTTCCGAGGCCATGTCTGTACATGCTAGGCTCGCCAAGTAAGAACCTTAGTATTCGCGTGTGTAAAACTGTCTTACACCCGTTGCATGAAAGTGTAGAGTTGAGAACACCCGATCATCACGTGATGTCTCGAAACACGATCCATAGAACGGTGCATACTTAAGGAAGAACACATTTTATCTTGATATTTAAATGAGGGATCATCTTACAATGCTACTAAAAGCGCAAAACTAGCAGTATAAGATGCTAACATCTAATGTGTAAAGTGAGATGATATGGTCCATGCATTTGATCTCTATCACTTGCATCGTGGTATGATCTCTATCATTCCTTTGTGTGTAAGGCCAAGGTCTATGGAACTTACACGTTGAGTGTGTTGTAAGAGTATCTATCATACATCTACTTACAACAATACCATATCAAGACACTAGCCCAGCAACGATCTAAACTAGACGCCTCTAATTTATCAATTGCAATTTTTACGTGGCTTAGGGCTTTCGGAGATAGAACCGTTCTTACCTACGAACATGAACCACAACGAGGATAACTAAGTTATTAGCAACTCGTTGTAAATCAGATATTGACTATAGTAGGAGAGACAGACACCCGCCAGCCACTTATGCAAAACAAGTTGCATGTCAGTCATGGAACCGGTCTCATATATGATGACATGTAAGGTTGGTCCGGGCCGCTTCATCCCACTATGCCACCAATATCCAAAATACATAGAAGATGCAATAACATGATCATCATCGCCCACATATAAACATATGTGTACTACCCGTGCAGAGCACCTACGCATAGATCAGGCTCTGATACCACTGTTGGGTCCGCAGCATAGAAAACAAAAAAAATTCCTACGATGAGAACTATACGCCAAGATCTATCTACTGGATACAGAGCAACGGGTGGACATACGTCCATGGAGAACTTACCCTTGAAGACAACGAGATTTGTTAATGAGTAGGAACTCGTGGTTGATGTAGTCATACACTTGCCGATCTCAAGATCTTGATAAGTCCAGCAGGTCTGGCTCCAGCACGTCCATCAGATCCAGCTCCAGCACCACCAAGTCCAGCACCGCAAAGCAGCGGTGCATCCGTGATCGCACACACGTCCGGTACCCCCTACAACCTCCGTCCCTTGCTCCAGCAAAGAAGCGGAAGCAGCAACTCCTTTCCAGATAAAGCCACCGGGAACATGTATCTCGCTAATCCGAGACCATGGGGGAATAATACTAGAGGGGGAGAGAGATCCTTCACAAGGAGGTGTGTGTGAGAAGTGAGGAGGGGGTGGCCTTTTATAGGAGGAAGGGGGTACCCCTCCTTCATGGCCGGCGCATGGAGGAGGTGACTCTTCACCTCCTCCATTCATGTGGTGGTAACTCCCTCCACATAAATTTGCCCCTTCACATTCTCTTTTAAAGTCTCCACTTTAAATGCATTAAATTTCTCCAAATTTAATGCTCTCTCATTTAATAAAACTCTTTTATTATTTTTATTCAGAATTTTGTTAATTACTTTAATTAACAAACATTCACATAAAACCCCCTGCAACATTTCAATATTACATGCAGAACTAATTTCAGCAATTTCACCCGAAACAGTTTCGGTGTCTATTGAAATAATTCGAGCGCTTTCTTTATCTGAAACATATTTGCTCCAAATGGTGTCGGTATCCCTTAAGTGTGTCACCCTACGGTTCACGAATAATGCAGACATGATCGAGACCCCTCTCCGATCAATAATCAGCAGCGGGACCTGGAGATCCATACTGACTCCTACACATTCAACGATGACTTCTGTGATCGTGAGAACCTTTAACGCTAGTAACTAAATCCCTTTGTCCCGCGATATATTACATGTCCGAGATTCGATCATCGGTATCTCCATACCTAGTTTTATCTCGTTACCGACATGCACTCTTTTCTCGTTCCCGAGATATAACATTCTAGTGATCACATCACTTGCTTGCAAGCTATTTCAATGTGATATCACCGAGAGGGCCCAGAGTATATCTATCCGTCATCGGGATGGACAAATCCCACTCTTGATCCATGAGCCTCAACATAACACCTTCGTAGCACTGAACCCACCTTTATAGTCACCCTGTTACGGTGTGACGTTTGATGTTATCAATTAACATGATCTCATGGTCTAAGGATAAAGATTACTTCGTATGATGTTATAGCAATATAAACATAATGACTTTGATCATAATGCTATACTTCAGATGAATGTTCATCACATCATTACACCAATGGTGTGACCTTGTTATTAACAACATCCAATGTCCATGATCAGGAAACCTTGATCATCTTGTTAATCAACAAGCTAGTCTATAAGAGAGGCATAACTAGGAACCCTTTTTGTTTATTAAACACACATGTATTGATGTTTCTGATCAATACAATTCTAGCATGTAAAATAAACATTTATCATAAACATGGAATAAGATAATAACCACTTTATTATTGCCTCTCGGGCATATTCCCTTCAGTAACGCGTCTACCCGTCGGGATAACGGCAGGACTATTGAGGAATGGACTCAAACTTGGCACAATGGCTCACAATGACACACCACACACTTATATCACTTCAATGAGCACTGATGGCATGTTTGGGCATGCCTTCGGCACGGTAAACGACTAAAATCTAGGGTTTTAGGGGTGTTTTGGACAAGTACGGACGAATCGGCAGACCAAGTGTTCAAGGAATGTGCTCTACTTTTGCACATTGCTCAACCATGCCCTCACAAACACTCACATCCCTTGTTTTACAAACAAGATGGTGCTTGGCCATGCACTTCCCACACTGGCCAGCTTCGGTCTAGGGTAGTAGGTTGTAACGCGTCTACCCGTCGGGATAGTGGCAGGACTATTGAGGAATGTCCTCAAACTTGGCACAAGGCCTCACAATGACACACCACGCACTTATATCACTTCAATGAGCAGTGATGGCATGCTTGGGCATGCCTTCGGCACGGTAGACGGCTAAAATCTAGGGTTTTAGGGGTGTTTTGGACAAGTACGGACGAATCGTCAGGCCAAGTGTTCAAGGAATGTGCTCTCCTATTGCACATTGCTCTACCATGCCCTCACAAACACTCACATCCCTTGTTTTACAAACAAGATGGTGCTTGGCCATGCACTTCCCACACTGGCCAGCTTCGGTATAAGGTAGTAGGGTGTAACGCGTCTACCCGTCGGGATAGTGGCAGGACTATTGAGGAATGGCCTCAAACTTGGCACAATGGCTCACAATGACACACCAAACACTTATATAACTTCAATGAGTAGTGATGGCATGCTTGGGCATGCCTTCGGCATGGTAGACGGCTAAAATCTAGGGTTTTAGGGGTGTTTTGGACAAGTACGGACGAATCGTCAGGCCAAGTGTTCAACGAATGTGATCTCCTTTTGCACATTGCTCCACCATGCCCTCACAAACACTCTCATACCTTGTTTTACAAATAAGATGGTGCTTGGCCATGCACTTCCCACACTGGCCAGCTTCGCTCTAGGGTAGTAGGGTGTAAAGCGTCTACCCGTCGGGATAGCGGTAGGACTATTGAAGAATGACCTCAAACTTGGCACAATGGCTCACAATGACACACCACACACTTATATCACTTCAATGAGTAGTGATGGCATGCTTGGGCATGCCTTTGGCATGGTAGACGACTAAAATCTAGGGTTTGAGGGGTGTTTTCGACAAGTACAGATGAATCGGCAGACCAAGTGTTCAAGGAATGTGCTCTCCTTTTGCACATTGCTCCACCATGCCCTCACAAACACTCACATCCCTTGTTTTACAAACAAGATGGTGCTTGGCCATGCACTTCCCACACTGGCCAGCTTCGGTCTAGGGTAGTATGGTGTAACGCGTCTACCCGTCGGGACAGCGGCAGGACTATTGAGAAATGGCCTCAAACTTGGCACAATGGCTCACAATGACACACCACACACTTATATCACTTCAATGAGTAGTGATGGCATGCTTGGGCATGTCTTCGGCATGGTAGACGGCTAAAATCTAGGGTTTTAGGGGTGTTTTGGACAAGTACGGACGAATCGTCGGGCCAAGTGTTCAAGGAATGTGCTCTCCTTTTGCAAATTTCTCCACCATGCCCTCAGAAACACTCTCATCCCTGGTTTTACAAACAAGATGGTGCTTGGCCATGCACTTCCCACACTGGCTAGCTTCGGTTTAGGGTAGTAGGGTGTAACGCGTCTACCCGTCGGGATAGCGGCAGGACTATTGAGGAATGACTTCAAACTTGGCACAATGGCTCACAATGACACACCACACACTTATATCACTTCAATGAGCAGTGATGGCATGCTTGGTCATGCCTTCGGCACGGTAGACGGCTAAAATCTAGGGTTTTAGGGGTGTTTTGAACAAGTACGGACGAATCGGCAGACCAAGTGTTCAAGGAATGTGCTCTCCTTTTGCACATTGCTCCACCATGCCCTCACAAGCACTCACATCCCTTGTTTTACAAACAATATGGTGCTTGGCCATGCACTTCCCACACTGGCCAGCTTCGGTCTAGGGTAGTAGGGTGTAACGCGTCTACCCATCGGGATAGCGGCAGGACTATTGAGGAATGCCCTCAAACTTGGAACAATGCCTCAAAATTACACACCACACACTTATATCACTTCATCGAGCAGTGATGGCATGGTTGGGCATGCCTTCGGCACGATAGACGGCTAAAATCTAGGGTTTTAGGGGTGTTTTGGACAAGTACGAACGAATCGTGAGGCCAAGTGTTCAAGGAATGTGCTCTCCTTTTGTACATTGCTCTACCCTGCCCTCACAAACACTCACATCCCTTGTTTTAAAAACAAGATGGTGCTTGGCCATGCACTTCCCACACTGGCCAGCTTCGGTCTAGGGTAGTAGGATGTAACACGTCTACCCGTCGGGATAGTGGCAGGACTATTGAGGAATGGCCTCAAACTTGGCAAAATGGCTCACAATGACACACCACACACTTATATAACTTCAATGAGTAGTGATGGCATGCTTGGGCATGCCTTCGGCATGGTAGACGGCTAAAATCTAGGGTTTTAGGGGTGTTTTGGACAAGTACGGACGAATCGTCAGGCCAAGTGTTCAACGAATGTGCTCTCCTTTTGCACATTGATCCACCATGCCCTCACAAACACTCTCATACCTTGTTTTACAAATAAGATGGTGCTTGGCCATTGACTTCCCACACTGGCCAGCTTCGGTCTAGGGTAGTAGGGTGTAAAGCGTCTACCCGTCGGGATAGCGGCAGGACTATTGAGGAATGACTTCAAACTTGGCACAATGGCTCACAATGACACACCACACACTTATATCACTTCAATGAGCAGTGATGGCATGCTTGGGCATGCCTTTGGCATGGTAGACGACTAAAATCTGGGGTTTGAGGGGTGTTTTCGACAAGTGCCGATGAATCGGCAGACCAAGTGTTCAAGGAATGTGCTCTCCTTTTGCACATTGCTCCACCATGCCCTCACAAACACTCACATAGCTTGTTTTACAAACAAGATGGTGCTTGGCCATGCACTTCCCACACTGGCCAGCTTCGGTCTAGGGTAGTAGGATGTAACGCGTCTACCCGTCGGGATAGCAGCAGGACTATTGAGGAATGGCGTCAAACTTGGCACAATGCCTCACAATGACACACCAGGCACTTATATCACTTCAATGAGCAGTGATGGCAAGCTCAAGCATGCCTTCGGCACGGTAGACGGCTAAAATCTAGGGTTTTAGGGGTGTTTTGGACAAGTACAGACGAATCGTCAGGCCAAGTGTTCAAGGAATGTGCTCTCCTTTTGCACTTTGCTCTACCATGCCCTCACAAACACTCACATGCCTTGTTTTACAAACAAGATGGTGCTTGGCCATGCACTTCCCACACTGGCCAACTTCGGTCTAGGGTAGTAGGGTGTAACGTGTCTACCCGTCGGGACAGCGGCAGGACTATTGAGAAATGGCCGCAAACTTGGCACAATGGCTCACAATGACACACCACACACTTATATCACTTCAATGAGAAGTGATGGCATGCTTGGGCATGTCTTCGGCATGGTAGACGGCTAAAATCTAGGGTTTTAGGGGTGTTTTGGACAAGTACGGACGAATCGTCGGGCCAAGTGTTCAAGGAATGTGCTCTCCTTTTGAAAATTGCTCCACCATGCCCTCACAAACACTCTCATCCCTTGTTTTACAAACAAGATGGTGCTTGGCCATGCACTTCCCACACTGGCCAGCTTCGGTTTAGGGTAGTAGGGTGTAACGCGTCTACCCGTCGGGATAGCGGTAGGACTATTGAGGAATGACTTCAAACTTGGCACAATGGCTCACAATGACACACCACACACTTATATCACTTCAATGAGCAGTGATGGCATGCTTGGTCATGCCTTTGGCACGGTAGACGGCTAAAATCAAGGGTTTTAGGGGTGTTTTGGACAAGTACGGACGAATCGGCAGACCAAGTGTTCAAGGAATGTGCTCTCCTTTTGCACATTGCTCCACCATGCCCTCACAAGCACTCACATCCCTTGTTTTACAAACAAGATGGTGCTTGGCCATGCACTTCCCACACTGGCCAGCTTCGGTCTAGGGTAGTAGGGTGTAACGCGTCTACCCGTCGGGATAGCGGCAGGACTATTGAGGAATGCCCTCAAACTTGGCACAATGCCTCAAAATTACACACCACACACTTATATCACTTCATCGAGCAGTGATGGCATGGTTGGGCATGCCTTCGGCACGGTAGACGGCTAAAATCTAGGGTTTTAGGGGTGTTTTGGACAAGTACGAACGAATCGTGAGGCCAAGTGTTCAAGGAATGTGCTCTACTTTTGCACATTGCTCTACCCTACCCTCACAAACACTCACATCCCTTGTTTTAAAAACAAGATGGTGCTTGGCCATGCACTTCCCACACTGGCCAGCTTCGGTCTAGGGTAGTAGGGTGTAACGCGTCTACCCGTCGGGATAGTGGCAGCACTATTGAGGAATGGCCTCAAACTTGGCAAAATGGCTCACAATGACACACCACACACTTATATAACTTCAATGAGTAGTGATGGCATGCTTGGGCATGCCTTCGGCATGGTAGACGGCTAAAATCTAGGGTTTTAGGGGTGTTTTGGACAAGTACGGACGAATCTTCAGGCCAAGTGTTCAACGAATGTGCTCTCCTTTTGCACATTGCTCCACCATGCCCTCACAAACACTCTCATCCCCTGTTTTACAAACAAGATGGTGCTTGGCCATTCACTTCCCACACTGGCCAGCTTCGGTCGAGGGTATTAGGGTGTAACGCGTCTACCCGTCGGGATAGAGGAAGGACTATTGAGGAATGACCTCAAACTTGGCACAATGGCTCACAATGACACCACACACTTATATCACTTCAATGAGCAGTGATGGCATGCTTGGGCATGCCTTCGGCACGGTAGACGGCTAACATCTAGGGTTTTAGGGGTGTTTTGGACAAGTACGGCTGAATCGGCAGACCAAGTGTTCAAGGAATGTGCTCTCCTTTTGCACATTGCTCCACCATGCCCTCACAAACGCTCAGATACCTTGACAAACTAGATGGTGCTTAGCCATGCACTTCCCACACTGGCCAGCTTCGGTCTAGGGTAGTAGGGTGTAACGCGTCTACCCGTCGGGATAGCGGCAGGACTATTGAGGAATGGCCTCAAACTTGGCAAAATGCCTCACAATGACACACCATGCACTTATATCACTTCAATGAGCAGTGATGGCATGCTTGGGCATGCCTTTGGCACGGTAGACGGCTAAAATCTAGGGGTTTAGGGGTGTTTTGGACAAGTACGGACGAATCGTCAGGCCAAGTGTTCAAGGAATGTGCTCTCCTTTTGCACATTGCTCTACCATGCCCTCACAAACACTCTCATCCGTTGTTTTACAAACAAGATGGTGCTTGGTCATGCACTTCCCACACTGGCTAGGTTCGGTCTAGGGTAGTAGGGTGTAACGCGTCTACCCGTCGGGATAGCGGCAGGACTATTGAGGAATGACCTCAAACTTGGCACAGTGGATCACAATGACACACCAAACACTTATATCACTTCAATGAGCAGTGATGGCATGCTTGGGCATGACTTCGGCACGGTAGACGACTAAAATCTAGGGTTTTAGGGGTGTTTTGGACAAGTACGGACGAATCGTCAGGCCAAGTGTTCAAGGAATGT
Source organism: Avena sativa (assembly GCA_916181665.1). NCBI lineage: Eukaryota > Viridiplantae > Streptophyta > Magnoliopsida > Poales > Poaceae > Avena > Avena sativa. Next base: position 41,646,562 of record OV702287.1, on the reverse strand, counting down.
GCTCTACTTTTGCACATTGCTCCACCATGCCCTCACAAACACTCACATCCCTTGTTGTACAAACAAGATGGTGCTTGGCCATGCACTTCCCACACTGGCCAGCTTCGTTCTAGGGTAGTAGGGTGTAACGCGTCTACCCGTCGGGATAGCGGCAGGACTATTGAGGAATGGACTCAAACTTGGCACAATGGCTCACAATGACACACCACACACTTATATCACTTCAATGAGCAGTGATGGCATGCTTGGGCATGCCTTTGGCACGGTAGACGACTAAAATCTAGGGTTTTAGGGGTGTTTTTGATAAGTACGGACGAATCGTCAGGCCAAGTGTTCAAGGAATGTGCTCTCCTTTTGCACATTGCTCTACCATGCCCTCACAAACACTCACATACCTTGTTTTACAAACAATATGGTGATTGGCCATGCACTTCCCACACTGGCCAGCTTCGGTCTAGGGTAATAGGGTGTAACGTGTCTACCCGTCGGGATAGCGGCAGGACTATTGAGGAATGGCCTCAAACTTGGCACATTGGCTCACAATGACACACCACACACTTATATCACTTCAGTGAGCAGTGATGTGATGGCTCAATGCACGGCGCCCAAAAAAGTGCTAGTGCGTGGTTGATGTAGAGCTCGTTGGGAACCCTAAGAGGAAGGTATGATGAGCACAACAACAAGTTTCCCTCAGTTATGAAACCAAGGTTTAATCGAACCAGTAGGAGCAACGGAACACCCCAAAGGTGTTACTAGCTGAGCTTTGGCAGGGCGCACTACCAGTGCTAGTAGCAACGTGGAGACCTGCAGAACACAGCCATAGAACTTTGTCCCCAACTTGCGATGAGGTTGTCAATCTCACCGTGTTTTGCAGAAAACAAAGGATTAAACGTATCGAATGGAAAGAAGTAATAGTTTGCAGAAAGTAAACACAAAGCAGTAACAGTTTATAGATTGTATGTAAAGAAAAGGATCGGGATCCATAGTTCACTAGAGGTGGCTCTCCTTAGATAGATAACATGCTGGGTGAACAAATTACAACGGGGCAATTGACAAACATTGAGAAAGCAATACATGCATATACTAATCATCTTGACTCCTTTGAAACTTGATTGGGCATTACAACATTATACATAGACCGCCATCCAACTGCATCTATGACTAATAATCCACCTTCAGGTTATCATCCGACCCCCCTCCAGTATTAAGTTGCAAGCAATAGATTATTGCTTGACGAACTGCGTGTAAAGTAAACAATACGATTGTTCAATGAACAAAGGATTGTTGTTTTCTCCCTAGTAGCAAAAGCACATCTAGTACCTTAGAGATTTCTGTCACTTCCCCAGATTACCAGAGGCATGAACCCACTATCGAGCATAAATACTAACTCTTGGAGTTGCTAGCATCTACTTGGCCAAGATAGCTAGTAACAATGGAAAGCATGCAAGATCACAAATAACAAAGACATGATAAAATCAATAATCAATCTGAAATAGCATCTCAATATTCATCGGATCCCCACAAACACAACATGCAGAATTACAAATAGATGATCTTGATCGTGAACGGAGCTCATAAGATCTAGACATGAAAGCACAAAGGAGGAAAACCAGCCATCTAGCTACTACATGGATCCGTAGTCCAAGGATGAACTACTCATGCATCATACCGGAGGCTTGCATGGTGATGAAGAAGGCCTCCAGGGTGAATTCCCCTCTCCGACAGGGTGCCGGGAAGAGCTTCAGATCCCTCCCGATCTAGGGATGGAGATGACGGCGGCTACAGACTCTTTCGTGAATTTTTGATCGGGCACTTAGGGTTTACGTCCCGAGGGCATCTTATAGTCGGCAGGGGAGGCCGAGGGGGTACCCGGGGCCACCACACCACCACCTGGCGTAGGCCCAGCCTGGCCGCGTGGCCAGGTGGTGTGGCTGGCCTCTGGCCCCTCTCTGTCTCGTATTCTAGCATCTGATGACCTCTGGAAAAATAGGCACTTATAGTCGGAAGGGGAGGCACAATGGCTCACAATGACACACCACACACTTATATCACTTCAATTAGCAGTGATGGCATGCTTGGGCATGCCTTCAGCATGGTAGACGGCTAAAATCTAGGGTTTTAGGGGTGTTTTGGACAAGTACGGATGAATCATCAGGCCAAGAGTTCAAGGAATGTGCTCTCCTTTTGCATATTGCTCCACCATGCCCTCACAAACACTCTCATCCGTTGTTTTACAAACAAGATGGTGCTTGGTCATGCACTTCCCACACTGGCTAGGTTCGGTCTAGGGTAGTAGGGTGTAATGCGTCTACCCGTCGGGATAGCGGCAGGACTATTGAGGAATGACCTCAAACTTGGCATAGTGGATCACAATGACACACCACACACTTATATCACTTCAATGAGCAGTGATGGCATGCTTGGGCATGCCTTCGGCACGGTAGACGACTAAAATCTAGGGTTTTAGGGGTGTTTTGGACAAGTACGGACGAATCGTCAGGCAAAGTGTTCAAGGAATGTGCTCTACTTTTGCACATTGCTCCACCATGCCCTCACAAACACTCACATCCCTTGTTTTACAAACAAGATGGTGCTTGGCCATGCACTTCCCACACTGGCTAGCTTCGGTCTAGGGTAGTAGGGTATAACGCGTCTACCCATCGGGATAGCGGCAGGACTATTGAGGAATGGCCTCAAACTTGGCACAATGGCTCAGAATTACACACCACACACTTATATCACTTAAATGAGCAGTGATGGCATGCTTGGGCATGCCTTCGGCAGGGTAGACGACTAAAATCTAGGGTTTTAGGGGTGTTTTGGCCAAGTACGGATGAATCGTCAGGCCAAGTGTTGAAGGAACGTGCTCTCCTTTTGCACATTGCTCCAGCATGCCCTCACAAACACTCACATCCCTTGTTTTACAAACAATATGGTGCTTGGCCATGCACTTCCCACACTGGCCACCTTCGGTCTAGGGTAGTAGGGTGTAACGCGTCTACCGGTCGGGATAGCGGCAGGACTATTGAGGAAAGGCCCCAAAATTGGTACAATGGCTCACAATGACACACCATACACCTATATCACTTCAATGAGCAGTGTTGGCATGCTTGGGTATGCCTTCGGCATGGTAGACGACTAAAATCTAGGGTTTTAGGGGTGTTTTGGACAAGTACGGAAGAATCTTCAAGCCAAGTATTCAAGGAATATTCTCTCCTTTTGCACATTGCTCCACCATGCCGTCACAAACACTCGCATCCATTGTTTTGCAAACAAGATGGTACTTGGCCATGCACTTCCCACAGTGGCCAGTTTCGGTCTAGGGTAGTAGGGTGTAACGCGTCTACCCGTCGGGGTTAGCGGCAAGACTATTGAGGAATGGCCTCAAACTTGTCACAATGGCTCACAATGACACACCACACACTTATATCACTTTAATGAGCAGTGATGGCATGCTTGGACATGCCTTCGGCACGGTAGACGGCTAAAATCTAGGGTTTTAGGTGTGTTTTGGACAAGTACGGACGAATCATCAGGCCAAGTGTTTAAAGGAATGTGTTTTCCTTTTGCACATTGCTCCACCATGCCCTCATAAACATGTACTACAAAATTGAGGCAATTTTAAGATTGTTGAAAAAATCACATGTCTACAAAATAGACCGTTTATGCCTACCTGAGAGAGTCATTACTAATAAGTCAAGGTTTTCAATTATTTTTAAATATTCTAAAAAAAATACTCTAAGTTGTCCGTATTATTAGAAACATAACCGTATATTTTTTATCATTTTCGAACATATGGTTATACTATTTATGTTTAAATTCATAATCTAATATATTAGGTTGGGCCGGCCCACTAGGAGGATCCTAAGGTAAACTCGGCCATTAGGGTAATTGCCTTATTAAACCAGGACTATTTATTTCCCGCATGTACACATTCTCTTAGATCTACCTGTCACCTTATCACATCGCCTCTTCTCATTTGAAACTGGACGGGAGAGAGCTTCCTCAACGACGGTCGCTAGGAGGTAGTTTCGGAGATCTTCGGTTGCCATGGCGCAGGTACATAAAATCGAAGCCCTGTCAACGATCTATATTTAGGTTAACTTACTGTCCACGAACAACACGGACATAGATAGATCTATGAGGACGTAGATCTAATCCTCGCAATTTTTTGTTTCGTCGTGAAAAAAATCAGATTTATAATTATCCGATTCGAAAATACAGATCTAAATGTGTTCATCGTAGATCTAGTCTAGACTGATCATGTAGGTGCGTTTTAGTGTTGGCACAATTTTAGCCACCGTCCGCTCTATCTCCTTTTCCACGTAGGCGCATGGCCGGTGTTATCGCATGCGAACTGTGCCCTAGGGAGCGAAAATCAATTGGGCGATGGGATGCTCGGCTACTTTTGATTTTTAGTTCGTACTATTTGTATCTCTTAGCGCGCATGTAAAAGTTTAGCATTATTCATGCCATAATATGACATGTGATTTAATTATTCTTCTATATTTCGGTCAGGTTCTATTACGTGTTACCGCTACTGAGATCCGTGTTATAATCAAAAGGAAGAAAAAGGCTGTTTTTGTCAGGGGTAAGCATTTTGTGCCAATTCTATGTTGTAAGCAATTGATATATTGGATGTCGCTAATGTGTGCAAAAAATATACTAAGGTCCTGGAATAAAAAGCGAGCACGATTTTGAAGCTTTCCTTGAGTTTGGCAATCGCGTGAAGATGACTGAGGAAGAATTTGATAAACTTGAGCGACTAGTCGAGGCTCACATGCCAAAAGACCCGGTTTATGTATGCACCATCAAAAAATCCAACACAGTGAAAAATAAAGCTAAAATGGTAAACTATTCCGTACATACGAACTTTTCACATTTATTTGTTTGCGTAAATGTGAAATAATTTGTATAACTGGTTTGTCAAATCTATGTGTAGTACTTTTCAAGGAGCTTCACCATGAAGCATATTGGTACAAACATTCAATTGCCAGCAGTTATAAAATCCCATTCCAGAGATGGAAAAGTTGCACATGTTAAGTTGGTGATGAACAAGTCCCAAGTGAATGGAGTACCTAAAGAAGGTGCTATGATTACAACAAACTAGATGGACATTGTCAGGTAGAATGGTATGAGAGTTAACCCGAAATTTGTGTTCTGGTTCCGTCGTGGGGATGATGGTACTACGAAGCTACTGGTTGATCAAGGGTGAAATCAACCTCAAATTCATGTTCTAGTTCTATATTATGCTTATGTACTCTTATGTTTGTGAAACACTTATGTAACGATTATGGCTTACTTAGTTCGGTCTATATGAAATAATTAAGTAATCATCATTTCATGTTATGTTCACAATTGTTGATGCTTCATTTGGGTTTCTCGCCGTGATCCCATGTTACGGTTTTGCATCTGGGTTTATCCAAACCTTTTCTTATGTCGCTGATCTTTCATTTGGGGTTTCTCGCCATGAACACATGTCGGTGATCCTTCGGTAGGACTCGTGTGCACCATACACATTCTTTGCGATGTACGTATTAAAAGTTTTTTTAAGATAGGAGCAACACGCCCATCGTATGAAGTTGATTCGATCTGTTTATTAATTAAAGTTTGTATTGTGCATATCAAATTCGGAAAAACCCTAAAGAATACAATAAAACACTTAAAAATACGTAAAAACGCATAAAAATAGAAAAAACAAGCCACTAAAAACTAATAACCCTATAGGCCCAATTAACTACCTACAACTGGCCCAACATCGCTGTAATCACAGAGGGCGTAGTTATCGGCACGTCGATCGTCCATCAACCCGCGACTCAACCTAGGTAGGCCGCCTCTCACCGTTGTCTCCATTACGAGCCGCCCTCGCCGTCCCACATTGCCGCCTCCCTTCTCCACCCCCTCCCGTCTGTCGTCTAGGTATCGACACCGCCTGTCACCACTTCATCCTTGCAGGACTCACTTTCGCCGTCTCTCATTCGTGCCACCCTTCCACTACAAGAGAAAAGAGTTTTTGTGACAAATCACTTTGGTCACCGAAAATGCCATTTCTGTCACTAAGTACTCCCTCGTGAAGAAAACGTGGCATCACCAGGGTCGTCACGGAAGCTCCGTCACAGATTCTTTTATAGTGACGGAATACAAATTTTCGTCACGCAAGATTGAGCTTCGGTGACGGTCCTTACGGCGTCACCTAAGATAGGTTATCCGTGACGGACCTTCTACGTCACCTAAAATAGGAAAATCTGTCACTGTTTAGCATATTCGTTGACGAAATATGCCGTCACGGAAGATTTATGGCGTCACGAGGATTCTGGCAGGTGGGACCTGCAATGCTAACATGGCAGCTAGCAGGTGGGTCCCACCACGATGACGTGGCATCTGACAGGTGGGTCCGACGATGCTGACGTGGCAGCTAGCAAGTGGGTCCGACGATGCTGACGTGGTAGCTGGCAGGTGGGTTCGACGATGCTGACGTGGCAGCTGGCAGGTGGGTCCGACAATGCTGACGTGGCAGCTAGCAGGTGGGTCCGACGATGATGACGTGGCAGCTGGCAGGTGGGTCCCACCATGATGACGTGGCATCTGACGGGTGGGGCCAATGCGACGACGTGTCACCTTCGTGTGGGGCCCGCGGAGATGACGTGGCAGCTGGCAGGTGGGTCCAGCGACGCTGACGTGGCAGCATGTAGGTGGGGCCATCAATGATGACGTGGCGTCTGCATTTGGGCCCACGATGATGACGTGTCATTTTTTGGGCCGGCCCATTCAGAACTGCCTTGTGGGCCCGGAGGAATGTGACGCCGTCACCAATTTTTTTGCACGGACAAATTTGATTAAAAATTGAAATTCCACACAAATTACGAAACAAAATTAAATGGAAGCAAATATTTGAAATGGCAGAAAATTTATAAATATGAATTGTATCACACGCAAACTTTAAAATTATGGTAGACTGAAACTGCTGTATCAAACTCGAATGACTAAAGGAATAAAAAAACAATGTTTCGGCCCACCCGACCCATTAGCGCGCAGAGATTTTTGGCCCAAGTCACGGGAACTGGGACTGGGAGTTCTACGACATCCTCAACAGGTAACTAAGCATGCCATCCATTTCCTTCTGCCTCTTCTTAAATGCCAGATGATTCGCTTCGCTGGACTTTTTCACTGTTTCAAGTTCATCATCCTGCTTCTTTCTCATCTCTTCAAATCTCCTTTCATGCTCTTGCATCTGTTCCTCCATCTCGCATTGAACCCTTTCAGCTGCATTTAACGAATCTTGCTCCTGACTTGATAACTTTTCTTCTAAATCACGGATGCGCCCAGCTGAGACGCTAGACCTCTTGGAAGAAGATGAAACTCCGATACTGGAAAGGAAAGTAATTGATCTTGAATTGTTCTGGTCTCTCGGGACTTCTTCAACAATCTCTAGATCAGTTTTGGGAATTCAATCGTCTGGGTGTGGTCCCATTTTCTGAAGCACCATCTCAGTCTACAATAGGATAAAAAAATAGCAAGTCTAGAGTTAGAAGAAATCAAATAATTAGACAAACTAATGAGAAATGCGTAGCACATAAAATAATTTACTTACATAAGCTTCTGCTGATTTCTGGGACATCATACCATCCTTGTTAGTGTGGCTTGCTTTAAAGAAAGCAATCGAGGAGGTATCGACGTCCTCGGTCTTCTGAGATTTCTACAAGAATTATGACACGATGAATTATAAGTGTGTCACAAAAAGAAGTAGGTGTTGCATCTGAAGAGTTAGAATACTCACAAGTGCATGGTAATGTGCAACAAAGCTTCTTGAGCTAGTGGTGTGTTTCTTCGTCACAGCATCTCTGTTCTTCTTGTTACTCTCGCAGATTTCCTATGTACAGATGCATGAATTTAGTATTCCACAGTACAGTAGTATGTCTGCGATAGATGTAGCTGAAACAACAGGAATCGTGTACCTTGTAGTGAACATCATGCCATATATCAAGAAGCTCTGCCCAGCTTTCCTCGTCTACCTCTTTTGGTTTCAACAATAAAGCTTGCTCGCGGGTTAGATCTTTAACATCTTTCCAATAGACCTTTTTTAGCCTCCAACGTTGTTGGCGAATACCTTTCTGCAAAATGTTGGTGCAAATGTCTTTGCCAAGGTCATCACTGCTGTCCATTGCAAATTTTCCCTGCAGATAACATGGAACACAAATTCATATCAGCATCGAATGACAGAATTGTTAAAAAATCATCCACCAATGAGACATTTTATATGGAAAATGAATAAGAGGTTAACAGACTTACAGTTATAGACTTAATGGTTTCTGGAATAGTATCTTTCAGACGACCTTCCTTGTCACCATACTGCTTCCAGTGGGTTGCCAGTGGCATGTTGCTGCATATGTGAATGCCACACTCTGAACTCAGTTTTGCTGCTTGCACAGGATCAGTGGGTCTCCTCATGCCAGGAGTGAAGTTGATCTGCATCTTAGCCCCTCCATTCCTTCTAGACCACTCGTGTACCCCATGCCCCATAGTAGGTTTGCGTACATTACGCTTTTCCTTTAGAGCACCCGTGTCTACAATTGCAACTGAAACCAGTGAAAACACGAGAGTCAAGACTTCAATTGAAAATTTTGCAACTAAACCAGTGAATAAATTGTAAGACGTGCTGTCAATACCTTCCCGTTCGCTGCGGACAAGTACATTCTCCTCAGGTGAGTTGCTGCCTCTAGAGGTTTGAATTAGCATGGGCGAGGATTCATTTCCATTAGTACCCCATTCCCCTGCTTTCTGGGTAGGGGTGTCTGTTTCACCATCATCTTGAGTCTCTGCATTTGCTGCTGACCTTGTTACAACATTTGGAGGCATAAAGGTTTTTGAGCGCTTCTGCTTCTTTTCTTTCGTAGAACCTTCCGTTACCTGCATTTTAATAGATCAAGCCATAAATATTAAAGCAATCTGTACATATCCTACATGTGAAGGCAGGAGAATGCTGCATTTCTTCACCTTAGAGGAAGATTTAACAACATCATGGTCCTCTTCCTCCGGAACAAACACATCATCATCAGTGCGCTCGTCGGCAGGATCAGGTTCATAATTAGGGTCCTCGGTGATATCCTTCTCCTGCGGCTGTGCCTCTTTCCGTGTTGTCACTGCCACCGGTTTCTTAGCAGTACCAAACACAAATTCACGCGCCATCACCATGAAATCCTCCATTGGCTTGCCATGTTCAATAGCATTATGCTTCAGTGCTTCAGACATACGAGACATGTTCTCCTCCATCACTTGTTTCCTAACATTTTGATATGCGTCTGCTGTTTTGACTTGAGTAACTGAAAACAATCAAGCAAAGGAAAGTCATGATCACACTCATTAGTACAAACAGAGTAGACAACATCATTAAAGCAAAAATTATGTGATCCATACTGTAAAATTAACATGCTCACAAAACATTATTCTATTGCCTCCAAATCTCGTATCGTCATTCAGTTAACTGTCTAAACCCTACTGTCAACAAGTTCAGTTAAGTGTCAGGTTCAGTGTATTAGGTATCAAGTTGTTCAGTTGCGTCAGTTAAGACGCCAAGCAGCAGGGTTTATCCAACAAGTTGTGCCCTATTACCTAAACCATTATGTAGGAACAGAAACCTAAATATAACACATAGTTATAAGATCGGATCATAGGGTGTCATGCTCAACACATTCATGGCATCTGGAACCATGATAAATGAAATTAAAACCCAAGACAAGCACATTGTCAAAGGATTCGGATCATAGGGTGTCACGTTCAACACGTGCTAGGCATCTCGAACCATGTTTATGATCTAAAACCTAGATCTTGCACATAAGCTGCAGCATCTTGAACAACGATCTACACATGTTGATCTACTAGAACTCATGCTTGACTGATCTAGAAAGAGGCATAGACCTAGGGAGGCAGAAAAATGACCTGGGCGTTTACGCTTTTGCTTCGGTGTCGGTGGTAGAACATTCCGGCGTGGTGTGCCGCTTCGAAGACTGCCGGACATGTCGCCCGCCGCAGAGGGGAAATCCGCCGGCAACCAACGCCTTGCTTGACGGATCTAGGGTCGAGGAAAGTGGCGATGGGGTTCTAGGTGGGCGGTGAACAAGGAACGGAATTAGGGGATGGGTATGCGGGAGGTGGGGGCACGCCGTTTTTAAAGTGTCGTGGGGGCGGCAAATTGTTAGCGCCAAAATGGGCGGGCGGGTGGAAAACAAAAGAGGTGGGAACGAAATTTTTTGGTACACAAGTGGAGGGAACGAAAACCATTCATTGTAAATTTGATTGGAAAAAACAGAGGGAACGGAACGGGAGGTTTACAAGCGGGGATTATCTCTAATTACATATTGTAATTAAATAAATCCTAACACATGCAACGGTTTAGGTTTTGCCACTACTTAGACCTCCCGTGCAGAATTTATAATATGGTTTACAAGCCGGGATTATCTCTAATTCATTGTACTATAAATTTATTTGGCCATGAACCATATTAAATTATTTGAATAAGTCATTTGTTTATATATGAAACGGAAAACAAAATATGTTCATTCACGTACAACAGTTGGATTACTGAGCAAACAATACCATTAGTTTCCTTCGTTCCACAACTCTAACTTGAAAGCTGAAGCACAATATCACTTAAACAAGTAAACCTCATTGATTCGAAAAACAAACAGAAGAGCAGAATTATTTCACATATTAGATATGCAGCCAGCAAAGTTTTCTAACATCCACCAAAATCTAGGTGATCTCATTAGACTTTACACCCAGAAACTCAGCAAATAGTTTTGCAACTAGGAACAGGGGCAGATCTGCTTGGTCACAGCCTGATGCACATGCAACAGGGTAGAAAAAGCATTTTTAGTCTTACATATTATACTTAAGCATAGTGTATCAGGAAAACTTAAACAGAGTGCATCAGGGTAAGTTTAATCCTAGATCCTCTTCCTAGTCTAGGAAGAGGCAGACATGGAAATCTGATAGGGTCAGGACACGGTTTGGACGTCCGTACTAGCCCTATGACATCTCCTCCTCCTTGACGGGCATGGTTTGCGTGTCCCTGTCACCGCCACTGCCATCATCGTCGCTCTCATCGTTGCTGCTGGTGGCGTACTCTCGGCGGGAGAGCCTACCGCCATAGATTGTGACGACCAGCTCCCTGTTGCCAGCATAGTAGTCGAACGCCAGGATGTTGGCTAGCGAAATAGTGTAGCACTTGACGAACTTGGGCCAGCCCCTACGGAGGTATAAGCGGCCGTCTGGATGATCGAAATACATCTCCACATCGAAGGTCAGCCTACTGTTACGCTCCCGGACACGCATAGTGTTGGGCTAGTCGCCGCTGATGTAATCTTTGAAAGCATGGCAGAGGGAGAGCTTGTCCCACTTGTCCTCGTGAAGGATGCGGATGAACATAAAGTCGGGGTTCGGATACAGCGGCAGATGGGGTGGTGGAGACACTGACGGTGACGGTGATGGCGATGGTGATGGCGACGGCGACGGCGATGGCTATGGCGACAAAGAAGTGTCCCTGCCCTTGCTGCTACCCCTGCCCGTACGACGGCGCCTCTTCTTGACAACGCGTGTTGTCGGCGTATGCGTCTGTCCTTCACGTCCCCTGCCCGCCGTCGCCTTGGCACCCCTGAGCATGGACACCGGCGTAGGCGACAAATCATTTATTCTTCTAAATATGAAGACGAAACCATCTCAGTTACGCCACCCTTTTGAATGCGCTTTCTTCGAGTATATGAGAACAGCTTGTCCCTCTTCTAGATCTGTGCTCTGTACGAAACACTTCCACCCATCTAGATCGAAGAAGAGGCGATCATCCTTTTCTATCTTGAAGTCGAGGGGTGATCTCCTCTTTTGGAAGACACACTCCAGTTGAGCCTCCCTCACAGATTTGTAGAGCATTAACAACCTTTTTAGGCAATTTCTGATCAATACAAAACAAGATATATAAGTTAGTAAGTCGATGTCATAAACCACATAGACAAATTGCATACACGCATGGCAACAAAAAAGAATTAAAAGAAGGTTATATGAATGTACCATGTGGTACAGCTTAAGATTCGTTTTGGTCAAGCGGGTTACGAATGGCAACCCGACAATTTTGCCCATGTTCGATTGAAGTTCCAGCAGATGCTCTTGCTCACTCTCAGTAAGCCGGCATCTTTGGGCGATGAGTGGTCCGAGATCACGCTTCTGCGAAGATGCTCCTGCCATGTTAAAGAATGGACTGCCCATACAAATTTAGCACACATTAACAAATGGTAAAACTATAGGAAACACATTATAGGTATTACAGCGTCACAGAAACGTATTTCATCACAACAATACAAATATTGTTTCTGCAAATACTTGCAAGTTATTTCAATGCTACAAGCACTAGTCAGAGCATAGGAAAGCTCCAGACTCCTATTCTGTCAGATATAAGTTCTCTAAGAACTACCTTTGCTGTGTTGGATTTTAGAAACATCGTAAGTACTACATTAGTTCTTGCCATATATAGTAGCTAGATGGCCGATCTTTTTTGGGAGACTAGGAAGTTTAGGCCTATTTCTTATAGAAACAGATCATAGCTAGTAATTATGTTCTATTTTAGTCACCAGAATATAATGCTTCAGCGATTTAGCACATTAGAGATGGCAAGTTAGTGTAGGTTCTTCCATTTCCGATGTTGTGGTTGCATGTGGTACAGCCGACCCCAAAACTATCCCTCTATGCATCATGTGGTTGTACTTTCTAGGCATGGTTTTCTGGTTCATTGTCATTCATGCTCTGGACCTTGCTTACTGCGAGTTGTTTCCTTGCAACAAGGAAAACAGCCAGGTGGTATTTTCTAAACATCCATCCATAATTTCGGCATCGACAATTTCTTAAGACATGTCATGCCTAACTAATTTATCATCTATATATGTGTGTGTCCAAACAAGATCCATTTTTTGTATCAAGATGTAGCTAGCTATACTTGTTATGTTTGATGGAGAGAATGAATGTGATCTGGTCATCTTGTTCATGGCAGAATGATGCATTATTGTGCACCAAGGAAATGGACCACCACCAAACTTCACTTTGAATCTCTGGCTTGTCAGTATTGTACATTAGATTTACTTTTTCATGCCTGATGTGCTAAGTTATAGCTATAGTGTATTCCTACCTATTAGGAAAACATTTATTCACAAGTGTTATCTGTTGCTCATCCTTGGCTAAGATTTTCAAGAAGTGGCACATGTTCTAACATGTTCTAGTTTCTCTTATTTGCAGGCACACAACGATGCAACTTCCTATAAGTACAAGGTTATCAAGTATTAGGATATAATTAGCACACTTTACTCAAGGGATCGAGCTACTAAGCGGGAGCTAGGACTGCAGCTGAAAGCCGTGCGGAAATGGCGGACGAGAACGCTAACAATGACAACATCATTTATCAAGCTGTGTTGATATAATGAGCAGACAAGTGTATTTGTGGATACATTGATCTTTATTCATGTTGTAGTTGATTTTTATTTTGAAAATATCATATTTTATTTACATTATGTAATTGAATTTTGAAGCCAAATGTGTTGTTGATTTCACAATTGGCTTAAAATGGCAGCCAAACAGAAGCTATAAATCATTTCATTTCAGAATTCCAGGTGGCAGCCAAACATAAAAATTCATTAAGGAATTTAAATTCCATCCAAATGAAGTGACATGGGGATTTCATTTCAACCAAATGAAATGAATGCATAGGAGCCAAACAAGCCCTAATATATTTTCCTACACATGCATTATAGAGTTCACACCTTATGCAATGTTTCCTTCCAGTAGTGTTTGATTCATGGGATTGTAATGTGCAGGAATTATTCCAGTAGGTACACTAGTGTATTTTCATGGGAAATCTAGCTTCAGCACATAGCTCGTGGAAACCCCTACTGGACAAACAATGCAGACATGATTTCAGTGGGCAACACAAGTAAATCCAACATGATTGGGCTCACCTTCAGCGCGGAGCAAGGTTGCGGAGATGCGGTCAACTCCGAGGGGCCGGTGTCGCGGTGGTGTGGCCGGAGTCGATGCGGACGTGCACGTCGTTACGGGCGGTGGATGCGTTGCGGAGATGCGTGGCGGCGTGGCTGTGGACAAGCGCGGTGGCGGGGTTGCAGAAATACGGTCGTTGGTGGCTGGACGATCCTGACGGAGGCGATGCGGACGGCCACGGCGGTGCGGAGATGCGGCGGCGATGCGGAGATGCGGATGGAGAGGAGCAGTTTGGGGAAAGTACGAGAAGGGGCTAGGATATCTGCAGGGATAAATTTTTCCCCAATTAGGTAAACTATTATTTGTACTAACATTGGTGCATGTTGGACCCACTTATACTAACATTGGTGCATGTGGGACCCACTTATCAATGTTTAAAATAGCGGGCTATTTGATTTAGCGGCGCCGATTTTAAAAGCTATCAAAAGCTATACCGGAGCTATAGCGCGCTATGCCCATTTAGCGGGTTTGCTAAATAATGAATTTTTTTTAAAAAGAGCAGTACATATTGGTATATATATCAATAATTTACAAATATTTGACAGTTTTACAGATCAATGCTCTGATCAACTCACTTATAACAGATTTGACAGTGCATAGTGCATATTACATAGTAAAATTTGAAACAGGGCCACTTATACTAGCATTGGTGCATGTGGGACCCAATGGCATTTGTGGTTCCTGTTTGGCTGAGTATGGGCAAAATTTGACCCTGATGACACTTGTGGGTCCAGTTACACTAGCATCGGTGCATGCGAGTACCGATGACATCTGTGGTTATAGTATGAGTGAGTTTGGGCAAAAGTTTGACTGAAATTGTGCAAAAGTTGACCCCGATGACACATGTGGGCCCACTTACACTAGCAATGGTGCATGTGGGACCTAATGGCATATGTGGTTTCAGTTTGACTGAGATTGGGCAAAAGTTGACCCGATGACAAATGTGGGTCCAATAACACTAGCTTAAAATAACTTTGTAACGCTTGCGTTTACAATTCTAGACTTTCATCAAGGCAAGTTTATATCTGTTGACAATCATATTCCTTTGAACTAGTATAGCCAGTGCACAAACACAACTGAACACACATATAACATTACATAGATATGTTTGCTAGCTCACGGTACTTTCAGAAACAAGCATACTAAAGTAGTTCAACTTAGAAAGTAAACAACAACAAAGTACAACGATTTGTACTACATAAACAACATACAACATCACGAATATAACTGGCTATAGTCTAGTAACATGCATTAATTCCAGCCGGTGGCGTTGGAGGCGGTGGGGTCGGTGGCTTTGTCGCCCCAGGCAGTGGTGGTGGTGTCGCCCCAGCTAGCGGTGGTGGTGTTGCCCCAGCTAGTGGTGTTGTTCTGCTCGCCGTCCTGGTCATCTTCGCCCGCTTCTCGTGAGCATTTGGCGACATGCACCACCTCTCCATCCGCCTCTTCCGCTCCCCAGACCGCCTGCTGCTCTTCCTAGATCGCCCTCACATGTTCCCTTTCAGCCTTCTGCGTTGCATCATCCTGCTTGTCATCTACATCACTCTGGTCTGCAGCAGCTGCCGCCTCGGTCGTAGCTTTTGCCGCCTTGGCCTTAGCTGCTACCGCCTTTTCTGCCGCATTAATTGCAGCCTTGCGAGTCCCCGGGTCTAGCCCGTCCCTTGCGGTAATGAGCCTACGATACATCTCGTAGGCAACATACCTGTCTCTTGCTGCATACTCTAGGTTCATCGCGGAAAGTGGCTTGTTCTCCCATACTTCGTGGCCATCGTCCGGGAGTGCCTTGCAATTCCTGAGATCTCTGTCAATGATGATCACTGCTAGAGATAACATCCCGTCCCTATCATACGGCTGATTCCAATGGAACCGTTCTTTGGTCTTAAACATGTGTTGGATGTTGATGTGGTACTATTCTGGAATGGTGATAGCCTCATGTGCAAGCTTCTCTTTATCACTCCTGATGTCCACGCTAGCGAAAGTGATCCCCTTTTCCTGAAGGAACTCTGCCAGTTTCGGACAAGGCTTGCCTTCTCCTGCAGTATAAATGCAAATTAAGACATGAAAATAATTTGGATGATGTACAATTATTTGATGATAATGTTAAACAAGGTAATTGCATAACTGTTCCATTAGGCCATGTACAACACCCACAGATCATGCATAATACTTGAACTAACATGTCTATGTTTTTGAAATAAACAAGTGCAAGCAATGTATTTGCATTGCCTAATTATACATGATCTCAAATGGAAAATAAAAATATGCACATAACCAGTTTCGGACAAGGCTCCCTTCTCCTGCAGTATAGATGCAAACTATGACATGACAATAATTTGGATGGTGTACAATTATTTGATGACAACGTTGAACAAGGAAATTGTGAAACCGTGATATTAGGCCACGTACAACGCCCATAGATCATGCATAATACTTGATCTAAGAAAATCCACAAGGACTTAAACCTATAGGAATTAAACAATGCACATAGGAAAAATTTCTAAGGATCAAAATCCTCCAAAATTCATATGAGATTCCTTTGAATCAAACAAGCCCTGCATCAAAGGAGGCCTGATGTGAAAACGTTCGTACAGGGTACAATCCTATGAATCAAACATGTGCTGATGGAAAAAACATAGGGATTGAATCCTGTACAAACCCATAGGAAATCCTTTGAACCAAAGGAGGCCTGAAATAGAAATGCCCATCCTTAGTACATATATTACCTGCAGTAGTGGAACACGAGGACAGTCTCCTTCAGGGCGATCTGGACGACGGCGAGCTTTTGTGACGGAGCTTCGTCTCGCCTATTCCTTGTGTACTCGAGGTCGAGTCCGAGGAACTTGTAAGTCTCTTTCTGGAGCAATTGCTCGAACTTCTCCAGCATGTGATTCAAGTAGTTCACATCGTTGGTGTACACCACCTCCATAATCTTCGTGCCATAGGCACAGATGGGCTTGATGTCAACCGTGGTTTTCCCGTCATCGAGGATGTCTCCGTAGGGATCCATGGATGCTGAGTTCCCCGTCGTGTGGAGGAGGAAAACGCGAGAGGAGGAAGAACAGACGAGAAGCAGACGCGTTGCGGTTATTGTGATGTTACGGCAGTGGTGGAGTCGAGGCCGAGGGCCCGTACATCAATGTAGTCGACCTGTTATGGTGCGATGTGGTTAGTGCGGTGCAGTGCGGTCAGTTTTGTTACGGTGCGACGCGTTTAGGAGTGGTGCGATACGGTTATTGCGGTGCAGTGGGGTAAGTTTTAATTTGTTACGGTGCGACGTGTTTAGGTGTGGTGCATGCGATGCGGTTATTGTGGTGCAGCAGTGGGATCAGTTTTGTTACAATGCGACGGTGTAGGTGTGGTGCGGTCTGGTCGTGGCTGCAAACTTTCAATAATTGAACGCACGAGGCTTTCACCAATCCTCTGGTCGTGGCTGCAACTTAATTTCAAAAATTGAACCCACGACTTTCCTACAACTTTCAACTCAAGTTTGACCAAAGCTTGTACAGTGCATAACTAATTCAAAATATCTCATAAAAATTGAAAACCTACACACTGATAAATTTTACGTGAACTAGTTGACACGAAAATTTTTAAACTTGAAACATTTCATTCTCATCAAAATAACAATCCCGCATATGAGCTTCCACATAGAATGTACCATGACTCACGTGGGTCCACATACACTAGCATTGGTGCATGTGGGCCCAATGGCATCTGTGGGTTCTATGTTGACTCATATCGCCGCAAATGATGACACATGTGGGTCCACTTAGCTACCAGCGGTGCATGTGGGATCCTATGGCATCTGTGGGTCCAGTTTGACTAAGATTGGGCTTAAGTTGACCCTGATGACACATGTGGGCCCACATAGCTAGCAACAGTGCATGTGGGACCCTATGGCATCTGTGGGTCCAGTTTGACTAAGATTGGGCTTAAGTTGACCCTGATGACACATGTGGGCCCACATAGCTAGCAGCGGTGCATGTGGGACCTTATGGCATCTGTGTGTCCAGTTTGACTAAGATTTGGCTTAAGTTGACCTTGATGACACACGTCGGCCTAGTTTGACTAAGATTGGTCTTAAGTTGACCCTGATGACACACGTGGGTCCACATACACTAGCATTGGTGCATGTGGGCCCAATGGCATCTGTGGGTTCTATGTTGACTCATATCGCCGCAAAAGTTGACCCTGATGACACATGTGGATCCACTTAGCTAACATTGGTGCATGTGGGACCCTATGGCATCTGTGGGTCTAGTTTGACTAAGATTGGGCTTAAGCTGACCCTGCTGACACATGTGGGCCCACATAGCTAGCAGTGGTGCATGTGGGACCCTATGGCATCTATGGGTCCAGTTTGACTAAGATTGGGCTTAAGTTGACCCTGATGACACATGTGGGCCCACATAGCTAGCAGCGGTGCATGTGGGACCCTATGGCAAATGTGGGTCCAGTTTGACTAAGATTGGGCTTAAGTTGACCCTGATGACACACATGGGTCCGGTTTGACTAAGATTGGGCTTAAGTTGACCCTGATGACACACGTGGGTCCACATACACTAGCATTGGTGCATGTGGGCCCAATGGCATCTGTGGGTTCTATGTTGACTCATATCGCCACAAAAGTTGACCCTGATGACACATGTGGGTCCACTTAGCTAACATTGGTGCATGTGGGACCCTATGGCATATGTGGGTCCAATTTGACTAAGATTGGGCTTAAGTTGACCCTAATGACACATGTGGGCCCACATAGCTAGCAGCGGTGCACGTGGAACCCTATGGCATCTGTGGGTCCAATTTGACTAAGATTGGGCTTACTTTGACCCTGATGACACATGTTGGCCCACATAGCTAGAAGCGGTGCATGTGGGACCCTATGGCATCTGTGGGTCCAGTTTGACTAAGATTGGGCTTAAGTTGACCCTGATGACACACGTGGGTCCACTAACACTGGCATTGGTGCAAGTGTTCCCAATAGCATCTCTGGGTCCAGTTTGACTAAGATTAGGCTTAAGTTGACCTGATGACACATGTGGGTCCAGTTACACTAACATCGGTGCATGCGGGTACCAATGGCAATTGTGGGTCCAGTTTGACTGAGATTGGACAAAAGTTGACCTGATGACACACGTGGGTCCACTTACACTAGCATTGGTGCAAGTGGGCCCAATGGCGTCTGTGGGTTCTATGTTGACTGAGATTGGGCAAAAGTTGACCCTGATGACACATGTGGGTCCAGTTACACTGATGACCCATTGGCATCTATGTGTTCCAGTTTGACCGAGATTGGTTCCAATTTAATTTAGGATTTCAACTAATTTGAACAAATTCAATATTTCTCTATAAAATCTTTTAGAAAACTTATTGTTTTATAAACAATATACTTTTTTAATTATATAATATAGATTTTTTTAACAATTTATATAATATAGAATTTGTAGAGATTTCCGCTGCAACGCGCCACTCTCCCAAATGTCATGCGTGGGTCCAATGTGAAAGCAATGGGAAAGTGGACTACATGCAGGACTACATGATTCCACACCCACGCGTGCACCAGAGGAAACCGAACCGCCAGTATCTATATAACACATTGGTCTCATCGTCTCTCCCACCATCGTCCACTTCTTCCCCAATCTGCTGAAAACCCCAATCCGCTCCCACCACCGAACCACCAATCTCATCCCTTAGTGAATCTGCAAGATGAAGCGCGCTCGCGAAGACGAGATGGAGTCGAAGGCAGTCGGCGGCTCTGGCGATGCACCCGCGGTCGTTGCCGTGGTGGCGGGCGAGGAGTCTTCTTCGGGAGCACCAGCCGCTCGTCGGCGCGCAGTGACCGTTGCGGACTCCACCATACCGGTCGTGGTCGCTGTCAATGATGAGAAGAAGGAGGACGTCGTGGCTCCCGCGGCAGATCTATAGAACCCGCATGCAGGCCGCCAGGTCATCGTCGTGCCGGGCGATGAGTACTACGACGACGAAGACCCTGACTCCATCGAGTAC
Organism: Avena sativa; assembly: GCA_916181665.1. Classification (NCBI taxonomy): domain Eukaryota; kingdom Viridiplantae; phylum Streptophyta; class Magnoliopsida; order Poales; family Poaceae; genus Avena; species Avena sativa. Next base: position 41,626,528 of record OV702287.1, on the reverse strand, counting down.
CTCTATGAACAAGCCCGCAAAGAAGATGTACCGTTCAAGGAGGAGGCCTCCGACGACGGCACCGAGGTTCTGAGCTGCTCTGTTCGATCTCCTCTGTTCATCTTACTGTTCACATAGGGTTTGTTCATAGAGTAGATTGATTTGTGCTGTCTAGGTGGTCTTCTAAGTATTCTTGATTCTAGGGTTCGTACGATTCCTTTGTAGTTGACTTTGATTTGATCTACCATATAGTATTCTTACTCATATGATATATACGGGTTCATGGTTACCAGATTAATTTCTGAATGTTGTGCCTTAAATTCATCCGAGTCTGATTTGATTATAGAGATTATGATAACAAAGATTTTTGTTTGGGAAGAAAAGATTGATCTGATGCATAGAATTTATAATTACCATTTTCTTAATGCTGCTTATTAATGTGTTGATTCCATAGTGTGTATCAATTAGTATCCTGTTAAGTGTAATGATCAATGCATTTGAAACTTAAATTCATCCGAGTCTTGTTTCATTCTAGTGATTATGATTTCTCATATGATATCTATCAGTTAATAGTTATCAGATTACATTCTGAATGTGTTAAGGTAGTTACCTTGCACATGATTGATCAACACAAGTGACTTAAATTTATTTGAGTCTAATTTGATTGTAGAGATTATGATAGCAAGAATTTTGTTTGGGAATAAAGGATTAATCTGATGCATGGAATTCATAATTACCATTATCTAAATTTGCTGCTTATTAATGTGATGATTCCATAGTGTGTTTGAATCAGTATCCTGTTTAGTGTAACGATCAATGCGTTTAAAACTTAAATTCATCCAAGCCTTCTTTAATTCTACTTATTATGATTGCTCATATGATATCTATCGGTTCATAGTTATCAGATAACTTTCTGAATGTGTTAAGGTAGTTAACTTGTAAATGATTCATCATTAAGTGCCTTAAATTCATCTGAGTCTAATTTGATTGTAGAGATTATGATAACAAGAATTTTATTTGGGAAGAAATGATTGATCTGATGAATGGAATTTAATGTGTAATGATCAATGCGTTTGAAAGTTAAATTCATCCGAGTCTTCTTTCATTCTAGTGATTATGATTGCAAGAATTTTATTTAGGCAAAATTGGTTATTTGCCCCTAAAGTTAACATGCCTTGAATTATGTCCCCAAAGAATATTGTTCTTTAATAAATTATCCATTATGGACTTTGAAGCAGATAGAAATGAACGCTCAGGCGTTCCAGCGCTCACTAGACATGATAAGACAAAACTGTCCTCGATTCACCAAATATTGGTCACACAACATTATCCTCGATTCATCAAATGTTAGTACTATCACCGCAACACAAAACTGTCCTCGATTCATCAAATGTTAGTACTATCACCGCAACAATTTAGAATAATTTTGGCAGCATTGTTAATTTTTTACAGCTTATTTCGTTTGATCGTTGTTGTGCTCCTATTTATGTCACTTCTTACGTATTTCAAAATTCACAGGAAGACTCTGACGACGTGGGCCACGACAAGGACGACAGGGACCGCAAGAGCCGCTTTGTTCTTAAGCGGCTGGTGAGTGGCCAGATACCTTTCCGCAGCCGCGGGGAGCTATCTTGCCCATTCTGCGGCAGGGTCATCACCAAGAACTTAGAGAGCATGATCCAGCACGCGGATAGCGTTGGCGTAGGCAGCAGGCAGAAGCACAAGGGCCACACCATGGCGAAGCATGCCGCCTTTGGCAGATTCCTCGACAAGTACGTCAAGGGTGGCCTCATCCCGGTTATCGGTCCTGCTGTTGGCCCTCATGTTCTGTTTCCACAAGTTTAGTTTATGTTTGTGTTGTCCCCCTGGAGATGAAGAGAAACGGTGTGCTGTTTGAAGACTAAGTTTTTATTATGTATGGTGGAAGCTGGGCAATCATACCCAGTTGTTTAAGACTATGTTAATGTGTATGGAGTTTGCTGTTGCGTTACTGGTGCACTTGTTATCTGAATTCTCATGTTGATGCACACTGCATTTGTTTACTAAATTAGATGGTTTGATGCTTTATTTTGTAGCTAAGAAAGTTTGAAGTAAGTTCGGACTACAAAAAGTTTTTGAAACCAATCTCAAACCAGAAACTTATGTACTTTACATACTGATGATCCTTCAGAATGTCTAAAAACAACCACAAACATGAAAGGCAAACTCCTTATTTCCAATACTTTTCATAAAATTTGCAAAATATTCTAAGTAAAGGATTTAATTAATATAGCTAATTCTTTCCTTGTTAGTCTCAAGATTCTATTTTAGAGGATCTTACAGGACGTAACTATGACGACTAACTCAGAGCAATAAAAACCAAATCAATTTCCTTGCTCTACGCACTAAATGTAATCAATATATTTCCTTGTTTTGCCTAACGGCTAAAGCTAATCACGTCGAGCCCACAAATTAAGCTTACATCTGGGTCCAGGCCCGGCATGCAAGCATAGTCGGACCATATATATACGCTCTCCCTCCAACAAACCCTAAAGGCATAGTTGGAGTCAGCGCCGCCATCTAAACCACCTGTGCCTAGGCCGCAGATTTGTCGAGAGAGAGGGATGGCGAAGGGCAAGATCGTTGCGGTAAAAATCTAACCTATCTAGTTTGCATGTACTGGATCTATTTGGACAAAAATATACGGCCAATGATCTTTAAATTTTCTTTTTTTGATTCGTAGTGTCCTTGGTGTTTTTACACCAAGGGTCTGTGCGGCCTGGGCGACAAGATCAAGTCCTTTTTCGTTCTCACCCTTGTAGAGAATTTTGAAGAAATGACGGTACTGGTTTTATTTTTTGTATTTTTTTAGGTGAAACAGTAGGGAAAATCCCCACTGCAATTTTTTTATTATATATGTGTATGTTACAATGAGAAAATGATCTAAGGTAGATCATAAATAGTTATTTAAATTGAAACAATCTATTCTATCCCTGATCTAATTGCTGACTGAGCCAGGCTTTGAATTTCTCCTTGTATCTTCCTTTGATTCTGAATTGTATCCATCTCATTTCCTGGTAGAAAACTGCTTTCCATCTATCAAAAGTGGGTCTTTTGTCATTAAAAATCTTCTCATTTCTGCAAATCCAGATACCCCAGGATGTCATGATAATGATTTCCATTGCAAATGGTAGATGTAACTTTTATTTGATGTTTGAAATAGCTTCTAATCCTGTTAGATTTTCAGTTCTGTTTCTGGAAATATGGTCCCAACATTTTTTTGCAAATGGACAATCCCATAAAAGATGATTTGCTGATTCTTCTGTGATGCAGTTTGATGTAACACAATTGTAATCAGGAAGGTTGAAATTCTTTCTCATCAATAGGTTTCTTATATTCAATCTGTCTAGTAACAAAAGCCAGAAAAAGAACTTGTGTTTATTTTGACAGGAGGTTGCCCAAACCTAGGAAAAGTGTGGTGGTGATGGTGAGTGTCCAATCATGGCTGAGTATGCCTTTTTAACTTCAAACTTATCTGTTCCCCATATATAGTTCCAATTATCATGGGTGTCCTGGGTGTCATGTCTGAATTACTAGCATTTTTCTTCCAGGTCTAAAAACTCAGAGAAAGCCTGATGAGAGAGTGGTAGGTGGAAGTTATCTTCAAGGAATTCAGCATGAAGGAAATCATAAACATTGATGATTATAGACTTAGCATAGGACATAAGGTGAGGGAATTTATTCATCAAGCACTCCTCTTGCCAAAGGTCTGTCCAGAAGTAAGTAGATTTGCCTGAATTCAGATTGCATTTGGCCATGCCTTTATAGTTATCAATTAATTTGATATGTGACTTCCACCAGAAAGATCCCTCCATGCTTCTTCTAGGTAACTTTTCATTTTTATAATAAGTCTCCCATATGAGATGAACCCAAGGTATGTCTTGGTGGTTGTAGAATTTGTCCAAATTTTTCAGAAGGAGGGCATTATTCTGAATCTGTAGGTTCAGTACCCCTAAACCCCCTTGGTTTTTAGGATGGCAGATTTTGTCCCATGAGACAAGAGCTTGTCCTTTTGCTTATACATCATCAGTTTTCTTTCTCCATAGACAATATGTCATATATTTAATAATTTGATCCTTGATGGCTATTGGTACCTCCAAACAGATCATATAAAATAGAGGAAGTGAAGATAGAACAGATTTGACCATTTGCAGTTTGCCTCCATAATTCAAGAAGTCAGCAATTCCACATAATCTTCTTTCCACTCTCTGAACAATGGGAAGAAAATGTTCCATAGATGGCTTCGTAATGCTTAATGGAAACCCAATGTAGGTAAAAGGGAGGCATCCAGTTTGGCAGTTGATTGTCATAGCCCAATGTTTATTGGCATCATGCTGGATTTCAGGTAATTGACCATGAGACCAGTGGAAACAGCAAATGTTTGAAGCAGTGCTTTCAAGCATAATAATTGAGATGCATCAGCTTTAAGAATCACCAAAGTGTCATCAGCATATTGAATAACTGGGAAGTCACTGTTGGGTGGTCCCACAATAGGTGGAGTTAGAAGATTTCTATGCATGGCCTTGTTTAGAACAGCTTGTAGGAGGTCAGCAGTAAGGACAAATAGTAATGGTGAAAGTGGGTCTCCTTGTCTAACACCTTTTCTGCAGTAGAACTTTTTACCAGGTACACCATTGAGAAGAATTTCAGAAGTTCCAGATTCAAAGATCATTTCAATCCACCTAATCCATTTTCTCCCAAATCCTCTAGCTTTAAGGATATTAATGATGGCCGAGTGATCAACTGTATCAAATGCCTTCTCAAAATCAAGTTTGAGAATTAAAATTTCCTCCTTTGACTTGTGACATTGGAATAAGTATTCAAATGCCCAACCAATGCAATCTTGAATAGATCTGTTGTTGAGAAAACCATATTGGTTTTTATGTACCAATTTCAGAATGATAGATTGCAGTCTATTTGCAAGAAGTTTGGTAATAATTTTGAATATACAGTTCAATAGAGAGATTGGTCTGTAATCAGCTGATGTAGGTGGGCAAGTGACTTTGGGTATGAGTGTAATATAAGAAGAGTTAATGCTTTCAAGGGACACTTTCTCATTGAAGAACTCATGAATCAGTAATTTGATATCATATCCAATGATAGACCAGCAACTTTTGATAAATTCATTATTAAATCCATCAGGACCAGGTGACTTGTCATTTGGTAGTTCAGTGATAACCTCCTCAATTTCCTTGTCAAGGAAAGGTTTTTCAAGTGAATCCTTCATCTCCTCAGTCATTCCATCTCCATAGAAGTCTGCAAGATTATAGTGCATCTCAGTTTTAACTGATGTGCCCATTCTTGCCCTGAAGTCATTCCATAAGATATCAGCCTTGTCATAGTGATTTGTAAAATCCTGTCCAGATTCATTCTTGATCATTGATATATAGTTATGTCTATAACTGATGGTAGCTTTGGAATGGAAAAACTTAGTGTTTTCATGTCCAAGTTTTACCCATTTGATTTTCCCTCTTTGTTTCCAATAGGTGTTTTGGTTCTGAAGAAGGGAGATAATATGGGACTTCAGGATATCTCTGAGGTGCCACTCATTGATGGTTAGTGTTCTAGATTCTTCAAGTAGGTCCAGGAGATCAATTATGTCATTCACCTTAGCAATTTGATCCTTTAAGCAAGGTAACTGCTTTGCCCAAATCTTGATACCTCTCCTCACATTTTTTAATTTGGCACAAATTATTTTTGCCATGTCCTGATAATTCATAGGAATATTCCATGCATTTTGTACAATCATCTTAAAATCAGAATGATGAAGCCAGTAGTTTTCAAATCTAAAGATTCGAGCCTTGGGGATGTTAGTTCGAATGGATATGACACAAGGGAGATAATCAGAAGTAGGTTTGGATAGTGGGGTAACCATAGTGTGTGGGAACTTGGTTGTCCAAGAACTAGATGTAAAAAACCAGTCCAGTCTTTCCAGGAGAGGATCTTTCTGCATGTTACTCCAGGTGAATTTTCTACCCTTTAGTGACAACTCAATAAGGCCCAGATTGCAGATAGCATCATTGAAGAGCATAGTTTCATTAATATCTCCCCCACTTTTATTTCTATTAGTGAGACTTCTGATAAGTTTAAAATCTCCTAACACTAGCCAATCCATATTATCAGGCATAGTGATGTTTGAAAACCAGTCTAAGAAATCCATCTTTCTATCATTTTGACAAGGACCATAGATATTAGTGAGGGTCCAGGTATCATTTGATAATTGAGAGGTGAAGGTAACAGAAGTTGAGAAATAATTTTGGAAAGCCCTGGTACCATTGAATAAAGTACTATTCCAGATGGTAATAATTCCTCCAGAAGCACCAATTGATGGTAAGAAATCAAAACTGTCAAACTTTTTTGGACAGAATTTTTTTAAATAATTGATATCAAAGTTTTCTCTCTTGGTTTCTTGAAGACAGATAATGTCACATTCAGATTCCATGATCTTGCTTTTTAGTGCTAACCATTTTTTCTCAGAGTTAATTCCCCTGAGGTTCCAGTTCAGAATCTTCCAGTTTCTGTTGTTACTCATTTATAAACCAATTGGGTGATCCATGGGGTGACTCAAATTTTGTAGTCACACAAATAAGACTGGACATATCATAGGTTACTGAATTCATAAGCATGTCCAACATCAAATAGTTCTGCAACAACTCATAACAGATATGAAAGGTAATTGGTCCAATCACAAAAGGCAAGGTTTTTGTAAACATTAACCACATTATATAGGAGCTTTCTTCTTAGACTGCTGTCCCCAAGATTCAGCAGCACCACCCTTCTTCTTGCTTGAAAGGTATGGTTCAGGACCATTCTTCTTAGGTCCAGTCTTTCCTAGTGGTTTGATGATGAAATCATTGATCCTGCCCTTCTTCAGCAATCTTTTCTCCAGTTCCCCCTCTTTAACCTTGCAAAATGATTCAGCAAGATTCTTAACAACCTTATTACTGAGACAGGGTGGAGCAGCATTGCAAGAGAGGCAATTATGATCAGTGCAATTTAAATGACTTTTAAAACCCCCATTAAGTTCCACAATTCTGGGGCTCCTTCTCACCTCAGATTCCACCAGTGGTTCTTTGCCCCTCCTCCTCTTAGTAGGTGCATTTGGTACCATCATGTTTGATGGGGAATCATTCAGGCAATGGGGTGGAATATGTCCAACACATTCATCAGGTATAATGAAGGTGAAAGTAGATTCATCAGTAATTGGCTCTTTAATTATCTCCCATAGGGGTGATGTGAGAAAATGTTTAATCCAACTGAATTTCTCAGGTGTGATGAGCATTAGAGTGATAAAATTAAACCAACTTACAGGAATGTCACATTGCAGTTTGCCTTTGTCAGGTGATGGGTTCATGTGTGGAGCAAAGAATCTGTCCCATAGCTCCAGACCTTGCTTAGAGAAAGAATTCCTAGCAGAGAGTATCTCAGATGAGTTGACAAAAGGAATAATGGCCATTCCAACTTGGAGGTGTGCCTCATTTGGAGAGGGGAGATTAGTGTCCTCCAACATCCAGTCATCTTGCATGTTATCCTCATCAGTATGGTTGGTGTCCTCCTCCTCATCTTGGTAATTCTGCAGAATGTTAAGCAGTCCTTCTCCCATGCCCATTTCCTGATCTGCATTAGCAATATTTTGCACCACCTCATTATCCTCTGCACCATGGACAGATGCCTTGTCACTGTCAGATGAAACATATACTCCAGGTATAGATCCAGTAACTGCACTGTCAGCCTCCTGAGGTGGCAAATCCTGGTTGTCAATGGGCATGTCAACACCTTCAGCAAATACAGGTCCTTGGACAGCATTCCAGTTGCCCCAGCCAGCATTATTCTGAGGGGCAGGGTCAATCCATTGGTCCCATCCACCAATGTCCCCTTCAGGTTGTGGTGGAGGAGGTGGAGAAGGGGGCCCAGATATGGGTCCCACCACAGGTAGAGGGTGTGGATCAGCACCATCATCAGGTAGTGGGTCCTCATCAGGTGGGCCCCCCCAGGAGATTGCTGTTCAATATTTCCACAGAAAAGGTCCATGATTCAGTTTCCACCAGGTCTCCAATGGTGAATCTAACACTTTTAGGAACATCTAGGAGATCAGTGACTCTGAGTTTTGCAATGATCCTGCCCTTGTGCTCAGGGTCCCTCTCCCAGAGCAGAACCTTACCATTGCCAGAGAATACAGCATTCAGGTCATCATGGTTCCAGTGATCAAGTGGAGTACCCAGGAGCATAACCCAACATTCATTGTTAAACTCTGTCCTACGCCAGTTAATTACTTCATTATGCCTATCAAAAGAAATAGCAACATCTTCGAAGGGAATATGACCCGCAGCAATTAACCGGTCACGGTCACTGACATTTGCAAATTGAACATATGCAGAACCAAATGGGCAATCTTTAATATCACGAAATTCAACATGTGCATCATTGATAAAGAAATCTTGCAACACATCTCTGATATTACCAAATGGGACAGGACCAGGGGGAAGGGGATGGATGTGCGCAATGGCATACTGTTCATGAGTTCTTGGTCAGCGAGGAACCACCACCCTTTTGACTTGATTCCTGCCAGCCACCTGCATAATCTCGAAACCATGGGGAAGAAATGGCTGAGGGTCAAGTGGAATATTGGCCATTGTGTCGGTGGTTGTCGCCGGCGACGAGCGGAGCAAGGAAGTTTGGGTTTCTCCAGGCGAGGGAGTTGAGGAGACAGGGGTTTCAGCCGAATTAATTTTTTGGGCAAGAATAAAATCCTTAAGACAGTCATACACCCTGGGCCGCGAAACTTGCGGCGTAACATGGGCCTTGAACCAATTCAGGTAAGATTTGTCGGGCCAGGGACAAGAAGGGAAAGTGGGAAATTTCAAAAATGGTAAAAGACCAGGCAAATTAATTGTAGGAGATTTGTTGACTGCAGTTTTCTTCGCTATAATACCTTTGCCATTAATCACAATATTCGCAAATGATGCACCCATTACGACATGAGTAATGTCATTATTATTTTGACCGTTATTGCATGGTACCTATGACGTTGAAGAACCAATACGGTCAAAAACAGAGGATTTTTTTTTCTTTTTGTATGAAACAGTTGTCCAATCCTTTTCCAATTCTTTGTAATATTCCTTCTCTTCAAATTTCCAATTTGGGCCTCCATCGCCCCAAAGTTTTATCTTCAGTATGAATGAATCATCAGTGAAAGAACCAGAATTATATATTTCAAAACCCATAGCTCTTGATGCCACCGAGAATCTAAAGGTTCTGTCCTGGAGGATTTTGACTTGATATTTTGATGCATGACCCCCAAAACAACTTTGAAGAACAATGCCAATTTTATGAATATCAATCTTAAAATTAGCATGGCCAAATGAACCAACAAGGAAGAATGGTCTTCTGCGAAATCCTCCTGAGAAATTTATGTGGTGACCAAATTTTTTGAACATATTATCCTCAAACATCCTCACTTTAGAAAAATCCATAGAAAAGTATTTGTGTTTGGTTGATGAATTGTGCTCATCAAAGATTTGTTCACCTACCATCACCCTTTTGACAACAAGATCCAAGATAACACCAGATGAAACTTTCTCATCATGAAGAAGGAATCTAGCATCAATAACCACCTTGTCACAATTTAGTAACACAATCCGCTTAGCAATAGTATACAGGACCAGAAATCTAGGGGCATTGTCCAAAACATCAGAAGACAAGGTAGAGCTAGTAACGTGCCACATAAGTTTCAAATCATCACCCTTGCATGCATGAACATGAGAAGTCCCAAGAATATCAGAGGATGGTGGCAAAATATCATTGATCCTAGCAAGATGAGAGGGGAACCTCACCACAGAACCAATCATGATAACTCCCCATTTTCCAAACTTCTTCCTTCTAGTGGTGAACCATTTGCATTGAGAATGACCAGCCAGCGATTATCCAAGAGAATAAGTGATCCAACAAGGAACTTACCATCGGTGGAGCTTCCAGAATAGGTGATCTTCCAGCCACCACCAGATGAATCTAGTGTATGAGAGCCCATGGGTATGTGTGCGACGGCGCCGGAGTGGCGCCAGCGAGTGCCGGTGGGATGGGCTCAGAGAGACATGCCTCGGAAATCGTGCGCCACTTCGAGAGGGCGAGTCCTCGGTTTTATAGCATCTGTTAGTTTGTCATGTAGTAAACATGTTCCATTTTTCTTTAGTTGATACCCTACTATGCTAGAGCGAATTTCCTTAAGAAGTTTGCCATCGACTCTGTCGACCACGAGAATTATTTTGTGGTCGAGGTGGTTACGGAAGAAGGGTTCGAATTCAACGTTGATTATATCAACAAGGATGGCAGAACATATCTTGAAGGCCAATATTGGAGAGAATTCGCTAGAGTCTACAATCTGGATGTTGGAACGGAGCTTGTCTTCTCTACCGACACACAAGGTCCATCTACCCCTATGACGTCGATCAACCTACCGATCACCCACCCATGTAAGTAACTGCTTATTTGAAGTACTCCCTCCGTTTACAAATATACGATGTTTACGAGTTTGTATAAAATGGATGTATATATGTAGATCCACTAAAATATTTAGGTTCACCCATTTTGCTCGGTTTCTAGTCTACTTTGTAATGTGTAGAATGTCACCGATGGAATTGTCTCTAGTTTTTTTCCTTATGAAAAAAGAAGTAGTTGCTTTGTGTTTAGCACGATATTTTTTCCTTGTTCCTAAACAATCATAATGTTGACGTACCTACCATGCATTAATCTTAATTTTGATTCAGTAATATTCATTTAATTAAGTATTTGAACTTGTACAGCATATTACAATCTGACCCAGGATAAGAAAGGCATACTTGACGCTATGCATGCCACTGATGGAACCATAATTAACTGGAGAATGATGGAGCCAGTGGTCAGCAATGTTGACATCATTGACACGCTGGTTGATGAACATGGAGCTGGGCCTTATCAAGTTGGAAAATGTGAGTCTCTGATCCACACATTAAGCTGGACAAATTGCAGGAAGAAAGAGCTAGTAAGTATGAGTGATCTACTTTGTTGTGCCTGTAATTTTCCGATTAACAAATATTCACATTGTGCATGTGGACCAAGAACAGAAACTCCCGCGACGCCTTGTCCCTGAAGACATGGCTGAATATGGTGATATCACAATTGTGTGTGATAAATACACAAAGGTCAAAGGGTCGTACTCAATTTCTCCTAAGGATGGCCGAGTATGCTATGCTGGGTGGAGGGAAGTGATGTCACAGGAGGAGAATTTTCGGCGAATTGGAGATAAGATGTTTTTCATGCTGTACGTGGGACGTAAGGGGGCTTCCCTATTTTCCTTCTATGTTCCAAATGTGGAACTTTAGTAGCCTTGATCATTTTCACTATGATGGTCATGGGTCATTTGTCGACCTAATAATATGAGATGTTAAGACAATATTTTACGGTCCTTTCATTATGTGGCATTAGTATGTCTGAAGACATGGTTAAGTGTAATGGTACTATTAAATTTGTTATGAGCTAAAATATATTATGCCTGTCGTTGCTACCAATTATAGTGAAATCGTGTTAATTGAGTTCATTTCATCGGTATCTATGAATATTTTATGAGCTACAAATTTTATGCGTGCACAACTTACTAGACGGACATGTCTGTCGCGTAGGTTGTGTCACGTAAAGAAGTATCTATCTCCAGTAAATCTATTTTGCTGCTCGAAGTAAGTATGACAAAAACAAGCAAAAACATCTAGGTACGACCATATATATCATTGTAATTAATAATTTTGTGTATAACATGGTTACTGGGAATTGAATGCAACAGTCTTCATAACTAGTATCAAACAGTAGAACTGCGTGCTAGTATTTTAGTAACACATTTTCACAAGGTACTAGTCAATATCACTATCAACATCTGAAATGCTCCTCCCAAATTCATCGACAACCGGTTCCAAGTCTTCTTGTTCTTCGTCGCTCAGGTCCATATCATTGTTTACACCATTTTTCCCTGCTAGTTGTCTAACAGTCTGAGAGTCAACAAATATCACATCATCAGAGCGATCAGCCATGTCGTCTTCATGATCATCAAAATATTCATCTTCCTCGTCCTCAATTTGGTGAACAATGGGATCTTCCGAGCCTAGATCTTCCTGGTATGCACCTGCATTGCCTTCATCATCTTTTTCTAGAACATCGTATACATTCCTGTGCTTGAAAGTTTGCACCACCTTCCAAGGATCACCAAATTTTGTGTCTTCCAAGTAAAAACAAGTTTCTACTTGGTGAGCTAATATGAAAGGGGCGTTCTTGTACCACAATACAGACGTATTGATGCTTTTAAAGTATCCATCATCCTTCATCTCCGTGGTTTTCCTACTTCCAAGGTCAAACCAATCACAGTGGAACAAGAACACGGATCTGTCGCCGTGCTTGTTTCTCGGGTACTGTAACTCAAGAACCTCCTTCATCACACCGTAGTATTCTTGATCTTGTTCGTCAGAAACGGATCCCCTTGTCATTATGCCTGAGTTTTGAGTCCTCATGTTCTTCTCATGCTCGACGGAACGAAACCTAGCGCCATTTACATTGCACATAGGGTGTATAACTACATGAGCATCTGGACCAAGTGCTAGTGATTTTAAATCTTCTGGAGCATTGTCCAAATTATTGACATGTTTTTTAAACCATGCAGGGAATTCTTTCTCTAGTTCCACCTCAATGTTGTTCACACCCCTGTTCTGTAGTTGTTGTCAGAAATTCCTAAAAATCAAAAACAAATTAGTAATGGTACTGCTATAACACAAAATATTACTGAAAATTTTGAATGATTAATAGAAAGGTAAATAGACCTACCGAATATAATTTTGTGCCTCATCACATTTCTGAAGTACATACCAAACCATACTGTCAAATTCTTTGGGAAAATACTTCAACTTGGATAGTCCTAAACCTCTGGCTCCATCTGAAAAAATATCAAACTCTAGCGGATCAACTCTTTGTTTCTTATCTTGGTTCCTCTCATGCTTGTTATGTCTGGTTTCTATGACATCGCCCAAAAATTTAGAGCAATGATGTAAGCACTCATCCACGATATATCCCTCAGCAATTGAACCTTCAGGCCTTGATTTGCTACGCACAGTTGATTTCAGGTACCCGAGCCTTCTTTCAACTAGATACATCCAACCATATTGAAGAGGCCCCCTCTGAAGTGCCTCATCAGGTAGATGAATAGCCAGGTGCACCATTACATCAAAGAATGATGGGGGAAATAGCAGCTCAAGCTTGCAAAGAATTATGACAATTTCAACCTTCATTCGATGCAGCATAGATGCTCTTAGAGTTTTGGCACACAACTCCCTGAAAAAGTTTCCCAGTTCAGCAATGGTCTCATACATCGCCTCTGATGCAATCCCTCTCAGACCAGCTGGCAACACACGCTGCATAAGTATGTGGCAGTCATGCGTCTTTAGACCATGCACTTTACCCCCTGGGATGTCCACACATCTTGCTAAGTTTCCAGCAAAACCATCTGTGAACCTAGTGTTGGCCCAATACTTGCACAATTTTTGTTTGCCTTCCTTTTGAAGCGTCCATGGTGCTTTCTCCTTCGAAAAACCCTTGGCCTCAGGTTTCATCCAGAACTTCTTCCTAACATTAAATTTCTCCAAATCCATTCTACCACCAATAGTGTCCTTGTTCTTTCCATCAAGCTCAAGAAGGGTACCAAGGATATTGTCCAATATGTTCTTCTCAATGTGCATCACATCTAGGTTGTGAACAAACTTCAATCTTGACCAGTATGGCAAATCATATAAGCTGATCTTGAGGTGCCAGGTTGGCTCACCAGTCATGCCATGCTTTCTCTTCCTAGTTGATGGATTTTTCCCTGGCCTGTAATCCTGAACTCTCTGTATCCTCTCCTCTCTTTCTGCAAGTGTGAAACTTGTTGGTGCATCCTTAGGTTCAGGTTTTCCATTGAAGGCTCTGCTACTCCTCCACTTGTGATCGTGAGGCAGAAATTGACGATGACCAATATAACCAATTTTATTATGCAAAGACTCGTAGCAAGGATCCTTATCGCAGTGCGCACATGCGAAAAACCCTCTTGTGCTATGGCCAGACATCGTGGCATATCTAGGATAGTCATGAATCGACCAAAGAAACGCAGCATGCAACAGAAACTCTCTACCTGTGCATGCATCATATGTGCCCACGCCACTCCATAGCTTCATCATATCTTTTATCAATGGCTGCATAAATACATGAAAATCCTTTCCTGGTGAATTTTTTCTAGGGATTAGCAATGACATCATGAAGTTGGATTGAGCCACGCCCATCCATGGTGGGAAGTTGTATGGAATGACAAAAACTGGCCACATACTGTATGAACTACTCATGTTTCCAGATGGGTTGAATCCATCTATCGCAATACCAAGCCTTATGTTACAGGCATCTGAAGCAAACCATCCAAACTCCTTGTCAAAGTGTTTCCATGCTTCACCATCAGCTGGGTGCCTCAAAATACCCGGTTGTGCAACCCTCTTCTCCTTGTGCCACTTGGTGTTCATCGACGCTTCCTTGGAAACAAAAAATCTCTATAACCTTGGGATTATAGGAAAGTATCGAAGCACCTTGTGGGGAATCTTTCTCTTTGCTTCCGGGTCTTTCCACCTTGAAAATCCACACTCGGGACAATGAGTTTTTTTGGCATGGTCTCCCCAAAACAGAGCACAGTCATACTTGCAAACATGAATTGTGTCATAACCAAGCCCAACCTCAGAAAGAACACTCTTAGCTTCAGCATAGGACTTGGGAAAATTCACTTTTGGCAAACCAGCACATAAGGCAGCCACAAATTGATCAAAAGCTCTATTTGTGACCCGGTTGTATGATTTCACGTAAAGCATCTTCATAATGAATGACAACCTCGTCTCAGTGGTGCATCCCTCATGAAGCTCTTTCTTAGCTTCTTCGATGAGGTTCGCATAGAAATTAGTGTCACTTGGGCCTCTGTCACCAGAATCATGCAGCTCATCTAACATCTTGTCAACATGATCATTATGATTCTTAGTTCCATCATCATAATCATCATCGTCATTGCTTTGATACAAACTATGATCATAGTTTTCATTAGGACCATCATCTTCTCCATCATAACTCCACTTTGTGTACGAAACGGCCATACCATTGACGTGTAAGTGATACTCAACAGTGTCCTGAGTCTGCTGCGTAATATTAAGGCATTTTTGGCATGGGCACAATATTGATGCACCTTCGTTGCAGTTTGCGCGCGCAAACTCCATAAACTCGCGGACACCTTGTATGTAAAAAGGGGTGAACTTGCGCCCATGAGTAATCCACTGTCGATCCATCGCCTACAAAAATATATATAATGTGTTCCACTCGAGTCATGATGCCATTCAATTTGTACTAATCGATGTGAAAATTGTTTACCAAAGTCCAAATAAATCACAATGTGTAACATAAACACCAATCCAAATCAATTTCATAACAGATCTCAAAGGAACTCACATGTGCTTCCTATCGCCGTGTGTCGGCCTGCCACGAAGCCTCTCTAGCTGGGATCGTGATCGATCGTCGTGATTGCGTAGGCGCAAGTCGCCGGGACTTGTAGATGAAGGGCCAGCGAATGTTGTGATCGCCTGGACAAGGGATACCCTTGACGGCGCTCGTTCGCAAGAATAGAGAAGAAAACTGTTTGGAAGATCGCACAAGTCCTAACTATAACGATCCGTGTTTGTACATGCCACGTACTGCACATAGAGTTTACAAAATGGTAGGCCAATCAAACAATTCAAAAACCGAACGGTAGCCCAGCGGTAACGAAACGTTTTACTTTGTACTAGGTCCTCGGTTCAAAACCCATCTTTGCCCTTTTATTGTTTTTAACACAATTGCTAACTCGTTGGTCCCACGAACAATCGGTGACGGCTTAATCTACGACGCTCTAAAGTTCGTCGTGCGGATTATCGGCGACGGTTTGCCGTGACGCGAAACGCGACCGTCACGCATTATCAAGTATACGTGACGCCCAAAACTAATCCGTCACCTATGGTTACTTTCGGTGACGGTTCTGAATTTTGTCACCAGGCAATTCGTCACCGATTCTAGGATCTGTTGTAGTGTTCGCTGCCTCTTCTCATCTGTCGTCCAGGTAATGATTCCATGTCTTATCGATTGTTTATCGTGTATACAAGATGCTCATATAGGTTTGTGGGAATCTGCGGTAGATTTAGATGGAGAAACATTAACACATTCTCTAAATAATTCGTGCAGAATGGAAGATTTAGATGGAGAGATATTTTGTAACTACATAAGATGGGCAGATTTGGTAGCTGGCGTTACAAGCGCGCAATGTGCGAGATTTACCAGCACTACTTTGCGGCCGATATTGGACATGCCACGAATCACGATGCGGGAAAACTTAATCAGATTCATCATTGAGTTGTTCAATCCATCGTCTAGCACTTTCGTCATAAAAGAAGGATCAGGAGAAATAGTAGGAACTTGTGAGGACGTAGAACATATTTATGGTTTACGTAACCAAGGTTATTCTGCATTTCAAATTATAAAGAAAGATGGTCAAACTAATATGCTTAACATACCCCCATGTTTTTTTAGCAAGTCAAGCGGTAATATAGTGATAAGAGATTTTATTAATGACATAAAGTCTGAGAAGGCATCTGATGACAACTTCATCCGCAAAGCAGTGATTGCGCTAATTGGTCTTGTCATAGCCCCATCGAGTAACGTAACTGTACCTAAGACCTTCTACTATTTAGTGGAAGACGTTCCTCGTATTTTTCAGATTAACTGAAATTACTTCGCACTGAAGTTTCTCATAGATAGTTTAAAGGATAGCTTTGTAGGATCTACTATGAGAGCATGACCCAAAGGAAATTTAGGTCTAACACAGGTATATATGTTAAGTCAAACAATCATCAGTTTTTATGTTCATCTCTCGATGTAAAACTAAATTTATTTGTCTGTACAATTTGTTTGCAGTTTCTTTACTAGGCGAAGTTGGTGATCGTTGATGATCCTACTTATATTCCCCCTGTGTTCATTCAGCCACTAATGAAAAAATGGACAGAAATGAATCAGAAAGGAGATGTTGCTATGATTATAAGAATGGCCGAGGCCTCGGAAACAACGCTAAAGTGATGGTAGTCAGTTTAATCATTCTTTTGATATGCCACCATACATAGCTCGTGTTTGTATTTGTAATTTGTATAATTTGTTTATTTTTGTAACATGCAGATCCGTAATAATATTGGGGAGCAATATAAGAAAAAAAGTGTGCAAAAACCATCAATAAATGGTGAACAGTCAAGTTCAAACAAACGGGTTAGTAACAAGGACTTCCTATTTGAACGTATGACGACAGATTTGAAAAATCACATGGATATGAAGATAGCACTTATACCGCAGATATGTGCAGAGGTGATACGATCTTTATTTTATGTGTTGTTTCATGTTGATAATAACAATACTACACTATGAATGAAAACTCAGTACTTAATATTTTTTGTTATGCATGAGGTTCTAAATTTGTTAAATGCAAATGGTGTCATGTACAAACCAACTGAAGCATCACAGTCGGACAAAGGAGGAGATGGTGAAGATGTAAAATCTGTTCCTAGTGAATCACAATCAGGCAAAGAATTTGTCTATAAACATGGTAAAAAAGAAGCCAAGCTTGATGACATTCTGAGAAAAACGTCGGCTAATTCTGAAGCAGCAATTGCGGATGATCCATTTGGTGGTAACAATTACGTCACACCCTTGAAGAAAAAACATATGCCGACGACTGTTGTTGACATGTCAATGAACACACCAGACCACCTTCAGAAGATGGATGGTATAGAGGAGAATCCGTGGGACATAAATGAAAATACCAAGTCTACGTCGTCATCGGAGGTACCGTCATGCATTCTTGATACTAAGAAGGATACACCAAATGGTGCACAGAGCGGTGTCGTGCAGAATGATGCATGCAATGATATGACTTCTACCACGCGGAAGGAAGATGCAACAAAGTGTAGTAATTCTATTGATAGCGGCAAAAAAAATTGACAATGGTCTAGACAAAAGGAAACGTGTACCCAAGGGTAATAGTAAGTATGGCTCTCCATTATTTGAGCGACAGAAATAGCCAAAACATAAATCAAAAAATATGAAAGGTATAATGCTTTATAGATTTCATTAATTATTTTTATTCAGCAAACAAAATGGTTCAACGCGATAACTTATGTGTTTTCATAAATGTTATGCGGCAATGTTATTTGAACAGCATGATATTGGGGAATGTTACACTATGTTAACATCTGCTGAAATAGAAGGTGTTGTGAAATATCTTTCAACTTTGGCGAAGATCCCAAAATAAGCTATAAAAAGGGCGTACCAGAACACAGATGAGGCCATCTTGTCTTCGAATTTTTTTAACGATGTCCTTATAAAAAATATCTTAGTACTGCTGTAAGTAATTCGCTAACCTATTATTGTTATTTACAACAAAGCAGTATGAACATGTAATCATTGTACAACTATTATTTTCAGATACTTGATGCCTACATTCTAGAGCTGTCTCCCCGTTTTGACTATGATCGGCACATATGTGGACCATTGAGGTTAAGCTATCTTATCAATGAAGCCATTAAAATGTACAAAACGAAAAAAACTTGAAAAAGTTTGACGTAGAAGAAGTGCCAAGACCAGAAGCTGTAGGAACGGTTATGAATGAATATTTTGCACGTGACAAGATAAACCATGTTATTTTATAAAATTAATGTTGTTGTTAACTATTTGGAATCCTACATAGTACATGCTAGTGATCTTATTTTGTAGGCATATTTCCCTCTGAATATACGCGGAGAACATTATGTGACAGTTGTAATGCATAACATCAAGAAGGAGTTCCAAGTCCTTGACCCTAAGTACAATTTAACCTATTCGCATGCAGTTGCGGATGACTTGGTATTATCTACTTTTCTCATCAAAACCGTGTTATGTTTTGGCGTTTCACTAACTCTTAATCTTTTGCAGAAAGGACAAATTGCACTAGACATATGGTGGACAAACAAAACTACACCCAAACAATTTCCTGATGTCAATACTTGGCCTATTAAAAAATATGAAATTGGAAAGCAAGATGATTCGTAAGTACTTGTGAATCATAGCAGTTCGCACTACAGATGTCGTAAATGAATTTTATTTCATCCTATATGGCAGCAACTCATGCGAATTATGGTTATCGCAATGTCTAGAGCATTGGGACGAAGATCGTATGACTAAGAACATTTCTCAGGTCTGTACACTATTCCTTTGTATAGTCGCAAAAATCAGCATGATTACAATTCAATTTATAAACTCTTCTATATGGTACTGATGGCTCAATACACGGCACCCAGAAAAGTGCTTGGTGCGTGGTGTTGATGTAGAGCTCGTTGGAAACCCCAAGAGGAAGGTATGATGAGCATAGTAGCAAGTTTCCCTCAGTTACGAAACCAAGGTTTAATTGAACCAGTAGGAGCAAGGAAACACCTCAAAGGTGTTACTAGCTGAGCTTTGGCAGGGCGCACTACCGGTGCTAGTAGCAACGTGGAGACCTGCACAACACAACCACAGAACTTTGTCCCCAACTTGCGATGAGGTTGTCAATCTTACTGTGTTTTGCGGAAAACAAAGGATTAGACGTATCGAATGGAAAGAAGTAAACGTTTGCAGAAAGTAAACACAAAGAAGTAAACAGTTGTAGATTGTATGAAAAGAAAAGGACCGGGATCCATAGTTCACTAGAGGTGGCTCTCCTTAGATAAATAACATGCTGGGTGAACAAATTACAACGGGGCAATTGACAAACACCGAGAAGGCAATACATGCATATACTAATCATCTTGACTCCTTTAAGACTTGATTGGGCATTACAACATAATACATAGATTGCCATCCAACTGCACCTATGGCTAATAATCCACCTTCAGGTTATCATCCAAACCCCCTCTAGTATTAAGTTGCAAGCAACAGATTATTGCTTTACGAACTGCGTGTACAGTAAACAGTACAATTGTTCTATGAACAAAAGATCGTTGTTTTCTCCCTAGTAGCAACAACACATCTAGTACCTTCGAGATTTCTGTCACTTCCCCAGATTACCAGAGGCATGAATCCACTATCGAGCATAAATACCAACTCTTGGAGTTGCTAGCATCTACTTGGCCAAGATAGCTACTAACAACGGAAAGCATGCAAGATCTCAAATAACAAAGACATGATAGAATCAATAATCAATCTGAAATAGCATCTCAATATCCATCGGATCCCCGCAAACACAACATGTATGGATTACAAATAGATGATCTTGATCATGAACGGTGCTCACAAGATCTAAACATGAAAGCACAAAGGAGGAGAAACCAGCCATCTAGCTACTACATGGATCCGTAGTCCAAGGATGAACTACTCACGCATCACACCGGAGGCTTGCATGGTGATGAAGAAGGCCTCCAGGGTGAATTCCCCTCTCTGGCAGGGTGCCGAGAAGTGCTTCAGACCCCCCCCCCCGATCTAGGGATGGAGATGACGGTGGCTACATACTCTTTCGTGGATTTTTTGATCGGGTACTTAGGGTTTTTGTCCCGATGGAAACTTATAGGCGGAAGGAGAGGCCGAGGGGGTGCTGGGGTCAGCCAGACCACCCCCTGGCGCGGGCCAAGCCTGGCCGCGCGACCAGGTGGTGTGGCCGGCCCCTGTCCCCTCTCCGTCTCGTATTCTGGCACTTGATCCCTTTCAGAAAAATAGGCACTTTGGCTTTTGTCCCGTCTAATTCCGAGAATATTCATTTTCTGACTTTTCTGGAACCAAAAACAACAGAAAACAGGCAGCTGGCACTGTGGCTCTTGTTAATAGGTTAGTCCAAGAAATCATATGAAAATTACTCCAAGGTTGGAACAAAACACAAGAAAGTGGATAAAACCAAGCATGGAACATCAAAAATTATAGATACATTTGCAATGTATCAACATCCCCAAGCTTAACTCCTGCTCGTCCTCGAGTAGGTAAGTGATAAAAAGAAAGAATAATTCTTGAGGTGACATGCACCATCAAAGACTTGATCAAAGTATTTGCAAAACATTCAAGGCTGGGATCATAGTACTTCAATCATAACATGAAAGACAAAGTTCTAGCAATAAGCAAAGAAACTATGATGCAACATGAAAAGGCACAAACAAAAGATTCATGAATAACAATGCTTTGCAAGATGTTTGTTTCTTTCACATAAAGAAAACATAGCATAATAGTATTCAGCTTGTCCCTCAATAGAGTAGCAAATATAAATGCATAGGACACCTTCAAAGTTCATAAGAGTGACTAGATACAATAGTTTCAAACAAGCAATAACAAGTTATGCATCAATCAACTAGTCTTGGGACAATGCACATAGAACTAAGAATGGCCACTATGCTCTCAAAGTAGGTGCATAAATATAGAAGGTGGAGACTCAATATAATGGTGGAAGAAAGGCCTTTTGAAAAAGGAAGTAGGGATTCAAGTCTCATAAAGAGCTTCCAAAAATTATGATACTTATAGCTTTTAGCTCTCATTGCCCCTATCATAAGCATCTTGAAGTGATTAAGGTTAAAGTGAACAAACTATGGTGTACATGCTTGACGAAGTATAAGTCAGAAATCTCATGTCCCTTGTATACGAGGGTCGCTCCTCATGCTACTCAAGTTTAGTCACCGGTAAGTTCTTGTCATCGTAAGTACATGTGTATCATTGAGAACCGCCAACGGGGTACCCCTTGCCCGATGATACGGAAGAATCCCCATATCAAAATGACAAGGCAAGCAGACAACAAGCATCTCAGCATTCTTCTTATTTACCATGGGAATATAGTGCTTTTTTCTCTCTTTCCTCTTTTCATAGTATCTCTTTTTTTCTTTTTCTCTTTTTTTTCTCAATAGGATTCTTTTTTTATAACAAGAATGCTTCATAGACAACTCATTATGGTTACGCTGCAGGTTTCCACCATGTCAGCATGGATTAGACCAGCGGCCCAAACGTTTCTCTAACACATATACATAACTCCATGGACTTACAAGCTCCCCTTTCATTTCACACCGACGACATCCATATACAAAAGAGCATGATATCAACTAGGTACAAGTACCAAGTGCAATGTTGAAAGCGTTCCCCATGAAAGCATGGTTCTGCTAATTCCCAACAAATAAGTGCAAGCATATATAACATAGAAGACACAATGGTTCAAGTTTATTAGAGGTAATAAAGTAAATTGTGCCATCAAGTTCGTGAGAGCTTTAATCACTAGTTTTCTCATAACAAGTGGAAGGTAAACAAAAGCATGAATATACTTGGAATAGCATAAGCTAGTAGGTAGGTATGGTGGACTCTTTGGAAAAACTTGGTTTAGGGAGTTGGATGCATGAGTGGAACTCATACTTTGTTGTGGAGGCTAGCAAAAGACTGGGAGCAACAAACTAAGAGAGCAATAATGGCCATAATCATGCAGAGCGACAAAACATCATTGATCAAAGCATAAAGTGATACTAAAGTTGAAAACTAAAGGATCATAAAGGCTATGGTGACTTGAGATAGTCATAACATGGTGTGAGCACGCGCCAAGTTAACCCAAATAAAGCATCAAAGGAGAATACCACTATACTATGCTTTAATATGCTAAAACAACGCATGATTCATCCAAGGCACATTAAGCAATCTCAATTGTTTATAACAAGTCATGCTACAGCAAAGAATACTAGGCATAAAGCTAACACAATATCAAGCATGGCATGACAAAGCATAGCCACAGTCAAAAACGAGCTCTTTTTACCACATAAGCATGAACTTTCCTACTCTTTTCCAAATCAAACCAAACTATTTGCAAACCAAAGTGTGAAAGAGGGGGTCCAACCAACTTATTCAGAAAACTAAGCAAACCAAGCAAACTAAAAACCAAAACAAAAACGAAAAAGAAGACGCTCCAAGAGAAACACAACTGTGCACGAAACAATAAAAATGAAGCGTTTGGAAGAAACCTGGAATTTTTATTGATGAAGAAGGAGATGCCTTGGGCATCCCCAAGCTTTGACGCTTGTACTTCTTGGATATTTCTTGGGTGACACGCGTGGTGTCCCCAAGCTTGAGCTTTAGTCCATCCTTCATCTCATTACTCATTCCTTCCATACACCTGAAATTTTTCCTTCATACAAAACATCACACAATCTCATTAGCAACATTAGTGCACTTAAGATAAAAAGTCTCAAGGTTCAGTTATAACACCAAATAAACTTCCATTAGAACACTAGATACTGTAGCACTTCCCTCAAAAATCTCAATTCCCCAAAGGAACTCAAGAAGGAACTAACAAGAAGCAAATGCAGAAAATGGTAGAAATCTGTTAAAACAGACCAGCAGGTAAAGACGAATTTTTTCGAAGACCTTCTGTTGCTCAAATCAAAAAGTGTTTAACTAATGAAAGTTAGATAACAACCTGGGGTAGAATCAAAAAAATTACAGATCAATCCGATGTACAGAGCTCTCTCAGGAAGTTTTACGGTGAAGCATAGAAATCTGTTTCGGGACAGCAACTTTCCCAATCATTACTTCACTCTCATTAGAGGTTACTCTTGGCACAAAAAGCAAATAAAAAGGATAAGGAGAGGTTATTACAGAAGTAATAACTTCCAAGACTCATCTAAAACTCTTGGGTTATCTCCCAACAAGTACTTTTCTTTAACGCCTTTAAGTTAGGCATAAGAACCAAAGAAATAATCAAGTGTTCTCAAATGAAGAAGCATTAAGATCAATACCAGAAATATTTTCAACAAGGCATGGTATATCATCCAAATAAGTTCTAGAGGATCCTCTCTCAATGCTCTTGGGTTCACTATTCTCATCAAAAGGGTTTGCAGGAACAATCCAATCAAGATTCTTTTCTATGGCATCATGTATTGCTACTAGTTTAAAGGGTATTGGTATCTTAGGTTCCTCCCCATTAGGTTCGGTTTTGTTCATCTTTTCTCGCGTACCAACAACATCTACACATGAGACTAGCATATTCAAATGTTCAAATACTTTCCTAGCTTCCTTGGCAACACCATAGAACTCCTTAAACAAAGTTTCTAGAATAAAATACCTCTTTTCAGGATCCTCAATTTCTTTAAGCTTAAGAAACATTACTTGCATTAAGGGGTTGAGGTTAACAAACCTAGCTTCTAACATGTGAATTAAAGAAGCTGCAGCAATCTCATAATTCGGAGCAAGTTCTACAAGGGATCTATCCTCAGTATCTTCATGTTTGCTAACATGATTAAAGAATTCTTCAATATTGTCTTTCCCAATTATAGAACCACTACCAATTGGAAGGTCTTTCAGGGTGAATGTAGGGATCAACATGGTGAGCTAAGGGAGAGGTGACAACTAAGGGAGACTTAATTTTTTTGTGTTTTCAAATAAGAAAGCAAACAAGTAAAACTAATTTTTTGGATTTTTGAAGAACAAAACAAGCAAACAAAGCAAAAAAGGAAACTAAGCAAAACAAAAAAACAAAGTAAAGAGATTGGTTATGAGGGACTCCCCTTGTGAAGATGTCCTTGAATCCCCGGCAACGGCGCCAGAAAATCGCTTGATGGCTCAATACACGGCGCCCAGAAAAGTGCTTGGTGCGTGGTGTTGATGTAGAGCTCGTTGGGAACCCCAAGAGGAAGTTATGATGAGCACAGCAGCAAGTTTCCCTCAGATATGAAACCAAGGTTTAATCGAACTAGTAGGAGCAAGGAAACACCTCAAAGGTGTTACTAGCTGAGCTTTGGCAGGGCGCACTACCGGTGCTAGTAGCAACATGGAGACCTGCATAACACAACCACAGAACTTTGTCCCCAACTTGCGAAGAGGTTGTCAATCTCACCGTGTTTTGCAGAAAACAAAGGATTAAACATATCGAATGGAAAGAAGTAAAAGTTTGCAGAAAGTAAACACAAAGAAGTAAACAGTTGTAGATTGTATGTAAAGAAAAGGACCGGGATCCATAGTTCACTAGAGGTGGCTCTCCTTAGATAGATTATATGTTGGGTGAACAAATTACAGCGGGGCAATTGACAAACACCTAGAAAGCAATACATGCATATACTAATCATCTTGACTCCTTTGAGACTTGATTGGGCATTACAACATAATACCTAGACCGCCATCCAACTGCATCTATGACTAATAATCCACCTTCAGGTTATCATTCGAACCCCCTCTAGTATTAAGTTGCAAGCAACAGATTATTGCTTTACGAACTGCGTGTAAAGTAAACAATACAATTTTTCTATGAACAAAAGATCGTTGTTTTCTCCCTAGTAGCAACAGCACATCTAGTACCTTAGAGATTTATGTCACTTCCCAGAATTACCAGAGGCATGAACCCACTATCGAGCATAAATACTAACTCTTGGAGTTGTTAGCATCTACTTGGCCAAGATAGCTACTAACAACGGAAAGCATGCAAGATCTCAAATAACAAAGACATGATAGAATCAATAATCAATCTGAAATAGCATCTCAATATCCATCGGATCCCCGCAAACACAACATGTATGGATTACAAATAGATGATCTTGATCATGAACGGACCTCACAAGATCTAAACATGAAATCACAAAGGAGGAGAAACTAGCCATCTAGCTACTACATGGATCCGTAGTCCAAGGATGAACTACTCACGCATCACACCGGAGGCTTGCATGGTGATGAAGAAGGCCTCCAGGGTGAATTCCCCTCTCCGGCAGGGTGCCGAGAAGAGCTTCAGATCCCCCCCGATCTAGGGATGGAGATGACGGTGGCTACAGACTCTTTCGTGGATTTTTGATCTAGTACTTAGGGTTTTCATCCCGAGGGCAACTTATAGGCGGAAGGAGAGGCCGAGGGGGTGCTGGGGTCGGCCAGACCACCCCCTGGCGCGGGCCAAGCCTGGCCGCGCGGCCAGGTGGTGTGGCCGGCCCCTGGCCCCTCTCCGTCTCGTATTCTGGCACTTGATCCCTTTCAGAAAAATAGGCACTTTGGCTTTTGTCCCGTCTAATTCCGAGAATATTCATTTTCTGACTTTTCTGGAACCAAAAACAACAGAAAACAAGCACCTGGCACTGTGGCTCTTGTTAATAGGTTAGTCCAAGAAATCATATGAAAAGTACTCCAAAGTTGGAACAAAACACAAGAAAGTGGATAAAACCAAGCATGGAACATCAAAAATTATAGATACATTTGCAATGTATCAGGTACTGCAGACAACAATTGAGGAATCAAGAGGACCTACCGTTGCAACGATTCTTCTGTCTAGAAGAAACAAGCTAGAGGATGTGAAAAGGAAAGTCAGATCAGTGATTAATAACAGTGTACCTTGAGAATTTACTAGTCCCTGTAGGTTTCCATACCTGGTAAATTCATATTGATTTGTAAAGCAGTTTATTGTTTGCATTTTACGACAACAGTCCATATCCTGTTGTGTCGGGTCAACTCAAAACTAACAAATGGTTTGGTTGTTTAACTTGTTTGTTTCGACCCAAATTAGTTGTTCACGTTGAAAAACTAGTTCGTTTCTTTCAACCAAGCGCCTTTTAATATACATAGCATGCTCTGCATATTTTAATATATTTAGCTTGATATGCATATTTCGGTGAAATCAAACTGAAGGACGCAAACAAAGTATAAAAAAAGAGATAGATATAATATAGGAGGGGGCATCCCTTACAACATAGAAAACATACATAGAGGGGCATATATGCCCAAGCAAAAAACATGAAATAAACACTATAGATGGTAGTGAACACTAGCACAACAGTGGTTCACTACTTGGACTCTCCCCTCCCTCTTGCTCTTGCTCCCCTTCTCGATCCCATCTCCTCGGCGCTGCCCTAGCCCTCACTCTTCCTCGGTGTTGTACGGGAGAGTGTGCATCCTGTTGATGGTGGGGAAGGTATTGTTGAAGTTCGTGAAGATGTTGAAGGTGGTGAAGAAGATCGACTCGCACCCACACCAGTAGACCTTGCCGAGGAGAAGATATGCATCATACTGGTTGGTGAAGTGCACTGTGAGCCCTACCACAAGGCCTCCAAGGGCATAGTGATCTTCAAGGCGGAACATGGCCGGAGAGCCGGGTCAGAGGTGGCGATAGCTGGCGCTAAGGAAGGCGTGGGCCAACTCCCTCGGGGACCTCAACCTTGAGTTCGCCCATACTCGGAGGGACCCCTCAACAATGACCCCGGCGGGGTAGGTCATCTCCGGCACAGTGCGAGGCAAACTGAAGGTAGCACCGTTGAACTGCATGGTGGCGGTGGGCGATGGATCTTGCTAGGCGGCGGACGGTGGACCTTACTGAAGAAGAAGGGCTTGGCAGATGGATGTGGTAGAGTGTGGGAGAGGATGATGTGGAGATATGGCAGTGTACAAATATAGAACACAGCTAGAGTGAACACTGTCGCAGAAGCTACCTCTTGTTCTTTGAAATTGGTAACTGGCACCGAAAATGTTTGTGAAGCCGTGCAGTCATCTTTGGCCTCCTTCTCACGGAGACGTGTGATGGCATTCTCGTAGTGACTAACCATGTCCACCAAGTTCATTTCTCCATCAAGGTGGAGGTGAAGAGACGAGTTTAAACTTTCACTCCTCTGGTTGCTTTTCATACCTAGCCAGAACCCTTCTGAAAGATACGCGGCGGCCCATAATCTCTTCTTTGTGTACATTCTCTTAAGCCAATTTGTAGTTTTGGGTGACGTCCACTTCCTAACAAAAGCGTGTCATCGCTGCTCAAATACTTGCTCCGACATGGTGTAATATATAAGAGTCCTAAACTCGTTCAGTGACTTATTAGGTAGGTGCATCTCCATATTTTTTTCAACGTGAAAGCTGCAAATACGATGGTATACACCAGTAAGTACTTCATCCACAACGGAGATCATCGCGACATCTGCATCCGTGATTACTGGCTTTGGCTTCTGCTAGCACATTGCTTTCAAGAAAGTCCGGAGCAGCTAGGCATATGTTTCTTTGATCTCGTTTGATAGGATGGCACAGCCAAATACCATTGTTTTACGGTGGTTGTTTAAGCCGACAAAGGGAACAAATGACATTCTATACTTATTCATCTTGTATGTGTTGTCAAACACAACGACGTCGCCGTAGTCCTGGTAGTACCTACGTGATTGAGAATCGCACCAGAACAAGTGCTGCAGACGGCCTCCATCTAGCGTGTAATCATAAAAAAATTCAGGGTCCCTCTTTTTTCTCTCCGCCATGATACCCAAGGTTGTGTTAGCATCACCCTTATAAAGCAACTTCCTCTTCTCCCTTGAGCATATGTTGTACAAATCCTTCCTTGTAAATCCCACACCGGCAAATGAACCACCAGAGTTGCTAATCATTGATCGCATGATGATATGCTTCCTAACCCCCATGTTACACTGTGATAATATCTCAGCTCTTTGGGAGTCGTTGATCTTCCTATGGGACCAAAGAAAAAGGGACTTCATCCGGTCTCGCTAACACATGATTGTGAGTGTCATCAAAACTCTGAACGATCCAAAGACCAGTTTTTCCATCAAACTTCACCACCATACGTGCCTTACAGTTGTACTTAGACTCACCTCTCAACCTATATTTGCGGCCTTCCATTGTCAGTAACTTCTTGTCACGTTTCCCTTGCTTGCAACACACAAAGCGCCTTAGACGAATAAGTCCATCATCAAACCGCCTCACTTGGTGCTTCCTAATGCCGAACCCATGATCTTTGGCATATCTGTTGTAGAAAGAATAGGCTGCTGCTTCACTATCAAATGTCATTTCCATTATCTTGCAGTATAGTTCTCTCTTATCATCAGGATACCCAGTGTCATTACTACATTTATTTGAACCCTCAGTCTGATTAGATGGTGCCTGCTACAAATTCAAAACCTAGCCATTAGAACTATAGTAGTATGCATGTCGGTTTGTTGATTGCTAAAAAACAACCTATAAATAATACCTCACTCGTGTCAACAAACATATTAAAATTTGGTGCATCATCACAATCATCATAATTACCCATCTCCAAGTCTGATTCACCCAAATAGTCATACTCCATACATAGTCATTTGTTACCTGAACAATTTAGCAATATTTAGTATACAATTGCATCATACGGTGCATACATATAAATTTTTACACCACTACACATACCTCAGTATCAACAAACATGTCCGTTTCTTCATGATTGTTAAGGCCATTGTGGAAATCGTCGTCATAGACAATCTAAATAAATCAAGCCATGAGATATCATATATTATTTAATTTAACATTTAAATATCAAAGAAGAAGCTAATGTGTCCTCACATCAAACTCTTCTTCGCTCCAGCCGTCTTCGGGATGCGTATTGGTGGAAACAGAATCATCACTGGCAATGCCCGATTTGATCATCTTTCATACTAGATCTAGAGTCCTCCATCTCCTCTATCAGTGATTGCGTCACATTGTTAGAATCACCAATGCTATGTGTATCTAACAATTACTAGAGACGAAGCATGATCATGGGGTGAACTTACAAGATTGGAAGATAAAGCCGACGATATGGATTAGAAACCCTAGTGACGAAGACGCCGAGCCGCTGGCGCGCCTTCTACCTTCGAGGATCTGCGGCGGCGGACGCGAGGATCTGCAGCGGTGGACGTGAGGATCTGCAGCGGCGGACGCGGGGTAGATCGGCGGCGCCGAGGAGAAGCAGATTTGCGGGTACGAGCGACCGAGTTTTACCAGGCGGCAGAGAAGAGAAAGCTTCAGTTGCGCCGAACAATGGTGCATGCATGGACGTGGGAGCTAATCGTGGTGATTAGGTCTAGGTTGACCCCACGTGGGGTCGTGCCGTACGGCGTCGTCAATCTCTATATACAGATACGAGACTATACTGGGCTTGGATATGGGTTCCGCCTAGGCCAAAAAAACGAAGCCAACAAAACGTGCCGGACTAATCTGCCCCTAGCAGTTCGGACTTCCTCTTAAACGACGGTACGCACTGAAGCACTCCTCTTGAATCTAAAGTAAGATAGGGCACATGCAGATTAAAATATTTTGAAATTTCTGAAGTAGGTCTAAAAATGCAAAGAAATTCAAACACAGTGTACGATGTACATGACCAACCATCGATCACATCCCTTAGTGGGTCCGGATTTCAAGTTGACATAAGGCTGTTAACTCATCATAACAAAATAGTAGTAGTTTGAAGGACACATGGGTGATTTCTCCATAATGGAAAATAGCTGATGTGGTAAAGTAAGGTACCTGATTTTTTACTTGGCCACACAGTATAGTTTGAACTATTTGACACACCATTAGAGCTTGCCAGCCTAGATAATAACTCCAGATGCTCTGAAATAACAACCATTATCTTTCGTTGCACTTAGTATGTTCACGAAAGCAACACTCGTGGTAGCCTCAAACTGATCCATGCCGGTAACAACCAGCTCAGGCTTTCAGTTTCCTGATCAACTCAATCAGAAAATCTGATTGGTGTGGTACTTCAATTAAAATGACGGTCTTAGCATGGTTACAATCTGCTCTTCCCAGGAATTTTAAAATTAAGCAGCAGCATCAATATCCTTGGTGTTAATGTTATCTTATCACTTTGGAGTTTTGATTGACAACAATGCAGGCTATAATGCGTTCTGGGTTGCTTCAGTTAAAATGATTGTCTTTATCATGGTTACAATATGCTCTTCCCTGGAATTTTAAAAAGAAGCAGTAGCCTCAATATTCTTGGTGTTAATGTTATTTTATCTCTTTGGAATGACAACAACGCAGGCTATAATTCTCCGCGGGCTGCTGTAAGTGACCATGCTGGCATAGCTACACAGGTCTGGTATACTTCACATTGGCTGATAAGTGATAAATCCAAATGCACATATACCATGTGTATCAGGTCCCAAAGGCCCCAAATTCTTTCTTCTGTAAGAGTTCTATTTTTCCTGTTGCTTGCAGCCTGCAATTATTAGCCCGAGTTCAAAATTGACATCTACTCAAATAGTATGCTGAGCATTGATTAGTATATGACTGACCCTCTGTTGCTCTTTTACTGTAGCAAATTTCATCTACCAAAATTGCTTCCCTCCATATCAGTTATTGGTGGAACTTATGCTCATGCTAGAGAGCAGGCTGTCAAGGCATAATCTAGGGCGTGAGAAATTTTCATAAGCACTTTATTTCTAGATCTTTGCATATTCTCAGCAGTAATGAAGTCGTGTTTGTTAACGGAGTAAATAATCATATTCGTAACTCAACTTTCTTTTATTTAGTGGTATATTCTGTCTTTTGTCCAATTCAAGGAGAAGCTCTATATATACCGGTATAATTTTTGAATTTTGAGTCGCGAGGCTACACAAGAAAGCTCGCATACCAATGGGAGTCGAAACTCCACTCTACCAATCTCTTTGTTACGTTAATTTATGGATACCGAGTTTTAGTTGAGATCCATTCCAATTATCCTATATACTTAAATTTAAAGATTGATTTTCACATTTCTCATTCCATATTTCAGTTATCATTTTAGCAGGTTTATGACTAGAAATCAGTACGGTGGTACGACACTGACACATTTACGTCTACATGTAGCCTCACTTTATTGGCCATGTGGAGTACAACCCTTATCCACACTAATAGAAAAAAGGCCTTTGGTTCGGGCATTAGTCCCGGCCGTGGCTGGAGCCAGGACTAATGGTCCGAACCGGATGGCCCGAAACCCCTGAAATCATTTGTCCCGATCCGTAAGAGACCATTTGTCCCGGTTTGAGATACAAACCGGGACTAATTGGTCTGGACCCTGCTGCGTGGTCCTGGCACACCCATTAGTCTCAGTTTGTATCTTAAACCTGGACAAATGGGCTAGCCCTATATATATGGCACAACTCTCCTCTATTTTTTTATGGTGGAAGGTGTGGCATAGTTTGTGCTAGGTTTTTTCTCTTATGCACTAGAGGTGCTCGATGAAATGCCTGTGAGAGCGATGTCACTTGAGTTCACACAAGACAAACATGATATGAGGTGCCCGAGACACACTTAAGCTTTCTCCTATTTGTTTCCAAGTGTCCTAAAAGGTTAGCAACTATTTTCTCGTTTAGACCGCACGGTCAAAATTTTAGCATCGTGATTGCGATTGATATATATGGTTGTATGATGTAGATGATCCACCATGGATCTACGTTGACCGACGCTCTGACGCTTACAGAGAAGGCGTGCGTTCTTTTCTCCTTGTGGCCAAGGCGAACAAGCGGCATGATAGTTTTATGTGTTGTCCATGTGTTGAATGTCAGAATGAGTAGGCTCACACCTTCTCAAGAGTCATTCAAAGCCACCTGCTTCGGTTCGGATTCATGTCCGGCTATAATGTTTGGATCAAGCACGGAGAAAGAAGGGTTATGATGGAAGACGACGATGAAGAAGAGAACGATGATGAAAACTACCGATTATGTTCCCTGAATACGATGATACCATAATGGAAGACAATAAAGAAGAAGGAGGTGAAGAACGGGCACCGGATGAGCCCGATGATGATCTTGGTCAGATCATTTCTGATGCAAAGCGAGGATGCGACACAAAAATGGAGAGGTTGCAGTTCGAGCAGATGTTACTAGACCACAAAAAATTATTGTACCCAACTTGTGAAGATGGCCAGAAGAAGCTGGATAGCACACTGGAATTGCTGAAGTGGAAGGCAGAGACCGGTGTGACTGACTCGGGATTTGAAAAGTTTTTGGTACTAATAAAGAAGATGCTTCCAAGAAAGAAAAAATTGCCTACTAGTACGTATGAAGCAAAGAAGCTTGCCTGTCCTCTAGGATTAGATGTGCATAAGATACGTGCATGCCCTAATGACTGCATCCTGTACCGCGGTGAGAAGTACGAGAATATGGATAAATGCCCGGTATGCCCTGCATTCTGGTATAAGATCAGAAAAGGTGATCCTAGTGATGTTGAGGGCGAGCCACCCAGGAAGAGGGTTCCTGCCAAGGTGATGTGGTATACTCCTATAATACCACGGTTGAAACGTTTATTTAGAAACAAAGAGCACGCCAAGTTGTTATGATGGTACATGGAAGACCATAAGAAAGACGGGATGTTGAGGCATCCCGCTGATGGTCGACAGTGGAGAAAAATCGAAAGAGACTTCCCGGACTTTGCTGGTGACGCAAGTAACTTATGGTTTGGTCTAAATACCGATGACATGAATCCTTTTGGGGAGCAGAGATGCAGTCACAACACTTGGCCTGTGACTATGTATCTACAACCTTCCTCCTTGGTTGTGCATGAAGAGGAAGTTCATTATGATGCCAGTGCTCATCCAAGGCCCAAAGCAACCCGGCAACGACATTGATGTGTACCTAAGGCCATTAGTTGATGAACTTTTACAGTTGTGGGCCAAACCATATGTACCTGTGTGGGATGATCACAAACAACAGGAATTTGACCTACAAGCGTTGTTGTTCGTAACCATCAATGATTTGCCTACTCTTAATAACATTTTAGGACATACGAACAAAGGATACAATACATGCACGCACTGTTTAGATGAGACTGGAGGTATATATCTGGATAAATGTAGGAACAATGTGTACCTGTACAATCATCATTTCCTTCCGCCCAAGCATCCCTTAAGGAAAAAAGGTAAGCATTTCAATGGCAAGGCAGAAACCCGGATGAAGCCTGTCCCCCATACTGGTGCTGATGTATTTGGTATGGTCAAGGATTTAAATGTAATCTTTGGAAAGGGTCTTGGAGGACAACCTGTTCCGAAATACACCGATGGACACGCACCCATGTGGAAGAAGAAATCTATATTTTGAGAGCTACCCTATTGTGAAGTGCATGAGGTCCGCTCCACAATCGACGTGATGCACCTGACGAAGAATCTTTGCGTGAATATTCTAGGCTTCCTGGGCTTGTATAGGAAGTCAAAAGATACCCCGATAGCACGGGAGGACTAGCAACATCATAAAGGATGAGACTTCATGCATCTAGGACAGTTTCAAGGGTTTGCCAGCTATGCTCTTACCAAACAAAAGAAGGAAATCTTTTTTGAAGTTCTTTTCAGTATCAAGGTCATGTCTGGATTCTTGTTGAATATAAAGGGAATAGTAAATATGAAAGAGAAAAACTCCAAAACCTAAAGTCTCATGACTACCATGTGCTTATGACGCAATTGCTTCCGGTTGTTGAGGGGAATTCTACCAGAAAATTTTCGACTAGCCATTGTGAAGGTATGTGCATTCCTCAATGCAATTTCTCATAAGGTAATCCATCTAGAAAGTCAATCAGGGTTACAGATTGATGTGGTTCAATGTCTGGTCAGCTTCAAGTTGTTGTTCCCGCCATCCTTCTTCAATATTATGATACACCTCCTAGTTCACCTAGTCGAAGAGATTAGAATTCTTGGTCCTATGTCTCTACACAATATGTTCCCCTTCGAGAGGTTCATGGGAGTCTTAAAGAAATATGTTCATAACCGTCTTAGGCTAGAAGGAAGCATCTCCAAGGGCTATGGAACAAAGGAGGTTATTGAGTTTTGTGTTGACTTTCTTCCTGACCTTAAGCCGATTGGTGTTCCTAAATCTCGGTATGAGGGTAGGATGACTAGAAAAGGCACACTAGGAAGGAAATCAATGGTATGTAGGGATGGACATTCTTTCACTCAATCACACTACACAGTTCTAAACAATTCCACAATGGTGGCTCCGTTTATTGCGAAACACAAGAATATTCTACGCTCCGAAATCCCGGGGAAGCCTAACTCCTGGATTAAAGGGGAACACGAGAAGACTTTTGGCAGTTGGTTGCAGACATATCTCATGAATAACACCACTGTTGGATATCAACTGTACTTGTTGGCCAGTTACCATCTTCGACTCTATGTACTTTCCAAGGGTACGAGATAAATAAGAATACATTTTACACGATCGCCCAAGATAAAAAGAGCACCAACCAAAATAGTGGTGTTCGCTTTGATGCAACAGATGAAAATGGGCAAAAGGACACATACTATGGATACATAGAGGAGATATAGGAAATTTACTATGGACCTAATTTTAAGGTCCCTTTGTTTCGGTGCAAATGGGTCAGCTGACAGGAGGCGGGGTACATGTAGACCAAAAGTACAGCATGATAACAGTGGATCTCAAAAATCTTGTGTACATGGACGAACCATTCGTCCTAGCCAACAATGTGGCTCAGGTTTTCTATGCGAAGGACATGTCTACCAAACCAAGAAAAAGAAATCAACAAAAGAATACATCGTCTGATGAGCCAAAGCGCCGCATAGTTCTGATACATTGCAAATGTATCTATAATTTTTGATGTTCCATGCTTGGTTTTATCCACTTTCTTGTGTTTTGTCCACACTTTGGAGTACTTTTCATATGATTTCTTGGACTAACCTATTAACAAGAGCCACAATGCCAACTGCCTGTTTTCTGCTGTTTTTGGTTCCAGGATAGTCAGAAAATGGATATTCTCGGAATTGGACGGGATAAAAGCCAAAAAATCTTATTTCACCAGAAGACTCCAAGAGCCAGAATACGAGACGGAGGGGGGCTGGGCCTAGGCCACACCACCTGGCCACGCGGGCAAGCACAGGCCGCGCCAGGGGGTGGTTTGGCCGCCCCAGACTGCCCCTCGGTCTCCCTATTCGCCTATAAGTTTCCTTCTGACCTAAAAACTCAGGGGGGTTCGACGTTTTTCCAGAAGGAGTACCGCTCCGCCGCCACCACCAGATTCCATGAAACAGCACCAGAAACTCCGTTCTGGCACCCTGCCGGGACGGGGAATTGGAGGAGATCATCGCCATCATCATCACCATCGCTTCTCCATCGACCATCCATGTTTCCCCCATCTATGAGTGAGTAATCCCCCGCTGTAGGCTATGGGGATGGTAGGGATTGGATGAGATCATTCATGTAATGGCATCAGATTGTTAGGGCATGGTGCCTAGTATCTTCTATTAGTGCTTTATGACTTTGTTGCGACTTGTTATGCTTAATGCTTATCACTAGGATCTGAGTGCCATGATTTCAGATCTGAACATGTTATTGATTCATTATGATATTATTGTTTATGGTCTTATCTGCAAGTTGTATACACACGTTGTTGTCCGGAACCAATGGCCCCAAAGTGACAGAAATCGGGATAACCGGAGGGAATGGCTTTGATGTGAGGATCACATGTGTTCACGGAGTGTTAATGCTTTGCTCCGGTGCTCTATTAAAAGGAGCACCTTAATTTCCAGGAGTTCCCTTGAGGCCCCGCTGCAAACGGGATGGCAGGACAAAAGATGTTGTGCAAGTTCTCATTGCGAGCACGTATGACTATATATGGAACACATGCCTAGGATTATCTAGTACTTGGATGCTTTATCTTATTTATCTGCAATTGCCCTATGTTCTGATTGCTATGTGAATTGTCTTGTCCATGCAACACCCGTCCATCCATCCCTATGCCTACCGCACTCGAATCCCACTGTTCACTGCTATTGTTACTGTTGTCTTTACTTTACTACTGCTGCTACTTCACTATTCCTACTACAAAACTATTGATACTGATAAACTGTTGTGAGCAAGATTGTTTCCAGGTGCAGCTGAATTGACAACTCAGTTGTTAAGGCTTATAAATATTCTTTGGCTCCCCTTTTGTCGAATCAATAAATTTGGTTTCACTTTCCTCGAAAATACTGCGATACACCCCCTATACTTGTGGGTCATCAAGACTATTTTCTGGCGCCGTTGCCGGGGAGCATAGCTTTATTTATCAAGTCCACATGGAATCACTATTGTTCAAGCTTAGTTTATTTCCGCCTTGTTTGCTTCTTCCTTTATCAAAAATACAAAAAAGAAAATTAGTTCCTACTCTAGTTGTTATTTTTGTTGGTCTGTTATTGTCTTGCTTTATCATGCTTGTTGTCAATGGTTGGTTTCTTTGAAACTGAATCTTATTGGCAAGGTGGGTTCACGGAAGATCAAAAATACTGTTATAAGGAACACCGCTTGTCACAAAAAGGGAAACACTTATGGGAACAAATTGATAAATTGTATACCATTACTATAATGTTACTTATTACTTTGATAAATCTTGTTGATGTAGGAGGTACAAACACCTCCCTTTTCAATGTGAGTATAATGATAATGTTACCATATCTTCTTATGTTAAGGGAAATTATGACTTTTATGATGTGGAACAAATTGAGGAATTTATTGCTTGGAAGGGTGCATTTGAACTTGCTAGTTTGCTTGAAAATGTTGATGATTCACCTTATAAATATGAGGTTTATGATATATTAAGATTTTGCTTTGATAATTACAAGGAAGAAAATGGCTATATTCTTAAATATATTAATAGATGCTTTCCACAAATGGAAGAGACTAATGCCTTGCAGGATCCTATGGAAGAAGAAATTGATGAACCTGAAAGCTCATTAGGTGAAAAAGAGGAGGAGAGTGATGAACAAAAGGAGGAAGAATGGATCTACCCATGCCTACCTTCTAATGAGAGTAACTCTTTATCCCTTACATTATTTGATTGTCCCCCATGCTTACCAAAGGAGGATGAATGTTATGCTCATGTTATCTATGATAATACTTTATTTGTGCTTAATTTCGATTTGCATGGTACTAAAGAGTTTTGCTTAGAAAATATTTATGATAAAGCTCTAGACGATGGTCCTATATTGAATGATCAGCCATCTTGTTATAGAATTGTTAAAAGTGGGTTTGAAGGTTTTAATCCCACTACTTTTGAGCTTGATAAAAATTATGTGTTTGCAGATCATGAAAAGGATGCTTTATGTGATAGTTATATTGTTGAGTTTATTCATGAGGCTACTGAAAATTATTATGAGAGAGGAAAATATGGTAGTAGAAGTTTTCATGGTATTGAAACACCTCTATATGGGCTGCAAGTTTTGAAGTTACTCTTGTTTTATCTTCATATGCCTGTCACTTTGTTTTTTGTGTATTTATTTGCATACACGATTCCTATGCATAGGAAGTGGGTTAGACTTAAATGTGTTTTGAATTTTCTTCTTGATGCTCTCTTTTACTTCAACTCATATTTCTTATGTGAGCATCCTCTCAAACTATCATGCCTGAAGATATGTCTATTATTCTTGGGAGACCTTTTCATAAATACTGTAGGAGCTGTTATTAATTGTAATCAAGGGAAGGTGACCTTCAATGTTAATGACAAGGAACATACTGTCTATTTCCCCAAGAAGATTGAAAGGACTTATGGTTTGAATTCAATTGAACATGTTGAGGGCATTCAAGTTGGAGAAATATATTGTCCCATACCAAGAGAAAAATTTGAAACTATTATGATTGGGACCATTGCTATCAAGGTGGAGGTAACATAATCATTAGTGGAATACAAAGTTTTGTCTCATATGAAATTGTTTTGGTAACAATACCTGATCAACCTTGTTAACGAAAGGATTTCATTGAACAAAACAATGTTTTCACCATGATTATCTCCGCTTACTTCTATTCTATCCATTTTAGTTTTTGCTTATGCCTAACTTAAAGGCGTTAAAGAAAAGTACTTATTGGGAGATAACCCAAAAGTTTTAGATGAGTCTTGGAAGTTATTACTTCGGTAATAACCGCTCCTTATCCTTATTATTTGCTTTTTGTGTGCCAAGAGTAACCTCTAATGAGAGAGAAGTAATGATTGGGAAAGTTGTTGTCCCGAAACAGATTTCTGTGCTTCACCGTAAAACTTCGTGTAAAATCTTTGTACGTCCTTTTGAGGCATTAATTTTTGTGCTTCTGCCCCAGGTTGTTATCTAACTTTCGTTAGTTCAACACTTTTTGATTTGAGAAACAGAAGGTCTTCGAAAAAATTCTTCTTTACTTGCTGGTCTGTGATTGCTCAATGCACGGCGCCTAGAAAAGTGTTGATGACTCGTGGTTGATGTAGAGCTCGTTGGGAACCCCAAGAGGAAGGTATGATGAGCACAGCAGCAAGTTTCCCTCAGTTATGAAACCAAGGTTTAATCGAACTAGTAGGAGCAAGGAAACACCCCAAAGGTGTTACTAGCTGAGCTTTGGCAGGGCGCACTACCGGTGCTAGTAGCAACGTGGAGACCTGCACAACACAACCCCAGAACTTTGTCCCCAACTTGCAATGAGGTTATCAATCTCACAGTGTTTTGCGGAAAACAAAGGATTAAACGTATTGAATGGAAAGAAGTAAAAGTTTGCAGAAATTAAACACAAAGCAGTAAAAGATTGTAGATTGTATGTAAAGAAGAAGGACCGGGATCCATAGTTCACTAGAGGTGGCTCTCCTTAGATAAATAACATGCTGGGTGAACAAATTACAGCGGGCAAATTGACAAACACCGAGAAAGCAATACATGCATCTTGACTCCTTTGAGACTTGATTGGGCAATACAACATAATACATAGACCGCCATCCAACTGCATCTATGACTAATAATCCACCTTCAGGTTATCATCCGAACCCCCTCCAGTATTAAGCTGCAAGCAACAGATTATTGCTTTATGAACTACGTGTAAGGTAAACAATACAATTGTTCTATGAACAAAGGACCGTTGTTTTATCCCTAGTAGCAACAGCACATCTAGTACCTTAGAGATTTCTTTCACTTCCCCAGATTACCAGAGGCATGAACCCACTATCGAGCATAAATACTAACTCTTGCAGTTGCTAGCATCTACTTGGCCAAGATAGCTACTAACAACGGAAAGCATGCAAGATCTCAAATAACAAAGACATGATAGAATCAATAATCAATCTGAAATAGCATCTCAATATCCATCGGATCCCCGCAAACACAACATGTATGAATTACAAAAAGATGATCTTGATCATGAACGGAGCTCACAAGATCTAAACATGAAAGTACAAAGGAGGAGAAACCAGCCATCTAGCTACTACATGGATACGTAGTTCAAGGATGAACTACTCACGCATCACACCGGAGGCTTGCATGGTGATGAAGAAGGCCTCCAGGGTGAATTCCCATCTTCGGCAGGGTGCCGGGAAGAGCTTCAGATCCCTCCCGATCTAGGGATGGAGATGACGACGGCTATAGACTCTTTCGTGGATTTTTGATCGGGTACTTAGGGTTTTCGTCCCGAGGGCAACTTATAGGCGGAAGGAGAGGCCGAGGGGGTGTTGGGGTCGGCCAGACCACCCCCTGGCGCGGGCCAGGCCTAGCCGCGCGGCCAGGTGGTGTGGCCGTCTGCCAGCCCTTCTCCGTCTCGTATTCTGGCACTTGATCCCTTCCGGAAAAATAGGCACTTTGGCTTTTGTCCCGTCCAATTCCGAGAATATTCATTTTCTGACTTTCCTGGAACCAAAAACAGCAGAAAACAGGCAGCTGGCACTGTGGCTCTTGTTAATAGGTTAGTCCAAGAAATCATAATAAAAGTACTCCAAAGTTGGAACAAAACACAAGAAAGTGGATAAAACCAAGCATGGAACATCAAAAATTATAGATACATTTGCAATGTATCAGTCTGTTTTGACACATTTCTGCCATTTTTTGCATTTGCTTCTTGTTGGTTCCTTTTTGAGTTCTTTTGGGGAATTGAGCTTTTTGAGGGAAGTGCTACAGTATCTAGTGTTTTAATGGAAGTTTTATTGGTGTTGGAACTAAACCTAAAGACTTATTATCTTGAGTGCACTAATGTTGCTAATAAATATTGTGTGAAGTTTTGTATGAAGGAGAAATTTCAGGTATATGGAAGAAATGAGTAATAAGATGAAGGATGGACTAAAGCTCAAGCTCGGGGATGCCACGCGTGTCACCCCAAGAAATATCCAAGAAGTACGAGCGTCAAAGCTTGGGGATGCCCAAGGCATCCCCTTCTTCATCAATAAAAATCCCAGGTTTCTTCCAAACACTTCATTTTTATTGTTTCATGCACAGTTGTGTTGTTCTTGGAGCGTCTTCTTTTTCGTTTTCATTTTGGTTTTTCGTTTGCTTTGGTTTTCTTAGTTTACTTAATAAATTGGTTGGATCTCCTCTTTCATACATTGGTTTTCAAATAGTTTGGTTTGGTTTGGAAAAGAGTAGGAAAGTTCATGCTTAAGTGGTAAAGAGAGCTTGTTTTTGACTATGGCCTATGCTTTGTCATGCCATGCTTGATATTGTTTTGGCTTTATGCTTAGTATTCTTTGTTGTAGCATGTCTTGTAATAAACAAATTAGATTGCTTAATGTGCCTTGGATGAATCATGTGTTGTTTTAGCATATCAAAGCATAGTATAGTGGTATTCTCCTTTGATGCTTTATTTGGGTTGACTTGGCGCATGCTCACACCATGGTATGACTATCTCAAGTAACCATAAGCCTTTATGATCCTTTAGTTTTCAACTTGTAGTATCACTTTATGCTTTGATCAATGATGTTTTGTCGCTTTGCATGATTATGGCCATTATTGCTCTCTCGTTTGTCGCTCCCTTACTATTGCTAGCTTTCACTTTCACTGAGTATGTTTTACTCATGTTTCCAACTCCATAAAACCAAATATTGCCATAGTGTCCACCATACCTACCTATTAGCATCATTTGCTACTTCCGTGCATATTCAATATGCCTTGTTTTCTTCCTAATAAAATGTTTGATTGTTATGAGAAAGTTAGTTAGTAAAGCTCTCACGAACTTGATGGCACACTTTAATTTTTTGCCTCTAATAAACTTGAACAATTGGGTCCTTATTTGTTGCGTATATGTTTGCGCTTTATAAGTTGAAGTTAGCAGAACCATGTATCATGGGGAACGCTTTCAACATTGCACTGGTACTTTGTACCTCGTTGATATCATGTTCTTTTGCTTATGGATCCCGACGGTGTGAAATAAAAGTGGAACTTGTAAGATCATGGAGTTTGTATGTATGTTAGAGAAACGCTTGGGACGCTAGTCTAAGCCATGCCTAATCATGGTGGAAACTTGCAGCATAACCATAATGAGCATTCGATGAAGCATCCTCAATAAAAATCTATGCACATAGTAAATAAAAAGATCGCTGAGATGCTCATTGTCTGCTTGCCTTGTTATTTTGATTATGGGATAGCTCGTGTATCATGTGCAAGGGGTATCCTGTTGGCGGTTCTCTATGATACATATATACTTACAATGACAAGAGCTTACTCGTGACTGAAGTTGAGTAGCATGAGGATCGGTCTTCGTAAGTAAGGGGCATGAGACTTTGATTTATAACTTGTCAAGCATATCCTCTTAGTTGTGTCACTTTAACCTTAACCATTTAAAGATGCTTATGATAGGGGCAATGAGAGCTCAAAGCTAATGAGTACCATACTTTCAACATTTGGAAGCCTTTCAAACTTTTCAAAACCTGTTCATTTCCTTGTTGAGTCTTCACACATTCTATGAGCACTTTCTTGAGAGCATAGTGGCCATTCTTCGTTCTATGTGCATTGTCCCAAGACTTGTTGATTGATGCATACCTTGATATTGCTTGTTTTAAACTATTTGTATCTAGTCACTCTTGTAAACTTTGAAGGTGTCCTATGCATTTATGTTTGCTACTCTATGAGGGACAAGCTGAATGCCACTATGCTATGTTTTCTTTATGTGAAACAAACAAACGCCTTGCAAAGCATTTATGCATGAATCTTTTGTTTGTGCCTTTTCATGTTGCAACATAGTTGCTATGTCTTATTGCTAGAACTTTGTCTTTCATGTTATGATTGAAGTACTATGATCCCAACTTTGAATGTTTTACAAATACTTTGATCAAGTTTATGATGGTGCATGTCACCTCAAAAATTATTCTTTCTTTTTATCACTTACCTACTCGAGGACGAGCAGGAGTTAAGCTTGGGGATGTTGATACATTGCAAATGTATCTATAATTTTTGATGTTCCATGCTTGGTTTTATCCACTTTCTTGTGTTTTGTCCACACTTTGGAGTACTTTTCATATGATTTCTTGGACTAACCTATTAACAAGAGCCACAGTGCCAGCTGCCTGTTTTCTGCTGTTTTTGGTTCCAAGAAAGTCAGAAAATGAATATTCTCGGAATTGGACGGGACAAAAGCCAAAAATCTTATTTCACCAGAAGACTCCAGGAGCCAGAATACGAGACGGAGAGGGGCTGGGCC
Source organism: Avena sativa (assembly GCA_916181665.1). Classification (NCBI taxonomy): domain Eukaryota; kingdom Viridiplantae; phylum Streptophyta; class Magnoliopsida; order Poales; family Poaceae; genus Avena; species Avena sativa. The sequence goes on along the minus strand of OV702287.1, from coordinate 41,583,344 downwards.
TAGGCCACACCACCTGGCCGCACGGGCAAGCCCAGGCCACGCTAGGGGGTGGTCTGGCCGCCCCAGACTGCCCCTCGGTCTCCCTCTTCACCTATAAGTTGCATTATGACCTAAAAACTCAGGGGGGTTCGATGTTTTTCTAGAAGGAGTTCCGCTTCGCCGCCACCACCAGATTCCACGAAACAGCACCAGAAACTCCGTTCTGGCACCCTGCTGGGACGGGGAATTGGAGGAGATCATCGCCATCGTCATCACCATCGCTTCTCCATCGACCATCCATGTTTCCCCCATCTATGAGTGAGTAATCCCCCGTTGTAGGCTATGCGGATGGTAGGGATTGGATGACATCGTTCATGTAATGGCATCAGATTGTTAGGGCATGGTGCCTAGTATCTTCTATTAGTGCTTTATGACTTTGTTGCGACTTGTTATGCTTAATGCTTGTCACTAGGGCCCGAGTGCCATGATTTCAGATCTGAACATGTTATTGATTCATTATGATAGTATTGTTTATGGTCTCATCTGCAAGTTGTATACACACGTTGTTGTCCGGAACCAATGGCCCCTAAGTGACAGAAATCGGGATAACCGGAGGGAATGGCTTTGATGTGAGGATCACATGTGTTCACGGAGTGTGAATGCTTTGCTCCGGTGCTCTATTAAAAGAGCACCTTAATTGCTAGTAGTTCCCTTGAGGCCCCGCTGCAAACGGGCTGGCAGGACAAAATATGTTGTGCAAGTTCTCATTGCGAGCACGTATGACTATATATGGAACACATGCCTAGGATTATCTAGTACTTGGATGCTTTATCTTATTTATCTGCAATTGCCCTATGTTCTGATTGCTATGTTAATTGTCTTGTCCATGCAACGACCGTCCATCCATCCCTATGCCTACCACACTCGAATCCCACTGTTCACTGCTATTGTTACTGCTGTCTTTACTTCTGCTGCTACTTCACTATTCCTACTACAAAACTGTTGCTACTGATAAACTGCTGTGAGCAAGATTGTTTCCAGGTGCAGCTGAATTGACAACTCAGTTGTTAAGGCTTATAAATATTCTTTGGCTCCCCTTGTGTCGAATCAATAAATTGGGTTTCACTTTCCTCGAAAATACTACGATACACCCCCTATACTTGTGGGTCATTAAGTTCTTTTAGGGAAAAGAAACATCGTGGGAGTGGATAACAAGACAGACATGTCCGAAGATTATAATAAGTTTCATGAAATTCCGTCCTTCTAAGTGAAAACTGACCCAAGCATCCTATTAGATGATGAAGATTCTCCATGGCTACGGTGTAGAACAAAACCATAACACTAGATAGGGATGTTGGTGATGTGTAATAATGTATTAAACCTTTTATGTAATAAATCTATGCAACATTATTCTGAACATAGGGGATGAGCCAAGTTTGGTATTTTTATTTGCAACTATGTCACATAATATGACACCATGCGAACGATTTATATTGTTCGGACCGTTTTTAAATTTCTTATGCCCGTTTCAAATATTTCCCATTTCATGGTCAAAACGGCGGGCATGAAGATAGGGGATGAGCCTCGTTAAACTTGCATTAGATCTCTGAAGAAACATCATATTATGAGTCTAAAAATGATTTTTTCAAAAAAATAATGAGCGTTAGATCATGTACCTGTAGTTCAAACCGGACCCACTTCCTACCGATTCAGCTGATATTTGTCTTTTTCACCCAGGAAGTACAGAAATGTTTGACATCTCCTGGTTGGTAAATCTTCCATTTAAGGTGTTCTAGTATTTATGAAAAATGGGTCAGGAGCATTTTGAAACAACATTTTGGTGGTTGCTTCACAAAACGCCCCGTTTTTGGCGCTCGGAAAATGGAAATCGTTTTTCCGTGCGACGAAAAGGAAAATTTCCTCCTGCAACATTGTTCACCATCCCAATATGCACATGAATGCATAATATGGGCACATTATCAGAAACTATGTCACGATTCTGCACATAACATTCGTCATTTGGACCGAAAGCCATCAAACCTCGAACATGATAGGTCATTTTGTGAAGGTTTTTTGAGACATAATCAATATACCAAGATTGGTATTTTTATTTGCAACTATGTCACATAATATGATACCACGCGGAGGATTTACATTGTTTGGACCGTTTTTAAATTTCTTATGCCCGTTTCAAATATTTCCCGTTTCAAACTATGGTCAAAATGATGGGCATGAAGATAGGGGATGAGCCTCATTAAAAATTGCATTAGATCTCTGAAGAAACATCATATTATGAGTCTAAAACTGATATTTTTTAAAAGAAATCATGAGCATTAGATCATGTACCTGTAGTTCAAACCGGACCCACTTCCTGCCGATTCGGTAGACATTTGTCTTTTTCACCCGGGAAGTATAGAAAGGTTTGAGATCTCCCGGTTGGGAGATCTTCCATGTAAGTTGTTCTAGTTTTTTGAAAAATGGGCTGGTAGCATTTTGAAACAGCATTTTGGTGGTTGCTTCACAAAACGCCCCTTTTTGGTGCTCGGAAAATGGAAAATGATTTTTTTGTGCGACGAAAAGGAAAACTTCATCCTGCAACATTTTTCACCATCCCAAGATGCACATGCATGCATAAAATGGGCATAGTATCACAAACTATGTCACGATTCTACACATAACATTCGTCATTTGGACCAAAAGCCACAAAACCTCGAACATGATAGGTCATTTTGTGAAGGTTTTTTTGAGACATAATCAATATACCAAGTTTGGTATTTTTCTTTGCAACTATGTTACATAATATGACACCATGCGAAGGATTTACATTGTTTAAACCATTTTTAAATTTCTTATGCCCGTTTCAAATATTTTCCGTTTCAAACTATGGTCAAAATGACGGGCATGAAGATAGGGGATGAGCCTCATTAAAACTTACATTGGATCTCTGAAGAAACATCATATTTTGAGTCTAAAAATGATTTTTTTTAAATCATGAGCGTTAGATCATATACGTGTAGTTCAAACCGGACGCACTTCCTACCGATTCGGCAAACATTTGTCTTTTTCACCCGGGAAGTACAAAAAGGTTTGAGATCTCCCGGTTGGGAGATCTTCCATGTAAGGTGTTGATAAGTGCATATTTGCATCATGTTTTATATTATTAGTTTGCACTATAGTTGTAGGATCTTGGTTTTTTATGGTGTTCACGCACACGTTTTATGTCTATTTTCACCAGGATCAGGACATATGATGCATACAATGGACACAATTCTTGGAGCAATTGTATTGGGGAGAAAAGGAGTCAAAAACAACGTAAATCGCTTATTTGGGAAATATCAATAACACCAGAAGAAATCCGAAGCAATCGAGGCATCCAGAAGGTTTAACGACCAACTATATGGCGGGAATAATTTTCTGGTCGTGTAGATCCCACCATATAGTTGGCGCCACCGCCGCCTCCTCAAATAGTTTCACCCTCTGCAACTAGATCAGAGAGACGACATACAGAACAACCAGAAATCACCAAAGCCTCACCTCCGAAAGGCATCTGGAGGGGGAACTCTTCCACCGGGGATCCATCTTCGCCCTGCGTAGATCTGGGAGGCTAAGGCATCGACCTTCATTATCAACCGCTGCATGACCACCATCTCCATCCATCCTATCTACATCTTGTTGTAATTTCCGTACTCGTTGTGGATTTATACAAGTACTATTCATCTATGATAGATTCCATTGTTATTGCCATGATGTTGATTGCCTCCATGTCTGAGTAGATCATTAGTTCTTGGGGAGATGGAGAAACCCTAGTATGAGATTGAAATAAGATAAAGTTTATTATGATATTCATTGTTGTGACCATGTGTTAGATTGTCTTCATCTTGATGTTGGGAGAAGTCGACCTCTCAATATTTGCCTCTTGTGGGCACTTGATGGAGGGAACTACTTGTTGGTAGACGGAGGTGTGGCAGCACTTATAGTGACTATAACGCTATTGGCACCCCTTACGTATCAACTTGGGAACCGAGGAAACTCACGGAACACTATCCATGCCATGGGATACGTCATATGGGATTAAGTCCATTAATAGCACAGTAATTCGATTGATGTTGATTGCTGTCTGTTGTGGTTATGAGGATGATGTGAGCAGTGGTTGCTGCCTATTTGTCCAAATACGGAGTTCCTCCCACACATACATAGTTGAGAATGTTCATGATAATAATCTTTACATTAGTTCTTTATAATGCTAGAGGTGTATCCGCTACTCCCTGAGAACGCCTTTTTCCCATTGTAGTTTCAAATCTCTTTTACGTACACGATACTTACTTTCTGTGTTCATTTGTTTTACTTTACTTATTGTTCTCTTATACCAAAAACCCCAAAACACCTTTTTACACCATACTCGCATTTTATCTTGTTACTTAGAACTTTATTTAGCATTTCTACTATAGTATTTAATTCAAGAGTTATTAGACTTGAGACTCCTGCTCCCTGTGGGATCGATATCTTTATTTTGAAACTAGCTACAAACGATCTGTGCACTTGTAGTCATCAGGTGTTCTAGTATTTTTGAAAATGGGTTGGTAGCATTTTGAAACAGCATTTTGGTGGTTGCGTCACAAAACGCCCCGTTTTTGGCGCTCGGAAAATGGAAAATGGTTTTTCCGTGCGATGAAAAGGAAAACTTCATCCTGCAACATTGTTCGCCATCCCAAGATGCACATGCATGCATAATATGGGCACAGTATCACAAACTATGTCGCGATTCTGCACATAACATTCATCATTTGGACCGAAGATTCACATGCATGAAGAAACCAAACGGGACTTAAGGGGTTGCGGCAGGCTAGAGCCGGTGCGAGCATGTTTAGTCCCGGTTGAAGAAACCAATCGGGACTTAAGGGGTGAGTGTCGACACTATGACAGGGGTGAGTGTCGACATTATGTCGTGAGTGTCAACACTATGTTGTGCTGCTTAATCTATAAATAGGCATCCTTGTGAAGTTATCAACTGCAAACAAGATAGTGTGCGAGCGCAGGGACAACACTATTGGCAGTTTGAGGGAGATGCTGACGGAGCCCAGTCCTCTGGCATCTCCAACAAACTGGCCATAGATGCACTCCCTAATATGTGAAATTAGTTAGATCCCCAACGTATTGATCAAGTTAGAGAAGTTATAAACTGCAAGATAGTGTGCGAGAGCAGGGACAACACTACAGCCAACTTAAGGGAGATGCCTGTGGAGCCTAGTCCTCCGGCATCTCCAACAAGTTAGCCATAGATGCACTCCCTAATATGTAAAATTAGTTAGCTCACTGGAACAAGAATAGAACAACATCTTCATAGTTCGAGAAAGTTGTAGGGATACCAACACTAGCTAGTAGGAAATGATCCATTAGTCCCGGTTTCCTAACTGGGACTAAGGAATCGGGACTAAAACCCCCCTTTAGTCCCGCCGGTCCAACCAAAAACCAAGACTAACACTCAAGACATTTATTATTATTAAAAAACTAGGACTACGGAATCGGGACTAAAGTTCCCCCTTTATTCATACTCATGTCTAGTGCTGACTCGTGTATTAACGAGCTCGTTGGGGAACCCCAAGAGGAAGGTATGATGAGCACAGCAGTAAGTTGTCCCTCAGTTATGAAACCAAGGTTATCAATCCAGTAGGAGCAAGGAAACACCTCCAAGGTGTTGCTAGCTGGACTTTGGTAGGGCGCACTACCGGCTCCAGGAGCAACGTGGAAACCTGCACAACACAACCACAGAACTTTTCCCCCAACTTACAGTGAGGTTGTCAATCTCACCGGTTTTGCTGAAAACAAAGGATTAAACGTATTGTGTGGAAGAAAGTAATAGCTTGCAGAAAGTAAAAAGAAAGCAGTAAACAGTTGTAGATTAATGATAAAAGAAAGGACCGGGGTCCATAGTTCACTAGTGGTGGCTCTCCTTAAGATAGATAACATGTTGGGTGAACAAATCATAGCGGGGCAATTGACAAACATCGAGAAAGCAATACATGCATATACTAATCATCTTGACTCATTTGAGATTAGATTAGGCATTACAACATTATACATACACAATAATCCAACTGCATCTATGACTAATAATCCACCTTCAGGTTATCATCCGAACCCCCTCCAGTATTAAGTTGCAAGCAATAGATAATTGCATTACGCATTGCGTGTAAAGTAAACAATATGATTGTTCTATGAACAAAGGATTGTTGTTTTCTCCCTAGTAGCAACATCACATCTAGTACCTTAGAGGTTTCTGTCACTTCCCCAGATTACTACAGGCATGAACCCACTATCGAGCATAAATACTAACTCTTGGAGTTGCTAGCATCTACTTGGCCAAGATAGCTACGGAAAGCATGCAAGATCACAAATAACAAAGACATGATAGAATCAATAATCAATCTGAAATAGCATCTCAATATCCATCAGATCCTTGCAAACACAACATGTAGAATTACAAATAGATGATCTTGATGATGAACGGAGCTCACAAGATCTAAACATGATAGCACAAAGGAGGAGAACCAGCCATCTAGCTACTACATGGACCCGTAGTCCAGAGATGAACTACTCACGCATCAAACCAGAGGCTTGCATGGTGATGAAGAAGGCCTCCAGGGTGGATTCTCCCCTCCGGCAGGGTGCCGGGAAGAGCTTCAGATCCCTCCCGATCTAGGGATGGAGATGACGGCAACTACAGACTCTTTCGTGGAATTTTGATCGGGTACTTAGGGTTTATGTATCGGAGGCATCTTATAGGCGAAAGGGGAGTCTGAGGGGGTGCCGGCCCCCTGGCCCCTCTCCGTCTCGTATTCTGGCTCCATGTCCCCCTCGGTAAAAAACTGACTTTGGCTTTTGTCCCGTCCAATTCCGAGAATATTTATTTTCTGACTTTCCTAGAACCAAAAACAGCAGAAATCAGGCAGCTGTCACGGTGGCTCTCGTTAATAGGTTAGTGCAAGAAAGTGTATAAAAAGTACTCCAAAGTGTGGACAAAACATAAGAAAGTAGATAAAACCAAGCATGGAACATCAGAATTTATAGATACGTTTGCATCGTATCAACATCCCCAAGCTTAACTCCTGCTCGTCCTCGAGTAGTTAAGTGATAAAAAGAAAGAATAATTTTTGAGGTGACATGCACCAACATAAACTTGATCTAAGTATTTGTAAAACATTGATATCTGGGATCATAGTACTTCAACATAGCATGAAAGAAACAGTTCTAACAATAAGACATAGCAACTATGTTGCAACATGAAAAGGCACAAACAAAAGATTCATGAATAACAATGTTTTGCAAGACGTTTGTTTGTTTCACATAAAGGGTCCTCAATTTCCTTAAGTTTAAGAAACATTACTTGCATTAAGGGGTTAAGGTTAACAAACCTAGCTTCCAACATGTGAACCAAAGAAGCTGCAGCAATTTGATAGTTTGGAGCAAGTTTTGCAAGGGATCTATCCTCAATATCCTCATGCTTACTAACATGAGTAAAGAATTCTTCAATATTATCTTTTCCAATTATAGAGCCACTACCTATTGAAAGGTCTTTCAGGGTGAATTTAGCGATCAACATGGTGAGCTAAGGAAGATGTAATAACTATAGAAAGACTTAATTTTTTTGTGTTTTTAATAAAGAGAGCAAACTAGTAGAACTAATTTTTTTGTGTTTTTGATAAAGAAACAAGCAAACAAAGCAAAAATAAACTAAGCAAAACAAAAACAACAAACTAAAGAGATTGGTTATGAGGGACTCCCCTTGTGAAGATGTCCTTGACTCCCCGGCAACGGCGCCATAAAATATGCTTGATGACTCGTGTATTAACGAGCTCGTTGGGGAACCCCAAGAGGAAGGTATGATGAGCACAACAGTAAGTTTTCCCTCAGGTATGAAACCAAGGTTATCAATGCAGTAGGAGCAAGGAAACACCTTCAAGGTGTTGCTAGCTGGACTTTGGCAGGGCGTACTACCGGGGCCAGCAGCAACATGGAAACCTGCACAACACAACCACAAAACTTTGCCCCCAACTTACAGTGAGGTTGTCAATCTCACCAGTTTTGCTGAAAACAAAGGATTAAACGTATTGTGTGGAAGAAAGTAATAGCTTGCAGAAAGTAAACAGAAAGCAGGAAACAATTGTAGATTGATGATAAAAGAAAGGACCGGGGTCCATAGTTCACTAGTGGTGGCTCTCCTTAAGATAGATAACATGTTGGGTGAACAAATTACAGCGGGGCAATTGATAAACATCGAGAAAGCAATACATGCATATACTAATCATCTTGACTCCTTTGAGATTCGATTGGGCATTACAACATTATACATAGACCGTAATCCAACTGCATCTATGACTAATAATCCACCTTCAGGTTATCATCCGAACCCCCTCCATTATGCATTACGCAACTGCATCTATGAACAAAGGATTGTTGTTTTCTCCGTAGTAGCAAGAGCACATCTAGTACCTTAGAGATTTCTGTCACTTCCCCGGATTACTAGAGGCATGAACCCACTATTGAGCATAAATACTAACTCTTGGAGTTGCTAGCATCTACTTGGCCAAGATAGCTACTAACAAGAGAAAGCATGCAAGATCACAAATAACAAAGACATGATAGAATCAATAATCAATCTGTAATAGCATCTCAATATCCATCGGATCCCCACAAATAAAACATGTAGAATTACAAATAGATGCTCTTGATCATGAATGGAGCTCACAAGATCTAAACATGATAGCACAAAGGAGGAGAACCAGCCATCCAGCTACTACATGGACCCGTAGTCTAGAGATGAACTACTCACGCATCACACCGGAGGCTTGCATGGTGATGATGAAGGCCTCCAGGGTGAATTCTCCCCTCCAGCAGGGTGCCGGGAAGAGCTTTAGATCCCTCCTGATCTAGGATGGAGATGACGGCGGCTATATACTCTTTTGTGTAATTTTGATCAGGTACTTAGGGTTTCTGTATCGGAGGCATCTTATAGGCGAAAGGGGAGGCCGAGGAGGTGCCTAAGGCGGCCAGATCACCCCCTGGCGCGGGCCAGGCTTGGCCACGCGGCCAAGTGGTGTGGCGGCGCCCTAACCGCTCTCCGTCTTGTATTCTAGCTCCGTGTCCCCCTTGGTGAAAAACTGACTTTGGCTTTTGTCTCGGCCAATTTTGAGAATATTCATTTTCTGACTTTCCTGGAACCAAGAACAGTACAAAACAGGTAGCTAGCATGGTGGCTCTTGTTAATAGGTTAGTCCAAGAAAGTGTATAAAAAGTACTCCAAAGTGTGGACAAAATATAAGAAATTAGATAAAACCAAGCATGGAACATCAAAAATTATGGATATGTTTGCAACGTATCATCTAGCCCTATAGTACAAAGATTCAGGGTCGTCTTCGTCTTCTTCATCATCGTTGTTGTCATCGCTAGGCGCACGCGGCTAGATCCTAAGCCCAGCTAGGGCATATTCCGGGGGTACCTGCCACTTAGGCCTCAGATTCACGACGCGCGGGGGAGGGGCTCCTAGATGACGATGTCGCTACGCCCGTGGCCTTCACCACCGCCACCCTTCTTGTGGCTCTATGGAGGGTCAAAGTGTAGGCACCGTAGGCGAGGGTGATCTTCCTGGGTGATGTAGCGCATCACAATGATGATAGTCCGTTTTGCCCACCACAGGTGGCGACTGGCCTCGTTGTGGTTCAACGGGGGCAGGCCGTCACCCTCGTACTTGGAGAGCTCCCTTTCCCGCCGGTTAGTGAAGAAGACATTCCAGGTGTCGTAGTTATCAGGAACCCAATGGGGATCCATTCACTGCTCCAGCGTGAGCTCAAGGTAGAAAAGTGGTTCGTGATGGCCGCCTGGTGGGCGGAACCTTGAGGCATAGGAGGGACAGGAACTCCTCTAGCGCTCTGCATCCAGTTGGCGGGCAACAGGTAGCCTAGGGTTTAGGGTTTAGGGTTTAGGGTTTAGGGTTAATATTGTAAACCCTAAAATATTGTAAGTTTTAGCAGATTTAATAATATTGATATATACTAGTTTATTTAATAACATTGTATGCAATAAGACGAGAAACAAAGTTTGTAGTCATTATTTTAAAAAAGGGACCTTTAGTCCCGGGTCGTGGCACGACCTGGGACTAAATGGGTGCGATTGGCGCGCGCCCTGTGGGCTGGTGTCGAAAACTCTTTAGTCCTGGTCCGTTCCACGAGCCGGGACTAAAGACCCTTTAGTCCCGGCTTGTGCCACAGACCGGGACTAAAGGTCCATCATCTTATATTATGCTCTCCCAAAATCACCATCTCACTACTGCAGCAGGGAAGCGCGAGGACAACGACGCAGGACGCCGGTAGGCTGCCCAAAAGATTCTCCGACTGCCATCACGCACACGTCGTCCCCCTCTCCGGCCACCACCACCACCAACCGCTGCCTCGTGCGTGTTGTCCCCCTCTCCGAGTGTCCGCGCCACCCCCTGATCTCTAGTCGTCCGCACTGCCGCCATCAACTCCAACCGTCGCCGCGCCGCGCGTTGCCCCCTCTCCGGCCGTGCCATTACCTCCAGCCATTGCACGCGCGTCCATCCCCGGCCAGGTACCCTGCCCCTCCCTTTCCCCGTCCAGCATCGGCAGCATGGCAGATGTACATGCACGCTGGCGCGCGGCGGCACCGGCCACTATGGGTGAGCAGGCCGGGGCGGCAGCCGTGCACGTCGGCAGTGACGCCGGCCACTGCGGGCAAGCTTGGGGCTGCGCCCCCCAGCCACTTCTATTTTTTTGTATTTTTTTTGTATTTTTTTCTTATATGTTACTATTACTATATAGTGTAGTATATAGTATATATGTTATTATTACTATTTTTATATGTTATTATTAATATATAGTGTATAGTGTAATATATAGTGTATTTATTTAGTGTGATATATAGTGTAATATAATATATACTGTAATATATTTTCTAGTATAATATATAGTGTATATATATAATATATAGTGGTCCTCACAGGTGACCGGAGTTAGGGTTAGGGTGGTGGTGCTCGTGGGCGACCGAAGTTAAGGTTAGGGTGGTGGTACTCACGGGAGATCGGAGTTAGGGTTAGGGTGGTGGTGCTCACGGCCGACCGAAGTTAGGGTTAGGGTGGTGGTGCTCGCGGGCGACCGGAGTTAGGGTTAGGGTGGTGGTGCTCGCGGGCGACCAGAGTTAGGGTTAGGGTGGTGGTGTTCGTAGGCGACCGGAGTTAGGTTTAGGGTGGTGGTGCTCACGAGCGACAGGAGTTGGGGTTAGGGTGGTGATGCTCGCGGGCCCCCGGAGTTAGGGTTAAGGTGGTGGGTGCGGGTCGGGGGGTTTCTAGTATAATATAATATATATAGTGGTGCTCGTGGGCGACCGGAGTTAGGGTTAGGGTGGTGGTCCTCACGGGCGGCCGGATTTAGGAGTAGGGTGGTGGTGCTCGCGGATGACCGGACTTAGGATTAGGGTGGTGGTGCTCGCGGGCGACCGAAGTTAGGGTTATGGGTGCAGGTCGGGGGGTTTATAGAGGTATGGTGGGCAACCGGACACGAGGCCCACGCGAGGCATCACTAGAATTTTGCTATTGTTTAGTATTATTGTAGCAAATTAGGTATACATATTATTGTTTAGTATTATTTTATGTAGCAATATTGTATGCAAAAATGATATTGTGTGCATTTTGTAGAAAACTATGGATCCAATCTAGAGAGACCTAGCACAGGAAGAAATTCTCGAGAATACGATCAACGATGCCCCTCCCCCCATGTTCATCCACCCGAATGTCCGTCGATGTATCTGAACCCATCCGGTGAGGGTGAGGAGGTCGACCAAACTGAGGGAGAAGCCGATGGCTCCGGTGATGGAGAAGCCGATGGCTTCGGTGGACCATTAACAAAGTATGGAGAGGTATAGATATGAAGTCTAGTGATCAGTAGATGCATTAATTGAGTTATATATATATATATATTGACGAATGTTTCTTCTCTTAGGCCTCCACATCGAGCAAAAAATATTCCAAATGAGGCCCGGCCAAAAAGTTGGACGCATCTATGCGTTATATAATTACGACGGTATCACCACGGGGCAAACCGTTGGAAATTAAAAGGCTAAAAATGTATTTGTACAACAATGCGGATTTATGGTTAGGGATCGCATCTCGATCACCGTTCGAGAGTGGAATAAGATCAAAGGGGCAAAAGAGAGTGAGTATGTCACCGGCAGGTACAAAGAGGGTCTTTGGAATGACCTCATGGCACATTTCACCCTGCTGGAATATGAGGATGATGCCAACACAGCTGTATTGAGGAGGAAAGTCAAGCGATGGACTCTTACGAAGATGGCCAAACTATTCAAGAACTGGAAGAAATCATTATGGCAAAAGTATCAGAATGACAAGACTGCTCCAAAATTCAAAGGCTATCTAGTGAAGCATCAGCCTTTACTGGGATGCATTTCTGACGTACAAGAAATCAGAACCTGCTAACAGTCAGAAAAAACAAGATAGATGCCGCGAAAAAGAAATATCACCATCACCTGGGTCAGGGGCTACATGACTGCCATGCCAAAGTGGGATAAAAAATAGAATGAGCTGCTTGCTAAAGGGATCACTCCAGAACCAATACGCGAAGAATGGGATTTGAGGGTTTGTCAAAAAAGAATGGGATTTGAGGGAAAAAAATTGGTTCCTTAGGCATGGGAGTGAGTATGACGATAATACAGGGGCCCTTATTTGTAGTGTCGGGATTAGGATACCCCGAGAGACATGGCAGAAAGTGGTGAAAGAAATTAAAGAGGGGAAAACAAAGTTCCGTCCCGATAGAGAGAAAGACTTGCTGACATAGGTCCTCGGGAATGACGAATGCGGAAGACGAGTACGAGGCCTTGGCCCTAGTTATACGTGGGATATGGGGTTTCCAAAGACAAAGATACTTATACTAGCCGAGAGAGAGAGCAAAGAGGCGACGACAGGACAAGGAGGGAGACGGGTTCCACGAGTTGCTAGGAAGACTTGAAAACCAACAGTAGCAGATTGACAAACTTAGAGGAGTAGCACGCCTGCAAGATCCTGCACTCGATATTACCTCCAACCCATCTCAGCGTAGAAGCAGCGTGGCTGAATCGGCGGTCCCATCTGACGATGCACGAATGATAGATGGCAGTCCTGGCTACCCCGTGGATGGAATCAAAGAGTAGATATCTTGTGAGCTCCATCAGAAGGTGAAGAACATATCCCTAAAGGTGGCGGTTGGATGTGCTTTACCTTGTCCACCTGACACACGCTGGCATGGCCATGAGATTCCAGCTGGCTATGCTAAAGTCGGGGTGGATGAAATCGCAACGGGGTTTCACTCAATGGAGCTTGACATCCCTGGACCTGAAGGTGAGAGGACACTCGGAGAAGTACTGGGTGGTATCATTCTATGGGATAAGAACAACATCAAGCTTCCAGGCTCGGTGCCAAGGCCAACACCGCCTTCGAGTCGTCGCATGTCACCTTCACCTCAATCACCTCCAAGAATCCCACCCCATGACTATGACCACCACAACATGAGTCCATCTCGATCTCTGCCGCAGGGTCAGGCGTCTTCGCCGCCCTTAAGGACAATAAGCTAAAGCGTACCCCGTCGATGAGTACTAACCAACACAGCAGTCCAAAACGACAAATGTCGCCCCTCCCAAGAGTACCTCATAAGAATCTTCCCATCAAACCTTACGATCATACTGAAGAGGAAAACACAGCGATCGCAAAGGCCAAATGTGATGCACATTTTCAAAATAAGAAACCTGAGCCTACCTCGGTATACACCGAGAAGCAAAAGGCGTATGCACTTGGTTTTCTGAACACAAAATCGCAATATGAGTTGCACCATAAGCCAGATGACTATCTACGCACACTTCAGAAGGAAGTGAAGAAGAGCAAATCAAGTACAAGTGCAAGCGGGAGCAAATCAAGTAAAAGTGCAAACAAACCAAGTGCAAACAATCCAAGCGGAAAAAAGAAGGGACGTTCCCCAGCTTGGGAAACAGGCCAAACAATTGATCCCACCCCTCGGGGTGTTATCCAAAGACGTTACCCAGCAGGATATGGAAGAAGCTGTGAAGTGGGCGGCCTCTATGGGTGTGAGTGTTGCTGAATTGCTAGGTTCCCAAGATGACAAGTTATCCAAGGCTCATGTAGTCCCTACATATGTCCGAAGGATACCTCTAGTCAGCGATGAGCAGTTCCAACAACTGCCAACACAAATGTGGAGTTTACGTAAATGGTACCTGAGAGCCGTAAAGGAGGACATAATAATGATTGTGGCGAAAGTCCCACATGAGTACTACTTCCAAGCCGAAGAGGTCCATGTTGAGTTTCTAGAACTCTTCCAATTATACAATTTCGACGCCCTCGACAAATCTCTCATGAGTTGCTATTGTCTGTAAGTTGTTGAATTCATTGTCTAGATATAAGTTGTTCTGTTTTTTAGTTGTTCAGTTCTTTGCATGTAATTATCCTTATTATATCCTTTTGTACTCTATTATTATGCAGAATGAAGATCCACAAATGTAAAAGAAAGTCACTCTATAGTGTTGGGTTCATTGACCCAGATAAAGTACATATAAAGATGCTAACGGATAATCTTGAAAAGATGTAGGATAACCTTCTAAGGTTTCCAACGGAGCAAAATTTCTATGACAACATACTGTTTCCTTACAATTTCAAGTGAGGGTCTTACTCTGTTGTACACATTCACTTTTGCTTACTCGATGTTAAGTGTAATTGATGAGTTACTGATGTATATGTAAACGTGTGCAGGTTCCACTGGATTCTGCTAAACATTCAACTTGATAAGAGAATAGTTGAAGTCATGAACCCATTAAAGAGACATCTGGAAGAGTTTAGGGACATGCAGAACATGCGCCAGAGGTAATTTTCGCGCTATATCGATCTCTTTCGTTGCTTTCCTGAGATATCAGGTAATAAATAACTCATTCATTCATTTTCTTTACCAGGCAGGGTTGGGAACCTGATCAAGAGTGTGGTTACGGGTTCCTTTAGTGAGAAGCTGATGTTTAAGCCGGTCTCGATAAGTAGTACGTGATATGTCCGCGCATCTCTTTACTTCTAGTTTCAATACAATTATGATGCTAGATTATTATTTTGATTGAGTTATATTCTCGTAAAGTGCGTGAGGCAGCCACCGGGGACGAATATATGCGAATTCTACGTTTGCGAGTCCATTCGCACGCTTACCACTGATCACAAAGATTATAGAGTCGATGTAAGCAATACATTCACAACATTATTTTATTACCGTCACTGATGGCGATATGCCAAAGGGGGTATCATCAGCAGAATGTTCCGATTGGGCCGAAGGGCCTACGAGTGCGTCTGAAAGACAGCGACTGGACCATGAAGAAAGGAAAGGCCCAGCGACTGGCGACTGGAAGCCCAGAAGCCCAGTCGAGTTAGGTCAAAGGTCTCTGGATCCTTATCTTGTTCGGAGGCAGCTTGTAAACCCTAGCTAGGTGGTTCGAATATAAACCTCCCTGGGGTATCTTAGAGATGTATGTTCCATCATACACCCCCTCAAGCGACTCGCTGCCTAGCCGCCGAGCTCGCCAACCTTGTAACTCGCTCTCTCATAATCTAATCTAGCAGGAGTAGGTCTTTGCCCTCTGGGGGGCCGAACCTGGGTAAACCCATGTGCATCCGCCCCCATCTCGCACCGCAGATGGCCGCCAACTCTTCCTCACGAAACACTCAATCGCTGCCTATGGCAGCGACTGCCGTGGCCATTTCCACGATAGTGGCGCCCACCGTGGGGCATAGCGGGACTGGCCTGAGTTCTACGGCGAGACCCTATTCGCCGATCGAGCGGTCGCTCGCCATCGGCCGCATGATCGCAGCTACATCCCAGCGTCACGCCCGGTCACGCACGCCGCGGTGATGCCGATCGGCTCCATCAACCTCTTCGTCGGCTTTACCGGCGCGGTCGATCCAGCCGCGATGATGATTGTCGGTGGGTCGCCTCCACACCGTGATCTGCTTTCGGAGGAGCAGGTCCGCTCCATCAGGGGCCTCGTCACCGAGTACGACTCGGTCGCTAGCGATGCGGCCGAGACTAACGCCGCCACCAACAACGACGCCCTGAACGGCGACGCCGATTCCGGGACCCCTGCATCGGTCAACGGATCCATCACCGCCGCGTCACGGGAGGACTCCATCACACGAGTCTCCAACCCCGAGGATTTCGAGGATCCCTCTATCCTAGGGATCTTCGACTCCGACTCCTACTCGGAATCCCCCAAGGATTTTTGCGCTAGATCCAATCGCTTCAACGCGATTTACATGGCGAGTAGCACAGCCGCCCCGCCAGATCCGTTCTCCACGCCGATCCTGCCGACCGTGATGGCCACGGACGTGGAACAAGCCCGCCTGCGGCTCCAGGAGGCGCAGCGCAATGAACTCACCGAGCGCGAGAAATACCGCCTCGAACGAGAGACGGCGAAGGAGTTGTCACTCTATCACCAACGCCGCATCAGGACCCGCCTGAACCCTGATGTTCAGGGCCGCGTCCTGAACTTCAACGACGAGGGTGACCCCACACGCGCCGCCGAGTGCGAACACGGCGAGAACGCGCCGCCAGGAGGAGGCAACCCCACGAGACCACCACCCGGGGCACCGGCGACTGGGGCCCCTCCACCACGCATGGGCCGTGCGCCCCACCAGACCAACCTCGGATCATCATCTTGCCTCAAGCCCGAGACGCCAACGGGTTACCACTATACTCCACCCCGATGGACAACGTCTTCGTGGCCGATGCCGCGATCGCCAACCTTGATGTCCATGGCGACGGCGCGCTACAGATCCAGTACGCCAAGGCACTACTCGTCAGGGTCGTCGAGCAACAGGCCGCGAGAGTCGACCCGCGGGGGCGGATGTATTCCCGCTCGTCAGCAAGCAGGGCGGCATCAAGCGGCCACCCCACCGTGGCTAATGCAATAGTTTTCCCACCACCCCAACCCCTGGCAAACCAACCAAGGGCCTCCAACCCCGCGTTGTCGACCAACGAGCCGCGACCTGCGAACAACACCGTCGCCGCAAACGGGCAACCCCTCGACGCCCGAACGCACATCATCAACAATCAGGCGTGGCGGTCGCGCCAGCCCTACGACCTGCGACACACCCTCGCCAACCGCGGCGACCCGGAGCCAAGAGGCTCGTTCAGCCGAGTTGGGCCATAATGCTTTGGACCCATGATCCGCAGGGAAAAATACCCCGCCAACTTCAAGGCCCCCAAGGAGATCAAGAAGTACGACCTGACGTACGACCCCGCCGTTTGGCTGGACACATATCTCATGGAAATGGGGATCGCAGGCCACACCGACCTGCTCGCCGCTCGCTACCTCCCCCTGATGATGGAGGGTGCGACCCGGCAATGGATCAACACGCTACCCGCCGACAGCATTGATTCCTGGGAAGAAATGCGGGACGCCTTCGTTAGGCACTTCGAGGGCTCCTACACCCGCACCACCACCATCGAAGACCTGGAGCGATGCATCCAGGGACAACGCGAGTCGACCCGCCAGTAGATCAAAAGGTGGCAAGAACTGTGGATAAACGCCTCCGGCATCCAGCCAGACACGGCGATACACTGCTTCAAGAACGCGTGCCGGTACGAACCTCTGGTCGCCAAGATAAAGAGGGTCTACCGGACGCTTGATAACATCCCTGAACTCCTCGAGATCGCCAAGCGCTACGCGGAGGAGGACCCCAACCAAGACTCCGACAATGAGTTGGGAGGAAGATGGCGCACTAGCATCCACAACAGTGGGCGCCTACACGACATGCGCTACAGCAACACCCGCATCACCGGCAAGCACCGGACCGACGGGCGAGTCAACTTCGTCGCCAACGCCGGCTACGGCATACGCGACTCCCAGAACTACCGCCACGACGGAGGAAACTACCGCGACAGCGGGAACTACCGCGCTAACAACGCGACAAGGCCGAAATTTGACCCCGCCGCCCTGCTCAATCAGCCCTGCATCTACCACAGCAGGGAGGGAAAACCCGCCACCCACACCACCGCCGACTGCCACTCTCTCAAAGAGATCGAGAAGGCGAGACATGCAAGGGAGGACTCCAACAATAACCAACCGCGGGACAACAGGAACGGCAGTGGCTTCGGAACCGCCGTCAGGTCGCTACATACCTTCACTAGGCTCGGCACCAAGCGTGAGAAGAAGGTACTCGCCCACGCGGTCGCCGTCAATGCGGTGACGCAAGTCGACATCCCCCGCTTCCTAAACTGGTCCGAGCAGAGCATCACCTGGAGTCGCCAGGACCACGCGCCAAGAATCGAATATCCAGGGCGAGTCGCCCTGGTGGTCAGGCCAAAGGTGGCCAACTACTGGCTGCCCAAGACGCTGATGGACGGTGGGAGCTCCATCAACATCCTATACCTCGACACCTTCAAAAGGCTCCAGCTCCCAGAAACAGCCATCGAGCCAACACTGACGACCTTCCACGGCATCGTCCCCTGTCGAAAGGCGTACCCGATCGGAAAGGTGACGCTGCCAGTCACATTCGGCACCCCAGCAAACTACCGCACAGAGAGAATTGTCTTCAAACTGGTGAACTTCCGCAGCCCCTATCACTTCGTCCGGGGCCACCAGGCATTCACAAAGTTCATGGCGACCCCACACTACGCCTACAACATGATGAAGATCCCTGGGCCGAGCGGCATCATCACCGTCCACGGCGACCCCGATATGGTCGTGGAATGCGAAGAAAAAGGCGCTGAGCTCGCCGACGCCGTCATCGCCGCGGAGACTGGCCACACGGAGGAGCTCGCGAAATACGCGGGCAACATCAACAAGGATGATCCCACCATCCTGAAGAAACCAATCGCTGCGAACTCCACGTTCGAGGCGACCACGCACACCCGCACTGTCGAGCTCGTCCCAGGCGACTCCAGCCAGACGGTCACCATCGAGGCGCACATGAGCCCCGCATAGGAAAGCACGCTCATCGGGTTCCTCCGTGAGAACCGCGACATCTTCGCATGGAAGCCATCTGACATGCCAGGTGTCCCGAGGGAACTTGCTGAGCACAAACTTAATGCAGACCCCAAAGTGCAACTAGTAAAGCAGTTGCTACGGCCCTTCAATGAAGAGCGCCGTCGAGCAATCGCCGAGGAAGTCCAGCGCCTGCTAGCCGCAGGCTTCATCCGGCCAATCAAGTACTCCAAGTGGCTGGCAAACCCAGTCCTGGTTCTCAAAAAGAACAACACCTGGAGAATGTGTATCGACTACACCAATCTCAACAGCGCCTACCCGAAGGAGGAGTTCGTCCTACCGCGCATCAATCAGATCATCGAATCGACCGCAGGATCGGAGTCGCTGTGTTTTCTCGATGCCTACTCTGGTTACAACCAGATCAAGATGGCGGTCGAAGATGAGGAGAAGACGGCGTTCATCACGCCATTCGGCGCATTCTGCTACACGGCCATGACATTTGGCCTCAAGAATGCAGGCGCCACATACCAGAGGTGCATGCAGGAGTGTCTAGCGAGCCAAATTGGCCGCAACATCCATGTCTACATCGACGACGTGGTGGTAAAATCCACCCGCCAGGATGATCTGTTCGCCGACCCAGCAGAAACCTTCGCAAATCTACAGAGGTACAACATCAAGCTGAACCCCGGAAAATGCACCTTCGGCGTACCCACCGGACAACTTCTGGAGTATGTAGTCTCCAAGTGAGGCATTGAGGCCAACCCCACCAAGATCGACACCATCACGCGACTCGGGAAACCCGAGTGCCTGCGCGACGTCCAAAAGTTGGTAGGGCGAGTCGCGGCTCTCAGTCGCTTCATCCCCCGACTAGGCGAGAAGGCAATGCCCCTATACCGCCTGATGTGCAAGAACCCAATGTTCCAATGGGACGCAGAGGCTGACAACGCACTGAAAGCACTCAAAGAAGTGCTACTCGCGGCACCACTACTCGCAGCACCACTCGACAAAGAGCCAATGCTCGTTTACGTCGCGGCGTCCAATCGGGTCGTCAGCGCCGTGATGGTCATCGAAAGACCGGAAGAGGGCAAGGAGCACCCCATACAGCGCCCAGTATACTACATCAGCGAAGTCTTAATAGACTCATGACAGCGCTACCCGCAATACCAAAAACTGGTGTACGCGGTATTCCGAGCACAGCGGCGACTCCCGCACTACTTCCAGGAGCACCCAATCATGGTGGTATCCTCCGCGCCCCTGCAAGACATCATACGCAATCGCGATGCGACTGGGCGAGTCGCCAAGTGGGCCGTCGAGATCGGCGTCCACAACATCAAGTACGAGCCCCGAAAAGCGATCAAGTCGCAAGCCCTGGCTAATTTCCTCGCTGACTGAGAAGAAGCACAGCAGCCAGAGAAGCTCCCATACCTCCACTACTGGTCGCTCCACTTCGACGGCTCCAAGAACGCCGATGGCGTGGGGGCTGGGGTCATACTGACCTCCCCCAAAGGAGACAACACTACTAGGAAAACGGCTATAGGTAATCAGCACATCCGTGGCTCACATGGTTGAAGTGCCCCACGGCTAAAACAGGCGTGGCTCACCTGTGGGCAGTGCCCTACTAATAACTAGAACAACCGTGGCGCACATGACTATAGTGCGCCACAGATGTGTGTGGGTCAGGGCCCTATTGGCCGCACGCCAAACATCTGTAGCGCACTATAGTCATGTGCGCCACGGTTGTTAGGGTCATCTGTGGCGCACATGGGGCTGGTGCGCTACGCCTAAGCGCATGCCCCCTCTGCTCTGAAACGGCCACAAAATTCTGTGGCGCACTCGGCCTAGTGCGCCACAGGGAGTAGGAGTATCTGTGGCGCACATGGCACAGTGCGCCACAGATGTTTGTACTCCCTGTGGCGCACTAGGGCCGTGTGCGCCACGGATGTGTCGATTTCTTTAGGACAGCACTTTATGTGCACATGTGTGACCACACATCCACACCACCCCACACTTCACTTTTCCCTTCTTCTTCCTCCTTAGATCTAGTCGGGATCTTCTCCTTCCCACCTCAATTTCTCCACACATTCACCATTTTTAGCATGTAAAACTTGCTTTGGATGTTACATAAGTAATAGAAGGAGGTCTCCGGTCTCTCATCTATCCTTCTCCGGTCGACGCGCGCACCTCTCCTTTCCATCTTTCTCGCGATCGGTCTCTCATCTCGGTAAGTTGTCCATGTAAGGATGTGTTCATGTGTATATGGATGATGTGCTCATATGTATGTAGATGATCGATGCTCATGATGTGTGTATGTGGAGAGGATCGATGGTCATATGTGTGTGTATATGGAGAGTATCGATGATGCTCATGCATGTGTGTATGGAGAGGATAATGATATGTTCATGTGTGTATGGATCGGTCTCTCTCTCTTGTGTTTGTATGTGAACAAGTTGTATGTGAACAAGATGGTCCGAAAGCAAGGAACGACCTGATATGCTTGGGTATCCGGAAGGAGCTTCACGGAGGACGCACTACTCCTGATGATCAGGAAGATGACGATGATCATGAGTCGGAGACGACACAAGGTCGTCGGAAGGGTAAAAAGTTCAAGAAGAACGAATATTACTGCCCTCCTTCTTGCTTCACTCTGAGCCAGGATGAGATCAAACAGTTTTTCAAGTGCCTTCTAGGAGTCAAATTTCCTTATGGCTACGCGGGCAAGATAAGCAGATACCTAGACGAGGCGAAGCAGAGGTTCAGTGGCATGAAGTCTCACGACTGTGCCGTGCTAATGACGCAGGTACTTCCGGTCGCACTAAGAGGGATAATGGACGAGCACGTCCGTGAAACGTTATTTGGCCTATGCAAGTTTTTCGACGTCATCTCTAGGAAGTCGATTGGCTTGAATCAGCTCGGAAGGCTACAGGAGGAGATCGTGGTGATACTATGTGAGCTTGAGGTCTACTTCCCACCCGCATTCTTCGACATTATGGTGCATCTGCTGGTCCATGTCGTGGAGGACATCGTACAACTCGGGCCGATGTTCCTCCGCAGCATGATGGCATTCGAAAGGATGAACGGACACATCAAAGGATACGTTCGCAACAGGTCCCGTCCAGATGGAAGCATAGCCAAGGGCTTTCTGGCCGAAGAGTGCATCTCTTTCTGCACGAATTATCTAGACATCGAGAACCCTGTCGATCTTCCCGTCAACAGACACCTTGGCAAGCTCGACGGATCTGGTCACCGAGAGGGTCGTCGCATACTGCATGCAGACTTCGATTTTCGACGCGCAGACTTTGATCGAGCAAACCTCGTCGCGCTACAGCATTTAGAACTGGTCGATCCTTGGGTACAGAAGCACAAAAGGTTAATCGAGAAGAAGTACAGTGACCGGTGCATACAGAGGACGCAGGGAGAAATAATCAAAGAGCACAACTCAGATTTCACGCGTTGGTTTAGGCAGACGCTCCTTGATAATCCCCCGCGCTCGCATTCTTCTGACACGGAAAAGATCATATTCACCTTGTCGCAGGGACCGATGCAAAACCTGGTGACCTATCAGGCGTATGATATCAACGGCTACACATTCTACACGGAGGAAAAGGACAACAAGTGTGATTATCAGAACTCAGGCGTAACGTCGGAATTCTACACCGATGACAACGTGAAGGAAAGATTCTACGGAAGAATCGAGGAGATCTGGGAGCTCGACTACTGTGGAGAAAAGGTGTCGATGTTCCGTGTCAGATGGGCAAAGAGCGTCGAAAGAGAAGACCAGTATTTCACAACCATGGTTATACCCGAAGCAGCCAAATCCAAGGCCGCCGGTGCAAACGTGGCCGCGAAAAATGAACCGTGGGTACTGGCTACCAAAGTGGACCAATGTTTTTTCATTACCGACCCGACAAAGCCTAGCCGTGTTGTCGTGAGGAGAGGAAAAAGAAACATCATCGGAATGGATGGAGTCGCCAACGAGCAAGACTTCGACCAGTACGGCAATCGAAAGATTGAAGATGACGACGACTACGATGCAGCAACATACATCACAAGAAAAAAAGGACAACCCTACCCAAAAAGGTAGCCCGTTCGAAAGAAGAAACATTAAAGTGCCGGGCCTAAATTATTCAACCGCGACAAAGAAGGGAAAAAAGATTGTAAAACGCTAGCTCAAAAAATATTGTAAAACACGTGGTCGAAAAAGATTGTAATATTAATGGACAAATTATTATGAAATTTAGTTATACTTTGAATCACCACTTTTATGACATATATCACCACTTTTGGGCATTTTTGGAATATTTAAAAGTATTTTAAAAACAAAACAAAACTTGTATGGCATATATCACCACTTATGGGAATTTTTTGGAACATTTAAAAGTATTTTTAAAATAAAAATAAAAAAGTGGAGCACCAGGATTTGAACCTGGGTGCTCATAGTTTAGAATAGAGCTAAGGGGCAGAACCAGTGGGATAAGAGAGTGCTAGTGTTAACTAGTGGGGTGGCCGCCCTCTTATCTGGTAGTCCAACCCACATAGGCGTAGCGCACCCTGGCCAAGTGCGCTACGGTTATCCGTAGCGCACTTGGCCAGGGTGCGCTATGCCTATGTGTGTTGGACTAGTCAACCGCGCGTGCCACGTTGACCCGCCTCTCTCATCCCCGCATCTCACAGACACCGCCACCGCCACACTGCGCTCTCGATCCGCCACCGCCGCCCTGTGCTGTCGATCCGCCACCGCCGCGCTGCGCTCTCGAGGAGGAGGAGGATCTCGCGCCGCTCGAGGAGGTGGAGGCCACCGTCGTCCGCCCGCCGTCGTCCGCCCGTCAGAGGTGAGCGTCGCCCCTCCCCTGTCTCTCCCTCTCTCCCTCTCTCTCCCTCCGTCCCTCTCTCCCTCTGTATGGTGGCCTCGGACACGCCGGAGTCGCCCCTCCCCTGTCTCTCCCTCTCTCTCCCTCTGTCCCTCTCTCTCCCTCTGTATGGTGGCCTCGGACACGCCAGAGTCGCCCCTCCCCTGTCTCTCCCTCTCTCTCCCTCTGTCCCTCTCTCTCCCTCTGTATGGTGGCCTCGGACACGCCGGAGTCGCCCCTCCCCTGTCTCTCCCTCTCTCTCCCTCTGTCCCTCTCTCTCCCCCTGTCTCCAGCAGTATGAACTTGGAGTATGAACTAGAAGGAAGTTAGGGTTCATGGTTCATCTCTGTTACCATTACCAGAGACTAGGGTTCATGGTTCACAACTCCCAGGTTCTGTTACCATTAGAAATGACAGGCAACTCCTAGGTTCTGCTATTGGTGTAGTGTTGGCATGCTATTATTAGAAATGACAGGCAAACACTGATCGTGTGGCCTCATTTCTTCTTATATGCATATCACTGGTTACTTAATATGGTTCTGCTACGCAAAGAAGTAGGCTCTTTTATTGCAATGTAATAGTACCTTGTCTAGATACTGATGCAATGTGGGGTCTGTGGTTCTGCTTTTAGTGTTGCATCCAATATGCATTTGTTGTAAATAACTGATGGAAAAGCTCCCCTCTGAAATATGCCTTGCTATATTTTCTCTACGTCTATATGCTGGTTATCAAATCACCTTGCTATATTTTTTCTTCGATGCACATGTGATGTGTCAAGGTTAACCAATTTGTGGCTTATTTAGTATTTTTTTTTAAATATCTCTCATCTCTGTTTTCTTCCCTCCTTTCTGCATTCAGAGAGTTCTTCCTTCCGTTTTTTGGGTGCATTATTACCTAAATGCTTACTGCTTGGTACATGTTCATTTTTGTCGGTACATTGTTACCTAAATGCTTACTGCTTGGTACATGTTCTGTTTTGTCATCATATACCCTAGAGCGTTCAACTAAAGTTCTTTACCAAGCACATTCAACGGTTTCAGTTCGTCTATAGCTGTCCAGTCCTTTACCACGATTTGTTACATGTCCCGTTTGTATACGTAAAATTAGCCCTGGATTCTTATGCTTGGTCTGTCAACAGGTTAATCGCTATGACATATATTGAATTAATTTTGGTCGCCAGTTAGTCTGTGATTAACTAAAATACATATCCTACTGAACCTCTTCGTGTCAGACTGGCTAGACATTTTTCTAAATCTAGCTGATCAACCACATTCTGACATAGCTTCTGAATTTTAGAAAAGATTTTGTTTTACTTAGTTGATATAGAGCATTCCTTTCTAACCTTGTGTACATACATGGTCAGATGTGCGAGCTTTTAGTCCAGTTGCATCACAGATACTGTCCTACCACTAGTGGAAAACATGCCTTTTAGTGTAGCTTGGTTGACAAGGTCAAGAGTAAGCTTGGTTCATAGCTTAGGGTTCAGAGTAAGCTTGGTAGATAGCTTAGGGTTCAGAGTAGCAAGGGTTCAAAGTAAGCTTAGGGTTCAGATCAGTAGCAAGGTTCAGAGTAGCAAGGTTCAGATCAGTAGCAAGGTTCAAAGTAGCAAGGTTCAGAGTAGCATGGTTCAGATCAGTAGCAAGGTTCAGATCAGTAGCAATGTTTTTGTGGTGAGTTTTTATGAATCACTCAATGTACTGATTTTTATTGCTAAGCACTAGGTGGCATTCAGTCTTCTTGTTAATTATGTTAATAATTGTTGAGAAATCCTTGACAGAGGGTTTAGTAGTGCCCATGGGTAAATCCAAAATGTAAAAGGCATGGACCCAAGCAGACACTCAAAAGCATAACTTGAAGAAATCTTCCTTGATGATATGCAGGCATTTTTCACAAAAAAACCATTAAAACCATCTGGTCCAGGTGCTTTATATGGTATTAAGAATTTAACCAATCCATATATTTCCTCTTCGTTGATTGGGGAATCCAGACTTTGTAGAGTGTCCACCTCAGGAAGTAACTCCATTAACTCCATATTATTATTTGTAGGAAAGGAAACCCCCATCCTATTTTTGTAACATCTCCATAAGGATGTATCTTTCTCAGTATGCTCTCTCATATTATTCCCATTTTCATCTTGGATATGAGAAATAATATTATGCATGTACCTTTCCCCCATTTAATTTCACCCATTTGATAGTGCAATGCTACTTTGGTACTCTGATTACCCATCAATTCCTTTAGATGGAATTTAACAATATTAATGATTAGACAATATAAAATCATCTCATGGACAGTCTATGTACAAGAAGATAGCTAGGGTTCACCCCCTAGCATCTGGTTTTGCACTCCTGGGTGCACCCCCTAGCTTCCCCCTGCCTAGCAGCCACAACAAGTTCTGTAGTGGCTGATACAAGTTCTTCCTAGCATCTGGTTTCCTAGCATCAAGTTCTCCTGGATTTGTTTAGCTTGATTCATTGTAGTGGATGTAGTAGCTTGCAGTTAGCTTGTAGTTGCTGTAGTAGGTTAGTGTTAGCAAATTTTATTGTAGTTGCTGTAGTAGTTGCCTAGCATATGGTTTTGCACTCATGGATTTTAGTGTTGTTTGTGGCTAGGAGATATATGATCCTAGTTTGTGGCTGATCTAAAATGCTCCTGATGATGGTCTAGTAGTGCTGAAATGGTGACCATATAATCTGACCATATTTGCTAGTGCTGATCTAAAATGCTCCTGGTTTAAAATGCTCCTGGTTTGAAAATACATGGTGAAAACTTGCTGTCATATAATCTGACCATATTTGCTGTCATATTTGATGTCATATAAGTTATTTGTTGTCATATAAGTTACTTGTATGAAATGAGTCCCGATTTTTGCCGGAATGTTGATTAACTTCCGTTTCGGCAGAAATCGGGCACTCCTAGTTTAAGAAAATTAGCAAAGGTCATGCCGGATTTTTCCGTGCATTTAACCAATTATTTGTTTTTTATTAGTGCAAAGATGTGTGACAACGACGAGGCTGGATGTTCTAAGCGCATCAGTGCTGAAGGAGAACTCAGACCTCCAAATAAACAATTGACATTCTGGGAGGCGGCCCAGCGTCTAGAAGACGATGAAGAATACCATCCCCAGGAGAGCGAGGATGATGAGATGGAAGACGCGGAGGAAGAAGCCGAAGGAACGGCGGACGATGAAACCACTGATGGCGGCGAGGGCACAGGGAGTGGTAGCAACCCTCCTAAGAAGAAGAAGAAGAAGAAGAAGAAGAAGAAGAAGAAGAAGAAGAAGAAGAAGAAGAAGAAGAAGAAGAAGAAGAAGCCGAAGGACCGGCGCCCGAACACGGTCGGCACGGTCAGGGAGGAAATTACCGAAGTGAGCCCATCAAGGGTTCCTTTGGAGCCCGCCCTTGTCGTCAAAGGGTACGGTGGGCAAGTGGCGGCGATCACCCGGACAACCATCTCGATCAACACCGAGAATCTCCGGCATAAAGATAATGGCCACTTGCGCACACTCCTCTTCGAGAAGCTGCACGCAAGATACAAGTTCCCCGCTAAGTATCAGAACACAAATTATCATGGGAACGAAGTAAACAAATCCGCCCTCACAAAGATGAGCACCGCCCTGGCCAGCTGGAGAACCCAGATAAAGAAGAAGATCTATAAAGAAGGCAAAAGTCTCGAGGAGATCCAGAAGATTGACACGCAGATCACCGAAGATCAGTTCCGGGAGTTCAAGGAGAGGTGTGAATCCGAAAGAGCCCTGGCCAATAGTAATCGGGGAAAGGCGCTGCAGGCGATGAATATAGGTCATCACCATCTCGGATCAGGTGGATACAGAACCGCGGAGGCCAAATGGAATAAGGAGGACGAAGAGTATAGATCCAAGGGGATAGAAAACCCCTTTGCTAAATTCGAACCCGGGCAGGTTCAAAACTTCATCAGGGCCCGTTACCATGTGGACCCAAAAACCAAACAACTCACCGCGGATCCTGCGGTGAAGGAATTCGAGGAAATTGTGGTAAGTATAATCTAATTACCGCGGATCAACACGATTGCAATCTAATCGATGATCTAAATGATTCACTGTTACTTCTTCTACAGGAGGAGGAAATTGTTGCTAGTCATGGATCCCAGGGTTCCTCATCCCAGGGGTCGACGGCGGCCAACCGGTGGGATAACCCTTTTAACAGGGCGATGAACCGGGCCAATAAAATAGAGCCGGTTATGAAGAAGCCGTCGTTGGCTGGCCGTCTGGCCGGCCTCGGGGGGTAAGAATTGGGTGGATCATTTTGGTCCACCGCCGAGGACGCATGTGGCGCCGTCGGGAAGGAGCGAGGAGGAAAACCGAGAGGTTCAAGAACTTAAGGCACAAGTGGCACGGATCCCGCAGATCGTCCAAGACAACGTGGCAATCACCCTCACGTCCTTCCTGCCTACCTTGGTGGAGTCAATAGCGAACTGGAGTGCGGGTGGTCGAGTAGGGCCGTGCCCGATTCCAAGCATGGTCAGCAACCACTCGAACAACGCGGCGCCGACGAATCAGGCGAACTACGTGTTCGTGACTCCGCCAGCTAGCACCGCGGCGCCGCAAGTGTTGGTGACTCCCCCTGCCATCACCGCGGCGCCGGAGTACATGTTGGTGCCCCCCCTGCCATCGTCGCGGAGGCACCGGAGCTCCAAGCACCCGTCGGTAGGGAGAATACACCGGCGGCCAGCACCGCGCCATCAAGCAGCCCTTCCGTCTCTTGCACGCCCGTCGCCGTATGCGGTGCGTCAACATTAGCCGATCTCGACGCCATCACGGTAAACAAATTGCTTTAATTACCGCCTTTCATGCCATCTATTACTCTTATGGCATCTCGCTCTGACGACGCCGTACATGTTTTCCGCAGACGGATGTTCCTTGCACTCTCTTATGCTACGTGAACAACGAGCTGAGGGATGTTGCCAAGGGTACCATCGTTCAACCCTTGCAGCGCACGTTCCACTCAAAGCCGATGCCAGATAGCGTGCACAGGGTTAAAATTAGTTGGGTGCTAAGGGGCTGCGACGACCTGGAACCTCCCATTCAACCCCCAGGAGCGGATGAAGAAGAGCCGTCTGTCCTCAGAAGTTGCTTCGGCTTATTCTTGCTATGGCCAAAGAGCATGATCCGTTTGGGGACGGCGGGGGCCATCACGCCACAGACAACAGCACTGCCTGTCGTGCCAGCGACAAGCGGTGGCAAGGCCCCCTTACCGCCCTCGCTGTCACCTCCACGCGGTGGGTCGGACGATCATGTTGATGATATGCACATGGCACAGGATCCGGCCGAGGACGACGAAGACTGGAATGATCAC
This sequence comes from Avena sativa, assembly GCA_916181665.1. Lineage (NCBI taxonomy): Eukaryota > Viridiplantae > Streptophyta > Magnoliopsida > Poales > Poaceae > Avena > Avena sativa. Next base: position 41,554,156 of record OV702287.1, on the reverse strand, counting down.
TTCTTCAGCACTCAGTTTGGCAACGAAGAAGACCTAGCTGGTGGCCCCATAGAGAAAGCCACTATCACCAAGCGTCTGTTTGGTTCTCAGGAGACGCCTCCAGCTTGCACCTTTACAGAGCCAGCTGATACAACCAACCGGCCCTTTATTCTAAGCCCTGACACACTACATAGGGCGGCCAGTGCTCAGATTGCGGTGCCTGCCCGCTCTCCAAAAGGAAAAAAGGGCAGGAAGAGAAAATCTAGCAGCTCAAGCCAGCCGATGGCGTCAACAACTGCGAATCCGATCAGGTTTCGGGACGGGCCACCAAGACCCGAGGGTATTATGTGGAGGATTCATGTGGCGGGTGAGCCCATGCTACCTAAGAATTTGCGGAAGCTCGCCAGTTCGGAACTGCAGAGTGTGCATGACAGCGTGCTGACGATAGAGAGACGCCTTCTATCGGAGAAAGATCGCACCCGGTATTCGTGGTTAAGGTGCCACCAGGCTTGGGCTTCGTCGACACTGCCCCCGCGGATCTGTTCTTCCTGCGGTTCGACGACATCTTCAATATGTTCCACCTATACCCGCTGCACTATACCATGGTCCGTCTCTTTTCTCTCAGCCTGGCCACGCAGATCATTAGAGAGAACACACCGGGCATCGCTATAGTGGACCCCTACTACATGCGTGACGGCTGCTTGGGTTCCCCCGCCGAACGACGTATCGTGGCCTCGTACCTAAAAAGAATCCTCGTGGCGAACAAGACAAAGGAATACATTCTCGTGCCTTACTTTCCCGAGTAAGTCGTTATTCACTCGCCACCGTCGATTGGCTTTATTAGATCATCATCATTCTTTTTCCAACACATTCCATTTGAATTTTTTGCACAGAGATGAACACTGCACGCTCATCTCCTTATCGCCGAAGCATTCCCACGCCACGTATTTCAACTCGGGGAGTCTAGAAAAGAAGAAAAACTACGACAAGATCAAGGAAGTTCTGGATGATGCTCTCACTGGCTTTGCCTCGACGGAAGGCACCAGCTTCGTGCGTAAGAAGGTCAAGTTCGGCAGGCACGTCTTCAACCACGTAACGGAGTTCCCCTGCGTGAAGCAGCCGAAAAACAGTAAGAAGGAAGCCTACTACGCACCCCATCACATGAGGGCGTTCCTACTTGACCAGTAGAATTCTACGCTGCCAGATCATCTCAAACAGTGGGCCGAAGCAAAGGCCAAGATCAATGATTCGGATATTAGACAAGAGATGTATCGCATCCAGCAGCAGTTTGGGGTAATCATCTTTCGTGATGTCATGACTTCGGGGGGGATCTTCTATGGAGGAAATATCCCGAATAACCGTGACATAGAAGATCGCCTAGAGATGCAGGGTGACTATAGGAAGTTCATGACGAGACAGGGCGTCCTCCCGTTCCCTAAGCCGAGCCAGAAGGCTTGATGTTGGCCTAGTTGTAGTTACAAACTATAGATGACCTTTGTGTGTGTGTGTGGACGACAAGTGAACTTATTTTGCTTATTATTATTATATATCAATCAATGCTTGGTTTTTTTTGCTTACTCTTTGGTCCTTTGCTCAATTTGGTCCTTCTTTTTTTCCATACTCTTTTTTCGAGAATAATGCCGATGATTGAAATGTCGTGGCACACTATATATGTGAATGTGCTCCGATGGGATTGTACGCCTTGTGCTATGCACAAGTCCAGGTGTTGTGCATCCTACTTGGCGTACGGTTCCATCGTAGCATATTCCTGTGTCGAACGACCTATGTATATATATGAGGCATGCTTTTTGAGTTACTTTGGTCTTTTTCGAGAATAATGCCGATGATTGAAATGTCGTGGCACACTATATATGTGAATGTGCTACGATGGGATTGTACGCCTTGTGCTATGCACAAGTCCAGGTGTTGTGCATCCTACTTGGTGTACCGTTCCGTCGTAGCATATTCCTGTGTCGAACGACCTATGTATATATATGAGGCATGCTTTTTGAGTTACTTTGGTCTTTTTCGAGAATAATGCCAATGATTGAAATGTCGTGGCACACTATATGTGAATGTGCTGCGATGGGATTGTCCGCCTTGTGCTATGCATAGGTCCAGGTGTTGTGCATCCTACTTGGCGAACAGTTCCATCGTAGCATATTCCTGTGTCGAACAACCTAGTTATATATGAGGCATGCTTTTTGAGTTTGGTCTTTTTGATTTAGGAGTACTTTCTATAAGTGTATCTTCATATGCGACTTTAATTATATATGTTTTTTTCAATAGTCGGTTAATTATTATTGTCAACTTATAGATGACATGGTACGTCGTGTATAAGGGACGGGTTCCCGGAGTCTACGATGATTGGGAAGACTGCCGGAGACAGGTGCACCGTTTCAGCGGCAATAGCTACAAAGGGTACAACACTATGGCGGAGGCGGAAGCTAGATACACGCGCTATCTAGCGGGAGTTAGGACAAGGAACCGGATGAAGACCTACACCTTCGTCGCGGCGGTGATCATGCTTATCTTCTTTGGTTATTTATCCCGCGTTTGTGTCTAGCTAGCTAGTTTAGATGTCTAGGCGAGCTTCCGAGCTCTAACTTGTTCGATCAACACATGTATTCGCATGTCACCAACTACTACTTTGTAACATGATCGAAACAATGTAATTAACTTAGACTATGTATTCATGTATGAGACTTATCTATATGTATTTGTTTCAGTCTTGTTTTTCATATTGAGTATTTATATATATAATTGTATATCTTGTATCTGTGTGTGTATATCTGCTGTAATATTGTATATAATCTGTATTGCATATAATCTGGCTCGGAAATTAAAAAAAAACAAAAAATACATCTGTGGCGCACATGGTCTACCTTCTGTGGCGCACTACACCTAAAGCGCACTATGGAAGTTTAGTGGCGCACTAGGTAGTGCGCCACAGAAGATCCAAGGGGTAGCGCACCATCCCAAACTTCTGTGGCGCACTAGGAGGTGCGCTACGCCTATCTCTACACAACCGTGGCGCACTAGGCAGTGCGCCACGGCTGAGAGATAGCCGTAGCGCAAGGCCCGTGGCGCACTGCTAGTGCGCCACGGATGGGCATTCCTGGTGCGCCACTAACAGCCTGTTTCCTAGTAGTGCAAGCTCCGCTACGTACTCCACCTCAACTTCAAACCCTGCACCAATAACATGGCGGAATACGAGGCCCTCCTCCACGGCATGAGAGCCGCCAAGAAGATGAACATCAATCGCCTACGATGCTACGGTGACTCCGACCTAGTCGCCGGCCAAGTGGCCGGGACATGCGACGCTGTTTCCCCAACAATGATAGCGTACTGCCAAGCCATCGACCAGTTGGGAGGACACTTCGACGGCTATTCCGTCGAGTGGATCAACAGGCGTAAAAACGAGGAAGCAGACGCCCTTTCCCACATCGGATCGTCTCGACAGGCGCCACCAGTAGGCGTCTTCCTCGACATCATCCACAAACCCTCCGTCAGCGCACCGAAGGAGATCGACGTCGGGATCCCACTACAACCAGAACTGGCCTTAGTTGCCATGGTTGTGGAACCTAGCGACTGGACAGCGCCATACGTCGCCTTCCTGGAACACAAAATCCTACCAAGCAACAAGACAGAGGCGCGAATGATCATGTGCCGCTGCAAATCCTTCGTCATCATTTTTTCTTTGAGAGTACGCGAATGCGTACCTTAATTTTATAGAAGGCAGAATGTATCTTACAAGAAAAGGATCTCGGGTGCGAACAACCGGACCTCAGTGCTCCAAAAAAGAAGGAAAATGACTACTCTCTCTCCCTAAGTTGAACTCCTACTCCGACTTTCCCCTTGCTCGAAAGGGCATCCCTAAGCAAGGTCAGCTCCTCCACGATGTTGCCTGTAAGGGAGCTGGCCGACAATTGCTTCCTGACATTGCTATACACCCAGGCATTTCTGTTTTTCCACACAGCATATGCCGCCGTGCAGACCAGGCCATCAAACCACCTTCTCTCCTTCTCCTCTATGCCACTCCTCTGCCGCAGCCACCATTCTTGGAAGACATCCTCTGTCGTGGGAGGTGCTAAAGTCACACGTAGGGCCTGACCACACCGGTACCACACCTCCCTGGCAAAGACACATTGAAGAAGAATGTGTTCAGCCGTGTCCTCCTCCTGTAAGCACACAAAACAGCATGACGTTTGGCTCTGCAAGCCATGCGCAAAACGTCTGTCCGAAGTCCAAATCCTATGTTGAATCCTTCGCCATCATCACCGGCGAGCTCCACAAGCGCAGCGTGACCAGCGTGTTCTAGCGCTGCGTACAGCCAGAGGAAGGCCGCAAGATCCTCCAGGACATTCACGCCGGCGACTGTGGCCATCACGCCGGCGCCAAGTCGCTAGTCGCCAAGGCCATGCGGCACGGTTTCTACTGGCTCACCGCACACGCCGATGCCACCGACGTCGTCCAAAGATGCGTCGGATGCCAGAAGTACGCCAACCAGACGCACCTTCCTGGTTCGGCACTCAAGACAATCCCCATCACGTGGCCATTCGCCGTATGGGGCATGGACATGGTCGTCTCTTTCAAGAAGGCCCCATCTGGCTTCACTCACCTCCTGGTCGCAGTCGACAAGTTCACCAAATGGGTGGAGGCCAAGCCAATCAAGAAGTGCAACGGCAAGACGGCTACCAAGTTCCTCCGCGAACTCATCTACCGGTACGGCTACCCACACAGCATCATCACAGACAACAGCACCAACTTCTCCAAGGGGGCCATGGCGGAATTCTATGAGGAGCACGGCATACGACTCGACCTCGCATCAGTCGCTCACCCGGAGTCAAATGGCCAAGCAGAGCGCGCCAACCAGAGCGTCCTCCATGATCTCAAGCCGCGACTGCAGGTGCCCCTCGAGCGCACCCCAGGATGTTGGGTCGACGAGCTCCCCTCTATGATATGGGGGATCCGCACCTCCGTCAACCGATCAACCGGGTTCACACCTTTCTTCATGGTGTATGGCACCGAGGCCGTAATGCCAACAGACCTGGAGCACGACTCCCCTCGAGTTGCCAACTACGTCGAGGCGACCAACGAGACCGCCTGCCAAGACAGTGTCGATCAACTTGACGAAGCACGCGACATGGCTCGCTCCTGCACCGCCATATACCAGCAAGGACTTCGCCGTTATCACAGTCGCCGAGTGCGAACTCGCACCTTCCAGGAAGGCAACCTGGTCCTACGATTGGCCCAGGACAAGAAGGGCATGCACAAGCTCTCCCCCCCATGGGAGGGGACATTCGCCATAGGCCGAGTCCTTGGCAACGACGCCTAATACCTCATCGACATACGGGGTGATGTCCAGTTGGAGGTCGAGAGGCCATGGAATGTAAACCTCCTCAGAAAGTTCTACACTTAGAACCACACAATGTACTCTGTCGGAATATATAAATGAAATTCATTCGGATCGCACAAATTATGCCCACTCGCCATATTCTTGTGCCACTCGCACTCGTACATGCAAGCAATACGCCATTCACAGAAGTCAACCTCTTGTCGAGCGACCGACACGGCAAAGTAGTGCGGCACAAGGGCACCAGAAGTATTCGGGCCTTGTGTCGTCCACGAAAAACGCCAACCCGGAGCCGTCATTGGAGTCGCCTAGCCCGACTGGCCCACCGGGCCAAGACATCTGATACACGCTTCCCACAGCGACCTGTCCCTCCCACCCTCGAGCAAAGCGACTCGAACGGTTAAGTACCACGCACGGGGACTCCGCAAAATGGGAACCCCACGCGGCTCGGGAACACACCTAGTAAGAGAGATGCCTAGGGCTCACCAAGCGACTGGCTCTCCGGGCCAGGGGAGGAGACGTGTTACAAACAACGCATTCACAACCTGCAACAGGATCATGACCAATACGGTCAAGCACAATGCTCGGGGACTCGCTCACAAGCAAACCCTACTCGCGCTCGGGGACTCGCCGCTCAGGAGACGCGAGGGATAAAAACAAACACGTAAACAAATCAAACACACAGAAATACACAATCGAGTTATACCCCATTAAAGGGTGGATGCGCTCGGGGACTCGCTCAAATTGTTGAATAAAACATTTCCTTAATCATAACACGAGTCGACCAAGTCCCCGCGACATGAATTACAAAAACATCATACAACGTTTGCCACTTGGCATCTATTACAACTATTACATTTGCTTACTCCACAGGCCCTGACGAAGAAGAAGCGCCACCACCCTTGATGCGCACAAAGGGCTACCATGGGTTCGCCGGGTACGTGGTCAGCGACTTCGCCAACAACGACCGGAAGGGCTGCTCCGACTTTATGTCGTGGTGCTCCGGCTCGGGGTCGCCAGGCGCCAACACCGTCTCCTGGTGCGGAAAAAGATCCCCCATCGCCAAGACACGATCGGCATAAGGAGTGGCCTTCGCAGTCTGCTTCAGCACCTCCGACATCTCCACCGTGCCGGTCGCTGAAGGATAGACACTCGTGACGTCGTCCAGATCGAAGTCGCCTGGGAAATGCGCGAGACCCAAGCTCAACGCTGTGGCGGCCCCTCGTCTGAACGCGGAGCACGTCATCCACTCCACAACCGCGGGCACCTCCTCCAGATAGCGCCACACCTCCGTGAGCCTCCCAGGGATGACTTCGGTGGGAGACATGCCCTGAAGAGCCGCCTGGACACACAACGCCGAGGCCGTGGCTGCATTCACCATGGCAGTCACGCACTGCGAGGCGGTATAAGTCTGCACCACCGGGTCGCTTTGGCCTACCACAGCTGGAAAGTCAGATGTCAGTGAAACAATGAAACCCCCAAAGCGGAGACCCGACAAAAGGATAAGGAAAATGACAAAAACTCACCAAGAAGCTTGCGGAAATTCTCCTTGACGTGCTTCTCCAAAGCGGCTTGCTCGTTATGCAGCCCCACGATGATGGAGTCCGTGGCCTTGCGTTCCTCTTCAGCGGCGGTGACGGCAGCCTTCGCCCGTTCCTCCGAAGAAATTGTGGCCGCCTTAGCATCCTCCAACTCCCTGACCAGGGAGGCCACTCGCCCATTCGCCGCGTCCAGTTCGGCGAGTGGGACATACCCCTCACGGGCCTTGGAGACCTCAGCCGGGAAACCATCTGCAAGTGGAGATGTCAGAGTATTGCACAAAACCATCTCATAACAAGCAAAGAAGAACAACGCCAAACACTCACCGATCCTCTCCTGAAGCCGTTGGTTCACCTCTTGCGCCTCGCGCAAGTCACGCTCCAGGCGCTCTCGTGCAGCCTGCCGATCAGTCGACTCCCGTTGTAACCCCTGAAAAACAACGAGCCCAGCTAAGCATTGGGAGGAAAAGAAAAACCAGTTCCTAGCCGCTGAAATTCAGCAACCAGGAACTCGGGGACTAGAGAAGGAAGAAAAAGAAAAACTAGTTCCCAGCCACTAAAATTCAGCGACTAGGAACTCGGGGACTGGAGAAGGAAGAAAAACAAAAACCAGTTCTCAGCCGCTGAAATTCAGCGACTAGGAACTCGGGGACTGGAGAAGATAGGAAAATAAAAACAACTCCCAGCCGCTGAAATTCAGCGACTAGGAATTCAGGGACTGAACATACCTGAATAGCAGCGCCGAGCATCTTGTGATGTTCAGCAGCGTCAGTCGACCGGACCGTGAAGGAGGTGCACCGCGGCGGGCCCCAATCTCCGCGTCCACGATTTCCGGGAACTGCGGAGACTGCGCATCCGCAACGCCTGGAAATCCCCTCGCCATAAAGCGAGGGAATGTCGCCAACGCCCTGGCAGGGGCGCTGGCCGCCGGGACCGGCACCTCCGGCACGGACGCAGCTGGTGCTGGCTCTGATCACGTCGCCGCCCCCTCTTCGACAAGCGGCGCAGCAGCTGGCTCCGCGGTGCTTCCCCTGGTCGCGGCATCGTCAGCGCCCCCTTCTGCTTCTTTGCGACTTCAGCAGACGCGACATCCTCAGAGGCCTTCCTCTTCTTGGGCAGATCACCCTCTCCCGTGCCAGTGGCTGGTGGAATCTTGGCAACCGAAGGGCGACCAATCTTCTTAGCCCCCGACCTGCACGAGCCCTTCCAATCAGCACAACCACGACACGAAAGAAGCAAAGCAAATTGGGACAAGGAAGCACAACTTACTTGGCGACTGGAAGAACACGAAGCCCGGTACTGATATGGGCAGGCTTGTCCAACTCGGGGCCCAGCTTGCGGCTGAGCCCCCGCTCGAAGACATCCGAAGCCCACGAAACCGAGGGCTTCCTTGACGACGAAGCCACAGTCGTCGGGATCTCCGGCTCCGACGCCGCTGCCTTCGACGGCTCTGGCGACTTGGGTGGTACCACTTCGGTCGCTTCTTGGCATGGGACCCCCAAGGTCGACGGCGCGATCGTCTCCAGGGGCACCTCTACCACCACCTCCGTGTCCTCGCCCTCCAACCCCTTCCTCGGGATTGCGGCCCTTGGGGCCTTGTACGAGACTTCGGGAGATCCTTCGTCGTCGGAGTCATCGTCCGACCCGAACACCACTAACGACCTGACCGGTGATGCAGGCCTTTTTGCCGGCGACTTGGGCCGGCGTGGGGGCTTCGAAGGCATAGCGGTGCGTCGGGACGTCTGCTCCTGGGTGACCCCGTCGCCTTCTTCGAACTCATCTAGGCTGCGGCTCGCTTCGACCTCTCGCTGTTTCTGCATTCGGGTCTTGCGGGCCACAGGCGCTGGGGGAGGGACCTCTTCTTCTTCCCCGTTGCTATCGGAAGGATCCCCCTCGGAATCTTCCTCCAGTTCCTAGGGAACTTCTTCGTCAGACGGAGGGAGCCAACCCTCCAATACCTGAAAAAGCTGAGAACCACTGCGAGTCAAAACACGCCAAGCGAAAAGACTAAAATTGAGATACGGACACAACGATTAGAAAGAAAACTTACTGTGGGGGCTTTGTTCTTCACGGGAGTATACGGGGCGACCCTGACCGCCGCGCCCGTGAACTTCGCATTGGTGATCTTCTTCAGGGCGGCCTTGTAATCTTCGGCCTCCCACGACTCCTTGCTGGTTCGAGATGGATCATGCTTCCTATTGTACTCGTACATCCAGTGTGGACGAGCCGCCAGCGGAACCAGGCGCCGCCCGAGCCAGCAATTGTAGAGGTTGATCGGATCAACCCCTGGTCCTTCAGCTTCTGGATCTGATCCATCATTTCCGCGACGGCCATCCGTTGATCTTCAGGGAGCTTCTTCGGTGCCATTCGGCGGGGCTCGCTCCTCTCGGCGACGAATTCAGGAAGGGAGACCTCGCCGGAGGGAGTAGCCTCCTTGACGTAGAACCATCTTTTCTTCCACTCGCTGGCGGCCTTCTTCGGCAGGAGGAGCTTGACGAAGTTGGCCTTCGGCTTCAACTGGAAGGTGACCACGCCTACGGCCAGCATCAAGCCGCTAGACGCCTCGTGCCCGATGCGGCCGTGGAAGAGCTCCAGCCACAGCGGGAAATATGGCATGCAGCCGAGGTAGCACTCGCAGAAGGCGACAAAGATCGCCAGCTGCTCGATGCTGTGTGGACCAAGATCTGAGGGATTGATCGCGTATTACGCGTAGAAGCGGCGGAAGAAGAGCGAAGTAGGGAACCCTAAGCCCCTCTCGAGATGACTGGTGAAGCAGATGAACTCGCTGGGTCGCGGTTTCGGCTCGGTCTCGGAGGAGGGGGAAACCCGCCAATTCACCTTGCGGAGCACCCCGGCGTCCTCAAAGGACCTCAGCTAGGTCGTGATGCACTTGGATTTCCCCCATGAGCCTTTGGGAGGTGCCATCGAGTGAGAAGTGGGATCACGTGACGCGGGGAGAGTAAGTCGGGAGGAAGCAGAAAGAAAGAGCAAATGAGGAAGGATGCAGAATGCGAAGCAGGATCGCGAAGCTGATCCATCACTCCCCTTATATGGGAAACGTCACCCGCCAAAATTGGGATAGCCGTTACCCGCGGTAATTGCGCCGTAGTTACCGTTGGAAATTCCAACGGATAGTTTGACTAAATTTGACGGTCCAACTCCTGTGGTCTACTCGCCGCCCGCCAGTCTCTCTTCTCGCCGAAATGACGACTGGGCAACAATGATGTTCGTTGAAGTGACGAATGGGGCTATGGAGAAATTCTCCTCGGTTTTAATAAAGTCCATCGCCGACTCGACTGGATGCCCAAATTGGGATCGCCTACTTCGAACACCAAAAGGACGCCCACGCCTACGTCAACGATGGCCTCGGGGACTACTGATGGGGATATGCCGAAGGGGGTATCCTCAGCAGAACGTTCCGATTGGGCCGAAGGGCCTGCGAGTGCGTCTGAAAGACAGCGACTGGACCATGAAGAAAGGAAAGGCCCAGCGACTGGCGACTGGAAGCCCAGAAGCGCAGTAGAAGCCCAGTCGAGTTAGGTCAAAGGTCTTCGAATCCTTATCTTGTTCGGAGGCAGCTTGTAAACCCTAGCGAGGTGCTTCATATATAAACCTCCCTAGGGTATCTTAGAGATGTACGTTCCATCATACACCCCCTCAAGCGACTCACTGCCTAGCCGCCGAGCTCGCCACCCTTGTAACTCGCTCTCTCATAATCTAATCTAGCAGGAGTAGGTCTTTACCCTCCGGGGGGCCGAACCTGGGTAAACCCATGTGCATCCGCCCCCATCTCGCACCGCAGATGGCCGCCAACTCTTCCTCACAAAACACTCAATCGCTGCCTATGGCAACGACTGCCGTGGCCATTTCCATGACAGTCACCTTTTGTTATCATGATTGATATTCATATTGATCTCCTTTTCTTATATAGTTCGAGAGCATGTGGGATCATCTCCTACCAGAGCATCGCGTACTAGGAATTACAGAAGAACTGACGGGATTCTTATTGAATGAGATGGTAGATGACACCGGAGAATTTAGTGCGAATAGGCAGTACCGATGATCCCCGGTCATGTGATCGAATAGACGAGCTCTAGTCCCGGTAATTGTGATCTCCATGTAACTATCATGTATATATTTGTATGCTTGATCTTAACACAAGTTATATTATATATGCATGAACGTGTACGATATGTGGTAGGTAGAAATATTCGAAAACTATTTTGAAATGAAAAAGAAATAAATAAAAGGATACAAAATGAATTCTCTGCCGTGGCAGAGGAAGTGCCTAAAATGCTACCGCGGCAGAGAACCATTTGTCCCGGTCCGTAATAGGAACTGGGACTAATGGGGGGACCCAAGCACGCGCAACGGCAGCCACATGGACCTCCATTGATCCCGGCTGGTAACCGTGCCGGGACTAGTGCATGGGCCTTTAGTCCCGCTTCTCCAGTACAAATTCCAAAACCAGGATAAAAGCCTCTTACGGGCTGGGACTAAAGGCCGTTCTCTACTAGTGTCGTTTTCTCCATTGCTATAGCTAGCGAAAGCAACACTGGTTTCTCAAAAATTTGTTTTTTTTTTGTTTTGTTTTCGTATTATTGAAGCCCTGTTAGTCTCTTTTTACAATGGATGAGAAGAGACGGAAAGATGTACTTGAAGCTTTTGTCAGGTTGTTCAAAGAGGGTTTAAATACAGGTTAGTTTCCCGTAATATAATGTTATGTAATTTTTGTGTTTGTTCTGTTGAGTTTATGTGTTTACTAAACCTATGAGTACAGGCATGCAGTTTTGCAATATGTTGATTTTTTCTCATTGCATGTGTGAGTACAAACATAATATTATATATTTTACACTCTAATCACCATATTTGGACCATAAGGAGAAGGCTGTGTTTCTTAAAAAATGGCCCCTCCGTCCGCAAATAAGTGTATTTCTAGTCATGTCCTAAGTCAAACTTAATAAAGTTTGACTAACTTTATAAAAAAATGTAGCGGTATTTATGGCATAAAATTAGTATCACTAGATTTGTTTTCAAATTTTGTTTCATAATATAACAATTTCATATAATATATGTTACTATATTTATCTATAGGTTGGTCAAATTTAATAAAATTTAACTTAGTCAAAAGCTAGAAGTACACTTATTTGCGGACGGGGGAGTATATCCCATGTTCACATACTTTATTACTTGGTACTTGATGATTATTTTAGATCATTTGATCTTTTAACTAAGAAACTTATTTTGATTAAGGCGCTATGATTTAAATAGTAAATTTTCTATTTTTTTGTATAGATCATATAAATTTAACTTTTATGTTTCCAATTGTCATATATTTATAAAAATTCATATCATTTGATCTTTCCAAAGGGTGGGAGCGGCAATGCGCGCTATGATGGTCTAGTAACCCTTATGGAGACCACTATAACCAAGAAGACCACTATAACCAAGAAAGACACACTGCTTATATCAGAGTTAGAGTTTATTTTGATTATGTGGTCGAAGATTAGGCCAAACCGCACAACCAAAGGTGCAAAGGAAGGAATAATCTGTTGGACTTTTAAACAACAATGCAATTGGTATTTTATTTTTGATGACCTTGCTAGGCAGCCGATTAATTAGATAAATGGTTGTGAGAAAAGTTTCATCTCAGTATTTGAGAGGCATAGATGCATGCGCTAAAAGGCAAAGGCTAATTTCAACTATATAGCGATGCTTATGTTCGACAGAGGTGTTTTGTTGATAAGCATAAGGACATGATACGTGATGTGAAATTCCAACACGTGAGAAATAGGAACTCAATTTTTTATACCCACCACCCTAGTCAGATTGGAGGGATAAAAATTTCTTGTCAAAAAGACGTTTAACATGTTGAAAATCTCAAAATTTCTGAAAGACATCAGATTTATTTTTGAGCAATTATATCCATGTATACTTATTAAAGTCGTCAATAAAACTTACATAATAAGTAAATCGACTAACAGAAATAGGGGCATGATCCCAAACATATGAAAAAATAAGCTCCAAAGGAGCACTAGACACAGCGCTAGGATAGAGAAATTGATGACTCTTAGCCTTTTGACTTGCATCACAACCGACTCATCATGTTTATATTAAAAAGAAAGATTATTGCCGCTAAGTATTTGTTGGACTATAGAAAATGACGGATTACCAAGACACGCATGCCACCGAGTAGGTGAAGCAGTGCTTGTACTAGGCTTGTTTTTCTGATGGTGGCGTGGCACCTTGAAGGGGATAGATGTCGTTCCTACTGACGTCGTGCAGAAGAGTTCTCCCCCATACCATGATCCTTAACAGCAAATAAGGTTGGATGAATTTCAACATAGGAATTATTATCAGAAATGTGTCTAGATGCGGAAACAAGACTTTTGGATGCCTTAGGAACATGCAAGATATTTTTGAGATGAATAGGACGATCAGGAGTATGAAAATACATATGGCCAATATGTTGTATTTTCATACCTTGTTCACTAGCTGTGTGAACTTGTTCATTGCCGATGTAGTGGCCGGTCACGGATAGCCAACTTATCAAGCTCTTCTATGACATGATATGTTGCACCGGTGTTAATGTACCATTGAGGATCCGCTCCATGTGAGGTTGTGGTTGCTGAATTTGCTTGAGGATCGGGGGTCATAAAGGTCTTGTTGTATATCTTTAAACACTTGTTGGTAGGGTGTCCTGGTTTGGTGCAAATTTGACAAGGTGGACCGGTATAGCAGGGACGGGTACCTTGTTGTTCTGCGAGTTGTTGACGCCATAGCTACCACCACCGCCCCCTCCACCACCATTGCTGTAGGAGTTAGGGTTGTTGTAGTTGTTGTTTCCTCCTCCTTGAATGTTGCGCTCACCATAGCGCCCATCATAGCCACGGCCATCATTGCCATGCCCACCATTGTAGCCGCCACAGTTGCTGCCATTACCACGACCACTACCATAGCCACCACGGAAGGCTAAGTTGTCGGAGAAGCCACCGCCACCAGAATCGGCACTTGGTGCCTGAAGACGCGCATAGGCCGCCAACAACATGGCGTACACCTTTCCAAGGGTGATCCCCTGGTCCATCCGTGCCGACACGGCCTCGACAAGCGGGTTGAGTTCCGCGTCGAGTCCATTAAGGATAGCGTTGATGATGTCATCTTCATCCATCTTCTTTCCGGTGGTTGCAAGCTCATTGACTAGAACCTTCACCCTTATTGAAGTACACCACTGCCGTGTGCTCCCTCTTTTTCAGCTCTTGGAGGAAACGCCACAGAAACATGATCCGTGCGCGTTGCATGGTCTGGATCGTCGCCCAGGCCTTGCGTGTAGTTTGATGTTCAGTGACCCGCACCAGGATTTCACGAGATAAAGACTAAAGGAGGTACGTTAGCACTTGTTGATCCTTCTCAATCCATGCCGCATAGGCGAGATTCTCCACCTTAGTGATGGTCTTCTTGCCGTCAAACTCGCTCTCGATGGTCATCTTTTCCTGTGTTGCCTTGATCGATCCATCTAGATACCTAATCATACGGGCAGCACGGACCGCATGAAGGACGACCACCCTCCACACCAGATAGCTAACGCTGGTGAGCTTCTCATGCACCGTTCCGATGAGCATGTTGTCGCCATGGGTGGATGAGATTCGTAGATCGGTTAGGGTTTAGATGTCTAGAGGACGAAGGGGCTCTGATACCATACAAAAAAGGGTGTTAGTCGTTGCCTTGAACTTGGCCCACCTCCTTGTTTATATGTGCGATCAAAGACCGAAATACAATTTACATACAACTTGTACTCCAAGTTGTGTTTATAACTTACCAAACTCAACTTCCGTACAACGTTCTAGAATCTCTACTTTTACAGGTAAGATTACAAATTGATGTTGTTCCAAAAAGGAAGCCAAAGATTTGTCTCATTTCATGAATTAAAATGGTTGTGAATGGAGTTTGTACATGTCCCTGACGAGCGATGATCCTCTGCCAAGACAATAAACGTCCACTTTCTCGAGATGTCATAGGTCCAGTCCGGTCCGGACCTATTATTGGACCACTGCACCTGCATAAAATTTTGAGGTTAAGAGGCCGGCCCGCGCCCACTGTAGCTTTTGAAAGGCCGCTTTCCGGTGAAGTTTTCCCCGTACGCTTCGCGCCCGCTGTGGCATTTGAAAGGCTGTCTCACATTTGGTTCTAGCAACGAGAAGGTTAAGCTTCTGGCTAGCATCATCAGAGCATCTTCAATAGGTGCTCAATAATATAGAACATGTTTTTGTTTTTTTAGCACGAAATCTAGTTCTGCCTTTTTAGATGTCCAAGATAGGACACTAGAGAAATTTCAGATGCTCTAAAATAGGGCACCATCGCAACGCATTCAAACTACATTTGAACTGATATTTCAAAATTCAACCACATTTCAACATGACACTTCGAAATTTAAACATAATTTAACCTAAAATTTGAAATTTAAACATAATTTAACCTAGAACACATATTCTAGACTCTAAACATCTACTCCTCGTCGGAGGAGGTGCCGAAGTAGTAGTCGAGCCACCCCTCGGAGCCGTCGGATTCCACCGGCACCAGGCGCTTCGACGAGCCCGCAACACGCTTCTTCTTCTCCTCCTTCTTCCTCTTCTTGTTCTTCTCGGCATCCTCCTTCCTAGTGTAGAGGTTGAGCTCCACTTGCTTCTCGTCTGGATGCGCTTCTACATAGCGAGCCATCCTCCCCTTGTTAGCTTCGTGAGCCGCAATCTGCTGCATCACCCACCGGTGCTCCCTCTCCTCCTCGGCGGTGGTGTCACGCAGCTCTAGCGCCAGCAGCTCAGCTTCGGCCAAACTTTGGCATTCCGGGAAGTTCATCGGCCGGCGCGGCCGGCCAAACCGCCACGCGATGACATCGAATGCACGGGCCACGAGATCAGTCGTGTAGAACGTTCTGAGGCAAAGGCATATCTCCCGATAAGCAATCTCCGCCAAGAAACGGCCGACGCGCTCGCGGATGCCAAGCCAGCCACAGTGGCTCCGAGCTCGCGACGGCATCCCGCGGCCCGCGGCTAGGGTTGCTCCGCGACCAAAATCGTGTAGGAAAATGGCCGACGTGGGAAGGAATCAGCTTGATCTACAAGAAATTGCGGCTGGGAGGGGTGGGGATGGCTGGAATGGCCGGCGGCTGGGCGGGGAAGGAAGCAACAGGAAGAGGGTGGGGATTTTTCAGAGGCAGTTGGCAGCCTCACGAAGATGGATATTTTTTACTATGTGCCCGGTCGGGTTTTTAGGCGTGTCTAGAAAAAAAATATGGTACCGACATCTGCTGGAGCGGCGAAAACTCATGTCGACGCTGTAAAAAATGGGTCTATATCGGTGTAGTTGAGATGTTACGGTACAATACTATTCCCGTTCCATAGTGTAAGCCTTTCTAGCAGTAGAATGCAAAATAGGGTAGATTATGAGCTTGTCGTGCATCTAGGATGCTGATGGTAGTCGATCCACACTAATTAGTAAAGATCTCACCTTTTCTTGAAAAAAACAACCAGCACCATGTTTGTTTGTGAACAATTAGCCCCATGTTTGAATAGCCCACCGCAAAAAAAGGAAAATGATACACTTTGCCCGGGGGATCGAACGATTTGATCCCCCGGGTCGCTCGCTTTGCAGGGAACCATCCGGCCGCACTCTCCCCCGGGGTGGATCCCACCTCAATCATCTCCTTTCCTTTATCCTCGCAAACTCCTCGAACGAGCCTAGCCACCGCCGCCATGCCCTCGCCTCTGCGCCTGCACCGCTGCGCTCCCACCCGCTCCGCCACGCGCCCCCAAGCCCAACCTCCCTGCCTCGGTTGCGCCAGCGCCTGCCACCTCCATGCCTCCTGCGTGCTCGCGTGTCCATGCCTCATGCGTGGCTCGGCACCACGACCCCTGCAGAGGAACCCAGCACCACCCCGATCAGAAAATACAACAAGCGGAAGGAGGCAGTAGAGAACGACGAGCGGGAGGAGGTAGTAGAGGACGAAGCTCCACCCAGATCCGCGCCCGGCGACCTTCGCCCAGATCCGCACCGGCGACCTCCGCACACCTCCACCTGCGTTGCTCCTGAAGGCGCCCGTTGTTGCTATCGACGACAGCAGGAGTTGCTCCCGACGCCGCGTCGCCTTGCTCTGCATCCGCTCCCCCACGGGATTTTTGCTACATGTGGCCGCCGGCGATGCTACTAGAGGCCACCGAGGCTGCTACATACGGCGTTGCTTTGTGCTACGTGCATCCGGTGGCGGTGCTACCTGTGGCCGGGGCGGTGCTACAAGCGGCATCAAGTTTTGCTACATGCGGTCGGCGGCGGTGCTACATGTGGGCTTAGATTTTGCTACGGAAGCCCAGCTTTATTTTGCTACGAAGCCACCGACGATGTCCCCGGCAAGGTCTTTTTTTGCTATATTATCACTGTTTTTTTACTACCACCGTTCGTAGTTTTGCTACAATAGTGTAAAGTTTTTGCTACAAGGTCTCCGGTGAGGTCTCTCCAGCGAGTCTCCGGCGAAGTCGGATTTGTTACATCAGTACAATTTTTTTGCTACATAGTCTCCGGCGAGATCTGTCTTTTTTATTTTGTCTCCTGGACAAACTGTTTTCTGCTACATATAGTAAAAACGTGGATATTAACAAAAGCAGATATGTTTGTAGCAAACGTGGGATTTAGGCACTTTTTTGGACAGGTCGGGGGATCGGGGGATTTTGGGGAATTATCCCCTGGGAGATGCCTAGCTCCGTCAAAAAAAAAAATTTGAATAGCCAACAGCCAAACATGCATATGCGTCAAGTTGTGCAATTTTGCCTGGGTCTGCAATGGTGCCGTGCCAACTAGCATGTCATACTCATACGACAATGTAGATGTAGCATCCGAGGGGCCTATATGTGGTTAAGGTTCACGTCCATGCGTTCATACCATCTTTGCCTTTTCGGTTTTCGCCATGCTTCCTGTCATCGAATCGCGTGGGCACTATCGTAAAACCTGAAACTGTACAAGACACTCAACTCGGCGGTTGCATCGGGAGCTAGCTGTCCTAGCTAGCAGTTCACGTGGTTTTTGTTCATTTCCACACGTGTAAACGGCACTGGCATACCCAAGCACGTCGAGCCTAGATATGTATATATTATGACAAGGATAATGTTTGGTTGTATGGTATCATATAGATACGTATACGATTTTGATATGAATGGAATCGAACCGGCATGCTCTCTCGTGGATTAGAAGTCCAGTACATTGAACATGAGGGGAGAAACCAAAGGGATATCAGATGAGGCAACTGCTTGGCATTTGGGCCCGATCCTGATGGAGTATGGCCAAACTTAGGAAATTGAAGTGGTCGTTTCTTTCAGGATGAATGCTTTTCATTCGGTCTGTACTTATTTTATGGTGTCAGAGGTGTACACGCTGACATATTGTTGGAAATATTGCTTATGTGACAACAACTTAGATGACGCGATAGGTCCAAATATCTAACACAGTTATACACACGACTAAAAGATGAAAACTAACATCGCATACAACACTGAGATAAACCCTAGTGTTCGATACATAGATTGCACATGCGAATCGTGTTGGAATTTTGGCTAAATATGGCTCAACCCATTTATTATATTGCAGTAATTTCCAAAATCCCAGAGACCTATTTGGCCTATTCATGCATGACAAGAGGTAGGAAAAAAGTTTAGTCTCACTTTGCTAATTGAGAGAGAGTTTGACCTCTTTATAAGGGGACTGATTTACAACTTGTAAAAACATGAGAAGAAGAAAGACATGCAAGCGCTCCTCCGCTGCCCGCCTCACCGTGCGCGTTGCCGTGTTGCGGGAATCACAACGAGCCGAGTTTCTTTTGTCACCCATGAGAATATGAACGGTATGCCAATGCATATATCTGTCTCATGTCTCTTTGGTTCATCTCCCTACGTTTGTTCGCCTAAGTCTCCTGTGCCTATAAAAGAGAGGTTGCTCCTCTCCAGAGTCACAACCACAACCACTACTCAACGCCTCCAGTTTCAGAGCACTATGCAGTCTCCAAGTCTTCCCCATCCCTTCTTGCAGCGTGTACCGCGAATCGGGACAGTAGGCCTCCAAAGCCCCGTCTCTTGCGATCATGTACATGAGAGAGGCGATAAGGTTTTGGGGAGCGCTTCACGCGACTACTGGCTTCGTCACGGACTTCTTCACGGACGATGACAACTTCTTCCCGGACAATAGATGTCGACCACCTCTTAGGCAACATGACTGGCAACACCAACGCCAACGCAATCGCTTCCTCTTATGCACCGTATGCATCCTTGATTCATCTTGTTTAGTTTATGTTCCTACTATTGCAAATTATGCCTCAGATACTATGTGTAGCAATCTATTTAGAATTGGTTTTTACACTCTCTCCGTTAGATTCCATAATTAGTTTTAATGTTATATTTCTGGTCATGTTTTATCTACTATTTTCATTGATTAAATTATGTGGTAAATTGCTCATATATTCAACAATCCAAAAAAACTTATTATAGGCAATTTACTCCAAGTGGTTTTGTCGCGGCTATGGAGCCACCGAACTTTGAGGGTGTGCACTATAAGAGGTGGCGCGTGAGAGCAGTCCTTTGGTTTCAGACCATGAGCTGCTATGTCGCCACTCTTGGCAAACTTGAGGGTGTGCTCACTCCTATTCAAGAGGCTGAGTTTGAGAAAACGGATACCTCTTTAAGGCGGCTTTGTTGAGTGTTCTTGGCGAGAACAACGTTGATCGCTTGAGGCTAATTTTGGAGTCTCGGACGCTAGCACTACGTTACATGTCATGAAACAGTTCTATGACTACAAGATGAC
The DNA here is from genome assembly GCA_916181665.1 of Avena sativa. Lineage (NCBI taxonomy): Eukaryota > Viridiplantae > Streptophyta > Magnoliopsida > Poales > Poaceae > Avena > Avena sativa. The sequence goes on along the minus strand of OV702287.1, from coordinate 41,534,446 downwards.
TGATGACCGCTCCGTGGTTGAGAAGGCTCATGAGATACAGTCTTTTTCCAATGAACTTGAGCACTTCACTTGTCTGTTTCCAGACAAGTTTGTGACCAGAGGCATAATTGCCAAGTTTCCTCCCTCATGGAGGATTTTTTCTACTTCTCTGAAACATAAGAGAGAAGAGTTTTCCGTTTCGGATCTTATTGGGACTCTTAATATGGAAGAGAAGGCGAGAACAAAAGGGCTACTGAAGTTGGTTCTAGTACCAACTTGGTACAGAAGAATAACTACCACCCTCATAAGTTCAACAACAAGAACAAGTATGATGGGAAGAACAAGCCATCACGGTCTACCAACTTCAAGAAGGAGACTGATAAGAAGAAAGGTGATTGTCATGTGTGCAGTGATCTTGATCATTGGGCTCCTAATTGCCCTAACCGCTTTGACAAGCGTCATCATGGGAAGAGCGGCAAGAACGCTAATGTCATCATGGGCGATACTAGGATGAAGGATAATCAATACCTGCAATCCTTATGAACTGTGATAATCAAACCATGATTTTTAAAGTGAATAGTTCTAAGGATAATATGAAGTCATCAAGGCATGTGAAGTGGAGACTAAAATTTGTTAGGAAAATGAGAAACTCCGGAGTTTTTACATTATATCCAAACATCTAAAAACTTTGTAGAATCCTTCACAAAGGGTCTATCACGTAACATGATAGATAATGCATCAAAGGAGATGGGTATGAGACCCATAATATGAATTTTCCATAGTGATAAACCACTCTTTGTGATCGGAGATCCTGTGAATTAGAATTGGGAGACAAGTTGTTGGTCAATTGAGAGAAGAGTATCCTTACCTTTGTATAATACCACTCCATGAAGATGCAATACTCTTTTATTATGCACGGTAGGCTGATTTTATCTCAATGTGTTCTGAGTGGCTTATTTCTTAAGCAGAGATGTTGTCTTGCAGAACATCTTTGAAGAACATAACTATATGAGTCTGATTGTTAAATGTCGTAGTCTATGAGAGTTGGGTTCTCTCTAATAAACTCATGAAAGTCCACAAAGTATAACACATAAAATCCACCCGCGGGGAAGTCCTGCGACTGCCTAGTATTGGTCAAGGCTCCATTTTAAACTAAATTTTCAGCAAACTTGCATTTAAAGGCATAGTCTACTATACAAGTTGTAAAGAAATGTAGCATGTAGTCTAGGTAGAAGTTCAGCTTAACAGTATCCATTGTAGTACCGGTATATAGAACAATTCTTCGGAACCATAGGCAAACTTTGTGTGCCTCTGGGATCTGGTGGAGGATTGTTGGAATTTTGCCTAAATATGGCCTAGCCCATTTATTATATTGTAACAATCCCTGAAATCCTAGAGGCTCATTTGGCCCATTCATGAAAATAGGCGGGACAAAATTTTAGTCCCATATTGCTAGTTGAGAGAGTTTGGCCTCCTTATAAGGGGGTTGCTCTACAACTTGTAAAAACATGAGAAGTAGAGAGACCTACACGCAGGATCCTCATGGTTGCCTACATCGCCATGCATTTTCACGACGCGCGGGTTGCGGGAATCTCACCAAGACGAGTTTCTTTTTGTCATGAATGAGAATATTAACAGTCTGTGCTTAGTGGAGTTTAATACGAACTTAGTGGAGATTGAATATAGACTATTGGCTATTTGATTTCGGCCGATGTGTCTGTCTGTCTATCTCAGGTCTCTTTGGTTCATCTCCCTGCGTTTGTTCACCTATGCCTCTTGTGCTTATAAAAGAGAGGTCACTCCTTTCCAAAGCGACACAACCACAACCACTACTCAACGCCTCCAGTTCTAGTGCCTCCTACAGTCTCCAAGCCTTCCCCATCCCGTCTAGTGGCATGCACCGTGAGCCGGGACAGTAGGCCTCTGAAGCCCCATCTTTTGCGATCCTGTACGGGAGAGAGGCGATAAGGTTTTTGGGGAGAGCTTCATGCAACTACTCGCTTCGTCACGGACTCCTTCATGGATGATGACTTCTTCCTCAACATCAACCACCTCTTCGACAACATGACTGACAACACCAACACCAATGCGAGTGGTTCCTCTTCTACACCGTATGCATTCTTGCTTCATATTTTTCAGTTTACATTCCTACTATTGCAAATTATGCCTCATATACTATGCGTAGCAATCTATTTAGAACTGATGTTACACTCTCTCTGTTAGATTCCATGATTAGTTTTACTATTATATTTCTAGTCATGTTTTATCAACTATTTTCGTTGATTAAATTATGTGGTAAATTGCTCATAGATCCAGCAAATCGGAGTAAATAATAGCACATGAAAGTTTCGGCTGAATCTGCTATCCACGTGTCCCCAATTCTTTCTTGTTGTGGGATGTACGACGAGGAGAACACGCGATGACATCGTGATGGAGTCCGGATCTCCCGGGGAGGAGGGCCCCATGGCCCAGAATTCCCTCTCATGGAGAGCTCGCGCGCCCTTTCCTGCCCCGCATCGCTGGACGGTGGGTCACGTGCCATCCCTAGGCCACACGTCAATGGTTGTGGGGGTTGTGGGCAGCAACACTTTTGGTGAGAGCCATTTCGAGGGAGACAGGCAGTCCACACCTGCCAAGTCTTGGGGCAGGCAGATGTCGACGTGGCAGTGGAAACACTGTCCTTCCACGGGTTCTCGTGGCCAGGAGCGAAGGTAGCAGCAGAATCTCTCGCCCTACATGAGTTTTCACGACTGAGAGCCTAACTGGTAGCGGAAACCCTCGCCGTTCGCGGGTTCTGGCAACGAGGTGGTAGCAAGAGCCCGTGATGGGCGAGAGATTCCACGACGTGGCAGAACTCTCCTATAAAACAACCCTCCGTTTTTCGTCTTTTGTCCCATCCTATTATCTCTTCTCCTCTCTTCTCGCGGCCTTGCCTCGTGCCGCTCTTCATCTTAGAAGCACCACCACCCAATCGCCCATGAACATCGGCCTAGCCGTATCCGAGGCGTTTTGGGTGCGGGTGTGGTTTACTTTAGGCTAGAGAGCGGGATGAGTGAAAGGTTGCATTTCTGTAGTCTTCATTGCTGAAATAGTAGATTCTACTCTCTACATCTCGACTCACTCTGGAGATGTGTACACGCTCATTGCTGTGTGCGGGTAATGCCGTTGACGGGGAGGAGGGTATGATTAGCCACTTTACATGCGCCTAATAATTCTCTTATCCTTGTTCTCGGGGTTCTCTTCCTTCTCTTGCGACCCACACAGAGCCGGTTTCAGAAGCACAACAGCGACGAGAGAATCATCGTTTCACACATTCACGGAGAGGAGACTTTCGCCATAGAAGCTTCAACGGCTCTAGACGGTTGGTGTGAAGATCTACATGGTTTTATCTCAGTTGATTTCGTCCAAGACGACCTTCCTCGTCGAATGGATGGTGTGTAGGAGAAGCTTCGCTGCTGGCGATGCTTGCCTAGGATCTTCGTGTAGTTTAGTAGGAATGTACGGTAATCCTGTAGAGCTATATATATCCCTCTTTATGTTTTGTGCCGCATTATCCATGAGAAAATTGTATGTTTTCAACATGTATATTCCGTGAGAAAAAATATGTTTACATGTTTGCATCTCTGTGGTCGAAGTTGTATACGTCGAAAATACGTGTTTGTGTCTCTGTGTTTGTGATGCCATGTCTGCCTTACCGTGTCATCGTCTCTAAGCAGTTCTGCTCGTGTTTTCTCCCTTCATCTCTTCACATTCTATCTCTTCTTAATACTTCGGTTCCAAATTATAGAACTTACATTTTGGATAGCACGTATTGTTGTTTTACGTGCTTTACTACTGTAGTATCTTTGCTGCGAGTTTGCTATGCTTGGTCTAGCGGTGTTTCTTACATCTTTCACCTCGAACAAAATAAGCACACACATTGCAAAGGTAGCTATTGATGGTAAATATTTTGTGTTTATGATATGCACGTCTGCGGGTCGTAACTACTCGTGGCATGCAACATGTCCGATGGTATAGATTTGGCTTGGCTCTTGGATGCTTTTCATTTTCATGTTCGCGTCTGGTTCATGTACCGGTTACCAGATGCATGGTCTTCCATCGTGTATGTGCCCTTATGTTGGGGGATACCCCCGGATAGGGTCACGCCGGGGTATAAAGGCCGAGTTAGCCGAGGTACGGCAAGGTCAAAGCGAATGCTGGCCGAGTCACCTCAAGGCAGGCCGAATCTCGGGGTAACCCGGACCAGGGGATGTCCACCTAACTGGGTCTCAACCGACTTAAGCCGTAAGTCGGATGGATGAATCTAGCTTGTATGCAGGAACAGGTGTGGCCGGATCAACTACGATCCGGGTCATGTCAGGCTTCTAGGAGAAGGAAGGTATATCGCTGGTCAAAAGTAACCCCGGTACGCATGGCATGAGCGAAGCGGACAGAGGCAGGACCACCAAGGTGTGGCCGACAGAGGTGATGATGCCAATGTCGGCTGACGCAGGCGCCGCAGAGGCTCAAGTGGCCTCTGCATGGGTGACGCGGGGAAAAGTGACCCGGTCGGCTTACTATTTTGGGAGGAGGCATATTCTCTGAAATATGCCTCCACGTATGCCCTAAGTGGAGACCTAGCCACCCCTATATAAGGAGGGCTAGAGCCTCTGTAGAACGGGTTGGTCTTTGACTGGTTAATCTCTATTGGCTAGATTTTACTTGGTTCCTGAGGGCTAGCTAGCGGTGAGAGTAAGAGAGTTCATTCTTCCTCCTCTCTCCAATACAGCTCGAGGAGCACTTGTAATCTGTGAAGGTGAATCAAATATAAAACTTTTGTGTGTGGAATCACCACACTATCCCTCCCTGAATTCCCCTAGTGCAATTAGTCCCCACCTTTAGCCTATCCATGGCATCTGCCGTGACACCACCACGACAATTGGCGCCCACCGTAGGGCTAGCGGCGCTAGCAGGGGTCAAGATCCGGACGGGAAACCTCATCGGCACCGGCGAACGCATCGTCTCCAGGCTCGTTCAGCGCTTTGGAGCACTGGACTTTGTCAGCGACAACGCTGGCTGCTTCGGCACGCTCCCACTTCCGCGCAACAGCCTCTTCGTCAAGCTCAACACGCACAAGGTCTACGTTGCTGTCGATGTGTCGTGCGTTCATCCGTGGCACGTCGTCGAGGCAGGGGAGCCACACCTTAGCGTGGTTCACGGGGAGCGTATCACTCGCTCCCCGGACCGTGCTGAGGTGATGATGACTGCGCCTGGTGTAGGCGCAAGAAAGGATCCGGCACCAGATCCGAAGGTAATGCCTAAGGCACCGAGGAAAGGTAGAGGTCCTGCACTAGAGAGGCCTGAGAATGTGTTGTGGGAAGCGATGGATAGCTTGGCAAACCCGGTAGCAGCAGTGGTAGATCTGGCTCAGGCACAGGCCGAGCTAGAGGAAACTAGGCAAAAAATTCTAGAGGGAGTGAAAAAGATAGCCGCGGCTCAGCAGTCGTTGAACATGACGCTGCGTGAGTATGCAAAGGCAAATAAAGTAGATGCTGTAAAAGTGAAGGGGAGAAATCTCATGAGTGAAATGAACAAAGAGGGTGATACTAGGATTGAGGAGTCAGAGAACTGTTTATCTGTGGGGCTGCCAAAGTATAGTACCCGGCAAAAAACCTCAGAGCAGTGGATGCAGCTGCATCCAAGTTAGAGGGTCTAACGGGTGAGGCCCGTTAGAGACAGCAAGATAGGGTCAATGAGTTGGTTCGGATCGCGAACAGGCAAAATGAGGAATTGCTCAGGGCTAACCCGGAGAGAGCTGGGGCCTCCAAGATCGTTTATTCGGCGGTGGGTAACCCAGAGAAATCCGCTGGAGCCGCATCGTCTCCTCATGGTGGTCCTAGGAGGGAAGAGGTAGTAACCTCGGCCAGAAGGAACAAACAGATCATCCCGTACGACCCGACAAGGGCAGGGAAAGGAAAAGAAGTACAGAGAAATGACGATCGACGAAGTGTGAGCCGAGGTGAAGCTGGCCGAGGTAACCGCGACCAAGGCAATGCCGGTCAAGGAAATGTTGTAAATGGCAATGTCGGACAGCGCAACTCGGCAGGACAACCGCAGCAGCGGAATATACCAAGGCAAGAGCAAAGTGTCGCCCGATGTATGCAACAGATAGGTGCTCCACGAGAGCAAGACCGGTATAACGATGGAGATTCGGAAATGGTGAACACAGGATACCCAAGGCCGGACTATCATGTGATAGGGTCAAGACTGGGAAGCAGGGACTTGATGCCTGACGATGCCAGGTTAAAACTGGATCGACTGTATAGGTCGGAACAAATTGAATGTCAAGGTCCACCGGGTCCTGCGTGTTTTGGGCCCCGGATCATGAAGGAGCCACCGGTACCTAACTTCCAGTTACCTAGAGGCACAAAGACGTATGATGACAGTACTAAGCCGGAGGATTGGTTGATAAACTATGCTACAACTATGAAAATTGCTACAGGCAACTTGAGATGGGCTGTGAGATACGTACCCCAGATGTTGGAGGGGCTATCAAGGGTATGGCTAAACAATTTGCCGCCCGGAAGTATTAACTGCTGGATCGATTTTGAGGAAATATTTATCAACAATTTCTCAAGTACGTATCAGAGGCCAAATAGGCCACAGACCCTAGCTATGTGTAAGCAGAGACCGAACGAGACGGACCAGGAATTTTTAACCCGGTGGTGTACCGTGAGAAACTCGTGTGAGGGTGTGATAGAGTCACAGGACATAGCATGGTTTGCGCAGGGATGCAGATATGCAAGCGAGCTGTGGCAGAAGTTACAAAGGAAAATGCCAACCACATTGGCAAAGATGATTCGGATTGCTGATTCGTATGCTTTGGGTGATCCAACTCAACCCAGGCTCGTGTCAAACGAGTCAAATGAGGAGTACTACCAGAGAGATGGAGCCGGATCATCCCAGAGGAATGATTACAGAGGTAAAAGAAGAGATGACAGACCGGATCACCGATACAGTTCGCAACAAGTTGCAGCTGTGAATCAAGATCAGCCCGGAGCAGGGGGCAATCAACGTCAGAAAACTGGAGGGCAACAATGGACACCGAGAAATGATGGCAAGAAAACTTGGACGCCAGAGCAAAAGAAACAGTGGCAAGAAAAGAAGGATGGTCCGAGGTATATTTATGAGTCAATGTTGGATCAGCCGTGTAAATTTCACACGCCAAATCCAAGTAACCCGGCGGGTCATACAACAAGGCAATGTGAGTGGATGCGTAAAATAGAACAAGGTGGCTCGGGGAATGCTCAGGCACCCCGGAATGATTAACCTCGTCAGGAGTTACCCCGGCAGCAATTGCTCTCCGGAGCGAACACGCAACAGCTAATGTTGCCTCTTCCTCCGCTGAGGTATGATAACCATGAGAGAAGGGATGCAGTGCATCAAGTAGAAAATCAGCATCAGCCGGATCAGAGGTACCCCAGAAATGAGGGGAGGAATGAGTAGGGAGCATCATCAGAGTTACTGTGTGTTTACCACTGAGGAAACAGATAGAACGAGCTTGCAGTGCCGACATATGGAGGTTAATGCGGTAATGCTAGCAGTGACGAGGTATATGCCTTGGTCGGACCAGGAAATTACCTAGAACATGAAAGATCATCCCAAGCTTATGCCAAGTCCCGGTTCGTATGCGCTAGTGCTAGATCCGATATTCATTGGGCCAAACATCAATGTGAGATTCTCCAAGGTACTGATTGACAATGGTAGTAGCATTAACATCATGTACGTGGATACAATGCGCAAGTTGGGTATCTCGGAGAACATTCTCCAAGCTACAAGGACAACTTCCATGGCATTGTGCCAGGCATCTCTTGTGAGCCCATAGGCAAGGTCCGAGTTGACGTATTGTTCGGTACGAGAGATAATTGCCGAACTGAGAATTTGGAGTTTGAAGTGGTAAACTTATAAAGTGCGTATCACGCGTTACTCGGAAGACCAGCACTGAACAAGTTCATGGCAAGCTGCCACATCAGTTATCTAAAGATGAAGTTGCCAGGGCCAAATGGAGTGATTACCATTGCTAGAGATTTCCGACGTTCCATTGAGTGTGCGTCAGCCGGGTCTAACCTAGCCGAGTCACTCGTGATTGCGCAAGAGAAAAGAAAAATCCAGGAGGTGGCAGCATTGGCTCAGTCCGCACAGCAATATATGTCGGCGTTGAGTAATCTGCATGGTAGCGTTTCATTCCAAGCCACAAAAGATACCAAGAAAGTGTCTGTTGATGATATGTTCCCAGAGCGCACCATAACAATTGGTGTCGGGTTAAATGATAAATAGGAAAGCGAGCTCGTCAACTTCCTCTGTGAGAATTGGGATATTTTTGCTTGGTCCACACAGGACTTGCAAGGTGTTCCGAGGGAGTTGGTCGAGCACTCTTTGAACGTGAGACCCGGAGCAAGGCCGGTGAAGCAACCTCTCCGCCGCTTCGCCAAGGATAGGAGAAAAGTCATTGGAAATGAGATAGCTCGGTTACTAGCAGCAGGATTTATCATGGAAGTTCTTTACCCGGATTGGCTATCTAATCTGGTGCTGGTGGAAAAGAAGAAGGATGATCCGAATGTGGCAGTGGTTTGGCGTATGTGTATCGATTACATGAACCTGAACAAGGCGTGTCCAAAAGATCCATTTCCACTGCCAATGATAGATCAGGTCATAGACTCAACTGCTGGATGTGAACTGTTGTCATTCATTGATGCATATTCTGGTTTCCACCAGATACCTCTGAATCCGGATGATCAAATAAAGACTGCACTTATCACCCCATATGGGGCTTATTGCTATCGCACCATGCCGTTTGGTTTACGTAATGGAGGGGCCACGTACCAAAGATGTATGCAGAAATGTTTGCACGACCAAATTGGTCAAAATGTACAGGTCTATGTGGATGATGTGGTTAACAAGACCAAGGAAAGCAAAACACTCCTTGACGATATCAGGCAGACATTCGCGAACCTAAGAAGGTTCCGGATGAAGCTTAACCCGGAAAAATGTACCTTCGGTGTCCCGGCTGGAAAATTACTCGGATTTCTTGTATCCAGCCGAGGTATCGAAGTTAATCCAACTAAAATTCGGGCCATTGAACGAATGGAACTGCCGAAGTGTCTTAACGATGTCCACAAGTTCACTGGTTGCCTGGCATCGTTAAGTCGGTTTGTATGTCGGTTGGGAGAAAAGGCATTGCCTCTCTATCAACTCATGAAAAAGTCGGACAAGTTCATTTGGACACCGCAGGCCAATGAAGCCTTTATACAATTAAAGAAAATGTTAGCCACTGCACCTATGTTAGCCTCCCCACTATCAAAGGAGCCAATGTTGCTCTATATAGTCGCAACCAACCGAGTTGTAAGTGCAGTAATTGTGGTAGAGCATGACGAAGAGGGTAAGTCAGTGCAAAGGCCAGTGTATTATCTGAGCGAGGTATTGTCAGCATCAAAGCAAAATTATCCGCACTATCAGAAAGTGGCGTATGGTGTGTATATGTCGGCAAAGAAGCTAAAACATTATTTTGAAGAGCACCCCATCAAAGTAATATGTGAAGCTCCCATATCCGAGATAATGAGTAACAAAGATGCAAGTGGAAGGATTGCAAAATGGGCAATTGAACTAGCTCCCTATGCGCCACAATATGACAGAAGAGAAGCAATCAAGTCTTAGGCTATGGCCGACTTTTTTGTGGACTGGGCCGAGGTACAATATGAACCACCGCTACCAGATCCGAACTACTGGAGAATGCACTTTGACGGGTCAAAAACAAAAACCGGGTTAGACGCCGGAGTTGTGCTTACCTCGCCAAAGAATGACCAGTTGAAGTATGTGCTATAGATCCATTTCGCAGCATCGAACAATGTCGCCGAATATGAAGCACTTGTGCATGGGCTCAAAGTGGCAAAACAAATTGGGATACGTCGGATCCAATGCTTTGGCGACTCGGATTTGGTAGTTCAGCAAGTGTCGGGGCTGTGGGACGCTCTTGATCCAAACATGGCTTTATACAGATTCCATGTGCAGAAAATATCTGGTTACTCTGAGGGATGCGAATTTCGCCATGTACCCCGGGTGGAGAATGAGGCTGCCGACGTATTGTCGACGCTCGGATCAACCCGACAAGCAATTCCACCGGGTGTACCATTAGAGTACCTCAGAAAACCATCTATCAGACCGTCCCCAGAAACCGACTCAATCTACGTCCGGGAGGATCCGGAGTCCAGAGCTGTGCCCATGGACATTGACATGGGAGGTGGTGTGCGAGACCCGAGGACTACCTCAGCAAACCCGGGGACTGCCTCGCAGGACCCGGGGACTTCTCAGAGTGATCCGGTTGAAGTTATGCCGGTGGATCAGATGGAAATTGATGAGGATGTGTTCCCTGTGCGAGCAATACCAGCTTGGGCACTGCCTATATTTCAATTCCTGAAAGATGGAACTTTACCCACTAAGGAGGTGCTATCCAGGCAAACTCAGAGGAGAGCAAAGGCATACACGATCATCAATTCTGAGCTATACAAAAGGAGTGTGACCAATGTCCTCCAGTGATGTGTTGACCCGGATGAAGGGCTTGACATCCTCCGAGATATACATCAAGGGGAGTGCGGGCATCATGCCTCGTCCCGAGCCTTGGTGGCAAAAGCTTTCCGGATGGATTCTACTGGCCAAGTGCCTTAGAACAAGCAGAAGACCTGGTGAGAAAATGCAATGGTTGTCAGAGGTATGCTACCAAGACACATATGCCAATGTCGGAACTCAAGACCATACGAATCACATGGCCATTTGCTGTATGGTGTTTGGATATGGTTGGCCCGTTCAAACCAGCAAGGGGGAATATGACTCACATTTTGGTCATGGTGGATAAGTTTACAAAATGGATCGAAGTGAAGCCAATAAGAAAATGTGATGGAGCTACGGCCGTGACATTTCTCAAAGACATCATCTTGAAATACGGTTATCCTCACAGTATCATAACTGATAATGGCACAAATTTTGCTGAAGGAGCATTTGCGCGATTCTGCCGGGATAAGAAGATCCGGCTGGACGTTGCCTCGGTAGCTCATCCTGCATCGAACGGACAAGTGGAAAGATCCAATGGATTAGTACTGTCCGGGATAAAACCCCGGCTCATTGAGCCGTTGCAAAGATCAGCGGGGTGCTGGATAGAAGAACTACCAGCGGTACTGTGGAGTTTAAGAACAACTCCGAATCGATCAACAGGCTATACGCCATTTTTTCTGGTATATGGGGCAGAAGCTGTATTACCAGCCGACATAGAGCATGATTCGCTTAGGGTCAGCCAATACATAGAAGCCGAAGTGCAAGAAGCCCGGCAAAATGATGTTGATCTGCTAGAAGAAGCGACAGAATTGGCATTGTCCAGATCCGCCATATATCAGAAAAATCTCCGATGCTATCATAGCCGGAAAGTAAGCCTCCGAGTTTTCTGGGAAGGCGATCTGGTACTCCGGTTGGTACAACGTACTGCTGGCATGCATAAGTTATCCCCCCCATGGGAAGGGCCATTCATTGTGAGCAAAGCACTACACAATGATTCTTATTATCTTATCGATGCAAAGCCACAGGAAAAGAACAAGGCGAACAGGTCCAGCGAGGAATCTAAGCGTCCATGGAATGTAGCTCTACTTCGTCCTTTCTACACTTAGCAGAGAAGTGTATGTATCCGAATCTTCTCATATGTCGGTATGTATGCCGGCAATGAGCTTATCAATGAAATGTTGACACCTCGAGCAGTAACTCGGGGACTGCCTTAATAATATTTGTTGTCTTTTATTATTTATACGTCAGCTGGAGTAAGTTGTTCTACTTAACTCGGATTAGTAGTGTGTGAGCACCAAAAACCCAACTCTTCGACTTGCTGCTGTCCAACAAGAATTGGCTTCATGGAAAGCAAGAGAACAAGTTTGGAATTGCGTAGCACATGAAAAACGACTAAGGAAAAGAACTTAATCGAGCCGACATTGGTTTTTCGGACTAACCTTGTGTTTACTTTCAAATTATTATGCTGAATTATTTTGAGCTAAGCCTAAAAGTTTCCAAGTATTGTTAAGACAATTTTTGAAGCTCGGATTCGTAAGTCGTAAAACCCAATCAAGGTAGACATGAGCCGAGCCAGAAGATTGGACGAACAAGAAAATGAAACTCGGGGACTACGCCCAAGTTAATCCGGCATAAAAACTTAGTAGCAAAATATCGCATGTGTACTGGATACAATTCCACCCGGCATACCGGGGATCTAATAAACTTCAAAGTTTTTTCACTTAAGGAGCAGCAGGAGGAGGAAGTTCGGTGTCATCTTCGCTGTCTTCAATGTCCGAGGCATCGCCCTCTTCGTCCTCATCCGAGCCATCTTCAATGTTTTCAGCGTTTTCGTCACCGGCCGCTTCCAGGAAGCTCGGTCCCTCAGTCCATTCATGAATGGGAGCATATTCGATGAGGCTATGGGTGCAAGCCTTGCACCGAGATACCCACTCTGGGTCACTGGTCCATTTGGATCCGGTGCGCATTTGCACTAAGAGGTTGAGGTTGATCTTCTCGTACCACGTAAGTACGTAGTGGAGAACGGTCTCAGCTGCGGCGCGTCCAGCGGATTCCCTCCAAAGGTCGAGATGGGTCTCGAATCCATCAACTTTTCAACAAGAACTGCGGTTCTCTTCAGAGTGTCTTCTACAGGCCAAAACGTGTTGAAGATTCAGACTGCAACTTCAAGGATATCCTTGCCATAGTTCTTGATGATTTCCATGCGAGATGACAGGCTGACCAACAGGTCCTCCATGTCATAGAGAATCTCTTCAGCGTCAGGAGCAACGGGAGTACCCCTCTCTCGGCGGAAATTAGCAACAGCGGCGCTCGCAATGGCAGTGCCCTCTAGAAATTTGCCTGAAAACGGGATAAGAGAAGCAGGTAAAGAAAAGATATGTGAAGTAACCCAGAGAAATATGCCAGATAAGGGAAAGGAACTTACGTAAAATATGGCTGTGGATCCGAGTCAACTCCCTAGTACAGTCATCACGTCTTTTGCGAAGCTGCACAAGTTCAGTGTTCACCGACTCAAGCTTGACGTCGGCCTCCTAGAGAAGTTCTTGGTCCTTGGCAATTTGGAGGTTGAGGCGCTCGCGCTCCTCGGTGAAGTCTTGGCCAGCCTTTTGAAGCCCGGATTGGTGCTGCGCTTTCAATTTCTTCATCTCTGCTTTGAGCTTGGCAATCTCATCATCCTTGGTTCGGAGGAGGGCAAGCTCATCGTCTTTCTTTTTGAGCTCGGCCTGATGCTGCCCTGCTTGTTCGAGAAAATGCAGCATCATATCAGGCATGGGCACACTATCTTCCAGCGATACTGAAATAGTTTGTTAACCCGGCAAAGCCGAGGTATGAATGTTTGCCGAGCCAAGGAGAAAAGGAGATAGAAAGCAGAGCAAGGTCGCACAAAAGTAACTTACCCTTGATCTGGTCAAGCTTCTTCCTCATTATGGTATTCTCAGCTTCCACCCCAGCTGCGAAAACCGAATGATGAGTTAGTTCAGCAGAAAAAGATGAAGGAAAACAGAAAAATGTCAAGAAGAGAACTTACCCCTTTTCTCGTTCTCAGCGAGAAATGCATTATGCTTTGCGAGCAGCATTTTGTGAGTGTCCAGGAGACGCTGAAACTCAGCGCTCCGGCGGTTGGTGGACACCTGAAAAGAGTACAAAAATATAGCTTAAGCCTTGTGCATATTCGAAGTGTACAAGCTCCGGGCCAAGTGGAACTTAACCCGGCTCTAGGTGTGTGCATATTCGAAGTGTACAAGCTCCGGGCCAAGTGGAACTTAACCCGGCTCTAGGTGTGTGCATATTCGAAGTGTACAAGATCCGGGCCAAGTGGAACTTAACCCGGCTCTAGGTGTGTGCATATTCGAAGTGTACAAGATCCGGGCCAAGAGGAACTTAACCCGGCTCTAGGTGTGTGCATATTCGAAGTGTACAAAATCCGGGCCAAGTGGAACTTAACCCGGCTCTAGGTGTGTGCATATTCGAAGTGTACAAAATCCGGGCCAAGTGGAACTTAACCCGGCTCTAGGTGTGTGCATATTCAAAGTGTATAAAATCCGGGCCAAGTAGAACCTAACCCGGCTCTAGGTGTGTGCATATTCGAAGTGTACAAAATCCGGGCCAAGTGGAACTTAACCCGGCTCTAGGTGTGTGCATATTCGAAGTGTACAAAATCCGGGCCAAGTGGAACTTAACCCGGCTCTAGGTGTGTGCATATTCGAAGTGTACAAGATCCGGGCCAAGTGGAACTTAACCCGGCTCTAGGTGTGTGCATATTTGAAGTTATCAAGGAGCTACGTTAGTTTTCTAAGGAGCATCCGGCTGAGTAACAAGTTACTCCCCCGGAGGCTCGGGGACTAATGGTTATATCACTAATATCTACAGCATGCTAAGGAAAAGGTGAAGTAACGTACCTCCATCATCCGACCCGCAAGGTTAATCGCCTTAGCGGCTGTGTTCATTTGAGCAGAAAACTCGGCAGGACCGAATTTCTCCGGAAGATCGTCGTTGTGGATGAACTCCGCCTTGTTCCAGTTGTTCATGAACTCGATCAAGGTCGGAGGATATCGTTCGCCGCTGAGCATGTGGGGCGCCACTAAACCCTTCGCATGCGCCACCCTCCTCTCAACCAGGGCAAGGGCCGGGCTGGTGTGCAAAACAAGTTGTGCGCATCAGCTGGCTCGGCAGGGGTGTCTTTCGGTGCTGGAGGTTTCTTGGAAAGCATGGATGCGAGAGTGCGTTGTCCAGCCTCGACGAACGCTGCCCTGGTGGCATCAGGGGCCTTTTTGCCCTTGGGCTGCTGAGAGGAGGAAGTGGTTGCAGCAAATTTACCCTTGGGAGCTACCTGGGTACTTTCTCGCTGAGACTGAGATGACTCGGATGAGGCGGAGGGGCTTGGCGCTGCTGCTGTTGCTTTTGCTGCTGGTGCTGGAGTTGGTGCTGGGTTGATGCTGGTGTTGGTGCTGGTTTCTTCTTTGGTGGAGGTGCTGAGGCAACCTCGGGGGTAGCTGGTTGCAGCGGAGCCGATGTGGTGGTGGCCGTTGCCTCGGCAGAGCCAGTCTCCCCCACTCCAAAGTTGCCCTCCTCTTGACGAGGTGAACTGGAATCCGGAGCAGCCGCTGAACCCTCCGGGATTGGGCTCAGCGGGCGTGAATCATCGCCACGAGGGGGAGAAGGGTTGTGTCGGAGCAGGGAGGCAATGCCGGATCCACTCTATGGGACCTCCACCGCGGCCCTGCCGAATCAAACAGTGTCAGATGAGAAACTATAACAATAGAAGAGCGAGTAAATGGCAGAGGGAAAAGAGGCTTACTCATCCGAGGTCAGGGGCTCCTTGGGCTTCCGAGCTCTTTGTGCTGGGGCCTTGGTTGCGGCTTGGAGGCAGTTTTTCCCTGGACTTCTTTTGCCTTTTGGTTGGCTGAGAAGGTCCGAAGGAAGAAGTGGATGCGGCTTCCCTTTTCTTCTTCGGCACAACCGGAACAGGATCACCCATGGCAAGGGTAGGGTCCTCATGGATCTGCCTACCGGGGTTAGCTGATGCCCGAAAAGCATAAGAAAGGGGGACAACGTCAAATGCTTCCATCACCTCAACATCCGAGTCATCTTCATCGTCGGGCCAATCTCTAATGGAAGAGAGTTTACCGGTGGGTCGCTTGGTCGCGTCGGCCATTGGGAGGAACATCTCCTGATCCGGTTCTTCCTCATCCGAGGTCTCTCGGTCAGGCGCACATTTGAGGGTGGGATCGGTGCCATCCTCGATAGTTTGCTGAAGGAATAGAGAAAAGACGACGGAGTTAAAAATACAACAGCGACTGACATAAGATTTAATTCGGAGAAAGTTTGCGGCACAAAGCTTACCACAGGAGGAAGCCTATCTCGACAATAGTGCTCAATTCCCCACGTCCACTCAAAGGGGAAGTCCTTGTGGGTGGTGAAGAGGGCCTTGACCCGGTGATAGATCTCTGTGTTACTTAACTCGAAAGACGAGGTCCGGTTGAGTGCGTTTCTGGAGAGGGGAGATCCGGTTGCGAACGAATGTGATCATGGTGTCCTTGTTGCGCAACCCGAGATCCTTCAGCTCCGCGAACCTTTTGTTGACCTGGTTGGCTAGGACTGTGGGCTTCTTCGAGATAACGTCCCACAACTCCGGGTTAGGAGGACCCGGAGCATAGGGGCAAAGCCGGATTAGGTCTTCGGTACCGTCGTTCGGAACATAAAAGAAAGTCCGGGCCCATCCCTTGCAGGAGTCCAGCCCGGTAACCCGGGGAAAGACGGAGAACCTCCGGGGAGAAATGGGCGCAGCGCCGAACTGCGTAAGTTGTTTGTTCTCCGGCTCTAGATCAACATTCGGAATTACGTTCCGACGAAGGCCAAAGAACCGGATCCATAGCTCCTTTGTGGGCCATAATCCGGCATAGCCATCGATCGTGGAGGCGAAAGCAGAGAGAGATGTGATGGCATTGGCAGGAAGGTGGTGCGGCTGGAGTTTGTAGGTATTCAACCAGTCATGGAAAAAATCGCTAACGGGCAAACCGAATCCCCGTTGGAAATGTGACAGGAACACCACATACTCACCCGGATTGGGTGAGGGGGCAAGTTCGGCGGAGGCGAGGCGTGCAGTGACGCCTGCGGGGATGCGCCTGGTGCAGTAGAGCCAATCTAGGTCATCCTGGCAGACCCAGGATCCAACCCACGCACCGCGGTCCGCCGTCGTAGTGTCTTCCTCCATCTCCTGCTCGGCGATGGCGAGCTCCTCCTCAGTCATCTCGAGTTCGCTGCCCTCACTGGCGCTAGCGGCGGTGGGGGGCAGCGGCCTAGACTGACAGCGACCCGTGGCGGAGGAGGTGCACAGCAGCAGCGGCGACGCAGATGCGTGTGGAAGCAGTGCGGTGGCGGCACTGCTACTCAGACGCGGTGGTGACGACGCTGTCGCGGGAGAAGACGAGGAAGAAGAAAGGGCAGAGGGGCGCAGAAATAGAGAAAGGACCCAAGGGGCGCACCCCTCCCCTATTTAACCGCTCCCTCAGCAAGGTAGCGGGATCGCGTTTGCGGGCGGGCCACATCGTGTGGCCGTGTACGAACCAGATTGACCAATCAGCATCAACCCACACGGAAGGCCACAGGGCGCAACGGATCCCATGACGCGACGCATTGATGCAGTTAACAAGGAGGCAGGCGTGACGTGACGTGCGCACAGTAACTCCTGACAATAGCTGCGGCGGTTACTATTGCTGGCCCTTAAAATGAGGCAACCTAATGATTAGCCTCCACATGGGGAAGCGTACGAGAGAAGGAAGAATGACCCGGATGAGATTGTGGTAACCCGGCCAGCAAGTGAAAACTTGGAATGTGCTAAGGGAAAGTAACCCATGGAATCCGGGATGAGGAGATAACTCGGAAATGAAACTCAATACACGATGAAATTGAACCTGTTGTGGCCTTAGCGGCTAAGGCAACTAAGACCGCACCAGTTTCGGGGACTAATGTTGGGGGGATACCCCCAGATAGGGTCACGCCAGGGTATAAAGGCCGAGTTAGCCGAGGTACGGCAAGGTCAAAGCGAATGCTGACCGAGTCATCTCAAGGCAGGCCGAATCTCGGGGTAACCCGGACCAGAGGATGTCCGCCTAACTGGGTCTCAACCATCTTAAGTCGTAAGTCGGATGGATGAATCTAGCTTGTATGCAGGAACAGGTGTGGCCGGATCAACTACGATCCGGGTCATGTCAGGCTTCTAGGAGAAGGAAGGTATCTCGCTGGTCAAAAGTAACCCCGGTACGCACGGCATGAGCGAAGCGGACAGAGGCAGGACCACCGAGGCGTGGCCGACAGAGGTGACGACGCTAATGTCGGCTGACGCAGGCGCCGCAGAGGTTCAAGTGGCCTCTGCATGGGTGACGCGGGGAAAAGCGACCCGGTCGGCTTACTATTTTGGGAGGAGACATATTCCCTGAAATATGCCTCCACGTATGCCCTAAGTGGAGACCTAGCCACCCCTATATAAGGAGGGCTAGGGCCTCTGTAGAACAGGTTGGTCTTTGACTGGTTAATCTCTATTGGCTAGATTTTACTTGGTTCCTGAGGGCTAGCTAGCCTCATTCTTCCTCCTCTCTGCAATACAGCTCGAGGAGCACTTGTAATCTGTGAAGGTGAATCGAATATAAAACTTGGATTCCTCTAGTGCAATTAGTCCTCACCTTTAGTCTATCCATGACATCTGCCGTGACACCACCACGACACCTTCTAATACCTGCATGGTGTGCATGGTCGCGGCGCGTCACATCTCACAGTCTAGTTGAGAACCTGACATTAATGTTTCATTTCCATGTTTAATGCATGTACCGTTAGTACATGGGAAGAAACAGGTAGAGGTAATAACACCGTTAGTCCCACAAGTTATACAGATTAGTCCCACAACTAGTCTAACTCGACTCCGTCGTCCCACATGTTGCTGATCGGGAACGAACCCGTCCGAGCCATCGGAAAAAGTCCCACGCGTAGCAAACCGGGCCTGGATGGCACTTTTGCAGTCAGGTACCTAGTAAAACTAGCTCTCTCAGATGCACCCCTCACTTTCTTCCCCTTATCCACATATCGTGAGCGGTCAACCCGATGGAGTGGAGGCAGCAGCGACGGCGAAATCGGCGCATGGAGCGGAGTGAGGACTCGCTGGAGAGCACGCGGAGGTCCCGTCCACATCGTCGCGCTGGAGCACGGTGAACAGGCATGCCCGTGCCTCCATCTCCTGGTCGCAATCCATCGGCGGCGTGGAGTCAGAGACGAGGCAGAGGTGATTTGGGAGAGGAAGAGGCTAGTCCGAGGGAGGCGGATGTGGCGGAGGAAGATATGGAGGAAGAAGCAGAGGAGAAGGCATATGACTTGGTCATCCGCCTGCACTTCCTGCTGGCGTCGGCGGAGGACAGGGAGAGGATGTTGGCGCCGCCGGGTTAGAGGCCGCACCTCCCGTGGAACATGAGTCTGGAGATGCAGGCACGCGTCCTCCAGGGAAAGATCGATGCTAGGAACCGGCAATCGTCCGCAGGCCCATCTGCGCCAAATCCCTGTGTGGCGTTGCGACTGCCACATCAAGGTTTGTTTTGCTTTAGTACCAACTTTTGATTTGAGTTCGTGCAATGAGGCCGTGAGTTCTTTGATCAGTCCCTGTATTGACTCAATCAGTCACTGAGCAGTGTAGGTTAATCCCCACGAACGAGTCTCTCTCTATTCTACAGAATCTTGTGCAAAGCATTGTAGTTTCTGATGGCATCCATGGATGTTTGATGTAATCCAAGCAGTGTAAAATTTCACTCGGTGGTCTAAATTGGTTGCCAGAATCTGAGAATGTCTATGTGATTTTTTTAAAAGACAACGCATGTTTGCTGAATACATCGTATCCTCTCTGAATTTATATTCATTGTTGAGCTCTTTTTCTATCCTACAAGTGACGGAATTGATATGTTTCTGGACTCATTGGTACGTGAAAGTGACCCGGAAATATTGCGGTACTCATTTTATTTGATATCAGTTTATGATGCTACAAATCCGTGCAATGAGGCTATCAGTTGTTTGATCACACTCCATGTGAAAGAATGTTCCCATGATATTTTTCTAGTACATGCCAGATTGTCATTGTGTCTATTTTTCAGAGTTTGTGAACAACCTGAGTTGTTGTGCACAATTTTCTGAGTTGCCTGCAATGTTTTAGTGTATCTATATATCTGCCACTTTTACCTAAATACAATATATATTAAGTAACCACTTGGTCAATACTATCGTAGGTTAACCTAAAGGCAGGCAGGCAGACCATACATCACAAAAAAAAACATGTCCCAATGGATTTCACTTGCTGAATTTTATTTCATTCCATCTATATTTAGCTGAAATTGACTGAAATTACAGAGAAGAAGAGGGAAGGATCCAGAGGAGAAGAAGAAGAAGGAAGCAGCCAGAGAAGAATAAAAAGGAAGGTGCCAGAGAAGAAGAAGAAGAAGGAATAAGCCAGAGAAGAAATAGATGAAGGATTCTTTTGTACTATTGTTTGTGAATGTAACTATAATATCAGGCACTATGTAGTGGTGTTTGTAATGCAGTTTGTAATCCATGTGTACGAACAGTGTACTGTAGTTGATCTTTGTATGAAATCAGTGAATTTTAATTGGTCTTTATAAGGAATACCTTTGTATGAGATCAGTGTATTGTGCTTCATTAGAATGAATGTTCTTTGTGTCATACAAATCAGTTTTGAGCTGACCTCGTAACTGTAACACTGGGATGTCATACAAGTTTGCAATTGAATTTTCTCTTAGCATTCTCCAACTATGGTTGTAAATTGGATAACGATAATATCGTTTGTTCAATCCACTTTTGCCAATTCAACTGTTTGTTTGACCTGCTCTTGCGTACTTTTGTATCTAATTTTCCGCAGCAGAATATTAAATAAGCACAGCAAAACACAGTTCAGCAGCCACAAACTGAGCCTTTATCTTTTTTTGATAATCCTGAACTGCATCCTATTTGGAGGAGCCTAAATTTCTTGCTTTGAGTTCAAGCTAAAGTCCCCTAATAGGCCCAAACATATTTGAAGCTTAGTCCATTATAGATGTCGGCTTGAGCTATTTGACAGAAACTTCTAACTGCTCTATTCACATATACTCAAATATACCTATGCTGATCAGTGGAGGTTACAGGCTTAAAACCCAGCGGGATCATTTGACACTGCAGATTGTACGTAAAATAGCGACTAATGCTGATAAAGCAATATTTTGAAGCAACTGATTTGTCCTTCAACTGACCCTGTAGGATCCAAGTTCGCAATTGAATTTACTGTTATTTTTTCACTGGAGTATGCAAATTGGTACTTGATTCATCATACATAATTAATATGCAGTACATATTTATACTTGATTGCTACTTCAGTACTCTGATTGGCCAGCATGAGCTCCCCATGTTCTCACAGGAGGAAATAACTGATTCCAAACACATAAGAGATACAAAACATGATTTAAGAGGAGTTGTACACTAAATTTCACAGGATAAAACATTAGCAAGAATGTCACAAGAATTACGAAATTTATAGTGCCACCAATTCACAGTAACAATGTACCAAAAATTCTCAAAGACACAAAACCTAGAACAAGCCATGGACACAAATGCATAAATGAAAGTAGCACATAGAAATCATCATCAACCAGTGCATTTTGACTGATACGAAATTCATCCACATTTAAATTTGGAAGAACTTCCGCATTTAAATCTGGAATTTCGCATCTCGGTTGCTCAGCACCAAACAAGAGGTAGTGCGCACTCCCAGGGCCTATTTTGTATCCTCTTTTAGCTGCTCTTGCTCTGCCAGCACCAATATTTTCAGTACATTGTGCACTAGCAGTTCTTTTCTTGCCATTTCCTCTTCCTCTTCCTCTGCCCATGATGCTGCTTTCTTGTTGCTCTGCTGGTGCTTTACCTTTGGATGCTTCTCTATTTGATGCACCTCTACCTCTGGATCTTCTCCCCAAACTTCCTCTAGATGAAGCTGTTGTGATCCTCACTCTAGTTTCAGGAATAGTGTCTCTAGCATCTGCCACAAAGGCATTTTTCAGCAAAGGGCCAAGTACCCTACTAATTGGCACAAGATTCTGCTCCTAAAAAATATGTGTGCAAATAATCATGTAATGACAAATTGCAATTAACAAAACATATATGTAAAAAGAGAGGAAATCGTTACTTCTTGCCCCAAATTGTAGACCATGCTTTCTTGTTGATTTGTAGGATCCATAATAGGGTTGGCTCTATGTGGAATTACATGCTGCAAATTTAAACATGGAATATTATAAGGCATAATGGTGCTCTAATATTGTAAGGAATTTGTCATTATGGAAGCAATGTACCTCGAGAATGTAAGGGAGATCTAAATCATCATCTTCCTGTAGAATGAGCTCTCTCTGCTCCTTTAGTTGTCTTTCAACAAATTTGTTGTGACCTTTTTTATTGTGATCAGGTTTGCCACAAACAGAGCAGTGCATAGTGACTCCAAACTTCGTAAGTATTTTGATACCTTTCTTAAATTTTTCCTCCGGTGCTTTTTTCCTGTTCTTCTTGGGCCTACCCATAACTTTGGTAAACAAAGGTGGATGAATGATCACACCATTCATCTTTTCCCAAAATGGTCTGCCTCTAAGTGGAGCCAACTTGAACTGATAAGCTTTCAAATAGGTATCAACCGTATAGCAACTATGAACTAGAGATTCAGGGTTAATCCTGTCATTCCCACAACAGGCTATTGCATGATGACATGGAATCCCAGTTAACTGCCACCAACTATGAGCACATTTGCAGTGAGTGCTCTCAATTCCCACACACTCTCACATCTATGATTTCCTTCATATGCATTTAGGACAAAGCCACCAAATCTACTGTCCTTTGCAGCTTTGAAGTACCAACGACATCCTCCATCGCAATCACCATCACAAACAGCTTCCAACCTTCTCTTGTCATTCTTCATCTTCCTAATTCTTACTCTGTTTCTAATAGTATATGCTGCCAGAGCTTTCCTTGCCTCCTCAACACCACTAAACACCATCCCTGTTTTGAAGATTGGATTATCCATGTCGACCTCTAGATTGAATGCCCTAATCTTCTGCTTCAACTTCTCCTTTTCTTCTCCTATCATATTCAGGTCTTCATCCTCGAGAGCCTCCTCATCTTCATTTTCTTCTACTATTTCTTTCTCGTTATGATCATTCACTTCTATGTCTACATTGTCTGCAAACAGGTCATCATCACCATCTTCGGCATCGCAGTCACTGTCATAGATACTACAATCAGTGTCACTATCACTGCCATCAACCTGCACTTGCTATAATAATATAAGTAATTTGTTAGTATAATGCAAACTATAAGGTTATCATTTAAATACAGAACATGGCAGTAACTTGTTAGTATAGAAGCAATGTACCTGCACATGGTCTTCTAAAACCTCGTCAACAATGGGTTGTACTTGCTCTGCTGAATCACCATCTGGCTGCACATGGTCTTCGAAAACCTCATCGACAATGGGCTGCACTTGCTCTGCTAAACCACCATCTGGATGCACATGGTCTTCAAAAACTTCATCAACAATGGACTGCACTTGCTCTGCTAGACCACCATCTGGTTGCACATGATCTTCTAAAGCCCCATCAAAAATGGGTTCCACTTGCTCTGCTAAAACCTCGTTTGGCTGCACTTGCTCCGCTACAAGGTTAGATGTCCATGGCACTCTCCTAGGGCTGGTGACACCAGGAACGAAAGGCCCTTCAGTGAGGATCACATCATCTTTGAAGTTTCTGAGAAAATTCTTATGATCGATATATAAGACAAGTGTCTTATGTGACCTACTAAGTCTAACCATCTCAGCAAAGTGTGCCTCCCTATCAACTGGTACCAAACCATCAGTAATATCTTTCCCTGGCAAACACCAATACACCTGAAGTATCCCATCCGTCTGACAGCCCAGATATCTCAGTATTTCATCAATACTAGCAGCTGACCAACTATGAGCACTGCAATTGTCAAATACAGCTGTAGATGCACACATATATGACAAGTTCTCTCTTAGTGCACAGAAGAAACCATTGTGGCAGACTTCCACCGAAAAAAGATCAGAATCGCCTCCTGCATTGAACACTGACAAAATAGCACAAATTACATAATATCACAATTCTATCTACTACATTCAAAGAAATTTAGTGAGTTGGCAAGATTTGTGAAAACCTAACAAGAAAATCTCAGCAACAACTTATATTTGCACAAACCTCAAAACTCAATTACCATCATATCGTCAGCTTGGCCCATGATTTCAAATATTTATTTTTATTTAATCTGCAGCAAACTTACTACAATCAATGTTTCTTAAAACATCAGCGACCAAGTGTTTCGCTAACAGTGATAACTTTTTGCGATGGTTAAATCTGACATTTTCTTGCACGCCGTGAAATTAGCTCTAGCAGCTAGAGAGAAAACCACTTTTAACACAATGAGGAAACACAGTTCTGCACAACAGGCTTGGCTAGCAGGTTATAAAAGTTCAGAAACAAACTCAAAATCATGAACTGCTCCTACACTAACACTCATATATTCACGTAGGGCAATAGTACCAAGAGTACATGAACTGGTCCTAAACTGTCGGTAGTCTAAATCAGTAGCACGTTCATAAGAAAGTTTAGATAGAACAGTGTCCATCAACAACAGTTTTAGATATAGGTTCAGGCTTCTGCTAAAAAGAGACATAGCGATCTTGCCCAATTGTACTAATCATCGTCATGGCCATATTCAACAACAAACAGTATGTAATACAACAATTGAATTTGACGAATTAAGGTAACCTAAATTAACAAAAAAACTGTCAGTAATCTGCTCTTGAACTACGAGGCGGGGACGACAGAAAAAAAGGCATAAACTGATCGTTATCTGCAATTAGTCCATGAATTGGCAATGCCCCAGTACTACAGTGACTTCCCCAACGCTCAGAATACATCCCGATCATCGTCCCTCTAGTTCGATCATGCATAGCTCGGGAGAGAGAATTCCAGCTTACCGTACTGTTGAGGATCTTCGTCCCACTCGCGACAGTGCAGGTGCGGCGGCATCTCGCCGTCAAAGCCGCCACGAATGCCAGGGAGAAGGAGGCGGCGCCGCCTGCGTCGTCGACGGGCACGACGGCTCTAACGAAGACCAAAAACAAAGAAAAGAAAACTACCTATAAATCAGCGAGGGCGCAGAAGCAGTTGCCGCAGTTTTCTCGCCACGCCCAGCAAAAAGCATGGAAGGACCTGACCTACTGTAGTTATTGTCCTACGTACCTGACTGCAAAAGTGCCATCCAAGCCCGGTTTGCTACGTATGGGACTGGTTCCGACGGTTCGGATGGGTTCGTTCCCGATTAGCAACATGTGAAACGGCGGAGTCGAGTTAGGCTAGTTCTGGGACTAATCTACACGTATTGTGCAACTTGTGGGACTAAGGATGTTATTACCTCAAACAGGTATTATAGGCACACTCGCATCAGACATGTAGTCAGTTCTGTTTTGAGAGTAAATGACACGCAAACTAGCTATATTCTCTCATGTGACGCATCGCTAGACACTGCATGTAGTGGCGTCTAGCATACGTTTTTTTCCTACTTTCCCCCCTTGCATATATACCCTTCCAACGTCTGCATGGCATGTCTGCCTGCGCCGTGGCCCATCGTATGGCTTAGAATCTGACCTTCGTGTTTCCTGACAACGTTTAATGCCCGACGTAGTTAGCAGACACGGAGAAACAGGTCTTTCAGGCACCACTCGCATCAATGTGTGGTTGCTTTCGTGTCAATAGTAACTGACATGCAAACCAACCATCTTCTCTCACGACGATGCATCAGTGTCCACTGCATGTAGGTCGCTCCCATGGTGTTGTTTTACTATAATAGTATTTGAGGTCTCTTTTAACCGGTCTGACCGGCCTACATTTTACCCTTTTTCCGTCTGTCCTCGCTACTCCTTGCCAGTGAAATCTCTTCAGCTTTTGCACCGCGCACTGCATATGGCTCCAATACGATGTGGTCGAGTCCATGGTGTGTCGTGTACGGGAACATGGACACCAAGGGTACCAGATATCCCTTTTATAGATTCATAGAGGGGTAGCAATAAAGCACTAGGCCATCATCTCTGATCGAACTTCAGGAAAAACACACAAAGATATACCCAGGTTCAGGCTACCATGAGACTAACAGCCCTACTTCCTGCTTGTTGTGGTAGGTTAGATTACAATGGACTCCCCTTGTATGCGACGAGGGATTGGCTAACCTAAAATGCTCTCCTCTTCTCCGCTTGCCATGACCCTCCTTTTATAGCTTAAGGGGATACCACATGGGCCAACTCACTGTCTCTCCTTCACTCGCTAGGCCGAGTGAAGGTAGTGTAACACCCCGTTCACTGGGCTCCGGGGGTGTCACTCCTGGCAGCTTAATAGGATATCTAGACCGGCCCCATAGACCAACACTAGTCTTTTCTGCGCACTTTGTCCTCACTTGTGCGCACCCGGTACCCATTTCCCGGTCGGTCACCCATCCTAGAATTGCTCTAGGCCAAGCATGCTTAACCTTAGAGTTCTTTTCAGATGAGCTTCCGGAAAATAAGTTGCAACTTGTTGATATGGGTATCCTATCAATCCTATTAAGCCATGTGCCTGGATCTCACAGGTAAGAACAAGACAACTTTTACATGTTGGGTAGCGTACACCACACCTAGGTCCCCATATGGTCCTGTCCTCCACATGCTGGTTGGGGCTCCGGGAAGACTTTTCCATCCCGGGTCTTTTCGTCTTCCAGGTCGCAACATCGACTCTACCCAACCGGGCTACACGACAAACTCGCTTTCCTCCTTTCTTGGGCGGGATGCATACACCATTAAGGAACTATAACGCATGCGCCCACTGCTTCTTGTCCCCCAAGGGTGCCTTTGTCTTGGCTCCTCCTCCGTCATGGTCAAGACCGAGCGGACAGGGATCATCCCTGAGCCGGCGATGATGTCAGTGCTGATGTTTCCTTCTTGGGCCTCACGGGCCACGTGATGCATCATGCATCCCCTATGTCGTTACCTACCTTCCTTTCTTCACGGTGCACCCAAGTGCCTGCCATCAATGGGTAAGGGACACCCTTGTTTTACCGAATCTAACAGTATCCCCTAGGATTGTCTTGGCAACATTGGTGCTTACCGGGTCCATTCCTAAGAGCGGTGGGTTCCTGGGCCGCATCTTGCTTCGCTTGCCTTGGCTTTATAAGATGATGGAGAGCCATTGTTGGGACAGTTTGCTTTGTCCCTTCTCTGCTTCACGCCATGTCGTCCACTTATCATCTATCTCCTGTTAGGAGATCCATGGCCAAGAAAGAGTTCTGGGTCCAGCTAGCCTACCATCAGTAGTCCTTGGTGCGTTTTGACCCTGGGTTAGCCTCCGGTGAAGTCCTGGTCTGCCTTACCCCTCTGATGGCTTCAACAAAGCATGAAGTTGGTGTGACGGTGCTTCTTTTTACTGGTGCCTTGGATCTAAGAACGCTCGATGTGCCTATCTTCTCCAGATTCTTAACAACGAGGCTGGTGCCCCTTGTCGCGCTTCTTCCATGCAATGCTGTCAAAATACGTCCTTCGTCTTGCTCAGCAGCATCCCAATGTAGTGCTCGTATTGGCCACCTTCTAGCACCTATGTGAGAGCTTCATAGGGTGGAGCCTTCCATCATAGTCTTTTGGCACCTCTACTCTCCCCATGTCGACCAGGAGACCGTGCTGGCTGGAGGAGTTTCCTGGAGCCTCCGTAGCAACCTCTCCAAGGAGTACATTGAATGGGAGTTCCAGGACCGCTAGGAGTGATGGGGCGCATGGTTCTACGTGCGCATCCTGAAAGCTCATGTTTAATTCCTGGATCCCGTCGTGACCGCTATGAGGGGAAGCAATTGGGAGGCCTAGGACCTCACAATGAAGAGTTTGTCCTAGTGGTGGAGCACCTTCAGGAGATGCAATAGGGGGAATGACGATGCTCCATGTCATGACGGAGTTTCTCTAGAAGCGCCTCGCTCTGCTGTAGGCCGGTTCGCACCTCTGCTGGTCCAGATGGCAGCTCCACCACTAGAGAGTGTGCTTCCGGCCACCTCTACTGGCCTGGATGGCGGCTCACCCATCAGCCAACAGGGAGCCCGGGTGCTTTCCCCACCACGTCTATAGCTGGAGGTGGTGGACAGGGCCGTGCGGCACGCCCTCCGCCAGCTAAGATTCTTCCGCTTCCTCGAAGGTTGGTGAGGGGATGCCTGGTCTTCCTGGAGGGATGGTAAGTTCCCCCGTGTCCCCTCTAACAGTTGTCCGGTGCTGTTCGCCTTCTTCCTCCATGACCCCTGTTGCCATGCATGAGGAGATCTTATCCTAGGCCTATCATGGCCTAGAGATGGTGGAGCGGCGGTTCCGCATGCTTGAGAGGGATCTAGATAATCGGGGTTCCCGCATGGAGGATGCGGATCAAGCCCTCCGTGATGAACCCACCTCAAAGGGTGTGGAGGGAGGCTGGAGAGCCCAAGGGGATCGCTGGTGCAGGTTGTTCAACGGTGGTGCAGCCTCGGCTTGACCTTTGCGAGAAGGATTTCGCCGTCCATGAGATGCAGGTGCTCCTTTCCGAACACCAGTTGACTGTGATGATGATATCTCATGAGATTGCTGACGCCCAAGAGCACGATCACACTAAGCTAGAAGATCAAGGCTGCTTGATACGCGATGAGGTCGATAGGCACCTCTCTAAGGCATTGGCTACAAAGGATCATGCCCTCCGCAAGGTCTTGAGTGGAAGGAGAAGGCCCTCCACTCCCTCAAGGATGCACTGAACGTCGCACTAGCTTCCATCACCAAGCTCACTCATGCGTACAAGGAGATGGTAGAGAGCATGGAAGTGTCCGCACGCCGCCAGGCAAGCCTGCACGGGAGGGCTGAAGTCCACTCGCTCTGATCTTCTTTGACAGGAAACACGGCTCCAAGAGAGCCTCACACCTCGCACATCCGCCAATGCAGGTGCCCAAGATGCATGAAGGACTCTGGCCGCTATCTTCGATGAGAGGTGGCAGGACGCCGCTCGTCTTCAAGAGGCTATGGATTATATCATAGCGGTGATGTAGGCTATCGGCTTTCCCCTTTCTTCTGCCGAGCTACCTTCCTGGTGATCATCAGACAAACAACCACACGAGGTTATTCTCCCACTTTTCTAAGTAGCATCTTGGCGCGGGCAGAGCACCATCGATGCTAAGGGAAAGGTGCTAGCGGAGGCCATTGCCTTTGTTGTTCTCTCTTTTATACTTCATTATTTCCCTTTCGTTCGTGTTGATGCCGTGCTCGAGGTTGTCCCTTCTTTAGATGATAGGGTGGCAGTGGAGGCAGTGGTGGCCCTCGCCGTCGACTAGGTGGCACAGTTGATGGAGCCCTATGATCTCATGGACTCGTAGCCTTCATAGAGATTGCGCCCTTCCCGAGTCTCTACTACATCTGCTTGCAATGCAAATTTTTCCGTAGATTGCGCCCTTCACGGGTCCCCTTTTTGTGTAAGGATTTGGACACCGCACCCTTCAAGGGTCTCCCATTTATGTAAGGATTCAGAGATTGCACCCTTGACGGATCTCCATTTATGATGTTTTACCTATCATTCCATATGCTTTCTAGATAAGTTTCATGTTATGATTTTGCCAGTGTGTCACGTTGCTCCTTTCGAGCGATCTCCTGGTCGGTCACACATCCTTCTTGCCTACCCCAGAGCGGTTATGGGGCTCCGCATCGAGGAACACTACTCCACCATTCGTTTTGTACCGTCTTAGAGAATTGTGTCTCCCGTGTGTTTCCAATGGGCTTCTTAAGAACGCGAACGACTTTACTCATGAGCACTGGAACCAGATTTCACGAGTTCGTAGGGGTCACAACGTCTATTAGGCGTCTTGCGCTTTTTGGGAATACACGTTGTCCTGCACATGCTTCCTGAAGGGCACCTAAGCACGCAAACAACCAGACCGAGCATCCTCAGGGTGTTTCGCCTATTGGGTCACCGTGCGCACTCAAGAACACATGTGCTTGAAGTGAGTATGACCCACGTTTATAGGAGGTCCCTAAGCACACTTACGCCAGACAGTGAGCACTGAACTGAATCCAGCCGCTACCACATGGCACACCTCCTTTTAGGGACCGCTCACCCCCAAGAAGTGCTCCCAATGGCCAAGGCTTTCAGCTAGCCTTGGGAGGATGCCACTTCCCGGTGTGCCCTTATTGCCTTGGGACACCCTCCTTATCTCGGATAACTCATCGTGTGCTAGATCTTGGTTTAGCTAGGCCAAGGCACGGGTAAAGACACACCATCACCTTGCCCGAAGGTTGTGTTCCCTTAGCGCGAATATCATCCAGGTTGACCAAGCACATTAGGCACCCGACATCTGGGAGCGACCCAGATGGTTGCCATGTTCGTGCTATCGTAGCGGGATGAGTGTCATGATGATAATGTTGCCACACCAGCCCCCTTGCCCACAACTTGGGCTAGCAAAACTGACTCAGGTGTTCCAAGGATGGCCATCACACAAAAGGTAGGAACAACTTACTTCTTATTTTATGGAAAAAGGGGTACATGGGAAGGCCCTAGTTACATCGGTTCGTGTACGGGTTTGACCCGATGATAATACACACTCAACTTTGAACTATCTCCCTCTATTGGCCCTCCCTTCTTGGCCTGGCATCGATTGTGGTGTTCCTTCATGGGTAGAACTTGCATAGATGGTACTTCACGATGTTCCACGAGTTGAGGATGGGCAACCCCTCCTTGGTCTCTAGGCGCATTGCGCTGGGCCTAGACACCCGCGCAAACCGGTAGGATCCCTCCCACTTTGGTGAAATCTTGTCCATCCCCTGCCCGGATTGGATCTGGAATAGGACGAGGTCGCCCTTCTCGAGATCCCAGGAATGAACATGGTGACTATGGTAGCGGGAAGACTGAACAACAGCCCGACAGTGGACTTCTTCCAGGAAGTTGATGTGGTTGATCCTTTGCTCCTCCTAGGAAGCCTCGACATAGGATCACACGAGGGGAGTCCCATGCTTGAGCTCTTATGGGAGCATCACCTTTGCCTCATATATGAGGGTATCTACTTCGTTGCTCTATCCGGGATGGTCCTAAGCGACCACATGATGGACGGTAGCTCGTTGATCCAACCCTTCCCTCTGGTCTTGAAACGATCAAAGACATGTGTCTTGAGACCTAGTAGTATTTCTCCGTTTAGCCGCTCCACCTGGTCGTTGCTCTGCGGTGTGCGACCGAGGCGAAGCAGACTTTGGTGCCCAACTCCTTGTAGTAAGACAAGAAGGCTCCGCTAGTGAACTGAGAGACGTTATCGGTGATGATGCGATGAAGTGGCTCGCGATCCCGTGAATGAAGATGATCGCTGCCTGCGTAGTGATGTTGCACACGGGCTAGACCTCCAGCCACTTGGTGAACTTGTCGATGGCCACAAAGAGGTACAAATTTCTCCTAGTTATTAATGAGAGGGGCCCCACGATGTCCAGCCCTTAGACCGCAAAGGGCCAGGAGAGCTGGATAGTTTGAAGAGCTTGTGCTGGTTGGTGGATGGCCTTGGCGTAGCATTGGCATGCGTTGTAGGTCCACACCAGGCACTTGACTTTGGCTAGCGCCGTGGGCCAGTAGAAGCCTTGCCGGAAGGTCTTTCCCGCTAGAGCCCGGGAAGCCACATGACTAGTGCAGGTACCTTTGTGGATGTCCACCAACAACTCCCGACCTTATTCCTCCGAGATGCACCTGAGACACACCCCGCTCTCCTGCTGTTGGTATATGTCTCAATCAATCATCACATACATCTTGGATTAGTGGGCTACCCACTCGGCCTCCTATGTCTCCTCTGCGAGGGATTTGTAGTGAAGGAAGTTAAGCAACTCTATGGCCCAGGCTAGGGCGGATCCTTCCACGACGGCAACATGCTTGACTAGGAGTAGTGTTGTTGTCAAGGCTGAGCGTAGGAGGCCTTGAGCCTCTACCAGCTCAGCGGGCCTTGGCTCCGGGATTTTGTCTACTATTGCCGAGAGAGTGATAGAGGGGCGGGTGATCCTCTCTATAAACACTTCAAGTGGATGATCTCCATGCCCGCCTGGTTGGGGCGCGTTGGCAGGGCATTAGTCGTGGACCTCAGCTACTTACAGTCCTTCAGGTCATGGGTGGAGGAGTTATGGATGAAGCACCACAACCCTCCACCTCGATCGACCTCCGCAGCGGCCATCTTGGTTCTTTTGGGTGCCTTGGGTTCTCCCACTTCCTTGAGGACCCTCTTGGAAGGGAACTTCATGGCCTTCTTCTTGTGGGTGTGGTCCTCCCTAGGGTGAGTTCCCCGGGAATGTGTTGCCCTTCCTCCACATGGGCATACTTGTTCACCAGCGAAAATAACTCCGTGGTGGAGGTGATCTTCTTGACGTTGAGCTTCTCCTGCATCCATACGTCATGTTCATTTATAAGGAACACAGTGACAATGGCCGCCTTCGACGCGCCTGAGATAGTGTGTTGAACGACACTGAAGCGCAACATGTACTGCCATAGTGTTTCCCTAGGAAGCTACACCAGGCATGCAGGTCCCCAATCGTGTCGGGGCAATGGTACTGACATGGGTATACCTTACAAGTGCCTAAGATTAGCCTATACAGTTCGGCCCAAGAAGGAGTCCACGGTGCAATCGAAGCCCAACAGAAATTCAAGTGGCCTGCTCGAGTTCTACTTCTTGGAGGATACGGCGAAGTGTAGATAGAATCTTAAAGGAATACCCTAACTTGTAACCGACTCGATATACTACCCCGAGACCTAGCCTCTCTATATAAAGGACAGGAGGGGGCGACGATGAGGACAAACACATACACCCCCACATACACACTGCCAGATTGCATCTACGCACCATTGTAATCCTCGACTCCCTCGTAATCAAGAGCAGACAAGCAGGAGTAGGGTCCTCTATGAGGCATGAACCTGGGTAAACCTCGTGTCACCTGTGTGCTTGTTTGCTAGCCGATCGATGCCTCCAGCGCTCCCCACTTCCTCGAACCTAAGTTCATCAGCGATGGGCATTGATGAGTTAACCCCTCGTCAATTGGTGCCATCTGTGGGAAGCGGGAGTGCTGATGTTGCGGCTTCCTCAGCCTCATCAACTGCGATCTACGACTTTGCAGCAGCGGAGACTCGCCTGCTTTTCGGCACCCTTGACTTCACCATCCACACGCCGATAACTCGCCCGAATTTCGAGTCCATGGGCGACGGGATCGGCTTGGTGATAGGGAGCTTACGCTTCCAAGTTGGTCAGCTGGGCACACTTTGCCTCCCTGATTAGCCAAAGGTTCCTGCGATTGCCCCTGCATCGTGGTTTCCATCGTCGATCGACACCCTGAGCGAACTCAATGCCTTGACATCAGTCAAGAATACGGATGGCAACAACAATTGCGAGCCCGATCTGGGCGATCTGGCAACAGAAGACGAAGCCTACGACTCCGGATCTGAGAGCTACGGGATCAACAACTTCCTCAACCACTACATGGAAACGGGTGGCAGCAGCACTTGAGGAAACACCGGTACCGATGGTGGTATCCCAGTCGCGAACGATGGCCCCTCTAATGGTGCCCCCACCAACAACGGGCGAACAGGCCGGCCCCCTGGCGATGGTCCCATCCCAGAAGATCAGCCGAACCTCTGTGCGGATGAACGTACCCACAAACGACAACTGATCAAGCTCAACGATGCCGAGTGGGCCCACTACAGGGAGGCCTTACGGGGCAACCCCTACCACCAAATTCATCGCAAAAAATGTTGATTGGTTATCACTGGCTGCTCATGGAGGAGTTCAAGAGCCAGCAACAAGTGATCGCCCAGCTCGACGAGCGCAGAAGGGCGGCGGATGAGTCGAGCCTCCGACGAGCTGCGCTCTCTTCCATTGGAGGATCCTCCTCTAGAGGCAATGATCATGCAGCCGCCAGAAGACGCTCTCGACTGGCTTACCTCACTGATAGGGAGCAAGAAGAGGCCACTCGAGTCCTCGACTTCTCGTCCATGATGGTGGATTCAAGGGGTAACGTGCTCCCCAAGACACCACACGTAGCGGTGACGGCAGCCACCATGTACCTGCTCAACAACCAGCCGCCAGCTGGGGATCCACGATCTGCCATGCACCAATCTACGATCGTGGGCCTAGGGTTGGTCGAAGCCGCCCTCACCAAGGATCCAGCACCGGAGCCAAGGAAAAGTAAGGCTCTGGTCAAATATTACTCTCCATCCTCCTCCAGCGATGATGAACATGATTTATCACGGGACGCTGCTCATGTCGACATGACCACAACTACGACGCGCGTGATGACATCACACAGTGCACAATCGACAAGATGCGTGCAAGGCGTGCTCGCTCAATGGACTCGGAGGACGATGGAACAGAGCTCTGCGGCACCAGCTGCTTCAGTAGAGCCATACGGCAAAAGAGAATGTAGAAGGGGTTAAAACTCCTATCAGAGAACCCGAAGTTTGACGGTCTCCAGGATCCAAAGATCTGGCTGGAGGACCACATCTCCTCCATCAAGCTACACGGCGGAACCACAAGCACAGCTATGCAATGCCTCCAGCTGCAGCTGCACGGCGCCACCCGCGCATGGCTTAACAATCTCCCCCGCGGGTCGATTCGCAGCTAGGATGAGCTGGTATACATCTTCGTGCGAAACTTCAAGGGCACTTACAAAAGCCCGCATCAATCAAAGAACTAAGGGGCTGCTACCAAAAGCCCGGTGAGTCACTGTGCTCCTACATCCAGAGGTGGTCCATCATTAAAAACTCTACAGAGGACATCTCCAAGGATAGTGCAATCTACGCATTCAACAGCGGCGTATGCCGTAGAGAGCTTAGGAGGAGCTAGGCCGCTCGAAGCCCAAAACAATTAACCACCTGATGGAGATTGCGAACAGGTAGGCTGATGGAGAGGACTCCATGAAAAACAACCACATCCACTCAGACGACGACGACGACCTCGGCCATAGACGTGACCATCGAGGAAAACATCAGATGCGCGGCCACAAAGACCGTGAAGAAGTCGACATGGTCACGGCTGGCTACGCCAACAGACGCGACGATGGCAACCGCAGCAGCGGATATCGTAGTGGTGGATACCGCGACAGCGGAAAGACCACGCAGGTATGACAACACCGTACCCGCGATGAAGCACCTAGAACGTCTATCTAGGACAAGCTATCTGGACCTTGCAACGTCCACTTCTACATCGACAAACATGATGACAAGCAAAAGTCCATCCACCTCCTAAAGGACTACCGCGAGTTCCTAAAGCTCCATGAAGGCCTCGCCCAAATGAATCGCGACATGATAAACCAGGGCTACGGAGCTGCGCCAGGCGCTGTGGCTCATGGAGCGCCACTGCCACCACCCGGGCCACCACCGCCTGCAGCTGCACCAACACAGAACAATGGAATCGGGCAGTACCCACGAGTGCTGGGGAATATGGGCATGATCCAAAAAGGACGCCCATCCAATTGGGTGCAAAAATCAATCACTCGCTAAGTCAATTTGGCAATCAACTATCTACTCTCAACCACTGAGTACCTCAGTGGGTGCGAGTCCTGCATCACCTTCGACAAGCGTGATCATCTGCATCAAGTTCCTTGCCCAAGCCACTCTCCCCTTGTGCTCGAGGCACAAATTGGAGGCTTTGAGATGAGCCATGTCTTCATGGACGACGACAGTGGCATCAACCCGTTGTTCGCTAGCACCCTGTGCGCCATGCGGATCCCGCCCTCTTTTGTAGAGGCCTCGGACACAATGTTCCACGACATCGTCCTAGGGAAAGGCGTATACCCCTTGGGCAAGATTAACCTAAACATCATCTTTGATACGCCAGCTAACTTCAGGCGGGAGCGCCTGGAATTCGAAGTCGTTGACTAGCCCTCACAATACCATTGCATCCTCAGACATGTCGCGTTCACGAGGTTCATGGCAGTGTCACACTACGCCTACCTGCAGATGAAAATGCTAGGACCAAATGTCATCATCACCATCAGCGGAAACTTCACCAAGTTGGACAGCTACGACAGGGAATTCAATAGAATGTCCCAATCCTTTGGAATGCAGGAGGAGCTGGCAAGGCTGAAGGAGTCGACAGACAACAGTCTTCCTCCTCCTAGTAAGCCAAATGCACCTGATCAATCCTTCGACTCGTCGGTGCACACCAAGGCGGTCCAGGTTGCACCCAATGGACCCGACCAAGACAACCCTCATCGCCAACAACTTGAGTTCTGCATAGGAACTTGCGCTCATCTAATTCCTCTATGAGCACTGGGAGATCTTCGCCTGGTGTCCAGTGGACATGCTAGGAGTCCCTAGGGAATTCGCCGAGCACTCCCTCAATGTGAATCCTGAAGCTAGATTAGTAAAGCAGACAATACGTCGACTACCAGAGCCAAGGGAAAAGCGGTCGGTATGGAAGTCAACAGACTCATCGGCACTAACTTCATATGAGAGATCAAGGAGAGCACCTGGGTAGCTAACCCCGTGCTTGTTCCTAAAAAGGACACTGATATCCTACGGATGTGTGTGGACTTCACTTCCCTGAATAAGCATTGCCTGAAGGACCACTTCCTGTTACCGTGGATCGACCAAATAATCAATTCCACCGTGGGATGCGAGCGCCTATGCTTCCTCGACGCCTACTTAGGCTATCACTAGATTTGAATGAAGGAAGAGGACCAGGAGAAAACGTCCTTCATCACCCCTTTCGGTGTCTTCTGCTACACAACAATGCCCTTCGTGCTGAAGAACGCATGAGACACCTATCAGCGGTGTATGCAGGCCTTCCTCAAGAGCCAACTTGGCCGAAATATCCAGGTTTATGTCGATGACATCATCATCAAAACTAAGGAGGAAGCCTCATTACTCGACGATCTCTGCGAGACCTTCGACAACCTCGACCGCTACCGGATCAAGCTAAATTCGGAAAAATGCGCCTTCGGTGTACCATCTAGGCAACTGCTCGGGTACCTCATCTCTGCGAGGGGAATCGAAGCAACCCCGAAGAAGATAAAGGCCATATTGGCCATGGAGAAGACAAAGAACGTAAAAGGCATCTAGCAGCTAGCTGGGCGAATCGCGGCGCTCAGTCGGTTCATCAGTCGAATGGGCGAGAAGGCGTTGCCGTTTTACCAACTCCTCCACAAAGCTGAGAAGTTCGAGTGGACAGAAGAAGAACAAGAAGCATTCGAAGACCTCAAGCGTCTACTCTCCACCTCGCCAGTACTGGTGATACCCAGAGAAAAAGAGCCCATGTTGATATACATCTCCGCCACCAACCAGGTGGTCAGTACTGTACTGGTAGTGGAACTAGCCGAGGAGAACAAAGTCCACGGGGTGCAACACCTAGTCTACTACCTCAGCGAGGTGCTCACGCCGAAGAAACAGCGGTACCCACACTATTAGAAGCTAGCATATGGCATGTTCATGATGGCCCGACGACTGCGCCACTATTTCCAGGAGCACCCCATCATTGTGGTGAACGACGCACCACTGGGGCACATCCTCAACAACCCTGACGCCACCGAGCGAGTCGCACTTTGGGGGATCAAGCTGTCGCCACGAGACATCACATACGAGAAGCGAGATGCGATTAAATTGCAAGTGATCCTAGATTTCTTGGTCCACTAGATGGAAAACCAGCTCCCTGATACACCAGACATGTCCTTCCTATGGACAATGCACTTCGATGGATCAAAACATCAAGAAGGAGCTAGCACTAGCGTCATCCTGACATCGCCGTAGGACGACAATATGAGGTATGTTCTGCGAATGCAGTTCCGTGGCTCCAACAATGAAGCTGAATACGAGGCCCTGCTCCATGGGATGCGGATGGCCAAGGCCCACGGCGCCATGCGACTCGTCATCTACGAATCCAAATTCATGGTGGATCTAACCATGAACCAGTGTGATGCTCTGAGCGACAACATGATCGCCTACCGCAACCTCTACGATGCACTCGAAGGAGATTTTGATGGCTGTGAGCTATGGCACATAGGCTGCAAAAGCAACGAGGAGGCAGATACAGTCGCCAACATAGGCTCCACCTGTGCTCCGGTACCACCCGGGGTCTTCCTGGAGCAAATCTGCGAGTGCTCGATCAAGCCAAAGGCCCTAGAGCAACCAGCTAGCACATTGAAGGACTCAGGGGCTGCATCGCCTGGAGGACTTGAAAAACTAGACAACAAAGAACAAGAGCCTAAAGGAGTCGAAGGCCCCATGGAGGTCATGCTCATTGAGTCATCCTGGACACAGCCGTACATCACATACTTGCTTAGCAAACAGCTGCCAAATGACCCGACAGATGCACGACACATAGCGTGATGCTCAAAAGGCTTCACCATCATCAATGGCGAGATGTACAAGCGCAGCATCACAGGAGTCCTTCAATGATGCGTCTCCAATGGCGACGGACGAGCCGTCCTCCTCGAGATACATGAAGGCACATGCGGCCACCACACCAGGAGTCGTGCCCTCGTCGCCAAAGCTCTACGAGAAGGTTTCTACTAGCCAATGGCAATGCGCGACGCTAAGGACATCGTCCACTGCAATGCTTGTCAACGATTCGCATACAAACCGCACGCACCTGGCGTGGAACTCAGGACAATACCTGTGGCTTGGCCCTTCGCGCAATAGGGACTCGACATGGTCGGCAAGCTACAAAAGTCATCACCAGGAGGTTACACCTTCCTCCTCGTCGTAGTCGACAAGTTCACCAAGTGGGTCGAGGCCATGCCGGTGACAAATCAGACAGGCGTCACCACTGTCAAATTCTTTGAGTCCATCGTCTATAGGTTCGGGTTGCCACACAACATCATCACCGACAACGGAACGAACTTCACTTCGGTTGAGTTCCAGGATTTTTGCGAAAACCTGGGAATCAACATCAGCTATGCTTCGGTAGCACACCCCCAGACCAACGGTCAAGTCGAGAAGGCCAACAACCTCGTCTGCAACGGCATCAAGAAAAGGCTCCTCAGGCCACTCGAATGAGCGGCTGGGTGCTAGCCTGAGGAACTACCATCAGTACTATGGAGCCTGCGCACAACTCCAAACAGCACCACAGGCTACACTCTGTTCTTCATGGTACATGGCACCAAGGTGGTGCTACGTACAGAAGTACGCTACAAACCCCCAAGGGTCGTGGCATACAGCGAGGCCGAGTCAATGATCGCACTCGAAGGTTCCATCGACTTACTCAACGAAGCACACGAGATCGCGATGGAGCGATCCACGGTCTATCAGCAGAGCCTCCACAACTACCACAGCCAAGGGCTATGCCCAAGGTCCTTCGTCGAAGGTGACCTTGTCCTGCGACTGAAGCAGAAAGGACACCTCAAGCTCGAGTCCCCTTGGGAGGGACCCTATGTAATTAGTCGAAGTAATCCTAGGTGGCTCCTATCGCCTGAAGGACATAGAAAGTGGAGTCGCATACTCCAACCCTTGGAACGACACGCAACTGCATCGATTCTACCCTTACATGTTTTTCCTTTTCTCAATAAGGCTATTCAGCCAGGCTACTTAGCCAAACATTGTACCTCCTGATATTCTACAAATAAATAAAGCTAAGTGCCTCCAACCTCGTGTTTCCTTTTATTTTACATTCCTACTTTGCACTCAAGGGCTGCACCACCACTCTTTACCTCGTCACACGAGGAACGCAGCAACCTGAGTAGCTGATGCACTATTAATAGAACCCTTGAGAAAACACAACCTAGTTGTGATGCATCTGAAAGGTTGGCAAGGCGCTGATATAAGTGCACGTCAGGATAACAAAAAGGCACTGCATAATACAAATCACTCGAAAAACATACAAGCTAGCAAGATTTACATATAGTATGGGTAACAAAAACACCCAATCCAACTATACGAACTTTACAACACCTATACATCTTTGTGCAGGTCCAAAACTACTCTACTGGCATAAACGAAGAACGTTGGTATGTTGGTCGAATAACTCGATGATGTCTTCAGCTGGTTGATCGACAACCCGATAATGAGGCACCATGTCGGGAGGAGGCGGTGGTCCTGCAGCAATGACACCAAAGTCCAGGCCAAGTCGATGCAGACACACAAGCGACATCGCGAGCTTTGCACCTACAACCAGCTGCTGGTGCACGCACTCGCGAACCGCATCGGCACTTTGGAATTTCCTCATCTGGGCTAGTAGGCTCGAGGGCACCGCATCCAAGGGGAACATCGCCCGGAAGATGTGCTTCAAACATGAATGCGCCCTCTTCAAGAAATGCAGCACCTGAGACACGCGATCTTGCAGCGTCGCCAATGCGACTGCATGATCCCGATCAAACCAGAAGTACCTGCTAGCCTCTAATTGCTCCTGGGTTAGGCAGTTCAGTCGAATACTGACACGGTCTTTCTCTTCCCGTGAGAGACAAAGACTCACAACTGCAAAAGACAATCAAGCAGCCAAAGGGTCAGTCGCCATCACAAGCAGTGCGACAAAAGGGAAAAGGGAGCTAGGAAAACTAACATTGCAGCTGCTCATTAAGCTGAGCCACCTCGCGAAGCAGATAAGCCTCTTGCTCCAAAGCTTTTTCCTCCTTCGACTTCCAGACGTCCGCGATACCATGGACGACTCGCGTAGTCGAGACAACAATGATAGATCCTCCACCTTTGAACATGGTTGTGCCACAGGTTCACTAGGGGAGGATGGACCAGGTGCGTCAGCAGAAGATGCATCAGGCGAATCATTCAAAGGCCCCTAACCAAGCAACATAACAGAAGAAGAAGAGCTATCACTCAAAAGGAACAAAAGTACAGAAGAACCAAGCATCAAACTTAAACAAGTTTTGATAGGGGACACTCCCCACAAACATAATTCAGAATAAGGTCTACAAGTATCAGCATGATTACAAAAGGACATAGCACAACTACGCCTACAGCTACGCGTTGGCACTCGGGGGCTTCATCAACTCAGTGGCAGCCTCCGACGTCGTGGACTTTTCAGCTACAGCCCCTGACATCGTGGCCTTCGCCGTCTTCAACTTTTCCACTCCTCCGAGTACCTCGCGAGTATCTCTATGAGCCGAGGCCCATATTTGTGACAACAAGCAGCAAAGGGAGCGAAAACTACCTATTGGCCATCCGCCGCAACAGGCATCATCATCGAGACTTGGCTAGGGTCCAAGCTGACACTGTGGGCTTGCAAGTCCCATGGTAGCATTGACCCCTTTCTGTGTATTCTTGTACTCCGCGGGTACACCACTGACGAAGGATTCAACGAGGCCATCAAGATCTTCAATAAGCTTGGCCTTGGGAAACATCTCCTCTCGAAGATTCCCAAGGGCAGCCTTGGCCTCCACGAGTGAACCCTGAACACCGATGATGCAGTCTTCGACTGCGGCCATGGCACTGGCTAGCACATCATCGCGAGCAAGTGCTTGGGGGTCAAAACTCACCCCAGTAACGTCTGCACAAATTCCAATATTAAAGTCATGAAACGCCAAACAAAAGAGGAAA
Source organism: Avena sativa (assembly GCA_916181665.1). NCBI lineage: Eukaryota > Viridiplantae > Streptophyta > Magnoliopsida > Poales > Poaceae > Avena > Avena sativa. The sequence goes on along the minus strand of OV702287.1, from coordinate 41,493,299 downwards.
AGGAATACATGCAAGCGCTTTCGTGATGGAGCGAGAAGTTGTTCTGCGAACACCTTCTCTCGCTCAGCCGTGGCAGTCGCGAGGTCATCTTCGCGCCTCTTCGACTCCCGCTTAGAGCACTCGAGCGTCATGAGTGCCTCATAATTTTTCCTCTCTGCAATGTTAAGGCCCTTCTCGAGAGTAGTAATGCGGTGGAGGAGATCATTGTTCTCAGCTACAAGAATGATATAGAAAAAGCAAGACACGACCAAATTTCTGCAATAAACATAAAAATTCATAAAGGCTCACCTTCGAGCTGGCGAGTGCGGTTATCTAGCCACGCATGCTACCGGCCCAAATTTGCAATCTGTTCGCTGAGGCGAGTAGACTCTTTCAAGATAGGCTGTAGAAGACAACGCAACATCAACACCCAAAACAACTTCAAATGAGAAGAATAAAGACACGTACATGATCATCTAGGGACTCAGAAGCTTCCTTCTAGGTGGACGTTCGGGCAACCATATGATGACCCCACGCATGGGGGGATCTCGATGAATTAGCACTAGAGTTGGCCGTTACCTGGTGAGAGCACGGATGCTCCTCCACATCCTTGCCTTTGGAGTCAATGACTCCGGTCTCTTCAGCAAGTGACAATCATTGGAGGATGATGACGTAGTTTTGCTGCAGCAAAATGTATAACTAACTTCAGGAAAAAAGATCCCCAAGACATGGAATTACAACAGAAGTGTCGAAAACTTTACCAGTCAAAGTCGTCAAGGTCGAAGGAGTCCTCCGACTCATCTTTCTACTCCTTTAGTTTCTTCAGTGTAGGAGGAGCTTGATACGTTGCTAACGTATCTATAATTTTTGATGTCCCATGCTTGTTTAGTATCTACTTTGCTTTGTTTTGTCCACACTTTGAGGTATTTTTATACACGTTTTGGAACTAACCTATTGACAAGATGCCACAGTGCCAGTTGCCTGTTTTCTGCTGTTTTTGGTTTCAGAAAAGCTAAAAAATGAATATTCTCAGAATTGGACGGGACAAAAGCCAATATGCCTATTTTTCCCGGAGCAACACGGAAACACGAAGCAGAGACGGAGTAGGGCACCAGGGCAGGCACACCATATGGTGGCGTGGGCTAGCCCTGGTGGCGCCACCAGGTGGTGTGGGCCTCCTGGCTGCCTCCTCGCCTCGCCTCTTCGCCTATAAGAAGCCTCCCGATGAGAAAACCCTAAATCGAATAGCCTCCAGCCATGAAAAGTTCCACAACACCGTCGCCACCGAAGGGGATATTCGGGGGACAGAAAATCTCTGTTCCGGCACCCTGCTGGGACGGGAAGTGCCCCCGGAGCCATCTCCATCGATCTCCACCACCATCTCCATCGCCGTTGCTGATTCCTGTGATGATGAGCGAGTAGTTCTTCCTCGAGGCTAAGGGTTCTACCGGTAGCTATGTGTTCATCTCTTTCTCTATGCATGATCATATTATGATCATGAGCTTTGTAATCAAGTAGATCTACCTTGCTACTCAAGTGCTTTAATAGATCTCTACTCTCCCTATGTGTGTGAAAGTGACAGCGTGGACACCATGGTGGCACTTAGGCTAGAGATTACAAATACTTGTTATGAGTAATATTTGGAGTTGGATGTCTCTATGAAATTGTGGCGTTTGTTGGAACCATCTAGTGCTCAAGGTGATAGTGTGGGGTTATCTAGATGCGGAAAGCAAACTTTGAGGTGTGCTGTTATAGCCCTCCCATGGATTAGAGTGTCCAACCGGAGAGTAGTTAAGAGTAGTATCATAAAGAGAAAATATTTATATGAGAGTGTTCACTAGTGAAAGTATGATCCCTAGGCCTTATTTCTAAACATTGAAACACCGTTTGCAACTAGATCTATTACATGTTTGCTTGCTGCCATCTTTATTTTAGTTTGCCTTTATTCTCTTCCACGCCATCAAAGTATTTTCTGGCACTGTTGTCTTATATACATACCACTTGTATTTTACTATCTCTTCGCCGAACTAGTGCACCTATACACCTGACAAGTGTATTGGGTGTGTTGGGGACACAAGAGACTTCTTATATCTTGATTGCAGGGTTGCTTGAGAGGGATACCCTTGACCACTTCCTCCCTGAGTTTGATAACTTTGGGTAATCCACTTAAGGAAAAACTTGATTCTGTTCTACAAACCTCTGCACTTGGAGGCCCAACAACTGTCTACAAGAATAGAAGTGCGTAGACATCAAGCTTTTTTCTAGCACCGTTGCCGGGGAGATAAGGTAAAAGGTACTCACATCCTCCGGTGTGAGTGCTCGAAGTTATTTCCTTTAGATTCTGCAATTTGGTCTTTTTGTTTCTTGTTTTCACTAGTTAGTCTTAATGGAAAACAACAACAAAATTAGAGAGCTTTATAGTATTTATCTTGAGTTAGGACATGAAGTGTTTGAAGAGAAAATTAAAAAACCTATGGAACTTTATTTGCATGCTAATAGCAATGTTGTTAGTATGAATTCTTTGGACACCATTATTGCTAATGCTATGGAAAAGTCTAAGCTTGGGGAATCTAGTTTTTATGAAAATGATCTTTTTAGTTCCCCAGCTTTGGAAGTTAGCTATTCTATTGCTTATGATGAACCAAACCTCCAATATATGATGATTACAATGATGAATATGATATTTTCAGTCCACCCACTATTAAGGAGAAAATTAATTATGATTACAATATACCTCCTATATTTGATGATTATGGTGATGAGAATAATAATGATAGCTATTTTTTTGAATTTGCTCCCACTACAATTAATAAGAATAACTATGCTTATGTGGAGAGTAATAATGATTATATGCATGTGGCTCATGATAAGAATGTTTTATGTGATAGTTATATTGTTAATTTTATTCACGATGCTACTGAAAGTTATTATGAGAGAGGGAAACATGGTTTTATGCATCTCAATAATATTAAGTTTCCCCTCTTTATGTTGAAAGTCTTGAAGTTGCACTTGTTTTGCTTTACTATGCTTGTTGCTTTGTGCTTTCATGACTTGTTTCTTTACAAGATTCCTATGCATAGGAAGTGGGTTAGTCTTAAATGTGCTTTAAATTTGCTTCTTGATGCTCTCTTTTACTTCAATTCATATTTCTTATGTGAGCATCTTCTCAAACTATCATGCCTAACTTAAAGGTGTTAAAGAAAAGTACTTATTGGGAGATAACCCAAAAGTTTTAGTTGAGTCTTGTAAGTTATTGCCTCAGTAATAACCTCTCCTTATCCTTTTTGTGTGGTTTTTGTGCCAAGAATAACCTCTAATGAGAGAGAAGTAACATTTGGGAAAGTTGCTGTCCCGAAACAGATTTTTGTCCTTCGCTGTAAAAATTCGTGAAAAATCTCTGTACGTCTGTTTGAGCTGTAATTTTTGTGCTTCTGCCCCAGTTTATTATCCAACTTTCATTAGTTCAACACTTTTTTATTTGAGCAACGGAAGGTCTTCGAAAAAATCGGTGTTTACCTGCTGGTCTGTTTTGACAGATTTCTGCCATAATTTGCATTTGCCTCTTAATCTCTTTCTCTTTGAGTTCTCTTTGATCATTTGAACTTTTTAAAGGAAGTGCTACAGTAGCTTTTGTTTTAATGGAAGTTTTATTTGTGTTGGAACTGAACCAAAAGATTTATTATCTCTTGAGTACACTAATGTTGCTAATGAAGATTGTGTGAAGTTTTGTATGAAGGAAAAATTTCAGGTGTAGGGAAAGAATGATTTAATGAGATGAAGAATGGACTAAAGCTTAAGCTTGGAGATGCCACCCCGTGTCACCCCAAGAAATATGCAAGAAGTACAAGCGTCAAAGCTTGGGGATGCCCAAGGCATCCCCTTCTTCATCAATAAAAATCTCAGGTTTCTTCCAAACACTTCGTTTTTATTGTTTCATGCACTATTGTGTTGTTCTTGGAGCGTCTTTGTTTTTGTTTTTAGTTTTATTTTTCTTAGTTTGCTTGAATAAATTGGTTGGACCCCCTCATTCATACATTAGTTTCCAAATAAGTTGGTTTGGATTGGAAAAGAGTAGGAAAAGTTCATGCTTAAGTGGTAAAAAGGAGCTTGTTTTTGACTATGGCCTATGCTTTGTCATGTCATGCTTGATATTGTTTTGGCTTTATGCTTAGTGATTTTTGATGTAGCATGACATGTTATAAACAATTGAGATTGCTTAATGTGCCTTGAAAGAATCATGCGTTGTTTTAGCGTATTAAAGCATAATATTGTGGTAGTCTCCTTTAATGCTTTATTTGGGTTGAGTTGGCGCATGCTCACACCATTTTAAGACTATACCAAGTCACCATAGCCTCTGTGATCATTTAGTTTTCAACTTGTAATATCACTTTATGCTTTAATTAATGATTTTTTGTCGCTTTGCATGATTATGGACATTATTGCTCTCTTAGTTGGTCGCTCCCAGTCTTGTGCTAGCCTTCATACCAAGTATGAGTTCCACTCATGCATCCAACTCCAAATGAAACCAAGTTATTCCAAAGAGTCCACCATACCTACCTATTAGCATTTGCTATTCCAAGTATATTCATGTTTTTATCTACCTTCCGAATTAAACTTGTTATGTGAAAATTAGCGATTAAATCTCTCACGAACTTGATGGCACACTTTACTTTTATTGCCCCTAATAAACTTGAACCATTGTGTCGTCTATGTTGTATATGCTTGCACTTATATGTTAGGGATTAGCAGAACCATGATGTCACGGGGAACACTTTCAACATTGCACTTGTACATTGTACCTAGTTGATATCATGTTCTTTTGTCTATGGATGTCGTCGGTGTGAAATGAAAGGGGAGCTTGTAAGTCTATGGAGTTATGTATGTGTATTAGAGAAACGCCTAGGCCGCTGGTCTTATCCATGCCTAATCATGGTGGAAACCTGCAGCGTAACCATAATGAGCAATCTATGAAGCATTCTTCTTATAGAAAAAGGGATAGAGATTGAGAAAAAGAGAAAAAGAAAAAAGATGAGAAAAGAGGAAAGAGAGAAAAAAGCACCATTTTCCCGTGGTAAATAAGAAGATTGCTGAGATGCTCGTTGTCTGCTTGCCTTGTCATTTTGATATGGGGATTCTTCCGTATCATCGGGCAAGGGGTACCCCGTTGGCGGTTCTCTATGATACACATGTACTTACTATGACAAGAACTTACCGGTAACTAAACTTGAGTAGCATGAGGAGTGGCCCTCGTATTCAAGGGACATGAGATTTCCAACTTATACTTTGTCAAGCATATACTCCATAGTTTGTTCACTTTAACCTTAATCACTTCAAGATGCTTATGATAGGGGCAATGAGAGCTGAAAGCTAATAAGTACCATAATTTTTGGAAGCTCTTTATGAAACTTGAATCCATGTTTCCTTCTATGAAGGCCTTTCTTTTACTTTTATGTTGAGTCTTCACCTTCTATCTTTATGCACCTATTGAGAGAGCACAGTGGCCATTCTTAGTTTAATGTGCATTGTCCAAAGACTTGTTGATTGATGCATAACTTTGATATTGCTTGTTCTTAAACTATTTGTATCTAGTCACCCTTATAAACTTTGAAGGTGACCTATGCATTTATGTTTGCTACTCTATGAGGGACAAGCTGAATGCCACTATGCTATGTTTTCTTTATGTGAAACAAACAAACGTCTTGCAAAACATTATTATTCATGAATCTTTTGTTTGTACCTTTTCATGTTACAACATAGTTGCTATGTCTTATTGTTAGAATTATATCTTTCATGCTATGTTAAAGTACTATGATCCCAGCTATCAATGATTTACAAATACCTTGATCAAGATTATGATGGTGCATGTCACCTCAAAAATTATTCTTTATTTTTATCACTTACCTACTCGAGGACGAGCAGGAGTTAAGCTTGGGGATGTTGATACGTTGCTAAAGTATCTATAATTTTTGATGTTCCATGCTTGTTTAGTATCTAATTTGCTTTGTTTTGTCCACACTTTGAGGTATTTTTATACACTTTATTGAACTAACCTATTGACAAGATGCCATAGTGCCAGTTGCCTGTTTTCTGCTGTTTTTGGTTTCAGAAAAGCTAAAAAATGAATATTCTCGGAATTGGATGGGACAAAAGCCAATATGCCTATTTTTCTCGGAGCAACACGGAAACACGAAGCAGAGACGGAGTAGGGCACCAGGGTGGGCACAACATATGGTGGCACGGGCTAGCCCTGGTGGCGCCACCAGGTGGTGTGGCCCCCCTGGCTGCCTCCTTGCCTCGCCTTTTCGCCTATAAGAAGCCTCCCGATGAGAAAACCCTAAATCGAACAGCCTCCAGCCATGAAAAGTTCCACAGTGCCGCCGCCACCGAAGGGGAGATTCGGGGGACAGAAAGTCTCTGTTCCAGCACCCTGGTGGGACGGGGAAGTGCCCCCAGAGCCATCTCCATCGATCTCCACCACCATCTCCATCGTTGTTGCTGATTCCCATGATGATGAGGGAGTAGTTCTTCCTCGAGGCTAAGGGTTCTACCGGTAGCTATGTGTTCATGTCTCTCTCTATGCATGATCATATTGTGATCATGAACTTTGTTATCAAGTAGATCTACCTTGCTACTCAAGTGCTTTAATAGATCTCTACTCTGCCTATGTGTGTGAAAGTGACAGCATGCACACCATGGTGGCACTTAGGCTAGATATTACAAATACTTGTTATGAGTTATATTTGGAGTTGGATGTCTCTATGAAATTATGGTGTTTGTTGGAACCATCTAGTGCTCAAGGTGATAGTGTGGGGTTATCTAGATGCGGAAAGCAAACTTTGAGGTGTGCTGTTATAGCCCTCCCATGGATTAGAGTGTCCAACCGGAGAGTAGTTAAGAGTAGTATCATAAAGAGAAAATATTTATATGAGAGTGTTCACTAGTGAAAGTATGATCCCTAGGCCTTATTTCTAAACATTGAAACACCGTTTGCAACTAGATCTGTTACATGTTTGCTTGCTGCCATCTTTATTTTAGTTTGCCTTTATTCTCTTCCATGCCATCAAAGTATTTTCTGGCACCGTTGTCTTATATCCATACCACTTGTATTTTACTATCTCTTCGCCGAACTAGTGCACCTATAGACCTAACAAGTGTATTGGGTGTGTTGGGGACACAAGAGACTTCTTGTATCTTGATTGCCGGGTTGCTTGAGAGGGATACCTTTGACCACTTCCTCCCTGAGTTCGATAAACCTTGGGTAATCCACTTAAGAGAAAACTTGCTGCTGTTCTACAAACCCCTACACTTGGAGGCCCAACAACTGTCTACAAGAATGGAAGTGCGTAAACATCAAAGCTACAGGACGCACCAGCACTGCAGGGATCGGGGCATCCACCTCAGTCGAGGGGCCCTTCGGTGTCTCCGGCGACAAGCCATCCGAGTCCTTGTTCTGGGAGTTCTTGCAAGTACTATCCCCGCAGCACTCTGGGGCTCCTTGATCCTCAACGACAGTGATAGTGGAGACGGATTCGTCCTCCTCCTCTGCCTCGGGAGGAATTATCTCTTCTGGATGGGGAGGGATGACAGTCTCCACTCTCCATTCCTGTAACAAACATACACAATGGCATCATAAGAAGCCTTGCAGGCAATCGAATAACTAAAGACGAAGCAACAACAAAACTACCTCAGGTGGAGGGTGACTCGCGCAGAATGGGAGCACGACTGAGTCACCTGGGAGCTTCTCCTTGGCGGTCCCCTTGGTTAGTGGGAAGAACCTCTTGTCCACCTCAACCGAAGAAATATTCTCCTAGGAGACGCGGGTGATATCACCAGCGCTAGTCCAGCAGTACATTGGGTGTGCCCTTGCTTGCAGCTAGTACACACGACGACGCATCCAAGTGTGGATAAGGTCAGGATCGTCAATCTCCTTCCCTCAAATGAGTTGGAGGTTGTAGACGCGCTTGTACAATACTTCGACTTCCTCGGCCTCGCCGGGCATCACCACATTCTTCCAGGACCTCATCTTCTTCAATTCCGCCTTCGGGTTGAAAGGGGCAAGCCCTTAGTGCTCGCCCTCAACCTTCTGGTCGCGGATGTAAAATCACTTCTCCCTCCACCCCTGGACGAAGTCGGAGTTCTTGAGGGAGAAGTATTGGATGGACGTGTCCACATGGATACCACAGCCTCCAATATCGTAGATAGACCCAAAACCCGACTGATGTTTCAGATTGAAGAGCTTTTTGAATAGGCCTAAGTGTGGCTCGATTTCGAGCCAGAACTCGCAAAGCGCGATATAGCACGCAATGTGCATAATGGAATTTGGGGTTAGCTGGTGCAGCTGGAGCCTGTAAAAACAGAGTAACGCTTGCACTCTTTGGCATCAGCAGGAAGAAGACCGTCCTGGTGGTGCTGGTCGAGCTCATGTGGCTTGATGGTGGTGCGCCGCCATGAACAATTGGTGATGCGCATCCCCGCGCCTTTCTTCTTTCCAGCCACGGTTGCGGTGTCGGAACCGGCAGCGGCATTGCCCTTCTTTTTTGTCGCAGCAGTGATGGTGGTAGATCTAGATGTGCACCTTTCTTCTTCCCCATCTTTCGTTGATGGTGGGAGCCAAGGAAGTAACTGGGGAAGGTCTTGAGTGCGTCCAGCGCAACAGCATGAGCAGGAGTAGCAGAGCAGTGGATAGCAATGAGAAAAGTGCGCAAGGAGGAAGATGATGAACTGTGGGGAACTTTACCGCATAGGAATCCCTACTTAACCTCAAAGACAAATGCAATCCAATGGCCGGAAGCGCACCAGTAAGACACGTGGTGCAAATCAAGGCGGACACGTGGCGAAGGAAACACTGAACCATCGCCGCACTTTCCCCACCACACGCGAAAATTGAGAAGACACAGTTAAAACATAGATTACGCATGCCTGGTCAAATCTCAGTTAGAGATGGGCCCCACTTTCGTCACGTTCCGTCAATACCGCTTGGGCGGGCAAATGAGATCATCTAACCATCAGCATTGACGCCATCTGCTTCAGTAGAGGATGCACTTGACTACTTCAGTCCTTTCTTGACTCTGCGAGTCGACCAAGCACTCGGGGGCTACTCCTAACAGGAGCGCTGGTCGCGCACCCGAAGAATTTCATGGGCACAGAACTGACTTCATTAATAGCACTACCCATTTTCGAATCAACGATTCTACTATGTCCTCTAGGTAACTCCCATAGGGAGCGCTAAAAGCATATTCGGCTGAAATAAGAAACGACAGCAGTCGAAAGCATATTCAAAGTCCCCACTCAATTCTATAACTCGAATGGGCACTCGGGGGCTACTCCCATAGGGAGCGCTGCTCGCGCACTCTATGAAAAGTTGTTAATTATTAAAACATGTGTTGATTGCATCCACACTCGAAATGGCGACTCCGCCCCATATTCTCCCTACAAAGAGAATACGTCTCCTAGGTCACCCAAATCACCTCCGCGGTGACTAAAATTTCGGATGCCACGTTCACAACATGAAGGTAAGACCTAAAAAAGGCCTGGCAACGCATCTACTACGCTCTACCAGATATAAACCGTGCCTACAGGCACGATAAAATAAGCCTTGACGGACGCGTCGAGTGCCCACACCTAAACACTAGAATTTGAACTCTATAAGACCTCCATGGCCTGAGTCGAACTACGCCAGCATTATTCTAAATTCGAGTCTAGGGACTCGAATTTGAGTATATGGCGTTGTTTTGCCCTAAGGCAGTTAACTGATCCCGATCCTTCAGGTGAATCAGGCACACTCATCAATAATCCCTATGACATGAACTGCAGTACCCGAAATAACTTCGGATGAGCTTATATCCCACGCACTCGAAAAACTTATAGTCTCCACCCGAATCTGGGATTCGGCTGGACAATCGGAGGCTACTGACGTGGGTATACCTTACAGGTACCTAAGATTAGCCTGTACGATTCGGCCCAAGAAGAATTCACGGTGCAATCGAAGCCCAACAGAGATTCGGGTGGCCTGCTAGAGGTTGACTTCTTGGAGGATACGTCGAAGTGTAGATAGAAACTTAAAGGAAAACCCTAACTTGTAACCGACTCGATCTGCTACCTCGATACCTAGCCTCTATATATAAAGTCCAGGAGGGGGCATCAAGGAGGATGAACGCATACACCCCGCATACACACTGCCTGATTGCATCTACGCACCATTATAATCCTCGACTCCCTCATAATCAAGAGAAGACAAGTAGGAGTAGGGTCCTCTACGAGGCCTAAACCTCGGTAAACCTCATGTCACATGTGTGCTTGTTTGCTAGCCGATCAATGCCTCTAGCTCTCCCCACTTCCTCGAACCTAAGTCCATCAGCGATGGGCATTGATGAGTTAACCCCTCGTCAGGTACCCTCCCTGTAAGGCACCGATGAACTGCTCACACAGGTCATACCAGGATCCGATTGATCCGGGGAAGGTTCGTGAGCCAAGGCTGTGTCTCGGTCTTGAGAGCCAGCAGGAACCAGCTTGGCATGACCTACGTGTCCCCTCCAGCAGCCTAGCATGTCGTGGCATAAACCTGCAGAAACTCGTGGGGGTTGGTACTCACATCGTACTTGTTGGGCATGTTCGGCCAAAACTTGTGGGGCCAGATGATGTTGCGCAACTCCGGTGTGAAGGAGGGGCAACCTTCCCCATACACTGATGCTTCCACTTGAACTACCGGGATGCCGACGTGGTATTGCTCCTAGAAGCGTTCGATTCCTGCAGGCAAATCCCTGCAAGGGAAAGGGGGGTGTGCACCACGTGGGTGTTACGGGCGTGGATGACACCACAAAGATGTGGCTTGGGTTATCACTTGCAGAGGCTGCCACAAGTAGCACGGGACACTACGCTCCTCCTAAGTGTTGCACGGGTGGCACCGCGACCGAGGGTCCCGTGCTAATGGATCCATCGTCACGGCGCGGGAACATATCGCGTCCGGGTGGCATTGGGCATAGCGCACGAGCTCGGTGAGGCGCTCCTGCCAGGCCTCCCTAAGCGGTGGGTCCTTATTCGGTGGGTATTGTAGCATGGCGTCCATGTCGGATATGGCTTCCCCGGGTTGTGGTAATTTGACTGCACCACATTGGTCCTCCTTAAGGTGGCCCTCAATGCACCGCCCTAAGACTCGTTAGGCCAGCCATGTGGAGCGGGCTAAGCCTCCTCCATGGGTCATGTTGGTTGTGCGGCCTCCTGTACGCTAGGTGGCGTGGGCGCAGGTGCCGAGACCTACTGATGTGCAGCTTTTGGGCCATAGGCCCTGCCAGAGGTGATGGGAGGATCCTTAAGGCTCCTCCCTAGCTCCTGCATGCGGCTCTAGCTCCTGGTCGGCGTGTCGGCCTTCTTCTTCTCCATACACTCCATCCACTCTAATGGGAGGCTCACTAGCGGCCGTGCGCTGGTTCCCTGGACCAGGGATGTGTGGTGGAGAGTACTGGCTTGACGTGGAGTGCTCCGCTTCCTCCACCATCCATCGGTGCTGGGACATGCTAGCCTTCCTCCTTCCCTGAGAGGTGGACTTCATGGCGGATCTGGTTCCCACCACCATGCTTGTTACCGGCAACGACGGATCCTATAATGACTGTGACCCCTACGTAGCACGCCAAATGTCGTGTGCGAGAACATGGACACCATGGTTACTGGATACCCCTTATAGATATTCGTAGAAGGGCAACAATAAAGCTCTAGGCCATCATCTCTGATCGAACTTTGGGCGAAACACATAGGGATATACCCAGGTTTAGACCGTCGTGAGGCTAACATCCCTACTTCCTGCTTGTTGGTGGTATTGCTATGGTAGGTTAGATTACAATGGGATTGGCTAACCTAAAATGCTATCATCTTCTCCACTGTCCATGGCCCTCCTTTTATAGATTAAGGGGATACCACATGGGCCATCTCACTGTCTCTCCTTCACTCGCTAGGCCAAGTGAAGGACGGAACAAGACAACTTTTACATGTTGGGTAGCGTACACCACGCCCAGGTCCCCATCTACTCCTATCCTCCACATGTTGGTCGGGGCTTCGGGAACCCTTTTCCATCCTAGGTCTTGTCTTCTTCCGGGCTACGACATCGACCCTACCCAACCGGGCTACACAAAAAACTCGCTTTCCTCCTTCCTTGGGCAGGATGCACACACAGTTAATGAACTGTAACGCATGCGCTCTCTACTTCTTGTCCCCCAAGGGCGCCTTTTTCTTGGCTCCTCCTTGGTCGTGGTCAAGACCGAGCAGACATGGATCGTCCCGGAGCCAGTGATGATGTTCATGCTGGTGTTTCCTTATCAGGGCCTCGTGGTCCGCAGGGTGGATCTCGCGTCTCCTGTGTTGTTATCTGCCTTCCTTTCTTCATTATGCACCTAGGGGCCACCATCAGTGGGTAAGGGACACCCAGTTTTCCCAAATCCGACATAGTGATGCAGAAGGATTTTTCGTGGATGCGCAGGTGAGCGGTGATTCTTAGTTCATTATGCCTACATAGACATTTCTAGATGTGTCGCCTTCTGATGTCGGTCATGAGGGTTGGTCATACGTTGCTGATATGTTGCAAACGTATCTATAATTTTTGATGTTCCATGCTTGTTTTATATCTACTTTCTTATGTTTTGTCCACACTTTGGAGTATTTTTATACACTTTCTTGGACTAACCTATTAACAAGATGCCACAGTGTCAGTTGCCTGTTTTCTGCTGTTTTTGGTTCTAGGAAATCCAGAAAATTAATATTCTTGGAATTGGACGGAACAAAAAGGCAAAGTCAATATTTCACCGAGGGGGACACGGAGCCAGAATACGAGACGGAGAGGGGCCAGGGGCCGGCCACACCACCTAGCCGCACGGCTAGGCCTGGCCCGCGCCAAGGGGTGGTGCGGCCGCCTAGGGCACCCCCTCAGCCTCCCCTTTCTCCTATAAGAATCCTCCGATACAGAAACCCTAAGTACCGGATCAAAATTCCACGAAAGAGTCTGTAGCCGCCGTCATCTCCATCCCTAGATTGGGAGGGATCTGAAGCTCTTCCTGGCACCTTGCCGGAGGGGAGAATTCACCCTGGAGGACTTCTTCATCACCATGCCTGCCTCCGGTGTGATGCGTGAGTAATTCATCCCTGGACTACGGGTCCATGTAGTAGCTAGATGGCTGGTTCTCCTCCTTTGTGCTTTCATGTCTAGATCTTGTGAGCTCCGTTCATGATCAAGATCATCTATTTGTAATCTTACATGCTGTGTTTGCGGTTTGATGGATATTGAGATGCTATTTCAGATTGATTATTGATTCTATCATATCTTTCTTATTTGTGATCTTGCATGCTCTCCATTGTTAGTAGCTATCTTGGCCGAGTAGATGCTAGCAACTCCAAGAAAGAGTATTTATGCTCGATAGTGGGTTCATGCCTCTAGTAATCTAGGGAAGTGACAGAAATCTCAAAGGTACTAGATGTGTTGTTGCTACTAGGGAGAAAACAGCAATCCTTTGTTCATAGAACAATCGTGTTATTTACTTTACACACAATGCTTAATGCAATTATCTGTTGCTTGCAACTTAATACTAGAGGGGGTTCGGATGATAACTTAAAGGTGGATTATTAGGCATAGATGCAGTTGGATTATGGTCTATGTATAATGTTGTAATGCCCAATCAAATCTCATAGGAGTCAAGATGATTAGTATATGCATGTATGCTTTCACGATGTTTGTCAATTGCCCCGCTGTAATTTGTTCACCAACATGTCAACTATCTTAAGGAGAATCACCACTAGTGAACTATGGACCCCGGTCCTTTCTTTCACCATCAATCTACAATCTATTTACTGTTTTCTGTTTACTTTCTGCAAGCAATTACTATCTTCCACACAATACGTTTAATCCTTTGTTTTCAGCAAAACCGGTGAGATTGACAACCTCACTATAAGTTGGGGGCAAAGTTCTGTGATTATGTTGTGCAGGATTCCAAGTTGGAAACAACACCTTGGAGGTGTTTCCTTGCTCCTACTGGTTCGATAACCTTGGTTTCATAACTGAGGTAAAACTTGTTGCTATACTCATCATACCTTCCTCTTGGGGTTCCCCAACGAGCTCAACATATTGAGTAAGCAAGACTTTTTCTGGCGCCGTTGCTGGGGAGTCAAGGACATCTTCACAAGGGGAGTTCTCATAACCAATCTCTTTTGCTTAGTTTATTTCTGCTTTGTTTGCTTGTTTCTTTATAAAAAACACACAAAAAATTAGTTATACTAGTTTGCTTTCTATATTAAAAACACAAAAGAATGACTACTCTTGAAAACACTAAGTTGTGTGACTTCACTAGCACCAACAACAATGATTTCATGTGCACACCTATTGCTCCACCTATTCCTGAGGCTACTTTCTTTGAAATTAAACCTGCTTTACTCAATCTTGTTATGAGAGAACAATTTTCTGGTATTGGTACTGAAGATGTTGCTGCTCATCTTAATAACTTTGTTGAACTTTGTGAGATGCAAAAACATAGGGATATAGATGGAGATATTATTAAGCTTAAATTGTTTCCTTTCTCTTTGAGAGGAAAAGCTAAAGAATGGTTGCAATCCCTAACTAGAAATAGTATTGATTCTTGGACTAAATGCAAAGATGATTTCATTGGAAAATACTATCCTCCTGCTAAGATTATATCTATGAGAAGTGAAATAATGAAATTTAAACAATCTGATAATGAACATGTTGCTCAAGATTGGGAAAGAATGAAATCTTTGGTAAAGAATTGTCCCACTCATGGACTGACAGCTTGGATGATTATCCAAATCTTTTATGCAGGACTGAATTATTCTTCAAGAAATCTATTATATTCTGTTGCTGGAGGTATCTTTATGACCATTACTTTGGGTGCTGCAACAAAGCTTCTGGATGATATGATGGTGAACTATACTGAATGGCACACTGAGAGAGCTCCACAAGGTAAGAACGTAAATTCTGTTGAAGAGACCTCTTCCTTGAGTGATAAAATTGATGTTATTATGTCTATGCTTGTTAATGGGAAAGCTCATATTGATCCAAATCTTGTTCCTTTCGTCTCTTTGGTTGCTCAAGAAGAGCAAGTTGATGTGAACTTTACAAGAAAAAATAATTTTAGCAACAATGCCTACAGGAATAATTTTGGTAACAACAATTATAGGCCATATCCTCCCAATAATGGTAATTCTTATGGAAATTCCTACAACAATAATAGAAGTGAACCCTCTGAACTTGAAGTTATGCTTAAAGATTTTATTAGTAAACAAACTGCTTTCAATAAAACTATTGAGGAAAAACTCTCTAACGCTGAAAGAAATATAGCATCATTGTCTGAAGCTCAATCTTCTTTGAATAAAATGGCTGCTAAACCTGAAACTATTGAAAATCCCTTTGCTGCTACTAATGCCATACAAGTTAGAATTGATGAAAATGTTAGACTATTAGCTAAACTGCATGCTAAGTGGGAAAGAGAAGAACAAATTGCTAGAAATATTAGTATTTCTACTATCACTACCACTAATGTTGAAGCTAGTAAACCCAATGGAACCTTTTCTAATAAAAATGCTGAAATTCTTCGAAATATGGGAAACAATACTCTACTTCTTTAGATGATAATTATGATTTTGATCTTGATGGTTGCAATATCTCTGAAGTTATTATGTTCCTACAAAAGCTTGCTAAAAGTCCTAATGCTAGTGCTATGAATATGGCCTTTACAAAACACATTACTGATGCTCTCATAAAAATTAAAGAAGAAAAGATGAAACATAAAGCTTCTATTCCTATTAAATTAGAAGATGGTTGGGAACCCATCATTAATATGAAAGTGAATGATTTTGATCTCAAAGCTTTATGTGATCTTGATAGTAGTGTTTCTATTATGCCTAGAAAGATTTATGAAATGCTTGATTTGCCACCATTGGAAGATTGCTATTTAAATGTCCCACTTGATGATAATGCTAAAAAGAAACTCATGGGTAGTATTAATGAGGTTCTTATTATGGTTAACAATGCCTATGTCCCCATTGATTTCTATGTTTTGGATATTGAATGCAATGCTTCTTGTCCTATTACTTTGGGAAGACATTTTCTTAGAACTGTTGGTGCCATTATTGATATGAAAGAAGGCACCATTAAATATCAACTCCCACTCAAGAAAGGTATAGAACACTTCCATAAGAAGAGAGAGAAGATTCATTTTGCCTCTCCTATTAAAACAAAATTTGCTCTTAATGCTTCTTCATTTGAAAATACTTGATTCTTTTCTTGCTTCTTATGCCTAACTTAAAGGCGTTAAAGAAAAGTACTTATTGGGAGATAACCCAAAAGTTTTAGTTGAGTCTTGGAAGTTATTGCCTCAGTAATAACCTCTCTTTATCATTTTTGTGTGGTTTTTTGTGCCAAGAGTAACCTCTAATGAGAGAGAAGTAATGCTTAGGAAAGTTGCTGTCCCGAAACAGATTTTTATGCTTCGCTGTAAAAATTCGTGAAAAATCTCTGTATGTCGGTTTGAGCTGTAATTTTTTATGCTTCTGCCCCAGGTAGTTATCCAACTTTCGTTAGTTCAACACTTTTAGATTTTAGAACAAAAGGTCTTTGAAAAATCGGTTTCTATCTGCTGGTCTGTTTTGATAGATTTCTGCCATTATTTGCATTCGCTTCTTGTTGATTCCTTTTTGGGGGAAATTGAGCTTTTTTAGGGAAGTGCTATAGTAGATTGTGTTTTAGTGGAATTTTTACTTGTGTTGGAACTGAACCAAAAGGCTTATTATATTGAGTACACTAATGTTGCTAATGAAGATTGTGTGAAGTTTTGTATGAAGGAAAAAATTTAGGTGTAGGGAAAGAATGATGTAATGAGGTGAATAATTGACTAAAGCTCAAGCTTGGGGATGCCACCCCGTGTCACCCCAACAAAATATTCAAGAAGTACAAGCGTCAAAGCTTGGGGATGCCCAAGTCATCCCCTTCTTCATCAATAAAAATCCCACGTTTCTCCCAAACACTTCATTTTTATTGTTTCATGCACAGTTGTGTTGTTCTTGGAGCGTCTTTGTTTTTGTTTTTTGCTTTTCGTTTGCTTGGTTTGCTTAATTTGCTAGAATAAATTGGTTGGACCCCCTCATTCATGCATAGTTTTCAAATAAGATTGGTTTGGATTGGAAAAGAGTAGGAAAAGTTCATGCTTAAGTGGTAAAAAGGAGCTTGTTTTTGACTATGACTTAGACTTTATCATGCCATGCTTGATATTGTTTTGGTTTTATTATTAGTGATTATTGTTGTATCATGACATGTTATAAACAATTGAGATTGCTTAATGTGCCTTGAAAGAATCATGTGTTATTTTAGCATATTAAAGCATAGTATTGTGGTATTCTCCTTTGAAGTTTTATTTGGGTTAACTTGACGCATGCTCACACCATGTTAAGACTATCCAAAGTCACCATAGCCTCTATGATCCTTTAGTTTTCAACTTGTAATATCACTTTATGCTTTAATTAATGATGTTTTGTCGCTTTGCATGATTATGGCCATTATTGCTCTCTTAGTTGGTCACTCCCAGTCTTTTGCTAGCCTCCATAACCAAGTATGAGTTACACTCATGCCCATATGGGATTTGTTAATTCAAAGTCGGACACTTTGTGCCTTCGATCTAAAAAAAGTTACACTCATGCATCCAACTCCAAATAAAACCAAGTTATTCAAAAGAGTCCACCATACATACCTATTAGCATTGGCTATTCCAAGTATATTCATGCTTTTATCTACCTTCCGAATTAAACTTGTTATGAGAAAACTAGTGATTAAAGCTCTCACGAACTTGATGGCACACTTTACTTTTCTTGCTCCTAATAAACTTGAACCATTGTGTCATCTATGTTGTATCTAATTGCACTTATACGTTGGGGATTAGCAGAACTATGATGTCATGGGGAATGCTTTCAACATTGCACTTGTACATTGTACCCAGTTGATATCATGCCCTTTTGTTTATGGATGTCGTCGGTGTGAAATGAAAGGGGAGCTTGTAAGTCCATGGAGTTATGTATGTGTGTTAGAGAAACGCCTGGGCCGCTGGTCTAATCCATGCCTAATCATGGTGGAAACCTGCAGCGTATCCATAATGAGCAATCTATGAAGCATTCTTCTTATAAGAAAATAGATAGAGATTGACAAAAAGAAAAAAAATAGATTAAAAAAGAGGAA
This sequence comes from Avena sativa, assembly GCA_916181665.1. Classification (NCBI taxonomy): domain Eukaryota; kingdom Viridiplantae; phylum Streptophyta; class Magnoliopsida; order Poales; family Poaceae; genus Avena; species Avena sativa. The sequence goes on along the minus strand of OV702287.1, from coordinate 41,475,103 downwards.
AGAGAGAAAAAAGCATCATTTTCCCATGGTAAATAAGAAGATTGCTGAGATGCTTACTGTCTGCTTGCCTTGTCATTTTGATATGGGGATTCTTCCGTATCATCGAGTAAGGGGTATCCCGTTGGTGGTTATCTATGATACACATGTACTTAATATGACAAGAACTTACCGGTAACTAAACTTGAGTAGCATGAGGAGCGACCCTCATAGTCAAGGGACATGAGATTGCCAACTTATACTTTGTCAAGCATATACTCCATAGTTCGTTCACTTTAACCTTAATCACTTAAAGATGCTTATGATAGGGGCAATGAGAGCTGAAAGCTAATAAGTACCATAATTTTTGGAAGCTCTTTATGAAACTTGAATCCCTGTTTCCTTCTATGAAGGCCTTTCTTTGACTTTTATGTTGAGTCTCCATCTTTTTATGCACCTATTAAGAGAGCATAGTGACAATTCTTAGTTTAATGTGCATTGTCCCAAGACTTGTTCATTGATGCATAACTTTGATATTGCTTGTTCTTAAACTATTTGTATCTAGTCACCCTTATGAACTTTGAAGGTGTCCTATGCATTTATGTTTTACTACACTATGAGGGATAAGCTGAATACCATTCTCATTATGTTTTCTTTATGTGAAACAAACAAACGTCTTGCAAAGCATTGCTATTCATGAATCTTTTGTTTGTACCTTTTCATGTTACAACATAGTTGCTATGTCTTATTGTTAGAACTATATCTTTCATGCTATGTTAAAGTACTATGATCCTAGCTATCAATGTTCTACAAATACTTTGTTCAAGATGATGATGGTGCATGTCACCTCAAAAATTATTCTTTCTTTTTATCACTTACCTACTCGAGCACGAGAAGGAGTTAAGCTTGGGGTTGTTGATATGTTGCAAACGTATCTATAATTTTTGATGTTCCATGCTTGTTTTATATCTACTTTCTTATGTTTTGTCCACACTTTGGAGTATTTTATATACTTTCTAGGACTAACCTTTGCCTGTTTTCTGCTATTTTTGGTTCCAGGAAAGCCAGAAAATGAATATTCAATGAATTGGACGGGACAAAAAGGCAAAATCAATATTTCACCGAGGGGGACAGGGAGCCAGAATACGAGACGGAGAGGGGCCAGAGGCCGGCCACACGACCTGGCCGCATGGCCAGGTAAGATGTGTTGTTGCTACTAGGGAGAAAACAGCAATCCTTTGTTCATAGAACAATCGTATTGTTTACTTTACACACAATGCTTAATGCAATTATCTGTTGCTTGCAACTTAATACTGGAGGGGGTTCGGATGATAACCTGAAGGTGGATTATTAGTCATAGATGCAATTGGATTACGGTTTATGTATAATGTTGTAATGCCTAATCAAATCTCACAGGAGTCAAGATGATTAGTATATGCATGTATGCTTTCTCGATGTTTGTCAATTGCCCCGCTGTAATTTGTTCACCCAACATGTCAACTATCTTAAGGAGAATCACCACTAGTGAACTATGGACCCCGCTCCTTTCTTTTACCATCAATCTACAATCTATTTACTGTTTTTGTTTACTTTCTGCAAGCAATTACTATCTTCCACACAATACGTTTAATCCTTTGTTTTCAGCAAAACCGGTGAGATTGAAAACCTCACTATAAGTTGGGGGCAAAGTTCTGTGATTGTGTTGTGTAGGATTCCAAGTTGGAAACAACACCTTGGAGGTGTTTCCTTGCTCCTACTGGTTCGATAACCTTGGTTTCATAACTGAGGGAAAACTTGTTGCTATACTCATCATACCTTCCTCTTGGGGTTCCCCAACGAGCTCAACATATTGAGTAAGAAGTTGCCTACCAAGCATGTCCACACTGCTATGGCAGCGCGACGGGGGCATCTGTTGAAGACGTCGTCGACTTTCGTGTCGACTGCGACAAAGCGGTGTTCCTACTGAGCGGGCTTGCATGAATACATGATAACCTTTCTAGAATGTGTTGATGCGACCCTCGAAGGAAGACACCCACCGATGATGGTTTCTTCGTTGCGATCGGCCGCAACGACCTCATACCCATGCAAAGCGACTTGGTGTGGATAGAGTCTAACGCTTCTGGACCGCGTCGATGTGGTCCTTGAAGGAAGATGCCATCGGTCGTGTCGATGAATTACATCATTTGGGTTGAGGTCGTCTCAAACAAGTGTATGCACGCGCGATAGGATGGGTACACACACTAGAATGAGCACTATGAAATCATGCGACTCTAGATGATATTGCCTAGAGCCTGCGCGCATGGTGAGAGAGCATTGGTGTTCGGTATGGTAGGTGGCTCAGACCGTCGTAGCCTCAACCACGGCAAACATGCATTGTTGGAATGGTATGATGCACCAATCCAGATGGATGTTTTCATCTGTGTCAGGCTAATGGCACCGTTTTTAAGGGTACCATCATAGAGGTAGAGGTCGCTGACGGGAACATCAGCAAGGACTATACATATGAAATGTATGCTTACGATGATGGCGACAATGCCAGTATAGGGGGTGATGTCTGGGTTCCCGTATCAACAACGAGGTAATTGTAGTACTTGTAGCAGCAACTATTTATTAGAAAGTTTGTCCCATGGAAGCTTTGCAAATGGCAACAACACAACCCCGCAGCCACGTCATCAGTGAGGCCACGTTTGCCCCAAAATGGTGTTTGGAAATAGTCTACACTATAAGTTGCTAGAATGGCAATGAACAAGTGAGGTTTAAAGTTACTAGTAACAAAGTAAATAACAAAAGTAAACTAAAGCAAGATAGTGTTTATGAAGTGTTATGTAATGTGATTGAGGGGTTCTCAAGGAGTGTAGGATTCACCACTAGCATGGGAGAACTATGTATGATTAGGATAATCTATGTCTTTCGTCATGACATGTGTGGAGAGAGCTCAATAATAAGATGTTCACTACATGACTCATGGGCACTCGCTTTCTTGAGTCAAGTAATGAGGTCATCTCTAAATAACCACTGCGATGCCTACGAGAAATGACTCTTACAGACCCACAATTAAGGATTTCCCCATGGATATCGTAATAAGCTTAGGAGTCTCTCTTAATTCCCCCTTTGTCCGTGCAGGTTATAAGCCAATGCTTGTAGTCACAAAAGTAGCACTAGACATACTCACATACACGTCCAAAGAGTATATCCCTATATTTAGTCCCGAAGGCAAATGATATGTGGCCGACTTCACATACCATCTAAGGAGAGAGATCTAACACAATATCATAAATCAATAGATCAAAGACCAAAGTTATAGATCATCTTTATTTCAATGCATAATAATACTAGGGTTTCACCATCTCTCTCCAAGAACAAGGAAACTACTCATACATGAAGGGGTCAACATCATGGCAATAATATAGATGATATATGAAGGTACAATTTAATACAAGTGCAAATCCACAATAGAAATTGGATTACAACAAACAAAACAAAGGGGATCAAAGTTGGAGATGTTGATGAAGATGATGATCGATGCGTAGCCCTTCAAGGTACAAGATTACTCTTCCTCCTGAGTGGTATGGTGGTGGAGATATGTGTGCGGTGGCTATGGAGGTGGTGGAGCGGCAAGGCTCCACCCCTGAGGAATGGATGGATTATGATGGAGGCGGCTAGGGTTCCCCTTCTTAAATAGGTATTTTGGAGGTCGGTTTTGCTAACTGACGGAGCTTGGGGCCAAATATGCCCCTTGGGCCTTCACAAATGTTGTTCCATTTGACGAAACGAAGCTGATGGAGGGTGGTACAACCATACAGTACGGGCAAGCTCCGCCAGTACCAGTGGTTGTTAAACCCTCTGATCCCTGTAGTGTTTTGGCCGCCATTTCTTCATATGGAATCCCATTGAGGTGTTCTTTGTCTCGTTGGATTCATATGGATGAGGGCTACAACACCATGTTCTTGGATAAGAAATATGATATGATGGAAAAATATGACTTTTGCACACCTCATATGGCTAAGTCTGGTGCCTATAACTTCTCCATATTGAATCTTCTTAGCTTCTTTTATCCATGATTGTCCATAGCACCTACACACAAGTCAAAGACAAGGAAAAAGTAATAAAATCCTACTAAAACTAATAGTTGTGCAAAGTCCTCATGAAAATGAATGAGAACTAGTAATCATGCATAATGGGCATAGTTATAGCTAGATATATCATGCAATGAGTGACAATGTGAATAATTCGTATGCTTAAATATGCATCATATTTGCACTCATTAGGGGGTCTAGCAAGATCTAAAAAAATCTCCATGTTTTTAGGTTTACTATTTATAGTACTAGGCAGTTTAAGATAGACGTTATGTCTTATTTGGTTCCATTAAAGTGCCGGTGTACACGGATAGCGATAGAGATCTAGGATCTTATAGTTTTCACTTTTGTTTTATTGCCTCGCTTTGTATCGACTGTATCATCAGATTTTATGCCTAATAGTTGCCCCTAGTGGGTGCAAAGAGAGATCTATTTTACATGAATTGTGAGGTTGGATTCTTACATCAGGATTCATGATGAAGATAACATGGTGTTGTCAGAACTTAGGAGGGAGCAATAGTTTATGGTCAACATGGTAGGCGATGGATTGATGAGGTCAAACAATAAGTAATTGTGCATTGGGCATTCTAGAAACTTATCCTAGCTCCTTTTCCTCTCTCCTCCGACAGCCTCGCCGACAGGAGTGGGGGGAGGCCATCTCTCTCTACTATAGATAGGTGTGGTTTTAGGGTTTGTTTTCCTTAAGTAGCATTTGGGAGTAGGTTGCTAGAGCTTAGCAACCGGCTTCGGTGCATCCTAGGATTTATTCTCCTTACGACATGGCTCTAGCGAGAGTCGGCTCCAATAAAACCGTCTACTAGAGCTATTCCCCTATGGTGGATTCGTACTCTACTAGTGGATCGACCGAGTCCTTCTCCATAAATCCCTCATGGCGGAGGACAGGAGGGCTCTAGTTCGGGCTCCCTCAATAAGTGTGCACATCAATGGATCTCTGGTGGAGCTTCTGGACTCCTCCTCTTTGCCAAACATGGTGGCAAGGAAGAGGAGAGATCCTGCTCTCCACGATCTAGATTTGGTTGGTGCTTATTTGATGCTGCAATGATGGAATCGATGATGGACTTAATCTGGACATCGATTTGTGCCTTAGATAGGCGGCTTCGCTTAGCGCCATTGAAGTGGTGCTTTCCTCAAAGAGTTTACCAACAAGGGATCTATGCTAGCGATGACTGCCTCGCCCATGCTTTTGCTGGTAGTGACCTACTTCGTCTTCGGAGGGCCATGGAGGCAACTGTTCAACCTCCGCTTCTGGAGGCCCTACTCTGACTACTCGATGACACCCTTCATTGTCCTCAACACAAGTGGAAAGCTCCATGGTGGTATAAACGATGGTCATCGGTCGAGTCTATGCATTGCCAGCAGCCGAGGACTTGATTGCATTTTGCTTTGTATTTTTAGGGTCCTCTATGGTTATGTCCAAGATTACTCTATAATTTCTTTACCTTCTAGGGCCATGTTTGAAAAAGGTCTGTAATCGCCTGGTTTAATGTAGCATCTCAACCCTTCTAGGTCATCATCTATTCCAAAAAAAAGCTCCTAGATAACCATGCAAGCAATCTCATTACCAGGATAGTTTGTAGACAACTGCTTTTCGTGCCCCATTGCACATTAGAGAGAGGATCAACGCAGGTTGGATTGAGGAGAGAAAATGAGAAAAACACCACATTTGGAGTGGCGCACATAACTACCATCTTAGGGTTAGGCATCAAAAAACACCGCACATGATAACATTTCTCTTAGAATCAATGATATTTAGTTCATGCCTTAACTTCCATAATCTTGCTTCATCAATTGGCTTCGTGCATATATCCCCAAGTTGGTCCTTGGTTCCTACATAAGAGAAGTAAATATATCAGTGAGCAACATGTTCCTAGATGAAGTAATGGCAAATCCAAACATGTCTCTTATTGTTGTGTTGCACAATGTTGAGGGTGTTCTTGATTCAACTTTCCTTGTCACATAGAATAGGCACTTTGTCAAATGTGGCATCATAATCCTTTACAATTTGTATCATCCATAGAAATTGTGCATAACTTTCCACAGAGACATACTCAGCTTCGGCGGTATACATAAACGCTCAATTTTGCTTCTTAGAATATCAACTTACCAAAGATCGACCAAGAAATTGGCAAGCCCTAGAAGTTGAATTCCTTCCCACTTTGTCTCCCACCTAATACGAATCCGAGTATCCAATAAGATCAAAGCTTGCTCCCTTGGAGTAACACAATCCAAAGTTTTTGGTATGAACCAAATAATGAAAGGTTTGACCTCCACCATGTGGCTTTCCTTTGATGCGACTTGAAATCTTTCACACGTACCAAAGTCAGCATAATGCACAAAGGTTAAGCAAAGAACCAATCATAAAATGATAGAGTTTTTATCCACTTCTTTACCATGGGGATCAAGATTAAGATCAATGTTATATTTGAGGGCATTGGAGTCTTGACTCCCTTGACTTGATCCATACTGAACCTCTTGAGAAAATCTTGGGCATATTGAGCTTGATTGATGAATGACCCTTCCTTGAATTGTTTGACTTCATATCCAAGGAACAATTGCATCTCACCCATCATGGACATCTCAATTGACTAGTCATAAGCTTGGAAAACTCAAGATTGAAAGCTTTGTTATTAGAACCAAATATAATATCATCAACATATTTAACATACGAACAAGTTCCCTCCAACCCTCTTGGTAAAAATAGAGTGGGCTCGATTAGCCCAACTTCAAATTCACGGTCCACCAATAAGTCTCTAAGGTTCTCATACCATGCATGTGGAGCATGTTAAATTCAATAGAGATCCTTATCGAGTATGTAGACATGGTTCAGGAAGTTACGATCCTCAAACCTAGGAGGTTGCTTGACATACACGAACTCTTTTAAGCAACCATTAAGAAATGCACTTTTAAAATCCATTTGTGGCCACTCGAAATTATTATGTGGCGCATATGCAATCAAGATATGAATGGATTCAAGACGAGCAATCGCAACAAAAAATTAACTGTAATTGATACCCTCGATTTGGGAGAAGCCTTGAGCCACCAATTTTGCCTTGTTGCAAATGACGATCCCATTTGCATATCTCTCGTTCTTTTATATCCACTTGGTCCTGGTGACCTTTTAAAAATATTTTGGCCTTTATACCAATGTACACACCTTGTTATGCTTGCAGTTATTGAGTCCTTCGTGCATGGATTCAAACCAATCTGAATCCTCAATCACTTCATATACCCTTCTGGGTTCTATATGAGAGATAAAAGCATGGTGAGAGCTAAAGGAAGTGTCGGTGTTTTGATTCCTGGCTATAGATTTGTAGGTGTAGGGGTTTGTGATCAAGATCCAATAGGATAACAACCTCAATGCATGCAATATTTATCTATATCTATATCTATAGTACTTATAAAAGAGCAAACATTTTCTTTCTTAAAGTCACCCCATTAAGTGTACCAGGCTAACTGCTACCTCAGGTTTATCCCACTCAATGAGATCTAACGGCCAATATTCATCCAATCAGAAGCCATGGGTGCACTTAGCAATTAGGATTGACGGACGATACTTAGACCAAACGAAGTTTTCCACGCACGCGCAGTTCGCGCAGGAAAAAACTGCATTGCAAGAGATCTGGATCATGATCGTCCCCTAATTTTCCATGTCGTCCTGATGCCTTGATTCCTCCTTGCTACTCTGCAGGTCGCCTCACACCCTCACCACCACATCGCTGTCGTCCCATCCCATGCCCCTCATTGGTTCAACTGCACCCGCCATCTCTCCAGGGCTCCATCGCACCCGCCATCTCTCCAGGGCCTCCATCGCACCCGCCGTCCTGTTCCTCATGTCCTAGGGTTAGGTCGCTGTCGCCGCCTCCGGCTTCCACGTCACCATGCACGCTCAGCGCGCCGACCTCCGTGCCTCCACGCCGAGCCGTCGCAACGAAGCCGACGTGCCCAGAGGGGGATGAACCAGACGCAGGCGCCGACGCACGCGGTGGACGTGTTGGACGCCATCGTTGTGGACATCCATAACGCAACCACACGCAAACAGGCACCACTGCCACATATGGCCTTGCCGCGGTGCTCTATTATTTTCCAATCAAGTAAGCTTATTTAGCGAAGAGTTCGGCTCCTATTTTAGACTTGTTCATGTGATTTGGAACGGGCCCATGGAGATAAAAACTAATCGACATAGCTACATTTAAGCATTTGCTAAGCTTTAGGAAGAAATTGATATTGAATTAGAGGCTGAAAAGAATGTTGCTGCTGCAGGGAACTTCAAGGAAGCTAGAAGGATATATAGATGCAGAGGCGAAAGTAACCCGGTGGACAAGAATGGAGTTCTCCATCATGTGCCTTTGAGGTCTGGGCATTAGCTTCCCGATTTGCGGTCAGTCAGTGGTGACGAAATTATTCTCTTAGTGCCAATTCATTTTGTCCTTACCTTGGAGCTTTGATTTTGCACCTAATAAACTGATTTTGAATCTGCTTGTTTTGAAGGGCTACACTGAAGCTCATTTAACAAGTTTTCAGCTCCCAAAACACTATATACAGTAAGAAAAAACAGAAGTATTACTATAGTTGCTATCCCAAGAGTTGGTGTTCTGATTGCACGTCTGAGTTTAACTTCATGTCAATTTCACGTGCTAAAGTTTCAAGAGTTGTGCTACCTGAATAATATAGGGCTTTTAGTTTTTGTATTCTTTTATTTAGGTGCGTAGTAAAAATAGGTAACTCAGACCATTATACCATTTTTTCTCTTCACTGCTATCATCATGTGATACTGAAAACTTAGACCGTTGGCTGTCGTTGTTGATGTGAAGGTTCTTAATATAAACAGAGGTGCAACCATCTAGTTTTTCTAAAGAATAATACAGTTGTATATGTTAATAGCCTTTGATATATCTTTTTGTGTCGCTGAGTCCTTCAACTCCATCTAGAATATATATGGATATACCAGCTCTGATATGCAACCATATATTGATGTGTGATCAAAAGGAAAGTGAGAAGAATAGCTACTGTTCTTTTTGAGGTATTTATTGTTCATTTTCTCAACTCCAGCTAAAGTTATTGTTCGGGTCTATAAATTCCCAATTACAAAGGTGTTTCTTGTGTATTTAATTTTAAGTTCTTCGGGTGGGTGTCTCGGTGCTAATTAATGTAGAGTTTCTTTCCTAAAACATTGGTACGAGTTTTGTCTCCTTGCATTTTGGGGACCTTCTTGACTTGTCCAAGGACAACATACAAATCAAGAAGAGTAAACATAAGGGGATTTTCATTTCTGGAGCAACAAAGGTCAGGAAGAAATGCATCCGTACTTCCTTTTTTATTTTCCATAAAAAGTAAGTGTTTAGTGTGTGTCCTTTGAGGGCTTCCATTCATATCTGGTAACTGAAATTGTCATTGGAGCTACCTTATTATGAATTGTTCATATGCCTTGGATGTCTTCCTATAACTTCTTCCATTGATTTTTCTTGGAGCACCTTTCTGTACGTGCATACCAAATCATAAGGTTTACTGTTATAAATTAGAGGAACAAATTGCTAACAAGACAGTTTGATAACGTGGATGTGGGGAGCATGCCATTGGTCACGAAGAGGATAACGATCTTTGTCGTGTTTTGCGTTTGGCACGTAGCAGACGTAGGGTTGTCATCATGACACAACAAAGGACTAAGCATGTGTGACAAGGATATGCTGAGGTTTTGAGATGACCACTATGGTGGTGGTGGAGGCATTTGGAGCTTCCACTTTACAGAATATCATAGATTTATGTTAGTATCTTACTAGGAAGTGCCTTCCCATGAATGGCAGTGATGGCGGTGGAATGAAAGGGTTCAGTTTGCTCTCTAATATGGTTGTGCAGTTATATTTTCATGTTAAAAAATTCAAAAAAAAAAATTATTTCATCTCAATGCAGTTTCACAATTTAGTATCCGATGTTCATTTTTTATCTACTTAAAGTGCTAATGTATTGCACTATCATTTGGATCATTTGTTCAGAAATCTACTTTTTTTTTCGATATATCTTGTGCCATCTAACTGTTGTCTTTATTTTTTATCTACATCAAGTACTAATTTCTTGCACTATAATGTTAACCATTTGTTCAGAAATCTACTCATTTCGTACCGATATATTGGTTTAGATAACCTATTGGGATTTTCTTTTGTTATAATGACTATCCTAATGTATACTTGGTTTGATAACTACCAATAATGGTTTGATAACCTCTGTTTGACTTGTATAGATGTTTGCAACGCATGTTTGTAATCCAAGAGCTAAGTCCGTGATTGTTTAGGAGCAAGTCGTGTACACTAACAATGAAGAATCCTCTCTATTTGTGGACTATTCGAGTAATATTTTTTTCTAATGATCTATACATGTATCTGCTATTTTTCATACCTTTGTCCTGACTAAACTAAGTAGGTATTTGTTGTCTTGATTCGATTTCTCTCAATGGCAAAATGAGCTTAGCTAAATAGTTTTCTACCCATAGGGGATTTTTTCTAACTTCATTATCGTTTTATGAATGACAAAACTTAAAAAGTGTGCTGCCCATTTTTTTTAGGAAATTGTTGTCCTGCTGCTATTTTTACTTACACTCACAAGCTTTGTTACCACATATAGCTATTTAGTCCATGTCCTTGATTTTCTCATGCATCCATAAATGCTATGGAATTTTATGTTATTTAAGTGCTCAATTTAAGAAATAAATAAAACTAATGCCACAAATTAAGTTTTTTCTTGTGGAACACGGATTAAGTTATGACTTCAAAATAATTTCCAATTGAATTATTTTAGTTTCTCTTATTAAGAAATATTATGTTATTCAACACGTGCATTGCACGTGCACGGTTACTAGTATAGGTTCAGGCCCCGAATAAATATCTGGTAAAAACCATACTCCCTATGTCAGCTTTATTATATGGAGCATGTGAAGTTCTCGAATGTAACAATGGGGGTGTTCCAGCTAGCAGTCTAGCCGGTAGCTATGGTGGATGATGGCTAGAGAGTCTAGCCGGCGTATACCGCCTTGTTCGGCTAGCGAAATGACTCTAGGTGGAATGAAACTGATGGGTGCTCTAAGAGCCTAAAGATGACCTACCTTTCGACTAATACTCACTACAAGAAAATTCACCATCCGCAACGGTTTTGTCCGTGGAGCGTGGTACAAGGTGTACCTTTTTCCATGATTTCATTATTTTTTCCGTGGTAGATGGAAATCTCTTTTTCGTTTTCAAGGCACCCTTCTGCCACAGAATCATTAGAAACATGGAAAAATCTCGGTCGGGACATGGTAGATGTTACATTTTCAGTTCCTCACAGCGATTTTGACTCTTGTCGATGCCACCGGAGTCTTTTTAAGCCCATGCGGCCGCGATGTCAATGTCACTAGCGGACCAATTTTTTCGGTCGTGCCTCCCTGTTTTGAACTTGATAACATCGATCGATGCATCAGCCGTTTAGTCAGATTGTTGGGTCCTAAATGTCAGCCTCTCACCAGAAGAAACATGTGCATGCTGGACTTTTTTTCCTCGCTCATGCCTCCCTATTTTTGGCATGATAACATTGCTTGATGCAGCAACCGTTTAGTTAGGATGTTGAGTCCCAGATGTTAGCCCCTATGTAAAAGAAACATGTGTATCATGTAATTTCTTTTTCCAATCGCGCCTTCCTGCTTAGAACTTGATGATGTTTGCTCGATGCATCATCCGTTTACTAAGGCTACTAGGTCCTAGATGTTAGCCTCTCATTAGAATAAATGTGTGCATGATGGACTTTTTTGTCCCGCTTGCGCCTCCATGTTTAGAACTTGAGATATGGCCCGATCTACGGTCGTTACTATATCAAGGTCTCCAACTTATGCTAAGTCACCATGGACTTCAAAGGTGAATCCTATCCTCTATGCGAGTCCACTTTCTACCCTATTGAATGGTATACTACTTCATACTCTGTCATATGACCATGATAGGTTCACACCGACAAGTACAAAGATGAGGGAGGAATCCAGGAACCTCAAGCCCGACAAGGTGGTGGCTTGGAAGTGGATATGGAAGAAGCAGGACCATTCCAGTGGAAGCATTGGCGCCGCTAGAACCAACGCAGAAACCGCCCATTCATTTCGGTTATAGGCCCGTCGAACCACCTCCACTTCCAGCGCCCCACCGGAAACACCGAAAGTATGCCGATTCGACGACCGGCAGACCACCCGACGGCCGCCAGAACCAATTCAACGCCAAACCCGGTGCCGTACCACCGAGAATATCTAGGTTTGATGCCCTAGAATATTCCCTTCACCTACCCCTTTGCCCCTAGTACTATAAATAGCCCCTACGGCTCACGCTTTGACTTTAGACTTGATGATAGAACTAGAAACCCCCCATAGAGGAACCTTTCTAGTTTTTGTCTCACCTTCCTAACAAGGAAGATCTACCATACCCCTCCTCTTTGGATTTTCCAATAGTGCATCCATAGTTGTACAAGATCTTTACTTTTTGTTGGCTCTAGTAAAGTTATTAAGACCCTCTTTAAGGTGTTCTTCCCTCTCCGATTGGGATTGACGGGAGCACATTGATCGATCTCTCCTTGCAAAGATTCTATCAGACCGAGGGCCGTTGGCAGAATAAATTGGCCTTGTATCATGTTTGTGTTTGAGTGAGGGCATCGTGTTCTTCGTGTGGTGTGTGTTTGCATCTGCTACCTCCCCTCTTTCTCCATGCTTTCCCCCATGATTTGACCATAAGATCCTTAAAGATCGGGACACCCTTAAGGTTAACCCCTATCATATGGCATCACAAACTTTTGTTTTCCACGAATTTCTCTTCGAGTTGGCCTTTCCCCATAAATTCAAAAAAATCTACAAAAAGCCCAATTTCATGTTTTGGATCAATATGAGATTTGAGTGAGTGTTATTAGATTTTGATCTATGGGTTACTTGCTAAACTTGTTGATCTACCTTCCCATGTGTTCACATAGCCTAATTCCATCATTTGCCCCTCCAAATTAGAGTTTCACATCATGTTTTTATGCAGAAAACACGAATTTCGAGTTCACAAACTCATTCTGACAGGCATCCTGGCAGACCAGAAATTTCCGATGCTAGACCCAGCACCACCAAAATCATCTTGGCACTTTTCGGCTCCATATCCGACACAGTTTTGGCATGCTGGAATCATTTCGGCACTAGAACCGGTAGAGTACCGGTGCCACCGGAACTGTTTCGGTGCCAGACCCAGCGGAACAGGAAAATTTCTGGCCTAGGCTAAAATGCTCCTCCAGGTTTACCTTCCGTACCATTTTGCACATAATGTTTGCATTCGAACTCGGATTTTGGCGTTTTTAGCTCGTTTTCAAGAGTACAAAGATCTATACATCATCATATATGTTGTTTATGCTATCTACTTCAACAAAATTCTGTGAGAAAGGTGGAATCCAACAATAAAGCATGAAGATTGACGATGAAAGGTATAAAGATTATGAGACTTTTCCCACTTGTATTCCTTTGTGAACCACACTATCTTTGCAACCTACAAACACCTATTGAGACTAGTTCCTCCTATGATTTCTTGGTCTTTGGACATTTCATACCTTGTAAAATTCCGAGAAAAAGTTGTGAGCGCTATCTCATGTAGTTATCTTGTATAGTTGTTGGCACAGGGAAGAGGCAAGTGAAAAAGAAAAGAAAAGGAGTGAAAAATATATAAATAGAAAATAAAAGAAAGAAATAAATAAACAAGTGCCTCATAGAATAGGACACGCAAGCTCGATGAACATCTTGTAGGTGCGGTACTTATTGTGCAAATATTGTAGCCCACCAATATTAGGCAATCGAACTAGCGTCTATCCTTGAACTTGTGCAACATAAGCTTATAGTCTTCGCTAGGTCCTCATTTGGTTCTTAGCTCACTTTTTCCCGTTGCACAAGTCCCTTTTATCCCACCGCGTGTGTTTCCTTGTATATATTTCCTATATCTTGTGGATTAACTTGATTTTTTCTTTGTGATCATTGTGGTTCTTTACTGCCATATCTTTGTTTTTCGGATTGTTTCCTTGACATTCCATTTTATATACCTATCCACCATAAGCCTTGTGTTTTTTGTAGTTAGTTGGGTTTAGGTTTCCTCATCACTTCACTTTGCTTGATTTTTATTGCTCTCAAGTGTGGCCACTTTCATGATACTATCTTATAAGGTAAAGTAAGGTTTGATGTTGTTTCCCTAACATATTTCCTATCTTGTGGATTGACTTGTCAGCTTTGTGATCATTGTGGTTCTTTACTTTCGATTACAATATCTTGATTTCGGATTGTTTCTTGACATGCCACTTTCCATACCTATCCACCATAAGTTGTGTATGTGTTTCTAGTAGTTAGTTGGTTTTGGTATTCCGCACAAACTTCACTTTACTTGGTTTTTATTGCTCTCAAGTGTGGACACTTGCACGATACTATATTCCAAGGTAAAGTAAGGTTTGACGTTATTTCTCTAACACCTACTACCACTTCCATATACACCACTTGGTCTTGTGAATCATGTCTAGGGACTCCAAAACCAAGGAGGATATATATGAAGAATCCATGATGAGCCACCACGACTATGACTCCACAAGTATGGTTTCCTCGTCACTTCACTTTGATTGATTTTTATTGCTCTCAAATGTGGCCACTTGCACGATACTATCTTATAAGGTAAAGTAAGGTTTGATGTTGTTTCCCTAACACCCACTACCACTTCCATATACACCACTTGGTCTTGTGAATCATGTTTAGGGACTCCGAAACCAAGGAGGATATATATGAAGAATCCATGATGCTCCACAACGACTATGACTCCGCAAGTATAGATGACATGACAGAGCACTACACCAACAAGGGTTAATTATTGGTTTGACACTAGAGGCCGTCATATGCTCAGTTTTTCCACTAGCACGAAATGGTGCTCAATTTTGCCACTACTTCGAGCACAGCTACTATGGCGAGGCCAACCGGACAGTTTAAATGACCATAACAAATTCAAAAAAATAAAAAACATGCGCACATAGTCTTCTTATGTATTATACTAGTATAAGACATAAGAAGACTATGTGCGCATGTTTTCATTTCTTTTGATATTTTTGAATTTGTTATGCTCATTTAAACTGGGTGGTTAGCCTCGCCATAGCAGCTACGCCCGAAGTAGTGGCAAAACTGAGCACCATTCTGCGCTAGTGGCAAAACCGAGCATATGGCAGCCTCTAGTGGAAAACCAATAATTTACCCCACCGACAATGGCTTCTGTAACTACCTCGGTGAATTACGCTCCTAGTTACAAGCCTGGATGAGCAGAAATGGTTGAAATAGTACGGTGGGGCCCAAATGCCACTCACAGGTAGACCTTTCGGCCGTCCCAACCATTTCCAAACATCGGGACAAGAACGGGCGGCGTAATCGGCAGGCGAAGGGATCAACTACATACACAAATGAGTATGTATGCAAGCCACCATACAATGGTTCTCAGAGTCATTCCATCTAAAAAGAAAGGAAATATTGCAACGCCATACGGCAAGATCCAAATATCCTAGATAGATATAATAGTTTAGGATATCTCCTCATACATCAAACATCAGAGTATCAAGCGGAAGCGGAAAACAAGATCCGAGTACGGATAAGAAGCAACTTGGCATAAGATGCCCCATAAATAAACACGTCCCGCCCACAGATCTCACGGATCCCCGTTCCCGGAATCTCTACATCGAATGATCGTTGCCCACATCGTCCGTCTCCTCCACCCAGTATCCATCTTGCGAGTTTACCTGTTCATCTGAATCAAACAATTTATCGTGTGAGACCCTAGGGGTACTCAGCAAGTCTTTATGCCTCTAAAGGGGACACAACCCGGGGTGACGCAATTGCAGCAAAAGATAAACCCTAACAATTCTATAGATACTCGCTAACCATCCGCCTAACCAGAGATAGACGGATGTCCGTGAATTAATAACAACAGTTATAACAGTAATATCAACAGATCCATCCTCCTCCTCGCTTACCGACGAGGAAGCGGACGAACAACCCCCCATCCGTTGGTAGTTTTATTATCCATTCCATGAGTGTTGCACTATGTACTAGTCAGGTACTTAGTCAAGTTAAAAGCGGTACTTTAGTTATACTTGTCTATGATCGAGAAACTGTGCTCCAAGTCGTCCATAACCGCGGACACGGCTTTCAGAAAGTTTTACCCTGCAGGGGTGCACAAATAGCAACACACACTCGATCAACCTCGGAAAAACCAAATCAACACCCAACGAGGCAGTCACGACAAAGCGATCACAGGATTCAGAAATATTTCAGGGGGCCACCCCATTAAGCTACCCGCGACGAAGTTGGCCGACTCCGAGACGGACTCAAGGTTTGCGCCAATGGCTGTAAACGACTGGGAACCCGAAAATGTGACTGGGCTTGTCGATACCGCGAAAACACTCCGCTGTCCTAAACAGTACAGTGTGCAGTACCTCGCACAATTTTAAATAAAGCAGTAAAGCATGGCATAAGTATAGGATAGTAAATAAAACCTCAAACTAGTTTGTGGCCCCAAGAAATAAGAATGAATCAAGCTCTGGCTCAGGGGGGTTCATAAGCCTCCCGGATGTGGATAGCGCGAATATTCAAGGAACAGGAATCAAATACTCGGGGTCCTACGGGACACAAGTGAGCCTGAAAAACCAAATAGCAAATATGGCTCACCGATGCCACTTTCATTAGTTATCCCATTACTACTCAGGTTAAGTTGTTTAGGTACCTCGTTATCCATCAGACACTCACATACCCTACACATGCTGTTCTACGACTCGCACGGCTCAAACAACTCCTGTAGTAATGGCTCATGGGATGGAGGAACAAGCTTCGGTGGGGTTTAAAAGTAAAGGCTATGCAATACTTGGGATTCAGTTTAATGCAAACGCGACTCAATGATGCAAGAATAAGATAGAGGCAATAGGTACTATATGTATGCAAGCATGTGGTAGTGCTTGCCTGGCAGCTCAGTTGAAGCGAGAGAAGGATCTGGGTAGTGCTCCTGGGTCTCTTGATATATCCCCTGCTCAGCGTCTATTCGAAGAAGAACCAAACAAACAAGGGCCAACATAAATAAAGTGCACAAGCATATGAATAAATGCGACAAGCAACCAATCATGCCATGATGAATGATGCACAATTTGCATGGCAATAAAGTAGCATGGCATGGGTGAGGTGTGGAATACAATAATAAAGCATTTTATTGAGTTTTGGCCCCATTTATCCTCATATTAGTTGCTGTACACATTATATTTATATGATGCATGCTGCAAAACAGAACATGGAATACATAAACAGAAAGGTCTCGTCGAGCTAATCATTTTAGACATATTATTTGTTAAATTTGGAGTTGTAAAACAAAAGTTATTAATTAATTAAGGAAAAAGGGCATTTTATTGTAATTTAAATCAACTTGAAATTTTAAGTGTCCAAAATATATTTTGAAGGCCATAATTGAATTCCTCATATTTTTCTAATCTCAAAACATATATTATTTGTTTAATTTGGATTTGTATTTTAAAAGTTATTTAAAAACAGAATTAAAATCTGAATTTAAATTAATTTTGAAAAAGTTTGAATTAAAACAGATTACAGAAAAAAACTTTTGTTACCCAGGCAGATACAGACACAGACAATGACAGGTGGGGTCACTGGCTGACTCAGCAGCACAGCGCGCGGAGAAACTTTTCTCACCGCGGCTGGGCTAGACCTAGAGGCCGACAGGTGGGGCCACGGCATCTCCGGGGCCACACGCGGGCGCGCCAGCGGGGGCGTGCCACGTGGGGGAGCCTGGGAGCGCGGGTTAATTGCTCAAAACTGTGGGGGGGCTCTTTGTAAAAGGGGCAGGTGGCTGACTGGTGGGCTCAGGCGGACCGCGGGTTGAGCATCAAAAAGGCGCAGGGGGTTATGCGCAAAAGGGCGCCCGTACTGTGCTTCTTCTCGTCGAAGTTTGACGAAACTGACGACGCAGCGCGCGGCGCGGAAAAGCAGGCGCGGCACGGACTCGATCTCGTGACGCGGAAAGCGCGCACAGGTGGCAGCTACCGCTGCGGCTAGCGGGGGTTGGTGCTAGGGAACTGCTACGCGGCCAGAAGAGGTTCCGCGAGGCGTTGAGCGAGCAGACGCACGCGCTCGCCGGTGCACAGAGGGTGCTCGGTGGAACGTACGTCGCGGCCAGGACACGACGACGGTGGCGAGAGTGTCTAGGAGGTTGCGTGGCTCACCGTGAGTTGGTTGGTGTGGTTGGATCCGCTCGAGGCGCAGGGAAACGGCGACGACGCAGACGGACCGGCGGCTAGGGTTTGGCGGCGGGCTCGTCGGTGAACCTCGGCTCCGGTCCTTCTCTTCCTCCGCGACAGGTACCGTCGGCCTCCTGGGGATCTCCTCGATCTTCCTCGACACCCAGTGCATCACGCCACCGGCTGGTTCGAGGGTTCGGTGGTGGTCACCGACGGTGGCCGGCGATGGGATAGGAGGTGATAGGGGTAGATGGGGAGGGAGGAGTGGATGGTCACGTCCCCGGGGAGGGCTGGGGATGGATCTGGGCGAGGCAGAGAGGTGGGAGTAGATAGGAACGGAGAGAGGGAGGGGTAGATGGCGTGGGAGAGGGGAAAGGTGGCGTCGGCCACTTTTTCTCCTTCTTCACGTGCTAGGCAGGCTCGGGCTGGGCAGGTAGGCATGGGGGAGTGGCTGCAGGTGGGGACGGGCGAGGCCAAGGGGTGGTTCGGTGTGGGGCATGCAGGGCAGGGAGAGAGGAGAAAGGAGGAGAGGGGAGGCTCGGGCTAGGTTGGAGGAGCCTCGGGTAGGGTTTGTACTAGGGTTGGGGTAGGGTTGGGTGGCAGCTTGGTGGCCAGGTGGGGCCGAGCTAGGTGAGAGAGAGAGAGGCCGAGAGAGAGGGAGGGAGGTTTAGGGTTTAGCTTAGAGAGAGAGAGGCTAGGGTTAGGTTAGATGGGGTGTGGTTTAGAGAGGATGGTAAAGAGAGGAGAGATGAGTGCATGGTTTAGGGTTGGCTTTTGTCAAGATCAAGCCAAGAACATGCCAAGCTCCAACAAGATCAAGACAAGAAAAGAGAGGGATGATGAGGTTAGGGTTTAAGCAAGATCAAATTAAGATCAAGCCAAAAGGAGGGAGAGATAGATGAGAGATGAACCACCCAAGGATTCAAATAAAACCAAAAGACCTAATTGTGGTGGTACTTGCATGGGCCATGCATAAATAATTAATACCATGCTTATTTTTGTGAAAACAAGATTATTTACATGGCATTATTCTTATGCATTCCAAAATGTGGAGTAAGGCCTAAGCAAAAGAATTTAAAAGGAAGTTCCAAGTGGAGTAGATGGAGATGATCACATTTGATTATAATTGGGACTTGCTAGTGTGTATATTCCACTAGATGCCTACTAGTCCCAAAAATATTCCCACATGAGCATAGATCCATAATAACCCATATGGAAGCTAGGAAAAGGGTTCCACCCACAAGGCATGCAAAGGTGGCCATGTGGCTCTCATATATCAATAATGTGAAAACACCATGATGCTAAGATGAGAGCATGTGGACAAGAATTGGATCCATCCCAACCCATATGAGCTAGAGGTAAAACCCAATAAAGTGCAAAGCTCATATTTAGTTGGATGGTGGAATTATAAGGTGGTGACCGAGAAAGGTGATGGAGTTGAATAAAAGATATGCCCCCAACTCAACTTGGGCATTAAACAATATATCAAGAACCAAATACAATATCAAGAGGCAAATACAATTAACAATGCATAAGAGAGAAGAACCAAAACAAAAAGGGTTTTATATGATGCTCAAATGCAAGGTGGCATGATGACATGAGCATGATGTGATTATGATGCAACAATTATATATAGGAAGGTAGCATATATAGACTAGGCTAGTAGCATTGCAATTGTTAGACAATTGGGATGCTACAGCTTCGCATGCTTGGAGGACCCAGAGAACTACACCGGAAATAGCTCCACATGATTGGGTGATATGGAGTATTAAAACAACAATGACTCCTCAAGCATGGATAACTTTGAGTGCGACATCGATGACACATCACCGGGAATGGAGGACATGGAGAACTTCATTGAGTTTGATGGCTCTTTCATGAGCCATGAACAATTCTTCCACCGCTTGGGGACGAAAGACTTCTACGTCATGCAAGTGGAGGTGCATCATCAGCAATCCATCATCAATAATCCAAGGTGGCAAGCACCACCATCTCCAAGAAGAGTGGGTCCCCAACAACATCTTCAACAAGATGCACCACACAACAAGAACGACAATGACAAGCTCCTCAAGTCGTATTGACAACATGGAACTACATACTTCGATGGTGCATCATGAAGGGAATATGCCCAAGAGGCCATAATAAAGTGGTTATTATCTTATTCCAAGTATATGATAGATGTTTATTTTTCATGATGTAATTATGTTAATTGGAAACGTTAATACATGTGTGTTTAATAAACAAATAAGAGTTCCTAGTTAAGCCTCTTGTTTAAACTAGCTCGTTGATTAATGAGATGATCAAGGTTTCCTGATCATGGACACTAGATATGTTGTTAATAATGAGGTCACAATATTGGTGGAATGATGTGATAAACATTTACCCAAAGTATAGCAATACGGTCAAAGTAATTATGGTTACATTGCTATAATATATCATACAAAGTAACCCTAATCCTTAGACCGTGAGATCATGTTAATTGCTAACACCGGAAGAGTACTTTGATAACATCAAACATCACACGTAACAGGGTGACTATAAAGGTGCTTTGGGTAATCTAAAAGTGTTATGTTGAGGCTCATGGATAAAGAGTGGGATTTTTCCATCCCTATGATGAAGAGATATACTCAGGTCCCTCTCGGTGATATCACATTGACACAGCTCGCAAGCAGGTGATAAGATCACAAAGAATGTTATATCACGAGAACAAGAAAAGAGTACTTGCTCGTGCATGTAGTATATAGCAAGACAAAGGGATTTAGTTATGACATCAATGGTTCTCACGATCACAAGAGTCATCGTTGAATATGTGGGAGTTAGTACGGATCTCTAGGTCCAGCTGCTGATTATTGATTGTAGAGAGTTCTCGATCATGTCTACATCATTCGCAAACTGTAAGGTGACACAATTAAGGTATACCGACACCAAATTGGGCAGATATAATACTAGATAAAGGTTTTGATAACGCGGGGATTATTTCGATAAGCACCTGAACTGTTTCGGGTCAAATTGCTGAAAATGGTTTCAGATGTAATATCGAAGTAATGCAAGGGGGTTTGTGCAAATGTGTGTTAATTAAAGTAATTAAAAATATTCTGAATAAAATAGATAAAATTGATTTATTAATGAGAACATGCATTAATTTTTGTGGAAAATTATGCAACATGAGTGGAGTTAGAATTTATGTGGAAGGGCTTAGTGGAAGCTCCACCCACATGAATGAGGGAGAGGTGGGGGCACCCACCATGGCTGCCGGCCATGGCATGGGCGCTTCCCCTCCCCTATAAAAGGAGGTGGTGTCCTCCTCTCCTCATACACCTCCTCATGAAGGATCTCTCTCCCATCTAGCAAATTCCCCATGGCTTCGGATTAGCGAAGTACATGTTCTCGGTGGTTTCTCTGGAAAGGATATGCTACTTCAGTTGCTTTGCTAGAGCGAGGAATCGGAGGTTGTCGAGGTGCTGAACATGTGTGCGATCACGGATGCGATGCTACTTTGCAGCGCTAGACTTTAACTCGATCTTGAGATCAACAAGTGTACAAGTACATCATCCACGAGAATAAATCTTGTAACACTTTTTGGTCTTCGAGGGCAAGTTCTCTATGGATGTATATCCAGCCATTGCTTGTATCTAGATATATAGATATTGGTCCTTAGTAGTTCATATCGTAGGAGTTTTTTGTTTTCTATGATGCGAACCCAACAGTGGTATCAGAGCTGGATCTATGTGTAGATTCTTTGTGCGGGTAGAACACATATGAGTATGTGGGCGCTGATGATCATGTTATTGCATCATCTTGTGGATTTTGGATATTAGCGGCATAGTGGGATGAAGCGGCCCAGAGTAACTTTGCATGTCCTTGCACATGATACCTGTTCCACGCTTGACATGCAACTAGTTTTGCATAAGTGTCTTGCAGGTGTCTATCTCTCCTACTATAGTTGATATCTGATTTACAATAGATTGCTAATAATTTGATTATAATTGTTGTGGTTCGATGTTCATAGGTAAGAATGGTTCTATCTCTAAAAGCCCTAAGCCACTTAAAATATGCAAAAGATAAATTAGAAGCGTCTAGTTTTGTTTTTGTTGGGCAAGTGTTATGATATGGTAATGTCATAATTTTAAGTATGACCTAATATTCTTGGAAAATTATAACAGACCAAAGTGTAAGCACCATAGAACTTGTCATTACACAAATGGAACGATGGATATCATGCCATGATGCACAAGATAGTGATCAAGTGCAAGAACTATATCATATCACTTTTTGCATATGATGTATGTTTGCATCTTATTTAGCTTATATGGCGCTTAGTAGCATTATAAGATGATCCCTCATTTAAATATCAAGATAAAGATGTGTTCTTCATTTAGTATGCACTGTTTAGAAAGTTCATTATTTCGAGATACCACGTGATGATCGGGTGTGATAGACTCTACATTCGCATACAATGGGTGTAAGCTAGATTTATGCACCCGGGTACTAGGTTTATTACTTGGCGATCCTAGAATGTACATACATGGCCTCAGAACACGAACTGAAAGCTAAAGCATGGGTCATATAGTTGATATGATGACCATATAGATGCTCGCCTTTGCAGCTACACCAGCTCACATGATGGTCAGTCTTGGTGAAGTAAATTTGGTTCATACAATCACCAAAAAGACACGAGGGATTTTGTTTTTGAGTGGGATTTCATTCATGATTTGGAATAGTTAAACTCAATCTTTCATAAACTTAGTCTATATAAACTTTGCAAATTCTGCTGTACATGGCACCACCTGCTTTTAATTTCAATGTATTCATGGAGAAAGCTAAACTTGCAACGAATGGTAGCAACTTTACCAACTTGGCCCTAAACCTGAGGATTCTCCTCACTGCTGCACAAAAGTAATATGTGCTAGAAGCGCCGCTAGGACACCCACCACCTGATGATGCTTCTGATAATGTAAATATGTTTACTTAAGTCACCAGGAGGAACACAATATGGTTCATTGTGGCATATTGTATGGGCTAGATCTAGAACTCTGAAAGCGTTTTTGGGAATGGTAATGCTTTACCATGGGTGAACTGAAAATGATTTTCGATAACCATGCTGTTGTGGAGAGTTATGAATCTTCTGAAAAGTTTTTTAGCTGCATGATGGAGGAGAACAGCTTTGTTAGTGAGCATGTACTCAATTTTTTTGGGTACACCAATAATCTCGTAGCTTTGGGAATAATGATTCCCATTGATCTAGGCATACATCATGTTCTCAAATCTCTGCCACCAAGCTATAAGAGCTTCGTGATGAACTATAGCATGCAGGGCATGAAGAAGTCTCTTTTTGAGATTTTGTCAATGCTTAAAACTGCTGAAGTGGAGATTAGGAAAGAACATCAAGTGTTGATGATCAATAAGACCACCGGTTTCAAGAAGGACAAGAAGGGTAAATAGAATGGTAACTTCAAGAAGGGAAGCAAAGTTTTTTCTTCACCTAAGAAGAAGACCTAGGATGGCCCTAAGTCTGATACCGAGTGCTATT
This sequence comes from Avena sativa, assembly GCA_916181665.1. Taxonomy (NCBI): domain Eukaryota; kingdom Viridiplantae; phylum Streptophyta; class Magnoliopsida; order Poales; family Poaceae; genus Avena; species Avena sativa. Next base: position 41,451,226 of record OV702287.1, on the reverse strand, counting down.
ATTGCAAGGGGACTGGCCATTGGAAGTGCAACTGTCCCAAGTATATGGCAGACAAGAAGTTCGGCAAGATGAATAAATGTATATTTGATATACATGTTATTGATGTGTACTTGATTTGTACTCATAGTATCACTTGTGTATTTGATACTAGTTTAGTTGCTAATATATGTAACACGAAACAGGTGCTTCGGAACAGGTGACCACTAGCAAGGGATGAGGTCACGATGCGTGTCGGCAATGGATAAAGAGTTGATGTGATTGTCATCAGAATGCTACCTCTCCATTTACCATCTGGATTAGTTTTAAACCTAAATAATTCTTATCTAGTGCCTATGTTGAGCATGAACATTATATCTGGATCAAGTTTATTGCAAGACGGTTATTTGTTTAAGTTAGAGAACAATGGTTGCTCTATTTATATGAATGATATATTTTATGGTCATGCGTCTATGATGAACGGTTTATTTCTTTTGAATCTCAATAGTACTAATACACATATTCATAATCTAGATGCCAAAAGGATTAAACTTAACTATGATATATATGTGGCACTACCGTCTATGTCATATTGGTGTAAAGCGCATGAAGAAGCTCCATTCTGATGGACTTTTAGAATCACTTGATTTTGAATCATTTGATACATGTGAACCATGCCTTATGGACAAGATGACTAGAATCCTGTTTTTACGATAAAATGGAGCAGGTGGCAGATTTATTGGAAATCATACATACTGATGTATGTGGTCCAATGAGTGTGTTAGCGCGTGGTGTATATCATTATTTTGTTACTTTCATGAATGATTTGAGTAGATATTGGTATATCTATTTGATGAAACACAAGTCTGAAACCTTCGAAAAGTTCAAGGAATTTCAGAGTGAAGTGGAAAACCATCATAATAGAAAGGTTTAAATTTATGCAATCTGATTGTGGAGGTGAGTATCTAAGTTATGAGAGTGTGGAATAGTTTCATAGCTCACTCCTTCTAGAACACCATAGTGTAATGGTGTATCTAAGCATCGTAATCGTACCTTATTAGATATGGTTCAATCTATGATGTATATGATAGACTTGCCACTTTCTTTTTGGGGTTATGCACTAGAAACATCTAAATTCACTTTAAATAGGGAACCGTCTAAATCCATTGAAAAGACATTGTATGAATTATGGTTTGGAAACAAACCTAAGCTGGCATTTCTAAAAGTTTGGGGATGCGAGTTTATGTGAAGAAACTTTAGCCTGGTAAACTTGAACCCAAAGCGAAAAAATACGTCTTCATAGGATACCCTAAACAAAAAATTGGGTATTCCTTCTATCACAGATCCGAAGGAAAGGTTTTCGTTGCCAAGAATGGATCCTTTGTAGAGAAGGAGTTTTTCGCTAAATGTGTGAGTAGTAGGAAGGTAGAACTCAACAAGGTTATTGAACCTTCTCTACATGAAACAGCGAGTGGTGCAGCATCGAAAGTCGTTCTGGAGTTGACTTTACCATATGAAGATGGAAATAATGATAAAGATCATGAAACTCTGAAATCGTACACTACCGAACCTCATAGGTCAAGCAGGACACGGGAAGCTCCTAAACTGTATGTAAATCCTGTCATGAATTTCATGGTAGATGGAAATAATGACCCTGCAATGTATGAAGAAGCAATGATGAGCCCGAATTCCAACAAATGGCTAGAAGCCATGCAATCCGAGATGGGATCCATGTACAAAAACCAGGTTTGGACCTTGGTGGACTTACCCCACGACCAGAAGGCCGTTGAGAATAAATGGATTTCCAAGAAGAAAACTAACGATGATGATAATGTGACCATCTATAAAGCACGACTTGTTGCAAAGGGGTTTCGACAAATCTAAGGAGTTGACTATGTTGAGACTTTCTCTCTCGTAGCAACGCTAAAGTTGGTTAGGATTATGTTAGCTATTGTTGCATTTTTATTATCAAATTTGGTAGATGGATGTCAAAACCGCGTTCCTTAATGGTAACATTGAGGAAGAGTTGTACATGGTAAAACCAAAGGGTTTTGTCGATCCTAAGGATGCTGAAAAGGTATGCAAACTTCAGTGATCCATCTATGGATTGAAGCAAGCATCACGGAGTTGGAATCTCCACTTTGATGAGGTGATTAAAGGGTTTGGATTTGTCCAAACTTGTGGAGAAACTTGTATTTACAAGAAAGTGAGCGGGTGCTCTGTGGCATTTCTAATATTATATCTGGATGACATATGGTTGACTGGAAATGATATAGATATTTTAAATAGTGTTAAAAGTTATATGAACAACAATTTTTCGATGAAGGACCTTGGTGAAGCATCATACATACTAGGCATCAAAATCTAGAGAGATAGATCAAGACGCCTAATTAGGCTATCACAAAGTACATAGCTTGACAAGATATTATAGAAGTTTAGTACAGACAGAAGTAAGAAAGGGTTCTTACCTATGTTGCAAGGAAAGACATTGAGTAAGACTAAAAGTACAGCTATGATAGAAGATAAAGAAATAATGGATAAGATCTCCTATGCCTCAGCCATAAGCTCTATCATGTATGCCATGTTGTGTACAAGACTGGATGTGGCACATGTTATTAGCTTGACTAGCACGTACCAATCTAATCCAGGTTTGGAACATTGGATAGCGGTCAAGAATATCCTTCCTTAAGTACTTGAGAAGGACTGAGGGCATGTTTCTTGTGTACAGAGGTGAAGAAGAGCTCATAGTAAAGTGTTACATTGATGCTAGCTTCGACATCGATCTGGATGACTCTAAGTCATAATCCGGGTACATGTTTCTGATGAATGGAACAATAGTTAGTTGGAGGAGTTCCAAATAACCCATGGTGGCGAGATCAACAATGGAGGCGGAATGTGTTGCTACTTCAGAAGCAGCGTAGGAAGCGGTTTGGATGAAGGAGTTCATAACTAAACTAGCTGTGGTTCCTAGTGTGTGGGACCCAATGGTGATCTATTGTGACAATAATAGAGCCATAGAAAATGCCAAATAAGCGAGGTCTCACAAGAATTTCAAGCATATCAAGTGCCAGTTTCACTCCATCCACGAGCATGTCAAGGATGGAGATATAAAGGTTTATAAAGTACATATGGGTTTGAATTTAGCAGACCCATTGACTAAAACTCTCCCTAGGGTAAAACATGATCAACACCAAAACTCATGGGTGTTAGATTTATCACTATGTAATCTAGATTATTGACTCTAGTGCAAGTGGGACACTGAAGGGAATATGCCCGAGTGGCAATAGTAAAGTGGTTATTATATTATTCCACATATATGATAGATGTTTATTTTTCATGCTATAATTTTGTTAATTGGAACGTTAATACATGTGTGTTTAATAAACAAATAAGAGTTCCTAGTTAAGCCTCTCGTTTAAACTAGCTTGTTGATTAACAAGATGATCAAGGTTTCCTAATCATGGACATTGGATGTTGTTAATAACACAGTCACAGCATTGGTGGAATGATGTGATGAACATTCACCCAAATTATAGAAATACAATCAAATTCATTATGTTTACATTGCTATAATATCGTAGGAAGTAACCCTAATCCTTAGACCATGAGATCATGTTAATTGCTAACACCGAAAGAGTACTTTGATAACATCAAACATCACACCATAATAGGGTGACTATAAATGTGGGTTTGGGTACTCTGAAAGTGTTATGTTGAGACTCATGGATCAGGCGTGGGATTTATCCATCCCGATGATAGAGAGATATACTCAGGGCCCTCTCGGTGGTATCACATTGACATAGCTTGCAAACAGGTGATAAGATCACAAAGAATGTTATATCATGGGAATGAGAAAAGAGTAGTTCTCAGTAACGAGATCAAACTAGGTATGGGGATACCGATGATTGAATCTTAGACATGTAATATATCGCGACACAATGGGATTTAGTTACAACGTCAATGGTTCTCATGATCACAAGAATCATCGTTGAATATGTGGGAGTCAGTACGGATCTCCATGTCTCGTTGCTGATTAATGATTAGAGAGGGATCTCGATCATGTTTGCATCATTCGCAAACCATCTGGTGACACATTTAATGTATAACGACACCAAATGGGGCATATTTAATACCAAATAAAGGTTTTGATAGTGCGGGGATTATTTCGATAAGCATCAGAATTGTTTCGGGTCAAATTGTTGAAAATGGTTTAAGATGTAATATCGATGTAATGCAAGGGGGTTTATGCAAATGTTTGTTAATTAAAGTAATTAACAAAATTCTGAATAAAATAAATAAAATTGTTTTATTAATGAGAGCATGCATTAATTTTGGCGAAAAATTAATGCAACATGAGTGGAGTTGGAATTTATGTGGAAGGGATAAGTGGAAGCTCCACCAACATGAATGAGGGGGAGGTGAGGGCACCCACCATGGCCACCGGCCATGGCATGGGTGCTGCCCCTCCCCTATAAAAGGAGGTGGTGGCCTCCTCTCCTCTTACACCTTGTCATGAAGGATCTCTCTGCCCCTCTAGCAAATTCCCAATGGCTTCAGATTAGCGAAGTACATGTTCTCAGTGGTTTATCTGGAAAGGATCTGCTGCTTTCGCTGCTTTGCTAGAGCGAGGACTCGGAGGTTGTCGGGGTATTGAATGTGTGTGCGATCACGGATACGCTACTACTTTTCGGTGATGGACTTCAACTCGATCTTGAGATCGACAAGTGTACGACTACATCATCCACGAGAATAAATATCATAACGCTTTTAAGTCTTTGAGGGTAAGTTCTCTATGGATGTTTATCCACCCATTGCTTGTATGTAGATATATAGAGCTTTGTAATTAGTTATTCATGTCGTATGAATTTTTGTGTTTTTTATGCTGCAAACCCAACAATACTTTGACAGATCAGTTTGTAGCAATGGTGAAGTACTTGACGTTGTTTACATTTCTCCCACTAGCACCATCTTCAAGACCTCCTGCCAACTAGGGTTTGATTGCACAAATAATCTAGCCTAATATGAAGCATATTATTCGGGTTGAAGTTCTTGGTTGCTGCAGGAGTATCTCACATTGAGGTTTGTGATGATTCTTTATGTATGGTACAACAAGTATCAAAAGTATGTTAATGCCTTGATGGATCACTCAACATATACCTTTATCGATGTCTAGACTTAATATCATCTTTGATCTACTTTGAAATATCACATGTGCCTAGACATGATAATTGGCTTGCCAATGACTTGGCATAACAAGCATTAGGCTACCTGATACATTGCAAATGTATCTATAATTTTTGATGTTCCATGCTTGGTTTTATCCACTTTCTTGTGTTTTGTCCACACTTTGGAGTACTTTTCATATGATTTCTTGGACTAACCTAGTAACAAGAGCAACAGTGCCAGCTGCCTGTTTTCTGCTATTTTTGGTTTCAGGAAACTCAGAAAATGAATATTCTCGGAATTGGACGGGACAAAAGCCAAAGTGCCTATTTTTCCGGAAGTCATCAGATGCTAGAATACGAGACGGAGAAGGGATGGGGGCCGACCACACCACCTGGCCACGCGGCCAGGCCTGGCTCGCGCCAGGGGGTGGTCTGGCCGACCCCAGCACCCCCTCGACCTCTCCCTCCGCCTATATATTACCCTCGGGACGAAAACCCTAAGTACCCGATCAAAAATCCACGAAAGAGTCTATAGCCGCCGTCATCTCCATCCCTAGATCGGGAGGCCTTCTTCATCATCATGCAAGCCTCCGGTGTGATGTGTGAGTAGTTCATCTTTGGACTACGGGTCCATGTAGTAGCTTGATGGCTGGTTCTCCTCCTTTGTGCTTTCATGTTTAGATCTTGTGAGCTCCGTTCATGATCAAGATCATCTATTTGTAATTCTGCATGTTGTGTTTGCGGGGATCCGATGGATATTGAGATGCTATTTCAGATTGATTATTGATTCTATCATGTCTTTGTTATTTGTGATCTTGCATGCTTTCCGTTGTTAGTAGCTATCTTGGCCAAGTAGATGCTAGCAACTCCAAGAGTTAGTATTTATGCTCGATAGTGGGTTCATGCCTCTGGTAATCTGGAGAAGTGACAGAAATCTCTAAGGTACTAGATGTGTTGTTGCTACTAGGGAGAAAACAACAATCCTTTGTTCATAGAACAATCGTATTTTTTACTTTACACGCAATTCATAAAGCAATAATCTGTTGCTTGCAACTTAATACTGGAGGGGGTTCGGATGATAACCTGAAGGTGGATTATTAGTCATAGATGCAGTTGGATGACGGTCTATGTATAATGTTGTAATGCCCAATTGAATCTCAAAGGAGTCAAGGTGATTAGTATATGCATGTATTGCTTTCTCGATGTTTGTCAATTTCCCCGCTGTAATTTGTTCACCCAGCATGTTATCTATCTTAAGGAGAGCCACCTCTAGTGAACTATGGACCCCGGTCCTTTCTTTTACATACAATCTATAAACTGTTTACTACTTTGTGTTTACTTTCTGCAAACTATTACTTCCTCCCATTCGATACGTTTAATCCTTTGTTTTCAGCAAAAAACCGTTGAGATTGACAACCTCATCGCAAGTTGGGGACAGAGTTCTGTGGTTGTGTTGTGCAAGTCTCCACGTTGCTACTAGCACCGGTAGTGCGCCCTGCCAAGGCTCAGCTAGCAACACCTTTGGGGTGTTTCCTTGCTCCTACTGGTTCGATTAAACCTTGGTTTCATAACTGAGGGAAAACTTGCTGTTGTGCTCATCATACCTTCCTCTTGGGGTTCCCCAACGAGCTTGTTAATACACGAGCCAACAAGCACTACCACATAAGTCATGGTATCTTCCTCATATGAGAGAAGTCGATGACTGCTTGCGCCGGGTTAGAGGTGACCAATATATCCTTAGTTAATTCATTTGGAAAATCGGCTTACATCGAAGGATCTACTAAAGAGAGATCTGGTTCATCTAATGAAGCAAATCATGGAGGGGGACTGGAGGTGAAATTATTTCATACTAGAGGGTTCCTATCATAATATATCTGCAAGATCCTAGTCAATAGATGGATAAGGTGGTTTTGCGGATTGCATTCCAATATACATTGATGAATGAACAGTTGTTGGTCTTTCGTTAAAATGCTTAGCAGGAGGTCAAGCCAAAGTCACCATGGGAGAGTTACGTTTCGGTTTATGCGGAACACATCGATTCTATTGGACGACAATGATTAATGACTGCTTTAGATACTACTAGGGACGTAAGCTTTGTAAATAGGTTGGTAATAATCAGCTGGTGCTAGCTTCTATGTTAAACCCTATTATCAAGCAATGGCCTTTTTGAGGATGGGTGTTGGACTTCACTATGATATATATGACATCATCAAAAGGAGATCGGTATGTGTTAGTGGCCACTGATTATTTTACCAAATGTTCTGAAGCAATACCTCTCAAAAGTATGGCTCACAAGGAGGTGATCCAGTTTATCACTAAAAACATCATCCATCACTTCGGCATACCCTAGACCTTAAATACTGATCAAGGTACATCTTTCATGGCAGAAGAGGTACACCAGTTTACCGAATCATATGGGATCAACATGATGAGTTCATCTCCTTACTATGCTCAAGCGAATTTACAAGACAAATCTACCAACAAGGTCTTAATCAAACTCATCAAGAGGAATATTCAAGAACATCCGAGAATGTGACATGAGGTATTATTAGAGGCATTGTGGGATCATCATATCTCAAGACATATGGCTACTAAAGTTACTCCCTTCGAGATAGTATATGGACAACAAGCTGTTCTACCCCTTGAGGTAAATCTGCCAGCTTTGAAATTCACTAAGCAGAATAGTTTATCGACTAAAGTACACAACTCTATGATGGACAACATCGATGAAGTAGATGATTGATGATTGCAAGTGCACAGATTGTTTGTAGCTAGTTTCGAAATAAAGATATCGATCCCACAAGGAGCAGGAGTCTGCAGTCTAATAACTCTTGAATTAAATACTACAATAGAAATGCTAAATAAAGTACTAAGTGACAAGATAAAATGCGAGTATTGCGTAAAAAGGTGTTTTGGGGTTTTTGGTATAAGAGCAACAATAAGTAAAGTAAAACAACTGAACACAGAAAATAAGTATCGCGTATGTAAGAGAGATTGGAACTGCAATAGGGAAAAGCGTTCTCAGGGAGTAGCGGACACAACACTAGCATTATAAAGAACTAAAGTAAAGATTATTATCATGAACATTCTCAACTGTGTATGTGTGGGAGGAACTCCGTATTTGGAAAAATAGGTAGCAACCACTGCTCACATCATCCTCATAACCACAACAGATAGCAATTGACATCAATCGAATCACTACGCTATTAAGGGACGTAATCCCGTAGGACGTATCCCATGGCATGGATAGTGTTCCGTGAGTTTCCTCGGTTCCCAAGTTGATACGTAAGGAGTGCCAACAACATTATAGTCACTATAAGTGCTAACACACCTCCGTCTACCAACAAGTAGTTCCCTCCATCAAGTCCCCATAAGAGGCAAATATTGAGAGGTCGACTTCTCCCAACATCAAGATGAAGACAATCTAACACATGGTCATAGCGATGAATATCATAATAAACTTTATCTTATTTCAGTCTCATACTAGGGTTTCTCCATCTCCCCAAGAACTAATGATCTACTCAGACATGGAGGAAATCAACATCATGGAAATAACAATGGAATCTAACATAGATGAATAATACTTGTATAAATCCACAACGTGTACGGGGATTACAACAAGATCTAGACAATATGTAGATGGGATGGATGGAGATGGTGGTGATGCAGCAGTTGATGATGAAGATCGATGCCTTAGCCTCCCGGATCTGCACAGGGCAAAGATGGATCCCCGGTGGATGAGTTCCCCCTCCAGATGCCTTTCGGAGGTGAGGTTTCAGTGATTTCTAGTTGTTCTGTATGCCATCTCTGATCCAGTTGCACGGGGTGAAACTATTTGAGGAAGCGGTGACGACGCCAACTATACGGCCGGAAAATTTATTCCCGCCGTATAGTTGGTCGTTAAACCGTCTGTATGCCTTGATCGCTTCGGGATTTCTTCTGGAATTATTGATATTTCCCAAATAAGAGATTTACGTTGTTTTTTACTACTTTTCTCCCCAGTATTACTGCTCCAAGAATTGTGTCCATTGTATCCATCATTTGTCCTGATCCTAGTGAAAATAGACATAAAATGTGTGTGCGAGCACCGTAAAATACCAAGATCCTACATCTACAATGCAAAATAATAATATAAAACATGATGCAAATATGCACTCATCAACTTCCCCAAGCTTAGACTCTTGCTCGTCTCGAGCAAGTTAGCTTAATGGATGTGATCCTCATATTCATGAAGCTGAGTCGATAAAATAAATGAGGCAGTTGCAGCATGTGTTTATCATATATGATACATAGGAATAAGTTCATGAATAGTACCTTACTCGAGCTATCCGAATAATATTAGAAGGCTTCCACACCTTAGTGATCAACAGTTCACAAAAGATGAATCTCAACATAATGTAAAAGTATCCGGTTCAACCGAATGAGTTAGTGAGGTAGTCCCAAGTGTTTTAGGATTAACATATTCACTTGGGATTCAAAATCTCAAAATGTCTCTTTGTCATACTACAATATAGTGGTGTATGACTATTTGCTCTTTGCACATTCACTCGTTTTATTCTCTCCTTTTTTATATATGCTCACACTTTTGTTTAAGTGTTGTGCAAAGGAGCTAGCCATACATTCCACTTCATGTAGGAATTCAAAGTTTTAACGATATCAATTACCAAATTCCAATTGTATATGAAGCAATTTTTATAGCTTGAATATTCTACCTCGTCTTGTTCTCACTCTAATTTGATATCACTTTTTATTTTCCTTTGTTCAAGGTTTCTTTTTCAACTTAACTGATTAGATAAATTTTTCTTTCTTTGTAAATCAAACCATGTACTTACAACATATTGACCAATTATCTTTGTATGTTCCATTAATACCAATGGTGTGGAAGACTCCTATTGTTATCATCAAGTGCAAGTAAAATTATATTCAAGCCATTCATATATCCAATAGGACAAACACAAACTCAATATTGCTCCATATATGATAATAAACTCAGAATTTCATAAAAGGGATCGACTATTCCTGAAGGTAATTCTAATGATGCAAACTTTATTTCTAGTTTGAACTAATGCAAAACTAAAATAGTAATGTAAAACTTATAAGATAGATTACAAGGTCTTAAAGATCTCCCCAAGCTTGGAATCAAGACAGGCGGGATCAAATAATCCCTTGCGATTATTTGATACCATGGTTATTGTAGATCACTGTGGCGCCATGGCACGCGGTATCTTCTCTTCACGGGCCATCTTGAGGCAGAGGGATTGATTGACAGCCTCTAATTCTTTAACACATAGCTTATAGAAAAGATTAATCCTCTCCAGCACTTTCACTTGTTCTTTAATCAGCTCATTGTTATCTTGAAGGGTTTGGATCTCCTTAAGACTCATAGAAAAACCTGATTCAGTTGTCTGTTTAATATCTTCATCAAGCTTATCAAGATAAAGTCACAGCAACCGAATATGCTTGGGTGTCCCAAGCATCTCCTTGTCCATATCTTCAATCTTCCGCTCGAGGGCTTTCAACTCCCTCTTCTGACGTTCATTGTCGGCTTCGAGGAACTCCATAGGGACGATCTTGATCTCCTTGCCTTGCTCGCTATTGCTCTCGATCTCCATAGGAACTTCTCTCCTTGGTTTGTGTGTCCTCACGTATGAATAAGAGATAGATTGGTTCCTGGAGATTATGATTAGAGAGAGACAATGGCAGTATATAAGGGGGTCAGAGGTCGGTAAAACTCGCGAGAAACACAAAATTCACGCCCAAGAAAATAATCTTAACGGAATAGGAAAAGAAATCACGGATTTGGAGGAGTCCTGCCGTGTAACGATCAACTATACGGGCGCGGCTCGTATAGCTCCAGCTGTATAGTTGGTTCCGGGCAGATATTTCCAAATATCTCGAGTCTAGTTCAGTTAAGGTACGACTCGGAATCGACAATACCGCTTATTTTTTTAACTCGGAAAGACGAAAAAGTAAACGAAGATATCTGATAGTTTAACGACCAACTATACGGCCAGAATATTTTATCCGGTTGTATAGTGGCGACCGTATAGATATCAATATCAAAAATCAAAGATATCTGAGAGTTTAATGACCAACTATACGGCCGGAATATTTTCTCTCATCGTATAGTTGCGACCGTATAGATCCAGACATCAAAAACAATTTCGCAAATAAGATACAGAGGGTTTAACGACCAACCATACTGTGGGAGATTTCTCTTCGATTGTATAGTTGTGCCCGCATAGTTGGTAAAAACCTTCAGAAACTTCAGAAAAACACAAGGAATTCAAAGGCAAAAAATTTAGAAGTAAAATCTGTGAAAACAAATCACTTATTTGAGTAAGAACACTTACCTTGAAATTACTGTTCACTTATTTGGGGATGACAAGCTCCTCTAAGAACAAAGACATCTTCTCTTTTGGAGGAATTGACCTTAGTTCATTGAATAATTCTCATAAACGAAAATCACTAGGACTAAAGTTCCTCTCAATAATATTGGTGTCTTGCTGGGCAAATATGGACACTGCATCCAACATCTTTATTTCTTGCCTCTGCATAATCTGCAACTTGAATTCTTGAAGTAAAAGAACCCAACGGATCAGTCTTGGCTCATGGTTTTTCCTCTCAATGAGTTCTTTTAAACCATCACGATCCGTATGAACTCTTACTTTTGCATCAACTATATAAGAACCAAATTTATCGCAAGAGAAAAATACAGCAAAAAGTTCCCTTTCTTCCTTAGGATAATTCTTTTGAGCACTATTAATAGTTCTACTACCATGATGTATAATATTAAATTTGTGACCTATGTGTTGTCCCAAAGTTACTCCTACAGCATCATCACTAGCTTCACATATTAAGTCAAAAGTCATATCCCAAATAGGTGGTTTAATGATAGGAGCATGGTATAAAGCATTTTTATGTTTATCAAATGCTATAAGATATTTATCATCAAAATTAAATCTTACTCCCATTTGCAGGAGGTTAGTCAAAGGTTTAGGTATTCTAGAGAAATTTGTAATGAACCTTCTATAAAAACACACGTGATCAAGGAAACTTCTTCTACCTTTTGTATCCCTAGGTTGTGGGATTCTCTCTATGGCCTCAACCTTAGCTATATCCACTTCAATTCCCTTACCCGATACCTTATGTCCAAGGACTATACCTTCTTTGACCATAAAATGGCACTTCTCCCAGTTTAGAACAAGATTGGTTTCTTTGCAACACTGCAAAACTCTTTTGAGATTATCCAGCAACTAGTAAACGAAGTTCCATAGACAGAAAAGTCATCCATGAATACTTCCATTATCAGTTCTATAAAATCCACAAAAATAGCAGTCATGCATCTTTGAAAAGTAGCTGGAGCATTACATAAACCAAAAGGCATATGACGGTAAGCATGTAAACCATATGTACTAATGAAAGTTGTTTTAAGTTGGTCATCAGGATGAACAGCTATTTGAGAAAAACCAGAGTATTCGTCCAAGTAGCAAAAATGAGTGTGGTTTGCTAACCTTTCTAAAGTTTGATCTATGAATGGTAAAGGATAGTGATCTTTCCTAGTTTCTTTATTCAATTTCCTGAAATCTATGCACATCCTATGTCCAACAGTAGTTCTAGTAGGTATCAATTCATTGTTTCATTAGGAACAATAGTAAACCACCCTTCTTAGGGACACAATGAACAGGACTTACCCATTCACTTTCTTTAATATGATAGATTATACCTGCATTCAATAGGCATAATATTTCCTTTCTTACCACTTCCTTCATTTTGGGCTTCAGTATTCTATTAAATTCTGCAACTAGTTTAACACCTTCCTCCATGAATATTCGATGGACGGTTATCATGGGACTAATGTTGTAACATCCCAATTTCAGCAACCCTGATTAGTTGTCCAGAATGCAAAAATCAGGGGGAACAAAAACTTTTTCTTATTTAAATGTGCAGTGCTTGCTTGTTGTTTGTTTGTGCTTATGCATCTGAATGTATAACATATGATATACTCCTTACCTCACCATCAATTGACAAAAGCTAGTTAACAAAATTGTCTTGGCTCATTTTACATATTCTCAAATGTTTTGTCAATTCAAAAACCTGAGCCAAGGTGACTTTGCAAACCTAATCATTTTAGTAGCTTCTATTGACAAAATTATGGAGATCTATATGATATAATCTCCTTATGTTTCAAGACAGAACTTTCAACTACTCTTACCTCTAGGTTTTCCAAAACCTTTTTATCAAGCTTTTAATTTGTACTCTTGGTAGAGATACCAAGGACTCTCACCCCATTCAAACTCCAACATTTCAAAATACCCCTCCTTACCACAAGCTAGGCTTGATGGTAACTCTAGTAAGGGCTTGAATGCATGTTGTCAGCGCCGGGTGCACGGAGGTTCGACAAATTTCTGCACTAGCCATACGTCCTATTTTTACGATAGGTCATGCCGAAATTTCCCGGGCGATCATGCGCATGCATGTATGTGTGTGCGCGTCGTGTGTGTGCATGGTTCTAACATACTCTCTTTAATTTGGTCTATGTTCGCGCGCAGGCGACCATGGTCATCCATATGAGCGAACGCTGGGTGGTTAGATACAAGGCTGACGCGGTAGCCGACATGGTTCGGAACAACATGACCAAGATAAGATGTTCATGCCGAACGTGCAAACACCGGAAGTGGATCAACCCTGATTCCGGACAACTGGAGTCTCACCTGTTGATGCGCGGTATCATGCCTGGCTTCTTAGTGAATGAGGAGCCGTCGGTACATGGCGGTGGCCATGATGAAGAAGAGGCCGGGGGCGGGGGAGAAGACGAAGGGTCTCCTGGACATGGTCATCATGACGAAGGAGATCATCATGAAGGAGACGATGCCGGAGCAGATGGTGGTGGTGGCGGTGGAGAAGACGAGAGCACGGACACGCCGCTAACTTCGGCCTTGCGGGACCCTCATCTTCAAGAAATACTCCTCAAGCAGACGGCCAACACGAGTGCTGCAGCTAGAGAGAAAGCCAAGCTGACACAGATGGAGGTAGACGGGAGGACTCTATTGTATCCTAGGTGCCGGCCCGAGGATACACGCTTGAGTGTAACGCTAAAGGCTCTGGAGATGAAGGCAGAGCACAAATGGACCGACACTAGCTTTAACGCTCACATGAAATTCTGGCACGCTCGTATTCCCAAGGACAACACATTGCCAACAAGTATCGAGGAGGCCAGGAAAGTAGTTTGCCCACTAGACCTACCGTACGTGAAGTACCACGCATGCATCAACGACTGCGCACTTTACCGGAACGAGTACAAGGATAAAACCACATGCCCGGTGTGCGGCCAGGGACGGTACAAGAGAGGGAACAAGAAAGTTCCTCGAAAAGTGGTGTGGTACTTTCCTATCACTTCCCGTCCGCAGCGGTATTTTGTAGACCCTAAGGAAGCGGAGCTTATGCAATGGCACGCGAAGAGGGAGAAGCCGGAAGATGATCCGGAGAAGGGCAAAATCCTGACACACCCCACGGACGCTAGCCAGTGGAATGCGCTGGACATCGAATTCCAAAATGAGTTCGGGCTCGATCCAAGGAACGTTAGGCTGGGCATGAGCACCGACGAACTCAATCCCTTTGGCAACCAGAGTAGCACGCATAGCACCTAGCCCATGTTTGTATGGCCGTACAACCTCCCGCCCTGGTTGTGCACGAAGCAGCGGTACGTACACATGAGTATCCTTATCCAGGGGCCAAAACAATCGGGTGTCGACATGCATCTATATCTCGGGCTCCTGAAAGAGGAGTTAGCGATGCTGTGGGAGACGCCGACACGTACGTGGGATGCCTACGCTGGAGATTATTTCGACCTGAGAGCTGTGTTGCTCACGACGGTGCAGGACTATCCTGGTTACGAATATGTAGCCGTGTCAGGTGAACCACGGATTCTGTGCATGTGTTAGGTGCATGGATAAGACCCCGCATCTGCAGCTGCCGAGGGATCCTGGGTCTTCAAAAACCGTGTTCCAAAGGACTCGAATGTGGCTCCGCAAGGATCACCCGTGGAGAAAACGCGGAGACCTGTTCAATGGCAAAGACGAGCTCGAAAATGCCCCACGTCGACCGTTAAGCGGCAAAGAAATCAAGGAGCTTCTGGACAATTGGGAAGAGTGCCCTGCGCCAGGAAAGAAGCGGCCGAGGGAACAGCCATCACTGCTGCATGGAGTATGGAAGGCGAGGTCCATTTTCTGGGACCTTCCTTACTGGAAGGTCCTCCACATGCCCCATAGCCTTGATATGATGCACATCATGAAGAACGTTACCGAGAGCCTGCTCGGCACTCTGATAAACATGCCGGATAGGACCAAGGATGGGCCGAAAGCAAGAAGCGACCTAAAATTGCTTGGCAGTAAGAAGGAACTTCAGTACCCCGATAGTGATGATGCCGACGATGACGATGAACAGACGGAAGGGACCCAGGGTCGCCGCAAAAGGGCTAAGAAGAATGAGGTGGTGCTTAAAGCTGCATCCTTCACTCTAAGTGAGGAGGAGCTCGAGAGGTTTTTCCGTTGCCTCCTAGGAGTCAAGGTTCCGCACGGCTACTCTAGGAAGATAAGCAGATATCTAGACGTAGCGAAGAAGAGGTTCAGTGGGATGAAGTCTCACGACTGTCACGTGCTGATGACGCAGATACTCCCCGTTGCGATCCGAGGGATAATGGACGAGCACGTCCGTGATACGCTATTTGGCCTCTGCAACTTCTTCGATGTCATATCTAGGAAGTCTATCAGCGTGAAGCAGCTCGGCAAGCTATAGGAAGAGATCGTCGAGATACTATGCGAGCTTGAGATTTACTTCCCTCCTGCGTTCTTCGACATCATGGTGCATCTGCTTGTCCATGTCGTGGATGACATCATCCATCCCGGGCCGGCGTTCTTGCACAACATGATGTCGTTCGAAAGGCCAAACGGTGTCATCAAAGGATTCGTTCGCAACAGGTCCCGTCCATATGGAAGCATAGCCAAGGGCTTTCTGACCTACGAGTGCATCTCCTTTTGCCAGAACTACCTAAGCACCAAGAACCAGGATGTCGGTCTACCCACCAGGAAGCACCTCGGGAGGCTCGCTGGATTTGGTCACCGCGAGGGCTACCGCGCACTCCACGTCGGCATCGAACTCGAACACGCCGAATTTGATAGGGCAAACCGAGTCGCACTACAACACATACAGTTGGTCGGCCCCTGGGTGGATGAGCACAAAACCTTAATCGAGCAAAAGCTCGCCAACATGGGTAAGCCGAGGAAGAAGGGAGACGTAACCAAAGAGCACAACGCCAGCTTCACGGGGTGGTTCAAGAAAAGGCTACTGGAAAGTCCCATGCCGACGCCTTATACTGAAGATCAGAAACTCATATTCTCACTCTCATAGGGCCCCGGGTGCAACGTTAGGACCTATCAGACGTACGACATCAACGGCTACAGATTCTACACCGAGGAGAAGGACAAGAATAGCGAATACCAAAACTCAGGAGTAACTATGCTATCATACGCTGATGACGAGACTGATGTCAAGGAAAGATTCTACGGAAGGATCGAGGAGATATGGGAACTCGACTACTGCGGAGTGACGGTGCCAATGTTTTGTGTCAGATGGGCCAAGAGCGTCGAAAAAGATGGCCGGTTTTTCACCACCATGGTTATACCCGATGCCAAATCGAAGAACGCCTCCATGAAAAATGAGCCATGGGTGCTCGCTAGCCAAGTTGACCAATGCTTCTTCATTACCGACCCGGCAAAGCCAAGCCGTGTTGTCGTGAGGAGGGGCAAGAGGAGCATCATCGGAATGGAAGGACCCGCCAACAAGCAAGACATCGACAAGAACGGCGATCCCAAGATCGAAGAGGAATTCGACAAGTACTTCGACAAGCCAACTACTTATGCTAAAGTAAGAAGGAAGACTACCCTACCGGCTAAAGGTTGCCCGTACACGAGAAGAAATCTCAAGGTGGCCGGCCTAAAGTATTCTACCACGAAGAAGAGGGGCAGGAAAGTTGTTGTGAAAAGACACTAGCTACCTCGGAGCCAACTTAGCGGTTTTTGACGCCTTTTTTGTACTAATTAATGCACGTGTTTGCTCGCGCGCCTGCATATATGTATTACTTTGACAAACTAATGTATGCGGATATTGATATGGGTGTGACACAAGCATATATAAAATATAATATCGAGGCAAATATATTAATTCTTGTTTTTAATAGGCAAATATATTAGTTCTTGCTTTTAATATATTACTACCATCCTAAAAATATTTTTTAAAAAGTCAAAAAAAAAAGATGTGGCAGCCAGCAATCGAACCTGGCCACCCCAGGTTCAGAACAAAGGAGCAAGCGCAGAACCAGTGTGGTAAGCAAGTGTGTCTGTCAAACAGAAGCGCAACGCGCCTTTTATGTATCATCTCCAACAATTCTGTGGCGCATAACTGTACAGATGCGCCACAGAATTCTTTGACTTAGGGTTTTCAATCTCACTGCCCCAAATCGAGTCAATCCCACAGATCAACCCTAGCCTCCGCTCTCGCTGCCGCGCCCGCCCCTTTTTCCCCCGCTCTCGCCCGCCCCGCCGCGCCGCACCCGCCTTGCCTCGCCGTGCGCCTCGCGGTGGCCTCGTCGTCCAGGAGGAGGCTCTGTCGTCCCCATCACCGGAGCCCGTGGAGGAGGAGCCCGTGGAGGAGAGCCGCCCCCATCACCGGAGCCCGTGGAGGAGGAGCCTGTCCACAGCGCGCAGGAGGAGGAGCCCGTCCGCAGCGCGCAGGAGGAGCAGCCACCTCGCCATCCGCCGTCCACCAGATAGCATCCACCTCACCGTCCGCCGTCTGCCGTCCCTAGGTAATCGCCGATTCCCATGGATGCATCCTTCCCCTGGATCTCTGTACTCTAGGAACCCTAAAATTATGAGACTGAATGCATCCTTCCCCATGTCCATCACGTAGGCGTAGCGGCCGCCTCCCAGACTCGCGTCATCGCATCCTGCACTCGCGTCGCTGCCTTCCCGAAGTCGCACTGCCGTCTCGCTGCAGTCAAGCCGTGTCCTGTCCCCCACTCGCGTCGCCTGCTCCCGGACTCGCGCTGCGTCGCTGCCGCCTCCCCGCACTCACGCCACCGCCATCTCCCTCTGATTTCATCGACGCTAGACCCCGTCACCATGACCGGTTCCACACCCGTCTGACAGAGCCGTCGCCAACGCCGACCCGCACGACACCCTTACCGCTGTTCTGTTCGCATCAGGTTAGTATATTGTTATCTAAAGAACAGTCTGAACTCTGAATTTCTCCGAGCAGTCAGTTTGAGAGTCTCTAGTGTATTTGTGGAATTAAAATTGGAGCTTGAATTAAGTAAAATAGGAGTCAGAGTTTAGTGCTCTATTGGGTGCACTGTGAAATCGTGTAGTCCAACTTAAGAGGAAGGCTAGTGCCATCTGTTGATGATGCATCAAAGTAGTACAGATTAAGCAACCGAGTGCTCTATACCGTTGCACCATTGAATTCTGTAATCCGTATAAGCACAATCTAGTACCATAATGTGAAGTTTGCGTATAAAACAATTGTTTAATCTTGTAGTTTGGTACTTTGATGTTTTATCTGCAATCGGTTTGGTTTAAAGAAGATATCATATGTCGTTCCATCTAGCACATATTTATGAATGATTGATGTTACTGTGATTCTGGAATATGACAATCATGTGCTCAAAATGCATTGCAGTGTAACTCAAAAGTTATCTTTGTACATAATTAAGTAGGCAACACATTAAAGTTATTGCACTATGTTTTTATTCTTCACTTCAAGTAATTCGCTTAGCTGAATGCTCTCAAGATTCTGACACATTGCATTCACAACAGAAGGTGTTAAACTAGTCACTTTCAGCCCAGGTTATGTTTTTATCACTATGCATGGTGCTGCAAATTACTGTGGGTGTTCTTTAATAT
This sequence comes from Avena sativa, assembly GCA_916181665.1. Classification (NCBI taxonomy): domain Eukaryota; kingdom Viridiplantae; phylum Streptophyta; class Magnoliopsida; order Poales; family Poaceae; genus Avena; species Avena sativa. The sequence goes on along the minus strand of OV702287.1, from coordinate 41,432,124 downwards.
TGTTGCCTCTTATATTGCCTTTTGTCGAGGTTAGTTGTGCTTCACTGTGCAGTGTAATGTCGGTATCATAAATGGCAGTTTGATAAACTTCACTCCGCTAGCCTACGCGATGGACATGGGCGATCCTACGCGATGCGACTACGCGAGTCTGGGAGTCTGGGATGCAGATTGGCAGGGAAATCACCCGAGCTGCCCATTTCTCCTGAAATGTTGATTTCGATCCATTTCGGTCGAGAAATGGGGCTCATATATCAAAAAATTAGCGAAGGTCATGCCGAATTTTTCGGTCGACACTTAGTAATTTTTTGACATATGAGCCCCAATTCTCGACCGAAGTGGAAGTGAATTGACACTTCGGGAGAAATGGACATCTCATTTTAAATATTGTCAACAATAATTAATACTAACTTCCTTATTTTAATTTGTTTAAAAGTGTGCAAACATGTCGGTCGCCGATGGGGCCGGCACTTCTAAGGCTGCCATGAGCGTCGAAGACCAAGCCAGAGCGGCGAACCTCACTTTCTGGGAGGCGGCGGCGCAACACGAGGCGGCGGAGTCTCAGCATGAGGATGTGGCAGCTACTGCGGGCCACGATGGGGATGATGAGCAAGAGGGGGACGAGGACTACCGGATAGATGAAGCCGAGGAGGAGGATGCGGCCACCTCCGATGGTGGAGGCCGCACAACCGATGGCGGAGGCCGCACGACCGATGGCGGGGACCGCACGGATCGCGGTAGCAGTAACCCGTCTGTTTCGAAGAATAAGAAGCCGAGGAAGGATCGGAAGCCGCAAAAGCTCGCCGACACCACCGACGAGATCACTCTGGTCTCGGAAAGTGGCCTTCCGTTGGAGCCTCCGGATGTTGCCGCTGCGTACGGCATGCAACTCGGGTGCATCATCCGGGAAAGCATGTCGATCAACACGAAGCACCTGAAAAGTGAAGCGAATGAGCAGTTGGTGGAAAACGGCCTTAAGAAGCTTCACCGACGGTACAAGTTCCCAGCACCGTACACCGACAAAATGGAAAAATCCAATAAGGTGAACAGGTTAGCCATCACGAAGATGGCCAATGCCTTGAGCAGCTGGAGAACCCGGGTGAAGAACAAGATCGCGAAAAAGGAAAGCTGGGAGAAGATCAAGAAGGGTGAGCCCATGATCGATGAAGACGAGTTCAAGATATTCAAGGCGGAGATGGAGACTGACAAAGCGAAGGCATGGACGGAGTGGGGTCGGGAAATGCAGGAACAGAACATAGATAACCACCGATGTGGAAGCGGCGGTTACAGGGGAAAGAAGGCCATATGGGCAACGGAGGACGCCGAGGTTGAGCGTCTCGGGAAAGAAAACCCGTTTTAAAAAATCACGGACGAGCAGACCCGGAACTTTGTCCGGGCCCGCTACTATCTGGACAAGGATTCCAAGCAATTCGTCACCGATGATGACGATGTGAGGAAGTTTGAGAGTAAGCTGGTAAGGAATTTACCCGCGGTCCATTTGCTTTCATTTTGAATAATGAAGGAAAGTTCCTAAATGGGTTCACCTTTCCTTATCTCCAGGACGCTGAAATCAAGGATACACGCGAGGCACCGGACTCGTCGTCCCAGGGCTCGACGGAGCCGTGGGACACGATTTTCAACAGGGCGACCAACGCCTTCAAGGGGAGGCCAGAGTCCAAGCCGCCCACATCATTTGGCCGTATCTCTGGCTTTGGTACGAGCACAAAGTTCCACGAGTACTATAGCGAGGAAGCCAAGAAGAGAAAGGAGAGGCGGACCCAGTCGATGGCTCAGGATCAAGCCGAGAAGGAAGAGCTGAAGCGGAAGATCGCACATCTAGAGGCCAGTAAGGTGGACCAGGACGAGGTGAACGCGATAGTGCAGCAGAAGATCCTCGAGATGCTACCCCCTCGGCTGATGGAGGGGATAGCAAAATGGAATGCGGATGGTCAGGTGGGGCCGATACAAGTGCCCAGCGCCGGCGGCAGCACCTCGAGCCACCAAGTGTCGCCAGACATGGTTACCCCGCCGCCCTCCATCCCCGTGGCACAGCTGATCGAGTTGGATACGCCGGAGCTGCCCCCTCCTGCCGAGACTACCAAGGCGCAGCAGCCGGCGGCGGCGGTGCTTCCTAATGCACCCGAGACGGAGAAGAAGAAGGATCAACCACCGGCCGCCTGTGTCTCGACATTAGCCGAGCTCGGCGCCCTCACCAAGGTAAAATAATTAGTTAGTCAGCGTGCTCTACTTAATGCCTTTGATTGGCTGCCATCTCATGATGCATATCTGGATGCCTCAGGACACTCCGTGCGTGCTCCTGCACAAGGTGCCCGGCGGCGAGTTGAAGTATGTTGCCACGGGGAAGCTAATACAACCGGCGAACCGCACGATGCACTGCAAGCCCATGGACGATGCCGTGATGCGCGTCGAGTTGGGTCGGGTGTTGGGGGGGTGCGAAGACATGGACCCTCCCATGCAACCTCCAGGAGCCGACGAGCACCTGACCCTGGAAGGTTGCCATGGCTATCCCATGATTTGGCCAAAGACCCAGATTCGTATTGGGTCTCGCGCCACCGGTGCCACCTCGGTCGTCCGGCCGCCAAGGATGAAGCCTCCTGCTGCACCGGTCATCATCGCCGCCACCACAAGCCGTCACCAGAGACTCTTGGGAGCGTCCGCACCGGCGCCACAAGCAGCCAAGGGCATGGTTGCTCCTCGACCGCCATCGCCACCGCCTAAAGGCAAGGCCGTGGCACCGCAACAGCCATCGCCACCACCCCAGGATGACATGGACATGGTGGCCTTCGATGCCAACATCGAGGTGGATGATGATGATGAGGCACCGGTCGACGTCAATGCCTTCGTCAACACCGGCACTAGCAAAGGACCGTTCATGCCTCCTCTCGTTGAAGAACCATCATTCCGCGATCAAGCTAGCCATCCCAAGAAGCGCCTGGTCTTCCGTGGGTTTTCTCAGGAGACGCCTCCGGCCGCCGAGACACAACCTCCATCGGCCGGAATCATTTTCAGCCCTGACACACTCCGCAGGACGGCCGGTGACGGGTTAGCATCGCTAGTGGAGGCTGCTGATGCAAAGAGGAAGAGGGTCAGGAAGAGGCCGAACAGGAACAAGGACAAGGCTGCGAGCCAGCCCGCTCTGATCCATTACTGGGATGATGTTGTACCACCCCGCGAGGATGGCTTGACCAGAGTGCACGAAGCTGGTCAGCCCATACTGCCTCCGAAACTGCGCTGCCTAGCTTCGGGAGCTATGATGAGTTTGCATGAAGGTGTCCTGACACTAGAGGGCCTCCTTCTCAAGGACAAGGACTCGAGTTACCCGGTGTTCACCACCAAGGTGTCGGAGGACGTGGGATTCATCACCGATGCCCCCGCGGATGTGTTCTTCTGTAACTACCTCGGTGAATTACGCTCTTAGTTACAAGCCTGGATGAGCGGAAATGGTTAAAATAGTACGGTGGGGCCAAATGCCACTCACAGGTAGACCTTTCGGCCGTCCTAACCATTTCCAAACATCGGGACAAGAACGAGCGGCGTAATCGGCAGGCGAAGGGATCAACTACATACACAAATGAGTATGTATGCAAGCCACCATACAATAGTCCTCAGAGCCATTCCATCTAAAAGAAATAGAAATATTGCAATGCCATACGACAAGATCCAAATATCCTAGATAGATATAATAGTTTAGGATATCTCCTCATACATCAAACATCAGAGTATCAGGCGGAAGCGGCAAACAAGATCCGAGTACGGATAAGAAGCAAATCGGCATAAGATGCCCCATAAATAAACACATCCCGCCCACAGATCTCACGGATCCCTGTTCCCGGAATCTCTACACCAAGTGATCGTTGCCCACATCGTCCGTCTCCTCCACCCAGTATCCATCTTGCGAGTCTACCTGTTCATCTGAATCAAACAATTTATCATGTGAGACCCTAGGGGTACTCAGCAAGTCTTTATGCCTCTAAAGGGGACACAACCTGGGGTGACGCAATTGCAGCAAAAGATAATACCTAACAATTCTAAAGATACTCGCTAACCATCCGCCTAACCAAAGATAGACGGATGTCCGTGAATTAATAACAACAGTTATAACAGTAATAATAACAGATCCATCCTCCTCCTCGCTTACCAACGAGGAAGCGGACGAACAGCCCCCCATCCGTTGGCAGTTTTATTAACCATTCCATGAGTGTTGCACTATTTACTAGTCAGGTACTTAGTCAAATTAAAGGCGGTACTTTAGTTATACTTGTCTATGATCGAGAAACTGTGCTCCAAGTCGTCCATAACCGTGGACACGGCTTTCAGAAAGTTTTACCCTGCAGGGGTGCACAAATAGCAACACACACTCGATCAACCTCGGAAAAACCAAATCAAAACCCAACGAGGCAGTAACGACAAAGCGATCACAGGATTCAGAAATATTTCAGGGGGCCACCCCATTAAGCTACCCGCAACGAAGCTGGCCGGCTCCGAGACGGACTCAAGGTTTGTGTGGACGGCTGTAAACGACTGGGAACCCGAAAGTGTGACTGGGCTTGTCGATACAGCGAAAACGTGTCACGGACCTAAACAGTATAGGTGCTCCACGCACAATCTTAAATAAAGCAGTAAAGCATGGCATAAGTACAGGATAGTAATAAAGCCCCAAACTAATTGTGGCCCCAAGAAATAAGAATGAATCAAGCTCTGGCTCAGGGGGGTTCATAAGCCTCCCGGATGTGGATAGCGCGAATATTCAAGGAACAGGAATCAAGTACTCGGGGTCCTACGGGACACAAGTGAGCATGAAAAACCAAATAGCAGATATTGCTCACCGATGCCACTTTCATTAGTTATCCCATTACTACTCAGGTTAATTTGTTTAGGTACCTCGTTATCCATCAGACACTCACATACCCTACACATGCTGTTCTACGACTCGCATGGCTCAAACAACTCCTGTAGTAATGGCTCATGGGATGGAGGAACAAGCTTCGGTGGGGTTTAAAAGTAAAGGCTATGTAGTACTTGGGATTCAGTTTAATGCAATCGCGACTCAATGATGCAAGAATAAGATAGTGGCAATAGGTACTATATGTATGGAAGCATGTGGTAGTGCTTGCCTGGCAGCTCAGTTGAAGCGAGAGAAGGATCTGGGTAGTGCTCCTGGGTTTCTTGATATATCCCCCGCTCAGCGTCTATTCGATGAAGAACCAAACAAACAAGGGCCAACATAAATAAAGTGCACAAGCATATGAATAAAATGCGACAAGCAAACAATCATGCCATGATGAATGATGCACAATTTGCATGGCAACAAAGTAGCATGGCATGGGTGAGGTGTGGAATACAAGAAATAAGCATTTTATGGAGTTTTAATCATATTTTATACTCAAATAAGTTGCTATATACTTTATATTTATATGATGCATGCTACAATTCAGATCAAGGAATGCATAAACAGAAAGGTCTCGTCGAGCTGATCATTTTAGACATATCATTTGTTAAATTTGGAGTTATAAAACAAAAGTTATTAATTAATTAAGGCAAAGGCATTTTATTTGAAATTTTAATCAACTTGAAATTTAAAGTGTTCAAAATATATTTTGATGGGCATATTTGAATTCCTCACATTTTTCTGATTCAAAAACATATATTATTTGTATTATTTGAAATTATAATTTATAAGATATTTAAAAACAGATTTAAATTTGAATTTAAAACAAATTTTGAAAAGTTTGATTTAAAACAGAATACAGAAATCCTTTTCTCACTCGCGCAGATCTAGCCACCGACAATGACAAGTGGGCCACATGCTGACTAGGTGACATAGTGGCAGAACAGGTTTTCCTCACCACGTCGCTTCCTAGTCGCTGCGACTGACGGGTGGGGCCACGGCAACCTCAGGGCCACACGCGGGCGCGCCAGCAGGGACGTGCCACGTGGGGAAGCCCGGGAGCGCGGGTTAAGGCTAAGGTTCTACGGGGGGCTCTTTGTAAAAGGGGCCAGGGAGGCTGACTGGTGGGCTCTGCGTACCGCGGGTTGAGACGGAAACAAAAGGAGGGGCTAACTACAAAAAGGGCACCCGTACTGTGGATCTTCTCCACCGATCGAACGATCGGTGCGCGACCGACGCAGGCGCGGCGCGGGGGGAGAATCGAACCCAGGACCTGGCTTGCGCGCGCGGAAGCGGCATCCACTGTGGTGGGGAGGGGTAGTTGACAGGAGAGGTTAACGTGGCTAGGTGAGGTGCTACGCGGCGCGAGAGCGTGCAGACGCCAGCGCACTCCGGCGCGCAGAGACCGTTCGACGAAAAGACCGGCGAGGCTAGGGCGGTACGGTGAGGCGGGACATGTCAGGGAGAGAGGGAGGCTCACCGCGAGGTTGTTGGTGCGGTCGGATCGGGCAGAGGAGCAGCGGATCGACGACGAGGCTGGCGGTCCGGCGATCTAGGGTTTCGGTGAGCGGTGATGGTCCTGGTGGCTCTGGTCCTCCTCCTCCTCGCTGGCAAGTACCGGACGAAGCAGGGGAGGGTCCTCGGTCTTCCTCGACACCCAGAGCACCTCGCTACCAGCTGCAAGAGGGGGTAACGGTGGAGACCGACGGTGGCCGGCGATGGGGTAGGTGGTTGTAGGGGAAGGCAGGGAGAAAGGGGAGCGGCCTGGGGAGATCTGGGAGAGGCAGAGGAGAGCCATGCGGGAAAGGAAAAAGGAGGGAGGGAGGAGGAGCAGCCGTGGCAGGGGGTAGATGAGGGTGGCTCGGTGCCACCTTTTTCCTCTCCTCCTCACGTGCTCGGGCTGGACGGCAGGGGCAGAGGGAGGGTAGATGGAGGCTGCCAGGTGGGGTCAGGGCGAGGACAAGGAGGGGTAGGCTCGGGTGGGGCTGCTGTGGCAGAGAGAGAGAGGGGTGGCATGGAGCTAGGGTTGGAGTAGGAGTAGTGGCTCGGGTTAGGGCTTGGGGTGGATGGTAGCTAGGTGGGGCCAGGGTGGCCAGGTGGGGTATGCAAGGCAGAGAGGAGAGAGGCCGAGAGAGAGAGAGAGTATGTGGGTAGCTAGGGTTAGCTAGAGAGGGCATCGGGTTAGGGTTTGGTTTAGGGTTGGGATAGATCATGGTGGTAGGGTTTAGAGATAGAAAAAGTGAGAGGGGTAAGAGAGATTAGGGTTTAGAAGAACTAGGCTAGGAGAGAAAGAGAGAAAGAAAAGAATAAGCCTCATATGATCAAGCATAAGAGTTTTATTTGAAAGAAAAGATATGGGTGAGATAATGGGGTGATGGAATGGATGGAGATGGGTGTAGGGTTTTAGATGCTTGCATGCATCAAGCAAGATCAAGCGTAATAGGTGGAATTGGTGTAGGGTTTTGGGTTTTAGTCATGATCCACTTGATCATGCATGGATGGAGGAGAAAAGGAGAGGAAGGTGAGGAATAGAGAGAGAGAGAAGAGGGTGATGGCTTTTTTTAACAAGACCAAACTAGATCAAGCCAAGGGAGTGGTAGAGAGGGAGATGGATGATTCACTCAAAAGATCAAATAAAACAAGGAGGACAAAAGATGGATATGGTTGCATGGCCCATGCAATTTAATAAATGCCATGATTAAATTCTTGTGAAAACAAAATAATAGCATGGCATTATCATTATGCATTCCCAAGAAGTGGAATAAAGGCCAAGCAAAAGAATTTGTAGAAGTAGATCCATCCTATCTCCCATGAGCTAGATTAAATACCAAAAGAAAATATAATACAAGCTCATGGATAATGGGATGGTGGAATTATAAGGTGGTGAAAGAAAAGGTGGTGGAGTGGAATAAAAGATATGCCCCCAACTCAACTTGGGCATTTGAACAATATATCAATAACCAAATACAATATCAAGAGGCAAAACAATTTACAATGCATAGGAGAGAAGAACCAAAACAAAAAGGGTTTTATATGATGCTCAAATGCAAGGTGGCATGATGACATGAGCATGATATAATGATGATGCAACAATTATATATATGAAGTAGCCATTATATTACTAGACCAAGTAGCTATACAATTGTTAGACAATTGGGATGCTACAACTTCATAGCCTACAAGGACATCTTCAAGCTGTTCCACTCGAGACGGCTGGACTATAACTTGGTCCGCCTATTCGCGCTCAATCTGGCGATGAAGGTCAAGAGAGAGGACATCCCATTCGTCGCGATAGCGGATCCCTACTACATGCGGGATAGCCAGCTGGAAGAAGGAACAAGGACCCGGGCCCGGGTAAAGTCCTACCTTCAGAAGCTATTGATGGACAACAAGAGGAAGGACAACATCCTTGTGCCTTTCTTTCCCGAGTAAGTGTACACATCCTCCTACCGCCGTCGTAACACATAAGTATTTCTTTCCATTACTCTTTTCCAACATCCCGTTCCACATTGTGTGTTGCGCAGAGATAAGTACTGCACGCTCATCGTCCTCTCCACGAGGTATTCGCTTGCCACCTACTTCGACTCAGGGAGTGCGAGGAGGAAGAACTACGCCAGAGTAAGGAGCATTCTGGATGATGCTATCGAGGGCTATGCCAATCAGGGAGGCCCCTTCAACTATAAGGGGGAGGCTTACAGGGACGATGGCCGACACAAGTTCAAGCATGTGTTCAAGTTCCCCTGTGTCAAGCAGCCGTCTGACAGTGTGAAGAAGGCCTTCTACATTTGCCATCACCTCAAAGGGTTTGTCCGGGATTGCGAGATGCTAACGCTGCCATCTTCTCTCCAAGGATGGGCCCAAAAGTTGCATGGGATCAGTGACCCCGATCTCAGGGAAGACTTCCATGATACACAGGTGAAGCTGTCACATATCATCATGGAACAGGTCAACACACATGGTGGGCTCTTACACCAGCCCAGGTCGTTCACCAAGAGGGAGATCGAAGCCCGCCTCAAGGCGCAGGGTGACTTCAGGACGTGGACGACGAAAGACATGTACAAGCCATTCCCGGCGCCCTGCGAGGAGAAGGCTACTTGACCGAGAGAGTGTGTGTATCGGTGGACATGTAGTGTGTGTCGAAAAACTTAACTTGCCTAGCTTGAAACTGTCGTTGTTATTGTGTCGGACATGTTGTCGTGTTTCTTTCATTGTCATCGACGCATTGTTTTAAGTTTATGAATGCCTTGCTCTAATATTTGTCAACATATATATTTGCATGATGTACTAATATGCCTTGTCAATAGATATGCCGACGTACGGTTGTGTACAAGGGTCGGGTTCCAGGTGTCTACGAGGAGTGGGTGGACTGCCACCAACAAGTGGACAAGTTCAGCGGCAACAGCTACAGGGGATACGTTACTGGAGAGGAGGCGGTGGCCAAGTGGAGGAGACACGTGTGGAAGAAGAACCGGACGAAGATCTTGGTGCCGCTCCTCCTCACCGGCATCGCGGTTACGATGTACTACATTCTGTCCTAAGGTATAGGCGGTGACAACATTCGTGGTTGTAAGTTATGTGAGTGAGATGAACACTTGTGAAATATACTTGTACACTTATTCAGTTCTAAGTGATGTGATTGATGAACACTTGTGAACATTCGTGCTTGTTGATGTATTATATGTGAACTAGAACATTTGTACTGCTGTGTGGAGCTTTTCTGTGAATTTCTGTTAATTTTTGTGTATTTCCTGTAATATACCTGTTATACTCTGTATTTGTACCAGATTCTGAAAATTTCAAAATTCTGAAAAAAGGATTCTGTGGCGCATATGGCTATATGCGCCACAGAATCTGGGACATAATTCTGTGGCGCATATAGCTATATGCGCCACAGAATTTGGAGAATTCTGTGGCGCATATGCATATGCGCCACAGAAATGTAATTTTAGTGGCGACAATTTAGTGGCGACTGCTAGATGCGCCACAGAAAGTTGTTTTCGTGCGCCACTGATAACGTTTTTCCTAGTAGTGATGGCATGACAAAGCATAGGCCACAGTCAAAAACAAGCTCTCTTTACCACTTAAGCATGAACTTTCCTACTCTTTTCCAAACCAAACCAAACTATTTGAAAACCAATGTATGAAAGAGGGGGTCCAAACAATTTATTCACCAAACTAAGAAAACAAAGCAAACGAAAAACCAAAACGAAAACGAAAAAGAAGACACTCCAAGAACAGCACAACTGTGCATGAAACAATAAAAATGAAGCGTTTGGAAGAAACCTAGGATTTTTATTGATGAAGAAGGGTATGTAAAAAAGTGTTGAACTAACGAAAGTTAGATAACAACCTGGGGCAGAAGCACAAAACATTATAGCTCAATCCAACATACAGAGCTCTCTCACGAATTTTTACGGTGAAGCACAAAAATCTGTTTCGGGACAGCAACTTTCCCAATCATTACTTCTCTCTCATTAGAGGTTACTCTTGGCACAAAAAGCAAATAAAAAGGATAAGGAGAGGTTATTACTGAGGTAATAACTTCCAAGACTCATCTAAAATTTTTGGGTTATCTCCCAATAAGTACTTTTCTTTAACGCCTTTAAGTTAGGCATGATAGTTTGAGAAGATGCTCACATAAGAAATATGAATTGAAGTAAAAGAGAGCATCAAGAAGCAAACTCAAAGCAAATTTAAGTCTAACCCACTTCCTATGCATAGGAATATTGTAAAGAAACAAGTCATGAAAGCACAAAGCAATAAGCATAGGAAAGCAAAACAAGTGCAACTTCAAGACTTTCAACATAAAGAGAGGAAACTTAATATTATTGAGATGCATAAAACCATATTTCCCTCTCTCATAATAACTTTCTGTAGCATCATGAATAAAATTAACAATATAACTATCACATAAAACATTCTTATCATGAGCCACATGCATAAAATAATTATTATTCTCCACATAAGCATAGTCATTCTTATTAATTGTGGTGGGAGCAAATTCAACAAAATAGCTATCATTATTATTCTCATCACCATAATCATCAAATATAGGAGGCATATTGTAGTCATAATTAATTTTCTCCTCAATAGTAGGTGGACTGAAAATATCATATTCATCATTGTAATCATCATATATTGGAGGCATAGTATCATCAAAGTAAATTTTCTCCTCGATGCTTGGGGGACTAAAAATATCATGCTCATCAAAACTAGCTTCCCCAAGCTTAGACTTTTCCATAGCATTAGCAATAATGGTGTTCAAAGAATCATACTAATAACATTGCTATTAGCACGCAAATAAAGTTCCATAGGTTTTTAAATTTTCTCTTCAAACACTTCATGTCCTAACTCAAGATAAATACTATAAAGCTCTCTAATTTTTTTGTTGTTTTCCATTAAGCCTAACTAGTGAAAACAAGAAACAAAAAGACAAAATTGCGGAATCTAAAGGAAATAACTTTGAGCACTCACACCGGAGGATGTGAGTACCTTTTACCTTACCTCCCCGGCAACAGCGCCAGAAAATAGCTTGATGTCTACGCACTTCTATTCTTGTAGACAGTTGTTGGGCCTCCAAGTGTAGAGGTTTGTAGAACAGCAGCAAGTTTTCCCTTAAGTGGGTCACCCGAGGTTTATCGAACTCAGGGAGGAAGTGGTCAAAGGTATCCCCTCTCAAGCAATCCTGCAATCAAGATACAAGAAGTCTCTTGTGTCCCCGACACACCCAATACACTTGTCAGGTGTATAGGTGCACTAGTTCGGCGAAGAGATAGTGAAATACAAGTGGTGTAGATAATTATAAGCGGTAATGGTGGTAGAAGATAGCTTGATGGCGTGGAAAAGACTAAAGGCAAACTGAAATAAAGAAGGAAGCAAGCAAACATGTAACAGATCTAATTGCAAATGGTGTATCAATTCTTACAAACAAGGCCTAGGGATCATACTTTCACTAGTGAGCACTCTCATATAAATATATCTATCTTTATGATACTACGCTGAACTACTCTCCGGTTGGACACTCTAATCAACGGTAGGGCAATAACAACACACCTCAAAGTAAGCCTTTCCCATAGAAAACCCCACACTATCACCTTGAGCACTAGATGGCTCCAACAAACACCACAATTTCATAGAGACATCCAACTCCAAATATAACTCATAACAAGTATTTGTAGACTCTAGCCTAAGTGCCACCATGGTGTGCACCCTGTCACTTTCACACACATGGGGAGAGCAGAGATCTATTAAAGCACTTGAGTAGCAAGGTAGATCTATGGATTACAAGCTCATGATCTCAATAAGATCATGCATAGAGAGAGAGATGAACACATAGCTACCGGTAGAACCCTTAGCCTCGAGAGAGAACTACTCCCTCCTCATCATGGGAATCAGCAATGGTAATGGAGATGGCGGTGGAGATCGATGGAGATTGCTCCGGGGGCACTTCCCTGTCCCGGCAGGGTGCCGGAACAGAGACTTTCTGCCCCCCGAATCTCCCCTTCGGTGGCGGTGGTGCTCCAGAACTTTTCGTGGATTTCTGATTGACTATTTAGGGTTTCTGTCTCGGGAGGCTTCTTATAGGCCAGAGGGCAAGGTCGGTGGGCGGCCAGGGGGCCCACACCATGCCCTGGTGCGGCCTAGGTGGACCCGCGCCTAGGGGTGGTGTGGCCCTCCTCCAGCTCTCCTTCTGGCTCCGTGAGTCTTCCGGGAAAATAGTAACTTTGGCTTTTGTCCCGTCCAATTCCGAGAATATTCATTTTCTGACTTCCTGGAAACAAAAACAGCAGAAAACAGGCAACTGGCACTGTGGCATCTTGTTAATAGGTTAGTCCAAGAAATCATATGAAAAGTACTCCAAAGTTGGAACAAAACATAAGAAAGTAGATAAAACCAAGCATGGAACATCAAAAATTATAGATACATTTGCAATGTATCATACATATGTACTTACAATGACAAGAGCTTACTTGTGACTAAAGTTGAGCAGCATGAGGTTCGGTCTTCGTAAGTAAGGGGCATGAGATTTTGGCTTATAACTTGTCAAGCATATCCTCTGAGTTGTGTCACTTTAACCTTAAACACCTTCAAGATGCTTATGATAGGGGCAATGAGAGATGGAAGCTAATAAGTACCATAATTTTTGGAAGCTCTTTATGAAACTTGAATCCCTACTTCCTTCTATCAAGGCTTTTCTTCTACTTTTATGTTGAGTCTCCACCTTCTATCTTTATGCACCTACTTTGAGAGCATACTGGCCATTCTTAGTTCTATGTGCATTGTCCCAAGACTTATTGATTGATGCATAGCTTTGATATTGCTTGTTTTAAACTATTTGTATCTAGTCACTCTTTTGAACTTTGAAGGTGTCCTATGCATTTATGTTTGCTATTCTATGAGGGACAAGCTAAATGCCACTATGCTATGTTTTCTTTATGTGAAACAAACAAACGTCTTGCAAAGCATTGTTATTCATGAATCTTTTGTTTATGCCTTTTCATGTTGCAACATAGTTGCTTTGTATTATTGCTAGAACTTTATCTTTCATGTTATTTTGAAGTACTATGATCCCAGCTATGAATGTTTTACAAATACTTTGATCAAGTTTATGATGGTGCATGTCACCTCAAAAATTATTCTTTCTTTTTATCACTTACCTACTCGAGGACGAGTAGGAGTTAAGCTTGGGGATATTGATACATTGCAAATGTATCCATAATTTTTGATGTTCCATGCTTGGTTTTATCTACTTTCTAATGTTTTGTCCACACTTTGGAGTACTTTTCATATGATTTCTTGGACTAACCTATTAACAAGAGCCACAGTGCCAGCTACCTGTTTTCTGCTGTTTTTGGTTCCAGGAAAGTTAGAAAATGAATATTCTCGGAATTGGACGGGACAAAATCCAAAGTCAGTTTTTCACCGAGGGATACCAGGAGCCAGAATACGAGAAGGAGAGGGGCTAGGGCCTGGCCACACCACCTGGCAGCACGGGCTAGGCCTGGCCGCGCCAGGGGGTGATCTGGCCACCCCAGGCACCCCCTCGGCCTCCCTCTTCGCCTATAAGTTGCCTCCTGACCTAAAAACCTAGGGGGTCGATGTTTTTCTAGAAAGAGTTCCGCTGCGCCGCCACCACCAGATTCTGCGATTCGGCACCAGAAACTCCGTTCTAGCACCCTGCCGGGACAGGGAATTGGAGGAGATCATCGCCATCATCATCACTATCGCTTCTCCATCGACCATCCATGCTTCCCCCATGTCGTGGTGGTGTCACGGCAGATGCCATGGATAGGCTAAAGGTGGGGACTAATATGCGCTAGGGGAATCCAGGGAGGGATAGTAGAGTGATTCTCCACACAGAAGTTTGTATTGCTATATCTTCAAGATTACAAGTGCTCCTTGAGCTGTATTGGCGAGAGGACGAAGAAGGAGCTCTCTTACTCTTGCCTAGATCTACTAGCCCTAAGGAATCACCAAACCAACTAGTGCTCAACCAACCCCCTCTACCAGAACCCTAACCCCCCTTATATAGAGGAGGTTCGGTCCTAGCCTAGGGCATACGTGGAGGCATATTCCTAAGAATATGCCCCCTCCCAAAGTGGTAACCCGACCGGGATGCTTTTCCCCCGCGTCACACATGCTTTAGCGACGTAGCCTCTGCGGCGCCCGCGTCAGCCGACGTGAGCGTCGTCACCCATGTCGGCCATGACCCGGTGGTCCTGCCCTTGCTTTATTCGCTCATCCAGTACGTACCGGGCCTTCTTTTTTGACCAGAGAGATTCCTTCCTTCTCCTAGAAGCTAAGCGAGGATCCGGATCATAGTAGATCCGGATACACCTGTTCCTGCATATAAGTTAGACAAGCATTTCTGACTTACTCCTTAAGTCGGATGAGACAACGTTAGGCGACCCCCCTGGTCCGGGTTACTCCGTGATCCGGCCTGCCTTGAGGTGACTCGGCCAGCATCCGCTTTGACCTTGCCGAACCTCGGCTATCTCGGCCCTTATACCCCGGAGTGACCCTACCCGGGGGTATCCCCCAACATTAGTCCCCGAAGCTGGTGCGGTCTTAGCTGCCTTGGCCGCTAAGGCCACATCAGGTTCATTTATGTCCGAGCCTCAGACGTTTAATTCCGGGTCAGCTCCTTATCTCGGATTATATGGATTTACGTTCCCTTCGCACGTTCCAAGTTTTCACTTGTTGGCCGGGTCACCACTTTGGCTCGGATCCCATGGTTATCATGGTTTGATCCGAGCCCCGTTTCCTTCTCTCATACGCCAATCCACGTGGAGGATAATCATTACCTCGTCTTATTTTAAGGGCTTGCACAGTAACCGCCGCAGTAATTGTCAGTTTCACTGTGCGCGGGTCACGTCATGCATGCCTCCTCGTTTACCGCAGCACGTCGCGTCATGGGATCGCTTCTATTCTGTGGCCCCCTGTGTGGCTTTTCTCTGATTGGCTGATGCCGGTGATACACGGCCACACTGTGTGTCCTGTCGGCGTAGCGCGATCCCACTCATCGATCACTAGGGGTGGTTAAATAGGAGAGGGGCGCGTCCCTTAGCGTTTTTCCACCTCTGCGCCCCTCTGCCCGTTGCGTTTTCTCCTTCATCTTCCCTGCGACCACGCCACCGCCGATGCTTTCTAGCAGCAGCGCCGCCGCCGCACCTCCCCGTGCCTCCGCACCGCAGCCACCGCTGCGCAGCTTCTTTGCCACGGGTCCACGCCAATCTAGGCCTCAGATCCCCGCCGCCGCTAGCTCCAGCGAGGATAGCGGATACGAAATGACGGAGGAGGAGCTCGTCGTCGCCGAGCAGGAGATGGAAGAGGACGCCGGTGTGGTGGGCCGGGTCATGGGTCTATCAAGATGATCTTGACTGGCTCTACCGGACCAGGCGCATTCCTGCCGGCGTCACCGCTCATCTCCCCTCCTCGGAATTGGCCCCCTCACCCAATCCGGGTGAGTTCATTGTATTCCTATCCCATTTCCAACGGGGATTTGGTCTCCCGGTGAGCGATTTCTTCCGGGATTGGGTTAGGACGTATCACCTGCAGCCGCACCATCTCCCAGCGAACACAATCACCTCTCTTTCTGCCTTTGCCTCTATGATTGAGGGCTACACCGGACTATGGCCCACGAAGGAGCTATGGATCCGGTTCTTCGGCCTCCGTCGCAACGTCGTCCCCAATATCCACGTAGAGTCGGAGGACAAGCAGCTCACCCAGTTCGGAGCTACCTCCATCTCGCCCCGGAGATTTTCAATCTTTCCCCGGGTCACCGGGCTTGACTCCTGCAAAGTATGGGCCCAGACCTTCTTCTACGTCCGGAACAAAGGTACCGAAGATTTCATTCGGTTGCTGCCCTACGCTCTGGGCCCACCTGGTACGGATTTCTGGAGGAGGTCCCCAAAAAACCTATAGCTCTGGCCAACCAAGTTAACAAGAGGTTCGCGGAGCTGAAGAAGCTTGGATTGCGCAACGAGGACGCTATGATCATGTTCGTGTGCAACCGAATCTCTCCCC
This sequence comes from Avena sativa, assembly GCA_916181665.1. Classification (NCBI taxonomy): domain Eukaryota; kingdom Viridiplantae; phylum Streptophyta; class Magnoliopsida; order Poales; family Poaceae; genus Avena; species Avena sativa. Next base: position 41,415,692 of record OV702287.1, on the reverse strand, counting down.
TCTAGAAGCGCTCCCACAAGTTGTGCCACATGAGCTTTGGACGCGACCCCAACCGAACCTCCTCCTTTGAGTGGAGCAACACCGAGATCTTTCGTCGGGTCAAGGCTCTTTTCACCACTCACAAGGATTTCTCCGCCGAATGGACATGGGGAATCGAGCACTACTGCCGTGACAGGCTCCCTCCCGCGGTAAGCTTCACGGGGCAAACTTACTTCGGATCAAGTATGTGTCGGTTTTTGTTATATTTCTGACTCTATTCTTCATGCTTTTTCTCAGTTGTTCCTTCAGCAAACTCTTGAGGATGGTACGGATCCGACCCTTAAGTGGGTGCCGGACCGAGAAATCCCGGATGAGGAGGAGCCGGACCAGGAGATGTTCCTCCCTATGACCGACGCCACCAAACGACCCAGCGGTAAATTCTCCTCTCTTAGAGATTGGCCCGATGATGAGGATGACTCGGATATCGACGTGATTGAACCCGTTGAGGCTGTCCCTCTTTCTTTTGCCTTTCCGGCATCAGCTAACCCCGGTGGGCATATCCACGAGGATCCTCCACTTGCCACGGGCGAGCCGGTTTCGGTGGCGTAGAAGAAGAAGCGCGGATCCATATCAAATTCTTCCTCCGAACCTTCTCAGCCCACAAAAAGGCAAAAGAAGGCCGAAGACAAGACTGCCTCCAAGCGGGCAGGCAAAGCCCCGGCACGGAGGGCCCGAAAACCCAAGGAGGCGGTTCGGCCGAGGCGACGGCGTCCACCACTTCGGCATTGCCGCAACCAGCAACCACCAAGTCTATCACAACACCAGCACCAGCAGCAGCTCCAGTACCAACAACCGAGCCAGCACCTGCCCCGGCACCAAGGAAACCAACAACAGCTCCAGTGCCAAGTTCCTCTGCCACTTCTGAGTCATCCCAGCCTCGGCGAGGAACCATTCCAGCAACTTCCAAAGGGAAATCCACCATGGTTACTTCTTCCCAGCAAGCTAAAGGCAAGAAGGCTCTGGATACTGCCAAGTCTACATCCGTCGAGGCCGGACAGCGAACCCTGTCGTCGATGCTTCCGAAGAAATCACCAGCAGCGACGGATGTTCCTGCCGAGCCAAACAGATGCGCAGCAGATGGTTCTGCACACCAGCCTAGCTCTTGCTCTAGTTGAGAGGAAGGAAGCTCATGCAAAGGGCTTGGTGGCACCCCACATGCCCACTGGCGAATGGTACCCTCCGAGCCTTATCGAGTTCGTTATGAACTGGAACAAGGCGGAGTTCGTCCACAACGACGATCTCCCAGAAAAGTTCAGCCCCACAGAATTTTCTGCTCAGATGAATACTGCCGCCAAGGCAATTAACCTCGCGGGTCGAATGATGGAGGTACGTCGTTTCTCCTTTACATGCTGTAGATAATAACTATTAATCCTCGAGCCTTCGGTGGAGTAGCTTGTTACTCGGCCGGATACTCATTAGAAAACTAATATAGCTGCATGTAAACTTCAAATATGCACACACCTAGAGCCGGGTTAAGTTCCACTTGGCTCGGATCTTGCACACTTCGAATATGCACACACCTAGAGCCGGGTTAAGTTCCACTTGGTTCGGATCTTGCACACTTCGAATATGCACACAGCTAGAGCCGGGTTAAGTTCCACTTGGCCCGGATCTTGCACACTTCGAATATGCACACACCTAGAGTCGGGTTAAGTTCCACTTGGCCTGGATCTTGCACACTTCGAATATGCACACACCTAGAGCCGGGTTAAGTTCCACTTGGCCCGAATCTTGCACACTTCGAATATGCACACACCTAGAGCCGGGTTAAGTTCCACTTGGCCCAGATCTTGCACACTTCGAATATGCACACACCTAGAGCCGGGTTAAGTTCCACTTGGACCGGATCTTGCACACTTCGAATGCACACACCTAGAGCCGGGTTAAGTTCCACTTGGCCCGGATCTTGCACACTTCGAATATGCACACACCTAGAGTCGGGTTAAGTTCCACTTGGCCCGGATCTTGCACACTTCGAATATGCACACACCTAGAGCCGAGTTAAGTTCCACTTGGCCCAGATCTTGTACACATCGAATATGCGCCAAGCTAACTTTACACTTCTGTACTTCTTTCAGGTAACCACCAATCGCCGGAGCGCCGAATTTCAATGCCTGCTTGATACCCACAAGATCCTGTGCGCAAAACATGTTGCACTTGGTGCAGAACATGAGAAGATAGGTAATTTTCTCCCTCGGCACCTCTCCATTTTTCTTTACTTGTTTCCGCCGAACTAATCTCCTCATTCGGTTTTTTGCAGTTGGGGTGGAGGCTGAGAACAAAATTATGCGGAAGAACTTGGAGGAAATCCGGGGTATGTCCTCCTTTGTTCGACCTCTCAGTGTTTTCCATTTCTTCTTCTCCTTGGCTCGGCAAACATTCACTCCTCGGTTCTGCCGGGTCAACATATTATTTCAGCATCGCTCGAGGATAGTGTGCCCGTGCCTGATATGATGATGCATTTTCTCGAACAAGCAGGGCAGCATCAAGCTGAGCTGAAGAAGAAGAATGATGAGCTTGCCCTCCTCCGGACCAAGGACGACGAGATAGGCAAGCTCAAGGCTGAGATGGAGAAGATGAAGGCCCAACACAAAACCGAGCTCCAAAAAGTTGGCCAGAACTTCACCAAAGAGCGTGAGCGCCTTACTCTCCAGATCTCTAAGGGCCAGGACCTACTCAGAGAATCTGACGTCCAGCTTGGGTCGGCTAACGCTGAGCTTGAGCAATTGCGCAAAAGACGCGATGCCTGCATCAAGGAGTTGACCCGGATCCATAGCCATATTTCTCGTAAGTTCCTTTCCCTTGTCCGACATAACTCTCCGGGTTACCTCATATGTCTTTTCTTTACCTTCTTCCTTTGCCTTGTTTCCAGACCACTTTCCAGAGGGTACTGTGATTGCCAGCGCTGCTGTTGCCAAATTTCGCCAGGAGAGGGGTACTCCCATTGCTCCTGATGGTGAGAACATTCCCTTGGACATGGAGGACCTATTGGTCAGCTTGTCCTCTAGCGTGGAGACCATCAAGAATTATGGCAAGGATATCCTCGACGTTGCAGTGCGCATCTTCAATATGTTCTGGCCTGGAGAGAGTAGCCCGGAGACCATCGCAACTCTCGTCGAGAAATTAATGGAAGTTGAGACCCAGCTTGACCTCTGGAGAGAATCTGCTGGTCGTGCTGCAGCTGACACCATCCTTCATCATATTCTCACATGGTACGAGAAGATCGACCTCAGCCTCCTCACACGCCGGTGCACCGGATCCAGATGGACCGATGATCCGGAGTGGGTAGCTCGGCGCCAGGCTTGCGCCTACAGTCTCGTTGAATATTCTCCTATTCATGACTGGATTGAAGGGCCGAGCTTCCTGGAATCCGCTGGGGATGAGCAAAATGAGAATGTTGAAGATGGGTCGGATGAGGACGGGGAAGATGATGCTTCAGATATTGAAGACATCGACGACGACGCTGAACCTGCTCCTCCTACTGCTCCTTAGTTCTAAAAAACTTGAAAATTTATCAGATCCCCGGTATGCTGGGTGCAATTGTATGCTGGATATGTGATATTTTGCTACTACGTTTTTATGCCGGATTAACTTGGGCGTAGTCCCCGAGTTTCATTTTCTTGTTTGTCTAATTCTTTGGCTCGGTCTGTGTCTACCTTGATTCGGTTTTACGACTTACGAATCCGAGCTTCCAAAATTGTCTTAACAATACTTAGAAACTTTGAGGCTTGGCTCAAAATAATTCAGCATAATAACTTGAAAATAAATACAGGGTTAGTCCGAAAAAACAAACGTTAGCTCGAATAAATTTGTTTCCTTAGCCGTTTTTCATGTGCTACGCAATTCCAAACTTGTTCCCTTGCTTGCCATGAAGCCAATTCTTGTTGGACAGCAGCAAGTCGAAGGGTTGGGTTTTTGGTGCTCACACATTACTAAGCTGGGTTAAGTAGAACGACTTATTCTAGCTACCGCATAAGAAATTACGACAAACATTATTAAGGCAGTCCCCGAGTTACTGCTCGAGGCGCTGCTATTTCATTGATAAGCTCATTGCCGACATACATACCGACATATGAGATGACTCGGATACATACACTTCTTAGCTAAGTGTAGAAGGGACGAAGTAGTGCTACATTCCACGGTCGCTTGGATTCCTCTCCGGACCTGTCCGCCTTGTTCTTTTCCTGTGGCTTTGCATCTATAAGATAGTAAGAATGATTGTGCAATGCTTTGCTCACAATGAATGGCCCTTCCCATGGGGGGGATAATTTATGCATGCCAGTAGTACGTTGTACCAACCGGAGCACCAGATCGCCTTCCCGGAAGACTTGGGGGCACACTTTCCGGCTATGATAGCGTCGGAGATTTTGCTGATATATGGCGGATCTAGACAATGCCAGTTCTCTCGCTTCTTCCAGCAGATCAACATCATTTTGCCGGGCTTCTTGCACTTCGGCTTCTATGTATTGGGTGACCCTAGGCGAATCATGCTCTATGTCGGCTGGTAATACAGCTTCTGCCCCATATACCAGAAAAAATGGCGTATAGCCTGTTGATCGATTCGAAGTTGTTCTTAAGCTCCACAGTACCGCTGGTAGTTCTTCTATCCAGCACCCCGCTGATCTTTGCAGTGGCTCAATGAGCCGAGGTTTTATCCCGGATAATACTAATCCGTTGGATCTTTCCACTTGTCCGTTCGATGCGGGGTGGGCTACCGAGGCGACATCGAGTCGGATCTTCTTATCTCAGCAGAAGCGCCCAAATGCTCCTTCCGCAAAATTTGTTCCATTATCAGTTATAATACTGTGTGGATAACCGTATCTCAAGATGATGTCTTTGAGAAATGTCACGGCCATAGCTCCATCACACTTTCTTATAGGTTTCACTTCAATCCATTTTGTAAACTTGTCCACCATGACCAAAATGTGTGTCATGTTTCCTCTCACTGGTTTGAACGGGCCAACCATATCCAAGCACCATACAGCAAATGGCCACGTAATTGGTATGGTCTTGAGTTCTGACATAGGCATATGTGTCTTGGTGGCGTACCTCTGACAACCATTGCATTTTCTCACCAGATCTTCTGCTTGTTCCAAGGCACTTGGCCAGTAGAATCCATGCCGGAACGCCTTTGCCACCAAGGCTCGGGATGAGGCATGATGCCCGCATTCTCCTTGGTGTATATCTCGGAGGATGTCAAGCCCTTCTTCTGGGTCAACGCATCTTTGGAGGACATTGGTTACACTCCATTTGTACAACTCGGAATTGATGATTGTGTATGCTTTTGCTCTTCTCTGAGTTTGCCTGGCTAACACCTCCTCAGCGGGTAACGTTCCGTCTTTCAGGAATTGGAATATAGGCAGTGCCCAAGCTAGTATGGCTCGTGGAGGGAATATCTCCTCATCAATTTCCATCTGATCCACCAGCATAACTTCAGCCGGATCACGCTGAGCAGTCCCCGGGTCTAGCGAGGTAGTCCCCGGGTTTGCCAAGGCAGTCCTCGGGTTTGCTGACGCAGTCCCAGGGTCTCGCGTATCACCTCCCATGTCAATGTCCATGGGCTCAGCTCCGGATTCCGTATTTTCCGGGATATAGATCGAGTCGGTTCCTGGGGACGGCCTGATAGATGGTTTTCTGAGGTGTTCCAATGCTACACCCGGTGGAATTGCCTGTCTGGTCGATCCGAGCTTCGACAACATGTCGGCAGCCTCGTTTTCCGCCCGGGGTACATGGTAAAATTCGCACCCCTTGAAGTAATTAGATATCTTCTGCACGTGAAATTTGTATAGTGCCATGTTTGGATCCAGGGCGTCCCACACTCCGGACACCTGCTGCACCACCAGGTCCGAGTCGCCAAAGCATATTATCTGACGTATGCCAATCTCCTTTGCCACTTTGAGCCCATGCACAAGAGCCTCATACTCAGCGACATTGTTCGATGCCGCGAAATGGATCTGCAATACGTACTTTAGCTGATCCTTCTTTGGCGAGGTAAGCACAACCCCGGCGCCTAATCCGGTTTTGGTTTTCGACCCGTCAAAGTGCATCCTCCAGTAATTCGGATCTGGTGGCGGTGGTTCGTATTGTACCTCGGCCCAATCCACGAAAAAGTCTGCCACAGCCTGAGATTTGATCGCTTCTCGTCTGTCGTATTGGGGCGCATAAGGGGCTAGCTCAATTGCCCATTTTGCGATTCTGCCACTCGCATCCTTGTTACCCATTATCTCGGATATGGGAGCTTAACATATTACTTTGATGGGGTGCTCCTCAAAGTAATGCTTTAACTTCTTCGCCGCCATATAGATACCGTATGCCACCTTTTGAAAGTGCGGGTAGTTCTGCTTTGAGGCAGACAATACCTCCCTCAGGTAATACACTGGCCTCTGCACTGACTTACCCTCTTCATTGCGTTCCACTACGATTACTGCACTTATAACTCGGTTGGTTGTGGCTACGTAGAGCAACATTGGCTCCTTTGATAGTGGAGAGGCTAACACTGGCGCAGTGGCCAACATCTTTTTCAAGTGGGAAAAGGCTTCATCGGCCTATGGCGTCCAAACGAATTTATCCGACTTTTTCATGAGTTGGTAGAGAGGCAGTGCCTTTTCTCCCAACCGACATACAAACCGACTCAACGATGCCAGACATCCAGTGAACTTCTGGACATCGTTAAGACACTTCGGCAGCTCCATTCGTTCGATGGCTCGGATCTTAGTTGGATTAACCTCGATACCTCGGCTGGAGACGAGAAATCCGAGTAATTTCCCAGCCGGGACACCGAAGGTACATTTTTCTGGGTTAAGCTTCATCCGGAACCTTCTCAAGTTCGCGAATGTTTGACTTATGTCGTCAAGGAGCGTTGTGCTTTCCTTGGTCTTGATAACCACATCATCCACGTATACTTGTACGTTTTGACCTATTTGGTCATGCAAACATTTTTGCATACATCTTTGGTACGTTGCACCTGCATTGCGTAAACCGAACGGCATAGTGCGATAGCAGTAAGCCCCGTACGGGGTAATAAACGCTGTTTTTATTTGATCATCCGGGTTCAGAGGTATCTGGTGGAAGCCAGAATATGCATCAATGAATGACAACAGTTTGCATCCCGCGGTTGAGTCTATGACCTGATCTATCCTCGGTAGTGGAAATGGATCTTTTGGACACGCCTTGTTCAGGTTCGTGTAATCGATACACATACGCCAGACCACTGCCACGTTCGGATCGTCCTTCTTCTTTTCTACCAGCACCAGATTAGAGAGCCAATCCGGATACAGTACCTCCATGATAAATCCTGCCGCTAGTAACCGAGCTATCTCGTCTCCAATAACTTTTCTCCTATCCTCGGCGAAGCGGCGGAGAGGTTGCTTCACCGGCCTTGCTCCGGGTCTTACGTTCAAAGAGTGCTCGGCCAACTCCCTCGGAACACCTTGCAAGTCCTGTGTAGACCAAGCAAAAATATCCCGATTCTCACGGAGGAAGTTGACGAGCTCGCTTTCCTATTTGTCAGTTAACCCGGCACCAATTGTTACGGTGCGCTCCGGAAACATGTTATCAACTAGAATCTTCTTGGTGTCCTTTGCGGCTTGAAATGAAACGCTGCCATGCGGGTTACTTAATGTCGGCATATATTGCTGCGCAGACTAAGCTAATGCTGCCACCTCTTGGATTTTTCTTTTCTCTTGCGCAATCACGAGTGACTCGGCTAGGTTAGACCCGGCTGAAGCACACTCCATGGAACGTCGGAAATCTCCAGCAATGGTAATCACTCCACTTGGCCCAGGCAATTTCATCTTCAGATAACTGATGTGACTGCTTGCCATGAACTTGTTCAATGCTGGTCTTCCGAGTAACGCGTGATACGCACTTTCCAAGTTCACCACTTCAAACTCCAGATTTTCAGTTCGGCAGTTATCCCTTGTGCCGAATAACACGTCGACCCGGACCTTGCCTATGGGCTCACAAGAAATGCCTGGTACAATGCCATGGAAAGTTGTTCTCGTAGCCTGGAGCATGTTCTCCGAGATGCCCAACTTGTGCATCGTATCCGCATACATGATGTTAATGCTACTCCCATTATCAATCAAAACCTTGGAGAACCTCACATTGATGTTCGGTCCAATGAATGTCGGATCTAGCACTAGCGCATACGAACCTGGGCTCGGCATAAGTTTAGGATGGTCTTTGATGTTCCAGGTGATTTCCTGGTCCGACCAAGGCATGTACCTCGTCACTGATGGCATGACCGCATTGACCTCCATATGTCGGCGCTGCAAGCTCTTCCTATCTGTTTCCTCAGTCGTGAACACACAATAACTCTGGTGATGTTCCCTGTACTCATTCCTTCCCTCGTTTCCGGGGTACCTCTGATCCGGTTGGTGCTGATTTTCCACCTGATGCACTGCATCCCTTCTCTCATTGTTGTCATACCTCGGCGGAGGGGGAGGCAACATTAGCTGCTGCGTGTTCGCTCCGGAGAGCAATTGCTGCCGGGGTAACTCCTGCCGAGGTTGATCATTCCGGGGTGCCTGAGCATTCCCTGAACCACCTTGCTCTATTTTACGCATCCACTCACATTGCCTCGTCGTGTGACCCGCCGGGCTATTCGGATTTGGCGTGTGAAACTTACACGGCTGGTCCAGCATCGACTCATAGGTATACCTCGGACGGTCTTTCTTTTCTTGCCACTGCTTCTTCTGCTCCGGAGTCCATGTTTTCTTGCCATCATTTCTTGGAGTCCATTGCCCTCCAGTTCTCTGGCGTTGGTTGCTCCCTCCTCTGGGTTGATCTTGATTCACTGCTGCAACTTGTTGCGAACCGTAGCGATGATCCGGTCTATCATCTCTCCTCTTTCCTCTGTAATCATTCCTTCGGGATGACCCGGCTCCATCCCTCTGATAGTATTCCTTGTTTGACTCACTTGACGCGAGCCTAGGTTGAGTCGGATCGCCTAATGCATACGAATCAGCAATCCGGATCATTTCTGCCAGCGTAACTGGCATTTTCCTTTGCAACTTCATCCACAGCTCGCTGCCGTATCTGCACCCTTGCGCAAACCACTCTATGGCCTGTGATTCTATGACACCTTCACACGAGTTTCTCACGGTACACCATCGGGTCAAGAATTCACGATCCGTCTCATTAGGTCTTTGCTTGCACATTGCCAGGATCTGCGGTCTATTCGGTCTCTGATATGTACTCGAGAAGTTGCTGATAAACATTTCTTCAAAATCTATCCAGCAGTTGATGCTTCCAGGTGGTAGATTATTCAGCCATACTCTGGCCAGGCCTTCCAAAATCTGGGGCACGTAACGCACAGCCCATCTCAAGTTACCAGTTGCAATTTTCACCGCTGTAGCGTAGTTTATCAGCCAATCCTCCGGCTTGGTACTGCCGTCGTACGTCTTCGTGCCTCTGGGTAACTGGAAGTTGGGTACCAGTGGTTCCTTCATGATCCGGGGTCCAAAGCACGCCGGACCCGGAGGACCTTGACATTCGATCTGTTCCGACCTATACAGGCGATCCAGTTTTAACCTGGCGTCATCCGGCATTAAATCCCTGCCTCCCAATCTTGACCCTATCACGTGATAGTCTGGTCTGGGGTACCCTGCGTTCACCATTTCCGAATCACCGTCGTTGTACCGGTTTTGCTCTCGTTGCGCACCTTCCTGCTGCATACCTCGGCAGGCGCTTTGCTCTTGCCTCGGTATATTCCGCTGTTGCGGTTGTCCTGCTCCTGCGGAGTTACGCTGTCCGGCATTGCCGTTGGCAGCGTTCCCTTGACCGGCATTGCCTTGGTCGCGATTACCTCGGCTCACACTGCGTCGATCATCACCTTTCCGCATCTCTTTTTCTTTTCCCGCACGCATTGGGTCGTACGGGACGATCTATTTGTTCCGTCTGGCCGAGGTTACTACCTCTTCTCTTCTTGGACCGCCATGAGGCGATGATGCGGCTCCAGCGGATTTCTCCGGGTTTCCCATCACCGAATGGACGATCTTGGAAGCCCCAGCTCTCTCCGGGTTAGCTCTCAGCAGCTCCTCGTTCTGCCTGTTCGCGATCCGAACCAGCTCGTTAACCCTATATTGCTGTCTTTGACAGGCCTCACCCATCAGACCCTCTAGCTCGGACGCAGCCGCATCTGCTGCTCTGAGGTTCTTCGTCGGGGTACTATACTTTGGCAACCCCACAGACAGATAGTTTTCCGACCCTTCTGCTCCATCATCACCTTCTCTGTTCATCTCGCTTATGAGATTTCTCCCCTTTACTTTCACCGCATCAACTTTGTTTGCCTTTGCGTACTCACGCAGTGTCATGTTCAGTGACTGCTGAGCCGTGGCTATTTTCTTTACGCCCTCCAGTATCTTTTGTCGAGTTTCCTCTAGCTCGGCCTGTGCCTGAGCCGGATCTACCACCGCTGCTACCGGGTTTGCCAAGCTATCCATAGCTTCCCTCAGTACGTTCTCAGGCCTCTCTAGTGGAGGTCCTCTACCTTTCCTCGGTGCCTTAGGTGTTACCTCCGGGTCTGGCGTTGGGTCCTTGCTTGCGCCTGCACCTGGCGCAGTCATCATCACCTCCGCATGGTCCGGGGAGCGAGCGATTCGTGCCCCGCGAGCCACAGTGAGGGGTGGTTCCCCTGCATCGACAACACGACGCGGATGAACGCACGAGACGTCCACAGCAACGTAGATCTTGTGCGCGTCGAGCTTGACGAAGAGACTGTTGCGTGGAAGCGGGCGCGTGCCGAAGCAGCCAGCGTTGTCGCTGACAAAATCCAGCGCTCCAAAGCACTGAACGAGCCCGGAGACGATGCGTTCGCCGGTGCCGATGAAGTTTCCCGTCCGGATCTTCACCCCTGCTAGCGCTGCTAGCCCCACGGTGGGCGCCAACTGTCGTGGTGGTGTCACCGCAGATGCCATGGATAGGCTAAAGGTGGGGACTAATATGCGCTAGGGGAATCCAGGGAGGGATAGTAGAGTGATTCTCCACACAGAAGTTTGTATTGCTATATCTTCAAGATTACAAGTGCTCCTTGAGCTGTATTGGCGAGAGGAGGAAGAAGTTGCTCTCTTACTCTTGCCTAGATCTACTAGCCCTAAGGAATCACCAAACCAACTAGTGCTCAACCAACCCCTTCTACTAGAACCCTAACCCCCCTTATATAGAGGAGGTTCGGTCCTGGCCTAGGGCATACGTGGAGGCATATTCCTAAGAATATGCCCCTCCCAAAGTGGTAACCCGACCGGGGTGCTTTTCCCCCGCGTCACACATGCTTTAGCGACGTAGCCTCTGCGGCGCCCGCGTCAGCCGACGTGAGCATCGTCACCCTTGTCGGCCATGACCCGGTGGTCCTGCCCTTGCTTTATTCGCTCATCCAGTACGTACCAGACCTTCTTTTTTGACCAGAGAGATTCCTTCCTTCTCCTAGAAGCTAAGCGAGGATCCGGATCATAGTAGATCCGGCTACACCTGTTCCTGCATATATGTTAGACAAGCATTTCCGACTTACTCCTTAAGTTGGATGAGACAATGTTAGGCGACCCCCCTAGTCCGGGTTACTCCGTGATCCGGCCTGCCTTGAGGTGACTCGGCCAGCATCCGCTTTGACCCTGCCGAACCTCGGCTAACTCGGCCCTTATACCCCGGAGTGACACTACCCGGGGGTATCCCCCAACACCCCATCTATGAGTGAGTAATCCCCCGTTGTAGGCTATGGGGATGGTAGGGATTGGATGAGATCATTCATGTAATGGCATCAGATTGTTAGGGCATGGTGCCTAGTATCTACTATTAGTGCTTTTTGACTTTGTTGCAACTTGTTATGCTTAATGCTTGTCACTAGGGCCCGAGTGCCATGATTTCAGATCTGAACATGTTATTGATTCATTATGATAGTATTGTTTATGGTCTTACCTGCAAGTTGTATACACATATTGTTGTCCGGAACCAAAGGCCCCGAAGTGATAGCAATCGGGATAACCGGAGGGAATGGCTTTGATGTGAGGATCACATGTGTTCACGGAGTGTTAATGCTTTGCTTCGGTGCTCTATTAAAAGGAGCACCTTAATTTCCAGTAGTTCCATTGAGGCCCCGCTGCAAACGGGCTGGCAGGACAAAAGATGTTGTGTAAGTTCTCATTGCGAGCACGTATGACTATATATGGAACACATGCCTATGATTATTTAGTACTTGGATGTTTTATCTTATTTATCTGCAGATGCCCTATGTTCTGATTGCTATATGAGTTGTCTTGTCCATGCAACACGCGTACATCCATCCCTATGCCTACCACGCTCTAATCCTACTATTTACTGCAATTGTTACTACTGTCTTTACTTTTACTACTGCTATTACTTTAATGTTGCTACCACAAAACTGTTGCTACTGATAAACTGCTGTGAGCAAGATTGTTTCCAGGTGTAGCTGAATTGACAACTCAGTTGTTAAGGCTTATAAATATTCTTTGGATCCCCTTGTGTCGAATCAATAAATTGGGTTTCACTTCCCTCAAAAATACTACGATACACCCCTATACTTGTGGGTCATCATGTTGCTTTAACTTCTTTCTTCTTATGTTTGGGTGGTGGATCATACTTGACCAAAACCTCTTTTAGAGCTTTGATATGTTTTGTAAAAGCTTTAACAACTTGCAACACAAGATCTGAATCCAAATAAAGTTCCTTAGATAATTCTTTAACATGGACCTTTTTATTATAGTCATGAATACAATCATCATCTATTTCTACGCCTCCTTTGCTTCCTAGACCAAAATTCCATGAAACTCTATGATCGCGAATTCTATTAAGAAAATCCCAAGCTTTAGTTATAGGAAGATTCATAAAGGCTCCTTTCGTGAAAGAGTCTAGTTCAATTTTATTAGGTTCAATTAAACCACCATAAAATATATGCAATAAATACCATTTAGGAAAATCATGATGAGGACAAAGATTAAGTAAATCTTTAAATCTGATATAAGCTCTTACTAGTCCTTCATTAGGATGGTTCCTCCAAGTCATTATAAGACGCCTAATTCTAAAAGATTTTTATAATGGGTAATTTTTTGCTAGAAACTCACAGGCTAAATTATCCCAAGTAGTAGTGGCTTCTGGAGGTAGAGATCTATACCATGAGAGAGCTGTACTAGTCAAAGTCTGACTAAAAAGTTTAACCCTTACCTCATTAGCGGTATATCTCGGTAATTGAAAAGTGCCCCATATATCTTTAAAACATGCAATATGCTCATATGGTTCAGGATCTTTTTCATCTCTAGTAAATTGCTTCTTGTGTAGAATACCAAGTAATAGAGGATTTATTTCAAGGGATTTCTATTTTCGTGCCCCTGGTTCGTTAGTTGTACTTATTTTTCCCCAGCCGCTTAGTTTTTCCTCACTTTTGCCCTTCCTCCATTTCGAAACCCTCACATGTGCTCGGACGGGGGGATGCCGTCAGGTCAAAGGCTTGACCATTACATGCTGACTGGTGGGACCGTGTTGGGGCAGGTCGTGCGTTGAGCATTAAGTTATGTCGCCTCGACCGTTACATGCTGGCAGGTGGGGCCAGGATGCATAGAAGACCAGCCATCCATCTCTCGCTGATTTATGGGGGACGTGGTGTGGGCACATGTGGGGCGTGTTGGTGGTTACGTGTGTCCTGTCACCTAAATTGGAAGTTTTTTTTTTGTTATTTTTATGATTGGCCTTTTTAAGAGTGCCTTTTCCCCTCTCTCTCGCTAACAGTTGCGTTTTTTTGCCCAAAAAGGTAGCGAATCTAGAGCAGCTTCTCTCTTCATTCATTGTTCCTTTTGCCCTCGTTTTCCCCAATCTGGTAGCAAATCTAGAACAGCAAATCTAACCAGCACCATAAATAAATTCAATAAACAGAGCATATGTAGATAAAACAACTAATATAGGTTATATAGTACGGTACTTAACGAGGTTCGACAATTAGGCTGCTCAGCAGCATTAGCGGACAAGTTCAACACAGATAAGACAAAAGAAGCTGCTTTACAGCAGCAGCAGATCAGTGGCCCCTCATGGCCTCTACCAGGAGGGCCTCTGCCTCCTCCCTCTGGTGCCTCCTCCACTTCTTGCTGCCTAGTCCCTTGACCTTGGGCGCCTTGGGCTTGATCAGGGGCATGCGACCCTCCTCGATAGCCACCTTCTGGAGGTTGCGGAGGTGAAAACCGAGCGCCTGGTTCTTGGCTATGAAGCCGTGGACATTCACGGACTCGCCGAAGGTCATCACGTCCTCGGCATGCTTCACGAGGGAGTTGAAGTCTATGGCGTGGAGCCTCCTAGTGGGGCAGAAGGGCTATATGTACACGTCACTAGCGAAGAAGTTGTTGTACTGGCCGTACTTCAGCCTCCTCAACACATGACGAGTCTTGGTGTCCTTGGACTCGTCGTTGCTACGAATGTCGCTAATATCCTCCTGTTGGAAAAATAGTAGAATGCAATAAGGACATGATTGAGATACTTTGATTATCAGGATTGATTATTTGCATAAATTAACCGATTGAGATCTCCTGATTATTCCCCAAATCGAATATTGATCCCAACTATGAACAGGGGGTTCAAATACAAACAGGGGGATTCATCGAATTACGAGATCTAACACAAGAGGATTACCTATTGTAAACATACAAATAGCCGAACCCTAATAACATACGATCTAGCATCCAACGATGGGAATGGGGGAAGAACAAGGAAAGGGGAGAAAACCCTGGTTACCTCCGACCATGGGTCGGCGATGCTGGTGTCGTAGGGGTTTTCCGACCTTATGTAATCAACCTCCTCATAGGGGCCTGTATGGGGACGCGGTACTCCTTGTTGGCGGCCTTGGAGGTGCCGATGGCCACCGTGCCATTCTTCTTCATCGCCGGCGTGGTTGGGGTTTTTTTGGGGTTTTGCAGAAGGTTATGGGATAGTGGAGACGGTTGAGTGAGTGAGTGAGTGATGAGTGGGAGTGAGGAGGCCTCTATTAAAGGAGAAGGGAAGCGATGTTTCGTTGCACCACCGTGCACCGCGTAACCGCGTATGCTACTGCACCGTGCACGGCCACACATGTCCGCTACCACCCCGTTTACTACACACGCGTACCATGAGTCACGTTTTTTCCTGGTGTCTAACTCTTGTGACTCAGTTGTGCTCAGTTTTTCCTTGAGTCTAACACTGGCAGTTTGGTTGTACTCCATTTTTCCCTCCAATACTAACACTGTCTTGTGCAATATACTCAGTTTTACCCTCCGGTGGCTGGTCAACAGAGAGTCAATGAATAAGTTTTATCTAGCTAATTGAATCATTTTATGCACAACAAATTCAAAAAGAGCAAAACATAGTGGCATCTACCTAGGGAGTCTTATTATGTGACCTGCCACCATAAGAAATGTATATAAACCAAGTTTTAACCTAAATCACCACTGATCAAATCACCTAATATCTATGAAGGTTCATGGCTTTCTACTCAAGCCTCTTTCCAAAACATCCCTCCCCAAAACATAGGATGTCTAAATGAGGCAATAATTGTCAAACTGGTGTATATTTGAATTGCAAAAAGTTTGATGTATGCCAAGATGTATTTTATTGTATAAAAGACGCATTTTCCATTTTTTAAATCTTTTTTTATTTTCTATTTGAATCCCTTTGTCAGTCTTGCCCTTTATTTTTAAGTTCTACTCAGTTTTGTCCTTGGTTCTTAAGTGCTACTCAGTTTTCCCCTCTCTTAGTATCAACCTCTCGCACATGTGCTAATCTTCGCTGCTACGCTCTGATTGGTTGAGACAGTTGTCACGTTGATCGTGCCCACCAACCGTTGATCCTCTGTGATCTAGCGGATAGGCGGATAACCCCTATATCTGTCGGGGCACCCCGCTATCCATGCAAAATAATGAGTTTATCGCTGGTACTTTAACTCCATAAACAAATGAACGTGAATATAATTTGAAGGGAACGTGTTCGAAGGTGTATAATTTGTGCATTACATCCCACTCTATGAAAATGATAATCTCTCAAGATTTTCTTAGCACAATATTATCACGTATTAAGTGTGATTTCAAAGAGTTCAAATATGTATAATTTTCATATATGCAAGTTTATGCATTACATTCCACTCTATGAAAATGGGGGAGAAAATGATAATCTCTCAAAATTTTGCTATACGCAAGTTTAAAATCATTATCTCGTTATTAAGTGCGATTTCACAGTGTTCAAAGCTTTAAAATTTTCGTATACGCAAGTTTATGTATTATATTTTACTCCATGGAAATGATAAATGATTAGGATTTTATATCACAACATTAGCATGACCTAAGTGCGATTTCAAAGAGTCTAAAGGTGTATAATTTTTGTATATACCAGTTTATGCATTACATTCCACTCTATGAAAATAATAATCTCTCAAGATTTTCTTAGCACAACATTATCACGTATTAAGTGCGATTTCAAAGAGTTCAAAGGTGTATAAACTTCGTATATGCAAGTTTATGCATTACATTCCACTCTATGAAAATGGGGAGAAAATTATAATCTCTTCAGATTTTGTTAGCACATCATTATCACGTATTAAGTGTGATTTAAAAGTGTTCAAAGGTTTATAATTTTTGCATATGCAAGTTTGAGCATTATATTTCACTCCATGGAAATGATAAATGATCAGGATTTTATTAGCATGACATTATCACGTATTAAGTGTAATTTCAAAGAGTTCAAAGGTGTATAATTTTTGTATACGCAAGTTTATGCATTATATTTCACTCCATGAAAATGATAAATGATTAGGATTTTATTAGCACAATATTATCATGTCCTAAGTGCGATTTAAAAGAGTTCAAATATGTATAATTTTCATATATGCATTACATTTTACTATATGAAAATGAAGATAGACAAAGGGTGCGGACGCAGGGCTGGCTCGGGGTCCCATCTTGCAACACCAATCTAGGTAAGATGTGGGCCTGGCGCTCACGTAGATAAGCTGTGGGTCCAGCGCTCACGTGGATAAGTTGTGGGTCTGATGCTGATCTGGATAAGTTGAGAGAGGTGTCCACTACAGGAATCGACTGAACACGGCCCCACTTATCAGCATGTAACGGCAAGGGTACACTACGGGACCCGACAGAATGCGGTCCTACTCGTCAGCATGTAATGGCGAGGGTCCACTACGGGACCCGACTGGACGTGGCCCCACTTGTTAGCACGTAACGACAAGGCGGACGGACGGCGAATTTCAGACCATGTGAGAGTTTCGTACAAAGAGATGGGAAAAAGTGAGAAAAAATTAAACGGCTGGGGAAAACTGAGTACAACTAATGAACCGAGGGCACGAAAATAGAAATCCTTTATTTCAAACCCCCTTGTCTTCTTGTTGGAGTTGTCTCTTTTATAAATATCATAGGGCTTCCCAAAGTGGCTGAGTGGGTTAGCACTAGTCATATACTCAAACTCCATCATGTTGGTGAAAACCTGTAACTCAAAACAAAACTGAGCAAGACAAAAATAAATAAGCAAAAACTAAAAGACCTATATCGCTTAGCTCCCCGGCAACAGCGCTAGAAAAATAGCTTGATGGCTGCAAGTGCATAGATCGTTTGTAGCTAGTTTCAAAATAAAGATATCGATCCCACAGGAAGCAGGAATCTGAAGTCTAATGACTCTTGAATTAAATACTACAATAGAAATGCTAAATAAAGTTCTAAGTGACAAGATAAAATGTGAGTATTGCGTAAAAAAGTGTTTTGGGTTTTTGGTATAAGAGCAACAATAAGTAAATTAAAACAACTAAATACAGAAAATAAGTATCGCGTATGTAAGAGAGATTGGAACTGCAATAGGGAAAAAGTGTTTTCAGGGAGTAGATGATACACCACTAGCATTATAAAGAACTAAAGTAAAGATTATTATCATGAACATTCTCAATTGTGTATGTGTGGGAGGAACTCCGTATTTGGCCAAATAGGCAGCAACCACTGCTCACATCATCCTCATAACCACAGCAGACGGCAATCGACATCAATCGAATTACTGCGCTATTAAGGGACATAATCCCGTAGGATGTATCTCATGGCATGGATAGTGTTCCATGAGTTTCCTCGGTTCCCAAGTTGATAGTAAGGAGTGCCAAAAGCTTTATAGTCACTGTAAGTGCTAACACACCTCCGTCTACCAACAAGTTGTTCCCTCCAACAAGTCCCCATAAGAGGCAAATATTGAGAGATCGACTTCTCCCAACATCAAGATGAAGACAATCTAACACATGGTCACAGTGATGAATATCATAATAAACTTTATCTTATTTCAATCTCATATTAGGGTTTCTCCATCTCCCCAAGAACTAATGATCTACTCAGACATGGAGGTAATCAACATAATGGCAATAACAATCGAATCTATCATAGATGAATATTACTTGTATAAATCCACAACGTGTACGGACATTACAACAAGATCTAGATAATATATAGATGGGATGGATGGAGATGGTGGTGATGCAGCGGTTGATGATGAAGATCGATGGCTTAGCCTCTCGGATCTGTGCAGGGCAAAGATGGATCCCCGGTGGACGAGTTCCCCCTCCAAATGCCTTCCGGAGGTGAGGTTTCAGCAATTTCTGGTTGTTCTGTATGTCGTCTTTGTGATCTAGTTGCACGGGGTGAAACTATTTGAGGAGGAGGTGGCGGCGCCAACTATACAGCGGGAACTATATGGCCAGAAAATTTATTCCCGCTGTATACTTGGTCGTTAAACTATCTGTATACCTTGATCGCTTCGGGTTTTCTTCTAATATTATTGATATTTCCCAAATAAGTGATTTATGTTGTTTTTGACTCCTTTTCTCCCCAGTATATAACTGCTCCAAGAATTGTGTCCATTGTATCCATCATCTGTCCTGATCCTGGTGAAAATAGACATAAAATGTGCGTGCGAGCGCCGTAAAATATCAAGATCCTACATCTAAAATGCAAAATAATAATATAAAACATGATGCAGATATGCACTCATCAATGATAAACACCAATACATTAAGAAGGACAAGTTACAGGTAGCCAGGACGTACAACAAAAATGTTCGGCTTAAGACCTTTCAAGTTGGAGACTTGGTTTCAAAAACTATCATGTCGGTTGGAACCCAAAACAAGGAATTCAGAAAGTGGTCTCCCAACTAGAAAGGGCCTTTGCGGGTTACTAGAGTGATACCCGGCAATTCCTATCTGATGGAACTCTAGAGGGAAAGATGATGAAACGAGCTATCAATGGCAAGTACCTCAAGAAGTTCCATCCAAGCATGTGGCAAACAACTTAGCCGCAAGCTATGGCCGATATCATAAATATCACCCTCAGGCTATTACATGGACGATGATCACATGCTTCGCCCTTAGACGACACTCAGCATGGAGTATTTCCTGGTTTGCAAGATTCACTAGGAAACAGGGAGATATGTTATCACCCATTTCGGGTCGGCTTGGCACCGAGACGGTGAAGGCCTGTTTTCAAAGACGGGCTTGAGGGACGTGTTCGGCTTGGATCCAGATCAGGATGGAGTCACGGATTAAGTCAACTAGGAGAAGAAGATGGAGCTAGAATGATCCAGGAGATGAGTATACCCAAACATGGGATGGCACTTATTGCCTTACGCATAGTTCGGATCGGTTCCTTGTTGATTCAATCATGAAAATTCACCAATTGGCCTAGTTGGCAATGGTTTATGCTTACAAGCCCACAAATCAGCATCTACTACGGTGCAAAGATGAAGGAAGGTTCTACTCCAACATGGAAGGGCCATTGACAGCTTGACATGGAAGGCGGCAATGGACACTTAGGTATGGGTCCAGTACTTAGCCAGTGGTAGAACTTACCTAGTTTAGGGCTAGAATTAGGAGTTTGATTCCTACTTGTAAACGTGTTCGAGATACCCTAGATTGCACGCAAATAACAACCGCCTCATATATATGTGAGAGGTGACGACGGATTGTGTCTTAGACGCAACAATTGACAAAATCAATATCTTTGCTTTTGTCTCTACAACCCTTGTCCCTGCTCTCCGTTTCTTTGATGACTTTATGTGACTCATCCGTTGAATCGGAGCAGCTAAGACCGGCTTAGTTCAGCCCATAGCTATTGGAACCTCCTATAGGGTCCATCCTAAGGAACTAGGCTTCAGGTTCAAAAGTGTCAGCTAGACTGTCTTGCATATTACGCTTCTAGCAGGCCTCCTCTAATGTGAGTTATAGTGCATCACCCTCGGCATTGGAGGTAAACATTAGCATGTCCGTATCCACGTGCCGGAACCATTTTCGGTGCAACACTAGGCTCGAGGATCGTCTTGCCTCAAATATTGGATGTACACCAATCCGCCAGGTGTGAGATCTTGGCACATGGATTAATAGGATTTATAGGATACTCATACCAACAAGTTGCAACTTCTGTTTTGGGTTCATCTTCAGAGAAACTTCAGGTTAGAGTTCTTGCCTGGACCAATATGAGGATGGGTGACCGAGCGGGAACTTGTTCCCGGGTGTGCACAAGTGAGGACAAAGTGCGCAGAAAAGACTAGTGTTGGTAGGTGGGGCCAGTCTAGAAATCCTAGATAGCTGCTAGAGTAATAGCGTCGAGCACTGGGTGGCTGGGGCATTACATCGGGGCTCTCCATATGGCTGCTCTGAACATTTTTGGTCCTCGATAAGTGAGATTTAGATCATCATAAACTCACTTCAAATTGTTATACCACTGTGCTTGCATCCTCAAGTAGCCCTCTATCATGTTGCACATTTCTTGGATAGTGCTTAGATTTTGGTAGGCCACTTCCCGGACCAACCACTCATCGAGTGTGCCGACATAAAATGGTCTACTATCCAGTCTTCTTCCTCCTTTATGCTAGTTTCTTCATCCCAAGGAACCTATAGACGTATCCTAAAAGGGTTTCATCCCTTTCTTGTCCCATAGACCTTCAAAGGAAGAGCCTTCGACTTACACACCTGGCAAGCACGCATGATCCTTCTTTCGCCTAGCTTTTGGTCTTCACTAGGGTGGCTTCTCGTAGCGTTGCAACCGCCATCAATGAGCGAAGGAGGCGGGGATCCATCGAGATGTTTGAAAGTGACACACAAAGACCCTACCTAGGATGCCAACTGTTAGGGTTTTGGTTCCCAGCTACAAAATTGTAGGTGTAAGGGCTTGTGATCATGAACCAATGGGATAACAGCCTCAAGGCATGCAAGGTTTATACATGTACATGTCCTAGATGAGGATCAGGTAACAACCCGTCATCATGTGTCAGCTTTATTATGTGGATCATGTGAGGTGCTCAAATTGTTACAATGAGGGTGTTTCGGCTAGCAGTCTAGCTGGTAACTATGGTGGACGATGACTAGGGAGTCTAGCCATCTCTCTCGTGTAGCAAAATGACTCTGGGTAGAATGAAGCTAATTGGTGTGCTCTAAGATCAAAAAGATGAACTACATTACATATGAACTACTACAACTACTACTCTGGTGAGCTTGTCCTCGGAGTCTTCTTCCTGGTGGATTAGCTGAAATGTGGGTAGATGTATGTGTATGGTTATTGGATGGATCTCATACTGCTCCCGAACTACTTCTCAACGACTTGCTTGAATGCTTGCTCTCTTGCTCACTCGCCCTCCTCTTCTCCTGTTCTGGGTTGCTCCTTCTATACTCTCGGTCATGGCCATCGAGGCATGGCCGAGGAGTTACCATTGTTGTTGATAGGACAAGGCGATGCTGAATGTCGAGGAGTTATCGTCATTGATGATGTTTTAGTGGACTTTTTGGCCCCCGGGGATTCCCTCGCTGGCTAGAGGGCTGGGATGTGATGTAGCAAGGGATCAGACCTTGTTATGATGCCTAGGCACCTGCCCGAGCGGTAGGTCGCCTGGTCACATAAGAGTATACATCACATCCCTCACGTGGGTGGGGACTTCTAGGTTGTAGGCCCTTTTTAGGTTCTATCCTAGCAATTTCCCTAGTTGGCTGTTCTGGAAGGTAGTTAGGTGGAGCACACTGGGTTGTGCTGGCTTGGCACTTTACCACCTAGGTTGCGCTTAGTCCTAGTTGGTATGCTTATAGTTTGCCTACTTATGGGTGCTCGATTACCCATGACCATGTCACCCCCTTCTCCAGCGGGGGAATCGTCACTGTTGCCGATGAACCATTTCTCGCTGGGCAGCTTGACCATCTCCACAACCCGCTTATTTTCCTGCCTTCCGCCAACAACCACTAGCCGTCACCACCATTTTACCACCTCCAGCCACCCTGTAACACCCTGGACTCTTCGTGCCCGGGCTGCCACTTTTGGTAGCTTAATAGGATATCTAAACTGGCCCCACAGACCAACACTAGTCTTTTCTGCGCACTTTGTCCTCACTCGTGCGCACCAGGTACTCACTTCCCGGTCGTTCACCCATCCTCAAATTGCTCTAGGACAAGCACACTTAACCTCAGAGTTCTTTTCAGATGAGCTTCCAGAAAAGAAGTTGCAACTTGTTGATATGGGTATCCTATCAATCCTATTAAGCCATGCGTCAGGGTCTCACACACCCTCTTACTCACCACAGCAGCCTTCTAACATCAATCTGAACCACTTAGCATACCCACCTTACAACACAAATACCACTCGAAATCCCTCCCCAATTGCTCTACCACCTACCAGTTGCCCTACCATCAACAGCTTTACCACCACCAGCAGCAGCCGCAGATCATCGCTACCTTCATCCACTCCAGCCATCAACCCAATTCTTACACCGGTATGGCTACACCCCCTCCTTAACCCATCTATGGATCCACCACGCCCATCACCACCCTTCTTCCCCTGCCAAACCATCACCTTGGCTCATGTTCAGGTTCTAGTGTGCCCCGGTTCCACAAGATCGAGTTCCCTACATATGATGGATCGATTGATCCTCTTGGTTGGATCCATAGGTGCGAGAAGTTGACAGCGCACAAACGAGGATGAAAGGTATTGATTGCAACCTAACACCTCATCAATGACGCTTAGTTCTAGTACTTACACCTTAAGCACGATTTCAGCATGTTGACATGGGAGCAGTTCAAGGAGGCTTGCCACATTCAATTTGGGCCATTGTTTCGGGCCAATCCCTTAGGCGAGTTGTCGCATCTTTCATTCACTTCCTCGGTCGTACACTACACCAATAGGTTTCTAGCGCTCATGCCTCGCAAAAATGATCCATTAACACCATCTCAACAATGGTTTCTATATACAACAGGGTTGCTTAATGGTCTTCGCATTGATGTCGGGATTCAGTGACCATCTAACCTCCACGCTGCCGTATCCTGTTGGGAATATGCCCTAGAGGCAATCATGTATGATGTTATTCCCGATGTATTCATAAAGTTAATATCCTTGTATGAACTACTGATATGTATCATTGAATATGTGATTCGATTGTGGAACTATATATTCATGTTGTTCATACTAAATGTCCTTGGTCATTGAGGTTGTGCTAGACACACAACTTAGACTAATGTGAAAGTCGGCTAATGACTCGGTTCCACTTGTCATGGGCATGGTGATGCCATTCCTACTTACACGGATTTGGCTAAAGAGTTTAGCGAGTTGGATTGACCCATATTGAGATACAACGAACAAGTCATCATTTGTATGTCTCAATCAATGTAATCCTTAGACCTGAGGTTATCGCATAATCCGAGTTGAGGATCACCGACTTAGGTTCTGTCAAACGATGTTCCATCAAAGGGAAGTTATAAAGGCAGAGTTTTGGTCGACTGAGAATCAAGCTGCATAATGTGAATGACCAAGATGGGATTTTTCCCCTCTGATTGGAGAGATATTCTCTGGGCCTGCTTGGAAGATATGATTCAGAAAGTATGGCCATGCACGACTCGGTTAAGTGTTAACCGAGGCGGCCGACTAAGAGTTAGTCCGATATCACTTACCTCGGATCGATAAGAGAGTTGAGATATTTGAAGGATGACAATTATTCGCCTATAGCTTGATAAGATGTATCGTGAGGCAAAAGGGACTCAGACGAAAGTCACATTGGAAGGTATGTAGTCATGACTCTTTGGTACTTGGGAGTCAGCATGTTCTGCTAGGAGCCACTACCGACTGATCGATTACGAGTGAGACTCGGATCGTGTCCGAGTCACCATGAGCCTGTTGGGTCACACACTTAAGAGAGGGAGCAAGTTTGGGTTAGACCTAAACCGGAAATCAATTTGGGTTGGACCTGAATAGGACACGGTCTGAGTTAGTGAGTTGGACTCATAGTGACTAAAATAGGCCTTTTAGTGAATGGTCCACAAGTGAGTGGAGCCCACTTTCACTCCCTATATATATTGGGGCGTAGGTGCCCAATGAGCATGGTTAGGTCATTCCATGTGTTGGAAACCCTAGCTCCAGTCCATCGTCGGGTGCTCCTACTCGTACTTGTGGATACTGGCGGAGGTGTTGTACGTTCAGCACCTCGAAGATCGGATCCTGAGGACTGCACTTCATCAAGCGACATGCTTCATCAATTCCGCAACTTCGTGTCTAGTGGTAATCCTCGTGGCATATTACCTTAGCTTGATCTTGGGATCACCATGTAGGGAAAAAGTTGTGTTTATCTCTGCGTGGCCCAACATATCCTTTGCCAAGGACTATAAGCGGTGGCATTGTCCTCCAACAACTTTACAGCACCAGCCTTCTAGGCCTACAGGGTCTTTATGCCCCTCCGATCCTCCTACGGCCAATGCAGCTACAGTACCTTCCCCGCTGTAGCATCCCAATTGTCTAACAATTGTAATGCTACTTGGTCTAGTAATATAATGGCTACTTCATATATATAATTGTTGCATCATAATTATATCATGCTCATGTCATCATGCCACCTTGCATTTGAGCATCATATAAAACCCTTTTTGTGTTGGTTCTTATCTCATATGCATCATTAATTGTATTTTGCCTCTTGATATTGTATTTGGTTCTTGATATATTGTTTAAATGCCCAAGTTGAGTTGGGGGCATATCTTTTGTTAACTCCACCACCTTTCTTGTCATCACCCATCATTCCACCATTCCACCATATATGAGCATTGCAACTTATTTGGTTTTACCTCTAGCTCATATGTGTTGGTGTGGATCCATTCTATCTCCACATGCTCTCATATATGCACCATATTGTTTCCCCATTATTGGTTTATGAGAGCCACATGGCCACCTTTGCATGCCTTGTGAGTGGAACCTTTTCCTAGCTTCCATATGGGTTGTTTAGGGGTTATTATCATGTTGGGATATTTTTGGGCTTACTAAATACCTAGTGGCACATACACACTAGCAAGTCCCATTTCTATTCAAATATGGTCATCTCCATCTACTTCACATGGGGCATCCTTTCACTTCTTCTAGTTTGGCTTATTCCATATTTTGGGAATGCATATGTATAAATGCTATGGATATTATTTTGTTTTCACAAGAGGAAACCTAGCATTAATATTATGCATGGGCCATGCAAACATCTCCATATTTTTGCCTCCTTGGTTTTTATTTGGTCTTTTTGAGTGGATCATCTTCCACCCTACCTCATCTTCATCTCTCTCTCTATTCCTCATCTTCCCCTCCCTTTTCACTTCCATTTAAGCATGGTCAAGTGGATCTTTTCTAAAACCCAAACCCTACTCTTTTCCCACCCATTCTTGCTTCATCTAGTTTGGAGCATGCAAGCATCTAAAAACCTAAGCCATCTACTCCCTCTACCTCTCTCTAATCCTCTATCTAAGGCCCTCCCTAATCACCTACACCCCTACCACCATCTTACACCTAAGCTAAACCCTAAACCTACCTCACCCTCTCCTCTTCACCTATGCCGAGCCTCCCCAGGCCGGACCCACCTGGCCACCCTCTCTCCCTGGCCACACCCGAGCCATACCTTCCTCACTCCCAACCCTAGCATCAACCCGAGCCTCCCCCTCCCTCTCTCTCTGCCTTGCATGCCCCACCAGCCCGAGCCTCCCCTGCCTGCCTGGCCTCGCCTTGGTCCCACCTGGACGTCCCTGACCACCCTCCCCTGCCCTAGACGAGCCAGCTCGAGCACGTGGGTGTAGAGGAGAAAAAGGTGGCCGAGCCACCTTTTCCCTCCACCACACCTCCACGGCACCCCTCTCCCCTCCCGTCCCTATCACCTTCCTCTCTCCCACCTGCTACCTCTCCCAGATCTCCCCAGGGTCGTGCCCATCCACTCCTCCCTCCCCAGCTGCCCCTACCATCGTCTACCCCGGCCGCCGCTCTCGGTGTCGCCGTCCATCTACAGAACAAGGAGGCGGGCGTGCAGACGCGGGTGTCGGGGAAGACCACGGCCGTCTTCTGCGTCGCCCTGTACACGGCAACGAGGAGGAGGAGGACCAGCGCCACCAGGCCAACGCCGCTCCGACGCGAAACCCTAGCCCCGCCGGCCTCTGCCTCACCGCCGATCGTCGGCTCCTCTGCTCGATCCGACGCCACCGACAGCCCCACGGTGAGCCGCTGACCACCCTAGACATGTCCCTGTCCAGCGTTGCTTCCCGTTTGCGCCGTTCGTTTCGTCGAACGCCCAGCGTGCGCCACCGCTCGCGTTGTCTGCACGTTCCCCGCGCCGCAAAGAGCCTCACCTAGCTGTGTGTTGCCTCCCTGACAACAACCCCAGCCCACCGCGCTGGCTAGCCCCCGCAGCGCACGCACCCGCGACCCAGGTTCGAACCCTGCGCGCCGCGCCGTCCACTGTCGCGCATCGATCGCTCGACAGGGAATTCAGAGAAGAAGCACAGTACACGTCGCCGTTTTTGCATAAACCCCCCCCCCCCCTAGTTTTTATCCTAACCCGCGGTCCACCGAGCCCACCGTCAGCCTCTCTGTTCATTTTGCAAAAACACCCCCGCAGATTTACGCCCTTAACCCGCACTCCCACGGATGCCCCACGTGTCGCGTCCCCGCTGGCGCGCCCGTGTGTGGGTCCGCGTGTTCTCCGGCCCCACCTGTCATTCTCTGAGGCTAGCTTAGCTCGCGGTGAGAAAAACATTTCTGTGCGCGGATTGTCCCAGTCAGCAGTGAGCCCCACCCGTCAGCGTCTGGGTCTGTATCTGTCTGAGTAACAAAAGTATTTCTGCTTTTCTGTTTTAATTCAAACTTTTCCAAATTAAATTAAATTCAAATTTCAAATCTGTTTTCAGATAACTTTTAAAATACAAATCCAAATTAAACATGTAATATATGTTTTGAAATCAGAAAAATATGAGGAACTCAAATATGCCCTCCAAAATATATTTTGAACACTTTAAAATTCCAATTTGATTAAAATTACATTGTAACTACCTCGGTGAATTACGCTCCTAGTTACAAGCCTGGATGAGCGGAAATGGTTAAAATAGTACGGTGGGGCCCAAATGCCACTCACAGGTAGACCTTTCGGCCGTCCTAACCATTTCCGAACATCGGGACAAGAACGGACGGCGTAATCGGCAGGCGAAGGGATCAACTACATACACAAATGAGTATGTATGCAAGCCACCATACAATGGTTCTCAGAGTCATTCCATCTAAAAAGAAAGGAAATATTGCAACGCCATACGGCAAGATCCAAATATCCTAGATAGATATAATAGTTTAGGATACCTCCTCATACACCAAACATCAGAGTATCAAGCAGAAGCGGAAAACAAGATCCGAGTACGGATAAGAAGCAAATCGGCATAAGATGCCCCATAAATAAACACATCCCGCCCACAGATCTCACGGATCCCCGTTCCCGGAATCTCTACACCGAATGATCATTGCCCACATCGTCCGTCTCCTCCACCCAGTATCCATCTTGCGGAATTACCTGTTCATCTGAATCAAACAAATTATCGTGTGAGACCCTAGGGGTACTCAGCAAGTCTTTATGCCTCTAAAGGGAACACAACCTGGGGTGACGCAATTGCAGCAAAGATAAACCCTAACAATTATATAGATACTCGCTAACCATCCGCCTAACCATAGATAGACGGATGTCCGTGAATTAATAACAACAGTTATAACGGTAATATTAACAGATCCATCCTCCTCCTCGCTTACCGACGAGGAAGCGGACGAACAAATCCCCCATCCGTTGGCAGTTTTATTATCCATTCCATGAGTGTTGCACTATTTACTAGTCAGGTACTTAGTCAAATTATAAGCGGTACTTTAGTTATACTTGTCTATGATCGATGAACAGGTAATCCCGCAAGATGGATACTGGGTGGAGGAGACGGACGATGTGGGCAACGATCATTCGGTGTAGAGATTCCGGGAACGGGGATCCGTGAGATCTGTGGGCGGGATGTGTTTATTTATGGGGCATCTTATGCCGATTTGCTTCTTATCCGTACTCGGATCTTGTTTTCCGCTTCCGCTTGATACTCTGATGTTTGGTGTATGAGGAGGTATCCTAAACTATTATATCTATCTAGGATATTTGGATCTTGCCGTATGGCGTTGCAATATTTCCTTTCTTTTTAGATGGAATGACTCTGAGAACCATTGTATGGTGGCTTGCATACATACTCATTTGTGTATGTAGTTGATCCCTTCGCCTGCCGATTACGCCGCCCGTTCTTGTCCCGATGTTCGGAAATGGTTAGGACGGCCGAAAGGTCTACCTGTGAGTGGCATTTGGGCCCCACCGTACTATTTTAACCATTTCCTCTCATCCAGGCTTGTAACTAGGAGCGTAATTCACCGAGGTAGTTACAATTGGTATCAGAGCCATCCCGCCCTTCAGGGTCTCAGCCAAATGGTCGTTGTCAGTTTAGCAAATATTTTTGGTAGCTATGTATACTAGGGAAAAACAAAACGTGAGAGTAGGACTGCTTCCACTTTTCTTCTTACCCACCCACCCACCCTTTTCTGGTAAGGAAGTGAAACGTTTTCAATCCTCTTCTTAAATTTCAAACTAGGATTCACGTGTTCTGGGTTCCGTAGTACCATAGGTTGTGTGTGTGTGTGTGTGTAATTCCTTGTCTATCTGTTGCATCCAAGTTGTTATCACAATCTGCCTTTGGTTATCAACTGTTGGTACATTCCATACCGACAGGCTTTTGCAAACCGACGTGATCTATCTAATTCGTTGTATACCGCCGCGATCTGTCTTACTCCTTGTTTTCCGACGTTATCTTGTTTGGGGTGTTCGTTTCCGTAGTTACTAATCTTTAGGTTCATCGTGAGAAGGTGTTGGGATAGGTGTTTTACTTATTCATGTGCGGAGTAATGATTTGAGTGCGGGATGGAGTCGCGACCATACCACTACTTTTATCATTCGCTCTTGTATATTGAATTGGTAGAGTCACTAATCTTGATTCGTTAAGTGATTTTACGCATCTATTGGTATTTTAATGCCGAAATTTGCGGAAATTTTTTCTTTGATATATCTGTGTACCACACTCCTTTTCAGTCGTGTGCGATATGCTTAATATCTTCTAGGTGCTTTGAACTTTGTTGATATTTTAATATCATCTTAGTAAATTGTATCCTTTAATCTTGATTAATTCCATCTTGGTACTATTTTGGATTATTATTATTCTCCATCATAGTACTGACTTGTGTTTTATATCAATAACAGGATGGCACCACCACGCCGTTCTGAGGAGGACATACAACCTGAACTGGGGGCAGCGTTGTCAAGCATCGCCAATGCCTTGGCAGCAATGCAGCAGAACCAGCAGCGTTTTGAAGAAAGTGTCAGGAGGAATGAGTTTGTTCCGCTACCTCCACCTCCCAAGCGAGGAGACATCAAAAGCTTTCTGAAGTTCAACCCACGCCAATTTGATGTTTCTGATCAACCACTTGATGCTGATGATTGGTTGCGTGAGATGTCAAGGTTACTGATGACTGCTGATGTTGCTGAGCAAGAATGGGTAAAGTGTGCTACTCACCTTCTGAAGGGAGATGCAGCTCTCTGGTGGGAGAATTACCTGAAGGCAAACTGCACTGGTTTTCAGCCTACTTGGGGACAGTTCACTGGAGCTTTCAAAGAGCAGTATCTGTCAGAAATTGTCATGGAGAGGATGAAGGAAGTGTTTCTCAACCTCAAGCAGGGCAATGATAATGTCAATACCTACATCAGAAACTTCATGAACCTTTCTCGTTATGGTGGCGATGAGATCTCTGATGACAAGAAGAAGCAAAAGAGATTCCGGCAAGGGCTCAATGCATCGATTAAATATGCAATCACACATGCAAGGCCGGCGTCTTTTCTGGAACTTCAGCATACAGCTCTGCAGGAAGAGGCAAGTAGGCAAGTGTTTGAGGAGTCAAAGAAACACAGCCGTGATGCAGCAAGCTCTTCAGCTATGTCAACTCCTTCTAAGCGTCGTGTCTGGGTTCCCAACAACCCACCGTCGCTCTCGGCTCCACCAAGACCTTCAAGCTTCGCGGCAAGGCCACCAAACTTCCTCACTGCTGCTCCCAGGGGCTATAACCACCACTACCCTGGAGCGCCTGGCGGAGTCCCTGGCTATGTTGCTCCACGTCCACCTGGTGCTTGTTACACTTGTGGAGATACTGGGCATCAATACTGGAACTGTCCGATGAAAAACAAAGCTCTTCCTCCACCACCTCCAAGATCTGTGGCAAGCTCTCCTTTGGTTCATGCACCACCACCTCGGGCTCTCAACATCAACACCAAGCCCGGGTCTGCTGTTGCTCGTGCCAACTGTGTCAACGCCGCTCAAGCTGAGCATGCACCTGGAGTTGTGATGGGTATGCTATCTATTAGCTCAGTCCCTGCACGAGTTTTGTTTGATTCTGGTGCATCGCATTCCTTTGTTTCTCACAAGTTTGCAAATGAGAATGAGTTAGCTATGGATCCTCTCCTTAAGCGGTTAATGGTCCTTTCTCCTGGAGCAACAATGGCAGCTTCTAAAATCAGCCATGGCAATCAAATTGAGATTGGTGGCTCTTCGTTCTTGGCTTCCTTAATTGTTCTGGGCAATTCTGACATTGATGTCATCTTGGGCATGGATTGGTTGACAGCAAATGCAGCTGTGATTGATTGTGCTGAACGCTCGGTTTCTCTGAAGATTCCTGAAGGCCATATAGTCTATTCTCCAAGTCTGACTCCTGCTATCCAGCTTTTCTCTTTGGCGGCTCT
This sequence comes from Avena sativa, assembly GCA_916181665.1. Lineage (NCBI taxonomy): Eukaryota > Viridiplantae > Streptophyta > Magnoliopsida > Poales > Poaceae > Avena > Avena sativa. The sequence continues at coordinate 41,384,543 of OV702287.1, read as the reverse complement.
GAATGATGATGCTATGGAAGCTATTCAGAGTGTTCCGGTGGTCTGTGAGTTCCCAGATGTCTTTCCTGAAGAGTTGCCAGGTATGCCTCCGGATCGTGAGGTTGAGTTTGTAATTGAGCTTGAACCTGGAACGGCTCCTATCTCCAAGCGGCCTTATAAAATGGGTCCTGCTGAGCTGTCTGAACTCAAACGTCAACTTGATGAACAAGAGAAGTTGGGTTTCATTCAACACAGTACTTCTTTTTGGGGTAGCCCAACAAGCTTTGTGAAGAAGCGAGACAAGACTGATAGACTTTGTGTTGACTATCGGGTTCTCAATGCTAAAACCATCAAGAATAAATATCCCCTTCCGCGGATTAATGATCTCTTCGATCAGCTAGCTGGAGCTGTGGTATTCTCTAAGCTTGACTTGAGAAGTGGTTATCACCAAATCAAGATTCGCAAGGAAGATGTTCCTAAAACAGCTTTCACCACCCGCTATGGCATGTATGAGTACACGGTCATGTCTTTCGGTCTCACCAACGCACCTGCCACCTTCTCGAGGCTCATGAACTCGGTTTTCATGGAGTATCTTGATAAGTTTGTTGTGGTCTATCTGGATGACATCCTAGTCTATTCTAAGTCGAAGGAAGAACATGAAGAACACCTTCGGTGTGTCCTAAACAAGCTTCGTGAGAACCGCATGTATGCAAAGTTCTCCAAATGTGAGTTTTGGCTGCCTCAAGTAACCTATCTTGGTCACGCCATCTCTGCCAAGGGCATTGCAGTCAACCCGGAAACTGTAAAGACAATTGTTGAATGGCTTCCTCCTGTAAATGTCAAAGAAGTGCGGAGTTTCCTTGGTTTGGCTAGTTATTGCCGTCGCTTCGTTCAGAACTTTTCGAAGATAGCGAAGCCTCTTACCGATCTCCTCAAGAAAGGCAAGAAATACCTTTGGACTCCTGCATGTCAAGCAAGCTTTGAGACACTCAAAGAGAAGCTCACTTCCACACCAGTCTTGGTTCCTCCGGATACATCCAAGCCTTTCCAGATATTCTGTGACGCCTCTTTGCAAGGATTGGGTGCAGTCCTTATGCAAGAAAAACAAGTTGTTGCTTATGCCTCTCGACAGTTGAAGACGCATGAGATCAACTATCCTACACATGACCTCGAGCTAGCAGCAGTTGTCTTTGCTTTGAAAGTATGGAGGCACTACTTGCTTGGCAACCGTTGTGAAATCTTTTCTGATCACAAGAGTTTGAAGTATATCTTCACTCAGCCTGATCTCAACCTTCGGCAGAGGAGATGGATTGAAGCAATCAATGATTTTGATTTGACCATCAACTACACTCCGGGCAAAGCTAATGTCATGGCCGATGCTCTCAGCCGCAAAGCTTATGTCAACAACCTCATGATGGAAGAACAACAGCCTCTCTTGTGCGAGGAATTCCGTCAGCTCAACCTTGAAATTGTGGAACAAGGGTATCTTCTGAACCTTCTGGCAACTCCTCTCTTGGAAGAAAAGGTTCGCTCCTTTCAGCTTGGTGATCCGTACACCAGAAAGATCATCTCCAAACTTCAGCTTCCGAAGTATGAGTCCTTCCATGTCGATGATCAAGGCACGCTTTTCTTTGAACACCGGATGTTTGTACCAAACTACCCGGGTTTGAGAGAGCAAGTTCTTAAGGAGGCGCACGATTCTGTTCTTTCTATCCACCCTGGCAGCACAAAGATGTACATGGACTTGAAAACACAATATTGGTGGCCGGGTTTGAAGCGATATTGTGCCAAGTATGTCTCGGAGTGTGATGTCTGCCGCAGAGTGAAAGTTGTCCATCAGAAACCTTCCGGTCTTCTACAGCCATTGAAACCCCCGGAATGGAAATGGGAGAAAGTAGAAATGGACTTCATCACTGGTTTTCCAAGGTCGCAGAAGGGCAACAATGCAATCTTTGTTGTCATTGACAGGCTTTCTAAAGTGGCTCACTTCTTCCCCGTCAAGGAAACAATTTCTGCAATTCAGTTGGCTGAGCTCTATATCAACAGAATTGTCTCTCTGTATGGGGTTCCGCTTGAGATCAGTTCAGACCGTGGAAGCATCTTCACTTCCAAGTTCTGGGAAAGTTTCCAAAATGCTTTGGGAACAAAATTGAACTTCAGCACAGCTTACCACCCTCAGTCGCAAGGACAAGTCGAAAGGATCAATCAGATTCTGGAGGATATGCTTCGTGCTTGCGTCATCTCTTTTGGCATGAAGTGGGAGGAATGTCTTCCTTATGCTGAATTCTCTTACAACAATAGCTTCCAGAAAAGTCTAAAGATGGCACCATTTGAGGCTCTCTATGGTCGCAAATGCAGAACTCCGATTGGTTGGTCGGGTGCAGGAGAAAGAATATTGTTTGGCCCTGACATTGTAACTCAAGCGGAGGAGAAGGTTCACATCATTCTTGAAAATCTGAAGATTGCTCAAAGTCGCCAGAAGAGCAATTATGACAGAAAGCACACGGACATGGAGTATGTCCCTGGTGATCTCGTTTACCTTCGTGTCACTCCCATGAGAGGCACGCACCGTTTTGGTATCAAAGGAAAGCTGGCTCCTAGATACATCGGTCCCTTCAAAATTCGTGGAAGAAGAGGAGAAGTTGCTTATGCTCTTGAGCTCCCGTAAAAACTCAAGGTCCATGATGTTTTCCACATCTCTCAACTCAAGAAGTGCTTCAAGGATCCCGGCAGGACCGTGGACCATGAGCTTATCAATCTCCAAGAAGACCTGTCTTATCAAGAACACCCCACAAAAATCCTCGAAACCGCAGAAAGAAGGACTCGCAACAAGTCCATCAAGTTCTGCAAGGTGCAGTGGTCGCACCATTCTGTTGATGAAGCCACTTGGGAACTTGAAGATGAGCTCCGTGCCAAGTATCCTACCCTCTTTGAGTCTTCTTCTTCCTAGAATCTCGGGGCGAGATTCCTGTTTAGTGGGGGAGAGTTGTAGCATCCCAATTGTCTAACAATTGTAATGCTACTTGGTCTAGTAATATAATGGCTACTTCATATATATAATTGTTGCATCATAATTATATCATGCTCATGTCATCATGTCACCTTGCATTTGAGCATCATATAAAACCCTTTTTGTGTTGGCTCTTATCTCATATGCATCATTAATTGTATTTTGCCTCTTGATATTGTATTTGGTTCTTGATATATTGTTTAAATGCCCAAGTTGAGTTGGGGGCATATCTTTTGTTAACTCCACCACCTTTCTTGTCATCACCCATCATTCCACCATTCCACCATATATGAGCATTGCAACTTATTTGGTTTTACCTCTAGCTCATATGTGTTGGTGTGGATCCATTCTATCTCCACATGCTCTCATATATGCACCATATTGTTTCCCCATTATTGGTTTATGAGAGCCACATGGCCACCTTTGCATGCCTTGTGAGTGGAACCTTTTCCTAGCTTCCATATGGGTTGTTTTGGGGTTATTATCATGTTGGGATATTTTTGGGCTTACTAAATACCTAGTGGCACATACACACTAGCAAGTCCCATTTCTATTCAAATATGGTCATCTCCATCTACTTCACATGGGGCATCCTTTCACTTCTTCTAGTTTGGCTTATTCCATATTTTGGGAATGCATATGTATAAATGCTATGGATATTATTTTGTTTTCACAAGAGGAAACCTAGCATTAATATTATGCATGGGCCATGCAAACATCTCCATATTTTTGCCTCCTTGGTTTTTATTTGGTCTTTTTGAGTGGATCATCCTCCACCCTACCTCATCTTCATCTCTCTCTCTCTATTCCTCATCTTCCCCTCCCTTTTCACTTCCATTTAAGCATGGTCAAGTGGATCTTTTATAAAACCCAAACCCTACTCTTTTCCCACCCATTCTTGCTTGATCTAGTTTGGAGCATGCAAGCATCTAAAAACCTAAGCCATCTACTCCCTCTACCTCTCTCTAATCCTCTATCTAAGGCCCTCCCTAATCACCTACACCCCTACCACCATCTTACACCTAAGCTAAACCCTAAACCTACCTCACCCTCTCCTCTTCACCTATGCCGAGCCTCCCCAGGCCGGACCCACCTGGCCACCCTCTCTCCCTGGCCACACCCGAGCCATACCTTCCTCACTCCCAACCCTAGCATCTACCCGAGCCTCCCCCCTCCCTCTCTCTGCCTTGCATGCCCCACCAGCCCGAGCCTCCCCTGCCTGCCTGGCCTCGCCTTGGTCCCACCTGGACGTCCCTGACCACCCTCCCCTGCCCTAGACGAGCCAGCTCGAGCACGTGGGTGTAGAGGAGAAAAAGGTGGCCGAGCCACCTTTTCCCTCCACCACACCTCCACGGCACCCCTCTCCCCTCCCGTCCCTATCACCTTCCTCTCTCCCACCTGCTACCTCTCCCAGATCTCCCTAGGGTCGTGCCCATCCACTCCTCCCTCCCCAGCTGCCCCTACCACCGTCTACCCCGGCCGCCGCTCTCGGTGTCGCCGTCCATCTACAGAACAAGGAGGCGGGCGTGCAGACGCGGGTATCGGGGAAGACCACGGCCGTCTTCTGCGTCACCCTGTACACGGCAACGAGGAGGAGGAGGACCAGCGCCACCAGGCCGACGCCGCTCCGACGCGAAACCCTAGCCCCGTCGGCCTCTGCCTCACCGCCGATCGTCGGCTCTTCTGCTCGATCCGACGCCACCGACAGCCCCACGGTGAGCCGCTGACCACCCTAGACATGTACCTGTCCAGCGTTGCTTCCCATTTGCGTCGTTCGTTTCGTCGAACGCCCAGCGTGCGCCACCGCTCGCGTTGTCTGCACGTTCCCCGCGCCGCAAAGAGCCTCACCTAGCTTTGTGCTGCCTCCCTGACAACAACCCCAGCCCACCGCGCTGGCTAGCCCCCGCAGCGCACGCACCCGCGACCCAGGTTCGAACCCTGCGCGTCGCGCCGTCCACTGTCGCGCATCGATCGCTCGACAGGGAATTCAGAGAAGAAGCACAGTACGCGTCGCCGTTTTTGCATAACCCCCCCCCCCCCTAGTTTTTATCCTAACCCGCGGTCCACCGAGCCCACCGTCAGCCTCTCTGTTCGTTTTGCAAAAACACCCCCGCAGATTTACGCCCTTAACCCGCACTCCCACGGATGCCCCACATGTCGCGTCCCCGCTGGCGCGCCCGTGTGTGGGTCCGCGTGTTCTCCGGCCCCACCTGTCATTCTCTGAGGCTAGCTTAGCTCGCGGTGAGAAAAACATTTCTGTGCGCGGATTGTCCCAGTCAGCAGTGAGCCCCACCCGTCAGCGTCTGGGTCTGTATCTGTCTGAGTAACAAAAGTATTTCTGCTTTTCTGTTTTAATTCAAACTTTTCCAAATTAAATTAAATTCAAATTTCAAATCTGTTTTCAGATAACTTTTAAAATACAAATCCAAATTAAACATGTAATATATGTTTTGAAATCAGAAAAATATGAGGAACTCAAATATGCCCTCCAAAATATATTTTGAACACTTTAAAATTCCAATTTGATTAAAATTACAATAAAATGCCCTTTTTTCTTAATTAATTAATAACTTTTGTTTTATAACTCCAAATTTGACAAATAATATGTCTAAAATGATTAGCTCGACGAGACCTTTCTGTTTATGCATTCCATGTTCTGAATGGCAGCATGCATCATATAAATATAATGTGTACAGCAACTTATTTGAGGTTAAAACATGATTAAAACTCAACAAAATGATTTATACTTGTATTCCACACCTCACCCATGCCATGCCACTTTATTGCCATACAAATTGTGCATCATTCATCATGGCATGATTGTTTGCTTGTCGCATTTTATTCATATGCTTGTGCACTTTATTTATGTTGGCCCTTGTGTGTTTGGTTCTTCTTCGAATAGACGCTGAGCAGGGGATATATCAAGAGACCCAGGAGCACCACCCAGATCCTTCTCTCGCTTCAGCTGAGCTGCCAGGCAAGCACTACCACATGCTTGCATACATATAGTACCTATTGACTCTATCTTATTCTTGCATCATTGAGTCGCGATTGCATTAATCTGAATCCCAAGTATTGCATAGCCTTTACTTTTAAACCCCACCGAAGCTTGTTCCTCCATCCCATGAGCCATTACTACAGGAGTTGTTTAAGCCATGCGAGTCGTAGAACAGCATGTGTAGGGTATGTGAGTGTCTGATGGATAACGAGGTACCTAAACAACTTAACCTGAGTAGTAATGGGATAACTAATAAAAGTGGCATCGGTGAGCAATATCTGCTATTTGGTTTTTCATGCTCACTTGTGTCCCGTAGGACCCCGAGTACTTGATTCCTGTTCCTTGAATATTCGCTCTATCCACATCCGGGAGGCTTATGAACCCCCCTGAGCCAGAGCTTGATTCATTCTTATTTCTTGGGGCCACAAAGTAGTTTGGGGCTTTATTACTATTCTGTACTTATGCCATGCTTTACTGCTTAATTTAAGATTGTGCGAGGAATGCACCTGTACTGTTTAGGTAAGCGGAGTGTTTTTGCGGTATCGACAAGCCCAGTCACATTTTCGGGTTCCCAGTCGTTTACAGCCATTGACGCAAACCTTGAGTCCGTCTCGAAGCCGGCCAACTTTGTTGCGGGTAGCTTAATGGGGTGGCCCCCTGAAATATTTCTGAATCCTGTGATCGCTTTGTCGTGAATGCCTCGTTGGGTTTTGATTTGGTTTTTCCGAGGTTGATCGAGTGTGTGTTGCTATTTGTGCACCCCTGCAGGGTAAAACTTTCTGAAAGCCGTGTCTGCGGTTATGGACGACTTGGAGCACAGTTTCTCGATCATAGACAAGTATAACTAAAGTACCGCTTATAATTTGACTAAGTACCTGACTAGTAAATAGTGCAACACTCATGGAATGGATAATAAAACTGCCAACGGATGGGGGGTTTGTTCGTCCGCTTCCTCGTCGGTAAGCGAGGAGGAGGATGGATCTGTTAATATTACCGTTATAACTGTTGTTATTAATTCACGGACATCCGTCTATCTATGGTTAGGCGGATGGTTAGCGAGTATCTATAGAATTGTTAGGGTTTATCTTTGCTGCAATTGCGTCACCCCAGGTTGTGTCCCCTTTAGAGACATAAAGACTTGCTGAGTACCCCTAGGGTCTCACACGATAATTTGTTTGATTCAGATGAACAGGTAATCCCGCAAGATGGATACTGGGTGGAGGAGACGGACGATGTGGGCAACGATCATTCGGTGTAGAGATTCCGGGAACGGGGATCCGTGAGATCTGTGGGCGGGATGTGTTTATTTATGGGGCATCTTATGCCGATTTGCTTCTTATCCGTACTCGGATCTTGTTTTCCGCTTCCGCTTGATACTCTGATGTTTGGTGTATGAGGAGGTATCCTAAACTATTATATCTATCTAGGATATTTGGATCTTGTCGTATGGCGTTGCAATATTTCCTTTCTTTTTAGATGGAATGACTCTGAGAACCATTGTATGGTGGCTTGCATACATACTCATTTGTGTATGTAGTTGATCCCTTCGCCTGCCGATTACGCTGCCCGTTCTTGTCCCGATGTTCGGAAATGGTTAGGACGGCCGAAAGGTCTACCTGTGAGTGGCATTTGGGCCTCACCGTACTATTTTAACCATTTTCGCTCATCCAGGCTTGTAACTAGGAGCGTAATTCACCGAGGTAGTTACACCCGCCAGCATAACTAGCACTTGATCATATGTTGACCATTATAGATCCAACCCCGCCATGATAGGTTCGGCGCATCACTCCATATGAGTTAGCAAAACATAGTTGTAACACCCTGGCCTCTCTGGACCAGTGGTTGTCACCCTGTCAGTTTAGTAGGATCTCTAGACTAGCCCACATACTAACACTTGTCTTTTCTGCACACTTTTTCCTCACTTGTGCGTACCCGGGAATAACTTCTCGGTCAGTCACCCACCCTCATATTGGTCCATGCCAAGCATGCTTAACCTGGAGTTCCTTTAGAGATGAGCCCCGGAAAAGAAGTTGCAACTTGTTTGTATGAGTATCCTATCAAGTCATGCACCAAGATCTCACATACATCCACCCTTAGAAGATCAACGCACTCGTCGATCAACCACAAGCCAGGAACGTCCCCTCTTGGCGCACATATGTGCGTCCAGTGCTGGCACATGTGCCATGCCGTGTTCACTCTGGGCCACACACGTCATACTCCACATGTCCGCGCCATTGACCCACACACGCCTGTGTAACCGCGAGGATCGGCTCTGATGCCCCTTATAAAACCCTGACTTCTCCGGACCGACGACTGTCACCCCTACCAGCTTAGTATGATATCTAGATTGGCCCCGCAGACCAACACTTATCTTTTCTGCACACTTTGTACTCACTCGTGGCATCCGGGAACAACTTCCCGATCGGTCACCCATCTTCAAATTTCTCTAGGCCAAGCACGCTTAACCTGGAGTTTATTTGGAGATGATCTCTAGAAAATAAGTTGTAACTTGTTTGTACGAGTATCCTATCAATCATATTAAGCTATGCGCCAGGATCTCACAATCATTCATCAGGGCCTTTGCTTCAACTGTGGTGAGATTTATGTTTAGGATCACCGGTGCATATTACTCTTCTTTATCAAAGTTGATGAGTATGACTAAGATAGCTCCACAACCGGTAGAATCCAAGGTCCCATAGAAGGCAATTAACAATCTACAACTCGTAAGGTTTTTTTCAAGGAAGGGAGAGTTGTTACGTGGGGAGCCACATAAGGTAGCAGGGCTCCCAACCCTGACCACACCACCTCCTGGTAAATCCCAAAAAAAAAAATCTGATTTTCATGGAGGAATGCTACGCGTCCTCGGGATCAAAACCTTCGATCCCCCGGTCCTACACATGTCCTTCCAATTTCTCTTTTTCTACACTAAATCCCGCTTTTGCTATATAATGTCGGTTTTGCTACATTTTACGTAAAAACAGAACAAAAAAGACAACTCTCGCCGGAGACTTTGTAGCAAAAAAAACTAATATAGCAAAATCAACTTTCGCCGAAAAATACACCGAAGACTCGCCAGAAAAAACCTCGCCGAAGACCTCGTAGCAAAAAATTATGCTATTGTAGCAAAATGTTTTTTCTAATGTAGCAAAGGGGACGTCGCTGGAGACTCCCGCCAGATATCTCGTAGCAAAACCGTAGAGATTGGTTGTAGCAAAAAATTGTATGAAAGTAGCAAAAAATACATGAATACATAGCAAAAATAATATGCTATTCATATTATGCAAATCTAGAAAACATGTAGAAAAAAATTCTTCAATGTCGCAAATTTGCAGAGCCATTGTAGCAAAAATTCCTCGATGCAAAGTCGGAGAGCTCCATGGCGGGGGCTTGCGTCCTGGCCCTTGCGCGAGGATGAGCTCAGGTGCTAGCGAGCCCTCCCCTAGCTACATGCGTTGTTGCGTAGTTTGCGGGGCGAGATCGAGCGAGAGGGCGATCTCATGAGGCGCACGGTGAAAGTCGGCGACGGCTCCCTCGGGGACCCACCAGCAGCATGCACGCAAAAAAAGCGGCGACGACACGGCGGCTTAGTCGGGGGAACGAGCGTGGGTGGAAGAAGGACTCGGGAGTTCCGGCGGGCGGCACGGGCGTGCGCTGGTGGTGAAGGCAGCTGACGGCGGCTTTATCGGGAGAAGGGACTGGAAGGAGCCAGGGTTCCGAAAAGATAAAGGAGGACAAGGATTGCGTCACGGGGAACCCACCATGTACGACCCAGATGATGAGCGGCCTGACGCGGGCGACGGCAACCCGAGGGATCGTGTTGTTCGATATGTATCAATTCCCTTTCTTTTTTTTACAATCAATACCACATATATTCATAGTAACAAATAGCACATTGTAGAGATACATAAACTATCTTCAACAATTACAAAATAAAGTCTAAAAGAAAACGAGTAAATCTCGAAAGTCTTCAAAAAAAAATTCTTCCATGACACAATCTTGCACTTGTCTGAAGGCACCCCAATAAACATGACACGGATGTCAAACCATAGACCTGTAAATATCAACGAGGGTTCTCCCATAATTTTAATTTGAGCCGCAATGACAATACTAGCACGCGCGTAGCCATTAGAGTAATCCATCAACATCGGCAAGAGTATCACCACCAGTATTTCAGAAAAAAGAAACCGAACAACAGGATCGACGTCGCAGGGGAGTCGAGAATACGAATCTCCATTGTCGAGGATATAGCAGACGAGACAAATATTGCGAGGATAATCCTCCTCACGGCAACCATGAGAAAAAAATCGAAGATCGATCTGGTGAATCAAGTTCTGAAAAAACGTACCTATAAAACTTTAATCTTACAACACCTCCATTAACGCCGAGAAGATCTCGTTCGACTCGTTGTCGAACGAAGGGCCAAAAGATTACTTATTGCGGATAATACCAACTCCATTGTCGTAGATGCCAAGAAGATATATACCAAAAACCTAATCTAATCTTGTAAAAACACTACTTTTATTAAAAGCTCTATTCATAGATCGGATTTTCACCCCTCCTGACATCGGCGAGACCAGCCGGAGGAGGGGGAACCGGCGTATGGAGGAGGCGGAGGTGGCTGGTCTATGTCACGTACAGGAGTCTCTTGGTTGAACTGACTTGTTTCTTGAATACAACCACGATATTGTTGATTGTGCCTTGCACGCCGTTTCTAAACAAAAGATCTGCATCAATTCCCTTTCCTTATTAGTTTAGACTATTGATTAGGTTCAGATTCAGATTAGGTGCAGATAAGTTTCAGAGTCCAGATTGTATCTTCTTGGAGTCGGCCTGTCAGCCAAGATATCCCTCCTATACATTGGGCTTCTCCCACGATCAATAGAACATGAGAATTCAGAGTATTACTTTTTATTAGGCTTTGGGTAATTAGAGTTTGTTCCACCAATTGTCTTCAATACAATGTCAATATGCACGGCTTACTCAATTTCATGCATCTTGGGAATATATTGGTCATACGCAACAATCTGAACATCGATAGGCTGTTGTTGCTCAAGTTTCAGATCGATCCTCAAATACTCTATAAAGCAAGTACTCCCTCCGGTCCATATTATTGTTCTCAGCTTTGTCTAGATATGAATATATCTAGTCTAAATACTTAACTAGATTCATACGAATCTAGACAAAGTTGAGAACGTTAATATGGACCAGAAGAAGTAGTACGAAGTAACAACCTGTGAAGATGGTAAAGTTTACAAACTCAACTGAGAAGATACCATGCAGCCTCACAGTTATACTCCCTCCGTTTCAAAATATAAGATGTTTTAGTTTTGTGAAAGGAGTGTATCTAGACACTTTTAGGTTGTAGGTTCATGTGGATTTGGAGTGAACGTACATACTAAAAGTGGTCTAGATACATTCTATTCACAAAGCTAAAACATCTTATATTTTAAAACGGAGGAAGTATTTGTATAAATTATAAAAATGGGAAGCTCCGAATTTTACATGGTACTGTAGAATACTGTCACTGCTGGGCATACAAGAGCCCAGACAAAGTTCTCGAAAAGATGGGAGTATGTGCGGCAGCCTCTCTCTAGGCACTTCGAAGCGTCGGGTCACTTCAACTCTTCTTGCTCTGCCTCGTTCCCATTAGCAATGGTGCCCTGCTGCAAAGGGTTTCTCAAATATGACGAGTCTTTGTACTTGACATATTCCGGTAAATCTAGGGCATTCTCTGCTATTCTGCCATCCTCATGAATCCTCTCTATCAAGCTCTCAAGTGAAGGAAAGTTGGCCTAAGCATTTGAGAGGTAGTGTCACAAGTTAGTGGAAATGGAACTTGCTTTTGCCTGTATAAATGTCGACTGGTCCTCACAGTTACCTCAGGTCGTATGTACCCAACAATAGCAAGGCGCAGCTCCTCTCCATAAAAGTCCTCATCAAAACCATGAAGCAACCATGGTTCCTGAAATCAATGCCTCTTAGAGCAAATTAATACAACCAAACATTGAACAGCTTGTGCAAAGAACACTCACGATAGTCTTCTCTGTGTTGTCAAAATAAGGGTTCCAGCCAATGCTCATGACCATCTTATATACACCTCGTGTTGAAAGTCCAGCCCAGCCAAAATATACACCTGATGTATGCTCTGACAGTATATCGGAAAAGTTTTCCGCAGGTAAGTTCGCTACAATACAGACAAATATAAAATTATCAGTGAACAAGAAGAGTGTAGTACTATTAAGAAAACCAGAAACATGAACTGGTAGAGTATATTTTAATTCTGTGAATGAACAAAACAAATAACATAATATACAAAACCAATTATATTTTTAGAGAAAACGCAAAGGATTTGCATTTCATTTCATTGAATAGGTAGAGTTTGGGTTACATCCTCACTAGGAGGCAGGCTACAACATAACAGTCATAACATCAATGCACATCCCAAAAGGATGGCAGTACTAGCCCTTCTGCACCTGCCCTTGCCCACAGACTGATCTCCTCCTTGATCTTTGCAGTTATTGAAGTCATCGACGGCTGGGTGCCATTAAAGACGCAGTCGTTCCGGTGCTTCCAAATCATCCAGGGGATTAGGAGGGCTGCAAACGCAAGTGCACTCTGTAACTGTTTGGGTGTGACTCGCTTCGCCTTGCACTACCACTCCATGAGCGATGTCTCCCGGTTTGGTCCAGCAGCAGTCATACCAAGCCAGGCCAGGATCTCATGCCAAGTTTGTCTGACAAAAGGGCATGTCAGTAACAGGTGTTGGATGGTCTCAGGCTCTTGGTCACATAGTAGGCATCGCGGATGGTGCTGGAGGTCATGTCTACACTCGGCAGTCCAGCATCTGTCTTGGTTGGCCAACCAATGGAAGAATTTGACTCGAGGCGGTGCCCATGTCTTCCAGATCAGCTTCCAGGAGTGATAAGATGTCGATCCATGGAAGGTGGCGAGGTAGCATGAGCTAGCTGTGTAAGCCCCATATGTAGTCCATGTCCATTGCAGCGTGTCTGGTTCCGTAGTGAGGATAGTGTTCTGAATCAAGTTCCAGACTTTCTAGTATTGGCCTATCTCTGTACTCCAATGACGCCACGTATGTCCTGTGCCCAGCTGTTACCTTGCAGGGCGTCAGCCACTGTCTTGGTTTATCGACGCCTCGTCGGTATGCAATTGTAGAGCAGAGGCGCGATCTCGCTGATGGCATGCCCGTCCACCCAGCGATCTTCCGAGAATAGGGCCTGTTGGCCATTGCCCAGGGATATTGTGGTTGAGGCGAAGAAGAGTCAGCGTTCCTCTAACGAGAAGTGTAAGTCCAAGCCACTCCGGGCCCTGTTCTCGTCAGTGTGGGCAAGCCACATCCAGCAAATCCTGAGAGAGCCCGGTTCACTCCAGGACACAGATGCCTAGGCCACCAAGTTCGACGGGCCTGCTGGCGTGTTGCCAGTTGACATGGCAATGTCCGCCGTCAGCATCAGCACAGCCAGCCCAGAAGAAGCCGTGCTGAATCCTCACAATCTGCTTGAGGGTCTTTTTGGAGGGCGTTATGACGAGGGGTTGGTGTATGGGGATTGCGCTCAGCACAGCTTTAACCATGGTGAGGCGACCAGTCTTGGTCATGAGCCCTGCCATCCACGTCGGCAATCGCCCTGCGATCTTGTCCACCAGAGGCTGTAGCTGTGCAGCTGTCAGGCATCCGATGGTGAGCGGGATCCCCAGGTAAGTGATGAGCAGGTCCGCGATGGGACAACCAAGCGGCTGGATCAGCGGGGCGACGTCGTCGGCGTCGCAGCACAGCAGCGTGGCCGAGCTCTTTGTGAAATTCACTCTGAGACCTGAGGTAGCGCCGAATAGGTGCAGGATCCCCTTTACCGTAGCAATGTCTTTGGGCTGCGGGTGGCAGAACAAGACGACGTCCTCGGCGTACAGGGAGATGGAGGGGATCGTCCGCCGCGGATGAAATCGCTGCAATATGCCAAGGTGAGGGTGCGCCGAATTAGCCGGCTTAGGACGTCCATGGCGAGCACGAATAGCTGCGGAGACAGCGGGTCGCCTTGCCGAAGTCCTCGTCGATGCCAAATTGGCGGTCCCGGCTCTCCGTTGAGGAGGATGCATGTGCTTGCCGAAGACAGGAGAATGGCTAGCCACTCGAAGAACCTGTCCCCAAATCCGTACTGCCTCAAGGAAAGGCCAAGCGTTGAAGTCGAAGGCCTTCATCAGGTCGAGCTTGAGGAGCACAATTGGGACTCCAAGGTGATGCAGTAGCTTAGCCGATTGTTTGACCAAGACGAAGTTGTCGTGGAGGCTTCGTCCTTTGATGAAGGCGTTTTGGCTGCTGCTCACGATGTTGTTCAGCTTGGAGGCGAGGCGAAGCGACAACACCTTGGCGAACAGCTTTGCGGCTAGATGTATAAGGCTGATAGAGCGATAGTCATCGAGGGTGATTGCATCGGCTTTCTTCGACAACAGGGTCATTAGTGCTTGGTTTAGCTTGCTGAAACCACGCCCGCGCATCTCTCATATAGTTGCTGGAAGACTGCGGTGATGTCATGCTTGACGATATTCTAGCATGAGCGCAGGAATTCGGCGGTGATGTTGTGCTTGACGATATTCCAGCATGAGCGCAGGAATTCGGCGGTGAACCCTGACGTGGGGTGATCACATCAATGCCCATGGTTAATGGACTTGGGTTTTGAGGAAGAGTGCACACTGAAGACTTCGGCGGCTAACAAACAAGCACGCGGGGACACGGTGTTTACCCAGGTTCACACCCCCGGAGGGAAAATCCTACTCATGCTTGTCTACTCTTGATTAATGGAGATCCAAAGGATTACAGGGGTGCCGAGATGGCGATGGTGCACAGATGAGATCTGGCGGGTGTGTATGTGGGAGTGTTAATTACCCTTCTCGTCGCTCCCTCCTGGCCCTTATATGGGGGAGCCATGTCTCAGGATACGTCCGAGTCGGTTACAGATCGAGGGCGAAACCCTAAACATACCTATCTAATCCTGTCGTGTCCGTCAAGGAGCCATGTCCCTCATGGGCTCGACCTCACCCGAATCGTCATGAGCTTCACCATCCCTGGCAGATTATCACGCGGACTTCCCGTTGGGCCGGACCAGATAGGCCAATGATAGGTACCCGTAGGGCATACCTATGCCAAACCCATCTGGCCCGGGCGCCTTGCGAGCAGGCATGCTCTTCACAGCACTCCAGATTTCGTCCATGCCAAACGGCGCCTCTAAGTCTTGCACCTTGCTGCTTGATCAATGGCGAGAGGTTCAATGCATGGTCGCGATCAATGGAGGTGCCAAGCAGCGCGTCGTAGTGAGAGTAGGCAGCCTCGGCCATCTCAGCGTGATCAGTGAGCACATGTGTGTCTGTGGTGATGATGAAGATGCGCTTCTTCTGTCGCCGGTAGGTGCACTGACGGTGGTAGAAGGACGTGTTGGCGTCGCCATCTTTCAGGTTGGCGAGCCGTGCACACTGTCTCGCAATCTGCGTTCCAGGGAAGCGAAGCCCAGGTACGATATCTTCAGCTGTTTGCGTAGTTGGGTCTCATCGGGTGTGAGTACTCTGTCTTCCTGGGCCTTGTCGAACCTGGCGATAAGCTCACGCGAGATGGCCGTCTTGTTTTTTATGCTGCCCACTGATCTTGCGCTCCAACTAGTAAGTTTGTGTGTCGTTGCACATAGTCGGAGCATTAGTCTTTGGAACGGGTCATCATGCCAAGTGGAGTTCCTGCCTCGGTCACCACCTCCTGGAACCCATCCAAGCGCAGCCAAAAATCCTCGAAATGGAATCGATTGTGTGGCACCGGCATTGGGGAGCAATCCAACAACACGGGGCAGTGGTCCGAGACCACAGATGATAGGCATCTAAGGTGGCTCTCTCCATGTAAATCCTCCTAGTCAGATGTGCACAGTACTCGGTCTAGGTGGATCAGAGTAGGGGGTGACTGCTCGTTGGACCAAGTGTAAATGCGCCCATTTAGGTATACTTCTTTTAGTGCGAGGTCATTGAGTAATCTGCGGAACTTGCCCATCAATCGCCTTTCTAGATTGCCATTGTTTTTGTCCTGGGCCTGGTATATGAGGTTGAAGTCTCCACATAGCACCCAAGGGCCCTAGCGGTCGGCACGTACATCGCGCAATTCTTGCAGGAACTCGATTTTTTCATTGTCACCTTGCGGCCCGTAGGATATCGAGATCCACCACGGTGTACCGGAGTCAGTGGTCACCTTCGCCGTGATAGTGTTCCTGGTGAACAATGGGTCTGTAATGGACACAGTCCTGCTCTTCCAGGCAAGCAAGATGCCGCCACATGTGCCATCTGCTGGGAGGTAGGTGTAATCATCGAACTCTGGCCCAAGCGCCTCAAGGACAATCGACGAGCAAAGCAAAGTCACTTTAGTTTCCTGAATGCAAACAATGCTTGCACCCGTGGTGTCGAGCAGTGACTTGATGGCAAGGCACCTAGCGCGCGTTCAGCCCTCGTACGTTCCAAACTACTACTTTGAGGCCGTGATCCATTAGGACGGGATCGATAGGCCGGGGAGCCCTCCGAGGCTAAGTCTCGCAGGTGACGTCGTGGAGTGGCTGGAGTAGCTGGTGATGCCACGGCCAAATCTCTATCCACTAATGCAGCGATGGCGGCCAAGACTGAGCGAGGTATCGGCATCGCGAACATGCAGTCATAGGCCTTCATCTCGACGTCGGTGATCTTCTGGTCTAGCTCAACCATCCCAAGGGTGCGCAGTATCTGGACCTAGGCTTTACGTTCAGCTGTCGGTAGTGCACCGGCTTGCTTTGACACAGTGGCAGATTGACCACGTCTGGGTGCAAAGTTCAGCGGCTAACGCCGTGTCGAGGTGCTTGGTTGCTGCCTTGAGGAAGTCACCCAGGGTCCAAGTCTTTGTCATGATGGTGTGTGTATTGTTGTGTCGATATGTGTTCGGCAGTGTTGCGTACCGGTGCAACGCCACAAGCAGGCAGGCGCGGTGATCGGCTATGGTCGTGCACGACGCAGTGGCCATCTGGGTGGCGACCTGAGGGATGGGCCGAATCTGCTCTGGGGTGGGCTCGGGGTAGGCCGATGGTGGCTCACCAGCAGCTTCTCGATCCTGGCGATTCGCGGGAGAGAGGGGCGGCGTGGGTCACGTGGGTTGCACAACGGCCACCAATTCTTTGTTAGGTTCTGGACCCGGGCTAGCGTCGATTTTCCCCGACAGGAAATCGTCGTTGATGGTTGCATCTCAAAGTTGCGAGTCAGGGACCACTGTCTCCGAGGATAAAGCACCCAAATCCCAACGAGGGGGGTTGTCTGTGTCATGGTGGATCACTGTCCCGCCGTTGTCGTCACCCGCTCTAGGCGACGTGTAGTTTGAATTTGATGAGGACTCGGCTGTGGTGGTTTCGGTGCTTCCGTCCTCCTGCCCAGAAGAGGACGAGGAAGCTTGATCCGAGGTGAACCCAGTCGAGGGGGTTGCCAACTGTTGTGTGCTAGCTGTCCTTCTGGAGAGATCTTCGCGCCTAGGATCTGGAGTTGGGTGGTTGGCGGTCATGTCAATGTCTGGCGTGACGGTTGCGGTGACAGGTTGTCTATCTTTGCGCACCCAGACTTGTTTTCCCTAGTCGTGGTAGCGGCGCGGAGGGGTGGCCCCACCACTACCAAGCCATGGGTCCATCATACGGCGGGTGGCGGCGCCGTCAGGACGAGGACGAGGCGGCGACGACGCTGGCTAGCGTGCATCCGACCAACGAGAGTCGACGGCGAGGCCATCAACACTGTGACCATGGTCGTCTGTTAGCCAGGCCGTGAAATCCATCGCCATGCCATCGGTGCGCCCGTGGGTGGGAGCCGCCACGCTGTCCGGACATCAGCGCTTGCGGTTCCATCGCCGAGCGTTGCGTCGTTTATCTTGATCGGCATGCCCGCTGCCATTCTGCACATCGCCATCATGCACCCGGCCATCATTGTCAAAGATGGTGTCTTGGCACGGTGCGGCATCGACCGGCTCATAGTTTACCACATGAATAGAGATCGGGTACGTGTGGGTTCGCACCGCTGGCGCCAAAGACGGATCACGCGCGAGGATGAGGTCCACGACCTCCAACACGGCCTAGCGGCGGATGGCGGCAGGATCCAATGTGCACGACGTAAGCTGGAACGTGGCCAGGTCAGTTCGGGAGCGCGTGCTCTGGTCAAGCTTCTCCACCCAAGCGCTGCGGTATTCCGTTGTTGACAGGAGCCAGGAGTTGGCCGGGATGCTACGGAGCTCTAGCTTGACACAGAAATCCAACGAGCCTACTCTGGCGCGGGCGAGCTTGCACCATGGGCAAAGCGATAGGGTGAACCCCACGGCAGCGTTGCCGATGATGTGGTCGCCAGAGATTCTGTCCTTGGTGCGTTGGGAGCCGCAGATGATCAGGAAATCCTTGGGGTGATGCAGGTGGATGGAGAAATCGTCGTGATCGAGCTCGAATTTGTCGTAGAAAAGGTTCACCACGGCATCTGGCGAGACCAGCGACCTCATGCCGGTGATGGTGGCCACCATCGCGCGGCGAAGAACGCTCTCGGCCTCCTCCATGTCGGTATAGCGCGGAATGATGACGCGGGCCGGACCCGGCGGATCCACGGCCGGCGTGTGCGTCGCAGCCAGCGTGCCTTGAGGAGGGGTGGTTGTCGTGGCTAGAACGTGGGTTGCCGCCAGAGCGCGATGCGGTAGGGGCGGCGGCGCGACAGCGGTCGTGGCCGGCCTCTACGACGGAGGTGGTGGGGGCGGTTGAGGAGCCGCTGTGGTCGCCATCTGGAGCCGCAGAGGAGCGCGTGCTTTCGACGGGAGGCGGGCCCGAGCATGGTCGAACTCGTTGCTCTGGTGTGCACTGCCTGGAGTTGTGCCCAGAGAGGAGGCAACGGCGGCAGCGCACCTCACCGATGTAGTCGCAGACGGGGTGGCCCGGCTCGAAGCAGCGGTAGCAGAGGCCAGCTTCCATCTCCGACGTCGAGCTACGGTGGCGTTGCTACGGTTGCTACATGACGTTTGCACGGCAAGGGCGGCGTCGCTGGTGGCGGTTGCGCCTAGGCTGCCACCAGCCATCGGCATCAGCACCGCAGGGTACCACATCGTCAAGATGATGGACCTCCAAGCAGGGGCCGAGGCAGGTAGCGGCCAGCGTGCG
Source organism: Avena sativa (assembly GCA_916181665.1). Taxonomy (NCBI): domain Eukaryota; kingdom Viridiplantae; phylum Streptophyta; class Magnoliopsida; order Poales; family Poaceae; genus Avena; species Avena sativa. Next base: position 41,365,381 of record OV702287.1, on the reverse strand, counting down.
TCGGGGCGGGACGGTGATCGCCACAACCGGGATCTGCGAGGGTGGGGAGGGCGCCTAAGGGGCATGGGGTGGCAGCGGCGGCTGGGTGCTTGCGACATCGCTGTAGCTGCGTGAGCCATGGCTGGAGCTGTCGTCGGAGGCCAGCCAACGGTCAGAACGCCGGCGGTGGCCGTCGCCGAGACTCTCATTGGAGAACATGGCGTCTGGGAGGGGAGGGGGCTGGGATGGGGGTTAGGTGGGCTGCCGGCTTGGAGTTCGGCGGCGGCTAGGCTACAGGGGTGGGAGGTGGAGGTGGGAGGGGGAGTTGCATCTAGAATCCGATTATAGAAGTGTGAAGTCACCAAGTTGTTGTACTCTTCGGAGGCTTTAAAACATGCTACTAGGTCCGATCCAAATTAATGTTCTTTGATTTGTCTAGATTCGGACGTATCTAGTACTAAAATATGACTAGGTACATCCGAATCTAGACAAATCTGACAATAATATGGACTGGAGGGGAAATTTATCTTCACTTGCATGTTCCACCATACCTGTTGGTATTCCTAGTACTTTAGAACCACGACCAAATCCTTTGATCACAGGTCCACCAATAAACCACGGTTCTATCGGTAAGGTATCTTCAATCCCTGCGCAGAAGATTCAAAACCAGATATATTGAGTATGTCCATAATCTTAAGAATGATAAACAGATAGTCCCAAGAATTAGAGCATACAATCGTTAAAGGGTGGCAAACCCCACTTTTCAGGCCTTAAGTCAAGGAGGGAGTTGATAATCTCATCAGCAGAGCTGAATTCATCAGTCTTTTTGGGTACTGAAGGTACAGCTATAACATGCATTCCTGCAGCTTTACCAGCCGAAACACCTGGCCTGGCACATCCATTAATTGACAATGTTAAAGCATATTGTTGCTATGACACTATAGGCTAATAAACTATAAATTTCGAAACCAGTAAAGTGAGTGCAGACCAGAAAAACAATACAATTACAGGTGGTAGATGTAAAACCCAATATATCTAGTATATGGAACACCAATGCATCTACATCATTCAAAATTATTGCAAAGATTTATTATTAATATTATCAACTGAATTAATTAATCAACTAGTACCACTGTAGGCTGTTATGATATGGAAGACCAGTCATATCAGAAATTATCTCTGTCAAATAGACGGACAATGTTCTTTTCTTAAAATAAAGCAGGAAATACATTTCTTGATTTCCACAGAAGCTAGCGGATGGTTACTGAAACTATGTTTTCACTGCAGGCAGCCACACATGTAGCTTTGAGAAATTAAAAACAAATTTCCATGCCAATCCAGGCATTTCAAAACATGAAACTCTGTCGCATCAAAAGTGTTCCACCAAAAAATGTCTATACTGCAGCGTGTGACATATTGTAAGTATGTAACCTTTCCATGGATACAACATTAACATAAATAAATAAAAGTTAGCCAAGGCTAAACTTACAAGGAATCCTCAATTACTAGGCAATTTGAAGGATCAGCGTTCATTCTTTTTGCAGCTTCCAAAAATCTTGAATATCACCACATGAGCAGAACAGGAGCAACTAAATGAGATAAATATCACAAATCTATAGGGTATCAGCAATGGAAACATTATATAGCACATTGTTTTACATGTCTGGGGATGGCTTTCCTTTCTCTACTTCATCTGCACCAACAATCGCAGAGAAATACTCTTTCCATCCTATACATCATAAGAGTGAATTACTTGATAAACCACTTCACTAAATACAAAGAAGGACATGAAGATTTCAGATTTTTCTGAGGCAGGGGAAACCGGAAAAGGGTACCTTGATGGCAGAAAATTTTGGAATCAATGTTTGATCTTGAAGAGTTGGAAGCTACAGCAGTTGGTACCCTGTTACTCTTCAAATGTTTTATTAACCGATTAGCTCCTGGAAGAGCTTTTATATTGCCCCATCTGCGATAAAATTTAATATGCCAGTCACATATCTGAAGGAATACAATCGCAAGTGAAAATACATTGGAATTTTTTCAGGACAATTTACACACATTACAGCATGAAAAAAGTTTACTACTTCTGTCATCATGCCCAATACCAATCACAACCTTACCACAAGTTACTGTAAGAAAATCGTCATGAAGAGCTTTACTCATGCTTCCATTACCATTAGAATGAGGAAATTTCTTTTTCCTTTCTATTTAATAAGTACTTTCTGCACTATACCTAGAGTTCACTTTGCTGTTTAAAGTGCATCGAAGAAGCTTAAGTAAGATCTACCAAACGTAATTCTAACTCATTTGCAGAATTCCTTCTGCAATAATTTGGCAAGTTCAATGCGCAATTTTAAAGCATACTTGTCATAAATAGTGAAATTCCTTTTTTGCTTTGAAACCGCATAATGATAATACCAGATGCTTGCTTGCTTGTAGAGGAGCATGATGCATGTACTAATAAACACAAAGATATATTGAAGTCAACCTATATAAACATTGTATTATTATCATTTTCATGAATTATTCACTACCAGTACAGCCAAGCATGCAGATGTTAATGCATAACAAGTGCATATGCAGATGAAAACACAAGAACATAGGCACACCTCAGCAAGGCATGATTTAAGATTTCTAGTAGCAGCATTCGAGATTTTTTTTTGTTTCAAAAGTAGGCTGCCAAGGGTATTCAGTAACTCAAAATAACGTACAGGGAAAAAAAAACATTGGTAAGAAAACATACACATGTACAATAGAAACTGAACTAACCAATCTACTTTATCAAGCTTATGGACAACATGCAACCAAAAAGGGAATAAATGTCCCACTGCAGTGGCATGGTAATCCCCTATAATGACCATGAGTCCAAAGCAGCTATAATTTGGAATACTTTCTCCAAGCATTTGGGATCCTCCGACAATCCCACCATGCATTTCTCCCTTGGCAACCTAGTTAATAGGACGGATGGGCTGGATTCTCTGTCCCTCCCTTTCACCTCAGAAGAGATACATAATAATATAATTAAATCCTTACCTTCATACCGTGCTCTGGGACCGGATGGTTTCAACGACGTGTTTCTTAAGAGGTGCTGACACATTATTAAAAATGACGTTCACACTCTTTGCCTTGGCTTCTTTGATGGCTCCGCCAATCTCCAATGCATTAATAATTCACACATCACGTTGATCCCAAAAGTCCCCAATCATGAAAATCTAGGTGACTACAGGCCCATTCACTCCTCAACTCGTGCCTCAAATTACTCACCAAGATTCTTGCGGACCATCTACAAAAGGTGATCCTCAAAATCGTTCATCAGAACCAATACGGCTTCATTAAAAGCCGGACTATTCAGGATTGTCTCGCTCAGAGTTTTGAATTCCTTCATCAATGTCATCAATCCAAAAGGGAGATCATTATACTAAAACTCGACTTCGCTAAAGCTTTTGACATGATTGAACATAATGTGATCTTTTCTATGCTGAAACATTATGGTTTTGATGACCGCTTCATCAGATGGATCAAATCAATCCTCGTTTCTGGCACTTCTTCGGTCCTTCTAAATGGTGTCCTAGGGAAAACTTTCCACTGCCGTAGAGGCCTAAGACAAGGTGTGATCCCCTCCCTCCTCTTCTCTATGTCTCCACGACGGATCTTCTTCAAACAGTTATTAACAAAGCTTGTCAGTTAAACTTAAACCTCCTCCACCACTCCATCCTGCCGGTTAATGGTGAATTTCCAATTATCCAATATGCGGGCGATACCCTTCTAATTAGGCAAGCTTATCCTCGACAGCTTCTCTGCCTTAAAGGCATACTTGAAACCTTTGCTCAATCTACAGATCCCAGGGTTAATTTTGCCAAGTCCTGCCTCCTCCCCATTAATCTCACTAATGAGAAAGCGATCCTCCTGGCTGGTTTGGTTGTAAGCTGGAAACTTCCCCCTTCACATATCTTGGCCTCCCGCTGGGCCTAAGCAGACCCCGCATCCGCAACCTTGGCACACTCTACTCTAGAAAAAATTATCGTCTTGTGATCGCTGCGTCTTCTCTCTCGCTTGATGGAAGAATCATGGTGACTAAGGCCATTCTAAGCCCGCTACCCACCTTCTACTTGTGCACTCTTAAGCTAGCCGGAGGGGGGCATTGAAATTGTGGATAGATCTAGAAGAATTGGCATGTGGGGCAAGTTGGATAATTTTAACAGACCTAAATCCTTGGCGGCTTGGGACCTAGTTTGCAGGCCAAAATCTAAGGGTGGTTTATGAAAGAGCATGTGTGCCCCCATGTGTGGTTTTGGTAATTAATGACAATCTTTATGGACTTATGTTTGTGCTGAGTTTTACTTGTAGGATTTGTGCATAGGCAATGCTTGAACCATATGTTGGCTTCAAGGTTGAAAGAAGAAGAAAGTGAAGAAGATCAAGTGTTGACCAAGGTTTCAAGAGTGACCCGGAGATTGGTCAAATGATATCAAGTGTTGGGCCTATATCAAGTGTGTCTTGAAGAATAAGATGGAGTGATATCTCTTGTGTATCTTCAAGACACCAACATAATAAAGAGAGAAGAAATGAAGTGCAAGTTCAAGATGAGCCATCTCGAAGAGATCATATGCTTGAAGCTTGCCATCCTTATGGTGATCATGGATATGTGAAGATATGCCTAAAAGAGAGGCTCTTCCATAGTGGAGTATGGGGGAGCAAATTCCAAGCCTTCACCAAGCTAGCGCAATCAAGAAAGGTGCTCCATCTTGAGGTGTAGAAGATCGTCATCATCAAGATGATGTGGAATGTGCGCAAGGCAAAGGTATGGTCTTGATAGGGTTTCTTTCTTACCGGTCTCATGGTGTTAGTTGGGGAGACCGGTTTATAGGATAGATAACCGTACTATCAAGAGGGGTTCTCGAGTGAGTAACTTATCATATCCCTCGGTGAGAGCTCAAACCTTTGCATAATTGGCATCATATTTCTTGGTTATTATTTGGTTCTTATCCATGAGAGGATTTAGAGCTTGTGTCAATCTCCATGACAAGCTCAAGTTCATCGAAAACAGATTTCGTATGCATTCTCTATTGTGTTTTCGATATTGGATGTTTTACCGGTTTGTCTTTTATAGATAGGTTAAACCTTTCATCATTTGGTTCTATCCTCCCTTGCTGGACTATGATGGTTCCCTGCATGATCTTGTAGAGCTTGTTACTATCTTCGAAACGAGCCCAAGATCATCAAAATCGGAGTCCGGATGCAAAAGTTATGATGGTTTCAGTTTTGTTGCTTCTGCCAGTTTTCGGAGGGGCGGATTATCCGGCCAAATATCTGGCCCAAATATCCTCCCCCTATACAGAGGGACGCGCTGCGAAGTCCTTAGCCATATTTTGGCCCGGGGAACCCGGAATATCCGGGGGAGGGGCGGATTATCCGGCCTGGGATGTCCCAAACGGTCATATTTCGTTGGGAAGGGGTATAAATAGACCCCTTCTTCCTCCTTAGGCCTGTTGGTTGTATTCTCTCTCTCCTCCATTGTTTTAACCTTCAAGAGCTTGCAAATACTCTCAATCCCTCCCATATTTCTTGAATCTTTTGGGGGGATTTGAAAGGGGGATCTAGACCTACAACTCCACCAATCCATCTCTCCTCTATGTGAGGAGAACAACTTGGGATCCAGATTTTGGGGTTTCTTTTGTGGATTTCCTCTTGTGTTCTTCCTCTCTTATTCTCCCACTAGATTTTGTAGCTTTGGCGAAATATGGGAGAGAAGGACTTGAACACTTCTTGTGTTCTTGCCATCGCATTTGGTGCATCGGTTTGAGTTCTCGGTGAGGATTCGATTGGGTGAAAGGTGAGAAGCTTTTTACTCTTGGGTTCTTAGAACCCTAGACGGTTTAGTTGTTTTGCAGGTTTGTGGATTACTTGGGGCCTCCAATTAAGTTGTGGAGCTTTCCCCGAGCTTGTTTGTTGGGAGACTCCAATTGAGTTGTGGAGAAGTGCCCCAATCTTTGTGAGAGGTTACGGATTGCCACCGACAAGTGCACTGATAGTGAAGAAGTGAACCAGACCTCTTGTGGCGAGGTTCACAAGAGAATAGGGTGAGGCCTTTTGTGGCGTGGTGGTCTTAGTACCGCCCACCCCTCCAACGAGACGTACTCCCTTTATGGGAGGAACTCGGTAATAAATCATCGTCTCCGCGTGCCTCGGTTATCTCTATACCTGAGCTATTTACTTATGCACTTTACTTTGTGATAGCCTTCGTGCTTGCAGTCTTATATCTAGCTATCACATAGTTGCTTGTATTGCTTAGCATAAGTTGTTGGTGCACATAGGTGAACCGTAGCTTATATAGGTTTTGTGCTTGACAAAGTAAACGCTAGTTTTATTCCGCCTTTGTTAAGCCCATCTCGTAAAAGTTTTAAACCGCCTATTCACCCCCCACCCCCCTCTAGGCGACATCTATGTTCTTTCAGTTTAGGCATCACCAATCTCGTTGCTTACAATGAGGCCCTTCTCATCAAGTTTTTTGCATAAATTTTTCAACAAAGAGGACATCCCTTGGGTCCACCTGATTTGGAGGAGTTATAACAATTCTACACCACAAGCCACCAACATCTCTAGCTCTTTTTGGTGGAGGGACATTGTCAAACTATGTGCAAAGTTCAAAAGGATTGCATCTTGCTTGATTGCTTCAGGGGATACTGCCCTCTTTTGGAGTGATAGCTAGACTACTGATCTTCCAATGACAAAATTCCCAAGACTACACTCGTTTGCTATTGACAAGTTTGCCTTGGTGAAAAACATCCTTCTTCCTTTGTCCACCCAAGCTTTTGAGTAGTTTCATGAATTCAACCAACTTATAAACCAAACCAGATCCAGGATGAAGGAGGAACTGAAATCCTCCCTCACTGCCTGCTTAGACGCTATGTAGTTTCTTTGGGCTACGCCCCGGGCTAAGCCCTTCTCTACATTCCTTTTTCCTCTCTTGTAAATATTATTTCCTTTTAATAAAATCTACTGTCGGGGACTCCCCTGCAATTTTCAGCTCAAAAAAATATGCATTTTGCAAAGCACAGAGAAGTACAAAGAGGTTCCGGTGACATTACTGCTCGCTGAACATTGGATTAATCATAGAGAGAAACTCTTCGGTAGAATAAGGGAGTCCGTAATCTTCTAAAACAACTGCTGCAGCTTCAGAAGGTGTCTTCCCTACAAACTTGTGAGTTTTCTTACTGTCCCACTTTTTCCCATTTTTTACAAGAAATGGTTTCAGCACTTGGCTTACGACACAATCTGCCAAATGGTACAAACAAGGCAAACAAAGATGAGAATTCAGAGTTTAACTTGGATGATCAACTTTAAATACAGGAAAACTTTGCAAGTCCCGGTCACCTGTATTTAAGAGGGTACCATCCAAATCAAGAATGACATGAGAAATAAGCCTCGTAATGGGCTTTGGTGCTGCCATTTCCAAGAACAGAAGAGCTTAATGTAGCAAGAGACAGATATTTGGGAAGACCAACCTGGCATATAGCCAAACAATTCAGGCACACACCACATTAGTGCTACTAAACTGTGAAGTGAATCCAGCAATGCTTTAAAAAAATGGATTCCACATCTTACGAATAATTACATATATGAATAAAGTACTACAACACAGTGAACAGATCCTACCCTTCGCTTCTAAACCTGAACTGGATATTATTATTAATAAAACCATTCCTCCAAGTTTCTGATGGTATAGACCACTACTTGCAAGAACACGCACAATTTTGTTTGGTTCTGGTGCTTAGATGAGTGGGTGAGGTTGAATTTGGTAATCTCCTCCCAACTGGTGATGAATTTACCTCTACGTGTGTTTAAGAAGATACGGTAGGTTGTAAGCCTCATTACTTACAGCACGATACTGCAACACAGGTTGGCTGGATGAGCATTTCATCAAACAGTTGTTGCGCATAGCACACAGAGACAGAGTACATGCAGCCCCATAACATCACTTATCAAATAGTTGGTGTGCATATAATAAGGGCCGGCAGTAAAGCAGGCAAGCAGCACCAATAACACAATTCATCAAACAGCCGGTGAGCGTAGCACAGGGGAAACGACAACAAGAACCCAACGTGAGGTGCGTCTTTGAAGTTGCCAATCGAAATCGCAGGCTATGTCAGAGAAGCGAGATCACCAATATCGGAAACTAGAACGAGCTACCAAAACAAGATTTTAGAGGAAATTGGAATTCAAAACCGAGACAAGCATGAACCAGGAGAGGAGGACTAACGGGGCAAGAGGGGGTGTCCTATCGCCGGCGCTGTCTGCCGGCCGGGGCCTGCCGCGGGACCTTGTGGTTGGCTGCTCCGAGCGCCACGGAAGAGGGGAACAGCGAGTCCTATCGCGAAAGAAGAACGAAGTGGGGGTGTGAATGGAAAATACCTTGGTGCTAGCCGCCAAGTTATAACTGTACAGGATATCATGGAACTTGGCTGTAAAAATCAGTTTGATCCCTGTACTTAGGAAATTTCAATTTACGGTCCCTGAGGACAGCTTTAAGAACAGCCACAATGTTGTGCTAAAAGTAGTTCCAAATTGAAAATTTAGCTTTTGAAAATAGTTCTCGCTCCGTTATAGAGATAGTTCCAAATCCTGAAAAGAGGGAAGCGGAGCAAGCTCCTCCTCCGGTTCTATTTTGCTGATGAGGGATAAAATAGTGGAAAAAACCATGTTGACATGTGAGAGGGGAGAGAGATGGTAGTGGTAGGAAGGAAAAAGATAGATTATAGATTTTTTAAAGGACTTCTAATATGTTGTGGGCCATAGTTCTAAATGATTTGGGAACCTCTACGTTGTGAGTAAACTGAAAATTTAGCACCGATGCCATATTTGATTACGTGCCATATTAAGCTTTGGCAACACCGTGGCTGCCCTAACGGTCATGTACAGTCATCGGCGACCGTTTTGATACGAACTTGATGATGTGGCTAGACATTGACCAGTAAAACTATCTAGCTGGGCATTTTTCTTTTACAAAAATGGACCGTGTCTGGTTCACGCCATCGTCCGGCGTCATTTCTCTCCGCGTCAACCAACTATCACGCCATCGGTCGAGCCCATCTCCGGTGTGCACCGATTGACCAAATAGCTTATGGAGGCTTTTTAAAAAGCACATCTGGAAGCTTACGTGGATAGTTTTACCCGTTAACGATGTGGCACGTCATCGAATACATATCCAAAGTGTTGCGTTGTGACAGTACATGATCTTCCAAAGCGTCTTTGAGCACCGTAAATTGAACTTTACTGAGTACAAGGATCAAACTGATTTATACGGACAAGTTCCATGTTGTCCCGTGTATTTTACTCTAACCGTACGTGTTCACGGGTTTTTCGATTGAAAAGGAGATCGCAATTTTTACTTCGAGGCTGACCTTGTTCCGTTATATAGCGAGGTCGTGCCCTTAACCGCACGGTCACGATCGAACGACATGTGTCAATGGTGTCTGCCATTTCTCAAGGCCTAGCACGCAGAGAGATTAGGTTGTGTACGTGTAGCTAAGACGTTTTCTCAAAAAATTATGCGGTTACAGCAGAGGAGAGAGGACCGTTCTCCATTCGGTTCTTTGCTTCCTCCATCCCAATTCCGGGGAATTCCAAGTGATTTTGCTGTTTGATACGTGGAAGCGGTGATGATATCGGACAATAGATGTCGAGGGATGATTCCCAGATACCCCAACGGAACAAGAAACTAGGCAGTCGGATCGCGTCCGGCTGACTAGATGCCGGACAAGGCAAGACAGGCCGACTATCGCATGGTAGCCGGATCGGCAAGAAGCAGCCGGCTACGGCGACGTAGCCGGAACCAATTAGTGAGACAGAAGTGCGCGGTACGCCCTGTACAATAACAAGACCGGCAACTACTCGCTCATACCGAAGACTTTGCGGGGATGATGCAGGAACAGTGGCCCGATGCTGACGACAGGCTCGCACGGCGTCCACTGTGTCTACGACAGCTATACCGCTCATACTCCGATGAGACACACCGTACCGGACACTTTAGATGACCAGTCGGTTGGGACCCGCCTATGGGGCCCGCCAGTCGGATTGGCCAGTGAGACCGTTGCCTCTCTGCCTATATAAGGAGAGGCAAGGCCTCAGTAGTGAGGGTTGGTCTCAGTGCATTTAAGGCAGTAGCTAGAAAATACAGCTCAAGGAGCACTTGTAGTTCATATATCCCACATAGTCAGATCCGCCAGGAGTAGGAGCTTTACCTCATCACAAGGGTTCCGAACCTGGGTACTTCCTGCGTTCAGCTACGCTTGCTTGTATCCAATCCCGCCTGCGGACGCCGTCGATAGCTTCCTTGTTAGTCCCCACACCTCTATCTAACCTTCTTAGGTACTACCGTTCCCAATACAACGACAGTTGGCGCCCACCGTGAGGCGGATGGCTTCGACTGGAGTCACGTTCCGCACGGGACCCCGCACTTCAGCCGGTGAGCGCGTGGCCTCCGGCCTGGTGCTCACGCTCGACAAATTCGACTGCGTCATCGACAACGCTTCCTGCTTCGCCGGAACCTCCTTCCCGGCGAACGGCACCGTCCTACTCTTCGGCGACCTCCCCGTCTACATCGCCACCGTTCCAGAGCGTTTCCCTAGGGAGATCATCTCTGTCGTGGAGCTACCGCATCCGGGCGGTAGCGCCTCCGTCGCTTCCTGTGGCGTAGAGGTCAGCTCTCATCCCCGCCAACCGCGGGAGCGAGGCGCGGACGAGGTTGGAACCTCCACGCCCCCGTAGCCTCGGAATCCGGTGGAGGATGCCATTGATCGGCTCCTAATGCCGGTTAACCACGGGGATAACCCGGAGGAGGCGAAAGCCAACTTCGCCATGGAGAGACAGATCCTCCTCCAGGAGGCCATGGAGCTAGCGGCAACCTGCAAGCAACTCGAGATCACCCGACGCGAGTACGACCGCGCGCACGGTTTCACTCCGGCTACCGCGGAGCCGAGCCGGCGCAGCCAGGTACGGCGCCGGGGCAGCGAACTAGGCGGCAGGATGGAGAAGGATGGGGAGCCGGATCCTGCACCCGCCCTCATTCGGCCCACCTACAGCACGCCCATCAAGAACCTGCGAGCGGCGCGAGCCACAGCAGAAGAACTGCCCAATCTGGAGGGCGAGGAGCGAGTCCGCCAGCACGCTCGCGTGCAGGAGCTCCTCCGCATCGCGGATGAGCAGGCTGATGCCAACCGGCAGATGCAGGAGGACCCCAGCTACTCCAGGGGAGCAAGCCGCCCGCCAACAGCAGGGACGCGCCACGCGACACCCAACAGGCATCTTCCCCTCAGCCGGCTAAGACCCGCAGCAGGCGTCGCAGCTCTGGCAACAAGGGCCAGCCACGCCAGGAGCAAACGGTGAACACCAACCCACCGCCTCCCCCTCCACCAACCGGAGCACCTAGACCCGCCGGTTCCCGTCTCTGAGGCCGGGTGGGAGCGCCCAACCCGGATTGTCCGGATGCCCGCGACCGCATCGAGCTCCTCGCTCAAGCGTGCGTCACGGAGGAAGAAGACTCTACCGGCCTAGTTTGTTTCTGACCCTGCATCCGGAACGAGCCATTTTCGAATAAGTTCTCCCTGCCCAGGGACACCCCCAAGTACGACAGCAGCATGAAGCCGGAAGACTGGCTGACCGACTATGCTACGGCAGTCGGCATCGCCCATGGGAATAAGCGCACAGTCGTGCGCTACGTCCCTCTTATGCTAACCGGGTCGGCAAGGACATGGCTCAACAGCCTCGCGCCCAACAGCATCAACGCTCTGGCCAGACTTCGAGAAGGTGTTCGTCCGCAACTTCAATGGCACGTACAAGCGCCCGGGACGCCCACGCTACCTGGCCTTGTGCGTCCAGGGTGACCGCGAGACTGACCGCGAGTACCTCGCCAAGTGGACGGAGCTGCGCAACACTTGCGAGGGCATCCTGGAAAGCCAAGCCATCAGTTTCTTCATCGAGGGGCTTCGCCACCGGCTACTGTGTGACGAGCCGAAAACCATGGTGGAGCTCATGAAGGTTGCAGACCAGTACGCCACGGCGGATGCCGCCATGAAGAAGCCCATCCGAGTAAATGCTGACGAGCGTCCAACTCCTACGGAGTCGGCTCGCGACCGTCCGAGCAATCCGGCTGGCGAAGCCGGATCCTCCAGGCGCCATGGCAATGACAACCGGTTCCATAGGGACCGCCAAGCCGGACAGCAGAAGCCTCGCTACCACGCGCGGCAGGTCAATGCCGTGGAGGGTGCGCCCAACGCACCGGCTAATGATACAAGAAGGCAGAAGCCACGACTCACCTTCGACCAGATGTTTGACGGCCCGTGCAAGTGGCACAGCGGTCCCTTCAAACTGGCTACGCATACCACCCGGAATTGCAGCTGGACCCGCCAGCTAAAAGACCAGGGTAACCAGCCTCGTCTCCCCCCGCCCCCTCTTGGTGGACCACCACCACCGGCTAGGGGAGCCGGCAATGATGGTAACGGCGGAAATGGCGGCAACAACAACAACAACAACGGCTACCCCTAGCCGCACGCCGCCTACCACATCTTCGAGACGGAGCTGGATGACAAGCACAGCCGCAGGCGACGCTCCAAGGAGGTCAACGCCATCGTCTCTCTGGTCCCCTAGTACCTGAACTGGTCGGAAACCCCCATCACCTGGAGCCGTGCAGACCAGCCGGAGCAGCTGCCGACTCCCGAGGGCTAAGCCATGGTGCTCGACCCCCTCATCGTCTCCAACACGCGTACCTGCCGATTCTCGCGCTTCCTCATCGACGGAGGCAGCAGCCTCAACCTCCTCTACCAGTCCTCGCTGGAGAAGCTGGGCATTCGCGAGTGCGACCTGCGCCCGACTACCACAACGTTCCACGGCGTACTGTCGGGGCCAGCCTGCGCCCCGCTGGGTAAAATCCAGCTGGACGTCATCTTCGGGACCGAGGAGAACTTCCACCGCGAGCCAATCTGGTTCGAGGTGGTAAACTTGACGAGCTCCTATCATGCTCTCCTCGGGCGCCCCGCCCTCGCCAAGTTCATGGTTGTCCCCCACTATGCATACATGAAGACGAAGATGCCGGGACCCAACGGCATGATCACCGTCGCCGGCTGCTTCAAGCGGTCGATGGAGTGTGCCTTAGCCGGTTCCAAACTAGCAGAGGCCCTCATCATAGCTGAGGAGAAGCGCGTGATGATGTGCAATGTGTCCATGGCCCAGCAGGACATACCGGCTAGCAGCAAACCGGCTAGAGAAGGAGCCTTCCAGCCGGCAAAGGAGACGAAGAGGATCCTGCTCGACCCCTCCGATCCGACCAAGTTCGTCACCATTGGTGCCAACTTGGACAGCAAATAGGAAGGCGCGCTCGTCGACTTCCTCCGTGAGAATCGGTACATCTTTGCATGGTCCCCCAAGGACATGTCGGGTGTGCCGAGGGAGTTCGCCGAGCACTCACTTCATGTGCGACCGGATGCCAAGCCAGTCAAGCAACCTCTGCGCCGGTTCGCAGAGGAGAAGAGGAAGATAATCGGTGACGAGATCACCTGGCTCCTTGCAGCAGGGTTCAGCATGGAAGTATACCACCCGGACTGGCTGGCAAACCAGTCCTGGTGCTGAAGAAGAACAAGACCTGGCGCATGTGTATCGACTACACCAGCCTGAACAAGGCGTGCCCGAAAGACCCCTTCGCCTTGCCCCGTATCGATCAAGTCATCGATTCCACGGCTGGTTGCGATTTGTTGTCTTTTCTAGATTGTTATTCCGGTTACAATCAGATCCAGTTAAATCCGGCTGATTAGATTAAGACATCATTTATCACCCCCTATGGGGCTTTCTGCTACGTAACCATGCCTTTCGGTCTGAAGAATGCAGGCGCTACCTATCAGCGCTGCATGCAAAAGTGCTTGCACTCGCAGATAGGCCGAAACGTGCATGCTTACGTGGACGATGTGGTCATCAAGACCAAGGAGAAGTGCACCCTCCTCGAAGATCTAGGAGAGACATTTGGCAACCTCCGCCAGTACCAGATGAAGCTGAACCCGGAGAAGTGCGTCTTCAGAGTGCCATCCGGTCAGCTTTCGGTTTCCTCATATCATAATGAGGCATCGAGGCAAATCTGGAGGAGATCGCGGCCATCGAGAGGATGCAGCCGCCTAGGAGCCTGCTTGGAGTCCAAAAGTTCACCGGATGCCTGGCCTCCCTCAGCCGTTTCGTTAGCCAGCTAGGGGAGAAGGCACTCCTGTTGTACCAACTGATGAAGAAGACGAACAAGTTCTCTTGGACTTCACAAGCCGACGCCGCATTTCATGACCTCAAGCGCATGTTATCCACAGCGCCGGTTCTAGCCACGTCGGCTAGCAAGGAGCCGATGTTGCTCTATATAGCAGCCATCAGCCGGGTCGTCAGCGTCGTCCTGGTGGTGGAGCGCCCCGAGGAAGGCAAGGCTCAGCTGGTTCAAAGGCCCGTCTACTACCTCAGTGAGGTCCTCTCCCTCTCCAAGCAGAACTACCCCCACTACCAGAAGATGTGCTACGGCGTGTACCTGGCATGCAAGAAGCTCAAGCACTACTTCCAGGAGCATCTGATTGAGGTCGTGTGCACCGTACCCCTTTCGGAGATCATCGGCAACAAGGACGCCACCGGCCGAGTCGCCAAGTGGGCCATCGAGCTCGCCGCCTACTCCATCCAGTACGAGCCCCGGCTCACGATCAAGTCACAGGCGTTGGCGGACTTCCTCGTCGACTGGGCCGAGACCCAGTATCTTCCACCGGTTCCGAATTCAGACCACTAGAAGATGCACTTCGACGGGTCGAAGATGCTCGGGGGCTTGGGAGCCGGCATCGTGCTCACCTCGCCCAAGGGAGACCGGCTAGAGTATGTGCTACAGATCCACTTCAAGGCCTCCAACAACATAGCCGAATACGAGGCACTAGCGCACGGACTCCGGCTGGCCAAGGAGATCGGTGTCAACCGGATCCTTTGCTTCGGCAATTCGGATCTGGTGGTGCAGCAAGTATCCGGAGAATGGGACGCCAGGGACGCAAACATGGCCCTCTACCGGTTCCATATCCAGAAGCTCAGCGCCTCCTTCGACGGATGCGAATTCCATCACGTCCCCCGCGTCAACAACGAGGCAGCCGATTCGCTCGCCCAAATCGGATCCATCAGGCAGGCGATCCCACCCGGGGTCTCCTTGGAACATCTCCGCAAACCCTCCATCAACCCGTCGCCGGAGTCGGACTCCATCATCTGGGCAGGGAGCGCTCCGGCTGACGGAGCAGCAGAAGCGGAGCAGGCAGAACCTCCAAAGAAGAAGACCCGCACCAACTCTAGTAAGGCAGTGCCCTCCATTTCGCAAGACCAGGGGGCTGTCGGCTCGTCAAGCGGCTCGGGGGCTGCCGGCCCGGGTACGTCACCCAGACGACCCCTCGACAACCATCAACCGGAGAGCGGGAGCATCCTTGTCATTCGGGAAGTGCCATCCTGGGCGCAGCCCTTCATGAACTACATCTCCAAAGGGGAACTTCCAGATGACGAGGTGGAAGCCAGGCAAATCCGGCGCCGCGCGCACACGTACACCATCATCAACGGCGAACTGTACAAGCGCAGCATATCCATCATTTTCCAAAGGTGTGTCGATGTGGACATGGGCTACCGGCTACTCAAGGACATCCACCAGGGCGAGTGCGGGCACCACGCTTCGTCAAGGGTGATAGTCGCCAAGGCATTTCGCCACAGCTTCTATTGGCCCACCGCCCTCGAAGACGCTGAGCAGCTGGTCCGCGTGTGCAATGGGTGCCAGCGCTTCGGGCAGCTCAGGCACATGCCGACTTCGGTACTCAAGACCATACCGATTACCTGGCCATTCGCGGTTTGGGGCCTCAACATGGTCGGTCCCTTCAAGCGAGTGCGCGCGGGCATGACCCATCTGCTGGTGGCGGTGGACAAATTCACGAAGTGGATCGAGGCCAAGCCCATCCAGAAGCTGGACGGGGCGACAGTCGTCACCTTCTTCACCGACATCATCAATCGGTTTGGCTACCCCAGCAGCAGCATCACCGACAACGACATGAACTTCGCCAAGGGGGCCTTCGCCCGATTCTGCAGCAACAAGGGTATCCGGCTGGACCTTGCCTCTGTCGCGCACCAGCAGTCTAACGGGCGAGTCGAAAGAGCAAACGGCTTGGTGCTAGCCGGCATCAAGCCACGCCTCATCGAGCCGTTGGAGCGGTCACCCGGATGCTGGATCGAAGAGCTTCCGGCTGTGCTATGGAGCCTCCGCACCACGCCGAATAGATCAACCGGCTACACCCCGTTCTTCCTGGTCTACGGATCGGAAGCTGTCCTCTCCGTGGATATCGAGTTCGACTCCCCGCGCAAGCTCCTATACGACGAGAAGGCCAACCAGGAGGCGCGGGAGGACGGTGTGGACCTCCTGGAGGAGGCCCGCGAGCTGGCCTTATCCAGGTCGGCTCTGTACTAGCAATGGCTACGGCGCTACCATTCAGGCCGGATCCGCCCAGTCGCGTTCCGCGAGGGTGACCTGGTTCTACGGCTGGTGCAAGACACGAAGGGCATGCACAAACTATCGCCACCTTGGGAGGGGCCCTTCATCATCTGTCGGGCACTGCCTAACGACTCCTACTACCTCATCGACGCGCAGCAGCCGCGCAAGAACAAGATGGACAAATCAGACAAGGAGACCGACCGTCCCTGGAACGTGGCCTTACTGCGCCCGTTTTACACCTAGTCGCCAGACAGTGTATGTATCCTGCAAACCCTATGAATGAAAATGTGGACCCCGACGAGATGCTCGGGGGCTCCTTGCTAGAAATGTGTTTGTGCCTATTTTCTGGTTATGGTTTTCCGGCTCCGGCAACCCCTACCCAGGGGCTTGCCGGCTGGCCCGGCCTACTAAGTTGACAAACCGGCCGAGTAGTGTGCAGCGATGTTAGAGGCCCACTCTTCGTCTCAGCTACAGACCGCAACCCGGCTATCCGGCTAGCAAAAGCAAAAGCCCGAGGCATCCCACATGAAAGACGGGGAGGAGACGTGACAGATCGGGCATCCCGGCCTTGCAACTAGCTTAAGACAATCCGACTACTTAGCCATTAGTACCGTGCGTGATGTACTATCAGCTCCCTTCGATTCCGGCTGCAGACCGCAACCCGGCTGCCCGACAAGGACGAAGTGAAAATAGCAGAGCACACGAGAAAACGACCAAGTGTCCAGAAAGGCGCAAGCTAGCTTTCGAAAAAACAAATCCGCTTTCCGACTACAATTTGGCAGACTAACCTATTAACACGTGAGAATGTATGTGTATGTATATTATTGTATGACTACCTCGAGTCGGAATTTAGGAAGAAAAGAGAAGAAGATTCAAAGTCCTTGCCTCCATCAAGCACTCCGAATCTCGGGGGCTACACCCACTGGGTGCGCTCGCGTGCCCCCAGTGGAATCTTGTAGTTCCCGACCGGCTAAAGGTGTTTAGCCGACCGTTCGGAGCCCAGGTGAGGGCAAGGGCAGGAGCAAGAGAAGAAAGAGAAGAAGATTCGAAGTCCTTGCCTTCATCAAGCACTCTGAATCTTAGGAGCTACACCTAGTGGGTGCGCTCGCGCGCCCCCACTGGAATATTAGTTCCCCCGGCTGAAGGTGTTCAGCCAAGTAGCCGACTAAGACGAGTCTAGTCGGATAAAGTTAGAAGATTTGGGGAAAAGAAGGAAGATTCGAAGCACCTGGCTACGCCAGCTCCTACGAATCTCGGGGGCTACACCCAGTGGGTGCGCTAGCGCGCCCCCACTGGAGGTGCAGTTCTCCCGGCTAAAGACGTGTAGCCGGCCGAAGTAAGCCGGGTAAAGTCAATCGGTGAAATGTTGAAAGAAAATGCAAAAACGCACAAGTTGAAGGAAAGTTAATCCAATTCAGAATTAACAAACAAAGGAAAAAGGAGGCGAAGCTCCCATAAGTTCACCTGGTGCCAGAGAGAGCTGGTACAGACAGACAAGTTCGAAAGTAATACTGAACAAGACAAATACACCCGGCATCCCGAGGCAGCGACTAGACGGCAGGACCCTTGCCATGTAGAGCATCTTGACCGACGGAAGCTTCGAGCAGAGGAGGAGGCGCGGCGCTCGATCCAGTTCCGGCACCCGCAGCCGACTATGTCGGGGCTTCCACATCCGGAGTATCGACGGACTCCGAGTCGATGAGCACCTCGTCGGGGTCCACGTAGTCGGCGATCTTGATGGCGGAGCCTCGGAGCTCTGGATGGGCCTGGCGAATGGCGGCGAGGTCGGCGCCGGCACGGAAGCCTCCGTCGATCTTCTCGACGCGGGCGTCCTTGTACCAACAGAGCATGAGGGCCAGAGCCATCTCCGCTCCAGCTCGCACCGCTAAGTCCTGCAGCCGGTCCACCGCAGCCGGCACCTTCCCAACCTTCACAGCCAGCTGCGCCATTGTCTCTGGAACCGGAGCATCCGGCCACAGGAAGGAGAAGATGTCCCGCGCCGCTTGACGAAGCTTGGCAGCTTCCTCGTCGAGAAGGACGACGAGCTCCTGGGCCATCGGCTGTGCTCCCGGCCAGTTCTCCTGCAGCCGGTTGTACGTCAGCAGGTCTATGCCGGGATAAAACGCTATCAGAAAAAGAGAATCAGATCCGGCTACCGGATCCGGAATGAAAGGGAGACGGAAAAGAGGAACTCACCCTTAGCCATGTGGCCAACTTGCATCAGCTCCTCCACCAGAGCCTTCTCCTTCGTCGCCAGCCGTTTGATCTCCTTCTCTTGGCCCTTGTTCTGGGCCTCGAGAAGGTTGAAGGCTTCGGTCCGGCCGGCGAGCGAGGCGTCGCGCTCCTTGATGGTGGCCTCCAGACCGTCTACCTTTGCGTGCCAATCCTTTTTCTGCAGCCGCGGAGTGGAGTTGGACTTGCTCAGCCGGTCGTTCGCTTTCTTCAAGCGATCGATCTCACGCTGAGCGCACACGAGGATAGCTGCGACAAAACCGGCCATCAGCAAAAAAAAAGGGCAAGCCGGATGAAGCAACTTACTTAAGGAGGTTCCGTTGGCAGCAGCAAGCTTCTGCTCCAAGGACCGGTTCCCACCGGCTGCGGCCCCCAGCGGCCGGATCTCCTTCACCGCCAGTTCGAGGGTGGCGGCGAGGTCCGTCAGCGAGGCGGCGGAGGAGGCGTCGTCATCCGTGGCGTTGATGGCCAAGGACTCCTTCGTGGTAACCACCACTGTCCTCCACTCCTCCCCCGGCTCATCGTCGGAGTTGTTGTCACCGACAACCATGAGTTCCTTGCCGGCTGCGGCTCCTCGCGCGCCTGCGGAAGAACCACCCGAATGAGAACCTTCCGCTTCCGGCTGGGCCACCACATCCAACTGCGGACCCTCCGCCCCGGCTAGGGCAGCCGGTTCAGCTCGAGGCAGCGGCGGAGGCGGCACCGCGGAAGAAGGAGGGGCGTTGGCAGACGTGGTCGGAGCACAGGGTAGCGACCCGGTCGGCGCTCGCGGCGGGCTCGCGGCTCCAAAGGAGACCAGCGTGCTAAGAAGACGAGAAGAAGGAAAGAAAAGCAAATAAGCCAAGGGCAGAAAGGCAGAAAAAGGAACAAGCAGAAAATGGTGAAGGAAGAGGAGGAAGAACGTACCCCTGCACAACCGGAGGCGGACCCTTCTTCTGGCCCAGGCAACTCGGCAGAAGGGCGTCGGTCCGGCTCCTCTTGGGGGCCGACTCCTCCGCGGCAGGCCGGTTGGAGCTGGAACGGCTGGAGCCGCTCTCGCCAGCTTCGCCATCCGTCGCAGGGTGTTGCGCCAGATCAGAGGCCGGCGCGGACTCCTCCTCCTCGTCAACTTCCGCGTGGGGGTCGGCAGCCGGTTCATCGTTCCAGCTGGGGAAGGCATCACCGTCCCTGTCCGACTCCTCGCCAGACCGCCGAGCATGCGACTTGGGCAAGTCAGGCATAAACGCCTCGAGGTGGGCTTCACCCTCCTCGCGAAGGATGCAAGGGAAGATCTGCCGAATACAAGAAGTTAGTCGGATAAAGCAAGAAAGAAAGGCAAGAAATACAAAATAAAGTTTCGGCTAAAAGGACCTACCCGGGGCGCACGGTTGTCCGTTGTAGGGCGCCAAGCTGAAGGTCCAGCTCTCCGGCAGCCGCTCCTTCGTGATCGTCCACACCCACTCCTTCAGGTTGTGGTAGCGGGGATCACGGCGCGATAGCCGGGTCGGGTCCAGTCGGCCGGAGTAGAAGCACATTTTGTGCGCTCGCTGCTGCAACGACATCATCAGCCGGGACATCCAGCTGAGGGTGATGTCCAGGCCGGTTAGCCGGCAGGTGACGAGGGAGCACATGCGCTGCAACATCGTGTCTGATTCCGCCTTGTCGCTGTAAATCTTCAGCTCCCAGTGCTGCCAGCTGGACTCGACATCCTGGAAAGCCAGAAGGTTGATCCGGTCGACGTTGGTGATGTTCTTGACGTAGAAGTATGACTACTGCCACAGTCGTACCGTGTCGTGCAGCAAGAACTTCGGGTAACCGAACTGCGCGCGGGAGTAGATGGAGGCGCCACCGTAGACGACCAGTGGCCCCTTCGTGTACTGCACCTGCGGCCGGACTCGGAAGAGCCGGCAGGAGAGCCCGAGATCCGGCTGGATCCCGAGATAGCTCTCACAGAAGGCCATGAAGTGCGCCAGCGTTCTGATTGCGTTGGCGCCGAGATGGTGGAGACGGAGATCGAAGAAGGCCAGGAACATGAGGAAGAAGGGGGTGCACCGGCAACGCGAACCCGCGCGCCAGGTGCGAGAGGAAGATGACCCGCTCCCCCTCCGCCGGGTGCGGTGACACCTCTCCCGCCGGCGCCAGCCGTACCGCTACTTCCTCCTCCGGCGGAAGGACGCGGGTGGCGCAGTACTTCTGGATGTGGTCCTCCGTGATGGAGGAGCCACACCAGCCTCCGCGTTCGGCTGCCATCACAGGTTGACAAGGAGGCGCGGCGGCGGAGGAGTGGCGGTGGCTCGTACCGCCGACGACGAAGAACAAGCGGTGCAGCGGGCTACAGCGGCAGTAGAGGAAGGGCGCAGAGGGCAGGAGCACGGAAGGGAAGAAGAAAACTGGAGCGGGGGAGCGAAGGAAGGGCACTGCTCCCCCGCGGCGTCCCTTTAAAGGACCGGAAGTGCAACCGTCCATGGCATCACGTGGCGTGCATCCAGGCGACCTTCACCCCAACCGCCGCCTAGATCCCGTGTGCCAACGCGAGATGCGCAGAAGATCCGGGAGCGAGAACCGAAGCGCCACGCAGTAGTTTCCCGAGGTGACATGCGACGGGATGTTACGCTGCCCGCCGCAGTGCAATGATGGTGCGTGCGCGCGTGGCTGACGTCAGCACTGACGTCACGGGTAGCGCAACCGCCAGGCGTAGCCAGACACAAATTTAAAACTAGGAGGGAGCGCGCGCACATTTCGCCTAAGGGCGGAATCCACAGGTGCTCAGGGGCTAGTGTCGGGGGGATGATCCCCATATACCCCAACCGGACAAGAAACTGGGCAGTCGGATCGCGTTCGGCTGACCAGATGCAGCCGGACAAGGCATGACAGGCCGGCTATTGCATGGTAGCCGGATCGGCAAGAAGCAGCCGGCTACGGCGACATAGCCGGAACCAATCAGTGAGACAGAACGACGTGCGTATCAGTGCGCGGTACGCCCTGTACGATGACAAGACCGGCAACTACTCGCCCATACCGAAGACTTTGCGGGGATGACACAGGAACAGTGGCCCGATGCTGACGACAGGCTCGCACGGCGTCCACTGTGCCTACGACAGCCACACCGCTCATGCTCCGATGGGACACACCGTACCGGACACTGTAGATGACCAGTCGGCTGGGACCCGCCTATGGGGCCCGCCAGTCGGATTGGCCAGTGAGACCATTGCCTCTCTGCCTATATAAGGAGAGGCAAGGCCTCAGTAGTGAGGGTTGGTCTCAGTGCATTTAAGGCAGTAGCTAGAGAATACAGCTCAAGGAGCACTTGTAGTTTATATATCCCACATAGTCAGATCCGGCAGGAGTAGGAGCTTTACCTCATCATTAGGGCTCCGAACCTGGGTACTTCCTGCGTTCAGCTACGCTTGCTTGTATCCAATCCCGCCTGCGGACGCCGTTGATAGCTTCCCTGCTAGTCACCACACCTCTATCTAACCTTCTTAGGTACTGCCGTTCCCAATACAACGACAACGGAACTCCTTGTCCTTGACTACATCTTCATTATCGACGGCTTCAACCATTGTTCTAGTATTGTTTTGTGAAGTTACATGCTCATTGTCTTTTGATTCCTGAAATCTTAGGGATGTACACCCTTCAGTTCACATTAATTACCTCAACTTTATCTAGATTTATATGTATCTAGTTAATTATTTAGATACATTCATTCGTATCTAGACAAAGTTGAGCCCATTAATATGGATCGTATGAAGTATCTTGTTTGGGTAGGTTTTTTATTCTTTGATAAGCCAAGAGTGAGATGTGAAATGGTAGTATGGCACATAGGTAACATTTGGTAACATCAATATCCATTTTAGATTACATCTATATCTAGGTTTTCTTTTCTTGTTGTTGAGATTGGGATTTTTCCAAACTTGGATGTTAATTTCTATGGTACATGAGTCAGATGTTACACATTTTTTGTGTGCAAATTGTAGGAGACCTTATTTATATGGATCAGGAATCAAATTGAATTACATATACGTCAGTGTTCCTGCATGCAAGATCATATATTTTTGAAAGTTTTATAGATGTAATCTATTTGATTCGATTACATATGTTGTAATTTTTTTCTTTATTTTGTAGATGTCATTTTGTACTTGCTTTTGTACGATGATATTTTTTTCATACATGTCATTTGTACCTGATTTTTTCTATTCGATTACATCCTCATGTGTAACACCCTCAAATCGGCCCTATGCAAGTTTTAGCGATTTCCGCTAAACCTGCATAAAAACGATTCAAAGATGCCCACCAGACACTTGCGTGCGGGTGGAAAACGAAGTAATATCATTACACAATAGTCCACGATGGAACCCATAGAACATGTATATACAACAACGACTCTACGAGTCAAGAATACAGATATACAATACAAAGATCCAAATCACCTTGAAAGCGATACAACATCCGAGTACGGATAAGAAGCAAATTGAGCTAAGAGCCCTGAAGAATAACCAATGGCGTCCATAACCCTGCCCAGACCAAGCCGGAAGGGTAACCCTGCTAACGACGTTGAACTTATACCTGCTAAAACAAAAGGGGTGCCGATAAAGGGCAAAGGAAAAAGAGAGCGGTCAGTACTGAGGCCAGTACACGGCGAGGCTAAAATTCGGCGGCTCTTGCCTACATAGGTATGGTGGACTGAAGCGGCAACGCAGCATGCACTAAACAACCTATAAAGAATCGATACATCTATCGGCTATTAGAGAGGGGTAAGAAAAGCCTATCCGAATCCAACCTGATACTAACACCAATCATACCCATCGTGGTATTCCCCCTCGAGACCAAACGAGGAAGTCAAACCAAGGAACTCACACAGTTGGCAGTTTTATTCATTCCATTATAGTTGCAGCACTTACTAGTCAGATATAGATAGCATGAGACCTCCCAAAACCAGCAGTTGTTGGCACTTTTATTTACTCATTCCGTTGTAGTGAATCTGATTACTAGACATGTCAAAGTCAAATTTATAACACTACTTTAGTTATGCTTGTCTATGATTGAGATACTGTGTTCCAAGTCGTCCATAAGCGCGGACACGGCTTTTAGAAAGATTTATCCTGCAGGGGTGCACAAATAGAAACACACACACGATCAACCTCGGAAAACCAAATCAAAACCCAACGAGGCTTTCATGACAAAGCAATCACAGGACTCATAAAAAATTTAGGGGGCCACCCCCAATAAGCTACCCGCTACGAAGTTGGCCGGCTCCACGACGGACCCAGGGTGTGTGGCGACGGCTATAAACGACTTGGAACCCAAAAGTGAGACTGGGCTTGTCGATACAGCGGAAACGTG
The DNA here is from genome assembly GCA_916181665.1 of Avena sativa. Lineage (NCBI taxonomy): Eukaryota > Viridiplantae > Streptophyta > Magnoliopsida > Poales > Poaceae > Avena > Avena sativa. Next base: position 41,341,335 of record OV702287.1, on the reverse strand, counting down.
CACGGGGTTCCTAAACAGTACATGTGCTCCACGCACAATCGTAAATAAAGCGATAAAATATGGCATAAGTATAGGATAGTAATAAAACCCCAAACTAGTTTGTGGCCCCAAGAAATAAGAAATGAATCAAGCTCTGGCTAAGGGGGATTCATAGACTCTCACGTATGTGGATAGTGTAAATAGTCAAGGAATAGGTATCAAGTACTCGAGGCCTACGGGACACAAGTGAGCGTGGAAGAACCAAATATTAGCTATTGCCCACCGCTGTCTCTGCATTAGTTATATCTATTCCCAGCAATTAATCAAGTTGTATTTAAAGTCATGATCATCTTCACCATTAAGCATCTCCACCATTTATCATGTGCCAACTTACCGTCAACGGTGGAACGACAACGACACGAAGCAACACATAAGCAAGCAACTACGACTCGCAAGGCCGACTATCTATCAAACAACAGGCAATATGATGTGTCCATGGAATTTTAGGGGCTGCAAGGAGTATAAATGGTGCACGAAAATTAAAGCATCGCAACACGGATAGCAATAGATCAACAGGAGGAAATAAAGACTATAAAAGCAAAATAGGTAGAAAGGGGAAGATGCTCGCCTGGGAAACATTGTTGAAGGTTCATTATTTGAAGAACTTGTCGATACTCGCATCCACTCAACGACATAATCCGTGAAGAAGCAAAATACTAAAAGAAACACCGGATGCACTATTTAATACTACGACAGAAGATCGGGCATAATGCATGTAGGATGTATGACATGGCAAAGATGCGGTGCAATTAGACAATATTAATTGGAACCAGGTCCCGACAATTAATTAAGAGGTTCATATTTTTTAGCTACCCCGCAATTTCAATGTTGTCTTAACATGGCAAAACATGGCATCAGTTCGCTACACAAAATTAAATGGAGGCAATATAAGACTAGAATAACCCGTATATAGCCTCCATGTTTAATTATGAGACGAATTGGTATAATGCCCTCAAACCACAAAATATGTATGTGACATGAACAATTTAATATGCAACAAATATATGTTATTTATTATAAAATAGGGGGTCTCGGAAAAGGGGATCACATGTGGCGGTTCGAAGATCTTGGGCTCCGAGGATTCGACGGGGTTCGGTCTTCGGGTCAGGGCTTCGGGTTCGAGAGGAAGAACTTGGCGCGCCAGGGTTCGGTCTTCAAATCTGGCAAGGAGGCCCTGGGGTTTCGACGGAACGGTCCAGGAAGGAGCACTTGAGTGGCATCGCCTTCGGGTTCCGTGAAGGAGATGTCTCCGGGGTCTCGATCGTCGAATACGTGGTGACGATCTTCTGTTTCCATCTTGGTTTGCCGGTGTCGGTCTCGGGTTCGGCGCAGGTGGTTCATCGGGTCCGCACGGGTGGGTGTCGATCTTGCTTGAAAAAGCCACTGCGTCGAAGACCTAGAATCAATTGATCTTGGACTTCCTAACTCAACAGAGACGATCTAGATAGCAGGTAACAAGGCTTGGTCAAAGAGGCGTTGGGGCTAACTCGAGCGAAGAAAACCGTGACCAGAGGCTTGGCCAACGGCGTACTGGGAACATGTTCAGCGTCACCAAAACAAACCGGCAGAACACCACACAAGTAGTGGAGCGTCTTCGTGCCAACAGGTCATCGGCGTGCTTGAGGGCGCCGGCGTCGAGCACGGCTGGTTACCGGCGGCAGGGCTTCAAGGACCCGACGAGGTAGAGGGGGCCGAGGTGGAGCTGCCCGCGACAGCGCGGCGCTCTACGGACTCGGTCGGGGAAGCGGTGAGGCGCGGGCTCGATCTCGGGGTGAGGTAGAGCTCGGAGCAGGGGCGGGCGGTGCTGCAGGACGGAGCACGGCGGGCAGCACGGAGGCGGCGGAGCACGCGGCGACGGACGACGTGCAGACGTAGTCGGAGGGGCGGCGGCCGGCGTAGAGGAGGTAGACCGGGCGCGGGAGGCGGGCTCGGGGAGGACGCCGAGGACAGCGCTGGCGTGGCCGTGCTCAAGCTGGAGAGGACGCGAGGAGGAGGACAGGGCACGACGGCCAGCAGCGAAGCTCGGGGAGGCGGTGCTCGCTGCCGAGGCGACGAGGCGGGGCCGACGGGGGCTCGGGGAGGCGCCGCGCGTGGTGGTGAGGAGACAAGGGCGAGGAAGGCGACCGTGGTCGCGTGCATCCAGGAGGTGAGGGAGGACAGCGGCGGTTGATGCGGTAGGGAAGAGGAGCGTCAGGCGGCGGATGATGCGGGTTGTTGGGGGATCGAGAGGAAGATGAGGAAGGAACAGGGTGCGGGGCACGCACGATGGAGTGGTGGGACCAGGGGACACGAGATGAATCGATCGGGTGTGGGGCGTTGCGTGCGCGCTGCGTCCGTGCGTAGCACGCTGTGTGTAGCGCGGGTGCGTGGCAGGTGCGGCCACCGGGGTGGACCAGGGTGTGGGTCGGTTAGGGTTTTAGGTAGGTGGCGGCAGGTGAGGAGAGATGGTTCGGGGAAAGGGTCTAGGATAGGTAGGATGGTTTTAGGGCTAGGGTTTGGTTAGATATCTTAGGATTTCTTTTGGGCCGCGTAGTGGTGGTTTGGCCGGTTGGGCCTCTGGCCTGACCGGTTGGACTGCCTCCCTAGAAACTTTATTTTTATTTGTTTGCTTATATTTTAAAAAAAGACTTTATAAATATTTTGAGACAAATAAAGATCCGAAAAAGACCGGGGTTTGATTTTGAAATAAAGGAGAGGATAATAGAAAACAAAATAGGCTTTTAGGAAATAGTTTTAGGAACAATATGCATGATGACATGATGATGCTCAAATACAATGTGGCATGATGACATGAGAAAGCGATCATGATAATGCACAAAAGAAAACAACACGCGATTTTCTAGTAGTGGTTTTACCGGGGTGCTACATCATGCATGTCAACCCCTGCAGCGGCTTGGCTCGAAGTTGCATGGTAGTGTTTGGTTTTTGGGGTCTCTGGTCTATTTTAGATGTAGCTCCTTTTTTGGTCTTGGTCCATGATAGTAGAGTTTGGTTCGTGGCATATATGTTAGATGTAACTAGGATTGATGGGGGAGAGTGTAGATTGTGTTTATTTTTGTGGTAGAATAGATCTAATCAGTATGATTTATGATTTTAATTGTAATTTGATGGGGGATTGTGGTTTGATCCAATAAAGGTTACATGTAACCAGAAAATAGACAAGTGGTTTCTATCATATTTAGAAGTTTGATGTAATCTACTATGTTTCAATTTTCTGAATTAAGTGGGAGTTCATGCGCTTGCATCCACACACTTGCAGATGTTTTTCCCACTATAAAGTAGATGTAATTACGAAAGAAATAATAGCCGCATTTAGTACTGGGGTTTCTAGTTTATTTATGGTGTTATATATGTTGTGTCCTTCTTGTAAATGTCTCAGGAGCCTATTATGTCAGTCTAATGTACTATGTGTTGAACCCAAAACATATTAAAAAACAGTAAAACTCACCTACCTAGGACCCCTCACAGCGATTTGGCTTCCTAAGCATCATATCTTTTATTCAACACTCCAGATCATCTCATTTCCCCCAGCGTCGCTAGCAAAGAGCCAAGCTAATCAGGCGAATGTGGCAGGGCTTCTACTCCGCAGAACTAGCTGCGCGGCTTCTCGTTCACTGGGCCTCATGGTATGCTTCCACGGCGCAGGCCCAATCACGGTTCTCTCCTCTCTGGGAGGATACAGGTTCGTCCATGCGACCACCCACGCGGCCGCTGTTCTCATGGTGATGGAACTATGAAACCCTAGAGGCGGCCTTGTTCATTCGACGCCGCAATGAAACCCTATCGCGGGCCTTGTTCGTCCACCACTATACTTTTCTAGCTCTGACGGCGGCCAGTCCCCGCAGAAGTTAATCCCCTGTTGATGTCCCAGTAGACGCGGTCTCTCCTTTTCGATTCCTTCGCGTACAAAGATGGTGGAAGAGCCGAAAGTATCCGGCGCTGGCGCGCCGTGTATGCCCGCCACCGCAACAGAAAAAACAGCATGGCTTCACTGCTGCCGACAAGACAGTGGGCTACGCGGCGATGGCGGTATCCCAACGGCCGCCGGCAAGCGCATTATTTGTCCGTACGAGGAACCTGGTGAATCACAAGTTGAGTAGCTCCTCTAAGATCTGTATGTGTTACCGAAATTCTTGATGGGACTAGAGGACCACCAGGTGATGAACACAATGCAAAACGTCATGTATAGCTTATGCCTGCAAGAACTCATTTTTTCGGTTCAGCATCAGGGTGAGAACTGAGAAACATCTCCAGATCTCCAATTACTTCTTACAAGTTATAGCAATTAAAAGTAATATAACACTATACACCTAGCAAATTAGTTATCATGTGTGCATCATTCGTATACTCCATACACACTATGAACTACTACTACTCCCTTTGTCCAGAAATAACTGACTTCCATTTGTCTAGATTCGCGTGTATTTAGACATCTTTTAGGTATAGATACATACGAATCTAGACAAATCTAAGTCACTTATTTCTGGACGGAGGGAGTACATGTTTCTTATTATCTAAACTGTAAATTTATGAGAATGTTGTATGCTGGTTATTATTTTTATCTATGTTCTTGTTGCATGAAAGGCCCATACACTTGTTTCATATGTTCTTTTGCCTTCATCTCATTCGAGGTTTAACACTGAGCTTGCCATAGGTAAAATATTAGCATTGCTTTTAGACTATGATGTAAGCTTTTGAACAATCCTAGAAAATCTTGATAATTTGATGGTGTTTAGTGAGGTAATTCTTTTTTAGACATTGATATGTACATTTAAAGTGTCAGCCATACATATGTTTGTTCAAATTTTGTGTCTATCTCCAAAAATCATCTTCCATAGCGATGCTGTGACATTCTCAAATGAACTATTACTAGAAGGTCCCATACGTATAGTATACCGTATTAATTATAGGAAGTATTCTTTTTTTAACAAAACGGGCAATCTTGCCTCATTTTATTTAAAAAAGTCGAAGAGAATTGACCGATTCATTTGCGGTGGAACCGGACGAAAACCCATACAAATGCGCCAATGTCGTCATAGAACACGACCACATTGGGCACCCCACCACAGCCAAACCGGCTACCCACACAACGCACAGACACACAAGGAGAGCCACGTCGAGGTTGCCACGTGCGTCATCGTCATCACTTCTCCGCGAGCCAGCGACTCCGACTTAACAAACGACTTCCTAAACCGAGCCTCACCAGACGGTGCCAGAGCCCATGCCATCGATTGGCCACACTCGCCAAGGACAGACAACTCCAACTCAGACAACTAGCTTCACAAGGGAATTATGCTGATCTTACGTCGACCAAGACTCTGCAGAGGTCACCGGTGGCCGGTCATCATCGCCGCCTGGACACGCTTCCACCGTAGCTCCGACTCCACATCAACATAGCGAAGCAGAAGAACTCATCGAACACGCCGGGAAAACCGACTACCAAAGCTCAGCCGCGACCCATCTTCAGCTCGACGCATCATCTTTGCCAAACTGCACACTTGGACCTAGTGAAGCTGCCCGGCACCAAGCCATCATCCCCAGACCACTTGTCGGAGGCGGCTCCGAGACGATGCCCTCAATAAGGAAAGAGACACAGCAGTGCCTCCATCGCCTGATCTCCGATCTGAGGTTTCCCTCCGGAGCCAAGGACGCAGGAGGAGTGAGCCCACCTTGACGATGCTTCCAAGAAAGTCCGCGACACCCACAGGCGCCACCATCGCCATCTCCGGCCAAGAAGAGCAAGGATTTCTCCTGGAGAAGCTCAACAAACCAACTGAACATCCGCCCACAAGCCACCACCATGCGCGCCGAAGCCCGCCGATCACCACCCCTGCCGAAGCCAGCTCCATACCTCCAGGCCGAGCACGCCGGCGCAGCACAGATTTGCAGCAAGAACAAGCCTCGCCCCAGATCGAAGCGCATACACCAAAGTCCTCGCCGCTGTCCACCTCCCCCACCGCCAACCTAAGCCGACTGGCCAGATCATGGCGTCGACAGGATCCGGCAGCCCGAAGCACCACCAAAATGACGAGGACGGCGACCACCATCACCGCAGCACAACCCAGGAGCAGGAGGGGGGCTGCCACCCCACCCCGACGCGTCGGCAAAGAGGACCCGTCGGCGCCGCCGCACCGGGCGGAGACCGAAGACCGACCTCGGACCAGCAGGGCGCTACAGAGAGGGCCTGGATGGCGGCGGGGACGACGACCGACGGAGCCGCGCCGGTCGCGGCGCAGGGGGCCGAGGCCACGCCACCTAGATCTCATGCCGCCAGGGGCGCCACGCACGCGAGACGAAGGCCCTGCCGCCGCCATCCACCACACGGGCTTTGCCCGGTGGTTTCCTTCTGCGGCGGTGTCACGGGAGCAGGGACAGAGGGGCGGCGGCGGGCTAGCTAGGGTTCCCCCGAGCCGCCAAGGAGGGCGGCCCGGGGGTTCGGGGGGGGGGGGGGGGGGACGAGACACCCACGATGTTCTCGTACGGAGTGGAAAATATTATAGGAAGTATCCTTCATGCTAAGTTTTACCAGTTGCCTATTTGTTGTCTCTTCTCACTTAATGATGTTTTGGGTATTTTAGAGTTTTGACTCTCTCGATCTAACTGAAATGCACTGCTTCAAAGTAATGGAATGGACACAGGGCCATATTAGGAGGTGAAAAGGTTTACAGATTTTGTTTCTCTGTTTCATGAACCATACTTACAGCTACCCATTTGCCGACTCGTAGCACAAGTAGTGCGACCACTTCTGCTCACCAAGTTAGTATTCCTATTGTCTGGAGTAAAAGGCAGCTGAAATATTTCTGCTATTAACTCTTCTATTAATCAACCTTCTATATTTACCTACTTGTACAAATTTCATTATCTTTTAGCTGCTTGTGAACATGTTTTTCTGTAATTTAGGTTACTAAACAAGAGTATTGGGAAAATGCTTTTAGCACATGTTTGTCCTGATAGAAAAATGAGTTCGGTTTTTGAAAATTCGAAGTCATGGGATGTTGTGTCGAAGTTCGAGGGTGTCTCTCTGAAGTCGGTGCCTTTCCTCTAGGCCCATTGAACAAGCATAGACGTAGCCCAAATATGAAAAGATAAACTGGTTTTGGTTAGACAGAACCTTAAATCGAGCAAAGAGTTTACTTTTAAAGTATATTCAGTCATGGCCAAAGCTGGGAAAATACTCATGTTCTATATTTACTTATATCTTTAGTTTACCCTTTAGAGAAAGTAGTTCTTTTTTGTTGTTCGATTACATATAGTGTAATATATGTATGAAATCTATCAAATATTCATTCTATGATTCCAGATCACCGAGTACCTGTGTGATACCAATTCTACATGTTGTCAGGGCCATCCTAAGTATCTCTAATTAACACTCTGAGTGCATTTTATTTTAAAATGCTGCTTTGTATTGATTTTCGTGGTTGTTTTATGCTTTGGGTGTTTTGTTGTCAAAGTATGGTTTGTTGAACACGGTATACACTATACCATAAAAAGATATGCTGCAAGGCAAATAGATGTTTCTTTTCATATGGTTTTCAAAAATAATGTTTACAGTTCTATTTGGATTCGTGCTCTTTATAGGTACATGTTATGATCTCGTGGTTTCTGTATTATTCATTTTTTAAGATCACTTAATTTACATTAATCTCTCTCTGATTTTTGCAGGCATTTAACACAGTTTGGTGTATCTGAACGATTTATCACTAGATTGTTTGTGGAGACTTTCTTATAGTGCATGGCCTGTATCGATAAATACTTACAACTTCATGGTCTGTAATTTTTCAGCTCCTTCTATCCCCCTTCCCTTATATTACAGATTTGGACTTTGTAGTTTTGCTTCCCCTCTTAGACTATTGTTTATTGGACTTTTTCTGCAATTTGTTATATCGTCCCTTCTGGTTGCACTAAAATTACATATGTGTGCTGACATGATTTTTTCACATTCGATGTTGTAGGTTGATCTGTTATTTTTTTGCAATTGAAATAACAATGAGATTCAAAGATAAAGGTTAAGCTTTGAGTGCCTAGCTAGAAGCCTCCACAGTGATTTTAATCTGTGAGCCGTCGGATCTACTAATCTAATGGTATGCAATACCTTACTGCTCCCGAACAGTCATTACATACGTTTTTTACTTCCGTCGATGGTCTAAACGAGTCCACCGTTCGTACCTGTACTCCTCATATCCAGTTAGGCCATACATGGTTTATCGGGCCGCAAACCTCTCAAATGGACCTATCGGATCGGTGTTTTAATACTTTTACTCCTCACATATGTTACCGGTAGGAGATATGGGTCAAAAAATCCCTTTCCAATCCTCTCTCTCTTATCGCTGCGCCGTTTCTCTGATTGCTAGCGCTGCCGATGAAAATGGCACGAGACGGGCGATGAAGTGCCGTTGAGATCCGATTCACACGACGGAAGAAGCAGGGAGGCGAGCGTTACCAACGTCTGCGGGTTATCGATCTCTGTTTATTTCTGGTCATTTTAGAACAAACCTCACAGTTCTTCGCTTTCTTCTCAGGTGACGGCGCCGACGAGGTTTGGTTGGCAGACAACGGGGGACTAGGCTCCGTACGATTCTTAGATTCTCCGAATCTTTGATCGGTTGTCCCACGTTATCATTCTAGGAAATGCATGTACTCCCTCCGTTTCAAAATACAAGATGTTTTAGCTTTATGAATAAAGTGTATCTAGACTCCTTTAATGTCTAGGTTTATCTAGGTTTGGAGTAAACCTAGACACTAAAAGAAGATCTAGATACACTATTTTCACAAAACTAAAACATCTTATATTTTGGAACGGAGGGAGTACTTCCGTTCGCCTGGGCGGCGTCGTAATCATGGTGCCCAAAATGATACCGTAGGCAGTTCGGCACCCTAATCATGGTGGTAAATTTGGACCACTCCTTGTAATTATGGAGTTTAATCTAGGCTTTATTGTCATTTCTCCTCTCTCCATATATATGTGTGCAGTGAGCACTCATCTTTCCTTACCGCCTCATCTCGCCTTCAACATCCCATTGTTCATCATAGATCCCTGTTGCTTAGGGTTGGTTTTCTGTTTGGCTGACATCCTGGTTCTTTCCTATAATTTCATTGACGCCAACATTAGATATTGAAATGGCTCATGGTTGATTTGTTTCAGGGATTGTCCTCTTCGCTTGTCTGGAATTTTTATTCACTTATTGTTCACATAAGTGCGTGACCATCATTTTCGGCTATGGCTACTGGACAGGTACGGTTGGTCATACATGCTTCCTTGAATAGTTCTTACATATTTATTCTTCCTTAAATTGGTTCTATGCTATCTCAAACTTGTTTTATTTAAAATCCCAGCAAATACATGCATTTGCATGCTGCCTTTGTGTTCACCATCATTTACATTTGCGACCTACATGTCCCTCCCTATATTTCAGACTATATCACAAGATGTAACTATCTAGAAAAAATGACAAAGGTTCGACTACGCGTACTGATGCCCACCAGACACGTTCTGTTCGTGTCTCAAGTAGTGTTCGTCCCCAGAGTAAAACATTGCTATGTCCAATCCCATTTTGCAATGAACAAGAAGTACATTCATTCAACTGTTCCTAAACTGGTTTAGAATGTCTTTCATACAACAATTGATTCTTCCCTTGCTGCTTGTCTTCCATACAAATAGAAGGTGATTTCTTCACCAGTATACTCTGTTGAACATGCAAGGGAAAACCGTGCTAATCGCATTAGATTCACGAAGTAAAAAAAAGGTCTTGACAGGACCAAACCTTAATCCGAATGGAGAACCCCATTTACCCCTCGCTGAAGATTTCATCGATGCCCTTAAAGGTGTTGCCAACTTAATATGATGCACACAATACATAATATACCCTGTTAACTCAGTTCAGACTTGATTCTATCCTCTTGCTGGTTATTCCAGGCGAAGCGAGGCGAGAGATGCGGCACGGAGATACGAAAGGGTGCTTGTGACTGAAGCTGCTCCGCCGTTCAAGCACTTAAAAGGATCAGTTCCTGGAATCCATTAATGGAAGCTATGGTGCGCCACTGTTCGGCGACGAGTGGAGAAGCTTATCTACTGTTCTGCCTCCTAACCTCCTTCACCTCATGCGCCTATATATTATATGTCGCCTCACGCTCTCTCCATGACTCTTCAAACTCTTGCAGTCTCAGCTAGGTTGCTTGTGTGTTCATCTTTCCTGCTAAGTTCACCTCTTCCACCCAAGAATTTTATCCATCTCGGGCTCTAATTGATTTTCTCTGATCTCTATTTTGTACAGGTGAAAGTTGTGTTCACCTGGCTCCTCTCAATTTGTTGAGACAAATCTTGAGTCTTGCTTGATTTAATTGTTTGGGGGATTTTTACTGACAATCCGCGATTGTTGGCGGCTGGTCAGTTCCTTTGTACATGGGCATATATCCTACTTTTGTCATCTAATTATGTGCTGATTATTGTTGTCGAGAAATAGTACACCTTTTCTACTGTCAGATTTACTTCCTGTTGGGTATTTGCGTGTCATCCTAATCATATTGTTGGTATTCCGTGTTCATGTTCAGACTCTGAGGCTCTCACCCTATGCTTGATTCCCCAGAGCATGATGAGTTTTTATGAGTTTTTTTGTTTTGACGTGAGCATGATGAGTTATTGACATACGCAATTTAGTTATGTTAGTGATTTCCCTTTGTCATGGGTTGTCAACTTAATCAGCATGCCTGAGAGGTTTGTGGCATGTCACATATCTTTGCTCACTTTGCTGATGCAATCCATGGGAATAAAGTTATTTAGTCCCATTCAGATTCTGATCTGGCCTGCATCCATGCATACTTTGGAAAACTTAATAGCTGCAAATGAATTTCATTCAGACAAGCTATTCAGCTAAGGTATCTGAACTCAATAATGTTGCATCCTATCTAATCGAATCATGTGGATATTTATGCAGTACATTAAAACTCCTTTTTTTTAGGTACAGTATATTAAAACTCCTAATAGCGAAGGATATGTCGCTTCTTATGAAAAAATATAGGTTGCCATCCTATCTAGAGAAAGCGTCAAATCATCAAGGACCATGAAGACTTACCATGCATTTATTGTAGTTATCCTATTAGCTTTAATTTAAATCTCTTCGCTCCACCTTGAGCCTTTCATTACGAACACAAGGTACTCTATATGGACGAGTATGTGAATTTAATTTGTATATATATGATACTACAATATATAGATTACTTGATGCAAATTTGTCTTTTATGTTTTGTGACTTCATTTCTACAAAAATATTCATATAATCCTATATCAAAAATTGACGGGTGCGACAACGCGCGCCATCATGGTCTAGTGTTACTTATGTCGAACCCTACAATATGCAATGTCGTCTGTTGGACAACATGTAAATTATGTTCTCTATTACTATAAATATATGCATTTTGTGTCTCTTACAATTCTGCTATTTTTTAGCTCTGAGTAATGTGGTACAACACATGTTACATCTGATAAATTGTGATTCATTTCGCTCTGTATATTCCCCTAGTAAACACAATCACCAGATTAGCGAGCAACAGAAAACAAAAACGGGGAAAGAAACACTCCAAGTTAATGAAGAGATGTAATCAAGAAGATATAACACACAAGGGAGGTGTTAAAGAGGAAGCGCAAGCTAAGACCGGGACCATGAAGAGCAAGGATAGGCTATGATCTTGCATGTGAGTCACTTTTCACAAGTTGGAAGCCTTCCGTGTGTCCTTATTTTGTCCATGTGCAATATCTTATACTTTTACTCAATCTCCAGGTCAAAACAAAAGGTTGTTCCAGCGCGCATCACCTATGATACTGACAGGTTACATTGTCCTAAGAACTTGCACTACACTAGCAGATGTCCCAGCTACATTGTCATGAAAACCATCACTGGACTCATGTTCAGGTGTCTAGTTAAGGTCAATCCCTCCGAAACCACCATACAGAATTCTCCTGTGTCGATGATTTTCCTGAAAGACAAGAAAAAGTTAGGAAAACCTTAAGAAACATAACGAAAGAGATTTAAATATGTAGTATCCTAGAACAGTAAGAATGTTTTTATGCATACTTTCACTTCCAGTTTGTGTGTTCCTCGTTTACTAATATAGTTTTCAAACATCCTATTTACAGGTCTTTTGTTTTCTACCACTGAAATAAATATGATGAAAGTTGCAGGACATAAAATACGAAGCAAATTTTTGGTTTCAGATAAATAACCATGCACAAGTGTAAGCTTTTTGCACATGTGATGAAAAACAAGTTACACCCATGATGAAATATCCTCAATGTCCATGTTTGGCTACGTAAACCTGCTCGATGAAACTTTTTGTATCCCTTTTTTAATTTTTGCTAGATGTAATCAAAGGGTTCTAAGCATGTTTATTATTCAAATTTATGTTACGATATAGTCCCTCCGTTTTAAAATATAAGATATTTTAGCTTTGTGAAATGAGTGTATCTAAACCCCTTTTAGTGTATGTTTACTTAAAACCTACATGAACCTACAAACTAAAAAGGGTCTTGATACACTCCTTTCACAAAGCTAAAACATCTTATATTTTAAAACAGAGGGAGTATGATATATTTGCTGAGACAGACGATGGTATGATACATACCCCTTTTTTCTACCTCATGTAGTACATGATGCATAGTTCTATTACTCAAAATTTCGAACTTTTTAGATGTAACCAATATGTCTCTTTCCCGCATTTGTACATGATACACATTTCCATCCAAACATGCTAGATGCACTTAATCTACCCGACCATGCTAACTTTTGTTTCCACCTGTCTACTGCTGGTGCTTCCAATCAGTGACTGTTCACCGGATGTAACCAATATCTTTTTTCCCCATGATTCTCACTAATTCCATCTACTTCTAATGCAATCTATCAATCATTGTTCACCAAATGTTACCAATGTCTCTTCTCCATGTTTCTTCCTGATACATAATTCCATCTAACACTACTAGATGGACTTAATCCACCTGAATCATGTAACTTTGTCTATACTTATCTACTACTAGTGAAACCTGTGATTTTTTTGCAACATAAGATGTAACAATTGTGCATGTGCTCCCCCCGCTTCCACCTGATCCAAAATTCCATCCACACTCCGCTAGATACACTTAACTTTTGACCTTTTTCTACTGCTGGTGTATACTTTAACCACACTGATGCAATGGATGTAAAAAATATTAGGCATATGCCCAAGAGGCAATAATAAAGTTGTTATCATTATATTTCATATTTATGATAAGTATTTATTCTCCATACTATCGGAGTAAATAATAGCACATGAAAGTTTTAGTCGATTCTGCTATCCACGTTGCCCTGATTCTTTTCGGTCGTGGGATGGACGACGTGGCGGACATGCGGTGACATCGTGGCGGAGCTTGGCTCTCCTCGAGACGGGCCCTGCCGCCCCGGATTCCCTTCCACGGATGGCTCGCGCACCCTTTCCTGCCCCGGTTCGTTCCATGGTGGGCTGCACGCCGTCCCTTGGGCCACATGTCAGCGGATTTGAGCGATGGCGCCCTTGGTGGGAGACGTTTGGAGGGAGATAGGCGCTTTGCACCCGAAGGGTTGTGGGACCTAGCGACCGACGTGGTAGCGAAACCCTCGCCCTCCACGGGTTCCCGTGGACGAGAGCCGACCTGGCGGCGGAAACCCTCGCTAGTCGCAGGTTCTCGCACTGGACCGCCAAGCTGGCATTGGATACCCTCGTTGTCTGGTTGGTGGGTCCCGACGCAGTTCAGCCTGGCACCTCCACATAATGCACGCTCGCGGATCCTCACGACGAGATCGTGCGGTGGGTCCCGCTATGCACTTGGAACAGGCTATCATGTATTGCTCTGGTTTCTCGCTCACACCTTGGTTATAAAACCATATCCTCTATCCAACTTCTGCCAGTACCTTTCACACCTCGTCTCTCTCCCATGCTCAGTTCCATGCGCCCATACGGTGAACACACCTTGACTGCACATTGGAGCTGCTTATGGGCGGGAGCCGGAGCACCTACCTATGCAGTGCGTTGGGCGTGGTCGGGTGTTACCACCCTTCCGGTGAACTTACAGGAGCGGCGGTGTGTCTCGACGGTTTCCCTGGGTAGGATCACTGTGCCTTCTCCGACCACTCTTTTGCATGGCACCTTTTTCCCATCTGACTGAAGGGGTTCGCAATAGAAAACAAAATATTTCTAACTAGCAGCACCAATTGCTATGATATCTAGGAGTAATGTTGGAACATATAAGGTTTCGGTAACATACCCTTGTATATCGAAAGCGCTTAACGTTCCATGAGGAACGTGGATGATGTAATAGTACTCGGAAGTCACCCCAGGTCGTTGCATGATAAACCAGGTACCACAAGTGGCAATACCTCCGTGGTTTCGCACACGTACGATGCGCGATGACGACATCTGGTTCTCCGATCCAGCCGAGAGTGCGGAAGTAGATCTTGTTGTTGGAATCCCCGCAGTACAGCAGCGTGCCGCAGCGAAGCACTCCCATGCGTGCGCACCCTGACTCGGGGCCACAGTTGCTAGAGAGGAGCGAGAGAGATCCCTAAGGAAATTGCCTTAGAGATTATTGTGTGTCTTTTTCCCTCCTATAGGACCCTCCTTATATAGGGGAAAAGGGGAGGATCCTATCACTCAAGTCTCAGGGTGGGACTAAAGGAAAGGGAGAGGTGGAGACGCAAGGCGAGGAGGAGTCGGCTGGCCGAGGTGGGCCCCACGTGCGGCCCATGGGGCGCCATGGCCCATCGCAGTGGCGGTTGCCCCTTGCCTCCTTTGGGTGGCTTGCCCTATTGGGACTTTTCCCTCCGGGGATTTGGCCCATTAGGGAAGTTGCTCTTTTAAATTTAATTTTAAATATTTATTTAATGTTAATTCCAACAATGAATATATAAATACATATTATTAAAATCTCTTTGACCCGAAACACCGTTCGGCTCACTCCAAATGACTATGGATCCTCGGAGAACGATTCTGGTTCTCTCTTGGAACACTTTTGGTATTCTCTCTTTCTTACTTCGGTGATTCTGTTATAACCAAAATGATCTCTATATGTCATCACGCCCTTAAGTGTGTTACCCTATTGTTCGGGAACATCTTAGACATGATCGAGATACATCTCATATCAATGATTATCAGCGGGACCAAGATGCCCATAATGACCCTTGTGCATTCCACGATCTCAATGTCGTTTGAACCATAAACGTTGAGTCTAATTCCCTTCGTTACTTCTATACCTGACTTGTCGGAGATCTGATCATCGGTATCATTATACCTTGTCCAGTCTCGTTTTCGACAAGTGTTGGTTTACTCATTCCGTGATATTCCATCCCGTGACCTAGTCACATTTTGCGCAACATTTATGGATGTAATCTCACCGAGTAGGCCTAGTGTATATTTCCTTCACACGGGAGAACAAATCCTGATCTTGATGCATACACCCTAACATATGCCTCTAGAGTACCTAATATACACCTTTATGAACACCTTGTTATGATGTGATGTTTGATGCAATCAAAGCAGCCTTAGGTGATAGTGATTAAACATGATCTCACGGTCTAAGAAGTTGGATACTTCGTTTCTAACTATTGCAAAGATGATCTTTGTGACTTGATCGTGTTGGAATACTTATATTGGGTAATGTCCATCACATTATTCACTAATGATATGACTTTATTGAAAATTGGCATAAATGCTCCATGATCAGGAAACCTTGATCAATAGTTGCCCAATGAACTAGTTGAATAGAGGCTACTAGGGATTGTGGCTTGTTTACATACCACACATGTATCAGTGTTTTCGATTGACACGGTTATAGCATGATATAAAACTATTATGAACTAATGATATATGATAATAAACATCCTTTATTATTTACCTCTAGGGCATATCTCCTTCACTCTCCCACTTGCACTAGAGTACAAAAAATCCAGTCGCATTTGTTACTAATCATAAAACCATATCACATATGTGTTTCTTGATCATGCTTGCTCATGGAGAAACCTTTCTGTCTTTGATGTGTATTACCAGATCCTTATATTCTTTGCAAATCTTTTAATGTCACCTAGTTTGACAGCATCATATTGTCAAATAATATGCTGAAGTATATATTTTGGCGATAGAGTGAGACTTTGTTTCCTTGTGTCTACAATGACGGTTGTTCTGTCAAGTGGACTTTCGCTGTTGTCACGTATACTTAGAAACACACTCAACTGAAGTCGAACTTGCTTAGCCATAAGAATTATAGTAGCCACTTTAGAAGTAGCCACATACTTCTATACTTATGTAGATCCTAATCGACAATGCATTAATTGCAACTTTGATGCCTGACCTCTCTCCTCACAATTTAAGAACAAACTTAACTCTAGTTCAGTGATTAACTCGAGAATCACTTTGAGAACATGTTCTTACAACTAAGAACTTGTTCTTCTAACCAAAAACTTGGGTCACATTACGTCGAGTACATAATGTGGTTATATGAAAGAACATATGACTAAGGCATAGGATATGCAACACATCTCTTTTCTTACCTTTAACCAATGTTGTTCAATACCGATATTAACTCAATGCTTCTCCTAGTTTCACAAGTAACAACCACTTTCTTACCTTGTTATATTCTGAACTTTTCAGAATCTAAACTAGAACATTCTGAACTACTTTTAAAATCTAGTTCATGAAACATTTTGATAATATTGTTTATTAAACGAGTCAATCTATCTCGACAGATTTCAATGTTTAATGCTTTGTTCGAACCTCATCCACAGAACATTTGCTAACTTAAATAACTATTAGTACCAATTACATCATTCATTATATGTCAATTACATATATACGAATGTTGTCATGCTCCCACTCAAATATCTCATCCACATATTAGATCTAGGATACACACTTAGCTCCCACTCAAAATAATGTCACCTACATATTAAGTTTTAGCCAAGCTACTTAGATCCCACTCAAATTCATGTAAATACAAGACTTTTCGATAATCTTGGTAATACCAAAATTTCTTGATCATCCATCAACTCGAGAA
This sequence comes from Avena sativa, assembly GCA_916181665.1. NCBI lineage: Eukaryota > Viridiplantae > Streptophyta > Magnoliopsida > Poales > Poaceae > Avena > Avena sativa. Next base: position 41,324,249 of record OV702287.1, on the reverse strand, counting down.
TTTCCCACTACGAGACACTAGCATCCATATGATTCGATAAAACCTGCTTGTTGTACCAATCACAACCCCTTCTTTAATCTTGTCATTGAAGAAAATGCAGTGTTGACAACTGATGGCTGTGAAAATAGCTAGCTTTCTCTATGTTTAAACCTCATTTTTAGTCATGCAATTGACAAGAATACCTCTAGATTTGCCACTAATTACTAAGTTTGCAAAGATATGCAAACCATTGCTTTGAATTGTGTTGTGCAGGAAATCACGCTTTTAAGGAAAAATTTGGAGCCATAAATGAAGATTTTGAGGAAGTCTAAACGACCAAGCTGGAGTCAATGCCAGGCGCCATAGGCCATAAAGACCACTGATCTGGCCAGCCCCCCTCCTCCCCTCTCATTTGTTTAGTCCCACATGGCTAAGGAAATTAACTATGTGGGTTTTGTCCCTATATATTATGAGGTATTTTGACAAATTAAATACACCAATAATCAATAAAGGTTCCCTCTCTTTTGGGGATACCTCCAGTGGATACTCTCTATCTCTCTCTCACTCTCTCCCGTGACCGTGGTCCCAAGTCTGGATCGCATGAGCAGGAGTCTTCTTCACCATAGAGCGCCATCGCGCTGCGGGATTCGAATCCAGAAGCTCTAGTTCCACAACTGCTGCTGGATCGGAGGAGCGGGAGTCATCGTGAGGCACTAGACGTGTGTAACTCCCTCGGAGGTGCAACACTTGGGGCACTAGGAGTGGTTGGAGCCGCAGGAGCCGAAGGACTTCAACACGACCCTGAGGTTGCTTCGGAACGACTACATCATCCACGCTCTCCGAAGCGTTAACAACGCTTTTCGGTCTTCAAGGGTAAGTTTGCAAAAAGCCCCTCCGATTACTGCATTACCAATAGATAGATCTTGGCATTAGGGTTCTTGGCGTAGGAAAAATTTATTGTTTTCATGCTCTAACCCCTACAATAGGGCTGCGCATCGAGGGCGGGGGAGAGGTTCAAATAGAGCAGAGATCTCCACCTCGGCCCCCTCCCAACCCCAAGCCACCGCTGGCCACACTCCGCCTCCCGGATCTCCTCTAGCCGCCAGAATCATCGGCCCCATGTCAGATCTGCTTATCCTCCTCCCCTAGTATCTTCTCTTCCAAGTTGAACCTCCAATGAGTTAGGGTAACTCCCACAATTTTGATTTCCTTGTGGTAGTTAGTTTTTGTTGTTGAAACTTGGAGTAGATGATGCCCCTTGATTCCATTGCATTCTAATCTCCATAGTTTTGCAACCAAATGAACCGATCTAATTTGTAGTCCAAGGTCCAAATCCACTATTGAAATTCGTTGGGGGACAGATTATCCGCCCCTGGCATGACCAGATAATTTGTCCTGGAAGGCTCACTGCCGGTAGCTTCCTGATTCAGATGGTCTCCGGCTAGCTTTGTTTGTGGTTACTGATGGGCTGAGTTCGTGCACCAAAACAGGGTTATTGGAGTACTTGCAGCAGCAAATATTTAAAGAGTTTGCCCCGATGGGAGCTCGGCGAACATGACCCCGTGGCCACGTTGTCAATGCGACCATGTTTGCACCCAAACCATGGTTTGGAAATAGCCTATTCTATAAGTTGCTAGGATAAATGAATTTAAGATGTTTTGTAATAACTACTACTAGGACTGGAAGAAAACTAGAACAAAAGTAAAACTGAAAAGAGGTGAATGCAATTAGATGAAATATTAATGCTATGATTCCTCAAGTAATGTTGTGTATACCGGTGTGCATGATAAGTTCTTATGGAATAGCTGTTAACTATAATTGTGGTGGTCCCTCATATATCCTTGTCTCTCACCGCTGGTAAGTGGCAACTAGACAACTCAATTGTCCACACCCTCTTCGGACATGGGTTATCTCATAAGAGAATAGTGTATTAAGGTAACAAGACCAATCAAGGTAAACCAGAGCAAAGGCATTAAGTTCTATGGACAACCGTACTCCTAAGCAAGTGTGCTAGTCACAAGATATCCCGTATGTCACTTTGGGGTCAAGCAATTCACAACACTATACCTATCTATATCATGAGTGATCTTGAGGAAATTAAATCTTAGTGGGAGGTGCATCCTAAGCTGCTATTGCCTCCACAAATCACTTATAGAAAATAGCCTATTAGTTCTACCCACGGACTTGTTAAGCCCATGGACGAGTAGAGACTAATGATAAGTTTTGTGACACTCCGTGAATCCCTAGTAAATTCCTTAACAATGGATTGGACGTCTCCAATCACTAGAATAATATCATGAATATAACAATGTAAAGAGAAAGCACAAACATATTAATTAACAAGAACACACCACACTTCAATTACTCAAATCATCATAACATTAATAAAAGGGGGTTCAAGCCATGTTACAACCCATCACAGAGATCATGATGGGGAAGGATGAAGGAGTAGCGATAATGGAGATGGTGATGACGATGCGGTGATGGTGGCGTCGGCATGGTGATGGCGGTGTCCTCCTTCTCCTCCTCTTCTTGATTGGATGGATTGATGGTGTTGATGGAGATCTGGATCTTGGTGGAGTTGTAGAGGCTATGGAGGCGGCATGGCAGCAGGGCGCCACCGTGGAGGCGGTAGATGGGATCTAGATCTTGTATATGGTGTATTGTGGCTTCCTTGGGTCCTCCCTCCTTTATATAGGCCTTGGGGGTGCCCTAGGGTTCCCCCAATACCGTCATATGACTTAGGGAAGGTTCTGGAGCTTTTCTAGGGCGAAATCCCGTCGTTTCCGTCCCTTTTTACAACTATACAGGCGCAACTATACAGCCGGAATTATTGCTCTGGTCGTATAGTTGCTCGTTAAACCGTTTGTACTATTTAGTATTTTAGTCACCATTTCTTCATACGAACTCCGTTTTGGATGTTCTTGGGCTTGTTGAGTTTGTATCATCGAGGGCTACAACCTTGTTGTCTTGGATTTTTATTTTGAGGAGTTGGAAAATTTCACTTTTTCAACACCTCAAATGGCTAAGTCTGGTCCCTGCAGCTCCATACTATACTCTCTTTGTTCCTTTTGCCTTTGTTTTGTCCATAATCATCATCAACACCTACACACATGTCAAAGATAAGGAAGAGAGATAAAATTCTGCCTAAAATACTAAATGTGCAAAGCTCATATTGAATTTCATAAAAACAAGTAATCATGCATATCAGGCATAACGATAGTTAGATGGAGCATGATATGATAGGCAAATGACACAATTTATATTGCTAAAAAGTGTTGTATTATCACAGCCATCAACTTCCCCAATCTAGATCTTGCTCGTCCTCGAGCAAAAGGGATCGATAACTTAATGGATGTGATCTTGCTTATCATTGAAAATCAATGCACCATATCCTTGTTTTTCCTGCAAGCTCAAAGCAAGAGAGCACATAATCATACAAGGCAATATAAGCTCAGTTATATTATTCCAAACCACTAGAGATTAGTCAAAAACTTATATGCCCCATGTCAAAGTTAAATCTAGCTTGCAAGTAAACTTGTGATCTTTTTGTATGCACTTTATTGTATTTTTGTATTTTTATTTGTACAAGGCAAAGATGAACACGGTTAGTTGTCAATCATAAATAGAAATAGAGTTTTCCAATGCTGCCCACTCATGCCATCTATTAAAGTTTCTCAAGTGCAAACTTCGATTGTTGAGCTCATAGAAAATATGTTTCTTAGTAACGAGACCATTCCAAAAGAGTGGTATATGTTCAATTGAGACTGTGTAGGCTAGGAAGGACACTCGTGACCATTATCAAGGTTTCCCTTTTTGGTATAATGATTTCTCATAACGGTGAGAGGAGTATTCGACTTTTGCTTTTAACGTAGGCCCATGAGAATAAAAATGCATACCCAAATATAGCATTTTCGCTACATATGTTGGCCAACTCATAGCCAAACTCCAAGAGTTTCCTCTTTTTGGATTGTCCAAAGGCCAGCGGAGTTGTTAGCATCCCATGTTGTGCGATAGTGGCGCAAGACACGCATAAAGCAATATCTCACTTTGATTTTCAAGACAAAATTTTGGCATATGTAATCTCGAAACTTTGAAATATCATTTCTTATTTGATAACTCTCTCAGTAAGCATCTATTAAGACCATCGTTTTCAACACTATGGGGTCGTGCTACTCCATAACCATTCAGACAACTAGAAAGTTTCAAAGAACTTCTTTATTATTTTTTTCTTTTCAAAATGTAGAGAACATGGCAATGTATATTTAGAGGATCACAATATTTTTCCCAAGCTAGATAAAAGTTGAACATGGCGCATCAAAAGCTATGGCTTATCTCCTATGGGGCCTAACATGAGAAAGTATATCCCTTATATTAATATGAACAAAATCTCACCTAAGCAAGCATTCAAAAATAGAGAGATACACAATATCATGAAAACTTTTTAAGATAAAGAACTTTGCACAAGACTCTACGAATGCAAAATAACCTCCTCGAGCTAAGAACTTTCCAAGTATCCACTTGAGAAGATCATGAAAACAAAAGAGAAAATGCAGTTATCAAAAGAGAGTATAAGAAGTGGTTACCTCCCCAAGCTTAAGTTAAAGCAAGGGTGACACAGTTTACCGTTGAGGTGCTTTTAACCTCTACTTTGATGGACAAAGAACCTTTGCTTCAATGAATGTTTCATGATCCAGTGTATGCCTTCCGTAAGAACACTACAAGAAAAGTTTCCTTCTACAACTACTTGGCCCGACGGTCATCGTAGAAGGCACGTCTTCCGCGACGAAATTCTCGGCTCGGCCGTGGCTCATGAAAAACTTTTTTTTCCGGTTTCGTGGCCCTCTACTATGATGGATCTGCTAAAGACATGGAGGAAGCTCGGCTGGCGCGTGGCAGAAGCAAGATTTTCATTTCCTCACGCGATGTTGACTCGCCGAAGTCTTTTGAGGCGTGTGGGTCCCAGACATTAGTGTCTCTAGCGGATCGTACTTTTCGGTCGCGCCTCCCTAATTTGAACTTGATAACGTAGCTCGAGGCGTCTACCGTTTAGTCGGGCTGCTAGGTCCCACATGTCATCCTCTCATTAGAAGGATCGTGTGTATGATGGAATTTTTTCCTTCGCTCGCGCTACCCTGTTCCGAAGTTGATAGCGCTGCTCGATGCATCTACCGTCTAATCAACCTCGTAGGACCCATATGCCATCCTCTCATTAGAAGAAACGTGTGTATGATAGAATTTTTTCCTTTGCTGGCGCTACCCCATTCCGAGTTGATAGCACTGCTTGACGCATCTACCGTTTAACCAACCTCCTAAGCCCCACATGTCATCCTCTCATTAGAAGAAACGTGTGTATGATGGATTTTTTCCCTTCGCTCGCGCTACCCTGTTCCGAACTTGATAGCGTTGTTCGATGAATCTACCGTTTAATCACGATGCTGGGCTCCACATGTCATCCTCTCATTGGAAGAAACGTGTGTATGATGAATTTTTTACCCTCTGTAGCGCCTTCGTGTTCTGAACTTGATAGCTTTGCTCGCTGCACCAGTCATTTATTCAGGCTGGTGGGTCCCTTATGTCAGCCTCACATTAGAAGAATCGTGGGTATGATGGATTTTTTTATTCTCTAGCGCTACCCTGTTCCGATCTAGATAGCGTTGATCGACGAATCTGCTGTTTGCTCACGCTGCTGGGTCCCCCATTTCAGCCTCTCATTATAAGAAACGTGTACATGCTGAACTTTTTTCTCGCTCGCGCCTGCCTATTTCGAACTGGCTAGGTTGCTCAATGCAGCATCTGTATAAGGTCTCGCTGCTGGGTCCCACATATCAGCCTCTCTATAAATGAAACGTGCGTATGATGGACTTTTTTTGGCTATGTCCGCTGTTTTGACCTTGGCAACTTGCTGGGCCCCAGATGTCAACCACCTCTGTGCAGGAAATGTGTCTATGATGGGTCCCAGCTCGCAGCCTCTATTTGAAAGAAACTTGTGAATGTTGGACTGTTTTTTCGGGTCCCAGATGTTAGCCTCAGAGTACAAAAAATGCTAATAAAGGCCGAATTAAAAAGATTCTGGGCTAACTCGGGGCGGATGTCTATTCGTCATGGCTTATATTCCATGGGCTCACTCCTAAATTGAATGGGCTATGGTCGGTAGCCACAAGACCACAAAAAGGCCTAATTAGAAGGTATTGGGCTATGCTTGGGGCAGATAGGCTAATTTCATGGGCTATGCTTGGGCCTACTGAGTCCAACATGTTAGCTTCTCTATAAGTGCAACGTGTGTATGATGGACTTTTTTTTCGACCGCGTCCACTGTTTTCACCATGGCAGCCGTGTATGGTCTTACTGCTGGTGCCCTTATGTCATCCTCTCTGGCATGTTCTGGCTTGTGGGTCCCCAATGCAGCCTTGTATGTTCTGTCTGGTGGGTCCCTGATGCAAGCCTCTCTGTACAAGTATTTAAACTTTGGTTTCGAACCCACCCTCAAAACAAACTCTAGGGACGCTGCATGCTGGTGGGTCCGTGACGTCAGCCTCTCCGTAATGTGATATTGCTAGAAGAAAAAAATGTAAACCCAAGATTCGAACAAAAACCTTCAAATCAAATAAACGTAAACTGAGTGCGTTTCCACTACAATAAAGATATTTACAGAAAAAATATCATTAAACTTTTATTAGTACTACAACTTCTGTATTAGTCTTCTTATAATATTTTGTGTGTCTATGTTTATCTCTTTTAAAATATAATAGGGCAGCACTCCTGGCATCTCAATTTATAAAATACCACATAATGGGGTATTTTCTTAAAAACATGGGTAGGTAGAGTTTTTTTATTATGAGAGGTGGGGAGCAATGCCCAAAAGGCCTAATTAAAAAGAGTTTGGCTATTGCTCTACGTGGGTTATATTCCATAGGCTATGCTCCATGGGCTTCATTCTTAATTTTCACTGGGTTGTGCTCAGTAGTCCGCTGACCCGTAAAAGGACGAACTAATATGTTATCAGCTATGCTCCATGGGCTCCTTTCTAAAATTTCCGCTGGCCTATGGTCAGCAGTACCTGACACCAAAATTACTGAATTAAAATGTTCTGGTCTAAAGAGGGGCCGAATGAGCTACTCCACTCCCTCCGATCCAAATTAATATTCTTGGATTTGGCTAGATTCGGATGTATCTAGCACTAAAACATGACTAGATATATCAGAATCTAGACAAATGTGAGAACATTAATTTGGATCAAAGGGAGTACTAGATTTCTTCTCCTGGTTAATAAAAATTGCATTATGATGTGCTCTGCAGGATTCAAAACAAAGACCTCAGCGAGGGCGGGGAAATGCGATAATTCTTTTTGGCAGATATTCATGTCAAAATTCAACAGTACAGAATAAGGTAGAAAAATTATCAACATATTCGAAGTTAATATTCGGGAGCACTTGATCAATTCAGCAGCATTTCAAAAGTGACCAATGCAGCAATCAATGTTAAGGATATCGCTTATCGGTAATTTATCCGCCGACTGAAAATTGGCGATTTTCAGCGTATCGGCCGATTTATCGGGCAATAAATCGGAAAATCGGACGATAAATCAGAAAATCGGTATATCGGCCACCCTCGAGTAGTGATAAATCGGACGATTAATCGGCATATCGGCCGATTTTTTGAACAGTGGCAGGAATACAGACAATGAAATACAATACTAGTACACCAGTATTAGTTGCACAAATGCTTTAGTAATAGCAACGACAGAACATTTGAGAGATTCAGTAGCTTTCCTGCTTGAAATTCAATAGCAGTACAGAGAGAATCAGTTCTTGTTCCAGCTAAAAAAACCTTGCCCCACGATTAGTTTGGCTTGTTCTTCGAATAGACTCAATCATTGGGGCAAGCAAAACTAACGATCAAGTCTGCTTCTATGTGAGTACCTCCTCCTTACGTCAATGCCTCTGTGACCGCTCATAGCAACCCAAAATGCCCAAGACTCATCCAGATAATTGTAACAATGCTAAGTTTCAAAAGAAAAGCAAGACAATCTGATGCACTTCGTCTAACCAAGTACAAGTACATCACAGTTCGTGTTACAAAATATTGTACTAATAGTAACAACAAAATATTTGACAGATTCAGTAGCATTTGTAAGATTCAGCGGTATAGAATAGACTGTAAAAATATCAGATAGATTCCCGGTTCATATTCAGTAGCACTTGACAGAGTCAGAAGCATTTCAATGTGACCGGTTGTGGCAGTACACAGACAGTGACCAAAAGAATTGACAGATTTAGCAATGCGGACATTGAATTCAATAGATGTAGCAAGGACTGATTCAAAAGGAAAGCAAGACCATATTCTGCACTCGACCGGTCGATCTAAACAAGTACCGAACAAAAAAATTGATAGGTTTAGTAGCATTTGAAAGATGCAGCAGTACATAATAAGAAAGAAAATATCGACATATTCATAGTTCACATTCAGCGTCCCTTTGGCATATTCAGCAGCATTTCAAAGTGACAGATTTAGTTTTCCCTTTTCTCTGAACACTCGTCATTGGAAGAAACAAAACTGACAATCAGGTCTGCTTTTGTGTGCATGCCTCCTTCTCGCATTAATGCCTGTGTGTGACCTCCATAGGCAACTCAAAATGCCCAAAGCCTTGTCTAGATTATGAGTTTATGACAAGGCCATGTTATAAAAGAAAAGCAAGACCATCTACTGCACTTGATCTAAACTAAGCTATCCTATTACATAGTATTACGATTACTTACGGTAGTTTGGTTCCAATCGTGGACATTGGCGATGCTCGGGATGAACCATAATGGAGTCTCAGGAGATTTCCATGCAATGTTGGTTGAGAAACCAACAGCTGCTTCTTCGGTATTTAGACCGAAGCAACATATTTTAGGAAACGGCGTATATCCAAATCCTATTGCATGGTGGGAGGTATTGACACATTTGCTTCTCGTCAGATATCCTGGGGCAACATCTGCACCGCCTACCGCAATATTAATCGGATAGTTCAATCCAAGGAAAAGGGAATATGCTCCCAGGTTAGCAATCTCTATCCATGGCTTAGGTGGATACAAGTAAGTAGTGTCCTTTGAGTACACCTTGCAGCCAAACCCAGTAGCATAGGTGCCACAAGTGCGACCGCAACAATCAACACTATGATCAACAACAGGATTGCCATGACCATAATAAGTACCGCCATAAAACTCCTCATCAGTAACACCCACGGTATGGATAAGAAGAAGGCGAGATTCATCTACATATATTGCTAAGAACCATAAACCAGGTTCGTGCTCATCATCATCTATGGCATCAAGGTTACCCTCCTCGAGATGCGCGACAGGTGGTGACGGGAGCAGAATAGGACCTACAAAAAGAAATGACGGCCAAATCAGCCAACACTAGTTTACATCCATTAAAACTGAAGCTAGTGTTTAGAAAAGGAATGGATCAAACTTGCCAAAATACAGATGATTCTAGACATAAACACTGCCACTCTCAGTGGCTGCAAACACCAGACCCTTGTGGATAAGTGCATCGATGTATCTGAAATAACACTGGAACTGGTTCTCAAGAACTGTCCATGCATACTCATCGCCATCAAGGGAAGCAATTGAGTAGTCGAAGATAGCGACAAGAGAGAAATCTAAATAATCAGCCACACTTGTGGGAGCTCGGCAAATAGCAATCTTCCGGGGGAGAATAGGGCGATCATTATGCATGAATGTAAACGGATCATTGGTGGGTACAAACTCATTGACTTGTGGGAGAGGAACGCGTTGATGAGTGTACACATTGACAAGCTCCCACTTGCACTCGGACCCAACAGTGGCGATCCAATCTCCATTGGCACCTACCCACTACTTACCTATACAATTCAGGAACACAACTTCGGAGGAGAACCTATCCAGCAGCGTCAGCTTGCATGTCGTGCCCTTGCCCTCGAAGTACTCGTTGCATTCCCATGGTTTCTTAGTCGGGTGAGAATGAAGAGCACAGGGGAGGCCAAACGGCTAAGAAGCATGTAAAGTTACACTATATTTTGCCGAGTCAAGAAGATGTTTGGACGACCCGGCGAGGCTCGCGGCGGTGATGACGTCGCATCTAGTTATGAGTTCCTCAAGCGAGCCTTCGGTAAAAACATGCTGGAATAGCCCAGAATCACCACTATCCTTGCTTAGTCCTGCCATCGCAAGGGAGCTGATGGAAGTTGGGACAGTGGCTTGATTTGGTTTTCTGGAAAAGAGGGAAGATGGATGGCGGTAGGCGGGACAGGGAGAAGAACAAACACTCTCATACTATGCGGTGAACATGATCGGAAAGCGGCATTATGGAGGAGAAGAACGGCAGCGCTTGACGTAGAAGTGGGGATAGAGCGTATAGGCGAGGTTGAATAAAATGAAAATGGACGCATGTTCCTCTGCTCCAGTTCCCTTCAAAATAGTACTACTCCACTCCCAGTTCCCTCCATAATAAATCTTTCTTATAAATCGAAGAGGAAGTAGTATGAAGAGTAAGGCTCGATCATCTGCTCTCTCGAGGATCCAAACCTGACTGTTTTCTTTGCTAAATTTTATGGTCCTTTATGCTAAATGCATGGATCTTTGTGTAATTTTACATTTTTAGGTCCTTGGTGTAAATGTACCCCCACCATCTATGTAAAAATATGACCAAAAAGTGTAAGTGGTGAAATTTGAACAAATTTAAGCTTAGTTGTCAACGAGTATGAAAATTCTTGGATTTCAAGCCGAACGACCAAGGTCAAGGCCATATCAAAATCATACTTTATGGTGATGATTCCATGTCCAAGAATTAGCATGCCAATAGGTTTGGACATATTTTGAAAACAATCGAAGATGAAGTAGTACGGAGAGTATGGTTTGATTAGCTGCTCTCTCGAGAAGGAGCCATACACGACTGTTTTCCTTGCTTATTTTTTGGGGGGTGCTAAATGTATGGACATCGATGTAATTTTCCCTTTTTTGGGTACTTGATGTAAAATGTACTTCCACACACCATGTAAAATTCTAACCTAAAAGTGTAAGTGGTGAAATTTAGACGATTTTAAGCTTACTTGTCAATGAGTATGAACATTCTTGGATTTCAGTAGAACGACCAAGGTCAAGGCCATATAAACATCATACTTTATGCTTATGATCCCATATTAGAGAATGTGCATGGCAACATATTTGGCCATATTTTGAAAATAATTGAAGAGGAAGTAGTACGAAGAGTTTGGCTCAGATCAACTGGTCTCTCGATAAGGAGAAGAAATAGAAAGTTTTCCTTTGTAGAATCCTTTGTGCTAAATGTATGGACCTCCATGTAATTTTCCCTTTTTTAGGTCCTTGATGTAAAATGTACTCCCACCGACCGTATAAAATTCTAACTAAAAGTAAGTGGTGAAATTTAAACAAATTTAAGCTTAGTTGTCAACGAGTATGAACCATATTCTTTAATTTTCAAGACAAACGGCCAAGGTCAAGCCATATCTACATCATACTTTATGCATATGATCCCATATCCAAGAATTTGCATGCCGACAAATTTGGCCATATTTTGAAAACAATCGAAGATGAAGTAGTGTGAAGAGTGTGGCTCGATCAGCTGCTCTCTAGAGAAGGAGTCAAACTCGATTGTTTTCCTTGCTTAATTTAAGGATCCTTTGTGCTAAATGTATGGACCTCAGTGTAATTTTCACTTTTTAGGTCCTTGATGTCAAATGTACTTCCACATCCATGTAAAATTCTAACCTAAAAGTGTAAGTGGTGAAATTTTGACGATTTCAAGCTTACTTGTCAACGAGTATGACCATTATTGGATTTCAAGCCGAACGACCAAGGTCAAAGCCATATCAAAATCATACTTTATGTTGATGATCCCATATGAGAGAATTTGCATGGTGACAAATTGCCCTATTTTGAAAACAATCAAATAGGAAGTAGTGTGTAGAGTTTGGCTCAGATCAGCTTATCTCTCGAGAAGGAGCCGAACCGGTTTTTTTCCTTTTAGGGAGCTTTATGATAAATGTATGGACCTCAATGTAATTATGGATTTTTTGGGTCCCTGGTGTAAAATGTACTCCTACCAACCGTGTAAAAATCTAACCAAAAAGTAAGTGGTGAAATTTAAACGAATTTAAGCTTAGTTGTCAACGAGTATGAACCATTTTGGGATTTCAAGATGAACAACCAAGGTCATGATCCCATATTCAAAATTTTGCACCGCGACAAATTTTGCCATATTTTGAAAATAATCGAAGATGAAGTAGTATGAAGAGTATAGCTCGATCAGCTACTCTCTCGAGAAGGACCCAAACCCGACTGTTTCCTTGCTTAATTTTAGGGTCCTTTGTGCTAAATGTATGGACCTCGATGTAATTTTCCCTTTTAGGTCCTTGATGTAAAATGTACTTCCATGCCCATGTAAAATTCTAACATAAAAGTGTAAGTGGTGAAATTTCGACGATATCTTAGCTTACTGGTCAATGAAGTATGACCATTATTGAATTTCAAGCCGAACGACCAAGGTCAAGGCCATATATATCAACCATCATACTTTATGTTAATGATCCCATATGAGAGAATTTGCATGGCGACAAATTTGGCCATATTTTGAAAACAATTGAAGAGGAAGTAGTATGTAGAGTTTGGCTCATATCAGCTGATCTCTCGAGAAGGAGCCGAACCAGAAAATTTTCCTTTTAGGGAGCTTTATGATAAATGTATGGACCTCGATGTAATTTTTGATTTTTTAGGTACCTGGTGTAAAATGTACTCCAACCAACCACGTAAAAATCTGACCTAAAAGTAAGTGGTGAAATTTAAACGAATTTAAGATTAGTTGTCAACGAGTATGAACCATTCTAGGATTTCAAGATGAACGACCAAGGTCATGATCCCATATCCAAGAATTTGCATGCCGAGAAATTTGGCCATATTTTGAAAACAATCGAAGATGAAGTTGTATGAAGAGTATGGCTCGATCAGCTACTCTCTCGAGAAGGAGCCGAACCTGACTGTTTTTCTTCCTTTATTTTAGGGTCCTTTATGCTAAATGTATGGACCTCGATGTAATTTTCCCTTTTTAGGTCCTTGGTATAAAATGTACTTCCACGCCCATGTAAAATTCTAACCTAAAAGTGTAAGTGGTCAAATTTTAGGGTCCTTTGTGCTAAATGTCTGGACCTCGATGTAATTTTCCTTGCTTAATTTAAGGTTCCTTTGTGCTAAATGTATGGACCTCGATGTAATTTTCCCCTTTTCAGGTATAAAAGTGTAAGTGGTAAAATTTAGACGATTATTTTAAGCTTACCTGTCAACAAGTATGAACCTTCTTGGATTTCAAACCGAACGACCAAGGTCGTCAAGGCCATATCAACATCATACTTTATGCTCATGATCCCATGTCAGAGAATTTGCATGGCAACAGATCTGGCCATGTTTTGGAAACAATCGAAGAGGAAGTAGTATCAAGAGTTTGGCTCAGATCAGCTGATCTCTCGAGAAGGATTCGAACCAGAATTTTTCCTTTTAGGGTCCTTTATGCTAAATGTGTGGACCTCGATGTAATTTTTTCTTTTTTGAGGTTCCTGATGTAAAATGTACTCTGATCGATCGTGTAAAGTTCTAACCTAAAAGTAAGTGGTGAAATGTAATCGAATTTAAGCTTAGTTGTTAATGAGTATGAACCATTCTTCAATTTCAAGACGAACCACCAAGGACAAGGCCATATCTACATCATACTTTATGCTCATGATCCCATATCAAAGAATTTGCATGCCGACAAATTTGGCCATATTTTGAAAACAATCAAAGATGAAGTAGTATGAAGAGTATGGCTCGATCGGCTACTCTCGTGAGAAGGAGCCGAACCTGACTATTTTCATTGCTTGATTTTAGGGTCCTTTGTGCTAAATGTGTGGACCTCGATGTAATTATCCCCTTTTAGGTCCTTGTTGTAAAATGTACTCCCATCTATCGTGTAAAATTCTAACCTAAAAGTAAGTGGTGAAATTTAAACAAATTTCAGCTTATAGTTGTCAACAAGTATGGACATTTTTTGATTTCAAGCCGAATAACCACAAGGTAGAGGCCATATCTCTACATCATACTTTATTCTGATGATCGAGTATCCAAGAATTTGCATGGCGATAGATTTGGTCATATTGTGAAAACAATCTAAAAGAAAGTAGTATGAAGAGTATGGCTCGATCAGCTGCTCTCTCAAGAAGGAGCCGAACCCGATTGTTTTCTTTGCTCAATTTTAGGGTCCTTTGTGCGAAATGTATGGACCTCGATGTAATTTCCCCCTTTTTTAGGTCCTTGATGTAGAATGTACTCCCACCAACCGTGTAAAATGCTAACCTAGAAGTAAGTGATGAAATTTCGACGAATTTAAGCATAGTTGTTAACGGGTATGAATTTTTTTTGGATTTCAAGCCGAACAACCACGAGGTCAAGGCCATAACTCTACATCATACATTATGTTGATGATCCCATATTCAAGAATTTGCATAGCGACAGATTTGGCCATATTTTGAAAACAATCGAAGAGCATGTAGTATGAAGAGTATGGCTCGACCAGCTGCTCTCTCGAGAAGGAGCCGAACCCGATTGTTTTCTTTGCTCAATTTTAGGGTCCTTTGTGCTAAACATATGGACCTCGATGTAATTTTCCCTTTTTAGGTCCTTTATGTAGAATGTACTTTATGCTTATGATCCCATATCCAAGAATTTGCATGCCGACAAATTTGGCCATCTTTTGAAAACAATCGAAGATATTAAAAACAAAAAATAATCAATTTCATTTTTCGAAGTGACATAAATTTATTTTCTGAAAAGCAAGTAAGAAGATTTTTTCGATCAACTTCTATCTCGAGGAGCCGTACCTGACTGTTTTCAATTCCTTGTTTGGTTTTAGGGTCCTTTGTGCTAAATGTATGGACCTCGAGGTAATTTTCTATTTTTTAGGTCCTTGATGTAAAATGTAGTCCCACCATCCATGTAAAATTCTAACCAAATAGTGTAAGTGGTGAAATTTAAACGAATTTAAGCTTACTTGTCAACGAGTATGAACATTCTTGGATTTCAAGCCGAACGACCAAGGTCAAGGCCATATCAACATCATACTTTATGTTGATGGCCCCATATGAGAGAATTTGCATGGCAACAGATTTGACCATATTATGAAAACAATCGAAGAGGAAGTAGTATGAAGAGTTTGGCTCAGATTAGCTGATCTATCGAGAAGGAGCTGAACCAGGAAGTTTTCCTTTTACGGTCCTTTGGGCAAAATGTATGGACCTCCATGTAAATTTCCCCTTTTTAGGTCTTTGATGTAAAATATGCTCCCACCGATCGTGTAAAATTATAAGCTAAAAGTAAGTGGAGAAATTTTAACGAATTTAAGCTTAGCTGCCAACGAGTATGAACTTTCTTGGATTTCAAGCCGAATGACCACAAGGTCAAGGCCATATCACTTTATGATCCCATATCCAAGAATTTGAATGGCGATAGATTTGGTCATATTTGTAAAACAAGCGAAGAGGAAGTAGTATGAAACGTATGGCTCGATCAGCTGATCTCTCGAGAAGGAGCCGAACCCGACTACTACTCCCTCCGGTCCAAATTAATTGACTTGCATTTATCAGATTCGAATGCATCTAGCACTAGAACATGTTTATATATATCCAAATCTAGACAAATTTGAGTCAAGTAATTTGAGGGAGTACAATAGAGTAGCAATTCAAACTTTCTGAGTTTCGAAATTTTCACTTCCTTCACAAACATCGGGGGGAAGGATATTCAATAGATCATCATTCACAACACTTCTAGTACTACAGGGTACAGTGAGTAGTAACAAAAGATTTTTTTTTTGATGATAGTACCAAAAGAAAGGACGTCCCAAAAGAAACTTCATTCAACCATTAAGGGGATGTTTGCTTAGTGGCTATGTAGTGGATAATATGGGATATCCACTTTTTTTGGTTATCCAATGTTTGGTTTAGAGGGTGGAGGGGATATGGATAACCACTTTTGGCTCAAAATGGTGGTTGAGCATATCCCACAAAAAGAGCTGGATGAGCTCAACCACTTTTGGATAGCTCCTCCGAAGTGTTTTCTTGTTCGTTCACCCTTCCTCTCGAGATAAAATAACCATCTTTTCTTGCCTATGGGCTCGACACGAGGGCGTCCATAGCATAGGCCGCTGGGTAGAGTGGGTAGGCAGAGGGGGCGCAGGCAGGCAGGTTGACACGGGGTCGACAGGGGAAAAAGGGTGGCGAGCTGCCAACTGTCGTGGTCGCTGCTAGGGAAGTGGTGAGGCGGGTGAAGAAGACAAGGTGAAAGAGGAAAATGAAAAAAACAGTTGGACCAATAGATTTTGACTGGCTATCCAGAACCACTTTTTATCCCACTTTACCAAACAAAAAAGGCTACCCCTAACCAGCTGGTTGGGGATATCCTCATCCCTAAATGACATCCTCTAAAACAAAACAGCCCCTAACATAATAGCACGAGTTTACATATAAAGGACTCGCTGCTGAACTAGTGCAGGTCCAACGCCTCTTAGCACCTAGTCCGCGCCGCTAGCGGCATCTCATGACATCGGCACCAACGCCAGCTCCAGCGACACAACCGGCTCCTGAATCATCGGCACCTCCGGATAACGCGGTGGCACCTCCTGAGCCATCAGCGGCACCTTCGGATAACATGGCAGCACCTCTGGATAATGCGGCGGTACCTCATGAGCCATTAGTGGCACCTTTAGATATGGCAGCGGTACCTCCGGAGCCATCGGCAGCTCCGAGAGGACACTATGGATGAAGTTGCTGTTGTTGGGGAACCGGTCCCAGTAGTTGGTGAAAATGTTGGCGCCGGTGAACACCACCATCTCGCAGCCGCAGTGGAAGGCCTAGCCGTAGAGGAGACGGGCGTCCCTGAAGTTGACGAACTTGACCTTCAACGTCCCATCCGGATTGTCGTGGAGGCAATACATACGGTACTTGCGGCGATCGTACCCAGCGTCGAGGAAGGCGCATGCTAGATGCCACTTTGTTCTCCGTGGGGAGAAGGCCCAAATGTGCAGGGAATTGTCCTCCTGTGCGGCGATGTCGGGGTCTTTGCTCTCCGATACGGCTAGCGACAGCTGGAAGGTGGCCATGGATGACAGATGAGGATGGAGATGGTTGCTGGAAGCGGGGAATTAGAGATGAATTGGTGCGGGGAAGGGGAGAGGATAAATAGGAAGGATATGATCCGATATTAATGTGGCAGATTACCGAAGCGAGGGGACAATCAATGTCGTTGATGAAGCCGATGCATGTGGCAAATATCGATGACGATGACTAGGGTAAGCGATTCGACGAAACGCTTACTCTGCTTCTCGCACTCGATGGCCCAGTCATAATTTTGTGGTGTGTCCAAGGCGACCGTGACCCCCCCATCTGTGGGCCCTACGTAGGTGATTGAGCTGATGGGTGAAAATAAATTGATAAAGTGAGCTCTTTCCTACTCCCTCCAATCCGAGATTTTCTATATGTATATCTATATCTATACCACTATATAGTACACCAATTTTTGAATTTGAATCGACCCACACAACTTCTCGCTAATGCACATTTGGAGCAATCCAAGGCGTTGATTTCCCTAAGGTTGTGGTTTTGTGATAAAATTGGTGTTTTGTGAAAAAATCACTAAGTTGTGGTTTTGTGATAAAATGGCACCAACATGTGGTGCTAAGTGAGAAAATCTTCACCGGTCCTATTTTTTACTTTATTACTCAATATATCCCGCTTCATTGGAAGTTGATATGAATACCATCGAACTTATATTCATCAAGGCATTCGAGGAAGCAAGAAGGATCCTGTTTGTATTATTAGTACTCAACTTTTAGTGGCTAGTCGATCTTGTACTGCTGCTATATTTTTTAAATAATACGATTTATTTAACAAATTTCACAAATAATACATGAATTTGAGGAATTGCGAATCTAGCGTGGCATTTGTAAAATTAGCCGTACTATTCGTGTATTATTCGTGAAATTTGTTAAAAGAATTGTATTATTTAAAAAAAAATAGTCGTACTGGTGGCAAGGCGAGAAAGGGATCCTTCCACCGCAAATATTTTGCCTTGTTTTTAAAAAAAATGCTCCTCCACCCAAAATTTTGTCTAGTCGCTGCCTTTCATGAGAGAAAAGGCTCCTGGTTGAAGGAGAATCATCATCCCTCTCTTCTCCTCAATGCGGCATTGGCTGCTATGTCCACTCTCGCATCTATGCCTGACACTTGTTTAGGTGGGAAGTATCGCAGCAGACACCTCTTCCTTCCCATGTAAGCTTTCGTACAATGGAGTACAACCGTGCAGGTGTAGCGGTGTAGAGAAGGTTGGGGCCCGTCGTGGTCCATGCCAACTTTCCTTCTGTTTGCCTCGTGCTTCTGCCCAAAAATGAGCTCTGCTCTTCATAGTGCTAAATAAATTAGGCTAGTAAAACTTTCACATATTACTACAGTACCTTCAAAGCATACTGGGTGAAAACAAATATACACCGTTACTTTTTATAGATGTGGCTTTTTCATATAATTTTTGACCTTTACCGATTATAGAGCATAATTTTATATAGTGATGATATGTCATACTTTGTTATTGTGTGGGTCTCATGTGCCAACTTACTAATAAAAGGGTGGTGCACAAATACAAAGAGGCCACTAATATTGTCCAACTAAACTAGGAATTTTAAATAATAAGGCCTCAAAATATACAAAAAGGACCCTAGTAGAGAAAGGAAAGGCGCAATCAGGTAGAGCTTCATTGATTATCAGCTGTGGTATATAAAAGAAGGGCACGGCTCGAGGCCGGATTAGAGAGTCCTCATTTCCTCCCACCCAAATCGCAATGCTTGGGACGGTCACTCTGAAGATGGAAGCCATCATTCTCAATTGTTCCTCGTGCTCCCATCCCCTCAAGCCCTGGTGGGTCTACAAGGTCTCTCCATTCCTTTCTCACAATCCATTGATTTTTCTTTTGTTGGTTCGTCCGTGCAACAATTTTATTTTTCGAACTTCCGTTTCTACAGTGCGTGGATATTCATCTAGTCTGCCACCGCTGCGTCTGCAAGATCACCTCCTGCCAGAAGTGCGAGCACCCTAGCGGCGGATTCACCCATGAGCCCGCCATGGATGCCGTCCTATCAGCGGCTAGGGTCGAGTGCACCCATAAAGGCTGCAGTAGTTTGCCGCCCTACTACAAACTCCACAAGCATGAAATCATGTGCCGGTATGCTCCCTACACTTGCATGGAGACCGGCTGCGACTTCCCCGCCCCGTCGCCAGCGCCTGTCGCCTACCTCGAAGAGGTCCACTCGATCCAAGTGCACAAGATCCAGTATGCCACCACCAAAGCTTTCCAGGAGGTGGTGCCGCTTTCGGGTGAGGTGTCCCGTCGGCTCTTCATCATTGGGGAGCAGGACGATGCCGTGTTCGTCCTGACGATTGGCTTGGTAAGCACAGTCCCCCTTGTGTCTGCGGTCTGTGTTAGGGCCGCGATGGGCAACTTGCCGGTGTATAGGGTAAGGATGTGGGCGGAATGCCCGCCGCTGCTTTCCTGGACGGACGTCAGGAGGAGGACCGACACCATGACGGTGGAGCTTGACGCGCCAAGCTCCGCTAAGCCGGGCGAGGTTGCGTTTGAGGACCTTATGTCTTACCTAGCGGTGCCACCTCATTACCTGGTCGGTCCTGCTACGTCGAAGGAGCTGTGTTTCTTCTTTCGTGTCAAGTTTTAGTGGTGATGTAAGCTGCTGTTAATTGGTTTAATTGTAGAATGATTGTTTGCATACCAGGAATGGTGGATTTTGTAGTACTAGTACTCTATCTCCGTCCCAAGAAATAAGGCTCCCTTATTTTTGTTATTTGTTTGACCAAGATTTACTCTAAATATATATAAAGAATGTTGGTACTGTACAAATTTAGCATCCTTGGAAAGTTGTTTCAATATGAATTCAACGAAACAAATTTTACACATATAAGTAAATTTTAGTTGGTCCATTTATTCGGTCAAACTTTACTTTGGAGCGCGCGTGCGCCTTATTCCTTGAAACGGAGGTACTGGATGAGTTCGGTGGATGTACTCTCCTGAGTATTTTTCATGAAGTCTTAACTTTCGATGGGTTGGGTGGATCAGTGGATGTACTCTGTTGAGTAGTAAGCTGAATAGGATTAAGGCTCTCTGTTTAGGAAGGCCAGAGGGCTAATTCTCAATACTACTAAGTAGATGAACTCTAATTAATTTATGCATGCACCACTAGTTTTACATGCATGAGACGCTAGATAAAAAAAGGGGACATGATGAGAGATGAAACAACATGCATTGGGAGATTGGGAGAAAATAGAGATATCTAAATTAATGAGTCACGGGAATTAAGACAATAAAGAGGATAGGTCTTATTATAGTTTCTAACAATTTTAAAAAGCTCTCTGGCCTAATAATACCAAACAGAGGTAGGAGTACTGGTCAACATACATTCGACAGTACTAGTATGTACTAGTACTAGTAGTAGTAGTAGTAGGAGGAGTAGTAGTACAATACTGGAGTATGGTAGTAGTACTCCCCTCCGATTCATATTAATTGTCACTGAATTGGATGTACTCGTATCTAGCATTAAAACATGTCTAGATACATCCATTTTCGTGACAAGTAAATATAGCCATTTTTGGAGTAGTACTAGTTTGGTTGGAAGAAATCATATTTTTTCCGTAGTAGGTGTTGGGGGGATACCCCCGGGTAGGGTCACTCTGGGGTATAAAGGCCGAGTTAGCCGAGGTTCGGCAGGGTCAAAGCGGATGCTGGCCGGGTCACCTCAAGGAAGGCCGGATCATGGAGTAACCCGGACCAGGGGGGTCACCTAACTTTATCTCAGCCGACTTAAGGAGTAAGTCAGAAGTGCTTGTCTAGCTTGTATGCAGGAACAGGTATAGCCGGATCTACCATGATGCGGGTCCCGTTTAGCTTCACGGAGAAGGAAGGAATCTCGTTGGTCAAAAAGAAGGCCCGGTACGCACTGCATGAGCGAAGCAGGCAAGGGCAGGACCACCGGGTCATGGCCGACAAGGGTGACGACGACCGTGTCGGCTGACGCGGGCGCCGCAGAGGCTCACGTAACTAAAGCATGTGTGACGCGGGGGAAAAGCACCCCGGTGGGGGGCTAGGGTTTCAGTAGAGGGGGTTGGGTTTTCTTCTATACTGATTTGGCTAAGGTTTTAGGGGTGGACTGTGGGTGAGAGTAAGAGAGCTCCTTCGTCCTCCTCTCGCCAATACAGCTCTAGGAGCACTTGTAATCTTGAAAGGAAAGCAATACAAACTTCTGTGTGGAGAATCACTTCACTATCCCTCCCTGGATTCCCCTAGCGTGTATTAGTCCCCACCTTTAGCCTATCCATAGAATCTGCCGTGACACCACCACGACAGTTGGCGTCCACCATGGGGCTAGCGGTGCTAGCGGGGGTCAAGATCCGGACGGGAAACTTCATCGCCACCAGCAAACACATCGTCTCATGGCTCGTTCAGCGCTTTGGAGCGCTGGACTTCGTCAGCAACAACGCAGGCTGCTTTGGCACGCGCCCACTCCCGCGCAACGGCCTCTTCGTCAATCTCGATGCGCACAAGGTCTACGTTGTTGTGGACGTAATGTGCGCTCATCCGCACCGCGTCGTCGAAGCAGGGGAACCGCCCCTCACTGTGGCTCGCAGGGCGCGTATCGTTCGCTCCCTGGACCATGCAGAGGTGATGATGACCACGCCTGGTGCGGGCGCAAGCAAGGATTCGGCGCCAGATCCGGAGGTAACGCCTATGGCACCAAGGAAAGCTACAGGTCCTCCACTAGAGAGGCCGGAAAATGTGCTGAGAGAGGCGATGGATAGCTTGGCAAACCCTGTAGTAGCAGCAGTAGATCCAACTCGTGCACAGGCTGAGCTAGAGGAAACTAGGCAAACGATACTAGAAGGCACAAAGAAAATAGCCGCGGCTCAGCAGTCATTGAACATGACGCTGCGTGAATATGCAAAAGAAAACAAAGTTGACACGGTAAAAGTACAAGGGAGAAATCTCATGAGTGAGATGAATAGAGAAGGTGATACTAGGATTAAGGAGTCAGAGAACTGTTTGTCCATGGGGCTGCCGAAGTATAGAACCCCGGCAAAGAACCTCAGAGCAGCAGATGCGGCAGCATCCGAGTTAGAGGGTCTGACGGGTGAGGCCCATCAAAGATAACAAGATAGGGTTAACGAGCTAGTTCGGATCGCGAACAGACAGAACGAAGAGCTACTCAGAGCTAACCTGGAGAGAGCCGGAGCTTCCAAAATCGTCTATTCGGCGATGGGTAACCCGGAGAAATCCGCTGGAGCCGCATCGTCTCCTCATGGTGGTCCAAGGAGAGACAAGGTAGTAACCTCGGCCAGACGGAACAAACAGATCGTCCCGTACGACCCGATGCGGGCAGGAAAAGGAAAAGAAGCACAGAAAAATGATGATCGACGAAGTGTGAGCCGAGATGAAGCTGGCCGAGGTAAGCACGACCAACGCAATGCCGGTCGAGGGAACACTGCCAACGGCAATGTCGGACAGCGAAACTCGGCAGGAGCAGGACAACCGCAGCAGCGGAATATACCAAGGCAAGAGCAAAGTGCCGACCGAGGTATGCAACAGAGAGGAGCGCCACAAGAGCAAAACCGGTACAACGACGGTATTCGGAGATGGTGAACGCGGGGTACCCAAGACCAGACTACCATGTGATAGGGTCAAGATTGGGAAGCAGGGATTTGTTGCCGGATGATGCCAGGTTGAAACTGGATCGCCTATATAGGTCAGAACAGATTGAATGTCAAGGTCCACCGGGTCCAGCGTGCTTTGGACCCCGGATCATGAAGGAGCCACCGGTACCCAACTTCCAGCTGCCCAGGGGCACGAAGACGTATGACGGCAGTACCAAGCCGGAGGATTGGCTGATAAACTATGCTACGGCTGTGAAAATTGCCACTGGCAACTTGAGATGGGCTGTACGATACATACCCCAGATGTTGGAAGGTCCGACCAGAGTATGGTTGAACAATTTACCACCCGGAAGCATCAACTGCTGGATACATTTTGAGAAAATGTTTATCAGCAATTTCTCAAGTACATATCAGAGGCCAAATAGGCTGCAAACCCTAGCAATGTGCAAGTAAAGACCTAATGAGACAGACCGTGAATTCTTAACCCGGTGGTGTACCGTGAGAAACTCGTGTGAGGGTGTCATAGAGTCACAGGCCATAGTGTGGTTTGCGCAAGGGTGCAGATATGGCAGCGAGCTATGGATGAAGCTGCAAAGGAAAATGCCAATTACGTTGGTAGAGATGATTCAGATTGCCGATTCGTATGCTTTGGGTGATCCGACTCAACCTAGGCTCGCATCAAACGAGTCAAACAAGGAATACTATCAGAGGGATGGAGCCGAGTCATCTCGGAGGAATGACTACAGAGGAAAAAGAAGAGATGATAGACCGGATCATTGCTACGGTTCGCAACAAGTTGCGGCTGTGAATCAAGATCAACCCGGAGCAGGGAGCAATCAGCGCCAGAAAACTGGAGGACAATGGACTCCAAGAAACGATGGCAAGAAAACGTGGATGCCGGAGCAAAAGAAATAGTGGCAAGAAAAGAAAGACCGTCCGAGGTATACCTATGAGTCGATGTTGGACCAGCCGTGTAAGTTTCACACACCAAATCCGAGTAATCCAGCGGGTCACACGACAAGGCAATGTGAGTGGATGCGCAAGATTGAACAAGGTGGTTTGGGGAATGCTCAGGCACCCCGGAATGATCAGCCTCGGTAGGAGTTACCCCGGCAGCAACTGCTCTCTGGAGCGAACACGCAACAACTAATGTTGCCTCCCCCTCCATCGAGGTATGATAACATGGAGCGAAGGGATGCGGTGCATCAATTGGAAAACCAATATCAGCCGGATCAGAGGAACCCCAGAAATGAGGGGAGAAATGAGTACAGGGAGCATCATCAGAGCTATTGCATGTTCACCACTGAGGAAACTGACAGAAAAAGCCTGCAGCGTAGGCATATGGAGGTAAATGCAGTGATGCCGGCAGTGACGAGGTACATGCCTTGGTCGGACCAGGAAATCACCTGGAGCATAAAGGATCATCCCAAGCTTATGCCAAGCCCTGGCTCGTATGCGTTAGTGCTGGACCCGACATTCATTGGGCCTAACATTAATGTGAGGTTCTCCAAGGTACTGATTGACAATGGTAGTAGCATCAACATTATGTATGCGGATACAATGCGCAAGTTGGGTATCTCGGAGAACATGCTCTAGGCTACAAGGACAACTTTCCATGGTATTGTACCAGGCATTTCTTGTGAGCCCATAGGCCAAGTCCGGGTCGACGTATTGTTCGGCATGAGAGATAATTGCCGAACTGAGAATCTGGAGTTCGAGGTGGTGAACTTGGAAAGTGAGTATCACGCATTACTCGGAAGGCCATAATTGAACAAGTTCATGGCAAGCTGCCACATCAGTTATCTGAAGATGAAGTTGCCTGGGCCAAATGGAGTCATTACCATTGCAGGAGATTTCCGACGTTCCATTGAGTGTGCCTCAGCCGGGTCTAACTTAGCCGAATCGCTTGTGATCGCGCAGGAGAAAAGGAAAATTCAAGAGGTGGCAGCTTTGGCTCAGTCCGCGCAGCAGTATATGTCGGCGCTGAGTAACCCGCATGGATCTGTCTCCTTCCAAGCCACGAAAGAAACCAAGAAGGTTCCAGTTGATGACATGTTCCCGGAGCGCACCGTAACAATTGGTGCCGGGTTAACTGATAAATAGGAAAGCGAGCTCGTCAGCTTCCTCTGTGAGAATCGGGACATTTTTGCTTGGTCCACACAGGATTTGCAAGGTGTTCCGAGGGAGTTGGCCGAGCACTCTTTGAACGTAAGACCCGGAGCAAGGCCGGTGAAGCAACCTCTCCGCCGCTTCGCCGAGGATAGGAGAAAAGTCATTGGAGACAAGATAGCTCGGTTGCTAGCAGCAGGATTTATCATGGAAGTACTGTATTCGGATTGGCTCTCTAATCCGGTGCTGGTAGAAAAGAAGAAGGATGATCCGAACGTGGCAGTAGTTTGGCGTATGTGTATCGATTACACGAACCTGAACAAGGCGTGTCCAAAAGATCCATTTCCACTGCCGAGGATAGATCAGGTCATAGACTCAACCATGGGATGTGAACTGTTGTCATTCATTGATGCATATTCTGGTTTCCACCAGATACCTCTGAATCCGGATGATCAAATAAAGACCGCATTTATCACCCCGTACGGGGCTTATTGCTATCGCACTATGCCGTTTGGGTTACGTAATGCAGGTGCAACGTACCAAAGATGTATGCAAAAATGCTTGCACGACCAAATAGGTCAAAATGTACAAGTATATGTGGATGATGTGGTTATCAAGACCAAGGAAAGCAAAACGCTCCTTGACGACATCAGGCAGACATTCGCAAACTTGATAAGGTTCCGAATGAAGCTTAACCCGGAAAAATGTACCTTCGGTGTCCCAGCTGGAAAATTACTCGGATTTCTCGTCTCTAGCCGAGGTATCGAGGTTAATCCAACTAAGATCCGGGCCATTGAATGAATGGAGATGCCGAAGTGTCTTAACGATGTCCAGAAGTTCACTGGGTGCCTAGCATCGTTGAGTCGGTTTGTATGTCGGTTGGGAGAAAAGGCATTGCCTCTCTACCAACTCATGAAAAAGTCGGATAAGTTCGTTTGGACGCCACAGGCCGATGAAGCCTTTTCCCACCTAAAAAAGATGTTGGCCACTGCACCAGTGTTAGCCTCACCACTATCAAAGAAGCCAATGTTGCTCTACATAGCCGCAACCAACCGAGTTGTAAGTGCAGTGATTGTAGTAGAGCGCAATGAAGAGGGTAAGTCGGTGGAGAGGCTAGTGTATTACTTGAGCGAGGTATTATCTGCCTCAAAACAGAACTACCCGCACTTTCAAAAGGTGGCATATGGTGTCTATATGGCGGCAAAGAAGTTAAAGCATTACTTTGAGGAGCACCCCATCAAAGTAATATGTGAGGCTCCCATATCCGAGATAATGGGTAACAAGGACGCGAGTGGTCGAATCGCAAAATGGGCAATTAAACTAGCTCCTTATGCGCCACAATATGACAGAAGAGAAGCGATCAAGTCTCAGGCTGTGGCGGACTTTTTTGTAGATTGGGCCGAGGTACAATACGAACCACCGCCACCAGATCCGAACTACTGGAGGATGCACTTTGATGGGTCAAAAACAAAAACCGGGCTAGGCGCCGGAGTTGTGCTTACCTTGCCAAAGAAGGACCAGCTAAAATACGTGTTGCAGATCCATTTCGCGGCATCAAACAATGTCGCAGAGTATGAAGCACTTGTGCATGGGATCAAAGTGGCAAAAGAGATTGGGATACGTCGGATCATATGCTTTGGCGACTCGGATTTGGTGGTGCAGCAAGTGTCCGGAGTGTGGGACGCCCTGGATCCAAACATGGCACTGTACAGATTTCATGTGTAGAAGATATCTGGTTACTTTGAGGGATGCGAATTTCACCATGTGTGTCCCGGGTGGAAAACGAGGCTGCCGACATGCTATCGAAGCTCGGATCAACCCGACAGGCAATTCCACCGGGTGTAGCATTGGAACACCTCAGAAAACCATCTATCAGGCCGTCCCCAGGAACCGACTCGATCTATGTCTCGGAAGATACAGAATCCGGAGCTGAGCCCATGGACATTGACATGGGAGGTAGTGCGCGAAACCTGGGGACTGCATCAGCAAACCCAGGAACTGCCTCAGCAAACCCGGTGACTGCCTTGCTGGACCCGGGGACTGCTCAGCATGATCCGGCTGAAGTTATGTCGGTGGATCAGATGGAAACTGATGAGTACGTGTTCCCTGCACGAGCAATACCAGCTTGGGCACGGCCTATATTCCAATTCCTGAAAGATGGAACGATACCCACTGAGGAGGTGTTAGCCAGGCAAACTCAGAGGAGAGCAAAAGCATACACGATTATCAATTCTGAGCTGTACAAATGGAGTGTAACCAATGTCCTCCAGCGATGCGTTGACCCGAAAGAAGGGCTCGACATCCTCTGAGATATACACCAAGGAGAGTGCGGGCATCATGCCTCATCCCGAGCCTTGGTGGCAAAAGCGTTCCGGCATGGATTCTACTGGCCAAGTGCCTTACAACAAGCAGAAGATCTGGTGAGAAAATGCAATGGTTGTCAGAGGTACGCTACCAAGACACATATGCCGATGTCGGAACTCAAGACCATACCAATTACGTGGCCATTTGCCGTATGGTGCTTGGATATGGTTGGCCCGTTCAAACCAGCAAGGGGAAACATGACTCACATTTTCGTCATGGCGGATAAGTTTACAAAATGGATTGAATTGAAGCCTATAAGAAAATGTGATGGAGCTACGGCCGTAACATTTCTCAAAGACATTATCTTGAGATACGGTTATCCTCACAGTATCATAACTGATAATGGCACAAATTTTGCGGAACGAGCATTTGCGCGCTTCTGCTGGGACAAGAAGATCCGACTCGACGTAGCCTCGGTAGCTCACCCCGTATCGAACAGACAAGTGGAAAGATCCAACGGATTAGTATTATCCGAGATAAAACCTCGGCTCATTGAGCCGCTGCAAAGATCAACGGGGTGCTGGATAGAAGAACTACCAGCGGTACTGTGGAGCTTAAGAACAACCCTGAATCGATCAACAGGCTATACGCCGTTTTTTCTGGTATATGGGGCAGAAGCTGTATTACCAGTCGACATAGAGCATGATTCGCCTAGGGTTACCGAATACACAGAAGCCGAAGTGCAAGAAGCCCGGCAAAATGATGTTGATCTGCTGGAAGAAGCGAGAGAACTGGCACTGTCCAGATCCACCATATATCAGCAAAATCTCCGACGCTACCATAGCCGGAAAGTTTACCCCCGAGTCTTTCGGGAAGGCGATCTGGTGCTCCGGTTGGTACAACGTACTACCGGCATGCATAAATTATCCCCCCCATGGGAAGGGCCATTCATCATGAGCAAAGCATTGCACAATGATTCTTATTATCTTATAGATGCAAAGCCACAGGAAAAGAACAAGGCGGACATGTCCGGAGAAGAATCTAAGCGACCATGGAATGTAGCACTACTTCTTCCTTTCTACACTTAGCTAAGAAGGGTATGTATCCGAGTCGTCTCATATGTCGGTATGTATGTCGGCAATGAGCTTATCAATGAAATATTAGCACCTCGAGCAGTAACTCGGGGACTGCCTTAATAATTTTTATTGTTGTCTCTTGTCCGTTAGCTGGAATAAGTTGTTCTACTTTACTCGGATTAGTAATGTGTGAGCACCAAAAACCCAACTCTTCGACTTGCTGCTGTCCAACAAGAATTGGCTTCATGGCAAGCAAGAGAACAAGTTTGGAATTGCATAGCACATGAAAAGCGACTAAGGAAACGAATTTATTCGAGCTAACGTTTGTTTTTCGGACTAACCCTGTATTTATTTTCAAGTTATTATGCAGCTTTATTTTTGAGCTAAGTCTGAAAGTTTCTTAGTATTGTTAAGACAATTTTTGAAGCTCGGATTCGTAAGTCATAAAACCAAATCAAGGTAGACACGATCCGAGCAAAAAGATTGGACGAACAAGAAAAAGAAACTCGGGGACTACGCCCAAGTTAACCCGGCATAAGAACTTAGTAGCAAAATATCACATATACACGGGATACAGTCCCGCCCGGCATACCGGGGATCTGCTAAATTTTCAAGTTTTTTAACCTAAGGAGCACCAGGAGGAGGAAGTTCGGCGTCGTCTTCGCTGTCTTCAATATCTGAGGCATCGCCTTCTTCGTCCTCATCGGACCCGTCTTCAGCATTCTCAGCGTTCTCGTCCCCAGCGGATTCCAGGAAGCTCGGTCCTTCAATCCATTCATGGATAGGAGAATATTCGATGAGGCTGTAGGCGCAAGCCTAGCGCCGAGCTACCCACTCTGGGTCATTAGTCCATCTAGATCCGGTGCGCAGGCGTGTAAGGAGGCTGAGGTCGATCTTCTCATACCATGTGAGTATGTGGTGAAGGATAGTATCAGCTGCGGCACGCCCAGCGGACTCTCTCCAGAGATCGAGCTGGGTCTCAGTCTCCATTAGCTTCTCGACGAGAATCGTGGTGGTCTCCGGGCTATCTTCTCCGGGCCAGAACATGTTGAAAATGCGAACTGCAACGTCGAGGATATCCTTGCCATAATTCTTGATGAGTTCCACGCGAGATGACAAGCTGACCAACAGGTCCTCCATGTCGTAAGGAACCTCCTCACCAGCAGGAGCGGCAGGAGTACCCCTCGCTCGGCGAAAATCTGCAACTGCTGTGCTTGCAATAGTGATGCTCTCAGGAAATTTGCCTGGAAGCAAGACAAGGGAAGAAGGTAAAGAAAAGACATATGAAGCAACCCGGAAAAGCATGTCGGAAGGAACTTACGTGATATATGGATGAGGATCCGGGTCAACTCGTTGATGCATTCATCGCGTCTCTTGCGAAGTTGCTCAAGCTCAACGTTTGCCGATCCAAGCTGGATATCAGATTCTTTGAGTAGGTCCTGGTCCTTGGAGATCTGGAGAGTAAGGCCCTTGCGCTCTTCTGTGAAGTTCTGGCCAACCTTTTGGAGCTCGGTTTGGTGCTGGGCTTTCATCTTCTCCATCTCAGCCTTGAGCCTGGAAATCTCATTGTCCTTGGTCCGGAGGAGAGCGAGTTCATCATCTTTTTTCTTCAGCTCGGCTTGATGCTGCCCTGCTTGTTCGAGAAAATGCAGCATCATATCAGGCACGAGCACACTATCCTCAAGCGATGCTGAAATAGTATGTTGACCTGGCAAAGCCGAGGAATGAATGTTTGCCGAGCCAAGGAGAAAAGGAAATGGAAAACACTATAAGGTGGGACAAAAAGGACATACCTTGGATTTGCTCCAAGTTCTTCTGCATGATCTTGTTCTCAGCCTCCACCCCAGCTGCAGAAACCGAATGATGAGATTAGTTCGGCAAAAGAAGATGAAGAAAAACGGAAAAGCCCTAAGAGAGAAACTTACCCCTTTTTTCATGTTCCGCGTTAAGTGCAACGTGCTTTGCGCGTAGCATCTTGTGGGTATCCAGCAGGCGTTGGAATTCAGCACTCCGGTGATTGGTGGTTACCTGAAAAAAGTACAAAAGCATAAATTAGCTTGGTGCATATTCGAAGTGTACAAGATCCGGGCCAAGTGGAACTTAACCCGGCTCTAGGTGTGTGCATATTCGAAGTGTACAAGATCCGGGCCAAGTGGAAATGAACCCGGCTCTAGGTGTGTGCATATTCGAAGTGTACAAGATCCGGGCCAAGTGGAACTTAACCCGGCTCTAGGTGTGTGCATATTCGAAGTGTACAAGATCCGGGCCAAGTGGAACTTAACCCGGCTCTAGGTGTGTGCATATTCGAAGTGTACAAGATCCGGGCCAAGTGGAACTTAACCCCACTCTAGGTGTATGCATATTCGAAGTGTACAAGATCCGGGCCAAGTGGAACTTAACCCGGTTCTAGGTGTGTGCATATTCGAAGTGTGCAAGATCCGGGTCAAGTGGAACTTAACCCGGCTCTAGATGTATGCATATTTGAAATTCTCATAGAGCTACGTTAGTTTTCTAATGAGCATCCGGCCGAGTAACAAGTTACTCCATTGGAGGCTCGGGGACTAATGGTTATTATCTACAGCATGTAAAGGAGAAGCGACATACCTCCATCATCCGCCCCACGAGGTTAATTGCCTTAGCAGCTGTGTTCATTTGGGCGGAAAATTCTGCGGGGCCGAACTTTTCCGAGAGATCGTCATTGTGGACGAACTCCGCCTTGTTCCAGTTCATGACGAACTCAATCAGGCTCGGAGGGTTCCGCTCACCGGTGGGCATATGGGGTGCCACCAAGCCCTTCGCATGCGCTTCTTTCCTCTCAACCAAGGCAAGGGCTGGGCTAGTATGCAGAAACATTTGCTGCGCATCAATTGACTCGGCAGGGGCAGCCTTCACTGCTGGGGCTTTCTTGGGAAGCATTGACGCTAGGGTTCGCTGCCCAGCCTCGACAAATGGTGACTTGGTAGCATCCGGAGCCTTTTTGCCCTTGGCTTGCTGGGAAGATGTAAATGCAGCGGATTTCCCCTTGGGAGCTGCTGGGATAGTTCCTCGCCGAGGTTGAGATGACTCGGACGAGGCGGAAGAACTTGGTGCTGGTGCTCTTATAGCTAGACTTGGAGCTTTTGTTGATTTTCTTGGTGCCGGAACGGGTGCTGGTGCTGGTTTGGTCATTGGTACTGGAACTGCTGCTGATGCTCGGGCCGGTGCTGGTGTCGAGGTAGTCTTGGTGGCTGCTGGTTGCGGCGATGCCGAAGTTGTGGACGTCGTTGCCTCGGCTGGGCCGGTCTCTCCCGCTCCGAGGTTGCACTCCTTTCGACAAGGTAGTGTGGAACCCGGAGCAGCCACAGAACCCTCTGGAATAGGGCTCAGCGGGCGTGACTCGTCGTCACGAGGGGAAGAAGGGCTAGATCGGAGCGGTGAAGAGATGCTAGATCCGCTCTGAGGGACCTCCACCGGAGCCCTGCAAAAGAGAATAATGTCAGAAGAGAAATTACAACAATGCAAGGAAAAGTGAGTTACGCAACGAAAAATGACTTACGCATCCGAGGTTTGGGCCTCCTTGGGTTTCCGAGCACTTCGTGCCGGGGCTTTGCCTGCCGTCTTGGAGGCAGTTTTGTCTCCGGCCTTCTTTCGCCTTTTTGCGGGCTGAGAAGGTCCGGAGGAGGAACTTGGTGCGGCTCCGCGCCTCTTCTTCGGCGCCATCGGAACCGATTCGCCCGTAGCAAGCGGAGGATCCTCATGGATATGCCCACCAGGGTTAGCTGGTGCCGGAAAGGCAAAAGAAAGAGGGACAACCTCAACAGGTTCAATCACGTCGACATCCGAGTCATCCTCATCATCAGGCCAGTCTCTAAGAGAAGAGAATTTACCGCTGGGTCGTTTTGTAGCATCGGTCATAGGGAGAAACATCTCCTGGTCCGGCTCCTCCTCATCCAGGGTTTCTCGGTCCGGCGCCCACTTAAGGGTCGGATCCGTGCCGTCCTCAAGGGTTTGCTGAAGGAATAGCTGAGAAAAAGAATGAAGAACAGAGTCAAAAATACAACAGAGACCGACATATATTTGATCCAAAGTAAGTTTGCCCCGTGAAGCTTACCGCGGGAGGGAGCCTGTCACGACAAAAGTGCTCAATTCCCCACGTCCACTCGGCGGAGAAATCCTTGTGGGTGGTGAAGAGAGCCTTAACCCGGCGAAAAATCTCCCTGTTGCTCAGCTCGAAGGAGGAGGTCCGGTTGGGGTCGCGGCCGAAACTCATGTGGCACATCTTGTGGGTGCGCTTCTGGAGGGGAGAGATTCGGTTGCGCACGAACGTGATCATAGCGTCCTCGTTGCGCAATCCGAGTTTCTTCAGTTCCACGAACCTCTTGTTAACCTGGTTAGCCAAGGCCGTGGGATTCTTGGAGATCTCCTCCCAAAATTCCGGGTTAGGTGGACCCGGAGTATAGGGGAGCAACCGAATCAAATCTTCGGCGCCCGTATTCCGGACATAGAAGAAGGTCCGGGCCCATCCTTTGCAGGAGTCAAGCCCGGTGACCCGGGGGAAAACGGAAGTCCTCTGGGGAGAGATGGACGCAGCTCCAAATTGGGTGAGCTGCTTGTCCTCTGACTCAACTTGGATGTTGGGGATGACGTTACAACAGAGGCCGAAAAACCGGATCCACAGCTCCTTCGTGGGCCACAGTCCGGTGTAGCCTTCGATCGTAGAAGCAAAAGCAGAGAGAGAAGTGATAGCGTTGGCTGGAAGGTGGTGCGGCTGCAGCCGGTAGGTGCTAAGCCAATCCCGGAAGAAGTCGCTCACCGGCAAGCCGAACCCCCATTGGAAGTGGGACAAGAACACGACGAACTCACCCGGATTGGGTGAGGGGGCCAGTTCGGCGGAGGGGAGACGAGCAACGACGCTGACAGGGATGCGTCTGGTCCGGTAAAGCCAGTCAAGGTCATCTTGACAGACCCAAGACCCGGCCCACGCGCCACGGTCCGCCGCAGCGGCGTCCTCCTCCATTTCTTGCTCGGCAACGACGAGCTCCTCGTCCGTCATCTCGTACTCGCTACCCTCGCCGGTGCTAGCGGCGGCGGGGATCAGAGGCCTGGATTGGCGAGGACTCGTGGCGAGGGAGCTACGCAGCGGTGGCCGCGACGTAGTGGCACGGGGAAAAGTGCGGCAGCGGCGCTGCTGCTAGGAGCACTAGCGACGATGCGGTCGCGAGGAAGACGAAGAAGAATAGCAACAGGCAGAGGGGTGCGTAAGAGGAAAAATCCTAAGGGGTGCGCCCCTCCGCTATTTAACCACTCCCTAAAGGGGTGAGTGGGATCGCACCCTGCAAATGAGCCACATGGTGTGGCCGTGTATCACCTGCCTCAGCCAACCAGTGAGGAGCCACACGGAGGGCCACAGGGCAGAGGCGATCCCATGACGTGACGCACTGATGCGGTAAACGAGGAGGCAGGCGTGACGTGACCCTCGCACAGTGATAACTGACAATTACTGCGGCGATTACTGTGCGGGCCCTTAAAATAAGACAATGTAATGATTGTCCTCCACGTGGGTTGGCGTATGAAAGAAGGAAACAAGGCCCGGATCGAACCATGGTAACCCGGACAGCAAGTAAAAACTTAGAATGTGCGGAGGGAAAGTAAAGCCATGAGATCCGAGTCAAAGTGGTAACCCGGTCGGCAAGTGAAAACTTGGAACATGCGAAGGGAACGTAAATCCATATAATCCGAGATAAAGAGCTAACCCGGAAATAACGTCCAAGGCTCGAACATAAATGAACCTGATGTGGCCTTAGCGGCCAAGGCAGCTAAGACCGCACCAGCTTCGGGGACTAATGTTGGGGGGATACCCCCGGGTAGGGTCACTCTGGGGTATAAAGGCCGAGTTAGCAGAGGTTCGGCAGGGTCAAAGCGGATGCTGGCTGGGTCACCTCAAGGCAGGCCGGATCACGGAGTAACCCAGACCAGGGGGGTCGCCTAACGTTATCTCAGCCGACTTAAGGAGTAAGTCGGAAGTGCTTGTCTAGCTTGTATGCAGGAACAGGTATAGCCGGATCTACCATGATCCGGGTCCCGTTTAGATTCATGGAGAAGGAATCTCGCTGGTCAAACAGAAGGCCCGGTACGCACTGCATGAGCGAAGCAGGCAAGGGCAGGACCACCGGGTCATGGCCGACAAGGGTGACGACGACCGTGTCGGCTGACGCGGGCGCCGCAGAGGCTCACGTAACTAAAGCATGTGTGACGCGGGGGAAAAGCACCCCGGTCGGGTTACCACTTTGAGAGGAGGCATATTATTAGGAATATGTCTCCACGTATGCCCTAGGCAGAGACCAAGCCCCCTCTATATAAGGGGGGCTAGGGTTTCAGTAGAGGGGGTTGGGTTTTCTTCTATACTGATTTGGCTAAGGTTTTAGGGGTGGACTGTGGGTGAGAGTAAGAGAGCTCCTTCTTCCTCCTCTCGCCAATACAACTCTAGGAGCACATGTAATCTTGAAAGGAAAGCAATACAAACTTCTGTGTGGAGAATCACTTCACTATCCCTCCCTGGATTCCCCTAGCGTGTATTAGTCCCCACCTTTAGCCTATCCATGGCATCTGCCATGACACCACCACGACAGTAGGGATGGTGGTTTTTTGCTAGTAGTAGTACTAGTACATAGTAGGTAGTAATAATATATATATATTTATACTGTACTAACTCAACATACATTCGGGCAATCGACAAATGTTCATCTTGCGGTTCTGCTACTATAGTGCTACTAGCAGTTTTTCAGGTGCCCATTCACCCTCTGTCTTTCAGCAATACTCCGCCCTATCAGTATAAATGAAATTACTCAAAGAAAGTTTCTACCACTATAAAATTATAATCTACCATGGCTGTTGATTGACAAGACAATTCATTGAGGTGGGGTGGGCTGTTGGCGTGTGCTACGATGCCTACTCCTACTATCACTCTGCAGTCAAAATAAAAGAAACAGCTGCGATTCCTTGCATTAATTCTTGCCTCTGCCCCTTGCAAGCCTGTAGTATATACATGCATTAACTTCTGTGAGTAGTCTAGTACAAGTAGGAGTAGTACCAAGCAAGGATATACCGCAACGCAAAGATATACTCGTAGGTCACATGGTGTACCATTCTGAGTCTTCGTCTTCTTCTTTGGCCTGCTTGCCCTTGCCCTTGCCCTTCTCCCTTAGTTTGTTTTTTGGTTGAACATTTCGAGAGTTTGTTGACCCCTCTCGAAGTTCACTATCCGCATGTATACCTCGTAGGTCGCGTAGGCGTCGAGGCTTGCATACTTGATCTGCTCTTCGGTCAGGGGCATGTTCCCCCACTGCTTGCGGTCCACATCCTCCTTCTTCTTCATGACTTTGTAATGGATGTCTATGAGGGAGACCGCGTAGTCAGCCAAAGAATCCTTCTCATTCATGGATCCGACAAGCTTCCACCTCTTCTAGATGTCCACGAAGTTCGTCACTGGTACTAGAGAACACCTAAGCTTGATATGGTCGTTGCCAATGTCGACACCTGCAAAGGAAATGTTAGGGTTAGCAAGGAACTCTGCTACCTTGGAGCATGGCTGGTTGGCCTGGCAGATCTGGTAGACCAGGCAATCCATGCCCACACATAGCTGGACGACAGCAGCGTTCTGCGTTGATGATTGCTCGTTGGTGTACTCGATGTTGAGGCCAACAATCTTGTCGTCCGTTTCCTCCAGGAGCTTTTGGATTTTCTCGATGTAATCGTTCACCACCGACGCTCTATTGGTATATGCCATCTATAGTGTGGTGTTGCCAGGGTCCACGCAGTAGTACATCTTGTCCAATGGCGCTGCCATGGACTGTGATTGGCGCCTTCTTTTGTTTTGCAGAGGTCCGGCCGGGTGACAGAAAAGGAATGGGATAGAGAAGAAAGGAACCGCTAGGAAGATCGGGAGATGAATGCATGAGCGGTTCTGGAGACGAAAGGGCATGCAGTCCCCCCTGCCCCGCCCACGTACTCCTATAGAATATAATTTATTTACGGATCAGTTTTACGGACGCGGATTATTTATGGCTATAGGTTGATTTCTATATTATACAGAAAGTACAAGAACCAAACACACGGGATACTTTATGAACGAAGCTCGAAAGTATAAATATTTTTTGAGTTTCACCTACTACTATAATTTTATATAAAAATGATATGTCATAATTATATTATCTGATTCTCACATGCAAGGCACTTGCAACTCACTAGTTATTTCTTATCTTATCTTATCTTGCCACTATATCTCTACTATTATAATGGAGCAGTTTTGAATTGGATCCTTAGCACCAATCCTTACCGTTGGGTTGTTAGATCCAATGGTTCAGAGCACATGGATTCGTGTTGAATAGTATCTAGAGAAAACTCCCCCATTTTCGAGAACCATCATGTCACCACCCTCAAAATTTCATAGCATAGTAGGCTGTATTCTCTCTACTACTACAATGGAGCAGTTTTGAATAGGATCCATAGCACCAATCCTGACCGTTGGGCTATTAGATCCAATGGTTCAGAGGACCTGGATTCATGTTGAATAGTACCTAGACGTCTGATATATCACCACTATATAAAATTTTAATAGGTAAAGCATAAAAAATATAAATTTGATCAACATCTATAAAGTATGGGTGTATATTTGGTTCTTGTACTTTTATATCATTTAGAAGCCAACAATTATTAGCTATCTAAAACTAGAAAATTCTGGTAACATGGTCTAGAGAAACGAGGGAGAAGATTCTAGAATGATGGGGAAGTGTGTTTTGAGTTTTGTGCATACCATTCATTGTGATGAAGACTATCAATAAAATCTTCTAGATGCTAGAATGGAAAAGAAGATCCAACAGCTGGGAATGTTGGGATTCGCGAGTCTTGATCCAATGGTCAATATTCAAAGTTATTCGTACACATTTCCAGCGTTGGATCAAGACTCTCGAATCCCAACATTGCCAGCAGTTGGATCTTCTTTTCCATTTTAGCATCTAAAAAATACTACTCCCTCCATCCATAAATAACTTACTTGGGTTTGTCTAAATTCGAATGTATCAATACACTAAAATGCGTCTAAATATATTCAAATCTAGACAAAACCAACTCAGTTATTTCTGGACAAAGGGAGTACTTTTGATAGTCTTTAGCACAATGTATGCATATTACTACTCCAAGTTACTTACCACTCATTCCAGTCTTAGACCATCTCTAGCATGGAAAAAAATAGTGCGCTATTTCATGCTATGTAGCGTGATATATCATATTTGGAGAGTGCACGATTTTTTTTAAAGATTTTGCTCGCTATGGCACTAATTTTTAAATAGCATGCTATATCGCGCTAAAACATCATAGCGTTAGCGCTATTTTAAGTATAGGACGTTATTTTTTTGTTGGTGGGTGTGGAGTAAGATAAAATATGATGAATGTGTCGAGTAAGCAAACATACAATGAAAATTTGATTGTTAAACTTAGGTGGTCGTGTCAAGCCACCACCTCCTCCTACAGCACCTGGCGTTGTACCTAGATTCAACCCTGTCGGTTATCCTCCAACTTGGATAGCGCCGGAAACGATTATGCATGTACAAGTATTACTCTAGGCAATTCATTACATGTTGAAATTTTTTATATTCATGATATACCTGTTATATTTTTAAATTTTTCCAAAAAGATGTTTTGTAAAATAGCATGTTATTAGCACGCTATAACTTTCATATCATCTAGAGAAAAGCCGCGCTAAATTAAATAGCATGCTAGTATTTTTTGCCTTCATCTCTAGTGGCTTGTCTAAATTTGGTAGTCTCTTAGGCCTTCCGCAGCGTGTGAAAAAATCGGTGCCCAAATCACTTTACAAGAGTCAAGTACCGGTGCCCTCCGTTGCCCGATCGATGCCACCAAAATTTTTCAGGGAACCGGAGCACCTAGGTGCTCCGATGCCCCAAACTCTTCACCCAATAGAATAGCAATATATGTGTACTATGCATGTTGTTCAGAGGACCTTCACCAAAGATAAGCCATGGAGATTGGTCTAGTTAATTTGTTTATCACGTTGTGGGCCAGCTATTTATTTCTGGCCAAAGTGATCACATTGTGAGCTCGGTGCCTCAAAAGAATTTCTAGGCATCGCTTATGAGGTGGTAACTTTTCTATCTATTGGGCATCGACCATGCTGTGGAAGGCCTTAGAGCATCTCTAGTGGCTTGTCTAAATTTGGTAGTCTACATCTTCACTTTATAGATAATGGTGTAAAAAGATTCCTTTTTACACGACTTTAGTTTTCTAGTGGATAGTCTAAATTTGATAGTATATATGTCCATCTGCATAGAAATAGTCAATATACATAGCAAATCAATACAACAAATGCTCTGTTTTGGCGCGGGAGCGAGCTCGCGAGCGACCAACTTTGCTTTAGACATGGTGGCTTGGTTGTCCAAATATGGACAATGAGTAGCCTATTTGGAGGATGTCTAAATTTTAGACCACCAGATACACAAGCCACCGGAGGCATTTTTTGGTCCATGGTGGTCTATATTTGGCTTAGACTACCGGATACACTAGCCAGTAGAGATCCTCTTAGGCTGGTCATAGTGGGAAACATACTACTCTAGTTCATGTTACTAAGTACATTCATGTGTGTACGTAAGTGAACCGAAGGTAGAGACCTTATTTTTGCAGAAATGGCTCTAGAAATATTCCGTACCTAGAAAGGCTAGGACATTACAGTAAACTATTTTTTCTAGTCATTGGACTATAGATACTACTAGGATAGGATAGGATATTATTATTCCATATCTTTTGAACTGTATAGCCAAATTCAAAATCCCAGAGCGGCAAATTCTCCCGCCTCACCTCCACCAAAATATTTCGAGTGGTCACACGCCCCAAGTTGTAGTCGTACGAAATTCCTTTTCTACCCCTGACAATAGCCTATCTACTAATGTCAGGGCATGGGTATGGTTCGTAATCCCCCTCCCCCTCGAGGGGCGGGGGTCCCCACAGCTCTGAAGCTGGGTAGTCCAACTTCCACCGGCGCCATTTCCCCCAAAGCACTCCGAAAAACCCTAACCCCTTTCTCACCTCCGGCTCCCGCACCACCACACGAGCCCATCCCCGCAGCGCTTCGCCGGCCTACACACCAGCCAACCCCCTATCACCTCCAGCACCTGCACCACCGCACCGTAATCATCTCCGCTGCACTTCGCCCTCCTACACGCCACCAAACCCCCTATCTCACCTCCAGCTCGTGCACCACCGCACCAGAACATCACCACCGCACTTCGCTGGCCCATACGCCACCCCAAACCCCCTATCCCACCTCCGGCTTCTGCACCACCGCACTTCGCCGACCTACATGCCATACCTATATACAATATACTCCTGACCAGTCTACGGGTTTAGCCGACATCCACCTTACCGAACCCTAGTTCTCCTGACACCCTCTTCCATACAACCGTGTTAGTTTTGCCAACTCCCTAGTCCACAACACCTGACCTGCTTCACCTACACTGGTGTGCGATGCATTAGATCTGCTTCACGGACTCAACAGTCCACTACACCAGATCTTCTTGTGCAGCGCCTCGAATCCATAATCGGTCGTAACAGATCTGCTTCACCGACGATGCCGTGCACTACACCGGATCTCCTTTACCATCCATCTTGTCAAGCAAGCCAGACCTATCAACAACCTCCACAGATCTGCTTCATAGACGCCACCGATATCTATCTACTTCAGCCCGACTCACCACAACTGGGCACTCTTGGCGTCCTTGACGTCACCCGCAAAGATGCCATGTATGTGTAAACGACACCGTGGCCTAGGTAAACCAGATATGCTTGTTCGTTCGTTTCAATATAGCAGGTATGAGCCTGCATCAGTGAGCTGCATTTCTATATTGGTCATAAATTCCTACCTCAATACTGGCTTAATTGATATCCCACTCTCCCTTGATAAATTCGGTGTAGTCTATGTTAAATCTAGGCGTTAAACTACTCCTTCTGTTTCGAGGTATAAGGCGTTCTTGTTATGCGTGTTTTTCTTTGACCAACTATTACTCTTAATATACATCAAAAAATTTGGTAGTACAAAATAGACATCATTAGAGTTCATTGGTATTATGCAGTTCATGGAAAATGTTAATTCACTGAACATCTGAAGCTGCCTACCTGTTCAACAAGTTCACAAGGTATGTCATCATTATGTGCACTTGCTTTGACTGTTGCTACAATACTGACTGCGTGTAATTTTGGAGTTCATTGGTAGTTTTAAGCCATTGAACATGTAGGTTAACATTCCCTGCTCTACAAGTTCAGAATTTATGCTATTTTAATTTCAATCTGGTTGTTCTAAGCAAAAACAGTAACTGCCATCTCTTATGTAATTCATCGCAAATTTTATGTCATTGAACTTGTTGGTTTTGCATTCCCTCTACAAGTTATGCCATTATTATTTGTTCCAATTAAGCTCCGACAGTAGCTGCCACCTATTGTGTACTACTCCCTCCCTTTCAAAATATAAGATGTTTTAGCTTTGTGATAGGAGTGTATCTAGACACCATTTAGTGAGTATGTTTACTCCAAACCTACATGAACCTACACACTAAAAGTGGTCTAGATGATGACATACATTTTGAAATGGAGGGAGTCATCCATTCTGTAAAAGAAGGCCTATACAACTTTAAAGTCAAACAATGATGACTTTTACCAAGCTCATAGAAAAATACATTAAGGGTTAATTTGTGGCATTTGCGTCTATGAAAATATATACCCCGATGTATCGAATGGTGTTGGTTTGGTATGGTAGATGTTCCTGGTATGTGATGGCTCGGTGTTGATGTAGAGCTCGTTGGGAACCCCAAGAGGAAGGTATGATGAGCACAACAGCAAGTTTCCCTCAGTTATGAAACCAAGGTTTAATCGAACCAGTAGGAGCAAGGAAACATCCAAAAGGTGTTGCTAGCTGAGCCTTGGCAGGGCGCACTACCGGTGCTAGTAGCAACGTGGAGACCTGCACAACACAACCACAGAACTCTGTCCCCAACTTGCGATGAGGTTGTCAATCTCACCGTGTTTTGCTGAAAACAAAGGATTAAACGTATCGAATGGAAGGAAGTAATAGTTTGTAGAAAGTAAACACAAAGCAGTAAATAGTTTATAGATTGTATGTAAAAGAAAGGACCGGGATCCATAGTTCACTAGAGGTGGCTCTCCTTAAGATAGATAACATGCTGGGTGAACAAATTACAGCGGAGCAATTGACAAACATCGAGAAAGCAATACATGCATATACTAATCATCTTGAATCCTTTGAAACTTGATTGGGCATTACAACATTATACATAGACCGCCATCCAACTGCATCTATGACTAATAATCCACCTTCAGGTTATCATCCGAACCCCCTCCAGTATTAAGTGGCAAGCAACAGATTATTGCTTTACGAATTGTGTGTAAAGTAAACAATACAATTGTTCTATGAACAAAGGATTGTTGTTTTCTCCCTAGTAGCAATAGCACATCTAGTACCTTAGAGATTTATGTCACTTCCCCAGATTACCAGAGGCATGGACCCACTATCGAGCATAAATACTAACTCTTGGAGTTGCTAGCATCTACTTGGCCAAGATAGCTACTAACAACGGAAAGCATGCAAGATCACAAATAACAAAGACATGATAGAATCAATAATCAATCTGAAATAGCATCTCAATATCCATCGGATCCCCACAAACACAACATGCAGAATTACAAATAGATGATCTTGATCATGAATGGAGCTCACAAGATCTAGACATGAAAGCACAAAGGAGGAGAACCAGCCATCTAGCTGCTACATGGATCCGTAGTCCAAGGATGAACTACTCACACATCACACCGGAGGCTTGCATGGTGATGAAGAAGGCCTCTAGGGTGAATTCCCCTCTCCGGCAGGGTGCCGGGAAGAGCTTCAGATCCCTCCCGATCTAGGGATGGAGATGACGGCGGCTACAGACTCTTTCGTGGATTTTTGATCGGGTACTTAGGGTTTTCGTCCCGAGGGCATCTTATAGGCGGAAGGGGAGGCCGAGGGGGTGCCGGAGGCGGCCAGACCAGCCCCTGGCGCGGTCCAGGCTAGGCCACGTGGCCAGGTGGTGTGGTGGCCCCCTGGCCCCTCTCCGTCTCGTATTCTGGCATCTGATGACTTCTGGAAAAATAGGCACTTTGGCTTTTGTCCCGTACAATTCTGAGAATATTCATTTTCTGACTTTCCTGGAACCAAAAACAGTAGAAAACTGGCAGCTGGCATTGTGGCGCTTGTTAATAGGTTAGTCCAAGAAATCATATGAAAAGTACTCCAAAGTGTGGACAAAACACAAGAAAGTGGATAAATCCAAGCATGGGACATCAAAAATTATAGATACATTCGCAATGTATCAACATCCCCAAGCTTAACTCCTGCTCGTCCTCGAGTAGGTAAGTGATAAAAAGAAAGAATAATTTTTGAGATGACATGCACCATCAAAGACTTGATCAAAGTATTTGTAGAACATTCAAAGCTAGGATCATAGTACTTCAATCATAACATGAAAGACAAAGTTATAGCAATAAGACAAAGAAACTATGATACAACATGAAAAGGCACAACAAAAGATTCATGAATAACAATGCTTTGCAAGACGTTTGTTTGTTTCACATAAAGAAAACATAGCATAATAGTATTTTCATCTTGTCCCTCAATAGAGTAGCAAATATAAATGCATAGGACACCTTCAAAGTTCATAAGAGTGACTAGATACAAATAGTTTAAAACAAGCAATATCAAGATATGCATCAATCAACTAGTCTTGGGACAATGCACATAGAACTAAGAATGGCCACTATGCTCTCAAAGTAGGTGCATAAAGGTAGAAGGTGGAGACTCAATATAATGGTGGAAGAAATGCCTTCATAGAAGGAAGTAGGGATTCAAGTCTCATAAAGAGCTTCTAAAAATTATGGTACTTATATCTTTTAGCTCTCATTACCCCTATCATAAACATCTTTAAGGTGATTAAGGTTAAAGTGACACAACTAAGAGGATATGCTTGACAAGTTATAAACCGAAATCTCATGCCCCTTACTTACGAAGACCGATCCTCATGCTACTCAACTTTAGTCACAAGTAAGCTCTTGTCATTGTAAGTACATGTGTATCATAAAGAACCGCCAACGGGGTACCCCTTGCACATGATACAAGAGCTATCCCATAATCAAAATGACAAGGCAAGCAGACAATGAGCATCTCAGCGATCTTTTTATTTGCTATTTGCATAGGTTTTTATTGAGGATGCTTCATAGAGTGCTCATTATGGTGATGCTACAAGTTTCCACCATGATTAGGCATGGCTTAGGCTAGCGGCCTAGGCATTTCTCTAACACACATACAAACTCCATGATCTTACAAGTTCCACTTTTATTTCACACCGCCGGGATCCATAAGCAAAAGAACATGATATCAACGGGGTACAAAGTACAAGTGTAATGTTGAAAGCGTTCCCCATGATACATGGTTCTGCTAATTTCAACTTATAAAGCGCAAGCATATACGCAACAAATAAGGACCCAATGGTTCAAGTTTATTAGATGCAAAAAAAAGTAAAGTGTGCCATCAAGTTCGTGAGAGCTTTAATCACTAGTTTTCTCATAACAAGTTTAATTTGGAAGGTAAACAAAAGCATGAATATACTTGGAATAACATAAGCTAGTAGGTAGGTATGGTGGACTCTTTGTAATAACTTGGTTTAGGGAGTTGGATACATGAGTGGAACTCATACTTGGTTGTGGAGGCTAGCAAAAGACTGGGAGCGACAAACTAAGAGAGCAATAATGGCCATAATCATGCAGAGCGACAAAACATCATTGATCAAAGCATAAAGTGATACTACAAGTTGAAAACTAAAGGATCATAAAGTCTATGGTGACTTGAGATAGTCATAACATGGTGTGAGCATGCGCCAAGTCAACCCAAATAAAGCATCAAAGGAGAATACCACTATACTATGCTAAAACAATGCATGATTCATCCAAGGCACATTAAGCAATCTCAATTGTTTATAACAAGTCATGCTACAGCAAAGAATACTAAGCATATAGCCAAAACAATATCAAGCATGGCATGACAAAGCATAGGCCACAATCAAAAACAAGCTCTTTTTACCACATAAGCATGAACTTTCCTACTCTTTTTGAAACCAAACCAAACTATTTGCAAACCAATGTATGAAAGACAGGGTCCAACCAATTTATTCAGCAAACTAAGCAAACCAAGCAAACAAAAACCAAAACGAAAACGAAAAAGAAGACGCTCCAAGAACAACACAACTGTGCATGAAACAATAAAAATGAAGTGTTTGGAAGAAACCTGGGATTTTTATTGATGAAGAAGGGGATGCCTTGGGCATCCCC
Source organism: Avena sativa (assembly GCA_916181665.1). Classification (NCBI taxonomy): domain Eukaryota; kingdom Viridiplantae; phylum Streptophyta; class Magnoliopsida; order Poales; family Poaceae; genus Avena; species Avena sativa. Next base: position 41,279,597 of record OV702287.1, on the reverse strand, counting down.
AAGATTTGACGCTTGTACTTCTTGGATATTTTTTGGGGTGACACGCATGGCATCCCCAAGCTTGAGCTTTAGTCCATCCTTCATCTCATTACTCATTCCTTCCATACACCTGAAATTTTTCCTTCATACAAAACTTCACACAATCTTTATTAGCAACATTAGTGCACTCAAGATAATAGGTCTTAAGGTTAAGTTCTAACACCAAATAAACTTCCATTAGAACACTAGCTACTGTAGCACTTCCCTCAAAAAGCTCAATTCCCCAATAGAACTCAAAAAGGTACCAACACGAAGCAAATGCAGAAAATGGCAGAAATCTGTCAAAACAGACCAGCAGGTAAAAAGACGATTTTTTTCGAAGACCTTCTATTGATTCAATCAAAAAGTGTTGAACTAACTTAAGTTAGATAACAACCTGTGGCAGAAGCACAAAAATTCATGCCTCAAAAATACGTTCAGAGATTTTACACGAATTTTTACGGTGAAGCACAGAAATCTGTTTCAGGACAGCAACTTTCCCAATCATTACTTCTATCTCATTAGAGGTTACTCTTGGCACAAAAAGCAAATAAAAAAGATAATGAGCGGTTATTACTGAAGTAATAACTTCCAAGACTCATCTAAAACTTTTGGGTTATCTCCCAATAAGTACTTTTCTTTAATGCCTTTAGGTTAGGCATAAGAAGCAAGAAAGAATCAAATGTTCTCAAATGAAGAAGCATTAAGACCAAATTTTGTTTTCATAAGAGAAGCAAAAGAAATCTTCTCTCTCTTCTTAGGGAAGTGTTATATACCTTTCTTGAGTGGGAGTTGATATTTAATGGTGCCTTCTTTCATATCAATAATGGCACCAACAGTTCTAAGAAAAGGTCTTCCCAAAGTAATAGGACAAGAAGCATTGTATTCAACATCCAAAACATAGAAATCAACGGGGACATAGGCATTGTTAACCATAATAAGAACATCATTAAGACTCCCCATGAGTTTATTTTTAGCATTATCATCAAGTGGGACATTCAAATAACAATCTTCAAGAGGAGGCAAATCAAGCATATCATAAATCCTTCTAGGAATAATAGAAACACTACTATCAAGATCACATAAAGCTTTAAAATCAAAGTCATTCACTTTCATATTAATGATGGGTTCCCAACCATCTTCTTGTTTTAGAGGAATAGAAGCTTTATGTTTCATCTTTTCTTCTTTAATCTTTATGAGAGCATCAGTAATGTGTTTTGTAAAGGCCATGTTCATAGCACTAGCATTAGGACTTTTAGCAAGCTTTTGTAGGAACTTAATAACTTCAGAGATATTGCAACCATCAAGATCAAAATCAAATTTATCATCTAGAGTAGTAGAACTATTACTAGCCTCAACACTAGTGGTGGTGATAGTAGAAACATTAATGTTTCTAGCAATTTCATCTTCCCTCTCCCACTTAGCATGTAATTCAGCTAATAGTCTAACATTTTCATCAATTCTTACTTGTATGGCATTAGTAGCTGCAAAGGGATTCTCATTAGTTTCAGGTTTAACAGCTATTGTATTCAAAGAAGATTGAGCTTCAGCCAAAGATGCTATATTTCTTTCAGCATTAGAGAGTTTTTCCTCAATAATTTATTGAAAGCAGTTTGTTTACTAATAAAGTCCTTAAGCATAACTTCAAGTTCAGAGGGTGCACTCCTATTATTGTTGTAGGAATTTCCATAAGCATTACCATTGTTGGGAGGATATGGCTTATAATTGTTGTTACCAAAATTACTCCTATAAGCATTATTGCCAAAATTGTTATTTCTTATGAAGTTCACATCAAATTTGCTCTTCTTGAGCAACCAAAGAGGCTAAAGGAACATTATTTGGATCAATTTGGGCTTTCCCATTAACAATCATAGACATAATAACATCAATCTTATCACTCAAGGAGGAGGTTTCCTCAACAGAATTTACCTTCCTACCTTGTGGAGCTCTCTCAGTATGCCATTCAGAATAATTAACCATCATATTATCCAGAAGTTTCGTTGCAGCACCCAAAGTAATGGTCATAAAGGTACCTCCAGCAGAATCCAATAGGTTCCTAGAAGAATAGTTTAATCCTGCATAAAAAGTTTGGATGATCATCCAAGCAGTCAGTCCATGAGTGGGACAATTCTTTACCAAAGATTTCATTCTTTCCCAAGCTTGAGCAACATTTTCATTATCAGATTGTTTAAACTTCATTATTTCACTTCTCATAGATATAATCTTAGCAGGAGGATAGTACTTTCTAATGAAAGCATCTTTGCACTTAGTCCAAGAATCAATACTATTCCTAGTTAAGGAATTTAACCATTCTTTAGCTTTTCCTCTCAAAGAGAAAGGAAACAATTTCAGCTTAATAATATCTCCATCTACATCCCTATGCTTTTGCATCTCACAAAGTTCAACAAAGTTATTTAGATGGGCAACAGCATCTTCATTACCAATACCAGCAAATTGTTCTCTCATAAAAAGATTGAGTAAAGCAGGTTGTATCTTTAGGCACAGGTGGAGCAATAGGTGTGCTCATAAAATAAATGTTGTTGGTGCTAGTGAAGTCACACAACTTAGTGTTTTCAAGAGTAGTCATTTTTTTGTGTTTTCAAATAAGAAAGCAAACTAGTAAAACTAATTTTTTTTGTGTGTTTTTGATAATAAAACAAGCAAACAAAACAAAAAGAAACTAAGCAAAACAAAAATAACAAAGTAAAGAGATTGGTTATGAGGGAATCCCCTTGTGAAGATGTCCTTGACTCCCCGGCAACGGCGCCAGAAAAATGCTTGATGGCTCGGTGTTGATGTAGAGCTCATTGGGAACCCCAAGAGGAAGGTATGATGAGAACAGCAGCAAGTTTCCCTCAGTTATGAAACCAAGGTTTAATCGAACCAGTAGGAGCAAGGAAACACCCCAAGGTGTTGCTAGCTGAGCCTTGGCAGGGCGCACTACCGGTGCTAGTAGAAACATGGAGACCTGCACAACACAACCACAGAACTCTGTCCCCAACTTGCGATGAGGTTGTCAATCTCACCGTGTTTTGCTGAAAACAAAGGATTAAACATATCGAATGGAAGGAAGTAATAGTTTGTAGAAAGTAAACACAAAGCAGTAAACAGTTTATAGATTGTATGTAAAAGGACCGGGATCCATAGTTCACTAGAGGTGGCTCTCCTTAAGATAGATAACATGCTGGGTGAACAAATTACAGCGGGGCAATTGACAAACATCGAGAAAGCAATACATGCATATACTAATCATCTTGACTCCTTTGAAACTTGATTGGGCATTACAACATTATACATAGACCGCCATCCAACTGCATCTATGACTAATAATCCACCTTCAGGTTATCATCCGAACCCCCTCCAGTATTAAGTGGCAAGCAACAGATTATTGCTTTACGAATTGTGTGTAAAGTAAAAAATACAATTGTTCTATGAACAAAGGATTGTTGTTTTCTCCCTAGTAGCAATAGCACATCTAGTACCTTAGAGATTTATGTCACTTCCCCAGATTACCAGAGGCATGGACCCACTATCGAGCATAAATACTAACTCTTGGAGTTGCTAGCATCTACTTGGCCAAGATAGCTACTAACAACGGAAAGTATGCAAGATCACAAATAACAAAGACATGATAGAATCAATAATCAATATGAAATAGCATCTCAATATCCATCGGATCCCCGCAAACACAACATGCAGAATTACAAATAGATGATCTTGATCATGAATGGAGCTCACAAGATCTAGACATGAAAGCACAAAGGAGGAGAACTAGCCATCTAGCTTCTACATGGATCCGTAGTCCAAGGATGAACTACTCATGCATCACACCAGAGGCTTGCATGGTGATGAAGTAGGCCTCCAGGGTGAATTCCCCTCTCCGGCAGGGTGCCGGGAAGAGCTTCCGATCCCTCCCGATCTAGGGATGGAGATGACGGTGGCTACTGACTCTTTCGTGGATTTTTAATTGGGTACTTAGGGTTTCCGTCCCGAGGGCATCTTATAGGCGGAAGGGGAGGCCGAGGGGGTGCCGGAGGCGACCAGACCACCCCCTGGCGCGGGCCAGGCTGGGTCACGCGGCCAGGTGGTGTGGTGGCCCCCTGGCCCCTCTCCGTCTCGTATTCTGGCATCTGATGACTTCTGGAAAAATAGGCACTTTGGCTTTTGTCCCGTCCAATTCCGAGAATATTCATTTTCTGACTTTCCTGGAACCAAAAATAGCAGAAAACAGGCAGCTGGTACTGTGGCTCTTGTTAATAGGTTAGTCCAATAAATCATATGAAAAGTACTCCAAAGTGTGGACAAAACACAAGAAAGTGGATAAAACCAAGCATGGAACATCAGAAATTATAGATACATTTGCAATGTATCAGTATGCTCTACAAACTTGGTCCAATTTTGCGTCGATTGACTTGTGAAAAAATTATACGTCTTATTTACTTTGGATTGGATGTAGTATTAAATGGCATGTTTTAAGGCACTTAACATGGTTATCTGCATGCCCTGCGCTTTAAATTCAAGTTTCTCAATTATAATTTCTGTAGCAACTGTATCTACCTTCTATTATGTAGTTCATGGCATTTTAAGTCACTTCACAGATGGGTTAGCATTCCCTGCTCTATAAGTTCACGAGATATACCATTGTAATGTCTATCTTGTTCGTCCAAATGTTAGTATCGTAACCGCCTGCTCTATAGAAGTTAAATCATTGTAATTTCTCTCTTGTTCGTGCTAAGGAGTGATTGTAACTGCATTCTATTTTGTTGCCATGGCAATGTTTATGTCATTTAAATGTTTGTTTATATTCCGCAATTCCCTTCTCTACGTGTTCATAAGTGATTATACTATAATGTCTATCTAGTTCTTTGTAAACAGCAACAGCCACTATCTGATATTATTTCCTCTCACAGGGAACACAGAGAATCGTAGAGTGAATCGCACCTAAAATCTTGTAAGTACATGTTGCTTTGTATTTCTGAATGCAAACCTGTTTTATGTGAATGAGTGGCCTGAACCTATATGCAGAGGAGCAACAATAAAGTAGATGGATCGTCTATCCAAGTACTCGATGCGGTGGATGTCTTCAAAGAACAAACTGACAATAGGATGTCCTCCAATGGGACTACACAAAAAGAAATAGTAAGTCTCTTGTTTTTACTGAGATGTGCTTAGTGTCAGATGCTTGTTTGTACGAGGTACCACATGATTCGGCTAATGATTAGAACAAGGTTGAACTTAACCAAGACTGGACAAAAACCAGACGTAAATCCCTCGATTTATAATTCAATGTGCTCACTTGATTTTGGGGATGATCTATTTTTTCTATATTTGACTTGTGTTCATCTATCTATCTATCTATCTATTATGTGGTGGTAATTTAAGTATATCCACTTCTATGCTAATTTATAGTCTATTATTGTATTTTTCTGCTATAATTAAGAGTTTGTATGCACTCTGGAGGTAGTCATATTGTCTAGTGTCGGTACCACATGAGTTGGCCAATAATTAGAACAAGATGACCTTTAACGGTACTGCACAAAGACCGAACGTAAATCCCTTGATTTATAATTCAATTTGCTCACTCAATCATGGTGGAGATCTGTTTTTGCTATATTTGACTGATGATCTTCTATCTATCTATATATATATATACATTAACTAGACCATGATTAGGTGGTGGTAATTGAAGTATATCCACTTTTATGCTAATCTATATCCTATTATAATATTAGAGATCGCCACCATGAGCTTATATGCACTCTGGAGGTAGTAACATAGTCTAGTGTTATATGTATGAGACTAGTATAAATTACTTGGTCTTGGTGGGGAGTAACTTGGACTAGTAAAAATGCATACAATACTAGTCCAAGTTACTCTACTAACACTAAAGGGTGTCTAGATACATTCGTTTCACAAAAGCCATGACATCTTATATTTTGAAACGGAGGGAGTTCTATCTAGACTACTCATAGTGAGATTTTCATAGCTATTATCATCTAATATGATCCCCAGTTACTATATATATGTACTATAACCATGTTAATATGATCTGGAAGTCCATTGTGCACCTGTTGTTTGATTGCTTAATTTAGCTACTCTACATGATGCACATATAGAGTCTATTGCCAATTTGATTCTTTAGTTGGCCCATCATTAAAGCAATGTAATGATTTTCTTAACTTAAACGGTCAGAGAACCGCCCTGTCAAGGCGAAGCTGCGGGTTTGAGCCCCATCAGTCCCAAACTAGGGATGGCAATTTCTATGAGAAATACAATGTTTGATTAATAATAAACAAGGGATTTTCATCTATGCATGATCAGATGATCTTGCGAGTTTAATATTAGCCACCATATAGTTCAATTAGTTATGGTTCCTGTGAATTTTTAGTTGACTTGTGATTGCATCAATGCTATATTCTGACGTGGTTCCTAGACATATATTATTTAAATACTTCATTGACCTTGCAAGGTGCACAATGTATCATTTTCTTGTTTGTCTACTGGATTTTCTTGCCTGGTTATATGTACAATGATACTGTCATCAGTTGGAAATACAATAGCTGTAGGCATTACAAAGAAGGTTTGTGCCACTTTTTGGATGCATTCAACTATTGTTTTGGCAGCAAATAACCCATCTCTTTGTTTCTCTTATTTTTTTATTTACTGGATCGACGATCAAAATATTTGAATGATCTGGCTACTGAAAAGGCATGGTTGATATCTTGTTTGTCTAAAATGATTCTGGTAGTCTATTTAAGACACTTGGTTTATTGCTTGTTTTTCCAAGGTACTATCATAGTTGCCTGATGATTAAAGCAATGCCACCTGTGGTTGGAGGTCACTTTTTTGGCTAGTTCATACTATAGACCATTTTTAAACGCTATTCTTATATTTTAGGTTAATTCTTTGTTGTACCCACCAGTTCTAAGCAGCTGAAGGAATCTCATGCACCTCTTTTTGTTATATTTCTATATTTCTGTTATGCAGTGATATGATTAGTTTATGAGGGAAAGAGTCGAGTTGTTTGATTCCCTACATTCATTATCACACTAGTTCAGTTAGTCTGCATGAGATACATATGTTGATGGCTTGATTTGTTATATTAGGACAATGCCAATTTTGAAATTCTTTGACAACAAACATGGTGTTTTTTCGCCTGTTTTGCTGCTCTAACTTAATGTCTTAGTTTCAGCATGCAAATAATCTATAGTGTTTGTTCCATAGTGGCTATGATACTGGCACGTGTATGTATCAGTCCAAGACATCGACAGTTCCTATTATTCCAGAAAGAGATGTACGAGGGACATCATTGATTGTTCCTGGCCAATGATGAATTTGAATTATTTTACATATAAGATTGCCGCCAGTTAGCTGGTACGCTGTGCTAACTTGTTTTCTTTGTTTTATGCTGCACATGAAGCTATGAGGGCAGAAGGGAGGAATCCTACATTAAGTATTGACGTCATTTCATAAAGTAGAAGTGACAGTGATTATTGCTTGCATCGGCCCACAGTTTCAGTTTTTCTAGCAAAAAGAGGTGTTACAGCTGCACTCCAAACAATTGATTTAATTGAACAAGAAACATAGCAAATAGATAGAATAATCACGATTGCACATGAATAGATACAAGAACTGAAAGATCGACAAGATTTGACGGGCAGTCTACTTGATAATCTCTTCTGCGGCTGTCATGGTATGCCAGTTGTTACTTGTATGGGGATGTAAGATATGTAGTAGAAACCCTGTTCCAACACATGTCTTGTGATGTCTCTGTAATGCTTCATCTTGTTTTCGTTGAAAGTCTGGTCTGTAATAAATTTCAAAAAATGTCTGTTGATATAATAGGGTGATCCTAGCGCGGCCATTAGCGGGATGGAATATTAACGGACTATTTAAAACCAGAATTTCACCATAGTTATAGAATACGCAAATATGCTGGCCACCAGATGGGCCAAATAAACACTAAAAGGCCGTAAGTGGCAGATCATAATATTGGTGGGCCTCATAAGTGGCCAAGGCCCTGAAAACGTACAGGGCTGAAAAACAACAGGCTAGAACAGTAAAGGGCTCGAACTGTAATGGGCCCGACTATTGATATACTCGAACAATAAAGAGCTGAAATAGTAAAAGGCCTAAACAGTGAAAAGCCCACGTACTAGAGGGCCCGCATAGCAAAACAGACAGAAGAGTAAATGGCCTAAATAGTAAAAGGCCATAAGAGAAAAAGGCCTAATCAGCAAATGGCTGGAACTGTAGAAGGCCAGAACAGTAAAGAATCCTAACACTGGCAACCCAGAAATGTAAAAGGCCATAACAGTAAATGGGTAGAACAGGAGCAGACCCCACGGGCCGTAGGAACAGTAACGGACTGCCTATAGGCCTTAACAGTGCCTGACCTTCTGGCGCAGGCCCCTAATGGACCGCATATTATTCTACCAAAGTGGGCCTTCTTTAGGCCAAAACTGTAGCGGGCCTGAAATCATACAGGACCTAGATGGATTCATTAATGGGCCACATCAAACAATACATGGCATGAGAGTAAAGGGCCGTAATCTTATTGGTCTCTCCTCGTGGGCCGGCCCACTTAACAATTAGCAGGCCTTGTCTAGGCCAGGCTTCTGCCACAGTTTCTGTGACCACCGTTAGACTTTAACGGCGAGTGCCACGTGGCATTTTGCATGATGTCAGCAGTCAATGCGGCTGGCAAACAGATCTATAACGGAACAAGTTTTCGTGGCTGAAGGGTGCGACCCGCCACTGTCAGAAAAAACCGTGGTAGATTCTTTTGTGACGAGGCTTTTACCACGAAGGGCATCCGTCTTAGAAGACTTTTTAGCCACAAAAAACGGGCCTTCAAGCACAAAAATCCTCTGTTGTAAAAGCCAACTTTTCTTGTAGTGGAACCTGGTAGGAACAATACTAGAAAGAAGACAAAATATTTTTGTGTTTTTGAAGACACAGATTTAGCTCACAAGCGATAAAAATACAATTCTCACTGAGTCGGTTCATCAACCTAAGCACCACGCTTAAGTCAGCAAACTAATTCTAGAAGTGCGCTTCTCCTAAATTGTGATGAAGTGTAAGTGAGACAAAATATGAAACACGAGTGTGCAGCCCCTATGTGATTATTTAAAAGAGGTTTGAGTTGGAAGGTTTTACCAGACACTGATTATTCAAATGTTGAATTGAAGCAACCAAGTGGCTCATGCGAGTGTTTGCATGGTTTGCACTACCGTACACGTCGTCACACAAGGTTCAAGTCCCTGCAAAAATAACACACAAAATAAAAGACAACCGTTTGGTGTACGAACGAAGTTCGTTCACCCAACTAATGAAAGAAAACAAAAAGAAAGTATGAACTACTAAAGAGAATTACAACTTAAGGAATTTCTGAGATAGAACTTTATTGTTTACATATGCTCGGCTTCTAGGAGAAGTTTCCAGGTGATGTTTCAAGGTTTTTTAGAAGAAGAAGGAAGAAGAAAGAATGAAATTTTCAGCAGTGGTTAGCTTCCAGTTGGCGTTTGAGGGTTTTTTCCAACTATAGGGGCGCAACTATATGACCAGAATAATGTATTCCCGCCGTATAGTTGGCCTGCTGTCAAAATTTTAGGGTTTCCACCTAGCGATGCAGCTATATGGCCAGAACTATACGGTCGGAACAATTTGTTCCCGCCGTATAGTTGGTCGTCAAACCCTTTATACCTAGAAAATAAATTGTACGAAAGCCTCGATATCTATATGACCGGAACTATACGGCTAGAATTTTTATTCCTGCCGTATAGTTGGTCGTTAAACCGTCAGTAACTTATGAAAGAAAAATTGTTGATGGCAAAAATATCTATACGACTAGAACTATACGACTGGAATTTTTATTCCCGCCATATAGTTGGTCATTGAACCTTCTGTATACATCAAAAAAAAATCTGTTTCTTCGAGCATTCTTTCTTATCTTGAAACTTAGCGAAACACCTTGTTTTGACAAAAAATGACAGCTTTAATTTTCGACCACCAAATACATATAATTGAAGGATTCACCTGAAACTGATTTTCTCTTCCTTTTTACCAAGTTTATGCAACACGTAGTAAAAATACATTCTAGCTTTTGAAAACTTCAACAAGATTACTCTAATAGCAAGACATGCGAAGAATAAAAGTGCCAATGCAACATGAATGCAACTAGACTCAAGACACAAAACTAAGAAAGACGCCTAATGACTTCCGGGTTACCTCCCGGGAAGCGCTTTCTTTAAAGCCATAAAGCCAGGCTAGAATGCTCCATACATTACCCACCTGGATCCCAAGGGATAACGACTCGAGGTGAGGTTGTACATACCAGATTGGAGCATCTTGAAGTAGAGTTCAGTCGGAGTCGTACCCGCTTACGGTGCATTGGCATCATGTAGATGAACATGTTCTCGCTTTCAAGCGAGTGTTGATGTGTAACTACCTCGGTGAATTACGCTCTAAGTTGCATGCCTGGATGAGCGAAAGTGGTTAGAATAGTACGGTGGGGCCCGGGGGCCACTCACAAGTAGACCTATCGGCCTTCCTAACCACTTCCAGAACATGGGGACAAGAACGAGCGGCATAATCGGCAGGCGAAGGGATCAACTACATACACAAGTGAGTATGTATGCAAGCCACCATACAATAGTTTTTAGAGCCATTCCATCTAAAAAGAAATAGAAATATTGCAACGCCATACGGCAAGATCCAAATATCCTAGATAGAGATAATAGTTTAGGATAGCTCCTCATACATCAAACATCAGAGTATCAGGCGGAAGCGGAAAACAAGATCCGAGTACGGATAAGAAGCAAATAGGCATAAGATGCCACATAAATAAACACATCCCGCCCACAGATCTCGCGGATCCCCATCCGCGGAATCTCTACACCGAGTGATTGTTGCCAACATCATCCGTCTCCTCCACCCAGTATCCATATTGCGAATACACATGTTCATCTGAATCAAACAATTTATCGTGTGAGACCCTAGGGATACTCAGCAAGTCTTTATGCCTCTAAAGGGGACATATACCTGGGGTGACGCAATTGCAGCAAAAGATAATAACTAACAAGTCTATAGATACTCGCTAACCATCCGCCTAACCAATGATAGACTGATGTCCTTTAATTAGTAACAACAGTTATAACAGTATAATTAACAGATCCATCCTCCTTCTCGCTTACCAACGAGAAAGCGGACGAACAACCCATCCGTTGGCAGTTTTATTAACCATTCCATGAGTATTTCACTATTTACTAGTCAGGTACTTAGTCAACTTAAAGCGGTACTTTAGTTATACTTGTCTATGATCGAGAAACTGTGCTCCAAGTCGTCCATAACCGCGGACACGGCTTTCAGAAAGATTTGCCCTGCAGGGGTGCACAAATAGCAACACACGCTCGATCAACATCGAAAAAACCAAATCAAAACCCAACAAGGCATTCACGACAAAGCGATCACAGGATTCATAAATATTTCAGGGGGCCACCCCATTAAGCTACCCGCAACGAAGTTGGCCGGCTCCGAGACGGACCCAAGGTTTGCGCCAATGGCTATAAACGACTGGGAACCCGAAAGTGTGACTGGGCTTGTCGATACCGCGAAAACACTCTGCAATCCTAAACAGTACAGGTGCTCCACGCACAATCTTAAATAAAGTAGTAAAGCATGGCATAAGCACATGATAGTAATAAAGTCCCAAACTACTTTGTGGCCCCACGAAATAGAAATGAATCAAGCTCTGGCTCAGGGGGGTCCATAAGGCCTCCCGGATGTGGATAGTGCGAATAGTCAAGGAACATGAATCAAGTACTCGGGGTCCTACGGGACGCAAGTGAGCATGAAAACCAAATAGCAGATATTGCTCACCGGCGCCGCTTTCATTAGTTATCCCATTACTACTCAGATTAAGTTGTTTAGGTACCTCGTTATCCATCAGACACTCACATACCCTACACATGCTTTTCTATGACTCGCATGGCTCAAACAACTCCTGTAGTAATGGCTCATGGGATGGAGGAACAAGCTTCGGTGGGGTTTAAGAGTAAAGGCTATGCAGTACTTGGGATTCAATTAATGCAATCGCGACTCAATGATGCAAGAATAAGATAGAGGCAATAGGTACTATATGTATGCAAGCATGTGGTAGTGCTTTCCTGGCAGCTCAGTTGAAGCGAGAGACGGATCTGGGTAGTGCTCCTGGGATTCCTGATATATCCCCTGCTCGGCGTCTATTCGAAGAAGAACCAAACAAACAAGGGCCAACATAAATAAAGTGCACAAGCATATGAATAAAATGCGACAAGCAAACAAGTATGCCATGATGAATGATGCACAATTTACATGGCAATAATGTAGCATGGCATGGGTGAGGTGTGGGGTACAAGAATAAAGCATTTTATTGAGTTTTAGCCATGTTTTGCTCCCATATAAGTTGCTGTATACTTTATATTTATATGATGCATGCTGCAAAACAGAACATGGAATGCATAGTTAGAACGGGCTCGTCGCGCTGATCGATTTAGACGTATTATTTGTCGAATTTGGAGTTGTAGAATTAAAGTTATTAATTATTTAAGAAAAGGCATTTTTATTGCATTTAAACAATTTCGAAAATTTAATTTGCCCAAAAGATATTTTGAATGGCATATTTGCAATCCTCACATTTTCCTGATTCCAAAACATATATCATTTGTATTATTTGGAATTACAAATTAAAAGTTATTAAAAACAGAATTAAATTCATATTTAAACATTTTCTAGAAATTGTTTTATTAAAACAGATAAACGAAAAGACTTTTTATACCCAGAGGCAGCTAGCCCCAGACGCTGACAGGTGGGGCCAGTGCTGACTGAGCGGAAACGGTGCACAGCGGACTTTTCCTACCGGCGCAGACGCTAGCCAGGGAGACCGACAGGTGGGACCGGATGCTCCGCAGGCCCACGCGACAGAGGCGGGCCGGGCGCGTGCCACGCGGCAGAGCCGGGGACCGCGGGTTGAGGGACGGAGAACCTGGGCGCCTTTTTCCAAAACTGCCAACGGGAGGCTGTCTGGTGGCCCTAGGGTACCGCGGGTTGAGGCAAAAGGGTGTGGAGGGGGGATTTGCAAACTACCAACTGGTACTGTGGATCTTCCTCTGACAAAACTAACGACAGACGGAGACAGCACGCGGCGCGGCGGAACGGGGGCTCGAACCCGCGATATGGCGCTAGCGTGCGGCGGCGGCTACCGCTGGGCTAGGGGAAGGTTGATGTTAGGACGTGCAGGCGCGGCCAGATAAAGCGTATCCGGCGAGAGGTCGGTCCTCGACGACGGCGAGCGCAATGCACCGAAGGCGCTCGTCCGGTGGCGTGGCACGTATAGGGAGCGGTGGACGGAGGGAGGTTGTCTGGGAGGTTCGGACGCTCACCGCAGGCTCGTTGGCGGGCTCGGATTGGGACGGGGAGCAGCAGGGCGACGGTGATGCAGGCGCACCCAGGGTTAGGGTTTTGCGTCGGCCGCGTTGGCGTGCAGCGAGGCTGGTCCTTCTCCTCCTCGTCTGCGGGTACAAGGGCGATGCGGAGGGTCGCCTCGGTCTTCCCCAACGCCTCCACGCCACGCCCGCCTCCTGTGAGGTGGTGGAAGAGGAGATGCCGACGGTCGACGGCGACGGAGGAGAGAGGGGTAGCGGCAGGTGGTGGGGAGGAGAAGGGCGAGGCCCTGGTAGATCTGGGGTCTATGCCAAGGCAGAGAGGGAGTAGATAAAGTGGAGGGGAGAGAGGTATGCCGTGGGGAAGGGCTCGGGAGAAAAGGTGGCTCGGCCACTTTTCTTCTCCTCCATGAGCATGTGCTCGTCCGGCTCGGGCAGGGGTGCAGCTGGGGCTAGGAGGGGCAGGGGCAGCTGTAGCTAGGCCAGGGGCGCAGTTGGGGCCGGGTGGAGCCGGGCTGGCAGCGAGAGAGAGAGAAAACAGAGAGGGGAGAGAGAGAGGCTCGGGTATGGCTAGATAGGGTTGGAGGGAGCTCGGCATGGGGTAGAGAGGGGGCTAGGGTGGGCCCTTCCTGGCAGAGAGAGGGAGGGGTGCCTCGGCATGGTGAGAGGAGGTTGGTGAGGTTAGGGTAAGGGGTTAGGGTTGGAAAGAGAGGTAGGGGTTATGAGGGTTTTAGGGTTTAAAATTGATCAAGGCCAAAAAAATAAAAACAAACAAGGGGTGATGAGGGTGGAGATGGTGAGAGGTGAGGTTTTGATGCTCATGGCAAGGAGAAGAGATCAAGGTGGTGAGGTTTTATGGTAAGAACAAAAGAATAGATCCAACATGAATGGATTCACAAAGAACCATGCTCCACTTCCAAAAATACAAGAAAAACCAAAAGGAGGGGATGATGGTGAGATCTGCATGGCCCATGCAAAAGCATTAAATGCCATGTTTTAATCTTGTAAAAACAAAGTAAATAATCATGGCATTTATACATATGCATCCCAAAATATGGAGTAAGGCCAAGCTAAAAGAATTTAAAAGAAGGTTCCATGTGGAGTAGATGGAGATGATCATATTTGAATATAATTGGGACTTGCTAGTGTGTATATTCCACTAGATGTTTAATAGTTTCAAAAATATTCCAACATGAGCATACATTCATAATAATCCATATGGAAACTAGAAAAAGGGGTTCCACTCACAAAGCATGCAAAGGTGGCTCCACATATTAATAATGTGGAACAACATGATGCTAGTGTGAGGGCATGTGGAAAGTAGAAGTGGATCCATCCTAACCCACATGAGCTAGATTTAAATGCCAAAGGAAAAGTAGAGCTCATGGATAATTAGAATGGTGGAATTATAAGGTGGTGACAAAGAAAGGTGAGGGAGTTGAATAAAAGATATGCCCCCAACTCAACTTGGGCATCAAGCATTTATCAAGAACCAAATACAATATATCAAGAGGCAAAAACAATGAATAATGCATATGAGAGAAGAACCAAATGAAAAGGGTTTTATATGATGCTCAAATGCAAGGTGGCATGATGACATGAGCATGATATAATTATGATGCAACAATTATATGTAGGAAGTAGCAATTATATTACTAGACCATGTAGCATTACATATGTTAGACAGATGGGATGCTACAACTCTACCCCACTAAACAGGAATCTCGCCCCGAGATTCTAGGAAGAAGAAGAAGACACGAAGAGGGTAGGATACTTGGCACGGAGCTCATCCTCGCGTTCCCAAGTGGCTTCATGCGACCACTGCACCTTGCAGAACTTGATGGACTTGTTGCGAGTCCTTCTTTCCGCGACTCCAAGGATTTTTGTGGGGTGTTCTTGATAAGACAGATCTTCTTGGAGATTGATGAGTTCATGGTCCACGGTCCTGCCGGGATCCTTGAAGCACTTCTTGAGTTGAGAGATATGGAAAACATCATGGACCTTGAGTTTTTCAGGGAGCTCAAGAGCATAAGCAACTTCTCCTCTTCTTCCACGAATTTTGAAAGGACCGATGTATCTAGGAGCCAGCTTTCCTTTGATACCAAACCGTTGCGTGCCTCTCATGGGAGTGACACGAAGGTAAACGAGATCACCAGGGACATACTCCATGTCCGTGTGCTTTCTGTCATAGTTGCTCTTCTGGCGATTTTGAGCAACCTTCAGGTTTTCAAGAATGATGTGAACCTTCTCCTCCGCTTGAGTTATAATGTCGGGGCCAAACAATGTTCTTTCACCTGCGCCCGACCAACCAATTAGAGTTCTGCATTTGCGACCATAGAGAACCTCAAATGGTGCCATCTTTAGACTTTTCTGGAAGCTGTTGTTGTAAGAGAATTCCGCATAAGGAAGGCATTCTTCCCACTTCATGCCGAAAGAGATAACGCAAGCACGGAGCATATCTTCCAGAATATGATTGATCCTTTCAACTTGTCCTTGCGACTGAGGGTGGTACGCTGTGCTGAAGTTCAATTTTGTTCCCAAAGCATTTTGGAAACTTCCCCAGAACTTGGAAGTGAAGATGCTTCCACGGTCTGAACTGATCTCAAGAGGAACCCCATACAGAGAGACAATTCTGTTGATATAGAGCTCAGCCAACTGAATTGCAGAAATTATTTCCTTGACGGGAAAGAAATGAGCCACTTTAGAAAGCCTGTCGATGACAACAAAGATTGCATTGTTGCCCTTCTGCGACCTTAGAAAACCAGTTATGAAGTCCATCTCTACTTTCTCCCATTTCCATTCCGGAGGCTTCATGGCTGTAGAAGACCGGAAGGTTTCTGATGGACAGTTTTAACTCTGCGGCAGACATCACACTCCGAGACATACTTGGCACAATATCGTTTCAACCCAGGCCACCAATACTGTGTTTTCAAGTCCATGTACATCTTAGTGCTGCCAGGGTGGATAGAAAGAACAGAATCATGCGCCTCCTTAAGAACTTGCTCTCTTAAACCCGGGTAGTTCGGAACAAACATCCGGTGTTCAAAGAAAAGAGCGCCTTGGTCGTCGACGTGGAAGGACTCATACTTCGGAAGCTGAATGTTGGAGATGATGTTTTTAGTGTAAGGATCACCAAGTTGAATGGAGCGAACTTTTTCTTCCAAGAGAGGGGTTGCCAGAAGGTTCAGAAGATAGCCTTGATCCACAATTTCAAGGTTGAGCTTGCGGAATTCCTCACATAAGAGAGGCTGTTGTTCTTCCACCATGAGGTTGTTGACATAAGCTTTTCGGCTAAGAGCATCGGCCATGACATTAGCTTTGCCCGGAGTGTAGTTGATGGTCAAATCAAAATCATTAATTGCTTCAATCCACCTTCTCTGACGAAGGTTGAGATCAGGCTGTGTGAAGATATACTTCAGACTCTTGTGATCAGAAAAGATCTCACAACGGTTGCCAAGCAAGTAATGCCTCCATACATTCAAAGCAAAGACAACTGCTGCGAGTTCGAGGTCATGTGTAGGATAGTTGATATCATGCGTCTTCAACTGTTGAGAGGCATAAGCAACAACTTGTTTTTCTTGCGTAAGGACCGCACCCAATCCTTGCAAGGAGGTGTCACAGAATATCTGGAAAGGCTTTGATGTATCTGGAGGAATCAAGACTGGTGTGGAAGTGAGCTTCTCTTTGAGTGTTTCAAAGCTTACTTGACATGCAGGAGACCAAAGGTATTTCTTGCCTTTCTTGAGAAGATCGGTAAGAGTCTTCGCAATCGTCGAGAAGTTCTGAACGAAGGGACGGCAGTAACTAGCCAAACCAAGGAAACTCCAGACTTCTTTGACATTTATGGGTGGAAGCCAGTCAACAATTGTCTTAACAGTTTCTGGGTTGACGTCAATGCCCTTGGCAGAGATGACGTAACCAAGGTAGGTGACTTCAGGCAGCTAGAACTCACACTTGGAGAACTTTGCATACAGGCGGTTCTCATGAAGCTTATTTAGGACACACCGAAGGTGTTCTTCATGTTCTTCTTTTGACTTAGAATAGACTAGGATGTCATCCAGATAGACCACAACGAACTTATCAAGATACTCCATGAAAACCGAGTTCATAAGCCTCGAGAAGGTGGCAGGTGCGTTGGTGAGACCGAAAGACATGACCGTGTACTCATACAGGCCATAGCGGGTGGTGAAAGCTGTTTTGGGAACATCTTCCTTGCGGATCTTGATTTGATGATACCCACTTCTCAAATCAAGCTTAGAGAATACCACAGCTCCAGCTAGCTGATCGAAGAGATCATTAATCCGTGGAAGGGGATATTTATTCTTGATGGTTTTAGCATTGAGAGCCCGATAGTCAACACAAAGTCTATCAGTCTTGTCTCGCTTCTTCACAAAGATGGTTGGGCTACCCCAAGAAGAAGTACTGTGCTGAATGAAACCCAACTTCTCTTGTTCATCAAGCTGACGTTTGAGTTCAGCCAATTCAGCAGGACCCATTTTATAAGGCCGCTTGGAGATAGGAGCGGTTCCAGGTTCAAGCTCAATCACAAACTCGACCTCACGATCAGGAGGCATACCTGGCAACTCTTCAGGAAAAACATCTGGGAACTCACAGACCACCGGAACACTCTGAATAGCTTCCATAGCATCAACATTCAGAGCCGCCAAAGAGAACAGCTGAATTGTAGGAGTCAGACTTGGAGAATAGACTTTATGGCCTTTAGGAATTTTCAGAGAAACCGAGCGTTCAGCACAACCAATCACAGCTGCATTTGCTGTTAACCAATCCATGCCCAAGATAACATCAATGTCAGAGTTGCCCAGAATAATTAAGGAAGCCGAGAACGAAGAACCACCAATCTCAATTTGATTTCCATGGCTGATTTTAGAAGATGCCATTGTTGCTCCAGGAGAAAGGACCATTAACCGCTTAGGGAGAGGATCCATAGGTAACCCATTCTCATCAGCAAAACTTGTAGAGACAAAAGAATGCGATGCACTAGAATAAAACAAAACTCGTGCAGGAACTGAGTTAACAGGAAGCATACCCATCACAATTCCAGGTGCATGCTCAGCTTGAGCGACGTTGACACAGTTGGCACGAGCAACCGTAGACCCGGGATTGGTGTTGATGTTGAGAGCCCGAGGTGGAGGTCCACGAACCATAGAAGAACTTGCCGCAGGTCTTGGAGGTGGTGGTGGAAGAGATTTGTTGTTCATTGGACAATTCCAGTGTCCATGCCCAGTGTTTCCACAGGTGTAACAGGCACCAGGTGGACGTGGAGCAGCGTAGCCAGTGAAGGAAATATGCCCTGAGAGGCAATAATAAAGTTGTTATTATGTATTCCTTGTATATGATAGATGTTTATTTTGCATGCTATAATTGTATTGATAGGAAACATCAATACATGTGTGTTTAATAAACAAAAAGGGTTCCTAGTCATGCCTCTCTTATAGACTAGCTTGTTGATTAACAGGATGATCAAGGTTTCCTGATCATGGACATTGGATGTTGTTAATAACAAGGTCACACCATTGGTGGAATGATGTGATGAACATTCATCCGAAGTATAGCATTACGATCAAGTCATAGTGTTTATATTGCTATAACATCATACGAAGTAATCTTTATCCTTCGACCATGAGATCATGTTAATTGCTAACGCCGGAAGAGTATCTTGATAACATCAAACGTCACACCGTAACAGGGTGACTATAAAGATGGGTTCAGTACTACGAAGGTGTTATGTTGAGGCTCATGGATCAAGAGTGGAATTTGTCAATCCAGATGACGGATAGATATACTCTGGGCCCTCTCGGTGATATCACATTAGGATAGCTTGCAAGCAAGTGATGTGATCACTAGAATGTTATATCACGGGAATGAGAAAAGAGTGCATGTCGGTAACGAGATCAAACTAGGTATGGAGATACCGATGATCGAATCTCGGACATGTAATATATCGAGAGACAAAGGGATTTAGTTACAAGCGTTAAAAGGTTCTCACGATCACAGGAGTCATCGTTGAATGTGTAGGAGTCAGTACGGATCTCCAGGTGCCGCTGCTGATTGATCGGAGAAGGGTCTCGATCATGTCCGCATTATTCGCGAACCGTAGGGTGGCACACTTAAGAGTTACCGGACACCATTTTGGAGCACATATGTTTCAGACGAAAGAATTGCAAAGCGCAGGAATTGTTTCAATAGAAACCGGAAATTGTTTCGGGTGAAATTGCAGAAGGTGGTTCTGCATGTGATATTGAAATATTGCAAGGGGCTATATGTGAATGTTTGTTAATTAAAGTAATTAACAAAATTCTGAATAAATTTAATAAAAGAGTTTTTATTAAATGAGAGAGCATTAAATTTGGAGAAACTTAATGCATTTAAAGTGGAGACTTTAAAAGGGAATGTGAAGAGGCATTTTAATGTGGAGGAGTTACCACCACATGAATGGGGGAGGTGAGGGGTCACCCCCCCATGCGCCGGCCATGGAGAGAGGGAGCACCCCCCTCCTCCTATAAAAGGCCACCCATTCCCTCCTTCATCCTCACACCTCCTTGTGAAGGATCTCTCTCCCCCTCTAGAATTATTCCCCCATGGTCTCGGATTAGCGAGATACATGTTCCCGGTGGCATTTCGTCTGGAAGGAGTTGCTGCTTCCGCTGGATCGCTGGAGCGAGGAGGTGGAGGTTGTCCGGTGGCTTGAACGTGTGTGCGAGTGCGGATGCGCTGCTGAGTTGCGGTGCTCGGACTTCCTCACGATCTTGAGATCGGCAAGTGTACGACTACATCAACCACGAGTTCCTACTCGTTAACAAAGCTTGTTGTCTTCGAGGGTAAGTTCTCTATGGATGTATGTCCACCCGTTTGCTTTGTACCTAGTAGATAGATCTTGGCATGTAGTTCACACCGTAGGAAATTTTTTGTTTTCTATGCTGCGGACCCAACAGTGGTATCAGAGCCTGATCTATGTGTAGGTGCTTTGCACGGGTCGTACACATATGTTTATATGTGGGCGATGATGATCATGTTATTGCATCTTCTATGTACTTTGGATATTGGTGGCATAGTGGGATGAAGCGGCCCGGACCAACCTTACATGTCATCGTACATGAGACCGGTTCCACGACTGACATGCAACTTGTTTTGCATAAGTGGCTGGCGGGTGTCTGTCTCTCCTACTATAGTCAATATCTGATTTACAACGAGTTGCTAATAACTTGGTTATCCTCGTTGTGGTTCATGTTCGTAGGTTAGACAGGTTCTATCTCCGAAAGCCCTAAGCCACGTAAAACTTGCAATTGATAAATTAGAGGCGTCTAGTTTAGATCGTTGCTGGGCTAGTGTTTTGATATGGTATTGTTGTAAGTAGATGTATGATAGATACTCTTACAACTCACTTAACGTGTAAGTTCCATAGACCTTGGCCTTACACACAAAGGAATGTTAGAGATCATACCACGATGCAAATGATAGAGATCAAATGCATGGACCATATCACCTCACTTCACACATTAGATGTTAGCATCTTATACTGCTAGTTTGGCGCGTTTGGTAGCATTATAAGATGATCCCTCATTTAGATATCAAGATAAAATGTGTTCTTCCTTAAGTATGCACCGTTTTGTGGATCGTGTTTTGAGGCATCACGTGATGATCGGGTGTTTTCCACTCTACGCTTTCATACAACGGGTGTAAGACAGTTTTACACACGCAAATACTAAGGTTCTTACTTGACGAGCCTAGCATGTACAGACATGGCCTCGGAACACGGACCGAAAGGTTAAGCATGAGTCATATAGTTGATATGATGCTCATATAGATGCTCGCCTTTGAAGCTACACCGACTCACGTAATGATCAGACTTGGTGTAGTGGATTTGGTTCATGTAATCACCAAAAGGACACGAGGGATGTCGTTTTTGAGTGGGAGTTCATTAGTAATTTGGATTAGTCGAACTCAATCTATCATAAAATTAGTCTAAATATACTTTACAAATTCTGTTGTAGATGGCACCACCTGCTTTTAATTTCAATGTGTTCATGGAGAAAGAGAAACTTGCTGCAAATGGTAGCAACTTCACAAACTGGGCTATGAATTTGAGGATTCTCCTCACTGCTGCACAAAAGTAATATGTGATAGATGCGCCGCTAGGCCCCCCACCAGCTCCTGATGCCCCTGACGAGGAAAAGAACGTCTATATAACTCGTCAGGAGGACCACACCTTAGTTTATTGCGGCATACTGTATGGGCTAGAGCCAGAACTTCGAAAGTGTTTCGAAAATGGCAATGCCTTTGATACCATGGGAGAATTGAAAATGATTTTCGATACCCATGCTATCGTAGAGAGTTATAATGCTACAGAAAAGTTCTTTAGCTGCATGATGGAAGAAAACAGCTCCGTTAGTGAGCACGTACTCAAAATGTCTGGGTACGCCGATAAGCTTGTGTCCTTGGGAATAACGATTCCCATTGACTTAGGCATACATCGTGTTCTCCAATCTCTGCCACCTAGCTACAAGAGCTTCGTGATGAACTATAATATGCAGGGCATGAAGAAGTCTCTTCCCGAGCTTCTGTCAATGCTTAAGACAGCAGAAGTGGAGATTAGGAAAGAACATCAAGTGTTGATGATCAATAGGACCACCGGTTTCAAGAAGGACAAGAAAGGCAAGCACAAGGGAAAGAAGGGTGGCAAGTCTGTTGCCACACCTGAAAAGAAACCCCGAGCTGGCCCTAAGTCTGACACCGAGTGCTACTATTGCAAGGGGACTGGCCATTGGAAGCGCAACTGCCCCAAGTATTTGGCGGACAAGAAGTCCGGCAAGGCAAACAAAGGTATATGTGATATACATGTTATTGATGTGTACTTGACTAGTACTCGCAGTAGCACCTGGGTATTTGATACGGGATCGGTTGCTAATATATGTAACTCGGTTCAGGGGCTGCGGAACAAGCGACAACTAGCAAGGGATGAGGTCACGATGCGGGTCGGCAATGGATCAAGAGTTGATCTGATCGTCATCGGAACGCTGCCTCTCCATATGCCATCGGGATTAGTTATAAACCTAAATAATTGTTATTTGGTGCCTGCACTGAGCATGAACATTGTATCCGGATCGTGTTTGATGCAAATTGGTTATTCATTTAAGTCTGAAAACAATGGTTGTTCGATTTATATGAATAATATTTTTTATGGTCATGCACCTATGTTGAATGGTTTATTTCTGTTGGATCTCGATAGTAGTATTACGCATATTCATAATGTTGATGCTAAAAGGATTAAACTTGATAATGATATATCTACATATGTGTGGCACTGCCGTCTAGGTCATATT
Source organism: Avena sativa (assembly GCA_916181665.1). Classification (NCBI taxonomy): domain Eukaryota; kingdom Viridiplantae; phylum Streptophyta; class Magnoliopsida; order Poales; family Poaceae; genus Avena; species Avena sativa. The sequence goes on along the minus strand of OV702287.1, from coordinate 41,256,817 downwards.
GGCGTTAAACGCATGAAGAAACTCCATTCTGATGGACTTTTGGAATCACTTGATTTTGAATCATTTGATACATGTGAGCCATGCCTTATGGGCAAGATGACTAGAACGCCGTTTTCTGGTTCAATGGAACGAGCGACAGATCTATTGGAAATCATACATACTGATGTGTGTGGACCAATGAGTGTGTCGGCGCGAGGTGGATATCGTTATTTTGTTACTTTCACGGATGATTTGAGTAGATATGTGTATATCTATTTGATGAAACACAAGTCTGAAACTTTTGAAAAGTTCAAAGAATTTCAGAATGAAGTGGAAAATCATCGTAACAGAAAGATCAAATTTCTGCGGTCCGACCGTGGAGGAGAGTATCTTAGTTACGAGTTTAGCACACATATGAAAGACTGTGGAATAGTTCCACAACTCACGCCTGCCGGAACACCACAATGTAATGGTGTGTCAGAACATCGTAATCGTACTTCATTGGATATTGTTGGATCTATGATGTCTCCGACTGACTTGCCACTGTCATTTTGGGGTTATGCACTGGAAACAGCTGCATTCACTTTAAATCGGGCACCATCTAAATCCGTTGAAAAGACACCGTATGAATTATGGTTTGGAAACAAACCTAAGCTGTCATTTCTTAAAGTTTGGGGATGCGATGTTTATGTGAAGAAACTTCAACCGGATAAACTCAAACCCAAAGCGGAAAAATGCGTCTTCATAGGATACCCTAAGGAAACGATTGGGTATACCTTCTATCACAGATCCGAGGGCAAGGTCTTTGTTGCCAAGAATGGATCCTTTCTTGAGAAGGAGTTTCTCGCGAAAGGTGTGAGTAGTCGGAAGGTAGAACTCGAAGAGGTTATTGAACCTTCTCTTCATGAAATGGCGAGTAGCGCAACACCGGAAGTTGTTTCGGAGTTGATTTCACCTAATGAAGAGAGAGCTAATGATATTGATCATGAAACTCCGAAAGAGGACACTACCGAACCTCACAGGTCAAGCAGGACACGTGCAGCTCCTGAACTGTACGGCAATCCTGTTGTGAATTTCATGGTTGATGAAATGGATGACCCTGCGACATATGAAGAAGCGATGATGAGCCTGGATTCCAACAAATGGCTAGAAGCCATGAAATCCGAGATGGAATCCATGTACGAGAACCAAGTTTGGAACTTGGTGGACTTACCTCACGACCGAAAGGCCGTTGAGAATAAATGGATTTTCAAAAGGAAAACTGATGCTGATGGTAATGTGACCATCTATAAGGCTCGACTTGTCGCAAAGGGGTTTCGACAAATTCAAGGAGTTGACTACGATGAGACATTCTCTCCTGTAGGGATACTTAAGTCGGTTAGGATTATGTTAGCAATTGCTGCATATTTCGATTATGAAATATGGCAGATGGATGTCAAAACTGCATTCCTCAATGGTAAGATTGAAGAAGAGTTGTATATGATACAACCTAAGGGTTTTGTCAATCCTAAGGATGCTAATAAGGTGTGCAAACTTCAGCGATCCATCTATGGACTGAAGCAAGCATCACGAAGTTGGAATCTCCGCTTTGATGAGGTGATCAAAGAGTTTGGATTTGTCCAAACTTATGGAGAGGCTTGTATTTACAAGAAAGTGAGTGGGAGTAATGTGGCATTTCTGATATTATATGTGGATGACATATTATTGATTGGAAATGATTTAGATCTTTTAAACAGTGTTAAAAGTTATCTAAACAGCAAATTTTCGATGAAGGACCTTGGTGAAGCTTCATATATATTAGGCATTAAAATCTATAGAGATAGATCAAGACGCCTAATTGGGCTGTCGCAGAGTACATACCTTGATAAGATATTAAAGAAGTTTAATATGGACGGAAGTAAGAAGGGGTTCTTACCTATGTTGCAAGGCAAGACATTGAGTAAGACTCAAAGTCCGGCTACGGCGTAAGAAAGAGAGATAATGGATAAGATCCCCTATGCCTCAGCCATAGGCTCTATAATGTATGCCATGCTATGTACAAGACCGGATGTGGCACATGCTATTAGTTTGACTAGTAGGTACCAATCTGATCCAGGTTCGAAACACTGGATAGCGGTCAAGAATATCCTTAAGTACTTGAGAAGAACTAAGGATATGTTTCTTATATACGGAGGTGAAGAAGAGTTAGTCGCTAAGTGTTATGTCGATGCTAGCTTTGACACTGATCCGGATGACTCTAAGTCTCAATCCGGATACGTATTTCTCTTGAACGGAGCAGCAGTTAGTTGGAGGAGCTCCAAACAACCTGTGGTGGCTGGATCAACAACGGAGGCGGAATATGTTGCTGCTTCAGAAGCAGCGCAGGAAGCGGTTTGGATGAAGGAGTTCATAACGGAACTGGGTGTGGTTCCTAGTGCATTGGACCCGATGGTGATCTATTGTGACAACAATGGAGCCATAGCCAACGCAAAGGAACCAAGGTCTCAGAAGAATTCCAAGCATATTAAGCGCCGGTTTCACTCCATCCGCGAGCATGTCAAGGATGGAGATATAAAGATTTGTAAAGTGCACACGGACCTGAATGTAGCAGATCCGTTGACTAAAGTACTCCCTAGGGCAAAACATGATCAACACCAGAACTCCATGGGTGTTAGATTTATCACTATGTGAACTAGATTATTGTCTCTAGTGCAAGTGGGAGACTGAAGGAAATATGCCCTGAGAGGCAATAATAAAGTTGTTATTATGTATTCCTTGTATATGATAGATGTTTATTTTGCATGCTATAATTTTATTGATAGGAAACATCAATACATGTGTGTTTAATAAACAAAAAGGGTTCCTAGTCATGCCTCTCTTATAGACTAGCTTGTTGATTAACAGGATGATCAAGGTTTCCTGATCATGGACATTGGATGTTGTTAATAACAAAGTCACACCATTGGTGGAATGATGTGATGAACATTCATCCGAAGTATAGCATTACGATCAAGTCATTGTGTTTATATTGCTATAACATCATACGAAGTAATCTTTATCCTTAGACCATGAGATCATATTAATTGCTAACACCGGAAGAGTATCTTGATAACATCAAACGTCACACCGTAACAGGATGACTATAAAGATGGGTTCAGTACTACGAAGGTGTTATGTTGAGGCTCATGGATCAAGAGTGGAATTTGTCAATCTAGATGACAGATAGATATACTCTGGGCCCTCTCGGTGATATCACATTAGGATAGCTTGCAAGCAAGTGATGTGATCACTAGAATGTTATATCACGGGAATGAGAAAAGAGTGCATGTCGGTAACGAGATCAAACTAGGTATGGAGATACCGATGATCGAATCTCGGACATGTAATATATCGAGAGACAAAGGGATTTAGTTACAAGCGTTAAAAGGTTCTCACGATCACAGGAGTCATCGTTGAATGTGTAGGAGTCAGTACGGATCTCCAGGTCCCGCTGCTGATTGATCGGAGAAGGGTCTCGATCATGTCCGCATTATTCGCGAACCGTAGGGTGGCACACTTAAGAGTTACCGGACACCATTTTGGAGCACATATGTTTCAGACGAAAGAATTGCAAAGCGCAGGAATTGTTTCAATAGAAACCGGAAATTGTTTCGGGTGAAATTGCAGAAGGTGGTTCTGCATGTGATATTGAAATATTGCAAGGGGCTATATGTGAATGTTTGTTAATTAAAGTAATTAACAAAATTCTGAATAAATTTAATAAAAGAGTTTTTATTAAATGAGAGAGCATTAAATTTGGAGAAACTTAATGCATTTAAAGTGGAGACTTTAAAAGGGAATGTGAAGAGGCATTTTAATGTGGAGGAGTTACCACCACATGAATGGGGGAGGTGAGGGGTCACCCCCCATGCTCCGGCCATGGAGAGAGGGGGCACCCCCCTCCTATAAAAGGCCACCCATTCCCTCCTTCATCCTCACACCTCCTTGTGAAGGATCTCTCTCCCCCTCTAGAATTATTCCCCCATGGTCTCGGATTAGCGAGATACATGTTCCCGGTGGCATTTCGTCTGGAAGGAGTTGCTGCTTCCGCTGGATCGCTGGAGCGAGGAGGTGGAGGTTGTCCGGTGGCTTGAACGTGTGTGCGAGTGCGGATGCGCTGCTGAGTTGCGACGCTCGGACTTCCTCATGATCTTGAGTCGGCAAGTGTACGACTACATCAACCACGAGTTCCTACTCGTTAACAAAGCTCGTTGTCTTCGAGGGTAAGTTCTCTATGGATGTATGTCCACCCGTTTGCTTTGTACCTAGTAGATAGATCTTGGCGTGTAGTTCACACCGTAGGAAATTTTTTGTTTTCTATGCTGCGGACCCAACAGCCAGGGACTCCGCTAGGCGCTCCAGGGTAGTTGTAGTTGTAGCCCCTGGGAGCAACAGTGAAGGAGTTTGGTGGCCTTATCGCGTAGCTTGAAGGTCTTGGTGGAGCCGGGAGGGACGGTGGGGTGTTAGGAACCCAGACACGACGCTTAGAAGGAGTTGTCATAGCTGAAGAGCTTGCTGCATCGTGGCTGTGTTTCTTGGACTCCTCAAACAATTGCCTACTTGCTTCTTCCTGTAGAGCTGTATGTTGGAGTTCTAGAAAATACCCCGGCCTTGCATGAGTGATTGCATATTTGATTGATGCATTGAGCCCTTGTCTGAACCTCTTTTGCTTCTTCTTGTCATCAGAGATCTCATCGCCACCATACCGAGAAAGGTTCATGAAGTTTTTGATATAGGTATTGACATTGTCATTGCCCTGCTTGAGGTTGAGAAACACTTCCTTCATCCTTTCCATGACAATTTTTGACAGATATTGCTCTTTGAAAGCCCTAGTGAACTGCTCCCAAGTAGGCTGAAACTCAGAGTGGTTTGCCTTCAGGTAATTCTCCCACCACAAAGCTGCATCTCCCTTCAGAAAGTGAGTGGCACATTTTACCCATTCTTGCTCAGGAACATCAGCAGTCATCAGCAACCTTGACATCTCACGCAGCCAATCATCTGCGTCCAGAGGCTGATCAGACACCTCAAAGTGGCGCGGGTTGAACTTCAGAAAACTCTTGATGTCTCCTCGCTTGGGAGGTGGAGGTAGCGGAACAAACTCATTCCTCCTGACACTTTCTTCAAATCGCTGCTGATTCTGCTACATTGCTCCCAAGGCATTAGCTATACTAGCCAATGCAGCCCCCGGTTCAGGTGGTATGTCCTCAGAACGGCGTGGTGGTGCCATCCTATGATTGATATAAAACACAAGTCAGCACCATAATGGAGAATAATAATAATCCAAAATAGTACCAAAATGGAAACCAAGATTAAAGGATATAAATTACTAAGATGATATTAAAATATCAAGAAAGTTCAAAGCACCTAGAAGATATTAAGCATATCGCACACGACTGAACAAGGAGTGTGGTACACAAGCTAACAAAGAAAAAAAATTCACAAATTTCGGCATTAAAATACCACTATATGCGCAAAACCACTTAACGAATCAAGATTAGTAACTCTACCAATTCAATATACAAGAGCGAATGATAAAAGTAGTGGTATGGTCGCGACTCCATCCCGCACTCAAATCATTACTCCGCACATGAATAAGTAAAACACATATCCCAACACCTTCTTTTTAAGATGAACCTAAAGATTAGTAACTACGGAAACGAACACCCCAAACAAGATAGCGTCGGATAACAAAGAGTAAGACAGATCGCACCGGTATACAACGAATCAGATAGATCGCGTCGGTTTATAAAGGCCTGTCGGTATGGAATGTACCAACCGTTGATAACCAAAAGGCAGATAGTGATAACAAGTTGGATGCAACAGATAGACAAGGAATTACACACACACACACACACAACCTATGGTACTACGGAACCCAGAACACGTGAATCCTAGTTTGAATTTTAGAAAAGGATTGAAAACATTACACTTCCTTACCAGAAAAAGAGTGGGTGGGTGGGTAAGAAGAAAAGTGGAAGTAGTCCTACTCTCACGTTTTGTTTTTCCCTAGTATACATAGCTACCAAAAATATTTGCTAGACTGACAACGACCATTTGGCTGAGACCCTGAAGGGCGGGATGGCTCTGATATCAATTGTAACTACCTCGGTGAATTACGCTCTAAGTTGCATGCATGGATGAGCGAAAGTGGTTAAAATAGTACGGTGGGGCCCAGGGCCACTCACAGGTAGACCTATCGGCCGTCCTAACCACTTCCAGAACATCGGGACAAGAACGAGCGGCGTAATCGGCAGGCGAAGGGATCAACTACATACACAAGTGAGTATGTATGCAAGCCACCATACAACAGTTTTCAGAGCCATTCCATCTAAAAAGAAATAGAAATATTGCAACGCCATACGGCAAGATCCAAATATCCTAGATAGAGATAATAGTTTAGGATAGCTCCTCATACATCAAACATCAGACTATCAGGCGGAAGAGGAAAACAAGATCCGAGTACGGATAAGAAGCAAATCGGCATAAGATGCCACATAAATAAGCACATCCCGCCCATAGATCTCGCGGATCCCCATCCCCGGAATCTCTACACCGAGTGATCGTTGCCAACATCATCCATCTCCTCCACCCAGTATCCATCTTGCGAATACACCTGTTCATTTGAATCAAACAATTTATCGTGTGAGACCCTAGGGGTACTCAGCAAGTCTTTATGCCTCTAAACGGGACATATACCTGGGGTGACGCAATTTGTAGCAAAATATAATAACTAACAAGTCTATAGATACTCGCTAACCATCCTCCTAACCAATGATAGACGGATGTCTGTTAATTAGTAACAACAGTTATAACAGTATAATTAACAGATCCATCCTCCTTCTCGCTTACCAACGAGAAAGCGGATGAACAACCCATCCGTTGGCAGTTTTATTAACCATCCCATGAGTATTTCACTATTTACTAGTTAGGTACTTAGTCAAATTAAAGCGGTACTTTAGTTATACTTGTCTATGATCGAGAAATTGTGCTCCAAGTCGTCCATAACCGTGAACATGGCTTTCAGAAAGATTTACCCTGCAGGGGTGCACAAATAGCAACACACACTTGATCAACCTCGGAAAAACCAAATCAAAACCCAACGAGGCATTCACGACAAAGCGATCACAGGATTCATAAATATTTCAGGGGGCCACCCCATTAAGCTACCCGCAACGAAGTTGGCCGGCTCCGAGACGGACCCAAGGTTTGCGCCAATGGCTGTAAACGACTGGGAACCCGAAAGTGTGACTGAGCTTGTCGATACCGCGAAAACACTGCAATCCTAAACAGTACAGGTGCTCCACGCACAATCTTAAATAAAGCAGTAAAGCATGGCATAAGTACAGGATAGTAATAAAGCCCCAAACTACTTTGTGGCCCCACGAAACAGAAATGAATCAAGCTCTGGCTCAGGGGGGTCCATAAGGCCTCCCGGATGTGGATAGTGCGAATAGTCAAGGAACATGAATCAAGTACTCGGGGTCCTCCGGGACGCAAGTGAGCATGAAAACCAAATAGCAGATATTGCTCACCGGTGCCGCTTTCATTGGTTATCCCATTACTACTCAGGTTAAGTTGTTTAGGTACCTCGTTATCCATCAGACACTCACATACCCTACACATGCTTTTCTACGACTCGCATGGCTCAAACAACTCCTGTAGTAATGGCTCATGGGATGGAGGAACAAGCTTCGGTGGGGTTTAAGAGTAAAGGCTATGCAGTACTTGGGATTCAATTAATGCAATCGCGACTCAATGATGCAAGAATAAGATAGAGGCAATAGGTACTATATGTATGCAAGCATGTGGTAGTGCTTGCCTGGCAGCTCAGTTGAAGCGAGAGACGGATCTGGGTAGTGCTCCTGGGATTCCTGATATATCCCCTGCTCAGCGTCTATTCGAAGAAGAACCAAACAAACAAGGGCCAACATAAATAAAGTGCACAAGCATATGAATAAAATGCGACAAGCAAACAAGTATGCCATGATGAATGATGCACAATTTACATGGCAATAATGTAGCATGGCATGGGTGAGGTGTGGGGTACAAGAATAAAGCATTTTATTGAGTTTTAGCCATGTTTTGCTCCCATATAAGTTGCTGTATACTTTATATTTATATGATGCATGCTGCAAAACAGAACATGGAATGCACAGTTAGAACGGGCTCGTCGCGCTGATAGATTTAGACATATTATTTGTCGAATTTGGATTTGTAGAATTAAAGTTATTAATTATTTAAGAAAAGGCATTTTTATTGCATTTAAACAATTTCGAAAATTTAATTTGCCCAAAAGATATTTTGAATGGCATATTTGCAATCCTCACATTTTCCTGATTCCAAAACATATATCATTTGTATTATTTGGAATTACAAATTAAAAGTTATTAAAAATAGAATTAAATTCATATTTAAACATTTTCTAGAAATTGTTTTATTAAAACAGATAAACGAAAAGACTTTTTATACCCAAAGGCAGCTAGCCCCAGACGCTGATGGGCGGGGCCAGTGCTGACTGAGCGGAAACGGTGCGCAGCGGACTTTTCCTACCGGCGCAGACGCTAGCCAGGGAGACCGACAGGTGCGACCAGATGCTCCACAGGCCCACGCGACAGAGGCGGGTCGGGCGCGTGCCACGCGGCAGAGCCGGGGACCGCGGGTTGAGGGACGGAGAACCTGGGCGCCTTTTTGCAAAACTGCCAACGGGAGGCTGTTTGGTGACCCTGGGGTACCACGGGTTGAGGCAAAAGGGTGTGGAGGAGGGATTTGCAAACTGCCAACTAGTACTGTGGATCTTCCTCTGACGAAACTGACGACGGACGGAGACAGCACGCGGCGCGGCGGAAGGGGGGCTCGAACCCGCGATCTGGCGCTAGCGTGCGGCAGCGGCTACCGCTGGGCTAGGGGAAGGTTGATGTTAGGACGTGCAGGCGCGGCCAGATAAAGCGTATGCGGCGAGAGGTCGATCCTTGACGACGGCGAGCGCGATGCACCGAAGGCGCTCGTCCGGCGGCGTGGCGCGTACAGGGAGCGGTGAACGGAGGGAGGTTGTCTGGGAGGTTCGGACGCTCACCGCGGGCTCGTTGGCGGGCTCGGATCGGGACGGGGAGCAGCAGGGCGAAGGCGATGCAGGCGCACCCGGGGTTAGGGTTTTGCGTCGGCCGCGTCAGCGTGCAGCGAGGCTGGTCCTTCTCCTCCTTGTCTGCGGGTACAGGGGCGATGCGGAGGGTCGCCTCGGTCTTCCCCAACGCCTCCACGCCACGCCCGCCTCCTGTGAGGTGGTGGAAGAGGAGATGCCGACGGTGGACGGCGACGGAGGAGAGAGGGGTAGCGGGCAGGTGGTGGGGAGGAGAAGGGCGAGGCCCTCGTAGATCTGGGGTCGATGCCAAGGCAGAGAGGGAGTAGATAAAGTGGAGGGGAGAGAGGGATGCCGTGGGGAAGGGCTCGAGAGAAAAGGTGGCTTCGGCCACTTTTCTTCTACTCCACGAGCATGTGCTCGTCCGGCTCGGGAAGGGGTGCAGCTGGGGCCAGGAGGGGCAGGGGCGGCTGTAGCTGGGCCAGGGGCACAGGTGGGGTCCGGTGGAGCCGGGCTGGCAATGAGAGAGAGAGAGAAATCAGAGCGGGGAGAGAAAGAGAGGCTCGGGTATGGCTAGATAGGGTTGGAGGGAGCTCGGCATGGGGTAGAGAGGGGGCTAGGGTGGGCCCTTGCTGGCAGAGAGAGGGAGGGGTGCCTCGGCATGGTGAGAGGAGGTTGGTGAGGTTAGGGTAAGGGGTTAGGGTTGGAAAGAGAGGTAGGGGTTATGAGGGTTTTAGGGTTTAAAATTGATCAAGGCCAAAAAAATAAAAACAAACAAGGGGTGATGAGGGTGGAGATGGTGAGAGGTGAGGTTTGGATGCTCATGGCAAGGAGAAGAGATCAAGGTGGTGAGGTTTTATGGTAAGAACAAAAGAATAGATCCAACATGAATGGATTCACAAAGAACCATGCTCCACTTCCAAAAATACAAGAAAAACCAAAAGGAGGGCATGATGGTGAGATCTGCATGGCCCATGCAAAAGCATTAAATGCCATGTTTTAATCTTGTAAAAACAAAGTAAATAATCATGGAATTTATACATATGCATCCCAAAATATGGAGTAAGGCCAAGCTAAAAGAATTTAAAAGAAGGTTCCATGTGGAGTAGATGGAGATGATCATATTTGAATATAATTGGGACTTGCTAGTGTGTATATTCCACTAGATGTTTAATAGTCTAAAAATATTCCAACATGAGCATACATTCATAATAATCCATATGGAAACTAGAAAAAGGGGTTCCACTCACAAAGCATGCAAAGGTGGCTCCACATATTAATAATGTGGAACAACATGATGCTAGTGTGAGGGCATGTGGAAAGTAGAAGTGGATCCATCCCAACCCACATGAGCTAGATTTAAATGCCAAAGGAAAAGTAGAGCTGATGGATAATTAGAATGGTGGAATTATAAGGTGGTGACAAATAAAGGTGAGGGAGTTGAATAAAAGATATGCCCCCAACTCAACTTGGGCATCAAGCATTTATCAAGAACCAAATACAATATATCAAGAGGCAAAAACAATGAATAATGCATATGAGAGAAGAACCAAATGAAAAGGGTTTTATATGATGCTCAAATGCAAGGTGGCATGATGACATGAGCATTATATAATTATGATGCAACAATTATATGTAGGAAGTAGCAATTATATTATTAGACCATGTAGCATTACATATGTTAGACAGATGGGATGCTACATGATGCACCAAGCTTGGTGAACATGCTTCCGTGTATAGCTGCAATGAGAGGATTTGAGATTCATATAAAATTCTTAAATCTTTACCTTGGTTACCTATGTAGGGGAACACTTCATAGTATTCTTCTTTCATAGCAGGGAGTTCAGGATCCTACATGTTAGTATAGCAAGGTTCTATCTCTAGTTCATTATTATTAATGCTCTCCATATGAGTGTCTAGGCACAAGGCCTCTGCAGAGAAATTATCAACATTTTTAGCATCATAAAAATCACGACTAGAGTGAGAGGCATCACAAACAAAAGTTATAGTGTGACTCTCTTTGTCAAACTCACCTTTTTGTTCCTCCTTTTCATCGACTAGTGTTTTAATAGCAATGATAGAATCAAAAGTAGGAGTCGAAGGTGTGAGCGGGTGATCAATCCGTTCTTGCTCATTGTGCTCCTTTTCCTCTCCACTTAAACTATTTTCACAAAAGAGGAATATGAGGTATACTAAATTAAAAACTCCATCAAGTGCTTCACTTTCAACATAAATACTTCCTAGTCTAAATACCATTTCAGATGCACCTTTGAAAAGAACGTATTCTAGTACTTCCAAACTAGCATAGGATTTATCTCTATTATAATTTGCTAGAGTAGGATTGTTGGAATACTTACATTGAAAATTAAGGTGGTCATCTATTATGCAAATTGTGCAATAAGATCCATCATTAGCACGCAACCATAATGAATGCCTTTCCAATTGGTCTAGCAATTTCTTTATCAGCTCATGTCTAGCAACCAGGCTTGATGAACTTGAATCCTTTATCTCCTCCAATGCTTGTATTATCTCTTGAACTAAATTTATCTCGGAAGACATGGTTAGTAGCAACAGTTTTTATAATTTTTTTGTTTTGTAATTTTTTATTGTTTTCAATATAAAAGAAAGCAGTAAGATAATAGCAACAGATGGAAATAAACTATGTGTGAGTAGATAACCGACCGCTTTTCTCCCTGGCAATGATGTTAATTTGATGGGCTGAGTTCCTGCATCAAAACAGGTTTATTGCAGTACTTGCAGCAGCAAATATTTAAAGAGTTTGTCCTGATGGGATCTCGGCGAACACAACCCCGCGGCCATGTTGTCAATGCGACCATGTTCACACCCAAACCGTGGTTTAGAAATAGCCTATTCTATAAGTTGCTAGGATAAATGAATTTAAGATGTTTTGTAATAACTACTACTAGGACTGGAAGAAAACTAGAACAAAAGTAAAACTGAAAAGAGGTAAATGCAATGAGATGAAATATTAATGCTATGATTCCTCAAGTAATGTTGTGTATACCGGTGTGCATGATAAGTGCTTATGGAATAGCTGTTAACTATAATTGTGGTGATCCCTCATATACCGTTGTCTCCCATCGTTGGTAAGTGGCAACTAGACAACTCAATTGTCCACACCCTCTTCGGACATGGGTCATCTCGTAAGAGAATAGTGTATTAAGGTAACAAGACCAATCAAGGTAAACCAGAGTAAAGGCATTAAGTTCTATGGACAAACGTACTCCTAAGAAAGTGTGCTAGTCACAAGATATCCCATATGTCACTTTGGGGTCAAGCAATTCGCAACACTATACCTATCTATATCATGAGTGATCTTGAGGAAATTAAATCTCAATGGGTGGTGCATCCTAAGATGCTATTGCCTCCGAAAATCACTTATATCAAATAGCCTATTAGTTCTACCCATGGACTTGTCAGGCCCATGGATGAGTAGAGACTAATGATAAGTTTTGTGACACTCCGTGAATCTCTAGTAAATTCCTCAACAATGGATTGGACATCTCCAATCACTAGAATAATATCATGAATAGAACAATGTAAAGAGAAAGCACAAACATATTAATTAACAAGAACACACCACACTTTAATTACTCAAATCATCATAACATTAATAAAAGGGGGTTCAAGCCACATTACAACCCATCACGGAGATCATGATGGGGAAGGATGAAGGAGTAGCGGTGATGGAGATGTTGATGATGGCACGGTGATGGTGGCGTCGGCGTGGTGATGGTGGCGTCCTCCTTCTCCTCCTCTTCTTGCTTTGATGGCTTGATGGTGTTGATGGAGATCTGGATTTTAGTGGAGCTATAGAGGCTATGGAGGCGGCACGGCAGCAGGGCGCCGACGTGGAGGCGGTAGATTGGATCTAGATCTTGTATATGGTGTATTGTGGCTTCCTTGGGTCCTCCCTCCTTTATATAGGCCTTGGGGGCATAGGGTTCCCCTAATACCGTCATATGATTTAGGGAAGGTTCTGGAGTTTTTTTTGGAGCAAAATCCCGTCGTTTCCGACCCTTTTTACAACTATACGGGTGCAACTATATGGCCGAAATTATTGCTCCGATCGTATAGTTGCTCGTTAAACCGTTTGTACTATTTAATATTTTGGTCGTCATTTCTTCATACGAATTCCGTTTTGGGTGTTCTTGGGCTCGTTGAGTTCATATCGTCGAGGGATACAACCTTGTGGTCTTGGATCTTTATTTTGGGGAGTTGGAAAAATTCACTTTTCCAACACCTCAAATGGCTAAGTCTGGTCCCTACAGCTCCTCCATACTATGCTCTCTTTGTTCCTCTTGCCTTTGTTTTGTACATAATCATCATCAACACCTACACACATGTTAAAGACAAGGAAGAGGGATAAAATTCTACCTAAACTACCAAATGTGCAAAGCTCATATTGAATTTAATAAAAACAAGTAATTGTGCATATCAGGCATAACAATAGTTAGATGGAGCATGATATGATAGGCAAATGACACAATTTATATTGCTAAAAAGTGTTATATTATCACAGGCATCAGTTACTTCTCTACTATAATTGGCATATTCGTTTGGACTTGTGTGTGCTTATCTTCTTGCTATCCCCTTATTCTATTCACAGGTGGCTCTCATAGTTCTCCCAAGACCTATCAGGGGAGACCCTGTGCTCGCTATTTGCAACACAACAAAGAAGTCAAACTTGTGGACGAAGTTGAGTTGAGGAGGCAGGCAAAGGAGGCTTAATAGATGGTTGACCGTGAGAAGAAGGAGAAGAGGTGTCAAGCCGCTTCAAAGAAAAAGGGCAAGCAACCAAGGGTTAATTACAAGACCATGGATCTTACTGAGTATTCCACTCTCCGGTAGTGGGATTGGTTCTTGGATGCACCTCATTATGAGGATTTGGGTGACCCTAACTTTTTGTGCGCCCATCAGCTGTACATCTTCCAGGATATCTACTCGTCCTTGAAGGCTCTCCCTATGCGTCTAGTGGACTTGACCTATGCAAAGCGAAAGCTCAATTTGCTGAGGCTATTCCAGTGACTAGGAGGATGGGGCTGCACCATCTTATGGAGATTCAATGTGACTATGACACCCAGCTTGTTTAGCAGTTCTTATCCACCCTGGTGATTTGTGGGGATGAAGCTCTCACTATGAAGTGGATGACCAGGACTCACTATTGTGAGTCTAACTTCTTCAGTTTTGGCCAGGTGCTCTCTTACCCCTTCGGGGGCCGCGACCACTCTAGTGGTCACTGGATTTGTGGCCCTAATCATCCTAGCTAGGATTCATTGCTCTCAGCTTGTTGTGGACCTCTCGGTGTGGTTGGAGAGGTTGCAAGTCTTCTCCCAATTTATTCTAGCTTGTGCTTATGTTCCGTGACTGCATTGCTCCTAGTGGAGGTAACAATGATGCAATCCATGGTTCGCTTACCAATCTACTTGGTCTTGTTGTTGAGTGTGCTACATGTGAAAATCCCAATGCCAATTACTCCTTGGTTCATAAGCATTCTATTCATGATGCCCCATATGTTATGAAGCTCATCAAAGCTATGCTCCCCGATGAAGATTTCAGTGATATGTTGGATGGGAAATACAAGGTCAAGAAGCCATATATCAAGAGGAAGAAGACTACCTTTGTCCCTCTTGAGTATGATACCTTTATGGGAGATGCTCGTGCTAGTGGTGCCACTCATGGGAGGAGGCCCCCAGTACCAACCATCGCTCGCGAGGTAAAACAACTCAACTGGTTTCAACGCAACGTTCTATGCATGGGATTTGATGCCCACAAGGAACAGTATGATGCCTATTGCCAGCGCCATGATATGGACCATACTCATCAGCTAATCCTTCATCATGTCTCTAGGGCTCAAGGCAGCCCCCCGTAGCAGTCAGCTCCTACTCCGTATGCTCAGTGGAACACCTCCGGTATCAACTATGATGAGATGGAGCGACACTTGTTCCTAACCCCGGGGAGGGAATCTCCACCTCCTCTGGCAAGTGATAATGATGATTATGAGGAGGAGGAGGATGACGAGGGAGAAGAGGATGACGAGGGAGAAGAGGATGAGGATGGGGAGTATGATGTTGAGGACGAGGACAAGGACGAGTGATCTTTAGGGGCACTAGCATCACTCTTTTCCTTTTTGGCTTTTCGACGCCAAAGGGGGAGAAGTAGTTCTAGTAGGAATTTCATGGATTTGCATGGGTCACGTACAAGCAACATTTGCTTTATTTGTGTAGTTTTATCCGTGCTTGTACCCATTTATCTAGCGTTCAACTTTTTTTAAGTGTCTATTTGCTTTGTGTGACTTTGAGACTTGGATTTATCTATGGGCCACTATGGATTATGGATTTATCTAAGGAATTATCCCGGAATTATTCTATGAGGCTTATGGATTATATTTTGATACATCTATGGAGATATTGGATTTATCTTGTGAGGCATATCTACCTAATTATTTGTATGTGGTGGAGACAAAGTGTAAGGGTGGTATGACCTTTATCTCAATGCTTTCTTGCACATTGTATCCAAATCATAAAAGATACTTTGAACCTATGTGTTGTGCATTTGTATTCCAATGCAAATTACTTGTATGCACATATTTATGGGGAGCCTCTTATCCTTTTGGGTACAGTGTGCAGTTTTTTATGTGCTTTATTGAAATCCTAATATTGTCATCTAACACAAAAAATGGGAAGATTGAAAGAGCATTTCATGATCCCTAGTGTTTTGCGTGTTAGATAACAATACCAAGGATCGTTTAATTGTGCGTTGAGTACTACAGATATTACTCCCCAAAAGAGCTCCTAGTCAAATGTAGCAAAAGAAAGATTCTTAGGCCAGATAATCCGGTCTTGGCTAGGTCCGGATAATCCGCCCCTTGCAAGTTTCGGCTAAGGACCTACGGCACGACGCTCTGATGGGGGGAGGGCGGAATTTCCCCCTGGATATTTGGAACTAGGCCGGAGTTTTGCCCAGGGCCGGGTTATCCGGTCCCAGCTACGGTCGGATTATCCGCCCCTCCCAAATTTCGGCTAAGGACCTGCGACGCGACACTCTAAAGGGGGGTGGACATTTGGACTAGACTTTCTGTTCTAGGCCGGATGTTTGTCCCTGGCTGGATTATCTGACCCTCACTTAGGCCAGATTATCCAGCCCGAGTTGACTCCAACGGCAGCATCTCGGGAGGGGGTACAAATACCCCTCCCTATCTTCAACCCGGAGACTATTTTATCCTACGAAAAATCTCTGCATTGCTAAAATCGAATTTCCACAAGATCTCCACTTTTAACCATCCGAAGGTCTTGACCTTTGGGGAATCGAAGGAGGAGGCCTTGATCTACATCACCACCAAAGAGATCTTCATTTCCTCCCTCATTCATTTGAGGGCCCTTCGATCTAGAGTTTCATTCGAATTTCTAGATCCGGTTTTGTTATTTGATAAACTTATTTTTGTGGCAGTTTGTTATCATCTCGGGAGCCTCCAATTAAGTTGTGGATGCGTGCCCCGATTAAGTTGTAAAGGCTTCGGTTCCCGCCTCAAAGGGTACCGTATAGTGGAAAGGTGGATCAGTCCAGTTGTAGCGAGATCCATAGGAGAACAGGGTAAGACCTATTGTGGCGTGGTGGTCTTAGTACCGTCCACCTCTCCAGCGCAGAGGTACTTCCCCTAAAAAGGAAGGAACTATGGTAAAATAAATCATGTATCTCCGCATGCTCCACTCTCGGTTACCCCTTCCTCTCACCACTTTTACTCTCTAAGTAGCTACGTAGACATATAGGTAAATTCACCGTAGTTGGATATCTAGAAAATGTTTGTGTCAAGCCTAATGTAAAAAATTAAAAATTAGAGTAGTACATATTCAACCCTATTTAGGTGTCCATACGATCCATTTCAAAACCTCCGAAAGCAAGAGAAGCAAGTTGGAGGAGACGTGGATCTTTCGGACTTCGAAGAGCAAGAATGTAAATGCATCTTACGTTAACATTATGTGTATTGTAGCATCGATCCTTGCACGTGTTATGTGTATGTTACCGTAAAAAAATGTGTTTGTCATTCGTACAACACCTAACCTAAGTTGTGATTGCATATCAACATGTCGTCGGTCGATTTATCCATTAGTCTGCGGTTCACTCGACGAAATGTTATGCCAAATAGCCGCGCTCTATGTGCGGAGAGGAATCTAACACATGTTATTTACTGCATTAAAGCCTATTTGACGTGCGCTCGGGGTGTACGATGCTACATACACAACGTGTTTTTGGAATACGCATACGACCAAAGAGTATGCTTTCAGTGTGTCTTCGGTTTTTGCGATGTACCGCGTCTTGGATTCACGACGTGAAAGGTTCACGGTTTTATGCTGCCTTGCACCTATGTTGTTGGGTATGTTCTTAATGCACTAGTCTACCGCGCTGTTGTTGGGTATGTTCTTAATGCACTAGTCTACATTGTAAATCTCAGTGCACGTCAGCATATGAAACCTTCGGTTGGCCATATGGTGCAGACTTTGACAGCGTGTGGGTGCCCTCAGCCTGTCAACCATGCAAGGGAAAAGTGATAGCTGCAGGCAAGGACAGACTCACAGAGAGTGACCGAGAGACTGACCGCTACTCCCTGCCTCAGTCATATCGCCGCTCCGCCCATGCCGCTATAGGCTGACCGCTACTCCCTGTCTCCGTCGCTGCCGTGGAGAGGCCGGTTTGTCCGGTCCTTGCCCTATGCTACTACCCTTCCCCCGCACTCGAGTCCTGACACCCCGGTACACAGGTCGTGTCGCGTCGGCAGGGACTGTTGCAATATACATCTCGAATGAAATGTTTTGCAACCGGGCTAAAAGATTTGATATTTGTAATCTTATAAACAGCCTGTTATACATCGCGTTAAATCGACTCCAGCCCCGTCAATAGATCATAGTTTCAGAAAAAGGGATTCCAGCCCATTCTTTATTTTTAACTATGCCGATAATCTTATAAACTATGCCGTTGATTTCTAACTACATAGGTGCGTCACCTACATTAATATATCGGACAAAAAAAATGATATCACGAGGAGGAAAACTGGGCCTCTTTCCCGTTCCTTAACTAAGCTTGGTTTTGATTTTGACGAGGAGGAGTAGGCGACCGAAGCGGGGCCAGTAGCCCTAGTTTCGTCCTCTTCCCATCACCACCACCTCCTACGTTGCCACTGGCGGATGCCGTTGAGCAAAGCCTGCGCGGTGCCAATGGCGGCAGCCTTCCCTTTCCCGGCGACGAGGAGATCTGAGCGGGACGGTGACCTCAGCGCGCGGTGTCCTTCGACGGGGGTCGGCGAGGCCCAGCATGGCAATGGCCGGCGAGCGGCGCCGGGGGCTGGCCTAACGCATCTAGAGGCGGTGGCAGGTAGTGAGGTTCGTGGCTGCTGTGGCCGGCAGCGGCATGGCTCTGAACTCGCCCCTGCAAATGGAAATTACTCGCGTGCACGCATCGCGGCAGTCTATGGCGGAGCACGTCAGCCGGCGGTGCTTCAGCATGCTAGCGTAGAACCCAGGTGCCGGGTGCGCAGAGGCGTGGCGACGCCGGTGTTGGCGGTGGGGCAGCGAGGTGCCGCGATTCGGCGATGCCCTTCTCGGTCCCAATCTAGGCCCGTTTGGGCCCCATCTTGGTTGGGACGGGCCCGTCGTTGCGCGCTCCTGTGTGGATCCCTGGAGGTGGAGGAGGGGGACAGAATGTATGGGATGGTGGCGACGCTCGCGACTGCCCTTGTTGTGATGTGGCGACGATGGCTTTGTGGGCCTAGATGGGACCGGCTAGGTCGAGACCTGGTTTGCCCCTGTTGCCGCGTCCGGTCGGCTACTGCCACGGCGGTGGAGGTAGTTCCCTCCCGCGCGGTTGTGGGGCTACTACCTACCACGGTCGGGAGCGAATCGGCGAGGGGTGATCTCGGCAATGCCCGTTGTTATGGACTTGGGTTGATGGGAATGGAGAGCGTTGGTGATTTTGTCAGCCTAATAGGCAAATAGGGGAGGCGATATATCTAGGTTCAGGCCCTCGTAGAGGAAACCCTACTTCCTGCTTGTCTGCTCGTATTATCAATGGAGAGTACAAACTCATTGAGTCGACTAGATGCGATCTCGTCGAGAGAGAGGCATGTCTATTTGATGTCTATTGTATATATCTATTATGGGGTGCCTGGTGTGACACCCCCGGGATTAGGGCTAGACAAAATTCCAGACCTCAGTCTGATCATAAGTCTAACCAAAATCTCAGAAGCATACAGAGAAAGAATCGGTAACTTTATAGTGACCCTATGACACAAAAGTTATAACAGCAAGCTCATAACTGAGCAAAGAACCAAAATATTACAAGTCACTAACCACAAACATCAAACAACGAAAGGCAAATTAGTATAGCAAACTTAACAAATGGCCTAAGAGGCCTAAAGCATAACAGTGATGTTCCAATTCATAGATTCTAGGTTGTCGACAGGAAACCCCAAACTACACATCAATGTCGATGTTGTAACAAACTCATCCTCTATGGTAACACTTACCTGCTGCAAAAGTATCAACAAAGCAAGGTTGAATACAGGGTGTACTCCGCAAGTCTTATGGTTGGTGTAGTTATTTTGCGTAAAGCAATCTTTGTTTGTAAAAGGGGTAGGAGAAGCTCGTCTAGGTAGAACATTTAAAAGGGGATAAGAAAACAATATCACTAGCTTTGTTCTTCTTTTGATATCCATCTAATCTTTATTAGCTGAACCTACCAACTAGGATCACCCCCACAATCCCTGAAGAAGCATCCTTAGAACACACTTTACTTACTTGCCAAGTTTTATAATAGGGTTATAGTTCTCTATGATCATCACGTCCATTCCCAAGTCATTCATAACCATGGACACGACTTTTCGAAAAGATTAATACCCTACAGGGGTGCACAACTTTACCCACACGTACCAACCAACTCTTAATACAAATATTATTAGCCCTCTTTTTTGGAAGGCCGGTAGAGGGTGGTTGACCACGACCTTTACCTTACTTTCGCCAATACCATGAGTCACGCCCTAAGAAGATGCCGCCGTAACGGGTCAAGTCCTAAAACCGGTCCCTAGAGATGTGTGCGGGGACCAAGATTACGGAGGTCGTGCCTCTCTTGTTCGCGACCACGCTTACCTACCTGTATGAATGCATCTCCTTCACCTCCTTTGAGAACAATCAAAATGCATATGTCGAATGGAACTCCCGAACTATGTGACTCATGGAATCTCCTAGGCAAGTTAGTTGGTCGAGGGGGTTCCTAGGCCCCCGTATGGCTGTACGCTCGTCTTGGTTCAAGAGGCTAGAACTCGGATCCTAGTGGTGGCAAGTATGTGACTGCAAAAACCACAACCCACTATGGCCTCCCATACATGCCTTAGCATGTAAAACTTACATATCTGATCATACCACGCCATCCTCTCCAACTAGGTTCATTCGTAGCTCTGATTCATCAACCGGATGGATCAGCGGTAACAACTAAACTTGGCTAAACACAATAGATATAAATAGCTCTAGCGATGCTTATAATACAAACCCTAGTTATGGTAGGAGCAATGGATCAGGAAATATAGGCTACAGAGGAAACATGCATCAGATAACTCTATCTATCGATAAAAGACTTTGGAATTGTATGCACATTGCAAGAATGGAAATACTTCGACAGCGTAGGATTTTATCATGTGTGGGGCTATGCTTAACTTTGCATGTTGATACCCAATACAAAACGTCAGGTTCATCAGATGGACTTGTTCGTCGATAGCCAGAGTATAGCTCTCTAGGGTTCATCCGTTTGGCATTGTTCGCCGTTGATCAATTACTTCTCTTCGATGGTGTTAATCTTGATCTTCAATCTTGGACTCGATCTCGTTGCTCACATCAACTTCGAGGTCTACCCATGGAAAATATACTTATGATCATTTGGAGAATATGGTTTGTTCGCAATGAGATTACCCATGGAAAATCCATGCCGGCTGTAGAGGGTTCGAGGGGGTTCCTGTGTAGCTATTTAACTTCGCTTATCAATATCAGGAATTTGCCAATGGAGGATATTTTGAAAGGCAAACACCCATTATGCCCAGGTGTGCTGGTGGAGAGAAATGGGAGTGCAGCCAGTGACCAAACGGTGATCAAAACCGACCCATGGACGAGGCCTCCAATGGGCTTTGTTAAACTTAATGTTGATGGTTCGTATGTTCAGCAGGATGGCTCGGCAAGTGCAGGGATGATCCTCCGTCATCACGATGGATCCATTATTTTTTCATCTTGTAGAGATCTTCGTGCGTGTGCTTCACCTTTGGAGGCAGAGCTACGTGCCTTCATGGAAGGAGTTTCCCTGGCCATGGAGTGGTCTCAGGAGCCTATCTTGATTGAGACGGACAACATAGAAATTATTCGAATGGTTAGCAGCAAGGAGCGGGATATGTCTGAGCTAGGACATCTTGTTGTGGAAGCAAAAGGCCTCATAAATTCTGATAGAATTGCTGAAATTTCCAAGATCCCTCATTCACGGAATAAGGCTAGTCATGAGTTGGCTAGTTTTGGTAGATTGAATAGCCACACGGCTGTATGGTTAGGGTCTGGCCAGAATCTATTCTAGATGCCCTTTTAAGGGATTGTAATGCCACTATTATTTAATTAATACAATCCTTTTACCCCGAAAAAAAAACTTTTAGGTCTACCGAGAAGAAGCAAAAACACCGGAAAGGAAAGCAACAGTCAACACATGGTATCAATGCAATGCTCAAGCAAGGATGATGATATGACAAGTTAAATTGTATTAAAATTGAAACCCTAGACAAGATCATTACGTTTTAAATGGGCCCCCATATGCATATGAGAAGGTTTAAATGTTCTCCTCATTAAACTTGTCATGTAAGTTGCTTAACAATACATGGTTGTGATGCTAAGAGATAACTCTCATTTTTTTCAACATTTTGATATATTATTTGTATTTTTTGATTTAAAATAAATTATTTATAATTTTTCCCAATTTAAATCCATTTTAAATCATTTTTAAACAATTAAACATTTTTGGGATATATTAAATTAAATTTCCTTCTGGCCCCACATGTCAGGATTTTATTCATTATGAAAATAATTATGGAAATGATTAAATATCTAACATTAGGGACCCACCTGTCAGCATTTTCATTTATTAAATAATTATTACAGAAAACATTAAATAAAAAATAGGGGATATTGCATAGGCATGACGTTAGCCGGGGGTTGATCCTCAGATCGCCGCTCGATCCACCGAATGGGAGCGCGCGGGCGAGCAAGAGGGGTCACGTTCAACTGAACGCGTCATGCTGAGCCAGCCATTGGTGGCGCTGCCAAAAGTTGGCCACCAGAGCTTGGCCGATGACGACCTTCTGCGGCGGCGGACGGTGGCTCGCGTCGGGAGGCCAACACAGAGCAAGAGGGCAACAGAGGAGAGGGTTCCGAGAACTGGTAGCTCACCATGAGCTAAAGGAGGGGTCGGCGAGGATGGGGACGGTTAGAGACCGCGACTCGACAACATGAACTGCGGCAGCCGGTGGAGTGTCCAGCTCTATATCGACGAGCTGGGAGCTTCTGAGCTTGCGTGGCTGCACTAGGAGGTTGAGGGCGATGAGGCAGAGCTCCCAGGACAAACGGCGAGATGCGGGGCGATCTAGGGCGATGACAGCGAGCAACGACCTCGGCTAAGGTTTCGGTATGAGGAGGAAAAATAGGGTAGGGGAAGAAGAAGAGAAATAGGGCATGGCTAGGGTTCTTCGGCAACGCAGAGGGAGTCTTGTAAGCGTCTGGGGCAGCGGTGGTCATCACGGCGTGGGCGGCGGCATCGGGCGGCCTCGGTTGCGCTAGGCAGCTGCTTCCTCCGACGGAGGAAGACAACGAGGAAGAAAGAGGTCGAAGGGGTACGGGTCGCGTTAGGCCAGGCTGGGCCACGAAAAAGGTTGCGAAAGAGGCTGCTACAGGGCTGCTGCGGCGGCAGATAGAGGGAGAGTAAGCCAGGCTCGGCCTAGTTAGATTTAGAAACAAGTTTTTCTTCCAGAAATCCTTTTCTTTTTCTGTTTTTATTTTCCTGTTTTTATTTTCAAATCCATTTTATGTTTTGAACAGTTTGAAAATACTAGGTCTTTGTAAAAGTGTTAAACTATGTGGGGCCCTATTAGTCCATTTGGGCTCCAATAATTTTGGTACTTTTCGAAATTATAAACATTTTGAATTGATTCAAAGAGGGAGGGAAGATTAGGGTTTAGGGTTTTGTCTTATTTCTTCCATGCATTTTATTTAGAAAAGATGATGCTCATCCTATGCACAAAACTAACTCTAATTAGTATTAATGGAACTAGCGGTCTTACACCCGGTGTCCTCCTCATTGGCCCTTCTAGCCTTTATATATGGGAAGGCTAGGTCTCGGGTACCAATACGAGTAGGTTACAAGTTAGAGTTTGTATGTAGTCTAGTCTTGTACTTTTCTCGTATTGTTCCGCCAGGAGTTTGTGTCCTTGTAGGCTTCTCATTTGTTAAATCATCATGGGCTTCATGGATCTTAATATATCTTCAAGTGAGCCTTCCGTGTGGCCACACCATATATACCAATAGTAGGCACCCTAAGGGCTTCATGGAAGAGGTCACTGGGCTTCGGATGTAGCACTAAGAGGACACATCAGCACTCAAAACTTTGGCAGATGGAGGAGCAGCCAAAGTTTTTGAAAAACGGGCAGTAAGAGTGGCATCTTCCTCCTCAGATATATCAAGAAGCTCTCTATAAAACTTCTCGATTTTCTTAAAATAAGGCTCGAGGTCAACCTCTTTGTCTGCGTCGATGACTGGGGTTGAGGAGCTAACCTTATACAAGTCGAACTTCTCGCCATGCGCCAGGGCTAAAGCCATTGCACTCTTCGCGCCGCTCTTCGCCTGGACCAACCCGTATCCGGCGAGGGGACTCATATCGGCATTGAAGATCTCGGTAAGGGCGTTGAGGTCCAACGAGACATCTTTGTGAGGGAAGACCTCCGCGTGAAAGCTCTTGAAGGCACGGCAAGAGCGGGTCAGGAGATTCCGGCCAAGGACATTGTTCCCTTACAAGTAGTGGCGGAGCCAGACTAGCAGCGGAGCCTGGGAAAAGTCCATGCACAGCGACATGTCCAGATTTTGCCCCACTAAACATCACTACTAATCACCATGTTTAGACCAATTTATAGCAGAGAGTTGCGGGACGAGCCTGAGCAGCCGCCCGGGGTCGCCGGGAGCTGGCTCCGCCCCTGCTTCTAAGACACTTAGAGCATTCATCAAAGGATCAAAACGTTGATCCGATCTTTGCAAAAAGGAAGAATGCACAAGTACATCACAATCCAAAAAACAAAAAACAAAAACGTCGAGTTACAGAATAAGTAGCTTACTTGTCAAGAAAGAATTCATCTCTTCAAGTCTTTTCTGAAGACTCTCGTCCCGTCCTGCCACAGTAGCAGCTTCGACTTCAGGTTTCTCTGCCTCAGCCTTGGCCGCTGTCCGGGCTTTTTCTAGCTCCTACTCAGCGATTTTCAGTTTGGCTTCAAGTTCATCCACATGTTTCAGGGCAGCTTCGCGAATAATTTGTACTCATCATCAGCAACTATAGGAGAAGACGAAGTTATTTTCAACAGAAAAAATACAGGAGCGGAATATTTAAAGAGAGTAAAAGGAAAATAATAAAGAACCTTTGGTGGAGGAAGCATTGTGTTGGATCCTGATAAAACGAGTGGACATTTCGACCATCTCGCGCATTATCGGTTGAAGAAAATCAAAACATGCTCAAACACTTGGGGGGGGGGGGGGGGGCTGCATAGTAAAACAAGGCCTTAATAAAAGAAAGAGGACAAACACTTACATTATTCATGTCAGACTCAGCCAGGTAACATGATGACACATTTGCCAGCTTTCTTCGTTTTCTTCTGGGTAGGAGCTTCAGAGGTCACCATAATATCTTTCAGGATCATCTCACCCACAGTTTCTCCTTGGGGGCTGGCTGGCTCCGTCATTTTTGTTGGTGACCTGGCGGCAGTGTCCGTTCCATCGGCTGCATCGGCAATGGGAAATTCTAGAGAGAAAAAAATCCTCCTCATCGTCACTAGTCGAAAGCACAAGTAATTTCAGTCAAAAGCATACAAAAAGTATTTTCAGAGGAAAAACAAGAAGACGTGTACTTACAAGCCGACATTTTGAGCAAACCTAAGAAGTGCCTTTTTCCTGAGAAGAGTCGTCCTCATTGGTTGAACCATTTGCGGTTTTGCAGCACTTGAATCATCGGAATATTCAATATTCTGGACGTCCACCTCTTCGCGCTTCCGTTTTTCTTGGCTGGCGATGACCTTGAAGGAATCGAAATTCACGGAAGGGAAAGCCTCGGTTGGAGAGGAATGAGAAATAGATTTTTCATCGTGTTACTCAGTGTCTCCCACAACCTCGGCCTCTGTATTCTCCTCAGATTCAGCGGCAAGTTAATAATGATTCTGCACAAACAGTGAAGCAAATTCAGAATAAATAAAATATACATCAAAGGACAAGAAACCGACAAATGGAAGACAAGAGAAAAGGACTTACATCGAGCAAAGGATTCTTCTTGCCAAAAGGATCAACCCAACATTCAGATGGAATTTCATCATGCTTGGTTATTTTCGTGAGGGATCTGACCTTTTTGTCGAGATCAAAGCATAACAGATTATCTGAGGACACCCTCATCGGATGCCTCTTGCCAGTGTATGCCCACATACCAGCAATCCGGGCCTGAAGAGGTTGAACGCGGATGAGAAGAAAGTGGGCTATGAGTTGAACACCCGAAACCTCTTTTCTAGCTGTATATTGAAGATCGCGGATGTGGTCCATCATGGGCTGCGTCTCTTTAATCTCCGCTAGAGTTGCGCCTTCTTCCCAAGACTTAAGCTTCCTAATGCTTTTTGTCGGGTCGAAAGGAGATAATCCATATTGCTTGCCCTCGACTACCTCATCCCTGATGTAGAACCATTTCTTCCTCCAGTCTTGGGAAGAATCCGCAAACTTGAGGTCAAGATAATCGACATTCAGGTGGGCATAGATGACAATGCCATGAACATCATAGACATATATGCTAGTTGCATTCCTATTAATGAAAAAAGGTGTTTCCATAGGCCCCAGTGGGGATGAATTCCAAGGAAGCTTTCGTAGAGGGTGATGAAAATAGCAATGTGGAGGATGGAGTTGGGCGTGAGCTGCTAGAGCTGCACGCCGTACACAAACAGAAGCCCACGAAGAAATTTGTGGGAAGGAAGAGAAAGACCATGGTAGAGGAAAGCGGTGAACATTACCAGTCATCCATCTTAAGGCACGGGCATGGCCTCATCACCAGGAAGCTTGAATGAGCCCTCGCGCACATCCCGCTGTGAGCACTTGGAAGGGGTCCATCCGAAAACCCGTGGTTTGGCCGCTGTGGTGTCGGCAGCGAAACCTCCACCCTTGCACTTCCCCATGGTGACGGCGGTGAAGGTGCATGAGAAGGAAAGAAAGAAGAGAGCAGCGGCGCTGGAACAGATTTAGCGCAAAGAAGAAGAAGGCTAGCAGCAGATGAAGGGATTTGCAGTAAAACATTCAACCCTCGACACATATAAAGTACCTGGCGCAAGTCAATACCGTCAGATCCATAAGACATGGCGTCGCGATAAAGCCTAGGGGCAACACATGTCCACGGTTAGGAAAGGTATTAGCCATAATGAGAATTAATTACCACAGTAACTTCAGATAAAACTGCGTGGTTCCTCGATTCTCGTGCAACGTGGGGTCGTGCGATCAAACTCACGGCTGACACGTCCCCCACACGTCTCCAGCATGCGTCATGGACCCACTACTAAAACGCCCTAACGATAGCGTTGAAATGTGAATAAGACACGTCATCGTTGATACGCCCATTTTGCATCACTATTCTATATCATAATTCATTGTTATTCATTGATATATTTCGTATTGAGAGTTGATACTTATGTTATTTCATCTGTTTTTGCATGGTTGATGACTTTTGGAGCATGGACCACTACAGTCAGGATTCTGATGGAAAAGGTGTTGTTTGGAGGCAAAATTCGTGAAGATCAGAAAATCCGGGAAAATATACGGAAAATCCTATTTTTTTAGAAGACGAAGGAAGCCAGAAGGGGAGCTGGAGATGGGCCACAGGGGGCCCACACCACCCCCTGGCGCGGGCCACCCTGGGCCGCGCCACCAGGTGGTGTGGCCGCCCTGGTCCACCCCTGGCACTCCCTTCTGGCGTATATTATCCTCCCGAAACCCTAAGACTCGGGGAGCGACCACAGAAAGATTCCGCCGCCTCTGCGGGACGGAAAACACCGAGAGAAAAAGATCTCTCCGGCAGACAGATTTCTGCGGGGGGAATTCCTTCCCGAAGAGGGGAGATCGTCGCTATCAACACCACCATCAAGCTAGACTTCATCGGGATCATCATCATCACCACCATCATCATCATCACCACCATCATCACCATCTCCATATTACTGTAACAATTGCGTTGAATCTTGCATAGTTCATAGGGGAAACTTTCCCGGTGTTGATTACTCTTTGTAGTTGATGCTATTGAGTGAACCATTAAATTATTGTTTATGTTCAGATTTTTATACATCATTATTCCATCTCTGATCATGATCCATATGATGTCTTGTGAGTAGTTCGTTTTGTTCTTGAGGACATGGGAGAAGTCATGTTGTTAGTAGTGGAGTTGTGTTGAGAAAGATTCAATAGTTTGATATTTAAGTTGTGGTGTACTTCTTCTAATGATGTCATGTGAACGTCGACTACATGACACCTCACCTATATGGGCCTAGGGAATGTATTGTGTATTTGGCTACTAATCGTAGGGGTTGCCGGAGTGATAGAAACCTGAACCCCCGTTAGGAAACCATTATACAAGGGACGTAAGGGTCTTAGAGTTTAAAGTTGTGGTTAGATTTTTACCTTAATTATTTTCTTGTACTTACGGATGTTTGCAAGGGGTATAATCAAAAGTATGTATTAGTCCTAGGAAGGTCGGTACATTAGCACAGCTTCACCCACACAACACTTAGCAAGATAAAGAAGATTAATCAACTATATAAAGCGAAAGCACTTGACAGTCTTCCCATGTGTCCTCGAGAACATTTGGTCATCTTAAGTAATACAACCGGCTTGTCCTTTGCTGCATAAAGGATTGGGCCACTTGCTGCATTTATTTCTACTGTCTTTTATTTACTCATACTTTGTTTACTTGCTTTATCAAAAACTCCTAAAAATCCGTTTGCTAAGTATTTGCAGAGAATTCCTGATCCATACCACTAGCCAGCACCTTCTGCTCCTTGTTGGGTTCGACACTCTTACTTATCGTAAATACTGCGATACACCCCCTATACTTGTGGGTCATCAATCGTCGTCGGCAGTGATGTCATGGAAAGCAATGAAAATACGTTGGATGTACTAACAAGGAACTCGAAGAAATAATTCCAATGCCGGAGTCGAGCAAATTCCTTAGATGACGGATTTGAGCCTATTCTCGAATGCAAGCGTTCAAACATAGCCTCGGGGGCTACTCCCATCAGAAGCGCTGGCCGCGCACCCGGTATTTTTTTTCTTTTGATATAGAAAAAGAAGACCTAAGTCGAAAATTTCCTTAGATGATGAAGACTTGAGTCTACACTCGAATATCAATATTTGACTGTAGCCTCAGGGATACTCTCATCGGGTGCACACCCGATAGAAAATATAAAAACTCCTCGAAAGATGGGAATGAAGAGAATAAAAGACTTGAGTCTACAATCGAATACAAATATTCGACTTTAGTCTCGGGGGCTACTCCCATCACGAGCGCTGGTCGCGCACCCGATAGAACAAAAGCAAAAATCCTCCAACGAAGACGATAAAAAATAAAAAACCTATGATCATTACACAAGTATATCCTCAAACGGTTACTACCATCGGGAGCGTTGAGCAACGCACCCAATAAAAATGATAAACAAGCTGACAACTTCAGCAACTCGAATAGCCAAACAAGATAGTCGATAAATTATTAAAAAATTGGATTGTGTTCGCCGCTTAACATGTCTGACTGTCGTGTCTCTCGACATGAAGGTAAGACCTTAGGATCCGTCCTATGAGTCCTATTAATCGCACCCGAATGTGCTCTGCAAATAAATATCCGTATCCATGATACGATGAAAAATTCCGACGGACGCGCTAGGTAATCAAAACATAAAACTAGAATTCAGTAATTGTAAGACCTCCACGGCCCGAACTGAGTTACACCAGTATATAACGAATTCGAGTCTGGGGACTTGAGCTTAAAGTAGGTTCACGATGTTTTTTTCCAAGAGAAATTAACCGGTTCCCGATTCGTCGGATGCACCAGACTCGTTATACCAAAATCCCCATAAATAAGATATTTATGAGTATAAAAATCACTCAAAGAAACCTTCAGATTCAATACAGAAAATGTCTTTGAGACTCAACCTGAATCTATGATTCGAATGGAGTCATAGGGGGATACTGACATGGGTATGACTTGTCGGGTTCCCATAATTGGTATACCTGGTACATACATAGACTACGGCCCAAGGCCAAAAAGAACTAGAAGTCCTAAAAGCATCCGAAGCGCAGGAACCGAACGTGTTGATAAGAATAGAAGTACCAACCAATATAGTCAAATATCTATAATCAAACTTGTAACCGATCCGTGTTGGACTCTGAGACCTAGCCTCTCATATATTGGCTGGGAGGAGCCGACGGAGAGGGCGTCGTAGCTTTGAGAAAGACACGGCCCACCGTGAGCTAGATCACATCTAGCGACTCGATGACTCTATAACCCTCTGTTTTTATAATTAGGCAGGACTTTGACTCTTTTTTTATCTGATAGCCCGATGAAATCACATGCGCTCTCTTTTCCATCAAACCCAAGTCCATAACCATGGACATTACCGAGGTTACCCCTCGACACCCGGTACCTCTGTCCCCTTGGTCGGGTCTCAAGGCCTTGCATCGATGCCCACAGGGAGATGTTGAAGTTAGCGCCTTTTCCGTGGTGGCACGTGCTGGTTGGCGGTGGGTTGGGTGGAGCACTTGGGACCGTCCGGGGTGGTGGTTCTTTGGGGTGGGCGAAATCCCTATCGGCCCCGTCCGGCAGTGACGAGGTGGCGCCTATGAATGTCACCTTTCCTTCCTAAAGGGTGTCAGGTACTTCCTCCCCACCCCCCTCCATGTACCGGGGAAAACCCTAGGACCAGTTCGGGTAGCAGCGACGTCGTCGTCGCATTCTTTGCTGAAGGTGTTGCATGGTACATGGCAGTTCGGAATGTCAGGAGCACGGTAGGACCTTTCCGAAGGGTGCATCAGTAGAAGGTCGTCTTTGTTTCATCAATCTGTTGATGTTAGCATTTATTTTTCTTTTATTCTTTTTATTTTCTGTTGGGTTTGGTTGTGTTGCGGCCCCAACATGTTCGTTGTGCTGTATGTTGATATATTAATATAGCAGGGCAAAAACCTGATTGCAGGAGGAAAAACTCTTTCTTTTATAAAATATAGTGCGGGATTCAACATATCTTTTTTACAAAAAATTGCAAGGGGGAATACTCCCTCCAGT
The DNA here is from genome assembly GCA_916181665.1 of Avena sativa. Lineage (NCBI taxonomy): Eukaryota > Viridiplantae > Streptophyta > Magnoliopsida > Poales > Poaceae > Avena > Avena sativa. The sequence goes on along the minus strand of OV702287.1, from coordinate 41,226,108 downwards.
ATCTCATAACAAGTGGGAAACTATCAAAAAACTCTATGGTTGCCAGTGGGAACTACTCCCCGTGTATTAAGATATTTCACTGCATGGTCCATAGTTTACTCCACGGAGTTCAACACTTGTTTTTTGTTGCAAATATTCAACACTTGTTTTTATAAGGTCTTTCTGAGGATCTTTATAACGGACTACTCTCCAACTTAAGAAGTCCCCGTCTATTAAGATATTTCACCACACGGTTCAATATTTAGATGACAGATATATAGATGTTCAAAGCTAACCATAACTTAAAAAAATAACCAGTACTTCTATTCATGGACATGCAGTACTACAATACAAAAATTTATCCAAAATATATCTATGGAATATAATCTCCAGATTGAAACCTTGCCATTTATAATTCGTAGTATGTAAATAAACAAGGATCACGTGGTATCACTACAATACAACGGTAGGCAGAAAAACCGATACCCAAAAGGACCGAGAACGGAATTGAATAGACTAACACAGAAAAGGCCGATCAAAATATTGGGCAGTAAACTATAAAGACCAAATTTCGTTCAGTCAATTTGGTCATTAGTTTCTGTTAATGAATAGACCAAAAAGACCAAGTAGATCTATGAACCATGTGATGTGAGTGAATTGTGGTACTCTGGAGTGCTAATTGTTGATCAATCTACTATAGTGTTTTAATGTTTTTGTTTGGTACCGCGGATTATTTGTTGTTGCTAATTTTTATGAATATATGCATTACAAACCGTTGAAATTACAACTGAAATTCTGCCTAAACTTTTATTGAATATTGTCCCAAGTTCTTTGCTCACAATGTCCTCTACACAGTTTGGTCATGACCGAACCTGAAATCGAATTACCCGTACCTGAATCAGTGGGTAGTAAAACTAGCTTGTACATTTCAGTCATCATTTTTAGAAGACCCAATTTGAAATAAACCTAATTACACTCTCAACCTAATTTAATCGTACGATTTCGCCTCCAATACCGTCATGGCTGCGGCGTCCTTTTTATCGTTTTTTTAGCTCGGTCTATGAGATTATCCATCTTTATTTATCTATTCGCGTTGCAGAGTACGTATCTACAGAGTTCGTGTCCTCTGTGACAGGTTACGTGAAGAGCGCAACCTGCGGAATAGAGCTGGCTCACGTACTGTACAGTCGGGAGGACGTCTTCCGCTGACGGGACGATCACCACCACAGCCGCCGGCGGGAGGTGTCGTGAATAGTCCACCGCTGCCGGTTCCGTCAGGCACAGCAGGTCTGGTCATATCAATGTCTGGTCCTTTTTCTGCACTTACAGCCTCACGCGCTCTCTCTCCTAGTTCATGGAAGAACAGTAGAAGAACAGCAGCAGATACCAAGTTTGGCTGTATTAGGAGATGAATTTAGGAATGGAGGCAGTCGGAAAGTCGTTTTGGCACTCCAAGCTCCAGTGTTCACTGTTTTTTTTTAAACTACTGTTGTAAGTTTCAAAAAATCTTTAGAAAGTTCTAAAAAGTTAATCCATACTTATCGCTGAAATAAATGCATCTAGACATGTTGTAGTACTATGAATCGAAGGGAGTACTAATGATGTTTCCCACAAACATGCAAAATCTCAGTTTGAATTGTTCTATCTTTCAAACTGAAAAATGACAAAGTGTGACTTATTTTGTGATTTGAAATCACTATGCTATAGATTTGCAATTTTAATATTTTTGTGTAGATCAAAAGACACATCATTTCGAATGAGATTTTGTACATTCTCGGTATAGATCATGGGCTACATCTTGATTTATTTTTACAATTTTTTAAAACTCAAAAATATTTTTTTTTAAAGACGAGATCACTGTGCCCCATGTGTACCAAATCTCCACTCCGGAAGCAGTGGAAGAAATAAAAGATCAGGACAAGATTTTCGGACGCGTGTATAATTTCACGTATGCATGCATGCATGTTGTGTGTATCTTTGTTTAGACACGCAATATGTTTTTAGTGTCTTGATTAGGACTTAATTACTTAGCTACGATCAAATGTGATGCTGGGCTTACGCCGCGACATGCCACGGCAGTTGAAGAGATTAAAACCTTACTCAAGGTCAAACAAACTTGTATCGGTTTTTGGCTCGTTTCCCTTATAAACTAGCATCTCTCTTCTCCTATATCAATGAAAGGCAAGTATCTTGTCTAGTTTCAAAAAAAAAAAAGGTTAGACAAACTTGTATTACTCATGTTAGACGATGTGAGAATATTAGTAGCCATTTCATGGTAAATTATGCTACTCCTTCCGACCCATATTAGTTGACTCGAATTTGTCTAGATTCGAATGTATCTAGACATGTTTTAGTACTAGATACATTCGAATCTAGATAAATCCAAGTCAACTAATATGGGTCGGAGAGAATAGATCAAGTCGTCGTACGGCAGTATGGCTGGGATCCGGTCCCGAGGGTCTAGCTGATACTTGCCAAATACTTCGTAAGTCCTGATGTTTTTAAGTATTCTCTCTGACCCATATTAGTTGACGTGGGTTTGAGTCTAGATTTAGATGTATCTAGACATGTTTTAGTCTAGATTTCGATGTATCTAGACATGTTTTAGTGCTAGATATATTCGAATCTAGACAAACCTAAGTCAATAATATGGGTCAGAGAAAGTAATACAAGTGATTCGAAAAAGAAAAAAAAGTGATGCCGGACCGTTTGTTCAGTACAACCTGCGCGGGAATCAGTCCACTGCGGCCGGTCGACGCGAGGTGAGGTGGGCCCCCCACCTACCTCCCGTCATTGCTCGTGGCGGGAATCAGAAGGCGTCCTCCCGCCATTGCACTCCGTGGGCCCATCTCCTTCCGCCATCGCCTTTGGTAGGATGCTTGTTTCCGCTAGTCCCGACGGCGAGAGCTTCTTTCCGTCACCCGGCCTGGCTGGACGTGACACGTGTCGTCTTTTCCACATCACGCCAGGGTATTTTTGACAATTGATTTCGAAGTGGGTATTTTTTACATTGGCAAAGTGCAGACGGTAAATTTGTAAAAAAAGGTGCAGACTCTCTAACCGATATAGAGTCTGAACAAGTCTTAAAGTAGACGGCACGTTTCAATGGGCGTCTCCTCTTGTTATTTTCCAGAAGACGAGGTGGTACATTGACATGACCGATCAGCCCATACCGACTATTGTACTAGCTCCTGAGTCTACCACGCACCTCCTGCATCGGTCATGTCTAGCTCCTGCATCGACGAGACGCGCGCGTACGATTCCGTGCTTGTAGTGATGCACGATACCCTGCGCGCATGATACCCTGACGAATCAAACAGTAGTACTACCGAATTGGATTGCAAGCGCTTCTCCACCGGCCTCGATGTGTCCGAATCTCCGTTTGGATCGGGTGTAACACCGGCATGACCCAGTTTTTTCGCCAAATACAAAACACTAAAAAAATCAAAATAAAATGAAAACTTAGATATACTCCCTCTAGTTCATACTACTAATAGTTTCAACTTTATCTAGATTCATATGTATCTAATTAAAATATTTAGACTAGATGTATTTGTATCTAGACAAAGTTGAGATCACTAATATGGACTGAAGAGAGTATTACATAACAGTCTTAATTTACATACTAAAAAATAAAAAATAAACATAACTAAAAATAAACCCTAGCGGCTAGGGCATCTGGCGGTGGTGGCGGAGACGGCGACGACGCCTAGTCATCGGACTCGTTGGAAAGGTCGATGAACACCGGCGCCGACCATGGCCCCGACAGATAGTATGCCCGTGGTGGTGGCAGCTACTGGTGCGCCGATGGTGGTGGCAGCGGCTGCCGGTGCGGCGACATCATGAGCGCGGCTGGGGCAAGCAGTGACGATTCACACAGGGTTGATACGTGCATTTTGCACCATCAATATAGTGACTTATATGATCTGTTTTGAATGATATTTGCCATGATCTATAATTATTTATATATTTTTAGTTGATTTATGAGACTTTTCTATAAAGTTCGTTTCATTGGCAGCAAACCTCCTTTTTTGTATTTTGTTGTTTCACGCACCTTATGAACACCTGTAAATCGAAGGAAAAATACCTGATCAGTTTTTCACCATCTCCATCTCCATCTCCAAGATCCACTTTACCCTCCTCGTAGTTTGTGATTGATTGAACCCTGAATATTGTTTGAGTGATATTTGCATGTGTGTGATTGACAACTTGTCTTTATTTGATGGAGATATTATATTTTCAGATTGTATTGTAATTCATATGCTACTCATCCATATCATGTTTGTCACTTCTGAGTAGATCTCCATGTTCCTGAGCGCATAGGATGAATTGGCTATGATTTTCATATAATATACAATGAGTATTTGGTCAAATTTTTATCTTTTATGTGGTTCTACGATGATTTTATGCGAACGTCAACTGCATATTACTTCACCTATATAGGCTCACAGGGCTACAATTTAATGCAATAATGAGGATTGGAAGGGACGGAATGACAGAAACCATTTTCTAATACTCTGAGTTGTATTAGAGGGATTTTTGTCGGGAACCTATGAACTAACTGTTATGGTGGGACATTTATGAAGGGAGTATACCCGAGAGGCAATAATAAAGTTGTTATTATCATATTCCAAATACATGGTAGATGTTTATTTTGCATTCTATAATTGTGTTAATCGAAAACATTAATGCATGTGTGTTTAGTTAACAAATATATAGAGTTCCTAGTTATGCCTCTCATATAAACTAACTCGTTGATTAACAAGATGGTCAAGGCTTCCTGATCATGGATATTGGATGTTGTTAATAATGAGGTCACAACATTGGTGGAAAGATGTGATGAACATTCATCTGAACTATAGTAATACGATAAAAGTCATTATGTTTACATTGCTATAACATCATACGATGTAACCCTAATCCTTAGACCATGAAATCATGTTAATTGCTAACACCGAAAGAGTACTTTGATAACATAAAATGTCACACCATAACAGGGTGACTATAAAGGTGGATTTGGGTACTCTGAAAGTGTTATGTTGAGGCTCATGGATCAAGAGTGGAATTTATCCATCCCAATGACGAAGAGATATACTCTGGCCCTCTCGGTGATATCACATTGATATTGCTTGCAAGCAAGTGATAATATCACTAGAATGTTATATCAGGGAACAAGAAAAGAGTACTTGTCGGTAACGAGATCAAACTAGGTATGGGAATACCGATGATCGAATCTCAAACATGTAATATATCACGAGATAAAGGGATTTAGTTTGAAACGTTAAAGGTTCTCATGATCACTAGAGTCATTATTGAATGTGTGGGAGCCAGTACGGATCTCCAGGTCCCGCTGCTGATTAATGATCGGAGAGGGGTATCGATCATGTCTGCATTATTCACAAAACATAAGGTGACACGCTTAAGGGATACCGACACATTTGGAGCAAATATGTTTCCAGAGAAAGATTGTGAAAGCATTGGAATTATTTTGATGGACACCAAAATTATTTCGCGTGAAATTGCTGAAATTGGTTCTGCATGTGATATCAAAATGTTGCAAGAGTTTTTATGTGAATGTGTGTTAATTAAAGTAATTAACAAAATTCTGAATGAAACAAATAAAAGAGTTTTATTAAATGAGAGATGCATTGAATTTGGTAGAAATTTAATGCAAGTGAGTGGAAGTGTGAGAGGAGGGATTTTATGTGAGTGGGAGCTCCACCCACATGAATGAAGGGAGAGGTGGGGGCACCACCTTGGCCGCCGACCATGGGAGGGGCTTTCCCTCCCCCTATAAAAGGCCTCCTCCTCCTCCTCTCACTTCACACCTCCTCGTGAGGATCTCTCTCCCCCTCTAGAATATTTCCCCATGGCTTCCGATTAGTGAAGTACATGTTCCCGGTGTCTAGAAGGAGTTGTTGCTTCTGCTGCTTTGCTGGAGCGAGGACGCGGAGGTTGTCGGAGGACCAGACGTGTGTGCGATCACGGATGCACTATTGAGTTGTGGTGATGGACTTCCTCATGATCTTGAGATCGACAAATGAACGATTACATCATCCACGAGATCAATCTCGTAGTGCTTTGTCGCTCTTTGAGGGTAAGTTCTCTATGGATGTATATCCATCCGTTGATTGTATCTAGGTAGATAGATCTTGGTGCTTAGTTGTTCACGTCGTAGAATTTTTTTGTTTTCTATGCTGCAAACCCAATAGTGATATCAGAGCCTGATCTATGCGTAGATGCGGGTAGAACACTTATGATTATGTGGGCGCTAATGATTATGTTATTGCATCTTCTATGTATTTTGGATTTTGGTGGCATAGTAGGATGAAGCGGCCCGGACTAACATTACATGTCCTCGCACATGGGACCTGTTTTACGCTTGACATGCAACTAGTTTTGCATAAGTGGCTAACAGGTGTATGTCTCTCCTACTATAGCCAATATCTGATTTACAAAGAGTTTCTAATAATTTGATTACCATCGTTGTGGTTCCATGTTCGTAGGTAAGAATGGTTCTATCTCCGAAATCCCTAAGTGAAGTAAAAACATGCAACTGATAAATTAGAAGCGTCTAGTTTAGTTGTTGTTGGGCAAGTGTCATGATATGGTAATGTTATAATTTGTAGTATGGATTGATACTCTTGAAAATTATAACATACCAAAGTGTAAGTTCCATAGACCTTGGCCTTACACATATAGGAATGATGAAGATCATACCATGATGCACAAGATAGTGATTAAGTGCAAGAACCATATCATATCACGTTTTGCATATTGATACCTTTGATCTAGATTCACGGATATAGTATAATAGCTTTTTGCCTAGAATACCTGGGTTTAATAGAACCTTGAAAAGCAATGCTAAAAGGAAATAAAAAGGACACATCTACAAGACTTAGTTTCTTCGTTTCACCTTAGTTTACCGGACCAATCTAGTTACTTTTATAATGGGTTGAACCAATGGATGGAGATAGGCCAGGGTTGAAGATCCACCTGCGGTTGCACATATGGGATAAAAGATAATATAAGCATAGTCATGTGTAATGATTGAATTGGGATAATCTCTTGTGGGCAATACATCCTAATATACTAGAGCCCCCGTGATGCAGTGGGCATAGCAATAGTCTTTTAGTCCAATCGAGTGCACCACGAAGCAACAGGCTACAAACGATTATTAAGTGTAAAACACAGATCAAAGCATTAAGTGGTGATGTGGTTGTGATCCTGAATGGGTCGCTAAACAAACACTGTACTACCATTTCTATCACTGGGGCTAGCCAAATATCTCACCTCAAGCCCTTATCAATCTATGGGATCTTGGATACCTACAAGTCCACAAACTGAGGCAAGAGACAAAGAAACAAAATATACAAATGTCTATTGCAAACAAAACTCAATACTCCCATCAATTAGATGCACATAATTGCTGCGAGGTTTCTCCCCAATCGCAGCCCGTGAGGACTAGTCACTCATAAAAAATAGATCTAGGATAGAAAACATTATGCAAAATACCTAGATTGAAATCAAATATTCTTACAATGGTCGTCGAATCACAAGGAGATCTAAAGTACAAAGTAATGGCTATGGCTAATGGAGGGTATGGATGATGGAAGTGATGAACAATGGCGTGGATATCCTTTGGTGGTGTTGTGATGTAATCTGAGAATGGCGACTCTCTAGACGACTGCTGGAGCCTCAAAATATATAGGCATCTTCACGAAAGTTGTAGGGTTTGACAAGACGAAGCCATTACCACATGGTACGGGAGGACGATACGGGCGGGCCCTGCACGTACCAGTGGTCGTTACAGCGTCTGTCACCTGTAATTGACTCCACAATTACTTGGCCATGTGGACTTTCTCAAAAACCTTCATTATGACTCCTGATTTCGCATTAAAAAGCGTGATTTCATGTACATCACAATTCAAAGCAAGGTTTTGTATATCTTTGCAATTATTAGCCATTAGTGGCAAGGACTGAGAGTTTCTTGTCAATTGCTTGACCAAAAACAATGTTTAAATGAAGTGGAAGATGGCTATTTTTGGAGCCATCACATATGATGTTTGTTTGCATCTTATATTGCTTGTATGGCGCTTTAGTAACTTTATAAGATGATCCCTCATTTAAATATCAAGATAAAAAATGTGTTCTTCCTTTAGTATGCACTGTTAAGAAAGTTCGTCGTTTCGATACACCACGTGATGATCGGGTGTGATAGACTCTACTTTCGCATACATCGGGTGTAAGATAGTTTTACACACGCGAGTACCAAGGTTCTTACTTGGAGAGCCTAGCATGTACAAACATGGTCTGAAAATACGAACTGAAAGGTAAAGCATGAGTCATATGGTTGATATGATGACCATCTAGATGCTCGCCTTTGAAGCTACAGTGCTACACCAACTCACTGATGATCGCTCTTGGTGTAGTGGATCTGGTTCATGTAATCACCAAAAAGACACGAGGGATGTTGTTTTTGAGTGCTAGTTCATTTGTAATTTGGATTAGTTGAACTCAATCTATCATAAACTTAGTATAAATAAACTTTTCAGATTCTGTTGTAGATGGCACCACCTACTTTTAATTTCAATGTGTTCATGGAGAAAGAGAAACTTGCAATGAATGGTAGCAACTTTACCAACTGGGCCCTGAACTTGAGGATTCTCCTCACTGCTGCACAAAAGAAATATGTGCTAGAAGCGCCGCTAGGCCCCCCACCACCTGCTGATTCTTATGACAATGTAAAGAATGTTTACTTAAGTCGTCAAGAGGACCACAACATGGTTCATTGTGGCATACTGTATGGGCTAGATCTAGAACTCCTAAAGCGTTTCTAGAAAGGCAATGCCTTTGATACCATGGGTGAATTGAAAATGATTTTCGATACCCATGCTGCTATAGAGAGTTATGATGCTTCAGAAAAGTTCTTTAGCTGCATGATGGAGGAGAAAAACTCCGTTAGTGAGCATGTACTCAAAATGTCTGGGTACGCCAATAAGCTTGTAGCCTTGGGAATAATGATTCCCGTTGACTTAGGCATACATCATTTCTTCAATCTCTGCCACCAAGATACAAGAGCTTCGTGATGAACTATAACATGCAGGGCATGAAGAAGTCTCTCCCCGAGCTTCTATCAACGCGTAAGACTACTGAAGTGGAGTTTAGGAAAGAACATCAAGTGTTGATGATCAATAAAACCATCGGTTTCAAGAAGGACAAGAAGGGCAAATAGAAGGGTAACTTCAAGAAGGGCGGAAAATCTGTTGTTGCGCCTGAGAAGAAGACCCGGTCTGGCCCTAAGTCTGTACCGAATGCTACTATTATAAGGGGACTGGCCACTAGAAGCGCAACTGCCCCAAATATATGGCAGACAAGAAGGCTAGCAAAAGGAACAAAGGTATATTTGATGTACATGTTATTGATGTGTAATTGACTAGTACTCGCGGTAGCACATGGATATTTGATACTAGATCGGTTACTAATATATGTAACTCGAATCAGGGGCTACGGAACAAGCAACCACTAGCAAGGAATGAGGTCACGATATGTTTCAGCAATGGATCAAAAGTTGATGTGATCGCCATCGGAACGCTGCCTCTCCATTTACCGTTTGGATTAGTTTTAAACCTCAATAATTGTTATTTGGTGCCTGCGTTGAGCATGAACATTGTATCCAAATCATGTTTATTGCAAAACGGTTATTCCTTTAAATCTGACAACAATGGTTGTTCGATTTATATGAATAATATATTTTATGGTCATGCACCTATGATGAATGGTTTATTTCTTTTGAATCTCGATAGTAGTAATACACATATTCATAATGTAGATGCCAAAAACAATAAACTTAATGATGATATATCTGCATATATGTGGCACTGTTGTCTAGGTCATATTGGCGTAAAATGCATGAAGAAACTCCATTCTGATAGACTTTTAGAATCACTTGATTTCGAATCATTTGATACATGTGAGCCATGCCTTATTGGCAAGATGACTAGAACCCCGTTTTCCGGTACAATGGAACGGGCGACAGATTTATTGGAAATCATACATACTGATGTATGTAGTCCAATGAGTATATCGGTGCGATGATTTGAGTAAATATGAGTATATCTATTTTATAAAACACTAGTATGGAACCTTAGGAAAGTTGAAAGAATTTTATAATGAAGTGGAAAATCATCATAATAGAAAAATTAAATTTCTACGATCTGATCATGGAGGTTAATATCTAAGTTACAAGTTTGGCACACACATGAGAGAGTGTGGAATAGTTTCACAACTCACGCTTGTCGGAACACCACAACATAGAGCGATGCTCCAGCAGAGGAATATGCAACCCCTCAAAACTTTAGCTGGAATTTGATTGATACGAAGTGTACCAATAATGACGCTTGGATCTTCCTGGGCATCTTCAGTAGAAATATGAGTCAGATGACCACTTCCAGTAGCTTGGGGCTTGGTATTCTTCTTTGGTGGTACTGCTTTCTCAGCAGAACTCTTTTGAGGACACTCCCTTACAAAGTGGCCAGGCTAGCGACAATTGAAGAAGATAGGACCTGCTGTAGTACCCGTAGAAGGATAATTTGTCCCACCAACATTGCTTGGAGGAGCATATCCAGAATACCTTGGTGTGTAAGGAGCACGAGGCACATCACTATAAGGAACGAAGACACGACGCTTCTTAGTGCTTGAACCAACTTTTGTGTACCCCTCATGAGGATTCTTACGAGTTTATTCATACTCCATTGATACGTTGCTAACGTATCTATAATTTTTGATGTTCCATGCTTGTTTTATATCTACTTTCTTATGTTTTTTCCACACTTCGGAGTATTTTTATACACTTTCTTGGACTAACCTATTAACAAGATGCCACAGTGTCACCTGCATGTTTTCTGCTATTTTTGGTTCCAGGAAAGTCAGAAAATGAATATTCTCGGAATTGGACGAGATAAAATCCAAAGTCAATATTTCACCAAGGGGGACACGGAGCCAGAATACGAGACGGAGAGGGGCCAGGGGCCGGCCACACCACCTGGCCGTGCAGCCAGGCCTGGCCCGCGCCAGGGGGTGGTACGGCCGCCTAGGGCACTGATAACCCACAAGTATAGGGGGTGTATCGCAGTATTTTTGATAAGTAAGAGTGTCGAACCCAACGAGGAGCAGAACGTGCTGGCTAGTGGTATGGATCAGGAATTCTCTGCAAATACTTAGCAAACAGATTTTTAGGGGTTTTTGATAAAGCAAATAAATAAAGTAAGAGTAAAATAAAAGACAATAAGAATAAATGCAGCAAGTGGCCCAATCCTTTATTCAGCAAAGGACAAGCCAGTTGTATTACTTAAGATGACCAAACGTTCTCGAGGACACACGGGAAGACTGTCAAGTGCTTTCTCTTTATATAGTTGATTGATCTTCTTTAGCTTGCTAAGTGTTGTGTGGGTGAACCTGTGCTAATGTATCGACCTTCCTAGGACTAATACATACTTGTGATTATACCCCTTGCAAACATCCGTAAGTACAAGAAAGTAATTAAGGTAGAAACCTAACCATAGATTTAAACTCTAAGACCCTTACGTCCCTTGTGCAATGGTTTCCTAACGGGGGTTTAGGTTTCTATCACTCCGGCAACCCCTACGATTAGTAGCCAAATACACAATGCATTCCCCTAGGCCCATATAGGTGAAGTGTCATGTAGTCGACGTTCACATGACACCACTAGAAGAAGTACACCGCAACTTAAATATCAAACTATTGAATCTTTGTCAACACAATTCCACTACTAACAACATGACTTCTCCCATGTCCTCAAGAATAAAACGAACTACTCACAAGGCATCATATGGATCATGATCAGAGATGGAATAATGATGTATAACAATCTGAACATAAACAATTATTCAACGGTTCCACTCAATAGCATCAACTACAAAGAGTAATCAACACCGGGAAAGTTTCCCCTAAGAACTATGCAAGATTCAACCCAATTGTTATAACAATATGGAGATGGTGATGATGGTGCTGATGGTGATGATGGTGGTGATGATGATGATGATCCCGATGAAGTCCAGCTTGATGGTGGTGTTGATGGCAACGATCTCCCCTCTACAGGAAGGAATTCCCCTGGTAGAAATCTGTCTGCCGGAGAGATCTTTCTCTCTCGGTGTTTTCTGCCCCGTAGAGGCGGCGGAATCTTTCTGTGGTCGCTCCTCGAGTATTAGGGTTTCGGGAGGATTATATACGCTAGAGGGGAGAGTTGGAGGTGCCAGGGCAGCCGCACCACCTGGTGGCGCGGCCTAGGCTGGCCTGTGCCAGGGGGTGGTGTGGGCCCCCTGTGGCTCATCTCCACTCCTCCTTCTAGCTTCCTTCGTCTTCTGGAAAAATAGGATTTTCTGTATATTTTCCCAGATTTTCTAATCTTCGCGAATTTTGCCTCCAAACAGCACCTTTTCCATCAGAATCCTGACTGCAGCGGTCCATGCTCCAAAAGTCATCAACCATGCAAAAACAGATGAAATTACATAAGTATCATCTCTTAATATGAAATATATCAATGAATGACAGTGAATTATGATATAGAATAGTGATGCAAAATGGACGTATCAACTCCCCCCAAGCTTAGACTTCACTTGTCCCCAAGTGAAACTGAGCTCAATAAACATGGCCTCAGGTTTAGTGAAGAGTCGATAAAAGAATACGGACAAGAAGCATCACATTCCTCAATACATAGATCATAATAGAAGACAACTCATTATTATATAACTTAACTTGCAATAAGTAAAGGAAACACAATAGAGATACATGAAGTGAATCATAATTGGTAATGGCAAACTTAGCTCTTGGTCGAAGAATAGTTGGCAATTTGTTGGAGTTCACAAATAACTGATTTTCAATGATAGCTTTCAAAGTAGTAATCACCAAGATAAGAGCAATGTTCAAAACAAAGAACATAAGAAACATGATTGAATAAATCATCATATGAATGAATGAAACACAACAACTCAAAATACTTGCTGAGATAGAGGGGAATAGGTTTACTAACTCAACTAAAAAGTAAAATAAAGGCCCTTCGCAGAGGGAAGCAGGGGTTGCAAGTTTCATAAAGAGCTCCCAAAAATTATGATACTTATTAGCTTTCAGCTCTCATTGCCCCTATCATAGGCATCTTTAGGCGATTAAGGTTAAAGTGATCAAATATGAGGATATGCTTGACAAGTTGTAAATTGAGAATCTCATGTCCCTTGAATACGAGGGTCGCTCCTCATGCTACTCAAGTTTAGTCACCGGTAAGTTCTTGTCATCGTAAGCACATGTGTATCATGGAGAACCGCCAATGAGGTACCCCTTACCCGATGATACGGAAGAATCCCCATATCAAAATGATAAGGCAAGCAGACAACAAGCATCTCAGCAATCTTTTTATTTACCATGGGAATATGGTGCCTTTTTATCTCTTTCCTCTTTTCTCATCTCTTTTTCTTTTTCTCTTTTCTCAATCTCTATCTCTTTTTTTAATAAGAAGAATGCTTCATAGATGCTCATTATGGTTACGCTGCAGGTTTCCACCATGACAGCATGGATTAGACCGGTGGCCCAGGCGTTTCTCTAACACACATGCATAACTCCATGGACTTACAAGCTCCCCTTTCATTTCACACCAACGACATCCATAGACAAAAGAACATGATATCAACTAGGTACAAAGTACCAGTGCAATGTTGAAAGTGTTCCCCATAACAACATGGTTCTGCTAATTCACAACTTACAAAGCGCAAGCATATGTGCAACATAGATGGGCACAATGGTTCAAGTTTATTAATTGCGAGAAAGTAAAGTGTGCCATCAAGTTCGTGAGAGCTTTAATCACTAATTTTCACATAACAAGTTTAATTTGGAAGGTAGATAAAAACATGAATTTACTTGGAATAGCAATAGTGCTAATAGGTAGGTATGGTGGACACAAATGGCATGGGTTTGGTTTAAGGAATGGATGCACGAGAAGAATTCCCTCTCAGTACAGGTTTTTGGCTAGCAAGGCTGGGTAGCAAGTATAAGATTTGAAGGAAACAAACATACATACAAGTGATAAAAATCAAACATGCAATCTTCCTTGGAAGCACAAAAGATCTTAACTAGAGAATACTAAACTTATGAGCAAATCAAGAAAGAAAGGGGATGAAATTATTTTTCTTTAGAGTACTTTTATCTTTTTCATTCAACTCTCAAAAATAGTGTTGCTACTAATCGAGCCAGGTTTGCCAAAACCAACTAAATTAACTCAAAGATCCCAAAGTGATACCAATACTAACAACAAGATCAATCATATAACCACGAATTGAAAACTAATATAAGATATGCAAAAGAGTAAATGATAGAACTTATCATTAATATTCCATAACGGCAACTCACACCAAGGTATACATATCTAACGAGAGAGGGGACACTTCCATAATGCAAACCATCCTACATGATAACTTCTCTATTCATGATATGACTACTAAAAAGGTAAAAAGATAGAAGATAGTGATATGATACCGCGACACTCCCCCAAGCTTGGAACAAACCAAGGGGATGCCAAACCTGATGACAAATTACTCCTTCGGTGGTGGTGTTATCCTCTTGGTGAGCTCTTTGATCAGTTTCCCCAAGTACTCAAGCTCAAAGGTGAGATTACGAATCAGCTGCGACTTTTGCTTAATGCGGCTCATGATCATGTCGGGTTGAGAGTTCCAGCTCTTGCGATTCTTTCCCCACTCTTCCTCCTTGAAGTCTTCTTTTCCTACATGGATAGAACAAGGCAAATCTCAATTGGAGGGTAATTTCTCCTTGGGCATATTCTGGTATTGATGCTCATGGATAAGGGTATGGAAAAGATTCTTGGCGCGTGGAGGAAGTGACCATGGATCTGAACAGTAATGAGGAGGCTTCCCTCCAATTGACGTAGTCTTGGCAGGGTTTGCCACCACTCCAATGCTTGCAATGGTAGTGTCGATGTGTTTTGCCTCCTCTTCATCTTCACTCTTGATCTCCTTCTCCTGCCCGGGGTCTTGGAGATCTTCCTCCACAGGATCCTTTCCTTTATCCTTGGCGGACACCATTGTGCTTCTAAGCTTTCAAGAATAGTTCCTGGCACAAACAGATCGAAACAAAAACACGACGAGAACTCAATATACGATCCTCGGGGGATCCGAGGGATTATATATTACGAAGTTTCACAACAAAAGGAAGGTACTGGGAGAAAACGGGTCGGAGATGGAGTCCGGAGTGGCCACACCACCTGGTGGCGCGGCCAGGGGTGGGCCCGCGCCAGAGGGTGGTGTGAGCCACCTTGGCTCCGTTTCCATCCCTCTTTCGCTTCGTAGCTTTCCTTATTGACTAAAAACTGCAAAAATATAACTGGACAGATCTTCCGCAGAACTTTTCTTACCAGAACTGTTACCTGTTCGAAAACGGACTCTGCAGGTCTCTGAATTTGGTATTTAGTAGATTCGTCTAGAGTCACCACTTGAATAACATCAATATCTCCATCTTCATACACTTATTGGTCGAGTCATGAAACCTTTCACTTTCTTATTACACCATTATCTCCGCTAACCTGGAAATTTCTTTCACACAAAACTTCACACAGTTCTCATTAGCAACATTAGTACAAGTGAAGTGATAAAACCTTTTGAGTCCAAATTCAACTGAAAACCATCAAAACATAAGCTACTGTAGCAACTCCTTCCGAAAACCCAAAAAGAATTCAAAAAGGAAATCGATTAAAGAAGCAAATGCAAGAGTGGCAAAATCTGCCAAAACAGACCAGCAGGTAAAGATCAATTTTTCGAAAATCTTCTGTTGCTCATATCAAAAAGTACAAAACTAACTAAAGTTAAATAACAACCTGGGGCAGAAGCACAAAAAATTACAGCTCAATCCGACATATAGCGATCTCACACGAATTTTTACGGTGAAGCACAAAAATCTGTTTCGGGACAACAACTTCCCCAAATATTACTTCTCTCTCATTAGAGGTTGATCTTGACACAAAAACCAAACAAAAAGGATAAGGAGCGGTTATTACCAAAGTAATAACTTCCAAGACTCAAAGAAACAAAAACAAACTGAAAGCAAAAATAAATTGGGTTGTCTCCCAAAAAGCTCTTTCTTTATAGCCATTAAGATGGGCATGAGGATTTCAAAGATGCTCACATAGGAATATGAATTGAAGTGAAAGAGAGCATTAAGAAGCAAAAATACACACGTTTAAGTCTAACCCGCTTCCTATGCAAGGGAACTTTGTAAACAAACAAGTTGTTAAAACCAGAGGCTACAAGCATAGGAAGGCAAAAGAAGTGCAACATAAAAACTTTCAGCATAAAACGAGGAAACTTGATATTATTGAGATACATAAGAACACTTTTTCCTCTCTCATAGTAACTTTCAGTATCATGCATAAACTTAACAATATAACTATCACAAGGGCCATCGTACCAATGATCACTTATTCTAACAGAAAACACAGGAATACTAGCTCTGATAATACTACTTTGTGAAACAATATTAGAGGTATCCTTACAAAGGATAGTGTGTCCCTCTTCTACATACTTAGTGGCAAAGTCTTTCACATTTGCTATTATAGGTTCATCATCCATTTGTTTATCAGGTTCAACAACTTTACTTATACTCTCATTAACCATACTAGCTATCATAGAATGTTCCTTTATCTTTAACTGGGAAAGGCATTTTCTCAATATAAGGTTTAGGTAAAACATGATTAGCAGTATAAACTTCAGTATTTCTTGCAGGAACACTCTTAGCAACATCTTTATAAGGTTCATGATACTTATTCCACTTCTTTTGAGGCACTTCAATGTAGGAAGCAAAAGCCTTAAAATAAGAAGCAATAGCTTGAGAGTCTAGACCATAAGCATTTTTAATATTTTGAAAGTCATCAGTTCCCATAAAAGATTCAATGCATTCATAATCATAATTTATACCTGACTTTCTTCCTTTGTCATTCTCCCATGCTTCAGAATTATCTTGAATACAGTCCAAAAGATCTCATTTAGCTTCTTCTTCCATGCGAGTGAATGATCCAACACAAGAAGCATCCAGTAAATCTTTATCATGAAGAGAAAGCCTTGCATAAAAGTTATTGATAATAATATTGTTGGGTAGCTCATGAATGGGACATTTGAGCATTAGTAACTTCAATCTCCCCCAAGCTTGAGCTGTACTCTCTCCATCAAGAGGCCAAAAGTTGTATATTTGATTCCGATCTTTATGAATCTCACTAGGAGGATAAAACTTTGAATAAAAGAGAGGTACTATTTCCTCCCATTCAAGAGCTTGACCATTCTTCAGCAGCTTATACCATTCCTCAGCTCTTCCTTTCAGCAATAATGAGAATAACTTCTTCTTAACTTGATCTGTAGTAATACCTGCACACTTGAACAACCCACATAATTCGTGTATAAAGAGCAAATGATCACCGGGATGGACAGTTCCATCCCCAACATAGTAGTTATCCATAACACGGTCAATAATTCTTGTAGGTATTTTAAAAGCATCATTCTCAGCAGGTGGTGGTTCATCTGAGAATACCATTTTGCGGCCCGAAAGTTGGGGTGTCCAGGCAACACGGTACCCGAGTTCCCTGAAATCATCCGCGATAACTACAGTTGGTGTGCCAAATACTCAGAGGGTCTTTTTTGGCACGAATTCAACTTTACGTTTCAATACAAAAAAATCAGGCTAACAGCCGTCAAGTTGGGCCCCTCCTGTCAGTTCTCGCTGTTATGTCGCTCCTGTCGCTCCTGTCGCTTAGGTGTCAATTAGGCTTGCAGTGTTGGAGCCTGCATCCATTACGCGTCTTCTTCTTCCCCGGAGCGGCAATCTGTGGGGCGTCGCAGCCATGGCGTGGAGCTGGGACATGGACGAACCTGCTCGGCCTAGCTCTCCTCCCTGTAGGCTTGCAGCGTTGGCGCCTGCATCCATTACGCGTCTTCTTCCCCGGAGCGGCAATCTGTGGTCGCGGCCATGGTGCAGAGTTGGGAAGTGACGAAGCTGCTCGGCCCCGCTCTCCTCTCCATCCCGAGTCGGAGCTCGCCCTCACCATGGACGCACCCATGGCACGGTCGGGGACGAGAATTGGTTCCCGGTGAGATCTATCACCTTGTCGACCATGCTCGGTTCTGTTTTCCTCCTCTAGAATCCGAGCTCGCCGTCGCCGTGGTTGTACCCGCACCAATTCTGCCACCTCTACCGAGGTCTCTGTGGTAGCTCAAGTTCTGGGGCTCTCCAAGTTCTACCATGTTGGGCCTGTAAGTGTTGTTGTATGTTAAACTAGCAAATCTCTTTTGTTCAAATCTCTTGGGATGTACCAACTTCATTGTGTTTAATTATGAAAGACAAAATATAAATGACTTCTCTCAATTTCTCGCATAGAAAAATGCATAGCTAATTTCATATTCTCGCAGGAACTGGCCCCACTTGTTGAACCGGCGGCACTGCCACGATCTGCACGTAACCACGGTGAGTTCTCGAACTGAAAGTTGCAGTTACCACGTTTCTTCCTCAGTCATTCCTCTGCAGTTTTTCTAGGCGCTTCTTCTTCCTCTATTCTGGAACCGTCGGTTCATCTTCTTCTTCCTCTCGCAGGCAGTTCCTTGCAGGCATTTCCTTTCGCCCATTTCCTTGCAGGCATGGACGATGGGAAACGCACAACAGAGACCCACTTGGTCCCTGCCCATGGCACCATGACTTTGACAGTGGTGTACACAAATGATGAAGCGACTGTGGAGACAACTCTCGCCAGGTTTGAGCGATTGCTTGAGAAAGAGAAGCACAAGTTTGTGGGGCTAGACTTGGAGTACACCCGTGCAAATAAGTGAAAAAATCCTCCACAAGAGATCGCTGTCGTGCAAATCGCCATACACGAGGAGGTCCTCGTTTACCACTTCTGCAGGTATGTGAAATTGAAATTTGAGATCACTTCTGCATCCCTTGTTCCCTTACATCTCTAGAACCATCTAAGTGCAGGAGTAAACCAACTGAGATGCGTTGTCCGGCGCTGGTCGAGTTCTTATGTAGGAAAGGGATAACTTTCACTAGCGTGGATATCACAAATGACACAATTATGCTTTCTCGTGCGTTGATAAAAATCCCAGAGGGGCACCACATCGACATCCAAAATCTGTACAAGATCAAATCATACCCAGCGAAGGATGGCATGGGTGATCTGGCAGCGGAAATCATCGATAAATCCTATGAAAAACTGAAGAAATTGAAGCGACTCGATCACGACTACTGGGAGTGGAAGCCGATGAGCCAGGTGTGCCTCGAGTATGCAGCCAGAGACGCCTACATGGCGTACGAGTTGTACAGTAAGCTCATTACCATGAAAGATGGGATGGTTAAGGTGGGGTTTTTCGCGAGAGAGCTATGCCCTGGTTGCAAGCTAGCCTAGGAGAAGAAGCGCGAGGAGGACAGAAAGCGGTTTCAGGACGAGCAGGGATCTTGGGACGGTGGCGACATCAAGCGGCTGGAGGGGAAGCAAGTCAAGGACGACAACAAGTGGTGGTGATACATTATGCGTTTGAACTAGATTTTAATTTCTAGTTTATTATGTGTGTGATACATTTAGTTACTTCAATACAAATTTTTGACCAATTTAACTTGTTGATGTATTTCTTGAGAATTATAATATAATCGAGCACTAGAAATATTTTGTAGTGTGCATGAGCATGATCAGTAAATATAATTGAACACTAGAAACTTTAAGGCACTCCATATAAAGGAGTAGATTAATATAGAAGGTTCACCAGAGACACCACGGATATATTATCTTACATGCCACACACAGGTAATAATTAACTAAAACAAAATAAAAGCAGGGGCTGCAGCAGGAGGCCGGGACACGGAGACGCCTAGCAGGGCAGGGGTTTATCAGCAGGAGGCAGCGATAGCCTAGTCGATGGGATACATGCCAGTCCTGACATACTCCCGGAGGAATTTGCTGTAGGCTGCGTGCCGTGCCAAGGTAACCGGCCTATGGCTTCTGCCTCCACCTCTGCCAACGCCCTCTGCGTGCTGGATCATGCTGTTGAGGTCCATGTTGATTGCTCTGCCACAGAATGGACAAAACAGTCTCCCCCTACAGTGGAAACGGATTAGCCCACACCGTAACCGTCTCAGCACGTAGCGACTCTTGTTGTCCCTGGATACCTTGCTATCGTCCACTTCATCATCATCCTCCTGTTGATTTTTAAGAACATAACTTAGAACTCATACATATGATTGAATTGTATTACAACTCAAGAATTGACAACATGTATATGTAAGACAATATATCCGTGGATATCAAAGATAAAGCATCTCAGCAATAGTTTGATCCGTTCATATATCATTTCATCTCAACACAATGACAAATAATTGCATCAGAGTGAATGTAGGATAAAGATTGCGGCCTCATAAGTTTCTTCAGGGATGGAGTCAGCGAACCAAGTAATAATTGCACAACCTGTAATGTTGTTGTACATCGCCCTAGGTTCACTAACTCATCCCTGAAAAAATCTGACACCAATGTGTCTGCCTCTCTTTTGGGACAAATTTAAATCATTGGCCACAATAAGAAGTTGAAATGTAATCGTACAAAACATTATTTAGGGATATACATAGTCAGGTACAAAAACAAGCCTCAATATTGTAATTATAAATAAAAAACCAAACAATTAATCTTTAGGTGCATGTTAAAAATACTTATGATCAAAACTATTCATATACATATGCATCATACCAATCATTAAAAGATCGGAAATAATTCAAGGATCATATATATAGTTCCATATGAGAATAAATCTAGGGCCTCATAATTTGTTTCAGAGATGGAGTTGGCGAACCAAAGTACCAACATCACAACCTATATTGTTTGTGTGCATTGCTGCCTCAGGTTCACCAACCCATCCCTAAAACACGACACCATCATACGTGTCTCCCCTTGAACTCTTTTGGGGCTAATTTCAATCATCAGCCTCGGTGACAAACTAAAATGTGATTCTTATACACTATGAATGCATGGAATAGATAATTCGAATATCATAGTTCTATGAATGTACAATAAAGATTGCGGCCTCATAAGTTTATTCAGGGTCAGCGTGAGTGAACCAAGTAACAATTGCACAACCTATATTGTTGTTGTACATCGCCCCAGGTTCACTAACTCGTCCTTGAAAAAATCTGACACCAATGTGTCTGCCTCTCTTTTGGGGCAAATTTGAAGCATTGGCCATAATAAGAAATTGAAATGTAATCGTACAAAACATTATTCAGGAATATACATAGTCAGGTACAAAAACAAGCCTAAATATTGTAATTATAAATAAAAAACAAAACAATTAATCTTCAGGTGCATGTTAAAAATACTTATGATCAAAACCATTCATATACATATGCATCATACCAATCATTAAAAGATCAGAAATAATTCAAGGATCATGTATGTAGTTCCATATGAGAATAAATCTAGGGCCTCAAAATTTGTTTTAGAGATGGAGTTGGAGAACCAAAGTACCAACAGCACAACCTATATTGTTTGTGTGCATTGCTGCCTCAGGTTCACCAACCCATCCCTAAAACACGACACCGTCATACGTGTCTCCCCTTGAACTCTTTTGGGGCAAATTTCAATCATCAGCCTCGGTGACAAACTAAAATGTAATTCTTATACACTAAATGCATGGAATAGGTATTTCGAATATCATAGTTCTATCAATGTAGAATAAAGATTAAGGCCTCACAAGTTTCTACAGGGACGGCGTAAGTGAACTAAGTAACAATTGCACAGCCTATATTGTTGTTGTACATCGCCCCAGGTTCACTAACTCGTCCGTGAAAAAATCTGACACCAATGTGTCTGCCTCTCTTTTGGGGCAAATTTGAATCATTGGCCACAATAAGAAATTGAAATCTAATCGTACAAAACATTATTCAGGAATATACATAGTCAGGTACAAAAACAAGCCCAAATATTGTAATTATAAATAAAAAACCAAACAATTAATCTTCATGTACATGTTAAAAATACTTATGGTCAAAACCATTCATATACATATGCATCATACCAATCATTAAAAGATCAGAAACAATTCAAGGATCATATATGTAGTTCCATATGAGAATAAATCAAGAGCCTCATAATTTGTTTCAGAGATGGAGTTAGGGAACCAAAGTACCAACATCACAACCTATATTGTTTGTGTGCATTGCTGCCTCAGGTTCACCAACCCATCCCTAAAACACGACACCATCATACGTGTCTCCCCTTGAACTCTTTTGGGGCAAATTTCAATCATCGGCTGTGGCGTCCCGCTAAAACCACTACTAGAAAATCGCTGTGTTTTTGTGCATTGCATCATCATGACCGCATGCTCATGTCATCATGCCACATTGCATTTGAGCATCGTCATCATCATGCATCTGTTGTCTGAAACTATTTTTGAAAACCTATTTTATTTTTCTAAATAAACCCCGTCTTTATTCAAATACAAAACCCGGGCTTGGCCGGAATATTTTGTTTCGTCTACAAATGCATTTCAAAAGCCCCGTTTTAAACAAATAGAATATTTATAATATTTTTAGGAGGCAGCCCGCCAGGCCCGAAAGCCCGACCGGCCACCTCCAAGCCCTAAACTAAAAGCCTATCCTATCCTATCCAAACCCTAGAACTACCTACTCCCACACCCTTTTCTCCCAGCCGCCCTCCACCCCCGCTCCACCTACGCTGTGCACCCCTCCCCAGCGTGCAACGCACCACCCCACATCCACCAACCCCGCCTGCCGCCCGGTCCCACCCTGGCCCCGTGCCTGACCACGCCACCACCCATCTCCACCCCACCGACCAGCCCGCCTCACCTGGTCCACATAGCCTCGTGTTTTCCCCCTGGCCCGATCCCCCACATCACCTGGTCGCCCCTGCCCTCCCAACACGCCTCCCCACATCATGCCCCACTCCTTCCCGAACCCTCCTCCTCGCGTAGCCGCCGCCGAAGCCCACCCCGCGCCGCCGCCTCGTGGCCCTCCTTTCCACGACCTCGGCCTTCCCTGCGCAGAGCCCGTACCTGCCCCTGGCGGCCGCCTCTGCGGCGTCGCCCTCCTCCCCATGCTCGACCGGCCACCGTCCTCTGTTTCCCCCGACCACCCCTTCGCCTCGCCCGACCACCGCCTGCCCCTAACCGGAGCCGCCTTTCTCCATCCGGAGCCGGCCGCCGCTCCGCCTCGCGGTCCGGTCGCCCTCCACCCCAATGTCGTCTCCTCCCGCCGCCTTGGGCCCCCTCTGCTCCGAGCCCGCGATCGACCCTGCTTCCTCCTCCTCCCGTGGATCCCGCCTCTGGCCGCGTCTACGACCGAGCCCGCCGGATGCCAACGCCACGTCGTGCCTGTCCGCGTGAAGCCTCCGAGGCCACGCCTCCTTTCGGTCCGCTGCAAGCCGCTGCCGTGGCCCTTTGCCATCATCGCCTGTGACCCCTCTGGCTCAGCCTCTACAGGGTCATAGTCCCCGCCTCCCCGCGGCCCGTTTCGCCTCCACCGTCGATTGTCTGCCTCGAGGCCTCCTGCCTCTGTCCCTGTCCGATGTATAACCTGTCTATTTCAGCTTGTTGTATGGGCATGTGTTCTATTTTTGCTTCCTTGTGTCATCTCTTACATGTGTGCCCGAGAAGAAACGATGCGGGGATATGGCGGTCAACCTGTGGCCATCTATTTTTTTGGATGCTCAGATCTTCGAATAATTTTGGGTAACATCTTCTCGTCGACAAGACCAACCTAAGACCAACCCCTCCAAAGGTTGGACAAGTCATGACTCCAAGAACACCGAGGCCAAGACAAGATTGACATCGATCGGAACCAAGAGGGAACCACAAGATCTTTGAGAGAGAACCAAAGGCCCCATTCCTGGATTCGAAGACCGATCCCGCCAAGACCGAACCCCCGGACGTCAAGATCGCCCGACACGAACGCCAAGCTCTCCACCTTGGATGCCAAGTACGCCGACATGGGACCGACAAGATCTACATCACGGATCCGCCGGGCGAGACCTAGAAGACCATCAACGCGTGAAGATGTATCCGTGGAATTCCGAGGAGATCGGCAAGAACTCCTACACGGACGCCAAGACCCGAACCTAAAGACCGCCAAGATCACCACGGGAACGACAAGTACTTCACCGCAGATGCTAAGACCGACCCAATGCACGGACCCGACAAGATCTTCGTGACGACAAGATCGACACCGACCAGGGCTAATCCGATGAGCCCCCGACGCCAAACCAAGTCCTGCGATGACCTCCGAAGATCGATCCCTGCCGTTCCCGTCTGACCTTGAGTCCAAACCCCGAACCCCCGGAACCCAAGATCTCCCGAATCTAGATGTGTGAACTTTTCCCGAGCCCCTATTTTATAAATGCTATATATAAAACTTGTTGCATATTAATTATTCATGCATGCATACCTGTCTGTGGTTTGGGGGCATTATGCCGATTCACCTCATAATTAAATATGGAGTGTTTATGCGGGATATCTTTGTCTTATTCCGGACTCCATTTAAATTGGTGTATCGAACCGATGCGATGTTTCGCCCTGTTAATACAACATTTAAATTGCGGGGTTCTAAATAACTTGAACCGTGTAATTAATTATCGGGACCCTGATTTCGCTTAATGTTGCCTAATTGCACCGCATCTTGCCATGCCATGCATCATATCATAATCATGCCAGATCTTCTGCTGAAGTATTAAATAGTGCATCCGCTGTTTCTTCTAGTGTTTGCTTCTTCGCGGATTAGGCTGATGAGTTGATGCGAGTATCGACAAGTTCTCCGGATATAAACCTTCGGTAGTGTTTCCCAAGCGAGCATTCTCCCCCTTTCTACCTATTTTGCATTTATAGTCTTTATTTCCTCCTGTTGATCTATTGCTATTTGCCTTGCGATGCTTTAGTTTCCGTGTACCATTTATATTCCTTGCAGCCTCTATATTGCCTTGGACACATCCTATTGCCTGTTGTTTGATAGACAGTCGACCTTGCGAGTCGTAGTTGCTTGCTTAGGTGCTGGTTTGCATCGTTGTTGTTCCACCGTTGTTGGAAGGTTGGTACATGCTTAATGATGGAGATGCTTAATGGTGGAGATGATCATGACTTTAAATACAACTATTAAATTGCTAGATATAACTAATGCAGAGGAATCGGTGGGCAATAGATGTTATTTGGTTCTTCCATGCTCACTTGTGTCCCGTAGGACCCCGAGTACTTGATACCTGTTCCTTGACTATCGCACTATCCGCATATGGGACCATGAATCCCCTTAGCTAGAGCTTGATTCATTCTTATTTCTTGGGGCCACAAAGTAGTTTGGGGCTTTATTACTATCTTGTACTTATGCCATGTTTTACTGCTTTATTTACGATTGTGCGTGGAGCACCTGTACTATTTAGGATTGCGGAGTGTTTTCGCGGTATCGACAAGCCCAGTCACACTTTCGAGTTCCCAGTCATTTACAGCCATTGACGCAAACCTTGGGTCCGTCTCGGAGCCAGCCAACTTTGCTGCGGGTAGCTTAATGGGGTGGCCCCCTGAAATAATTTATGAATCCTGTGATTGCTTTGTCATGAAAGCCTCGTTGGGTTTTGAGTTGGTTTTCCCGAGGTTGATCGTGTGTGTGTTGCTATTTGTGCACCCCTGCAGGGTAAATCTTTCTGAAAGCCGTGTCCGCGGTTATGGACGACTTGGAGCACAATATCTCGATCATAGACAAGCATAACTAAAGTAGTGTTATAAATTTGACTTAATATGTGACTAGTAATCAGCTTCACTACAATGGAATGGATAATAAAAATGCCAACAACTGGTGGATCTGTGTTATACTATACCTGCCTAGTAAGTATTACAACTCCAATGAAATGTGATAAAAGTGCCAACAACTGCTGGGTTTTGGGATTCCTCAGGACAATTATATCTAACCAGTAAATGTTCCAACTACCACGAAATGGTTAATTAAAACTGCCAACTACTTATGCTTCAAGATGACTCATGCTATCTATATCTGATTAGTAAGTGCTGCAACTATAACGGAATGAGTAAAATTGCCTACTGTGTGAGTTCCTTGGTCCGACTTCCTCGTTTGGTCTCGAGGGGGAAATACCAGGATGGGTATGATTGGTGTTAGTATCAGGTTGGATCCGAATAGGTCTTTCTTATCCCTCTCTAATAGCCGCCAGTTTTACTGAGTCTCTATATGTTGTTTAGTGTTGCTGCGCTGCCGCTTCAGTCCACCATACCTATGCTTCAAGATGACTCATGCTATCTATATCTGACTAGTAAGTGCTTCAACTATAATGGAATGAATAAAACTGCCAACTGTGTGAGTTCCTCGGTTTGACTTGCTCGTTTGGTCTTGAGAGGGGAAATGCCAGGATGGGTATGTTCGGTGTTACTATCAGATTGGATCCGAATAGGTCTTTCTTATCCCTCTCTAATAGCCGACAGTTGAATCGGGTCTCTATAGGTTGTTTAGTGCATGCTGCACTGCCGCTTCAGTCCACCATACCTATGCAGGCGAGAGCCGCCGAATTCTAGCCTCGCCGTGTACTGGCCTCAGTACTGACGCTCCTCTTTTTCCTTTGCCCTTTGTCGGCACCCCTTTTGTTTTAGCAGGTTTGAGATCGACGTCGTTAGCAGGGTTACCCTTCCGGCTTGGCCTGGGCAGGGTTATGGACGCCATTGGTTATTCTTCAGGGCTCTTAACCCCATTTGCATCTTGTCCGTAGTCGGACGCTTTATCGTTTGCAAGGTGATTTGGATATTGGTATTGTATATCTGTATTCTTGACTCGTTGAGTCGCTGTTGTATATATATCTGTTCTGTGGGTCCCATCGAGGACTGTTGTGTAATGGTATTACTTCATTTTCCACCCGCACGAAAGTGCCTGGTGGGCGTCCATGAATCGTTTCTATGCGGGTTTGGCGGAAAAGGGATAAAACTTGCATAGGGCCGATTCGAGGGTGTTACATCAGCCTCAGTGACAAACTAAAATGTAATTCTTATACACTATGAATGCATGGAATAGATAATTCAAATATCATAGTTCTATGAATATAGAATAAAGATTGCAGCCTCATAAGTTTCTACAGAGATGGCGTAAGCGAACCAAGTAACAATTGCACAGCTTATATTGATCTTGTACATGGCCCCAGGTTCGCTCACTCATCCCTGTAAAAATTTGACACCAATGTGTCTGCCTCTCTTTGGGGCAAATTTGAATCATTGGCCACAATAAGAAATTGAAATGTAATCGTACAAAACAATATTCAGGGATATACAAATGCATCATACAACGCATTCATATATCAGAAACAATACAAATATTATATATTTAGGTTCCATATGAGAGAAAAAATTAGGGCCTCAATTTTTTAGCGATGGAGTCAGAGAACGAAAATACCAACAGCACAACCTATATTGTTTATGTGCATTGCTGCCTCAGGGCCACTAACCATCCCTAAGAAAACAAGACCATCATATTCCCTTGCACTATTTTGGGGCAAAATTGAATCATTGGGCTCAGTAAGGAATATAAATGTAATGTTATAGGCCTGTTGTGCATCGAAATCAACACTCAACTAGCAAACTCAGCTAGATGGCAGATGAGCAGATTGGGGTTTTGTGACTAGATGGATTGGGGTTTTGTGACTAGATGGAAGATGCATCAATCAACCGATCGAATCATATATATACTACCCTACTTCAAGAGCAAAAGAATATGTACACGATTGAGAAAATCCTATGTATGAACAGTGAAAACTGCGGCTGCGACTAGAGAAGCTAGCAATGTAGTACCTCGGACTCCTCATCAGGGACCTCCTCCTCGAACTCATCATTCTCCGTGATTGCGTCAAAGATTTCTTGAACAACGATGGGGTCGTCGATGTAGATCACCGGATTGCCTCCGCCTGTCGCTTGCCCCCCATCCAGATCTGCCATTGGCACCACGATGTTGTCGGCCACGATGTTGTCGGCCACCTGATGCTCAGCGGCGACGGCTACTACCTGTTGCTCGGTGGCGATGGCTACCACCTGCTGCTCGGCGACGACGGCTACCAACTGCTTCTCGGCGGAGACGGCTACCACCTTCTGCTCGGCGGTGACGGCTACTGGCTGGACGGATGAGTTCGCACCCTCGATAGCGTGGCGACGAGCGGCGTTCATGTCCGAAGAAGACGCCTCCGCCTGCTTGGCGACGACCGAGCCATCTGCTGATGCGCCTTCAACTGGCTTCACCTCCGGATCGTCTCTACACGTACACTCCATGGCGCACCAAGGGAAGGAGGTAGTGCAAACGAGGGAGCTTCGGTGCGCGCGGCAGGTGTAGATTGGGGTCTTGGGACTAGATAGACTGGGGGAAATGACACGAGCTCATGGAAGAATAAGGACGAGGGGGGTTATAAACACCGGACCTTTCGTAGTCCTCGAGTGGACATGTGTGGTGGGCGGGGAGAGGGGGGATACCACGATCTCCACCCTTTTTTTTGGTTCCCTTTTTTTTGAAACAACCACGGTCTCCACTTTAGAGCTGCATTGAAAACACGCTCATGGCAGACCTCGATTCCACTGCATGCAAGTGGCACGGAACTAATTTCTACAACGTTAGATCTACTCGAGGGGGGCCCTTACCTCATGGAATTTACTAGCGGTAGGGCCTAGTTGGAAGTGAGATTGAGAGCGCTGCATAAAAATGGGATATGTCTGATTAAAATCAAGTGGCAATAAATTGCAGTGTCCCGTCGACAACCGTGCACTCGATGACTCCGTTGCCCTGTGCATGAGTTGTAGTAGAAGTAGTAGGCTTTTCAGACTTGATTAAACTTGACATGACCGCTCGACAGCTTTTTCCATGGACGGCATCGTGTTCCTTCCTATAGAAGTCTCGCGGAGGGAGAAGTCCGTGTTGTCTCATGCTGTACTGTGAAGGGCACGACATGTGCAATGATCATTGTTGGATCACACAGAATCAACGGTTGGTGCGCATGATCTGCGTGACAACTGTGACAACCAATCAGGGAGTAGCAGACAAGGTGAGCATAGGTTTGGGCTTCTACGAAAGATAGAGAGGGGGGCAAAACAAAGTAGTACCACATAAAACCAAGGGCAAAACTGAGTAGTATAAAATGGAAAGTGTCTTGTACAATGAAATACATCGTGGAATACATCAAATTATGCCAAGATAGATCCACTAGAGTTCATTATATGTGTGTTCTTCTCATAAACCACAAATGGATCCACCACTGTCATTGCATGTGTGTTCTTCTAAACAAACCACATAAGGATCCACCAGTGTCATTGGATGTGTGTTCTTCCCATGAACCACACATGGATCCACCAGCGTCATTGCATGTCTGTTCTTTTCATGAATCACAGCTAGAGTCATTGCATGTCTGTTACTTCCATAAACCACATATGGATCCACCTAGTGTGATTGCATGTCGGTTCCTCTAAACAAACCACATATGGTTCACCAGTGTCATTGGATGTGCGTTCTCATGAACCACACATGGATCCACTAGTGTCATTGCATGTTTGTTCCTCTAAACAAACCACATAAGGATCCACCAGTGTCATTGGATGTGTGTTCTTTTCATGAACCACACCCAGTGTCATTGCATGTGTGTTCTTCTAAACAAACTACATAAGGATCCACAAGTGTCATTGCATGTCTGTTCTTTTCATGAACCACACATAAGGATCCACCAGTGTCATTGCATGTATGTTCTTTTGATGAACCACACCCAATGTCATTGCATGTCTGTTCCTCTAAACAAACCACATAAGGATCCACCAATGTCATTGGATGTCTGTTCTTTTCATGAACCACACCCAATGTCATTGCATGTCTGTTCCTGTAAACAAACAACATAAGGATCCACCAGTGTCATTGCATGTCTGTTCTTTTCATGAACCACACCCAATGTCATTGCATGTGTGTTCTCCTGACAAACCACATATGGATCCACCAGTGTCATTGCATGTATGTTCTTTTCATGAACCACAACTAGAGTCCACCGGTGTCATTGGATGTGTGTTCTTCCCATGAACCACACATGGATCCACTAGTGTCATTGCATGTCTGTTCTTTTCATGAATCACAGCTAGAGTCATTGCATGTTTGTTACTTCCATAAACCACATGTGGATCCACCTAGTGTGATTGCATGTTTGTTCCTCTAAACAAACCACATAAGGATCCACCAGTGTCATTGGATGTGTGTTCTTCTCATGAACCACACATGGATCCGCCAGTGTCATTGCATGTGTGTTCTTCTAAACAAACCACATAAGGATCCACCAGTGTCATTGCATGTCTGTTCTTTTCATGAACCACACCCAGTGTCAGTGCATGTGTGTTCTTTTCATGAACCACACCCAGTGTCACTGCATGTTAGTTCGTTTCATGAACCACATAAGGATCCACCAGTGTCATTGGATGTGTGTTCTTCTCATGAACCACATAAGGATCCACTAGTGTCATTGCATATCTGTTCTTTTCATGAACCACACCAATTGTCATTGCATGTCTGTTCTTTTCATGAAACACACCCGGTGTCACTACATGTCTGTTCTTTTCATGAACCACATAAGGATCTACCAGTGTCATTAGATGTGTGTTCTTCACATGAACCACATGTGGATCCACCGGTGTCATTGCATGTTTGTTCCTCTAAACAAACCACATAAGGATCCACCAGTGTCATTGCATGTCTTTTATTTTCATGAACCACACCCAGTGTCATTGCATGTGTGTTCTTCTAAACAAACCACATAAGGATCCACCAGTGTCATTGCATGTCTGTTCTTTTCATGAACCACACCCAGTGTCAGTGCATGTCTGTTCTTTTCATGAACCACACACAGTGTCACTGCATGTCAGTTCTTTTCATGAACCACATAAGGATCTACCAGTGTCATTGGATGTGTGTTCTTCTCATGAACCACACGTGGATCCACCGGTGTCATTGCATGTGTGGTCCTCTAAACAAACCACATAAGGATCCACCAGTGTCATTGGATGTGTGTTCTTTTCATGAACCACACCCAGTGTCATTGCATGTGTGTTCTTCTAAACAAACCACATAAGGATCCACCAGTGTCATTGCATGTCTGTTCTTTTCATGAACCACACATAATGATCCACCAGTGTCATTGCATGTCTGTTCTTTTCATGAACCACACCAAATGTCATTACATGTTTGTTCCTCTAAACAAACCACATAAGGATCCACCAGTGTCATTGCATGTCTGTTCTTTTCATGAACCACACACAGTGTCATTGCATGTGTGTTCTTCTAAACAAACCACATAAGGATCCACCAGTGTCATTGCATGTCTGTTCTTTTTCATGAACCACACATAAGGATCCACCAGTGTCATTGCATGTCTGTTCTTTCCATGAACCACACCCAATGTCATTGCATGTGTGTTCCTCTAAACAAACCACATAAGGATCCACCAGTGTCATTGCATGTCTGTTCTTTTCATGAACCATACCTAGTGTCATTGCATGTGTGTTCTTCTAAACAAACCACATAAGGATCCACCAGTGTCATTGCATGTCTGTTCTTTTCATGAACCACACATAAGGATCCACCAGTGTCATTGCATGTCTGTTCTTTTCATGAACCACACCCAATGTCATTGCATGTCTGTTCTTTTCATGAACCACATAAGGATCTACCAGTGTCATTGCATGTTTGTTCTTTTCATGAACCACATAAGGATCCTTCAGTGTCATTGCATGTCTGTTCTTTTCATGGACCACATAAGGATCCACCAGTGTCAGTGCATGTTTGTTCTTTTCATGAACCACACCCAGTGTCATTGCATGTCTGTTCTTTTCATGAAACACACCCGGTGTCACTGCATGTCTGTTCTTTTCATGAACCACATAAGGATCCACCAGTGTCATTGGATGTGTGTTCTTCTCATGAACCACACGTGGATCCACCGGTGTCATTGCATGTCTGTTCCTCTAAACAAACCACATAAGGATCCACCATTGTCATTGCATGTCTGTTCTTTTCATGAGCCACACCCAGTGTCTTTGAAAGTGTGTTCTTCTAAACAAACCTCATAAGGATCCACCAGTGTGATTGCATGTCTGTTCTTTTCATGAACCACACATAAGGATCCACCAGTGTCATTGCATGTCTGTTCTTTTCATGAACCACATAAGGATCCAGCAGTGTCATTGCATGTCTGTTCTTTTCATGAACCACACAAAGTGTTAGTACATGTCTGTTCTTTTCATGAATCACACCTAGTGTCACTACATGTCTGTTCTTTTCACGAACCACATAAGGATCTACCAGTGTCATTGGATGTGTATTCTTCTCATGAACCACACGTGGATCCACCGGTGTCATTGCATGTTTGTTCCTTCCATGAACCACATCCAGTGTCACTGCATGTCAGTTCTTTTCATGAACCACATAAGGATCCACCTAGTGTCATTGGATGTGTGTTCTTCTCATGAACCACACGTGGATCCACCTGTGTCATTGCATGTGTGTTCCTCTAAACAAACCACATAAGGATCCACCAGTGTCATTGCATGTTTGTTCTTTTCATGAACCACACCAGTGTCATTGCATGTGTGTTCTTCTAAACAAACCACATAAGGATCCACCAATGTCATTGCATGTTTGTGCTTTTCATGAACCACACCCAGTGTCATTGCATGTGTGTTCTTCTAAACAAACCACATAAGGATCCACCAGTGTGATTGCATGTCTGTTCTTTTCATGAACCACACATAAGGATACACCAGTGTCATTGCATGTCTGTTCTTTTCATGAACCACACCCAATGTCATTGCATGTGTGTTCTCCTGACAAACCACATATGGATCCACTAGTGTCATTGCATGTATATTCTTTTCATGAACCACACCCAGTGTCAGTGCATGTCTGTTCTTTTCATGAACCACACCCAGTGTCACTGCATGTCTGTTCTTTTCATGAACCACATAAGGATCTACCAGTGTCATTGGATGTGTGTTCTTCTCATGAACCACACGTGGATCCACCGGTTTCATTGCATGTCTGTTCTTTTCATGTACCACACCTAGTGTCACTACATGTCAGTTCTTTTCATGAACCACATAAGGATCCACCCAGTGTCATTGGATGTGTGTTCTTCTCATGAACCACATGTGGATCCACCGATGTCATTGCATGTGTGTTCCTATAAAAAAACCACATAAGGATCCACCAGTGGCATTCATGCCTGTTCTTTTCATGAACCACACCCAGTGTCATTGCATGTCTGTTCTTTTCATGAAACACACCCGGTGTCACTACATGTTTGTTCTTTTCATGAACCACATAAGGATCCACCAGTGTCATTGGATGTGTGTTCTTATCATGAACCACACGTGGATCCATCGGTGTCATTGCATGTCTGTTCGTGTAAACAAACCACATAAGGATCCACCAGTGCCATTGCATGTCTGTTCTTTTCATGAACCACACCCAGTGTCATTGCATGTGTGTTCTTCTAAACAAACCACATAAGGATCCACCAGTGTGATTGCATGTCTATTCTTTTCATGAACCACACATAAGGATCCACCAGTGTCATTGCATGTCTGTTCTTTTCATGAACCACATAAGGATCCACAAGTGTCATTGCATGTCTGTTCTTTTCATGAACCACACCCAGTGTCAGTGCATGTCTGTTCTTTTCACGAACCACATAAGGATCTAGTAGTGTCATTGGATGTGTGTTCTTCTCATGAACCACACGTGGATCCACCGGTGTCATTGCATGTCTGTTCTTTTCATGAACCACACCCAGTGTCACTGCATGTTAGTTCTTTTCATGAACCACATAAGGATCCACCCAATGTCATTGGATGTGGGTTCTTCTCATCAACCACACATGGATCCACCGGTGTCATTGCATTTCTGTTCCTCTAAACAAACCACATAAGGACCACCAGTGTCATTGCATGTCTGTTCTTTTCATGAACCACACCCAGTGTCATTGCATGTGTGTTCTTCTAAAAAAACCACATAAGGATCCACCAGTGTCATTGCATGTCTGTTCTTTTCATGAACCACACAAAATGATCCACCAGTGTCATTGCATGTCTGTTCTTTTCATGAACCACACCAAATGTCATTGCATGTTTGTTCCTTTAAACAAACCACATAAGGATCCACCAGTGTCATTGCATGTCTGTTCTTTTCATAAACCACACCCAGTGTCATTGCATGTGTGTTCTTCTAAACAAACCACATAAGGATCCACCAGTGTCATTGCATGTGTGTTCTTTTCATGAACCACACATAAGGATCCACCAGTGTCATTGCATGTCTGTTCTTTTCATGAACCACACCCAATGTCATTGCATGTGTGTTCCTCTAAACAAACCACATAAGGATCCACTAGTGTCACTGCATGTTTGTTCTTTTCATGAACCACACCCAGTGTCATTGCATGTGTGTTCTTCTAAACAAACCACATAAGGATCCACCAGTGTCATTGCATGTCTGTTCTTTTCATGAACCACACCCTGTGTCATTGCATGTCTGCTCTTCTAAACAAACCACATAAGGATCCACTAGTGTCATTGCATGTTTGTTCTTTTCATGAACCACACCCAGTGTCATTGCATGTCTGCTCTTTTCATGAAACACACCTGGTGTCACTGCATGTCTGTTCTTTTCATGAACCACATAAGGATCTACCAGTGTCATTGGATGTGTGTTCTTCTCATGAACCACACGTGGATCCACCGGTGTCATTGCATTTCTGTTCCTCTAAACAAACCACATAAGGATCCACTAGTGTCATTGCATGTCTGTTCTTTTCATGAACCACACCCAGTTTCATTGCATGTGTGTTCTTCTAAACAAACCACATAAGGATCCACCAGTGTCATTGCATGTCTGTTCTTTTCATGAACCACACATAATGATCCACCAGTGTCATTGCATGTCTGTTCTTTTCATGAACCACACCAAATGTCATTGCATGTTTGTTCCTTTAAACAAACCACATAAGGATCCACCAGTGTCATTGCATGTCTGTTCTTTTCATGAACCACACCCAGTGTCATTGCATGTGTGTTCTTCTAAACAAACCACATAAGGATCCACCAGTGTCATTGCATGTCTGTTCTTTTCATGAACCAGACATAAGGATCCACCAGTGTCATTGCATGTCTGTTCTTTTCATGAACCACACCCAATGTCATTGCATGTGTGTTCCTCTAAACAAACCACATAAGGATACACCTAGTGTCATTGCATGTATGTTCTTTTCATGAACCACACCCAGTGTCATTGCATGTGTGTTCTTCTAAACAAACCACATAAGGATCCACCAGTGTCATTGCATGTCTGTTCTTTTCATGAACCACACATATGGATCCACCAGTGTCATTGCATGTCTGTTCTTTTCATGAACCACACCCAATATCATTGCATGTGTGTTCCTCTAAATAAACCACATAAGGATGCACCTAGTGTCATTGCATGTCTGTTCTTTTCATGAACCACACCCAGTGTCATTGCATGTGTGTTCTTCTAAACAAACCACATAAGGATCCACCAGTGTCATTGCATGTCTATTCTTTTCATGAACCACACATAAGGATCCACTAGTGTCATTGGATGTGTGTTCTTCTCATGAACCACACGTGGATCCACCGGTGTCATTGCATGTCTGTTCCTCTAATCAAACCACATAAGGATCCACCAGTGTCATTGGATGTGTGTTCTTTTCATGAACCACACCCAGTGTCATTGCATGTGTGTTCTTCTAAACAAACCACATAAGGATCCACCAGTGTCATTGCATGTCTATTCTTTTCATAAACTACACCCAATGTCATTGCATGTGTGTTCTCCTAACAAACCACATATGGATCCACCAGTGTCATTGCATGTCTGTTCTTTTCATGAACCACATCTAGAGTCGACCAGTGTCATTGGATGTGTGTTCTTCCCATGAACCACACATGAATCCACCAGTGTTATTGCATGTCTGTTCTTTTCATGAATCACTGCTAGAGTCATTGCATGTCTGTTACTTCCATAAACCACATATGTATCCACCTAGTGTGATTGCATGTCTGTTCCTCTAAGCAAACCACATAAGGATCCACCAGTGTCATTGGATGTGTGTTCTTCTCATGAACCACACGTGGATCCACTAGTGTCATTGCATGTTTGTTCCTCTAAACAAACCACATAAGGATCCACCAGTGTCATTGCATGTATGTTCTTTTCATGAACCACACATAAGGATCCACCAGTGTCATTGCATGTCTGTTCTTTTCATGAACCACACCCAGTGTCATTGCATGTGTGTTCTTGTCATGAACCACAGCTAGAGTCATTGGATGTCTATTCTTTTCATGAACCACACCCAGTGTCATTGCATGTCTGTTCTTTTCATGAACTACACCCGATGTCACTGCATGTCTGTTCTTTTCATTAACCACATAAGGATCTACCAGTGTCATTGGATGTGTGTTCTTCTCATGAACCACACCTGGATCCACCGGTGTCATCGCATGTCTGTTCCTCTAAACAAACCACATAAGGATCCACCAGGGTCATTGCATGTCTGTTCTTTTCATGAACCACACTCAGTGTCATTGCATGTGTGTTCTTCTAAACAAACCATATAAGGATCCACCAGTGTCATTGCATGTATGTTCTTTTCATGAACCACCCCCAGTGTAAGTGCATGTCTGTTCTTTTCATGAACCACACCCAATGTCACTGCATGTCAGTTCTTTTCATGAACCACATAAGGATCTACCAGTGTCATTGGATGTGTGTTCTTCTCATGAACCACACGTGGATCCACCGGTGTCATTGCATGCCTGTTCCTCTAAACAAACCACATAAGGATCGACCAGTGTCATTGGATGTGTGTTCTTTTCATGAACCACACCCAGTGTCATTGCATGTGTGTTCTTCTAAACAAACCACATAAGGACCCACCAGTGTCATTGCATGTCTATTCTTTTCATGAACCACATAAGGATGGGCCCACCAGTGTCATTGCATGTATGTTCTTTTCATGATCCACACCTACTGTCAGTGCATGTCTGTTCTTTTCATTAACCACACCTAGTGTCACTGCATGTCTGTTCTTTTCATGAACCACATAAGGATCTACCAGTGTCATTGGATGTGTGTTCTTCTCATGAACCACACGTGGATCCACCGGTGTCATTGCATGTTTGTTCCTCTAAACAAACCACATAAGGATCCACCAGTGTCATTGTGTGTCTGTTCTTTTCATGAACCACACCCAGTGTCATTGCATGTGTGTTCTTCTGAACAAACCACATAAGGATCCACCAGTGTCATTGCCTGTCTGTTCTTTTCATGAACCACACCCAGTGTCATTGCATATGTGTTCTTGTAAACAAACCACATAAGTCATTGCATGTCTATTATTTTCTTGAACCACACCCGGTGTCATTGCATGTGTGTTCCTCTAGACAGACCACATAAGGATCCACCGGTGTCATTGCATGTCTATTCCTCTAACAAACCACATAAGGATCCACCGGTGTCATTGGATGTGTGTTCTTCTCATGAACCACATGTGGATCCACCGGTGTCATTGCATGTCTATTCCTCTAAACAAACCACATAAGATCCACCAGTATCATTGCGTGTCTGTTCTTTTCATGAACCACACCCAGTGTCATTGCGTGCGTGTTCTTTTCATTAACCACAGCTAGAGTCATTGCATGTCTGTTACTTCCATAAACCACACATGGATCCACCGATGTCATTGCATGTCTGTTCTTTGCATGAACCACACCCAGTGTCACTGCATGTCAGTTCTTTTCATGAATCACAGCTAGTGTCATTGCATGTCTGTTACTTCCATAAACCACATATGGATCCACCTAGTGTGATTGCATGTCTGCTCTTTTCACAAACCACACATGGATACACCAGTGTCATTGCATGGGTAGCCATTAGACCGAGTCTTCTAGAAGGCATGCCCTAACACAGTTGTTCTGCTTGACGATTGTTACATACCATTCGATTGGGGCGCTTGGACAATTGGGATGGTCTTCGTGAGAGCGATCCGCGAGTAGGCTGTTCTGCAGCATGATTAGCCACGCTTGCTCTGGGCAAACTGGCAAACCGGGCGCTCCCCTGTTGCGAGTGTCACGTCTCACGAGTTCAGTTGGCCACATCCTAGTGTCACGTCCCCATTACTTCTCTTCCTCCCCGTACTTCTCTTCCTTACCCTCGAAGCCACTTTCCCCACTTCACTCCCATCCTGCAGTAGCCGCAAGCCGACGACGCGTCCATCCCAATCCCCTCTCCGGCAGCCACCCTCCTCCCCTCTCGCCATGGGTTCAAGGGGAGACGGCGAGGAAACGCGTGATGACGACAGGGACGGTGATTTCGATGTGAGTCATCTCATCTCTATTTCTATCATCTGTGGCTATTTATCTATTTTTTGAGCTAGATCTAATCTGTTTACTCATGCGCGTATGATGTGTTAGGCCAACCAGACGATGTATGACTCCGACTATCACGGTTTAGAGGATGAAGACAGTCCTCTGGTATGTAAACATGGATATGTGCCCGCTAAATTTGTAGCCTTCGAAGGACAAAATGCAGGCAGAAGGTTTCTACGGTGTCAAGGACATCGTGCAATGATGTGAGGCGGAAGTTGCGGTGTTGTCAAATGGGTAGATCCAGAGTGGCCCATATTGATGCAGAAAATGCTAGACAAACTATGGGAAATGACTGTCGAGTTGAAAGAATCCGTATTCAGCTCA
This sequence comes from Avena sativa, assembly GCA_916181665.1. NCBI lineage: Eukaryota > Viridiplantae > Streptophyta > Magnoliopsida > Poales > Poaceae > Avena > Avena sativa. The sequence goes on along the minus strand of OV702287.1, from coordinate 41,187,262 downwards.
CTTCTTGACAGTGTTGAGACGAAGCTATGGGAACCAGTTGACACGGCCAAGCATAAGCGAGATCTCAGGTGGGTGCAAGACAAGGTTAGCAAAGTCGAGAAGGAGAGGGACGCGGCGTTGGCCCTGAAGGCTAAAGTAGAGCAAGAACTGACTCAAGCAAGGAATGATCTCCACCAGGCCAAAGTCCTACAGTACACAACTACGAGTATTGACAAGTGCATGAGGAAAAATGCAGAGAAACAATTGAAGTTGTGCAAGGAAGATGCTAAAAGGAAGGAGCAGACGATTCGATCCTTGCTCTCGCAGGAAGATGCGCATCGGGCCAAGATTAGGAAGATCAAGGAGATGTGTGATAACTAGTTCTATTTAGCTTAAGCTCCGTGCCTTTTTAAGTTGTAATATTTGTACTTGTTGAGCTAGCGGTCTGAACTATTGGTCTCGGATTCCAGGGAGGAAAAAAATTGCTCTGACCCCGCATTACTTCTTTTGTCTGACCCCGCATTACTTCTTTTGTCTGACCGTCGCTTCGTCGTCCTCGTGTACAAATAGGAGGCGCCACAGCATGTCGTTTTGTCGTCCATCCCCTCATCCTCTCCAATCTCCACCGCACCGCCATGGAGATGCCCGATCTGAACTTGTACGAGGTGGTGATGTTCACGAACTTCGACATCCTCGCGCCGCCAGCCGCGAAGGTGCCCCACAGATGGCGCATCAGCTCTGCGGGGGTGCTGGTGGCTCCGCTACCTGGCCGAGCCAAGATGGAGAGCAAAATCGCGACGTGCCACCGCCAGATGCCCGCGTGGAAGAGGGCGCTACCCCGGTATGCGGCGGCCAACCCGTACTGGCCAGCGCTGTTCAAGAAGGAGCGGAAGGCCAAGATTGGCAACCGCATCATTGACGGGCACGTGGTGCACCGGGATCTCCGCAACCGAGAAGGGTGGGAGAGGTTCCGGTCCGTCCCTAGACGAACCAAGTACGCCGTCATCATCGCCGCTCGACACGAAGAGGCGCTCTGTCTCGCGAACAATGCGGACATCGTGGAGGTTCCTTCCGATAGCGACGAGGAAGCCGGCGGCTCGGAGGACAGTGGCAGCGGAAGTGAAATTGTTGACTAGTGGTTGAATTAATGTAGGATGTGAAATCGCACCTTTGTTTAGAAGAATTTGTGGTTGAAGTAATCAAATGCCTCAATTTAGATCTCTGTCTCGATTAATTTGTGGAAGAATTTGTGATTTAGATCAATTTCTGCCTCGATTTAGATGTCTGTCCCGGATTGGGAACGTGACCATGGACCAAAAGACACCTTTTCTACTAGTGTATTCTGACATTGGTGGTTTGTTTAAACATAATCTACGTGGATTGTGCCACATGCAAATGGCACAACCACAATTTATAAAGTGGAAGCACGTACACCCGTTTACTGGAGATCCGGGAGCTTCGCCAGATGCAGGGGATGGGGGATGCAGGAGCAGAGAGGCGGTGAGATAGACGGGCTTAAGATTAGGCCAGAAAGTGGTACCCATTTCCTCCTCATCTGGGCATTATCAGTGAGAACATTCCTGTTTATGTTGCCACGTCATTGTGCAGCATCTGAAATAAGTTGCTGCTTCGTGGAGTGTGGCAACTTAAATAATTTATTTATGTGCCACTTACATTCCGCCGTATTTGGAGACCTCCTGCCCCTCAGCAATCGTGGAACCGGTGGATCCTTGTTTTCATATAGCAGTGGCACAATCATAATTTCGGATTCAACTACTGACTCGGGCGTTTCCAAACCGTAAGTCGCGGTACATTTTACTCAAAGAACGTGGGTAGATTGTTTCTCCCAGCAACGTGCCACACACAGAGCGATCAGAATTTAATAGAATTACATATATAGGTTCAAGTTCAACACATTACTATGCATCTTCATTGCCAGCAGCCTTCTTCTGCAGCCTGGGTGCCAAGCCTTCACGTCCAATGGCTTCTTCATTTCCTGCCTTCTTCCTCTTCCTCGGTGCCAATTTTCCTAGCTTCACGTACTCTGCATCACTGGTACAAAGGGCACCAGAATCGTGTCCAGCATCATCTTTCCACTTGTTTATAAAATGACATCTTTCCACTCGTTTTTAATTTCTTCGGGCATCCAAATGACTGACCCAGCAGTCATGTTTCTAACCTTGTGGCGCTTCCTGTCAAAGAAACAAGACTGTTGCATAGCTGCCAATATCTATAGCGTAAATAAAACAAAAAAATTACAATTCAGCACAAACATGCAAACCCCAAGAGACCTTTGCTTACCAGGAGCTAATTGGGTTCGAGCAACCACCCAGTCCAAGAATAGAAGGGCGACTCCAAGTTGCAGCAGCTTCCACATCCAGTACATCACATTTCAGCTCAAACATGGCAGCCGAAGCATACCTTTTCATCAACCCAATTAGCTGACTGTCACACGTTATAGGAACCATGATGCCACGTTCATCCATGAAGCTTAACTTTGCAGTCTGCTTCGTCCATAATTCAACATGATTATGCCGAGCAGCAACCATACTAGATATAGTGCAAATCTGCGCAGGCGCTTCTTCCATCATTGAAACAATGATGTCCATACCTCTTGCCCTTAGAGTCATACCTATAGAGGACTACCGTAACCAGGTAAGGGGGGTCCGCGCAGATCCCACTTGACAGAAAACTGTGGAAAAATATGTTTGTCAGTGTTGGGCTAACAAACAATTTGAGGTTCAGTAGCCAGCTAGCAATTGTAACTAGTGCGAATAGCAAAGAGAACGGTAGATCACCCGCTTGTAGACAGAACTTCTTCTTTCTTGATACTAGGATCTACCATCCTCCGAGCTGCTCGGCTCGTCGGTGGCGGAGGCGGGCTAGAGCCTCGCAACGGCGGCTACGGCATGCGCCATTGGAGCTCGGGATCAGCGACTTGGCGTAGCAACTGGGCGCAGCAACTTGGCACCGGAAGTCAAATGTCCGAAGGGATTGTCCTGCATGGAGGGTGGATTCCGACGCTGCCGGTGCTAGGGGAAAGCTGGGAATGGATTTGTGAAATTGATCAACGCATCCAATCCACTTAGCTGCTCGATTTGCCTAAGAGGTTGCCACGTTGGCGCCCGCGTCATGGACAGATGATCGACATGAGGGTCCCGACCGTCTACTTCATGGGGTAGTTTAACGGAATGTTTGAATTTGGCAGGTGTGAGATGAGTTTGCCTCGAAATGGCCCCTCTCAGTAGTTGGTGGCCCAACTTTTCGAAACGCGGTAATTTCAGGCAACTTAGGTACCGCCATGCGTTGGCCTGCCAACTTTGGTACCGCAGACGAACAACCCCGGTTCATTTACTACCTTAGCAGTGGTAGTAGCATTACCAAATAAGAAACTCAGCGAATTATCCATAATGAAAATAAAGCAACTAACAGAAATAAACAATACTCACAGTAGAGGTTTCCTTTACCAGTTCCACTCTCCAATAGCGCTTCACTCCCCGGCAACGGCGCCAGAAAATAGTCTTGATGACCCACAAGTATAGGGGGTGTATCGCAGTATTTTCAATAAGTAAGAGTGTCGAACCCAACGAGGAGCAGAAGGTGCTGACTAGTGGTATGGATCAGGAATTCTCTGCAAATACTTAGCAAACAGATTTTTAGGGGTTTTGATAAAGCCAGTAAATAAAGTATGAGTAAAATAAAAGGCAATAAGAATAAATGCAGCAAGTGGCCCAATCCTTTATTCAGCAAAGGACAAGCCGGTTGTATTACTTAAGATGACCAAACGTTCTCGAGGACACACGGGAAGACTGTCAAGTGCTTTCGCTTCATATAGTTGATTAATCTTCTTTAGCTTGCTAAGTGTTGTGTGGGTGAACCTGTGCTAATGTACCGACCTTCCTAGGACTAATACATACTTGTGATTATACCCCTTGCAAACATCCATACGTACAAGAAAGTAATTAATGTAGAAACCTAACCACAGCTTTAAACTCTAAGACCCTTATGTCCCTTGTGCAATGGTTTCCTAACGGGGGTTTAGGTTTCTGTCACTCCGGCAACACCTACGATTAGTAGCCAAATACACAATGCATTCCCCTAGGCCCATATAGGTGAAGTGTCATGTAGTCGACGTTCACATGACACCACTAGAAGAAGTACACCACAACTTGAATATCAAACTATTGAATCTTTGTCAACACAATTCCACTACTAACAACATGACTTCTCCCATGTCCTAAAGAACAAAACGAACTACTCACAGGACATCATATGGATCATGATCAGATATGGAATAATGATGTATAACAATCTGAACATAAACAATAATTCAATGGTTCCACTCAATAGCATCAACTACAAAGAGTAATTGTTGGGGATATACTTTTCGGGTATCTCACAGTTCCTCACTGACCAGGGTGGCCCACTTCGGGTTAGAGCATTGCTTCACGGGTGACCCAGTCAGGGAGAAAAATGGAGTCCAATCCGGCTACGGGAAGGCCCAGAAACTTAGGCCCATAAGGTACTTGTAGTTCAAGATGTACTCTGTAACCGACTCTTAGTCGTAGCCGGATAGATCTCTCCTGTAAACCCTAGGCCAGATATCTATACAAGCCGTCCTAGGGAGAGCCTTTAGGGCACACCTCAATAGTCTACAATCTCAACTCGCACAGGCGAAACCCTTGTACCCCATATTCTGGCTCTGCCGTATTACTGGATTGCTAGCAGGAGTAGGATCCGTCCAAAGCCGGCGGATTCGAACCTGGGTAAACTTGTGTGCTCACCGTCCCGGAATACCGTACGTCTCACACCCCTCTATTACGCACGCCTCGAGGACCCCCTCATGGCGTACTTGTCATTAATCTGACGACAGTTGGCGCCCACCATGGGGCAAGTGAGCTTCGGATCTACGTTCCGAGCAGAATCTGCAAAAATCGGAATCGGCGAGACCATCGCCGTCGGTCGCATCCTCTACGCCAGCGATGTCCCTCTCATCGTTCTCGACGAGACTTGGATTCCGGCTAGGGAGGCCATGACTGCCTACACAATCATGTCTTTTGGCGAGATCGATGTTTACATCGGTTTCGCTGAACCTCCCCAACCCACCCCAGCGGTGATGATAGAGGCAGAAGAATCTTCTGGGTCCCCTTTGTCCGCAGAGGCGGTAGAGTTCCGGATCTCAGAAAACCCTAATCCCACCCAGCCCGCACCAGTTGCGGAGATAGTGGAGAAATCCGAGCCTGAAGAAGACCTAGCGGTCCACGTCGAATCTGGAGTGGATCTCCCTGGAGGAGCCAGATCCCAGATCAACCCACCCGCAGAAGTCGAAATCCAGGAGGAGCACATCAGTGACACTGATTCCGGCTCTGATGATGCCAGGACAGACAGACCTTTCCTCAGGTACACATTACGACGTATGATACTGCAAGGCGAAAGCGCAGATGCAATTCTCGAGACCATCAAAAGTTTCGACATGGCTGATCGTGAAAGCCGCAGGTACCTCAGGAAGCACGCGTCACACTTTGTCGGATACGTGGGATCCGGATCCGGCTCTGACGATGTTGGAGAAAACACCGACTCGGTGCTGGAGGCAATTGGAACAAACGCCGACGTACCCGCATCCTCGGATGAATCGATGACGTCAGCAGATTTTTGAAAGTTCTCCACGAAATAGGAAGAGGAGTACAACTCCAAAGCTGCAGAAGAAGGAGAAGCCATGGATGAAGGATCCGGGGAACACTCTCCCAAAGCGCAGGATGACATGGATGTAGGAGATAATCCCGAAATCCAAATGTCCGAAAGTACCGATCAGAGCTTGACTCCGGGAAATGGACCCAAAGCCGTCTTTGCTACCGGCGCCGCCAAGAAGGCAAAGAAGAAGAACAAGAAAAACAAGACCCCGGCAAAAGACCCTCTAACAGAGGAGGTGATTGCCGAGGAATACGAAGAAGACTCGGATGGAGCACTTATCCCAGACGAGCTGAAAAAAGAAGCATCGGTGGATGGACACGTGATCACCGAGGGTGCGCGTAAGCTCATCAATGCCGCATTAACTACACCTATCACTACAGCCGCAGAACTTACTGCGGATGAGCTGGACGAAATGGCGCAAGCCCTAGAAGCGCGTCGTCAACAATTCCTCGATGAAGCCAAAAACATCGAGGTGGAGAAGAAACACATGTCAAACAAGGAATACATGTCTCGTTTACATCAGAAGACACGAAAGCATCACATAGATGACAACCAATTCCCACGTGTCCGTGCCGTTCTTTTTGGAGATGAGATGGGGAAGACACGGAAAGATAGCAATGGAGATTGGGTATACCCAACACCAGTACAGAATACCGTGGCAGCCTGAGAAATTCTATCGGCTAATCCAAGACCGGAGGAGATCCGCTTGGATATCAAGCTACTCAACAAGGGACTGGAGCAGCAAAAGGTCGCCCTGTCCGGAAGTCAAAAACTGGTCTCGGATTCTGACCAATGTTGCATGGATCCGGCATGGGTTGGCGTAAGATCCCATTACGTCCGAGCGCAGTATCATCACCCCGAACGCCGGGAAGACAACTATTCAAGAACCGGATCTTCAGGACAGCATCACAAAACTTCACGTAACTGGAGCAACGTCGCCCCAGCGGCCGAGAAAGACGCCATTGCCGCCCTGAATCTGACGAACCCTCCCCGACGAGAATCTAATGACCAAAGGGGAGAAGATAAAGAGAAACGACGGGAGGAGGATCGTCAAAAGATGCCACCTCCTAAACACACAAGCCGTCCGGCTGAGCCTCACCATGATGGGAACGACGGACGAAGAAACGACGGAAACCATGCTGGTACAAGCTGGCAGGGGGCTCGTCGTAGTCAAGACCCTCCCCGGAATCGGAATAATGACATTCCAGACGGAGGCCGAAGATCAGCCGGAAACTATCCAGCTGCTCCATCCTCTCCACCACACAGTCATCACAACGGCTCCCATGGAGGGCAAGGAGGACGACATGGCGGAGGAGGTGGTGGTAGAAGCTGAAGTCCGGCTCCACGGCACCGCAGCCATAGCCGGCATTCGGGACGATCTCTATCCCCGAACGACGCAAGGCATAGGATTAATTCCAACATAGAGGCTCGGCGCTATGACAACGATGATTTCTACGTGGGCCCAAAGTGCTTTGGACCACGCATCAGAGCTACAAAATTCCCGGAAGGATTTGCTATCTCAAGACATATCCAAGCCTACGATGGCATTGCTCGGCCAGATACCTGGCTACAGGACTTCTTCCAAGCTTGCTGCATCACCAAAGGCGGAAACAGCCTGGTCGCAACCCGATATCTCCCACTTATGTTGCGGAAGACGGCACGATCATGGCTCAATGAACTTCCGGAGAACACCATCCATAACTGGTATGACATGCAAAGTGCGTTCTTTCGTAATTTCGAAGGCACATATCGGAGGCCATGTTCGGTCAGAGACCTACAGCGTTGCACCCAGAAAGCCGGAGAAACTTGCCGGGACTACCTCGGACGATGGATCGACACCAAGAACTCCTGTGAAGGAGTAAACGATCAAACTACGATTGAAGCTTTCATTGTAGGTCTCCCAATTGGTCTACTGCGTCATCGTTTGAAGTGTGACAAGGTCACTGATTTGGGAGAGATGATAGAAACAGAGAGCAAATATGCAGATGCTGACGACAATGCAGAGGGATTACTCAACATCCTAGTTGTACCTCAGTCGGCAAAAACAAAGCAACAGGCTCAGAAACGTAAAAACACCTCGGAGGAAAATCCCAACACGGAAATAGCGGTGGTTACTACTATTTCCGGGTCTGGAGGACGAGGAGGACGTGGCGGAGGCCACGGGCGTGGCCGTGGGACTTCAAGGGTCCAAGGTAGAGGAGAACAGCAACTAGGCAAAACCTACTCTTGGGCCGACATTGCCAATAACCCATGTGTGCATCACCTAGACTCCAATGGGGGCTCGTCCCACACCAACGCTGAATGTCGTTTCAATGACGACATCAAAAGAGATGACACCGCGGGCTACAAAGCTAAGCGGAAGAAGGGAAAGAAAAATCCTGAAAAATACAAAGAGACCAAGGAAGATTCCGACATGGAGAAAGTTGATGCTTCAAATCCCAAGTCGGAAGGGAAGAAGACTTTTCCCACCAAAAAGGACACTTATGTCACTTTCCTCGGATCTCAACCAGCAAAGGTCAAGAAAGCAGTTCTACATGAGCTCAATGCAATAGTTCCGGCTGTCCCACAGTATCTGGACTGGTCGGAAGTGGCAATCACATTTGACCACGATGATCATCCGCCTAAGTTACACAGGCGAGGAAAATACGCTTTAATCGTCAACCCACATATTGACGGTTATGGTTTCTCCAAGACCCTCATGGAATGTGGTAGCAGCATCAATATTCTCTATGTCGAAACGCTACGCCGGATGAAGATCTCGGAGACCCAGCTGAACCATAGCTCTGTGATTTTTCACGGAGTTGTCCTAGGAAGACAAGCTAATTCCCTGGGAGAGATCATTTTGGATGTTACGTTTGGAACTCCAAAGAATTATCGGACGGAGGCACTTTCCTTCGAAGTGGTCCCGTTCAAGAGCGCATACCACGCTATATTCGGACGTCCGGCTTACTGGGCTTTTATGGCTCGTCCGTGTTACATTTACAATATGATAAAAATTCTAGGTCCCAACTGCGTGATCACCATCAGGGGAGACCCGAAGAAAGCGCGAGAGTGCAAGGATGGAAATGCTGCCTTTGCCGAAGCTGTGCTGCACGCCCAGGAGTACTAGGAGATCAAGAAGAGCATAGATCCGTCCGAGATGCCTGCAACAAAGAAGGAGGTGACCAAGCCAAACCTGGAGTTCAAGGCATCAGAAGAGACGAAGAAAGCACCATTGAAGGATGATGACCCCTCCAAGGTGACCCAGATAGGCGTAGGCCTAGATAGCGCATAGGAAAGCGCGCTCATCAAGTTCCTCCAAGCAAATCAAGATATCTTCGCATGGCAGCCATCTGACATGACCGGAGTACCTAGGGAACTTGCCAAGCACTCTCTAAATGTAAACCCGAATGCTAAACCCGTCAAACAGTCCTTATGATGGTTTGGTGATGAAAAGCGTAAGGCAATAGCTAAGGAACTAGCACGGCTCGAGTCAGCCGGATTCATAGAAGAGGTCATCCACACTGAGTGGTCGGCCAATCCTATAATGGTCCCTAAAAAGGACACCACTGATTTAAGGATGTGTGTTGATTATACTGCCTTGAACAAGGCTTGTCCAAAAGATCCATTCGCTCTGCCTAGAATTGATCAAGTTATCGATTCTATGGCAGGCTCGGAACTCCTCTGTTTTCTCGATGCATATTCCGGTTATCACCAAATACGGATGAAGGAATCTGACAAAATCAAAGCTTCATGCATAACCCCCTTCGGAACCTTCTGTTTTGTTACGATGCCCTTTGGGCTGAAGAACGCAGGAGCTACGTACCAGCGCATGATGCAGCGTTGCCTCCACGACCAACTCGGATGCAATGTACATGCATACGTGGATGATATCGCGGTGATGTCCAAAAAGAAGGAAACACTAATTTCTGACTTGGAGGAAACGTTCGCCAATCTACGAAAATACAACATCATGCTTAACCCGAAGAAATGCTTCTTTGGAATACCAACCGGGAAATTGTTAGGTTTCATCATGTCTCAAAGAGGCATAGAGGTGAACCGAGACAAAATCAAGGCTATACTCAATATTTCCAGGCCAACTCGCCTGAAGGACGTACAAAGATTAACTGGTTGCATCGCTGCAGTCAGTAGATTTGTAAGCTGGCTTGGTGAAAGAGCCGCACCATTATACAAACTCCTAAAAAAGACCAAAGATTTCGTTTGGACTGACGAAGCTGAAGCTGCACTACAAGACCTAAAGAAAGTACTCTCCTCTGCTCCTTCCTTGCAGCGCCAGAACCTCAGGAACCGATGTTGCTTTATATTGCTGCGACAAATAAGGTCGTTAGTATCGTCATGGTGGTGGAGAGACCAGAGAAAAATCAGGAACACCTGGTGCAGCGTCCGACTTACTTTGTCAGCAGGTCCTGACAGAATCAAAACAGCGATATCCGCACTATCAAAAGTTGGCTTACAGTGTTTTTCTAGCATCTCGTAAGTTACGACACTATTTTCAGGAGCATCCAATTACCGTGGTGAGCAAAGCTCCCATGAGAGATATAATCAACAACAGCGACGCCACAGGACGTGTCGCCAAATGGGGCATAGAGCTTTCAGCTTTCGATATTGAGTACAAACCTCGGAAAACAATCAAATCCTAGATCCTTGCTGACTTTGTCGCTGATTGGACAGAGACGAAGGAGAATATGATACTCCCTGAGTCGGAATATTGGACCCTCTTTTTGAACGGGTCTAAGGCTCGAGGGGGTTGGGGGGCTGGCGTGGTGCTCAAATCACCCCAAGGAGATAAAATTTTATACGTGTTGTAGATCCACTTCATAGCGACAAACAATATTGCCGAGTATGAAGCACTGCTACATGGAATCTAGATTGCTAAGGACATTGGCATCCAACGTTTGATGTGTTACGGAGATTCGGATCTTGTTGCTCAACAAGTGTCGGATATTTGTAATGCAAATAAGCACATGGGAGCATATAAAGCTATCGTGGATGATCTATCTAAATCGTTCGAAGGGTTTGAAGTTTAACACATCCTTCGAGCAGAAAATGAGGAAGCAGATGCACTATCTCGGATAGGTTCTATGCGGAAAGAGGTCCCGGATGGCGCTTTTTTAGAGCACCTCAAAGTCCCCTCAATAAAGGGAGTAGATGAGGAATATCCGACCAAATCCGACTCACCTTTAATAGCAGTTCTGGCTGTAATTCCTAGCTGGACTCAACCCTACCACGATTATTTGGTAGATGGCAAATTACCCGAAGATGAGGTGCTGAGCCGGCAGATTATCCGACGAGCAAAAGCCTATACTATTGTTAAAGGTGAGCTCCATAAACGGAGTGTTTCTGGGGGGTTTCAGCGTTGTGTATCTCCAGAAGAGGGAGTGGAAATCTTAAGGGAAATCCACGAAGGTGAGTGTGGTCACCACGCTGCAGCCAAATCTTTAGTGGCAAAAGCTTTTCGACACGGATTTTTCTGGCTTACATCTCAGGCAGATGCCGAACGATTAGTCAAAACATGCAAAGGCTGCCAAAAGTACGCCAAGCAAGCTCATGTTCCGGCTGATCAGTTGCGAACAATATCTATAACATGGCCCTTTGCAGTCTGGGGGCTTGATATGGTAGGACCTTTTAAACAAGCTCCAAGTGGATTTACTCACCTCTTAGTGATGGTGGATAAATTCACCAAATGGATTGAGGCTAAACCCGTCACAAGTTGTGATGGAGCAACAACCAAAAGATTTGTCGAGGATGTTATAATCCGGTATGGTTATCCATATAGCATTATCACGGACAACGGGAGTAACTTTTCTATGGGAGAATTGGCTGAATTCTATGACGAGCAAAATATCCGGCTTGACATTGCGTCAGTCGCACATCCACAAGCTAACGGACAAGTCGAAAGAGCAAACGGTTTAATTCTACGAGGCCTAAAACCGAGACTCGAAGCACCATTACGACGTGCTGCGGGGGCTTGGGCAGAGGAATTACCCTCTGTAATTTGGAGTTTACAAACAACTCCAAACAGGTCAACAGGATACACACCTTTCTTCTTGGTCTATGGTGCAGAAGCAGTTCTTCCTAGTGATTGGATTCATACTTCTCCTAGAGTGGCCGCGTATGTTGAAGAGGATGCCGAGATTTCTCGACAAAATGATCTCGACTTAGTTGAAGAAGTTCGCGTCGTTGCTGAAATGAGATTTACAGCCTATCAGCAGAAGTTACGCAAGTATCATAGCCAGAGAGTCTGAAATAGATCTTTCAACAAAGGTGATTGGGTTCTCCGGCTTGTGCAACAAAGAAAGCACAAACTTTCCCCAGTATGGGAAGGGCCCTTTTTAGTTAGTCGAGTATTGCACAATGGATCGTACTACTTAACTGACATGAGGCCAGTCAAAGAAAGACCTGCTACTAAGAAGAGAAAGAGAGCTGGAGGTAGTACAAATCCGGATGAGTTAGACAGACCGTGGAATATTGCTCAGCTACGTCCCTTTTATTCTTAGTTTATCCTTCTTTGTAATCATACATATGTACATGTTCTGTGAGAAATAAAAGTTTTGGTTACCTCAAGTTTTTTCTGAGAAGTTCTTAAACCATCTTATTTCCAAATGATCATGTCATAGTCGAAAATCCTAGAATGCTTGAAAGTACTTTATGCTCATGTTCGTTCTGGTTTAGATTTCTGATTCTAAAACTGCTACCTTCGGGTATAACTCTAAAGTTTCTAGTCTTTACTTTGGTTATTTGTCTGATTGCTAGATGCGGGCATTTTCTGAGTAGTGAATTGTTGGTACTGGAAGCCGGCTTTGTTTCCGAGTTTAAACTAGTTTAGCAATTGAGCTCCGTTGCTCGGCAAAGTTTCTGGTGGAAGGTTTAGCCGGCTCATGAAAGGGACGAGGCGGAAAGCCAGATAAACGATAAGTAGAGACGAAAAAGTACAAGTGCTTATATAAACATTTTAGGCACACAAAAAAATCTCAAAGCCGAAAAGTGCTGAATAGATTAAAAGTTTAGCACTAGCAAAAGTTAAAGTACTATATATTTACAAACGCATCTTATTGTTCCAGAATAATACATAAATTTCTGGTCTATGATGCAGGAGGAGATGAAGGATCTGCCGGCTCGCTGGTTACTCCGCCTTGATATCGTTCCGAGATGTCCGCATCCGAGATGGTGCGTTCATCGTCGGAAACTTCTTCGGTTTCTTCTGCAGGAGGAGGCAGAGTATCCACGCGGGTGAAGAAGGGGATCTCGTAGCTGGTTAGATCAGCCACGTGACATCCGTATCCGGTGCAGGAGTGCATGATGGCTTGAAGGTCCTGCTCCTGGTCGTCTTCGTCTACATTGCAGTACCCTCTGGTTACTTGCCATATCTCCATGTTTCCATGGTGGATCATGACCATGGTGATAGCATTCTGCGCAGCAGTCCGCGCGTAGGACATGTTCCAGTCCCGAACAAGCTGCGGCATCTCCTTGGCCTTATCCCGCACCTGAAAATCCGACATGCTAGGCATGTCTGAAATCTTGAGAGCTTCGCCAACATCCTCAAGGGACTGGCGGAATTCATGAAGCAGGTCACCGACTTGGGTAAGCCGGTGGGTGCGGGGCTCGGAGGAGGAAGAGTCCGTCAACTTCAAAGGACCTATACACAAAACAAGTTAAGAAAAATCCAACATTAGTAAAGGTCGAAGAAAGAGACAAGTCAGATAGATGGAACGTACCAAAAATGACGTCGTCAATTTTGGTCTTCTCCTCCCGGAGACTCTAGAGTTCACCCCGGAGCGCCTGGGACATATCCTTCTCTCTGCCAAGCTCATTTTTGAGATCCGAGATTATTTTATCTTGAGCAGCGATCTTGCGATCACGCTCATCAGTGGCCATGGAGGAGGATTCAAGGACTTGAGCTATGCTCCTTTCATGATCCGCCTTAAGCTTATCCAGCTCTTGGCAAAGTCCCTTGTTCTCCACCACCAGGGTCTTGAGGTTCTCGGCCTCTTCAATCATGGCAACGAATTGTTTCACCAGCGCTATAAGTCAAAAAGAACAAAAGTTCAGAAAAATTCGACATTGAAAATAACAAAGACAAGGTTTGAGTCTTGGAATGTTTACCTTCGGCTTCATCCTTGGCGACTTTAAGCTTAGCATTTTTAAGCCGGAGAGCTTTGATCTCTCTTCGCTTATCGCAGACATTGGTCAATAATTCTTGGTTATAGGAACATACTTTCTGTAAGTCAGAATACCCAAAGTCAGAAAGCTACTTAAGACTCAGGATAATATTTTTGCTAAATATCAGCACGAGCCTTGGGGGCTACACTAGTTCGTTCTTCGGCATCCTAAATAAAGCATAAACCCGGATTGTTTATCCTACTTCATGCTTGGGGGCTAGAGGATATGATATAACATAATAGAAAAAACAAGAGTTGGAATTCCGACTTACATATTGCTCGCGGGAAAGTTTATCCAAACCCGCGTTCACTTCAGCGGCCACCTTCTCGGCAAGAGTAAGAGGGATCACTGGGGCTGTTGGAACCTCGCCAGTCCTAATCCTCTCGTCGTGAAGGCGGACTTGAGCAAGAAGATCAGAGAACTTGACATCCTCTGTTTCCTGCGTTTCTTCTTCGGCAGAAAGATGGCTTTCCTCCAGGACTTGCCTGGCGAGCCGATGGATCTCTTCGGCAGATTTCCGGGTCAGGCCAAACTTGGCAAGACCCGGATTGCTCATGAGGTTTTCGGCGAAGGTTTCTGCCGAGGGATCATTACCCAAAGAGGGTTCACCCTTATCTAGATTTGACGCACCCGTGGTGACGTCAGTTTGCGAACCAAGGTTTGCAGGCCCCATTGAAGGAGCCGGATCTTCTGCAGCGTCCGGCGAGATAACCGGCATTGCAGAAGGTTGAGGGGCAGGAGTCGGAGGAGCCACGGCAGGGGAAGCTATGGTAAGCTTCGTCTGCCGCATAGGTTTCAAAGAAATCCCTTTCCCCTTGGCCTTGACGAGCGGTTTTTCTCTGAGAATGTAGTGAATTCTGAAACATTACATCTCGGAAAGAAATTTGAGTAAAGTACAAAGGCAGAAAGATGTGACTGAAAGTTACCTCTTCACGACAGGCACCTCCTTTGTGCCAACAACCACTGTTGGAGCTTTGCGCTTCTTGAGTGCAAGGTCCGGCAATGGGACCACTTCTACCTCCTGAGAGAACTCCGGAGGGTATCCTTCGAGCGAAGCAAGTTCTGACTCGGGGATGTCAGCAAGCTGAAAAGAAGAAAACATATCAGTATTGCAGTATAACTCGAAGATTGAAACACATAAAAGATGTGATGATGGAAGCTTACCGGCACCACGGGGTTTCCGCCGTGTGCATGTCCATAGAAACCTCCGGGATCCTCCTTTTGATCCGCTCCTTGATCAGCCACTTGATTTGGCTTATGTAGCCTTGAGTGGTGTAGGATTTGGAGCTGATGCGGAGGGAGTCGGTTGGAGACGACGTGATGGAGTGCATCAGTCGGGTTCCGTGGTACTGAAGTGGCTAGATCCGACGTGAGACCCAGCACTGGACCAAGTCGGATCCCTTTAGACCATTGTGCTTAATCAAATATTCGATCCGCCTCTTAGCAAGGATCAGATCGTCGGAAAGAGCCGGAGCAGCCTCGTCCCAGGAAGGCTGGGCCGTGGCAGCTCCGTCAACAAAAACTGGCAAAGCGGTAGCTTTGTCAGGAGCCGGAATATCCCTATGATAGAAAAAACTGGCCCACCATTGTTTGACCGAATCACTAGCTAGAATCTTGGGATAAGCCCGGTCGCGTCTGAGTGAAAAGCTGATAGTGCCGGTGATGTAAGGAACACCGGCAGTAATGGAATTCCTCCGGACATGGAAATAGTACCGGAAGAGAGTCAAACTCGGCCTAATGCCGAGAAAGCCCTCGCAAAGCGAAGCATACGTACTCATCTCTAAGAGAGAGTTGGGAGGAAGATTGTGCAGTTGAACTCCGAAATGATCTATCACCTCGGAGAAGAACTCCGAGGGAGGAAAAGACAGACCTTGGTCAAGATGGGTACCGAAGTGGACCCGCTCACCGTTGCGTGGGTTGGGGACGGTTTCCCCGAAGCCGCTCCGCCAGTCGCCAGCGGCGTGAAGCCCCTCCTTCTCCACGTTCCTAAGGCCCTCCTCGTTAAGGGCGCAGGGGATCCAGATTCCCCGAAAGCTCTCCTTCTCTGTTGCTGCTTCCGTCGTCGCCGCCGCTGCTGCTGCCGCCAAACAAGAGGAAGAAGATGAAGCCATTTCTCCGGTGAGAAAATGACCTGAAAGGGGCGGCGCTGGGAGTTTCTGTGGGGGAAGGACGAGGAGGCTCTGTGCGTGCAGGAGGATTGGGAAGGAAGGAAACAGCAAAGGACTGGTGGAAAGGAGAAGGAGAAATCCAAACCCCTTATATCCACCTACTTGCGCCAAGATTCGTGCAAATGCTACAGTGCAACCGCCACACGTCGTGGAAAGAACTGGGAAGGACCCACACGATGATTGCGTCGCCTCAATCTCCACGCATGCATTGAAACAGCGCCTCGGTTCCGTGAATCGCGGACCCACCAAACGGTCGTGCTGACGGAACGCCTGTCACATGATGTGACTTGACCATGCTTGTGTCAGGTGGCGTTGGAGATCAAGTTCCGGCTTAGTTTAAAATCGAGCTGGAAAATCCGAGTAACCTATTGATCGGTCCGACTTATTTTTAAGACCTGGGTCATATTTTTTGTTGTGAAGTTTTAGGAACCCTTCAAGATTCTGCAAGCCAAAGATCAAGCTAGACGATGATAAATCTGACTTTGGATCTTGGAGGCCTCCGAGGGCTGCTGTTGGGGATATACTTTCCGCGTATCCTCACAGTTCCTCACTGACCAGAGTGGCCCACTTCGGGTTAGAGCATTGCTTCACGGGTGGCCCGGTCAGGGAGAAAAACAGAGTCCAATCCGGCTACGGGAAGGCCTAGAAACTTAGGACCATAATGTTACTTGTAGTTCAAGATGTACTCTGTAACCGACTCTCAGTCGTAGCCGGATAGATCTCTCCTGTAAACCCTAGGCCGGATATCTATATAAGCTGTCCTAGGGAGAGCCTTTAGGGCACACCTCAATAGTCTACAATCTCAACTCGCACAGGCGAAACCCTTGTAACTCATATTCCGGCTCTGCCGTATTACTGGATTGCTAGCAAAAGTAGGATCCGTCCAAAGCCGGCGGATTCGAACCTGGGTAAACTTGTGTGCTCACCGTCCTGAAATACCGTACGTCTCACATCCCTCTCTTCCGCACGCCTCGAGGACCCCCTCATGGCGTACTTGTCATCAATCCGACGACAGTAATCAACACCGGGAAAGTTTCCCCTAAGAACTATGTAAGATTCAACCTAATTGTTACAACAATATGGAGATGGTAATGATGGTGCTGATGGTGATGATGGTGGTGGTGATGATGATGATGATCCCGATGAAGTCCAGCTTGATGGTGGTGTTGATGGAGACGATCTCCCCTCTCCAGGAAGGAATTCCCTCGGCAGAAATCTGTCTGTCAGAGAGATCTTTCTCTCTCGATGTTTTTCACCCCGCAGAGGCGGCGGAATCTTTTTGTGGCCGCTCCCCGAGTATTAGGGTTTCGGGAGGATTATATACGCCAGAGGAGAGAGCTGGAGGTGGGCTAGGGCGACCACACCACCTAGTGGCGCAGCCTAGGCTGGCCCGCGCCAGGGGGTGGTGTGGGCCCCCTGTGGTCCATCTCCACTCCTCCTTCTGGCTTCCTTCGTCTTTTGGAAAAATAGGATTTTCCGTATATTTTCCCGGATTTTTTGATCTTCGTGAATTTTGCCTCCAAACAGCACCTTTACCATCAGAATCCTGACTGCAGCGGTCCATGCTCCAAAAGTCATCACCCATGCAAAAACAGATGAAATTACATAAGTATCATCTCTTAATATGAAATATATCAATGAATGACAGTGAATTATGATATAGAATAGTGATGCAAAATGGACGTATCAGGCACCCCCTCGGCCTCCCTTTCGCCTATAAGATGCCTCTGATACAGAAACCCTAAGTACTCGATCAAAAATTCCACAAAAGAGTCTCTAGCCGTCGTCATCTCCATCCCTAGATCGGGAGGGATCTGAAGCTCTTCCCGGCACCCTGCGGGAGGGGAGAATTCACCCTGGAGGCCTTCTTCATCACCATGCAAGCCTCCGGTGTGATGCGTGAGTAGTTCATCCCTGGACTACGGGTCCATGTAGTATCTAGATGGTTGGTTCTTCTCCTTTGTGCTACCATGTCTAGATATTGTAAGCTCCGTTCATGATCAAGATCATCTATTTGTAATCCTACATGTTGTGTTTATGGGGATCCGATGGATATTGAGATGCTATTTCAGATTGATTATTAATTCTATCATGTCTTTATTATTTGTGATCTTGCATGCTCTCCGTTGTTAGTAGATATCTTGGCCGAGTAGATGCTCGATAGTGGGTTCATGCCTCTAGGAATCCAGGGAAGTGATAGAAATCTCTAAGGTACTAGATGTGATGTTGCTACTAGGGAGAAAACAACAATCCTTTGTTCATAGAACAATCGTATTCTTTACTTTACACGCAATGCTTAATGCAATTATCTGTTGCTTGCAACTTAATACTAGAGGGGGTTCGGATGATAACCTGAAGGTGGATTATTAGGCATAGATGCACTTGGATTACGATCTATGTATAATGTTGTAATGCCCAATCAAATCTCATAGGAGTCAAGATGATTAGTATATGCATGTATGCTTTCTTGATGTTTGTGAATTGCCCCGCTGTAATTTGTTCACCCAACATGTCATCTATCTTAAGGAGAATCACCACTAGTGAACTATGGATTCCGGTCCTTTTTTTACCATCAATCTACAACTATTTACTGTTTTCTGTTTACTTTCTCCAAGTTATTACTATCTTCCACACAATACGTTTAATCCTTTGTTTTCAGCAAAACCGGTGAGATTGACAACCTCACTGTAAGTTGGAGGAAAAGTTCTGTGGTTGTGTTGTGCAGGATTCCAAGTTGGAAACAACACCTTGGGGGTGTTTCCTTGCTCCTACTGGTTCGATAACCTTGGTTTCATAATTGAGGTAAAACTTGTTGTTGTTCTCATCATACCTTCCTCTTGGGTTCCCCAACGAGCTCGATATATTTTGGGCCATCAAGCTATTTTTCTAGCGCCGTTGCCAGGGAGACAAGGATATGTTCACAAGGGGAGTCCATCCTAACCAATCTCTTTACTTTGTTTTATTTGTTTTGCTTAGTTTATTTTTGCTTTGTTTGCTTGTTTCTTTATCAAAAACACACAAAAATAGTTGTACTAGTTTGCTTTCTTTATTAAAAACACACAAAAAATTATTAGTTCCTATCCTAAGTTACCATTATGCCTAGCATTGCTCCAATCACTATGTCACCTGAGGAAATGATTTTCACTTTCAAAAAAGGAATTGAAGAGAGTTTCAAAGAAGCTTGGTCTAGGATCTCTGATTTACATGAAAAAACTGAACCTAAAATGACCCAAAGCTTGTTTCTTAGCAGCTTTTACTTTGGAACTGCTCTTTGCTATAGATATTCTTTGGATGCTGTGGTAGGAGGAGATTTCCTCCAATGTAATGAGGATGAAGCTTTTAAAGCCATAAAGAAATTGGTCTTAACTTACAACTTACCTAGCAAATCCGATTCTTCCTTTATAAACATATTTGCTAGATTGAACACTCTTGAGACCCGCACTACTTGTTTAAAAGAATGCTATAATACGCTTAGAGAGCATCATGATTATGTTCCAATAAATTCTGAACCCTCAAAATGGCTTCCTATAGTAAAGATTGTTATAAATAACGAAACTTTTCATGCTCGCTATGATATCATGTCTGAATTCTGTCTTATGCCTAAAGATATCTATGAATCTTTGAATCTTTGGGGACTTTCTGAAGGAGGAGAAGAAATATTTCTTGCTAATAATGCCACAATATTACCATTAGAATAGCTGAAGGAGTGTTTACAAAGATCCTAGGGAAAATGGTTTCTACTGATTATCTTGTTATTGAATGTGTAGGAAAAGGACAAATTACACTTGGAAGATCCCTATTAAAACTCCTTGGAGCAATAATAGATGTGGAAAAGGGCACCATGCACTTTGCTTCTCCACCAAACAATCATAAGTTCCCCAAGGTTAAGAATAAAAGTAAGAGAGGTAAGGTCAAGAAATTTGATTTAATGCTTCTTCATTTGAGAATACTTGATTGTTTTCTTGCTTCTTATGCCTAACTTAAAGACGTTAAAGAAAAGTACTTATTGGGAGATAACCCAAAAGTTTTAGAGGAGTCTTGGAAGTTATTGCTTCAGTAATAACCTCTCCTTATCATTTTTATTTGCTTTTTGTGCCAAGAGTAACCTCTAATGAGAGAGAAGTAATGCTTGGGAAAGTTGCTGCCCCGAAACAGATTTTTGTGCTTTGCTATAAAAATTCGTGTAAAATGTCTATATGTCGGTTTGAGCTATAATTTTTTTGTGCTTCTGCCCCAGGTTGCTATCCAACTTTCGTTAGTTCAACACTTTTCGATTTGAGCAACAAAAAGTCTTCGAACAAATCGGTTTCTATCTGTTGGTCTGTTTTGACAAATTTCTACCATTATTTGCATTTGCTTCTTGTTGATTCCTTTTTGGGTTCTCTTTGGGGAATTGAGCTTTTTGAGGGAAGTCCTGTAGTAGCTTGTGTTTTAATGGAAGTTTTACTTGTGTTGGAACTGAACGCAGAGACTTATTATCTTGAGTACACTAATGTTGCTAATAAAGATTGTGTGAAGTTTTGTATGATGGAAAAAATTCAGTGTGTAAGGAAAGAATGATGGAATGAGATGAAGAATGGACTAAAGCTCAAGCTTGGGGATGCCACCCCGTGTCACCCCAAGAAATATCCAAGAAATACAAGCATCAAAGCCTGGGGATCCCCAAGGCATCCCCTTCTTCATCAATAAAAATCTCAGGTTTCTTCCAAACACTTCATTTTTATTGTTTCATGCACAGTTGTGTTGTTCTTGGAGCGTCTTCATTTTTGTTTTTGGTTTTCGTTTGCTTCGTTTTCTTAGTTTGCTTGAATAAATTGGTTGGACCCCTTCTTTCATACATTAGTTTTCAAATAGGTTGGTTTGGATTGGAAAAGAGTAGGAAAAGTTCATGCTTAAGTGGTAAAGAGAGCTTGTTTTTGACTGTGGCCTATGCTTTGTCATGTCATGCTTGATATTATTTTACCTTTATGCTTAGTGATTTTTGCTGTAGCATGACATGTTATAAACAATTGAGATTGCTTAATGTGCCTTGAAAGAATCATGCGTTGTTTTAGCATATTAAAGCATAGTATTGTGGTATTCTCCTTTGATGTTTTATTTGGGTTGACTTGGCGCATGCTCAGACCATGTTAATACTATCCCAAGTCACCATAGCCTTTATGATCCTTTAGTTTTCAACTTGTAATATCACTTTATGCTTTAATTAATGATGTTTTGTCGCTTTGCATGATTATGGCTGTTATTGCTCTCTTAGTTGGTCGCTCCTAGTCTTTTGCTAGCCTCCATAACCAAGTATGAGTTCCACTCATGCATCCAATTCCAAATAAAACCAAGTTATTCCAAAGAGTCCACCATACCTACCTATTAGCATTTGCTATTCCAAGTATATTCATGTTTTTATCTACCTTCTGAATTAAACTTGTTATGAGAAAACTAGTGATTAAAGCTCTCACGAACTTGATGGCACACTTTACTTTTCTTTCCCCTAATAAACTTGAACCATTGTGTCACCTATGTTGTATATGCTTGCACTTATATGTTGGGGATTAGCAGAACCATGCTGTCATGGGGAACGCTTTTAACATTGCACTTGTACATTGTACCCAGTTGATATCATGCTCTTTTGTTTATGGATGTCGTCGGTGTGAAATGAAAGGGGAGCTTGTAAGTCCATGGAGTTATGTATGTGTGTTAAAGAAACGCCTGGGCCGCTGGTCTAATCTATGCCTAATCATGGTGGAAACCTACAGCTGCTGACCATAATGAGCAATCTATGAAGCATTCTTCTTATAAAAAAAGAGACAGAGATTGAGAAAAAAGAAAAATAAGAGATGAGAAAAGAGGAAAGAGAGAAAAAAGCACCATTTTCCCATGGTAAATAAGAAGACTGCTGAGATGCTCGTTGTCTTCTTGCCTTGTCATTTTGATATGGGGATTCTTCTGTATCATCGGGCAAGGGGTACCCCGTTGGCGGTTCTTTATGATATACATGTACTTACTATGACAAGAACTTACCGGTAACTAAACTTGAGTAGCATGCGGAGTGGCCCTCGTATTTAAGGGACATGAGATTTCCAACTTATACTTTGTCAAGCATATACTCCATAGTTTGTTCACTTTAACCTTAATCACTTCAAGATGCTTATGATAGGGGCAATGAGACCTGAAAGCTAATAAGTACCATAATTTTTGGAAGCTCTTTATGAGACTTGAATCCCTGCTTCCTTCTATGAAGGCCTTTCTTTTACTTTTATGTTGAGTCTCCATCTTCTACCTTTATGCACCTATTAAGATAGCATAGTGGCCATTCTTAGTTCAATGTGCATTGTCCCAAGACTTGTTGATTGATGCATAACTTTGATATTGCTTGTTCTTAAACTATTTGTATCTAGTCACCCTTATGAACTTTGAAGGTGTCCTATGCATTTATGTTTTGCTACACTATGAGGGACAAGCTGAATGCCACTATGCTATGCTTTCTTTATGTGAAACAAACAAACGTCTTGCAGTTATTCATGAATCCTTTGTTTGTGCCTTTTCATGTTACACCATAGTTGCTATGTCTTATTGTTAGAACTATATCTTTCATGCTATGTTAAAGTACTATGATCCCAGCTATCAATGTTTTACAAATACTTTGAGTTTATGATGGTGCATGTCACCTCAAAAATTATTCTTTCTTTTTATCACTTACCTACTCGAGGACGAGCAGGAGTTAAGCTTGGGGATGTTGATATGTTGCTAACGTATCTATAATTTTTGATGTTCCATGCTTGTTTTATATCTACTTTCTTATGTTTTGTCCACACTTTGGAGTATTTTTATACACTTTCTTGGACTAACCTATTAACAAGATGCCATAGTGCCAGCTGCCTGTTTTCTGCTGTTTTTGGTTTCAGGAAAGTCAGAAAATGAATATTCTCGGAATTGGACGGGACAAAAGCCAAAGTCAATATTTCACCGAGGGGGATACGGAGCCAGAATACAAGATGGAGAGGGGCTAGGGGCCAGCCACACCACCTGGCCGTGCGGCCAGGCCTGGCCCGTGCCAGGGGTGGTGCGGTCGCCTAGGGCACCCCCTCAGCCTCCCCTTTCGCCTATAAGACGCCTCCGATATAGAAACCCTAAGTACCCGATCAAAATTTCCATGAAAGAGTCTGTAGCCGCCGGTATCTCCATCCCTAGATCAGGAGGGATCTGAAGCTCTTCCCGGCACCCTGCCGGAGGGGAGAATTCACCCTGGAGGCCTTCTTCATCACCATGCAAGCCTCCGGTGTGATGCGTGAGTAGTTCATCCCTGGACTACGGGTCAATGTAGTAACTAGATGGTTGGTTCTTCTCCTTTGTGCTACCTTGTCTAGATCTTGTGAGCTCCATTCATGATCAAGATCATCTATTTGTAATCCTACATGTTGTGTTTGCGGGGATCTGATGGATATTGAGATGCTATTTCAGGTTCATTATTGATTCTATCATGTCTTTGTTATTTGTGATCTTGCATGCTCTCCGTTGTTAGTAGATATCTTGGCCGAGTAGATGTTAGTAACTCCAAGAGGGAGTATTTATGCTCGATAGTGGATTCATGCCTCTAGGAATCTGGGGAAGTGACAGAAATCTCTAAGGTACTAGATGTGTTGTTGCTACTAGGGAGAAAATAGCAATCCTTTATTTATAGAACAATCGTATTGTTTACTTTACACGCAATGCTTAATGCAATTATCTGTTGCTTGCAACTTAATACTGGAGGGGGTTCGGATGATAACCTGAAGGTGGATTATTAGTCATAGATGCAGTTGGATTACGGTCTATGTATAATGTTGTAATGCCCAATCAAATCTCATAGGAGTCAAGATGATTAGTATATGCATGTATGCTTTCTCGATGTTTGTCAATTTCCCCGATGTAATTTGTTCACCCAACATGTCATCTATCTTAAGGAGAATCACCACTAGTGAACTATGGATCCTGGTCCTTTCTTTTACCATCAATCTACAACTATTTACTGTTTTCTGTTTACTTTCTGCAAGTTATTACTATCTTCCATACAATACATTTAATCCTTTGTTTTCAGCAAAACCGGTGAGATTGACAACCTCACTGTAAGTTGGGGGCAAAGTTCTGTGGTTGTGTTGTGCAGATTCCAAGTTGGAAACAACACCTTGGGGGTGTTTCCTTGCTCCTACTGGTTCGATAACCTTGGTTTCATAACTGAGGGAAAACTTGCTGATGTGCTCATCATACCTTCCTCTTGGGGTTCCCCAACGAGCTCGATATATTTTGGGCCATCATCCATCTTTCCACTCTCTGCTTTCATTGCCTTTTTAATAAGAGTTTGAAGATTTCCCAAATCCAATAAACGAATATCATGGCGAACCTTAGGGTCCATCCCCTTAGGGAAGAAATCTTGCTTCTTAGCATGAGTGAAGACCTCTTCAGCAGCGTAACAAGCAAGACGATTGAAATTGTGTTGGTGATCATACATAGAACCAGTGCCTTGTTTTAGCTTGAGAAACTCCTCGCTCTTTTGATCCATCAGACCCTCTGGAATGTGGTAAGCTCGGAAGGATTCAGTCAACCCTCACTAGGTAACAACATGCTAGGAAACTTGCATTGCCAAGAAGTTTTACTGCCAGGAGCTAGCTTCTCCCTCCAAATGATAGGCAGCAAAGGTCACCCAATCATCTCAAGGAACATGACCAACCCGAAGTTTGCGCTCAATGGTGCAAAGCCAGTAGTCCGCTCAAGTGGCTCAATGGAATAACTATAAACTGGCGGAGTAAGATGTATGAAATACTTGATACTGACTTGGTTGTTTTGGCGCTGAGTGTTGCGCTCAATCCTTTCAAGGATCCTTATGGTGTTAGCACGGTTGGCCTCATACATAGTCATGAGTTGAACCATTGATGGTGGTAGAGGAAGATTAGAAGGATCACCCTCATTTCCAGCATCACGGTCATGGGGACGAATGCGAGTTGGAGAAGTGTCACCCATCCTATAAAAACATAGGGAGCCAGCCAAACGATCCAAAGGCAAAAGATACTTGATATAAAGCATATCATCTCATCGAGCAAGGTAGTATCCAACCATACTATAGTATACACTAACAAGCTGACTCACAAACCATAACAATGGAGTGCTAAGATGTTATACATCAAGCAGAACTTAGATATCTTGGTAACCCTGAGAATAGCAACCAATTACGGAGTACTTAAAAAAACAACCCCAAAACCATGATCCTAAAAGTTTGGAATGAGAGGTAACAAATGAAAACCTTCTCAATCCAAATAGGATAAGAAAACTCTAGGATAAGAATCGCACCAGAGAAGGAGTAAAAAGAATCATAGTCAGAGTTTTTGCAAATATTTTTCAACTTTTAAATAGTTTTCTCAACTTCTAGACTCAACATAAACCAATAAAAGGGTTTCCTACAGGCAGTACTACTCTGATACCAAAACCTGTGACACCCCCTGGGATTAGGGTTGAATAAACCTCAAATCAACGTCTGAGATAAGCTCAACTCCAAACTTGGAAGATCATAGTATAATATTCGATAACATCACAGAACACAGGGATACAACAACATAAGTTTAATCTCTTAACATAGTGCGATATCATATGATTACAAACCAGGGGTCACAAACCCAATATTACACCAAACAGCGAAAGCAAATTATGTTGTTCTACACAATAAACTTAGCAAAGGGCCTAAGAGGCCATAAACATAAGCGACGCCCATCCCATAGTCCTCAGGCTGCTACCTGGGAAACCCAACTACTCGTCGATATCAACATAGAATCCCCCATCAGTCACAACTAGATCATCTGTAGCAAAAACAACAATGGAGCAAGGCTGAGTACGAGAATGTACTCCGCAAGATTTAGATAACCTAGTATCTACATGCTCTGGCTAGAAAAGCTTTCTCTGGATTTACTTTTGCGTAAAGCGATCTTTGTTTATAAACAAGAGAGAGTAGAGGCTCGACTACACAGAATACTTTAAAAGGGATAAGAGAGCGACAACTTCATCTTGAGCATCAGATCTTGTTAACCAAGAACATTCGAACCCCTCATCTAGGATCACCCCTCGAACCCCTGAGGAAGCATCCTTAAGCACACGTGGATCACCAAGTTTTACATTAGTTAATGTTATCTATGATCTTCACGTTCGTTCCGAAGTCGTTCTTAACTATGGACCAAGGGAGACTAGCGCACGCGCGCGCTCTAGAGTGAACGGGGACGCTGGCCGGACGCGCGCGCGCAGCAGTCCCGTCCTGCTCTTCCCGATCGCCACGTGGCGACGCTACTGCTCAGCTAGTGTACTGATTCTGCTATTAGACGTGCATGGTAAACAAATACGTAGGCAACAGTGTATGTAAAAAGAGCAGTGCACCATGGAAAAAAGAGAAAAACTGTAAACTACCACTGGATCGTCCCGTGCACTGCGATCAAAGACTGTACAACACAATATAAACAGGCAGTGCACGGCCGGTGCACTGGCAGAACATCGTCTTGTGCACCGCGACCGAAGGCAGTGCAACGCAACATAACAAGACAGTGCATGAGTAGTGCACTGCCAGGATACCTCGCCGTGCACTGCACTCGAAGGCAGTGCAACACACTATAAACGGGCAGTGCACGGCTAGTGCACTGCCAGGACATCGTCACGTGCACTGCGATCGAAGGCAGTGGAACACAACACAAAAAGGCAGTGCACAAGTAGTGCACTGCCAGCATACCTCGCCGTGCACTGCGTTTGAAGGCAGTGCAATATAATACAAAAAGGCAGTACGCAGGCAGTGCACTGCCAGGACATCATTCCGTACACCAAGATCGAAGGCAGTGCAATGCAGAAGAAAAAGGCAGTGTACTTGCCGTGCACCGCCAGGACATCATGCCGTACACCACAACCGAAGGCAGCGCAATGTAGGGTCAAAGGGCAGTGCAAAACAAAAAGTTCTTCAAAACCTATCATATGGGATCTAGTTTTGTAGATCTCGATGCGACTAGTGCAATTGTGAAAACGGATCTCAGTTTGGATGATTCGTTTAAAAGATATCGCATTTTTCGTGTTTGAATTAAAAAAGAAAGGGAAAAAGGACCGCCACCCCTCTCTCTACAGGCACCACGTGTCGCGCGGGGAAGGCTAGGGACACCGCACAAAGGACTCTCCGGACGCCACGTGCAGCAACATCAGCGATTACAGAGCATGCTCGGGAACGCGCGCGCTTTTTCTAGCCTTTTCGCTGTGGACCTGGCTTTTTGAAAATATTTAATCCTGCAGGGGTGTACAACTTTACCCACACGTACCAACCGACTCTTAGCGCCAAATATTATTAGCCCTTTTCCTTGAAAGGCTGGCAGAGGGTGGTTGATCACGATCTTTACCTTGCTTTTGCCGAGACCATTAGTCACACCCTAAGGAGGGTTCCGCCGTAACGAGTCAAATCCCGAAACCGGTCTCTAAAGATGTGAGGCGAGGTTGGTTTACCAGGGGCTCTATCCACCCCAAGCAATCTTATCCACGCTTCCCTGTCTGTTATGATGCACCTATTTCTCCTCCTTTTTTCAAAACATTTTCAATGCGTATGCCAAATGGAAAGCCCGAACTATGTGACTCATAGAATCTACTAGGCAAGTTAGTTAGTTGGGGGGGGGGGGGTTTCCAGGCCCCATGTGGTTGTACGCTCAGTCTTGGTTCAAGAGGCAAGAACTCGGTTCCTAGTGATGACGAGCATGGGACTACAAAAATCACACCCGATGTGCCCCCATACAAGCCTTAGCATGTTCAGCTGTCACCTCCAATCATATCTTCATCTCCTACCTTTCTAGATTCTTTGGCATCTCAGATTCATCATCTGGATGGATTAGACGTAGCTATTAAGCATGGCTAAGATTGATGGTCGCTGAAGCTCTAGCAACGCTCACACACCAGACATAGGTATGCTAGGAGCAATGGATCAGGTGTATAAGACTACAAAGAAAAACTATGCAGCAAATAGATAACTCTAGCTACTGACAAAAGACCACATTGGAATCGTATGCATCTTAGCGAGAAAGTAGATACTTTGTAAAACATAGGTTCAGAATGAGAGGCCGCACTTGCCTTGTCCCTCAGTAGACAGGTATGGCTCTTTGGTGTCATTGACTTCGGTCTCGGGCTCAGATCCTATCTTGAAGAAGCAATACCGGAAAGAAACACAACATTCAAGACATGTGCAATGCAATGCTCAAACAACGTGTATGACATGTCAAATTAGAGATCCTACATTAACCCTAGGTGCAACATTGATTTAAGAGGGTTTGGGATGCCCCGGTAAAGGCACACCATCGAATCCACATGTATTTAAAGGGGTTCGGTGTTCCTCTAGATAAAGTAGGGTTCTAGATTGGTGGACAATGTATACTGATAGGTTTAATAGTAGTTTTCATTTTTCTGAATATTTTAATATATTATACATATTTTTCTGATATGTATATTTAAAGTTATTAATTTTTATAAGATTAATATAATTTCTACAATTTTAGAAAATGTTTAAAAGATTTATGGCGTCAGCCTGACCGATCAATTAATTTTATTACATAACTTAATCTACCTATAGTCACTGACGGGTGGGGCCTGGGCCACGTCGGCCTGCCACCGTGGCAACCCTTGCCAGGCGCTGGAGTTAGCGCCACGTCTGTCCACGCGGCAGCCACGTAGGCGCCACGCGGGATCCACGTTAGGCTCGCCGGGGCATGCCAGGTGGTCGTTGCCGGTGGCGATTGTGGCGGCTCTAGCAAGCGCGACTAGGAGCGATAGCTACGCGCGGGCGAGGCGAAGCTACCGGTGCTAGCGCCGCTAGCTAATGGTCACCGAGCGCACTGCGCGGCGGTGGCTTGCGGCGGCGAGCGGTGGCGCACGGCGGGAGCAAGCTATGGCCTAGGCTAGCAAGCGCGGATGGTACAACGATGCTCAGAAGCTCACCTTGGAGCTGGTGATGACGGCGAAGCGAGGCGGGGGCCAGAACAGAAGCTAGGATGACGGCGGGGCTCGTCGGTGTTGGAGAAGAAATGCTCGATGCGGCGGTTCTCGAGCTCCCTGGCTCGATTCCTTCGGTGAGGAGGAATCTGGCATCGAGCAGGACAATGATGTATCACGTAAACCTGTAAAATCTCAGCCTGAAATGTTTTGTATATTCCGAGTTACATAAAACTGACAAAGTTTGGTACTCCCTCCGATCCATACATCCGATTCAGCGAAAATTAATATGGATAGGAGGAAATACTTTTTTAAGGTTTGAAATCACTTTACTCAGATCTACAATTTTTTTCATATTTGTACAGCTCATAATACGCATTATTTTCAATTTATATTTTACAGTTTTTTTTTGGTATGTATCAGTGGCTACAGACCGAATCTCAAATCCGTGGCGGACGGGCTGGATATCAGCTCCGCGCGGCATCAGCTCGGACCCGCCAACACATTCGAGAATCAAGAGAAGTTGTAGAATTTCAAATTGTGAACAAAAACACACACGTCCTTGAAGTGTGCGCTCGGCATGACGGCAGAGTTAATTCGCTTGTCCTGCTCCTCCTGCATGCACGCGCCTACTTGGACGGTTCGCGCGCGGGCACACGGCGCGCGCTACGTACGGCGCATCGGCAGCTACGCTATCGTAGGAGCGTGCTGCCCGCTACACCTACACGTATGCACTAGTACCCGATCGAACGATGATGGACCAGGCTACCGCCGGAGTACTGTAGTAGTAGTACCTTGGCGCGCGGCTAGGCCGAAATGAATCGAAATTAACTACGTCGAGCATCAAGCGCGCGCCTCAAAAGAATCGAAAAAGGTATACGTGCTAGCTAGGGGCCGGGCCGCCAAATTAAGAGCACGGCGATCCCGCTCGTAACCGGCGAACGGATGCATGGCAGACCCCGGCCGGCTGGTTCCGTTCACGGCAGGATTCGGGCCGGGTAAACCGTCCTTAATCTCGGAGACGATCATGGGCCATCGATTCAGCTCGCCGCCCCGCCGTTTGGGGCGGTGAAATTATTCGTTCGGGATAGCCAAACCGCGTCTACGATCGAGCGGGCGCGCGCGCGGCTGTTTGCCAGCTGGTCTAGAGCTTTCACCTCTGCAGCTTGCTAATCTCAAAATAAATGTACGCCGCAGCTGGTTCTTTAATTTTATGGCGCGGTACGGTGGCTGTTGTTGTGCTCTGCGATAGTAGTTGTCACCAGTTTACAACATGTGGGTTTCCTTCTACGGAGATATAAACCGCGTTCCCTGTTTACTGCCTTCCTTTTCGTCCGGCCAGACCACGGTTCCTGTCATGTACTGCGTTGCACCCTGGAATGTTGTTGTTATGTCTCAATAGACAATTGCACCCTCGAGTACTTACCAATTATCAGCAATAAAAAAACTAAAAAAAAGGGGTATTTGGATCGTTCCGTGTATTTTCTAGTACATGCTTTGTACGACTTGTGTATATAGAATAGTATAATACAACAACCGCGGATCAAAATAAGAGAAAGATGGTTAATGTTGAAAAAACCATTATTTCTTGTTTGATTTTTATTTATTTCTTCGGGTCCATGCACTGATGCACTCTCTAAGTGCACCCAACACAAGCTTGTGTACGAAGATATACATACATATCCTTCCTACCATTGTGTATTTTGCTGTTCATGTAATTTTTAGCCATCAATTTAAGCACGTGGAATTTCATCTGTACTCACAAATAGATGTTGACGGTATAACGAATCTCAAAGCAATACAATTTAAGCACGTGGAATTTAAGTACTATTATACTTAAACCACCTAGCGACGACTATAAGATGAAACGTCAACGAGAACTGTGTGCTATGGCACTTCAACTCTGTCTATTTTGAGTCAATCTCCCCCTACACGGTGTCGGTTCTGAAAAGTTGTTTTCTATTTTGAGAGAGCGAGATTGACCATGCAAGTAACTGAATCTCGGTCTTAATTACCATTCTCACTGTTTTTAATGGTGATTCGCCGACAAAAAAAATCTGCACTATCTTGTGGAGTACTACTACTACTACTGCTCATCATGGGCTGTTACAAGGTTTCTATAACGCATGGTAATTATTTCGCCAAAAAAACGCATGGTACTTAAGACAATTGACAAATAATATTTAGCTGTAAATTAATTAATTAATTGGAAAAATTATTCCCGGCCGGTCCTATTTAAACTCCTACTCAACCTCACCTCACCATCACAACCTCAGCTTCCAAACCCTTCCCTTCCAAGAAACTTCTGAAGAATCCCAACCCCAAACACTGCCATGGATCTCTCCATGGCTACCGGCCCGGATGACTCCCTCCTCCTGCTCCTCCTCCTAACCACCTCCCTCCTCCCACCCCTCCTAGCCACCCTCCTTCTCGTTGCTTCCCTCGTGTGGCTCTCGCCGGGCGGTCCAGCGTGGGCCTTGTCCCTCTGCCGCCGCCCGCCGCCAGGCCCGCCGGGCGTGCTCACTGCGCTCTCCAGCCCTGTGGCGCACCGCGTCATTGCGGCGCTGTCCCGCTCCGTCCAGGGAGGGGCGGCATTGATGTCCTTCTCCGTCGGCCTCACCCGCGTCGTCGTCTCGAGCCAGCCCGACACGGCGCGAGAGATCCTCGTCAACCCGGCGTTCGGCGACCGCCCTGTGAAGGAAGCGGCGCGCCACCTTCTCTTCCACCGCGCCATGGGTTTCGCCCCGTCCGGCGACGCGCACTGGCGCGCGCTCCGCCGCCTCGCCGCGGCGCACCTCTTCGGCCCGCGCCGCGTGGCGGCGTCCGCGCCCCAACGCGCTTCCATCGGCGCGCGCATGGTCGGCGACGTCCCCTCCCTCATGGCCCGCCACGGCGTGGTCACCCCTCGGCGGTTCCTGCACGCGGCGTCCCTCAACCACGTCATGGTCGTCGTGTTCGGCAAGCGCTACGACGACTTCGCGAGCCAGGAAGGCGCCGTCGTGGAGAAGATGGTGAACGAAGGGTACGACCTCCTCGCCACCTTCAACTGGGCCGACCACCTGCCGTTGCTCAAGTGGCTCGACCTCCAGGGCGTGCGCCGCCGGTGCGACAGGTTAGTCCGGAAGGTGGAGACGTACGTCGGTAAGATCATACAGGAGCACAGGGCGAAGCGTGCCGCCGCTGGAGGCATTGCGGAGGAGGTCTCCGGTGACTTTGTCGATGTGCTCCTCGGCCTCGAAGGAGAAGATAAGATGTCAGATTCCGACATGATCGCTGTTCTTTGGGTAAGACTCTCTAACTCATCAGCATACTAGTACAACTTTACATGCATAATTGCTTTCAAGTCGTTGTCGTGCGTTTATTTGTTAATTTCGGTTGTGCGATTTCAGGAGATGATCTTTAGAGGGGCGGACACGGTGGCTATCTTGATGGAGTGGATCATGGCCAGGATGGTGCTTCACCCGGAGATCCAGGCCAAGGCACAGGCCGAGGTTGACGCCGTAGTGGGCCGTGGCAGGGCCGTGACGGACGAGGACGTGGCCAGGCTCCCCTACATCCAGTGCATCGTGAAGGAGACGCTGCGCATGCACCCGCCGGGCCCGCTCCTGTCGTGGGCGCGCTTGGCCGTGCACGACGCGCAGGTCGGCGGCCACCTCGTCCCCGCCGGCACGACCGCGATGGTGAACATGTGGGCCATCGCGCACGACGCCGCCGTGTGGCCCGAGCCGGAGCTGTTCCGCCCGGAGCGGTTCATGGAGGAGGACGTGAGCGTGCTCGGCAGCGACCTCCGCCTGGCTCCCTTCGGCGCCGGCCGCCGCGTCTGCCCCGGCAAGATGCTTGCCCTCGCCACCGTCCACCTCTGGCTCGCGCAGCTGGTGCAGCAGTTCGAATGGGCACCGGCGATCTCGGGCGGCGTCGTCGACCTGTCGGAGCGCCTCAACATGTCCCTGGAGATGGCGGCGCCCCTGGTGTGCAAGGCCGTCGCTCGCTAGGGTAAAAGCTGCTGCCCGCCGCCGCCGCCATCTACGCTCTCTAGCTAGCTAGCTAGACTGGTGGCGGCGCTACGTACTCTATATTGCCTACTGCTTACTATTGGCTGGCTTACCAGGGTCGCTTCGTTTTGCACTTTTCACTAGTAGTAGTATGTTTTTTATTATTATTATCTCCGTGCATGGCTTAGCTATAGGTTTTGTCTCGGCATTGGGCATTGGTGACCGATCCATTGGCCAATGAGGCAGAGCTAGCTAGCCATGAGTTACTCCTGCTCGATCGAGGCATTGCATGGTGTCTTGACAGCAGGGTAATTTTGGTCGTCGATTGGTCGAGAGCAAGTAGTATGTTTTGTCCGTGAGTTGAGTTGTCATGTCGTACTGTATCGTGTATGTCGAGGAACATTAATGAGATTATGAGTATGTTTGAGTTGGTAAAACATTCCTAGCCTTGGCTGCTTCGGTTGGTTGGGTTGCTTTGCTGCGATGATTTCTGGTGCGTGTCATGGCCACTGCAGCCATTGAAATGGTGAGCGCGGCGAACTAGTAACTGAAGCACAACAATGTGACCTGCCGGAGCGTCAAAACTTGTGACCTCGTGCATGCATGCATTGTGCTGCCTCCGTTCGTCTCGGTTACCCGACCCACTCGCTCACAAGCACCTTATGAATGCTGTGTCGTCTCGTTCAAAAAAATGAAATGAGGTGTCATTATTTTCTCGTGTCAAGCCGCCGGGCACGACGTTTTGTTTTGCTATATACACTCCTGTGCGGTGCATATTTCAATCTGCACACATATGAACCCTTCACATGGTTTTATTCAGTTCGATCACGCAGATCGACGGTTCCAGGCTGTATGTTTCTCCTATGAAGCAATATTGTCCTAGACAATTACTCCGTTTAGTGATGGCACGGCTGGGGTCTTCAGGTGGGCCAGCGCTTGTGTCTTCAGGCAGGTTGTTACTTACCAGTAGTAGTTTTGGTACGGAGGCCGTTAGTCGGTCGGTTACTCTTAGCCAAGTGCAGGTACGTTGACAGGAAAAAAAACTTCAACCCGTTCAAGTGCAGCATGCAGCGGCGCCCAAGAAGTTTCTGGAAGGTCGACTCAGGGTTTTGTCAAGCTCAAGATGCTCTACCCTGGTTTTGTTTTCTTGTGTTTCTAGCCAGGCCCGTCCAGGGCCTAGTGCGAGCTGGGCGACCGCACTGGGCCTAAAAAATCTGGGGGCCCCGTTTCCCCAGCGCATAGGCCCATAGAGCTATCTATTCTGTGCAATTTTCAGCCTAAACAAACTAGCTTCAGCCAATTCCCGTGAGTCCGTGACTAGAGTGCAGCCGAGCAATTATTTCTGGGCCCAAAGCCAGCCCAGTCGTACTCGTCGATCCGAGGCGCATAACACGCAACTGCCATATGTTGTTCCATCGATCCGGGATCGACTAATTACCGATCGAGGTCAGCTCCTTAAAAACTTCCAATTGAGATCGATCGATCTGATTCCGTCAGAGCTTCGTCATCGGGACGTCACTCGCGTGCTTGCGCATGTTTGTCTTCGTCGCCCGATCACAGTCAGTTTTCTTCCAATTTGATCGATCAACGTACTGGCACTGCCTCCTCTTCATTCACAGCTCCAAACGAAAATCATCTGATTTTTCTCTCGATCTATCTCACGACGCCCCAACTCCGGGATCTCGAACTCAAGGCAGATCAAGGTTTGCACCATCATCTTCTATTAACTTATCTCGACAATTGACACGTACAAAGCTAAATTCATGTACTACTTCCGTCTCAAAATAAATATCGGAAGTTTGCGACATCTATTTTGAGACATCTATTTTGAGACAGAGGAAGTAGTATTTAATTCATTCAAATTACTCTTTTTTCTTTATAAAAGAGGAAGAAATATGTCTTCCAGAAACAGAAACTATGACTTCGGTGCTACAAAACTTATCAGTTTCAAAGGGGTGCATTTGGTAGATTTATTGTGAAGGATTCTCAAGTTAATTCGCAAAATCAAACTCCACAAGGTAATATTGATGGTAGCCGTGGTGACCGTAGCACTAGAAAATGATATCTAGAGAATAATAATTATGAAGATATAATAGAAGATTTTATTTCAAAAAATACTAGACGGATGATGCTTTTTAGTGGAACATTTTTAGTGGAACATGAGGCCAGTTTACTTCATCGATGGTACCTTTTATAGTAGAATTAATACTTTATATTTCTACATATTGTAATTAACACACATTGTAGTTATATAATAAAATTAAAGTGTGTTTTAGTTATTATTGTTATGTGAATTTTTCAAAGTTTGGGGCCTCATTTTTTGTTTCGCACGGGGGCCCCGAATTTCCGGAGACGGCCCTGTTTCTAGCTAGCTAGACTACATACGTACCATCTGTTATCTCATCTTTAAAGTGTATACTCACCCATAAAATGCTTGCACAAGTTTGGTGGCCAGGACAAAGAAGGAAGAAGGGGTGTGATTCCAGGGCCCAGTGCCTGATTGCCATGATCTGGTATAATATCTCACCTTTTTGGCAAACAAAAAAATATCTCGTGAAAGTGACGCGACAGGGTCGAGGCGTGTGCATGCTCTTTCCCTGAACGGAAAGAAGCTGTGTGCCTCTATATGCAGTGTGCTATGCTGTAGGTATATGTATGCAGTGATGTGGGCTTATATTTTATACTACTTACTAGTGTTAGAGATGGAACTTACTTGCAAACAGGGGAAAGTGGGGGTCATCATCCCATGATTGGCGCAATCTTCAGGTGTGGGTGAGATTGGGAGAGCGATGGCAAAGATCTCGCAGGATCATGGTCGCAGGATCCATTAGTCTTGTCTGGAGAAAGAATGGAGCTTCAGGATGAGATGTCAGTTTTCGGTCCAGAAGACATGCATGTGTAACAGGCTCAGCTCATCATCATCATCATCATCAATCCACACCTCCATCAACCAAAAAGAAAGATAGGATTTGGGTTGTGTGGACGGCCAATATTGGCTCCACACTTTCTCGCAAAAAATAAATAACCAAGAGGGCCTAATTGGCGCATATCAAGGCCCGTTCAACATTTAAGTTTATCCAGCAGTTACAATAAGAGGTGTGCTAAGGCAAGTTAAATCACGGTCATGGAGACTCCGCTACGTTATTAACACATTGAAGCAACAAGCAACATAGAAAACCATCGCTTGCACCATATATAGAAGGTAAAAACATCCAGCTTAGGAAAAACACCATTGCAACATGAATCAAGTCATTTGCAACAAGCGCATGGAGTCGTCGTAGTATAACAATTATGTGTATGTAGAGGGTACTATACGGAGCTTGTGACATGTCAGCAGGGACGGATCCAGGAACTTAACTTCGGGTGTTCAAACTCGAACCAACAAAAAAATAAAGGAGAAAAAAAATGAAAATGGTCCATTCCTCACGCCAATAAAAGTACAAATTGGCCATTATAGCAACAGCATCTCAAAAGATTACGAAACATGCAAAATAATAAAGAAAATTACAACACGATCAGACGTTCGGTCATAGCATGGAAATGATAGGTATCATCTTTCACCTATAAGAAGAATTCTCGCTCAATAAACATAACCAAATAGTTATTCATGAGTTTGTCTCATCTTGTTCCGCAGCTTGTTCTTCACAAAAGTCATTGAAGAGAATACCCTCCCAACACTGGCCGGGTTGAACTTCTACTTGCTCTTGAAACTGAAGATTCGATTTCTTTCTAGCCTTGCTCCAAAGAGTTTTCAAATCCACATACTTCCTCTTGATTTTAGAATATCCTATCACATATATTTCGGCATTAATCCAGTTGTTATTTATCCACTGTGAAACCATCACACTATCACTAGAAGAATCACTAAAAAAAAGCTACAGACCAGGGATTGCACAAAAGCAAATTTTAGAAACTGGGGAATGGAGCCATGGAGCGCCGCCTCACACTCACAGAGTCGCAGTTTGCTGCTCGATTTGGGGAATATGTGCGTCTCTTTTTTTTTCCGTCAAGAGCCGGCCGGAGTCGCGGTAGGCAGTGGATCATGCCTGCTTTGCTAATTGCTATTAGCTCAGTTGGGCTGCACGAACATAGACACCGGTCCCAATACTAATTTAAGTTTATCCAGCAGTTACAATAAGAGGTGTGCTAAGGCAAGTTAAATCACGGTCATAGAGGCTCCGCTACGTTGTTAACACATTCAAGCAACAAGCAACATAGAAAACCATCGCTTGCACCATATATAGAAGGTAAAAACATCCAGCTTAGGAAAAACACCATTGCAACATGAATCAAATCATTTGCAACAAGCGCGTGGAGTCGTCGTAGTATAACAATTATGTGTATGTAGCGGGTACTATACGGAGCTTGTGACATGTCAGAGCAACATTTGCAATGTGAAATAAAAAATAGAATAAAATGCTCCACGACCTCACACGCCTCGCCACATTCCTCTATGTTTCCTTTGTCCCTACCCAAGCAACCTCTCGGAGCCTCGAGGGCCACAAGCACCTATTGCACCAGCTCCAACCCCGCGGTGGTTCCCAAATCTAGTAGCGCACACACCCATCGCGTGGCTATACTCCGACACAATGTGCAATATCAGCCCACTGCCGGCGCGTTAAGAGCACGTAGACACTCCTCTAACCGTAACCTACTGCAATGTGCATCAACGTGAACCCCTACACGTACTTTGCATTTGATTCATGATTCAATGTTCCGTGGGCTAGTATATGATATTCTCTAAAGCCCTATATTTGATCTTCAAAAAAAAGTATATGATATTCTTCACAATGATACTTTTGACAAACCTTCAGGGTTGTCTGCCCCCTATATCTTGTGACCATGATATTCCTGTAGTGTTTGAAGGGTTCTATAGCAGAAAACAAAAAAATTCCTAGAAACAAGAACGATATAGCCAATATCTACTCTATGCAGATGTAAGTTAACTGAGGGATTCAGCGTTCATACCTTTGAAGACCAAAAAGCGTTACGTTCCAATGAACGTTGATGATGTAGCCGTACAGCGACGCCGACCTCAAGATCATGGAGGTGTACAAGCGATGAGTGCTACAACTGGCATCACCTATGTGGTTCTACATGCATCTGATGTAGACGACGTATCCTGGGCTCCATTCTAGCGAAGCAGCGAAAGAAGATTGATACAGACCGAGATTCCAGCAGCACGACGGTGTGTGTATGGTGGAGAAACCCCTGTCCCCATATGCACGTTCTAACTTGGGAACCACACGTGAGGGAGAGAGATAGAGAGGGGATAGAGAGAGAGAGAGAGAGAGAGAGAGAGAGAGAGGCAAAGGCCAAATGAGTATGAATGAGGAGGATGGGTCCTCCTCACTTTATATAGGGTGAGGGGAGCACTCCTATGAGGCGGTGACCAAGGGGTACTAAAGGGGCGGTGGCCAAGCCCTAGGTCGGCCGCCCCCCATTTGTTCCTTAGGGCGGCGCCCCTACATGGAGATTATCACTTTGCGGCCCGAAAGTTGGGGTGTACAGGCAACGCGGTACCCAAGTTTCCTGAAATCAGCCGGGATGACTACAGTTGGTGTGCCAAATACTCAGAGGATATTTTTAGGCACGAATTCAACTTTACGTTTCAATACAAAAAATCAGGCTAACGGGCGTCAAGTTGGGCCCCCCCTGTCAGTTCGCCGTTATGTCGCTCCCATCGCTTAGGCGGGGTGGCTGTCACGTAGGCTTGCAGCGTTGGCACAGTGGATAGGACAACACCCCCTACCCAGTGTATTGACGTGACAAAACAGAGCCCATGTATCGGCGTTATAATTATTTTTTGTTTACTCAGAAGCTGGAACGGCCACCACCACGCGTCTCTCCTTGGACTTCCGTTCCAATCGTTAACCCCTACCATAAAAGCACATTGACGGTTCCACCGTTCCCCTGCCTCGCAGAAACCACTCTTCTTCTTCCTGTCATCTACTATCTTCTTCCCGTCTTCTCCTTGCCGCCATGGAAGATCTACGCACTCTAGAGACAAGCTTCACTACCCATGACAACAAGAAGATAGACGTTGTCTACACCAACGAGGAGGAGACAGTGGTGCGTGTCCTGAGGATGCACGAGGGTTGGCTTGGGATAGACGATGACAAGTTTGTGGGATTGGACCTCGAGTACACCCCAGAGCACCCATATGAAGGGAGTGAAGTCGCCGTCGTTCAACTTGCCATGCGGAAACACGTCCTCGTCTACCACCTCTCCCGGTTTGTAGATCTGCTCTCTGTAGCTAACCGCTTTTAGGGTTTTCTCCTCTTGTTCTTTATCCACTTGCTCATCTTGCAACTACTGGATTTTACTTAGGACCAAATAAATTAGGGTTTGCCTATGTCTCAATCGACTGAGATTTTCTTTAGTCTCAATCACCTAAGAAAAGTGCAACCGTAGTTAAACGAAATGTGCAACTCGTTCAGTCGACTGAGAAATAGAAAAACCGAATAAAT
This sequence comes from Avena sativa, assembly GCA_916181665.1. Taxonomy (NCBI): domain Eukaryota; kingdom Viridiplantae; phylum Streptophyta; class Magnoliopsida; order Poales; family Poaceae; genus Avena; species Avena sativa. Next base: position 41,147,845 of record OV702287.1, on the reverse strand, counting down.
TATGACAATACAATGTTGAGAGTCTTGATCTTGCATTTACTAAACTTTTCAAAATTATATTGAGATGATGATCTTGCATTGACAAAATATTTGTAGTTACAAATTTTTGTGATGACAAACTACATACTTTCAGGACTGACAGAAAATGTCCGGCGCTGCGCCAGTTCCTTGAAAAAAGGGAATTGTTTTCTGCACTATCGACACAACAACTGATTTTTCGAAATTGTATCAAGAGGAAATTATAATTCCTGCGCACAACTGGATCGATATTCAGCGTCTTGTCAAGATCCTAGGGGGCAGGAAGAAGGATGGAATGACATCACTCGCAACTAGAATCCTCGATGAGTCATACGTCACAATGAAGGAAGATTTCCCTACGGATAGGCATGATTTTTGGGACGAGTGGCCGTTGTCTGATATAAACCTGAAGTATGCAGCCATAGATGCTTACGTGACTTACCAGCTGTACAAGAAGATCCATTTTTTCTACTTTACCTCGTGTTTTTCCCTATTTGCAAGAGGAAAGACGAGCTTAGGGGAGCCCTTTGTAGAAAATGCAGAATAGCTGAGTTTGAAGTTGAATATGCAAAGAAATTGGTTGCATCTGAAGCAGCTGACAGAGAGGCTGCAGAAGCAGCTGAAAGAGAGCTTACAGCTGAAGAAGCAGCTGACAGAGAGGCTGCAGCTAAAGCGGCAAACAGAGAGGCAGCATCTTCTAGCGGCAACAATCAAGCCTGTGATGCACCGCTAATTGTGCCGCAGGACGCTGCAGATAGGAAAACTAAGTCAGATGCCAATTGGGACAAAGCAGTTCGTGAGACGTGGAGTACCTGGAATGATAGCAAGCGCGTCAAGTGGTCTGATGAGGAGTGAATTAAATTTTACTTGTCAGTGTTATGTTTCTGTTTTTGTTTTGTGGAACTCAGTTAGCTTGCCAAGATGTCTAGCGCATCAAGTGATAGTAGTAAAATAAATTTAACCCTTGTTGTGTTATATTTATGTATGTGTTTTGTAGCTTGTCAAGATGGTAGCTTCTTAACTAGCAGTTTGAAATAGTGCCCTTTTCCTCTCTCGCTAAACATATATGTTTCATTTTGCCCAAATTGGTAGCAAATCTAGAGAAGATTTTCACTTCGATAATTCGTTCCCTTTTGGACCTCTTTTTTGCCTCCGATCAGGTAGCAAATCTAGAGCAGCAAATCACACCAGGTAGAATACATTCATTCAGAAAACAAAACAAATGTAGATATAGCTGTGCGCAGCTAAATAGGATATAGCGATAGAAAGTAGTAGGTTGCTTAACGGGGTTCGATGCATTCAGCCAGAAATAGGATGCAAGAAAAATATAGAAAATCAAAAGAAGCCGCTTAGCAGCAGCAGCCGTGGCAGATGCAGATACATTCAAGGAGACATCCAACCCGTTCATTCGCCAGCGCCTCCATCTCCCTCTAGCGCCTCCGCCACTTCTTGCTTCACAGTTTCTTGGACTTGGGGGCCTTGGGCCTGATTGGAGGCATGCGACCCTCTTTGATGGCCACCGGCTGGAGGTTTCGGAGGTGAATGCCGAGAGCACGGTGTTCAGCGATGTAGGCGTTTATGTTCGCGGGCTCGGGCTTGCCGCTTTTGTGGATGCCGGAGCCCGCGACCTCTGCATGCTTCAGTAAGGTGTTCAAGACGGTGCCGCCGGTGGCGCGACTCGTCAAGCAGTAGACGCCCCCTTGCGGAAGGGGCAGCTGTAGTAGGGGGGCGTGAGGAAGCCGTCGTACTTGCTAGGCCGCAGCCTCCTCAGCACCTGACGAGCCTTGGTGTGAATGGACTCGTCATCGCTGCAGACGTCGCTGCCAGAAACTTATTGGAAGAAAGGGAAAATGGGGGAGTAGATGGTGTAAGAAGATCGAGCAATCAAAATGCAAACAAGCGAATCCTAATAAACCAAGATCTAGCATCCAAAGATGGGAACGGTGTTGGATAATTAGGCACAATTTCCATGATTAATTCCAGAATATTAAACATGACAATACCAGCTAAATTTTAAATAGATTAGCCCATTATTTCTAACAAACGGTAGAAGAACCAGGGAAGGGGAGCAAACCCTAGTTACCTCCGACCATAGGTCGTCGATGCCGGTGTCGTAGGGGTTCAGTGGAGCGATGCACTAATCTGGATTGTAGGTGCCCAAGAAGTGCGTGATCTTCTTGTGACTGGCGGGGGGCTCCTCTTCAGCGGCTCCGTCGGTAGCTAGGACGGGGGCCTGGACAGGAACGACGGCTGCCATCGATGCCTCCACTGGGGCCTGCATAGGGACAGTGGCTGCTTTCAACGCGTCGAGAGGGACCGGCGAGGAGACGGGGGCCTCCTCGCCGGTGGCCACGGAGGCAATGATGGCCACCTTATCCTCCTCGGCCATCACCGGTGCGGACGGGGTATTCTCGGGAGTTTGCGGATGCTGGTGGGACAGTGGAGAGGGTTGCGTGGGGACAGTGAGCGAGAGTGGGTGGATAGAAGCAAGGCAAGTTTCGTTGCACCAACGTGCAACGCGCCGCGTAGTCGACTGCACCGTGCACCGGGACACGCGCATGGTACGTCACGTTTTTCCCGGGCCATGCATGGCAGTTCTGTATTGAGCCGCATGCAAAGGGCGCACACACAATTTCTATGTACGAAGTTTGACACGGCCCTAAAATTGGCGATTGAGAGCCGCTGAGTAAAAAATGGGATATGTCTTATTAAAATCAAGTGGCAATAAATTGCAGCAGTCCATTGACGACCATGCACTCGATGACGCATGCGTTGTGACGTAGTAGTAGCAGTAGTAGGCTTTTTAGACTTGATTAAACCTGACATGACCGCTCGACGACTTTTTCCATGGACGGCATCATGTTCCTTCTTGTAGAAGTCTCGCTGAGGGAGACATCCGTGCTGACTCGCGCTGTACTGTGAAGGGCACGACGTGTGCAACGATCATCGTTTGATCGCATAGAATCAACGGCTGGTGCGCACGATCCGCGTGACAACTGTGATAACCAATCAGGGAGTAGCAGACAGGGTGAGCACAAATTTGTGCTTCTACGAAAGATAGAGAGGGGGGGGGGCAAAACTGAGTAGTACCACATAAAACCAAGGGTGATACTGAGTAGTATAAAAATGGAAAGTGAGTGTCTTGCAGAATGAAATACATCGTGGCATACATCAAATTATGCCAAGATTGATCCACAAGCGTTCATTGGATGTGTGTTCTTCTCATAAACCACTCATAAACCACGTAAGGATCCACTAGAGTCATTGGATGTGTGTTCTTCTCACAAACCACATATCACCAGTGTCATTGCATGTGTGTTCTTCCCACAGACCACACATGGATCCACCGGTGTCATTGCATGTGTGTTCTTCTCACAAACCACACATGGATCCACCAGTGTCATCGCATGTCTGCTCTTTTCATGAACCACAGCTAGAGTCATTGCATGTGTGTTCTTCTCACAGACCACATATCACCGGTGTCAATGTATGTCTGCTCTTCCCATGAACCATAGCTAGAGTCATCGCATGCATGCTCTTTTCATGAACCACATCTAGAGTCATTGGATGTGTGTTCTTCTTACAAACCATATCATGAACCACACCCAGTGTCATTGCATGTGTGTTCTTCTCACAAACCACACATGGATCCACCGGTGTCATTGCATGTCTGCTCTTCTCATTAACCACAACTAGAGTCATTGGATGTCTGCTCTTCTCACAAAATACACATGGATCCACCAGTGTCATTGCATATGTGTTCTTCCCATGAACCACACATGGATCCACCAGTGTCATTGTATGTCTGCTCTTCCCATGAACCACAGCTAGAGTCATTGCATGCGTGCTCTTTTCACAAACCACAGCTAGAGTCATTGCATGTGTGTTCTTCTTACAAACCATATCGTGAACTACACCCAGTGTCATTGCGTGTGTGTTCTTCTCACAAACCACACATGGATCCACCGGTGTCATTGCATGTCTACTCTTCTCATTAACCACAGCTAGAGTCATTGCATGTCTGTTCTTTTCATAAACAACATATCACTAGTGTCATTGCATGTGTGTTCTTCTCACAAACCACACATGGATCCACCCAGTGTCATCGCATGTGTGTTCTTCCCATGAACAGCACATGGATCCACCAGTGTCATTGCATGTCTGCTCTTTTCATGAACCACAGCTAGAGTCATTGGATGTGTGTTCTTCTCACAGACCACACATCACCAATGTCATTGCATGTGTGTTCTTCCCAAAGACCACACATGGATCCACCAGTGTCATTGCATGTGTGTTCTTCTCACAAACCATATCATGAACCACACCATATGTCATTGCATGTGTGTTCTTCCCATGAACCACACATGGATCCACCGGTGTCATTGCATGTCTGCTCTTCCCACAGACCACACATGGATCCACCAGTGTCATCGCATGTGTGTTCTTCCCATGAACAACACATGGATCCACCAGTGTCATTGCATGTCTGCTCTTTTCATGAACCACAGCTAGAGTCATTGGATGTGTGTTCTTCTCACAGACCACATATCACCAATGTCATTGCATGTGTGTTCTTCCCAAAGACCACACATGGATCCACCATTGTCATTGCATGTGTGTTCTTCTCACAAACCATATCATGAACCACACCCAGTGTCATTGCATGTGTGTTTTTCTCTCAGACCATATCATGAACCACACCCAGTGTCATCGCATGTGTGTTCTTCCCATGAACCACACACGGATCCACCAGTGTCATTGCATGTCTGCTCTTTTCATGAACCACAACTAGAGTCATTGGATGTGTGTTCTTCTCACATACCACATATCACCAGTGTCATTGCATGTGTGTTCTTCCCAAAGACAACACATGGATCCACCAGTGTCATTGCATGTGTGTTCTTCTCACAAACCACACATGGATCCACTGGTGTCGTTGCATGTCTGCTCTTCTCACAGACCACACATGGATCCACAAGTGTCATTGCATATGTGTACTTCTCACAGACCATATCATGAACCACACCCAGTGTCATTGCATGTGTGTTCTTCGATTGAACCACACATGGATCCACCGGTGTCATTGCATGTCAGCTCTTTTCATTGACCACAACTAGAGTCATTGCATGTGTGTTCTTCTCACTGACCACATATCACCTGTGTCATTGCATGTGTGTTCTTCCCATGAACCACACATGGATCCACCGGTGTCGTTGCATGTGTGTTCTTCCCATGAACCACACATGGATCCACCAGTGTCATTGTATGTCTGCTCTTCCCATGAACCACAGCTAGAGTCATCGCATGCGTGCTCTTTTCACAAACCACAGCTAGAGTCATTGCATGTGTGTTCTTTTTACAACCCATATCATGAACCACACCCAGTGTCATTGCATGTGTGTTCTTCTCACAAACCACACATGGATCCACCGGTGTCATTGCATGTCTGCTCTTCTCATTAACCACAGCTAGAGTCATTGCATGTGTGTTCTTCTCACAAACCACATATCACCAGAGTCATTGCATGTGTGTTATTCCCATGAACCACACATGGATCCACCGGAGTCATTGCATGTGTGTTCTTCTCACAAACCACACATGGATCCACCCAGTGTCATCACATGTGTGTTCTTCCCATGAACCACACATGGATCTACCAGTGTCATTGCATGTCTGCTCTTTTCATGAACCACAGTTAGAGTCATTGGATGTGTGTTCTTCTCAAAGACCACACATGGATCTAGTGTCATTGCATGTGTGTTCTTCCCAAAGACCACACATGGATCCACCAGTGTCATTGCATGTGTGTTCTTCCCACAGACCACAAATGGATCCACCGGCGTCCTTGCATGTGTGTTCTTCCCATGAACCACACATGGATCCACTAGTGTCATTGTATGTCTGCTCTTCCCATGAACCACATCTAGAGTCATCGCATGCGTGCTCTTTTCACATACCATAGCTAGAGTCATTGCATGTGTGTTATTCTTACAAACCATATCATGAACCACACCTAGTGTCATTGCATGTGTGTTCTTCTCACAAACCACACATGGATCCACCGGTGTCATTGCATGTCTGCTCTTCTCATTAACCACAGCTAGAGTCGTTGCATGTCTGCTCTTCTCACAAACCACACATGGATCCACCAGTGTCATTGCATATGTGTTCTTCCCATGAACCACACATGGATCCACCAGTGTCATTGTATGTCTGCTCTTCCCATGAACCACATCTAGAGTCATCGCATGCGTGCTCTTTTCACAAACCACAGCTAGAGTCATTGCATGTGTGTTCTTCTTACAAACCATATCGTGAAGTACACCAAGTGTCATTGAATGTGTGTTCTTCTCACAAACCACACATGGATCCACCGGTGTCATTGCATGTCCGCTCTTCTCATTAACCACAGCTAGAGTCATTGCATGTCTGTTCTTTTCACAAACCACATATCACCAGAGTCATTGCATGTGTGTTCTTCCCATGAACCACACATGGATCCACCGATGTCATTGAATGTGTGTTCTTCTCACAAACCACACATGGATCCACCCAGTGTCATTGCTTGTGTGTTCTTCCCATGAATAACACATCGATCCACCAATGTCATTGCATGTCTACTCTTTTCATGAACCACAGCTAGAGTCATTGGATGTGTGTTCTTCTCACAGACTACATATCACCAATGTCATTGCATGTGTGTTCTTCCCAAATACCACACATGGATCCACCAGTGTCATTGCATGTGTGTTCTTCTCACAAACCATATCATGAACCACACCAAGTGTCATTGCATGTGTGTTCTACCCATGAACCACACATGGATCCACCAGTGTCATTGCAAGTCTACTCTTCCCACAAACCACACATGGATCCACCAGTGTCATTGCATGTGTGTTCTTCCCATGAACCACACATGGATCCACCAGTGTCATTGCATGTCTGCTCTTTTCATGAACCACAGCTAGAGTCATTGGGTGTGTGTTCTTCTCACATACCACATATCACCAGTGTCATTGCATGTGTGTTCTTCCCAAAGACCACACATAGATCCACCAGTGTCATTGCATGTGTGTTCTTCTCACAAACCACACATGGATCCACCGGTGTCGTTGCATGTCTGCTCTTCTCATAGACCACACATGGATCCACAAGTGTCATTGCATGTGTGTTCTTCTCACAAACCATATCATGAACCACACCCAGTGTCTTTGCATGTGTGTTCTTCCCTTGAACCACACATGGATCCACCGGTGTCATTGCATGTCAGCTCTTTTCATTAACCACAACTAGAGTCATTGCATGTGTGTTCTTCTCACTGACCACATATCACCTGTGTCATTGCATGTGTGTCTTCCCATGAACGACACATGGATCCACCAGTTTCATTGCATGTGTGTTCTTCCCACAGACCACACTTGGATCCACCGGTGTCGTTGCATGTGTGTTCTTCCCATGAACCACACATGGATCCACCAGTGTCATTGTATGTCTGCTCTTCCCATGAACCACAGCTAGAGTCATCGCATGCGTGCTCTTTTCACAAACCACAGCTAGTGTCATTGCATGCGTGTTTTTCTCACAGACCATATCATGAACCACACCCAGTGTCATTGCATGTGTGTTCTTCTCACAAACCACACATGGATCCACCGGTGTCATTGCATGTCTGCTCTTCTCATTAACCACAGCTAGATTCATTGCATGTGTGTTCTTCTCACAAACCACATATCACCAGAGTCATCGCATGTGTGTTATTCCCATGAACCACACATGGATCCACTGGAGTCATTGCATGTGTGTTCTTCTCACAAACCACACATGGATCCACCCAGTGTCATCGCATGTGTGTTCTTCCCATGAAACACACATGGATCTACCAGTGTCATTGCATGTCTGCTCTTTTCATGAACCACAGCTAGAGTCATTGGATGTGTGTTCTTCTCAAAGACCACACATGGATCTAGTGTCATTGCATATGTGTTCTTCCCAAAGACCACACATGGATCCACAAGTGTCATTGCATGTGTGTTCTTCTCACAAACCATATCATGAACCACACCAAGTGTCATTGCATGTGTGTTCTTCCCAAAGACCACACATGGATTCACAAGTGTCATTGCATGTGTGTTCTTCTCACGAACCATATCATGAACCATAGCCAGAGTCATTGCATGTGTGTTCTTCCCATGAACCACACATGGATCCACCGGAGTCATTGCATGTGTGTTGTTCTCACAAACCACACATGGATCCACCCAGTGTCATCGCATGTGTGTTCTTCCCATGAACCACACATGGATCCACCAGTGTCATTGCATGTCTGCTCTTTTCATGAACCATAGTTAGAGTCATTGGATGTGTGTTTTTCTCACAGACCACACATGGATCCAGTGTCATTGCATGTGTGTTCTTCCCAAGAACCACACATGGATCCACCGGAGTCATTGCATGTGTGTTGTTCTCACAAACCACACATGGATCCACCCAGTGTCATCGCATGTGTGTTCTTCCCATGAAACACACATGGATCTACCAGTGTCATTGCATGTCTGCTCTTTTCATGAACCACAGCTAGAGTCATTGGATGTGTGTTCTTCTCAAAGACCACACATGGATCTAGTGTCATTGCATGTGTGTTCTTCCCAAAGACCACACATGGATCCACCAGTGTCATTGCATGTGAGTTCTTCTCACAAACCATATCATGAACCACACCCAGTGTCATTGGATGTGTGTTCTTCTCATAGACCACACATGGATCCACCAGTGTCATTGCATGTGTGTTCTTCTCACAGACCATATCATGAACCACACCAAGTGTCATTGCTTGTGTGTTCTTCCCATGAACCACACATGGATCCACCGGAGTCATTACATGTGTGTTCTTCTCACAAACCATACATGGATCCACCTAGTGTCATCGCATGTGTGTTCTTCCCATGAACCACACATGGATCGACCAGTGTCATTGCATATCTGCTCTTTTCATGAACCACAGCTAGAGTCATTGGATGTGTGTTCTTCTCACAGACCACACATGGATCCAGTGTCATTGCATGTGTGTTCTTCCCAAAGACCACACATGGATCCACCAGTGTCCTTGCATGTGTGTTCTTCTCACAAACCATATCATGAGCCACACTCAGTGTCATTGCATGTGTGTTCTTCCCAACGACCACACATGGATCCACCAGTGTCATTGCATGTGTGTTCTTCTCACAAACCACACATGGATCCACCGGTGTCGTTGCATGTCTGCTCTTCTCACAGACCACACATGGATCCACCAGTGTCATTGCATGTGTGTTCTTCTCACAGATCATATCATGAACCACACCCAGTGTCATTGCATGTGTGTTCTTCCCATGAACCACACATGGATCCACCAGTGTCATTGCATGTGTGTTCTTCCCACAGACCACACATGGATCCACTGGTGTCTTTGCATGTGTGTTCTTCCCATGAACCACACATGGATCCACAAGTGTCATTGTATGCCTGCTCTTCCCATGAACCACAACTAGAGTCATCGCATGCGTGCTCTTTTCACAAACCATAGCTAGAGTCATTGCATGTGTGTTCTTCTTACAAACCATATCATGAACCACATCCAGTGTCATTGCATGTGTGTTCTTCTCACAAACCACACATGGATCCACCGGTGTCATTGCATGTCTGCTCTTCTCATTAACCACAGCTAGAGTCATTGCATGTGTGTTCTTCTCACAAACCACATATCACCAGAGTCATTGCATGTGTGTTCTTCCCATGAACCACACATGGATCCACCGGAGTCATTGCATGTGTGTTCTTCTCACAAACCACACATGGATCCACCTAGTGTCATCGCATGTGTGTTCTTCCCATGAACCACACATGGATCCACCAGTGTCATTGCATGTCTGCTCTTTTCATGAACCATAGCTAGAGTCATTGGATGTGTGTTTTTCTCACGGACCACACATGGATCCAGTGTCATTGCATGTGTGTTCTTCCCAAAGACCACACATGGATCCACCAGTGTCATTGCATGTGAGTTCTTCTCAGAAACCATATCATGAACCACACCCAGTGTCATTGCATGTGTGTTCTTCTCATAGACCACACATGGATCCACGAGTGTCATTGCATGTGTGTTCTTCTCACAGACCATATCATGAACCACACCCAGTGTCATTGCATGTGTGTTCTTATCATAAACCACACATGGATCCACAAGTGTCATTGCATGTGTGTTCTTCTCACAGACCATATCATGAACCACACCCAGTGTCATTGCATGTGTGTTCTTCCCATGAACCACACATGGATCCACCGGAGTCATTACATGTGTGTTCTTCTCACAAACCATACATGGATCCACCTAGTGTCATCGCATGTGTGTTCTTCCCATGAACCACACATGGATCGACCAGTGTCATTGCATGTCTGCTCTTTTCATGAACCCCAGCTAGAGTCATTGGATGTGGGTTCTTCTCACAGACCACACATGGATCTAGTGTCATTGCATGTGTGTTCTTCCCAAAGACCACACATGGATCCACCAGTGTCCTTGCATGTGTGTTCTTCTCACAAACCATTTCATGAACCACACCCAGTGTCATTGCATGTGTGTTCTTCCCAACGACCACACATGGATCTACCAGTGTCATTGGATGTGTGTTCTTCTCACAAACCACACATGGATCCACCGGTGTCGTTGCATGTCTGCTCTTCTCACAGACCACACATGGATCCACCAGTGTCATTGCATGTGTGTTCTTCTCACAGATCATATCATGAACCACACCCAGTGTCATTGCTTGTGTGTTCTTCCCATGAACCACACATGGATCCACCAGTGTCATTGCATGTGTGTTCTTCCCACAGACCACACATGGATCCACCGGTGTCGTTGCATGTGTGTTCTTCCCATGAACCACACATGGATCCACCAGTGTCATTGTATGCCTGCTCTTCCCATAAACCACAACTAGAGTCATCGCATGCGTGCTCTTTTCACAAACCATAGCTAGAGTCATTGCATGTGTGTTCTTCTTACAAACCATATCATGAACCACACCCAGTGTCATTGCATGTGTGTTCTTCTCACAAATCACACATGGATCCACCGGTGTCATTGCATGTCTGCTCTTCTCATTAACCACAACTAGAGTCATTGCATGTGTGTTCTTCTCACAAACAACATATCACCAGAGTCATTGCATGTGTGTTCTTTTCACAAACCACACATGGATCCACACAGTGTCATCACATGTGTGTTCTTCCCATGAACCACACATGGATCCACCAGTGTCATTGCATGTCTGGTCTTTTCATGAACCACAGCTAGAGTCATTGGATGTGTGTTCTTCTCACAGACCACACATGGATCCAGTGCCATTGCATGTGTGTTCTTCCCAAAGACCACACATGGATCCACCAGTGTCATTGCATGTGTGTTCTTCTCACAAACCATATCATGAACCACACCCAGTGTCATTGCATGTGTGTTCTTCCCAAAGACCACACATGGATCCAAAAGTGTCATTGCATCTGTGTTCTTCTCACGAACCATATCATGAACCACAGCCAGAGTCATTGCATGTGTGTTCTTCCCATGAACCACACATGGATCCACCGGAGTCATTGCATGTGTCTTGTTCTCACAAACCACACATGGATCCACCCAGTGTCATCGCATGTGTGTTCTTCCCATGAACCACACATGGATCCACCAGTGTCATTGCATGTCTGCTCTTTTCATGAACCATAGCTAGAGTCATTGGATGTGTGTTTTTCTCATAGACCACACATGGATCCAGTGTCATTGCATGTGTGTTCTTCCCAAAGACCACACATGGATCCACCAGTGTCATTGCATGTGAGTTCTTCTCACAAACCATATCATGAACCACACCTAGTGTCATTGCATGTGTGTTCTTCTCATAGATCACACATGGATCCACCAGTGTCATTGCATGTGTGTTCTTCTCACAAACCATATCATGAACCACACCCAGTGTCATTGCATGTGTGTTCTTCCCATGAACCACACATGGATCCACTGGAGTCATTGCATGTGTGTTCTTCTCACAAACCACACATGGATCCACCCAGTGTCATCGCATGTGTGTTCTTCCCATGAAACACACATGGATCTACCAGTGTCATTGCATGTCTGCTCTTTTCATGAACCACAACTAGAGTCATTGGATGCGTGTTCTTCTCACAGACCAAACATGGATCAAGTGTCATTGCATGTGTGTTCTGCCCAAAGACCACAAATGGATCCACCAGTGTCATTGCATGTGTGTTCTTCTCACAAACCATATCATGAACCACACCCAGAGTCATTGCATGTGTGTTCTTCTCACAAACCACACATGGATCCACCAGTGTCATTGTATGTGTGTTTTTCTCACAGACCATATCATAAACCACACCCAGTGTCATTGCATGTGTGTTCTTCCCATGAACCACACATGGATCCACCAGTGTCATTGCATGTGTGTTCTTCCCACATACCACACATGGATCCACCAGTGTGATTGCATGTGTGTTCTTCCCATGAACCACACATGGATCCACCAGTGTCATTGCATGTGTGTTCTTGCCACAGACAACACATGGATCCACCGGTGTCGTTGCATGTGTGTTCTTCCCATGAACCACTCATGGATCCACCAGTGTCATTGCATGTCTGCTCTTCCCATGAACCACATCTAGAGTCATCGCATGCGTGCTCTTTTCACAAACCATAGCTAGATACATTGCATGTGTGTTCTTCTTACAAACCATATCAAGAACCACACCCAGTGTCATTGCATGTGTGTTCTTCTCACAAACCACACATGGATCCACCGGTGTCATTGCATGTCTTCTCTTCTCATTAACCACAGCTAGAGTCATTGCATGTGTGTTCTTCTCACAAACCACATATCACCAGAGTCATTGCATGTGTGTTCTTCCCATGAACCACACATGGATCCACCAGAGTCATTGCATGTGTGTTCTTCTCACAAACCACACATGGATCCACCCAGTGTCATCGCATGTGTGTTCTTCCCATGAACCACACATGGATCCACCAGTGTTATTGCATGTTTGCTCTTTTCATGAACCACAACTAGAGTCATTGGATGTGTGTTCTTCTCACAGACCACACATGGATCCAGTGTCATTGCATGTGTGTTCTTCCCAAAGACCACACATGGATCCACCAGTGTCATTGAATGTGTTTTCTTCTCACAAACCATATCATGAACCACACCCAGTGTCACTGCATGTGTGTTCTTCCCAAAGACCACACATAGATCCACCAGTGTCATTGCATGTGTGTTCTTCTCACAAACCATATGATGAACCACACCCAGAGTCATTGCACGTGTGTTCTTCCCATGAACCACACATGGATCCACCGGAGTCATTGCATGTGTGTTCTTCTCACAAACCACACATGGATCCACCCAGTGTCATCGCATGTGTGTTCTTCCCATGAACCACACATGGATCCATCAGTGTCATTCCACGTCTGCTCTTTTCATGAACCACAGCTAAAGTCATTGGATGTGTGTTCTTCTCACAGACCACACATGGATCTAGTGTCATTGCATGTGTGTTCTTCCCAAAGACCACACATGGATCTAGTGTCATTGCATGTGTGTTATTCTCACAAACCATATCATGAACCACACCTAGTGTCATTGCATGTGTGTTCTTCTCATAGACCACACATGGATCCACCAGTGTCATTGCATGTGTGTTCTTCTCACAGACCATATCATGAACCACACCCAGTTTCATTGCATGTGTGTTCTTCCCATGAACCACACATGGATCCACCGGAGTCATTGCATGTGTGTTCTTCTCACAAACCATACATGGATCCACCTAGTGTCATCGCATGTGTGTTCTTCCCATGAACCACACATGGATCGACTAGTGTCATTGCATGTCTACTCTTTTCATGAACCACAGCTAGAGTCATTGGGTCCGTGTTCTTCTCATAGACCACACATGGATCCAGTGTCATTGAATGTGTGTTCTTCCCAATGACCACACATGGATCCACCAGTGTCATTGCATGTGTGTTCTTCTCACAAACCATATCATGAACCACACCTAGTGTCATTACATGTGTGTTCTTCTCAGAGACCACACATGGATCGACCAGTGTCATTGCATGTGTGTTTTTCTCATAGACCACACATGGATCCACCAGTGTCATTGTATGTGTGTTTTTCTCACAGACCATATCATGAACCACACCCAGTGTCATTGCATGCGTGTTTTTCTCACAGACCATATCATGAACCACACCCAGTGTCATTGCATGTGTGTTCTTCCCATGAACCACACATGGATCCACCAGTGTCATTGCATGTGTGTTCTTCCCACAGACAACACATGGATCCACCGGTGTCGTTGCATGGGTGTTCTTCCCATGAACCACACATGGATCCACCAGTGTCATTGTATGTCTGCTCTTCCCATGAACCACATCTAGATTCATCGCATGCGTGCTCTTTTCACAAACCATAGCTAGATACATTGCATGTGTGTTCTTCTAACGAACCATATCATGAACCACACCCAGTGTCATTGCATGTGTGTTCTTCTCACAAACCACACATGGATCCACCGGTGTCATTGCATGTCTTCTCTTCTCATTAACCACAGCTAGAGTCATTGCATGTGTGTTCTTCTCATGAACCACACATGGATCCACCAGTGTCATTGCATGTGTGTTCTTCCCACATACCACACATGGATCCACCGGTGTCGTTGCATGTGTGTTCTTCCCATGAACCACTCATGGATTGCATGTCTTCTCTTCCCATGAACCACATCTAGAGTCATCGCATGCGTGCTCTTTTCACAAACCATAGCTAGATACATTGCATGTGTGTTCTTCTTACAAACCATATCATGAACCACACCCAGTGTCATTGCATGTGTGTTCTTCTCACAAACCACACATGGATCCACCGGTGTCATTGCATGTCTTCTCTTCTCATTAACCACAGCTAGAGTCATTGCATGTGTGTTCTTCTCACAAACCACATATCACCAGAGTCATTGCATGTGTGTTCTTCCCATGAACCACACATGGATCCACCAGAGTCATTGCATGTGTGTTCTTCTCACAAACCACACATGGATCCACCCAGTGTCATCGCATGTGTGTTCTTCCCATGAACCACACATGGATCCACCAGTGTTATTGCATGTTTGCTCTTTTCATGAACCACAACTAGAGTCATTGGATGTGTGTTCTTCTCACAGACCACACATGGATCCAGTGTCATTGCATGTGTGTTCTTCCCAAAGACCACACATGGATCCACCAGTGTCATTGAATGTGTTTTCTTCTCACAAACCATATCATGAACCACACCCAGTGTCACTGCATGTGTGTTCTTCCCAAAGACCACACATAGATCCACCAGTGTCATTGCATGTGTGTTCTTCTCACAAACCATATGATGAACCACACCCAGAGTCATTGCACGTGTGTTCTTCCCATGAACCACACATGGATCCACCGGAGTCATTGCATGTGTGTTCTTCTCACAAACCACACATGGATCCACCCAGTGTCATCGCATGTGTGTTCTTCCCATGAACCACACATGGATCCATCAGTGTCATTCCACGTCTGCTCTTTTCATGAACCACAGCTGAAGTCATTGGATGTGTGTTCTTCTCACAGACCACACATGGATCTAGTGTCATTGCATGTGTGTTCTTCCCAAAGACCACACATGGATCTAGTGTCATTGCATGTGTGTTATTCTCACAAACCATATCATGAACCACACCTAGTGTCATTGCATGTGTGTTCTTCTCACAGACCACGCATGGATCCACCAGTGTCATTGCATGTGTATTCTTCTCACAGACCATATCATGAACCACACCCAGTTTCATTGCATGTGTGTTCTTCCCATGAACCACACATGGATCCACCGGAGTCATTGCATGTGTGTTCTTCTCACAAACCATACATGGATCCACCTAGTGTCATCGCATGTGTGTTCTTCCCATGAACCACACATGGATCGACTAGTGTCATTGCATGTCTACTCTTTTCATGAACCACAGCTAGAGTCATTGGGTCCGTGTTCTTCTCATAGACCACACATGGATCCAGTGTCATTGCATGTGTGTTCTTCCCAATGACCACACATGGATCCACCAGTGTCATTGCATGTGTGTTCTTCTCACAAACCATATCATGAACCACACCTAGTGTCATTACATGTGTGTTCTTCTCAGAGACCACACATGGATCGACCAGTGTCATTGCATGTGTGTTTTTCTCATAGACCACACATGGATCCACCAGTGTCATTGTATGTGTGTTTTTCTCACAGACCATATCATGAACCACACCCAGTGTCATTGCATGCGTGTTTTTCTCACAGACCATATCATGAACCACACCCAGTGTCATTGCATGTGTGTTCTTCCCATGAACCACACATGGATCCACCAGTGTCATTGCATGTGTGTTCTTCCCACAGACAACACATGGATCCACCGGTGTCGTTGCATGGGTGTTCTTCCCATGAACCACACATGGATCCACCGGTGTCATTGTATGTCTGCTCTTCCCATGAACCACATCTAGATTCATCGCATGCGTGCTCTTTTCACAAACCATAGCTAGATACATTGCATGTGTGTTCTTCTAACGAACCATATCATGAACCACACCCAGTGTCATTGCATGTGTGTTCTTCTCACAAACCACACATGGATCCACCGGTGTCATTGCATGTCTTCTCTTCTCATTAACCACAGCTAGAGTCATTGCATGTGTGTTCTTCTCATGAACCACACATGGATCCACCAGTGTCATTGCATGTGTGTTCTTCCCACAGACCACACATGGATCCACCGGTGTCGTTGCATGTGTGTTCTTCCCATGAACCACTCATGGATCCACCAGTGTCATTGCATGTCTGCTCTTCCCATGAACCACATCTAGAGTCATCGCATGCGTGCTCTTTTCACAAACCATAGCTAGATACATTGCATGTGTGTTCTTCTTACAAACCATATCATGAACCACACCCAGTGTCATTGCATGTGTGTTCTTCTCACAAACCACACATGGATCCACCGGTGTCATTGCATGTCTTCTCTTCTCATTAACCACAGCTAGAGTCATTGCATGTGTGTTCTTCTCACAAACCACATATCACCAGAGTCATTGCATGTGTGTTCTTCCCATGAACCACACATGGATCCACCAGAGTCATTGCATGTGTGTTCTTCTCACAAACCACACATGGATCCACCCAGTGTCATCGCATGTGTGTTCTTCCCATGAACCACACATGGATCCACCAGTGTTATTGCATGTTTGCTCTTTTCATGAACCACAACTAGAGTCATTGGATGTGTGTTCTTCTCACAGACCACACATGGATCCAGTGTCATTGCATGTGTGTTCTTCCCAAAGACCACACATGGATCCACCAGTGTCATTGAATGTGTGTTCTTCTCACAAACCATATCATGAACCACACCCAGTGTCACTGCATGTGTGTTCTTCCCAAAGACCACACATAGATCCACCAGTGTCATTGCATGTGTGTTCTTCTCACAAACCATATGATGAACCACACCCAGAGTCATTGCACGTGTGTTCTTCCCATGAACCACACATGGATCCACCGGAGTCATTGCATGTGTGTTCTTCTCACAAACCACACATGGATCCACCCAGTGTCATCGCATGTGTGTTCTTCCCATGAACCACACATGGATCCATCACTGTCATTCCACGTCTGCTCTTTTCATGAACCACAGCTAAAGTCATTGGATGTGTGTTCTTCTCACAGACCACACATGGATCTAGTGTCATTGCATGTGTGTTCTTCCCAAAGACCACACATGGATCTAGTGTCATTGCATGTGTGTTATTCTCACAAACCATATCATGAACCACACCTAGTGTCATTGCATGTGTGTTCTTCTCACAGACCACACATGGATCCACCAGTGTCATTGCATGTGTGTTCTTCTCACAGACCATATCATGAACCACACCCAGTTTCATTGCATGTGTGTTCTTCCCATGAACCACACATGGATCCACCGGAGTCATTGCATGTGTGTTCTTCTCACAAACCATACATGGATCCACCTAGTGTCATCGCATGTGTGTTCTTCCCATGAACCACACATGGATCGACTAGTGTCATTGCATGTCTACTCTTTTCATGAACCACAGCTAGAGTCATTGGGTCCGTGTTCTTCTCATAGACCACACATGGATCCAGTGTCATTGCATGTGTGTTCTTCCCAATGACCACACATGGATCCACCAGTGTCATTGCATGTGTGTTCTTCTCACAAACCATATCATGAACCACACCTAGTGTCATTACATGTGTGTTCTTCTCAGAGACCACACATGGATTGACCAGTGTCATTGCATGTGTGTTTTTCTCATAGACCACACATGGATCCACCAGTGTCATTGTATGTGTGTTTTTCTCACAGACCATATCATGAACCACACCCAGTGTCATTGCATGCGTGTTTTTCTCACAGACCATATCATGAACCACACCCAGTGTCATTGCATGTGTGTTCTTCCCATGAACCACACATGGATCCACCAGTGTCATTGCATGTGTGTTCTTCCCACAGACAACACATGGATCCACCGGTGTCGTTGCATGGGTGTTCTTCCCATGAACCACACATGGATCCACCGGTGTCATTGTATGTCTGCTCTTCCCATGAACCACATCTAGATTCATCGCATGCGTGCTCTTTTCACAAACCATAGCTAGATACATTGCATGTGTGTTCTTCTAACGAACCATATCATGAACCACACCCAGTGTCATTGCATGTGTGTTCTTCTCACAAACCACACATGGATCCACCGGTGTCATTGCATGTCTTCTCTTCTCATTAACCACAGCTAGAGTCATTGCATGTGTGTTCTTCTCATGAACCACACATGGATCCACCAGTGTCATTGCATGTGTGTTCTTCCCACAGACCACACATGGATCCACCGGTGTCGTTGCATGTGTGTTCTTCCCATGAACCACTCATGGATCCACCAGTGTCATTGCATGTCTGCTCTTCCCATGAACCACATCTAGAGTCATCGCATGCGTGCTCTTTTCACAAACCATAGCTAGATACATTGCATGTGTGTTCTTCTTACAAACCATATCATGAACCACACCCAGTGTCATTGCATGTGTGTTCTTCTCACAAACCACACATGGATCCACCGGTGTCATTGCATGTCTTCTCTTCTCATTAACCACAGCTAGAGTCATTGCATGTGTGTTCTTCTCACAAACCACATATCACCAGAGTCATTGCATGTGTGTTCTTCCCATGAACCACACATGGATCCACCAGAGTCATTGCATGTGTGTTCTTCTCACAAACCACACATGGATCCACCCAGTGTCATCGCATGTGTGTTCTTCCCATGAACCACACATGGATCCACCAGTGTTATTGCATGTTTGCTCTTTTCATGAACCACAACTAGAGTCATTGGATGTGTGTTCTTCTCACAGACCACACATGGATCCAGTGTCATTGCATGTGTGTTCTTCCCAAAGACCACACATGGATCCACCAGTGTCATTGAATGTGTGTTCTTCTCACAAACCATATCATGAACCACACCCAGTGTCACTGCATGTGTGTTCTTCCCAAAGACCACACATAGATCCACCAGTGTCATTGCATGTGTGTTCTTCTCACAAACCATATGATGAACCACACCCAGAGTCATTGCACGTGTGTTCTTCCCATGAACCACACATGGATCCACCGGAGTCATTGCATGTGTGTTCTTATCACAAACCACACATGGATCCACCCAGTGTCATCGCATGTGTGTTCTTCCCATGAACCACACATGGATCCATCACTGTCATTCCACGTCTGCTCTTTTCATGAACCACAGCTAAAGTCATTGGATGTGTGTTCTTCTCACAGACCACACATGGATCTAGTGTCATTGCATGTGTGTTCTTCCCAAAGACCACACATGGATCTAGTGTCATTGCATGTGTGTTATTCTCACAAACCATATCATGAACCACACCTAGTGTCATTGCATGTGTGTTCTTCTCACAGACCACACATGGATCCACCAGTGTCATTGCATGTGTGTTCTTCTCACAGACCATATCATGAACCACACCCAGTTTCATTGCATGTGTGTTCTTCCCATGAACCACACATGGATCCACCGGAGTCATTGCATGTGTGTTCTTCTCACAAACCATACATGGATCCACCTAGTGTCATCGCATGTGTGTTCTTCCCATGAACCACACATGGATCGACTAGTGTCATTGCATGTCTACTCTTTTCATGAACCACAGCTAGAGTCATTGGGTCCGTGTTCTTCTCATAGACCACACATGGATCCAGTGTCATTGCATGTGTGTTCTTCCCAATGACCACACATGGATCCACCAGTGTCATTGCATGTGTGTTCTTCTCACAAACCATATCATGAACCACACCTAGTGTCATTACATGTGTGTTCTTCTCAGAGACCACACATGGATCGACCAGTGTCATTGCATGTGTGTTTTTCTCATAGACCACACATGGATCCACCAGTGTCATTGTATGTGTGTTTTTCTCACAGACCATATCATGAACCACACCCAGTGTCATTGCATGCGTGTTTTTCTCACAGACCATATCATGAACCACACCCAGTGTCATTGCATGTGTGTTCTTCCCATGAACCACACATGGATCCACCAGTGTCATTGCATGTGTGTTCTTCCCACAGACAACACATGGATCCACCGGTGTCGTTGCATGGGTGTTCTTCCCATGAACCACACATGGATCCACCGGTGTCATTGTATGTCTGCTCTTCCCATGAACCACATCTAGATTCATCGCATGCGTGCTCTTTTCACAAACCATAGCTAGATACATTGCATGTGTGTTCTTCTAACGAACCATATCATGAACCACACCCAGTGTCATTGCATGTGTGTTCTTCTCACAAACCACACATGGATCCACCGGTGTCATTGCATGTCTTCTCTTCTCATTAACCACAGCTAGAGTCATTGCATGTGTGTTCTTCTCATGAACCACACATGGATCCACCAGTGTCATTGCATGTGTGTTCTTCCCACAGACCACACATGGATCCACCGGTGTCGTTGCATGTGTGTTCTTCCCATGAACCACTCATGGATCCACCAGTGTCATTGCATGTCTGCTCTTCCCATGAACCACATCTAGAGTCATCGCATGCGTGCTCTTTTCACAAACCATAGCTAGATACATTGCATGTGTGTTCTTATTACAAACCATATCATGAACCACACCCAGTGTCATTGCATGTGTGTTCTTCTCACAAACCACACATGGATCCACCGGTGTCATTGCATGTCTTCTCTTCTCATTAACCACAGCTAGAGTCATTGCATGTGTGTTCTTCTCACAAACCACATATCACCAGAGTCATTGCATGTGTGTTCTTCCCATGAACCACACATGGATCCACCAGAGTCATTGCATGTGTGTTCTTCTCACAAACCACACATGGATCCACCCAGTGTCATCGCATGTGTGTTCTTCCCATGAACCACACATGGATCCACCAGTGTTATTGCATGTTTGCTCTTTTCATGAACCACAACTAGAGTCATTGGATGTGTGTTCTTCTCACAGACCACACATGGATCCAGTGTCATTGCATGTGTGTTCTTCCCAAAGACCACACATGGATCCACCAGTGTCATTGAATGTGTGTTCTTCTCACAAACCATATCATGAACCACACCCAGTGTCACTGCATGTGTGTTCTTCCCAAAGACCACACATAGATCCACCAGTGTCATTGCATGTGTGTTCTTCTCACAAACCATATGATGAACCACACCCAGAGTCATTGCACGTGTGTTCTTCCCATGAACCACACATGGATCCACCGGAGTCATTGCATGTGTGTTCTTCTCACAAACCACACATGGATCCACCCAGTGTCATCGCATGTGTGTTCTTCCCATGAACCACACATGGATCCATCAGTGTCATTCCACGTCTGCTCTTTTCATGAACCACAGCTAAAGTCATTGGATGTGTGTTCTTCTCACAGACCACACATGGATCTAGTGTCATTGCATGTGTGTTCTTCCCAAAGACCACACATGGATCTAGTGTCATTGCATGTGTGTTATTCTCACAAACCATATCATGAACCACACCTAGTGTCATTGCATGTGTGTTCTTCTCACAGACCACACATGGATCCACCAGTGTCATTGCATGTGTGTTCTTCTCACAGACCATATCATGAACCACACCCAGTTTCATTGCATGTGTGTTCTTCCCATGAACCACACATGGATCCACCGGAGTCATTGCATGTGTGTTCTTCTCACAAACCATACATGGATCCACCTAGTGTCATCGCATGTGTGTTCTTCCCATGAACCACACATGGATCGACTAGTGTCATTGCATGTCTACTCTTTTCATGAACCACAGCTAGAGTCATTGGGTCCGTGTTCTTCTCATAGACCACACATGGATCCAGTGTCATTGCATGTGTGTTCTTCCCAATGACCACACATGGATCCACCAGTGTCATTGCATGTGTGTTCTTCTCACAAACCATATCATGAACCACACCTAGTGTCATTACATGTGTGTTCTTCTCAGAGACCACACATGGATCGACCAGTGTCATTGCATGTGTGTTTTTCTCATAGACCACACATGGATCCACCAGTGTCATTGTATGTGTGTTTTTCTCACAGACCATATCATGAACCACACCCAGTGTCATTGCATGCGTGTTTTTCTCACAGACCATATCATGAACCACACCCAGTGTCATTGCATGTGTGTTCTTCCCATGAACCACACATGGATCCACCAGTGTCATTGCATGTGTGTTCTTCCCACAGACAACACATGGATCCACCGGTGTCGTTGCATGGGTGTTCTTCCCATGAACCACACATGGATCCACCGGTGTCATTGTATGTCTGCTCTTCCCATGAACCACATCTAGATTCATCGCATGCGTGCTCTTTTCACAAACCATAGCTAGATACATTGCATGTGTGTTCTTCTAACGAACCATATCATGAACCACACCCAGTGTCATTGCATGTGTGTTCTTCTCACAAACCACACATGGATCCACCGGTGTCATTGCATGTCTTCTCTTCTCATTAACCACAGCTAGAGTCATTGCATGTGTGTTCTTCTCATGAACCACACATGGATCCACCAGTGTCATTGCATGTGTGTTCTTCCCACAGACCACACATGGATCCACCGGTGTCGTTGCATGTGTGTTCTTCCCATGAACCACTCATGGATCCACCAGTGTCATTGCATGTCTGCTCTTCCCATGAACCACATCTAGAGTCATCGCATGCGTGCTCTTTTCACAAACCATAGCTAGATACATTGCATGTGTGTTCTTCTTACAAACCATATCATGAACCACACCCAGTGTCATTGCATGTGTGTTCTTCTCACAAACCACACATGGATCCACCGGTGTCATTGCATGTCTTCTCTTCTCATTAACCACAGCTAGAGTCATTGCATGTGTGTTCTTCTCACAAACCACATATCACCAGAGTCATTGCATGTGTGTTCTTCCCATGAACCACACATGGATCCACCAGAGTCATTGCATGTGTGTTCTTCTCACAAACCACACATGGATCCACCCAGTGTCATCGCATGTGTGTTCTTCCCATGAACCACACATGGATCCACCAGTGTTATTGCATGTTTGCTCTTTTCATGAACCACAACTAGAGTCATTGGATGTGTGTTCTTCTCACAGACCACACATGGATCCAGTGTCATTGCATGTGTGTTCTTCCCAAAGACCACACATGGATCCACCAGTGTCATTGAATGTGTGTTCTTCTCACAAACCATATCATGAACCACACCCAGTGTCACTGCATGTGTGTTCTTCCCAAAGACCACACATAGATCCACCAGTGTCATTGCATGTGTGTTCTTCTCACAAACCATATGATGAACCACACCCAGAGTCATTGCACGTGTGTTCTTCCCATGAACCACACATGGATCCACCGGAGTCATTGCATGTGTGTTCTTCTCACAAACCACACATGGATCCACCCAGTGTCATCGCATGTGTGTTCTTCCCATGAACCACACATGGATCCATCACTGTCATTCCACGTCTGCTCTTTTCATGAACCACAGCTAAAGTCATTGGATGTGTGTTCTTCTCACAGACCACACATGGATCTAGTGTCATTGCATGTGTGTTCTTCCCAAAGACCACACATGGATCTAGTGTCATTGCATGTGTGTTATTCTCACAAACCATATCATGAACCACACCTAGTGTCATTGCATGTGTGTTCTTCTCACAGACCACACATGGATCCACCAGTGTCATTGCATGTGTGTTCTTCTCACAGACCATATCATGAACCACACCCAGTTTCATTGCATGTGTGTTCTTCCCATGAACCACACATGGATCCACCGGAGTCATTGCATGTGTGTTCTTCTCACAAACCATACATGGATCCACCTAGTGTCATCGCATGTGTGTTCTTCCCATGAACCACACATGGATCGACTAGTGTCATTGCATGTCTACTCTTTTCATGAACCACAGCTAGAGTCATTGGGTCCGTGTTCTTCTCATAGACCACACATGGATCCAGTGTCATTGCATGTGTGTTCTTCCCAATGACCACACATGGATCCACCAGTGTCATTGCATGTGTGTTCTTCTCACAAACCATATCATGAACCACACCTAGTGTCATTACATGTGTGTTCTTCTCAGAGACCACACATGGATCGACCAGTGTCATTGCATGTGTGTTTTTCTCATAGACCACACATGGATCCACCAGTGTCATTGTATGTGTGTTTTTCTCACAGACCATATCATGAACCACACCCAGTGTCATTGCATGCGTGTTTTTCTCACAGACCATATCATGAACCACACCCAGTGTCATTGCATGTGTGTTCTTCCCATGAACCACACATGGATCCACCAGTGTCATTGCATGTGTGTTCTTCCCACAGACAACACATGGATCCACCGGTGTCGTTGCATGGGTGTTCTTCCCATGAACCACACATGGATCCACCGGTGTCATTGTATGTCTGCTCTTCCCATGAACCACATCTAGATTCATCGCATGCGTGCTCTTTTCACAAACCATAGCTAGATACATTGCATGTGTGTTCTTCTAACGAACCATATCATGAACCACACCCAGTGTCATTGCATGTGTGTTCTTCTCACAAACCACACATGGATCCACCGGTGTCATTGCATGTCTTCTCTTCTCATTAACCACAGCTAGAGTCATTGCATGTGTGTTCTTCTCATGAACCACACATGGATCCACCAGTGTCATTGCATGTGTGTTCTTCCCACAGACCACACATGGATCCACCGGTGTCGTTGCATGTGTGTTCTTCCCATGAACCACTCATGGATCCACCAGTGTCATTGCATGTCTGCTCTTCCCATGAACCACATCTAGAGTCATCGCATGCGTGCTCTTTTCACAAACCATAGCTAGATACATTGCATGTGTGTTCTTATTACAAACCATATCATGAACCACACCCAGTGTCATTGCATGTGTGTTCTTCTCACAAACCACACATGGATCCACCGGTGTCATTGCATGTCTTCTCTTCTCATTAACCACAGCTAGAGTCATTGCATGTGTGTTCTTCTCACAAACCACATATCACCAGAGTCATTGCATGTGTGTTCTTCCCATGAACCACACATGGATCCACCAGAGTCATTGCATGTGTGTTCTTCTCACAAACCACACATGGATCCACCCAGTGTCATCGCATGTGTGTTCTTCCCATGAACCACACATGGATCCACCAGTGTTATTGCATGTTTGCTCTTTTCATGAACCACAACTAGAGTCATTGGATGTGTGTTCTTCTCACAGACCACACATGGATCCAGTGTCATTGCATGTGTGTTCTTCCCAAAGACCACACATGGATCCACCAGTGTCATTGAATGTGTGTTCTTCTCACAAACCATATCATGAACCACACCCAGTGTCACTGCATGTGTGTTCTTCCCAAAGACCACACATAGATCCACCAGTGTCATTGCATGTGTGTTCTTCTCACAAACCATATGATGAACCACACCCAGAGTCATTGCACGTGTGTTCTTCCCATGAACCACACATGGATCCACCGGAGTCATTGCATGTGTGTTCTTCTCACAAACCACACATGGATCCACCCAGTGTCATCGCATGTGTGTTCTTCCCATGAACCACACATGGATCCATCAGTGTCATTCCACGTCTGCTCTTTTCATGAACCACAGCTAAAGTCATTGGATGTGTGTTCTTCTCACAGACCACACATGGATCTAGTGTCATTGCATGTGTGTTCTTCCCAAAGACCACACATGGATCTAGTGTCATTGCATGTGTGTTATTCTCACAAACCATATCATGAACCACACCTAGTGTCATTGCATGTGTGTTCTTCTCACAGACCACACATGGATCCACCAGTGTCATTGCATGTGTGTTCTTCTCACAGACCATATCATGAACCACACCCAGTTTCATTGCATGTGTGTTCTTCCCATGAACCACACATGGATCCACCGGAGTCATTGCATGTGTGTTCTTCTCACAAACCATACATGGATCCACCTAGTGTCATCGCATGTGTGTTCTTCCCATGAACCACACATGGATCGACTAGTGTCATTGCATGTCTACTCTTTTCATGAACCACAGCTAGAGTCATTGGGTCCGTGTTCTTCTCATAGACCACACATGGATCCAGTGTCATTGCATGTGTGTTCTTCCCAATGACCACACATGGATCCACCAGTGTCATTGCATGTGTGTTCTTCTCACAAACCATATCATGAACCACACCTAGTGTCATTACATGTGTGTTCTTCTCAGAGACCACACATGGATCGACCAATGTCATTGCATGTGTGTTTTTCTCATAGACCACACATGGATCCACCAGTGTCATTGTATGTGTGTTTTTCTCACAGACCATATCATGAACCACACCCAGTGTCATTGCATGCGTGTTTTTCTCACAGACCATATCATGAACCACACCCAGTGTCATTGCATGTGTGTTCTTCCCATGAACCACACATGGATCCACCAGTGTCATTGCATGTGTGTTTTTCCCACAGACAACACATGGATCCACCGGTGTCGTTGCATGGGTGTTCTTCCCATGAACCACACATGGATCCACCGGTGTCATTGTATGTCTGCTCTTCCCATGAACCACATCTAGAGTCATCGCATGCGTGCTCTTTTCACAAACCATAGCTAGATACATTGCATGTGTGTTCTTCTAACGAACCATATCATGAACCACACCCAGTGTCATTGCATGTGTGTTCTTCTCACAAACCACACATGGATCCACCGGTGTCATTGCATGTCTTCTCTTCTCATTAACCACAGCTAGAGTCATTGCATGTGTGTTCTTCTCACAAACCACATATCACCAGAGTCATTGCATGTGTGTTCTTCCCATGAACCACACATGGATCCACCAGAGTCATTGCATGTGTGTTCTTCTCACAAACCACACATGGATCCACCTAGTGTCATCGCATGTGTGTTCTTCCCATGAACCACACATGGATCCACCAGTGTCATTGCATGTCTGCTCTTTTCATGAACCACAGCTAGAGTCATTGGATGTGTGTTCTTCTCACATACCACACATGGATCCAGTGTCATTGCATGTGTGTTCTTCCCAAAGACCACACATGGATCCACTAGTGTCATTGAATGTGTGTTCTTCTCACAAACCATATCATGAACCACACCCAGTGTCACTGCATGTGTGTTCTTTACCAAAGACCACACATGGATCCACCAGTGTCATTGCATGTGTGTTCTTCTCACAAACCATATGATGAACCACACCCAGAGTCATTGCACGTGTGTTCTTCCCATGAACCACACATGGATCCACCAGAGTCATTGCATGTGTGTTCTTCTCACAAACCACACATGGATCCACCCAGTGTCATCGCATGTGTGTTCTTCCCATGAACCAGACATGGATCCATCAGTGTCATTCCACGTCTGCTCTTTTCATGAACCACAGCTAAAGTCATTGGATGTGTGTTCTTCTCACAGACCACACATGGATCTAGTGTCATTGCATGTGTGTTCTTCCCAAAGACCACACATGGATCTAGTGTCATTGCATGTGTGTTATTCTCACAAACCATATCATGAACCACACCCAGTGTCATTGCATGTGTGTTCTTCTCACAGACCACACATGGATCCACCAGTGTCATTGCATGTGTGTTCTTCTCACAGACCATATCATGAACCACACCCAGAGTCATTGCATGTGTGTTCTTCCCATGAACCACACATGGATCCACCGGAGTCATTGCATGTGTGTTCTTCTCACAAACCATACATGGATCCACCTAGTGTCATCGCATGTGTGTTCTTACCATGAACCACACATGGATCGACTAGTGTCATTGCATGTCTACTCTTTTCATGAACTACAGCTAGAGTCATTGGATCTGTGTTCTTCTCATAGACCACACGTGGATCCAGTGTCATTGCATGTGTGTTCTTCCCAATGACCACACATGGATCCACGAGTGTCATTGCATGTGTGTTCTTCTCACAAACCATATCATGAACCACACCCAGTGTCATTACATGTGTGTTCTTCTCAGAGACCACACATGGATCGACTAGTGTCATTGCATGTGTGTTTTTCTCATAGACCATATCATGAACCACACCCAGTGTCATTGCATGTGTGTTCTTCCCATGAACCACACATGGATCCACCAGTGTCATTGCATGTCTGCTCTTCCCATATACCACACATGGATCCACCAGTGTCATTGCATGTGGGTTCTTCGCATGAACCACACATGGATCCACCAGTGTCATTGCATGTGTGTTCTTCCCACAGACCACAGATGGATCCACCGGCGTCCTTGAATGTGTGTTCTTCCCATGAACCACACATGGATCCACTAGTGTCATTGTATGTCTGCTCTTCCCATGAACCACATCTAGAGTCATCGCATGCGTGCTCTTTTCACAAACCACAGCTACAGTCATTGCATGTGTGTTCTTCTTACAAACCATATCATGAACCACACCCAGTGTCATTGCATGTGTGTTGTTCTCACAAACCACACATGGATCCACCGGTGTCATTGCATGTCTGCTCTTCTCATTAACCACAGCTAGAGTCATTGCATGTGTGTTCTTTTCACAAACCACATATCACCAGAGTCATTGCATGTGTGTTCTTCCCATGAACCACACATGGATCCACCGGAGTCATTGCATGTGTGTTCTTCTCACAAACCACACATGGATCCACCCAGTGTCATCGCATGTGTGTTCTTCCCATGAAACACACATGGATCTACCAGTGTCATTGCATGTCTGCTCTTTTCATGAACCACATCTAGAGTCATTGGATGTGTGTTCTTCTCAAAGACCACACATGGATCTAGTGTCATTGCATGTGTGTTCTTCCCAAAGACCACACATGGATCCACCAGTGTCATTGCATATGAGTTCTTCTCACAAACCATATCATGAACCACACCCAGTGTCATTGCATGTGTGTTCTTCTCACAGACCATATCATGAACCACACCAAGTGTCATTGCATGTGTGTTCTTCCCATGAACCACACATGGATCCACCCGAGTCATTGCATGTGTGTTCTTCTCACAAACCACACATGGATCCACCTAGTGTCACCGATGTGTGTTCTTCCCATTAACAACACATGTATCAACCAGTGTCATTGCATGTCTGCTCTTTTTATGAACCATAACTAGAGTGATTGGCTGTGTGTTCTTCTCACAGACCACACATGGATCCAGTGTCATTGCATGTGTGTTCTTCCTAAAGACCACACATGGATCCACCAGTGTTATTGCATGTGTGTTCTTCTTACAAACCATTTCATGAACCACACCCAGTGTCATTGCATGTGTGTTCTTCTCACAGACCACACATGGATCCACCAGTGTCATTGCATGTCTGCTCTTTTCATGAACCACAGCTAGAGTCATTGGATGTGTGTTCTTCTCACAGACCACACATGGATCCAGTGTCATTGCATGTGTGTTCTTCTCAAAGACCACACATGGATCCACCAGTGTCATTGAATGTGTTTTCTTCTCACAAACCATATCATGAACCACACCCAGTGTCACTGCATGTGTGTTCTTCCCAAATACCACACATAGATCCACCAGTGTCATTGCATGTGTGTTCTTCTCACAAACCATATGATGAACCACACCCAGAGTCATTGCACGTGTGTTCTTCCCATGAACCACACATGGATCCACCGGAGTCATTGCATGTGTGTTCTTCTCACAAACCACACATGGATCCACCCAGTGTCATCGCTTGTGTGTTCTTCCCATGAACCAGACATGGATCCATCAGTGTCATTCCACGTCTGCTCTTTTCATGAACCACAGCTAAAGTCATTGGATGTGTGTTCTTCTCACAGACCACACATGGATCTAGTGTCATTGCATGTGTGTTCTTCCCAAAGACCACACATGGATCTAGTGTCATTGCATGTGTGTTATTCTCACAAACCATATCATGAACCACACCCAGTGTCATTGCATGTGTGTTCTTCTCATAGACCACACATGGATCCACCAGTGTCATTGCATGTGTGTTCTTCTCACAGACCATATCATGAACCACACCCAGAGTCATTGCATGTGTGTTCTTCCCATGAACCACACATGGATCCACCGGAGTCATTGCATGTGTGTTCTTCTCACAAACCATACATGGATCCACCTAGTGTCATCGCATGTGTGTTCTTACCATGAACCACACATGGATCGACTAGTGTCATTGCATGTCTACTCTTTTCATGAACCACAGCTAGAGTCATTGGGTCCGTGTTCTTCTCATAGACCACACATGGATCCAGTGTCATTGCATGTGTGTTCTTCCCAATGACCACACATGGATCCACCAGTGTCATTGCATGTGTGTTCTTCTCACAAACCATATCATGAACCACACCTAGTGTCATTACATGTGTGTTCTTCTCAGAGACCACACATGGATCGACCAGTGTCATTGCATGTGTGTTTTTCTCATAGACCACACATGGATCCACCAGTGTCATTGTATGTGTGTTTTTCTCACAGACCATATCATGAACCACACCCAGTGTCATTGCATGCGTGTTTTTCTCACAGACCATATCATGAACCACACCCAGTGTCATTGCATGTGTGTTCTTCCCATGAACCACACATGGATCCACCAGTGTCATTGCATGTGTGTTCTTCCCACAGACAACACATGGATCCACCGGTGTCGTTGCATGGGTGTTCTTCCCATGAACCACACATGGATCCACCGGTGTCATTGTATGTCTGCTCTTCCCATGAACCACATCTAGATTCATCGCATGCGTGCTCTTTTCACAAACCATAGCTAGATACATTGCATGTGTGTTCTTCTAACGAACCATATCATGAACCACACCCAGTGTCATTGCATGTGTGTTCTTCTCACAAACCACACATGGATCCACCGGTGTCATTGCATGTCTTCTCTTCTCATTAACCACAGCTAGAGTCATTGCATGTGTGTTCTTCTCATGAACCACACATGGATCCACCAGTGTCATTGCATGTGTGTTCTTCCCACAGACCACACATGGATCCACCGGTGTCGTTGCATGTGTGTTCTTCCCATGAACCACTCATGGATCCACCAGTGTCATTGCATGTCTGCTCTTCCCATGAACCACATCTAGAGTCATCGCATGCGTGCTCTTTTCACAAACCATAGCTAGATACATTGCATGTGTGTTCTTATTACAAACCATATCATGAACCACACCCAGTGTCATTGCATGTGTGTTCTTCTCACAAACCACACATGGATCCACCGGTGTCATTGCATGTCTTCTCTTCTCATTAACCACAGCTAGAGTCATTGCATGTGTGTTCTTCTCACAAACCACATATCACCAGAGTCATTGCATGTGTGTTCTTCCCATGAACCACACATGGATCCACCAGAGTCATTGCATGTGTGTTCTTCTCACAAACCACACATGGATCCACCCAGTGTCATCGCATGTGTG
The DNA here is from genome assembly GCA_916181665.1 of Avena sativa. Classification (NCBI taxonomy): domain Eukaryota; kingdom Viridiplantae; phylum Streptophyta; class Magnoliopsida; order Poales; family Poaceae; genus Avena; species Avena sativa. The sequence goes on along the minus strand of OV702287.1, from coordinate 41,115,649 downwards.
TTCTTCCCATGAACCACACATGGATCCACCAGTGTTATTGCATGTTTGCTCTTTTCATGAACCACAACTAGAGTCATTGGATGTGTGTTCTTCTCACAGACCACACATGGATCCAGTGTCATTGCATGTGTGTTCTTCCCAAAGACCACACATGGATCCACCAGTGTCATTGAATGTGTGTTCTTCTCACAAACCATATCATGAACCACACCCAGTGTCACTGCATGTGTGTTCTTCCCAAAGACCACACATAGATCCACCAGTGTCATTGCATGTGTGTTCTTCTCACAAACCATATGATGAACCACACCCAGAGTCATTGCACGTGTGTTCTTCCCATGAACCACACATGGATCCACCGGAGTCATTGCATGTGTGTTCTTCTCACAAACCACACATGGATCCACCCAGTGTCATCGCATGTGTGTTCTTCCCATGAACCAGACATGGATCCATCAGTGTCATTCCACGTCTGCTCTTTTCATGAACCACAGCTAAAGTCATTGGATGTGTGTTCTTCTCACAGACCACACATGGATCTAGTGTCATTGCATGTGTGTTCTTCCCAAAGACCACACATGGATCTAGTGTCATTGCATGTGTGTTATTCTCACAAACCATATCATGAACCACACCTAGTGTCATTGCATGTGTGTTCTTCTCACAGACCACACATGGATCCACCAGTGTCATTGCATGTGTGTTCTTCTCACAGACCATATCATGAACCACACCCAGTTTCATTGCATGTGTGTTCTTCCCATGAACCACACATGGATCCACCGGAGTCATTGCATGTGTGTTCTTCTCACAAACCATACATGGATCCACCTAGTGTCATCGCATGTGTGTTCTTCCCATGAACCACACATGGATCGACTAGTGTCATTGCATGTCTACTCTTTTCATGAACCACAGCTAGAGTCATTGGGTCCGTGTTCTTCTCATAGACCACACATGGATCCAGTGTCATTGCATGTGTGTTCTTCCCAATGACCACACATGGATCCACCAGTGTCATTGCATGTGTGTTCTTCTCACAAACCATATCATGAACCACACCTAGTGTCATTACATGTGTGTTCTTCTCAGAGACCACACATGGATCGACCAGTGTCATTGCATGTGTGTTTTTCTCATAGACCACACATGGATCCACCAGTGTCATTGTATGTGTGTTTTTCTCACAGACCATATCATGAACCACACCCAGTGTCATTGCATGCGTGTTTTTCTCACAGACCATATCATGAACCACACCCAGTGTCATTGCATGTGTGTTCTTCCCATGAACCACACATGGATCCACCAGTGTCATTGCATGTGTGTTTTTCCCACAGACAACACATGGATCCACCGGTGTCGTTGCATGGGTGTTCTTCCCATGAACCACACATGGATCCACCGGTGTCATTGTATGTCTGCTCTTCCCATGAACCACATCTAGAGTCATCGCATGCGTGCTCTTTTCACAAACCATAGCTAGATACATTGCATGTGTGTTCTTCTAACGAACCATATCATGAACCACACCCAGTGTCATTGCATGTGTGTTCTTCTCACAAACCACACATGGATCCACCGGTGTCATTGCATGTCTTCTCTTCTCATTAACCACAGCTAGAGTCATTGCATGTGTGTTCTTCTCACAAACCACATATCACCAGAGTCATTGCATGTGTGTTCTTCCCATGAACCACACATGGATCCACCAGAGTCATTGCATGTGTGTTCTTCTCACAAACCACACATGGATCCACCTAGTGTCATCGCATGTGTGTTCTTCCCATGAACCACACATGGATCCACCAGTGTCATTGCATGTCTGCTCTTTTCATGAACCACAGCTAGAGTCATTGGATGTGTGTTCTTCTCACATACCACACATGGATCCAGTGTCATTGCATGTGTGTTCTTCCCAAAGACCACACATGGATCCACTAGTGTCATTGAATGTGTGTTCTTCTCACAAACCATATCATGAACCACACCCAGTGTCACTTCATGTGTGTTCTTTACCAAAGACCACACATGGATCCACCAGTGTCATTGCATGTGTGTTCTTCTCACAAACCATATGATGAACCACACCCAGAGTCATTGCACGTGTGTTCTTCCCATGAACCACACATGGATCCACCGGAGTCATTGCATGTGTGTTCTTCTCACAAACCACACATGGATCCACCCAGTGTCATCGCATGTGTGTTCTTCCCATGAACCAGACATGGATCCATCAGTGTCATTCCACGTCTGCTCTTTTCATGAACCACAGCTAAAGTCATTGGATGTGTGTTCTTCTCACAGACCACACATGGATCTAGTGTCATTGCATGTGTGTTCTTCCCAAAGACCACACATGGATCTAGTGTCATTGCATGTGTGTTATTCTCACAAACCATATCATGAACCACACCCAGTGTCATTGCATGTGTGTTCTTCTCACAGACCACACATGGATCCACCAGTGTCATTGCATGTGTGTTCTTCTCACAGACCATATCATGAACCACACCCAGAGTCATTGCATGTGTGTTCTTCCCATGAACCACACATGGATCCACCGGAGTCATTGCATGTGTGTTCTTCTCACAAACCATACATGGATCCACCTAGTGTCATCGCATGTGTGTTCTTACCATGAACCACACATGGATCGACTAGTGTCATTGCATGTCTACTCTTTTCATGAACTACAGCTAGAGTCATTGGATCTGTGTTCTTCTCATAGACCACACGTGGATCCAGTGTCATTGCATGTGTGTTCTTCCCAATGACCACACATGGATCCACGAGTGTCATTGCATGTGTGTTCTTCTCACAAACCATATCATGAACCACACCCAGTGTCATTACATGTGTGTTCTTCTCAGAGACCACACATGGATCGACTAGTGTCATTGCATGTGTGTTTTTCTCATAGACCATATCATGAACCACACCCAGTGTCATTGCATGTGTGTTCTTCCCATGAACCACACATGGATCCACCAGTGTCATTGCATGTCTGCTCTTCCCATATACCACACATGGATCCACCAGTGTCATTGCATGTGTGTTCTTCGCATGAACCACACATGGATCCACCAGTGTCATTGCATGTGTGTTCTTCCCACAGACCACAGATGGATCCACCGGCGTCCTTGAATGTGTGTTCTTCCCATGAACCACACATGGATCCACTAGTGTCATTGTATGTCTGCTCTTCCCATGAACCACATCTAGAGTCATCGCATGCGTGCTCTTTTCACAAACCACAGCTACAGTCATTGCATGTGTGTTCTTCTTACAAACCATATCATGAACCACACCCAGTGTCATTGCATGTGTGTTGTTCTCACAAACCACACATGGATCCACCGGTGTCATTGCATGTCTGCTCTTCTCATTAACCACAGCTAGAGTCATTGCATGTGTGTTCTTTTCACAAACCACATATCACCAGAGTCATTGCATGTGTGTTCTTCCCATGAACCACACATGGATCCACCGGAGTCATTGCATGTGTGTTCTTCTCACAAACCACACATGGATCCACCCAGTGTCATCGCATGTGTGTTCTTCCCATGAAACACACATGGATCTACCAGTGTCATTGCATGTCTGCTCTTTTCATGAACCACATCTAGAGTCATTGGATGTGTGTTCTTCTCAAAGACCACACATGGATCTAGTGTCATTGCATGTGTGTTCTTCCCAAAGACCACACATGGATCCACCAGTGTCATTGCATATGAGTTCTTCTCACAAACCATATCATGAACCACACCCAGTGTCATTGCATGTGTGTTCTTCTCACAGACCATATCATGAACCACACCAAGTGTCATTGCATGTGTGTTCTTCCCATGAACCACACATGGATCCACCCGAGTCATTGCATGTGTGTTCTTCTCACAAACCACACATGGATCCACCTAGTGTCACCGATGTGTGTTCTTCCCATTAACAACACATGTATCAACCAGTGTCATTGCATGTCTGCTCTTTTTATGAACCACAACTAGAGTGATTGGCTGTGTGTTCTTCTCACAGACCACACATGGATCCAGTGTCATTGCATGTGTGTTCTTCCTAAAGACCACACATGGATCCACCAGTGTTATTGCATGTGTGTTCTTCTTACAAACCATTTCATGAACCACACCCAGTGTCATTGCATGTGTGTTCTTCTCACAGACCACACATGGATCCACCAGTGTCATTGCATGTCTGCTCTTTTCATGAACCACAGCTAGAGTCATTGGATGTGTGTTCTTCTCACAGACCACACATGGATCCAGTGTCATTGGATGTGTGTTCTTCCCAAAGACCACACATGGATCCACCAGTGTCATTGAATGTGTTTTCTTCTCACAAACCATATCATGAACCACACCCAGTGTCACTGCATGTGTGTTCTTCCCAAAGACCACACATAGATCCACCAGTGTCATTGCATGTGTGTTCTTCTCACAAACCATATGATGAACCACACCCAGAGTCATTGCACGTGTGTTCTTCCCATGAACCACACATGGATCCACCGGAGTCATTGCATGTGTGTTCTTCTCACAAACCACACATGGATCCACCCAGTGTCATCGCATGTGTGTTCTTCCCATGAACCAGACATGGATCCATCAGTGTCATTCCACGTCTGCTCTTTTCATGAACCACAGCTAAAGTCATTGGATGTGTGTTCTTCTCACAGACCACACATGGATCTAGTGTCATTGCATGTGTGTTCTTCCCAAAGACCACACATGGATCTAGTGTCATTGCATGTGTGTTATTCTCACAAACCATATCATGAACCACACCCAGTGTCATTGCATGTGTGTTCTTCTCATAGACCACACATGGATCCACCAGTGTCATTGCATGTGTGTTCTTCTCACAGACCATATCATGAACCACACCCAGAGTCATTGCATGTGTGTTCTTCCCATGAACCACACATGGATCCACCGGAGTCATTGCATGTGTGTTCTTCTCACAAACCATACATGGATCCACCTAGTGTGATCGCATGTGTGTTCTTACCATGAACCACACATGGATCGACTAGTGTCATTGCATGTCTACTCTTTTCATGAACTACAGCTAGAGTCATTGGATCTGTGTTCTTCTCATAGACCACACATGGATCCAGTGTCATTGCATGTGTGTTCTTCCCAATGACCACACATGGATCCACGAGTGTCATTCCATGTGTGTTCTTCTCACAAACCATATCATGAACCACACCCAGTGTCATTACATGTGTGTTCTTCTCAGAGACCACACATGGATCGACCAGTGTCATTGCATGTGTGTTTTTCTCGCAGACCATATCATAAACCATACCCAGTGTCATTGCATGTGTGTTCTTCCCATGAACCACACATGGATCCACCAGTGTCATTGCATGTCTGCTCTTCCCACATACCACACATGGATCCACCAGTGTCATTGCATGTGTGTTCTTCACATGAACCACACATGGATCCACCAGTGTCATTGCATGTGTGTTCTTCCCACAGACCACAGATGGATCCACCGGCGTCCTTGAATGTGTGTTCTTCCCATGAACCACACATGGATCCACTAGTGTCATTGTATGTCTGCTCTTCCCATGAACCACATCTAGAGTCATCGCATGCGTGCTCTTTTCACAAACCACAGCTACAGTCATTGCATGTGTGTTCTTCTTACAAACCATATCATGAACCACACCCAGTGTCATTGCATGTGTGTTGTTCTCACAAACCACACATGGATCCACCGGTGTCATTGCATGTCTGCTCTTCTCATTAACCATAGCTAGAGTCATTGCATGTGTGTTCTTTTCACAAACCACATATCACCAGAGTCATTGCATGTGTGTTCTTCCCATGAACCACACATGGATCCACCGGAGTCATTGCATGTGTGTTCTTCTCACAAACCACACATGGATCCACCCAGTGTCATCGCATGTGTGTTCTTTCCATGAAACACACATGGATCTACCAGTGTCATTGCATGTCTGCTCTTTTCATGAACCACATCTAGAGTCATTGGATGTGTGTTCTTCTCAAAAACCACACATGGATCTAGTGTCATTGCATGTGTGTTCTTCCCAAAGACCACACATGGATCCACCAGTGTCATTGCATATGAGTTCTTCTCACAAACCATATCATGAACCACACCTAGTGTCATTTCATGTGTGTTCTTCTCACAGACCATATCATGAACCACACCAAGTGTCATTGCATGTGTGTTCTTCCCATGAACCACACATGGATCCACCCGAGTCATTGCATGTGTGTTCTTCTCACAAACCACACATGGATCCACCTAGTGTCACCGATGTGTGTTCTTCCCATCAACAACACATGTATCAACCAGTGTCATTGCATGTCTGCTCTTTTTATGAACCACAACTAGAGTCATTGGCTGTGTGTTCTTCTCACAGACCACACATGGATCCAATGTCATTGCATGTGTGTTCTTCCTAAAGACCACACATGGATCCACCAGTGTTATTGCATGTGTGTTATTCTTACAAACCATTTCATGAACCACACCCAGTGTCATTGCATGTGTGTTCTTCTCACAGACCACACATGGATCCACCAGTGTCATTGCATGCGTGTTTTTCTCACAGACCATATCATGAACCACACCCAGTGTCATTGCATGTGTGTTCTTCCCATGAACCACACATGGATCCACCAGTGTCATTGCATGTGTGTTCTTCCCACAGACCACACATGCTTCCACTGGTGTCGTTGCATGTGTGTTCTTCCCATGAACCACACATGGATCCACCAGTGTCATTGTATGTCTGCTCTTCCACTTGGATCCCACAGACCACACATGCTTCCACTGGTGGATCACCAAGTTTTACATTAGTTAATGTTATCTATGATCTTCACGTTCGTTCCGAAGTCGTTCTTAACTATGGACCAAGGGAGACTAGCGCACGCGCGCGCTCTAGAGTGAACGGGGACGCTGGCCGGACGCGCGCGCGCAGCAGTCCCGTCCTGCTCTTCCCGATCGCCACGTGGCGACGCTACTGCTCAGCTAGTGTACTGATTCTGCTATTAGACGTGCATGGTAAACAAATACGTAGGCAACAGTGTATGTAAAAAGAGCAGTGCACCATGGAAAAAAGAGAAAAACTGTAAACTACCACTGGATCGTCCCGTGCACTGCGATCAAAGACTGTACAACACAATATAAACAGGCAGTGCACGGCCGGTGCACTGGCAGAACATCGTCTTGTGCACCGCGACCGAAGGCAGTGCAACGCAACATAACAAGACAGTGCATGAGTAGTGCACTGCCAGGATACCTCGCCGTGCACTGCACTCGAAGGCAGTGCAACACACTATAAACGGGCAGTGCACGGCTAGTGCACTGCCAGGACATCGTCACGTGCACTGCGATCGAAGGCAGTGGAACACAACACAAAAAGGCAGTGCACAAGTAGTGCACTGCCAGCATACCTCGCCGTGCACTGCGTTTGAAGGCAGTGCAATATAATACAAAAAGGCAGTACGCAGGCAGTGCACTGCCAGGACATCATTCCGTACACCAAGATCGAAGGCAGTGCAATGCAGAAGAAAAAGGCAGTGTACTTGCCGTGCACCGCCAGGACATCATGCCGTACACCACAACCGAAGGCAGCGCAATGTAGGGTCAAAGGGCAGTGCAAAACAAAAAGTTCTTCAAAACCTATCATATGGGATCTAGTTTTGTAGATCTCGATGCGACTAGTGCAATTGTGAAAACGGATCTCAGTTTGGATGATTCGTTTAAAAGATATCGCATTTTTCGTGTTTGAATTAAAAAAGAAAGGGAAAAAGGACCGCCACCCCTCTCTCTACAGGCACCACGTGTCGCGCGGGGAAGGCTAGGGACACCGCACAAAGGACTCTCCGGACGCCACGTGCAGCAACATCAGCGATTACAGAGCATGCTCGGGAACGCGCGCGCTTTTTCTAGCCTTTTCGCTGTGGACCTGGCTTTTTGAAAATATTTAATCCTGCAGGGGTGTACAACTTTACCCACACGTACCAACCGACTCTTAGCGCCAAATATTATTAGCCCTTTTCCTTGAAAGGCTGGCAGAGGGTGGTTGATCACGATCTTTACCTTGCTTTTGCCGAGACCATTAGTCACACCCTAAGGAGGGTTCCGCCGTAACGAGTCAAATCCCGAAACCGGTCTCTAAAGATGTGAGGCGAGGTTGGTTTACCAGGGGCTCTATCCACCCCAAGCAATCTTATCCACGCTTCCCTGTCTGTTATGATGCACCTATTTCTCCTCCTTTTTTCAAAACATTTTCAATGCGTATGCCAAATGGAAAGCCCGAACTATGTGACTCATAGAATCTACTAGGCAAGTTAGTTAGTTGGGGGGGGGGGTTTCCAGGCCCCATGTGGTTGTACGCTCAGTCTTGGTTCAAGAGGCAAGAACTCGGTTCCTAGTGATGACGAGCATGGGACTACAAAAATCACACCCGATGTGCCCCCATACAAGCCTTAGCATGTTCAGCTGTCACCTCCAATCATATCTTCATCTCCTACCTTTCTAGATTCTTTGGCATCTCAGATTCATCATCTGGATGGATTAGACGTAGCTATTAAGCATGGCTAAGATTGATGGTCGCTGAAGCTCTAGCAACGCTCACACACCAGACATAGGTATGCTAGGAGCAATGGATCAGGTGTATAAGACTACAAAGAAAAACTATGCAGCAAATAGATAACTCTAGCTACTGACAAAAGACCACATTGGAATCGTATGCATCTTAGCGAGAAAGTAGATACTTTGTAAAACATAGGTTCAGAATGAGAGGCCGCACTTGCCTTGTCCCTCAGTAGACAGGTATGGCTCTTTGGTGTCATTGACTTCGGTCTCGGGCTCAGATCCTATCTTGAAGAAGCAATACCGGAAAGAAACACAACATTCAAGACATGTGCAATGCAATGCTCAAACAACGTGTATGACATGTCAAATTAGAGATCCTACATTAACCCTAGGTGCAACATTGATTTAAGAGGGGTTTGGGATGCCCCGGTAAAGGCACACCATCGAATCCACATGTATTTAAAGGGGTTCGGTGTTCCTCTAGATAAAGTAGGGTTCTAGATTGGTGGACAATGTATACTGATAGGTTTAATAGTAGTTTTCATTTTTCTGAATATTTTAATATATTATACATATTTTTCTGATATGTATATTTAAAGTTATTAATTTTTATAAGATTAATATAATTTCTACAATTTTAGAAAATGTTTAAAAGATTTATGGCGTCAGCCTGACCGATCAATTAATTTTATTACATAACTTAATCTACCTATAGTCACTGACGGGTGGGGCCTGGGCCACGTCGGCCTGCCACCGTGGCAACCCTTGCCAGGCGCTGGAGTTAGCGCCACGTCTGTCCACGCGGCAGCCACGTAGGCGCCACGCGGGATCCACGTTAGGCTCGCCGGGGCATGCCAGGTGGTCGTTGCCGGTGGCGATTGTGGCGGCTCTAGCAAGCGCGACTAGGAGCGATAGCTACGCGCGGGCGAGGCGAAGCTACCGGTGCTAGCGCCGCTAGCTAATGGTCACCGAGCGCACTGCGCGGCGGTGGCTTGCGGCGGCGAGCGGTGGCGCACGGCGGGAGCAAGCTATGGCCTAGGCTAGCAAGCGCGGATGGTACAACGATGCTCAGAAGCTCACCTTGGAGCTGGTGATGACGGCGAAGCGAGGCGGGGGCCAGAACAGAAGCTAGGATGACGGCGGGGCTCGTCGGTGTTGGAGAAGAAATGCTCGATGCGGCGGTTCTCGAGCTCCCTGGCTCGATTCCTTCGGTGAGGAGGAATCTGGCATCGAGCAGGACAATGATGTATCACGTAAACCTGTAAAATCTCAGCCTGAAATGTTTTGTATATTCCGAGTTACATAAAACTGACAAAGTTTGGTACTCCCTCCGATCCATACATCCGATTCAGCGAAAATTAATATGGATAGGAGGAAATACTTTTTTAAGGTTTGAAATCACTTTACTCAGATCTACAATTTTTTTCATATTTGTACAGCTCATAATACGCATTATTTTCAATTTATATTTTACAGTTTTTTTTTGGTATGTATCAGTGGCTACAGACCGAATCTCAAATCCGTGGCGGACGGGCTGGATATCAGCTCCGCGCGGCATCAGCTCGGACCCGCCAACACATTCGAGAATCAAGAGAAGTTGTAGAATTTCAAATTGTGAACAAAAACACACACGTCCTTGAAGTGTGCGCTCGGCATGACGGCAGAGTTAATTCGCTTGTCCTGCTCCTCCTGCATGCACGCGCCTACTTGGACGGTTCGCGCGCGGGCACACGGCGCGCGCTACGTACGGCGCATCGGCAGCTACGCTATCGTAGGAGCGTGCTGCCCGCTACACCTACACGTATGCACTAGTACCCGATCGAACGATGATGGACCAGGCTACCGCCGGAGTACTGTAGTAGTAGTACCTTGGCGCGCGGCTAGGCCGAAATGAATCGAAATTAACTACGTCGAGCATCAAGCGCGCGCCTCAAAAGAATCGAAAAAGGTATACGTGCTAGCTAGGGGCCGGGCCGCCAAATTAAGAGCACGGCGATCCCGCTCGTAACCGGCGAACGGATGCATGGCAGACCCCGGCCGGCTGGTTCCGTTCACGGCAGGATTCGGGCCGGGTAAACCGTCCTTAATCTCGGAGACGATCATGGGCCATCGATTCAGCTCGCCGCCCCGCCGTTTGGGGCGGTGAAATTATTCGTTCGGGATAGCCAAACCGCGTCTACGATCGAGCGGGCGCGCGCGCGGCTGTTTGCCAGCTGGTCTAGAGCTTTCACCTCTGCAGCTTGCTAATCTCAAAATAAATGTACGCCGCAGCTGGTTCTTTAATTTTATGGCGCGGTACGGTGGCTGTTGTTGTGCTCTGCGATAGTAGTTGTCACCAGTTTACAACATGTGGGTTTCCTTCTACGGAGATATAAACCGCGTTCCCTGTTTACTGCCTTCCTTTTCGTCCGGCCAGACCACGGTTCCTGTCATGTACTGCGTTGCACCCTGGAATGTTGTTGTTATGTCTCAATAGACAATTGCACCCTCGAGTACTTACCAATTATCAGCAATAAAAAAACTAAAAAAAAGGGGTATTTGGATCGTTCCGTGTATTTTCTAGTACATGCTTTGTACGACTTGTGTATATAGAATAGTATAATACAACAACCGCGGATCAAAATAAGAGAAAGATGGTTAATGTTGAAAAAACCATTATTTCTTGTTTGATTTTTATTTATTTCTTCGGGTCCATGCACTGATGCACTCTCTAAGTGCACCCAACACAAGCTTGTGTACGAAGATATACATACATATCCTTCCTACCATTGTGTATTTTGCTGTTCATGTAATTTTTAGCCATCAATTTAAGCACGTGGAATTTCATCTGTACTCACAAATAGATGTTGACGGTATAACGAATCTCAAAGCAATACAATTTAAGCACGTGGAATTTAAGTACTATTATACTTAAACCACCTAGCGACGACTATAAGATGAAACGTCAACGAGAACTGTGTGCTATGGCACTTCAACTCTGTCTATTTTGAGTCAATCTCCCCCTACACGGTGTCGGTTCTGAAAAGTTGTTTTCTATTTTGAGAGAGCGAGATTGACCATGCAAGTAACTGAATCTCGGTCTTAATTACCATTCTCACTGTTTTTAATGGTGATTCGCCGACAAAAAAAATCTGCACTATCTTGTGGAGTACTACTACTACTACTGCTCATCATGGGCTGTTACAAGGTTTCTATAACGCATGGTAATTATTTCGCCAAAAAAACGCATGGTACTTAAGACAATTGACAAATAATATTTAGCTGTAAATTAATTAATTAATTGGAAAAATTATTCCCGGCCGGTCCTATTTAAACTCCTACTCAACCTCACCTCACCATCACAACCTCAGCTTCCAAACCCTTCCCTTCCAAGAAACTTCTGAAGAATCCCAACCCCAAACACTGCCATGGATCTCTCCATGGCTACCGGCCCGGATGACTCCCTCCTCCTGCTCCTCCTCCTAACCACCTCCCTCCTCCCACCCCTCCTAGCCACCCTCCTTCTCGTTGCTTCCCTCGTGTGGCTCTCGCCGGGCGGTCCAGCGTGGGCCTTGTCCCTCTGCCGCCGCCCGCCGCCAGGCCCGCCGGGCGTGCTCACTGCGCTCTCCAGCCCTGTGGCGCACCGCGTCATTGCGGCGCTGTCCCGCTCCGTCCAGGGAGGGGCGGCATTGATGTCCTTCTCCGTCGGCCTCACCCGCGTCGTCGTCTCGAGCCAGCCCGACACGGCGCGAGAGATCCTCGTCAACCCGGCGTTCGGCGACCGCCCTGTGAAGGAAGCGGCGCGCCACCTTCTCTTCCACCGCGCCATGGGTTTCGCCCCGTCCGGCGACGCGCACTGGCGCGCGCTCCGCCGCCTCGCCGCGGCGCACCTCTTCGGCCCGCGCCGCGTGGCGGCGTCCGCGCCCCAACGCGCTTCCATCGGCGCGCGCATGGTCGGCGACGTCCCCTCCCTCATGGCCCGCCACGGCGTGGTCACCCCTCGGCGGTTCCTGCACGCGGCGTCCCTCAACCACGTCATGGTCGTCGTGTTCGGCAAGCGCTACGACGACTTCGCGAGCCAGGAAGGCGCCGTCGTGGAGAAGATGGTGAACGAAGGGTACGACCTCCTCGCCACCTTCAACTGGGCCGACCACCTGCCGTTGCTCAAGTGGCTCGACCTCCAGGGCGTGCGCCGCCGGTGCGACAGGTTAGTCCGGAAGGTGGAGACGTACGTCGGTAAGATCATACAGGAGCACAGGGCGAAGCGTGCCGCCGCTGGAGGCATTGCGGAGGAGGTCTCCGGTGACTTTGTCGATGTGCTCCTCGGCCTCGAAGGAGAAGATAAGATGTCAGATTCCGACATGATCGCTGTTCTTTGGGTAAGACTCTCTAACTCATCAGCATACTAGTACAACTTTACATGCATAATTGCTTTCAAGTCGTTGTCGTGCGTTTATTTGTTAATTTCGGTTGTGCGATTTCAGGAGATGATCTTTAGAGGGGCGGACACGGTGGCTATCTTGATGGAGTGGATCATGGCCAGGATGGTGCTTCACCCGGAGATCCAGGCCAAGGCACAGGCCGAGGTTGACGCCGTAGTGGGCCGTGGCAGGGCCGTGACGGACGAGGACGTGGCCAGGCTCCCCTACATCCAGTGCATCGTGAAGGAGACGCTGCGCATGCACCCGCCGGGCCCGCTCCTGTCGTGGGCGCGCTTGGCCGTGCACGACGCGCAGGTCGGCGGCCACCTCGTCCCCGCCGGCACGACCGCGATGGTGAACATGTGGGCCATCGCGCACGACGCCGCCGTGTGGCCCGAGCCGGAGCTGTTCCGCCCGGAGCGGTTCATGGAGGAGGACGTGAGCGTGCTCGGCAGCGACCTCCGCCTGGCTCCCTTCGGCGCCGGCCGCCGCGTCTGCCCCGGCAAGATGCTTGCCCTCGCCACCGTCCACCTCTGGCTCGCGCAGCTGGTGCAGCAGTTCGAATGGGCACCGGCGATCTCGGGCGGCGTCGTCGACCTGTCGGAGCGCCTCAACATGTCCCTGGAGATGGCGGCGCCCCTGGTGTGCAAGGCCGTCGCTCGCTAGGGTAAAAACTGCTGCCCGCCGCCGCCGCCATCTACGCTCTCTAGCTAGCTAGCTAGACTGGTGGCGGCGCTACGTACTCTATATTGCCTACTGCTTACTATTGGCTGGCTTACCAGGGTCGCTTCGTTTTGCACTTTTCACTAGTAGTAGTATGTTTTTTATTATTATTATCTCCGTGCATGGCTTAGCTATAGGTTTTGTCTCGGCATTGGGCATTGGTGACCGATCCATTGGCCAATGAGGCAGAGCTAGCTAGCCATGAGTTACTCCTGCTCGATCGAGGCATTGCATGGTGTCTTGACAGCAGGGTAATTTTGGTCGTCGATTGGTCGAGAGCAAGTAGTATGTTTTGTCCGTGAGTTGAGTTGTCATGTCGTACTGTATCGTGTATGTCGAGGAACATTAATGAGATTATGAGTATGTTTGAGTTGGTAAAACATTCCTAGCCTTGGCTGCTTCGGTTGGTTGGGTTGCTTTGCTGCGATGATTTCTGGTGCGTGTCATGGCCACTGCAGCCATTGAAATGGTGAGCGCGGCGAACTAGTAACTGAAGCACAACAATGTGACCTGCCGGAGCGTCAAAACTTGTGACCTCGTGCATGCATGCATTGTGCTGCCTCCGTTCGTCTCGGTTACCCGACCCACTCGCTCACAAGCACCTTATGAATGCTGTGTCGTCTCGTTCAAAAAAATGAAATGAGGTGTCATTATTTTCTCGTGTCAAGCCGCCGGGCACGACGTTTTGTTTTGCTATATACACTCCTGTGCGGTGCATATTTCAATCTGCACACATATGAACCCTTCACATGGTTTTATTCAGTTCGATCACGCAGATCGACGGTTCCAGGCTGTATGTTTCTCCTATGAAGCAATATTGTCCTAGACAATTACTCCGTTTAGTGATGGCACGGCTGGGGTCTTCAGGTGGGCCAGCGCTTGTGTCTTCAGGCAGGTTGTTACTTACCAGTAGTAGTTTTGGTACGGAGGCCGTTAGTCGGTCGGTTACTCTTAGCCAAGTGCAGGTACGTTGACAGGAAAAAAAACTTCAACCCGTTCAAGTGCAGCATGCAGCGGCGCCCAAGAAGTTTCTGGAAGGTCGACTCAGGGTTTTGTCAAGCTCAAGATGCTCTACCCTGGTTTTGTTTTCTTGTGTTTCTAGCCAGGCCCGTCCAGGGCCTAGTGCGAGCTGGGCGACCGCACTGGGCCTAAAAAATCTGGGGGCCCCGTTTCCCCAGCGCATAGGCCCATAGAGCTATCTATTCTGTGCAATTTTCAGCCTAAACAAACTAGCTTCAGCCAATTCCCGTGAGTCCGTGACTAGAGTGCAGCCGAGCAATTATTTCTGGGCCCAAAGCCAGCCCAGTCGTACTCGTCGATCCGAGGCGCATAACACGCAACTGCCATATGTTGTTCCATCGATCCGGGATCGACTAATTACCGATCGAGGTCAGCTCCTTAAAAACTTCCAATTGAGATCGATCGATCTGATTCCGTCAGAGCTTCGTCATCGGGACGTCACTCGCGTGCTTGCGCATGTTTGTCTTCGTCGCCCGATCACAGTCAGTTTTCTTCCAATTTGATCGATCAACGTACTGGCACTGCCTCCTCTTCATTCACAGCTCCAAACGAAAATCATCTGATTTTTCTCTCGATCTATCTCACGACGCCCCAACTCCGGGATCTCGAACTCAAGGCAGATCAAGGTTTGCACCATCATCTTCTATTAACTTATCTCGACAATTGACACGTACAAAGCTAAATTCATGTACTACTTCCGTCTCAAAATAAATATCGGAAGTTTGCGACATCTATTTTGAGACATCTATTTTGAGACAGAGGAAGTAGTATTTAATTCATTCAAATTACTCTTTTTTCTTTATAAAAGAGGAAGAAATATGTCTTCCAGAAACAGAAACTATGACTTCGGTGCTACAAAACTTATCAGTTTCAAAGGGGTGCATTTGGTAGATTTATTGTGAAGGATTCTCAAGTTAATTCGCAAAATCAAACTCCACAAGGTAATATTGATGGTAGCCGTGGTGACCGTAGCACTAGAAAATGATATCTAGAGAATAATAATTATGAAGATATAATAGAAGATTTTATTTCAAAAAATACTAGACGGATGATGCTTTTTAGTGGAACATTTTTAGTGGAACATGAGGCCAGTTTACTTCATCGATGGTACCTTTTATAGTAGAATTAATACTTTATATTTCTACATATTGTAATTAACACACATTGTAGTTATATAATAAAATTAAAGTGTGTTTTAGTTATTATTGTTATGTGATTTTTTCAAAGTTTGGGGCCTCATTTTTTGTTTCGCACGGGGGCCCCGAATTTCCGGAGACGGCCCTGTTTCTAGCTAGCTAGACTACATACGTACCATCTGTTATCTCATCTTTAAAGTGTATACTCACCCATAAAATGCTTGCACAAGTTTGGTGGCCAGGACAAAGAAGGAAGAAGGGGTGTGATTCCAGGGCCCAGTGCCTGATTGCCATGATCTGGTATAATATCTCACCTTTTTGGCAAACAAAAAAATATCTCGTGAAAGTGACGCGACAGGGTCGAGGCGTGTGCATGCTCTTTCCCTGAACGGAAAGAAGCTGTGTGCCTCTATATGCAGTGTGCTATGCTGTAGGTATATGTATGCAGTGATGTGGGCTTATATTTTATACTACTTACTAGTGTTAGAGATGGAACTTACTTGCAAACAGGGGAAAGTGGGGGTCATCATCCCATGATTGGCGCAATCTTCAGGTGTGGGTGAGATTGGGAGAGCGATGGCAAAGATCTCGCAGGATCATGGTCGCAGGATCCATTAGTCTTGTCTGGAGAAAGAATGGAGCTTCAGGATGAGATGTCAGTTTTCGGTCCAGAAGACATGCATGTGTAACAGGCTCAGCTCATCATCATCATCATCATCAATCCACACCTCCATCAACCAAAAAGAAAGATAGGATTTGGGTTGTGTGGACGGCCAATATTGGCTCCACACTTTCTCGCAAAAAATAAATAACCAAGAGGGCCTAATTGGCGCATATCAAGGCCCGTTCAACATTTAAGTTTATCCAGCAGTTACAATAAGAGGTGTGCTAAGGCAAGTTAAATCACGGTCATGGAGACTCCGCTACGTTATTAACACATTGAAGCAACAAGCAACATAGAAAACCATCGCTTGCACCATATATAGAAGGTAAAAACATCCAGCTTAGGAAAAACACCATTGCAACATGAATCAAGTCATTTGCAACAAGCGCATGGAGTCGTCGTAGTATAACAATTATGTGTATGTAGAGGGTACTATACGGAGCTTGTGACATGTCAGCAGGGACGGATCCAGGAACTTAACTTCGGGTGTTCAAACTCGAACCAACAAAAAAATAAAGGAGAAAAAAAATGAAAATGGTCCATTCCTCACGCCAATAAAAGTACAAATTGGCCATTATAGCAACAGCATCTCAAAAGATTACGAAACATGCAAAATAATAAAGAAAATTACAACACGATCAGACGTTCGGTCATAGCATGGAAATGATAGGTATCATCTTTCACCTATAAGAAGAATTCTCGCTCAATAAACATAACCAAATAGTTATTCATGAGTTTGTCTCATCTTGTTCCGCAGCTTGTTCTTCACAAAAGTCATTGAAGAGAATACCCTCCCAACACTGGCCGGGTTGAACTTCTACTTGCTCTTGAAACTGAAGATTCGATTTCTTTCTAGCCTTGCTCCAAAGAGTTTTCAAATCCACATACTTCCTCTTGATTTTAGAATATCCTATCACATATATTTCGGCATTAATCCAGTTGTTATTTATCCACTGTGAAACCATCACACTATCACTAGAAGAATCACTAAAAAAAAGCTACAGACCAGGGATTGCACAAAAGCAAATTTTAGAAACTGGGGAATGGAGCCATGGAGCGCCGCCTCACACTCACAGAGTCGCAGTTTGCTGCTCGATTTGGGGAATATGTGCGTCTCTTTTTTTTTCCGTCAAGAGCCGGCCGGAGTCGCGGTAGGCAGTGGATCATGCCTGCTTTGCTAATTGCTATTAGCTCAGTTGGGCTGCACGAACATAGACACCGGTCCCAATACTAATTTAAGTTTATCCAGCAGTTACAATAAGAGGTGTGCTAAGGCAAGTTAAATCACGGTCATAGAGGCTCCGCTACGTTGTTAACACATTCAAGCAACAAGCAACATAGAAAACCATCGCTTGCACCATATATAGAAGGTAAAAACATCCAGCTTAGGAAAAACACCATTGCAACATGAATCAAATCATTTGCAACAAGCGCGTGGAGTCGTCGTAGTATAACAATTATGTGTATGTAGCGGGTACTATACGGAGCTTGTGACATGTCAGAGCAACATTTGCAATGTGAAATAAAAAATAGAATAAAATGCTCCACGACCTCACACGCCTCGCCACATTCCTCTATGTTTCCTTTGTCCCTACCCAAGCAACCTCTCGGAGCCTCGAGGGCCACAAGCACCTATTGCACCAGCTCCAACCCCGCGGTGGTTCCCAAATCTAGTAGCGCACACACCCATCGCGTGGCTATACTCCGACACAATGTGCAATATCAGCCCACTGCCGGCGCGTTAAGAGCACGTAGACACTCCTCTAACCGTAACCTACTGCAATGTGCATCAACGTGAACCCCTACACGTACTTTGCATTTGATTCATGATTCAATGTTCCGTGGGCTAGTATATGATATTCTCTAAAGCCCTATATTTGATCTTCAAAAAAAAGTATATGATATTCTTCACAATGATACTTTTGACAAACCTTCAGGGTTGTCTGCCCCCTATATCTTGTGACCATGATATTCCTGTAGTGTTTGAAGGGTTCTATAGC
The DNA here is from genome assembly GCA_916181665.1 of Avena sativa. NCBI lineage: Eukaryota > Viridiplantae > Streptophyta > Magnoliopsida > Poales > Poaceae > Avena > Avena sativa. Next base: position 41,097,102 of record OV702287.1, on the reverse strand, counting down.
AGAAAACAAAAAAATTCCTAGAAACAAGAACGATATAGCCAATATCTACTCTATGCAGATGTAAGTTAACTGAGGGATTCAGCGTTCATACCTTTGAAGACCAAAAAGCGTTACGTTCCAATGAACGTTGATGATGTAGCCGTACAGCGACGCCGACCTCAAGATCATGGAGGTGTACAAGCGATGAGTGCTACAACTGGCATCACCTATGTGGTTCTACATGCATCTGATGTAGACGACGTATCCTGGGCTCCATTCTAGCGAAGCAGCGAAAGAAGATTGATACAGACCGAGATTCCAGCAGCACGACGGTGTGTGTATGGTGGAGAAACCCCTGTCCCCATATGCACGTTCTAACTTGGGAACCACACGTGAGGGAGAGAGATAGAGAGGGGATAGAGAGAGAGAGAGAGAGAGAGAGAGAGAGAGAGAGAGAGAGGCAAAGGCCAAATGAGTATGAATGAGGAGGATGGGTCCTCCTCACTTTATATAGGGTGAGGGGAGCACTCCTATGAGGCGGTGACCAAGGGGTACTAAAGGGGCGGTGGCCAAGCCCTAGGTCGGCCGCCCCCCATTTGTTCCTTAGGGCGGCGCCCCTACATGGAGATTATCACTTTGCGGCCCGAAAGTTGGGGTGTACAGGCAACGCGGTACCCAAGTTTCCTGAAATCAGCCGGGATGACTACAGTTGGTGTGCCAAATACTCAGAGGATATTTTTAGGCACGAATTCAACTTTACGTTTCAATACAAAAAATCAGGCTAACGGGCGTCAAGTTGGGCCCCCCCTGTCAGTTCGCCGTTATGTCGCTCCCATCGCTTAGGCGGGGTGGCTGTCACGTAGGCTTGCAGCGTTGGCACAGTGGATAGGACAACACCCCCTACCCAGTGTATTGACGTGACAAAACAGAGCCCATGTATCGGCGTTATAATTATTTTTTGTTTACTCAGAAGCTGGAACGGCCACCACCACGCGTCTCTCCTTGGACTTCCGTTCCAATCGTTAACCCCTACCATAAAAGCACATTGACGGTTCCACCGTTCCCCTGCCTCGCAGAAACCACTCTTCTTCTTCCTGTCATCTACTATCTTCTTCCCGTCTTCTCCTTGCCGCCATGGAAGATCTACGCACTCTAGAGACAAGCTTCACTACCCATGACAACAAGAAGATAGACGTTGTCTACACCAACGAGGAGGAGACAGTGGTGCGTGTCCTGAGGATGCACGAGGGTTGGCTTGGGATAGACGATGACAAGTTTGTGGGATTGGACCTCGAGTACACCCCAGAGCACCCATATGAAGGGAGTGAAGTCGCCGTCGTTCAACTTGCCATGCGGAAACACGTCCTCGTCTACCACCTCTCCCGGTTTGTAGATCTGCTCTCTGTAGCTAACCGCTTTTAGGGTTTTCTCCTCTTGTTCTTTATCCACTTGCTCATCTTGCAACTACTGGATTTTACTTAGGACCAAATAAATTAGGGTTTGCCTATGTCTCAATCGACTGAGATTTTCTTTAGTCTCAATCACCTAAGAAAAGTGCAACCGTAGTTAAACGAAATGTGCAACTCGTTCAGTCGACTGAGAAATAGAAAAACCGAATAAATTATGACAATACAATGTTGAGAGTCTTGATCTTGCATTTACTAAACTTTTCAAAATTATATTGAGATGATGATCTTGCATTGACAAAATATTTGTAGTTACAAATTTTTGTGATGACAAACTACATACTTTCAGGACTGACAGAAAATGTCCGGCGCTGCGCCAGTTCCTTGAAAAAAGGGAATTGTTTTCTGCACTATCGACACAACAACTGATTTTTCGAAATTGTATCAAGAGGAAATTATAATTCCTGCGCACAACTGGATCGATATTCAGCGTCTTGTCAAGATCCTAGGGGGCAGGAAGAAGGATGGAATGACATCACTCGCAACTAGAATCCTCGATGAGTCATACGTCACAATGAAGGAAGATTTCCCTACGGATAGGCATGATTTTTGGGACGAGTGGCCGTTGTCTGATATAAACCTGAAGTATGCAGCCATAGATGCTTACGTGACTTACCAGCTGTACAAGAAGATCCATTTTTTCTACTTTACCTCGTGTTTTTCCCTATTTGCAAGAGGAAAGACGAGCTTAGGGGAGCCCTTTGTAGAAAATGCAGAATAGCTGAGTTTGAAGTTGAATATGCAAAGAAATTGGTTGCATCTGAAGCAGCTGACAGAGAGGCTGCAGAAGCAGCTGAAAGAGAGCTTACAGCTGAAGAAGCAGCTGACAGAGAGGCTGCAGCTAAAGCGGCAAACAGAGAGGCAGCATCTTCTAGCGGCAACAATCAAGCCTGTGATGCACCGCTAATTGTGCCGCAGGACGCTGCAGATAGGAAAACTAAGTCAGATGCCAATTGGGACAAAGCAGTTCGTGAGACGTGGAGTACCTGGAATGATAGCAAGCGCGTCAAGTGGTCTGATGAGGAGTGAATTAAATTTTACTTGTCAGTGTTATGTTTCTGTTTTTGTTTTGTGGAACTCAGTTAGCTTGCCAAGATGTCTAGCGCATCAAGTGATAGTAGTAAAATAAATTTAACCCTTGTTGTGTTATATTTATGTATGTGTTTTGTAGCTTGTCAAGATGGTAGCTTCTTAACTAGCAGTTTGAAATAGTGCCCTTTTCCTCTCTCGCTAAACATATATGTTTCATTTTGCCCAAATTGGTAGCAAATCTAGAGAAGATTTTCACTTCGATAATTCGTTCCCTTTTGGACCTCTTTTTTGCCTCCGATCAGGTAGCAAATCTAGAGCAGCAAATCACACCAGGTAGAATACATTCATTCAGAAAACAAAACAAATGTAGATATAGCTGTGCGCAGCTAAATAGGATATAGCGATAGAAAGTAGTAGGTTGCTTAACGGGGTTCGATGCATTCAGCCAGAAATAGGATGCAAGAAAAATATAGAAAATCAAAAGAAGCCGCTTAGCAGCAGCAGCCGTGGCAGATGCAGATACATTCAAGGAGACATCCAACCCGTTCATTCGCCAGCGCCTCCATCTCCCTCTAGCGCCTCCGCCACTTCTTGCTTCACAGTTTCTTGGACTTGGGGGCCTTGGGCCTGATTGGAGGCATGCGACCCTCTTTGATGGCCACCGGCTGGAGGTTTCGGAGGTGAATGCCGAGAGCACGGTGTTCAGCGATGTAGGCGTTTATGTTCGCGGGCTCGGGCTTGCCGCTTTTGTGGATGCCGGAGCCCGCGACCTCTGCATGCTTCAGTAAGGTGTTCAAGACGGTGCCGCCGGTGGCGCGACTCGTCAAGCAGTAGACGCCCCCTTGCGGAAGGGGCAGCTGTAGTAGGGGGGCGTGAGGAAGCCGTCGTACTTGCTAGGCCGCAGCCTCCTCAGCACCTGACGAGCCTTGGTGTGAATGGACTCGTCATCGCTGCAGACGTCGCTGCCAGAAACTTATTGGAAGAAAGGGAAAATGGGGGAGTAGATGGTGTAAGAAGATCGAGCAATCAAAATGCAAACAAGCGAATCCTAATAAACCAAGATCTAGCATCCAAAGATGGGAACGGTGTTGGATAATTAGGCACAATTTCCATGATTAATTCCAGAATATTAAACATGACAATACCAGCTAAATTTTAAATAGATTAGCCCATTATTTCTAACAAACGGTAGAAGAACCAGGGAAGGGGAGCAAACCCTAGTTACCTCCGACCATAGGTCGTCGATGCCGGTGTCGTAGGGGTTCAGTGGAGCGATGCACTAATCTGGATCGTAGGTGCCCAAGAAGTGCGTGATCTTCTTGTGACTGGCGGGGGGCTCCTCTTCAGCGGCTCCGTCGGTAGCTAGGACGGGGGCCTGGACAGGAACGACGGCTGCCATCGATGCCTCCACTGGGGCCTGCATAGGGACAGTGGCTGCTTTCAACGCGTCGAGAGGGACCGGCGAGGAGACGGGGGCCTCCTCGCCGGTGGCCACGGAGGCAATGATGGCCACCTTATCCTCCTCGGCCATCACCGGTGCGGACGGGGTATTCTCGGGAGTTTGCGGATGCTGGTGGGACAGTGGAGAGGGTTGCGTGGGGACAGTGAGCGAGAGTGGGTGGATAGAAGCAAGGCAAGTTTCGTTGCACCAACGTGCAACGCGCCGCGTAGTCGACTGCACCGTGCACCGGGACACGCGCATGGTACGTCACGTTTTTCCCGGGCCATGCATGGCAGTTCTGTATTGAGCCGCATGCAAAGGGCGCACACACAATTTCTATGTACGAAGTTTGACACGGCCCTAAAATTGGCGATTGAGAGCCGCTGAGTAAAAAATGGGATATGTCTTATTAAAATCAAGTGGCAATAAATTGCAGCAGTCCATTGACGACCATGCACTCGATGACGCATGCGTTGTGACGTAGTAGTAGCAGTAGTAGGCTTTTTAGACTTGATTAAACCTGACATGACCGCTCGACGACTTTTTCCATGGACGGCATCATGTTCCTTCTTGTAGAAGTCTCGCTGAGGGAGACATCCGTGCTGACTCGCGCTGTACTGTGAAGGGCACGACGTGTGCAACGATCATCGTTTGATCGCATAGAATCAACGGCTGGTGCGCACGATCCGCGTGACAACTGTGATAACCAATCAGGGAGTAGCAGACAGGGTGAGCACAAATTTGTGCTTCTACGAAAGATAGAGAGGGGGGGGGGGCAAAACTGAGTAGTACCACATAAAACCAAGGGTGATACTGAGTAGTATAAAAATGGAAAGTGAGTGTCTTGCAGAATGAAATACATCGTGGCATACATCAAATTATGCCAAGATTGATCCACAAGCGTTCATTGGATGTGTGTTCTTCTCATAAACCACTCATAAACCACGTAAGGATCCACTAGAGTCATTGGATGTGTGTTCTTCTCACAAACCACATATCACCAGTGTCATTGCATGTGTGTTCTTCCCACAGACCACACATGGATCCACCGGTGTCATTGCATGTGTGTTCTTCTCACAAACCACACATGGATCCACCAGTGTCATCGCATGTCTGCTCTTTTCATGAACCACAGCTAGAGTCATTGCATGTGTGTTCTTCTCACAGACCACATATCACCGGTGTCAATGTATGTCTGCTCTTCCCATGAACCATAGCTAGAGTCATCGCATGCATGCTCTTTTCATGAACCACATCTAGAGTCATTGGATGTGTGTTCTTCTTACAAACCATATCATGAACCACACCCAGTGTCATTGCATGTGTGTTCTTCTCACAAACCACACATGGATCCACCGGTGTCATTGCATGTCTGCTCTTCTCATTAACCACAACTAGAGTCATTGGATGTCTGCTCTTCTCACAAAATACACATGGATCCACCAGTGTCATTGCATATGTGTTCTTCCCATGAACCACACATGGATCCACCAGTGTCATTGTATGTCTGCTCTTCCCATGAACCACAGCTAGAGTCATTGCATGCGTGCTCTTTTCACAAACCACAGCTAGAGTCATTGCATGTGTGTTCTTCTTACAAACCATATCGTGAACTACACCCAGTGTCATTGCGTGTGTGTTCTTCTCACAAACCACACATGGATCCACCGGTGTCATTGCATGTCTACTCTTCTCATTAACCACAGCTAGAGTCATTGCATGTCTGTTCTTTTCATAAACAACATATCACTAGTGTCATTGCATGTGTGTTCTTCTCACAAACCACACATGGATCCACCCAGTGTCATCGCATGTGTGTTCTTCCCATGAACAGCACATGGATCCACCAGTGTCATTGCATATCTGCTCTTTTCATGAACCACAGCTAGAGTCATTGGATGTGTGTTCTTCTCACAGACCACACATCACCAATGTCATTGCATGTGTGTTCTTCCCAAAGACCACACATGGATCCACCAGTGTCATTGCATGTGTGTTCTTCTCACAAACCATATCATGAACCACACCATATGTCATTGCATGTGTGTTCTTCCCATGAACCACACATGGATCCACCGGTGTCATTGCATGTCTGCTCTTCCCACAGACCACACATGGATCCACCAGTGTCATCGCATGTGTGTTCTTCCCATGAACAACACATGGATCCACCAGTGTCATTGCATGTCTGCTCTTTTCATGAACCACAGCTAGAGTCATTGGATGTGTGTTCTTCTCACAGACCACATATCACCAATGTCATTGCATGTGTGTTCTTCCCAAAGACCACACATGGATCCACCATTGTCATTGCATGTGTGTTCTTCTCACAAACCATATCATGAACCACACCCAGTGTCATTGCATGTGTGTTTTTCTCTCAGACCATATCATGAACCACACCCAGTGTCATCGCATGTGTGTTCTTCCCATGAACCACACACGGATCCACCAGTGTCATTGCATGTCTGCTCTTTTCATGAACCACAACTAGAGTCATTGGATGTGTGTTCTTCTCACATACCACATATCACCAGTGTCATTGCATGTGTGTTCTTCCCAAAGACAACACATGGATCCACCAGTGTCATTGCATGTGTGTTCTTCTCACAAACCACACATGGATCCACTGGTGTCGTTGCATGTCTGCTCTTCTCACAGACCACACATGGATCCACAAGTGTCATTGCATATGTGTACTTCTCACAGACCATATCATGAACCACACCCAGTGTCATTGCATGTGTGTTCTTCGATTGAACCACACATGGATCCACCGGTGTCATTGCATGTCAGCTCTTTTCATTGACCACAACTAGAGTCATTGCATGTGTGTTCTTCTCACTGACCACATATCACCTGTGTCATTGCATGTGTGTTCTTCCCATGAACCACACATGGATCCACCGGTGTCGTTGCATGTGTGTTCTTCCCATGAACCACACATGGATCCACCAGTGTCATTGTATGTCTGCTCTTCCCATGAACCACAGCTAGAGTCATCGCATGCGTGCTCTTTTCACAAACCACAGCTAGAGTCATTGCATGTGTGTTCTTTTTACAACCCATATCATGAACCACACCCAGTGTCATTGCATGTGTGTTCTTCTCACAAACCACACATGGATCCACCGGTGTCATTGCATGTCTGCTCTTCTCATTAACCACAGCTAGAGTCATTGCATGTGTGTTCTTCTCACAAACCACATATCACCAGAGTCATTGCATGTGTGTTATTCCCATGAACCACACATGGATCCACCGGAGTCATTGCATGTGTGTTCTTCTCACAAACCACACATGGATCCACCCAGTGTCATCACATGTGTGTTCTTCCCATGAACCACACATGGATCTACCAGTGTCATTGCATGTCTGCTCTTTTCATGAACCACAGTTAGAGTCATTGGATGTGTGTTCTTCTCAAAGACCACACATGGATCTAGTGTCATTGCATGTGTGTTCTTCCCAAAGACCACACATGGATCCACCAGTGTCATTGCATGTGTGTTCTTCCCACAGACCACAAATGGATCCACCGGCGTCCTTGCATGTGTGTTCTTCCCATGAACCACACATGGATCCACTAGTGTCATTGTATGTCTGCTCTTCCCATGAACCACATCTAGAGTCATCGCATGCGTGCTCTTTTCACATACCATAGCTAGAGTCATTGCATGTGTGTTATTCTTACAAACCATATCATGAACCACACCTAGTGTCATTGCATGTGTGTTCTTCTCACAAACCACACATGGATCCACCGGTGTCATTGCATGTCTGCTCTTCTCATTAACCACAGCTAGAGTCGTTGCATGTCTGCTCTTCTCACAAACCACACATGGATCCACCAGTGTCATTGCATATGTGTTCTTCCCATGAACCACACATGGATCCACCAGTGTCATTGTATGTCTGCTCTTCCCATGAACCACATCTAGAGTCATCGCATGCGTGCTCTTTTCACAAACCACAGCTAGAGTCATTGCATGTGTGTTCTTCTTACAAACCATATCGTGAAGTACACCAAGTGTCATTGAATGTGTGTTCTTCTCACAAACCACACATGGATCCACCGGTGTCATTGCATGTCCGCTCTTCTCATTAACCACAGCTAGAGTCATTGCATGTCTGTTCTTTTCACAAACCACATATCACCAGAGTCATTGCATGTGTGTTCTTCCCATGAACCACACATGGATCCACCGATGTCATTGAATGTGTGTTCTTCTCACAAACCACACATGGATCCACCCAGTGTCATTGCTTGTGTGTTCTTCCCATGAATAACACATCGATCCACCAATGTCATTGCATGTCTACTCTTTTCATGAACCACAGCTAGAGTCATTGGATGTGTGTTCTTCTCACAGACTACATATCACCAATGTCATTGCATGTGTGTTCTTCCCAAATACCACACATGGATCCACCAGTGTCATTGCATGTGTGTTCTTCTCACAAACCATATCATGAACCACACCAAGTGTCATTGCATGTGTGTTCTACCCATGAACCACACATGGATCCACCAGTGTCATTGCAAGTCTACTCTTCCCACAAACCACACATGGATCCACCAGTGTCATTGCATGTGTGTTCTTCCCATGAACCACACATGGATCCACCAGTGTCATTGCATGTCTGCTCTTTTCATGAACCACAGCTAGAGTCATTGGGTGTGTGTTCTTCTCACATACCACATATCACCAGTGTCATTGCATGTGTGTTCTTCCCAAAGACCACACATAGATCCACCAGTGTCATTGCATGTGTGTTCTTCTCACAAACCACACATGGATCCACCGGTGTCGTTGCATGTCTGCTCTTCTCATAGACCACACATGGATCCACAAGTGTCATTGCATGTGTGTTCTTCTCACAAACCATATCATGAACCACGCCCAGTGTCTTTGCATGTGTGTTCTTCCCTTGAACCACACATGGATCCACCGGTGTCATTGCATGTCAGCTCTTTTCATTAACCACAACTAGAGTCATTGCATGTGTGTTCTTCTCACTGACCACATATCACCTGTGTCATTGCATGTGTGTCTTCCCATGAACGACACATGGATCCACCAGTTTCATTGCATGTGTGTTCTTCCCACAGACCACACTTGGATCCACCGGTGTCGTTGCATGTGTGTTCTTCCCATGAACCACACATGGATCCACCAGTGTCATTGTATGTCTGCTCTTCCCATGAACCACAGCTAGAGTCATCGCATGCGTGCTCTTTTCACAAACCACAGCTAGTGTCATTGCATGCGTGTTTTTCTCACAGACCATATCATGAACCACACCCAGTGTCATTGCATGTGTGTTCTTCTCACAAACCACACATGGATCCACCGGTGTCATTGCATGTCTGCTCTTCTCATTAACCACAGCTAGATTCATTGCATGTGTGTTCTTCTCACAAACCACATATCACCAGAGTCATCGCATGTGTGTTATTCCCATGAACCACACATGGATCCACTGGAGTCATTGCATGTGTGTTCTTCTCACAAACCACACATGGATCCACCCAGTGTCATCGCATGTGTGTTCTTCCCATGAAACACACATGGATCTACCAGTGTCATTGCATGTCTGCTCTTTTCATGAACCACAGCTAGAGTCATTGGATGTGTGTTCTTCTCAAAGACCACACATGGATCTAGTGTCATTGCATATGTGTTCTTCCCAAAGACCACACATGGATCCACAAGTGTCATTGCATGTGTGTTCTTCTCACAAACCATATCATGAACCACACCAAGTGTCATTGCATGTGTGTTCTTCCCAAAGACCACACATGGATTCACAAGTGTCATTGCATGTGTGTTCTTCTCACGAACCATATCATGAACCATAGCCAGAGTCATTGCATGTGTGTTCTTCCCATGAACCACACATGGATCCACCGGAGTCATTGCATGTGTGTTGTTCTCACAAACCACACATGGATCCACCCAGTGTCATCGCATGTGTGTTCTTCCCATGAACCACACATGGATCCACCAGTGTCATTGCATGTCTGCTCTTTTCATGAACCATAGTTAGAGTCATTGGATGTGTGTTTTTCTCACAGACCACACATGGATCCAGTGTCATTGCATGTGTGTTCTTCCCAAGAACCACACATGGATCCACCGGAGTCATTGCATGTGTGTTGTTCTCACAAACCACACATGGATCCACCCAGTGTCATCGCATGTGTGTTCTTCCCATGAAACACACATGGATCTACCAGTGTCATTGCATGTCTGCTCTTTTCATGAACCACAGCTAGAGTCATTGGATGTGTGTTCTTCTCAAAGACCACACATGGATCTAGTGTCATTGCATGTGTGTTCTTCCCAAAGACCACACATGGATCCACCAGTGTCATTGCATGTGAGTTCTTCTCACAAACCATATCATGAACCACACCCAGTGTCATTGGATGTGTGTTCTTCTCATAGACCACACATGGATCCACCAGTGTCATTGCATGTGTGTTCTTCTCACAGACCATATCATGAACCACACCAAGTGTCATTGCTTGTGTGTTCTTCCCATGAACCACACATGGATCCACCGGAGTCATTACATGTGTGTTCTTCTCACAAACCATACATGGATCCACCTAGTGTCATCGCATGTGTGTTCTTCCCATGAACCACACATGGATCGACCAGTGTCATTGCATATCTGCTCTTTTCATGAACCACAGCTAGAGTCATTGGATGTGTGTTCTTCTCACAGACCACACATGGATCCAGTGTCATTGCATGTGTGTTCTTCCCAAAGACCACACATGGATCCACCAGTGTCCTTGCATGTGTGTTCTTCTCACAAACCATATCATGAGCCACACCCAGTGTCATTGCATGTGTGTTCTTCCCAACGACCACACATGGATCCACCAGTGTCATTGCATGTGTGTTCTTCTCACAAACCACACATGGATCCACCGGTGTCGTTGCATGTCTGCTCTTCTCACAGACCACACATGGATCCACCAGTGTCATTGCATGTGTGTTCTTCTCACAGATCATATCATGAACCACACCCAGTGTCATTGCATGTGTGTTCTTCCCATGAACCACACATGGATCCACCAGTGTCATTGCATGTGTGTTCTTCCCACAGACCACACATGGATCCACTGGTGTCTTTGCATGTGTGTTCTTCCCATGAACCACACATGGATCCACAAGTGTCATTGTATGCCTGCTCTTCCCATGAACCACAACTAGAGTCATCGCATGCGTGCTCTTTTCACAAACCATAGCTAGAGTCATTGCATGTGTGTTCTTCTTACAAACCATATCATGAACCACATCCAGTGTCATTGCATGTGTGTTCTTCTCACAAACCACACATGGATCCACCGGTGTCATTGCATGTCTGCTCTTCTCATTAACCACAGCTAGAGTCATTGCATGTGTGTTCTTCTCACAAACCACATATCACCAGAGTCATTGCATGTGTGTTCTTCCCATGAACCACACATGGATCCACCGGAGTCATTGCATGTGTGTTCTTCTCACAAACCACACATGGATCCACCCAGTGTCATCGCATGTGTGTTCTTCCCATGAACCACACATGGATCCACCAGTGTCATTGCATGTCTGCTCTTTTCATGAACCATAGCTAGAGTCATTGGATGTGTGTTTTTCTCACGGACCACACATGGATCCAGTGTCATTGCATGTGTGTTCTTCCCAAAGACCACACATGGATCCACCAGTGTCATTGCATGTGAGTTCTTCTCAGAAACCATATCATGAACCACACCCAGTGTCATTGCATGTGTGTTCTTCTCATAGACCACACATGGATCCACGAGTGTCATTGCATGTGTGTTCTTCTCACAGACCATATCATGAACCACACCCAGTGTCATTGCATGTGTGTTCTTATCATAAACCACACATGGATCCACAAGTGTCATTGCATGTGTGTTCTTCTCACAGACCATATCATGAACCACACCCAGTGTCATTGCATGTGTGTTCTTCCCATGAACCACACATGGATCCACCGGAGTCATTACATGTGTGTTCTTCTCACAAACCATACATGGATCCACCTAGTGTCATCGCATGTGTGTTCTTCCCATGAACCACACATGGATCGACCAGTGTCATTGCATGTCTGCTCTTTTCATGAACCCCAGCTAGAGTCATTGGATGTGGGTTCTTCTCACAGACCACACATGGATCTAGTGTCATTGCATGTGTGTTCTTCCCAAAGACCACACATGGATCCACCAGTGTCCTTGCATGTGTGTTCTTCTCACAAACCATTTCATGAACCACACCCAGTGTCATTGCATGTGTGTTCTTCCCAACGACCACACATGGATCTACCAGTGTCATTGGATGTGTGTTCTTCTCACAAACCACACATGGATCCACCGGTGTCGTTGCATGTCTGCTCTTCTCACAGACCACACATGGATCCACCAGTGTCATTGCATGTGTGTTCTTCTCACAGATCATATCATGAACCAGACCCAGTGTCATTGCTTGTGTGTTCTTCCCATGAACCACACATGGATCCACCAGTGTCATTGCATGTGTGTTCTTCCCACAGACCACACATGGATCCACCGGTGTCGTTGCATGTGTGTTCTTCCCATGAACCACACATGGATCCACCAGTGTCATTGTATGCCTGCTCTTCCCATAAACCACAACTAGAGTCATCGCATGCGTGCTCTTTTCACAAACCATAGCTAGAGTCATTGCATGTGTGTTCTTCTTACAAACCATATCATGAACCACACCCAGTGTCATTGCATGTGTGTTCTTCTCACAAATCACACATGGATCCACCGGTGTCATTGCATGTCTGCTCTTCTCATTAACCACAACTAGAGTCATTGCATGTGTGTTCTTCTCACAAACAACATATCACCAGAGTCATTGCATGTGTGTTCTTTTCACAAACCACACATGGATCCACACAGTGTCATCACATGTGTGTTCTTCCCATGAACCACACATGGATCCACCAGTGTCATTGCATGTCTGGTCTTTTCATGAACCACAGCTAGAGTCATTGGATGTGTGTTCTTCTCACAGACCACACATGGATCCAGTGCCATTGCATGTGTGTTCTTCCCAAAGACCACACATGGATCCACCAGTGTCATTGCATGTGTGTTCTTCTCACAAACCATATCATGAACCACACCCAGTGTCATTGCATGTGTGTTCTTCCCAAAGACCACACATGGATCCAAAAGTGTCATTGCATCTGTGTTCTTCTCACGAACCATATCATGAACCACAGCCAGAGTCATTGCATGTGTGTTCTTCCCATGAACCACACATGGATCCACCGGAGTCATTGCATGTGTCTTGTTCTCACAAACCACACATGGATCCACCCAGTGTCATCGCATGTGTGTTCTTCCCATGAACCACACATGGATCCACCAGTGTCATTGCATGTCTGCTCTTTTCATGAACCATAGCTAGAGTCATTGGATGTGTGTTTTTCTCATAGACCACACATGGATCCAGTGTCATTGCATGTGTGTTCTTCCCAAAGACCACACATGGATCCACCAGTGTCATTGCATGTGAGTTCTTCTCACAAACCATATCATGAACCACACCTAGTGTCATTGCATGTGTGTTCTTCTCATAGATCACACATGGATCCACCAGTGTCATTGCATGTGTGTTCTTCTCACAAACCATATCATGAACCACACCCAGTGTCATTGCATGTGTGTTCTTCCCATGAACCACACATGGATCCACTGGAGTCATTGCATGTGTGTTCTTCTCACAAACCACACATGGATCCACCCAGTGTCATCGCATGTGTGTTCTTCCCATGAAACACACATGGATCTACCAGTGTCATTGCATGTCTGCTCTTTTCATGAACCACAACTAGAGTCATTGGATGCGTGTTCTTCTCACAGACCAAACATGGATCAAGTGTCATTGCATGTGTGTTCTGCCCAAAGACCACAAATGGATCCACCAGTGTCATTGCATGTGTGTTCTTCTCACAAACCATATCATGAACCACACCCAGAGTCATTGCATGTGTGTTCTTCTCACAAACCACACATGGATCCACCAGTGTCATTGTATGTGTGTTTTTCTCACAGACCATATCATAAACCACACCCAGTGTCATTGCATGTGTGTTCTTCCCATGAACCACACATGGATCCACCAGTGTCATTGCATGTGTGTTCTTCCCACATACCACACATGGATCCACCAGTGTGATTGCATGTGTGTTCTTCCCATGAACCACACATGGATCCACCAGTGTCATTGCATGTGTGTTCTTGCCACAGACAACACATGGATCCACCGGTGTCGTTGCATGTGTGTTCTTCCCATGAACCACTCATGGATCCACCAGTGTCATTGCATGTCTGCTCTTCCCATGAACCACATCTAGAGTCATCGCATGCGTGCTCTTTTCACAAACCATAGCTAGATACATTGCATGTGTGTTCTTCTTACAAACCATATCAAGAACCACACCCAGTGTCATTGCATGTGTGTTCTTCTCACAAACCACACATGGATCCACCGGTGTCATTGCATGTCTTCTCTTCTCATTAACCACAGCTAGAGTCATTGCATGTGTGTTCTTCTCACAAACCACATATCACCAGAGTCATTGCATGTGTGTTCTTCCCATGAACCACACATGGATCCACCAGAGTCATTGCATGTGTGTTCTTCTCACAAACCACACATGGATCCACCCAGTGTCATCGCATGTGTGTTCTTCCCATGAACCACACATGGATCCACCAGTGTTATTGCATGTTTGCTCTTTTCATGAACCACAACTAGAGTCATTGGATGTGTGTTCTTCTCACAGACCACACATGGATCCAGTGTCATTGCATGTGTGTTCTTCCCAAAGACCACACATGGATCCACCAGTGTCATTGAATGTGTTTTCTTCTCACAAACCATATCATGAACCACACCCAGTGTCACTGCATGTGTGTTCTTCCCAAAGACCACACATAGATCCACCAGTGTCATTGCATGTGTGTTCTTCTCACAAACCATATGATGAACCACACCCAGAGTCATTGCACGTGTGTTCTTCCCATGAACCACACATGGATCCACCGGAGTCATTGCATGTGTGTTCTTCTCACAAACCACACATGGATCCACCCAGTGTCATCGCATGTGTGTTCTTCCCATGAACCACACATGGATCCATCAGTGTCATTCCACGTCTGCTCTTTTCATGAACCACAGCTAAAGTCATTGGATGTGTGTTCTTCTCACAGACCACACATGGATCTAGTGTCATTGCATGTGTGTTCTTCCCAAAGACCACACATGGATCTAGTGTCATTGCATGTGTGTTATTCTCACAAACCATATCATGAACCACACCTAGTGTCATTGCATGTGTGTTCTTCTCATAGACCACACATGGATCCACCAGTGTCATTGCATGTGTGTTCTTCTCACAGACCATATCATGAACCACACCCAGTTTCATTGCATGTGTGTTCTTCCCATGAACCACACATGGATCCACCGGAGTCATTGCATGTGTGTTCTTCTCACAAACCATACATGGATCCACCTAGTGTCATCGCATGTGTGTTCTTCCCATGAACCACACATGGATCGACTAGTGTCATTGCATGTCTACTCTTTTCATGAACCACAGCTAGAGTCATTGGGTCCGTGTTCTTCTCATAGACCACACATGGATCCAGTGTCATTGAATGTGTGTTCTTCCCAATGACCACACATGGATCCACCAGTGTCATTGCATGTGTGTTCTTCTCACAAACCATATCATGAACCACACCTAGTGTCATTACATGTGTGTTCTTCTCAGAGACCACACATGGATCGACCAGTGTCATTGCATGTGTGTTTTTCTCATAGACCACACATGGATCCACCAGTGTCATTGTATGTGTGTTTTTCTCACAGACCATATCATGAACCACACCCAGTGTCATTGCATGCGTGTTTTTCTCACAGACCATATCATGAACCACACCCAGTGTCATTGCATGTGTGTTCTTCCCATGAACCACACATGGATCCACCAGTGTCATTGCATGTGTGTTCTTCCCACAGACAACACATGGATCCACCGGTGTCGTTGCATGGGTGTTCTTCCCATGAACCACACATGGATCCACCAGTGTCATTGTATGTCTGCTCTTCCCATGAACCACATCTAGATTCATCGCATGCGTGCTCTTTTCACAAACCATAGCTAGATACATTGCATGTGTGTTCTTCTAACGAACCATATCATGAACCACACCCAGTGTCATTGCATGTGTGTTCTTCTCACAAACCACACATGGATCCACCGGTGTCATTGCATGTCTTCTCTTCTCATTAACCACAGCTAGAGTCATTGCATGTGTGTTCTTCTCATGAACCACACATGGATCCACCAGTGTCATTGCATGTGTGTTCTTCCCACATACCACACATGGATCCACCGGTGTCGTTGCATGTGTGTTCTTCCCATGAACCACTCATGGATTGCATGTCTGCTCTTCCCATGAACCACATCTAGAGTCATCGCATGCGTGCTCTTTTCACAAACCATAGCTAGATACATTGCATGTGTGTTCTTCTTACAAACCATATCATGAACCACACCCAGTGTCATTGCATGTGTGTTCTTCTCACAAACCACACATGGATCCACCGGTGTCATTGCATGTCTTCTCTTCTCATTAACCACAGCTAGAGTCATTGCATGTGTGTTCTTCTCACAAACCACATATCACCAGAGTCATTGCATGTGTGTTCTTCCCATGAACCACACATGGATCCACCAGAGTCATTGCATGTGTGTTCTTCTCACAAACCACACATGGATCCACCCAGTGTCATCGCATGTGTGTTCTTCCCATGAACCACACATGGATCCACCAGTGTTATTGCATGTTTGCTCTTTTCATGAACCACAACTAGAGTCATTGGATGTGTGTTCTTCTCACAGACCACACATGGATCCAGTGTCATTGCATGTGTGTTCTTCCCAAAGACCACACATGGATCCACCAGTGTCATTGAATGTGTTTTCTTCTCACAAACCATATCATGAACCACACCCAGTGTCACTGCATGTGTGTTCTTCCCAAAGACCACACATAGATCCACCAGTGTCATTGCATGTGTGTTCTTCTCACAAACCATATGATGAACCACACCCAGAGTCATTGCACGTGTGTTCTTCCCATGAACCACACATGGATCCACCGGAGTCATTGCATGTGTGTTCTTCTCACAAACCACACATGGATCCACCCAGTGTCATCGCATGTGTGTTCTTCCCATGAACCACACATGGATCCATCAGTGTCATTCCACGTCTGCTCTTTTCATGAACCACAGCTGAAGTCATTGGATGTGTGTTCTTCTCACAGACCACACATGGATCTAGTGTCATTGCATGTGTGTTCTTCCCAAAGACCACACATGGATCTAGTGTCATTGCATGTGTGTTATTCTCACAAACCATATCATGAACCACACCTAGTGTCATTGCATGTGTGTTCTTCTCACAGACCACACATGGATCCACCAGTGTCATTGCATGTGTGTTCTTCTCACAGACCATATCATGAACCACACCCAGTTTCATTGCATGTGTGTTCTTCCCATGAACCACACATGGATCCACCGGAGTCATTGCATGTGTGTTCTTCTCACAAACCATACATGGATCCACCTAGTGTCATCGCATGTGTGTTCTTCCCATGAACCACACATGGATCGACTAGTGTCATTGCATGTCTACTCTTTTCATGAACCACAGCTAGAGTCATTGGGTCCGTGTTCTTCTCATAGACCACACATGGATCCAGTGTCATTGCATGTGTGTTCTTCCCAATGACCACACATGGATCCACCAGTGTCATTGCATGTGTGTTCTTCTCACAAACCATATCATGAACCACACCTAGTGTCATTACATGTGTGTTCTTCTCAGAGACCACACATGGATCGACCAGTGTCATTGCATGTGTGTTTTTCTCATAGACCACACATGGATCCACCAGTGTCATTGTATGTGTGTTTTTCTCACAGACCATATCATGAACCACACCCAGTGTCATTGCATGCGTGTTTTTCTCACAGACCATATCATGAACCACACCCAGTGTCATTGCATGTGTGTTCTTCCCATGAACCACACATGGATCCACCAGTGTCATTGCATGTGTGTTCTTCCCACAGACAACACATGGATCCACCGGTGTCGTTGCATGGGTGTTCTTCCCATGAACCACACATGGATCCACCGGTGTCATTGTATGTCTGCTCTTCCCATGAACCACATCTAGATTCATCGCATGCGTGCTCTTTTCACAAACCATAGCTAGATACATTGCATGTGTGTTCTTCTAACGAACCATATCATGAACCACACCCAGTGTCATTGCATGTGTGTTCTTCTCACAAACCACACATGGATCCACCGGTGTCATTGCATGTCTTCTCTTCTCATTAACCACAGCTAGAGTCATTGCATGTGTGTTCTTCTCATGAACCACACATGGATCCACCAGTGTCATTGCATGTGTGTTCTTCCCACAGACCACACATGGATCCACCGGTGTCGTTGCATGTGTGTTCTTCCCATGAACCACTCATGGATCCACCAGTGTCATTGCATGTCTGCTCTTCCCATGAACCACATCTAGAGTCATCGCATGCGTGCTCTTTTCACAAACCATAGCTAGATACATTGCATGTGTGTTCTTCTTACAAACCATATCATGAACCACACCCAGTGTCATTGCATGTGTGTTCTTCTCACAAACCACACATGGATCCACCGGTGTCATTGCATGTCTTCTCTTCTCATTAACCACAGCTAGAGTCATTGCATGTGTGTTCTTCTCACAAACCACATATCACCAGAGTCATTGCATGTGTGTTCTTCCCATGAACCACACATGGATCCACCAGAGTCATTGCATGTGTGTTCTTCTCACAAACCACACATGGATCCACCCAGTGTCATCGCATGTGTGTTCTTCCCATGAACCACACATGGATCCACCAGTGTTATTGCATGTTTGCTCTTTTCATGAACCACAACTAGAGTCATTGGATGTGTGTTCTTCTCACAGACCACACATGGATCCAGTGTCATTGCATGTGTGTTCTTCCCAAAGACCACACATGGATCCACCAGTGTCATTGAATGTGTGTTCTTCTCACAAACCATATCATGAACCACACCCAGTGTCACTGCATGTGTGTTCTTCCCAAAGACCACACATAGATCCACCAGTGTCATTGCATGTGTGTTCTTCTCACAAACCATATGATGAACCACACCCAGAGTCATTGCACGTGTGTTCTTCCCATGAACCACACATGGATCCACCGGAGTCATTGCATGTGTGTTCTTCTCACAAACCACACATGGATCCACCCAGTGTCATCGCATGTGTGTTCTTCCCATGAACCACACATGGATCCATCACTGTCATTCCACGTCTGCTCTTTTCATGAACCACAGCTAAAGTCATTGGATGTGTGTTCTTCTCACAGACCACACATGGATCTAGTGTCATTGCATGTGTGTTCTTCCCAAAGACCACACATGGATCTAGTGTCATTGCATGTGTGTTATTCTCACAAACCATATCATGAACCACACCTAGTGTCATTGCATGTGTGTTCTTCTCACAGACCACACATGGATCCACCAGTGTCATTGCATGTGTGTTCTTCTCACAGACCATATCATGAACCACACCCAGTTTCATTGCATGTGTGTTCTTCCCATGAACCACACATGGATCCACCGGAGTCATTGCATGTGTGTTCTTCTCACAAACCATACATGGATCCACCTAGTGTCATCGCATGTGTGTTCTTCCCATGAACCACACATGGATCGACTAGTGTCATTGCATGTCTACTCTTTTCATGAACCACAGCTAGAGTCATTGGGTCCGTGTTCTTCTCATAGACCACACATGGATCCAGTGTCATTGCATGTGTGTTCTTCCCAATGACCACACATGGATCCACCAGTGTCATTGCATGTGTGTTCTTCTCACAAACCATATCATGAACCACACCTAGTGTCATTACATGTGTGTTCTTCTCAGAGACCACACATGGATTGACCAGTGTCATTGCATGTGTGTTTTTCTCATAGACCACACATGGATCCACCAGTGTCATTGTATGTGTGTTTTTCTCACAGACCATATCATGAACCACACCCAGTGTCATTGCATGCGTGTTTTTCTCACAGACCATATCATGAACCACACCCAGTGTCATTGCATGTGTGTTCTTCCCATGAACCACACATGGATCCACCAGTGTCATTGCATGTGTGTTCTTCCCACAGACAACACATGGATCCACCGGTGTCGTTGCATGGGTGTTCTTCCCATGAACCACACATGGATCCACCGGTGTCATTGTATGTCTGCTCTTCCCATGAACCACATCTAGATTCATCGCATGCGTGCTCTTTTCACAAACCATAGCTAGATACATTGCATGTGTGTTCTTCTAACGAACCATATCATGAACCACACCCAGTGTCATTGCATGTGTGTTCTTCTCACAAACCACACATGGATCCACCGGTGTCATTGCATGTCTTCTCTTCTCATTAACCACAGCTAGAGTCATTGCATGTGTGTTCTTCTCATGAACCACACATGGATCCACCAGTGTCATTGCATGTGTGTTCTTCCCACAGACCACACATGGATCCACCGGTGTCGTTGCATGTGTGTTCTTCCCATGAACCACTCATGGATCCACCAGTGTCATTGCATGTCTGCTCTTCCCATGAACCACATCTAGAGTCATCGCATGCGTGCTCTTTTCACAAACCATAGCTAGATACATTGCATGTGTGTTCTTCTTACAAACCATATCATGAACCACACCCAGTGTCATTGCATGTGTGTTCTTCTCACAAACCACACATGGATCCACCGGTGTCATTGCATGTCTTCTCTTCTCATTAACCACAGCTAGAGTCATTGCATGTGTGTTCTTCTCACAAACCACATATCACCAGAGTCATTGCATGTGTGTTCTTCCCATGAACCACACATGGATCCACCAGAGTCATTGCATGTGTGTTCTTCTCACAAACCACACATGGATCCACCCAGTGTCATCGCATGTGTGTTCTTCCCATGAACCACACATGGATCCACCAGTGTTATTGCATGTTTGCTCTTTTCATGAACCACAACTAGAGTCATTGGATGTGTGTTCTTCTCACAGACCACACATGGATCCAGTGTCATTGCATGTGTGTTCTTCCCAAAGACCACACATGGATCCACCAGTGTCATTGAATGTGTGTTCTTCTCACAAACCATATCATGAACCACACCCAGTGTCACTGCATGTGTGTTCTTCCCAAAGACCACACATAGATCCACCAGTGTCATTGCATGTGTGTTCTTCTCACAAACCATATGATGAACCACACCCAGAGTCATTGCACGTGTGTTCTTCCCATGAACCACACATGGATCCACCGGAGTCATTGCATGTGTGTTCTTCTCACAAACCACACATGGATCCACCCAGTGTCATCGCATGTGTGTTCTTCCCATGAACCACACATGGATCCATCACTGTCATTCCACGTCTGCTCTTTTCATGAACCACAGCTAAAGTCATTGGATGTGTGTTCTTCTCACAGACCACACATGGATCTAGTGTCATTGCATGTGTGTTCTTCCCAAAGACCACACATGGATCTAGTGTCATTGCATGTGTGTTATTCTCACAAACCATATCATGAACCACACCTAGTGTCATTGCATGTGTGTTCTTCTCACAGACCACACATGGATCCACCAGTGTCATTGCATGTGTGTTCTTCTCACAGACCATATCATGAACCACACCCAGTTTCATTGCATGTGTGTTCTTCCCATGAACCACACATGGATCCACCGGAGTCATTGCATGTGTGTTCTTCTCACAAACCATACATGGATCCACCTAGTGTCATCGCATGTGTGTTCTTCCCATGAACCACACATGGATCGACTAGTGTCATTGCATGTCTACTCTTTTCATGAACCACAACTAGAGTCATTGGGTCCGTGTTCTTCTCATAGACCACACATGGATCCAGTGTCATTGCATGTGTGTTCTTCCCAATGACCACACATGGATCCACCAGTGTCATTGCATGTGTGTTCTTCTCACAAACCATATCATGAACCACACCTAGTGTCATTACATGTGTGTTCTTCTCAGAGACCACACATGGATCGACCAGTGTCATTGCATGTGTGTTTTTCTCATAGACCACACATGGATCCACCAGTGTCATTGTATGTGTGTTTTTCTCACAGACCATATCATGAACCACACCCAGTGTCATTGCATGCGTGTTTTTCTCACAGACCATATCATGAACCACACCCAGTGTCATTGCATGTGTGTTCTTCCCATGAACCACACATGGATCCACCAGTGTCATTGCATGTGTGTTCTTCCCACAGACAACACATGGATCCACCGGTGTCGTTGCATGGGTGTTCTTCCCATGAACCACACATGGATCCACCGGTGTCATTGTATGTCTGCTCTTCCCATGAACCACATCTAGATTCATCGCATGCGTGCTCTTTTCACAAACCATAGCTAGATACATTGCATGTGTGTTCTTCTAACGAACCATATCATGAACCACACCCAGTGTCATTGCATGTGTGTTCTTCTCACAAACCACACATGGATCCACCGGTGTCATTGCATGTCTTCTCTTCTCATTAACCACAGCTAGAGTCATTGCATGTGTGTTCTTCTCATGAACCACACATGGATCCACCAGTGTCATTGCATGTGTGTTCTTCCCACAGACCACACATGGATCCACCGGTGTCGTTGCATGTGTGTTCTTCCCATGAACCACTCATGGATCCACCAGTGTCATTGCATGTCTGCTCTTCCCATGAACCACATCTAGAGTCATCGCATGCGTGCTCTTTTCACAAACCATAGCTAGATACATTGCATGTGTGTTCTTATTACAAACCATATCATGAACCACACCCAGTGTCATTGCATGTGTGTTCTTCTCACAAACCACACATGGATCCACCGGTGTCATTGCATGTCTTCTCTTCTCATTAACCACAGCTAGAGTCATTGCATGTGTGTTCTTCTCACAAACCACATATCACCAGAGTCATTGCATGTGTGTTCTTCCCATGAACCACACATGGATCCACCAGAGTCATTGCATGTGTGTTCTTCTCACAAACCACACATGGATCCACCCAGTGTCATCGCATGTGTGTTCTTCCCATGAACCACACATGGATCCACCAGTGTTATTGCATGTTTGCTCTTTTCATGAACCACAACTAGAGTCATTGGATGTGTGTTCTTCTCACAGACCACACATGGATCCAGTGTCATTGCATGTGTGTTCTTCCCAAAGACCACACATGGATCCACCAGTGTCATTGAATGTGTGTTCTTCTCACAAACCATATCATGAACCACACCCAGTGTCACTGCATGTGTGTTCTTCCCAAAGACCACACATAGATCCACCAGTGTCATTGCATGTGTGTTCTTCTCACAAACCATATGATGAACCACACCCAGAGTCATTGCACGTGTGTTCTTCCCATGAACCACACATGGATCCACCGGAGTCATTGCATGTGTGTTCTTCTCACAAACCACACATGGATCCACCCAGTGTCATCGCATGTGTGTTCTTCCCATGAACCACACATGGATCCATCAGTGTCATTCCACGTCTGCTCTTTTCATGAACCACAGCTAAAGTCATTGGATGTGTGTTCTTCTCACAGACCACACATGGATCTAGTGTCATTGCATGTGTGTTCTTCCCAAAGACCACACATGGATCTAGTGTCATTGCATGTGTGTTATTCTCACAAACCATATCATGAACCACACCTAGTGTCATTGCATGTGTGTTCTTCTCACAGACCACACATGGATCCACCAGTGTCATTGCATGTGTGTTCTTCTCACAGACCATATCATGAACCACACCCAGTTTCATTGCATGTGTGTTCTTCCCATGAACCACACATGGATCCACCGGAGTCATTGCATGTGTGTTCTTCTCACAAACCATACATGGATCCACCTAGTGTCATCGCATGTGTGTTCTTCCCATGAACCACACATGGATCGACTAGTGTCATTGCATGTCTACTCTTTTCATGAACCACAGCTAGAGTCATTGGGTCCGTGTTCTTCTCATAGACCACACATGGATCCAGTGTCATTGCATGTGTGTTCTTCCCAATGACCACACATGGATCCACCAGTGTCATTGCATGTGTGTTCTTCTCACAAACCATATCATGAACCACACCTAGTGTCATTACATGTGTGTTCTTCTCAGAGACCACACATGGATCGACCAGTGTCATTGCATGTGTGTTTTTCTCATAGACCACACATGGATCCACCAGTGTCATTGTATGTGTGTTTTTCTCACAGACCATATCATGAACCACACCCAGTGTCATTGCATGCGTGTTTTTCTCACAGACCATATCATGAACCACACCCAGTGTCATTGCATGTGTGTTCTTCCCATGAACCACACATGGATCCACCAGTGTCATTGCATGTGTGTTCTTCCCACAGACAACACATGGATCCACCGGTGTCGTTGCATGGGTGTTCTTCCCATGAACCACACATGGATCCACCGGTGTCATTGTATGTCTGCTCTTCCCATGAACCACATCTAGATTCATCGCATGCGTGCTCTTTTCACAAACCATAGCTAGATACATTGCATGTGTGTTCTTCTAACGAACCATATCATGAACCACACCCAGTGTCATTGCATGTGTGTTCTTCTCACAAACCACACATGGATCCACCGGTGTCATTGCATGTCTTCTCTTCTCATTAACCACAGCTAGAGTCATTGCATGTGTGTTCTTCTCATGAACCACACATGGATCCACCAGTGTCATTGCATGTGTGTTCTTCCCACAGACCACACATGGATCCACCGGTGTCGTTGCATGTGTGTTCTTCCCATGAACCACTCATGGATCCACCAGTGTCATTGCATGTCTGCTCTTCCCATGAACCACATCTAGAGTCATCGCATGCGTGCTCTTTTCACAAACCATAGCTAGATACATTGCATGTGTGTTCTTCTTACAAACCATATCATGAACCACACCCAGTGTCATTGCATGTGTGTTCTTCTCACAAACCACACATGGATCCACCGGTGTCATTGCATGTCTTCTCTTCTCATTAACCACAGCTAGAGTCATTGCATGTGTGTTCTTCTCACAAACCACATATCACCAGAGTCATTGCATGTGTGTTCTTCCCATGAACCACACATGGATCCACCAGAGTCATTGCATGTGTGTTCTTCTCACAAACCACACATGGATCCACCCAGTGTCATCGCATGTGTGTTCTTCCCATGAACCACACATGGATCCACCAGTGTTATTGCATGTTTGCTCTTTTCATGAACCACAACTAGAGTCATTGGATGTGTGTTCTTCTCACAGACCACACATGGATCCAGTGTCATTGCATGTGTGTTCTTCCCAAAGACCACACATGGATCCACCAGTGTCATTGAATGTGTGTTCTTCTCACAAACCATATCATGAACCACACCCAGTGTCACTGCATGTGTGTTCTTCCCAAAGACCACACATAGATCCACCAGTGTCATTGCATGTGTGTTCTTCTCACAAACCATATGATGAACCACACCCAGAGTCATTGCACGTGTGTTCTTCCCATGAACCACACATGGATCCACCGGAGTCATTGCATGTGTGTTCTTCTCACAAACCACACATGGATCCACCCAGTGTCATCGCATGTGTGTTCTTCCCATGAACCACACATGGATCCATCACTGTCATTCCACGTCTGCTCTTTTCATGAACCACAGCTAAAGTCATTGGATGTGTGTTCTTCTCACAGACCACACATGGATCTAGTGTCATTGCATGTGTGTTCTTCCCAAAGACCACACATGGATCTAGTGTCATTGCATGTGTGTTATTCTCACAAACCATATCATGAACCACACCTAGTGTCATTGCATGTGTGTTCTTCTCACAGACCACACATGGATCCACCAGTGTCATTGCATGTGTGTTCTTCTCACAGACCATATCATGAACCACACCCAGTTTCATTGCATGTGTGTTCTTCCCATGAACCACACATGGATCCACCGGAGTCATTGCATGTGTGTTCTTCTCACAAACCATACATGGATCCACCTAGTGTCATCGCATGTGTGTTCTTCCCATGAACCACACATGGATCGACTAGTGTCATTGCATGTCTACTCTTTTCATGAACCACAGCTAGAGTCATTGGGTCCGTGTTCTTCTCATAGACCACACATGGATCCAGTGTCATTGCATGTGTGTTCTTCCCAATGACCACACATGGATCCACCAGTGTCATTGCATGTGTGTTCTTCTCACAAACCATATCATGAACCACACCTAGTGTCATTACATGTGTGTTCTTCTCAGAGACCACACATGGATCGACCAGTGTCATTGCATGTGTGTTTTTCTCATAGACCACACATGGATCCACCAGTGTCATTGTATGTGTGTTTTTCTCACAGACCATATCATGAACCACACCCAGTGTCATTGCATGCGTGTTTTTCTCACAGACCATATCATGAACCACACCCAGTGTCATTGCATGTGTGTTCTTCCCATGAACCACACATGGATCCACCAGTGTCATTGCATGTGTGTTCTTCCCACAGACAACACATGGATCCACCGGTGTCGTTGCATGGGTGTTCTTCCCATGAACCACACATGGATCCACCGGTGTCATTGTATGTCTGCTCTTCCCATGAACCACATCTAGATTCATCGCATGCGTGCTCTTTTCACAAACCATAGCTAGATACATTGCATGTGTGTTCTTCTAACGAACCATATCATGAACCACACCCAGTGTCATTGCATGTGTGTTCTTCTCACAAACCACACATGGATCCACCGGTGTCATTGCATGTCTTCTCTTCTCATTAACCACAGCTAGAGTCATTGCATGTGTGTTCTTCTCATGAACCACACATGGATCCACCAGTGTCATTGCATGTGTGTTCTTCCCACAGACCACACATGGATCCACCGGTGTCGTTGCATGTGTGTTCTTCCCATGAACCACTCATGGATCCACCAGTGTCATTGCATGTCTGCTCTTCCCATGAACCACATCTAGAGTCATCGCATGCGTGCTCTTTTCACAAACCATAGCTAGATACATTGCATGTGTGTTCTTATTACAAACCATATCATGAACCACACCCAGTGTCATTGCATGTGTGTTCTTCTCACAAACCACACATGGATCCACCGGTGTCATTGCATGTCTTCTCTTCTCATTAACCACAGCTAGAGTCATTGCATGTGTGTTCTTCTCACAAACCACATATCACCAGAGTCATTGCATGTGTGTTCTTCCCATGAACCACACATGGATCCACCAGAGTCATTGCATGTGTGTTCTTCTCACAAACCACACATGGATCCACCCAGTGTCATCGCATGTGTGTTCTTCCCATGAACCACACATGGATCCACCAGTGTTATTGCATGTTTGCTCTTTTCATGAACCACAACTAGAGTCATTGGATGTGTGTTCTTCTCACAGACCACACATGGATCCAGTGTCATTGCATGTGTGTTCTTCCCAAAGACCACACATGGATCCACCAGTGTCATTGAATGTGTGTTCTTCTCACAAACCATATCATGAACCACACCCAGTGTCACTGCATGTGTGTTCTTCCCAAAGACCACACATAGATCCACCAGTGTCATTGCATGTGTGTTCTTCTCACAAACCATATGATGAACCACACCCAGAGTCATTGCACGTGTGTTCTTCCCATGAACCACACATGGATCCACCGGAGTCATTGCATGTGTGTTCTTCTCACAAACCACACATGGATCCACCCAGTGTCATCGCATGTGTGTTCTTCCCATGAACCACACATGGATCCATCAGTGTCATTCCACGTCTGCTCTTTTCATGAACCACAGCTAAAGTCATTGGATGTGTGTTCTTCTCACAGACCACACATGGATCTAGTGTCATTGCATGTGTGTTCTTCCCAAAGACCACACATGGATCTAGTGTCATTGCATGTGTGTTATTCTCACAAACCATATCATGAACCACACCTAGTGTCATTGCATGTGTGTTCTTCTCACAGACCACACATGGATCCACCAGTGTCATTGCATGTGTGTTCTTCTCACAGACCATATCATGAACCACACCCAGTTTCATTGCATGTGTGTTCTTCCCATGAACCACACATGGATCCACCGGAGTCATTGCATGTGTGTTCTTCTCACAAACCATACATGGATCCACCTAGTGTCATCGCATGTGTGTTCTTCCCATGAACCACACATGGATCGACTAGTGTCATTGCATGTCTACTCTTTTCATGAACCACAGCTAGAGTCATTGGGTCCGTGTTCTTCTCATAGACCACACATGGATCCAGTGTCATTGCATGTGTGTTCTTCCCAATGACCACACATGGATCCACCAGTGTCATTGCATGTGTGTTCTTCTCACAAACCATATCATGAACCACACCTAGTGTCATTACATGTGTGTTCTTCTCAGAGACCACACATGGATCGACCAATGTCATTGCATGTGTGTTTTTCTCATAGACCACACATGGATCCACCAGTGTCATTGTATGTGTGTTTTTCTCACAGACCATATCATGAACCACACCCAGTGTCATTGCATGCGTGTTTTTCTCACAGACCATATCATGAACCACACCCAGTGTCATTGCATGTGTGTTCTTCCCATGAACCACACATGGATCCACCAGTGTCATTGCATGTGTGTTTTTCCCACAGACAACACATGGATCCACCGGTGTCGTTGCATGGGTGTTCTTCCCATGAACCACACATGGATCCACCGGTGTCATTGTATGTCTGCTCTTCCCATGAACCACATCTAGAGTCATCGCATGCGTGCTCTTTTCACAAACCATAGCTAGATACATTGCATGTGTGTTCTTCTAACGAACCATATCATGAACCACACCCAGTGTCATTGCATGTGTGTTCTTCTCACAAACCACACATGGATCCACCGGTGTCATTGCATGTCTTCTCTTCTCATTAACCACAGCTAGAGTCATTGCATGTGTGTTCTTCTCACAAACCACATATCACCAGAGTCATTGCATGTGTGTTCTTCCCATGAACCACACATGGATCCACCAGAGTCATTGCATGTGTGTTCTTCTCACAAACCACACATGGATCCACCTAGTGTCATCGCATGTGTGTTCTTCCCATGAACCACACATGGATCCACCAGTGTCATTGCATGTCTGCTCTTTTCATGAACCACAGCTAGAGTCATTGGATGTGTGTTCTTCTCACATACCACACATGGATCCAGTGTCATTGCATGTGTGTTCTTCCCAAAGACCACACATGGATCCACTAGTGTCATTGAATGTGTGTTCTTCTCACAAACCATATCATGAACCACACCCAGTGTCACTGCATGTGTGTTCTTTACCAAAGACCACACATGGATCCACCAGTGTCATTGCATGTGTGTTCTTCTCACAAACCATATGATGAACCACACCCAGAGTCATTGCACGTGTGTTCTTCCCATGAACCACACATGGATCCACCAGAGTCATTGCATGTGTGTTCTTCTCACAAACCACACATGGATCCACCCAGTGTCATCGCATGTGTGTTCTTCCCATGAACCAGACATGGATCCATCAGTGTCATTCCACGTCTGCTCTTTTCATGAACCACAGCTAAAGTCATTGGATGTGTGTTCTTCTCACAGACCACACATGGATCTAGTGTCATTGCATGTGTGTTCTTCCCAAAGACCACACATGGATCTAGTGTCATTGCATGTGTGTTATTCTCACAAACCATATCATGAACCACACCCAGTGTCATTGCATGTGTGTTCTTCTCACAGACCACACATGGATCCACCAGTGTCATTGCATGTGTGTTCTTCTCACAGACCATATCATGAACCACACCCAGAGTCATTGCATGTGTGTTCTTCCCATGAACCACACATGGATCCACCGGAGTCATTGCATGTGTGTTCTTCTCACAAACCATACATGGATCCACCTAGTGTCATCGCATGTGTGTTCTTACCATGAACCACACATGGATCGACTAGTGTCATTGCATGTCTACTCTTTTCATGAACTACAGCTAGAGTCATTGGATCTGTGTTCTTCTCATAGACCACACGTGGATCCAGTGTCATTGCATGTGTGTTCTTCCCAATGACCACACATGGATCCACGAGTGTCATTGCATGTGTGTTCTTCTCACAAACCATATCATGAACCACACCCAGTGTCATTACATGTGTGTTCTTCTCAGAGACCACACATGGATCGACTAGTGTCATTGCATGTGTGTTTTTCTCATAGACCATATCATGAACCACACCCAGTGTCATTGCATGTGTGTTCTTCCCATGAACCACACATGGATCCACCAGTGTCATTGCATGTCTGCTCTTCCCATATACCACACATGGATCCACCAGTGTCATTGCATGTGGGTTCTTCGCATGAACCACACATGGATCCACCAGTGTCATTGCATGTGTGTTCTTCCCACAGACCACAGATGGATCCACCGGCGTCCTTGAATGTGTGTTCTTCCCATGAACCACACATGGATCCACTAGTGTCATTGTATGTCTGCTCTTCCCATGAACCACATC
This sequence comes from Avena sativa, assembly GCA_916181665.1. Classification (NCBI taxonomy): domain Eukaryota; kingdom Viridiplantae; phylum Streptophyta; class Magnoliopsida; order Poales; family Poaceae; genus Avena; species Avena sativa. Next base: position 41,066,389 of record OV702287.1, on the reverse strand, counting down.
TAGAGTCATCGCATGCGTGCTCTTTTCACAAACCACAGCTACAGTCATTGCATGTGTGTTCTTCTTACAAACCATATCATGAACCACACCCAGTGTCATTGCATGTGTGTTGTTCTCACAAACCACACATGGATCCACCGGTGTCATTGCATGTCTGCTCTTCTCATTAACCACAGCTAGAGTCATTGCATGTGTGTTCTTTTCACAAACCACATATCACCAGAGTCATTGCATGTGTGTTCTTCCCATGAACCACACATGGATCCACCGGAGTCATTGCATGTGTGTTCTTCTCACAAACCACACATGGATCCACCCAGTGTCATCGCATGTGTGTTCTTCCCATGAAACACACATGGATCTACTAGTGTCATTGCATGTCTGCTCTTTTCATGAACCACATCTAGAGTCATTGGATGTGTGTTCTTCTCAAAGACCACACATGGATCTAGTGTCATTGCATGTGTGTTCTTCCCAAAGACCACACATGGATCCACCAGTGTCATTGCATATGAGTTCTTCTCACAAACCATATCATGAACCACACCCAGTGTCATTGCATGTGTGTTCTTCTCACAGACCATATCATGAACCACACCAAGTGTCATTGCATGTGTGTTCTTCCCATGAACCACACATGGATCCACCCGAGTCATTGCATGTGTGTTCTTCTCACAAACCACACATGGATCCACCTAGTGTCACCGATGTGTGTTCTTCCCATTAACAACACATGTATCAACCAGTGTCATTGCATGTCTGCTCTTTTTATGAACCACAACTAGAGTGATTGGCTGTGTGTTCTTCTCACAGACCACACATGGATCCAGTGTCATTGCATGTGTGTTCTTCCTAAAGACCACACATGGATCCACCAGTGTTATTGCATGTGTGTTCTTCTTACAAACCATTTCATGAACCACACCCAGTGTCATTGCATGTGTGTTCTTCTCACAGACCACACATGGATCCACCAGTGTCATTGCATGTCTGCTCTTTTCATGAACCACAGCTAGAGTCATTGGATGTGTGTTCTTCTCACAGACCACACATGGATCCAGTGTCATTGCATGTGTGTTCTTCTCAAAGACCACACATGGATCCACCAGTGTCATTGAATGTGTTTTCTTCTCACAAACCATATCATGAACCACACCCAGTGTCACTGCATGTGTGTTCTTCCCAAATACCACACATAGATCCACCAGTGTCATTGCATGTGTGTTCTTCTCACAAACCATATGATGAACCACACCCAGAGTCATTGCACGTGTGTTCTTCCCATGAACCACACATGGATCCACCGGAGTCATTGCATGTGTGTTCTTCTCACAAACCACACATGGATCCACCCAGTGTCATCGCTTGTGTGTTCTTCCCATGAACCAGACATGGATCCATCAGTGTCATTCCACGTCTGCTCTTTTCATGAACCACAGCTAAAGTCATTGGATGTGTGTTCTTCTCACAGACCACACATGGATCTAGTGTCATTGCATGTGTGTTCTTCCCAAAGACCACACATGGATCTAGTGTCATTGCATGTGTGTTATTCTCACAAACCATATCATGAACCACACCCAGTGTCATTGCATGTGTGTTCTTCTCATAGACCACACATGGATCCACCAGTGTCATTGCATGTGTGTTCTTCTCACAGACCATATCATGAACCACACCCAGAGTCATTGCATGTGTGTTCTTCCCATGAACCACACATGGATCCACCGGAGTCATTGCATGTGTGTTCTTCTCACAAACCATACATGGATCCACCTAGTGTCATCGCATGTGTGTTCTTACCATGAACCACACATGGATCGACTAGTGTCATTGCATGTCTACTCTTTTCATGAACCACAGCTAGAGTCATTGGGTCCGTGTTCTTCTCATAGACCACACATGGATCCAGTGTCATTGCATGTGTGTTCTTCCCAATGACCACACATGGATCCACCAGTGTCATTGCATGTGTGTTCTTCTCACAAACCATATCATGAACCACACCTAGTGTCATTACATGTGTGTTCTTCTCAGAGACCACACATGGATCGACCAGTGTCATTGCATGTGTGTTTTTCTCATAGACCACACATGGATCCACCAGTGTCATTGTATGTGTGTTTTTCTCACAGACCATATCATGAACCACACCCAGTGTCATTGCATGCGTGTTTTTCTCACAGACCATATCATGAACCACACCCAGTGTCATTGCATGTGTGTTCTTCCCATGAACCACACATGGATCCACCAGTGTCATTGCATGTGTGTTCTTCCCACAGACAACACATGGATCCACCGGTGTCGTTGCATGGGTGTTCTTCCCATGAACCACACATGGATCCACCGGTGTCATTGTATGTCTGCTCTTCCCATGAACCACATCTAGATTCATCGCATGCGTGCTCTTTTCACAAACCATAGCTAGATACATTGCATGTGTGTTCTTCTAACGAACCATATCATGAACCACACCCAGTGTCATTGCATGTGTGTTCTTCTCACAAACCACACATGGATCCACCGGTGTCATTGCATGTCTTCTCTTCTCATTAACCACAGCTAGAGTCATTGCATGTGTGTTCTTCTCATGAACCACACATGGATCCACCAGTGTCATTGCATGTGTGTTCTTCCCACAGACCACACATGGATCCACCGGTGTCGTTGCATGTGTGTTCTTCCCATGAACCACTCATGGATCCACCAGTGTCATTGCATGTCTGCTCTTCCCATGAACCACATCTAGAGTCATCGCATGCGTGCTCTTTTCACAAACCATAGCTAGATACATTGCATGTGTGTTCTTATTACAAACCATATCATGAACCACACCCAGTGTCATTGCATGTGTGTTCTTCTCACAAACCACACATGGATCCACCGGTGTCATTGCATGTCTTCTCTTCTCATTAACCACAGCTAGAGTCATTGCATGTGTGTTCTTCTCACAAACCACATATCACCAGAGTCATTGCATGTGTGTTCTTCCCATGAACCACACATGGATCCACCAGAGTCATTGCATGTGTGTTCTTCTCACAAACCACACATGGATCCACCCAGTGTCATCGCATGTGTGTTCTTCCCATGAACCACACATGGATCCACCAGTGTTATTGCATGTTTGCTCTTTTCATGAACCACAACTAGAGTCATTGGATGTGTGTTCTTCTCACAGACCACACATGGATCCAGTGTCATTGCATGTGTGTTCTTCCCAAAGACCACACATGGATCCACCAGTGTCATTGAATGTGTGTTCTTCTCACAAACCATATCATGAACCACACCCAGTGTCACTGCATGTGTGTTCTTCCCAAAGACCACACATAGATCCACCAGTGTCATTGCATGTGTGTTCTTCTCACAAACCATATGATGAACCACACCCAGAGTCATTGCACGTGTGTTCTTCCCATGAACCACACATGGATCCACCGGAGTCATTGCATGTGTGTTCTTCTCACAAACCACACATGGATCCACCCAGTGTCATCGCATGTGTGTTCTTCCCATGAACCAGACATGGATCCATCAGTGTCATTCCACGTCTGCTCTTTTCATGAACCACAGCTAAAGTCATTGGATGTGTGTTCTTCTCACAGACCACACATGGATCTAGTGTCATTGCATGTGTGTTCTTCCCAAAGACCACACATGGATCTAGTGTCATTGCATGTGTGTTATTCTCACAAACCATATCATGAACCACACCTAGTGTCATTGCATGTGTGTTCTTCTCACAGACCACACATGGATCCACCAGTGTCATTGCATGTGTGTTCTTCTCACAGACCATATCATGAACCACACCCAGTTTCATTGCATGTGTGTTCTTCCCATGAACCACACATGGATCCACCGGAGTCATTGCATGTGTGTTCTTCTCACAAACCATACATGGATCCACCTAGTGTCATCGCATGTGTGTTCTTCCCATGAACCACACATGGATCGACTAGTGTCATTGCATGTCTACTCTTTTCATGAACCACAGCTAGAGTCATTGGGTCCGTGTTCTTCTCATAGACCACACATGGATCCAGTGTCATTGCATGTGTGTTCTTCCCAATGACCACACATGGATCCACCAGTGTCATTGCATGTGTGTTCTTCTCACAAACCATATCATGAACCACACCTAGTGTCATTACATGTGTGTTCTTCTCAGAGACCACACATGGATCGACCAGTGTCATTGCATGTGTGTTTTTCTCATAGACCACACATGGATCCACCAGTGTCATTGTATGTGTGTTTTTCTCACAGACCATATCATGAACCACACCCAGTGTCATTGCATGCGTGTTTTTCTCACAGACCATATCATGAACCACACCCAGTGTCATTGCATGTGTGTTCTTCCCATGAACCACACATGGATCCACCAGTGTCATTGCATGTGTGTTTTTCCCACAGACAACACATGGATCCACCGGTGTCGTTGCATGGGTGTTCTTCCCATGAACCACACATGGATCCACCGGTGTCATTGTATGTCTGCTCTTCCCATGAACCACATCTAGAGTCATCGCATGCGTGCTCTTTTCACAAACCATAGCTAGATACATTGCATGTGTGTTCTTCTAACGAACCATATCATGAACCACACCCAGTGTCATTGCATGTGTGTTCTTCTCACAAACCACACATGGATCCACCGGTGTCATTGCATGTCTTCTCTTCTCATTAACCACAGCTAGAGTCATTGCATGTGTGTTCTTCTCACAAACCACATATCACCAGAGTCATTGCATGTGTGTTCTTCCCATGAACCACACATGGATCCACCAGAGTCATTGCATGTGTGTTCTTCTCACAAACCACACATGGATCCACCTAGTGTCATCGCATGTGTGTTCTTCCCATGAACCACACATGGATCCACCAGTGTCATTGCATGTCTGCTCTTTTCATGAACCACAGCTAGAGTCATTGGATGTGTGTTCTTCTCACATACCACACATGGATCCAGTGTCATTGCATGTGTGTTCTTCCCAAAGACCACACATGGATCCACTAGTGTCATTGAATGTGTGTTCTTCTCACAAACCATATCATGAACCACACCCAGTGTCACTTCATGTGTGTTCTTTACCAAAGACCACACATGGATCCACCAGTGTCATTGCATGTGTGTTCTTCTCACAAACCATATGATGAACCACACCCAGAGTCATTGCACGTGTGTTCTTCCCATGAACCACACATGGATCCACCGGAGTCATTGCATGTGTGTTCTTCTCACAAACCACACATGGATCCACCCAGTGTCATCGCATGTGTGTTCTTCCCATGAACCAGACATGGATCCATCAGTGTCATTCCACGTCTGCTCTTTTCATGAACCACAGCTAAAGTCATTGGATGTGTGTTCTTCTCACAGACCACACATGGATCTAGTGTCATTGCATGTGTGTTCTTCCCAAAGACCACACATGGATCTAGTGTCATTGCATGTGTGTTATTCTCACAAACCATATCATGAACCACACCCAGTGTCATTGCATGTGTGTTCTTCTCACAGACCACACATGGATCCACCAGTGTCATTGCATGTGTGTTCTTCTCACAGACCATATCATGAACCACACCCAGAGTCATTGCATGTGTGTTCTTCCCATGAACCACACATGGATCCACCGGAGTCATTGCATGTGTGTTCTTCTCACAAACCATACATGGATCCACCTAGTGTCATCGCATGTGTGTTCTTACCATGAACCACACATGGATCGACTAGTGTCATTGCATGTCTACTCTTTTCATGAACTACAGCTAGAGTCATTGGATCTGTGTTCTTCTCATAGACCACACGTGGATCCAGTGTCATTGCATGTGTGTTCTTCCCAATGACCACACATGGATCCACGAGTGTCATTGCATGTGTGTTCTTCTCACAAACCATATCATGAACCACACCCAGTGTCATTACATGTGTGTTCTTCTCAGAGACCACACATGGATCGACTAGTGTCATTGCATGTGTGTTTTTCTCATAGACCATATCATGAACCACACCCAGTGTCATTGCATGTGTGTTCTTCCCATGAACCACACATGGATCCACCAGTGTCATTGCATGTCTGCTCTTCCCATATACCACACATGGATCCACCAGTGTCATTGCATGTGTGTTCTTCGCATGAACCACACATGGATCCACCAGTGTCATTGCATGTGTGTTCTTCCCACAGACCACAGATGGATCCACCGGCGTCCTTGAATGTGTGTTCTTCCCATGAACCACACATGGATCCACTAGTGTCATTGTATGTCTGCTCTTCCCATGAACCACATCTAGAGTCATCGCATGCGTGCTCTTTTCACAAACCACAGCTACAGTCATTGCATGTGTGTTCTTCTTACAAACCATATCATGAACCACACCCAGTGTCATTGCATGTGTGTTGTTCTCACAAACCACACATGGATCCACCGGTGTCATTGCATGTCTGCTCTTCTCATTAACCACAGCTAGAGTCATTGCATGTGTGTTCTTTTCACAAACCACATATCACCAGAGTCATTGCATGTGTGTTCTTCCCATGAACCACACATGGATCCACCGGAGTCATTGCATGTGTGTTCTTCTCACAAACCACACATGGATCCACCCAGTGTCATCGCATGTGTGTTCTTCCCATGAAACACACATGGATCTACCAGTGTCATTGCATGTCTGCTCTTTTCATGAACCACATCTAGAGTCATTGGATGTGTGTTCTTCTCAAAGACCACACATGGATCTAGTGTCATTGCATGTGTGTTCTTCCCAAAGACCACACATGGATCCACCAGTGTCATTGCATATGAGTTCTTCTCACAAACCATATCATGAACCACACCCAGTGTCATTGCATGTGTGTTCTTCTCACAGACCATATCATGAACCACACCAAGTGTCATTGCATGTGTGTTCTTCCCATGAACCACACATGGATCCACCCGAGTCATTGCATGTGTGTTCTTCTCACAAACCACACATGGATCCACCTAGTGTCACCGATGTGTGTTCTTCCCATTAACAACACATGTATCAACCAGTGTCATTGCATGTCTGCTCTTTTTATGAACCACAACTAGAGTGATTGGCTGTGTGTTCTTCTCACAGACCACACATGGATCCAGTGTCATTGCATGTGTGTTCTTCCTAAAGACCACACATGGATCCACCAGTGTTATTGCATGTGTGTTCTTCTTACAAACCATTTCATGAACCACACCCAGTGTCATTGCATGTGTGTTCTTCTCACAGACCACACATGGATCCACCAGTGTCATTGCATGTCTGCTCTTTTCATGAACCACAGCTAGAGTCATTGGATGTGTGTTCTTCTCACAGACCACACATGGATCCAGTGTCATTGCATGTGTGTTCTTCCCAAAGACCACACATGGATCCACCAGTGTCATTGAATGTGTTTTCTTCTCACAAACCATATCATGAACCACACCCAGTGTCACTGCATGTGTGTTCTTCCCAAAGACCACACATAGATCCACCAGTGTCATTGCATGTGTGTTCTTCTCACAAACCATATGATGAACCACACCCAGAGTCATTGCACGTGTGTTCTTCCCATGAACCACACATGGATCCACCGGAGTCATTGCATGTGTGTTCTTCTCACAAACCACACATGGATCCACCCAGTGTCATCGCATGTGTGTTCTTCCCATGAACCAGACATGGATCCATCAGTGTCATTCCACGTCTGCTCTTTTCATGAACCACAGCTAAAGTCATTGGATGTGTGTTCTTCTCACAGACCACACATGGATCTAGTGTCATTGCATGTGTGTTCTTCCCAAAGACCACACATGGATCTAGTGTCATTGCATGTGTGTTATTCTCACAAACCATATCATGAACCACACCCAGTGTCATTGCATGTGTGTTCTTCTCATAGACCACACATGGATCCACCAGTGTCATTGCATGTGTGTTCTTCTCACAGACCATATCATGAACCACACCCAGAGTCATTGCATGTGTGTTCTTCCCATGAACCACACATGGATCCACCGGAGTCATTGCATGTGTGTTCTTCTCACAAACCATACATGGATCCACCTAGTGTCATCGCATGTGTGTTCTTACCATGAACCACACATGGATCGACTAGTGTCATTGCATGTCTACTCTTTTCATGAACTACAGCTAGAGTCATTGGATCTGTGTTCTTCTCATAGACCACACATGGATCCAGTGTCATTGCATGTGTGTTCTTCCCAATGACCACACATGGATCCACGAGTGTCATTCCATGTGTGTTCTTCTCACAAACCATATCATGAACCACACCCAGTGTCATTACATGTGTGTTCTTCTCAGAGACCACACATGGATCGACCAGTGTCATTGCATGTGTGTTTTTCTCGCAGACCATATCATAAACCATACCCAGTGTCATTGCATGTGTGTTCTTCCCATGAACCACACATGGATCCACCAGTGTCATTGCATGTCTGCTCTTCCCACATACCACACATGGATCCACCAGTGTCATTGCATGTGTGTTCTTCACATGAACCACACATGGATCCACCAGTGTCATTGCATGTGTGTTCTTCCCACAGACCACAGATGGATCCACCGGCGTCCTTGAATGTGTGTTCTTCCCATGAACCACACATGGATCCACTAGTGTCATTGTATGTCTGCTCTTCCCATGAACCACATCTAGAGTCATCGCATGCGTGCTCTTTTCACAAACCACAGCTACAGTCATTGCATGTGTGTTCTTCTTACAAACCATATCATGAACCACACCCAGTGTCATTGCATGTGTGTTGTTCTCACAAACCACACATGGATCCACCGGTGTCATTGCATGTCTGCTCTTCTCATTAACCATAGCTAGAGTCATTGCATGTGTGTTCTTTTCACAAACCACATATCACCAGAGTCATTGCATGTGTGTTCTTCCCATGAACCACACATGGATCCACCGGAGTCATTGCATGTGTGTTCTTCTCACAAACCACACATGGATCCACCCAGTGTCATCGCATGTGTGTTCTTTCCATGAAACACACATGGATCTACCAGTGTCATTGCATGTCTGCTCTTTTCATGAACCACATCTAGAGTCATTGGATGTGTGTTCTTCTCAAAAACCACACATGGATCTAGTGTCATTGCATGTGTGTTCTTCCCAAAGACCACACATGGATCCACCAGTGTCATTGCATATGAGTTCTTCTCACAAACCATATCATGAACCACACCTAGTGTCATTTCATGTGTGTTCTTCTCACAGACCATATCATGAACCACACCAAGTGTCATTGCATGTGTGTTCTTCCCATGAACCACACATGGATCCACCCGAGTCATTGCATGTGTGTTCTTCTCACAAACCACACATGGATCCACCTAGTGTCACCGATGTGTGTTCTTCCCATCAACAACACATGTATCAACCAGTGTCATTGCATGTCTGCTCTTTTTATGAACCACAACTAGAGTCATTGGCTGTGTGTTCTTCTCACAGACCACACATGGATCCAATGTCATTGCATGTGTGTTCTTCCTAAAGACCACACATGGATCCACCAGTGTTATTGCATGTGTGTTATTCTTACAAACCATTTCATGAACCACACCCAGTGTCATTGCATGTGTGTTCTTCTCACAGACCACACATGGATCCACCAGTGTCATTGCATGCGTGTTTTTCTCACAGACCATATCATGAACCACACCCAGTGTCATTGCATGTGTGTTCTTCCCATGAACCACACATGGATCCACCAGTGTCATTGCATGTGTGTTCTTCCCACAGACCACACATGCTTCCACTGGTGTCGTTGCATGTGTGTTCTTCCCATGAACCACACATGGATCCACCAGTGTCATTGTATGTCTGCTCTTCCACTTGGATCCCACAGACCACACATGCTTCCACTGGTGGATCACCAAGTTTTACATTAGTTAATGTTATCTATGATCTTCACGTTCGTTCCGAAGTCGTTCTTAACTATGGGCCAAGGGAGACTAGCGCACGCGCGCGCTCTAGAGTGAACGGGGACGCTGGCCGGACGCGCGCGCGCAGCAGTCCCGTCCTGCTCTTCCCGATCGCCACGTGGCGACGCTACTGCTCAGCTAGTGTACTGATTCTGCTATTAGACGTGCATGGTAAACAAATACGTAGGCAACAGTGTATGTAAAAAGAGCAGTGCACCATGGAAAAAAGAGAAAAACTGTAAACTACCACTGGATCGTCCCGTGCACTGCGATCAAAGACTGTACAACACAATATAAACAGGCAGTGCACGGCCGGTGCACTGGCAGAACATCGTCTTGTGCACCGCGACCGAAGGCAGTGCAACGCAACATAACAAGACAGTGCATGAGTAGTGCACTGCCAGGATACCTCGCCGTGCACTGCACTCGAAGGCAGTGCAACACACTATAAACGGGCAGTGCACGGCTAGTGCACTGCCAGGACATCGTCACGTGCACTGCGATCGAAGGCAGTGGAACACAACACAAAAAGGCAGTGCACAAGTAGTGCACTGCCAGCATACCTCGCCGTGCACTGCGTTTGAAGGCAGTGCAATATAATACAAAAAGGCAGTACGCAGGCAGTGCACTGCCAGGACATCATTCCGTACACCAAGATCGAAGGCAGTGCAATGCAGAAGAAAAAGGCAGTGTACTTGCCGTGCACCGCCAGGACATCATGCCGTACACCACAACCGAAGGCAGCGCAATGTAGGGTCAAAGGGCAGTGCAAAACAAAAAGTTCTTCAAAACCTATCATATGGGATCTAGTTTTGTAGATCTCGATGCGACTAGTGCAATTGTGAAAACGGATCTCAGTTTGGATGATTCGTTTAAAAGATATCGCATTTTTCGTGTTTGAATTAAAAAAGAAAGGGAAAAAGGACCGCCACCCCTCTCTCTACAGGCACCACGTGTCGCGCGGGGAAGGCTAGGGACACCGCACAAAGGACTCTCCGGACGCCACGTGCAGCAACATCAGCGATTACAGAGCATGCTCGGGAACGCGCGCGCTTTTTCTAGCCTTTTCGCTGTGGACCTGGCTTTTTGAAAATATTTAATCCTGCAGGGGTGTACAACTTTACCCACACGTACCAACCGACTCTTAGCGCCAAATATTATTAGCCCTTTTCCTTGAAAGGCTGGCAGAGGGTGGTTGATCACGATCTTTACCTTGCTTTTGCCGAGACCATTAGTCACACCCTAAGGAGGGTTCCGCCGTAACGAGTCAAATCCCGAAACCGGTCTCTAAAGATGTGAGGCGAGGTTGGTTTACCAGGGGCTCTATCCACCCCAAGCAATCTTATCCACGCTTCCCTGTCTGTTATGATGCACCTATTTCTCCTCCTTTTTTCAAAACATTTTCAATGCGTATGCCAAATGGAAAGCCCGAACTATGTGACTCATAGAATCTACTAGGCAAGTTAGTTAGTTGGGGGGGGGGGGGGTTTCCAGGCCCCATGTGGTTGTACGCTCAGTCTTGGTTCAAGAGGCAAGAACTCGGTTCCTAGTGATGACGAGCATGGGACTACAAAAATCACACCCGATGTGCCCCCATACAAGCCTTAGCATGTTCAGCTGTCACCTCCAATCATATCTTCATCTCCTACCTTTCTAGATTCTTTGGCATCTCAGATTCATCATCTGGATGGATTAGACGTAGCTATTAAGCATGGCTAAGATTGATGGTCGCTGAAGCTCTAGCAACGCTCACACACCAGACATAGGTATGCTAGGAGCAATGGATCAGGTGTATAAGACTACAAAGAAAAACTATGCAGCAAATAGATAACTCTAGCTACTGACAAAAGACCACATTGGAATCGTATGCATCTTAGCGAGAAAGTAGATACTTTGTAAAACATAGGTTCAGAATGAGAGGCCGCACTTGCCTTGTCCCTCAGTAGACAGGTATGGCTCTTTGGTGTCATTGACTTCGGTCTCGGGCTCAGATCCTATCTTGAAGAAGCAATACCGGAAAGAAACACAACATTCAAGACATGTGCAATGCAATGCTCAAACAACGTGTATGACATGTCAAATTAGAGATCCTACATTAACCCTAGGTGCAACATTGATTTAAGAGGGTTTGGGATGCCCCGGTAAAGGCACACCATCGAATCCACATGTATTTAAAGGGGTTCGGTGTTCCTCTAGATAAAGTAGGGTTCTAGATTGGTGGACAATGTATACTGATAGGTTTAATAGTAGTTTTCATTTTTCTGAATATTTTAATATATTATACATATTTTTCTGATATGTATATTTAAAGTTATTAATTTTTATAAGATTAATATAATTTCTACAATTTTAGAAAATGTTTAAAAGATTTATGGCGTCAGCCTGACCGATCAATTAATTTTATTACATAACTTAATCTACCTATAGTCACTGACGGGTGGGGCCTGGGCCACGTCGGCCTGCCACCGTGGCAACCCTTGCCAGGCGCTGGAGTTAGCGCCACGTCTGTCCACGCGGCAGCCACGTAGGCGCCACGCGGGATCCACGTTAGGCTCGCCGGGGCATGCCAGGTGGTCGTTGCCGGTGGCGATTGTGGCGGCTCTAGCAAGCGCGACTAGGAGCGATAGCTACGCGCGGGCGAGGCGAAGCTACCGGTGCTAGCGCCGCTAGCTAATGGTCACCGAGCGCACTGCGCGGCGGTGGCTTGCGGCGGCGAGCGGTGGCGCACGGCGGGAGCAAGCTATGGCCTAGGCTAGCAAGCGCGGATGGTACAACGATGCTCAGAAGCTCACCTTGGAGCTGGTGATGACGGCGAAGCGAGGCGGGGGCCAGAACAGAAGCTAGGATGACGGCGGGGCTCGTCGGTGTTGGAGAAGAAATGCTCGATGCGGCGGTTCTCGAGCTCCCTGGCTCGATTCCTTCGGTGAGGAGGAATCTGGCATCGAGCAGGACAATGATGTATCACGTAAACCTGTAAAATCTCAGCCTGAAATGTTTTGTATATTCCGAGTTACATAAAACTGACAAAGTTTGGTACTCCCTCCGATCCATACATCCGATTCAGCGAAAATTAATATGGATAGGAGGAAATACTTTTTTAAGGTTTGAAATCACTTTACTCAGATCTACAATTTTTTTCATATTTGTACAGCTCATAATACGCATTATTTTCAATTTATATTTTACAGTTTTTTTTTGGTATGTATCAGTGGCTACAGACCGAATCTCAAATCCGTGGCGGACGGGCTGGATATCAGCTCCGCGCGGCATCAGCTCGGACCCGCCAACACATTCGAGAATCAAGAGAAGTTGTAGAATTTCAAATTGTGAACAAAAACACACACGTCCTTGAAGTGTGCGCTCGGCATGACGGCAGAGTTAATTCGCTTGTCCTGCTCCTCCTGCATGCACGCGCCTACTTGGACGGTTCGCGCGCGGGCACACGGCGCGCGCTACGTACGGCGCATCGGCAGCTACGCTATCGTAGGAGCGTGCTGCCCGCTACACCTACACGTATGCACTAGTACCCGATCGAACGATGATGGACCAGGCTACCGCCGGAGTACTGTAGTAGTAGTACCTTGGCGCGCGGCTAGGCCGAAATGAATCGAAATTAACTACGTCGAGCATCAAGCGCGCGCCTCAAAAGAATCGAAAAAGGTATACGTGCTAGCTAGGGGCCGGGCCGCCAAATTAAGAGCACGGCGATCCCGCTCGTAACCGGCGAACGGATGCATGGCAGACCCCGGCCGGCTGGTTCCGTTCACGGCAGGATTCGGGCCGGGTAAACCGTCCTTAATCTCGGAGACGATCATGGGCCATCGATTCAGCTCGCCGCCCCGCCGTTTGGGGCGGTGAAATTATTCGTTCGGGATAGCCAAACCGCGTCTACGATCGAGCGGGCGCGCGCGCGGCTGTTTGCCAGCTGGTCTAGAGCTTTCACCTCTGCAGCTTGCTAATCTCAAAATAAATGTACGCCGCAGCTGGTTCTTTAATTTTATGGCGCGGTACGGTGGCTGTTGTTGTGCTCTGCGATAGTAGTTGTCACCAGTTTACAACATGTGGGTTTCCTTCTACGGAGATATAAACCGCGTTCCCTGTTTACTGCCTTCCTTTTCGTCCGGCCAGACCACGGTTCCTGTCATGTACTGCGTTGCACCCTGGAATGTTGTTGTTATGTCTCAATAGACAATTGCACCCTCGAGTACTTACCAATTATCAGCAATAAAAAAACTAAAAAAAAGGGGTATTTGGATCGTTCCGTGTATTTTCTAGTACATGCTTTGTACGACTTGTGTATATAGAATAGTATAATACAACAACCGCGGATCAAAATAAGAGAAAGATGGTTAATGTTGAAAAAACCATTATTTCTTGTTTGATTTTTATTTATTTCTTCGGGTCCATGCACTGATGCACTCTCTAAGTGCACCCAACACAAGCTTGTGTACGAAGATATACATACATATCCTTCCTACCATTGTGTATTTTGCTGTTCATGTAATTTTTAGCCATCAATTTAAGCACGTGGAATTTCATCTGTACTCACAAATAGATGTTGACGGTATAACGAATCTCAAAGCAATACAATTTAAGCACGTGGAATTTAAGTACTATTATACTTAAACCACCTAGCGACGACTATAAGATGAAACGTCAACGAGAACTGTGTGCTATGGCACTTCAACTCTGTCTATTTTGAGTCAATCTCCCCCTACACGGTGTCGGTTCTGAAAAGTTGTTTTCTATTTTGAGAGAGCGAGATTGACCATGCAAGTAACTGAATCTCGGTCTTAATTACCATTCTCACTGTTTTTAATGGTGATTCGCCGACAAAAAAAATCTGCACTATCTTGTGGAGTACTACTACTACTACTGCTCATCATGGGCTGTTACAAGGTTTCTATAACGCATGGTAATTATTTCGCCAAAAAAACGCATGGTACTTAAGACAATTGACAAATAATATTTAGCTGTAAATTAATTAATTAATTGGAAAAATTATTCCCGGCCGGTCCTATTTAAACTCCTACTCAACCTCACCTCACCATCACAACCTCAGCTTCCAAACCCTTCCCTTCCAAGAAACTTCTGAAGAATCCCAACCCCAAACACTGCCATGGATCTCTCCATGGCTACCGGCCCGGATGACTCCCTCCTCCTGCTCCTCCTCCTAACCACCTCCCTCCTCCCACCCCTCCTAGCCACCCTCCTTCTCGTTGCTTCCCTCGTGTGGCTCTCGCCGGGCGGTCCAGCGTGGGCCTTGTCCCTCTGCCGCCGCCCGCCGCCAGGCCCGCCGGGCGTGCTCACTGCGCTCTCCAGCCCTGTGGCGCACCGCGTCATTGCGGCGCTGTCCCGCTCCGTCCAGGGAGGGGCGGCATTGATGTCCTTCTCCGTCGGCCTCACCCGCGTCGTCGTCTCGAGCCAGCCCGACACGGCGCGAGAGATCCTCGTCAACCCGGCGTTCGGCGACCGCCCTGTGAAGGAAGCGGCGCGCCACCTTCTCTTCCACCGCGCCATGGGTTTCGCCCCGTCCGGCGACGCGCACTGGCGCGCGCTCCGCCGCCTCGCCGCGGCGCACCTCTTCGGCCCGCGCCGCGTGGCGGCGTCCGCGCCCCAACGCGCTTCCATCGGCGCGCGCATGGTCGGCGACGTCCCCTCCCTCATGGCCCGCCACGGCGTGGTCACCCCTCGGCGGTTCCTGCACGCGGCGTCCCTCAACCACGTCATGGTCGTCGTGTTCGGCAAGCGCTACGACGACTTCGCGAGCCAGGAAGGCGCCGTCGTGGAGAAGATGGTGAACGAAGGGTACGACCTCCTCGCCACCTTCAACTGGGCCGACCACCTGCCGTTGCTCAAGTGGCTCGACCTCCAGGGCGTGCGCCGCCGGTGCGACAGGTTAGTCCGGAAGGTGGAGACGTACGTCGGTAAGATCATACAGGAGCACAGGGCGAAGCGTGCCGCCGCTGGAGGCATTGCGGAGGAGGTCTCCGGTGACTTTGTCGATGTGCTCCTCGGCCTCGAAGGAGAAGATAAGATGTCAGATTCCGACATGATCGCTGTTCTTTGGGTAAGACTCTCTAACTCATCAGCATACTAGTACAACTTTACATGCATAATTGCTTTCAAGTCGTTGTCGTGCGTTTATTTGTTAATTTCGGTTGTGCGATTTCAGGAGATGATCTTTAGAGGGGCGGACACGGTGGCTATCTTGATGGAGTGGATCATGGCCAGGATGGTGCTTCACCCGGAGATCCAGGCCAAGGCACAGGCCGAGGTTGACGCCGTAGTGGGCCGTGGCAGGGCCGTGACGGACGAGGACGTGGCCAGGCTCCCCTACATCCAGTGCATCGTGAAGGAGACGCTGCGCATGCACCCGCCGGGCCCGCTCCTGTCGTGGGCGCGCTTGGCCGTGCACGACGCGCAGGTCGGCGGCCACCTCGTCCCCGCCGGCACGACCGCGATGGTGAACATGTGGGCCATCGCGCACGACGCCGCCGTGTGGCCCGAGCCGGAGCTGTTCCGCCCGGAGCGGTTCATGGAGGAGGACGTGAGCGTGCTCGGCAGCGACCTCCGCCTGGCTCCCTTCGGCGCCGGCCGCCGCGTCTGCCCCGGCAAGATGCTTGCCCTCGCCACCGTCCACCTCTGGCTCGCGCAGCTGGTGCAGCAGTTCGAATGGGCACCGGCGATCTCGGGCGGCGTCGTCGACCTGTCGGAGCGCCTCAACATGTCCCTGGAGATGGCGGCGCCCCTGGTGTGCAAGGCCGTCGCTCGCTAGGGTAAAAGCTGCTGCCCGCCGCCGCCGCCATCTACGCTCTCTAGCTAGCTAGCTAGACTGGTGGCGGCGCTACGTACTCTATATTGCCTACTGCTTACTATTGGCTGGCTTACCAGGGTCGCTTCGTTTTGCACTTTTCACTAGTAGTAGTATGTTTTTTATTATTATTATCTCCGTGCATGGCTTAGCTATAGGTTTTGTCTCGGCATTGGGCATTGGTGACCGATCCATTGGCCAATGAGGCAGAGCTAGCTAGCCATGAGTTACTCCTGCTCGATCGAGGCATTGCATGGTGTCTTGACAGCAGGGTAATTTTGGTCGTCGATTGGTCGAGAGCAAGTAGTATGTTTTGTCCGTGAGTTGAGTTGTCATGTCGTACTGTATCGTGTATGTCGAGGAACATTAATGAGATTATGAGTATGTTTGAGTTGGTAAAACATTCCTAGCCTTGGCTGCTTCGGTTGGTTGGGTTGCTTTGCTGCGATGATTTCTGGTGCGTGTCATGGCCACTGCAGCCATTGAAATGGTGAGCGCGGCGAACTAGTAACTGAAGCACAACAATGTGACCTGCCGGAGCGTCAAAACTTGTGACCTCGTGCATGCATGCATTGTGCTGCCTCCGTTCGTCTCGGTTACCCGACCCACTCGCTCACAAGCACCTTATGAATGCTGTGTCGTCTCGTTCAAAAAAATGAAATGAGGTGTCATTATTTTCTCGTGTCAAGCCGCCGGGCACGACGTTTTGTTTTGCTATATACACTCCTGTGCGGTGCATATTTCAATCTGCACACATATGAACCCTTCACATGGTTTTATTCAGTTCGATCACGCAGATCGACGGTTCCAGGCTGTATGTTTCTCCTATGAAGCAATATTGTCCTAGACAATTACTCCGTTTAGTGATGGCACGGCTGGGGTCTTCAGGTGGGCCAGCGCTTGTGTCTTCAGGCAGGTTGTTACTTACCAGTAGTAGTTTTGGTACGGAGGCCGTTAGTCGGTCGGTTACTCTTAGCCAAGTGCAGGTACGTTGACAGGAAAAAAAACTTCAACCCGTTCAAGTGCAGCATGCAGCGGCGCCCAAGAAGTTTCTGGAAGGTCGACTCAGGGTTTTGTCAAGCTCAAGATGCTCTACCCTGGTTTTGTTTTCTTGTGTTTCTAGCCAGGCCCGTCCAGGGCCTAGTGCGAGCTGGGCGACCGCACTGGGCCTAAAAAATCTGGGGGCCCCGTTTCCCCAGCGCATAGGCCCATAGAGCTATCTATTCTGTGCAATTTTCAGCCTAAACAAACTAGCTTCAGCCAATTCCCGTGAGTCCGTGACTAGAGTGCAGCCGAGCAATTATTTCTGGGCCCAAAGCCAGCCCAGTCGTACTCGTCGATCCGAGGCGCATAACACGCAACTGCCATATGTTGTTCCATCGATCCGGGATCGACTAATTACCGATCGAGGTCAGCTCCTTAAAAACTTCCAATTGAGATCGATCGATCTGATTCCGTCAGAGCTTCGTCATCGGGACGTCACTCGCGTGCTTGCGCATGTTTGTCTTCGTCGCCCGATCACAGTCAGTTTTCTTCCAATTTGATCGATCAACGTACTGGCACTGCCTCCTCTTCATTCACAGCTCCAAACGAAAATCATCTGATTTTTCTCTCGATCTATCTCACGACGCCCCAACTCCGGGATCTCGAACTCAAGGCAGATCAAGGTTTGCACCATCATCTTCTATTAACTTATCTCGACAATTGACACGTACAAAGCTAAATTCATGTACTACTTCCGTCTCAAAATAAATATCGGAAGTTTGCGACATCTATTTTGAGACATCTATTTTGAGACAGAGGAAGTAGTATTTAATTCATTCAAATTACTCTTTTTTCTTTATAAAAGAGGAAGAAATATGTCTTCCAGAAACAGAAACTATGACTTCGGTGCTACAAAACTTATCAGTTTCAAAGGGGTGCATTTGGTAGATTTATTGTGAAGGATTCTCAAGTTAATTCGCAAAATCAAACTCCACAAGGTAATATTGATGGTAGCCGTGGTGACCGTAGCACTAGAAAATGATATCTAGAGAATAATAATTATGAAGATATAATAGAAGATTTTATTTCAAAAAATACTAGACGGATGATGCTTTTTAGTGGAACATTTTTAGTGGAACATGAGGCCAGTTTACTTCATCGATGGTACCTTTTATAGTAGAATTAATACTTTATATTTCTACATATTGTAATTAACACACATTGTAGTTATATAATAAAATTAAAGTGTGTTTTAGTTATTATTGTTATGTGAATTTTTCAAAGTTTGGGGCCTCATTTTTTGTTTCGCACGGGGGCCCCGAATTTCCGGAGACGGCCCTGTTTCTAGCTAGCTAGACTACATACGTACCATCTGTTATCTCATCTTTAAAGTGTATACTCACCCATAAAATGCTTGCACAAGTTTGGTGGCCAGGACAAAGAAGGAAGAAGGGGTGTGATTCCAGGGCCCAGTGCCTGATTGCCATGATCTGGTATAATATCTCACCTTTTTGGCAAACAAAAAAATATCTCGTGAAAGTGACGCGACAGGGTCGAGGCGTGTGCATGCTCTTTCCCTGAACGGAAAGAAGCTGTGTGCCTCTATATGCAGTGTGCTATGCTGTAGGTATATGTATGCAGTGATGTGGGCTTATATTTTATACTACTTACTAGTGTTAGAGATGGAACTTACTTGCAAACAGGGGAAAGTGGGGGTCATCATCCCATGATTGGCGCAATCTTCAGGTGTGGGTGAGATTGGGAGAGCGATGGCAAAGATCTCGCAGGATCATGGTCGCAGGATCCATTAGTCTTGTCTGGAGAAAGAATGGAGCTTCAGGATGAGATGTCAGTTTTCGGTCCAGAAGACATGCATGTGTAACAGGCTCAGCTCATCATCATCATCATCATCAATCCACACCTCCATCAACCAAAAAGAAAGATAGGATTTGGGTTGTGTGGACGGCCAATATTGGCTCCACACTTTCTCGCAAAAAATAAATAACCAAGAGGGCCTAATTGGCGCATATCAAGGCCCGTTCAACATTTAAGTTTATCCAGCAGTTACAATAAGAGGTGTGCTAAGGCAAGTTAAATCACGGTCATGGAGACTCCGCTACGTTATTAACACATTGAAGCAACAAGCAACATAGAAAACCATCGCTTGCACCATATATAGAAGGTAAAAACATCCAGCTTAGGAAAAACACCATTGCAACATGAATCAAGTCATTTGCAACAAGCGCATGGAGTCGTCGTAGTATAACAATTATGTGTATGTAGAGGGTACTATACGGAGCTTGTGACATGTCAGCAGGGACGGATCCAGGAACTTAACTTCGGGTGTTCAAACTCGAACCAACAAAAAAATAAAGGAGAAAAAAAATGAAAATGGTCCATTCCTCACGCCAATAAAAGTACAAATTGGCCATTATAGCAACAGCATCTCAAAAGATTACGAAACATGCAAAATAATAAAGAAAATTACAACACGATCAGACGTTCGGTCATAGCATGGAAATGATAGGTATCATCTTTCACCTATAAGAAGAATTCTCGCTCAATAAACATAACCAAATAGTTATTCATGAGTTTGTCTCATCTTGTTCCGCAGCTTGTTCTTCACAAAAGTCATTGAAGAGAATACCCTCCCAACACTGGCCGGGTTGAACTTCTACTTGCTCTTGAAACTGAAGATTCGATTTCTTTCTAGCCTTGCTCCAAAGAGTTTTCAAATCCACATACTTCCTCTTGATTTTAGAATATCCTATCACATATATTTCGGCATTAATCCAGTTGTTATTTATCCACTGTGAAACCATCACACTATCACTAGAAGAATCACTAAAAAAAGCTACAGACCAGGGATTGCACAAAAGCAAATTTTAGAAACTGGGGAATGGAGCCATGGAGCGCCGCCTCACACTCACAGAGTCGCAGTTTGCTGCTCGATTTGGGGAATATGTGCGTCTCTTTTTTTTTCCGTCAAGAGCCGGCCGGAGTCGCGGTAGGCAGTGGATCATGCCTGCTTTGCTAATTGCTATTAGCTCAGTTGGGCTGCACGAACATAGACACCGGTCCCAATACTAATTTAAGTTTATCCAGCAGTTACAATAAGAGGTGTGCTAAGGCAAGTTAAATCACGGTCATAGAGGCTCCGCTACGTTGTTAACACATTCAAGCAACAAGCAACATAGAAAACCATCGCTTGCACCATATATAGAAGGTAAAAACATCCAGCTTAGGAAAAACACCATTGCAACATGAATCAAATCATTTGCAACAAGCGCGTGGAGTCGTCGTAGTATAACAATTATGTGTATGTAGCGGGTACTATACGGAGCTTGTGACATGTCAGAGCAACATTTGCAATGTGAAATAAAAAATAGAATAAAATGCTCCACGACCTCACACGCCTCGCCACATTCCTCTATGTTTCCTTTGTCCCTACCCAAGCAACCTCTCGGAGCCTCGAGGGCCACAAGCACCTATTGCACCAGCTCCAACCCCGCGGTGGTTCCCAAATCTAGTAGCGCACACACCCATCGCGTGGCTATACTCCGACACAATGTGCAATATCAGCCCACTGCCGGCGCGTTAAGAGCACGTAGACACTCCTCTAACCGTAACCTACTGCAATGTGCATCAACGTGAACCCCTACACGTACTTTGCATTTGATTCATGATTCAATGTTCCGTGGGCTAGTATATGATATTCTCTAAAGCCCTATATTTGATCTTCAAAAAAAAGTATATGATATTCTTCACAATGATACTTTTGACAAACCTTCAGGGTTGTCTGCCCCCTATATCTTGTGACCATGATATTCCTGTAGTGTTTGAAGGGTTCTATAGCAGAAAACAAAAAAATTCCTAGAAACAAGAACGATATAGCCAATATCTACTCTATGCAGATGTAAGTTAACTGAGGGATTCAGCGTTCATACCTTTGAAGACCAAAAAGCGTTACGTTCCAATGAACGTTGATGATGTAGCCGTACAGCGACGCCGACCTCAAGATCATGGAGGTGTACAAGCGATGAGTGCTACAACTGGCATCACCTATGTGGTTCTACATGCATCTGATGTAGACGACGTCTCCTGGGCTCCATTCTAGCGAAGCAGCGAAAGAAGATTGATACAGACCGAGATTCCAGCAGCACGACGGTGTGTGTATGGTGGAGAAACCCCTGTCCCCATATGCACGTTCTAACTTGGGAACCACACGTGAGGGAGAGAGATAGAGAGGGGATAGAGAGAGAGAGAGAGAGAGAGAGAGAGAGAGAGAGAGAGAGAGAGGCAAAGGCCAAATGAGTATGAATGAGGAGGATGGGTCCTCCTCACTTTATATAGGGTGAGGGGAGCACTCCTATGAGGCGGTGACCAAGGGGTACTAAAGGGGCGGTGGCCAAGCCCTAGGTCGGCCGCCCCCCATTTGTTCCTTAGGGCGGCGCCCCTACATGGAGATTATCACTTTGCGGCCCGAAAGTTGGGGTGTACAGGCAACGCGGTACCCAAGTTTCCTGAAATCAGCCGGGATGACTACAGTTGGTGTGCCAAATACTCAGAGGATATTTTTAGGCACGAATTCAACTTTACGTTTCAATACAAAAAATCAGGCTAACGGGCGTCAAGTTGGGCCCCCCCTGTCAGTTCGCCGTTATGTCGCTCCCATCGCTTAGGCGGGGTGGCTGTCACGTAGGCTTGCAGCGTTGGCACAGTGGATAGGACAACACCCCCTACCCAGTGTATTGACGTGACAAAACAGAGCCCATGTATCGGCGTTATAATTATTTTTTGTTTACTCAGAAGCTGGAACGGCCACCACCACGCGTCTCTCCTTGGACTTCCGTTCCAATCGTTAACCCCTACCATAAAAGCACATTGACGGTTCCACCGTTCCCCTGCCTCGCAGAAACCACTCTTCTTCTTCCTGTCATCTACTATCTTCTTCCCGTCTTCTCCTTGCCGCCATGGAAGATCTACGCACTCTAGAGACAAGCTTCACTACCCATGACAACAAGAAGATAGACGTTGTCTACACCAACGAGGAGGAGACAGTGGTGCGTGTCCTGAGGATGCACGAGGGTTGGCTTGGGATAGACGATGACAAGTTTGTGGGATTGGACCTCGAGTACACCCCAGAGCACCCATATGAAGGGAGTGAAGTCGCCGTCGTTCAACTTGCCATGCGGAAACACGTCCTCGTCTACCACCTCTCCCGGTTTGTAGATCTGCTCTCTGTAGCTAACCGCTTTTAGGGTTTTCTCCTCTTGTTCTTTATCCACTTGCTCATCTTGCAACTACTGGATTTTACTTAGGACCAAATAAATTAGGGTTTGCCTATGTCTCAATCGACTGAGATTTTCTTTAGTCTCAATCACCTAAGAAAAGTGCAACCGTAGTTAAACGAAATGTGCAACTCGTTCAGTCGACTGAGAAATAGAAAAACCGAATAAATTATGACAATACAATGTTGAGAGTCTTGATCTTGCATTTACTAAACTTTTCAAAATTATATTGAGATGATGATCTTGCATTGACAAAATATTTGTAGTTACAAATTTTTGTGATGACAAACTACATACTTTCAGGACTGACAGAAAATGTCCGGCGCTGCGCCAGTTCCTTGAAAAAAGGGAATTGTTTTCTGCACTATCGACACAACAACTGATTTTTCGAAATTGTATCAAGAGGAAATTATAATTCCTGCGCACAACTGGATCGATATTCAGCGTCTTGTCAAGATCCTAGGGGGCAGGAAGAAGGATGGAATGACATCACTCGCAACTAGAATCCTCGATGAGTCATACGTCACAATGAAGGAAGATTTCCCTACGGATAGGCATGATTTTTGGGACGAGTGGCCGTTGTCTGATATAAACCTGAAGTATGCAGCCATAGATGCTTACGTGACTTACCAGCTGTACAAGAAGATCCATTTTTTCTACTTTACCTCGTGTTTTTCCCTATTTGCAAGAGGAAAGACGAGCTTAGGGGAGCCCTTTGTAGAAAATGCAGAATAGCTGAGTTTGAAGTTGAATATGCAAAGAAATTGGTTGCATCTGAAGCAGCTGACAGAGAGGCTGCAGAAGCAGCTGAAAGAGAGCTTACAGCTGAAGAAGCAGCTGACAGAGAGGCTGCAGCTAAAGCGGCAAACAGAGAGGCAGCATCTTCTAGCGGCAACAATCAAGCCTGTGATGCACCGCTAATTGTGCCGCAGGACGCTGCAGATAGGAAAACTAAGTCAGATGCCAATTGGGACAAAGCAGTTCGTGAGACGTGGAGTACCTGGAATGATAGCAAGCGCGTCAAGTGGTCTGATGAGGAGTGAATTAAATTTTACTTGTCAGTGTTATGTTTCTGTTTTTGTTTTGTGGAACTCAGTTAGCTTGCCAAGATGTCTAGCGCATCAAGTGATAGTAGTAAAATAAATTTAACCCTTGTTGTGTTATATTTATGTATGTGTTTTGTAGCTTGTCAAGATGGTAGCTTCTTAACTAGCAGTTTGAAATAGTGCCCTTTTCCTCTCTCGCTAAACATATATGTTTCATTTTGCCCAAATTGGTAGCAAATCTAGAGAAGATTTTCACTTCGATAATTCGTTCCCTTTTGGACCTCTTTTTTGCCTCCGATCAGGTAGCAAATCTAGAGCAGCAAATCACACCAGGTAGAATACATTCATTCAGAAAACAAAACAAATGTAGATATAGCTGTGCGCAGCTAAATAGGATATAGCGATAGAAAGTAGTAGGTTGCTTAACGGGGTTCGATGCATTCAGCCAGAAATAGGATGCAAGCAAAATATAGAAAATCAAAAGAAGCCGCTTAGCAGCAGCAGCCGTGGCAGATGCAGATACATTCAAGGAGACATCCAACCCGTTCATTCGCCAGCGCCTCCATCTCCCTCTAGCGCCTCCGCCACTTCTTGCTTCACAGTTTCTTGGACTTGGGGGCCTTGGGCCTGATTGGAGGCATGCGACCCTCTTTGATGGCCACCGGCTGGAGGTTTCGGAGGTGAATGCCGAGAGCACGGTGTTCAGCGATGTAGGCGTTTATGTTCGCGGGCTCGGGCTTGCCGCTTTTGTGGATGCCGGAGCCCGCGACCTCTGCATGCTTCAGTAAGGTGTTCAAGACGGTGCCGCCGGTGGCGCGACTCGTCAAGCAGTAGACGCCCCCTTGCGGAAGGGGCAGCTGTAGTAGGGGGGCGTGAGGAAGCCGTCGTACTTGCTAGGCCGCAGCCTCCTCAGCACCTGACGAGCCTTGGTGTGAATGGACTCGTCATCGCTGCAGACGTCGCTGCCAGAAACTTATTGGAAGAAAGGGAAAATGGGGGAGTAGATGGTGTAAGAAGATCGAGCAATCAAAATGCAAACAAGCGAATCCTAATAAACCAAGATCTAGCATCCAAAGATGGGAACGGTGTTGGATAATTAGGCACAATTTCCATGATTAATTCCAGAATATTAAACATGACAATACCAGCTAAATTTTAAATAGATTAGCCCATTATTTCTAACAAACGGTAGAAGAACCAGGGAAGGGGAGCAAACCCTAGTTACCTCCGACCATAGGTCGTCGATGCCGGTGTCGTAGGGGTTCAGTGGAGCGATGCACTAATCTGGATCGTAGGTGCCCAAGAAGTGCGTGATCTTCTTGTGACTGGCGGGGGGCTCCTCTTCAGCGGCTCCGTCGGTAGCTAGGACGGGGGCCTGGACAGGAACGACGGCTGCCATCGATGCCTCCACTGGGGCCTGCATAGGGACAGTGGCTGCTTTCAACGCGTCGAGAGGGACCGGCGAGGAGACGGGGGCCTCCTCGCCGGTGGCCACGGAGGCAATGATGGCCACCTTATCCTCCTCGGCCATCACCGGTGCGGACGGGGTATTCTCGGGAGTTTGCGGATGCTGGTGGGACAGTGGAGAGGGTTGCGTGGGGACAGTGAGCGAGAGTGGGTGGATAGAAGCAAGGCAAGTTTCGTTGCACCAACGTGCAACGCGCCGCGTAGTCAACTGCACCGTGCACCGGGACACGCGCATGGTACGTCACGTTTTTCCCGGGCCATGCATGGCAGTTCTGTATTGAGCCGCATGCAAAGGGCGCACACACAATTTCTATGTACGAAGTTTGACACGGCCCTAAAATTGGCGATTGAGAGCCGCTGAGTAAAAAATGGGATATGTCTTATTAAAATCAAGTGGCAATAAATTGCAGCAGTCCATTGACGACCATGCACTCGATGACGCATGCGTTGTGACGTAGTAGTAGCAGTAGTAGGCTTTTTAGACTTGATTAAACCTGACATGACCGCTCGACGACTTTTTCCATGGACGGCATCATGTTCCTTCTTGTAGAAGTCTCGCTGAGGGAGACATCCGTGCTGACTCGCGCTGTACTGTGAAGGGCACGACGTGTGCAACGATCATCGTTTGATCGCATAGAATCAACGGCTGGTGCGCACGATCCGCGTGACAACTGTGATAACCAATCAGGGAGTAGCAGACAGGGTGAGCACAAATTTGTGCTTCTACGAAAGATAGAGAGGGGGGGGGGCAAAACTGAGTAGTACCACATAAAACCAAGGGTGATACTGAGTAGTATAAAAATGGAAAGTGAGTGTCTTGCAGAATGAAATACATCGTGGCATACATCAAATTATGCCAAGATTGATCCACAAGCGTTCATTGGATGTGTGTTCTTCTCATAAACCACTCATAAACCACGTAAGGATCCACTAGAGTCATTGGATGTGTGTTCTTCTCACAAACCACATATCACCAGTGTCATTGCATGTGTGTTCTTCCCACAGACCACACATGGATCCACCGGTGTCATTGCATGTGTGTTCTTCTCACAAACCACACATGGATCCACCAGTGTCATCGCATGTCTGCTCTTTTCATGAACCACAGCTAGAGTCATTGCATGTGTGTTCTTCTCACAGACCACATATCACCGGTGTCAATGTATGTCTGCTCTTCCCATGAACCATAGCTAGAGTCATCGCATGCATGCTCTTTTCATGAACCACATCTAGAGTCATTGGATGTGTGTTCTTCTTACAAACCATATCATGAACCACACCCAGTGTCATTGCATGTGTGTTCTTCTCACAAACCACACATGGATCCACCGGTGTCATTGCATGTCTGCTCTTCTCATTAACCACAACTAGAGTCATTGGATGTCTGCTCTTCTCACAAAATACACATGGATCCACCAGTGTCATTGCATATGTGTTCTTCCCATGAACCACACATGGATCCACCAGTGTCATTGTATGTCTGCTCTTCCCATGAACCACAGCTAGAGTCATTGCATGCGTGCTCTTTTCACAAACCACAGCTAGAGTCATTGCATGTGTGTTCTTCTTACAAACCATATCGTGAACTACACCCAGTGTCATTGCGTGTGTGTTCTTCTCACAAACCACACATGGATCCACCGGTGTCATTGCATGTCTACTCTTCTCATTAACCACAGCTAGAGTCATTGCATGTCTGTTCTTTTCATAAACAACATATCACTAGTGTCATTGCATGTGTGTTCTTCTCACAAACCACACATGGATCCACCCAGTGTCATCGCATGTGTGTTCTTCCCATGAACAGCACATGGATCCACCAGTGTCATTGCATGTCTGCTCTTTTCATGAACCACAGCTAGAGTCATTGGATGTGTGTTCTTCTCACAGACCACACATCACCAATGTCATTGCATGTGTGTTCTTCCCAAAGACCACACATGGATCCACCAGTGTCATTGCATGTGTGTTCTTCTCACAAACCATATCATGAACCACACCATATGTCATTGCATGTGTGTTCTTCCCATGAACCACACATGGATCCACCGGTGTCATTGCATGTCTGCTCTTCCCACAGACCACACATGGATCCACCAGTGTCATCGCATGTGTGTTCTTCCCATGAACAACACATGGATCCACCAGTGTCATTGCATGTCTGCTCTTTTCATGAACCACAGCTAGAGTCATTGGATGTGTGTTCTTCTCACAGACCACATATCACCAATGTCATTGCATGTGTGTTCTTCCCAAAGACCACACATGGATCCACCATTGTCATTGCATGTGTGTTCTTCTCACAAACCATATCATGAACCACACCCAGTGTCATTGCATGTGTGTTTTTCTCTCAGACCATATCATGAACCACACCCAGTGTCATCGCATGTGTGTTCTTCCCATGAACCACACACGGATCCACCAGTGTCATTGCATGTCTGCTCTTTTCATGAACCACAACTAGAGTCATTGGATGTGTGTTCTTCTCACATACCACATATCACCAGTGTCATTGCATGTGTGTTCTTCCCAAAGACAACACATGGATCCACCAGTGTCATTGCATGTGTGTTCTTCTCACAAACCACACATGGATCCACTGGTGTCGTTGCATGTCTGCTCTTCTCACAGACCACACATGGATCCACAAGTGTCATTGCATATGTGTACTTCTCACAGACCATATCATGAACCACACCCAGTGTCATTGCATGTGTGTTCTTCGATTGAACCACACATGGATCCACCGGTGTCATTGCATGTCAGCTCTTTTCATTGACCACAACTAGAGTCATTGCATGTGTGTTCTTCTCACTGACCACATATCACCTGTGTCATTGCATGTGTGTTCTTCCCATGAACCACACATGGATCCACCGGTGTCGTTGCATGTGTGTTCTTCCCATGAACCACACATGGATCCACCAGTGTCATTGTATGTCTGCTCTTCCCATGAACCACAGCTAGAGTCATCGCATGCGTGCTCTTTTCACAAACCACAGCTAGAGTCATTGCATGTGTGTTCTTTTTACAACCCATATCATGAACCACACCCAGTGTCATTGCATGTGTGTTCTTCTCACAAACCACACATGGATCCACCGGTGTCATTGCATGTCTGCTCTTCTCATTAACCACAGCTAGAGTCATTGCATGTGTGTTCTTCTCACAAACCACATATCACCAGAGTCATTGCATGTGTGTTATTCCCATGAACCACACATGGATCCACCGGAGTCATTGCATGTGTGTTCTTCTCACAAACCACACATGGATCCACCCAGTGTCATCACATGTGTGTTCTTCCCATGAACCACACATGGATCTACCAGTGTCATTGCATGTCTGCTCTTTTCATGAACCACAGTTAGAGTCATTGGATGTGTGTTCTTCTCAAAGACCACACATGGATCTAGTGTCATTGCATGTGTGTTCTTCCCAAAGACCACACATGGATCCACCAGTGTCATTGCATGTGTGTTCTTCCCACAGACCACAAATGGATCCACCGGCGTCCTTGCATGTGTGTTCTTCCCATGAACCACACATGGATCCACTAGTGTCATTGTATGTCTGCTCTTCCCATGAACCACATCTAGAGTCATCGCATGCGTGCTCTTTTCACATACCATAGCTAGAGTCATTGCATGTGTGTTATTCTTACAAACCATATCATGAACCACACCTAGTGTCATTGCATGTGTGTTCTTCTCACAAACCACACATGGATCCACCGGTGTCATTGCATGTCTGCTCTTCTCATTAACCACAGCTAGAGTCGTTGCATGTCTGCTCTTCTCACAAACCACACATGGATCCACCAGTGTCATTGCATATGTGTTCTTCCCATGAACCACACATGGATCCACCAGTGTCATTGTATGTCTGCTCTTCCCATGAACCACATCTAGAGTCATCGCATGCGTGCTCTTTTCACAAACCACAGCTAGAGTCATTGCATGTGTGTTCTTCTTACAAACCATATCGTGAAGTACACCAAGTGTCATTGAATGTGTGTTCTTCTCACAAACCACACATGGATCCACCGGTGTCATTGCATGTCCGCTCTTCTCATTAACCACAGCTAGAGTCATTGCATGTCTGTTCTTTTCACAAACCACATATCACCAGAGTCATTGCATGTGTGTTCTTCCCATGAACCACACATGGATCCACCGATGTCATTGCATGTGTGTTCTTCTCACAAACCACACATGGATCCACCCAGTGTCATTGCTTGTGTGTTCTTCCCATGAATAACACATCGATCCACCAATGTCATTGCATGTCTACTCTTTTCATGAACCACAGCTAGAGTCATTGGATGTGTGTTCTTCTCACAGACTACATATCACCAATGTCATTGCATGTGTGTTCTTCCCAAATACCACACATGGATCCACCAGTGTCATTGCATGTGTGTTCTTCTCACAAACCATATCATGAACCACACCAAGTGTCATTGCATGTGTGTTCTACCCATGAACCACACATGGATCCACCAGTGTCATTGCAAGTCTACTCTTCCCACAAACCACACATGGATCCACCAGTGTCATTGCATGTGTGTTCTTCCCATGAACCACACATGGATCCACCAGTGTCATTGCATGTCTGCTCTTTTCATGAACCACAGCTAGAGTCATTGGGTGTGTGTTCTTCTCACATACCACATATCACCAGTGTCATTGCATGTGTGTTCTTCCCAAAGACCACACATAGATCCACCAGTGTCATTGCATGTGTGTTCTTCTCACAAACCACACATGGATCCACCGGTGTCGTTGCATGTCTGCTCTTCTCATAGACCACACATGGATCCACAAGTGTCATTGCATGTGTGTTCTTCTCACAAACCATATCATGAACCACACCCAGTGTCTTTGCATGTGTGTTCTTCCCTTGAACCACACATGGATCCACCGGTGTCATTGCATGTCAGCTCTTTTCATTAACCACAACTAGAGTCATTGCATGTGTGTTCTTCTCACTGACCACATATCACCTGTGTCATTGCATGTGTGTCTTCCCATGAACGACACATGGATCCACCAGTTTCATTGCATGTGTGTTCTTCCCACAGACCACACTTGGATCCACCGGTGTCGTTGCATGTGTGTTCTTCCCATGAACCACACATGGATCCACCAGTGTCATTGTATGTCTGCTCTTCCCATGAACCACAGCTAGAGTCATCGCATGCGTGCTCTTTTCACAAACCACAGCTAGAGTCATTGCATGTGTGTTCTTCTTACAAACCATATCATGAACCACACCCAGTGTCATTGCATGTGTGTTCTTCTCACAAACCACACATGGATCCACCGGTGTCATTGCATGTCTGCTCTTCTCATTAACCACAGCTAGATTCATTGCATGTGTGTTCTTCTCACAAACCACATATCACCAGAGTCATCGCATGTGTGTTATTCCCATGAACCACACATGGATCCACTGGAGTCATTGCATGTGTGTTCTTCTCACAAACCACACATGGATCCACCCAGTGTCATCGCATGTGTGTTCTTCCCATGAAACACACATGGATCTACCAGTGTCATTGCATGTCTGCTCTTTTCATGAACCACAGCTAGAGTCATTGGATGTGTGTTCTTCTCAAAGACCACACATGGATCTAGTGTCATTGCATATGTGTTCTTCCCAAAGACCACACATGGATCCACAAGTGTCATTGCATGTGTGTTCTTCTCACAAACCATATCATGAACCACAGCAAGTGTCATTGCATGTGTGTTCTTCCCAAAGACCACACATGGATTCACAAGTGTCATTGCATGTGTGTTCTTCTCACGAACCATATCATGAACCATAGCCAGAGTCATTGCATGTGTGTTCTTCCCATGAACCACACATGGATCCACCGGAGTCATTGCATGTGTGTTGTTCTCACAAACCACACATGGATCCACCCAGTGTCATCGCATGTGTGTTCTTCCCATGAACCACACATGGATCCACCAGTGTCATTGCATGTCTGCTCTTTTCATGAACCATAGTTAGAGTCATTGGATGTGTGTTTTTCTCACAGACCACACATGGATCCAGTGTCATTGCATGTGTGTTCTTCCCAAGAACCACACATGGATCCACCGGAGTCATTGCATGTGTGTTGTTCTCACAAACCACACATGGATCCACCCAGTGTCATCGCATGTGTGTTCTTCCCATGAAACACACATGGATCTACCAGTGTCATTGCATGTCTGCTCTTTTCATGAACCACAGCTAGAGTCATTGGATGTGTGTTCTTCTCAAAGACCACACATGGATCTAGTGTCATTGCATGTGTGTTCTTCCCAAAGACCACACATGGATCCACCAGTGTCATTGCATGTGAGTTCTTCTCACAAACCATATCATGAACCACACCCAGTGTCATTGGATGTGTGTTCTTCTCATAGACCACACATGGATCCACCAGTGTCATTGCATGTGTGTTCTTCTCACAGACCATATCATGAACCACACCAAGTGTCATTGCTTGTGTGTTCTTCCCATGAACCACACATGGATCCACCGGAGTCATTACATGTGTGTTCTTCTCACAAGCCATACATGGATCCACCTAGTGTCATCGCATGTGTGTTCTTCCCATGAACCACACATGGATCGACCAGTGTCATTGCATATCTGCTCTTTTCATGAACCACAGCTAGAGTCATTGGATGTGTGTTCTTCTCACAGACCACACATGGATCCAGTGTCATTGCATGTGTGTTCTTCCCAAAGACCACACATGGATCCACCAGTGTCCTTGCATGTGTGTTCTTCTCACAAACCATATCATGAGCCACACCCAGTGTCATTGCATGTGTGTTCTTCCCAACGACCACACATGGATCCACCAGTGTCATTGCATGTGTGTTCTTCTCACAAACCACACATGGATCCACCGGTGTCGTTGCATGTCTGCTCTTCTCACAGACCACACATGGATCCACCAGTGTCATTGCATGTGTGTTCTTCTCACAGATCATATCATGAACCACACCCAGTGTCATTGCATGTGTGTTCTTCCCATGAACCACACATGGATCCACCAGTGTCATTGCATGTGTGTTCTTCCCACAGACCACACATGGATCCACTGGTGTCTTTGCATGTGTGTTCTTCCCATGAACCACACATGGATCCACAAGTGTCATTGTATGCCTGCTCTTCCCATGAACCACAACTAGAGTCATCGCATGCGTGCTCTTTTCACAAACCATAGCTAGAGTCATTGCATGTGTGTTCTTCTTACAAACCATATCATGAACCACATCCAGTGTCATTGCATGTGTGTTCTTCTCACAAACCACACATGGATCCACCGGTGTCATTGCATGTCTGCTCTTCTCATTAACCACAGCTAGAGTCATTGCATGTGTGTTCTTCTCACAAACCACATATCACCAGAGTCATTGCATGTGTGTTCTTCCCATGAACCACACATGGATCCACCGGAGTCATTGCATGTGTGTTCTTCTCACAAACCACACATGGATCCACCCAGTGTCATCGCATGTGTGTTCTTCCCATGAACCACACATGGATCCACCAGTGTCATTGCATGTCTGCTCTTTTCATGAACCATAGCTAGAGTCATTGGATGTGTGTTTTTCTCACGGACCACACATGGATCCAGTGTCATTGCATGTGTGTTCTTCCCAAAGACCACACATGGATCCACCAGTGTCATTGCATGTGAGTTCTTCTCAGAAACCATATCATGAACCACACCCAGTGTCATTGCATGTGTGTTCTTCTCATAGACCACACATGGATCCACGAGTGTCATTGCATGTGTGTTCTTCTCACAGACCATATCATGAACCACACCCAGTGTCATTGCATGTGTGTTCTTATCATAAACCACACATGGATCCACAAGTGTCATTGCATGTGTGTTCTTCTCACAGACCATATCATGAACCACACCCAGTGTCATTGCATGTGTGTTCTTCCCATGAACCACACATGGATCCACCGGAGTCATTACATGTGTGTTCTTCTCACAAACCATACATGGATCCACCTAGTGTCATCGCATGTGTGTTCTTCCCATGAACCACACATGGATCGACCAGTGTCATTGCATGTCTGCTCTTTTCATGAACCCCAGCTAGAGTCATTGGATGTGGGTTCTTCTCACAGACCACACATGGATCTAGTGTCATTGCATGTGTGTTCTTCCCAAAGACCACACATGGATCCACCAGTGTCCTTGCATGTGTGTTCTTCTCACAAACCATTTCATGAACCACACCCAGTGTCATTGCATGTGTGTTCTTCCCAACGACCACACATGGATCTACCAGTGTCATTGGATGTGTGTTCTTCTCACAAACCACACATGGATCCACCGGTGTCGTTGCATGTCTGCTCTTCTCACAGACCACACATGGATCCACCAGTGTCATTGCATGTGTGTTCTTCTCACAGATCATATCATGAACCACACCCAGTGTCATTGCTTGTGTGTTCTTCCCATGAACCACACATGGATCCACCAGTGTCATTGCATGTGTGTTCTTCCCACAGACCACACATGGATCCACCGGTGTCGTTGCATGTGTGTTCTTCCCATGAACCACACATGGATCCACCAGTGTCATTGTATGCCTGCTCTTCCCATAAACCACAACTAGAGTCATCGCATGCGTGCTCTTTTCACAAACCATAGCTAGAGTCATTGCATGTGTGTTCTTCTTACAAACCATATCATGAACCACACCCAGTGTCATTGCATGTGTGTTCTTCTCACAAATCACACATGGATCCACCGGTGTCATTGCATGTCTGCTCTTCTCATTAACCACAACTAGAGTCATTGCATGTGTGTTCTTCTCACAAACAACATATCACCAGAGTCATTGCATGTGTGTTCTTTTCACAAACCACACATGGATCCACACAGTGTCATCACATGTGTGTTCTTCCCATGAACCACACATGGATCCACCAGTGTCATTGCATGTCTGGTCTTTTCATGAACCACAGCTAGAGTCATTGGATGTGTGTTCTTCTCACAGACCACACATGGATCCAGTGCCATTGCATGTGTGTTCTTCCCAAAGACCACACATGGATCCACCAGTGTCATTGCATGTGTGTTCTTCTCACAAACCATATCATGAACCACACCCAGTGTCATTGCATGTGTGTTCTTCCCAAAGACCACACATGGATCCAAAAGTGTCATTGCATCTGTGTTCTTCTCACGAACCATATCATGAACCACAGCCAGAGTCATTGCATGTGTGTTCTTCCCATGAACCACACATGGATCCACCGGAGTCATTGCATGTGTCTTGTTCTCACAAACCACACATGGATCCACCCAGTGTCATCGCATGTGTGTTCTTCCCATGAACCACACATGGATCCACCAGTGTCATTGCATGTCTGCTCTTTTCATGAACCATAGCTAGAGTCATTGGATGTGTGTTTTTCTCATAGACCACACATGGATCCAGTGTCATTGCATGTGTGTTCTTCCCAAAGACCACACATGGATCCACCAGTGTCATTGCATGTGAGTTCTTCTCACAAACCATATCATGAACCACACCTAGTGTCATTGCATGTGTGTTCTTCTCATAGATCACACATGGATCCACCAGTGTCATTGCATGTGTGTTCTTCTCACAAACCATATCATGAACCACACCCAGTGTCATTGCATGTGTGTTCTTCCCATGAACCACACATGGATCCACTGGAGTCATTGCATGTGTGTTCTTCTCACAAACCACACATGGATCCACCCAGTGTCATCGCATGTGTGTTCTTCCCATGAAACACACATGGATCTACCAGTGTCATTGCATGTCTGCTCTTTTCATGAACCACAACTAGAGTCATTGGATGCGTGTTCTTCTCACAGACCAAACATGGATCAAGTGTCATTGCATGTGTGTTCTGCCCAAAGACCACAAATGGATCCACCAGTGTCATTGCATGTGTGTTCTTCTCACAAACCATATCATGAACCACACCCAGAGTCATTGCATGTGTGTTCTTCTCACAAACCACACATGGATCCACCAGTGTCATTGTATGTGTGTTTTTCTCACAGACCATATCATAAACCACACCCAGTGTCATTGCATGTGTGTTCTTCCCATGAACCACACATGGATCCACCAGTGTCATTGCATGTGTGTTCTTCCCACATACCACACATGGATCCACCAGTGTGATTGCATGTGTGTTCTTCCCATGAACCACACATGGATCCACCAGTGTCATTGCATGTGTGTTCTTGCCACAGACAACACATGGATCCACCGGTGTCGTTGCATGTGTGTTCTTCCCATGAACCACTCATGGATCCACCAGTGTCATTGCATGTCTGCTCTTCCCATGAACCACATCTAGAGTCATCGCATGCGTGCTCTTTTCACAAACCATAGCTAGATACATTGCATGTGTGTTCTTCTTACAAACCATATCAAGAACCACACCCAGTGTCATTGCATGTGTGTTCTTCTCACAAACCACACATGGATCCACCGGTGTCATTGCATGTCTTCTCTTCTCATTAACCACAGCTAGAGTCATTGCATGTGTGTTCTTCTCACAAACCACATATCACCAGAGTCATTGCATGTGTGTTCTTCCCATGAACCACACATGGATCCACCAGAGTCATTGCATGTGTGTTCTTCTCACAAACCACTCATGGATCCACCCAGTGTCATCGCATGTGTGTTCTTCCCATGAACCACACATGGATCCACCAGTGTTATTGCATGTTTGCTCTTTTCATGAACCACAACTAGAGTCATTGGATGTGTGTTCTTCTCACAGACCACACATGGATCCAGTGTCATTGCATGTGTGTTCTTCCCAAAGACCACACATGGATCCACCAGTGTCATTGAATGTGTTTTCTTCTCACAAACCATATCATGAACCACACCCAGTGTCACTGCATGTGTGTTCTTCCCAAAGACCACACATAGATCCACCAGTGTCATTGCATGTGTGTTCTTCTCACAAACCATATGATGAACCACACCCAGAGTCATTGCACGTGTGTTCTTCCCATGAACCACACATGGATCCACCGGAGTCATTGCATGTGTGTTCTTCTCACAAACCACACATGGATCCACCCAGTGTCATCGCATGTGTGTTCTTCCCATGAACCACACATGGATCCATCAGTGTCATTCCACGTCTGCTCTTTTCATGAACCACAGCTAAAGTCATTGGATGTGTGTTCTTCTCACAGACCACACATGGATCTAGTGTCATTGCATGTGTGTTCTTCCCAAAGACCACACATGGATCTAGTGTCATTGCATGTGTGTTATTCTCACAAACCATATCATGAACCACACCTAGTGTCATTGCATGTGTGTTCTTCTCATAGACCACACATGGATCCACCAGTGTCATTGCATGTGTGTTCTTCTCACAGACCATATCATGAACCACACCCAGTTTCATTGCATGTGTGTTCTTCACATGAACCACACATGGATCCACCGGAGTCATTGCATGTGTGTTCTTCTCACAAACCATACATGGATCCACCTAGTGTCATCGCATGTGTGTTCTTCCGATGAACCACACATGGATCGACTAGTGTCATTGCATGTCTACTCTTTTCATGAACCACAGCTAGAGTCATTGGGTCCGTGTTCTTCTCATAGACCACACATGGATCCAGTGTCATTGAATGTGTGTTCTTCCCAATGACCACACATGGATCCACCAGTGTCATTGCATGTGTGTTCTTCTCACAAACCATATCATGAACCACACCTAGTGTCATTACATGTGTGTTCTTCTCAGAGACCACACATGGATCGACCAGTGTCATTGCATGTGTGTTTTTCTCATAGACCACACATGGATCCACCAGTGTCATTGTATGTGTGTTTTTCTCACAGACCATATCATGAACCACACCCAGTGTCATTGCATGCGTGTTTTTCTCACAGACCATATCATGAACCACACCCAGTGTCATTGCATGTGTGTTCTTCCCATGAACCACACATGGATCCACCAGTGTCATTGCATGTGTGTTCTTCCCACAGACAACACATGGATCCACCGGTGTCGTTGCATGGGTGTTCTTCCCATGAACCACACATGGATCCACCAGTGTCATTGTATGTCTGCTCTTCCCATGAACCACATTTAGATTCATCGCATGCGTGCTCTTTTCACAAACCATAGCTAGATACATTGCATGTGTGTTCTTCTAACGAACCATATCATGAACCACACCCAGTGTCATTGCATGTGTGTTCTTCTCACAAACCACACATGGATCCACCGGTGTCATTGCATGTCTTCTCTTCTCATTAACCACAGCTAGAGTCATTGCATGTGTGTTCTTCTCATGAACCACACATGGATCCACCAGTGTCATTGCATGTGTGTTCTTCCCACATACCACACATGGATCCACCGGTGTCGTTGCATGTGTGTTCTTCCCATGAACCACTCATGGATTGCATGTCTGCTCTTCCCATGAACCACATCTAGAGTCATCGCATGCGTGCTCTTTTCACAAACCATAGCTAGATACATTGCATGTGTGTTCTTCTTACAAACCATATCATGAACCACACCCAGTGTCATTGCATGTGTGTTCTTCTCACAAACCACACATGGATCCACCGGTGTCATTGCATGTCTTCTCTTCTCATTAACCACAGCTAGAGTCATTGCATGTGTGTTCTTCTCACAAACCACATATCACCAGAGTCATTGCATGTGTGTTCTTCCCATGAACCACACATGGATCCACCAGAGTCATTGCATGTGTGTTCTTCTCACAAACCACACATGGATCCACCCAGTGTCATCGCATGTGTGTTCTTCCCATGAACCACACATGGATCCACCAGTGTTATTGCATGTTTGCTCTTTTCATGAACCACAACTAGAGTCATTGGATGTGTGTTCTTCTCACAGACCACACATGGATCCAGTGTCATTGCATGTGTGTTCTTCCCAAAGACCACACATGGATCCACCAGTGTCATTGAATGTGTTTTCTTCTCACAAACCATATCATGAACCACACCCAGTGTCACTGCATGTGTGTTCTTCCCAAAGACCACACATAGATCCACCAGTGTCATTGCATGTGTGTTCTTCTCACAAACCATATGATGAACCACACCCAGAGTCATTGCACGTGTGTTCTTCCCATGAACCACACATGGATCCACCGGAGTCATTGCATGTGTGTTCTTCTCACAAACCACACATGGATCCACCCAGTGTCATCGCATGTGTGTTCTTCCCATGAACCACACATGGATCCATCAGTGTCATTCCACGTCTGCTCTTTTCATGAACCACAGCTGAAGTCATTGGATGTGTGTTCTTCTCACAGACCACACATGGATCTAGTGTCATTGCATGTGTGTTCTTCCCAAAGACCACACATGGATCTAGTGTCATTGCATGTGTGTTATTCTCACAAACCATATCATGAACCACACCTAGTGTCATTGCATGTGTGTTCTTCTCACAGACCACACATGGATCCACCAGTGTCATTGCATGTGTGTTCTTCTCACAGACCATATCATGAACCACACCCAGTTTCATTGCATGTGTGTTCTTCCCATGAACCACACATGGATCCACCGGAGTCATTGCATGTGTGTTCTTCTCACAAACCATACATGGATCCACCTAGTGTCATCGCATGTGTGTTCTTCCCATGAACCACACATGGATCGACTAGTGTCATTGCATGTCTACTCTTTTCATGAACCACAGCTAGAGTCATTGGGTCCGTGTTCTTCTCATAGACCACACATGGATCCAGTGTCATTGCATGTGTGTTCTTCCCAATGACCACACATGGATCCACCAGTGTCATTGCATGTGTGTTCTTCTCACAAACCATATCATGAACCACACCTAGTGTCATTACATGTGTGTTCTTCTCAGAGACCACACATGGATCGACCAGTGTCATTGCATGTGTGTTTTTCTCATAGACCACACATGGATCCACCAGTGTCATTGTATGTGTGTTTTTCTCACAGACCATATCATGAACCACACCCAGTGTCATTGCATGCGTGTTTTTCTCACAGACCATATCATGAACCACACCCAGTGTCATTGCATGTGTGTTCTTCCCATGAACCACACATGGATCCACCAGTGTCATTGCATGTGTGTTCTTCCCACAGACAACACATGGATCCACCGGTGTCGTTGCATGGGTGTTCTTCCCATGAACCACACATGGATCCACCGGTGTCATTGTATGTCTGCTCTTCCCATGAACCACATCTAGATTCATCGCATGCGTGCTCTTTTCACAAACCATAGCTAGATACATTGCATGTGTGTTCTTCTAACGAACCATATCATGAACCACACCCAGTGTCATTGCATGTGTGTTCTTCTCACAAACCACACATGGATCCACCGGTGTCATTGCATGTCTTCTCTTCTCATTAACCACAGCTAGAGTCATTGCATGTGTGTTCTTCTCATGAACCACACATGGATCCACCAGTGTCATTGCATGTGTGTTCTTCCCACAGACCACACATGGATCCACCGGTGTCGTTGCATGTGTGTTCTTCCCATGAACCACTCATGGATCCACCAGTGTCATTGCATGTCTGCTCTTCCCATGAACCACATCTAGAGTCATCGCATGCGTGCTCTTTTCACAAACCATAGCTAGATACATTGCATGTGTGTTCTTCTTACAAACCATATCATGAACCACACCCAGTGTCATTGCATGTGTGTTCTTCTCACAAACCACACATGGATCCACCGGTGTCATTGCATGTCTTCTCTTCTCATTAACCACAGCTAGAGTCATTGCATGTGTGTTCTTCTCACAAACCACATATCACCAGAGTCATTGCATGTGTGTTCTTCCGATGAACCACACATGGATCCACCAGAGTCATTGCATGTGTGTTCTTCTCACAAACCACACATGGATCCACCCAGTGTCATCGCATGTGTGTTCTTCCCATGAACCACACATGGATCCACCAGTGTTATTGCATGTTTGCTCTTTTCATGAACCACAACTAGAGTCATTGGATGTGTGTTCTTCTCACAGACCACACATGGATCCAGTGTCATTGCATGTGTGTTCTTCCCAAAGACCACACATGGATCCACCAGTGTCATTGAATGTGTGTTCTTCTCACAAACCATATCATGAACCACACCCAGTGTCACTGCATGTGTGTTCTTCCCAAAGACCACACATAGATCCACCAGTGTCATTGCATGTGTGTTCTTCTCACAAACCATATGATGAACCACACCCAGAGTCATTGCACGTGTGTTCTTCCCATGAACCACACATGGATCCACCGGAGTCATTGCATGTGTGTTCTTCTCACAAACCACACATGGATCCACCCAGTGTCATCGCATGTGTGTTCTTCCCATGAACCACACATGGATCCATCACTGTCATTCCACGTCTGCTCTTTTCATGAACCACAGCTAAAGTCATTGGATGTGTGTTCTTCTCACAGACCACACATGGATCTAGTGTCATTGCATGTGTGTTCTTCCCAAAGACCACACATGGATCTAGTGTCATTGCATGTGTGTTATTCTCACAAACCATATCATGAACCACACCTAGTGTCATTGCATGTGTGTTCTTCTCACAGACCACACATGGATCCACCAGTGTCATTGCATGTGTGTTCTTCTCACAGACCATATCATGAACCACACCCAGTTTCATTGCATGTGTGTTCTTCCCATGAACCACACATGGATCCACCGGAGTCATTGCATGTGTGTTCTTCTCACAAACCATACATGGATCCACCTAGTGTCATCGCATGTGTGTTCTTCCCATGAACCACACATGGATCGACTAGTGTCATTGCATGTCTACTCTTTTCATGAACCACAGCTAGAGTCATTGGGTCCGTGTTCTTCTCATAGACCACACATGGATCCAGTGTCATTGCATGTGTGTTCTTCCCAATGACCACACATGGATCCACCAGTGTCATTGCATGTGTGTTCTTCTCACAAACCATATCATGAACCACACCTAGTGTCATTACATGTGTGTTCTTCTCAGAGACCACACATGGATTGACCAGTGTCATTGCATGTGTGTTTTTCTCATAGACCACACATGGATCCACCAGTGTCATTGTATGTGTGTTTTTCTCACAGACCATATCATGAACCACACCCAGTGTCATTGCATGCGTGTTTTTCTCACAGACCATATCATGAACCACACCCAGTGTCATTGCATGTGTGTTCTTCCCATGAACCACACATGGATCCACCAGTGTCATTGCATGTGTGTTCTTCCCACAGACAACACATGGATCCACCGGTGTCGTTGCATGGGTGTTCTTCCCATGAACCACACATGGATCCACCGGTGTCATTGTATGTCTGCTCTTCCCATGAACCACATCTAGATTCATCGCATGCGTGCTCTTTTCACAAACCATAGCTAGATACATTGCATGTGTGTTCTTCTAACGAACCATATCATGAACCACACCCAGTGTCATTGCATGTGTGTTCTTCTCACAAACCACACATGGATCCACCGGTGTCATTGCATGTCTTCTCTTCTCATTAACCACAGCTAGAGTCATTGCATGTGTGTTCTTCTCATGAACCACACATGGATCCACCAGTGTCATTGCATGTGTGTTCTTCCCACAGACCACACATGGATCCACCGGTGTCGTTGCATGTGTGTTCTTCCCATGAACCACTCATGGATCCACCAGTGTCATTGCATGTCTGCTCTTCCCATGAACCACATCTAGAGTCATCGCATGCGTGCTCTTTTCACAAACCATAGCTAGATACATTGCATGTGTGTTCTTCTTACAAACCATATCATGAACCACACCCAGTGTCATTGCATGTGTGTTCTTCTCACAAACCACACATGGATCCACCGGTGTCATTGCATGTCTTCTCTTCTCATTAACCACAGCTAGAGTCATTGCATGTGTGTTCTTCTCACAAACCACATATCACCAGAGTCATTGCATGTGTGTTCTTCCCATGAACCACACATGGATCCACCAGAGTCATTGCATGTGTGTTCTTCTCACAAACCACACATGGATCCACCCAGTGTCATCGCATGTGTGTTCTTCCCATGAACCACACATGGATCCACCAGTGTTATTGCATGTTTGCTCTTTTCATGAACCACAACTAGAGTCATTGGATGTGTGTTCTTCTCACAGACCACACATGGATCCAGTGTCATTGCATGTGTGTTCTTCCCAAAGACCACACATGGATCCACCAGTGTCATTGAATGTGTGTTCTTCTCACAAACCATATCATGAACCACACCCAGTGTCACTGCATGTGTGTTCTTCCCAAAGACCACACATAGATCCACCAGTGTCATTGCATGTGTGTTCTTCTCACAAACCATATGATGAACCACACCCAGAGTCATTGCACGTGTGTTCTTCCCATGAACCACACATGGATCCACCGGAGTCATTGCATGTGTGTTCTTCTCACAAACCACACATGGATCCACCCAGTGTCATCGCATGTGTGTTCTTCCCATGAACCACACATGGATCCATCACTGTCATTCCACGTCTGCTCTTTTCATGAACCACAGCTAAAGTCATTGGATGTGTGTTCTTCTCACAGACCACACATGGATCTAGTGTCATTGCATGTGTGTTCTTCCCAAAGACCACACATGGATCTAGTGTCATTGCATGTGTGTTATTCTCACAAACCATATCATGAACCACACCTAGTG
This sequence comes from Avena sativa, assembly GCA_916181665.1. Classification (NCBI taxonomy): domain Eukaryota; kingdom Viridiplantae; phylum Streptophyta; class Magnoliopsida; order Poales; family Poaceae; genus Avena; species Avena sativa. The sequence goes on along the minus strand of OV702287.1, from coordinate 41,023,041 downwards.
TCATTGCATGTGTGTTCTTCTCACAGACCACACATGGATCCACCAGTGTCATTGCATGTGTGTTCTTCTCACAGACCATATCATGAACCACACCCAGTTTCATTGCATGTGTGTTCTTCCCATGAACCACACATGGATCCACCGGAGTCATTGCATGTGTGTTCTTCTCACAAACCATACATGGATCCACCTAGTGTCATCGCATGTGTGTTCTTCCCATGAACCACACATGGATCGACTAGTGTCATTGCATGTCTACTCTTTTCATGAACCACAGCTAGAGTCATTGGGTCCGTGTTCTTCTCATAGACCACACATGGATCCAGTGTCATTGCATGTGTGTTCTTCCCAATGACCACACATGGATCCACCAGTGTCATTGCATGTGTGTTCTTCTCACAAACCATATCATGAACCACACCTAGTGTCATTACATGTGTGTTCTTCTCAGAGACCACACATGGATCGACCAGTGTCATTGCATGTGTGTTTTTCTCATAGACCACACATGGATCCACCAGTGTCATTGTATGTGTGTTTTTCTCACAGACCATATCATGAACCACACCCAGTGTCATTGCATGCGTGTTTTTCTCACAGACCATATCATGAACCACACCCAGTGTCATTGCATGTGTGTTCTTCCCATGAACCACACATGGATCCACCAGTGTCATTGCATGTGTGTTCTTCCCACAGACAACACATGGATCCACCGGTGTCGTTGCATGGGTGTTCTTCCCATGAACCACACATGGATCCACCGGTGTCATTGTATGTCTGCTCTTCCCATGAACCACATCTAGATTCATCGCATGCGTGCTCTTTTCACAAACCATAGCTAGATACATTGCATGTGTGTTCTTCTAACGAACCATATCATGAACCACACCCAGTGTCATTGCATGTGTGTTCTTCTCACAAACCACACATGGATCCACCGGTGTCATTGCATGTCTTCTCTTCTCATTAACCACAGCTAGAGTCATTGCATGTGTGTTCTTCTCATGAACCACACATGGATCCACCAGTGTCATTGCATGTGTGTTCTTCCCACAGACCACACATGGATCCACCGGTGTCGTTGCATGTGTGTTCTTCCCATGAACCACTCATGGATCCACCAGTGTCATTGCATGTCTGCTCTTCCCATGAACCACATCTAGAGTCATCGCATGCGTGCTCTTTTCACAAACCATAGCTAGATACATTGCATGTGTGTTCTTATTACAAACCATATCATGAACCACACCCAGTGTCATTGCATGTGTGTTCTTCTCACAAACCACACATGGATCCACCGGTGTCATTGCATGTCTTCTCTTCTCATTAACCACAGCTAGAGTCATTGCATGTGTGTTCTTCTCACAAACCACATATCACCAGAGTCATTGCATGTGTGTTCTTCCCATGAACCACACATGGATCCACCAGAGTCATTGCATGTGTGTTCTTCTCACAAACCACACATGGATCCACCCAGTGTCATCGCATGTGTGTTCTTCCCATGAACCACACATGGATCCACCAGTGTTATTGCATGTTTGCTCTTTTCATGAACCACAACTAGAGTCATTGGATGTGTGTTCTTCTCACAGACCACACATGGATCCAGTGTCATTGCATGTGTGTTCTTCCCAAAGACCACACATGGATCCACCAGTGTCATTGAATGTGTGTTCTTCTCACAAACCATATCATGAACCACACCCAGTGTCACTGCATGTGTGTTCTTCCCAAAGACCACACATAGATCCACCAGTGTCATTGCATGTGTGTTCTTCTCACAAACCATATGATGAACCACACCCAGAGTCATTGCACGTGTGTTCTTCCCATGAACCACACATGGATCCACCGGAGTCATTGCATGTGTGTTCTTCTCACAAACCACACATGGATCCACCCAGTGTCATCGCATGTGTGTTCTTCCCATGAACCAGACATGGATCCATCAGTGTCATTCCACGTCTGCTCTTTTCATGAACCACAGCTAAAGTCATTGGATGTGTGTTCTTCTCACAGACCACACATGGATCTAGTGTCATTGCATGTGTGTTCTTCCCAAAGACCACACATGGATCTAGTGTCATTGCATGTGTGTTATTCTCACAAACCATATCATGAACCACACCTAGTGTCATTGCATGTGTGTTCTTCTCACAGACCACACATGGATCCACCAGTGTCATTGCATGTGTGTTCTTCTCACAGACCATATCATGAACCACACCCAGTTTCATTGCATGTGTGTTCTTCCCATGAACCACACATGGATCCACCGGAGTCATTGCATGTGTGTTCTTCTCACAAACCATACATGGATCCACCTAGTGTCATCGCATGTGTGTTCTTCCCATGAACCACACATGGATCGACTAGTGTCATTGCATGTCTACTCTTTTCATGAACCACAGCTAGAGTCATTGGGTCCGTGTTCTTCTCATAGACCACACATGGATCCAGTGTCATTGCATGTGTGTTCTTCCCAATGACCACACATGGATCCACCAGTGTCATTGCATGTGTGTTCTTCTCACAAACCATATCATGAACCACACCTAGTGTCATTACATGTGTGTTCTTCTCAGAGACCACACATGGATCGACCAGTGTCATTGCATGTGTGTTTTTCTCATAGACCACACATGGATCCACCAGTGTCATTGTATGTGTGTTTTTCTCACAGACCATATCATGAACCACACCCAGTGTCATTGCATGCGTGTTTTTCTCACAGACCATATCATGAACCACACCCAGTGTCATTGCATGTGTGTTCTTCCCATGAACCACACATGGATCCACCAGTGTCATTGCATGTGTGTTCTTCCCACAGACAACACATGGATCCACCGGTGTCGTTGCATGGGTGTTCTTCCCATGAACCACACATGGATCCACCGGTGTCATTGTATGTCTGCTCTTCCCATGAACCACATCTAGATTCATCGCATGCGTGCTCTTTTCACAAACCATAGCTAGATACATTGCATGTGTGTTCTTCTAACGAACCATATCATGAACCACACCCAGTGTCATTGCATGTGTGTTCTTCTCACAAACCACACATGGATCCACCGGTGTCATTGCATGTCTTCTCTTCTCATTAACCACAGCTAGAGTCATTGCATGTGTGTTCTTCTCATGAACCACACATGGATCCACCAGTGTCATTGCATGTGTGTTCTTCCCACAGACCACACATGGATCCACCGGTGTCGTTGCATGTGTGTTCTTCCCATGAACCACTCATGGATCCACCAGTGTCATTGCATGTCTGCTCTTCCCATGAACCACATCTAGAGTCATCGCATGCGTGCTCTTTTCACAAACCATAGCTAGATACATTGCATGTGTGTTCTTCTTACAAACCATATCATGAACCACACCCAGTGTCATTGCATGTGTGTTCTTCTCACAAACCACACATGGATCCACCGGTGTCATTGCATGTCTTCTCTTCTCATTAACCACAGCTAGAGTCATTGCATGTGTGTTCTTCTCACAAACCACATATCACCAGAGTCATTGCATGTGTGTTCTTCCCATGAACCACACATGGATCCACCAGAGTCATTGCATGTGTGTTCTTCTCACAAACCACACATGGATCCACCCAGTGTCATCGCATGTGTGTTCTTCCCATGAACCACACATGGATCCACCAGTGTTATTGCATGTTTGCTCTTTTCATGAACCACAACTAGAGTCATTGGATGTGTGTTCTTCTCACAGACCACACATGGATCCAGTGTCATTGCATGTGTGTTCTTCCCAAAGACCACACATGGATCCACCAGTGTCATTGAATGTGTGTTCTTCTCACAAACCATATCATGAACCACACCCAGTGTCACTGCATGTGTGTTCTTCCCAAAGACCACACATAGATCCACCAGTGTCATTGCATGTGTGTTCTTCTCACAAACCATATGATGAACCACACCCAGAGTCATTGCACGTGTGTTCTTCCCATGAACCACACATGGATCCACCGGAGTCATTGCATGTGTGTTCTTCTCACAAACCACACATGGATCCACCCAGTGTCATCGCATGTGTGTTCTTCCCATGAACCACACATGGATCCATCAGTGTCATTCCACGTCTGCTCTTTTCATGAACCACAGCTAAAGTCATTGGATGTGTGTTCTTCTCACAGACCACACATGGATCTAGTGTCATTGCATGTGTGTTCTTCCCAAAGACCACACATGGATCTAGTGTCATTGCATGTGTGTTATTCTCACAAACCATATCATGAACCACACCTAGTGTCATTGCATGTGTGTTCTTCTCACAGACCACACATGGATCCACCAGTGTCATTGCATGTGTGTTCTTCTCACAGACCATATCATGAACCACACCCAGTTTCATTGCATGTGTGTTCTTCCCATGAACCACACATGGATCCACCGGAGTCATTGCATGTGTGTTCTTCTCACAAACCATACATGGATCCACCTAGTGTCATAGCATGTGTGTTCTTCCCATGAACCACACATGGATCGACTAGTGTCATTGCATGTCTACTCTTTTCATGAACCACATCTAGAGTCATTGGGTCCGTGTTCTTCTCATAGACCACACATGGATCCAGTGTCATTGCATGTGTGTTCTTCCCAATGACCACACATGGATCCACCAGTGTCATTGCATGTGTGTTCTTCTCACAAACCATATCATGAACCACACCTAGTGTCATTACATGTGTGTTCTTCTCAGAGACCACACATGGATCGACCAGTGTCATTGCATGTGTGTTTTTCTCATAGACCACACATGGATCCACCAGTGTCATTGTATGTGTGTTTTTCTCACAGACCATATCATGAACCACACCCAGTGTCATTGCATGCGTGTTTTTCTCACAGACCATATCATGAACCACACCCAGTGTCATTGCATGTGTGTTCTTCCCATGAACCACACATGGATCCACCAGTGTCATTGCATGTGTGTTCTTCCCACAGACAACACATGGATCCACCGGTGTCGTTGCATGGGTGTTCTTCCCATGAACCACACATGGATCCACCGGTGTCATTGTATGTCTGCTCTTCCCATGAACCACATCTAGATTCATCGCATGCGTGCTCTTTTCACAAACCATAGCTAGATACATTGCATGTGTGTTCTTCTAACGAACCATATCATGAACCACACCCAGTGTCATTGCATGTGTGTTCTTCTCACAAACCACACATGGATCCACCGGTGTCATTGCATGTCTTCTCTTCTCATTAACCACAGCTAGAGTCATTGCATGTGTGTTCTTCTCATGAACCACACATGGATCCACCAGTGTCATTGCATGTGTGTTCTTCCCACAGACCACACATGGATCCACCGGTGTCGTTGCATGTGTGTTCTTCCCATGAACCACTCATGGATCCACCAGTGTCATTGCATGTCTGCTCTTCCCATGAACCACATCTAGAGTCATCGCATGCGTGCTCTTTTCACAAACCATAGCTAGATACATTGCATGTGTGTTCTTATTACAAACCATATCATGAACCACACCCAGTGTCATTGCATGTGTGTTCTTCTCACAAACCACACATGGATCCACCGGTGTCATTGCATGTCTTCTCTTCTCATTAACCACAGCTAGAGTCATTGCATGTGTGTTCTTCTCACAAACCACATATCACCAGAGTCATTGCATGTGTGTTCTTCCCATGAACCACACATGGATCCACCAGAGTCATTGCATGTGTGTTCTTCTCACAAACCACACATGGATCCACCCAGTGTCATCGCATGTGTGTTCTTCCCATGAACCACACATGGATCCACCAGTGTTATTGCATGTTTGCTCTTTTCATGAACCACAACTAGAGTCATTGGATGTGTGTTCTTCTCACAGACCACACATGGATCCAGTGTCATTGCATGTGTGTTCTTCCCAAAGACCACACATGGATCCACCAGTGTCATTGAATGTGTGTTCTTCTCACAAACCATATCATGAACCACACCCAGTGTCACTGCATGTGTGTTCTTCCCAAAGACCACACATAGATCCACCAGTGTCATTGCATGTGTGTTCTTCTCACAAACCATATGATGAACCACACCCAGAGTCATTGCACGTGTGTTCTTCCCATGAACCACACATGGATCCACCGGAGTCATTGCATGTGTGTTCTTCTCACAAACCACACATGGATCCACCCAGTGTCATCGCATGTGTGTTCTTCCCATGAACCACACATGGATCCATCAGTGTCATTCCACGTCTGCTCTTTTCATGAACCACAGCTAAAGTCATTGGATGTGTGTTCTTCTCACAGACCACACATGGATCTAGTGTCATTGCATGTGTGTTCTTCCCAAAGACCACACATGGATCTAGTGTCATTGCATGTGTGTTATTCTCACAAACCATATCATGAACCACACCTAGTGTCATTGCATGTGTGTTCTTCTCACAGACCACACATGGATCCACCAGTGTCATTGCATGTGTGTTCTTCTCACAGACCATATCATGAACCACACCCAGTTTCATTGCATGTGTGTTCTTCCCATGAACCACACATGGATCCACCGGAGTCATTGCATGTGTGTTCTTCTCACAAACCATACATGGATCCACCTAGTGTCATCGCATGTGTGTTCTTCCCATGAACCACACATGGATCGACTAGTGTCATTGCATGTCTACTCTTTTCATGAACCACAGCTAGAGTCATTGGGTCCGTGTTCTTCTCATAGACCACACATGGATCCAGTGTCATTGCATGTGTGTTCTTCCCAATGACCACACATGGATCCACCAGTGTCATTGCATGTGTGTTCTTCTCACAAACCATATCATGAACCACACCTAGTGTCATTACATGTGTGTTCTTCTCAGAGACCACACATGGATCGACCAGTGTCATTGCATGTGTGTTTTTCTCATAGACCACACATGGATCCACCAGTGTCATTGTATGTGTGTTTTTCTCACAGACCATATCATGAACCACACCCAGTGTCATTGCATGCGTGTTTTTCTCACAGACCATATCATGAACCACACCCAGTGTCATTGCATGTGTGTTCTTCCCATGAACCACACATGGATCCACCAGTGTCATTGCATGTGTGTTCTTCCCACAGACAACACATGGATCCACCGGTGTCGTTGCATGGGTGTTCTTCCCATGAACCACACATGGATCCACCGGTGTCATTGTATGTCTGCTCTTCCCATGAACCACATCTAGATTCATCGCATGCGTGCTCTTTTCACAAACCATAGCTAGATACATTGCATGTGTGTTCTTCTAACGAACCATATCATGAACCACACCCAGTGTCATTGCATGTGTGTTCTTCTCACAAACCACACATGGATCCACCGGTGTCATTGCATGTCTTCTCTTCTCATTAACCACAGCTAGAGTCATTGCATGTGTGTTCTTCTCATGAACCACACATGGATCCACCAGAGTCATTGCATGTGTGTTCTTCTCACAAACCACACATGGATCCACCTAGTGTCATCGCATGTGTGTTCTTCCCATGAACCACACATGGATCCACCAGTGTCATTGCATGTCTGCTCTTTTCATGAACCACAGCTAGAGTCATTGGATGTGTGTTCTTCTCACATACCACACATGGATCCAGTGTCATTGCATGTGTGTTCTTCCCAAAGACCACACATGGATCCACTAGTGTCATTGAATGTGTGTTCTTCTCACAAACCATATCATGAACCACACCCAGTGTCACTGCATGTGTGTTCTTTACCAAAGACCACACATGGATCCACCAGTGTCATTGCATGTGTGTTCTTCTCACAAACCATATGATGAACCACACCCAGAGTCATTGCACGTGTGTTCTTCCCATGAACCACACATGGATCCACCGGAGTCATTGCATGTGTGTTCTTCTCACAAACCACACATGGATCCACCCAGTGTCATCGCATGTGTGTTCTTCCCATGAACCAGACATGGATCCATCAGTGTCATTCCACGTCTGCTCTTTTCATGAACCACAGCTAAAGTCATTGGATGTGTGTTCTTCTCACAGACCACACATGGATCTAGTGTCATTGCATGTGTGTTCTTCCCAAAGACCACACATGGATCTAGTGTCATTGCATGTGTGTTATTCTCACAAACCATATCATGAACCACACCCAGTGTCATTGCATGTGTGTTCTTCTCACAGACCACACATGGATCCACCAGTGTCATTGCATGTGTGTTCTTCTCACAGACCATATCATGAACCACACCCAGAGTCATTGCATGTGTGTTCTTCCCATGAACCACACATGGATCCACCGGAGTCATTGCATGTGTGTTCTTCTCACAAACCATACATGGATCCACCTAGTGTCATCGCATGTGTGTTCTTACCATGAACCACACATGGATCGACTAGTGTCATTGCATGTCTACTCTTTTCATGAACTACAGCTAGAGTCATTGGATCTGTGTTCTTCTCATAGACCACACGTGGATCCAGTGTCATTGCATGTGTGTTCTTCCCAATGACCACACATGGATCCACGAGTGTCATTGCATGTGTGTTCTTCTCACAAACCATATCATGAACCACACCCAGTGTCATTACATGTGTGTTCTTCTCAGAGACCACACATGGATCGACTAGTGTCATTGCATGTGTGTTTTTCTCATAGACCATATCATGAACCACACCCAGTGTCATTGCATGTGTGTTCTTCCCATGAACCACACATGGATCCACCAGTGTCATTGCATGTCTGCTCTTCCCATATACCACACATGGATCCACCAGTGTCATTGCATGTGGGTTCTTCGCATGAACCACACATGGATCCACCAGTGTCATTGCATGTGTGTTCTTCCCACAGACCACAGATGGATCCACCGGCGTCCTTGAATGTGTGTTCTTCCCATGAACCACACATGGATCCACTAGTGTCATTGTATGTCTGCTCTTCCCATGAACCACATCTAGAGTCATCGCATGCGTGCTCTTTTCACAAACCACAGCTAAAGTCATTGCATGTGTGTTCTTCTTACAAACCATATCATGAACCACACCCAGTGTCATTGCATGTGTGTTGTTCTCACAAACCACACATGGATCCACCGGTGTCATTGCATGTCTGCTCTTCTCATTAACCACAGCTAGAGTCATTGCATGTGTGTTCTTTTCACAAACCACATATCACCAGAGTCATTGCATGTGTGTTCTTCCCATGAACCACACATGGATCCACCGGAGTCATTGCATGTGTGTTCTTCTCACAAACCACACATGGATCCACCCAGTGTCATCGCATGTGTGTTCTTCCCATGAAACACACATGGATCTACCAGTGTCATTGCATGTCTGCTCTTTTCATGAACCACATCTAGAGTCATTGGATGTGTGTTCTTCTCAAAGACCACACATGGATCTAGTGTCATTGCATGTGTGTTCTTCCCAAAGACCACACATGGATCCACCAGTGTCATTGCATATGAGTTCTTCTCACAAACCATATCATGAACCACACCCAGTGTCATTGCATGTGTGTTCTTCTCACAGACCATATCATGAACCACACCAAGTGTCATTGCATGTGTGTTCTTCCCATGAACCACACATGGATCCACCCGAGTCATTGCATGTGTGTTCTTCTCACAAACCACACATGGATCCACCTAGTGTCACCGATGTGTGTTCTTCCCATTAACAACACATGTATCAACCAGTGTCATTGCATGTCTGCTCTTTTTATGAACCACAACTAGAGTGATTGGCTGTGTGTTCTTCTCACAGACCACACATGGATCCAGTGTCATTGCATGTGTGTTCTTCCTAAAGACCACACATGGATCCACCAGTGTTATTGCATGTGTGTTCTTCTTACAAACCATTTCATGAACCACACCCAGTGTCATTGCATGTGTGTTCTTCTCACAGACCACACATGGATCCACCAGTGTCATTGCATGTCTGCTCTTTTCATGAACCACAGCTAGAGTCATTGGATGTGTGTTCTTCTCACAGACCACACATGGATCCAGTGTCATTGCATGTGTGTTCTTCTCAAAGACCACACATGGATCCACCAGTGTCATTGAATGTGTTTTCTTCTCACAAACCATATCATGAACCACACCCAGTGTCACTGCATGTGTGTTCTTCCCAAATACCACACATAGATCCACCAGTGTCATTGCATGTGTGTTCTTCTCACAAACCATATGATGAACCACACCCAGAGTCATTGCACGTGTGTTCTTCCCATGAACCACACATGGATCCACCGGAGTCATTGCATGTGTGTTCTTCTCACAAACCACACATGGATCCACCCAGTGTCATCGCTTGTGTGTTCTTCCCATGAACCAGACATGGATCCATCAGTGTCATTCCACGTCTGCTCTTTTCATGAACCACAGCTAAAGTCATTGGATGTGTGTTCTTCTCACAGACCACACATGGATCTAGTGTCATTGCATGTGTGTTCTTCCCAAAGACCACACATGGATCTAGTGTCATTGCATGTGTGTTATTCTCACAAACCATATCATGAACCACACCCAGTGTCATTGCATGTGTGTTCTTCTCATAGACCACACATGGATCCACCAGTGTCATTGCATGTGTGTTCTTCTCACAGACCATATCATGAACCACACCCAGAGTCATTGCATGTGTGTTCTTCCCATGAACCACACATGGATCCACCGGAGTCATTGCATGTGTGTTCTTCTCACAAACCATACATGGATCCACCTAGTGTCATCGCATGTGTGTTCTTACCATGAACCACACATGGATCGACTAGTGTCATTGCATGTCTACTCTTTTCATGAACCACAGCTAGAGTCATTGGGTCCGTGTTCTTCTCATAGACCACACATGGATCCAGTGTCATTGCATGTGTGTTCTTCCCAATGACCACACATGGATCCACCAGTGTCATTGCATGTGTGTTCTTCTCACAAACCATATCATGAACCACACCTAGTGTCATTACATGTGTGTTCTTCTCAGAGACCACACATGGATCGACCAGTGTCATTGCATGTGTGTTTTTCTCATAGACCACACATGGATCCACCAGTGTCATTGTATGTGTGTTTTTCTCACAGACCATATCATGAACCACACCCAGTGTCATTGCATGCGTGTTTTTCTCACAGACCATATCATGAACCACACCCAGTGTCATTGCATGTGTGTTCTTCCCATGAACCACACATGGATCCACCAGTGTCATTGCATGTGTGTTCTTCCCACAGACAACACATGGATCCACCGGTGTCGTTGCATGGGTGTTCTTCCCATGAACCACACATGGATCCACCGGTGTCATTGTATGTCTGCTCTTCCCATGAACCACATCTAGATTCATCGCATGCGTGCTCTTTTCACAAACCATAGCTAGATACATTGCATGTGTGTTCTTCTAACGAACCATATCATGAACCACACCCAGTGTCATTGCATGTGTGTTCTTCTCACAAACCACACATGGATCCACCGGTGTCATTGCATGTCTTCTCTTCTCATTAACCACAGCTAGAGTCATTGCATGTGTGTTCTTCTCATGAACCACACATGGATCCACCAGTGTCATTGCATGTGTGTTCTTCCCACAGACCACACATGGATCCACCGGTGTCGTTGCATGTGTGTTCTTCCCATGAACCACTCATGGATCCACCAGTGTCATTGCATGTCTGCTCTTCCCATGAACCACATCTAGAGTCATCGCATGCGTGCTCTTTTCACAAACCATAGCTAGATACATTGCATGTGTGTTCTTATTACAAACCATATCATGAACCACACCCAGTGTCATTGCATGTGTGTTCTTCTCACAAACCACACATGGATCCACCGGTGTCATTGCATGTCTTCTCTTCTCATTAACCACAGCTAGAGTCATTGCATGTGTGTTCTTCTCACAAACCACATATCACCAGAGTCATTGCATGTGTGTTCTTCCCATGAACCACACATGGATCCACCAGAGTCATTGCATGTGTGTTATTCTCACAAACCACACATGGATCCACCCAGTGTCATCGCATGTGTGTTCTTCCCATGAACCACACATGGATCCACCAGTGTTATTGCATGTTTGCTCTTTTCATGAACCACAACTAGAGTCATTGGATGTGTGTTCTTCTCACAGACCACACATGGATCCAGTGTCATTGCATGTGTGTTCTTCCCAAAGACCACACATGGATCCACCAGTGTCATTGAATGTGTGTTCTTCTCACAAACCATATCATGAACCACACCCAGTGTCACTGCATGTGTGTTCTTCCCAAAGACCACACATAGATCCACCAGTGTCATTGCATGTGTGTTCTTCTCACAAACCATATGATGAACCACACCCAGAGTCATTGCACGTGTGTTCTTCCCATGAACCACACATGGATCCACCGGAGTCATTGCATGTGTGTTCTTCTCACAAACCACACATGGATCCACCCAGTGTCATCGCATGTGTGTTCTTCCCATGAACCAGACATGGATCCATCAGTGTCATTCCACGTCTGCTCTTTTCATGAACCACAGCTAAAGTCATTGGATGTGTGTTCTTCTCACAGACCACACATGGATCTAGTGTCATTGCATGTGTGTTCTTCCCAAAGACCACACATGGATCTAGTGTCATTGCATGTGTGTTATTCTCACAAACCATATCATGAACCACACCTAGTGTCATTGCATGTGTGTTCTTCTCACAGACCACACATGGATCCACCAGTGTCATTGCATGTGTGTTCTTCTCACAGACCATATCATGAACCACACCCAGTTTCATTGCATGTGTGTTCTTCCCATGAACCACACATGGATCCACCGGAGTCATTGCATGTGTGTTCTTCTCACAAACCATACATGGATCCACCTAGTGTCATCGCATGTGTGTTCTTCCCATGAACCACACATGGATCGACTAGTGTCATTGCATGTCTACTCTTTTCATGAACCACAGCTAGAGTCATTGGGTCCGTGTTCTTCTCATAGACCACACATGGATCCAGTGTCATTGCATGTGTGTTCTTCCCAATGACCACACATGGATCCACCAGTGTCATTGCATGTGTGTTCTTCTCACAAACCATATCATGAACCACACCTAGTGTCATTACATGTGTGTTCTTCTCAGAGACCACACATGGATCGACCAGTGTCATTGCATGTGTGTTTTTCTCATAGACCACACATGGATCCACCAGTGTCATTGTATGTGTGTTTTTCTCACAGACCATATCATGAACCACACCCAGTGTCATTGCATGCGTGTTTTTCTCACAGACCATATCATGAACCACACCCAGTGTCATTGCATGTGTGTTCTTCCCATGAACCACACATGGATCCACCAGTGTCATTGCATGTGTGTTTTTCCCACAGACAACACATGGATCCACCGGTGTCGTTGCATGGGTGTTCTTCCCATGAACCACACATGGATCCACCGGTGTCATTGTATGTCTGCTCTTCCCATGAACCACATCTAGAGTCATCGCATGCGTGCTCTTTTCACAAACCATAGCTAGATACATTGCATGTGTGTTCTTCTAACGAACCATATCATGAACCACACCCAGTGTCATTGCATGTGTGTTCTTCTCACAAACCACACATGGATCCACCGGTGTCATTGCATGTCTTCTCTTCTCATTAACCACAGCTAGAGTCATTGCATGTGTGTTCTTCTCACAAACCACATATCACCAGAGTCATTGCATGTGTGTTCTTCCCATGAACCACACATGGATCCACCAGAGTCATTGCATGTGTGTTCTTCTCACAAACCACACATGGATCCACCTAGTGTCATCGCATGTGTGTTCTTCCCATGAACCACACATGGATCCACCAGTGTCATTGCATGTCTGCTCTTTTCATGAACCACAGCTAGAGTCATTGGATGTGTGTTCTTCTCACATACCACACATGGATCCAGTGTCATTGCATGTGTGTTCTTCCCAAAGACCACACATGGATCCACTAGTGTCATTGAATGTGTGTTCTTCTCACAAACCATATCATGAACCACACCCAGTGTCACTTCATGTGTGTTCTTTACCAAAGACCACACATGGATCCACCAGTGTCATTGCATGTGTGTTCTTCTCACAAACCATATGATGAACCACACCCAGAGTCATTGCACGTGTGTTCTTCCCATGAACCACACATGGATCCACCGGAGTCATTGCATGTGTGTTCTTCTCACAAACCACACATGGATCCACCCAGTGTCATCGCATGTGTGTTCTTCCCATGAACCAGACATGGATCCATCAGTGTCATTCCACGTCTGCTCTTTTCATGAACCACAGCTAAAGTCATTGGATGTGTGTTCTTCTCACAGACCACACATGGATCTAGTGTCATTGCATGTGTGTTCTTCCCAAAGACCACACATGGATCTAGTGTCATTGCATGTGTGTTATTCTCACAAACCATATCATGAACCACACCCAGTGTCATTGCATGTGTGTTCTTCTCACAGACCACACATGGATCCACCAGTGTCATTGCATGTGTGTTCTTCTCACAGACCATATCATGAACCACACCCAGAGTCATTGCATGTGTGTTCTTCCCATGAACCACACATGGATCCACCGGAGTCATTGCATGTGTGTTCTTCTCACAAACCATACATGGATCCACCTAGTGTCATCGCATGTGTGTTCTTACCATGAACCACACATGGATCGACTAGTGTCATTGCATGTCTACTCTTTTCATGAACTACAGCTAGAGTCATTGGATCTGTGTTCTTCTCATAGACCACACGTGGATCCAGTGTCATTGCATGTGTGTTCTTCCCAATGACCACACATGGATCCACGAGTGTCATTGCATGTGTGTTCTTCTCACAAACCATATCATGAACCACACCCAGTGTCATTACATGTGTGTTCTTCTCAGAGACCACACATGGATCGACTAGTGTCATTGCATGTGTGTTTTTCTCATAGACCATATCATGAACCACACCCAGTGTCATTGCATGTGTGTTCTTCCCATGAACCACACATGGATCCACCAGTGTCATTGCATGTCTGCTCTTCCCATATACCACACATGGATCCACCAGTGTCATTGCATGTGTGTTCTTCGCATGAACCACACATGGATCCACCAGTGTCATTGCATGTGTGTTCTTCCCACAGACCACAGATGGATCCACCGGCGTCCTTGAATGTGTGTTCTTCCCATGAACCACACATGGATCCACTAGTGTCATTGTATGTCTGCTCTTCCCATGAACCACATCTAGAGTCATCGCATGCGTGCTCTTTTCACAAACCACAGCTACAGTCATTGCATGTGTGTTCTTCTTACAAACCATATCATGAACCACACCCAGTGTCATTGCATGTGTGTTGTTCTCACAAACCACACATGGATCCACCGGTGTCATTGCATGTCTGCTCTTCTCATTAACCACAGCTAGAGTCATTGCATGTGTGTTCTTTTCACAAACCACATATCACCAGAGTCATTGCATGTGTGTTCTTCCCATGAACCACACATGGATCCACCGGAGTCATTGCATGTGTGTTCTTCTCACAAACCACACATGGATCCACCCAGTGTCATCGCATGTGTGTTCTTCCCATGAAACACACATGGATCTACCAGTGTCATTGCATGTCTGCTCTTTTCATGAACCACATCTAGAGTCATTGGATGTGTGTTCTTCTCAAAGACCACACATGGATCTAGTGTCATTGCATGTGTGTTCTTCCCAAAGACCACACATGGATCCACCAGTGTCATTGCATATGAGTTCTTCTCACAAACCATATCATGAACCACACCCAGTGTCATTGCATGTGTGTTCTTCTCACAGACCATATCATGAACCACACCAAGTGTCATTGCATGTGTGTTCTTCCCATGAACCACACATGGATCCACCCGAGTCATTGCATGTGTGTTCTTCTCACAAACCACACATGGATCCACCTAGTGTCACCGATGTGTGTTCTTCCCATTAACAACACATGTATCAACCAGTGTCATTGCATGTCTGCTCTTTTTATGAACCACAACTAGAGTGATTGGCTGTGTGTTCTTCTCACAGACCACACATGGATCCAGTGTCATTGCATGTGTGTTCTTCCTAAAGACCACACATGGATCCACCAGTGTTATTGCATGTGTGTTCTTCTTACAAACCATTTCATGAACCACACCCAGTGTCATTGCATGTGTGTTCTTCTCACAGACCACACATGGATCCACCAGTGTCATTGCATGTCTGCTCTTTTCATGAACCACAGCTAGAGTCATTGGATGTGTGTTCTTCTCACAGACCACACATGGATCCAGTGTCATTGCATGTGTGTTCTTCCCAAAGACCACACATGGATCCACCAGTGTCATTGAATGTGTTTTCTTCTCACAAACCATATCATGAACCACACCCAGTGTCACTGCATGTGTGTTCTTCCCAAAGACCACACATAGATCCACCAGTGTCATTGCATGTGTGTTCTTCTCACAAACCATATGATGAACCACACCCAGAGTCATTGCACGTGTGTTCTTCCCATGAACCACACATGGATCCACCGGAGTCATTGCATGTGTGTTCTTCTCACAAACCACACATGGATCCACCCAGTGTCATCGCATGTGTGTTCTTCCCATGAACCAGACATGGATCCATCAGTGTCATTCCACGTCTGCTCTTTTCATGAACCACAGCTAAAGTCATTGGATGTGTGTTCTTCTCACAGACCACACATGGATCTAGTGTCATTGCATGTGTGTTCTTCCCAAAGACCACACATGGATCTAGTGTCATTGCATGTGTGTTATTCTCACAAACCATATCATGAACCACACCCAGTGTCATTGCATGTGTGTTCTTCTCATAGACCACACATGGATCCACCAGTGTCATTGCATGTGTGTTCTTCTCACAGACCATATCATGAACCACACCCAGAGTCATTGCATGTGTGTTCTTCCCATGAACCACACATGGATCCACCGGAGTCATTGCATGTGTGTTCTTCTCACAAACCATACATGGATCCACCTAGTGTCATCGCATGTGTGTTCTTACCATGAACCACACATGGATCGACTAGTGTCATTGCATGTCTACTCTTTTCATGAACTACAGCTAGAGTCATTGGATCTGTGTTCTTCTCATAGACCACACATGGATCCAGTGTCATTGCATGTGTGTTCTTCCCAATGACCACACATGGATCCACGAGTGTCATTGCATGTGTGTTCTTCTCACAAACCATATCATGAACCACACCCAGTGTCATTACATGTGTGTTCTTCTCAGAGACCACACATGGATCGACCAGTGTCATTGCATGTGTGTTTTTCTCGCAGACCATATCATAAACCATACCCAGTGTCATTGCATGTGTGTTCTTCCCATGAACCACACATGGATCCACCAGTGTCATTGCATGTCTGCTCTTCCCACATACCACACATGGATCCACCAGTGTCATTGCATGTGTGTTCTTCACATGAACCACACATGGATCCACCAGTGTCATTGCATGTGTGTTCTTCCCACAGACCACAGATGGATCCACCGGCGTCCTTGAATGTGTGTTCTTCCCATGAACCACACATGGATCCACTAGTGTCATTGTATGTCTGCTCTTCCCATGAACCACATCTAGAGTCATCGCATGCGTGCTCTTTTCACAAACCACAGCTACAGTCATTGCATGTGTGTTCTTCTTACAAACCATATCATGAACCACACCCAGTGTCATTGCATGTGTGTTGTTCTCACAAACCACACATGGATCCACCGGTGTCATTGCATGTCTGCTCTTCTCATTAACCATAGCTAGAGTCATTGCATGTGTGTTCTTTTCACAAACCACATATCACCAGAGTCATTGCATGTGTGTTCTTCCCATGAACCACACATGGATCCACCGGAGTCATTGCACACATGGATCCACCCAGTGTCATCGCATGTGTGTTCTTCCCATGAAACACACATGGATCTACCAGTGTCATTGCATGTCTGCTCTTTTCATGAACCACATCTAGAGTCATTGGATGTGTGTTCTTCTCAAAAACCACACATGGATCTAGTGTCATTGCATGTGTGTTCTTCCCAAAGACCACACATGGATCCACCAGTGTCATTGCATATGAGTTCTTCTCACAAACCATATCATGAACCACACCTAGTGTCATTTCATGTGTGTTCTTCTCACAGACCATATCATGAACCACACCAAGTGTCATTGCATGTGTGTTCTTCCCATGAACCACACATGGATCCACCCGAGTCATTGCATGTGTGTTCTTCTCACAAACCACACATGGATCCACCTAGTGTCACCGATGTGTGTTCTTCCCATCAACAACACATGTATCAACCAGTGTCATTGCATGTCTGCTCTTTTTATGAACCACAACTAGAGTCATTGGATGTGTGTTCTTCTCAAAGACCACACATGGATCTAGTGTCATTGCATGTGTGTTCTTCCCAAAGACCACACATGGATCTAGTGTCATTGCATGTGTGTTATTCTCACAAACCATATCATGAACCACACCCAGTGTCATTGCATGTGTGTTCTTCCCATGAACCACACATGGATCCACCAGTGTCATTGCATGTGTGTTTTTCCCACAGACAACACATGGATCCACCGGTGTCGTTGCATGGGTGTTCTTCCCATGAACCACACATGGATCCACCGGTGTCATTGTATGTCTGCTCTTCCCATGAACCACATCTAGAGTCATCGCATGCGTGCTCTTTTCACAAACCATAGCTAGATACATTGCATGTGTGTTCTTCTAACGAACCATATCATGAACCACACCCAGTGTCATTGCATGTGTGTTCTTCTCACAAACCACACATGGATCCACCGGTGTCATTGCATGTCTTCTCTTCTCATTAACCACAGCTAGAGTCATTGCATGTGTGTTCTTCTCACAAACCACATATCACCAGAGTCATTGCATGTGTGTTCTTCCCATGAACCACACATGGATCCACCAGAGTCATTGCATGTGTGTTCTTCTCACAAACCACACATGGATCCACCTAGTGTCATCGCATGTGTGTTCTTCCCATGAACCACACATGGATCCACCAGTGTCATTGCATGTCTGCTCTTTTCATGAACCACAGCTAGAGTCATTGGATGTGTGTTCTTCTCACATACCACACATGGATCCAGTGTCATTGCATGTGTGTTCTTCCCAAAGACCACACATGGATCCACTAGTGTCATTGAATGTGTGTTCTTCTCACAAACCATATCATGAACCACACCCAGTGTCACTTCATGTGTGTTCTTTACCAAAGACCACACATGGATCCACCAGTGTCATTGCATGTGTGTTCTTCTCACAAACCATATGATGAGCCACACCCAGAGTCATTGCACGTGTGTTCTTCCCATGAACCACACATGGATCCACCGGAGTCATTGCATGTGTGTTCTTCTCACAAACCACACATGGATCCACCCAGTGTCATCGCATGTGTGTTCTTCCCATGAACCAGACATGGATCCATCAGTGTCATTCCACGTCTGCTCTTTTCATGAACCACAGCTAAAGTCATTGGATGTGTGTTCTTCTCACAGACCACACATGGATCTAGTGTCATTGCATGTGTGTTCTTCCCAAAGACCACACATGGATCTAGTGTCATTGCATGTGTGTTATTCTCACAAACCATATCATGAACCACACCCAGTGTCATTGCATGTGTGTTCTTCTCACAGACCACACATGGATCCACCAGTGTCATTGCATGTGTGTTCTTCTCACAGACCATATCATGAACCACACCCAGAGTCATTGCATGTGTGTTCTTCCCATGAACCACACATGGATCCACCGGAGTCATTGCATGTGTGTTCTTCTCACAAACCATACATGGATCCACCTAGTGTCATCGCATGTGTGTTCTTACCATGAACCACACATGGATCGACTAGTGTCATTGCATGTCTACTCTTTTCATGAACTACAGCTAGAGTCATTGGATCTGTGTTCTTCTCATAGACCACACGTGGATCCAGTGTCATTGCATGTGTGTTCTTCCCAATGACCACACATGGATCCACGAGTGTCATTGCATGTGTGTTCTTCTCACAAACCATATCATGAACCACACCCAGTGTCATTACATGTGTGTTCTTCTCAGAGACCACACATGGATCGACTAGTGTCATTGCATGTGTGTTTTTCTCATAGACCATATCATGAACCACACCCAGTGTCATTGCATGTGTGTTCTTCCCATGAACCACACATGGATCCACCAGTGTCATTGCATGTCTGCTCTTCCCATATACCACACATGGATCCACCAGTGTCATTGCATGTGTGTTCTTCGCATGAACCACACATGGATCCACCAGTGTCATTGCATGTGTGTTCTTCCCACAGACCACAGATGGATCCACCGGCGTCCTTGAATGTGTGTTCTTCCCATGAACCACACATGGATCCACTAGTGTCATTGTATGTCTGCTCTTCCCATGAACCACATCTAGAGTCATCGCATGCGTGCTCTTTTCACAAACCACAGCTACAGTCATTGCATGTGTGTTCTTCTTACAAACCATATCATGAACCACACCCAGTGTCATTGCATGTGTGTTGTTCTCACAAACCACACATGGATCCACCGGTGTCATTGCATGTCTGCTCTTCTCATTAACCACAGCTAGAGTCATTGCATGTGTGTTCTTTTCACAAACCACATATCACCAGAGTCATTGCATGTGTGTTCTTCCCATGAACCACACATGGATCCACCGGAGTCATTGCATGTGTGTTCTTCTCACAAACCACACATGGATCCACCCAGTGTCATCGCATGTGTGTTCTTCCCATGAAACACACATGGATCTACCAGTGTCATTGCATGTCTGCTCTTTTCATGAACCACATCTAGAGTCATTGGATGTGTGTTCTTCTCAAAGACCACACATGGATCTAGTGTCATTGCATGTGTGTTCTTCCCAAAGACCACACATGGATCCACCAGTGTCATTGCATATGAGTTCTTCTCACAAACCATATCATGAACCACACCCAGTGTCATTGCATGTGTGTTCTTCTCACAGACCATATCATGAACCACACCAAGTGTCATTGCATGTGTGTTCTTCCCATGAACCACACATGGATCCACCCGAGTCATTGCATGTGTGTTCTTCTCACAAACCACACATGGATCCACCTAGTGTCACCGATGTGTGTTCTTCCCATTAACAACACATGTATCAACCAGTGTCATTGCATGTCTGCTCTTTTTATGAACCACAACTAGAGTGATTGGCTGTGTGTTCTTCTCACAGACCACACATGGATCCAGTGTCATTGCATGTGTGTTCTTCCTAAAGACCACACATGGATCCACCAGTGTTATTGCATGTGTGTTCTTCTTACAAACCATTTCATGAACCACACCCAGTGTCATTGCATGTGTGTTCTTCTCACAGACCACACATGGATCCACCAGTGTCATTGCATGTCTGCTCTTTTCATGAACCACAGCTAGAGTCATTGGATGTGTGTTCTTCTCACAGACCACACATGGATCCAGTGTCATTGCATGTGTGTTCTTCCCAAAGACCACACATGGATCCACCAGTGTCATTGAATGTGTTTTCTTCTCACAAACCATATCATGAACCACACCCAGTGTCACTGCATGTGTGTTCTTCCCAAAGACCACACATAGATCCACCAGTGTCATTGCATGTGTGTTCTTCTCACAAACCATATGATGAACCACACCCAGAGTCATTGCACGTGTGTTCTTCCCATGAACCACACATGGATCCACCGGAGTCATTGCATGTGTGTTCTTCTCACAAACCACACATGGATCCACCCAGTGTCATCGCATGTGTGTTCTTCCCATGAACCAGACATGGATCCATCAGTGTCATTCCACGTCTGCTCTTTTCATGAACCACAGCTAAAGTCATTGGATGTGTGTTCTTCTCACAGACCACACATGGATCTAGTGTCATTGCATGTGTGTTCTTCCCAAAGACCACACATGGATCTAGTGTCATTGCATGTGTGTTATTCTCACAAACCATATCATGAACCACACCCAGTGTCATTGCATGTGTGTTCTTCTCATAGACCACACATGGATCCACCAGTGTCATTGCATGTGTGTTCTTCTCACAGACCATATCATGAACCACACCCAGAGTCATTGCATGTGTGTTCTTCCCATGAACCACACATGGATCCACCGGAGTCATTGCATGTGTGTTCTTCTCACAAACCATACATGGATCCACCTAGTGTCATCGCATGTGTGTTCTTACCATGAACCACACATGGATCGACTAGTGTCATTGCATGTCTACTCTTTTCATGAACTACAGCTAGAGTCATTGGATCTGTGTTCTTCTCATAGACCACACATGGATCCAGTGTCATTGCATGTGTGTTCTTCCCAATGACCACACATGGATCCACGAGTGTCATTGCATGTGTGTTCTTCTCACAAACCATATCATGAACCACACCCAGTGTCATTACATGTGTGTTCTTCTCAGAGACCACACATGGATCGACCAGTGTCATTGCATGTGTGTTTTTCTCGCAGACCATATCATAAACCATACCCAGTGTCATTGCATGTGTGTTCTTCCCATGAACCACACATGGATCCACCAGTGTCATTGCATGTCTGCTCTTCCCACATACCACACATGGATCCACCAGTGTCATTGCATGTGTGTTCTTCACATGAACCACACATGGATCCACCAGTGTCATTGCATGTGTGTTCTTCCCACAGACCACAGATGGATCCACCGGCGTCCTTGAATGTGTGTTCTTCCCATGAACCACACATGGATCCACTAGTGTCATTGTATGTCTGCTCTTCCCATGAACCACATCTAGAGTCATCGCATGCGTGCTCTTTTCACAAACCACAGCTACAGTCATTGCATGTGTGTTCTTCTTACAAACCATATCATGAACCACACCCAGTGTCATTGCATGTGTGTTGTTCTCACAAACCACACATGGATCCACCGGTGTCATTGCATGTCTGCTCTTCTCATTAACCATAGCTAGAGTCATTGCATGTGTGTTCTTTTCACAAACCACATATCACCAGAGTCATTGCATGTGTGTTCTTCCCATGAACCACACATGGATCCACCGGAGTCATTGCATGTGTGTTCTTCTCACAAACCACACATGGATCCACCCAGTGTCATCGCATGTGTGTTCTTCCCATGAAACACACATGGATCTACCAGTGTCATTGCATGTCTGCTCTTTTCATGAACCACATCTAGAGTCATTGGATGTGTGTTCTTCTCAAAAACCACACATGGATCTAGTGTCATTGCATGTGTGTTCTTCCCAAAGACCACACATGGATCCACCAGTGTCATTGCATATGAGTTCTTCTCACAAACCATATCATGAACCACACCTAGTGTCATTTCATGTGTGTTCTTCTCACAGACCATATCATGAACCACACCAAGTGTCATTGCATGTGTGTTCTTCCCATGAACCACACATGGATCCACCCGAGTCATTGCATGTGTGTTCTTCTCACAAACCACACATGGATCCACCTAGTGTCACCGATGTGTGTTCTTCCCATCAACAACACATGTATCAACCAGTGTCATTGCATGTCTGCTCTTTTTATGAACCACAACTAGAGTCATTGGCTGTGTGTTCTTCTCACAGACCACACATGGATCCAATGTCATTGCATGTGTGTTCTTCCTAAAGACCACACATGGATCCACCAGTGTTATTGCATGTGTGTTATTCTTACAAACCATTTCATGAACCACACCCAGTGTCATTGCATGTGTGTTCTTCTCACAGACCACACATGGATCCACCAGTGTCATTGCATGCGTGTTTTTCTCACAGACCATATCATGAACCACACCCAGTGTCATTGCATGTGTGTTCTTCCCATGAACCACACATGGATCCACCAGTGTCATTGCATGTGTGTTCTTCCCACAGACCACACATGCTTCCACTGGTGTCGTTGCATGTGTGTTCTTCCCATGAACCACACATGGATCCACCAGTGTCATTGTATGTCTGCTCTTCCCATGAACCACAGCTAGAGTCATCGCATGCGTGCTCTTTTCACAAACCACAGCTAGAGTCGTTGCATGTGTGTTCTTCTTACAAACCATATCATGAACCACACCCAGTGTCATTGCATGTGCGTTCTTCTTGCAAACCACACATGGATCCACCGGTGTCATTGCATGTCTGCTCTTCTCATTAACCACAACTAGAGTCATTGCATGTGTGTTCTTCTCACAAACCACATATCACTAGAGTCATTGCATGTGTGTTCTTCCCATGAACCACACATGGATCCAGCAGAGTCATTGCATGTGTGTTCTTCTCACAAACCACACATGGATCCACCCAGTGTCATCTCATGTGTGTTCTTCCCATGAACCACACATGGATCCACCAGTGTCATTGCATGTCTGCTCTTTTCATGAACCACAGCTAGAGTCATTGGATGTGTGTTCTTCTCACATACCACACATGGATCCAGTGTCATTGCATGTGTGTTCTTCCCAAAGACCACACGTGGATCCACTAGTGTCATTGAATATGTGTTCTTCTCACATACCATATCATGAACCACACCCAGTGTCATTGCATGTGTGCTCTTCCCAAAGACCACACATGGATCCACCAGTGTCATTGAATGTGTGTTCTTCTAACAAACCATATGATGAACCACACCTAGAGTCATTGCATGTGTGTTCTTCCCATGAACCACACATGGATCCACCGGAGTCATTGCATGTGTGTTCTTCTCACAAACCACACATGGATCCACCTAGTGTCATCGTATGTGTGTTCTTCCCATATACCACACATGGATCCACCAGTGTCATTGCATGTCTGCTCTTTTCATGAACCACAGCTAGATTCATTGGATGTGTGTTCTTCTCACAGACCACACATGGATCCAGTGTCATTGCATGTGTGTTCTTCCCAAAGACGACACCTGGATCCACCAGTGTCATTGCATGTGTGTTCTTCTCAGAAACCATATCATGAACCACACCCAGTGTCATTGCATGTGTGATCTTCTCACAGACCACACATGGATCCACCAGTGTCATTGCATGTGTGTTCTTCTCACAGACCATATCATGAACCACACCCAGTGTCATTGCATGTGTGTTCTTCCCATGAACCACACATGGATCCACCGGAGTCATTACATGTGTGTTCTTCTCAGAAACCACACATGGATCCACCGGTGTCATTGCATGTCTGCTCTTCTCATTAACCACAGCTAGAGTCATTGCATGTGTGTTCTTCTCACAAACAACATATCACCAGAGTCATTGCATGTGTGTTCTTCCCATGAACCACAATGGATCCACCGGAGTCATTGCGTGTGTGTTCTTTTCACAAACCACACATGGATCCACACACTGTCATCACATGTGTGTTCTTCCCATGAACCACACATGGATCCACCAGTGTCATTGCATGTCTGGTCTTTTCATGAACCACAACTAGAGTCATTGGATGTGTGTTCTTCTCACAAACCACACATGGAACTAGTGCCATTGCATGTGTGTTCTTCCCAAAGACCACACATGGATCCACCAGTGTCATTGCATGTGTGTTCTTCTCACAAACCATATCATGAACCTGACCCAGTGTCATTGCATGTGTGTTCTTCCCAAAGACCACACATGGATCCACCAGTGTCATTGCATGTGTGTTCTTCTCACAGACCATATCATGAACCACACCCAGAGTCATTGCATGTGTGTTCTTCCCATGAACCACACATGGATCCACCGGAGTCATTGCATGTGTGTTCTTCTCACAAACCATACATGGATCCACCTAGTGTCATCGCATGTGTGTTCTTACCATGAACCACACATGGATCGACTAGTGTCATTGCATGTCTACTCTTTTCATGAACTACAGCTAGAGTCATTGGATCTGTGTTCTTCTCATAGACCACACATGGATCCAGTGTCATTGCATGTGTGTTCTTCCCAATGACCACACATGGATCCACGAGTGTCATTGCATGTGTGTTCTTCTCACAAACCATATCATGAACCACACCCAGTGTCATTACATGTGTGTTCTTCTCAGAGACCACACATGGATCGACCAGTGTCATTGCATGTGTGTTTTTCTCGCAGACCATATCATAAACCATACCCAGAGTCATTGCATGTGTGTACTTCCCATGAACCACACATGGATCCACCGGAGTCATTGCATGTGTGTTCTTCTCACAAACCACACATGGATCCACCCAGTGTCATCGCATGTGTGTTCTTCCCATGAACCACACATGGATGCACCAGTGTCATTGCATGTCTGCTCTTTTCATGAACCATAGCTAGAGTCATTGGATGTGTGTTTTTCTCATAGACCACACATGGATCCAGTGTCATTGCATGTGTGTTCTTCCCAAAGACCACACATGGATCCACCAGTGTCATTGCATGTGAGTTCTTCTCACAAACCATATCATGAACCACACCTAGTGTCATTGCATGTGTGTTCTTCTCACAGATCACACATGGATCCACCAGTGTCATTGCATGTGTGTTCTTCTCACAGACCATATCATGAACCACACCCAGTGTCATTGCATGTGTGTTCTTCCCATGAACCACACATGGATCCACCGGAGTCATTGCATGTGTGTTCTTCTCACAAACCACACATGGATCCACCCAGTGTCATCGCATGTCTGTTCTTCCCATGAAACACACATGGATCTACCAGTGTCATTGCATGTCTGCTCTTTTCATGAACCACAGCTAGAGTCATTGGATGTGTGTTCTTCTCACAGACCAAACATGGATCAAGTGTCATTGCATGTGTGTTCTGCCCAAAGACCACACATGGATCCACCAGTGTCATTGCATGTGTGTTCTTCTCACAAACCATATCATGAACCACACCCAGAGTCATTGCATGTGTGTTCTTCTCATAGACCACACATGGATCCACCAGTGTCATTGTATGTGTGTTTTTCTCACAGACCATATCATGAACCACACCCAGTGTCATTGCATGTGTGTTCTTCCCATGAACCACACATGGATCCACCAGTGTCATTGCATGTGTGTTCTTCCCACATACCACACATGGATCCACCAGTGTGATTGCATGTGTGTTCTTCCCATGAACCACACATGGATCCACCAGTGTCATTGCATGTGTGTTCTTGCCACAGACAACACATGGATCCACCGGTGTTGTTGCATGTGTGTTCTTCCCATGAACCACTCATGGATCCACCAGTGTCATTGTATGTCTGCTCTTCCCATGAACCACATCTAGAGTCATCGCATGCGTGCTCTTTTCACAAACCATAGCTAGATACATTGCATGTGTGTTCTTCTTACAAACCATATCATGAACCACACCCAGTGTCATTGCATGTGTGTTCTTCTCACAAACCACACATGGATCCACCGGTGTCATTGCATGTCTTCTCTTCTCATTAACCACAGCTAGAGTCATTGCATGTGTGTTCTTCTCACAAACCACATATCACCAGAGTCATTGCATGTGTGTTCTTCCCATGAACCACACATGGATCCACCAGAGTCATTGCATGTGTGTTCTTCTCACAAACCACACATGGATCCACCCAGTGTCATCGCATGTGTGTTCTTCCCATGAACCACACATGGATCCACCAGTGTTATTGTATGTTTGCTCTTTTCATGAACCACAACTAGAGTCATTGGATGTGTGTTCTTCTCACAGACCACACATGGATCCAGTGTCATTGCATGTGTGTTCTTCCCAAAGACCACACATGGATCCACCAGTGTCATTGAATGTGTGTTCTTCTCACAAACCATATCATGAACCACACCCAGTGTCACTGCATGTGTGTTCTTCCCAAACACCACACATAGATCCACCAGTGTCATTGCATGTGTGTTCTTCTCACAAACCATATGATGAACCACACCCAGAGTCATTGCACGTGTGTTCTTCCCATGAACCACACATGGATCCACCGGAGTCATTGCATGTGTGTTCTTCTCACAAACCACACATGGATCCACCCAGTGTCATCGCATGTGTGTTCTTCCCATGAACCACACATGGATCCATCAGTGTCATTCCACGTCTTCTCTTTTCATGAACCACAGCTAAAGTCATTGGATGTGTGTTCTTCTCACAGACCACACATGGATCTAGTGTCATTGCATGTGTGTTCTTCCCAAAGACCACACATGGATCTAGTGTCATTGCATGTGTGTTATTCTCACAAACCATATCATGAACCACACCCAGTGTCATTGCATGTGTGTTCTTCTCACAGACCACACATGGATCCACTAGTGTCATTGCATGTGTGTTCTTCTCACAGACCATATCATGAACCACACCCAGTTTCATTGCATGTGTGTTCTTCCCATGAACCACACATGGATCCAACGGAGTCATTGCATGTGTGTTCTTCTCACAAACCATACATGGATCCACCTAGTGTCATCGCATGTGTGTTCTTCCCATGAACCACACATGGATCGACTAGTGTCATTGCATGTTTACTCTTTTCATGAACCACAGCTAGAGTCATTGGGTCCGTGTTCTTCTCATAGACCACACATGGATCCAGTGTCATTGCATGTGTGTTCTTTCCAATGACCACACATGGATCCACCAGTGTCATTGCATGTGTGTTCTTCTCACAAACCATATCATGAACCACACCTAGTGTCATTACATGTGTGTTCTTCTCAGAGACCACACATGGATCGACCAGTGTCATTGCATGTGTGTTTTTCTCATAGACCACACATGGATCCACCAGTGTCATTGTATATGTGTTTTTCTCACAGACCATATCATGAACCACACCCAGTGTCATTGCATGCGTGTTTTTCTCACAGACCATATCATGAACCACACCCAGTGTCATTGCATGTGTGTTCCTCCCATGAACCACACATGGATCCACCAGTGTCATTGCATGTGTGTTCTTCCCACAGACAACACATGGATCCACCGGTGTCGTTGCATGTGTGTTCTTCCCATGAACCACACATGGATCCACCAGTGTCATTGTATGTCTGCTCTTCCCATGAACTACATCTAGAGTCATCGCATGCGTGCTCTTTTCACAAACCATAGCTAGATACATTGCATGTGTGTTCTTCTTACGAACCATATCATGAACCACACCCAGTGTCATTGCATGTGTGTTCTTCTCACAAACCACACATGGATCCACCGGTGTCATTGCATGTCTTCTCTTCTCATTAACCACAGCTAGAGTCATTGCATGTGTGTTCTTCTCACAAACCACATATCACCAGAGTCATTGCATGTGTGTTCTTCCCATGAACCACACATGGATCCAGCAGAGTCATTGCATGTGTGTTCTTCTCACAAACCACACATGGATCCCCCCAGTGTCATCGCATGTGTGTTCTTCCCATGAACCACACATGGATCCACCAGTGTCATTGCATGTCTGCTCTTTTCATGAACCACAGCTAGAGTCATTGGATGTGTATTCTTCTCACATACCACACATGGATCCAGTGTCATTGCATGTGTGTTCTTCCAAAAGACCACACATGGATCCACTAGTGTCATTGAATGTGTGTTCTTCTCACAAACCATATCATGAACCACACCCAGTGTCACTGCATGTGTGTTCTTCCCAAAGACCACACATGGATCCACCAGTGTCATTGCATGTGTGTTCTTCTCACAAACCATATGATGAACCACACCCAGAGTCATTGCACGTGTGTTCTTCCCATGAACCACACATGGATCCACCGGAGTCATTGCATGTGTGTTCTTCTCACAAACCACACATGGATCCACCCAGTGTCATCGCATGTGTGTTCTTCCCATGAACCACACATGGATCCATCAGTGTCATTCCACGTCTGCTCTTTTCATGAACCACAACTAAAGTCATTGGATGTGTGTTCTTCTCACAGACCACACATGGATCTAGTGTCATTGCATGTGTGTTCTTCCCAAAGACCACACATGGATCTAGTGTCATTGCATGTGTGTTATTCTCACAAACCATATCATGAACCACACCCAGTGTCATTGCATGTGTGTTCTTCTCACAGACCACACATGGATCCACCAGTGTCATTGCATGTGTGTTCTTCTCACAGACCATATCATGAACTACACCCAGAGTCATTGCATGTGTGTTCTTCCCATGAACCACACATGGATCCACCGGAGTCATTGCATGTGTGTTCTTCTCACAAACCATACATGGATCCACCTAGTGTCATCGCATGTGTGTTCTTACCATGAACCACACATGGATCGACTAGTGTCATTGCATGTCTACTCTTTTCATGAACCACAGCTAGAGTCATTGGATCTGTGTTCTTCTCATAGACCACACATGGATCCAGTGTCATTGCATGTGTGTTCTTCCCAATGACCATACATGGATCCACGAGTGTCATTGCATATGTGTTCTTCTCACAAACCATACATGAACCACACCCAGTGTCATTACATGTGTGTTCTTCTCAGAGACCACACATGGATCGACCAGTGTCATTGCATGTGTGTTTTTCTCACAGACCATATCATGAACCACACCTAGTGTCATTGCATGTGTGTTCTTCCCATGAACCACACATGGATCCACGAGTGTCATTGCATGTCTGCTCTTCCCACATACCACACATGGATCCACCAGTGTCATTGCATGTGTGTTCTTCGCATGAACCACACATGGATCCACCAGTGTCATTGCATGTGTGTTCTTCCCACAGACCACAGATGGATCCACCGGCGTCCTTGCATGTGTGTTCTTCCCATGAACCACACATGGATCCACTAGTCATTGTATGTCTGCTCTTCCCATGAACCACATCTAGAGTCATCGCATGCGTGCTCTTTTCACAAACCACAGCTAGAGTCATTGCATGTGTGTTCTTCTTACAAACCATATCATGAACCACACCTAGTGTCATTGCATGTGTGTTGTTCTCACAAACCACACATGGATCCACCGGTGTCATTGCATGTCTGCTCTTCTCATTAACCACAGCTAGAGTCATTGCATGTGTGTTCTTTTCACAAACCACATATCACCAGAGTCATTGCATGTGTGTTCTTCCCATGAACCACACATGGATCCACCGGAGTCATTGCATGTGTGTTCTTCTCACAAACCACACATGGATCCACCCAGTGTCATCGCATGTGTGTTCTTCCCATGAAACACACATGGATCTACCAGTGTCATTGCATGTCTGCTCTTTTCATGAACCACATCTAGAGTCATTGGATGTGTGTTCTTCTCAAAGACCACACATGGATATAGTGTCATTGCATGTGTGTTCTTCCCAAAGACCACACATGGATCCACCAGTGTCATTGCATATGAGTTCTTCTCACAAACCATATCATGAACCACACCCAGTGTCATTGCATGTGTGTTCTTCTCACAGACCATATCATGAACCACACCAAGTGTCATTGCATGTGTGTTCTTCCCATGAACCACACATGGATCCACCCGAGTCATTGCATGTGTGTTCTTCTCACAAACCACACATGGATCCACCTAGTGTCACCGATGTGTGTTCTTCCCATGAACAACACATGTATCAACCAGTGTCATTGCATGTCTGCTCTTTTTATGAACCACAACTAGAGTCATTGGCTGTGTGTTCTTCTCACAGACCACACATGGATCCAGTGTCATTGCATGTGTCTTCTTCCTAAAGACCACACATGGATCCACCAGTGTTATTGCATGTGTGTTCTTCTTACAAACCATTTCATGAACCACACCCAGTGTCATTGCATGTGTGTTCTTCTCACAGACCACACATGGATCCACCAGTGTCATTGCATGCGTGTTTTTCTCACAGACCATATCATGAACCACACCTAGTGTCATTGCATGTGTGTTCTTCCCATGAACCACACACGGATCCACCAGTGTCATTGCATGTGTGTTCTTCCCACAGACCACACATGGATCCACCGGTGTCGTTGCATGTGTGTTCTTCCCATGAACCACACATGGATCCACCAGTGTCATTGTATGTCTGCTCTTCCCATGAACCACAGCTAGAGTCATCGCATGCGTGCTCTTTTCACAAACCACAGCTAGAGTCGTTGCATGTGTGTTCTTCTTACAAACCATATCATGAACCACACCCAGTGTCATTGCATGTGCGTTCTTCTTGCAAACCACACATGGATCCACCGGTGTCATTGCATGTCTGCTCTTCTCATTAACCACAACTAGTCATTGCATGTGTGTTCTTCTCACAAACCACATATCACTAGAGTCATTGCATGTGTGTTCTTCCCATGAACCACACATGGATCCAGCAGAGTCATTGCATGTGTGTTCTTCTCACAAACCACACATGGATCCACCCAGTGTCATCTCATGTGTGTTCTTCCCATGAACCACACATGGATCCACCAGTGTCATTGCATGTCTGCTCTTTTCATGAACCACAGCTAGAGTCATTGGATGTGTGTTCTTCTCACAGACCACACATGGATCCAGTGTAATTGCATGTGTGTTCTTCCCAAAGACCACACATGGATCCACCAGTGTCATTGCATGTGTGTTCTTCTCACAAACCATATCATGAACCACAACTAGAGTCATTGCATGTGAGTTCTTCTCACAAACCATATCACGAACCACACCCAGTGTCATTGCATGTGTGTTCTTCTCACAGATCACACATGGATCCACCAGTGTCATTGCATGTGTGTTCTTCTGACAGACCATATCGTGAACCACACCCAGTGTCATTGCATGCGTGTTCTTCCCATGAACCACACATGGATCCACCAGTGTCATTGCATGTGTGCTCTTCCCACATACCACACAGGGATCCACCAGTGTCATTGCATGTGTGTCTTCCCATGAACCACACACGGATCCACCAGTGTCATTGCATGTGTGTTCTTCCCACAGACCACACATGGATCCACCGGTGTCCTTGCATGTGTGTTCTTCCCATGAACCACACATGGATCCACTAGTGTCATTGTATGTCTGCTCTTCCCATGAACCACATCTAGAGTCATCGCATGCGTGCTCTTTTCACAAACCACAGCTAGAGTCATTGCATGTGTGTTCTTCTTACAAACCATATCATGAACCACACCCAGTGTCATTGCATGTGTGTTCTTCTCACAAACCACACATGGATCCACCAGTGTCATTGCATGTCTGCTCTTCTCATTAACCACAGCTAGAGTCATTGCATGTGTGTTCTTCTCACAAACCACATATCACCAGAGTCATTGCATGTGTGTTCTTCCCATGAACCACACATGGATCCACCGGAGTCATTGCATGTGTGTTCTTCTCACAAACCACACACGGATCCACCCAGTGTCATCACCCGTGTGTTCTTCCCATGAACCACACATGGATCCACCAGTGTCATTGCATTTCCGCTCTTTTCATGAACCACAACCAGAGTCATTGGATGTGTGTTCTTCTCACAGACCACACATGGATCCAGTGGCATTGCATGTGTGTTCTTCCCAAATACCACATATGGATCCACCAGTGTCATTGAATGTGAGTTCTTCTCACAAACCATATCATGAACCACACCTAGTGTCATTGCATGTGTGTTCTTCTCACAGACCACACAAGGATCCACCAGTGTCATTGCATGTGTGTTCTTCTCACAGACCATATCATGAACCACACCCAGTGTCATTGCATGTGTGTTCTTCCCATGAACCACACATGGATCTACCGGAGTCATTGCATGTGTGTTCTTCTCACAAACCACACATGGATCTACCCAGTGTCATCGCATGTGTGTTTTACCCATGAACCACACATGGATCGACCAGTGTCATTGCATGTCTGCTCTTTTCATGAACCACAGCTAGAGTCATTGGATGTGTGTTCTTCTCACAGACCAAACATGGATCAATTGTCATTGCATGTGTGTTCTTCCCAAAGACCACACATGGATCCACCAGTGTCATTGCATGTGTGTTCTTCTCACAAACCATATCATGAACCACACCTAGAGTCATTGCATGTGTGTTCTTCTCACAGACCACACATGGATCCACCAGTGTCATTGCATGTGTGTTTTCCTCCCAGACCATATCATGAACCACACCCAGTGTCATTGCATGTGTGTTCTTCCCATGAACCACACATGGATCCACCAGTGTCATTGCATGTGTGTTCTTCCCACATACCACACATGGATCCACCACTGTGATTGCATGTGTGTTCTTCCCATGAACCACACATGGATCCACCAGTGTCATTGCATGTGTGTTCTTCCCACAGACAACACATGGATCCACCGGTGTCGTTGCATGTGTGTTCTTCCCATGAACCACACATGGATCCACCAGTGTCATTGTATGTCTGCTCTTCCCATGAACCATATCTAGAGTCATCGCATGCGTGCTCTTTTCACAAACCATAGCTAGATACATTGCATGTGTGTTCTTCTTACAAACCATATCATGAACCACACCCAGTGTCATTGCATGTGTGTTCTTCTCACAAACCACACATGGATCCACCGGTGTCATTGCATGTCTTCTCTTCTCATTAACCACAGCTAGAGTCATTGCATGTATGTTCTTCTCACAAACCACATATCACCAGAGTCATTGCATGTGTGTTCTTCCCATGAACCACACATGGATCCACCAGAGTCATTGCATGTGTGTTCTTCTCACAAACCACACATGGATCCACCCAGTGTCATCACATGTGTGTTCTTCCCATGAACCACACATGGATCCACCAGTGTTATTGCATGTTTGCTCTTTTCATGAACCACAACTAGAGTCATTGGATGTGCTTCTCACAGACCACAAATGGATCCAGTGTCATTGCATGTGTGTTCTTCCCAAAGACCACACATGGATCCACCAGTGTCATTGAATGTGTGTTCTTCTCACAAACCATATCATGAACCACACCCAGTGTCACTGCATGTGTGTTCTTCCCAAAGACCACACATGGATCCACCAGGGTCATTGCATGT
This sequence comes from Avena sativa, assembly GCA_916181665.1. Classification (NCBI taxonomy): domain Eukaryota; kingdom Viridiplantae; phylum Streptophyta; class Magnoliopsida; order Poales; family Poaceae; genus Avena; species Avena sativa. Next base: position 40,987,999 of record OV702287.1, on the reverse strand, counting down.
GTGTTCTTCTCACAAACCATATCATGAACCACACCCAGAGTCATTGCACATGTGTTCTTCCCATGAACCACACATGGATCCACCGGAGTCATTGCATGTGTGTTCTTCTCACAAACCACACATGGATCCACCCAGTGTCATCGCATGTGTGTTCTTCCCATGAACCACACATGGATCCATCAGTGTCATTCCACGTCTGCTCTTTTCATGAACCACAGCTAAAGTCATTGGATGTGTGTTCTTCTCACAGACCACACATGAATCTAGTGTCATTGCATGTGTGTTCTTCCCAAAGACCACACATGGATCTAGTGTCATTGCATGTGTGTTATTCTCACAAACCATATCATGAACCACACCCAGTGTCATTGCATGTGTGTTCTTCTCACAGACCACACATGGATCCAGCAGTGTCATTGCATGTGTGTTCTTCTCACAGACCATATCATGAACCACACCCAGTTTCATTGCATGTGTGTTCTTCCCATGAACCACACATGGATCCACCGGAGTCATTGCATGTGTGTTCTTCTCACAAACCATACATGGATCCACCTAGTGTCATCGCATGTGTGTTCTTCCCATGAACCACACATGGATCGACTAGTGTCATTCCATGTCTACTCTTTTCATGAACCACAGCTAGAGTCATTGGATCTGTGTTCTTCTCATAGACCACACATGGATCCAGTTTCATTGCATGTGTGTTCTTCCCAATGACCACACATGGATCCACCAGTGTCATTGCATGTGTGTTCTTCTCACAAACCATATCATGAACCACACCCAGTGTCATTACATGTGTGTTCTTCTCAGAGTCCACACATGGATCGACCAGTGTCATTGCATGTGTGTTTTTCTCACAGACCATATCATGAACCACACCTAGTGTCATTGCATGTGTGTTCTTCCCATGAACCACACATGGATCCACCAGTGTCATTGCATGTCTGCTCTTCCCACATACCACACATGGATCCACCAGTGTCATTGCATGTGTGTTCTTCGCATGAACCACACATGGATCCACCAGTGTCATTGCATGTGTGTTCTTCCCATAGACCACAGATGGATCCACCGGCGTCCTTGCATGTGTGTTCTTCCCATGAACCACACATGGATCCACTAGTGTCATTGTATGTCTGCTCTTCCCATGAACCACATCTAGAGTCATCGCATGCGTGCTCTTTTCACAAACCACAGCTAGAGTCATTGCATGTGTGTTCTTCTTACAAACCATATCATGAACCACACCCAGTGTCATTGCATGTGTGTTGTTCTCACAAACCCCACATGGATCCACCGGTGTCATTGCATGTGTGCTCTTCTCATTAACCACAGCTAGAGTCATTGCATGTGTGTTCTTTTCACAAACCACATATCACCAGAGTCATTGCATGTGTGTTCTTCCCATGAACCACACATGGATCCACCAGAGTCATTGCATGTGGGTTCTTCTCACAAACCACACATGGATCCACCCAGTGTCATCGCATGTGTGTTCTTCCCATGAACCACACATGGATCCACCAGTGTCATTGCATGTCTACTCTTTTCATGAACCACAGCTAGAGTCATTGGATGTGTGTTCTTCTCACAGACCACACATGGATCCGGTGTCATTTCATGTGTGTTCTTCCCAAAGACCACACATGGATCCACCAGTGTCATTGCATGTGTGTTCTTCTCACAAACCATATCATGAACCACACCCAGTGTCATTGCATGTGTGTTCTTCTCAGAGACCAGACATGGATCCACCAGTGTCATTGGATGTGTGTTTTTCTCACAGACCATATCATGAACCACACCCAGTGTCATTGCATGTGTGTTCTTCCCATGAACCACACATGGATCCACCAGTCTCATTGCATGTCTGCTCTTCCCACATACCACACATGGATCCACCAGTGTCATTGCATGTGTGTTCTTCCCATGAACCACACATGGATCCACCAGTGTCATTGCATGTGTGTTCTTCCCACAGACCACACATGGATCCACCGGCGTCCTTGCATGTGTGTTCTTCACATGAACCACACATGGATCCACTAGTGTCATTGTATGTCTGCTCTTCCCATGAACCACATCTAGAATCATTGCATGTGTGTTCTTCTTACAAACCATATCATGAACCACACCTAGTGTCATTGCATGTGTGTTCTTCTCACAAACCACACATGGATCCACCGGTGTCGTTGCATGTCTGCTCTTCTCATTAACCACAACTAGAGTCATTGCATGTGTGTTCTTTTCACAAACCACATATCACCAGAGTCATTGCATGTGTGTTCTTCCCATGAACCACACATGGATCCACCAGAGTCATTTCATGTGGGTTCTTCTCACAAACCACACATGGATCCACCCAGTGTCATCGCATGTGTGTTCTTCCCATGAACCACACATGGATCCACCAGTGTCATTGCATGTCTACTCTTTTCATGAACCATAGCTAGAGTCATTGGACGTGTGTTCTTCTAACAGACCACACATGGATCCAGTGTCATTGCATGTGTGTTCTTCCCAAAGACCACACATGGATCCACCAGTGTCATTGCATGTGAGTTCTTCTCACAAACCATATCATGAACCACACCCAGTGTCATTGCATGTGTGTTCTTCTCACAGACCATATCATGAACCACACCCAGTGTCATTGCATGTGTGTTCTTCCCATGAAGCACACATGGATCCACCAGAGTCATTGCATGTGTGTTCTTCTCACAAACCACACATGGATATACCCAGTGTCATCGCATGTGTGTTCTTCCCATGAACCACACGTGGATCCACCAGTGTCATTGCATGTCTGCTCTTTTCATGAACCACAACTAGAGTCATTGGATGTGTGTTCTTCTCACAGACCACACATGGATCCAGTGTCATTGCATGTGTGTTCTTCCCAAAGACCACACATGGATCCACCAGTGTCATTGCATATGTGTTCTTATCACAAACCATATCATGAACCACACCCAGAGTCATTGCATGTGTGTTCTTCTCACAGACCACACATGGATCTACTAGTGTCATTGCATGTGTGTTTTTCTCACAGACCATATCATGAACCACACACAGTGTCATTGCATGTGTGTTCTTCCCATGAACCACACATGGATCCACCAGTATCATGGCATGTGTGTTCTTCAAACATACCACACATGGATCCACCGGTGTCATTGCATGTGTGTTCTTCCCATGAACCACACATGGATCCACCAGTGTCATTGCATGTGTGTTCTTCCCACAGACCACACATGGATCCACCGGTGTCGTTGCATGTGTGTTCTTCCCATGAACCACACATGGTTCCACCAGTGTCATTGTATGTCTGTTCTTCCCATGAACCACAGCTAGAGTCATCGCATGCGTGATCTTTTCACAAACCATAGCTAGAGTCGTTGCATGTGTGTTCTTCTTACAAACCATTTCATGAACCACACCCAGTGTCATTGCATGTGTGTTCTTCTCACAAACCACACATGGATCCACCGGTGTCATTGCATGTCTGCTCTTCTCATTAACCACAACTAGAGTCATTGCATGTGTGTTCTTCTCACAAACCACATATCACCAGAGTCATTGCATGTGTGTCCTTCCCATGAACCACACATGGATCCACCGTTGTCATTGCACGTGTGTTCTTCTCACAAACCACACATGGATCCACCCAGTGTCATCGCATGTGTGTTCTTCCCATGAACCACACATGAATCCACCAGTGTTATTGCATGTCTGCTCTTTTCATGAACCACAACTAGAGTTATTGGATGTGTGTTCTTCTCATAGACCACACATGGATCCAGTGTCATTGCATGTGTGTTCTTCCCAAAGACCACACATGGATCCACCAGTGTCATAGAATGTGTGTTCTTCTCACAAACCATATCACGAACCACACCCAGTGTCATTGCATGTGTGTTCTTCCCAAAGACCACACATGGATCCACCAGGGTCATTGCATGTGTGTTTTCTCACAAACTATATCATGAACCACTCCCAGAGTCATTGCATGTGTGTTCTTCCCATGAACCACACATGGATCCACCAGAGTCATTGCATGTGTGTTCCTCTCACAAACCACACATGGATTCACCCAGTGTCATCGCATGTGTGTTCTTCCCATGAACCACACATGGATCCACCAGTGTCATTGCATGTCTGCTGTTTTCATGAACCACAGCTAAAGTCATTGGATGTGTGTTCTTCTCACAGACCACACATGGATCCACTGTCATTGCATGTGTGTTCTTCCCAAAGACCACACATGGATCCACCAGTGTCATTGCATGTGTGTTCTTCTCACAAACCATATCATGAACCACACCCAGTGTCATTGCATGTGTGTTCTTCTCACAGACCACACATGGATCCACCAGTGTCATTGCATGTGTGTTCTTCTCACAGACCATATCATGAACCACACCTAGTGTCATTGCATGTGTGTTCTTCCCATGAACCACACATGGATCCATCGGAGTCATTGCATGTGTGTTCTTCTCACAAACCATACATGGATCCACCTAGTGTCATCGCATGTGTGTTCTTCCCATGAACCACACATGGATCGACCAGTGTCATTGCATGTCTACTCTTTTCATGAACCACAGCTAGAGTCATTGGATGTGTCTTCTCACAGACCACACATGGATCCAGTGTCATTGCATGTGTGTTCTTTCCAATGACCACACATGGATCCACTAGTGTCATTACATGTGTGTTCTTCTCACAAACTATATCATGAACCACACCTAGTGTCATTGCATGTGTGTTCTTCTCAGAGACCACACATGGTTCCACAAGTGTCATTGCATGTGTGTTTTTCTCACAGACCATATCATGAACCACACCCAGTGTCATTGCATGTGTGTTCTTCCCATGAACCACACATGGATCCACCAGTGTCATTGCATGTCTGCTCTTCCCACATACCACACATGGATCCACAAGTGTCATTGCATGTGTGTTCTTCCCACAGACCACACATGGATCCACCGGTGTCGTTGCATGTGTGTTCTTCCCATGAACCACACATGGATCCACCAGTGCCATTGTATGTCTGCTCTTCCCATGAACCATAGCTAGAGTCATCGCATGCGTGCTCTTTTCACAAACCATAGATAGAGTCGTTGCATGTGTGTTCTTCTTACAAACCATATCATGAACCACACCTAGTGTCATTGCATGTGTGTTCTTCTCACAAACCACACATGGATCCACCGGTGTCATTGCATGTCTGCTCTTCTCATTAACCACACCTAGAGTCATTGCATGTGTGTTCTTCTCACAAACCACATATCACTAGAGTCATTGAATGTGTGTTCTTCCCATGAACTACACATGGATCCACCGGAGTCATTTCATGTGTGTTCTTCTCACAAACCACACATGGATCCACCCAGTGTCATGGCATGTGTGTTCTTTCCATGAACCACACATGGATCCACCAGTGTCATTGCATGTCTCCTCTTTGCATGAACCACAGCTAGAGTCATTGGATGTGTGTTCTTCTCACAGACCACACATGGATCCAGTGCCATTGCATGTGTGTTCTTTCCAAATACCACACATGGATCCACCAGTGTCATTGCATGTGTGTTCTTTTCACAAACCATATCATGAACCACACCTAGTGTTATTGCATGTGTGTTCTTCCCAAAGACCACACATGGATCCACCAGTGTCATTGCATGTGTGTTCTTCTCACAAACCATATCATGAACCACAACCAGAGTCATTGCATGTGTGTTCTTCCCATGAACCACACATGGATCCACCGGAGTCATTGGATGTGTGTTCTGCTCACAAACCACACATGGATCCACCCAGTGTCATCGCATGTGTGTTCTTCCCATGAACCACACATGGATCCACTAGTGTCATTGCATGTCTGCTCTTTTCATGAACCACAGCTAGAGTCATTAGATGTGTGTTCTTCTCACAGACCACACATGGATCCAGTGTCATTGCATGTGTGTTCTTCCCAAAGACCACACATGGATCCACCAGTGTCATTGCATGTGAGTTATTCTCACAAACCATATCATGAACCACACCTAGTTTCATTGCATGTGTGTTCTTCCCATGAACCACACATGGATCGACCGGAGTCATTGCATGTGTGTTTTTCTCACAAACCACACATGGATCTACCCAGTGTCATCGCATGTGTGTTCTTCCCATGAAAAACACATGGATCGACTAGTGTCATTGCATGTCTGCTCTTTTCATGAACCACAGCTAGTCATGGGATGTGTGTTCTTCTCACAGACCACACATGGATCCAGTGTCATTGCATGTGTGTTCTTCCCAAAGACTACACATGGATCCACCAGTGTCATTGCATGTGTGTTCTTCTCACAAACCATATCATGAACCACACCCAGAGTCATTGCATGTGTGTTCTTCTCACAGACCACACATGGATCCACTAGTGTCATTGCATGTGTGTTTTTCTCACAGACCATATCATGAACCACACCCAGTGTCATTGCATGTGTGTTCTTCCCATGAACCACACATGATTCCACCAGTGTCATTGCATGTGTGTTCTTCCCACATACCACACATGGATCCACCAGTGTCATTGCATGTGTGTTCTTCCCATGAACCACACATGGATCCACCAGTGTCATTGCATGTGTGTTTTTCTCACAGACCATATCATGAACCACACCCAATGTCATTGCATGTGTGTTCTTCCCATGAACCACACATGGATCCACCAGTGTCATTGCATGTGTCTTCTTCCCACATACCACACATGTATCCACCAGTGTCATTGCATGTGTGTTCTTCCCATAGACCACACATGGATCCACCGGTGTCGTTGCATGTGTGTTCTTCCCATGAACGACACATGGATCGACCAGTGTCATTGCATGTCTGCTCTTTTCAAGAACCACAGCTAGAGTCATTGGATGTCTGTTCTTCTCATAGACCACACATGGATCCGGTGTCATTGCATGTGTGTTCTTTCCAAAGACCACACATGGATCCACCAGTGTCATTGCATGTGTGTTCTTCTCACAAACCATATCATGAACCACATCCAGAGGCATTGTATCTGTGTTCTTCTCACATACCACACATGGATCCACTAGTGTCATTACATGTGTGTTTTTGTCACAGACCATATCATGAACCACACCCAGTGTCATTGCATGTGTGTTCTTCCCATGAACCACACATGGATCCACCAGTGTCATTGCATGTGTGTTCTTCCCACATACCACACATTGATCCACCAGTGTCATTGCATGTGTGTTCTTCCCATGAACCACACATGGATCCACCAGTGTCATTGCATGTGTGTTCTTCCCACATACCACACATGGATCCATCAGTGTCATTGCATGTGTGTTCTTCCCATGAACCACACATCGATCCACCAGTGTCATTGTATGTCCGCTCTTCCCATGAACCACAGCTAGAGTCATCGCATGCGTGCTCTTTTCACAAACCACAGCTAGAGTCGTTGCATGTGTGTTCTTCTTACAAACCATATCATGAACCACACCCAGTGTCATTGCATGTGTGTTCTTCTCACAAACCACACATGGATCCACCGGTGTCATTGCATGTCTGCTCTTCTCATTAACCACAGCTAGAGTCATTGCATGTGTGTTCTTCTCACAAACCACATATCACCAGAGTCATTGCATGAGTGTTCTTCCCATGAACCACACATGGATCCACCGGAGTCATTGCATGTGTGTTCTTATCACAAACCACACATGGATCCACCGAGTGTCATCGCATGTGTGTTCCTCCCATGAACCACACATGAATCCACCAGTGTCATTGCATGTCTGCTCTTTTCATGAACCACAACTAGAGTCATTGGATGTGTGTTCTTCTCACAGACCACACATGGATCCAGTGTCATTGCATGTGTGTTCTTCCCAAAGACCACACATGGATCCACCAGTGTCATTGAATGTGTGTTCTTCTCACAAACCATATCATGAACCACACCTAGAGTCATTGCATGTGTGTTCTTCCCATGAACTACACATGGATCCACCGGAGTCATTGCATGTGTGTTCTTCTCACAAACCACACATGGATCCACCTAGTGTCATCGCATGTGTGTTCTTCCCATGAACCACACATGGATCCACCAGTGTCATTGCATGTCTGCTCTTTTCATGAACCACGGCTAGAGTCATTGGATGTGTGTTCTTCTCACAGACCACACATGGATCCAGTGTCATTGCATGTGTGTTCTTCCCAAAGAACACACATGGATCCACCAGTGTCATTGCATGTGGGTTCTTCTCACAAACCATATCATGAACCACACCCAGTGTCATTGCATGTGTGTTGCTCCCATGAACCACACATAGATCGACCGGAGTCATTGCGTGTGTGTTCTTCTCACAAACCACACATGGATCTACCCAGTGTCATTGCATGTGTGTTCTTCCCATGAACCACACATGGATCCACCGGAGTCATTTCATGTGTGTTCTTCTCACAAACACAAATGGATCCACCCAGTGTCATCGCATGTGTGTTCTTCCCATGAACCACACATGGATCCACCAGTGTCATTGCATGTCTGCTCTTTTCATGAACCACAGCTAGAGTCATTGGATGTGTGTTCTTCTCACAGACCACACATGGATCCAGTGCCATTGCATGTGTGTTCTTCCCAAAGACCACACATGGATCCACCAGTGTCATTGCATGTGTGTTCTTCTCACAAACCATATCATCAACCACACCTAGTGTCATTGCATGTCTGTTCTTCCCAAAGACCACACATGGATCTACCAGTGTCATTGCATGTGTGTTCTTCTCACAAACCATATCATGAACCACAACCAGAGTCATTGCATGTGTGTTCTTCCCATGAACCACACATGGATCCACCGGAGTCATTGCACGTGTGTTCTGCTCACAAACCACACATGAATCCACCCAGTGTCATCGCATGTGTGTTCTTCCCATGAACCACACATGGATCCACCAGTGTCATTGCATGTCGGCTCTTTTCATGAACCACAGCTAGAGTCATTGGATGTGTGTTCTTCTCACAGACCAGACATGGATCTAGTGTCATTGCATGTGTGTTCTTCCCAAAGACCACACATGGATCCACCAGTGTCATTGCATGTGAGTTATTCTCACAAACCATATCATGAACCACACCTAGTGTCAATGCATGTGTGTTCTTCCCATGAACCACACATGGATCCACCGGAGTCATTGCATGTGTGTTCTTCTCACAAACCACACATGGATCTACCTAGTGTCATCGCATGTGTGTTCTTCCCATGAACCACACATGGATCCACCAGTGTCATTGCATGTCTACTCTTCTCATGAACCACAGCTAGAGTCATTGGATGTGTGTTCTTCTCATAGACCACACATGGATCCAGTGTCATTGCATGTGTGTTCTTCCCAAAGACCACACATGGATCCACCAGTGTCATTGCATGTGTGTTCTTCTCACAAACCATATCATGAACCACACCCAGAGTCATCGCATCTGTGTTCTTCTCACAGACCACACATGGATCCACTAGTGTCATTGCATGTGTGTTTTTCTCACAGACCATATCATGAACCACACCAAGTGTCATTGCATGTGTGTTCTTCCCATGAACCACACATGGATCCACCAGTGTCATTGCATGTGTGTTCTTCCCATGAACCACACATGGATCCACCCGTGTCATTGCATGTGTGTTCTTCCCACATACCACACATGGATCCACCAGTGTCATTGCATGTGTGTTCTTCCCATGAACCACACATGGATCCACCAGTGTCATTGCATGTGTGTTCTTCCCACAAACCACACATGGATCCACCGGTGTCGTTGCATCTGTGTTCTTCCCATGAACCACACATGGATCCACCAGTGTCATTGTATGTCCGCTCTTCCCATGAACCACAGCTAGAGTCATCGCATGCGTGCTCTTTTCACAAACCACAGCTAGAGTCGTTGCATGTGTGTTCTTCTTACAAACCATATCATGAACCACACACAGTGTCATTGCATGTGTGTTCTTATCACAAACCACACATGGACCTACCGGTGTGATTGCATGTCTGCTCTTCTCATTAACCACAGCTAGAGTCATTGCATGTGTGTTCTTCTCACAAACCACATATCATCGGAGCTATTGCATGTGTGTTCTTCCCATGAACCACACATGGATCCACCAGAGTCATTGCATGTGTGTTCTTCTCACAAACCACACATGGATCCACCCAGTGTCATCGCATGTGTGTTCTTCCCATGAACCACACATGGATCAACCAGTGTCATTGCATGTCTGCTCTTTTCATGAACCACAACTAGAGACATTGGATGTGTGTTCTTCTCAAAAACCACACATGGATCCAGTGTCATTGCATGTGTGTTCTTCCCAAAGACCACACATGGATCCACCAGTGTCATTGCATGTGTGTTCTTCTCACAAACCATATCATGAACCACACCCAGAGTCATTGCATGTGTGTTCTTCCCATGAACCACACATGGATCCACCGGAGTCATTGCATGTGTGTTCTTCTCACAAACCACACATGGATCCAACTAGTGTCATCGTATGTGTGTTCTTCCCATGAACCACACATGGATCCACCAGTGTCATTGCATGTCTGCTCTTTTCACGAACCATAGCTAGATTCATTGGATGTGTGTTCTTCTCACAGACCACATATCACCAATGTCATTGCATGTGTGTTCTTCTTACAAACCATATCATGAACCACACGCAGTGTCATTGCATGTGTGTTCTTCTCACAAACCACACATGGATCCACCTAGTGTCATCGCATGTGTGTTCTTCCCATGAACCACACATGGATCCACCAGTGTCATTGCATGTCTGCTCTTTTCATGAACCATAGCTAGAGTCATTGGATCTGTGTTCTTCTCATAGACCACACATGGATCCAGTGTCATTGCATGTGTGTTATTCCCAAAGACCACACATGGATCCACCAGTGTCATTGCATGTGTGTTCTTCTCACAAACCATATCATGAACCACACTCAGTGTCATTGCATGTGTGTTCTTCTCACAAACCATATCATGAACCACACCCAGAGTCATTGCATCTGTGTTCTTGTCACAGACCACACATGGATCCACTAGTGTCATTACATGTGTGTTTTTCTCACAGACCATATCATGAACCACACCCAGTGTCATTGCATGTGTGTTCTTCCCATGAACCACACATGGATCCACCAGTGTCATTGCATGTGTGTTCTTCCCATGAACCACACATGGATCCACCAGTGTCATTGCATGTGTGTTCTTCCCACATACTACACATGGATCCACCAGTGTCATTGCATGTGTGTTCTTCCCATGAACCACACATGGATCCACCAGTATCATTGCATGTGTGTTCTTCCCACATACCACACATGGATCCACTAGTGTCATTGCATGTGTGTTCTTCCCATGAACCACACATGGATCCACCAGTGTCATTGCATGTGTGTTCTTCCCACACACCACACATGGATCCACCGGTGTCGTTGCATGTGTGTTCTTCCCATGAACCACACATGGATCCACCAGTGTCATTCTATGTCCGCTCTTCCCATGAACCACAACTAGAGTCATCGCATGCGTGCTCTTTTCACAAACCACAGCTAGAGTCGTTGCATGTGTGTTCTTCTTACAAACCATATCATGAACCACACCCAGTGTCATTGCATGTCTGCTCTTCCCACATACCACACATGGATCCACCAGTGTCATTGCATGTGTGTTCTTCCCATGAACCACACATGGATCCACCAGTGTCATTGCATGTGTGTTCTTCCCACAGACCACACATGGATCCACCGGCGTCCTTGCATGTGTGTTCTTCACATGAACCACACATGGATCCACTAGTGTCATTGTATGTCTGCTCTTCCCATGAACCACATCTAGAATCATTGCATGTGTGTTCTTCTTACAAACCATATCATGAACCACACCTAGTGTCATTGCATGTGTGTTCTTCTCACAAACCACACATGGATCCACCGGTGTCGTTGCATGTCTGCTCTTCTCATTAACCACAACTAGAGTCATTGCATGTGTGTTCTTTTCACAAACCACATATCACCAGAGTCATTGCATGTGTGTTCTTCCCATGAACCACACATGGATCCACCAGAGTCATTTCATGTGGGTTCTTCTCACAAACCACACATGGATCCACCCAGTGTCATCGCATGTGTGTTCTTCCCATGAACCACACATGGATCCACCAGTGTCATTGCATGTCTACTCTTTTCATGAACCATAGCTAGAGTCATTGGACGTGTGTTCTTCTAACAGACCACACATGGATCCAGTGTCATTGCATGTGTGTTCTTCCCAAAGACCACACATGGATCCACCAGTGTCATTGCATGTGAGTTCTTCTCACAAACCATATCATGAACCACACCCAGTGTCATTGCATGTGTGTTCTTCTCACAGACCATATCATGAACCACACCCAGTGTCATTGCATGTGTGTTCTTCCCATGAAGCACACATGGATCCACCAGAGTCATTGCATGTGTGTTCTTCTCACAAACCACACATGGATATACCCAGTGTCATCGCATGTGTGTTCTTCCCATGAACCACACGTGGATCCACCAGTGTCATTGCATGTCTGCTCTTTTCATGAACCACAACTAGAGTCATTGGATGTGTGTTCTTCTCACAGACCACACATGGATCCAGTGTCATTGCATGTGTGTTCTTCCCAAAGACCACACATGGATCCACCAGTGTCATTGCATATGTGTTCTTATCACAAACCATATCATGAACCACACCCAGAGTCATTGCATGTGTGTTCTTCTCACAGACCACACATGGATCTACTAGTGTCATTGCATGTGTGTTTTTCTCACAGACCATATCATGAACCACACACAGTGTCATTGCATGTGTGTTCTTCCCATGAACCACACATGGATCCACCAGTATCATGGCATGTGTGTTCTTCAAACATACCACACATGGATCCACCGGTGTCATTGCATGTGTGTTCTTCCCATGAACCACACATGGATCCACCAGTGTCATTGCATGTGTGTTCTTCCCACAGACCACACATGGATCCACCGGTGTCGTTGCATGTGTGTTCTTCCCATGAACCACACATGGTTCCACCAGTGTCATTGTATGTCTGTTCTTCCCATGAACCACAGCTAGAGTCATCGCATGCGTGATCTTTTCACAAACCATAGCTAGAGTCGTTGCATGTGTGTTCTTCTTACAAACCATTTCATGAACCACACCCAGTGTCATTGCATGTGTGTTCTTCTCACAAACCACACATGGATCCACCGGTGTCATTGCATGTCTGCTCTTCTCATTAACCACAACTAGAGTCATTGCATGTGTGTTCTTCTCACAAACCACATATCACCAGAGTCATTGCATGTGTGTCCTTCCCATGAACCACACATGGATCCACCGTTGTCATTGCACGTGTGTTCTTCTCACAAACCACACATGGATCCACCCAGTGTCATCGCATGTGTGTTCTTCCCATGAACCACACATGAATCCACCAGTGTTATTGCATGTCTGCTCTTTTCATGAACCACAACTAGAGTTATTGGATGTGTGTTCTTCTCATAGACCACACATGGATCCAGTGTCATTGCATGTGTGTTCTTCCCAAAGACCACACATGGATCCACCAGTGTCATAGAATGTGTGTTCTTCTCACAAACCATATCACGAACCACACCCAGTGTCATTGCATGTGTGTTCTTCCCAAAGACCACACATGGATCCACCAGGGTCATTGCATGTGTGTTTTCTCACAAACTATATCATGAACCACTCCCAGAGTCATTGCATGTGTGTTCTTCCCATGAACCACACATGGATCCACCAGAGCCATTGCATGTGTGTTCCTCTCACAAACCACACATGGATTCACCCAGTGTCATCGCATGTGTGTTCTTCCCATGAACCACACATGGATCCACCAGTGTCATTGCATGTCTGCTGTTTTCATGAACCACAGCTAAAGTCATTGGATGTGTGTTCTTCTCACAGACCACACATGGATCCACTGTCATTGCATGTGTGTTCTTCCCAAAGACCACACATGGATCCACCAGTGTCATTGCATGTGTGTTCTTCTCACAAACCATATCATGAACCACACCCAGTGTCATTGCATGTGTGTTCTTCTCACAGACCACACATGGATCCACCAGTGTCATTGCATGTGTGTTCTTCTCACAGACCATATCATGAACCACACCTAGTGTCATTGCATGTGTGTTCTTCCCATGAACCACACATGGATCCATCGGAGTCATTGCATGTGTGTTCTTCTCACAAACCATACATGGATCCACCTAGTGTCATCGCATGTGTGTTCTTCCCATGAACCACACATGGATCGACCAGTGTCATTGCATGTCTACTCTTTTCATGAACCACAGCTAGAGTCATTGGATGTGTCTTCTCACAGACCACACATGGATCCAGTGTCATTGCATGTGTGTTCTTTCCAATGACCACACATGGATCCACTAGTGTCATTACATGTGTGTTCTTCTCACAAACTATATCATGAACCACACCTAGTGTCATTGCATGTGTGTTCTTCTCAGAGACCACACATGGTTCCACAAGTGTCATTGCATGTGTGTTTTTCTCACAGACCATATCATGAACCACACCCAGTGTCATTGCATGTGTGTTCTTCCCATGAACCACACATGGATCCACCAGTGTCATTGCATGTCTGCTCTTCCCACATACCACACATGGATCCACAAGTGTCATTGCATGTGTGTTCTTCCCACAGACCACACATGGATCCACCGGTGTCGTTGCATGTGTGTTCTTCCCATGAACCACACATGGATCCACCAGTGCCATTGTATGTCTGCTCTTCCCATGAACCATAGCTAGAGTCATCGCATGCGTGCTCTTTTCACAAACCATAGATAGAGTCGTTGCATGTGTGTTCTTCTTACAAACCATATCATGAACCACACCTAGTGTCATTGCATGTGTGTTCTTCTCACAAACCACACATGGATCCACCGGTGTCATTGCATGTCTGCTCTTCTCATTAACCACACCTAGAGTCATTGCATGTGTGTTCTTCTCACAAACCACATATCACTAGAGTCATTGAATGTGTGTTCTTCCCATGAACTACACATGGATCCACCGGAGTCATTTCATGTGTGTTCTTCTCACAAACCACACATGGATCCACCCAGTGTCATGGCATGTGTGTTCTTTCCATGAACCACACATGGATCCACCAGTGTCATTGCATGTCTCCTCTTTGCATGAACCACAGCTAGAGTCATTGGATGTGTGTTCTTCTCACAGACCACACATGGATCCAGTGCCATTGCATGTGTGTTATTTCCAAATACCACACATGGATCCACCAGTGTCATTGCATGTGTGTTCTTTTCACAAACCATATCATGAACCACACCTAGTGTTATTGCATGTGTGTTCTTCCCAAAGACCACACATGGATCCACCAGTGTCATTGCATGTGTGTTCTTCTCACAAACCATATCATGAACCACAACCAGAGTCATTGCATGTGTGTTCTTCCCATGAACCACACATGGATCCACCGGAGTCATTGGATGTGTGTTCTGCTCACAAACCACACATGGATCCACCCAGTGTCATCGCATGTGTGTTCTTCCCATGAACCACACATGGATCCACTAGTGTCATTGCATGTCTGCTCTTTTCATGAACCACAGCTAGAGTCATTAGATGTGTGTTCTTCTCACAGACCACACATGGATCCAGTGTCATTGCATGTGTGTTCTTCCCAAAGACCACACATGGATCCACCAGTGTCATTGCATGTGAGTTCTTCTCACAAACCATATCATGAACCACACCTAGTTTCATTGCATGTGTGTTCTTCCCATGAACCACACATGGATCGACCGGAGTCATTGCATGTGTGTTTTTCTCACAAACCACACATGGATCTACCCAGTGTCATCGCATGTGTGTTCTTCCCATGAAAAACACATGGATCGACTAGTGTCATTGCATGTCTGCTCTTTTCATGAACCACAGCTAGTCATGGGATGTGTGTTCTTCTCACAGACCACACATGGATCCAGTGTCATTGCATGTGTGTTCTTCCCAAAGACTACACATGGATCCACCAGTGTCATTGCATGTGTGTTCTTCTCACAAACCATATCATGAACCACACCCAGAGTCATTGCATGTGTGTTCTTCTCACAGACCACACATGGATCCACTAGTGTCATTGCATGTGTGTTTTTCTCACAGACCATATCATGAACCACACCCAGTGTCATTGCATGTGTGTTCTTCCCATGAACCACACATGATTCCACCAGTGTCATTGCATGTGTGTTCTTCCCACATACCACACATGGATCCACCAGTGTCATTGCATGTGTGTTCTTCCCATGAACCACACATGGATCCACCAGTGTCATTGCATGTGTGTTTTTCTCACAGACCATATCATGAACCACACCCAATGTCATTGCATGTGTGTTCTTCCCATGAACCACACATGGATCCACCAGTGTCATTGCATGTGTCTTCTTCCCACATACCACACATGTATCCACCAGTGTCATTGCATGTGTGTTCTTCCCATAGACCACACATGGATCCACCGGTGTCGTTGCATGTGTGTTCTTCCCATGAACGACACATGGATCGACCAGTGTCATTGCATGTCTGCTCTTTTCAAGAACCACAGCTAGAGTCATTGGATGTCTGTTCTTCTCATAGACCACACATGGATCCGGTGTCATTGCATGTGTGTTCTTCCCAAAGACCACACATGGATCCACCAGTGTCATTGCATGTGTGTTCTTCTCACAAACCATATCATGAACCACATCCAGAGGCATTGTATCTGTGTTCTTCTCACATACCACACATGGATCCACTAGTGTCATTACATGTGTGTTTTTGTCACAGACCATATCATGAACCACACCCAGTGTCATTGCATGTGTGTTCTTCCCATGAACCACACATGGATCCACCAGTGTCATTGCATGTGTGTTCTTCCCACATACCACACATTGATCCACCAGTGTCATTGCATGTGTGTTCTTCCCATGAACCACACATGGATCCACCAGTGTCATTGCATGTGTGTTCTTCCCACATACCACACATGGATCCATCAGTGTCATTGCATGTGTGTTCTTCCCATGAACCACACATCGATCCACCAGTGTCATTGTATGTCCGCTCTTCCCATGAACCACAGCTAGAGTCATCGCATGCGTGCTCTTTTCACAAACCACAGCTAGAGTCGTTGCATGTGTGTTCTTCTTACAAACCATATCATGAACCACACCCAGTGTCATTGCATGTGTGTTCTTCTCACAAACCACACATGGATCCACCGGTGTCATTGCATGTCTGCTCTTCTCATTAACCACAGCTAGAGTCATTGCATGTGTGTTCTTCTCACAAACCACATATCACCAGAGTCATTGCATGAGTGTTCTTCCCATGAACCACACATGGATCCACCGGAGTCATTGCATGTGTGTTCTTATCACAAACCACACATGGATCCACCGAGTGTCATCGCATGTGTGTTCCTCCCATGAACCACACATGAATCCACCAGTGTCATTGCATGTCTGCTCTTTTCATGAACCACAACTAGAGTCATTGGATGTGTGTTCTTCTCACAGACCACACATGGATCCAGTGTCATTGCATGTGTGTTCTTCCCAAAGACCACACATGGATCCACCAGTGTCATTGAATGTGTGTTCTTCTCACAAACCATATCATGAACCACACCTAGAGTCATTGCATGTGTGTTCTTCCCATGAACTACACATGGATCCACCGGAGTCATTGCATGTGTGTTCTTCTCACAAACCACACATGGATCCACCTAGTGTCATCGCATGTGTGTTCTTCCCATGAACCACACATGGATCCACCAGTGTCATTGCATGTCTGCTCTTTTCATGAACCACGGCTAGAGTCATTGGATGTGTGTTCTTCTCACAGACCACACATGGATCCAGTGTCATTGCATGTGTGTTCTTCCCAAAGAACACACATGGATCCACCAGTGTCATTGCATGTGGGTTCTTCTCACAAACCATATCATGAACCACACCCAGTGTCATTGCATGTGTGTTGCTCCCATGAACCACACATAGATCGACCGGAGTCATTGCGTGTGTGTTCTTCTCACAAACCACACATGGATCTACCCAGTGTCATTGCATGTGTGTTCTTCCCATGAACCACACATGGATCCACCGGAGTCATTTCATGTGTGTTCTTCTCACAAACACAAATGGATCCACCCAGTGTCATCGCATGTGTGTTCTTCCCATGAACCACACATGGATCCACCAGTGTCATTGCATGTCTGCTCTTTTCATGAACCACAGCTAGAGTCATTGGATGTGTGTTCTTCTCACAGACCACACATGGATCCAGTGCCATTGCATGTGTGTTCTTCCCAAAGACCACACATGGATCCACCAGTGTCATTGCATGTGTGTTCTTCTCACAAACCATATCATCAACCACACCTAGTGTCATTGCATGTCTGTTCTTCCCAAAGACCACACATGGATCTACCAGTGTCATTGCATGTGTGTTCTTCTCACAAACCATATCATGAACCACAACCAGAGTCATTGCATGTGTGTTCTTCCCATGAACCACACATGGATCCACCGGAGTCATTGCACGTGTGTTCTGCTCACAAACCACACATGAATCCACCCAGTGTCATCGCATGTGTGTTCTTCCCATGAACCACACATGGATCCACCAGTGTCATTGCATGTCGGCTCTTTTCATGAACCACAGCTAGAGTCATTGGATGTGTGTTCTTCTCACAGACCAGACATGGATCTAGTGTCATTGCATGTGTGTTCTTCCCAAAGACCACACATGGATCCACTAGTGTCATTGCATGTGAGTTATTCTCACAAACCATATCATGAACCACACCTAGTGTCAATGCATGTGTGTTCTTCCCATGAACCACACATGGATCCACCGGAGTCATTGCATGTGTGTTCTTCTCACAAACCACACATGGATCTACCTAGTGTCATCGCATGTGTGTTCTTCCCATGAACCACACATGGATCCACCAGTGTCATTGCATGTCTACTCTTCTCATGAACCACAGCTAGAGTCATTGGATGTGTGTTCTTCTCATAGACCACACATGGATCCAGTGTCATTGCATGTGTGTTCTTCCCAAAGACCACACATGGATCCACCAGTGTCATTGCATGTGTGTTCTTCTCACAAACCATATCATGAACCACACCCAGAGTCATCGCATCTGTGTTCTTCTCACAGACCACACATGGATCCACTAGTGTCATTGCATGTGTGTTTTTCTCACAGACCATATCATGAACCACACCAAGTGTCATTGCATGTGTGTTCTTCCCATGAACCACACATGGATCCACCAGTGTCATTGCATGTGTGTTCTTCCCATGAACCACACATGGATCCACCAGTGTCATTGCATGTGTGTTCTTCCCACATACCACACATGGATCCACCAGTGTCATTGCATGTGTGTTCTTCCCATGAACCACACATGGATCCACCAGTGTCATTGCATGTGTGTTCTTCCCACAAACCACACATGGATCCACCGGTGTCGTTGCATCTGTGTTCTTCCCATGAACCACACATGGATCCACCAGTGTCATTGTATGTCCGCTCTTCCCATGAACCACAGCTAGAGTCATCGCATGCGTGCTCTTTTCACAAACCACAGCTAGAGTCGTTGCATGTGTGTTCTTCTTACAAACCATATCATGAACCACACACAGTGTCATTGCATGTGTGTTCTTATCACAAACCACACATGGACCTACCGGTGTGATTGCATGTCTGCTCTTCTCATTAACCACAGCTAGAGTCATTGCATGTGTGTTCTTCTCACAAACCACATATCATCGGAGCTATTGCATGTGTGTTCTTCCCATGAACCACACATGGATCCACCAGAGTCATTGCATGTTTGTTCTTCTCACAAACCACACATGGATCCACCCAGTGTCATCGCATGTGTGTTCTTCCCATGAACCACACATGGATCAACCAGTGTCATTGCATGTCTGCTCTTTTCATGAACCACAACTAGAGACATTGGATGTGTGTTCTTCTCACAAACCACACATGGATCCAGTGTCATTGCATGTGTGTTCTTCCCAAAGACCACACATGGATCCACCAGTGTCATTGCATGTGTGTTCTTCTCACAAACCATATCATGAACCACACCCAGAGTCATTGCATGTGTGTTCTTCCCATGAACCACACATGGATCCACCGGAGTCATTGCATGTGTGTTCTTCTCACAAACCACACATGGATCCAACTAGTGTCATCGTATGTGTGTTCTTCCCATGAACCACACATGGATCCACCAGTGTCATTGCATGTCTGCTCTTTTCACGAACCACAGCTAGATTCATTGGATGTGTGTTCTTCTCACAGACCACATATCACCAATGTCATTGCATGTGTGTTCTTCTTACAAACCATATCATGAACCACACGCAGTGTCATTGCATGTGTGTTCTTCTCACAAACCACACATGGATCCACCTAGTGTCATCGCATGTGTGTTCTTCCCATGAACCACACATGGATCCACCAGTGTCATTGCATGTCTGCTCTTTTCATGAACCATAGCTAGAGTCATTGGATCTGTGTTCTTCTCATAGACCACACATGGATCCAGTGTCATTGCATGTGTGTTATTCCCAAAGACCACACATGGATCCACCAGTGTCATTGCATGTGTGTTCTTCTCACAAACCATATCATGAACCACACTCAGTGTCATTGCATGTGTGTTCTTCTCACAAACCATATCATGAACCACACCCAGAGTCATTGCATCTGTGTTCTTGTCACAGACCACACATGGATCCACTAGTGTCATTACATGTGTGTTTTTCTCACAGACCATATCATGAACCACACCCAGTGTCATTGCATGTGTGTTCTTCCCATGAACCACACATGGATCCACCAGTGTCATTGCATGTGTGTTCTTCCCATGAACCACACATGGATCCACCAGTGTCATTGCATGTGTGTTCTTCCCACATACCACACATGGATCCACCAGTGTCATTGCATGTGTGTTCTTCCCATGAACCACACATGGATCCACCAGTATCATTGCATGTGTGTTCTTCCCACATACCACACATGGATCCACTAGTGTCATTGCATGTGTGTTCTTCCCATGAACCACACATGGATCCACCAGTGTCATTGCATGTGTGTTCTTCCCACACACCACACATGGATCCACCGGTGTCGTTGCATGTGTGTTCTTCCCATGAACCACACATGGATCCACCAGTGTCATTCTATGTCCGCTCTTCCCATGAACCACAACTAGAGTCATCGCATGCGTGCTCTTTTCACAAACCACAGCTAGAGTCGTTGCATGTGTGTTCTTCTTACAAACCATATCATGAACCACACCCAGTGTCATTGCATGTGCGTTCTTCTCACAAACCACACATGGATCTACCGGTGTCATTGCATGTCTGCTCTTCTCATTAACCACAACTAGAGTCATTGCATGTGTGTTCTTATCACAAACCACATATCACCGGAGCCATTGCATGTGTGTTCTTCCCATGAACCACACATGGATCCACCAGAGTCATTGCATGTGTGTTCTTCTCACAAACCACACATGGATCCACCCAGTGTCATCGCATGTGTGTTCTTCCCATGAACCACACATGGATCCACCAGTTTCATTGCACGTCTGCTCTTTTCATGAACCACAACTAGAGTCATTGGATGTGTCTTCTTCTCACAGACCACACATGGATCCAGTGTCATTGCATGTGTGTTCTTCCCAAAGACCACACATGGATCCACTAGTGTCATTGCATGTGTGTTCTTCTCACAAACCATATCATGAACCACACCCAGAGTCATTGCATGTTTGTTCTTCCCATGAACCACACATGGATCCACCAGGGTCATTGCATGTGTGTTCTTCCCATGAACCACACATGGATCCACCTGTGTCATTGCATGTGTGTTCTTCCCACATACCACACATGGATCCACCAGTGTCATTGCATGTGTGTTCTTCCCATGAACCACACATGGATCCACCAGTGTCATTGCATGTGTGTTCTTCCCACAAACCACACATGGATCCACCGGTGTCGTTGCATGTGTGTTCTTCCCATGAACCACACATGGATCCACCAGTGTCATTGTATGCCCGCTCTTCCCATGAACCACAGCTAGAGTCATCACATGCGTGCTCTTTTCACAAACCACAGGTAGAGTCGTTGCATGTGTGTGCTTCTTACAAACCATATCATGAACCACACATAGTGTCATTGCATGTGTGTTCATCTCACAAACCACACATGGATCTACCGGTGTCATTGCATGTCTGCTCTTCTCATTAACCACAGCTAGAGTCATTGCATGTGTGTTCTTCTCACAGACCACACATGGATCCAGTGTCATTGGATGTGTGTTCTTCCCAAAGAACACACATGGATCCACCAGTGTCATTGCATGTGAGTTCTTCTCACAAACCATATCATGAACCACACCCAGTGTCATTGCATGTGTATTGCTCCCATGAACCACACATGGATCGACCGGAGTCATTGCGTGTGTGTTCTTCTCACAAACCACACATGGATCTACCCAGTGTCATTGCATGTGTGTTCTTCCCATGAACCACACATGGATCCACCAGAGTCATTTCATGTGTGTTCTCACAAACACAAATGGATCCACCCAGTGTCATCGCATGTGTGTTCTTCCCATGAACCACACATGGATCCACCAGTGTCATTGCATGTCTGCTCTTTTCATGAACCACAGCTAGAGTCATTGGATGTGTGTTCTTCTCACAGACCACACATGGATCCAGTGCCATTGCATGTGTGTTCTTCCCAAAGACCACACATGGATCCACCAGTGTCATTGCATGTGTGTTCTTCTCACAAACCATATCATCAACCACACCTAGTGTCATTGCATGTGTGTTCTTCCCAAAGACCACACATGGATCTACCATTGTCATTGCATGTGTGTTCTTCTCACAAACCATATCATGAACCACAACCAGAGTCATTGCATGTGTGTTCTTCCCATGAACCACACATGGATCTACCGGAGTCATCGCATGTGTGTTCTGCTCACAAACCACACATGAATCCACCCAGTGTCATCGCATGTGTGTTCTTCCCATGAACCACACATGGATCCACCAGTGTCATTGCATGTCGGCTCTTTTCATGAACCATAGCTAGAGTCATTGGATGTGTGTTATTCTCACAGACCAGACATGGATCTAGTGTCATTGCATGTGTGTTCTTCCCAAAGACCACACATGGATCCACCAGTGTCATTGCATGTGAGTTATTCTCACAAACCATATCATGAACCACACCTAGTGTCAATGCATGTGTGTTCTTCCCATGAACCACACATGGATCCACCGGAGTCATTGCATGTGTGTTCTTCTCACAAACCACACATGGATCTACCTAGTGTCATCGCATGTGTGTTCTTCCCATGAACCACACATGGATCCACCAGTGTCATTGCATGTCTACTCTTTTCATGAACCACAGCTAGAGTCATTGGATGTGTGTTCTTCTCATAGACCAGACATGGATCCAGTGTCATTGCATGTGTGTTCTTCCCAAAGACCACACATGGATCCACCAGTGTCATTGCATGTGTGTTCTTCTCACAAACCATATCATGAACTACACCCAGAGTCATCGCATCTGTGTTCTTCTCACAGACCACACATGGATCCACTAGTGTCATTGCATGTGTGTTTTTCTCACAGACCATATCATGAACCACACCCAGTATCATTGCAGGTGTGTTCTTCCCATGAACCACACATGGATCCACAAGTGTCATTGCATGTGTGTTCTTCCCATGAACCACACATGGATCCACCAGTGTCATTGCATGTGTGTTCTTCCCACATACCACACATGGATCCACCAGTGTCATTGCATGTGTGTTCTTCCCATGAACCACACATGGATCCACCAGTGGCATTGCATGTGTGTTCTTCCCACAAACCACACATGGATCCACCGGTGTCGTTGCATGTGTGTTCTTCCCATGAACCACACATGGATCCACCAGTGTCATTGTATGTCCGCTCTTCCCATGAACCACAACTAGAGTCATCGCATGCGTGCTCTTTTCACAAACCACAGCTAGAGTCGTTGCATGTGTGTTCTTCTTACAAACCATATCATGAACCACACACAGTGTCATTGCATGTGTGTTCTTATCACAAACCACACATGGACCTACCGGTGTGATTGCATGTCTGCTCTTCTCATTAACCACAGCTAGAGTCATTGCATGTGTGTTCTTCTCACAAACCACATATCATCGGAGCCATTGCATGTGTGTTCTTCCCATGAACCACACATGGATCCACCAGAGTCGTTGCATGTGTGTTCTTCTCACAAACCACACATGGATCCACCCAGTGTCATCGCATGTGTGTTCTTCCCATGAACCACACATGGATCCACCAGTGTCATTGCATTTCTGCTCTTTTCATGAACCACAACTAGAGACATTGGATGTGTGTTCTTCTCACAAACCACACATGGATCCATTTTCATTGCATGTGTGTTCTTCCCAAAGACCACACATGGATCCACCAGTGTCATTGCATGTGTGTTCTTCTCACAAACCATATCATGAACCACACCCAGAGTCATTGCATGTGTGTTCTTCCCATGAACCACACATGGATCCACCGGAGTCATTGCATGTGTGTTCTTCTCACAAACCACACATGGATCCACCTAGTGTCATCGTATGTGTGTTCTTCCCATGAACCACACATGGATCCACCAGTGTCATTGCATGTGTGTTCTTCCCACAAACCACACATGGATCCACCGATGTCGTTGCATGTGCGTTCTTCCCATGAACCACACATGGATCCACTAGTGTCATTGTATGTCCGCTCTTCCCATGAACCACAGCTAGAGTCATCGCATGCGTGCTCTTTTCACAAACCACAGCTAGAGTCGTTGCATGTGTGTTCTTCTTACAAACCATATCATGAACCACACACAGTGTCATTGCATGTGTGTTCTTATCACAAACCACACATGGACCTACCGGTGTGATTGCATGTCTGCTCTTCTCATTAACCACAGCTAGAGTCATTGCATGTGTGTTCTTCTCACAAACCACATATCATCGGAGCCATTGCATGTGTGTTCTTCCCATGAACCACACATGGATCCACCAGAGTCGTTGCATGTGTGTTCTTCTCACAAACCACACATGGATCCACCCAGTGTCATCGCATGTGTGTTCTTCCCATGAACCACACATGGATCCACCAGTGTCATTGCATGTCTGCTCTTTTCATGAACCACAACTAGTGACATTGGATGTGTGTTCTTCTCACAAACCACACATGGATCCAGTGTCATTGCATGTGTGTTCTTCCCAAAGACCACATATGGATCCACCAGTGTCATTGCATATGTGTTCTTCTCACAAAGCATATCATGAACCACACCCAGAATCATTGCATGTGTGTTCTTCCCATGAACCACACATGGATCCACCGGAGTCATTGCATGTGTGTTCTTCTCACAAACCACACATGGATCTACCTAGTGTCATCGTATGTGTGTTCTTCCCATGAACCACACATGGATCCACCAGTGTCATTGCATGTCTGCTCTTTTCATGAACCACAGCTAGATTCATTGGATGTGTGTTCTTCTCACAGACCACATATCACCAATGTCATTGCATGTGTATTCTTCTTACAAACCATATCATGAACCACACGCAGTGTCATTGCATGTGTGTTCTTCTCACAAACCACACATGGATCCACCTAGTGTCATCGCATGTGTGTTCTTCCCATGAACCACACATGGATCCACCAGTGTCATTGCATGTCTGCTCTTTTCATGAACCATAGCTAGAGTCATTGGATCTGTGTTCTTCTCACGGACCACACATGGATCTAGTGTCATTGCATGTGTGTTATTCCCAAAGACCACACATGGATCCACCAGTGTCATTGCATGTGTGTTCTTCTCACAAACCATATCATGAACCACACTCAGTGTCATTGCATGTGTGTTCTTCTCACAAACCATATCATGAACCACACCCAGAGTCATTGCATCTGTGTTCTTGTCACAGACCACACATGGATCGACTAGTGTCATTGCATGTGTGTTTTTCTCACAGACCATATCATGAACCACACCCAGTGTCATTGCATGTGTGTTCTTCCCATTAACCACACATGGATCCACCAGTGTCATTGCATGTGTGTTCTTCCCATGAACCACACATGGATCCACCAGTGTCATTGCATGTGTGTTCTTCCCACATACCACACATGGATCCACCAGTGTCATTGCATGTGTGTTCTTCCCATGAACCACACATGGATCCACCAGTGTCATTGCATGTGTGTTCTTCCCACAAACCACACATGGATCCACCGGTGTCGTTGCATCTGTGTTCTTCCCATGAACCACACATGGATCCACCAGTGTCATTGTATGTCCGCTCTTCCCATGAACCACAGCTAGAGTCATCGCATGCGTGCTCTTTTCACAAACCACAGCTAGAGTCGTTGCATGTGTGTTCTTCTTACAAACCATATCATGAACCACACACAGTGTCATTGCATGTGTGTTCTTATCACAAACCACACATGGACCTACCGGTGTGATTGCATGTCTGCTCTTCTCATTAACCACAGCTAGAGTCATTGCATGTGTGTTCTTCTCACAAACCACATATCATCGGAGCTATTGCATGTGTGTTCTTCCCATGAACCACACATGGATCCACCAGAGTCATTGCATGTGTGTTCTTCTCACAAACCACACATGGATCCACCCAGTGTCATCGCATGTGTGTTCTTCCCATGAACCACACATGGATCAACCAGTGTCATTGCATGTCTGCTCTTTTCATGAACCACAACTAGAGACATTGGATGTGTGTTCTTCTCACAAACCACACATGGATCCAGTGTCATTGCATGTGTGTTCTTCCCAAAGACCACACATGGATCCACCAGTGTCATTGCATGTGTGTTCTTCTCACAAACCATATCATGAACCACACCCAGAGTCATTGCATGTGTGTTCTTCCCATGAACCACACATGGATCCACCGGAGTCATTGCATGTGTGTTCTTCTCACAAACCACACATGGATCCAACTAGTGTCATCGTATGTGTGTTCTTCCCATGAACCACACATGGATCCACCAGTGTCATTGCATGTCTGCTCTTTTCATGAACCACAGCTAGATTCATTGGATGTGTGTTCTTCTCACAGACCACATATCACCAATGTCATTGCATGTGTGTTCTTCTTACAAACCATATCATGAACCACACGCAGTGTGATTGCATGTGTGTTCTTCTCACAAACCACACATGGATCCACCCAGTGTCATCGCATGTGTGTTCTTCCCATGAACCACACATGGATCCACCAGTGTCATTGCATGTCTGCTCTTTTCATGAACCATAGCTAGAGTCATTGGATCTGTGTTCTTCTCATAGACCACACATGGATCCAGTGTCATTGCATGTGTGTTATTCCCAAAGACCACACATGGATCCACCAGTGTCATTGCATGTGTGTTCTTCTCACAAACCATATCATGAACCACACTCAGTGTCATTGCATGTGTGTTCTTCTCACAAACCATATCATGAACCACACCCAGAGTCATTGCATCTGTGTTCTTGTCACAGACCACACATGGATCCACTAGTGTCATTACATGTGTGTTTTTCTCACAGACCATATCATGAACCACACCCAGTGTCATTGCATGTGTGTTCTTCCCATGAACCACACATGGATCCACCAGTGTCATTGCATGTGTGTTCTTCCCATGAACCACACATGGATCCACCAGTGTCATTGCATGTGTGTTCTTCCCACATACCACACATGGATCCACCAGTGTCATTGCATGTGTGTTCTTCCCATGAACCACACATGGATCCACCAGTATCATTGCATGTGTGTTCTTCCCACATACCACACATGGATCCACTAGTGTCATTGCATGTGTGTTCTTCCCATGAACCACACATGGATCCACCAGTGTCATTGCATGTGTGTTCTTCCCACACACCACACATGGATCCACCGGTGTCGTTGCATGTGTGTTCTTCCCATGAACCACACATGGATCCACCAGTGTCATTCTATGTCCGCTCTTCCCATGAACCACAACTAGAGTCATCGCATGCGTGCTCTTTTCACAAACCACAGCTAGAGTCGTTGCATGTGTGTTCTTCTTACAAACCATATCATGAACCACACCCAGTGTCATTGCATGTGTGTTCTTCTCACAAACCACACATGGATCTACCCGTGTCATTGCATGTCTGCTCTTCTCATTAACCACAGCTAGAGTCATTGCATGTGTGTTCTTATCACAAACCACATATCACCGGAGCCATTGCATGTGTGTTCTTCCCATGAACCACACATGGATCCACCAGAGTCATTGCATGTGTGTTCTTCTCACAAACCACACATGGATCCTCCCAGTGTCATCGCATGTGTGTTCTTCCCATGAACCACACATGGATCCACCAGTTTCATTGCACGTCTGCTCTTTTCATGAACCACAACTAGAGTCATTGGATGTGTCTTCTTCTCACAGACCACACATGGATCCAGTGTCATTGCATGTGTGTTCTTCCCAAAGACCACACATGGATCCACCAGTGTCATTGCATGTGTGTTCTTCTCACAAACCATATCATGAACCACACCCAGAGTCATTGCATGTTTGTTCTTCCCATGAACCACACATGGATCCACCGGAGTCATTGCATGTGTGTTCTTCTCACAAACCACACATGGATCCACCCAGTGTCATCGCATGTGTGTTCTTCCCATGAACCACACATGGATCCACCAGTGTCATTGCATGTCTGCTCTTTTCATGAACCACAGCTAGAGTCATTGGATGTGTGTTCTTCTCACAGACCACACATGGATCCAGTGCCATTGCATGTGTGTTCTTCCCAAAGACCACACATGGATCCACCAGTGTCATTGCATGTGTGTTCTTCTCACAAACCATATCATCAACTACACCTAGTGTCATTGCATGTGTGTTCTTCCCAAAGACCACACATGGATCTACCATTGTCATTGCATGTGTGTTCTTCTCACAAACCATATCATGAACCACAACCAGAGTCATTGCATGTGTGTTCTTCCCATGAACCACACATGGATCCACCGGAGTCATCGCACGTGTGTTCTGCTCACAAACCACACATGAATCCACCCAGTGTCATCGCATGTGTGTTCTTCCCATGAACCACACATGGATCCACCAGTGTCATTGCATGTCGGCTCTTTTCATGAACCACAGCTAGAGTCATTGGATGTGTGTTATTCTCACAGACCAGACATGGATCTAGTGTCATTTCATGTGTGTTCTTCCCAAAGACCACACATGGATCCACCAGTGTCATTGCATGTGAGTTATTCTCACAAACCATATCATGAACCACACCTAGTGTCAATGCATGTGTGTTCTTCCCATGAACCACACATGGATCCACCGGAGTCATTGCATGTGTGTTCTTCTCACAAACCACACATGGATCTACCTAGTGTCATCGCATGTGTGTTCTTCCCATGAACCACACATGGATCCACCAGTGTCATTGCATGTCTACTCTTTTCATGAACCACAGCTAGAGTCATTGGATGTGTGTTCTTCTCAGAGACCACACATGGATCCAGTGTCATTTCATGTGTGTTCTTCCCAATGACCACACATGGATCCACCAGTGTCATTGCATGTGTGTTCTTCTCACAAACCATATCATGAACTACACCCAGAGTCATCGCATCTGTGTTCTTCTCACAGACCACACATGGATCCACTAGTGTCATTGCATGTGTGTTTTTCTCACAGACCATATCATGAACCACACCCAGTATCATTGCATGTGTGTTCTTCCCATGAACCACACATGGATCCACAAGTGTCATTGCATGTGTGTTCTTCCCATGAACCACACATGGATCCACCAGTGTCATTGCATGTGTGTTCTTCCCACATACCACACATGGATCCACCAGTGTCATTGCATGTGTGTTCTTCCCATGAACCACACATGGATCCACCAGTGGCATTGCATGTGTGTTCTTCCCACAAACCACACATGGATCCACCGGTGTCGTTGCATGTGTGTTCTTCCCATGAACCACACATGGATCCACCAGTGTCATTGTATGTCCGCTCTTCCCATGAACCACAGCTAGAGTCATCGCATGCGTGCTCTTTTCACAAACCACAGCTAGAGTCGTTGCATGTGTGTTCTTCTTACAAACCATATCATGAACCACACACAGTGTCATTGCATGTGTGTTCTTATCACAAACCACACATGGACCTACCGGTGTGATTGCATGTCTGCTCTTCTCATTAACCACAGCTAGAGTCATTGCATGTGTGTTCTTCTCACAAACCACATATCATCGGAGCCATTGCATGTGTGTTCTTCCCATGAACCACACATGGATCCACCAGAGTCATTGCATGTGTGTTCTTCTCACAAACCACACATGGATCCACCCAGTGTCATCGCATGTGTGTTCTTCCCATGAACCACACATGGATCCACCAGTGTCATTGCATTTCTGCTCTTTTCATGAACCACAACTAGAGACATTGGATGTGTGTTCTTCTCACAAACCACACATGGATCCATTGTCATTGCATGTGTGTTCTTCCCAAAGACCACACATGGATCCACCAGTGTCATTGCATGTGTGTTCTTCTCACAAACCATATCATGAACCACACCCAGAGTCATTGCATGTGTGTTCTTCCCATGAACCACACATGGATCCACCGGAGTCATTGCATGTGTGTTCTTCTCACAAACCACACATGGATCCACCTAGTGTCATCGTATGTGTGTTCTTCCCATGAACCACACATGGATCCACCAGTGTCATTGCATGTGTGTTCTTCCCACAAACCACACATGGATCCACCGGTGTCGTTGCATGTGCGTTCTTCCCATGAACCACACATGGATCCACTAGTGTCATTGTATGTCCGCTCTTCCCATGAACCACAGCTAGAGTCATCGCATGCGTGCTCTTTTCACAAACCACAGCTAGAGTCGTTGCATGTGTGTTCTTCTTACAAACCATATCATGAACCACACATAGTGTCATTGCATGTGTGTTCTTATCACAAACCACACATGGACCTACCGGTGTGATTGCATGTCTGCTCTGCTCATTAACCACAGCTAGAGTCATTGCATGTGTGTTCTTCTCACAAACCACATATCATCGGAGCCATTGCATGTGTGTTCTTCCCATGAACCACACATGGATCCACCAGAGTCGTTGCATGTGTGTTCTTCTCACAAACCACACATGGATCCACCCAGTGTCATCGCATGTGTGTTCTTCCCATGAACCACACATGGATCCACCAGTGTCATTGCATGTCTGCTCTTTTCATGAACCACAACTAGAGACATTGGATGTGTGTTCTTCTCACAAACCACACATGGATCCAGTGTCATTGCATGTGTGTTCTTCCCAAAGACCACATATGGATCCACCAGTGTCATTGCATGTGTGTTCTTCTCACAAAGCATATCATGAACCACACCCAGAATCATTGCATGTGTGTTCTTCCCATGAACCACACATGGATCCACCGGAGTCATTGCATGTGTGTTCTTCTCACAAACCACACATGGATCTACCTAGTGTCATCGTATGTGTGTTCTTCCCATGAACCACACATGGATCCACCAGTGTCATTGCATGTCTGCTCTTTTCATGAACCACAGCTAGATTCATTGGATGTGTGTTCTTCTCACAGACCACATATCACCAATGTCATTGCATGTGTATTCTTCTTACAAACCATATCATGAACCACACGCAGTGTCATTGCATGTGTGTTCTTCTCACAAACCACACATGGATCCACCTAGTGTCATCGCATGTGTGTTCTTCCCATGAACCACACATGGATCCACCAGTGTCATTGCATGTGTGCTCTTTTCATGAACCATAGCTAGAGTCATTGGATCTGTGTTCTTCTCACGGACCACACATGGATCTAGTGTCATTGCATGTGTGTTATTCCCAAAGACCACACATGGATCCACCAGTGTCATTGCATGTGTGTTCTTCTCACAAACCATATCATGAACCACACTCAGTGTCATTGCATGTGTGTTCTTCTCCCAAACCATATCATGAACCACACCCAGAGTCATTGCATCTGTGTTCTTGTCACAGACCACACATGGATCGACTAGTGTCATTGCATGTGTGTTTTTCTCATAGACCATATCATGAACCACACCCAGTGTCATTGCATGTGTGTTCTTCCCATTAACCAGACATGGATCCACCAGTGTCATTGCATGTGTGTTCTTCCCATGAACCAGACATGGATCCACCAGTGTCATTGCATGTGTGTTCTTCCCACATACCACACATGGATCCACCAGTGTCATTGCATGTATGTTCTTCCCATGAACCACACATGGATCCACCAGTGTCATTGCATGTGTGTTCTTCCCACATACCACACATGGATCCACCAGTGTCATTGCATGTGTGTTCTTCCCATGAACCACACATGGATCCACCAGTGTCATTGCATGTGTGTTCTTCCCACACACCACACATGGATCCACCGGTGTCGTTGCATGTGTGTTCTTCCCATGAACCACACATGGATCCACCAGTGTCATTGTATGTCCGCTCTTCCCATGAACCACAGCTAGAGTCATCGCATGCGTGCTCTTTTCACAAACCACAGCTAGAGTCGTTGCATGTGTGTTCTTCTTACAAACCATATCATGAACCACACCC
Organism: Avena sativa; assembly: GCA_916181665.1. NCBI lineage: Eukaryota > Viridiplantae > Streptophyta > Magnoliopsida > Poales > Poaceae > Avena > Avena sativa. Next base: position 40,955,040 of record OV702287.1, on the reverse strand, counting down.
AGTGTCATTGCATGTGTGTTCTTCTCACAAACCACACATGGATCTACCGGTGTCATTGCATGTCTTCTCTTCTCATTAACCACAGCTAGAGTCATTGCATGTGTGTTCTTCTCACAAACCACATATCACCGGAGCCATTGCATGTGTGTTCTTCCCATGAACCACACATGGATCCACCAGAGTCATTGCATGTGTGTTCTTCTCACAAACCACACATGGATCCACCTAGTGTCATCGCATGTGTGTTCTTCCCATGAACCACACATGGATCCACCAGTGTCATTGCATGTCTGCTCTTTTCATGAACCACAACTAGAGTCATTGGATGTGTCTTCTTCTCACAGACCACACATGGATCCAGTGTCATTGCATGTGTGTTCTTCCCAAAGACCACACATGGATCCACCAGTGTCATTGCATGTGTGTTCTTCTCACAAACCATATCACGAACCACACCCAGAGTCATTGCATGTGTGTTCTTCCCATGAACCACACATGGATCCACCAGGGTCATTGCATGTGTGTTCTTCCCATGAACCACACATGGATCCACCAGTGCCATTGCATGTGTGTTCTTCCCACATACCACACATGGATCCACCAGTGTCATTTCATGTGTGTTCTTCCCATGAACCACACATGGATCCACCAGTGTCATTGCATGTGTGTTCTTCCCACAAACCACACATGGATCCACCGGTGTCGTTGCATGTGTGTTCTTCCCATGAACCACACATGGATCCACCAGTGTCATTGTATGTCCGCTCTTCCCATGAACCACAGCTAGAGTCATCGCATGCGTGCTCTTTTCACAAACCACAGGTAGAGTCGTTGCATGTGTGTGCTTCTTACAAACCATATCATGAACCACACAGTGTCATTGCATGTGTGTTCTTCTCACAAACCACACATGGATCTACAGGTGTCATTGCATGTCTGCTCTTCTCATTAACCACAGCTAGAGTCATTGCATGTGTTCTTCTCACAAACCACATATCACCGGAGCCATTGCATGTGTGTTCTTCCCATGAACCACACATGGATCCACCAGAGCCATTGCATGTGTGTTCTTCTCACAAACCACACATGGATCCACCCAGTGTCATCGCATGTGTGTTCTTCCCATGAACCACACATGGATCCACCAGTGTCATTGCATGTCTGCTCTTTTCATGAACCACAACTAGAGACATTGTATGTGTGTTCTTCTCACAGACCACACATGGATCCAGTGTCATTGCTTGTGTGTTCTTCCCAAAGACCACACATGGATCCACCACTGTCATTGCATGTGTGTTCTTCTCACAAACCATATCATGAACCACACCCAGAGTCATTTGATGTGTATTCTTCCCACGAACCACACATGGATCCACCGGAGTCATTGCATGTGTGTTCTTCTCACAAACCACACATGGATCCACCTAGTGTCATCGCATGTGTGTTCTTCCCATGAACCACACATGGATCCACCAGTGTCATTGCATGTCTGCTCTTTTCATGAACCATAGCTAGAGTCATTGGATCTGTGTTCTTCTCACAGACCACACATGGATCCAGTGTCATTGCATGTGCATTATTCCCAAAGACCACACATGGATCCACCAGTGTCATTGCATGTGTGTTCTTCTCACAAACCATATCATGAACAACACTCAGTGTCATTGCATGTGTGTTCTTCTCACAGACCACACATGGATCCACCAGTGTCATTTCATGTGTGTTCTTCTCACAAACCATATCATGAACCACATCCAGTGTCATTGCATGTGTGTTCTTCCCATGAACCACACATGGATCCACCAGAGTCATTACATGTGTGTTCTTCTCACAAACCATACATGGATCCACCTAGTGTCATCGCATGTGTGTTCTTCCCATGAACCACACATGGATCGACCAGTGTCATTGCATGTCTGCTCTTTTCATGAACCACAGCTAGAGTCATTGGATGTGTGTTCTTCTCACATACCACACATGGATCCAGTGTCATTGCATGTGTGTTCTTCCCAAAGACCACACATGGATCCACCAGTGTCATTGCATGTGTGTTCTTCTCACAAACCATATCATGAGCCACACCCAGTGTCATTGCATGTATGTTCTTCTCACAGACCACACATGGATCCACCAGTGTCATTGCATGTGTGTTTTTATCATAGACCATATCATGAACCACACCCAGTGTCATTGCATGTGTGTTCTTCCCATGAACCACACATGGATCCACCAGTGTCATTGCACGTCTGCTCTTCCCACATACCACACATGGATCCACCAGTGTCATTGCATGTGTGTTCTTCCCATGAACCACACATGGATCCACCAGTGTCATTGCATGTGTGTTCTTCCCATAGACCACACATGGATCCACCGGTGTCCTTGCATGTGTGTTCTTCCCATGAACCACACATGGATCCACCAGTGTCATTGTATGTCTACTCTTCCCATGAACCACATCTAGAGTCATCGCATGCATGCTCTTTTCACAAACCACAGCTAGAGTCATTGCATGTGTGTTCTTCCCATGAACCACACATGGATCCACCAGCGTCATTGCATGTCTGCTCTTTTCATGAACCGCAGCTAGAGTCATTGGATGTGTGTTCTTCTCACAGACCACACATGGATCCAGTGTCATTGCATGTGTGTTCTTCCCAAAGACCACACATGGATCCACTAGTGTCATTGCATGTGAGTTCTTCTCACAAACCATATCATGAACCACACCCAGTGTCATTGCATGTGTGTTCTTCGCATGAACCACACATGGATCCACCGGAGTCATTGCATGTGTGTTCTTCCCAAAGACCACACATGGATCCACCAGTGCATTGCATGTGTGTTCTTCTCACAAACCATACATGGATCCACCTAGTGTCATCGCATGTGTGTTCTTTCCATGAACCACACATGGATCGACCGGTGTCATTGCATGTCTAGTCTTTTCATGAACCACAGCTAGAGTCATTGGATGTGTGTTCTTCTCACAAACCATATCATGAACCACACCCAGTGTCATTTGATGTGTATTCTTCCCACGAACCACACATGGATCCACCGGAGTCATTGCATGTGTGTTCTTCTCACAAACCACACATGGATCCACCTAGTGTCATCGCATGTGTGTTCTTCCCATGAACCACACATGGATCCACCAGTGTCATTGCATGTCTGCTCTTTTCATGAACCATAGCTAGAGTCATTGGATCTGTGTTCTTCTCACAGACCACACATGGATCCAGTGTCATTGCATGTGCATTATTCCCAAAGACCACACATGGATCCACCAGTGTCATTGCATGTGTGTTCTTCTCACAAACCATATCATGAACAACACTCAGTGTCATTGCATGTGTGTTCTTCTCACAGACCACACATGGATCCACCAGTGTCATTTCATGTGTGTTCTTCTCACAAACCATATCATGAACCACATCCAGTGTCATTGCATGTGTGTTCTTCCCATGAACCACACATGGATCCACCAGAGTCATTACATGTGTGTTCTTCTCACAAACCATACATGGATCCACCTAGTGTCATCGCATGTGTGTTCTTCCCATGAACCACACATGGATCGACCAGTGTCATTGCATGTCTGCTCTTTTCATGAACCACAGCTAGAGTCATTGGATGTGTGTTCTTCTCACATACCACACATGGATCCAGTGTCATTGCATGTGTGTTCTTCCCAAAGACCACACATGGATCCACCAGTGTCATTGCATGTGTGTTCTTCTCACAAACCATATCATGAGCCACACCCAGTGTCATTGCATGTATGTTCTTCTCACAGACCACACATGGATCCACCAGTGTCATTGCATGTGTGTTTTTATCATAGACCATATCATGAACCACACCCAGTGTCATTGCATGTGTGTTCTTCCCATGAACCACACATGGATCCACCAGTGTCATTGCACGTCTGCTCTTCCCACATACCACACATGGATCCACCAGTTTCATTGCATGTGTGTTCTTCCCATGAACCACACATGGATCCACCAGTGTCATTGCATGTGTGTTCTTCCCACAGACCACACATGGATCCACCGGTGTCCTTGCATGTGTGTTCTTCCCATGAACCACACATGGATCCACCAGTGTCATTGTATGTCTACTCTTCCCATGAACCACATCTAGAGTCATCGCATGCATGCTCTTTTCACAAACCACAGCTAGAGTCATTGCATGTGTGTTCTTCCCATGAACCACACATGGATCCACCAGCGTCATTGCATGTCTGCTCTTTTCATGAACCGCAGCTAGAGTCATTGGATGTGTGTTCTTCTCACAGACCACACATGGATCCAGTGTCATTGCATGTGTGTTCTTCCCAAAGACCACACATGGATCCACTAGTGTTATTGCATGTGAGTTCTTCTCACAAACCATATCATGAACCACACCCAGTGTCATTGCATGTGTGTTCTTCGCATGAACCACACATGGATCCACCGGAGTCATTGCATGTGTGTTCTTCCCAAAGACCACACATGGATCCACCAGTGCATTGCATGTGTGTTCTTCTCACAAACCATACATGGATCCACCTAGTGTCATCGCATGTGTGTTCTTTCCATGAACCACACATGGATCGACCGGTGTCATTGCATGTCTAGTCTTTTCATGAACCACAGCTAGAGTCATTGGATGTGTGTTCTTCTCACAAACCATATCATGAACCACACCCAGTGTCATTGCATGTGTGTTCTTCTCACAGACCACACAAGGATCCACCAGTGTCATTGCATGTGTGTTCTTCTCACAGACCATATCATGAACCACACCCAGTGTCATTGCATGTGTGTTCTTCCCATGAACCACACATGGATCCACCGGAGTCATTGCATGTGTGTTCTTCTCACAAACCATATCATGAACCACACCCAGTGTCATTGCATGTGTGTTCTTCCCATGAACCACACATGGATCCACCGGAGTCATTGCATGAGTTTTCTGCTCACAAACACACATGGATCCACCCAGTGTCATCGCATGTGTGTTCTTCCCATGAACCACACATGGATCCACAAGTGTTATTGCATGTCTGCTCTTTTCATGAACCACAGCTAGAGTCATTGGATGTGTGTTCTTCTCACAGACCACACATGGATCTAGTGTCATTGCATGTGTGTTCTTCCCAAAGACCACACATGGATCCACCAGTGTCATTGCATGTGTGTTCTTCTCACAAACCATATCATGAACCACACCCAGTGTCAATGCATGTGTGTTCTTCCCATGAACCACACATGGATCCACCGGAATCATTGCATGTGTGTTCTTCTCACAAACCACACATGGATCTACCTAGTGTCATCGCATGTGTGTTCTTCCCATGACCCACACATGGATCAACTAGTGTCATTGCATGTTTGCTCTTTTCATGAACCACAGCTAGAGTCATTGGATGTGTGTTCTTCTCATAGACCACATAGATCCAGTGTCATTGCATGTGTGTTCTTCCCAAAGACCACACATGGATCCACCAGTGTCATTGCATGTGTGTTCTTCTCACAAACCATATCATGAACCACACCCAGAGTCAGTGCATCTGTGTTCTTGTCACAGACCACACATGGATCCACTAGTGTCATTGCATGTGTGTTTTTCTCACAGACCATATCATGAACCACACCCAGTGTCATTGCATGTGTGTTCTTCCCATGAACCACACATGGATCCACCAGTGTCATTGCATGTGTGTTCTTCCCATGAACCACACATGGATCCACCAGTGTCATTGTATGTGTGTTCTTCCCACATACCACACATGGATCCACCAGTGTCATTGCATGTGTGTTCTTCCCATGAACCACACATGGATCCACCAGTGTCATTGCATGTCTGCTCTTCCCACATTCCACACATGGATCCACCAGTGTCATTGCATGTGTGTTCTTCACATGAACCACACATGGATCCACCAGTGTCATTGCATGTGTGTTCTTCCCACAGACCACACATGGATCCACCGGTGTCGTTGCATGTGTGTTCTTCCCATGAACCACACATGGATCCACCAGTGTCATTGTATGTCTGCTATTCCCATGAACCACAGCTAGAGTCATCGCATGCGTGCACTTTTCACAAACCACAGCTAGAGTCATTGCATGTGTGTTCTTCTTACAAACCATATCATGAACCACACCCAGTGTCACTGCATGTGTGTTCTTCTCACAAACCACACATGGATCCACCGGTGTCATTGCATGTCTGCTATTCTCATTAACCATAGCTAGAGTCATTGCATGTGTGTTCTTCCCAAAGACCACACATGGATCCACTAGTGTCATTGCATGTGAGTTCTTCTCACAAACCATATCATGAACCACACCCAGTGTCATTGCATGTGTGTTCTTCGCATGAACCACACATGGATCCACCGGAGTCATTGCATGTGTGTTCTTCCCAAAGACCACACATGGATCCACCAGTGTCATTGCATGTGTGTTCTTCTCACAAACCATACATGGATCCACCTAGTGTCATCGCATGTGTGTTCTTTCCATGAACCACACATGGATCGACCGGTGTCATTGCATGTCTAGTCTTTTCATGAACCACAACTAGAGTCATTGGATGTGTGTTCTTCTCACAGACCACACATGGATCCAGTGTCATTGCGTGTGTGTTCTTCCCAATGACCACACATGGATCCACCAGTGTCATTGCATGTGTGTTCTTCTCACAAACCATATCATGAACCACACCCTGTGTCATTGCATGTGTGTTCTTCTCACAGACCACACAAGGATCCACCAGTGTCATTGCATGTGTGTTCTTCTCACAGACCATATCATGAACCACACCCAGTGTCATTGCATGTGTGTTCTTCCCATGAACCACACATGGATCCACCGGAGTCATTGCATGTGTGTTCTTCTCACAAACCATATCATGAACCACACCCAGTGTCATTGCATGTGTGTTCTTCCCATGAACCACACATGGATCCACCGGAGTCATTGCATGTGTGTTCTGCTCACAAACCACACATGGATCCACCCAGTGTCATCGCATGTGTGTTCTTCCCATGAACCACACATGGATCCACCAGTGTCATTGCATGTCTGCTCTTTTCATGAACCACAACTAGAGTCATTGGATGTGTGTTCTTCTCACAGACCACACATGGATCTAGTGTCATTGCATGTGTGTTCTTCCCAAAGACCACACATGGATCCACCAGTGTCATTTCATGTGAGTTCTTCTCACAAACCATATCATGAACCACACCCAGTGTCAATGCATGTGTGTTCTTCCCATGAACCACACATGGATCCACCGGAGTCATTGCATGTGTGTTCTTCTCACAAACCACACATGGATCTACCTAGTGTCATCGCATGTGTGTTCTTCCCATGAACCACACATGGATCAACTAGTGTCATTGCATGTCTGCTCTTTTCATGAACCACAGCTAGAGTCATTGGATGTGTGTTCTTCTCATAGACCACATAGATCAAGTGTCATTGCATGTGTGTTCTTCCCAAAGACCACACATGGATCCACCAGTGTCATTGCATGTGTGTTCTTCTCACAAACCATATCATGAACCACACCCAGAGTCATTGCATCTGTGTTCTTGTCACAGACCATACATGGATCCACTAGTGTCATTGCATGTGTGTTTTTCTCACAGACCGTACCATGAACCACACCCAGTGTCATTGCATGTGTGTTCTTCCCATGAACCACACATGGATCCACCAGTGTCATTGCATGTGTGTTCTTCCCATGAACCACACATGGATCCACCAGTGTCATTGCATGTGTGTTCTTCCCACATACCACACATGGATCCACCAGTGTCATTGCATGTGTGTTCTTCCCATGAACCACACATGGATCCACCAGTGTCATTGCATGTGTGTTCTTCCCACAGACCACACATGGATCCACCGGTGTCGTTGCATGTGTGTTCTTCCCATGAACCACACATGGATCCACCTGTGTCATTGTATGTCCGCTCTTCCCATGAACCACAACTAGAGTCATCGCATGCGTGCTCTTTTCACAAACCACAGCTAGAGTCATTGCATGTGTGTTCTTCTTACAAACCATATCATGAACCACACCCAGTGTCATTGCATGTGTGTTCTTCTCACAAACCACACATGGATCTACCGGTATCATTGCATGTCTGCTCTTCGCATTAACCACAGCTAGAGTCATTGCATGTGTGTTCTTCTCACAAACCACATATCACCGGAGCCATTGCATGTGTGTTCTTCCCATGAACCACACATGGATCCACCAGAGTCATTACATGTGTGTTCTTCTCACAAACCACACATGGATCCACCCAGTGTCATCGCATGTGTGTTCTTCCCATGAACCACACATGGATCCACCAGTGTCATTGCATGTCTGCACTTTTCATGAACCACAACTAGAGTCATTGGATGTGTGTTCTTCTCACAGACCACACATGGATCCAGTTTAATTGCATGTGTGTTCTTCCCAAAGACCACACATGGATCCACCAGTGTCATTGCATGTGTGTTCTTCTCACAAACCATATCATGAACCACACCCAGAGTCATTGCATGTGTGTTCTTCCCATGAACCACACATGGATCCACCGGAGTCATTGCATGTGTGTTCTTCTCACAAACCACACATGGATCCACCAGTGTCATCGCATGTGTGTTCTTCCCATGAACCACACATGGATCCACCAGTGTCATTGCATGTCTGCTCTTTTCATGAACCACAGCTAGAGTCATTGGATCTGTGTTCTTCTCACAGACCACACATGGATCCAGTGTCATTGCATGTGTGTTATTCCCAAAGACCACACATGGATCCACCAGTGTCATTGCATGTGTGTTCTTCTCACAGACCACACATGGATCCATCAGTGTCATTGCATGTGTGTTCTTCTCACAGACCACACATGGATCCACTAGTGTCATTGTATGTGTGTTCTTCTCACAAACCATATCATGAACCACACCTAGTGTAATTGCATGTGTGTTCTTCCCATGAACCACACATGGATCCACCAGAGTCATTACATGTGTGTTCTTCTCACAAACCATACATGGATCCACCTAGTGTCATCGCATGTGTGTGCTTCCCATGAACCACACATGGATCGTCCAGTGTCATTGCATGTCTGCTCTTTTCATGAACCACAGCTAGAGTCATTGGATGTGTGTTCTTCTCACAGACCACACATGGATCCAGTGTCATTGCATGTGTGTTCTTCCCAAAGACCACACATGGATCCACCAGTGTCATTGCATGTGTGTTCTTCTCACAAACCATATCATGAGCCACACCCAGTGTCATTGCATATGTGTTCTTCTCACAGACCACACATGGATCCACCAGTGTCATTGCATGTGTGTTTTTCTCACAGACCATATCATGAACCACACCCAGTGTCATTGCATGTGTGTTCTTCCCATGAACCACACATGGATCCACCAGTGTCATTGCACGTCTGCTCTTCCCACATACCACACATGGATCCACCAGTGTCATTGCATGTGTGTTCTTCCCATGAACCACACATGGATCCACCAGTGTCATTGCATGTGTGTTCTTCCCACAGACCACACATGGATCCACCGGTGTCCTTGCATGTGTGTTCTTCCCATGAACCACACATGGATCCACTAGTGTCATTGTATGTCTGCTCTTCCCATGAACCACATCTAGAGTCATCGCATGCGTGCTCTTTTCACAAACCACAGCTAGAGTCATTGCATGTGTGTTCTTCCCATGAACCACACATGGATCCACCAGCGTCATTGCATGTCTACTCTTTTCATGAACCACAGCTAGAGTCATTGGATGTGTGTTCTTCTCACAGACCACACATGGATCCAGTGTCATTGCATGTGTGTTCTTCCCAAAGACCACACATGGATCCACCAGTGTCATTGCATGTGAGTTCTTCTCACAAACCATATCATGAACCACACCCAGTGTCATTGCATGTGTGTTCTTCCCATGAACCACACATGGATCCACCGGAGTCATTGCATGTGTGTTCTTACCAAAGACCACACATGGATCCACCAGTGTCATTGCATGTGAGTTCTTCTCACAAACCATACATGGATCCACCTAGTGTCATCGCATGTGTGTTCTTCCCATGAACCACACATGGATCGACCGGTGTCATTGCATGTCTACTCTTTTCATGAATCACAACTAGAGTCATTGGATGTGTGTTCTTCTCACGGAGCACACATGGATCCAGTGTCATTGCATGTGTGTTCTTCCCAATGACCATATCATGAACCACACCCAGTGTCATTGCATGTGTGTTCTTCCCAAAGAAAACACATGGATCCACCAGTGTCATTGCATGTGTGTTCTTCTCACAAACCATATCATGAACCACACCCAGTGTCATTGCATGTGTGTTCTTCCCATGAACCACACATGGATCCACCAGTGTCATTGCATGTGTGTTCTTCCCACAGACCACACATGGATCCACCGGTGTCCTTGCATGTGTGTTCTTCCCATGAACCACACATGGATCCACCAGTGTCATTGTATGTCTACTCTTCCCATGAACCACATCTAGAGTCATCGCATGCCTGCTCTTTTCACAAACCACAACTAGAGTCATTCATTGTGTGTTCTTCTTACAAACCATATCATAAACCACACCCAGTGTCATTGCATGTGTGTTCTTCTCACAAACCACACATGGATCCACCGGTGTCATTGCATGTCTTCTCTTCTCACTAACCACAGCTAGAGTCATTGCATGTGTGTTCTTCTCACAAACCACATATCACCCGTCATTGCATGTGTGTTCTTCTAATGAACCACACATGGATCTACCGGAGTCATTGCATGTGTGTTCTTATCACAAACCACATATCACCGGAGCCATTGCATGTGTGTTCTTCCCATGAACCACACATGGATCCACCAGAGTCATTGCATGTGTGTTCTTCTCACAAACCACACATGGATCCACCGAGTGTCATCGCATGTGTGTTCTTCCCATGAACCACACATGGATCCACCAGTGTCATTGCATGTCTGCTCTTTGCATGAACCACAGCTAGAGTCATTGGATGTGTGTTCTTCTCACAGACCACACATGGATCCAGTGTCATTGCATGTGTGTTCTTCCCAAAGACCACACATGGATCCACCAGTGTCATTGCATGTGTGTTCTTCTCACAAACCATATCATGAACCACACTCAGTGTCATTGCATGTGTGTTTTTCTCACAGACCATATCATGAGCCACACCCAGTGTCATTGCATGTGTGTTCTTCCCATGAACCACACATGGATCCACCAGTGTCATTGCATGTGTGTTCTTCTCACATACCACACGTGGATCCACCAGTGTCATTGCATGTGTGTTCTTCCCATGAATCACACATTTTTCCACCAGTGTCATTGCATGTGTGTTCTTCCCACAGACCACACATGGATCCACCGGTGTCATTGCATGTGTGTTCTTCCCATGAACCACACATGGATCCACCAGTGTCATTGTATGTCTGCTCTTCCCATGAACCACAACTAGAGTCATCGCATGCGTGCTCTTTTCACAAACCACAGCTAGAGTCGTTGCATGTGTGTTCTTCTTACAAACCATATCATGAACCACACGCAGTGTCATTGCATGTGTGTTCTTCTCACAAACCACACATGGATCCACCGGTGTCATTGCATGTCTTCTCTTCTCACTAACCACAGCTAGAGTCATTGCATGTGTGTTCTTCTCACAAACCACATATCACCCGTCATTGCATGTGTGTTCTTCTAATGAACCACACATGGATCTACCGGAGTCATTGCATGTGTGTTCTTCTCACAAACCACACATAGATCCACCCAGTGTCATCGCATGTGTGTTTTTCCCATGAACCACACATGGATCCACCAGTGTCATTGCATGTCTGCTCTTTTCATGAACCACAGCTAGAGTCATTGGATGTGTGTTCTTCTCAAAGACCACACATGGATCCAGTGTCATTGCATGTGTGTTCTTCTCAAAGATCACACATGGATCCACCAGTGTCATTGCATGTGTGTTCTTCTCACAAACCATATCATGAACCACACCCAGTGTCATTGCATGTGTGTTCTTCCCAAAGACCACACATGGATCCACCAGTGTCATTGCATGTGTGTTGTTCTCACAAACCATACCATGAACCACACCCAGTGTCCTTGCATGTGTGTTCTTACCATGAACCACACATGGATCCACCGGAGTCATTGCATGTGTGTTCTTCTCACAAACCAAACATGGATCCACCCAGTGTCATCGCACGCGTGTTCTTCCCATGAACCACACATGGATCCACCAGTGTCATTGCATGTCTGCTCTTTTCATGAACCACAACTAGAGTCATTGGATCTGTGTTCTTCTCACAGACCACACATGGACCCAGTGTCATTGCATGTGTCTTCTTCCCAAAGACCACACATGGATCCACCAGTGTCATTGCATGTGTGTTCTTCTCACAAACCATATCATGAACCACACCCAGAGTCATTGCACGTGTGTTCTTGTCACAAACCACACATGGATCCACCAGTGTCATTGCAAGTGTGTTTTTCTCACAGACCATATCATGAACCACACCCAGTGTCATTGCACGTGTGTTCTTCCCATGAACCACACATGGATCCACCAGTGTCATTGCATGTGTGTTCTTCCCACATACTACACATGGATCCACAAGTGTCATTGCATGTGTGTTATTCCCATGAACCACACATGGATCCACCAGTGTCATTGCATGTGTGTTCTTCCCACAGACCACACATGGATCCACCGGTGTCCTTGGATGTGTGTTCTTCCCATGAACCACACATGGATCCACCAGTGTCATTGTATGTCTGCTCTTCCCATGAACCACATCTAGAGTCATCGCATGCGTGCTCTTTTCACAAACCACAACTAGAGTCATTCATTGTGTGTTCTTCTTACAAACCATATCATAAACCACACCCATTGTCATTGCATGTGTGTTCTTCTCACAAACCACACATGGATCCACCGGTGTCATTGCATGTCTGCTATTCTCATTAACCACAGCTAGAGTCATTGCATGTGTGTTCTTTTCACAAACCACATATCACCAGAGTCATTGCAAGTGTCTTCTTCCCATGAACCACACATGGATCCACCAGAGTCATTGCATGTGTGTTCTTCTCACAAACCACACATGGATCCACCGAGTGTCATCGCATGTGTGTTCTTCCCATGAACCACACATGGATCCACCAGTGTCATTGCATGTCTGCTCTTTTCAAGAACCACAGCTAGAGTCATTGGATGTGTGTTCTTCTCACAGACCACACATGGATCCAGTGTCATTGCATGTGTGTTCTTCCCAAAGACCACACATGGATCCACCAGTGTCATTGCATGTGTGTTCTTCTCACAAACCATATCATGAACCACACTCAGTGTCATTGCATGTGTGTTTTTCTCTCAGACCATATCATGAACCACACCCAGTGTCATTGCATGTGTGTTCTTCCCATGAACCACACATGGATCCACCAGTGTCATTGCATGTGTGTTCTTCTCACATACCACACATGGATCCACCAGTGTCATTGCATGTGTGTTCTTCCCATGAATCACACATTGATCCACCAGTGTCAATGCATGTGTGTTCTTCCCACAGACCACACATGGATCCACCGGTGTCGTTGCATGTGTGTTCTTCCCATGAACCACACATGGATCCACTAGTGTCGTTTTATGTCTGCTCTTCCCATGAACCACAGCTAGAGTCATCGCATGCGTGCTCTTTTCACAAACCACAGCTAGAGTCGTTGCATGTGTGTTCTTCTTACAAACCATATCATGAACCACACGCAGTGTCATTGCATGTGTGTTCTTCTCACAAACGACACATGGATCCAGTGTCATTGCATGTCTTCTCTTCTCACTAACCACAGCTAGAGTCATTGCATGTGTGTTCTTCTCACAAACCACATATCACCCGTCATTGCATGTGTGTTCTTCTAATGAACCACACATGGATCTACCGGAGTCATTGCATGTGTGTTCTTCTCACAAACCACACATAGATCCACCCAGTGTCATCGCATGTGTGTTCTTCCCATGAACCACACATGGATCACCAGTGTCATTGCATGTCTGCTCTTTTCATGAACCACAACTAGAGTCATTGGATGTGTGTTCTTCTCAAAGACCACACATGGATCCTGCGTCATTGCATGTGTGTTCTTCCCAAAGACCACACATGGATCCACCAGTGTCATTGAATGTGTGTTATTCTCACAAACCTTATCATGAACCACACCCAATGTCATTGCATGTGTGTTCTTCCAAAAGACCACACATGGATCCACCAGTGTCATTGCATGTGTGTTCTTCTCACAAACCATATCATGAACCACATCTAGAGTCATTGCATGTGTGTTCTTCCCATGAACCACACATGGATCCACCGGAGTCATTGCATGTGTATTCTTCTCACAAACCACACATGGATCCACCCAGTGTCATCGCACGCGTGTTCTTCCCATGAACCACACATGGATCCACCAGTGTCATTGCATGTCTGCTCTTTTCATGAACCACAACTAGAGTCATTGGATCTGTGTTCTTCTCACAGACCACACATGGACCCAGTGTCATTGCATGTGTCTTCTTCCCAAAGACCACACATGGATCCACCAGTGTCATTGCATGTGTGTTCTTCTCACAAACCATATCATGAACCACACCCAGAGTCATTGCACGTGTGTTCTTGTCACAAACCACACATGGATCCACCAGTGTCATTGCAAGTGTGTTTTTCTCACAGACCATATCATGAACCACACCCAGTGTCATTGCACGTGTGTTCTTCCCATGAACCACACATGGATCCACCAGTGTCATTGCATGTGTGTTCTTCCCACATACTACACATGGATCCACAAGTGTCATTGCATGTGTGTTATTCCCATGAACCACACATGGATCCACCAGTGTCATTGCATGTGTGTTCTTCCCACAGACCACACATGGATCCACCGGTGTCCTTGGATGTGTGTTCTTCCCATGAACCACACATGGATCCACCAGTGTCATTGTATGTCTGCTCTTCCCATGAACCACATCTAGAGTCATCGCATGCGTGCTCTTTTCACAAACCACAACTAGAGTCATTCATTGTGTGTTCTTCTTACAAACCATATCATAAACCACACCCATTGTCATTGCATGTGTGTTCTTCTCACAAACCACACATGGATCCACCGGTGTCATTGCATGTCTGCTATTCTCATTAACCACAGCTAGAGTCATTGCATGTGTGTTCTTTTCACAAACCACATATCACCAGAGTCATTGCAAGTGTCTTCTTCCCATGAACCACACATGGATCCACCAGAGTCATTGCATGTGTGTTCTTCTCACAAACCACACATGGATCCACCGAGTGTCATCGCATGTGTGTTCTTCCCATGAACCACACATGGATCCACCAGTGTCATTGCATGTCTGCTCTTTTCAAGAACCACAGCTAGAGTCATTGGATGTGTGTTCTTCTCACAGACCACACATGGATCCAGTGTCATTGCATGTGTGTTCTTCCCAAAGACCACACATGGATCCACCAGTGTCATTGCATGTGTGTTCTTCTCACAAACCATATCATGAACCACACTCAGTGTCATTGCATGTGTGTTTTTCTCTCAGACCATATCATGAACCACACCCAGTGTCATTGCATGTGTGTTCTTCCCATGAACCACACATGGATCCACCAGTGTCATTGCATGTGTGTTCTTCTCACATTCCACACATGGATCCACCAGTGTCATTGCATGTGTGTTCTTCCCATGAATCACACATTGATCCACCAGTGTCAATGCATGTGTGTTCTTCCCACAGACCACACATGGATCCACCGGTGTCGTTGCATGTGTGTTCTTCCCATGAACCACACATGGATCCACTAGTGTCGTTTTATGTCTGCTCTTCCCATGAACCACAGCTAGAGTCATCGCATGCGTGCTCTTTTCACAAACCACAGCTAGAGTCGTTGCATGTGTGTTCTTCTTACAAACCATATCATGAACCACACGCAGTGTCATTGCATGTGTGTTCTTCTCACAAACGACACATGGATCCAGTGTCATTGCATGTCTTCTCTTCTCACTAACCACAGCTAGAGTCATTGCATGTGTGTTCTTCTCACAAACCACATATCACCCGTCATTGCATGTGTGTTCTTCTAATGAACCACACATGGATCTACCGGAGTCATTGCATGTGTGTTCTTCTCACAAACCACACATAGATCCACCCAGTGTCATCGCATGTGTGTTCTTCCCATGAACCACACATGGATCACCAGTGTCATTGCATGTCTGCTCTTTTCATGAACCACAACTAGAGTCATTGGATGTGTGTTCTTCTCAAAGACCACACATGGATCCTGCGTCATTGCATGTGTGTTCTTCCCAAAGACCACACATGGATCCACCAGTGTCATTGAATGTGTGTTATTCTCACAAACCTTATCATGAACCACACCCAATGTCATTGCATGTGTGTTCTTCCAAAAGACCACACATGGATCCACCAGTGTCATTGCATGTGTGTTCTTCTCACAAACCATATCATGAACCACATCTAGAGTCATTGCATGTGTGTTCTTCCCATGAACCACACATGGATCCACCGGAGTCATTGCATGTGTATTCTTCTCACAAACCACACATGGATCCACCCAGTGTCATCGCATGTGTGTTCTTCCCATGAACCACACATGGATCCACCAGTGTCATTGCATGTCTGCTCTTTTCATGAACCACATCTAGAGTCCTTGGATGTGTGTTCTTCTCACAGACCACACATGGATCCAGTGTCATTGCATGTGTGTTCTTCCGAAAGACCACACATGGATCCACCAGTGTCATTGCATGGGTGTTCCTCTCACAAACCATATCATGAACCACACCCAGTGTCATTGCATGTGTGTTCTTCCCAAAGACCACACATGGATCCACCAGTGTCATTGCATGTGTGTTGTTCTCACAAACCATATCATGAACCACACCCAGTGTCCTTGCATGTGTGTTCTTCCCATGAACCACACATGGATCCACCGGAGTCATTGCATGTGTGTTCTTCTCACAAACCACACATGGATCCACCGGAGTCATTGCATGTGTGTTCTTCCCATGAACCACACATGGATCCACCAGTGTCATTGCATGTCTGCTCTTTTCATGAACCACAACTAGAGTCATTGGATGTGTGTTCTTCTCACAGACCACACATGGATCCAGTGTCATTGCATGTGTGTTCTTCCCAAAGACCACACATGGATCCACCAGTGTCATTGCATGTGTGTTCTTCTCACAAACCATATCATGAACCACACCCAGAGTCATTGCATGTGTGTTCTTCTCACAAACCACACATGGATCCACCAGTTTCATTGCATGTGTGTTTTTCTCACAGACCATATCATGAACCACACCCAGTGTCATTGCACGTGTGTTCTTCCCATGAACCACACATGGATCCACCAGTGTCATTGCATGTGTGTTCTTCCCACATACTACACATGGATCCACCAGTGTCATTGCATGTGTGCTCTTCCCATGAACCACACATGGATCCACCAGTGTCATTGCATGTGTGTTATTCCCACAGACCACACATGGATCCACCGGTGTCGTTGCATGTGTGTTCTTCCCATGAACCACACACGGATCCACCAGTGTCATTGTATGTCTGCTCTTCCCATGAACCACAGCTAGACTCATCGCATGCGTGCTCTTTTCACAAACCACAGCTAGAGTCGTTGCATGTGTGTTCTTCTTATAAACCATATCATGAACCATACCAAGTGTCATTGCATGTGTGTTCTTCTCACAAACCACACATGGATCCACCGGTGTCATTGCATGTCTGCTCTTCTCATTAACCACAGCTAGAGTCATTGCATGTGTGTTCTTCTCACAAACCACATATCACCAGTCATTGCATGTGTGTTCTTCCCATGAACCACACATGGATCCACCGGAGTCATTGCATGTGTGTTCTTCTCACAAACCACACATGGATCCACCCAGTGTCATCACATGTGTGTTCTTCCCATGAACCACACATGGATCCACCAGTGTCATTGCATGTCTACTCCTTTCATGAACCACAGCTAGAGTCATTGGATGTGTGTTCTTCTCACAGACCACACATGGATCCAGTGTCATTGCATGTGTGTTCTTCCCAAAGACCACACATGGATCCACCAGTGTCATTGCATGTGTGTTCTTCTCACAAACCATATCATGAGCCACACCGAGTGTCATTGCATATGTGTTCTTCTCATAGACCACACATGGATCCACCAGTGTCATTGCATGTGTGTTTTTCTCACAGACCATATCATGAACCACACCCAGTGTCATTGCATGTGTGTTCTTCCCATGAACCACACATGGATCCACCAGTGTCATTGCATGTCTGCTCTTTTCATGAACCACAACTAGAGTCATTGGATGTGTGTTCTTCTCACAGACCACACATGGATCCAGTGTCATTGCATGTGTCTTCTTCCCAAAGACCACACATGGATCCACCAGTGTCATTGCATGTGTGTTCTTCTCACAAACCATATCATGAACCACACCCAGAGTCATTGCACGTGTGTTCTTGTCACAAACCACACATGGATCCACCAGTGTCATTGCATGTGTGTTTTTCTCACAGACCATATCATGAACCACACCCAGTGTCATTGCACGTGTGTTCTTCCCATGAACCACACATGGATCCACCAGTGTCATTGCATGTGTGTTCTTCCCACATACTACACATGGATCCACAAGTGTCATTGCATGTGTGTTCTTCCCATGAACCACACATGGATCCACCAGTGTCATTGCATGCGTGTTCTTCCCACAGACCACACATGGATCCACCGGTGTCCTTGTATGTGTGTTCTTCCCATGAACCACACATGGATCCACCAGTGTCATTGTATGTCTGCTCTTCCCATGAACCACATCTAGAGTCATCGCATGCGTTCTCTTTTCACAAACCACAACTAGAGTCATTCATTGTGTGTTCTTCTTACAAACCATATCATAAACCACACCCATTGTCATTGCATGTGTGTTCTTCTCACAAACCACACATGGATCCACCGGTGTCATTGCATGTCTGCTATTCTCATTAACCACAGCTAGAGTCATTGCATGTGTGTTCTTTTCACAAACCACATATCACCAGAGTCATTGCAAGTGTCTTCTTCCCATGAACCACACATGGATCCACCAGAGTCATTGCATGTGTGTTCTTCTCACAAACCACACATGGATCCACCGAGTGTCATCGCATGTGTGTTATTCCCATGAACCACACATGGATCCACCAGTGTCATTGCATGTCTGCTCTTTTCAAGAACCACAGCTAGAGTCATTGGATGTGTGTTCTTCTCACAGACCACACATGGATCCAGTGTCATTGCATGTGTGTTCTTCCCAAAGACCACACATGGATCCACCAGTGTCATTGCATGTGTGTTCTTCTCACAAACCATATCATGAACCACACTCAGTGTCATTGCATGTGTGTTTTTCTCTCAGACCATATCATGAACCACACCCAGTGTCATTGCATGTGTGTTCTTCCCATGAACCACACATGGATCCACCAATGTCATTGCGTGTGTGTTCTTCTCACATACCACACATGGATCCACCAGTGTCATTGCATGTGTGTTCTTCCCATGAATCACACATTGATCCACCAGTGTCAATGCATGTGTGTTCTTCCCACAGACCACACATGGATCCACCGGTGTCGTTGCATGTGTGTTCTTCCCATGAACCACACATGGATCCACCAGTGTCATTGTATGTCTGCTCTTCCCATGAACCACAGCTAGAGTCATCGCATGCGTGCGCTTTTCACAAACCACAGCTAGAGTCGTTGCATGTGTGTTCTTCTTACAAACCATATCATGAACCACACGCAGTGTCATTGCATGTGTGTTCTTCTCACAAACGACACATGGATCCAGTGTCATTGCATGTCTTCTCTTCTCACTAACCACAGCTAGAGTCATTGCATGTGTGTTCTTCTCACAAACCACATATCACCCGTCATTGCATGTGTGTTCTTCTAATGAACCACACATGGATCTACCGGAGTCATTGCATGTGTGTTCTTCTCACAAACCACACATAGATCCACCCAGTGTCATCGCATGTGTGTTCTTCCCATGAACCACACATGGATCCACCAGTGTCATTGCATGTCTGCTCTTTTCATGAACCACAACTAGAGTCATTGGATGTGTGTTCTTCTCAAAGACCACACATGGATCCTGCGTCATTGCATGTGTGTTCTTCCCAAAGACCACACATGGATCCACCAGTGTCATTGAATGTGTGTTATTCTCACAAACCTTATCATGAACCACACGCAATGTCATTGCATGTGTGTTCTTCCAAAAGACCACACATGGATCCACCAGTTTCATTGCATGTGTGTTCTTCTCACAAACCATATCATGAACCACATCTAGAGTCATTGCATGTGTGTTCTTCCCATGAGCCACACATGGATCCACCGGAGTCATTGCATGTGTATTCTTCTCACAAACCACACATGGATCCACCCAGTGTCATCGCATGTGTGTTCTTCCCATGAACCACACATGGATCCACCAGTGTCATTGCATGTCTGCTCTTTTCATGAACCACATCTAGAGTCCTTGGATGTGTGTTCTTCTCACAGACCACACATGGATCCAGTGTCATTGCATGTGTGTTCTTCCCAAAGACCACACATGGATCCACCAGTGTCATTGCATGTGTGTTCCTCTCACAAACCATATCATGAACCACACCCAGTGTCATTGCATGTGTGTTCTTCCCAAAGACCACACATGGATCCACCAGTGTCATTGCATGTGTGTTGTTCTCACAAACCATATAATGAACCACAACCAGTGTCCTTGCATGTGTGTTCTTCCCATGAACCACACATGGATCCACCGGAGTCATTGCATGTGTGTTCTTCTCACAAACCACACATGGATCCACCGGAGTCATTGCATGTGTGTTCTTCCCATGAACCACACATGGATCCACCAGTGTCATTGCATGTCTGCTCTTTTTATGAACCACAACTAGAGTCATTGGATGTGTGTTCTTCTCACAGACCACACATGGATCCAGTGTCATTGCATGTGTGTTCTTCCCAAAGACCACACATGGATCCACCAGTGTCATTGCATGTGTGTTCTTCTCACAAACCATATCATGAACCACACCCAGAGTCATTGCATGTGTGTTCTTCTCACAAACCACACATGGATCCACCAGTTTCATTGCATGTGTGTTTTTCTCATAGACCATATCATGAACCACACCCAGTGTCATTGCACGTGTGTTCTTCCCATGAACCACACATGGATCCACCAGTGTCATTGCATGTGTGTTCTTCCCACATACTACACATGGATCCACCAGTGTCATTGCATGTGTGCTCTTCCCATGAACCACACATGGATCCACCAGTGTCATTGCATGTGTGTTATTCCCACAGACCACACATGGATCCACCGGTGTCGTTGCATGTGTGTTCTTCCCATGAACCACACACGGATCCACCAGTGTCATTGTATGTCTGCTCTTCCCATGAACCACAGCTAGACTCATCGCATGCGTGCTCTTTTCACAAACCACAGCTAGAGTCGTTGCATGTGTGTTCTTCTTATAAACCATATCATGAACCACACCAAGTGTCATTGCATGTGTGTTCTTCTCACAAACCACACATGGATCCACCGGTGTCATTGCATGTCTGCTCTTCTCATTAACCACAGCTAGAGTCATTGCATGTGTGTTCTTCTCACAAACCACATATCACCAGTCATTGCATGTGTGTTCTTCCCATGAACCACACATGGATCCACCGGAGTCATTGCATGTGTGTTCTTCTCACAAACCACACATGGATCCACCCAGTGTCATCACATGTGTGTTCTTCCCATGAACCACACATGGATCCACCAGTGTCATTGCATGTCTGCTCCTTTCATGAACCACAGCTAGAGTCATTGGATGTGTGTTCTTCTCATAGACCACACATGGATCCAGTGTCATTGCATGTGTGTTCTTCCCAAAGACCACACATGGATCCACCAGTGTCATTGCATGTGTGTTCTTCTCACAAACCATATCATGAGCCACACCCAGTGTCATTGCATATGTTTTCTTCTCACAGACCACACATGGATCCACCAGTGTCATTGCATGTGTGTTTTTCTCCCAGACCATATCATGAACCACACCCAGTGTCATTGCATGTGTGTTCTTCCCATGAACCACACATGGATCCACCAGTGTCATTGCACGTCTGCTCTTCCCACATACCACACATGGATCCACCAGTGTCATTGCATGTGTGTTCTTCCCATGAACCACACATGGATCCACCAGTGTCATTGCATGTGTGTTCTTCCCACAGACCACACATGGATCCACCGGTGTCCTTGCATGTGTGTTCTTCCCATGAACCACACATGGATCCAGTAGTGTCATTGTATGTCTGCTCTTCCCATGAACCACATCTAGATTCATCGCATGCGTGCTCTTTTCACAAACCACAGCTAGAGTCATTGCATGTGTGTTCTTCCCATGAACCACACATGGATCCACCAGCGTCATTGCATGTCTACTCTTTTCATGAACCACAGCTAGAGTCATTGGATGTGTGTTCTTCTCACAGACCACACATGGATCCAGTGTCATTGCATGTGTGTTCTTCCCAAAGACCACACATGGATCCACCAGTGTCATTGCATGTGAGTTCTTCTCACAAACCATATCATGAACCACACCCAGTGTCATTGCATGTGTGTTCTTCCGATGAACCACACATGGATCCACCGGAGTCATTGCATGTGTGTTCTTCCCAAAGACCACACATGGATCCACCAGTGTCATTGCATGTGAGTTCTTCTCACAAACCATACATGGATCCACCTAGTGTCATCGCATGTGTGTTCTTCCCATGAACCACACATGGATCGACCGGTGTCATTGCATGTCTACTCTTTTCATGAATCACAACTAGAGTCATTGGATGTGTGTTCTTCTCACGGAGCACACATGGATCCAGTGTCATTGCATGTGTGTTCTTCCCAATGACCACACATGGATCCACCAGTGTCATTGCATGTGTGTTCTTCTCACAAACCATATCATGAACCACACCGAGTGTCATTGCATGTGTGTTCTTCTTAGAGACCACACATGGATCCACCAGTGTCATTGCATGTGCGTTTTTCTCACAAACCATATCATGAACCACACCCAGTGTCATTGCATGTGTGTTCTTCCCAAAGACAACACATGGATCCACCAGTGTCATTGCATGTGTGTTCTTCTCACAAACCATATCATGAACCACACCCAGTGTCATTGCATGTGTGTTCTTCCCATGAACCACACATAGATCCACCAGCGTCATTGCATGTGTGTTCTTCCCACAGACCACACATGGATCCACCGGTGTCCTTGCATGTGTGTTCTTCCCATGAACCACACATGGATCCACCAGTGTCATTGTATGTCTGCTCTTTCCATGAACCACATCTAGAGTCATCGCATGCGTGCTCTTTTCACAAACCACAACTAGAGTCATTCATTGTGTGTTCTTCTTACAAACCATATCATAAACCACACCTAGTGTCATTGCATGTGTGTTATTCTCACAAACCACACATGGATCCACCGGTGTCATTGCATGTCTGCTATTCTCATTAACCACCGCTAGAGTCATTGCATGTGTGTTCTTTTCACAAACCACATATCACCAGAGTCATTGCATGTGTGTTCTTCCCATGAACCACACATGGATC
Organism: Avena sativa; assembly: GCA_916181665.1. Lineage (NCBI taxonomy): Eukaryota > Viridiplantae > Streptophyta > Magnoliopsida > Poales > Poaceae > Avena > Avena sativa. Next base: position 40,931,166 of record OV702287.1, on the reverse strand, counting down.
CACCAGAGTCATTGCATGTGTGTTGTTCTCACAAACCACACATGGATCCACCGAGTGTCATCGCATGTGTGTTCTTCCCATGAACCACACATGGATCCACCAGTGTCATTTCATGTCTGCTCTTTGCATGAACCACAGCTAGAGTCATTGGATGTGTGTTCTTCTCACAGACCACACATGGATCCAGTGTCATTGCATGTGTGTTCTTCCCAAAGACCACACATGGATCCACCAGTGTCATTGCATGTGTGTTCTTCTCACAAACCATATCATGAACCACACTCAGTGTCATTGCATGTGTGTTTTTCTCACAGACCATATCATGAGCCACACCCAGTGTCATTGCATGTGTGTTCTTCCCATGAACCACACATGGATCCACCGGTGTCATTGCATGTGTGTTCTTCTCACATACCACACGTGGATCCACCAGTGTCATTGCATGTGTGTTCTTCCCATGAATCACACATTTTTCCACCAGTGTCATTGCATGTGTGTTCTTCCCACAGACCACACATGGATCCACCGGTGTCGTTGCATGTGTGTTCTTCCCATGAACCACACATGGATCCACCAGTGTCATTGTATGTCTTCTCTTCCCATGAACCACAACTAGAGTCATCGCATGCGTGCTCTTTTCACAAACCACAGCTAGAGTCGTTGCATGTGTGTTCTTCTTACAAACCATATCATGAACCACACCCAGTGTCATTGCATGTGTGTTCTTCTCACAAACCACACATGGATCCACCGGTGTCATTGCATGTCTTCTCTTCTCACTAACCACAGCTAGAGTCATTGCATGTGTGTTCTTCTCACAAACCACATATCACCCGTCATTGCATGTGTGTTCTTCTAATGAACCACACATGGATCTACCGGAGTCATTGCATGTGTGTTCTTCTCACAAACCACATATAGATCCACCCAGTGTCATCGCATGTGTGTTCTTCCCATGAACCACACATGGATCCACCAGTGTCATTGCATGTCTGCTCTTTTCATGAACCATGGCTAGAGTCACTGGATGTGTGTTCTTCTCAAAGACCACACATGGATCCAGTGTCATTGCATGTGTGTTCTTCTCAAAGACCACACATGGATCCACCAGTGTCATTGCATGTGTGTTCTTCTCACAAACCATATCATGAACCACACCCAGTGTCATTGCATGTGTGTTCTTCCCAATAACCACACATGGATCCACCAGTGTCATTGCATGTGTGTTGTTCTCACAAACCATACCATGAACCACACCCAGTGTCCTTGCATGTGTGTTCTTCCCATGAACCACACATGGATCCACCGGAGTCATTGCATGTGTGTTCTTCTCACAAACCACACATGGATCCACCCAGTGTCATCGCATGCGTGTTCTTCCCATGAACCACACATGGATCCACCAGTGTCATTGCATGTCTGCTCTTTTCATGAACCACAACTAGAGTCATTGGATGTGTGTTCTTCTCACAGACCACACATGGATCTAGTGTCATTGCATGTGTCTTCTTCCCAAAGACCACACATGGATCCACCAGTGTCATTGCATGTGTGTTCTTCTCACAAACCATATGATGAACCACACCCAGAGTCATTGCATGTGTGTTCTTCTCACAAACCACACATGGATCCACCAGTGTCATTGCATGTGTGTTTTTCTCACAGACCATATCATGAACCACACCCAGTGTCATTGCACGTGTGTTCTTCCCATGAACCACACATGGATCCACCAGTGTCATTGCATGTGTGTTCTTCCCACATACTACACATGGATCCACAAGTGTCATTGCATGTGTGTTCTTCCCATGAACCACACATGGATCCACCAGTGTCATTGCATGTGTGTTCTTCCCACAGACCACACATGGATCCACCGGTGTCCTTGCATGTGTGTTCTTCCCATGAACCACACATGGATCCACCAGTGTCATTGTATGTCTGCTCTTCCCATGAACCACATCTAGAGTCATCGCATGCGTGCTCTTTTCACAAACCACAACTAGAGTCATTCATTGTGTGTTCTTCTTACAAACCATATCATAAACCACACCCAGTGTCATTGCATGTGTGTTCTTCTCACAAACCACACATGGATCCACCGGTGTCATTGCACGTCTGCTATTCTCATTAACCACAGCTAGAGTCATTGCATGTGTGTTCTTTTCACAAACCACATATCACCAGAGTCATTGCAAGTGTCTTCTTCCCATGAACCACACATGGATCCACCAGAGTCATTGCATGTGTGTTCTTCTCACAAACCACACATGGATCCACCGAGTGTCATCGCATGTGTGTTCTTCCCATGAACCACACATGGATCCACCAGTGTCATTGCATGTCTGCTCTTTTCAAGAACCACAACTAGAGTCATTGGATGTGTGTTCTTCTCACAGACCACACATGGATCCAGTGTCATTGCATGTGTGTTCTTCCCAAAGACCACACATGGATCCACCAGTGTCATTGCATGTGTGTTCTTCTCACAAACCATATCATGAACCACACTCAGTGTCATTGCATGTGTGTTTTTCTCTCAGACCATATCATGAACCACACCCAATGTCATTGCATGTGTGTTCTTCCCATGAACCACACATGGATCCACCAGTGTCATTGCATGTGTGTTCTTCCCATGAATCACACATTGATCCACCAGTGTCAATGCATGTGTGTTCTTCCCACAGACCACACATGGATCCACCGGTGTCGTTGCATGTGTGTTCTTCCCATGAACCACACATGGATCCACCAGTGTCATTGTATGTCTGCTCTTCCCATGAACCACAGCTAGAGTCATCGCATTCGTGCTCTTTTCACAAACCACAGCTAGAGTCGTTGCATGTGTGTTCTTCTTACAAACCATATCATGAACCACACGTAGTGTCATTGCATGTGTGTTCTTCTCACAAACGACACATGGATCCAGTGTCATTGCATGTCTTCTCTTCTCACTAACCACAGCTAGAGTCATTGCATGTGTGTTCTTCTCACAAACCACATATCACCCGTCATTGCATGTGTGTTCTTCTAATGAACCACACATGGATCTACCGGAGTCATTGCATGTGTGTTCTTCTCACAAACCACACATAGATCCACCCAGTGTCATCGCATGTGTGTTCTTCCCATGAACCACACATGGATCCACCAGTGTCATTGCATGTCTGCTCTTTTCATGAACCACAACTAGAGTCATTGGATGTGTGTTCTTCTCAAAGACCACACATGGATCCTGTGTCATTGCATGTGTGTTCTTCCCAAAGACCACACATGGATCCACTAGTGTCATTGAATGTGTGTTATTCTCACAAACCTTATCATGAACCACACCCAATGTCATTGCATGTGTGTTCTTCCAAAATACCACACATGGATCCACCAGTGTCATTGCATGTGTGTTCTTCTCACAAACCATATCATGAACCACATCTAGAGTCATTGCATGTGTGTTCTTCCCATGAACCACACATGGATCCACCGGAGTCATTGCATGTGTATTCTTCTCACAAACCACACATGGATCCACCCAGTGTCATCGCATGTGTGTTCTTCCCATGAACCACACATGGATCCACCAGTGTCATTGCATGTCTGCTCTTTTCATGAACCACATCTAGAGTCCTTGGATGTGTGTTCTTCTCACAGACCACACATGGATCCAGTGTCATTGCATGTGTGTTCTTCCCAAAGACCACACATGGATCCACCAGTGTCATTGCATGTGCGTTGCTCTCACAAACCATATCATGAACCACACCCAGTGTCATTGCATGTGTGTTCTTCCCAAAGACCACACATGGATCCACCAGTGTCATTGCATGTGTGTTGTTCTCACAAACCATATCATGAACCACACCCAGTGTCCTTGCATGTGTGTTCTTCCCATGAACCACACATGGATCCACCGGAGTCATTGCATGTGTGTTCTTCTCACAAACCACACATGGATCCACCGGAGTCATTGCATGTGTGTTCTTCCCATGAACCACACATGGATCCACCAGTTTCATTGCATGTCTGCTCTTTTCATGAACCACAACTAGAGTCATTGGATGTGTGTTCTTCTCACAGACCACACATGGATCCAGTGTCATTGCATGTGTGTTCTTCCCAAAGACCACACATGGATCCACCAGTGTCATTGCATGTGTGTTCTTCTCAGAAACCATATCATGAACCACACCCAGAGTCATTGCATGTGTGTTCTTCTCACAAACCACACATGGATCCACCAGTTTCATTGCATGTGTGTTTTTCTCACAGACCATATCATGAACCACACCCAGTGTCATTGCACGTGTGTTCTTCCCATGAACCACACATGGATCCACCAGTGTCATTGCATGTGTGTTCTTCCCACATACTACACATGGATCCACCAGTGTCATTGCATGTGTGCTCTTCCCATGAACCACACATGGATCCACCAGTGTCATTGCATGTGTGTTATTCCCACAGACCACACATGGATCCACCGGTGTCGTTGCATGTGTGTTCTTCCCATGAACCACACACGGATCCACCAGTGTCATTGTATGTCTGCTCTTCCCATGAACCACAGCTAGACTCATCGCATGCGTGCTCTTTTCACAAACCACAGCTAGAGTCGTTGCATGTGTGTTCTTCTTATAAACCATATCATGAACCACACCAAGTGTCATTGCATGTGTGTTCTTCTCACAAACCACACATGGATCCACCGGTGTCATTGCATGTCTGCTCTTCTCATTAACCACAGCTAGAGTCATTGCATGTGTGTTCTTCTCACAAACCACATATCACCAGTCATTGCATGTGTGTTCTTCCCATGAACCACACATGGATCCACCGGAGTCATTGCATGTGTGTTCTTCTCACAAACCACACATGGATCCACCCAGTGTCATCACATGTGTGTTGTTCCCATGAACCACACATGGATCCACCAGTGTCATTGCATGTCTGCTCCTTTCATGAACCACAACTAGAGTCATTGGATGTGTGTTCTTCTCACAGACCACACATGCATCCAGTGTCATTGCATGTGTGTTCTTCCCAAAGACTACACATGGATCCACCAGTGTCATTGAATGTGTGTTATTCTCACAAACCATATCATGAACCACACCCAGTGTCATTGCATGTCTGTTCTTCCCAAAGACCACACATGGATCCATCAGTGTCATTGCATGTGTGTTATTCTCACAAACCACACATGGATCCACCGAGTGTCATCGCATGTGTGTTCTTCCCATGAACCACACATGGATCCACCAGTGTCATTGCATGTCTGCTCTTTTCAAGAACCACAGCTAGAGTCATTGGATGTGTGTTCTTCTCACAGACCACACATGGATCCAGTGTCATTGCATGTGTGTTCTTCCCAAAGACCACACATGGATCCACCAGTGTCATTGCATGTGTGTTCTTCTCACAAACCATATCATGAACCACACTCAGTGTCATTGCATGTGTGTTTTTCTCTCAGACCATATCATGAACCACACCCAGTGTCATTGCATGTGTGTTCTTCCCATGAACCACACATGGATCCACCAGTGTCATTGCGTGTGTGTTCTTCTCACATACCACACATGGATCCACCAGTGTCATTGCATGTGTGTTCTTCCCATGAATCACACATTGATCCACCAGTGTCAATGCATGTGTGTTCTTCCCACAGACCACACATGGATCCACCGGTGTCGTTGCATGTGTGTTCTTCCCATGAACCACACATGGATCCACCAGTGTCATTGTATGTCTGCTCTTCCCATGAACCACAGCTAGAGTCATCGCATGCGTGCTCTTTTCACAAACCACAGCTAGAGTCGTTGCATGTGTGTTCTTCTTACAAACCATATCATGAACCACACGCAGTGTCATTGCATGTCTGTTCTTCTCACAAACGACACATGGATCCAGTGTCATTGCATGTCTTCTCTTCTCACTAACCACAGCTAGAGTCATTGCATGTGTGTTCTTCTCACAAACCACATATCACCCGTCATTGCATGTGTGTTCTTCTAATGAACCACACATGGATCTACCGGAGTCATTGCATGTGTGTTCTTCTCACAAACCACACATAGATCCACCCAGTGTCATCGCATGTGTGTTCTTCCCATGAACCACACATGGATCCACCAGTGTCATTGCATGTCTGCTCTTTTCATGAACCACAACTAGAGTCATTGGATGTGTGTTCTTCTCAAAGACCACACATGGATCCTGCGTCATTGCATGTGTGTTCTTCCCAAAGACCACACATGGATCCACCAGTGTCATTGAATGTGTGTTATTCTCACAAACCTTATCATGAACCACACGCAATGTCATTGCATGTGTGTTCTTCCAAAAGACCACACATGGATCCACCAGTTTCATTGCATGTGTGTTCTTCTCACAAACCATATCATGAACCACATCTAGAGTCATTGCATGTGTGTTCTACCCATGAACCACACATGGATCCATCAGAGTCATTGCATGTGTATTCTTCTCACAAACCACACATGGATCCACCCAGTGTCATCGCATGTGTGTTCTTCCCATGAACCACACATGGATCCACCAGTGTCATTGCATGTCTGCTCTTTTCATGAACCACATCTAGAGTCCTTGGATGTGTGTTCTTCTCACAGACCACACATGGATCCAGTGTCATTGCATGTGTGTTCTTCCCAAAGACCACACATGGATCCACCAGTGTCATTGCATGTGTGTTCCTCTCACAAACCATATCATGAACCACACCCAGTGTCATTGCATGTGTGTTCTTCCCAAAGACCACACATGGATCCACCAGTGTCATTGCATGTGTGTTGTTCTCACAAACCATATCATGAACCACACCCAGTGTCCTTGCATGTGTGTTCTTCCCATGAACCACACATGGATCCACCGGAGTCATTGCATGTGTGTTCTTCTCACAAACCACACATGGATCCACCGGAGTCATTGCATGTGTGTTCTTCCCATGAACCACACATGGATCCACCAGTGTCATTGCATGTCTGCTCTTTTCATGAACCACAACTAGAGTCATTGGATGTGTGTTCTTCTCACAGACCACACATGGATCCACCAGTGTCATTGCATGTGTGTTTTTCTCACAGACCATATCATGAACCACACCCAGTGTCATTGCATGTGTGTTCTTCCCATGAACCACACATGGATCCACCAGTGTCATTGCATGTCTGCTCTTTTCATGAACCACAACTAGAGTCATTGGATGTGTGTTCTTCTCACAGACCACACATGGATCCAGTGTCATTGCATGTGTCTTCTTCCCAAAGACCACACATGGATCCACCAGTGTCATTGCATGTGTGTTCTTATCACAAACCATATCATGAACCACACCCAGAGTCATTGCACGTGTGTTCTTGTCACAAACCACACATGGATCCACCAGTGTCATTGCATGTGTGTTTTTCTCACAGACCATATCATGAACCACACCCAGTGTCATTGCACGTGTGTTCTTCCCATGAACCACACATGGATCCACCAGTGTCATTGCATGTGTGTTCTTCCCACATACTACACATGGATCCACAAGTGTCATTGCATGTGTGTTCTTCCCATGAACCACACATGGATCCACCAGTGTCATTGCATGTGTGTTCTTCCCACAGACCACACATGGATCCACCGGTGTCCTTGCATGTGTGTTCTTCCCATGAACCACACATGGATCCACCAGTGTCATTGTATGTCTGCTCTTCCCATGAACCACATCTAGAGTCATCGCATGCGTTCTCTTTTCACAAACCACAACTAGAGTCATTCATTGTGTGTTCTTCTTACAAACCATATCATAAACCACACCCATTGTCATTGCATGTGTGTTCTTCTCACAAACCACACATGGATCCACCGGTGTCATTGCATGTCTGCTATTCTCATTAACCACAGCTAGAGTCATTGCATGTGTGTTCTTTTCACAAACCACATATCACCAGAGTCATTGCAAGTGTCTTCTTCCCATGAACCACACATGGATCCACCAGAGTCATTGCATGTGTGTTCTTCTCACAAACCACACATGGATCCACCGAGTGTCATCGCATGTGTGTTCTTCCCATGAACCACACATGGATCCACCAGTGTCATTGCATGTCTGCTCTTTTCAAGAACCACAGCTAGAGTCATTGGATGTGTGTTCTTCTCACAGACCACACATGGATCCAGTGTCATTGCATGTGTGTTCTTCCCAAAGACCACACATGGATCCACCAGTGTCATTGCATGTGTGTTCTTCTCACAAACCATATCATGAACCACACTCAGTGTCATTGCATGTGTGTTTTTCTCTCAGACCATATCATGAACCACACCCAATGTCATTGCATGTGTGTTCTTCCCATGAACCACACATGGATCCACCAGTGTCATTGCATGTGTGTTCTTCTCACATACCACACATGGATCCACCAGTGTCATTGCATGTGTGTTCCTCCCATGAATCACACATTGATCCACCAGTGTCAATGCATGTGTGTTCTTCCCACAGACCACACATGGATCCACCGGTGTCGTTGCATGTGTGTTCTTCCCATGAACCACACATGGATCCACCAGTGTCATTGTATGTCTGCTCTTCCCATGAACCACAGCTAGAGTCATCGCATGCGTGCTCTTTTCACAAACCACAGCTAGAGTCGTTGCATGTGTGTTCTTCTTACAAACCATATCATGAACCACACGCAGTGTCATTGCATGTGTGTTCTTCTCACAAACGACAGATGGATCCAGTGTCATTGTATGTCTTCTCTTCTCACTAACCACAGCTAGAGTCATTGCATGTGTGTTCTTCTCACAAACCACATATCACCCGTCATTGCATGTGTGTTCTTCTAATGAACCACACATGGATCTACCGGAGTCATTGCATGTGTGTTCTTCTCACAAACCACACATAGATCCACCCAGTGTCATCGCATGTGTGTTCTTCCCATGAACCACACATGGATCCACCAGTGTCATTGCATGTCTGCTCTTTTCATGAACCACAACTAGAGTCATTGGATGTGTGTTCTTCTCAAAGACCACACATGGATCCTGTGTCATTGCATGTGTGTTCTTCCCAAAGACCACACATGGATCCACCAGTGTCATTGAATGTGTGTTATTCTCACAAACCTTATCATGAACCACACCCAATGTCATTGCATGTGTGTTCTTCCAAAAGACCACACATGGATCCACCAGTGTCATTGCATGTGTGTTCTTCTCACAAACCATATCATGAACCACATCTAGAGTCATTGCATGTGTGTTCTTCCCATGAACCACACATGGATCCACCGGAGTCATTGCATGTGTATTCTTCTCACAAACCACACATGGATCCACCCAGTGTCATCGCATGTGTGTTCTTCCCATGAACCACACATGGATCCACCAGTGTCATTGCATGTCTGCTCTTTTAATGAACCACATCTAGAGTCCTTGGATGTGTGTTCTTCTCACAGACCACACATGGATCCAGTGTCATTGCATGTGTGTTCTTCCCAAAGACCACACATGGATCCACCAGTGTCATTGCATGTGTGTTCCTCTCACAAACCATATCATGAACCACACCCAGTGTCATTGCATGTGTGTTCTTCCCAAAGACCACACATGGATCCACCAGTGTCATTGCATGTGTGTTCTTCTCACAAACCATATCATGAACCACACCCAGAGTCATTGCATGTGTGTTCTTCTCACAAACCACACATGGATCCACCAGTTTCATTGCATGTGTGTTTTTCTCATAGACCATATCATGAACCACACCCAGTGTCATTGCACGTGTGTTCTTCCCATGAACCACACATGGATCCACCAGTGTCATTGCATGTGTGTTCTTCCCACATACTACACATGGATCCACCAGTGTCATTGCATGTGTGCTCTTCCCATGAACCACACATGGATCCACCAGTGTCATTGCATGTGTGTTATTCCCACAGACCACACATGGATCCACCGGTGTCGTTGCATGTGTGTTCTTCCCATGAACCACACACGGATCCACCAGTGTCATTGTATGTCTGCTCTTCCCATGAACCACAGCTAGACTCATCGCATGCGTACTCTTTTCACAAACCACAGCTAGAGTCGTTGCATGTGTGTTCTTCTTATAAACCATATCATGAACCACACCAAGTGTCATTGCACGTGTGTTCTTCTCACAAACCACACATGGATCCACCGGTGTCATTGCATGTCTGCTCTTCTCATTAACCACAGCTAGAGTCATTGCATGTGTGTTCTTCTCACAAACCACATATCACCAGTCATTGCATGTGTGTTCTTCCCATGAACCACACATGGATCCACCGGAGTCATTGCATGTGTGTTCTTCTCACAAACCACACATGGATCCACCCAGTGTCATCACATGTGTGTTCTTCCCATGAACCACACATGGATCCACCAGTGTCATTGCATGTCTGCTCCTTTCATGAACCACAGCTAGAGTCATTGGATGTGTGTTCTTCTCATAGACCACACATGGATCCAGTGTCATTGCATGTGTGTTCTTCCCAAAGACCACACATGGATCCACCAGTGTCATTGCATGTGTGTTCTTCTCACAAACCATATCATGAGCCACACCCAGTGTCATTGCATATGTTTTCTTCTCACAGACCACACATGGATCCACCAGTGTCATTGCATGTGTGTTTTTCTCACAGACCATATCATGAACCACACCCAGTGTCATTGCATGTGTGTTCTTCCCATGAACCACACATGGATCCACCAGTGTCATTGCACGTCTGCTCTTCCCACATACCACACATGGATCCACCAGTGTCATTGCAAGTGTGTTCTTCCCATGAACCACACATGGATCCACCAGTGTCATTGCATGTGTGTTCTTCCCACAGACCACACATGGATCCACCGGTGTCCTTGCATCTGTGTTCTTCCCATGAACCACACATGGATCCAGTAGTGTCATTGTATGTCTGCTCTTCCCATGAACCACATCTAGATTCATCGCATGCGTGCTCTTTTCACAAACCACAGCTAGAGTCATTGCATGTGTGTTCTTCCCATGAACCACACATGGATCCACCAGCGTCATTGCATGTCTACTCTTTTCATGAACCACAGCTAGAGTCATTGGATGTGTGTTCTTCTCACAGACCACACATGGATCCAGTGTCATTGCATGTGTGTTCTTCCCAAAGACCACACATGGATCCACCAGTGTCATTGCCTGTGAGTTCTTCTCACAAACCATATCATGAACCACACCCAGTGTCATTGCATGTGTGTTCTTCCGATGAACCACACATGGATCCACCGGAGTCATTGCATGTGTGTTCTTCCCAAAGACCACACATGGATCCACCAGTGTCATTGCATGTGAGTTCTTCTCACAAACCATACATGGATCCACCTAGTGTCATCGCATGTGTGTTCTTCCCATGAACCACACATGGATCGACCGGTGTCATTGCATGTCTACTCTTTTCATGAATCACAACTAGAGTCATTGGATGTGTGTTCTTCTCATGGAGCACACATGGATCCAGTGTCATTGCATGTGTGTTCTTCCCAATGACCACACATGGATCCACCAGTGTCATTGCATGTGTGTTCTTCTCACAAACCATATCATGAACCACACCGAGTGTCATTGCATGTGTGTTCTTCTTAGAGACCACACATGGATCCACCAGTGTCATTGCATGTGCGTTTTTCTCACAAACCATATCATGAACCACACCCAGTGTCATTGCATGTGTGTTCTTCCCAAAGACAACACATGGATCCACCAGTGTCATTGCATGTGTGTTCTTCTCACAAACCATATCATGAACCACACCCAGTGTCATTGCATGTGTGTTCTTCCCATGAACCACACATAGATCCACCAGCGTCATTGCATGTGTGTTCTTCCCATAGACCACACATGGATCCACCGGTGTCCTTGCATGTGTGTTCTTCCCATGAACCACACATGGATCCACCAGTGTCATTGTATGTCTGCTCTTTCCATGAACCACATCTAGAGTCATCGCATGCGTGCTCTTTTCACAAACCACAACTAGAGTCATTCATTGTGTGTTCTTCTTACAAACCATATCATAAACCACACCTAGTGTCATTGCATGTGTGTTATTCTCACAAACCACACATGGATCCACCGGTGTCATTGCATGTCTGCTATTCTCATTAACCACCGCTAGAGTCATTGCATGTGTGTTCTTTTCACAAACCACATATCACCAGAGTCATTGCATGTGTGTTCTTCCCATGAACCACACATGGATCCACCAGAGTCATTGCATGTGTGTTGTTCTCACAAACCACACATGGATCCACCGAGTGTCATCGCATGTGTGTTCTTCCCATGAACCACACATGGATCCACCAGTGTCATTTCATGTCTGCTCTTTGCATGAACCACAGCTAGAGTCATTGGATGTGTGTTCTTCTCACAGACCACACATGGATCCAGTGTCATTGCATGTGTGTTCTTCCCAAAGACCACACATGGATCCACCAGTGTCATTGCATGTGTGTTCTTCTCACAAACCATATCATGAACCACACTCAGTGTCATTGCATGTGTGTTTTTCTCACAGACCATATCATGAGCCACACCCAGTGTCATTGCATGTGTGTTCTTCCCATGAACCACACATGGATCCACCGGTGTCATTGCATGTGTGTTCTTCTCACATACCACACGTGGATCCACCAGTGTCATTGCATGTGTGTTCTTCCCATGAATCACACATTTTTCCACCAGTGTAATTGCATGTGTGTTCTTCCCACAGACCACACATGGATCCACCGGTGTCGTTGCATGTGTGTTCTTCCCATGAACCACACATGGATCCACCAGTGTCATTGTATGTCTTCTCTTCCCATGAACCACAGCTAGAGTCATCGCATGCGTGCTCTTTTCACAAACCACAGCTAGAGTCGTTGCATGTGTGTTCTTCTTACAAACCATATCATGAACCACACCCAGTGTCATTGCATGTGTGTTCTTCTCACAAACCACACATGGATCCACCGGTGTCATTGCATGTCTTCTCTTCTCACTAACCACAGCTAGAGTCATTGCATGTGTGTTCTTCTCACAAACCACATATCACCCGTCATTGCATGTGTGTTCTTCTAATGAACCACACATGGATCTACCGGAGTCATTGCATGTGTGTTCTTCTCACAAACCACATATAGATCCACCCAGTGTCATCGCATGTGTGTTCTTCCCATGAACCACACATGGATCCACCAGTGTCATTGCATGTCTGCTCTTTTCATCAACCACGGCTAGAGTCACTGGATGTGTGTTCTTCTCAAAGACCACACATGGATCCAGTGTCATTGCATGTGTGTTCTTCTCAAAGACCACACATGGATCCACCAGTGTCATTGCATGTGTGTTCTTCTCACAAACCATATCATGAACCACACCCAGTGTCATTGCATGTGTGTTCTTCCCAATAACCACACATGGATCCACCAGTGTCATTGCATGTGTGTTGTTCTCACAAACCATACCATGAACCACACCCAGTGTCCTTGCATGTGTGTTCTTCCCATGAACCACACATGGATCCACCGGAGTCATTGCATGTGTGTTCTTCTCACAAACCACACATGGATCCACCCAGTGTCATCGCATGCGTGTTCTTCCCATGAACCACACATGGATCCACCAGTGTCATTGCATGTCTGCTCTTTTCATGAACCACAACTAGAGTCATTGGATGTGTGTTCTTCTCACAGACCACACATGGATCTAGTGTCATTGCATGTGTCTTCTTCCCAAAGACCACACATGGATCCACCAGTGTCATTGCATGTGTGTTCTTCTCACAAACCATATGATGAACCACACCCAGAGTCATTGCATGTGTGTTCTTCTCACAAACCACACATGGATCCACCAGTGTCATTGCATGTGTGTTTTTCTCACAGACCATATCATGAACCACACCCAGTGTCATTGCACGTGTGTTCTTCCCATGAACCACACATGGATCCACCAGTGTCATTGCATGTGTGTTCTTCCCACATACTACACATGGATCCACAAGTGTCATTGCATGTGTGTTCTTCCCATGAACCACACATGGATCCACCAGTGTCATTGCATGTGTGTTCTTCCCACAGACCACACATGGATCCACCGGTGTCCTTGCATGTGTGTTCTTCCCATGAACCACACATGGATCCACCAGTGTCATTGTATGTCTGCTCTTCCCATGAACCACATCTAGAGTCATCGCATGCGTGCTCTTTTCACAAACCACAACTAGAGTCATTCATTGTGTGTTCTTCTTACAAACCATATCATAAACCACACCCAGTGTCATTGCATGTGTGTTCTTCTCACAAACCACACATGGATCCACCGGTGTCATTGCACGTCTGCTATTCTCATTAACCACAGCTAGAGTCATTGCACGTGTGTTCTTTTCACAAACCACATATCACCAGAGTCATTGCAAGTGTCTTCTTCCCATGAACCACACATGGATCCACCAGAGTCATTGCATGTGTGTTCTTCTCACAAACCACACATGGATCCACCGAGTGTCATCGCATGTGTGTTCTTCCCATGAACCACACATGGATCCACCAGTGTCATTGCATGTCTGCTCTTTTCAAGAACCACAACTAGAGTCATTGGATGTGTGTTCTTCTCACAGACCACACATGGATCCAGTGTCATTGCATGTGTGTTCTTCCCAAAGACCACACATGGATCCACCAGTGTCATTGCATGTGTGTTCTTCTCACAAACCATATCATGAACCACACTCAGTGTCATTGCATGTGTGTTTTTCTCTCAGACCATATCATGAACCACACCCAATGTCATTGCATGTGTGTTCTTCCCATGAACCACACATGGATCCACCAGTGTCATTGCATGTGTGTTCTTCCCATGAATCACACATTGATCCACCAGTGTCAATGCATGTGTGTTCTTCCCACAGACCACACATGGATCCACCGGTGTCGTTGCATGTGTGTTCTTCCCATGAACCACACATGGATCCACCAGTGTCATTGTATGTCTGCTCTTCCCATGAACCACAGATAGAGTCATCGCATGCGTGCTCTTTTCACAAACCACAGCTAGAGTCGTTGCATGTGTGTTCTTCTTACAAACCATATCATGAACCACACGTAGTGTCATTGCATGTGTGTTCTTCTCACAAACGACACATGGATCCAGTGTCATTGCATGTCTTCTCTTCTCACTAACCACAGCTAGAGTCATTGCATGTGTGTTCTTCTCACAAACCACATATCACCCGTCATTGCATGTGTGTTCTTCTAATGAACCACACATGGATCTACCGGAGTCATTGCATGTGTGTTCTTCTCACAAACCACACATAGATCCACCCAGTGTCATCGCATGTGTGTTCTTCCCATGAACCACACATGGATCCACCAGTGTCATTGCATGTCTGCTCTTTTCATGAACCACAACTAGAGTCATTGGATGTGTGTTCTTCTCAAAGACCACACATGGATCCTGTGTCATTGCATGTGTGTTCTTCCCAAATACCACACATGGATCCACTAGTGTCATTGAATGTGTGTTATTCTCACAAACCTTATCATGAACCACACCCAATGTCATTGCATGTGTGTTCTTCCAAAATACCACACATGGATCCACCAGTGTCATTGCATGTGTGTTCTTCTCACAAACCATATCATGAACCACATCTAGAGTCATTGCATGTGTGTTCTTCCCATGAACCACACATGGATCCACCGGAGTCATTGCATGTGTATTCTTCTCACAAACCACACATGGATCCACCCAGTGTCATCGCATGTGTGTTCTTCCCATGAACCACACATGGATCCACCAGTGTCATTGCATGTCTGCTCTTTTCATGAACCACATCTAGAGTCCTTGGATGTGTGTTCTTCTCACAGACCACACATGGATCCAGTGTCATTGCATGTGTGTTCTTCCCAAAGACCACACATGGATCCACCAGTGTCATTGCATGTGTGTTGCTCTCACAAACCATATCATGAACCACACCCAGTGTCATTGCATGTGTGTTCTTCCCAAAGACCACACATGGATCCACCAGTGTCATTGCATGTGTGTTGTTCTCACAAACCATATCATGAACCACACCCAGTGTCCTTGCATGTGTGTTCTTCCCATGAACCACACATGGATCCACCGGAGTCATTGCATGTGTGTTCTTCTCACAAACCACACATGGATCCACCGGAGTCATTGCATGTGTGTTCTTCCCATGAACCACACATGGATCCACCAGTTTCATTGCATGTCTGCTCTTTTCATGAACCACAACTAGAGTCATTGGATGTGTGTTCTTCACACAGACCACACATGGATCCAGTGTCATTGCATGTGTGTTCTTCCCAAAGACCACACATGGATCCACCAGTGTCATTGCATGTGTGTTCTTCTCAGAAACCATATCATGAACCACACCCAGAGTCATTGCATGTGTGTTCTTCTCACAAACCACACATGGATCCACCAGTTTCATTGCATGTGTGTTTTTCTCACAGACCATATCATGAACCACACCCAGTGTCATTGCACGTGTGTTCTTCCCATGAACCACACATGGATCCACCAGTGTCATTGCATGTGTGTTCTTCCCACATACTACACATGGATCCACCAGTGTCATTGCATGTGTGCTCTTCCCATGAACCACACATGGATCCACCAGTGTCATTGCATGTGTGTTATTCCCACAGACCACACATGGATCCACCGGTGTCGTTGCATGTGTGTTCTTCCCATGAACCACACACGGATCCACCAGTGTCATTGTATGTCTGCTCTTCCCATGAACCACAGCTAGACTCATCGCATGCGTGCTCTTTTCACAAACCACAGCTAGAGTCGTTGCATGTGTGTTCTTCTTATAAACCATATCATGAACCACACCAAGTGTCATTGCATGTGTGTTCTTCTCACAAACCACACATGGATCCACCGGTGTCATTGCATGTCTGCTCTTCTCATTAACCACAGCTAGAGTCATTGCATGTGTGTTCTTCTCACAAACCACATATCACCAGTCATTGCATGTGTGTTCTTCCCATGAACCACACATGGATCCACCGGAGTCATTGCATGTGTGTTCTTCTCACAAACCACACATGGATCCACCCAGTGTCATCACATGTGTGTTGTTCCCATGAACCACACATGGATCCAGTGTCATTGCATGTGTGTTCTTCCCAAAGACCACACATGGATCCACCAGTGTCATTGCATGTGTGTTCTTCTCACAAACCATATCATGAACCACACTCAGTGTCATTGCATGTGTGTTTTTCTCACAGACCATATCATGAGCCACACCCAGTGTCATTGCATGTGTGTTCTTCCCATGAACCACACATGGATCCACCGGTGTCATTGCATGTGTGTTCTTCTCACATACCACACGTGGATCCACCAGTGTCATTGCATGTGTGTTCTTCCCATGAATCACACATTTTTCCACCAGTGTCATTGCATGTGTGTTCTTCCCACAGACCACACATGGATCCACCGGTGTCGTTGCATGTGTGTTCTTCCCATGAACCACACATGGATCCACCAGTGTCATTGTATGTCTTCTCTTCCCATGAACCACAGCTAGAGTCATCGCATGCGTGCTCTTTTCACAAACCACAGCTAGAGTCGTTGCATGTGTGTTCTTCTTACAAACCATATCATGAACCACACCCAGTGTCATTGCATGTGTGTTCTTCTCACAAACCACACATGGATCCACCGGTGTCATTGCATGTCTTCTCTTCTCACTAACCACAGCTAGAGTCATTGCATGTGTGTTCTTCTCACAAACCACATATCACCCGTCATTGCATGTGTGTTCTTCTAATGAACCACACATGGATCTACCGGAGTCATTGCATGTGTGTTCTTCTCACAAACCACATATAGATCCACCCAGTGTCATCGCATGTGTGTTCTTCCCATGAACCACACATGGATCCACCAGTGTCATTGCATGTCTGCTCTTTTCATCAACCACGGCTAGAGTCACTGGATGTGTGTTCTTCTCAAAGACCACACATGGATCCAGTGTCATTGCATGTGTGTTCTTCTCAAAGACCACACATGGATCCACCAGTGTCATTGCATGTGTGTTCTTCTCACAAACCATATCATGAACCACACCCAGTGTCATTGCATGTGTGTTCTTCCCAATAACCACACATGGATCCACCAGTGTCATTGCATGTGTGTTGTTCTCACAAACCATACCATGAACCACACCCAGTGTCCTTGCATGTGTGTTCTTCCCATGAACCACACATGGATCCACCGGAGTCATTGCATGTGTGTTCTTCTCACAAACCACACATGGATCCACCCAGTGTCATCGCATGCGTGTTCTTCCCATGAACCACACATGGATCCACCAGTGTCATTGCATGTCTGCTCTTTTCATGAACCACAACTAGAGTCATTGGATGTGTGTTCTTCTCACAGACCACACATGGATCTAGTGTCATTGCATGTGTCTTCTTCCCAAAGACCACACATGGATCCACCAGTGTCATTGCATGTGTGTTCTTCTCACAAACCATATGATGAACCACACCCAGTGTCATTGCATGTGTGTTCTTCTCACAAACCACATATAGATCCACCAAGTGTCATCGCATGTGTGTTCTTCCCATGAACCACACATGGATCCACCAGTGTCATTGCATGTCTGCTCTTTTCATCAACCACGGCTAGAGTCACTGGATGTGTGTTCTTCTCAAAGACCACACATGGATCCAGTGTCATTGCATGTGTGTTCTTCTCAAAGACCACACATGGATCCACCAGTGTCATTGCATGTGTGTTCTTCTCACAAACCATATCATGAACCACACCCAGTGTCATTGCATGTGTGTTCTTCCCAATAACCACACATGGATCCACCAGTGTCATTGCATGTGTGTTGTTCTCACAAACCATACCATGAACCACACCCAGTGTCCTTGCATGTGTGTTCTTCCCATGAACCACACATGGATCCACCGGAGTCATTGCATGTGTGTTCTTCTCACAAACCACACATGGATCCACCCAGTGTCATCGCATGCGTGTTCTTCCCATGAACCACACATGGATCCACCAGTGTCATTGCATGTCTGCTCTTTTCATGAACCACAACTAGAGTCATTGGATGTGTGTTCTTCTCACAGACCACACATGGATCTAGTGTCATTGCATGTGTCTTCTTCCCAAAGACCACACATGGATCCACCAGTGTCATTGCATGTGTGTTCTTCTCACAAACCATATCATGAACCACACTCAGTGTCATTGCATGTGTGTTTTTCTCACAGACCATATCATGAGCCACACCCAGTGTCATTGCATGTGTGTTCTTCCCATGAACCACACATGGATCCACCGGTGTCATTGCATGTGTGTTCTTCTCACATACCACACGTGGATCCACCAGTGTCATTGCATGTGTGTTCTTCCCATGAATCACACATTTTTCCACCAGTGTCATTGCATGTGTGTTCTTCCCACAGACCACACATGGATCCACCGGTGTCGTTGCATGTGTGTTCTTCCCATGAACCACACATGGATCCACCAGTGTCATTGTATGTCTTCTCTTCCCATGAACCACAGCTAGAGTCATCGCATGCGTGCTCTTTTCACAAACCACAGCTAGAGTCGTTGCATGTGTGTTCTTCTTACAAACCATATCATGAACCACACCCAGTGTCATTGCATGTGTGTTCTTCTCACAAACCACACATGGATCCACCGGTGTCATTGCATGTCTTCTCTTCTCACTAACCACAGCTAGAGTCATTGCATGTGTGTTCTTCTCACAAACCACATATCACCCGTCATTGCATGTGTGTTCTTCTAATGAACCACACATGGATCTACCGGAGTCATTGCATGTGTGTTCTTCTCACAAACCACATATAGATCCACCCAGTGTCATCGCATGTGTGTTCTTCCCATGAACCACACATGGATCCACCAGTGTCATTGCATGTCTGCTCTTTTCATCAACCACGGCTAGAGTCACTGGATGTGTGTTCTTCTCAAAGACCACACATGGATCCAGTGTCATTGCATGTGTGTTCTTCTCAAAGACCACACATGGATCCACCAGTGTCATTGCATGTGTGTTCTTCTCACAAACCATATCATGAACCACACCCAGTGTCATTGCATGTGTGTTCTTCCCAATAACCACACATGGATCCACCAGTGTCATTGCATGTGTGTTGTTCTCACAAACCATACCATGAACCACACCCAGTGTCCTTGCATGTGTGTTCTTCCCATGAACCACACATGGATCCACCGGAGTCATTGCATGTGTGTTCTTCTCACAAACCACACATGGATCCACCCAGTGTCATCGCATGCGTGTTCTTCCCATGAACCACACATGGATCCACCAGTGTCATTGCATGTCTGCTCTTTTCATGAACCACAACTAGAGTCATTGGATGTGTGTTCTTCTCACAGACCACACATGGATCTAGTGTCATTGCATGTGTCTTCTTCCCAAAGACCACACATGGATCCACCAGTGTCATTGCATGTGTGTTCTTCTCACAAACCATATGATGAACCACACCCAGTGTCATTGCATGTGTGTTCTTCTCACAAACCACATATAGATCCACCCAGTGTCATCGCATGTGTGTTCTTCCCATGAACCACACATGGATCCACCAGTGTCATTGCATGTCTGCTCTTTTCATCAACCACGGCTAGAGTCACTGGATGTGTGTTCTTCTCAAAGACCACACATGGATCCAGTGTCATTGCATGTGTGTTCTTCTCAAAGACCACACATGGATCCACCAGTGTCATTGCATGTGTGTTCTTCTCACAAACCATATCATGAACCACACCCAGTGTCATTGCATGTGTGTTCTTCCCAATAACCACACATGGATCCACCAGTGTCATTGCATGTGTGTTGTTCTCACAAACCATACCATGAACCACACCCAGTGTCCTTGCATGTGTGTTCTTCCCATGAACCACACATGGATCCACCGGAGTCATTGCATGTGTGTTCTTCTCACAAACCACACATGGATCCACCCAGTGTCATCGCATGCGTGTTCTTCCCATGAACCACACATGGATCCACCAGTGTCATTGCATGTCTGCTCTTTTCATGAACCACAACTAGAGTCATTGGATGTGTGTTCTTCTCACAGACCACACATGGATCTAGTGTCATTGCATGTGTCTTCTTCCCAAAGACCACACATGGATCCACCAGTGTCATTGCATGTGTGTTCTTCTCACAAACCATATGATGAACCACACCCAGAGTCATTGCATGTGTGTTCTTCTCACAAATCACACATGGATCCACCAGTGTCATTGCATGTGTGTTTTTCTCACAGACCATATCATGAACCACACCCAGTGTCATTGCACGTGTGTTCTTCCCATGAACCACACATGGATCCACCAGTGTCATTGCATGTGTGTTCTTCCCACATACTACACATGGATCCACAAGTGTCATTGCATGTGTGTTCTTCCCATGAACCACACATGGATCCACCAGTGTCATTGCATGTGTGTTCTTCCCACAGACCACACATGGATCCACCGGTGTCCTTGCATGTGTGTTCTTCCCATGAACCACACATGGATCCACCAGTGTCATTGTATGTCTGCTCTTCCCATGAACCACATCTAGAGTCATCGCATGCGTGCTCTTTTCACAAACCACAACTAGAGTCATTCATTGTGTGTTCTTCTTACAAACCATATCATAAACCACACCCAGTGTCATTGCATGTGTGTTCTTCTCACAAACCACACATGGATCCACCGGTGTCATTGCACGTCTGCTATTCTCATTAACCACAGCTAGAGTCATTGCACGTGTGTTCTTTTCACAAACCACATATCACCAGAGTCATTGCAAGTGTCTTCTTCCCATGAACCACACATGGATCCACCAGAGTCATTGCATGTGTGTTCTTCTCACAAACCACACATGGATCCACCGAGTGTCATCGCATGTGTGTTCTTCCCATGAACCACACATGGATCCACCAGTGTCATTGCATGTCTGCTCTTTTCAAGAACCACAACTAGAGTCATTGGATGTGTGTTCTTCTCACAGACCACACATGGATCCAGTGTCATTGCATGTGTGTTCTTCCCAAAGACCACACATGGATCCACCAGTGTCATTGCATGTGTGTTCTTCTCACAAACCATATCATGAACCACACTCAGTGTCATTGCATGTGTGTTTTTCTCTCAGACCATATCATGAACCACACCCAATGTCATTGCATGTGTGTTCTTCCCATGAACCACACATGGATCCACCAGTGTCATTGCATGTGTGTTCTTCCCATGAATCACACATTGATCCACCAATGTCAATGCATGTGTGTTCTTCCCACAGACCACACATGGATCCACCGGTGTCGTTGCATGTGTGTTCTTCCCATGAACCACACATGGATCCACCAGTGTCATTGTATGTCTGCTCTTCCCATGAACCACAGATAGAGTCATCGCATGCGTGCTCTTTTCACAAACCACAGCTAGAGTCGTTGCATGTGTGTTCTTCTTACAAACCATATCATGAACCACACATAGTGTCATTGCATGTGTGTTCTTCTCACAAACGACACATGGATCCAGTGTCATTGCATGTCTTCTCTTCTCACTAACCACAGCTAGAGTCATTGCATGTGTGTTCTTCTCACAAACCACATATCACCCGTCATTGCATGTGTGTTCTTCTAATGAACCACACATGGATCTACCGGAGTCATTGCATGTGTGTTCTTCTCACAAACCACACATAGATCCACCCAGTGTCATCGCATGTGTGTTCTTCCCATGAACCACACATGGATCCACCAGTGTCATTGCATGTCTGCTCTTTTCATGAACCACAACTAGAGTCATTGGATGTGTGTTCTTCTCAAAGACCACACATGGATCCTGTGTCATTGCATGTGTGTTCTTCCCAAATACCACACATGGATCCACTAGTGTCATTGAATGTGTGTTATTCTCACAAACCTTATCATGAACCACACCCAATGTCATTGCATGTGTGTTCTTCCAAAATACCACACATGGATCCACCAGTGTCATTGCATGTGTGTTCTTCTCACAAACCATATCATGAACCACATCTAGAGTCATTGCATGTGTGTTCTTCCCATGAACCACACATGGATCCACCGGAGTCATTGCATGTGTATTCTTCTCACAAACCACACATGGATCCACCCAGTGTCATCGCATGTGTGTTCTTCCCATGAACCACACATGGATCCACCAGTGTCATTGCATGTCTGCTCTTTTCATGAACCACATCTAGAGTCCTTGGATGTGTGTTCTTCTCACAGACCACACATGGATCCAGTGTCATTGCATGTGTGTTCTTCCCAAAGACCACACATGGATCCACCAGTGTCATTGCATGTGTGTTGCTCTCACAAACCATATCATGAACCACACCCAGTGTCATTGCATGTGTGTTCTTCCCAAAGACCACACATGGATCCACCAGTGTCATTGCATGTGTGTTGTTCTCACAAACCATATCATGAACCACACCCAGTGTCCTTGCATGTGTGTTCTTCCCATGAACCACACATGGATCCACCGGAGTCATTGCATGTGTGTTCTTCTCACAAACCACACATGGATCCACCGGAGTCATTGCATGTGTGTTCTTCCCATGAACCACACATGGATCCACCAGTTTCATTGCATGTCTGCTCTTTTCATGAACCACAACTAGAGTCATTGGATGTGTGTTCTTCACACAGACCACACATGGATCCAGTGTCATTGCATGTGTGTTCTTCCCAAAGACCACACATGGATCCACCAGTGTCATTGCATGTGTGTTCTTCTCAGAAACCATATCATGAACCACACCCAGAGTCATTGCATGTGTGTTCTTCTCACAAACCACACATGGATCCACCAGTTTCATTGCATGTGTGTTTTTCTCACAGACCATATCATGAACCACACCCAGTGTCATTGCACGTGTGTTCTTCCCATGAACCACACATGGATCCACCAGTGTCATTGCATGTGTGTTCTTCCCACATACTACACATGGATCCACCAGTGTCATTGCATGTGTGCTCTTCCCATGAACCACACATGGATCCACCAGTGTCATTGCATGTGTGTTATTCCCACAGACCACACATGGATCCACCGGTGTCGTTGCATGTGTGTTCTTCCCATGAACCACACACGGATCCACCAGTGTCATTGTATGTCTGCTCTTCCCATGAACCACAGCTAGACTCATCGCATGCGTGCTCTTTTCACAAACCACAGCTAGAGTCGTTGCATGTGTGTTCTTCTTATAAACCATATCATGAACCACACCAAGTGTCATTGCATGTGTGTTCTTCTCACAAACCACACATGGATCCACCGGTGTCATTGCATGTCTGCTCTTCTCATTAACCACAGCTAGAGTCATTGCATGTGTGTTCTTCTCACAAACCACATATCACCAGTCATTGCATGTGTGTTCTTCCCATGAACCACACATGGATCCACCGGAGTCATTGCATGTGTGTTCTTCTCACAAACCACACATGGATCCACCCAGTGTCATCACATGTGTGTTGTTCCCATGAACCACACATGGATCCACCAGTGTCATTGCATGTCTGCTCCTTTCATGAACCACAACTAGAGTCATTGGATGTGTGTTCTTCTCACAGACCACACATGCATCCAGTGTCATTGCATGTGTGTTCTTCCCAAAGACTACACATGGATCCACCAGTGTCATTGAATGTGTGTTATTCTCATAAACCATATCATGAACCACACCCAGTGTCATTGCATGTCTGTTCTTCCCAAAGACCACACATGGATCCATCAGTGTCATTGCATGTGTGTTCTTCTCGCAAACCATATCATGAACCACAACCAGAGTCATTGCATGTGTGTACTTCCCATGAACCACACATGCATCCACCGGAGTCATTGCATGTGTGTTCTTCTCACAAACCACACATGGATCCACCCAGTGTCATCGCATGTGTGTTCTTCCCATGAACCACACATGGATGCACCAGTGCCATTGCATGTCTGCTCTTTTCATGAACCACAGCTAGAGTCATTGGATGTGTGTTCTTCTCACAGACCACACATGGATCATGTGTCATTGCATGTCTGTTCATCCCAAAGACCACACATGGATCCACCAGTGTCATTGCATGTGTGTTCTTCTCACAAACCATATCATGAACCACACCCAGTGTCATTGCATGTGTGTTTTTCTCAGAGCACACATGGATCCACTAGTGTCATTGCATGTGTGTTCTTCTCACGGACCATATCATGAACCACACCCAGTGTCATTGCATGTGTGCTCTTCCCATGAACCACACATGGATCCACCGAAGTCATTGCATGTGTGTTCTTCTCACAAACCACACATGGATCCACCAAGTGTCATCGCATGTGTGTTCTTCCCATGAACCACACATGGATCGACCAGTGTCATTGCATGTCTACTCTTTTCATGAACCACAGCTCGAGTCATTAGATGTGTGTTCTTCTCACAGACCACACATGGATCCAGTGTCATTGCATGTGTGTTCTTCCCAAAGACCACACATGGATCCACTAGTGTCATTGCATGTATGTTCTTCTTACAAACCATATCATGAACCACACCCAGTGTCATTGCATGTGTGTTCTTATCACAAACCACACATGGATCCACCGGTGTCATTGCATGTCTGCTCTTCTCATTAACCACAGCTAGAGTCATTGCATGTGTGTTCTTCTCACAAACCACATATCACCTGTCATTGCATGTGTGTTCTTTCCATGAACCACACATGGATCCACCGGAGTCATTGCATGTGTGTTCTTCTCACAAACCACACATGGATCCACCCAGTGTCATCGCATGTATGTTCTTCCCATGAACCACACATGGATCCACCAGTGTCATTGCATGTCTGCTCCTTTCATGAACCACAGCTAGAGTCATTGGATGTGTGTTCTTCTCACAGACCACACATGCATCCAGTGTCATTGCATGTGTGTTCTTCCCAAAGACCACACATGGATCCACCAGTGTCATTGAATGTGTGTTATTCTTACAAACCATATCATGAACTACGCCCAGTGTCATTGCATGTGTGTTCTTCCCAAAGACCACACATGGATCCACCAGTGTCATTGCATGTGTGTTCTTCTCACAAACCATATCATGAACCACAACCAGAGTTATTGCATGTGTGTTCTTCCCATGAACCACACATGGATCCATCGGAGTCATTGCATGTGTGTTCTTCTCACAAACCACACATGGATCCACCAGTGTCATTGCATGTGTGTTCTTCTCACAGACCAGATCATGAACCACACCCAGTGTCATTGCATGTGTGTTCTTCCCATGAACCACACATGGATCCACCGAAGCCATTGCATGTGTGTTCTTCTCACAAACCACACATGGATCCACCCAGTGTCATCGCATGTGTGTTCTTCCCATGAACCACACATGGATCGACCAGTGTCATTGCATGTCTGCTCTTTTCATGAACCACAGCTAGAGTCATTGGATGTGTTTTCTTCTCACAGACCACACATGGATCCAGTGTCATTGCATGTGTGTTCTTCCCAAAGACCACACATGGATCCACCAGTGTCATTGCATGTGTGTTCTTCTTACAAACCATATCATGAACCACACCTAGTGTCATTGCATGTGTGTTCTTATCACAAACCACACATGGATCCACCGGTGTCATTGCATGTTTGCTCTTCTCATTAACCACAGCTAGAGTCATTGCATGTGTGTTCTTCTCACAAACCACATATCACCAGTCATTGCATGTGTGTTCTTCCCATGAACCACACATGGATCCACCGGAGTCATTGCATGTGCGTTCTTCTCACAAACCACACATGGATCCACCCAGTGTCATCGCATGTGTGTTCTTCCCATGAACCACACATGGATCCACCAGTGTCATTGCATGTCTGCTCTTTTCATGAACCACAGCTAGAGTCATTGGATGTGTGTTCTTCTCACAGACCACACATGGATCCTGTGTCATTGCATGTCTGTTCATCCCAAAGACCACACATGGATCCACCACTGTCATTGCATGTGTGTTCTTCTCACAAACCATATCATGAACCACACCCAGTGTCATTACATGTGTGTTTTTCTCACAGATCACACATGGATCCACTAGTGTCATTGCATGTGTGTTCTTCTCGCGGACCATATCATGAACCACACCCAGTGTCATTGCATGTGTGCTCTTCCCATGAACCACACATGGATCCACCGAAGTCATTGCATGTGTGTTCTTCTCACAAACCACACATGGATCCACCC
The DNA here is from genome assembly GCA_916181665.1 of Avena sativa. NCBI lineage: Eukaryota > Viridiplantae > Streptophyta > Magnoliopsida > Poales > Poaceae > Avena > Avena sativa. Next base: position 40,903,783 of record OV702287.1, on the reverse strand, counting down.
AGTGTCATCGCATGTGTGTTCTTCCCATGAACCACACATGGATCGACCAGTGTCATTGCAAGTCTGCTCTTTTCATGAACCACAGCTCGAGTCATCAGATGTGTGTTCTTCTCACAGACCACACATGGATCCAGTGTCATTGCATGTGTGTTCTTCCAAAGACCACACATGGATCCACCAGTGTCATTGCATGTATGTTCTTCTTACAATCCGTATCATGAAGCACACCCAGTGTCATTGCATGTGTGTTCTTATCACAAACCACACATGGATCCACCGGTGTCATTGCATGTCTGCTCTTCTCATTAACCACAGCTAGAGTCATTGCATGTGTGTTCTTCTCACAAACCACATATCACCAGTCATTGCATGTGTGTTCTTCCCATGAACCACACATGGGATCCACCGGAGTCATTGCATGTGTGTTCTTCTCCCAAACCACACATGGATCCACCCAGTGTCATCGCATGTGTGTTCTTCCCATGAACCACACATGGATCCACCAGTGTCATTGCATGTCTCCTCCTTTCATGAACCACAGCTAGAGTCATTGGATGTGTGTTCTTCTCACAGACCACACATGCATCCAGTGTCATTGCATGTGTGTTCTTCCCAAAGACCACACATGGATCCACCAGTGTCATTGAATGTGTGTTATTCTCACAAACCATATCATGAACCACACCCAGTGTCATTGCATGTGTATTCTTCCCAAAGACCACACATGGATCCACCAGTGTCATTGCATGTCTGTTCTTCTCACAAACCATATCATGAACCACAACCAGAGTTATTGCATGTGTGTTCTTCCCATGAACCACACATGGATCCATCGGAGTCATTGCATGTGTGTTCTTCTCACAAACCACACATGGATCCACCAGTGTCATTGCATGTGTGTTCTTCTCACAGACCAGATCATGAACCACACCCAGTGTCATTGCATGTGTGTTCTTCCCATAAACCACACATGGATCCACCGAAGTCATTGGATGTGTGTTCTTCTCACAAACCACACATGGATCCACCCAGTGTCATCGCATGTGTGTTCTTCCCATGAACCACACATGGATCGACCAGTGTCATTGCATGTCTGCTCTTTTCATGAACCACAGCTAGAGTCATTGGATGTGTTTTCTTCTCACAGACCACACATGGATCCAGTGTCATTGCATGTGTGTTCTTCTTACAAACCATATCATGAACCACACCTAGTGTCATTGCATGTGTGTTCTTATCACAAACCACACATGGATCCACCGGTGTCATTGCATGTCTGCTCTTCTCATTAACCACAGCTAGAGTCATTGCATGTGTGTTCTTCTCACAAACCACATATCACCAGTCATTGCATGTGTGTTCTTCCCATGAACCACACATGGATCCACCGGAGTCATTGCATGTGCGTTCTTCTCACAAACCACACATGGATCCACCCAGTGTCATCGCATGTGTGTTCTTCCCATGAACCACACATGGATCCACCAGTGTCATTGCATGTCTGCTCCTTTCATGAACCACAGCTAGAGTCATTGGATGTGTGTTCTTCTCACAGACCACACATGCATCCAGTGTCATTGCATGTGTGTTCTTCCCAAAGACCACACATAGATCCACCAGTGTCATTGAATGTGTGTTATTCTCACAAACCATATCATGAACCACACCCAGTGTCATTGCATGTGTGTTCTTCCCAAAGACCACACATGGATCCACCAGTGTCATTGCATGTGTGTTCTTCTCACAAACCATATCATGAACCACAACCAGAGTTATTGCATGTGTGTTCTTCCCATGAACCACACATGGATCCATCGGAGTCATTGCATGTGTGTTCTTCTCACAAACCACACATGGATCCACCAGTGTCATTGCATGTGTGTTCTTCTCACAGACCAGATCATGAACCACACCCAGTGTCATTGCATGCGTGTTCTTCCCATGAACCACACATGGATCCACCAAAGTCATTGCATGTGTGTTCTTCTCACAAACCACACATGGATCCACCCAGTGTCATCGCATGTGTGTTCTTCCCATGAACCACACATGGATCGACCAGTGTCATTGCATGTCTGCTCTTTTCACGAAGCACAGCTAGAGTCATTGGATGTGTGTTCTTCTCACAGACCACACATGGATCCAGTGTCATTGCATGTGTGTTCTTCCCAAAGACCACACATGGATCCACCAGTGTCATTGCATGTGTGTTCTTCTCACAAACCATATCATGAACCACACCCAGAGTCATTGCATGTGTGTTCTTCTTAGAGACCACACATGGATCCACCAGTTTCATTACTTGTGTGTTTTTCTCACAGACCATATCATGAACCACACCCAGTGTCATTGCATGTGTGTTCTTCCCATGAACCACACATGGATCCACTAGTGTCATTGCATGTCTGCTCTTCCCACATACCACACATGGATCCACCAGTGTCATTGCATGTGTGTTCTTCACATGAACCACACATGGATCCACCAGTGTCATTGCATGTGTGTTCTTCCCACAGACCACACATGGATCCACCGGTGTCGTTGCATGTGTGTTCTTCCCATGAACCACACATGGATCCACCAGTGTCATTGTATGTATGCTATTCCCATGAACCACAGTTAGAGTCATCGCATGCGTGCTCTTTTCACAAACCACAGCTAGAGTCATTGCATGTGTGTTCTTCTTATAAACCATATCATGAACCACACCCAGTGTCACTGCATGTGTGTTCTTCTCACAAACCACACATGGATCCACCGGTGTCATTGCATGTCTGCTATTCTCATTAACCACAACTAGTGTCATTGCATGTGTGTTCTTTTCTCAAACCACATATCACCAGAGTCATTGCATGTCTGTTCTTCCCATGAACCACACATGGATCCACCGGAGTCATTGCATGTGTGTTCTTCTCACAAACCACACATGGATCCACCCAGTGTCATCGCATGTGTGTTCTTCCCATGAACCATACATGGATCCACCAGTGTCATTGCATGTCTGCTCTTTTCACGAAGCACAACTAGAGTCATTGGATGTGTGTTCTTCTCACAGACCACACATGGATCCAGTGTCATTGCATGTGTGTTCTTCCCAAAGACCACACATGGATCCACCAGTGTCATTGCATGTGTGTTCTTCTCACAAACCATATCATGAACCACACCCAGAGTCATTGCATGTGTGTTCTTCTTAGAGACCACACATGGATCCACCAGTGTCATTACTTGTGTGTTTTTCTCACAGACCATATCATGAACCACACCCAGTGTCATTGCATGTGTGTTCTTCCCATGAACCACACATGGATCCACTAGTGTCATTGCATGTCTGCTCTTCCCACATACCACACATGGATCCACCAGTGTCATTGCATGTGTGTTCTTCACATGAACCACACATGGATCCACCAGTGTCATTGCATGTGTGTTCTTCCCACAGACCACACATGGATCCACCGGTGTCGTTGCATGTGTGTTCTTCCCATGAACCACACATGGATCCACCAGTGTCATTGTATGTATGCTATTCCCATGAACCACAGCTAGAGTCATTGCATGCGTGCTCTTTTCACAAACCACAGCTAGAGTCATTGCATGTGTGTTCTTCTTATAAACCATATCATGAACCACACCCAGTGTCACTGCATGTGTGTTCTTCTCACAAACCACACATGGATCCACCGGTGTCATTGCATGTCTGCTATTCTCATTAACCATAACTAGTGTCATTGCATGTGTGTTCTTTTCACAAACCACATATCACCAGAGTCATTGCATGTCTGTTCTTCCCATGAACCACACATGGATCCACCGGAGTCATTGCATGTGTGTTCTTCTCACAAACCACACATGGATCCACCCAGTGTCATCGCATGTGTGTTCTTCCCATGAACCATACATGGATCCACCAGTGTCATTGCATGTCTGCTCTTTTCACGAAGCACAACTAGAGTCATTGGATGTGTGTTCTTCTCACAGACCACACATGGATCCAGTGTCATTGCATGTGTGTTCTTCCCAAAGACCACACATGGATCCACCAGTGTCATTGCATGTGTGTTCTTCTCACAAACCATATCATGAACCACACCCAGAGTCATTGCATGTGTGTTCTTCTTAGAGACCACACATGGATCCACCAGTGTCATTACTTGTGTGTTTTTCTCACAGACCATATCATGAACCACACCCAGTGTCATTGCATGTGTGTTCTTCCCATGAACCACACATGGATCCACTAGTGTCATTGCATGTCTGCTCTTCCCACATACCACACATGGATCCACCAGTGTCATTGCATGTGTGTTCTTCACATGAACCACACATGGATCCACCAGTGTCATTGCATGTGTGTTCTTCCCACAGACCACACATGGATCCACCGGTGTCGTTGCATGTGTGTTCTTCCCATGAACCACACATGGATCCACCAGTGTCATTGTATGTATGCTATTCCCATGAACCACAGCTAGAGTCATCGCATGCATGCTCTTTTCACAAACCACAGCTAGAGTCATTGCATGTGTGTTCTTCTTACAAACCATATCATGAACCACACCCAGTGTCACTGCATGTGTGTTCTTCTCACAAACCACACATGGATCCACCGGTGTCATTGCATGTCTGCTATTCTCATTAACCACAACTAGTGTCATTGCATGTGTGTTCTTTTCACAAACCACATATCACCAGAGTCATTGCATGTCTGTTCTTCCCATGAACCACACATGGATCCACCGGAGTCATTGCATGTGTGTTCTTCTCACAAACCACACATGGATCCACCCAGTGTCATCGCATGTGTGTTCTTCCCATGAACCATACATGGATCCACCAGTGTCATTGCATGTCTGCTCTTTTCATGAACCACAGCTAGAGTCATTGGATGTGTGTTCTTCTCACAGACCACACATGGATCCAGTGTCATTGCATGTGTGTTCTTCCCAAAGACCACACATGGATCCACCAGTGTCAGTGCATGTGTGTTTTTCTCACAGACCATATCATGAACCACACCCAGTGTCATTGCATGTGTGTTCTTCCCATGAACCACACATGGATCCACCAGTGTTATTGCACGTTTGCTCTTCCCACATACCACACATGGATCCACCAGTGTCATTGCATGTGTGTTCTTCCCATGAACCACACATGGATCCACCAGTGTGATTGCATGTGTGTTCTTCCCACAGACCACACATGGATGCACCGGTGTCCTTGCATGTGTATTCTTCCCATGAACCACACATGGATCCACCAGTGTCATTGTATCTCTGCTCTTCCCATGAACCACATCTAGAGTCATCGCATGCGTGCTCTTTTCACAATCCACAGCTAGAGTCATTGCATGTGTGTTCTTCCCATGAAACACACATGGATCCACCAGCGTCATTGCATGTCTGCTCTTTTCATGAACCATAGCTAGAGTCATTGGATGTGTGTTCTTCTGACAGACCAGACATGGATCCAGTGTCATTGCATGTGTGTTCTTCCCAAACACCACACATGGATCCACCAGTGTCATTGCATGTGAGTTCTTCTCACAAACCATATCATGAACCACACCCAGTGTCATTGCATGTGTGTTCTTCCCATGAACCACACATGGATCCACCGGAGTCATTGCATGTGTGTTCTTCCCAAATACCACACATGGATCCACCAATGTCATTGCATGTGTGTTCTTCTCACAAACCATACATGGATCCACCCAGTGTCATCGCATGTGTGTTCTTCCCATGAACCATACATGGATCCACCAGTGTCATTGCATGTCTGCTCTTTTCATGAACCATAGCTAGAGTCATCGGATGTGTGTTCTTCTCACAGACCACACATGGATCCAGTGTCATTGCATGTGTGTTCTTCCCAAAGACCACACATGGATCCACCAGTGTCAGTGCATGTGTGTTTTTCTCACAGACCATATCATGAACCACACCCAGTGTCATTGCATGTGTGTTCTTCCCATGAACCACACATGGATCCACCAGTGTCATTGCACGTTTGCTCTTCCCACATACCACACATGGATCCACCAGTGTCATTGCATGTGTGTTCTTCCCATGAACCACACATGGATCCACCAGTGTGATTGCATGTGTGTTCTTCCCACAGACCACACATGGATCCACCGGTGTCCTTGCATGTGTATTCTTCCCATGAACCACACATGGATCCACCAGTGTCATTGTATCTCTGCTCTTCCCATGAACCACATCTAGAGTCATCGCATGCGTGCTCTTTTCACAAACCACAGCTAGAGTCATTGCATGTGTGTTCTTCCCATGAAACACACATGGATCCACCAGCGTCATTGCATGTCTGCTCTTTTCATGAACCATAGCTAGAGTCATTGGATGTGTGTTCTTCTGACAGACCAGACATGGATCCAGTGTCATTGCATGTGTGTTCTTCCCAAACACCACACATGGATCCACCAGTGTCATTGCATGTGAGTTCTTCTCACAAACCATATCATGAACCACACCCAGTGTCATTGCATGTGTGTTCTTCCCATGAACCACACATGGATCCACCGGAGTCATTGCATGTGTGTTCTTCCCAAAGACCACACATGGATCCACCAATGTCATTGCATGTGTGTTCTTCTCACAAACCATACATGGATCCACCTAGTGTCATCACATGTGTGTTCTTCCCATGAACCACACATGGATCGACCGGTGTCATTGCATGTCTACTCTTTTCATGAACCACAGCTAGAGTAATTGGATGTGTGTTCTTCTCACAGACGACACATGGATCCAGTCTCATTGCATGTGTGTTCTTCCCAATGACCACACATGGATCCACCAGTGTCATTGCATGTGTGTTCTTCTCACAAACCATATCATGAACCACACCGAGTGTCATTGCATGTGTGTTCTTCTCAGAGACAACACATGGATCCACCAGTGTCATTGCATGTGTGTTTTTCTCATAAACCATATCATGAACCACACCCAGTGTCATTGCATGTGTGTTCTTCCCAAAGACAACACATGGATCCACCAGTGTCATTGCATATGTGTTCTTCTCACAAACCATATCATGAACCACACCCAGTGCCATTGCATGTGTGTTCTTCCCATGAACCACACATGGATCCACCAGTGTCATTGCATGTGTGTTCTTCCCACAGACCACACATGGATCCACCGGTGTCCTTGCATGTGTGTTCTTCCCATGAACCACACATGGATCCACCAGTGTCATTGTATGTCTGCTCTTCCCATGAACCACATCTAGAGTCATCACATGTGTGCTCTTTTCACAAACCACAACTAGAGTCATTGCATGTGTGTTCTTCTTACAAACCATACCATAAACCACACCCAGTGTCATTGCATGTGTGTTCTTCTCACAAACCACACATGGATCCACCGGTGTCATTGCATGTCTGCTATTCTCATTAACCACAGCTAGAGTCATTGCATGTGTGTTCTTTTCTCAAACCACATATCACCAGAGTCATTGCATGTGTGTTCTTCCCATGAACCACACATGGATCCACCAGAGTCATTGCATGTGTGTTCTTCTCACAAACCACACATGGATCCACCGAGTGTCATCGCATGTGTGTTCTTCCCATGAACCACACATGGATCCACCAGTGTCATTGCATGTCTGCTCTTTTCATGAACCACACCTAGAGTCATTGGATGTGTGTTCTTCTCACAGACCACACATGGATCCAGTGTCATTGCATGTATGTTCTTCCCAAAGACCACACATGGATCCACCAGTGTTATTGCATGTGTGTTCTTCTCACAAACCATATCATGAACCACACCCAGTGTCATTGCATGTGTGTTTTTCTCACAGACCATATCATGAACCACACCTAGTGTCATTGCATGTGTGTTATTCCCATGAACCACACATGGATCCACCAGTGTCATTGCATGTGTGTTCTTCTCACATACCACACATGGATCCACCAGTGTCATTGCATGTGTGTTCTTCGCAGGAACCACACATTGATCCACCAGTGTCATTGCATGTGTGTTCTTCCCACAGACCACACATGGATCCACCGGTGTCGTTGCATGTGTGTTCTTCCCATGAACGACACATGGATCCACCAGTGTCATTGTATGTCTGCTCTTCCCATGAACCACAGCTAGAGTCATCGCATGCGTGCTCTTTTCACAAACCATAGCTAGAGTCGTTGCATGTGTGTTCTTCTTACAAACCATATCATGAACCACACGCAGTGTCATTGCATGTGTGTTCTTCTCACAAACCACACATGGATCCACCGGTGTCATTGCATGTCTTCTCTTCTCACTAACCACAGCTAGAGTCATTGCATGTGTGTTCTTCTCACAAACCACATATCACCCGTCATTGCATGTGTGTTCTTCTAATGAACCACACATGGATCTACCGGAGTCATTGCTTGTGTGTTCTTCTCACAAACCACACATAGATCCACCCAGTGTCATCGCATGTGTGTTCTTCCCATGAACCACACATGGATCCACCAGTGTCATTGCATGTCTGCTCTTTTCATGAACCACAACTAGAGTCATTGGATGTGTGTTCTTCTCAAAGACCACACATGGATCCAGTGTCATTGCATGTGTGTTCTTCCCAAAGACCACACATGGATCCACCAGTGTCATTGAATGTGTGTTATTCTCACAAACCTTATCACGAACCACACCCAATGTCATTGCATGTGTGTTCTTCCCAAAGACCACACATGGATCCACCAGTGTCATTGCATGTGTGTTCTTCTCACAAACCATATCATGAACCACATCTAGAGTCATTGCATGTGTGTTCTTCCCATGAACCACACATGGATCCACCGGAGTCATTGCATGTGTGTTCTTCTCACAAACCACACATGGATCCACCCAGTGTCATCGCATGCGTGTTCTTCCCATGAACCACACATGGATCCACCAGTGTCATTGCATGTCTGTTCTTTTCATGAACCACAACAGGAGTCATTGGATGTGTGTTCTTCTCACAGACCACACATGGATCCAGTGTCATTGCCTGTGTGTTCTTCCCAAAGACCACACATGGATCCACCAGTGTCATTGCATGTGTGTTCTTCTCACAAACCATATCATGAACCACACCCAGAGTCATTGCATGTGTGGTCTTCTCACAAACCACACATGGATCCACCAGTGTCATTGCATGTGTGTTTTTCTCACAGACCATATCATGAACCCCACCCAGTGTCATTGCACGTGTGTTCTTAACCTAAACCACACATGGATCCACCAGTGTCATTGCATTTGTGTTCTTCCCACATACTACACATGGATCCACCAGTGTCATTGCATGTGTGTTCTTCCCATCAACCACACATGGATCCACCAGTGTCATTGCATGTGTGTTCTTCCCACAGACCACACATGGATCCACCGGTGTCGTTGCATGTGTGTTCTTCCCATGAACCACACACGGATCCACCAGTGTCATTGTATGTCTGCTCTTCCCATGAACCACAGCTAGACTCATCGCATGCGTGCTCTTTTCACAAACCACAGCTAGAATCGTTGCATGCGTGTTCTTCTTACAAACCATATCATGAACCACACCCAGTGTCATTGCATGTGTGTTCTTCTCACAAACCACACATGGATCCACCGGTGTCATTGCATGTATGTTCTTCTCATTAACCACAGCTAGAGTCATTGCATGTGTGTTCTTCTCACAAACCACATATCACCAGTCATTGCATGTGTGTTCTTCCCATGAACCACACATGGATCCACCGGAGTCACTGCATGTGTGTTCTTCTCACAAACCACACATGGATCCACCCAGTGTCATCGCATGTGTGTTCTTCCCATGAACCACACATGGATCCACCAGTGTCATTGCATGTCTGCTCCTTTCATGAACAACAGCTAGAGTCATTGGATGTGTGTTCTTCTCACAGACCACACATGCATCCAGTGTCATTGCATGTGTGTTCTTCCCAAAGACCACACATGGATCCACCAGTGTCATTGAATGTGTCTTATTCTCACAAACCATATCATGAACCACACCCAGTGTCATTGCATGTGTGTTCTTCCCAAAGACGACACATGGATCCACCAGTGTCATTGCATGTGTGTTCTTCTCACAAACCATATCATGAACCACAACCAGAGTTATTGCATGTGTGTTCTTCCCATGAACCACACATGGATCCACCGGAGTCATTGCATGTGTGTTCTTCTCACAAACCACACATGGATCCACCCAGTGTCATCGCATGTGTGTTCTTTCCCATGAACCACACATGGATCCACCAGTGTCATTGCATGTCTGCTCTTTTCATGAACCACAGCTAGAGTCATTGGATGTGTGTTCTTCTCACAGACCACACATGGATCCTATGTCATTGCATGTGTGTTCATCCCAAAGACCACACATGGATCCACCAGTGTCATTGCATGTGTGTTCTTCTCACAGACCACACATGGATCCACCAGTGTCATTGCATGTGTGTTCTTCTCACAGACCAGATCATGAACCACACCCAGTGTCATTGCATGTGTGTTCTTCCCATGAAACACACATGGATCCACCGAAGTCATTGCATGTGTGTTCTTCCCATGAACCACACAAGGATCGACCAGTGTCATTGCATGTCTGCTCTTTTCATGAACCACAGGTAGAGTCATTGGATGTGTGTTCTTCTCACAGACCACACATGGATCCAGTGTCATTGCATGTGTGTTCTTCCCAAAGACCACACATGGATCCACCAGTGTCATTGCATGTGTGTTCTTCTCACAAACCATATCATGAACCACACCCAGAGTCATTGCATGTGTGTTCTTCTTAGAGACCACACTTGGATCCACCAGTGTTATTGCTTGTGTGTTTTTCTCACAGACCATATCATGAACCACACCCAGTGTCATTGGATGTGTGTTCTTCCCATGAACCACACATGGATCCACCAGTGTCATTGCATGTCTTCTCTTCCCACATACCACACATGGATCCACCAGTGTCATTGCATGTGTGTTCTTCCCATGAACCACACATGGATCCACCAGTGTCATTGCATGTGTGTTCTTCCCACAGACCACACATGGATCCACCGGTGTCGTTGCATGTGTGTTCTTCCCATGAACCACACATGGATCCACCAGTGTCATTGTATGTCTGCTCTTCCCATGAACCACAGCTAGAGTCATCGCAAGCATGCTCTTTTCACAAACCACAGCTAGAGTCATTGCATGTGTGTTCTTCTCACAAACCACACATGGATCCACCTAGTGTCATCGCATGTGTGTTCTTCCCATGAACCACACATGGATCCACCAGTGTCATTGCATGTCTGCTCTTTTCATGAACCATAGCTAGAGTCATTGGAGGTGTGTTCTTCTCACAGACCACACATGGATCCTGTGTCATTGCATGTCTGTTCTGCCCAAAGACCACACATGGATCCACCAGTGTCATTGCATGTGTGTTCTTCTCACAAACCATATCATGAACCACACCCAGTGTCATTGCATTTGTGTTTTTCTCACATACCATATCATGAACCACACCCACTGTCATTGCATGTGTGTTCTTCCCATGAACCACACATGGATCCACCAGTGGCATTGCATGTGTGTTCTTCTCACATACCACACATGGATCCACCAGTGTCATTGCATGTGTGTTCTTCCCATGAACCACACATTGATCCACCAGTGTCATTGCATGTGTGTTCTTCCCACAGACCACACATGGATCCACCAGTGTTGTTGCATGTGTGTTCTTCCCATGAACCACACATGGATCCACCAGTGTCATTGTATGTCTGCTCTTCCCATGAACCACAGCTAGAGTCATCGCAGACGTGCTCTTTTCACAAACCACAACTAGAGTCGTTTCATGTGTGTTCTTCTTACAAACCATATCATGAACCACACCCAGTGTCATTGCATGTGTGTTCTTCTCACAAACCACACATGGATCCACCGGTGTCATTGCATGTCTTCTCTTCTCACTAACCACAGCTAGAGTCATTGCATGTGTGTTCTTCTTACAAACCACATATCACCAGTCATTGCATGTGTGTTCTTCCCATGAACCACACATGGATCCACCGGAGTCATTGCGTGTGTGTTCTTCTCACAAACCACACATAGATCCAGCCAGTGTAATCGTATGTGTGTTCTTCCCATGAACCACACATGGATCCACCAGTGTCATTGCATGTCTGCTCTTTTCATGAACCACAGCTAGAGTCATTGGATGTGTGTTCTTCTCAAAGACCACACATGGATCCAGTGTCATTGCATGTGTGTTCTTCCCAAAGACCACACATGGATCCACTAGTGTCATTGAATGTGTGTTATTCTCACAAACCCTATGATGAACCACACCCAGTGTCATTGCATGTGTTTTCTTCCCAAAGACCACACATGGATCCGCCAGTGTCATTGCATGTGTGTTCTTCTCACAAACCATATCATGAACCACACCCAGTGTCATTGCATGTGTGTTCTTCTCACAAACCATATCATGAACCACACCCAGAGTCATTGCATGTGTGTTCTTCCCATGAACCACACATGGATCCACCGGAGTCATTGCATGTGTGTTCTTCTCACAAACCACACATGGATCCACCCAGTGCCATCGCATGTCTGTTCTTCCCGTGAACCACACATGGATCCACCAGTGTCATTGCATGTCTTCTCTTTTCATGAACCACATCTAGAGTCATTGCATGTGTGTTCTTCTCGCAAACCATATCATGGATCCACCCAGTGTCATCGCATGTGTGTTCTTCCCATGAACCACACATGGATCCACCAGTGTCATTGCATGTCTGTTCTTTTCATGAACCACAGCTAGAGTCATTGGATGTGTGTTCTTCTCACAGACCACACATGGATCCAGTGTCATTGCATGTGTGTTCTTCCCAAAGACCACACATGGATCCACCAGTGTCATTGCATGTGTGTTCTTCTCACAAACCATATCATGAACCACACCCATAGTCATTGCATGTGTGTTCTTCTCACAAACCACACATGGATCCACCAGTGTCATTGCATGTGTGTTTTTCTCACAGACCATATAATGAACCACACCCAGTGTCATTGCACGTGTGTTCTTCCCGTGAACCACACATGGATCCACCAGTGTCATTGCATGTGTGTTCTTCCCACATACCACACATGGATCCACCAATGTCATTGCATGTGTGTTCTTCCCATGAACCACACATGGATCCACCAGTGTCATTGCATGTGTGTTCTTCCCAAAGACCACACATGGATCCACCGGTGTCGTTGCATGTGTGTTCTTCCAATGAACCACACACGGATCCACGAGTGTCATTGTATGTCTGCTCTTCCCATGAACCACAGCTAGAGTCATCGCACGCGTGCTCTTTTCACAAACCACAGCTAGAGTCGTTGCATGTGTGTTCTTCTTACAAACCATATCATGAACCATACCCAGTGTCATTGCATGTGTGTTCTTCTCACAAACCACACATGGATCCACCGGTGTCATTGCATGTCTTCTCTTCTCATTAACCAAAGCTAGAGTCATTGCATGTGTGTTCTTCTCACAAACCACATATCACCAGTCATTGCATGTGTGTTCTTCCCATGAACCACACATGGATCCACCAGAGTCATTGCATGTGTGTTATTCTCACAAACCACACATGGATCCACCCAGTGTCATCGCATGTGTGTTCTTCCCATGAACCACACATGGATCCACCAGTGTCATTGCATGTCTCCGCTTTTCATGAACCACAGCTAGAGTCATTGGATGCGTGTTCTTCTCACAGACCACACATGGATCCAGTGTCATTGCATGTGTGTTCTTCCCAAAGACCACACATGGATCCACCAGTGTCATTGAATGTGTGTTATTCTCACAAACCATATCATGAACCACACCCAGTGTCATTGCATGTGTGTTCTTCCCAAAGACCACACATGGATCCACCAGTGTCATTGCATGTGTGTTCTTCTCACAAACCATATCATGAACCACACCCAGAGTCATTGCATGTGTGTTCTTCCCATGAACCACACATGGATCCACCTGAGTCATTGCATGTGCGTTCTTCTCACAAACCACACATGGATCTACCCAGTGTCATCGCATGTGTGTTCTTCCCATGAACCACACATGGATCCACCAGTGTCATTGCATGTCTATTCTTTTAATGAACCACAGCTAGAGTCATTGGATGTGTGTTCTTCTCACAGACCACACATGGATCCCGTGTCATTGCATGTGTGTTCATCCCAAAGACCACACATGGATCCACCAGTGTCATTGCATGTGTGTTCTTCTCACAAACCATATCATGAACCACACCCAGTGTCATTGCATGTGTGTTCTTCTCACAGACCACACATGGATCCACAAGTGTCATTGCATGTGTGTTCTTCTCACAGACCAGATCATGAACCACACCCAGTGTCATTGCATGTGTGTTCTTGCCATGAACCATACATGGATCCACCGAAGTCATTGCATGTGTGTTCTTCTCACAAACCACACATGGATCCACCCAGTGTCATCGCATGTGTGTTCTTCCCATGAACCACACATGGATCCACCAGTGTCATTGCATGTCTGCTCTTTTCATGAACCACAACTAGAGTCATTGGACGTGTGTTCTTCTCCGAAACCACACATGGATCCAGTGTCATTGCATGTGTGTTCTTCCCAAAGACCACACATGGATCCACCAGTGTCATTGAATGTGTGTTATTCTCACAAACCATATCATGAACCACACCCAGTGTCATTGCATGTGTGTTCTTCCCAAAGACCACACATGGATCCGCCAGTGTCATTGCATGTGTGTTCTTCTCACAAACCATATCATGAACCACACCTAGAGTCATTGCATGTGTGTTCTTCCCATGAACGAAACATGGATCCACCGGAGTCATTGCATGTGTGTTCTTCTCACAAACCACACATGGATCCACCCAGTGTCATCGCATGTGTGTTCTTCCCATGAACCACACATGGATCCACCAGTGTCATTGCATGTCTATTCTTTTCATGAACCACAGCTAGAGTCATTGGATGTGTGTTCTTCTCACAGACCACACATGGATCCTGTGTCATTGCATGTGTGTTCATCCCAAAGACCATACATGGATCCACCAGTGTCATTGCATGTGTGTTCTTCTCACAAACCATATCATGAACCACACCCAGTGTCATTGCATGTGTGTTCTTCTCACAGACCACACATGGAGCCACCAGTGTCATTGCATGTGTATTCTTCTCACAGACCAGTTCATGAAAAACACCCAGTGTCATTGCATGTGTGTTCTTCCCATGAACCACACATGGATCCACCGAAGTCATTGCATGTGTGTTCTTCTCACAAACCACACATGGATCCACCCAGTGTCATCGCATGTGTGTTCTTCCCATGAACCACACATGGATCGACCAGTGTCATTGCCTGTCTGCTCTTTTCATGAACCACAGCTAGAGTCACTGGATGTGTGTTCTTCTCACAGACCACACATGGATCCAGTGTCATTGCATGTGTGTTCTTCCCAAAGACCACACATGGATCCACCAGTGTCATTGCATGTGTGTTCTTCTCACAAACCATATCATGAACCACACCCAGAGTCATTGCATGTGTGTTCTTCTTAGAGACCACACATGGATCCACCAGTGTCATTGCTTGTGTGTTTTTCTCACAGACCATATCATGAACCACACCTAGTGTCATTGCGTGTGTGTTCTTCCCATGAACCACACATGGATCCACCAGTGTCATTGCATGTCTGCTCTTCCCACATACCACACATGGATCCACCAGTGTCATTGCATGTGTGTTCTTCCCATGAACCACACATGGATCCACCAGTGTCATTGCATGTGTGTTCTTCCCACAAACCATAGATGGATCCACCGGCGTCCTTGCATGTGTGTTCTTCCCATGAACCACACATGGATCCACTAGTGTCATTGTATGTCTGCTCTTCCCATGAACTACATCTAGAGTCATCGCATGCGTGCTCTTTTCACAAACCACAACTAGAGTCATTGCATGTGTGTTCTTCTTACAAACCATATCATGAACCACACCCAGTGTCATTGCATGTGTGTTCTTCTCACAGACCACACATGGATCCACCGGTGTCATTGCATGTTTGCTCTTCTCATTAACCATAGCTAGTGTCATTGCATGTGTGTTCTTTTCACAAACCACATATCACCAGAGTCATTGCATGTGTGTTCTTCCCATGAACCACACATGGATCCACCGGATTCATTGCATGTGTGTTCTTCTCACAAACCACACATGGATCCACCTAGTGTCATCGCATGTGTGTTCTTCCCATGAACCACACATGGATCCACCAGTGTCATTGCATGCCTGCTCTTTTCATGAACCACAACTAGAGTCATTGGATGTGTGTTCTGCTCATAGACCACACATGGATCCAGTGTCATTGCATGTGTGTTCTTCCCAAAGACCACACATGGATCCACCAGTGTCATTGCATGTGTGTTCTTCTCACAAACCGTATCATGAACCACACCCAGTGTCATTGCATGTGTGTTCTTCCCAAAAACCACACATGGATCCACTAGTGTCATTGCATGTGTTTGCTTCTCACAAACCATATCATGAACCACAACCAGAGTCATTGCATGTGTGTTCTTCCCATGAACCACACATGGATCCACCGGAGTCATTGCATGTGTGTTCTTCTCACAAACCACACATGGATCCACCAAGTCTCATCGCATGTGTGTTCTTCCCATGAACCACACATGGATCCACCAGTGTCATTGCATGTCTGCTCTTTTCATGAACCACACCTAGAGTCATTGGATGTGTGTTCTTCTCACAGAACACACATGGATCCAGTGTCATTGCATATGTGTTCTTCCCAATTGACCACACATGGATCCACCAGTGTCATTGCATGTGTGTTCTTCTCACAAACCATATCATGAACCACACCCAGTGTCATTGCATGTGTGTTCTTCCCAAAGACCGCACATGGATCCACCAGTGTCATTGCATGTGTGTTGTTCTCACAAACCATATCATGAACCACACCCAGTGTCCTTGCATGTGTGTTCTTCCCATGAACCACACATGGATCCACCGGAGTCATTGCATGTGTGTTCTTCTCACAAACCACACATGGATCCACCCAGTGTCATCGCATGCGTGTTCTTCCCATGAACCACACATGGATCCACCAGTGTCATTGCATGTTAGCTCTTTTCATGAACCACAACTAGAGTCATTGGATGTGTGTTCTTCTCACAGACCACACATGGATCCAGTGTCATTGCATGAATGTTCTTCCCAAAGACCACACATAGATCCACTGTCATTGCATGTGTGTTCTTCCCAAAGACCACACATGGATCCACCAGTGTCATTGAATGTGTGTTATTCTCACAAACCATATCATGAACCACACCCAGTGTCATTGCATGTGTGTTCTTCCCAAAGACCACACATGGATCCACCAGTGTCATTGCATGTGTGTTCTTCTCACAAACCATATCATGAACCACACCCAGAGTCATTGCATGTGTGTTCTTCCCATGAACTACACATGGATCCACCGGAGTCATTGCATTTGTGTTCTTCTCAGAAACCACACATGGATCCACCCAGTGTTATCGCATGTGTGTTCTTCCCATGAACCACACATGGATCCACCAGTGTCATTGCATGTCTGCTCTTTTCATGAACCACAGCTAGAGTCATTAGACGTGTGTTCTTCTCACAAACCACACATGGATCCAGTGTCATTGCATGTGTGTTCTTCCCAAATACCACACATGGATCCACCAATGTCATTGAATGTGTGTTATTCTCACAAACCATATCATGAACCACACCCAGTGTCATTGCATGTGTGTTCTTCCCAAAGACCACACATGGATCCGCCAGTGTCATTGCATGTGTGTTCTTCTCACAAACCATATCATGAACCACACCCAGAGTCATTGCATGTGTGTTCTTCCCATGAACGAAACATGGATCCACCAGAGTCATTGCATGTGTGTTCTTCTCACAAACCACACATGGATACACCCAGTGTCATCGCATGTGTGTTCTTCCCATGAACCACACATGGATCCACCAGTTTCATTGCATGTCTATTCTTTTCATGAACCACAACTAGAGTCATTGGATGTGTGTTCTTCTCACAGACCACACATGGATCCTGTGTCATTGCATGTGTGTTCATCCCAAAGACCATACATGGATCCACCAGTGTCATTGCATGTGTGTTCTTCTCACAAACCATATCATGAACCACACCCAGTGTCATTGCATGTGTGTTCTTCTCACAGACCACACATGGATCCACCAGTGTCATTGCATGTGTATTCTTCTCACAGACCAGATCATGAACCACACCCAGTGTCATTGCATGTGTGTTCTTCCCATGAACCACACATGGATCCACCGAAGTCATTGCATGTGTTTTCTTCTCACAAACCACACATGGATCCACCCAGTGTCATCGCATGTGTGTTCTTCCCATGAACCACACATGGATCGACCAGTGTCATTGCATGTCTGCTCTTTTCATGACCACAGCTAGAGTCATTGGATGTGTGTTCTTCTCACAGACCACACATGGATCCAGTGTCATTGCATGTGTGTTCTTCCCAAAGACCACACATGGATCCACCAGTGTCATTGCATGTGTGTTCTTCTCACAAACCATATCATGAACCACACCCAGAGTCATTGCATGTGTGTTCTTCTTAGAGACCACACATGGATCCACCAGTGTCATTGCTTGTGTGTTTTTCTCACAGACCATATCATGAACCACACCTAGTGTCATTGCATGTGTGTTCTTCCCATGAACCACACATGGATCCACCAGTGTCATTGCATGTATTCTCTTCCCACATACCACACATGGATCCACCAGTGTCATTGCATGTGTGTTCTTCCCATGAACCACACATGGATCCACCAGTGTCATTGCATGTGTGTTCTTTCCAAAGACCACAGATGGATCCACCGGCGTCCTTGCATGTGTGTTCTTCCCATGAACCACACATGGATCCACTAGTGTCATTGTATGTCTGCTCTTCCCATGAACCACATCTAGAGTCATCGCATGCGTGCTCTTTTCACAAACCACAGCTAGAGTCATTGCATGTGTGTTCTTCTTACAAACCATATCATGAACCACACCCAGTGTCATTGCATGTGTGTTCTTCTCACAAACCACACATGGATCCACCGGTGTCATTGCATGTTTGCTCTTCTCATTAACCACAGCTAGTGTCATTGCATGTGTGTTCTTTTCACAAACCACATATCACCAGAGTCATTGCATGTGTGTTCTTCCCATGAACCACACATGGATCCACCGGATTCATTGCATGTGTGTTCTTCTCACAAACTACACATGGATCCACCCAGTGTCATCGCATGTGTGTTCTTCCCATGAACCACACATGGATCCACCAGTGTCATTGCATGTCTGATCTTTTCATGAACCACAACTAGAGTCATTGGATGTGTGTTCTGCTCATAGACCACACATGGATCCAGTGTCATTGCATGTGTGTTCTTCCCAAAGACCACACATGGATCCACCAGTGTCATTGCATGTGTGTTCTTCTCACAAACCATATCATGAACCACACCCAGTGTCATTGCATGTGTGTTCTTCCCAAAGACCACACATGGATCCGCCAGTGTCATTGCATGTGTGTTCTTCTCACAAACCATATCCTGAACCACACCCAGAGTCATTGCATGTGTGTTCTTCCCATGAACGAAACATGGATCCACCAGAGTCATTGCATGTGTGTTCTTCTCACAAACCACACATGGATACACCCAGTGTCATCGCATGTGTGTTCTTCCCATGAACCACACATGGATCCACCAGTTTCATTGCATGTCTATTCTTTTCATGAACCACAACTAGAGTCATTGGATGTGTGTTCTTCTCACAGACCACACATGGATCCTGTGTCATTGCATGTGTGTTCATCCCAAAGACCATACATGGATCCACCAGTGTCATTGCCTGTGTGTTCTTCTCACAAACCATATCATGAACCACACCCAGTGTCATTGCATGTGTGTTCTTCTCACAGACCACACATGGATCCACCAGTGTCATTGCATGTGTATTCTTCTCACAGACCAGATCATGAACCACACCCAGTGTCATTGCATGTGTGTTCTTCCCATGAACCACACATGGATCCACCGAAGTCATTGCATGTGTTTTCTTCTCACAAACCACACATGGATCCACCCAGTGTCATCGCATGTGTGTTCTTCCCATGAACCACACATGGATCGACCAGTGTCATTGCATGTCTGCTCTTTTCATGAACCACAGCTAGAGTCATTGGATGTGTGTTCTTCTCACAGACCACACATGGATCCAGTGTCATTGCATGTGTGTTCTTCCCAAAGACCACACATGGATCCACCAGTGTCATTGCATGTGTGTTCTTCTCACAAACCATATCATGAACCACACCCAGAGTCATTGCATGTGTGTTCTTCTTAGAGACCACACATGGATCCACCAGTGTCATTGCTTGTGTGTTTTTCTCACAGACCATATCATGAACCACACCTAGTGTCATTGCATGTGTGTTCTTCCCATGAACCACACATGGATCCACCAGTGTCATTGCATGTATTCTCTTCCCACATACCACACATGGATCCACCACTGTCATTGCATGTGTGTTCTTCCCATGAACCACACATGGATCCACCAGTGTCATTGCATGTGTGTTCTTTCCAAAGACCACAGATGGATCCACCGGCGTCCTTGCATGTGTGTTCTTCCCATGAACCACACATGGATCCACTAGTGTCATTGTATGTCTGCTCTTCCCATGAACCACATCTAGAGTCATCGCATGCGTGCTCTTTTCACAAACCACAGCTAGAGTCATTGCATGTGTGTTCTTCTTACAAACCATATCATGAACCACACCCAGTGCCATTGCATGTGTGTTCTTCTCACAAACCACACATGGATCCACCGGTGTCATTGCATGTTTGCTCTTCTCATTAACCACAGCTAGTGTCATTGCATGTGTGTTCTTTTCACAAACCACATATCACCAGAGTCATTGCATGTGTGTTCTTCCCATGAACCACACATGGATCCACCGGATTCATTGCATGTGTGTTCTTCTCACAAACTACACATGGATCCACCCAGTGTCATCGCATGTGTGTTCTTCCCATGAACCACACATGGATCCACCAGTGTCATTGCATGTCTGATCTTTTCATGAACCACAACTAGAGTCATTGGATGTGTGTTCTGCTCATAGACCACACATGGATCCAGTGTCATTGCATGTGTGTTCTTCCCAAAGACCACACATGGATCCACCAGTGTCATTGCATGTGTGTTCTTCTCACAAACCATATCATGAACCACACCCAGTGTCATTGCATGTGTGTTCTTCCCAAAAACCACACATGGATCCACTAGTGTCATTGCATGTGTTTTCTTCTCACAAACCATATCATGAACCATAACTAGAATCATTGCATGTGTGTTCTTCCCATGAACCACACATGGATCCACCGGAGTCATTGCATGTGTGTTATTCTCACAAACCACACATGGATCCACCAAATGTTATCGCATGTGTGTTCTTCCCATGAACCACACATGGATCCACCAGTGTCATTGCATGTCTGCTCTTTTCATGAACCACACCTAGAGTCATTGGATGTGTGTTCTTCTCACAGAACACACACGGATCCAGTGTCATTGCATGTGTGTTCTTCCCAAAGACCACACATGGATCCACCAGTGTCATTGCATGTGTGTTCTTCTCACAAACCATATCATGAACCACACCCAGTGTCATTGCATGTGTGTTCTTCCCAAAGACCGCACATGGATCCACCAGTGTCATTGCATGTGTGTTGTTCTCACAAACCATATCATGAACCACACCCAGTGACCTTGCATGTGTGTTCTTCCCATGAACCACACATGGATCGACCGGAGTCATTGCATGTGTGTTCTTCTCACATACCACACATGGATCCACCCAGTGTCATCGCATGCGTGTTCTTCCCATGAACCACACATGGATCCACCAGTGTCATTGCATGTCTGCTCTTTTCATGAACCACAACTAGAGTCATTGGATGTGTGTTCTTCTCAAAGACCACACATGGATCCAGTGTCATTGCATGTGTGTTCTTCCCAAAGACCACACATGGATCCACCAGTGTCATTGCATGTGTGTTCTTCTCACAAACCATATCATGAACCACACCCAGAGTCATTGCATGTGTGTTCTTCTCACAAACCACACATGGATCCACCAGTGTCATTGCATGTGTGTTTTTCTCACAGACCATATCATGAACCACACCCAGTATCATTGCATGTGTGTTCTTCCCATGAACCACACATGGATCCACCAGTGTCATTGCATGTGTGTTCTTCCCACATACCACACATGGATCCACCAGTGTCATTGCATGTGTGTTCTTCCCATGAACCACACATGGATTCACTAGTGTGATTGCATGTGTGTTCTTCCCACAGACCACACATGCATCCACCGGTGTCATTGCATGTGTGTTCTTCCCATGAACCACACACGGATCCACCAGTGTCATTGTATGTCTGCTCTTCCCATGAACCACAGCTAGAGTCATCGCATGCGTGCTCTTTTTCACAAACCACAGCTAGAGTCGTTGCATGTGTGTTCTTCTTACAAACCATATCATGAACCACACCCAGTGTCATTGCATGTGTGTTCTTCTCACAAACCACACATGGATCCACCGGTGTCATTGCATGTCTGCTCTTCTCATTAACCACAGCTAGAGTCATTGCATGTGTGTTCTTCTCACAAACCACATATCACCAGTCATTGCATGTGTGTTCTTCCCATGAACCACACGTGGATCCACCGGAGTCATTGCATGCGTGTTCTTCTCACAAACCACACATGGATCCACCCAGTGTCATCGCATGTGTCTTCTTCCCACGAACCACACATGGATCCACCAGTGTCATTGCATGTCTGCTCTTTTCATGAACCACACCCAGTGTCATTGCATGTGTGTTTTTCCCATGAACCACACATGGATCCACCGAAGTCATTGCATGTGTGTTCTTCTCACAAACCACACATGCATCCACCCAGTGTCATCGCATGCGTGTTCTTCCCATGAACCACACATGGATCGACCAGTGTCATTGCATGTCTGCTCTTTTCATGAACAACAGCTAGAGACATTGGATGTGTGTTCTTCTCACAGACCACACATGGATCCAGTGTCATTGCATGTGTGTTCTTCCCAAAGACCACACATGGATCCACCAGTGTCATTGCATGTGTGTTCTTCTCACAAACCATATCATATACCACACCCAGAGTCATTGCATGTGTGTTCTTCTTACAAACCACACATGGATCCACCAGTTTCATTGCATGTGTGTTTTTCTCACAGACCATATCATGAACCACACCCAGTATCATTGCATGTGTGTTATTCCCATGAACCACACATGGATCCACCAGTGTCATTGCATGTGTGTTCTTCCCACATACCACACATGGATCCACCAGTGTCATTGCATGTGTGTTCTTCCCGTGAACCACACATGGATCCACCAGTGTCATTGCATGTGTGTTCTTCCCACTGACCACACATGCATCCACCGGTGTTGTTGCATGTGTGTTCTTCCCATGAACCACACACGGATCCACCAGTGTCATTGTATGTCTGCTCTTCCCATGAACCACAGCTAGAGTCATCGCATGCGTGCTCTTTTCACAAACCACAGCTAGAGTCGTTGCATGTGTGTTCTTCTTACAAACCATATCATGAACCACACCCAGTATCATTGCATGTGTGTTCTTCTCACAAACCACACATGGATCCACCGGTGTCATTGCATGTCTGCTCTTCTCATTAACCACAACTAGAGTCATTGCATGTGTGTTCTTCTCACAAACCACATATCACCAGTCATTGCATGTGTGTTCTTCTCACAAACCACATATCACCAGTCATTGCATGTGTGTTCTTCCCATGAACCACACATGGATCCACCGAAGTCATTGCATGCGTGTTCTTCTCACAAACCACACATGGATCCACCCAGTGTCATCGCATGTGTCTTCTATCCATGAACCACACATGGATCCACCAGTGTCATTGCATGTCTGCTCTTTTCATGAACCACAGCTAGAGTCATTGGATGTGTGTTCTTCTCACAGACCACACATGGATCCAGTGTCATTGCATGTGTGTTCTTCCCAAAGACCACACATGGATCCACCAGTGTCATTGAATGTGTGTTATTCTCACAAACCATATCATGAACCACACCCAGCGTCATTGCATGTGTGTTCTTCCCAAAGACCACACATGGAGCCACCAGTGTCATTCCCTGTGTGTTCTTCTCACAAACCATATCATGAACCACACCCAGAGTCATTGCATGTGGGTTCTTCCCATGAACCACACATGGATCCACCGGAGTCATTGCATGTGTGTTCTTCTCACAAACCACACATGGATCCACCCAGTGTCATCGCATGTGTGTTCTTCCCATGAACCACACATGGATCCACCAGTGTCATTGCATGTCTGCTCTTTTCATGAACCACACCTAGAGTCATTAGATGTGTGTTCTTCTCACAGAACACACATGGATCCAGTGTCATTGCATGTGTGTTCTTCCCAAAGACCACACATGGATCCACCAGTGTCATTGCATGTGTGTTCTTCTCACAAACCATATCATGAACCACACCCAGTGTCATTGCATGTGTGTTCTTCCCAAAGACCGCACATGGATCCACCTGTGTCATTGCATGTGTGTTGTTCTCACAAACCATATCATGAACCACACCCAGTGTCCTTGCATGTGTGTTCTTCCCATGAACCACACATGGATCCACCGGAGTCATTGCATGTGTGTTCTTCTCACAGACCACACATGGATCCACCCAGTGTCATCGCATGCGTGTTCTTCCCATGAACCACACATGGATCCACCAGTGTCATTGCATGTCTGCTCTTTTCATGAACCACAACTAGAGTCATTGGATGTGTGTTCTTCTCAAAGACCACACATGGATCCAGTGTCATTGCACGTGTGTTCTTCCCAAAGACCACACATGGATCCACCAGTGTCATTGCATATGTGTTCTTCTCACAAACCATATCATGAACCACACCCAGAGTCATTGCATGTGTGTTCTTCTCACAAACCACACATGGATCCACCAGTGTCATTACATGTGTGTTTTTCTCACAGACCATATCATGAGCCACACCCAGTATCATTGCATGTGTGTTCTTCCCATGAACCACACATGGATCCACCAGTGTCATTGCATGTGTGTTCTTCCCACATACCACACATGGATCCACCAGTGTCATTGCATGTGTGTTCTTCCCATGAACCACACATGGATCCACTAGTGTGATTGCATGTGTGTTCTTCCCACAGACCACACATGCATCCACCGGTGTCATTGCATGTGTGTTCTTCCCATGAACCACACACGGATCCACCAGTGTCATTGTATGTCTGCTCTTCCCATGAACCACAGCTAGAGTCATCGCATGCGTGCTCTTTTCACAAACCACAGCTAGAGTCGTTGCATGTGTGTTCTTCTTACAAACCATATCATGAACCACACCCAGTGTCATTGCATGTGTGTTCTTCTCACAAACCACACATGGATCCACCGGTGTCATTGCATGTCTGCTCTTCTCATTAACCACAGCTAGAGTCATTGCATGTGTGTTCTTCTCACAAACCACATATCACCAGTCATTGCATGTGTGTTCTTCCCATGAACCACACATGGATCCACCGGAGTCATTGCATGCGTGTTCTTCTCACAAACCACACATGGATCCACCCAGTGTCATCGCATGTGTCTTCTTCCCACGAACCACACATGGATCCACCAGTGTCATTGCATGTCTGCTCTTTTCATGAACCACACCCAGTGTCATTGCATGTGTGTTTTTCCCATGAACCACACATGGATCCACCGAAGTCATTGCATGTGTGTTCTTCTCACAAACCACACATGGATCCACCCAGTGTCATCGCATGCGTGTTCTTCCCATGAACCACACATGGATCGACCAGTGTCATTGCATGTCTGCTCTTTTCATGAACAACAGCTAGAGTCATTGGATGTGTGTTCTTCTCACAGACCACACATGGATCCAGTGTCATTGCATGTGTGTTCTTCCCAAAGACCACACATGGATCCACCAGTGTCATTGCATGTGTGTTCTTCTCACAAACCATATCATGAACCACACCCAGAGTCATTGCATGTGTGTTCTTCTTACAAACCACACATGGATCCACCAGTTTCATTGCATGTGTGTTTTTCTCACAGACCATATCATGAACCACACCCAGTATCATTGCATGTGTGTTCTTCCCATGAACCACACATGGATCCACCAGTGTCATTGCATGTGTGTTCTTCCCACATACCACACATGGATCCACCAGTGTCATTGCATGTGTGTTCTTCCCAGGAACCACACATGGATCCACCAGTGTCATTGCATGTGTGTTCTTCCCACAGACCACACATGCATCCACCGGTGTCGTTGCATGTGTGTTCTTCCCATGAACCACACACGGATCCACCAGTGTCATTGTATGTCTGCTCTTCCCATGAACCACAGCTAGAGTCATCGCATGCGTGCTCTTTTCACAAACCACAGCTAGAGTCGTTGCATGTGTGTTCTTCTTAAAAACCATATCATGAACCACACCCAGTGTCATTGCATGTGTGTTCTTCTCACAAACCACACATGGATCCACCGGTGTCATTGCATGTCTGCTCTTCTCATTAACCACAACTAGAGTCATTGCATGTGTGTTCTTCTCACAAACCACATATCACCAGTCATTGCATGTGTGTTCTTCTCACAAACCACATATCACCAGTCATTGCATGTGTGTTCTTCTCACAAACCACATATCACCAGTCATTGCATGTGTGTTCTTACCATGAACCACACATGGATCCACCGAAGTCATTGCATGCGTGTTCTTCTCACAAACCACACATGGATCCACCCAGTGTCATCGCATGTGTCTTCTTCCCATGAACCACACATGGATCCACCAGTGTCATTGCATGTCTGCTCTTTTCATGAACCACAGCTAGAGTCATTGGATGTGTGTTCTTCTCACAGACCACACATGGATCCAGTGTCATTGCATGTGTGTTCTTCCCAAAGACCACACATGGATCCACCAGTGTCATTGAATGTGTGTTATTCTCACAAACCATATCATGAACCACACCCAGCGTCATTGCATGTGTGTTCTTCCCAAAGACCACACATGGAGCCACCAGTGTCATTGCATGTGTGTTCTTCTCACAAACCATATCATGAACCACACCCAGAGTCATTGCATGTGTGTTCTTCCCATGAACCACACATGGATCCACCGGTGTCATTGCATGTGTGTTCTTCTCACAAACCACACATGGATCCACCCAGTGTCATCGCATGTGTGTTCTTCCCATGAACCACACATGGATCCACCAGTGTCATTGCACGTCTGCTCTTTTCATGAACCACAGCTAGAGTCATTGGATGTGTGTTCTTCTCACAGACCACACATGGATCCTGTGTCATTGCATGTGTGTTCATCCGAAAGACCACACATGGATCCACCAGTGTCATTGCATTTGTGTTCTTCTCACAAACCATATCATGAACCACACCCAGTGTCATTGCATGTGTGTTCTTCTCACAGACCACACATGGATCCACCACTGTCATTGCATGTGTGTTCTTCTCACAGACCAGATCATGAACCACACCCAGTGTCATTGCATGTGTGTTCTTCCCATGAACCACACATGGATCCACCGAAGTCATTGCATGTGTGTTTTTCTCACAAACCACACATGGATCCACCCAGTGTCATCGCATGCGTGTTCTTCCCATGAACCACACATGGATCGACCAGTGTCATTGCATGTCTACTCTTTTCATGAACAACAGCTAGAGTCATTGGATGCGTGATCTTCTCGCAGACCACACATGGATCCAGTGTCATTGCATGTGTGTTCTTCCCAAAGACCACACATGTATCCACTAGTGTCATTGCATGTGTGTTCTTCTCACAAACCATATCATGAACCACACCCAGAGTCATTGCATGTGTGTTCTTCTTACAAACCACACATGGATCCACCAGTTTCATTGCATGTGTGTTTTTCTCACAGACCATATCATGAACCACACCCAGTATCGTTGCATGTGCGTTCTTCCCATGAACCACACATGGATCCACCAGTGTCATTGCATGTGTGTTCTTCCCACATACCACACATGGATCCACCAGGGTTATTGCATGTGTATTCTTCCCATGAACCACACATGGATCCACCAGTGTCATTGCATGTGTGTTCTTCCCACAGACCACACATGCATCCACCGGTGTCGTTGCATGTGTGTTATTCCCATGAACCACACACGGATCCACCAGTGTCATTGTATGTCTGCTCTTCCCATGAACCACAGCTAGAGTCATCGCATGCGTGCTCTTTTCACAAACCACAGCTAGAGTCGTTGCATGTGTGTTCTTCTTACAAACCATATCATGAACCACACCCAGTGTCATTACATGTGTGTTCTTCTCACAAACCACACATGGATCCACCGGTGTCATTGCATGTCTGCTCTTCTCATTAACCACAGCTAGAGTCATTGCATGTGTGTTCTTCCCACAAACCACATATCACCAGTCATTGCATGTGTGTTATTCCCATGAACCACACATGGATCCACTGGAGTCAATGCATGTGTGTTCTTCTCACAAACCACACATGTATCCGCCCAGTGTCATCGCATGTGTGTTCTTCCCATGAACCACACATGGATCCACCAGTGTCATTGCATGTCTGCTCTTTTCATGAACCACAGCTAGAGTCATTGGATGTGTGTTCTTCTCACAGACCACACATGGATCCACTGTCATTGCATGTGTGTTCTTCCCAAAGACCACACATGGATCCACCAGTGTCATTGAATGTGTGTTATTCTCACAAACCATATCATGAACGACACCCAGTGTCATTGCATGTGTGTTCTTCCCAAAGGCCACACATGGATCCACCAGTGTCATTGCATGTGTGTTCTTCTCACAAACCATATCATGAACCTCACCAAGAGTCATTGCATGTGTGTTCTTCCCATGAACCACACATGGATCCACCGGAGTCATTGCATGTGTGTTCTCCTCACAAACCACACATGGATCCACCAAGTGTCATCGCATGTGTGTTCTTCCCATGAACCACACATGGATCCACCAGTGTCATTGCATGTCTGCTCTTTCAATGAACCACAGCTAGAGTCATTGGATGTGTGTTCTTCTCACAGACCACACATGGATCCTGTGTCATTGCATGTGTGTTCATCCCAAAGACCACACATGGATCCACCAGTGTCATTGCATGTGTGTTCTTCTCACAAACCATATCATGAACCACACCCAGTGTCATTGCATGTGTGTTCTTCTCACAGACCACACATGGATCCACCGGTGTCATTGCATGTGTGTTCTTCTCACAGACCAGATCATGAACCACACCCAGTGTCATTGCATGTGTGTTCTTCCCATGAACCACACATGGATCCACCGAAGTCATTGCATGTGTGTTCTTCTCACAAACCACACATGGATCCACCCAGGGTCATCGCATCTGTGTTCTTCCCATGAACCACACATGGATCGACCAGTGTTATTGCATGTCTGCTCTTTTCATGAACAACAACTAGAGTCATTGCATGTGTGTTCATCCCAAAGATCACACATCGATCCACCAGTGTCATTGCATGTGTGTTCTTCTCACAAACCATATCATGAACCACACCCAGTGTCATTGCATGTGTGTTCTTCTCACAGACCACACATGGATGCACCACTGTCATTGCATGTGTGTTCTTCTCACAGACCAGATCATGAACCACACCCAGTGTCATTGCATGTGTGTTCTTCCCATGAACCACACATGGATCCACCGAAGTCATTGCATGTGTGTTCTTCTCACAAACCACACATGGATCCACCCAGTGTCATCGCATGCGTGTTCTTCCCATGAACCACACATGGATCGACCAGTGTCATTGCATGTCTGCTCTTTTCATGAACAACAGCTAGAGTCATTGGATGTGTGATCTTCTCATAGACCACACATGGATCCAGTGTCATTGCATGTGTGTTCTTCCCAAAGACCACACATGGATCCACCAGTGTCATTGCATGTGTGTTCTTCTCACAAACCATATCATGAACCACACCCAGAGTCAGTGCATGTGTGTTCTTCTTACAAACCACACATGGATCCACCAGTTTCATTGCATGTGTGTTTTTCTCACAGACCATATCATGAACCACACCCAGTATCGTTGCATGTGTGTTCTTCCCAAGAACCACACATGGATCCACCAGTGTCATTGCATGTGTGTTCTTCCCACATACCACACATGGATCCACCAGGGTTATTGCATGTGTGTTCTTCCCATGAACCACACATGGATCCACCAGTGTCATTGCATGTGTGTTCTTCCCACAGACCACACATGCATCCACCGGTGTCGTTGCATGTGTGTTATTCCCATGAACCACACACGGATCCACCAGTGTCATTGTATGTCTGCTCTTCCCATGAACCACAGCTAGAGTCATCGCATGCGTGATCTTTTCACAAACCACAGCTAGAGTCGTTGCATGTGTGTTCTTCTTACAAACCATATCATGAACCACACCCAGTGTCATTGCATGTGTGTTCTTCTCACAAACAACACATGGATCCACCGGTGTCATTGCATGTCTGCTCTTCTCATTAACCACAGCTAGAGTCATTGTATGTGTGTTCTTCCCACAAACCACATATCACCAGTCATTGCATGTGTGTTATTCCCATGAACCACACATGGATCCACCGGAGTCATTGCATGTGTGTTCTTCTCACAAACCACATATGGATCCGCCCAGTGTCATCGCATGTGTGTTCTTCCCATGAACCACACACGGATCCACCAGTTTCATTGCATGTCTGCTCTTTTCATGAACCACAGCTAGAGTCATTGGATGTGTGTTCTTCTCAGAGACCACACATGGATCCACTGTCATTGCATGTGTGTTCTTCCCAAAGACCACACATGGATCCACCAGTGTCATTGAATGTGTGTTATTCTCACAAACCATATCATGAACCACACCCAGTGTCATTGCATGTGTGTTCTTCCCAAAGACCACACATGGATCCACCAGTGTCATTGCATGTGTGTTCTTCTCACAAACCATATCATGAACCACACCCAGAGTCATTGCATGTGTGTTCTTCCCATGAACCACACATGGATCCACCGGAGTCATTGCATGTGTGTTCTTCTCACAAACCACACATGGATCCACCCAGTGTCATCGCATGCGTGTTCTTCCCATGAACCACACATGGATCCACGAGTGTCATTGCATGTCTGCTCTTTCAATGAACCACAGCTAGAGTCATTGGATGTGTGTTCTTCTCACAGACCACACAAGGATCCTGTGTCATTGCATGTGTGTTCATCCCAAAGACCACACATGGATCCACCAGTGTCATTGCATGTGTGTTCTTCTCACAAACCACATATCACCAGTCATTGCATGTGTGTTCTTCTCACAAACCACATATCACCAGTCATTGCATGTATGTTCTTCCCATGAACCACACATGGATCCACCGAAGTCATTGCATGCGTGTTCTTCTCACAAACCACACATGGATCCACCCAGTGTCATCGCATGTGTCTTCTTCCCATGAACCACACATGGATCCACTAGTGTCATTGCATGTCTGCTCTTTTCATGAACCACAGCTAGAGTCATTGGATGTGTGTTCTTCTCACAGACCACACATGGATCCAGTGTCATTGCATGTGTGTTCTTCCCAAAGACCACACATGGATCCACCAGTGTCATTGAATGTGTGTTATTCTCACAAACCATATCATGAACCACACCCAGCGTCATTGCATGTGTGTTCTTCCCAAAGACCACACATGGAGCCACCAGTGTCATTGCATGTGTGTTCTTCTCACAAACCATATCATGAACCACACCCAGAGTCATTGCATGTGTGTTCTTCCCATGAACCACACATGGATCGACTAGTGTCATTGCATGTCTGCTCTTTTCATGAACAACAGCTAGAGTCATTGGATGTGTGATCTTCTCACAGACCACACATGGATCCAGTGTCATTGCATGTGTGTTCTTCCCAAAGACCACACATGGATCCACCAGTGTCATTGCATGTGTGTTCTTCTCACAAACCATATCATGAACCACACCCAGAGTCATTGCATGTGTGTTCTTCTTACAAACCACACATAGATCCACCAGTTTCATTGCATGTGTGTTTTTCTCATAGACCATATCATGAACCACACCCAGTATCGTTGCATGTGTGTTCTTCCCATGAACCACACATGGATCCACCAGTGTCATTGCATGTGTGTTCTTCCCACATACCACACATGGATCCACCAGGGTTATTGCATGTGTGTTCTTCCTATGAACCACACATGGATCCACCAGTGTCATTGCATGTGTGTTCTTCCCACAGACCACACATGCATCCACCAGTGTCGTTGCCTGTGTGTTATTCCCATGAACCACACAGGGATCCACCAGTGTCATTGTATGTCTGCTCTTCCCATGAACCACAGCTAGAGTCATCGCATGCGTGCTCTTTTCACAAACCACAGCTAGAGTCGTTGCATGTGTGTTCTTCTTACAAACCATATCATGAACCACACCCAGTGTCGTTGCATGTGTGTTCTTCTCACAAACCACACATGGATCCACCGGTGTCATTGCATGTCTGCTCTTCTCATTAACCACAGCTAGAGTCATTGCATGCGTGTTCTTCTCACAAACCACATATCACCAGTCATTGCATGTGTGTTATTCCCATGAACCACACATGGATCCACCGGAGTCATTGGATGTGTGTTCTTCTCAAAAACCACACATGGATCCGCCCAGTGTCATCGCATGTGTGTTCTTCCCATGAACCACACATGGATCCACCAGTGTCATTGCATGTCTGCTCTTTTCATGAACCACAGCTAGAGTCATTGGATGTGTGTTCTTCTCACAGACCACACATGGATCCACTGTCATTGCATGTGTGTTCTTCCCAAAGACCACACATGGATCCACCAGTGTCATTGAATGTGTGTTATTCTCACAAACCATATCATGAACCACACCCAGTGTCATTGCATGTGTGTTCTTCCCAAAGACCACACATGGATCCACCAGTGTCATTGCATGTGTGTTCTTCTCACAAACCATATCATGAACCACACCCAGAGTCATTGCATGTGTGTTCTTCCCATGAACCACACATGGATCCACCGGAGTCATTGCATGTGTGTTCTTCTCACAAACCACACATGGATCCACCCAGTGTCATCGCATGTGTGTTCTTCCCATGAACCACACATGGATCCACCAGTGTCATTGCATGTCTGCTCTTTCAATGAACCACAGCTAGAGTCATTGGATGTGTGTTCTTCTCACAGACCACACATGGATCCTGTGTCATTGCATGTGTGTTCATCCCAAAGACCACACATGGATCCACCAGTGTCATTGCATGTGTGTTCTTCTCACAAACCATATCATGAACCACACCCAGTGTCATTGCATGTGTGTTCTTCTCACAGACCACACATGGATCCACCAGTGTCATTGCATGTGTGTTCTTCTCACAGACCAGATCATGAACCACACCCAGTGTCATTGCATGTGTGTTCTTCCCATGAACCACACATGGATCCACCGAAGTCATTGCATGTGTGTTCTTCTCACAAACCACACATGGATCCACCCAGGGTCATCGCATCTGTGTTCTTCCCATGAACCACACATGGATCGACCAGTGTCATTGCATGTCTGCTCTTTTCATGAACAACAACTAGAGTCATTGGATGTGTGTTCTTCTCATAGACCACACATGGATCCACTGTCATAGCATGTGTGTTCTTCCCAAAGACCACACATGGATCCACCAGTGTCATTGCATGTGTTTCTTCTCACAAACCATATCATGAACCACAACCAGAGTCATTGCATGTGTGTTCTTCCCATGAACCACACATGGATCCACCGGAGTCATTGCATGTGTGTTCTTCTCACAAACCACACATGGATCCACCAAGTGTCATCGCATGTGTGTTCTTCCCATGAACCACACATGGATCCACCAGTGTCATTGCATGTCTGCTCTTTTCATGAACCACACCTAGAGTCATTGGATGTGTGTTCTTCTCACAGAACACACATGGATCCAGTGTCATTGCATGTGTGTTCTTCCCAAAGACCACACATGGATCCACCAGTGTCATTGCATGTGTGTTCTTCTCACAAACCATATCATGAACCACACCCAGTGTCATTGCATGTGTGTTCTTCCCAAAGACCACACATGGATCCACCAGTGTCATTGAATGTGTGTTATTCTCACAAACCATATCATGAACCACACCCAGTATCATTGCATGTGTGTTCTTCCCAAATACCACACATGGATCCACCAGTGTCATTGCATGTGTGTTCTTCTCTAAAACCATATAATGAACCACACCCAGAGTCATGGCATGTGTGTTCTTCCCATGAACCACACATGGATCCACCGGAGTCATTGCATGTGTGTTCTTCTCACAAACCACACATGGATCCACCCAGTGTCATCGCATGTGTGTTCTTCCCATGAACCACACATGGATCCACTAGTGTCATTGCATGTCTTCTCTTTTCATGAACAACAGCTAGAGTCATTGGATGTGTGTTCTTCTCATAGACCACACATGGATCCAGTGTCATTGCAGTGTGTTCTTCCCAAAGACCACACATGGATCCACCAGTGTCATTGCATGTGTGTTCTTCTCACAAACCATATCATGAACCACACCCAGAGTCATTGCATGTGTGTTCTTCCCATGAACCACACATGGATCCACCGGAGTCATTGCATGTGTGTTCTTCTCACAAACCACACATGGATCCACCCAGTGTCATCGCATGTGTGTTCTTCCCATGAACCACACATGGATCCACCAGTGTCATTGCATGTCTACTCTTTCAATGAACCACAGCTAGAGTCATTGGATGTGTGTTCTTCTCACAGACCACACATGGATCCTGTGTCATTGCATGTGTGTTCATCCCAGAGACCACACATGGATCCACCAGTGTCATTGCATGTGTGTTCTTCTCATAAACCATATCATGAACCACACCTAGTGTCATTGCATGTGTGTTCTTCTCACAGACCACACATGGATCCACCAGTGTCATTGCATGTGTGTTCTTCTCACAGACCAGATCATGAACCACACCCAGTGTCATTGCATGTGTGTTCTTCCCATGAACCACACATGGATCCACCGAAGTCATTGCATGTGTGTTCTTCTCACAAACCACACATGGATCCACCCAGGGTCATCGCATCTGTGTTCTTCCCATGAACCACACATGGATCGACCAGTGTCATTGCATGTCTGCTCTTTTCATGAACAACAACTAGAGTCATTGGATGTGTGTTCTTCTCATAGACCACACATGGATCCACTGTCATAGCATGTGTGTTCTTCCCAAAGACCACACATGGATCCACCAGTGTCATTGCATGTGTGTTCTTCCCAAAAACCACTCATGGATCCACTAGTGTCATTGCATGTGTTTCTTCTCACAAACCATATCATGAACCACAACCAGAGTCATTGCATGTGTGTTCTTCCCATGAACCACACATGGATCCACCGGAGTCATTGCATGTGTGTTCTTCTCACAAACCACACATGGATCCACCAAGTGTCATCGCATGTGTGTTCTTCCCATGAACCACACATGGATCCACCAGTGTCATTGCATGTCTGCTCTTTTCATGAACCACACCTAGAGTCATTGGATGTGTGTTCTTCTCACAGAACACACATGGATCCAGTGTCATTGCATGTGTGTTCTTCCCAAAGACCACACATGGATCCACCAGTGTCATTGCATGTGTGTTCTTCTCACAAACCATATCATGAACCACACCCAGTGTCATTGCATGTGTGTTCTTCCCAAAGACCACACATGGATCCACCAGTGTCATTGAATGTGTGTTATTCTCACAAACCATATCATGAACCACACCCAGTATCATTGCATGTGTGTTCTTCCCAAATACCACACATGGATCCACCAGTGTCATTGCATGTGTGTTCTTCTCTAAAACCATATAATGAACCACACCCAGAGTCATGGCATGTGTGTTCTTCCCATGAACCACACATGGATCCACCGGAGTCATTGCATGTGTGTTCTTCTCACAAACCACACATGGATCCACCCAGTGTCATCGCATGTGTGTTCTTCCCATGAACCACACATGGATCCACTAGTGTCATTGCATGTCTTCTCTTTTCATGAACAACAGCTAGAGTCATTGGATGTGTGTTCTTCTCATAGACCACACATGGATCCAGTGTCATTGCAGTGTGTTCTTCCCAAAGACCACACATAGATCCACCAGTGTCATTGCATGTGTGTTCTTCTCACAAACCATATCATGAACCACACCCAGAGTCATTGCATGTGTGTTCTTCCCATGAACCACACATGGATCCACCGGAGTCATTGCATGTGTGTTCTTCTCACAAACCACACATGGATCCACCCAGTGTCATCGCATGTGTGTTCTTCCCATGAACCACACATGGATCCACCAGTGTCATTGCATGTCTACTCTTTCAATGAACCACAGCTAGAGTCATTGGATGTGTGTTCTTCTCACAGACCACACATGGATCCTGTGTCATTGCATGTGTGTTCATCCCAAAGACCACACATGGATCCACCAGTGTCATTGCATGTGTGTTCTTCTCACAAACCATATCATGAACCACACCCAGTGTCATTGCATGTGTGTTCTTCTCATAGACCACACATGGATCCACCAGTGTCATTGCATGTGTGTTCTTCTCACAGACCAGATCATGAACCACACCTAGTGTCATTGCATGTGTGTTCTTCCCATGAACCACACATGGATCCACCGAAGTCATTGCATGTGTGTTCTTCTCACAAACCACACATGGATCCACCCAGGGTCATCGCATCTGTGTTCTTCCCATGAACCACACATGGATCGACCAGTGTCATTGCATGTCTGCTCTTTTCATGAACAACAACTAGAGTCATTGGATGTGTGTTCTTCTCATAGACCACACATGGATCCACTGTCATAGCATGTGTGTTCTTCCCAAAGACCACACATGGATCCACCAGTGTCATTGCATGTGTGTTCTTCCCAAAAACCACGCATGGATCCACTAGTGTCATTGCATGTGTTTTCTTCTCACAAACCATATCATGAACCACAACCAGAGTCATTGCATGTGTGTTCTTCCCATGAACCACACATGGATCCACCGGAGTCATTGCATGTGTGTTCTTCTCACAAACCACACATGGATCCACCAAGTGTCATCGCATGTGTGTTCTTCCCATGAACCACACATGGATCCACCAGTGTCATTGCATGTCTGCTCTTTTCATGAACCACACCTAGAGTCATTGGATGTGTGTTCTTCTCACAGAACACACATGGATCCAGTGTCATTGCATGTGTGTTCTTCCCAAAGACCACACATGGATCCACCAGTGTCATTGCATGTGTGTTCTTCTCACAAACCATATCATGAACCACACCCAGTGTCATTGCATGTGTGTTCTTCTCAAAGACCACACATGGATCCACCAGTGTCATTGAATGTGTGTTATTCTCACAAACCATATCATGAACCACACCCAGTATCATTGCATGTGTGTTCTTCCCAAAGACCACACATGGATCCACCATTGTCATTGCATGTGTGTTCTTCTCTAAAACCATATAATGAACCACACCCAGAGTCATGGCATGTGTGTTCTTCCCATGAACCACACATGGATCCACCGGAGTCATTGCATGTGTGTTCTTCTCACAAACCACACATGGATCCACCCAGTGTCATCGCATGTGTGTTCTTCCCATGAACCACACATGGATCCACTAGTGTCATTGCATGTCTTCTCTTTTCATGAACAACAGCTAGAGTCATTGGATGTGTGTTCTTCTCACAGACCACACATGGATCCAGTGTCATTGCATGTGTGTTCTTCCCAAAGACCACACATGGATCCACCAGTGTCATTGCATGTGTGTTCTTCTCACAAACCATATCATGAACCACACCCAGAGTCATTGCATGTGTGTTCTTCTTAGAGACCACACATGGATCCACCAGTGTCATTGCTTGTGTGTTTTTCTCACAGACCATATCATGAACCACACCCAGTGTCATTGCATGTGTGTACTTCCCATGAACCACACATGGATCCACCAGTGTCATTGCATGTCTGCTCTTCCCACATACCACACATGGATCCACCAGTGTCATTGCATGTGTGTTCTTCCCATGAACCACACATGGATTCACCAGTGTCATTGCATGTGTGTTCTTCCCACAGACCACACATGGATCCACCGGTGTCGTTGCATGTGTGTTCTTCCCATGAACCACACAGGGATCCACCCGTGTCATTCTATGTCTGCTCTTCCCATGAACCACAGCTAGAGTCATCGCATGCGTGCTCTTTTCACAAACCACAGCTAGAGTCATTGCATGTGTGTTCTTCTTACAAACCATATCATGAACCACACCCAGTGTCATTGCATGTGTGTTCTTCTCACAAACCACATATGGATCCACCGGTGTCATTGCATGTCTGCTCTTCTCATTAACCACAGCTAGTGTCATTGCATGTGTGTCCTTTTCACAAACCACATATCACCAGAGTCATTGCATGTGTGTTCTTCCCATGAACCACACATGGATCCACTGGAGTCATTGCATGTGTGTTCTTCTCACAAACCACACATGGATCCACCCAGTGTCATCGCATGTGTGTTCTTCCCATGAACCACACATGGATCCACCAGTGTCATTGCATGTCTGCTCTTTTCATGAACCACAGCTAGAGTCATTGGATGTGTGTTCTGCTCATAGACCACACATGGATCTAGTGTCATTGCATGTGTGTTCTTCCCAAAGACCACACATGGATCCACTAGTGTCATTGCATGTGTGTTCTTCTCACAAACCATATCATTAACCACAACCAGTGTCATTGCATGTGTGTTCTTCCCAAAGACCACAAATGGATCCACTAGTGTCATTGCATGTGTTTTCTTCTCACAAACCATATCATGAACCACACCCAGTATCCTTGCATGTGTGTTCTTCCCATGAACCACACCTGGATCCACTGGAGTCATTGCATGTGTGTTCTTCTCACAAACCACACATGGATCCACCTAGTGTCATCGCATGCGTGTTCTTCCCATGAACCACACATGGATCCACCAGTGTCATTGCATGTCTGCTCTTTTCATGAACCACAACTAGAGTCATTGGATGTGTGTTCTTCTCACAGACCACACATGGATCCAGTGTCATTGCATGTGTGTTCTTCCCAAAGACCACACATGGATCCACAAGTGTCATTGCATGTGTGTTCCTCTCACAAACCATATCATGAACCACACCCAGAGTCATTGCATGTGTGTTCTTCTCACAAACCACACATGGATCCACCAGTGTCATTGCATGTGTGTTTTTCTCACAGACCATATCATGAACCACACCCAGTATCATTGCATGTGTGTTCTTCCCATGAACCACACATGGATCCACCAGTGTCATTGCATGTGTGTTCTTCCCACATACCACACATGGATCCACCAGTGTCATTGCATGTGTGTTCTTCCCATGAACCACACATGGATCCACCAGTGTCATTGCATGTGTGTTCTTCCCACAGACCACACATGCATCCACCGTTGTCATTGCATGTGTGTTCTTCCCATGAACCACACACGGATCCACCAGTGTCATTGTATGTCTGCTCTTCCCATGAACCACAGCTAGAGTCATCGCATGCGTGCTCTTTTCACAAACCACAGCTAGAGTCGTTGCATGTGTGTTCTTCTTACAAACCATATCATGAACCACACCCAATGTCATTGCTTGTGTGTTCTTCTCACAAACCACACATGGATCCACCGGTGTCATTGCATGTCTGCTCTTCTCATTAACCACAGCTAGAGTCATTGCATATGTGTTCTTCTCACAAACCACATATCACCAGTCATTGCATGAGTGTTCTTCCCATGAACCACACATGGATCCACCGGAGTCATTGCATGTGTGTTCTTCTCACAAACCACACATGGATCCCCCCAGTGTCATCGCATGTGTGTTCTTCCCATGAACCACACATGGATCCACCAGTGTCATTGCATGTCTGCTCTTTTCATGAACCACAGCTAGAGTCATTGGATGTGTGTTCTGCTCATAGACCACACATGGATCCAGTGTCATTGCATGTGTGTTCTTCCCAAAGACCACACATGGATCCACCAGTGTCATTGCATGTGTGTTCTTCTCACAAACCATATCATGAACCACACCCAGTGTCATTGCATGTGTGTTCTTCCCAAAGACCACAAATGGATCCACTAGTGTCATTGCATGTGTTTTCTTCTCACAAACCATATCATGAACCACACCCAGTGTCCTTGCATGTGTGTCCTTCCCATGAACCACACATGGATCCACTGGAGTCATTGCATGTGTGTTCTTCTCACAAACCACACATGGATCCACCCAGTGTCATCGCATGCGTGTTCTTCCCATGAACCACACATGGATCCACCAGTGTCATTGCATGTCTGCTCTTTTCATGAACAACAGCTAGAGTCATTGGATGTGTGTTCTTCTCACAGACGACACATGGATCCAGTGTCATTGCATGTGTGTTGTTCCCAAAGACCACACATGGATCCACCAGTGTCATTGCATGTGTGTTCTTCTCACAAACCATAT
Organism: Avena sativa; assembly: GCA_916181665.1. Classification (NCBI taxonomy): domain Eukaryota; kingdom Viridiplantae; phylum Streptophyta; class Magnoliopsida; order Poales; family Poaceae; genus Avena; species Avena sativa. The sequence goes on along the minus strand of OV702287.1, from coordinate 40,862,787 downwards.
CATGAAGCACACCCAGAGTCATTGCATGTGTGTTCTTCTCACAAACCACACATGGATCCACCAGTGTCATTACATGTGTGTTTTTCTCACAGACCATATCATGAACCACACCCAGTATCATTGCATGTGTGTTCTTCCCATGAACCACACATGGATCCACCAGTGTCATTGCATGTGTGTTCTTCCCACATACCACACATGGATCCACCAGTGTCATTGCATGTGTGTTCTTCCCATGAACCACACATGGATCCACCAGTGTCATTGCATGTGTGTTCTTCCCACAGACCACACATGCATTCACCGGTGTCGTTGCATGTGTGTTCTTCCCATGAACCACACACGGATCCACCAGTGTCAATGTATGTCTGCTCTTCCCATGAACCACAGCTAGAGTCAGCGCATGCGTGCTCTTTTCACAAACCACAGCTAGAGTCGTAGCATGTGTGTTCTTCTTACAAACCATATCATGAACCACACCGAGTGTCATTACATGTGTGTTCTTCTCACAAACCACACATGGATCCACCGGTGTCATTGCATGTCTGCTCTTCTCATTAACCACAGCTAGAGTCATTGCATGTGTGTTCTTCTCACAAACCACATATCACCAGTCATTGCATGAGTGTTCTTCCCATGAACCACACATGGATCCACCGGAGTCATTGCATGCGTGTTCTTCTCACAAACCACACATGGATCCACCCAGTGTCATCGCATGTGTGTTCTTCCCATGAACCACACATGGATCCACCAGTGCCATTGCATGTCTGCTCTTTTCATGAACCACAACTAGTGTCATTGGATGTGTGTTCTTCTCATAGACCACACATGGATCCAGTGTCATTGCATGTGTGTTCTTCCCAAAGACCACACATGGATCCACCAGTGTCATTGAATGTGTGTTATTCTCACAAACCATATCATGAACCACACCCAGCGTCATTGCATGTGTGTTCTTCCCAAAGACCACACATGGATCCACCAGTGTCATTGCATGTGTGTTCTTCCCATGAACCACACATGGATTCACCAGTGTCATTGCATGTGTGTTCTTCCCACAGACCACACATGGATCCACCGGTGTCGTTGCATGTGTGTTCTTCCCATGAACCACACAGGGATCCACCCGTGTCATTCTATGTCTGCTCTTCCCATGAACCACAGCTAGAGTCATCGCATGCGTGCTCTTTTCACAAACCACAGCTAGAGTCATTGCATGTGTGTTCTTCTTACAAACCATATCATGAACCACACCCAGTGTCATTGCATGTGTGTTCTTCTCACAAACCACATATGGATCCACCGGTGTCATTGCATGTCTGCTCTTCTCATTAACCACAGCTAGTGTCATTGCATGTGTGTCCTTTTCACAAACCACATATCACCAGAGTCATTGCATGTGTGTTCTTCCCATGAACCACACATGGATCCACTGGAGTCATTGCATGTGTGTTCTTCTCACAAACCACACATGGATCCACCCAGTGTCATCGCATGTGTGTTCTTCCCATGAACCACACATGGATCCACCAGTGTCATTGCATGTCTGCTCTTTTCATGAACCACAGCTAGAGTCATTGGATGTGTGTTCTGCTCATAGACCACACATGGATCTAGTGTCATTGCATGTGTGTTCTTCCCAAAGACCACACATGGATCCACTAGTGTCATTGCATGTGTGTTCTTCTCACAAACCATATCATTAACCACAACCAGTGTCATTGCATGTGTGTTCTTCCCAAAGACCACAAATGGATCCACTAGTGTCATTGCATGTGTTTTCTTCTCACAAACCATATCATGAACCACACCCAGTATCCTTGCATGTGTGTTCTTCCCATGAACCACACCTGGATCCACTGGAGTCATTGCATGTGTGTTCTTCTCACAAACCACACATGGATCCACCTAGTGTCATCGCATGCGTGTTCTTCCCATGAACCACACATGGATCCACCAGTGTCATTGCATGTCTGCTCTTTTCATGAACCACAACTAGAGTCATTGGATGTGTGTTCTTCTCACAGACCACACATGGATCCAGTGTCATTGCATGTGTGTTCTTCCCAAAGACCACACATGGATCCACAAGTGTCATTGCATGTGTGTTCCTCTCACAAACCATATCATGAACCACACCCAGAGTCATTGCATGTGTGTTCTTCTCACAAACCACACATGGATCCACCAGTGTCATTGCATGTGTGTTTTTCTCACAGACCATATCATGAACCACACCCAGTATCATTGCATGTGTGTTCTTCCCATGAACCACACATGGATCCACCAGTGTCATTGCATGTGTGTTCTTCCCACATACCACACATGGATCCACCAGTGTCATTGCATGTGTGTTCTTCCCATGAACCACACATGGATCCACCAGTGTCATTGCATGTGTGTTCTTCCCACAGACCACACATGCATCCACCGTTGTCATTGCATGTGTGTTCTTCCCATGAACCACACACGGATCCACCAGTGTCATTGTATGTCTGCTCTTCCCATGAACCACAGCTAGAGTCATCGCATGCGTGCTCTTTTCACAAACCACAGCTAGAGTCGTTGCATGTGTGTTCTTCTTACAAACCATATCATGAACCACACCCAATGTCATTGCTTGTGTGTTCTTCTCACAAACCACACATGGATCCACCGGTGTCATTGCATGTCTGCTCTTCTCATTAACCACAGCTAGAGTCATTGCATATGTGTTCTTCTCACAAACCACATATCACCAGTCATTGCATGAGTGTTCTTCCCATGAACCACACATGGATCCACCGGAGTCATTGCATGTGTGTTCTTCTCACAAACCACACATGGATCCACCCAGTGTCATCGCATGTGTGTTCTTCCCATGAACCACACATGGATCCACCAGTGTCATTGCATGTCTGCTCTTTTCATGAACCATAGCTAGAGTCATTGGATGTGTGTTCTGCTCATAGACCACACATGGATCCAGTGTCATTGCATGTGTGTTCTTCCCAAAGACCACACATGGATCCACCAGTGTCATTGCATGTGTGTTCTTCTCACAAACCATATCATGAACCACACCCAGTGTCATTGCATGTGTGTTCTTCCCAAAGACCACAAATGGATCCACTAGTGTCATTGCATGTGTTTTCTTCTCACAAACCATATCATGAACCACACCCAGTGTCCTTGCATGTGTGTCCTTCCCATGAACCACACATGGATCCACTGGAGTCATTGCATGTGTGTTCTTCTCACAAACCACACATGGATCCACCCAGTGTCATCGCATGCGTGTTCTTCCCATGAACCACACATGGATCCACCAGTGTCATTGCATGTCTGCTCTTTTCATGAACAACAGCTAGAGTCATTGGATGTGTGTTCTTCTCACAGACGACACATGGATCCAGTGTCATTGCATGTGTGTTGTTCCCAAAGACCACACATGGATCCACCAGTGTCATTGCATGTGTGTTCTTCTCACAAACCATATCATGAAGCACACCCAGAGTCATTGCATGTGTGTTCTTCTCACAAACCACACATGGATCCACCAGTGTCATTACATGTGTGTTTTTCTCACAGACCATATCATGAACCACACCCAGTATCATTGCATGTGTGTTCTTCCCATGAACCACACATGGATCCACCAGTGTCATTGCATGTGTGTTCTTCCCACATACCACACATGGATCCACCAGTGTCATTGCATGTGTGTTCTTCCCATGAACCACACATGGATCCACCAGTGTCATTGCATGTGTGTTCTTCCCACAGACCACACATGCATTCACCGGTGTCGTTGCATGTGTGTTCTTCCCATGAACCACACACGGATCCACCAGTGTCAATGTATGTCTGCTCTTCCCATGAACCACAGCTAGAGTCATCGCATGCGTGCTCTTTTCACAAACCACAGCTAGAGTCGTAGCATGTGTGTTCTTCTTACAAACCATATAATGAACCACACCGAGTGTCATTACATGTGTGTTCTTCTCACAAACCACACATGGATCCACCGGTGTCATTGCATGTCTGCTCTTCTCATTAACCACAGCTAGAGTCATTGCATGTGTGTTCTTCTCACAAACCACATATCACCAGTCATTGCATGAGTGTTCTTCCCATGAACCACACATGGATCCACCGGAGTCATTGCATGCGTGTTCTTCTCACAAACCACACATGGATCCACCCAGTGTCATCGCATGTGTGTTCTTCCCATGAACCACACATGGATCCACCAGTGCCATTGCATGTCTGCTCTTTTCATGAACCACAACTAGTGTCATTGGATGTGTGTTCTTCTCACAGACCACACATGGATCCAGTGTCATTGCATGTGTGTTCTTCCCAAAGACCACACATGGATCCACCAGTGTCATTGAATGTGTGTTATTCTCACAAACCATATCATGAACCACACCCAGCGTCATTGCATGTGTGTTCTTCCCAAAGACCACACATGGATCCACCAGTGTCATTGCATGTGTGTTCTTCTCACAAACCATATCATGAACCACACCAAGAGTCATTGCATGTGTGTTCTTCCCATGAACCACACATGGATCCACCGGAGTCATAGCATGTGTGTTCTTCTCACAAACCACACATGGATCCACCTAGTATCATCGCATGTGTGTTCTTCCCATGAACCACACATGGATCCACCAGTGTCATTGCATGTCTGCTCTTTTCATGAACCACAGCTAGAGTCATTGGATGTGTGTTCTTCTCATAGACCACACATGGATACTGTGTCATTGCATGTGTGTTCATCCCAAAGGCCACACATGGACCCACCAGTGTCATTGCATGTGTGTTCTTCTCACAAACCATATCATGAACCACACCCAGTGTCATTGCATGTGTGTTCTTCTCACAGACCACACATGAACCCACCAGTGTCATTGCATGTGTGTTCTTCTCACAAACCATATCATGAACCACACCCAGTGTCATTGCATGTGTGTTCTTCTCACAAACCACACATGGATCCACCCAGTTTCATCGCATGTGTGTTCTTCCCATTAACCACACATGGATCCACTAGTGTCATTGCATGTCTTCTCTTTTCATGAACAACAGCTAGAGTCATTGGATGTGTGTTCTTCTCACAGACCACACATGGATCCAGTGTCATTGCATGTGTGTTCTTCCCAAAGACCACACATGGATCCACCAGTGTCATTGCATGTGTGTTCATCTCACAAACCATATCATGAACCACAGCCAGAGTCATTGCATGTGTGTTCTTCTTAGAGACCACACATGGATCCACCAGTGTCATTGCTTGTGTGTTTTTCTCAGACCATATCATGAACCACACCCAGTGTCTTTGCATGTGTGTTCTTCCCATGAACCACACATGGATCCACCAGTGTCATTGCATGTCTGCTCTTCCCACATACCACACATGGATCCACCAGTGTCATTGCATGTGTGTTCTTCCCATGAACCACACATGGATTCACCAGTGTCATTGCATGTGTGTTCTTCCCACAGACCACACATGGATCCACCGGTGTCGTTGCATGTGTGTTCTTCCCATGAACCACACAGGGATCCACCCGGGTCATTGTATGTCTGCTCTTCCCATGAACCACAGCTAGAATCATCGCATGCGTGCTCTTTTCACAAACCACAGCTAGAGTCATTGCATGTGTGTTCTTCTTACAAACCATATCATGAACCACACCCAGTGTCATTGCATGTGTGTTCTTCTCACAAACTACACATGGATCCACCAGTGTCATTGCATGTTTGCTCTTCTCATTAACCACAGCTAGTGTCATTGCATGTGTGTCCTTTTCACAAACCACATATCACCAGAGTCATTGCATGTGTGTTCTTCCCATGAACCACACATGGATCCACTGGAGTCACTGCATGTGTGTTCTTCTCACAAACCACACATGGATCCACCCAGTGTCATCGCATGTGTGTTCTTCCCATGAACCACACATCGATCCACCAGTGTCATTGCATGTCTGCTCTTTTCATGAACCACAGCTAGAGTCATTGGATGTGTGTTCTGCTCATAGACCACGCATGGATCCAGTGTCATTGCATGTGTGTTCTTCCCAAAGACCACACATGGATCAACTAGTGTCATTGTATGTGTGTTCTTCTCACAAACCATATCATGAACCACACCCAGTGTCATTGCATGTGTGTTCTTCCCAAAGACCACAAATGGATCCACTAGTGTCATTGCACGTGTTTTCTTCTCACAAACCATATCATGAACCACACCCAGTGTCCTTGCATGTGTGTTCTTCCCATGAACCACACATGGATCCACTGGAGTCATTGCATGTGTGTTCTTCTCACAAACCACACATGGATCCACCTAGTGTCATCGCATGCGTGTTCTTCCCATGAACCACACATGGATCCACCAGTGTCATTGCATGTCTGCTCTTTTCATGAACCACAACTAGAGTCATTGGATGTGTGTTCTTCTCACAGACCACACATGGATCCAGTGTCATTGCATGTGTGTTCTTCCCAAAGACCACACATGGATCCACCAGTGTCATTGCATGTGTGTTCTTCTCACAAACCATATCATGAAGCACACCCAGAGTCATTGCATGTGTGTTCTTCTCACAAACCACACATGGATCCACCAGTGTCATTGCATGTGTGTTTTTCTCATAGACCATATCATGAACCACACCCAGTATCATTGCATGTGTGTTCTTCCCATGAACCACACATGGATCCACCAGTGTCATTGCATGTGTGTTCTTCCCACATACCACACATGGATCCACCAATGTCATTGCATGTGTGTTCTTCCCATGAACCACACATGGATCCACCAGTGTCATTGCATGTGTGTTCTTCCCACAGACCACACATGCATCCATCGGTGTCGTTGCATGTGTGTTCTTCCCATGAACCACACACGGATCCACCAGTGTCAATGTATGTCTGCTCTTCCCATGAACCACAGCTAGAGTCATCGCATGCGTGCTCTTTTCACAAACCACAGCTAGAGTCGTTGCATGTGTGTTCTTCTTACAAACCACATCATGAACCACACCCAGTGTCATTACATGTGTGTTCTTCTCACAAACCACACATGGATCCACCGGTGTCATTGCATGTCTGCTCTTCTCATTAACCACAGCTAGAGTCATTGAATGTGTGTTCTTCTCACAAACCACATATCACCAGTCATTGCATGAGTGTTCTTCCCATGAACCACACATGGATCCACCGGAGTCATTGCATGCGTGTTCTTCTCACAAACCACACATGGATCCACCCAGTGTCATCGCATGTGTGTTCTTCCCATGAACCACACATGGATCCACCAGTGCCATTGCATGTCTGCTCTTTTCATGAACCACAGCTAGAGTCATTGGATGTGTGTTCTTCTCACAGACCACACATGGATCCAGTGTCATTGCATGTGTGTTCTTCCCAAAGACCACACATGGATCCACTAGTGTCATTGAATGTGTGTTATTCTCACAAACCATATCATGAACCACACCCAGCGTCATTGCATGTGTGTTCTTCCCAAAGACCACACATGGATCCACCAGTGTCATTGCATGTGTGTTCTTCTCACAAACCATATCATGAACCACACCCAGAGTCATTGCATGTGTGTTCTTCCCATGAACCACACATGGATCCACCGGAGTCATAGCATGTGTGTTCTTCTCACAAACCACACATGGATCCACCCAGTGTCATCGCATGTGTGTTCTTCCCATGAACCACACATGGATCCACCAGTGTCATTGCATGTCTGCTCATTTCATGAACCACAGCTAGAGTCATTGGATGTGTGTTCTTCTCATAGACCACACATGGATCCAGTGTCATTGCATGCGTGTTCTTCCCAAAGACCACACATGGATCCACTAGTGTCATTGCATGTGTGTTCTTCTCACAAACCATATCATGAACCACACCCAGTGTCATTGCATGTGTGTTCTTCTCACAGACCACACATGGATCCACCAGTGTCATTGCATGTGTGTTCTTCTCACAGACCAGATCATGAACCACACCTAGTGTCATTGCATGTGTGTTCTTCCCATGAACCACACATGGATCAACCGAAGTCATTGCATGTGTGTTCTTCTCACAAACCACACATTGATCCACCCAGTGTCATCGCATGCGTGTTCTTCCCATGAACCACACATGGATCGACCAGTGTCATTGCATGTCTGCTCTTTTCATGAACAACAGCTAGAGTCATTGGATGTGTGTTCTTCTCACAGACCATACATGGATCCAGTGTCATTGCATGTGTGTTCTTCCCAAAGAACACACATGGATCCACCAGTGTCATTGCATGTGTGTTCTTCTCACAAACCATATCATGAAGCACACCCAGAGTCATTGCATGTGTGTTCTTCTCACAAACCACACATGGATCCACCAGTGTCATTGCATGTGTGTTTTTCTCATAGACCATATCATGAACCACACCCAGTATCATTGCATGTGTGTTCTTCCCATGAACCACACATGGATCCACCAGTGTCATTGCATGTGTGTTCTTCCCACATACCACACATGGATCCACCAATGTCATTGCATGTGTGTTCTTCCCATGAACCACACATGGATCCACCAGTGTCATTGCATGTGTGTTCTTCCCACAGACCACACATGCATCCATCGGTGTCGTTGCATGTGTGTTCTTCCCATGAACCACACACGGATCCACCAGTGTCAATGTATGTTTGCTCTTCCCATGAACCACAGCTAGAGTCATCGCATGCGTGCTCTTTTCACAAACCACAGCTAGAGTCGTTGCATGTGTGTTCTTCTTACAAACCACATCATGAACCACACCCAGTGTCATTACATGTGTGTTCTTCTCACAAACCACACATGGATCCACCGGTGTCATTGCATGTCTGCTCTTCTCATTAACCACAGCTAGAGTCATTGAATGTGTGTTCTTCTCACAAACCACATATCACCAGTCATTGCATGAGTGTTCTTCCCATGAACCACACATGGATCCACCGGAGTCATTGCATGCGTGTTCTTCTCACAAACCACACATGGATCCACCCAGTGTCATCGCATGTGTGTTCTTCCCATGAACCACACATGGATCCACCAGTGCCATTGCATGTCTGCTCTTTTCATGAACCACAGCTAGAGTCATTGGATGTGTGTTCTTCTCACAGACCACACATGGATCCAGTGTCATTGCATGTGTGTTCTTCCCAAAGACCACACATGGATCCACTAGTGTCATTGAATGTGTGTTATTCTCACAAACCATATCATGAACCACACCCAGCGTCATTGCATGTGTGTTCTTCCCAAAGACCACACATGGATCCACCAGTGTCATTGCATGTGTGTTCTTCTCACAAACCATATCATGAACCACACCCAGAGTCATTGCATGTGTGTTCTTCCCATGAACCACACATGGATCCACCGGAGTCATTGCATGTGTGTTCTTCTCACAAACCACACATGGATCCACCCAGTGTCATCGCATGTGTGTTCTTCCCATGAACCACACATGGATCCACCAGTGTCATTACATGTCTGCTCTTTTCATGAACCACAGCTAGAGTCATTGGATGTGTGTTCTTCTCACAGACCACACATGGATCCTGTGTCATTGCATGTGTGTTCATCCCAAAGACCACACATGAATCCACCAGTGTCATTGCATGTGTGTTCTTCTCACAAACCATATCATGAACCACACCCAGTGTCATTGCATGTGTGTTCTTCTCACAGACCACACATGGATCCACCAGTGTCATTGCATGTGTGTTCTTCTCACAGACCAGATCATGAACCACACCCAGAGTCATTGCATGTGTGTTCTTCCCATGAACCACACATGGATCCACCGGAGTCATTGCATGTGTGTTCTTCTCACAAACCACACATGGATCCACCCAGTGTCATCGCATGTGTGTTCTTCCCATGAACCACACATGGATCCACCAGTGTCATTGCATGTCTGCTCTTTTCATGAACCACAGCTAGAGTCATTGGATGTGTGTTCTTCTCACAGACCACACATGGATCCTGTGTCATTGCATGTGTGTTCATCCCAAAGACCACACATGAATCCACCAGTGTCATTGCATGTGTGTTCTTCTCACAAACCATATCATGAACTACACCCAGTGTCATTGCATGTGTGTTCTTCTCACAGACCACACATGGATCCACCAGTGTCATTGCATGTGTGTTCTTCTCACAGACCAGATCATGAACCACACCCAGTGTCATTGCATGTGTGTTCTTCCCATGAACCACACATGGATCCACCGAAGTCATTACATGTGTGTTCTTCTCACAAACCACACATGGATCCACCTAGTGTCATCGCATGCGTGTTCATCCCATGAACCACACATGGATCGACCAGTGTCATTGCATGTCTGCTCTTTTCATGAACAACAGCTAGAGTCATTGGATGTGTGTTCTTCTCACAGACCACACATGGATCCAGTGTCATTGCATGTGTGTTCTTCCCAAAGACCACACATGGATCCACCAGTGTCATTGCATGTGTGTTCTTCTCACAAACCATATCATGAACCACACCCAGAGTCATTGCATGTGTGTTCTTCTTACAAACCACACATGGATCCACCAGTTTCATTGCATGTGTGTTTTTCTCACAGACCATATCATGAACCACACCCAGTATCGTTGCATGTGTGTTCTTCTCATGAACCACACATGGATCCACCAGTGTCATTGCATGTGTGTTCTTCCCACATACCACACATGGATCCACCAGTGTCATTGCATGTGTGTTCTTCCCATGAACCACACATGGATCCACCAGTGTCATTGCATGTGTGTTCTTCCCACAGACCACACATGCATCCACCGGTGTCGTTGCATGTGTGTTATTCCCATGAACCACACACGGATCCACCAGTGTCATTGTATGTCTGCTCTTCCCATGAACCACAGCTAGAGTTGTTGCATGTGTGTTCTTCTTACAAACCATATCATGAACCACACCCAGTGTCATTGCATGTGTGTTCTTCTCACAAACCACAGCTAGAGTCATTGCATGTGTGTTCTTCCCACAAACCACATATCACCAGTCATTGCATGTGTGTTCTTCCCATGAACCACACATGGATCCACCGGAGTCATTGCATGTGTGTTCTTCTCACAAACCACACATGGATCCAGCCAGTGTCATCGCATGTGTGTTCTTCCCATGAACCACACATGGATCCACCAGTGTCATTGCATGTCTACTCTTTTCATTAACCACAACTAGAGTCATTGGATGTGTGTTCTTCTCACAGACCACACATGGATCCACTGTCATTGCATGTGTGTTCTTCCCAAAGACCACACATGGATCCACCAGTGTCATGGAATGTGTGTTATTCTCACAAACCATATCATGAACCACACCCAGTGTCATTGCATGTGTGTTCTTCCCAAAGACCACACATGGATCCACCAGTGTCATTGCATGTGTGTTCTTCTCACAAACCATATCATGAACCACACCCAGAGTCATTGCATGTGTGTTCTTCCCATGAACCATACATGGATCCACCGGAGTCATTGCATGTGTGTTCTTCTCACAAACCACACATGGATCCACCCAGTGTCATCGCATGTGTGTTCTTCCCATGAACCACACATGGATCCACCAGTGTCATTGCATGTCTGGCCTTTTCATGAACCACAGCTAGAGTCATTGGATGTGTGTTGTTCTCACAGACCACACATGGATCCTGTGTCATTGCATGTGTGTTCATCCCAAAGACCACACATGGATCCACCAGTGTCATTGCATGTGTGTTCTTCTCACAAACCATATCATGAACCACACCCAGTGTCATTGCATGTGTGGTCTTGTCACAGACCACACATGGATCCACCAGTGTCATTGCATGTGTGTTCTTCTGACAGACCAGATCATGAACCACACCCAGTGTCATTGCATGTGTGTTCTTCCCATGAACCACACATGGATCCACCGAAGTCATTGCATGTGTGTTCTTCTCACAAACCACACATGGATCCACCCAGCGTCATCGCATGTGTGTTCTTCCCATGAACCACACATGGATCGACCAGTGTCATTGCTTGTCTGCTCTTTTCATGAACAACAGCTAGAGTCATTGGATGTGTGTTCTTCTCACAGACCACGCATGGATCCAGTGTCATTGCATGTGTGTTCTTCCCAAAGACCACACATGGATCCACCAGTGGCATTGCATGTGTGTTCTTCTCACAAACCATATCATGAACCACACCCAGATTCATTGCATGTGTGTTCTTCTCACCACCAGTGTCATTGCATGTGTGTTGTTCTCACAAACCATATCTTGAACCACACCCAGTGTCCTTGCATGTGTGTTCTTCCCATGAACCACACATGGATCCACCAGAGTCATTGCATGTGTGTTCTTCTCACAAACCACACATGGATCCACCCAGTGTCATCGCATGTGTGTTCTTCCCATGAACCACACATGGATCCACGAGTGTCATTGCATGTCTATTCTTTTCATGAACCACAACTAGAGTCATTGGATGTGTGTTCTTCTCACAGACCACACATGGATCCACTGTCATTGCATGTGTGTTCTTCCCAAAGACCACACATGGATCCACCAATGTCATGGAATGTGTGTTATTCTCACAAACCATATCATGAACCACACCCAGTGTCATTGCATGTGTGTTCTTCCCAAAGACCACACATGGATCCACCAGTGTCATTGCATGTGTGTTCTTCTCACAAACCATATCATGAACCACACCCAGAGTCATTGCATGTGTGTTCTTCCCATGAACCATACATGGATCCACCGGAGTCATTGCATGTGTGTTCTTCTCACAAACCACACATGGATCCACCCAGTGTCATCGCATGTGTGTTCTTCCCATGAACCACACATGGATCCACCAGTGTCATTGCATGTCTGGCCTTTTCATGAACCACAGCTAGAGTCATTGGATGTGTGTTGTTCTCACAGACCACACATGGATCCTGTGTCATTGCATGTGTGTTCATCCCAAAGACCACACATGGATCCACCAGTGTCATTGCATGTGTGTTCTTCTCACAAACCATATCATGAACCACACCCAGTGTCATTGCATGTGTGGTCTTGTCACAGACCACACATGGATCCACCAGTGTCATTGCATGTGTGTTCTTCTGACAGACCAGATCATGAACCACACCCAGTGTCATTGCATGTGTGTTCTTCCCATGAACCACACATGGATCCACCGAAGTCATTGCATGTGTGTTCTTCTCACAAACCACACATGGATCCACCCAGCGTCATCGCATGTGTGTTCTTCCCATGAACCACACATGGATCGACCAGTGTCATTGCTTGTCTGCTCTTTTCATGAACAACAGCTAGAGTCATTGGATGTGTGTTCTTCTCACAGACCACGCATGGATCCAGTGTCATTGCATGTGTGTTCTTCCCAAAGACCACACATGGATCCACCAGTGGCATTGCATGTGTGTTCTTCTCACAAACCATATCATGAACCACACCCAGAGTCATTGCATGTGTGTTCTTCTCACCACCAGTGTCATTGCATGTGTGTTGTTCTCACAAACCATATCTTGAACCACACCCAGTGTCCTTGCATGTGTGTTCTTCCCATGAACCACACATGGATCCACCAGAGTCATTGCATGTGTGTTCTTCTCACAAACCACACATGGATCCACCCAGTGTCATCGCATGTGTGTTCTTCCCATGAACCACACATGGATCCACGAGTGTCATTGCATGTCTATTCTTTTCATGAACCACAACTAGAGTCATTGGATGTGTGTTCTTCTCACAGACCACACATGGATCCACTGTCATTGCATGTGTGTTCTTCCCAAAGACCACACATGGATCCACCAGTGTCATGGAATGTGTGTTATTCTCACAAACCATATCATGAACCACACCCAGTGTCATTGCATGTGTGTTCTTCCCAAAGACCACACATGGATCCACCAGTGTCATTGCATGTGTGTTCTTCTCCCAAACCATATCATGAACCACACCCAGAGTCATTGCATGTGTGTTCTTCCCATGAACCATACATGGATCCACCGGAGTCATTGCATGTGTGTTCTTCTCACAAACCACACATGGATCCACCCAGTGTCATCGCATGTGTGTTCTTCCCATGAACCACACATGGATCCACCAGTGTCATTGCATGTCTGGCCTTTTCATGAACCACAGCTAGAGTCATTGGATGTGTGTTGTTCTCACAGACCACACATGGATCCTGTGTCATTGCATGTGTGTTCATCCCAAAGACCACACATGGATCCACCAGTGTCATTGCATGTGTGTTCTTCTCACAAACAATATCATGAACCACACCCAGTGTCATTGCATGTGTGTTCTTGTCACAGACCACACATGGATCCACCAGTGTCATTGCATGTGTGTTCTTCTGACAGACCAGATCATGAACCACACCCAGTGTCATTGCATGTGTGTTCTTCCCATGAACCACACATGGATCCACTGAAGTCATTGCATGTGTGTTCTTCTCACAAACCACACATGGATCCACCCAGCGTCATCGCATGTGTGTTCTTCCCATGAACCACACATGGATCGACCAGTGTCATTGCTTGTCTGCTCTTTTCATGAACAACAGCTACAGTCATTGGATGTGTGTTCTTCTCACAGACCACGCATGGATCCAGTGTCATTGCATGTGTGTTCTTCCCAAAGACCACACATGGATCCACCAGTGGCATTGCATGTGTGTTCTTCTCACAAACCATATCATGAACCACACCCAGAGTCATTGCATGTGTGTTCTTCTCACCACCAGTGTCATTGCATGTGTGTTGTTCTCACAAACCATATCTTGAACCACACCCAGTGTCCTTGCATGTGTGTTCTTCCCATGAACCACACATGGATCCACCGGAGTCATTGCATGTGTGTTCTTCTCACAAACCACACATGGATCCACCCAGTGTCATCGCATGTGTGTTCTTCCCATGAACCACACATGGATCCACGAGTGTCATTGCATGTCTATTCTTTTCATGAACCACAACTAGAGTCATTGGATGTGTGTTCTTCTCACAGACCACACATGGATCCTGTGTCATTGCACGTGTGTTCATCCCAAAGACCACACATGGATCTACCAGTGTCATTGCATGTGTGTTCTTCTCACAAACCATATCATGAACCACACCCAGTGTCATTGCATGTGTGTTCTTCTCTCAGACCACACATGGATCCACCAGTGTAATTGCATGTGTGTTCTTCTCACAGACCAGATCATGAACCATACCAGTGTCGTTGCATGTGTGTTCTTCCCATGAACCACACATGGATCCACCGAAGTCATTGCATGTGTGTTCTTCTCACAAACCACACATGGATCCACCCAATTTCATCGCATGTGTGTTCTTCCCATGAACCACACATGGATCGACCAGTGTCATTGCATGTCTGCTCTTTTCATGAACCATAGCTAGAGTCATTGGATGTGTGTTCTTCTCACAGACCACACATGATTCCAGTGTCATTGCATGTGTGTTCTTCCCAAAGACCACACATGGATCCACCAGTGTCATTGCATGTGTGTTCTTCTCACAAACCATATCATGAACCACACCCAGAGTCATTGCATGTGTGTTCTTCTTAGAGACCACACATGGATCCACCAGTGTCATTGCTTGTGTGTTTTTCTCACAGACCATATCATGAACCACACCCAATGTCATTGCATGTGTGTTCTTCCCATGAACCACACTTGGATCCACCAATGTCATTGCATGTCTGCTCTTCCCACATACCACACATGGATCCACCAGTGTCATTGCATGTGTGTTCTTCCCATGAACCACACATGGATCCACCAGCGTCATTGCATGTGTGTTCTTCCCACAGACCACACATGGATCCACCGGTGTCGTTGCATGTGTGTTCTTCCCATGAACCACACATGGATCCACCAGTGTCATTGTATGTCTACTCTTCCCATGAACCACAGCTAGAGTCATCGCATGCGTGCTCTTTTCACAAACCACAGCTAGAGTCATTGCATGTGTGTTCTTCTTACAAACCATATCATGAACCACACCCAGTGTCATTGCATGTGTGTTCTTCTCACAAACCACACATGGATCCACCGGTGTCATTGCATGTCTGCTCTTCTCATTAACCACAGCTAGTGTCATTGCATGTCTGCTCTTCTCACAAACCACATATCACCAGTCATTGCATGTGTGTTCTTCCCATGAACCACACATGGATCCACCGGAGTCATTGCATGTGTGTTCTTCTCACAAACCACACATGGATCCACCCAGTGTCATCGCATGTGTGTTCTTCCCATGAACCACACATGGATCCACCAGTGTCATTGCATGTCTGCTCTTTTCATGAACCACAGCTAGAGTCATTGGATGTGTGTTCTTCTCATAGACCACACATGGATCCAGTGTCATTGCATGTGTGTTCTTCCCAAAGACCACACATGGATCCACCAGTGTCATTGAATGTGTGTTATTCTCACAAACCATATCATGAACCACACCCAGCGTCATTGCATGTGTGTTGTTCCCAAAGACCACACATGGATCCACCAGTGTCATTGCATGTGTGTTCTTCTCACAAACCATATCATGAACCACACCCAGAGTCATTGCAAGTGTGTTCTTCCCATGAACCACACATGGATCCACCGGAGTCATTGCATGTGTGTTCTTCTCACAAACCACACATGGATCCACCCAGTGTCATCGCATGTGTGTTCTTCCCATGAACCACACATGGATCCACCAGTGTCATTGCATGTCTGCTCTTTTCATGAACCACAGCTAGAGTCATTGGATGTGTGTTCTTCTCACAGACCACACATGGATCCTGTGTCATTGCATGTGTGTTTATCCCAATGACCACACATGGATCCACCAGTGTCATTGCATGGGTGTTCTTCTCACAAACCATATCATGAACCACACCCAGTGTCATTGCATGTGTGTTCTTCTCACAGACCACACATGGATCCACCAGTGTCATTGCATGTGTGTTCTTCTCACAGACCATATCATGAACCACACCCAGTGTCATTGCATGTGTGTTCTTCCCATGAACCACACATGGATCCACCGAAGTCATTGCATGTGTGTTCTTCTCACAAACCACACATGGATCCACCCAGGGTCATCGCTTGTGTGTTCTTCCCATGAACCACACATGGATCGACTAGTGTCATTGCATGTCTGCTCTTTTCATGAACAACAGCTAGAGTCATTGGATGTGTGTTCTTCTCACAGACCACACATGGATCCAGTGTCATTGCATGTGTGTTCTTCCCAAAGACCACACATGGATCCACCAGTGTCATTGCATGTGTGTTCTTCTCACAAACCATATCATGAACCACACCCAGAGTCATTGCATGTGTGTTCTTCTCACAGACCACACATGGATCCACCAGTGTCATTGCATGTGTGTTTTTCTCACAGGCCATATCATGAACCACACCCAGTGTCATTGCATGTGTGTTCTTCCCATGAATCACACATGGATCCACCAGTGTCATTGCATGTCTTCTATTCCCACATACCACACATGGATCCACCAGTGTCATTGCATGTGTGTTCTTCCCATGAACCACACATGGATCCACCAGCGTCATTGCATGTGTGTTCTTCCCACAGACCACACATGGATCCACCGGTGTCGTTGCATGTGTGTTCTTCCCATGAACCACACATGGATCCACCAGTGTCATTGTATGTCTGCTCTTCCCATGAACCACAACTAGAGTCATCGCATGCGTGCTCTTTTCACAAACCACAGCTAGAGTCATTGCATGTGTGTTCATGTTACAAACCATATCATGAACCACACGCAGTGTCATTGCATGTGTGTTCTTCTCACAAACCACACATGGATCCACCGGTGTCATTGCCTGTCTGCTCTTCTCATTAACCATACCTAGAGTCATTGCATGTGTGTTCTTCTCACAAACTACATATCACCAGAGTCATTGCATCTGTGTTCTTCCCATGAACCACACATGGATCCACCGGAGTCATTGCATGTGTGTTCTTCTCATAAACCACACATCGATCCACCAGTGTCATTGCATGTGTGTTTTTCTCACAGACCATATCATGAACCACACCTAGTGACATTGCATGTGTGTTCTTCCCATGAACCACACATGGATCCACCAGTGTCATTGCATGTGTGTTCTTCCCACATACCACACATGGATCCACCAGTGTCATTGCATGTGTGTTCTTCCCATGAACCACACATGGATCCACCAGGGTCATTGCATGTGTGTTCTTCCCACAGACCACACATGCATCCACCGGTGTCGTTGCATGTGTGTTCTTCCCATGAACCACACACGGATCCACCAGTGTCATTGTATGTCTGCTCTTCCCATGAACCACAGCTAGAGTCATCGCATGCGTGCTCTTTTCACAAACCACAGCTAGAGTCGTTGCATGTGTGTTCTTCTTACAAACCATATCATGAACCACACCCAGTGTCATTGCATGTGTGTTCTTCTCACAAACCACACATGGATACACCGGTGTCATTGCATGTCTGCTCTTCTCATTAACCACAGCTAGAGTTATTGCATGTGTGTTCTTCTCACAAACCACATATCACCAGTCATTGCATGTGTGTTCTTCCCATGAACCACACATGGATCCATCGGAGTCATTGCATGTGTGTTCTTCTCACAAACCACACATGGATCCACCCAGTGTCATCGCATGTGTGTTCTTCCCATGAACCACACATGGATCCACCAGTGTCATTGCATGTCTGCTCTTTTCATGAACCACAGCTAGAGTCATTGGATGTGTGTTCTTCTCACAGACCACACATGGATCCAGTGTCATTGCATGTGTGTTCTTCCCAAAGACCACACATGGATCCACCAGTGTCATTGAATGTGTGTTATTCTCACAAACCATATCATGAACCACACCCAGTGTCATTGCATGTGTGTTCTTCCCAAAGACCACACATGGATCCACCAGTGTCATTGCATGTGTGTTCTTCTCACAAACCATATCATGAACCACACCCAGAGTCATTGCATGTGTGTTCTTCCCATGAACCACACATGGATCCACCAGAGTCATTGCATGTGTGTTCTTCTCACAAACCACACATGGATCCATCCAGTGTCATCGCATGTGTGTTCTTCCCATGAACCACACATGGATCCACCAGTGTCATTGCATGTCTGCTCTTTTCATGAACCACAGCTAGAGTCATTGCATGTGTGTTCATCCCAAAGACCACATATGGATCCACCAGTGTCATTGCATATGTGTTCTTCTCACAAACCATATCATGAACCACACCCAGTGTCATTGCATGTGTGTTCATCTCACATGCCACACATGGATCCACCAGTGTCATTGCATGTGTGTTCTTCTCACAGACCAGATCATGAACCACACCCAGTGTCATTGCATGTGTGTTCTTCCCATGAACCACACATGGATCCACCGAAGTCATTGCATGTGTGTTCTTATCACAAACCACACATGGATCCACCCAGGGTCATCGCATGTGTGTTCTTCCCATGAACCACACGTGGATCGACTAGTGTCATTGCATGTCTGCTCTTTTCATGAACAACAGCTAGAGTCATTGGATGTGTGTTCTTCTCACAGACCACACATGGATCCCGTGTCATTGCATGTGTGTTCTTCCCAAAGACCACACATGGATCCACCAGTGTCATTGCATGTGTGTTCTTCTCACAAACCATATCATGAACCACACCCAGAGTCATTGCATGTGTGTTCTTCTCACAGACCACACATGGATCCACCAGTGTCATTGCATGTGTGTTTTTCTCATAGGCCATATCATGAACCACACCCAGTGTCATTGCATGTGTGTTCTTCTCACAAACCACACATGGATCCACCCAGTGTCATCGCATGTGTGTTCTTCCCATGAACCACACATGGATCCACCAGTGTCATTGCATGTCTGCTCTTTTCATGAACCACAGCTAGAGTCATTGGATGTGTGTTCTTCTCACAGACCACACATGGATCCAGTGTCATTGCATGTGTGTTCTTCCCAAAGACCACACATGGATCCACCAGTGTCATTGCATGTGTGTTCTTCTCACAAACCATATCATGAACCACACCCAGAGTCATTGCATGTGTGTTCTTCTCACAGACCACACATGGATCCACCAGTGTCATTGCATGTGTGTTTTTCTCACAGGCCATATCATGAACCACACCCAGTGTCATTGCATGTGTGTTCTTCCCATGAATCACACATGGATCCACCAGTGTCATTGCATGTCTTCTATTCCCACATACCACACATGGATCCACCAGTGTCATTGCATGTGTGTTCTTCCCATGAACCACACATGGATCCACCAGCGTCATTGCATGTGTGTTCTTCCCACAGACCACACATGGATCCACCGGTGTCGTTGCATGTGTGTTCTTCCCATGAACCACACATGGATCCACCAGTGTCATTGTATGTCTGCTCTTCCCATGAACCACAACTAGAGTCATCGCATGCGTGCTCTTTTCACAAACCACAGCTAGAGTCATTGCATGTGTGTTCATGTTACAAACCATATCATGAACCACACGCAGTGTCATTGCATGTGTGTTCTTCTCACAAACCACACATGGATCCACCGGTGTCATTGCCTGTCTGCTCTTCTCATTAACCATACCTAGAGTCATTGCATGTGTGTTCTTCTCACAAACTACATATCACCAGAGTCATTGCATCTGTGTTCTTCCCATGAACCACACATGGATCCACCGGAGTCATTGCATGTGTGTTCTTCTCATAAACCACACATGGATCCACCAGTGTCATTGCATGTGTGTTTTTCTCATAGACCATATCATGAACCACACCTAGTGACATTGCATGTGTGTTCTTCCCATGAACCACACATGGATCCACCAGTGTCATTGCATGTGTGTTCTTCCCACATACCACACATGGATCCACTAGTGTCATTGCATGTGTGTTCTTCCCATGAACCACACATGGATCCACCAGGGTCATTGCATGTGTGTTCTTCCCACAGACCACACATGCATCCACCGGTGTCGTTGCATGTGTGTTCTTCCCATGAACCACACACGGATCCACCAGTGTCATTGTATGTCTGCTCTTCCCATGAACCACAGCTAGAGTCATCGCATGCGTGCTCTTTTCACAAACCACAGCTAGAGTCGTTGCATGTGTGTTCTTCTTACAAACCATATCATGAACCACACCCAGTGTCATTGCATGTGTGTTCTTCTCACAAACCACACATGGATACACCGGTGTCATTGCATGTCTGCTCTTCTCATTAACCACAGCTAGAGTTATTGCATGTGTGTTCTTCTCACAAACCACATATCACCAGTCATTGCATGTGTGTTCTTCCCATGAACCACACATGGATCCATCGGAGTCATTGCATGTGTGTTCTTCTCACAAACCACACATGGATCCACCCAGTGTCATCGCATGTGTGTTCTTCCCATGAACCACACATGGATCCACCAGTGTCATTGCATGTCTGCTCTTTTCATGAACCACAGCTAGAGTCATTGGATGTGTGTTCTTCTCACAGACCACACATGGATCCAGTGTCATTGCATGTGTGTTCTTCCCAAAGACCACACATGGATCCACCAGTGTCATTGAATGTGTGTTATTCTCACAAACCATATCATGAACCACACCCAGTGTCATTGCATGTGTGTTCTTCCCAAAGACCACACATGGATCCACCAGTGTCATTGCATGTGTGTTCTTCTCACAAACCATATCATGAACCACACCCAGAGTCATTGCATGTGTGTTCTTCCCATGAACCACACATGGATCCACCAGAGTCATTGCATGTGTGTTCTTCTCACAAACCACACATTGATCCATCCAGTGTCATCGCATGTGTGTTCTTCCCATGAACCACACATGGATCCACCAGTGTCATTGCATGTCTGCTCTTTTCATGAACCACAGCTAGAGTCATTGCATGTGTGTTCATCCCAAAGACCACATATGGATCCACCAGTGTCATTGCATATGTGTTCTTCTCACAAACCATATCATGAACCACACCCAGTGTCATTGCATGTGTGTTCATCTCACATGCCACACATGGATCCACCAGTGTCATTGCATGTGTGTTCTTCTCACAGACCAGATCATGAACCACACCCAGTGTCATTGCATGTGTGTTCTTCCCATGAACCACACATGGATCCACCGAAGTCATTGCATGTGTGTTCTTATCACAAACCACACATGGATCCACCCAGGGTCATCGCATGTGTGTTCTTCCCATGAACCACACGTGGATCGACTAGTGTCATTGCATGTCTGCTCTTTTCATGAACAACAGCTAGAGTCATTGGATGTGTGTTCTTCTCACAGACCACACATGGATCCCGTGTCATTGCATGTGTGTTCTTCCCAAAGACCACACATGGATCCACCAGTGTCATTGCATGTGTGTTCTTCTCACAAACCATATCATGAACCACACCCAGAGTCATTGCATGTGTGTTCTTCTCACAGACCACACAGGGATCCACCAGTGTCATTGCATGTGTGTTTTTCTCATAGGCCATATCATGAACCACACCCAGTGTCATTGCATGTGTGTTCTTCTCACAAACCACACATGGATCCACCCAGTGTCATCGCATGTGTGTTCTTCCCATGAACCACACATGGATCCACCAGTGTCATTGCATGTCTGCTCTTTTCATGAACCACAGCTAGAGTCATTGGATGTGTGTTCTTCTCATAGACCACACATGGATCCAGTGTCATTGCATGCGTGTTCTTCCCAAAGACCACACATGGATCCACCAGTGTCATTGCATGTGTGTTCTTCTCACAAACAATGTCATGAGCCACACCTAGTGTAATTGCATGTGTGTTCTTCCCAAAGACCACACATGGATCCACCAGTGTCATTGCATGTGTGTTGTTCTCACAAACCATATCATGAACCACACCCAGTGTCCTTGCATGTGTGTTCTTCCCATGAACCACACATGGATCCACCGGAGTCATTGCATGTGTGTTCTTCTCACAAACCACACATGGATCCACCCAGTGTCATCGCATGTGTGTTCTTCCCATGAACCACACATGGATCCACGAGTGTCATTGCATGTCTATTCTTTTCATGAACCACAACTAGAGTCATTGGATGTGTGTTCTTCTCACAGACCACACATGGATCCTGTGTCATTGCACGTGTGTTCATCCCAAAGACCACACATGGATCTACCAGTGTCATTGCATGTGTGTTCTTCTCACAAACCATATCATGAACCACACCCAGTGTCATTGCATGTGTGTTCTTCTCTCAGACCACACATGGATCCACCAGTGTCATTGCATGTGTGTTCTTCTCACAGACCAGATCATGAACCATACCAGTGTCGTTGCATGTGTGTTCTTCCCATGAACCACACATGGATCCACCGAAGTCATTGCATGTGTGTTCTTCTCACAAACCACACATGGATCCACCCAATTTCATCGCATGTGTGTTCTTCCCATGAACCACACATGGATCGACCAGTGTCATTGCATGTCTGCTCTTTTCATGAACCATAGCTAGAGTCATTGGATGTGTGTTCTTCTCACAGACCACACATGGATCCAGTGTCATTGCATGTGTGTTCTTCCCAAAGACCACACATGGATCCACCAGTGTCATTGCATGTGTGTTCTTCTCACAAACCATATCATGAACCACACCCAGAGTCATTGCATGTGTGTTCTTCTTAGAGACCACACATGGATCCACCAGTGTCATTGCTTGTGTGTTTTTCTCACAGACCATATCATGAACCACACCCAATGTCATTGCATGTGTGTTCTTCCCATGAACCACACTTGGATCCACCAATGTCATTGCATGTCTGCTCTTCCCACATACCACACATGGATCCACCAGTGTCATTGCATGTGTGTTCTTCCCATGAACCACACATGGATCCACCAGCGTCATTGCATGTGTGTTCTTCCCACAGACCACACATGGATCCACCGGTGTCGTTGCATGTGTGTTCTTCCCATGAACCACACATGGATCCACCAGTGTCATTGTATGTCTACTCTTCCCATGAACCACAGCTAGAGTCATCGCATGCGTGCTCTTTTCACAAACCACAGCTAGAGTCATTGCATGTGTGTCCTTCTTACAAACCATATCATGAACCACACCCAGTGTCATTGCATGTGTGTTCTTCTCACAAACCACACATGGATCCACCGGTGTCATTGCATGTCTCCTCTTCTCATTAACCACAGCTAGTGTCATTGCATGTCTGCTCTTCTCACAAACCACATATCACCAGTCATTGCATGTGTGTTCTTCCCATGAACCACACATGGATCCACCGGAGTCATTGCATGTGTGTTCTTCTCACAAACCACACATGGATCCACCCAGTGTCATCGCATGTGTGTTCTTCCCATGAACCACACATGGATCCACCAGTGTCATTGCATGTCTGCTCTTTTCATGAACCACAGCTAGAGTCATTGGATGTGTGTTCTTCTCATAGACCACACATGGATCCAGTGTCATTGCATGTGTGTTCTTCCCAAAGACCACACATGGATCCACCAGTGTCATTGAATGTGTGTTATTCTCACAAACCATATCATGAACCACACCCAGCGTCATTGCATGTGTGTTCTTCCCAAAGACCACACATGGATCCACCAGTGTCATTGCATGTGTGTTCTTCTCACAAACCATATCATGAACCACACCCAGAGTCATTGCAAGTGTGTTCTTCCCATGAACCACACATGGATCCACCGGAGTCATTGCATGTGTGTTCTTCTCACAAACCACACATGGATCCACCCAGTGTCATCGCATGTGCGTTCTTCCCATGAACCACACATGGATCCACCAGTGTCATTGCATGTCTGCTCTTTTCATGAACCACAGCTAGAGTCATTGGATGTGTGTTCTTTTCACAGACCACACATGGATCCTGTGTCATTGCATGTGTGTTTATCCCAAAGACCACACATGGATCCTGTGTCTTTGCATGTGTGTTCTTCCCAAAGACCACACATGGATCCACCAGTGTCATTGCATGTGTGTTCTTCTCACAAACCATATCATGAACCACACCCAGAGTAATTGCATGTGTGTTCTTCTCACAGACCACACATGGATCCACCAGTGTCATTGCATGTGTGTTTTTCTCACAGGCCATATCATGAACCACACCCAGTGTCATTGCATGTGTGTTCTTCCCATGAATCACACATGGATCCACCAGTGTCATTGCATGTCTTCTATTCCCACATACCACACATGGATCCACCAGTGTCATTGCATGTGTGTTCTTCCCATGAACCACACATGGATCCACCAGCGTCATTGCATGTGTGTTCTTCCCACAGACCACACATGGATCCACCGGTGTCGTTGCATGTGTGTTCTTCCCATGAACCACACATGGATCCACCAGTGTCATTGTATGTCTGCTCTTCCCATGAACCACAACTAGAGTCATCGCATGCGTGCTCTTTTCACAAACCACAGCTAGAGTCATTGCATGTGTGTTCATGTTACAAACCATATCATGAACCACACGCAGTGTCATTGCATGTGTGTTCTTCTCACAAACCACACATGGATCCACCGGTGTCATTGCTTGTCTGCTCTTCTCATTAACCATACCTAGAGTCATTGCATGTGTGTTCTTCTCACAAACTACATATCACCAGAGTCATTGCATCTGTGTTCTTCCCATGAACCACACATGGATCCACCGGAGTCATTGCATGTGTGTTCTTCTCATAAACCACACATGGATCCACCAGTGTCATTGCATGTGTGTTTTTCTCACAGACCATATCATGAACCACACCTAGTGACATTGCATGTGTGTTCTTCCCATGAACCACACATGGATCCACCAGTGTCATTGCATGTGTGTTCTTCCCACATACCACACATGGATCCACCAGTGTCATTGCATGTGTGTTCTTCCCATGAACCACACATGGATCCACCAGGGTCATTGCATGTGTGTTCTTCCCACAGACCACACATGCATCCACCGGTGTCGTTGCATGTGTGTTCTTCCCATGAACCACACACGGATCCACCAGTGTCATTGTATGTCTGCTCTTCCCATGAACCATAGCTAGAGTCATCGCATGCGTGCTCTTTTCACAAACCACAGCTAGAGTCATTGCATGTGTGTTCTTCTTACAAACCATATCATGAACCACACCCAGTGTCATTGCATGTGTGTTCTTCTCACAAACCACACATGGATACACCGGTGTCATTGCATGTCTGCTCTTCTCATTAACCACAGCTAGAGTTATTGCATGTGTGTTCTTCTCACAAACCACATATCACCAGTCATTGCATGTGTGTTCTTCCCATGAACCACACATGGATCCATCGGAGTCATTGCATGTGTGTTCTTCTCACAAACCACACATGGATCCACCCAGTGTCATCGCATGTGTGTTCTTCCCATGAACCACACATGGATCCACCAGTGTCATTGCATGTCTGCTCTTTTCATGAACCATAGCTAGAGTCATTGGATGTGTGTTCTTCTCACAGACCACACATGGATCCAGTGTCATTGCATGTGTGTTCTTCCCAAAGACCACACATGGATCCACCAGTGTCATTGAATGTGTGTTATTCTCACAAACCATATCATGAACCACACCCAGTGTCATTGCATGTGTGTTCTTCCCAAAGACCACACATGGATCCACCAGTGTCATTGCATGTGTGTTCTTCTCACAAACCATATCATGAACCACACCCAGAGTCATTGCATGTGTGTTCTTCCCATGAACCACACATGGATCCACCAGAGTCATTGCATGTGTGTTCTTCTCACAAACCACACATGGATCCATCCAGTGTCATCGCATGTGTGTTCTTCCCATGAACCACACATGGATCCACCAGTGTCATTGCATGTCTGCTCTTTTCATGAACCACCGCTAGAGTCATTGCATGTGTGTTCATCCCAAAGACCACATATGGATCCACCAGTGTCATTGCATATGTGTTCTTCTCACAAACCATATCATGAACCACACCCAGTGTCATTGCATGTGTGTTCATCTCACAGGCCACACATGGATCCACCAGTGTCATTGCATGTGTGTTCTTCTCACAGACCAGATCATGAACCACACCCAGTGTCATTGCATGTGTGTTCTTCCCATGAACCACACATGGATCCACCGAAGTCATTGCATGTGTGTTCTTCTCACAAACCACACATGGATCCACCCAGGGTCATCGCATGTGTGTTCTTCCCATGAACCACACGTGGATCGACTAGTGTCATTGCATGTCTGCTCTTTTCATGAACAACAGCTAGATTCATTGGATGTGTGTTCTTCTCACAGACCACACATGGATCCCGTGTCATTGCATGTGTGTTCTTCCCAAAGACCACACATGGATCCACCAGTGTCATTGCATGTGTGTTCTTCTCACAAACCATATCATGAACCACACCCAGAGTCATTGCATGTGTGTTCTTCTCACAGACCACACATGGATCCACCAGTGTCATTGCATGTGTGTTTTTCTCATAGGCCATATCATGAACCACACCCAGTGTCATTGCATGTGTGTTCTTCTCACAAACCACACATGGATCCACCCAGTGTCATCGCATGTGTGTTCTTCCCATGAACCACACATGGATCCACCAGTGTCATTGCATGTCTGCTCTTTTCATGAACCACAGCTAGAGTCATTGGATGTGTGTTCTTCTCATAGACCACACATGGATCCAGTGTCATTGCATGCGTGTTCTTCCCAAAGACCACACATGGATCCACCAGTGTCATTGCATGTGTGTTCTTCTCACAAACCATATCATGAGCCACACCTAGTGTCATTGCATGTGTGTTCTTCCCAAAGACCACACATGGATCCACCAGTGTCATTGCATGTGTGTTGTTCTCACAAACCATATCATGAACTACACCCAGAGTCATTGCATGTGTGTTCTTCCCATGAACCACACATGGATCCACCGAAGTCATTGCATGTTTGTTCTTCTCACAAACCACACATGGATCCACCCAATGTCATTGCATGTGTGTTCTTCCCATGAACCACACATGGATCCACCAGTGTCGTTGCATGTCTTCTCTTTTCATGAACCACAACTAGAGTCATTGGATGTGTGTTCTTCTCACAGACCACACATGGATCCAGTGTCATTGCATGTGTGTTCTTCCCAAAGACCACACATGGATCCACCAGTGTCATTGCATGTGTGTTCTTCTCACAAACCATATCATGAACCACACCAGTGTCATTGCATGTGTGTTCTTCTCACAGGCCACACATGGATCCACCAGTGTCATTGCATGTGTGTTCTTCTCACAGACCAGATCATGAACCACACCCAGTGTCATTGCATGTGTGTTCTTCCCATGAACCACACATGGATCCACCGAAGTCATTGCATGTGTGTTCTTCTCACAAACCACACATGGATCCACCTAGGGTCATCGCACGTGTGTTCTTCCCATGAACCACACATGGATCGACTAGTGTCATTGCATGTCTGCTCTTTTCATGAACAACAGCTAGAGTCATTGGATGTGTGTTCTTCTCACAGACGACACATGGATCCCGTGTCATTACATGTGTGTTCTTCCCAAAGACCACACATGGATCCACCAGTGTCATTGCATGTGTGTTCTTCTCACAAACCATATCATGAACCACACCCAGAGTCATTGCATGTGTGTTCTTCTCACAGACCACACATGGATCCACCAGTGTCATTGCATGTGTGTTTTTCTCATAGGCCATATCATGAACCACACCCAGTGTCATTGCATGTGTGTTCTTCCCATGAATCACACATGGATCCACCAGTGTCATTGCATGTCTTCTCTTCCCACATACCACACATGGATCTACCAGTGTCATTGCATGTGTGTTCTTCCCATGAACCACACATGGATCCACCAGCGTCATTGCATGTGTGTTCTTCCCACAGACCACACATGGATCCACCAGTGTCGTTGCATGTGTGTTCTTCCCATGAACCACACATGGATCCACCAGTGTCATTGTATGTCTGCTTTTCCCATGAACCACAGCTAGAGTCATCGCATGCGTGCTCTTTTCACAAACCACAGCTAGAGTCATTGCATGTGTGTTCATGTTACAAACCATATCATGAACCACACGTAGTGTCATTGCATGTGTGTTCTTCTCACAAACCACACATGGATCCACCGGTGTCATTGCATGTCCGCTCTTCTCATTAACCATACCTAGAGTCATTGCATGTGTGTTCTTCTCACAAACTACATATCACCAGAGTCATTGCATCTGTGTTCTTCCCATGAACCACACATGAATCCACCGGAGTCATTGCATGTGTGTTCTTCTCACAAACCACACATGGATCCACCCAGTGTCATCGCATGTGTGTTCTTCCCATGAACCACACATGGATCCACCAGTGTCATTGCATGTCTTCTCTTTTCATGAACCACAGCTAGAGTCATTGGATGTGTGTTCTTCTCATAGACCACACATGGATCCAGTGTCATTGCATGCGTGTTCTTCCCAAAGACCACACATGGATCCACTAGTGTCATTGCATGTGTGTTCTTCTCACAAACCATATCATGAACCACACCTAGTGTCATTGCATGTGTGTTCTTCCCAAAGACCACACATGGATCCACCAGTGTCATTGCATGTGTGTTGTTCTCACAAACCATATCATGAACCACACCCAGAGTCATTGCATATGTCTTCTTCCCATGAACCACACATGGATCCACCGAAGTCATTGCATGTTTGTTCTTCTCAAAAACCACACATGGATCCACCCAATGTCATTGCATGTGTGTTCTTCCCAAAGACCACACATGGATCCACCAGTGTCATTGCATGTGTGTTCTTCTCACAAACCATATCATGGACCACACCCAGTGTCATTGCATGTGTTTTCTTCTCATAGACCACACATGGATCCACCAGTGTCATTGCATGTGGGTTCTTCTCACAGACCATATCATGAACCACACCCAGTGTCATTTCATGTGTGTTCTTCCCATGAACCACACATGGATCCACCGGAGTCATTGCATGTGTGTTCTTCTCACAAACCACACATGGATCCACCCAGTGTCATCGCATGTGTGTTCTTCCCATGAACCACACATGGATCCACCAGTGTCATTGCATGTCTGCTCTTTTCATGAACCATAGCTAGAGTCATTGGATGTGTGTTCTTCTCACAGACCACACATGGATCCAGTGTCATTGCATGTGTGTTCTTCCCAAAGACCACACATGGATCCACCAGTGTCATTGAATGTGTGTTATTCTCACAAACCATATCATGAACCACACCCAGTGTCATTGCATGTGTGTTCTTCCCAAAGACCACACATGGATCCACCAGTGTCATTGCATGTGTGTTCTTCTCACAAACCATATCATGAACCACACCCAGAGTCATTGCATGTGTGTTCTTCCCATGAACCACACATGGATCCACCAGAGTCATTGCATGTGTGTTCTTCTCACAAACCACACATGGATCCATCCAGTGTCATCGCATGTGTGTTCTTCCCATGAACCACACATGGATCCACCAGTGTCATTGCATGTCTGCTCTTTTCATGAACCACCGCTAGAGTCATTGCATGTGTGTTCATCCCAAAGACCACATATGGATCCACCAGTGTCATTGCATATGTGTTCTTCTCACAAACCATATCATGAACCACACCCAGTGTCATTGCATGTGTGTTCATCTCACAGGCCACACATGGATCCACCAGTGTCATTGCATGTGTGTTCTTCTCACAGACCAGATCATGAACCACACCCAGTGTCATTGCATGTGTGTTCTTCCCATGAACCACACATGGATCCACCGAAGTCATTGCATGTGTGTTCTTCTCACAAACCACACATGGATCCACCCAGGGTCATCGCATGTGTGTTCTTCCCATGAACCACACGTGGATCGACTAGTGTCATTGCATGTCTGCTCTTTTCATGAACAACAGCTAGATTCATTGGATGTGTGTTCTTCTCACAGACCACACATGGATCCCGTGTCATTGCATGTGTGTTCTTCCCAAAGACCACACATGGATCCACCAGTGTCATTGCATGTGTGTTCTTCTCACAAACCATATCATGAACCACACCCAGAGTCATTGCATGTGTGTTCTTCTCACAGACCACACATGGATCCACCAGTGTCATTGCATGTGTGTTTTTCTCATAGGCCATATCATGAACCACACCCAGTGTCATTGCATGTGTGTTCTTCTCACAAACCACACATGGATCCACCCAGTGTCATCGCATGTGTGTTCTTCCCATGAACCACACATGGATCCACCAGTGTCATTGCATGTCTGCTCTTTTCATGAACCACAGCTAGAGTCATTGGATGTGTGTTCTTCTCATAGACCACACATGGATCCAGTGTCATTGCATGCGTGTTCTTCCCAAAGACCACACATGGATCCACCAGTGTCATTGCATGTGTGTTCTTCTCACAAACCATATCATGAGCCACACCTAGTGTCATTGCATGTGTGTTCTTCCCAAAGACCACACATGGATCCACCAGTGTCATTGCATGTGTGTTGTTCTCACAAACCATATCATGAACTACACCCAGAGTCATTGCATGTGTGTTCTTCCCATGAACCACACATGGATCCACCGAAGTCATTGCATGTTTGTTCTTCTCACAAACCACACATGGATCCACCCAATGTCATTGCATGTGTGTTCTTCCCATGAACCACACATGGATCCACCAGTGTCGTTGCATGTCTTCTCTTTTCATGAACCACAACTAGAGTCATTGGATGTGTGTTCTTCTCACAGACCACACATGGATCCAGTGTCATTGCATGTGTGTTCTTCCCAAAGACCACACATGGATCCACCAGTGTCATTGCATGTGTGTTCTTCTCACAAACCATATCATGAACCACACCAGTGTCATTGCATGTGTGTTCTTCTCACAGGCCACACATGGATCCACCAGTGTCATTGCATGTGTGTTCTTCTCACAGACCAGATCATGAACCACACCCAGTGTCATTGCATGTGTGTTCTTCCCATGAACCACACATGGATCCACCGAAGTCATTGCATGTGTGTTCTTCTCACAAACCACACATGGATCCACCTAGGGTCATCGCACGTGTGTTCTTCCCATGAACCACACATGGATCGACTAGTGTCATTGCATGTCTGCTCTTTTCATGAACAACAGCTAGAGTCATTGGATGTGTGTTCTTCTCACAGACGACACATGGATCCCGTGTCATTACATGTGTGTTCTTCCCAAAGACCACACATGGATCCACCAGTGTCATTGCATGTGTGTTCTTCTCACAAACCATATCATGAACCACACCCAGAGTCATTGCATGTGTGTTCTTCTCACAGACCACACATGGATCCACCAGTGTCATTGCATGTGTGTTTTTCTCATAGGCCATATCATGAACCACACCCAGTGTCATTGCATGTGTGTTCTTCCCATGAATCACACATGGATCCACCAGTGTCATTGCATGTCTTCTCTTCCCACATACCACACATGGATCTACCAGTGTCATTGCATGTGTGTTCTTCCCATGAACCACACATGGATCCACCAGCGTCATTGCATGTGTGTTCTTCCCACAGACCACACATGGATCCACCAGTGTCGTTGCATGTGTGTTCTTCCCATGAACCACACATGGATCCACCAGTGTCATTGTATGTCTGCTTTTCCCATGAACCACAGCTAGAGTCATCGCATGCGTGCTCTTTTCACAAACCACAGCTAGAGTCATTGCATGTGTGTTCATGTTACAAACCATATCATGAACCACACGTAGTGTCATTGCATGTGTGTTCTTCTCACAAACCACACATGGATCCACCGGTGTCATTGCATGTCCGCTCTTCTCATTAACCATACCTAGAGTCATTGCATGTGTGTTCTTCTCACAAACTACATATCACCAGAGTCATTGCATCTGTGTTCTTCCCATGAACCACACATGAATCCACCGGAGTCATTGCATGTGTGTTCTTCTCACAAACCACACATGGATCCACCCAGTGTCATCGCATGTGTGTTCTTCCCATGAACCACACATGGATCCACCAGTGTCATTGCATGTCTTCTCTTTTCATGAACCACAGCTAGAGTCATTGGATGTGTGTTCTTCTCATAGACCACACATGGATCCAGTGTCATTGCATGCGTGTTCTTCCCAAAGACCACACATGGATCCACTAGTGTCATTGCATGTGTGTTCTTCTCACAAACCATATCATGAACCACACCTAGTGTCATTGCATGTGTGTTCTTCCCAAAGACCACACATGGATCCACCAGTGTCATTGCATGTGTGTTGTTCTCACAAACCATATCATGAACCACACCCAGAGTCATTGCATATGTCTTCTTCCCATGAACCACACATGGATCCACCGAAGTCATTGCATGTTTGTTCTTCTCAAAAACCACACATGGATCCACCCAATGTCATTGCATGTGTGTTCTTCCCAAAGACCACACATGGATCCACCAGTGTCATTGCATGTGTGTTCTTCTCACAAACCATATCATGGACCACACCCAGTGTCATTGCATGTGTTTTCTTCTCATAGACCACACATGGATCCACCAGTGTCATTGCATGTGGGTTCTTCTCACAGACCATATCATGAACCACACCCAGTGTCATTTCATGTGTGTTCTTCCCATGAACCACACATGGATCCACCGGAGTCATTGCATGTGTGTTCTTCTCACAAACCACACATGGATCCATCCAGTGTCATCGCATGTGTGTTCTTCCCATGAACCACACATGGATCCACCAGTGTCATTGCATGTCTGCTCTTTTCATGAACCACATCTAGAGTCATTGGATGTGTGTTCTTCTCACAGACCACACATGGATCCAGTGTCATTGCATGTGTGTTCTTCTCAAAAACCACACATGGATCCAGTGTCATTGCATGTGTGTTCTTCTCACAAACCATATCATGAACCACACCCAGTGTCATTGCATGTGTGTTCTTCTCATAGACCACACATGGATCCACCAGTGTCATTGCATGTGTGTTCTTCTCACAGACCAGATCATGAACCACACCTAGTGTCATTGCATGTGTGTTCTTCTCACAAACCATATCATGAACCACACCTAGAGTCATTGCATGTGTGTCCTTCTCACAGACCACACATGGATCCACAAGTGGCATGGCATGTGTGTTTTTATCATAGGCCATATCATGAACCACACCTAGTGTCATTGCATGTGTGTTCTTCCCATGAATCACACATGGAGCCACCAGTGTCATTGCATGTCTTCTCTTCCCACATACCACACATGGATCCACCAGTGTCATTGCATGTGTGTTCTTCCCATGAACCACACATGGATCCACCAGCGTCATTGCATGTGTGTTCTTCCCACAGACCACACATGGATCCACCGGTGTCGTTGCATGTGTGTTCTTCCTATGAACCACACATGGATCCACCAGTGTCATTGTATGTCTGCTCTTCCCATGAACCACAGCTAGAGTCATCGCATGCGTGCTCTTTTCACAAACCACAGCTAGAGTCATTGCATGTCTGTTCATGTTACAAACCATATCATGAACCACACGCAGTGTCATTGCATGTGTGTTCTTCTCACAAACCACACATGGATCCACCAGTGTCATTGCATGTCCGCTCTTCTCATTAACCATACCTAGAGTCATTGCATGTGTGTTCTTCTCACAAACTACATATCACCAGAGTCATTGCATCTGTGTTCTTCCCATGAACCACACATGGATCCACCGGAGTCATTGCATGTGTCTTCTTCTCACAAACCACACATGGATCCACCCAGTGTCATCGCATGTGTGTTCTTCCCATGAACCACACATGGATCCACCAGTGTCATTGCATGTCTGCTCTTTTCATGAACCACAGCTAGAGTCATTGGATGTGTGTTCTTCTCACAGACCACACATGGATCCACTGTCATTGCATGTGTGTTCTTCCCAAAGACCACACATGGATCCACCAGTGTCATTGAATGTGTGTTATTCTCACAAACCATATCATGAACCACACCCAGTGTCATTGCATGTGTGTTCTTCCCAAAGACCACACATGGATCCACCAGTGTCATTGCATGTGTGTTCTTCTCACAAACCATATCATGAACCACACCTAGAGTCATTGCATGTGTGTTCTTCCCATGAACCACACATGGATCCACCTGAGTCATTGCATGTGTGTTCTTCTCACAAACCACAGATGGATCCACCCAGTGTTATAGCATGTGTGTTCTTCCCATGAACCACACATGGATCCACCAGTGTCATTGCATGTCTGCTCTTTTCATGAACCACAGCTAGAGTCATTAGACGTGTGTTCTTCTCACAAACCACACATGGATCCAGTGTCATTGCATGTGTGTTCTTCCCAAAGACCACACATGGATCCACCAGTGTCATTGAATGTGTGTTATTCTCACAAACCATATCATGAACCACACCCAGTGTCATTGCATGTGTGTTCTTCCCAAAGACCACACATGGATCCGCCAGTGTCATTGCATGTGTGTTCTTCTCACAAACCATATCATGAACCACACCCAGAGTCATTGCATGTGTGTTCTTCCCATGAACGAAACATGGATCCACCATAGTCATTGCATGTGTGTTCTCCTCACAAACCACACATGGATACACCTAGTGTCATCGCATGTGTGTTCTTCCCATGAACCACACATGGATCCACCAGTGTCATTGCATGTCTATTCTTTTCATGAACCACAGCTAGAGTCATTGAATGTGTGTTCTTCTCACAGACCACACATGGATCCTGTGTCATTGCATGTGTGTTCATCCCAAAGACCATACATGGATCCACCAGTGTCATTGCATGTGTGTTCTTCTCACAAACTATATCATGAACCACACCCAGTGTCATTGCATGTGTGTTCTTCTCACAGACCACACATGGATCCACCAGTGTCATTGCATGTGTATTCTTCTCACAGACCAGATCATGAACAACACCCAGTGTCATTGCATGTGTGTTCTTCCCATGAACCACACATGGATCCACCGAAGTCATTGCAAGTGTGTTCTTCTCACAAACCACACATGGATCCACCCAGTGTCATCGCATGTGTGTTCTTCCCATGAACCACACATGGATCGACCAGTGTCATTGCATGTCTGCTCTTTTCATGAACCACAGCTAGAGTCATTGGATGTGTGTTCTTCTCACAGACCACACATGGATCCAGTGTCATTGCATGTGTGTTCTTCCCAAAGACCACACATGGATCCACCAGTGTCATTGCATGTGTGTTCTTCTCACAAACCATATCATGAACCACACCCAGAGTCATTGCATGTGTGTTCTTCTTAGAGACCACACATGGAACCACCAGTGTCATTGCTTGTGTGTTTTTCTCACAGACCATATCATGAACCACACCTAGTGTCATTGCATGTGTGTTCTTCCCATGAACCACACATGGATCCACCAGTGTCATTGCATGTATGCTCTTCCCACATTCCACACATGGATCCACCAGTGTCATTGCATGTGTGTTCTTCCCATGAACCACACATGGATCCACCAGTGTCATTGCATGTGTGTTCTTCCCACAGACCACAGAGCGATCCACCGGCGTCCTTGCATGTGTGTTCTTCCCATGAACCACACATGGATCCACTAGTGTCATTGTATGTCTGCTCTTCCCATGAACCACATCTAGAGTCATCGCATGCGTGCTCTTTTCACAAACCACAGCTAGAGTCATTGCATGTGTGTTCTTCTTACAAACCATATCATGAACCACACCCAGTGTCATTGCATGTGTGTTCTTCTCACAAACCACACATGGATCCACCGGTGTCATTGCATGTTTGCTCTTCTCATTAACCACAGCTAGTGTCATTGCATGTGTGTTCTTTTCACAAACCACATATCACCAGAGTCATTGCATGTGTGTTCTTCCCATGAACCACACATGGATCCACCGGATTCATTGCATGTGTGTTCTTCTCACAAACCACACATGGATCCACCCAGTGTCATCGCATGTGTGTTCTTCCCATGAACCACACATGGATCCACCAGTGTCATTGCCTGTCTGCTCTTTTCATGAACCACAGCTAGAGTCATTGGATGTGTGTTCTTCTCACAGACCACACATGGATCCAGTGTCATTGCATGTGTGTTCTTCCCAAAGACCACACATGGATCCACCAGTGTCATTGCATGTGTGTTCTTCTCACAAACCATATCATGAACCACACCCAGAGTCATTGCATGTGTGTTCTTCTTAGAGACCACACATGGATCCACCAGTGTCATTGCTTGTGTGTTTTTCTCACAGACCATATCATGAACCACACCTAGGGTCATTGCATGTGTGTTCTTCCCATGAACCACACATGGATCCACCAGTGTCATTGCATGTCTTCTCTTTTCATGAACCACACCTAGAGTCATTGGATGTGTGTTCTTCTCACAGAACACACATGGATCCAGTGTCATTGCATGTGTGTTCTTCCCAAAGACCACACATGGATCCGCCAGTGTCATTGCATGTGTGTTCTTCTCACAAACCATATCATGAACCACACCCAGAGTCATTGCATGTGTGTTCTTCCCATGAACGAAACATGGATCCACCATAGTCATTGCATGTGTGTTCTCCTCACAAACCACACATGGATACACCTAGTGTCATCGCATGTGTGTTCTTCCCATGAACCACACATGGATCCACCAGTGTCATTGCATGTCTATTCTTTTCATGAACCACAGCTAGAGTCATTGAATGTGTGTTCTTCTCACAGACCACACATGGATCCTGTGTCATTGCATGTGTGTTCATCCCAAAGACCATACATGGATCCACCAGTGTCATTGCATGTGTGTTCTTCTCACAAACTATATCATGAACCACACCCAGTGTCATTGCATGTGTGTTCTTCTCACAGACCACACATGGATCCACCAGTGTCATTGCATGTGTATTCTTCTCACAGACCAGATCATGAACAACACCCAGTGTCATTGCATGTGTGTTCTTCCCATGAACCACACATGGATCCACCGAAGTCATTGCAAGTGTGTTCTTCTCACAAACCACACATGGATCCACCCAGTGTCATCGCATGTGTGTTCTTCCCATGAACCACACATGGATCGACCAGTGTCATTGCATGTCTGCTCTTTTCATGAACCACAGCTAGAGTCATTGGATGTGTGTTCTTCTCACAGACCACACATGGATCCAGTGTCATTGCATGTGTGTTCTTCCCAAAGACCACACATGGATCCACCAGTGTCATTGCATGTGTGTTCTTCTCACAAACCATATCATGAACCACACCCAGAGTCATTGCATGTGTGTTCTTCTTAGAGACCACACATGGAACCACCAGTGTCATTGCTTGTGTGTTTTTCTCACAGACCATATCATGAACCACACCTAGTGTCATTGCATGTGTGTTCTTCCCATGAACCACACATGGATCCACCAGTGTCATTGCATGTATGCTCTTCCCACATTCCACACATGGATCCACCAGTGTCATTGCATGTGTGTTCTTCCCATGAACCACACATGGATCCACCAGTGTCATTGCATGTGTGTTCTTCCCACAGACCACAGAGCGATCCACCGGCGTCCTTGCATGTGTGTTCTTCCCATGAACCACACATGGATCCACTAGTGTCATTGTATGTCTGCTCTTCCCATGAACCACATCTAGAGTCATCGCATGCGTGCTCTTTTCACAAACCACAGCTAGAGTCATTGCATGTGTGTTCTTCTTACAAACCATATCATGAACCACACCCAGTGTCATTGCATGTGTGTTCTTCTCACAAACCACACATGGATCCACCGGTGTCATTGCATGTTTGCTCTTCTCATTAACCACAGCTAGTGTCATTGCATGTGTGTTCTTTTCACAAACCACATATCACCAGAGTCATTGCATGTGTGTTCTTCCCATGAACCACACATGGATCCACCGGATTCATTGCATGTGTGTTCTTCTCACAAACCACACATGGATCCACCCAGTGTCATCGCATGTGTGTTCTTCCCATGAACCACACATGGATCCACCAGTGTCATTGCCTGTCTGCTCTTTTCATGAACCACAGCTAGAGTCATTGGATGTGTGTTCTTCTCACAGACCACACATGGATCCAGTGTCATTGCATGTGTGTTCTTCCCAAAGACCACACATGGATCCACCAGTGTCATTGCATGTGTGTTCTTCTCACAAACCATATCATGAACCACACCCAGAGTCATTGCATGTGTGTTCTTCTTAGAGACCACACATGGATCCACCAGTGTCATTGCTTGTGTGTTTTTCTCACAGACCATATCATGAACCACACCTAGGGTCATTGCATGTGTGTTCTTCCCATGAACCACACATGGATCCACCAGTGTCATTGCATGTCTTCTCTTTTCATGAACCACACCTAGAGTCATTGGATGTGTGTTCTTCTCACAGAACACACATGGATCCAGTGTCATTGCATGTGTGTTCTTCCCAAAGACCACACATGGATCCACCAGTGTCATTGCATGTGTGTTCTTCTCACAAACCATATCATGAACCACACCCAGTGTCATTGCATGTGTGTTCTTCCCAAAGACCACACATGGATCCACCAGTGTCATTGCATGTGTGTTGTTCTCACAAACCATATGATGAACCACACCCAGTGTCCTTGCATGTGTGTTCTTCCCATGAACCACACATGGATCCACCGGAGTCATTGCATGTGTGTTCTTCTCACAGACCACACATGGATCCACCCAGTGTCATCGCATGCGTGTTCTTCCCATGAACCACACATGGATCCACCAGTGTCATTGCATGTCTGCTCTTTTCATGAACCACAACTAGAGTCATTGGATGTGTGTTCTTCTCAAAGACCACACATGGATCTAGTGTCATTGCATGTGTGTTCTTCCCAAAGACCACACATGGATCCACCAGTGTCATTGCATGTGTGTTCTTCTCACAAACCATATCATGAACCACACCCAGAGTCATTGCATGTGTGTTCTTCTCACAAACCACACATGGATCCACCAGTGTCATTGCATGTGTGTTTTTCTCACAGACCATATCATGAACCACACCCAGTATCATTGCATGTGTGTTCTTCCCATGAACCACACATGGATCCACCAGTGTCATTGCATGTGTGTTCTTCCCACATACCACACATGGATCCACCAGTGTCATTGCATGTGTGTTCTTCCCATGAACCACACATGGATCCACTAGTGTGATTGCATGTGTGTTCTTCCCACAGACCACACATGCATCCACCGGTGTCATTGCATGTGTGTTCTTCCCATGAACCACACACGGATCCACCAGTGTCATTGTATGTTTGCTCTTCCCATGAACCACAGCTAGAGTCATCGCATGCGTGCTCTTTTCACAAACCACAGCTAGAGTCGTTGCATGTGTGTTCTTCTTACAAACCATATCATGAACCACACCCAGTGTCATTGCATGTGTGTTCTTCTCACAAACCACACATGGATCCACCGGTGTCATTGCATGTCTGCTCTTCTCATTAACCACAACTAGAGTCATTGCATGTGTGTTCTTCTCACAAACCACATATCACCAGTCATTGCATGTGTGTTCTTCCCATGAACCACACATGGATCCACCGGAGTCATTGCATGCGTGTTCTTCTCACAAACCACACATGGATCCACCCAGTGTCATCGCATGTGTCTTCTTCCCACGAACCACACATGGATCCACCAGAGTCATTGCATGTCTGCTCTTTTCATGAACCACACCCAGTGTCATTGCATGTGTGTTTTTCCCATGAACCACACATGGATCCACCGAAGTCATTGCATGTGTGTTCTTCTCACAAACCACACATGCATCCACCCAGTGTCATCGCATGCGTGTTCTTCCCATGAACCACACATGGATCGACCAGTGTCATTGCATGTCTGCTCTTTTCATGAACAACAGCTAGAGTCATTGGATGTGTGTTCTTCTCACAGACCACACATGGATCCAGTGTCATTGCATGTGTGTTCTTCCCAAAGACCACACATGGATCCACCAGTGTCATTGCATGTGTGTTCTTCTCACAAACCATATCATGAACCACACCCAGAGTCATTGCATGTGTGTTCTTCTTACAAACCACACATGGATCCACCAGTTTCATTGCATGTGTGTTTTTCTCACAGACCATATCATGAACCACACCCAGTATCATTGCATGTGTGTTCTCCCCATGAACCACACATGGATCCACCAGTGTCATTGCATGTGTGTTCTTCCCACATACCACACATGGATCCACCAGTGTCATTGCATGTGTGTTCTTCCCATGAACCACACATGGATCCACCAGTGTCATTGCATGTGTGTTCTTCCCACAGACCACACATGCATCCACCGGTGTCGTTGCATGTGTGTTCTTCCCATGAACCACACACGGATCCACCAGTGTCATTGTATGTCTGCTCTTCCCATGAACCACAGCTAGAGTCATCGCATGCGTGCTCTTTTCACAAACCACAGCTAGAGTCGTTGCATGTGTGTTCTTGTTACAAACCATATCATGAACCACACCCAGTGTCATTGCATGTGTGTTCTTCTCACAAACCACACATGGATCCACCGGTGTCATTGCATGTCTGCTCTTCTCATTAACCACAACTAGAGTCATTGCATGTGTGTTCTTCTCACAAACCACATATCACCAGTCATTGCATGTGTGTTCTTCTCACAAACCACATATCACCAGTCATTGCATGTGTGTTCTTCCCATGAACCACACATGGATCCACCGAAGTCATTGCATGCGTGTTCTTCTCACAAACCACACATGGATCCACCCAGTGTCATCGCATGTGTGTTCTTCCCATGAACCACACATGGATCCACCAGTGTCATTGCATGTTTGCTCTTTTCATGAACCACAGCTAGAGTCATTGGATGTGTGTTCTTCTCACAGACCACACATGGATCCAGTGTCATTGCATGTGTGTTCTTCCCAAAGACCACACATGGATCCACCAGTGTCATTGAATGTGTCTTATTCTCACAAGCCATATCATGAACCACACCCAGCGTCATTGCATGTGTGTTCTTCCCAAAGACCACACATGGAGCCACCAGTGTCATTGCATGTGTGTTCTTCTCACAAACCATATCATGAACCACACTCAGAGTCATTGCATGTGTGTTCTTCCCATGAACCACACATGGATCCACCGGAGTCATTGCATGTGTGTTCTTCTCACAAACCACACATGGATCCACCCAGTGTCATCGCATGTGTGTTCTTCCCATGAACCACACATGGATCCACCAGTGTCATTGCATGTCTTCTCTTTTCATGAACCACACCTAGAGTCATTGGATGTGTGTTCTTCTCACAGAACACACATGGATCCAGTGTCATTGCATGTGTGTTCTTCCCAAAGACCACACATGGATCCACCAGTGTCATTGCATGTGTGTTCTTCTCACAAACCATATCATGAACCACACCCAGTGTCATTGCATGTGTGTTCTTCCCAAATACCGCACATGGATCCACCAGTGTCATTGCATGTGTGTTGTTCTCACAAACCATATCATGAACCACACCTAGTGTCCTTGCATGTGTGTTCTTCCCATGAACCACACATGGATCCACCGGAGTCATTGCATGTGTGTTCTTCTCACAGACCACACATGGATCCACCCAGTGTCATCGCATGCGTGTTCTTCCCATGAACCACACATGGATCCACCAGTGTCATTGCATGTCTGCTCTTTTCATGAACCACAACTAGAGTCATTGGATGTGTGTTCTTCTCAAAGACCACACATGGATCCAGTGTCATTGCATGTGTGTTCTTCCCAAAGACCACACGTGGATCCACCAGTGTCATTGCATGTGTGTTCTTCTCACAAACCATATCATGAACCACACCCAGAGTCATTGCATGTGTGTTCTTCTCACAAACCACACATGGATCCACCAGTGTCATTGCATGTGTGTTTTTCTCACAGACCATATCATGAACCACACCCAGTATCATTGCATGTGTGTTCTTCCCATGAACCACACATGGATCCACCAGTGTCATTGCATGTGTGTTCTTCCCACATACCACACATGGATCCACCAGTGTCATTGCATGTGTGTTCTTCCCATGAACCACACATGGATCCACTAGTGTGATTGGATGTGTATTCTT
Organism: Avena sativa; assembly: GCA_916181665.1. Lineage (NCBI taxonomy): Eukaryota > Viridiplantae > Streptophyta > Magnoliopsida > Poales > Poaceae > Avena > Avena sativa. The sequence continues at coordinate 40,819,438 of OV702287.1, read as the reverse complement.
CCCACAGACCACACATGCATCCACCGGTGTCATTGCATGTGTGTTCTTCCCATGAACCACACACAGATCCACCAGTGTCATTGTATGTCTGCTCTTCCCATGAACCACAGCTAGAGTCATCGCATGCGTGCTCTTTTCACAAACCACAGCTAGAGTCGTTGCATGTGTGTTCTTCTTACAAACCATATCATGAACCACACCCAGTGTCATTGCATGTGTGTTCTTCTCACAAACCACACATGGATCCACCGGTGTCATTGCATGTCTGCTCTTCTCATTAACCACAACTAGAGTCATTGCATGTGTGTTCTTCTCACAAACCACATATTACCAGTCATTGCATATGTGTTCTTCCCATGAACCACACATGGATCCACCGGAGTCATTGCATGCGTGTTCTTCTCACAAACCACACATGGATCCACCCAGTGTCATCGCATGTGTCTTCTTCCCACGAACCACACATGGATCCACCATAGTCATTGCATGTCTGCTCTTTTCATGAACCACCCCCAGTGTCATTGCATGTGTGTTTTTCCCATGAACCACACATGGATCCACCGAAGTCATTGCATGTGTGTTCTTCTCACAAACCACACATGCATCCACCCAGTGTCATCGCATGCGTGTTCTTCCCATGAACCACACATGGATCGACCAGTGTCATTGCATGTCTGCTCTTTTCATGAACAACAGCTAGAGTCGTTGGATGTGTGTTCTTCTCACAGACCACACATGGATCCAGTGTCATTGCATGTGTGTTCTTCCCAAAGACCACACATGGATCCACCAGTGTCATTGCATGTGTGTACTTCTCACAAACCATATCATGAACCACACCCAGAGTCATTGCATGTGTGTTCTTCTTACAAACCACACATGGATCCACCTGTTTCATTGCATGTGTGTTTTTCTCACAGACCATATCATGAACCACACCCAGTATCATTGCATGTGTGTTCTCCCCATGAACCACACATGGATCCACCAGTGTCATTGCATGTGTGTTCTTCCCACATACCACACATGGATCCACCAGTGTCATTGCATGTGTGTTCTTCCCATGAACCACACATGGATCCACCAGTGTCATTGCATGTGTGTTCTTCCCACAGACCACACATGCATCCACCGGTGTCGTTGCATGTGTGTTCTTCCCATGAACCACACACGGATCCACCAGTGTCATTGTATGTCTGCTCTTCCCATGAACCACAGCTAGAGTCATCGCATGCGTGCTCTTTTAACAAACCACAGCTAGAGTCGTTGCATGTGTGTTCTTGTTACAAACCATATCATGAACCACACCCAGTGTCATTGCATGTGTGTTCTTCTCACAAACCACACATGGATCCACCGGTGTCATTGCATGTCTGCTCTTCTCATTAACCACAACTAGAGTCATTGCATGTGTGTTCTTCTCACAAACCACATATCACCAGTCATTGCATGTGTGTTCTTCCCATGAACCACACATGGATCCACCGAAGTCATTGCATGCGTGTTCTTCTCACAAACCACACATGGATCCACCCAGTGTCATCGCATGTGTGTTCTTCCCATGAACCACACATGGATCCACCAGTGTCATTGCATGTCTGCTCTTTTCATGAACCACAGCTAGAGTCATTGGATGTGTGTTCTTCTCACAGACCACACATGGATCCAGTGTCATTGCATGTGTGTTCTTCCCAAAGACCACACATGGATCCACCAGTGTCATTGAATGTGTGTTATTCTCACAAACCATATCATGAACCACACCCAGCGTCATTGCATGTGTGTTCTTCCCAAAGACCACACATGGAGCCACCAGTGTCATTGCATGTGTGTTCTTCTCACAAACCATATCATGAACCACACCCAGAGTCATTGCATGTGTGTTCTTCCCATGAACCACACATGGATCCACCGGAGTCATTGCATGTGTGTTCTTCTCACAAACCACACATGGATCCACCCAGTGTCATCGCATGTGTGTTCTTCCCATGAACCACACATGGATCCACCAGTGTCATTGCATGTCTTCTCTTTTCATGAACCACACCTAGAGTCATTGGATGTGTGTTCTTCTCACAGAACACACATGGATCCAGTGTCATTACATGTGTGTTCTTCCCAAAGACCACACATGGATCCACCAGTGTCATTGCATGTGTGTTCTTCTCACAAACCATATCATGAACCACACCCAGTGTCATTGCATGTGTGTTCTTCCCAAAGACCGCACATGGATCCACCAGTGTCATTGCATGTGTGTTGTTCTCACAAACCATATCATGAACCACACCTAGTGTCCTTGCATGTGTGTTCTTCCCATGAACCACACATGGATCCACCGGAGTCATTGCAAGTGTGTTCTTCTCACAGACCACACATGGATCCACCTAGTGTCATCGCATGCGTGTTCTTCCCATGAACCACACATGGATCCACCAGTGTCATTGCATGTCTACTCTTTTCATGAACCACAACTAGAGTCATTGGATGTGTGTTCTTCTCAAAGACCACACATGGATCCAGTGTCATTGCATGTGTGTTCTTCCCAAAGACCACACATGGATCCACCAGTGTCATTGCATGTGTGTTCTTCTCACAAACCATATCATGAACCACACCCAGAGTCATTGCATGTGTGTTCTTCTCACAAACCACACATGGATCCACCAGTGTCATTGCATGTGTGTTTTTCTCACAGACCATATCATGAACCACACCCAGTATCATTGCATGTGTGTTCTTCCCATGAACCACACATGGATCCACCAGTGTCATTGCATGTGTGTTCTTCCCACATACCACACATGGATCCACCAGTGTCATTGCATGTGTGTTCTTCCCATGAACCACACATGGATCCACTAGTGTGATTGCATGTGTGTTCTTCCCACAGACCACACATGCATCCACCGGTGTCATTGCATGTGTGTTCTTCCCATGAACCACACACGGATCCACCAGTGTCATTGTATGTCCGCTCTTCCCATGAACCACAGCTAGAGTCATCGCATGCGTGCTCTTTTCACAAACCACAGCTAGAGTCGTTGCATGTGTGTTCTTCTTACAAACCATATCATGAACCACACCCAGTGTCATTGCATGTGTGTTCTTCTCACAAACCACACATGGATCCACCGGTGTCATTGCATGTCTGCTCTTCTCATTAACCACAGCTAGAGTCATTGCATGTGTGTTTTTCTCACAAACCACATATCACCAGTCATTGCATGTGTGTTCTTCCCATGAACCACACATGGATCCACCGGAGTCATTGCATGCGTGTTCTTCTCACAAACCACACATGGATCCACCCAGTGTCATCGCATGTGTCTTCTTCCCACGAACCACACATGGATCCACCAGTGTCATTGCATGTCTGCTCTTTTCATGAACCACACCCAGTGTCATTGCATGTGTGTTTTTCCCATGAACCACACATGGATCCACCGAAGTCATTGCATGTGTGTTCTTCTCACAAACCACACATGCATCCACCTAGTGTCATCGCATGCGTGTTCTTCCCATGAACCACACATGGATCGACCAGTGTCATTGCATGTCTGCTCTTTTCATGAACAACAGCTAGAGTCATTGGATGTGTGTTCTTCTCAGAGACCACACATGGATCCAGTGTCATTGCATGTGTGTTCTTCCCAAAGACCACACATGGATCCACCAGTGTCATTGCATGTGTGTTCTTCTCACAAACCATATCATGAACCACACCCAGAGTCATTGCATGTGTGTTCTTCTTACAAACCACACATGGATCCACCAGTTTCATTGCATGTGTGTTTTTCTCACAGACCATATCATGAACCACACCCAGTATCATTGCATGTGTGTTCTTCCCATGAACCACACATGGATCCACCAGTGTCATTGCATGTGTGTACTTCCCACATACCACACATGGATCCACCAGTGTCATTGCATGTGTGTTCTTCCCATGAACCACACATGGATCCACCAGTGTCATTGCATGTGTGTTCTTCCCACAGACCACACATGCATCCACCGGTGTCGTTGCATGTGTGTTCTTCCCATGAACCACACACGGATCCACCAGTGTCATTGTATGTCTGCTCTTCCCATGAACCACAGCTAGAGTCATCGCATGCGTGCTCTTTTCACAAACCACAGCTAGAGTCATTGCATGTGTGTTCTTCTTACAAACCATATCATGAACCACACCCAGTTTCATTGCATGTGTGTTCTTCTCACAAACCACACATGGATCCACCGGTGTCATTGCATGTCTGCTCTTCTCATTAACCACAACTAGAGTCATTGCATGTGTGTTCTTCTCACAAACCACATATCACCAGTCATTGCATGTGTGTTCTTCTCACAAACCACATATCACCAGTCATTGCATGTGTGTTATTCCCATGAACCACACATGGATCCACCGAAGTTATTGCATGCGTGTTCTTCTCACAAACCACACATGGATCCACCCAGTGTCATCGCATGTGTCTTCTTCCCATGAACCACACATGGATCCACCAGTGTCATTGCATGTCTGCTCTTTTCATGAACCACAGCTAGAGTCATTGGATGTGTGTTCTTCTCACAGACCGTACATGCATCCAGTGTCATTGCATGTGTGTTCTTCCCAAAGACCACACATGGATCCACCAGTGTCATTAAATGTTTGTTATTCTCACAAGCCATATCATGAACCACACCCAGTGTCATTGCATGTGTATTCTTCCCAAAGACCACACATGGATCCACCAGTCTCATTGCATGTCTGTTCTTCTCACAAACCATATCATGAACCACAACCAGAGTTATTGCATGCGTGTTCTTCCCATGAACCACACATGGATCCATCGGAGTCATTGCATGTGTGTTCTTCTCACAAACCACACATGGATCCACCAGTGTCATTGCATGTGTGTTCTTATCACAAACCATATCATGAACCACACCCAGTGTCATTGCATGTGTGTTCTTCCCATGAACCACACATGGATCCACCGGAGTCATTGCATGTGTGTTCTTCTCACAAACCACACATGGATCCACCCAGTGTCATCGCATGTGTGTTCTTCCCATGAACCACACATGGATCCACCAGTGTCATTGCATGTCTGCTCCTTCAATGAACCACAACTAGAGTCATTGGATGTGTGTTCTTCTCACAGACCACACATGGATCCTGTGTCATTGCATGTGTGTTCATCCCAAAGACCACACATGGATCCACCAGTGTCATTGCATGTGTGTTCTTCTCACAAACCATATCATGAACCACACCTAGTGTCATTGCATGTGTGTTCTTCTCACAGACCACACATGGATCCACCAGTGTCATTGCATGTGTGTTCTTCTCACAGACCAGATCATGAACCACACCCAGTGTCATTGCATGTGTGTTCTTCCCATGAACCACACATGGATCCACCGAAGTCATTGCATGTGTGTTCTTCTCACAAACCACACATGGATCCACCCAGGGTCATCGCATCTGTGTTCTTCCCATGAACCACACATGGATCGACCAGTGTCATTGCATGTCTGGTCTTTTCATGAACAACAACTAGAGTCATTGGATGTGTGTTCTTCTCATAGACCACACATAGATCCACTGTCATAGCATGTGTGTGCTTCCCAAAGACCACACAAGGATCCACCAGTGTCATTGCATGTGTGTTCTTCCCAAAAACCACGCATGGATCCACTAGTGTCATTGCATGTGTTTTCTTCTCACAAACCATATCATGAACCACAACCAGAGTCATTGCATGTGTGTTCTTCCCATGAACCACACATGGATCCACCGGAGTCATTGCATGTGTGTTCTTCTCACAAACCACACATGGATCCACCAAGTGTCATCGCATGTGTGTTCTTCCCATGAACCACACATGGATCCACCAGTGTCATTGCATGTCTGCTCTTTTCATGAACCACACCTAGAGTCATTGGATGTGTGTTCTTCTAAAAGAACACACATGGATCCAGTGTCATTGCATGTGTGTTCTTCCCAAAGACCACACATGGATCCACCAGTGTCATTGCATGTGTGTTCTTCTCACAAACCATATCATGAACCACACCCAGTGTCATTGCATGTGTGTTCTTCCCAAAGACCATACATGGATCCACCAGTGTCATTGAATGTGTGTTATTCTCACAAACCATATCATGAACCACACCCAGTATCATTGCATGTGTGTTCTTCCCAAAGACCACACATGGATCCACCAGTGTCATTGCATGTGTGTTCTTCTCTAAAACCATATAATGAACCCCACCCAGAGTCATGGCATGTGTGTTCTTCCCATGAACCACACATGGATCCACCGGAGTCATTGCATGTGTGTTCTTCTCACAAACCACACATGGATGCACCCAGTGTCATCGCATGTGTGTTCTTCCCATGAACCACACATGGATCCACCAGTGTCATTGCATGTCTTCTCTTTTCATGAACAACAGCTAGAGTCATTGGATGTGTGTTCTTCTCACAGACCACACATGGATCCAGTGTCATTGCATGTGTGTTCTTCCCAAAGACCACACATGGATCCACCAGTGTCATTGCATGTGTGTTCTTCTCACAAACCATATCATGAACCACACCCAGAGTCATTGCATGTGTGTTCTTCCCATGAACCACACATGGATCCACTAGTGTGATTGCATGTGCGTTCTTCCCACAGACCACACATGCATCCACCGGTGTCATTGCATGTGTGTTCTTCCCATGAACCACACACGGATCCACCAGTGTCATTGTATGTCTGCTCTTCCCATGAACCACAGCTAGAGTTATCGCATGCGTGCTCTTTTCACAAACCACAGCTAGAGTCGTTGCATGTGTGTTCTTCTTACAAACCATATCATGAACCACACCCAGTGTCATTGCATGTGTGTTCTTCTCACAAACCACACATGGATCCACCGGTGTCATTGCATGTCTGCTCTTCTCATTAACCACAGCTAGAGTCATTGCATGTGTGTTCTTCTCACAAACCACATATCACCAGTCATTACATGTGTGTTCTTCCCATGAACCACACATGGATCCACCGGAGTCATTGCATGCGTGTTCTTCTCACAAACCACACATGGATCCACCCAGTGTCATCGCATGTGTCTTCTTCCCACGAACCACACATGGATCCACCAGTGTCATTGCATGTGTGTTTTTCCCATGAACCACACATGGATCCACCGAAGTCATTGCATGTGTGTTCTTCTCACAAACCACACATGCATCCACCCAGTGTCATCGCATGCGTGTTCTTCCCATGAACCACACATGGATCGACCAGTGTCATTGCATGTGTGCTCTTTTCATGAACAACAACTAGAGTCATTGGATGTGTGTCCTTCTCACAGACCACACATGGATCCAATGTCATTGCATGTGTGTTCTTCCCAAAGACCACACATGGATCCACCAGTGTCATTGCATGTGTGTTCTTCTCACAAACCATATCATGAACCACACCCAGAGTCATTGCATGTGTGTTCTTATTACAAACCACACATGGATCCACCAGTTTCATTGCATGTGTGTTTTTCTCACAAACCATATCATGAACCACACCCAGTATCATTGCATGTGTGTTCTTCCCATGAACCACACATGGATCCACCAGTGTCATTGCATGTGTGTTCTTCCCACATACCACACATGGATCCACCAGTGTCATTGCATGTGTGTTCTTCCCATGAACCACACATGGATCCACCAGTGTCATTGCATGTGTGTTCTTCCCACAGACCACACATGCATCCACCGGTGTCGTTGCCTGTGTGTTCTTCCCATGAACCACACACGGATCCACCAGTGTCATTGTATGTCTGCTCTTCCCATGAACCACAGCTAGAGTCATCGCATGCGTGCTCTGTTCACAAACCACAGCTAGAGTCGTTGCATGTGTGTTCTTCTTACAAACCATATCATGAACCACACCCAGTGTCATTGCATGTGTGTTCTTCTCAAAAACCACACATGGATCCACCGTGTCATTGCATGTCTGCTCTTCTCATTAACCACAACTAGAGTCATTGCATGTGTGTTCTTCTCACAAACCACATATCACCAGTCATTGCATGTGTGTTCTTCTCACAAACCACATATCACCAGTCATTGCATGTGTGTTCTTCCCATCAACCACACATGGATCCACCGAAGTCATTGCATGCGTGTTCTTCTCACAAACCACACATGGATCCACCCAGTGTCATCGCATGTGTCTTCTTCCCATGAACCACACATGGATCCACCAGTGTCATTGCATGTCTGCTCTTTTCATGAACCACAGCTAGAGTCATTGGATGTGTGTTCTTCTCACAGACCACACATGGATCCAGTGTCATTGCATGTGTGTTCTTCCCAAAGACCACACATGGATCCACCAGTGTCATTGAATGTGTGTTATTCTCACAAACCATATCATGAACCACACCCAGCGTCATTGCATGTGTGTTCTTCCCAAAGACCACACATGGAGCCACCAGTGTCATTGCATGTGTGTTCTTCTCACAAACCATATCATGAACCACACCCAGAGTCATTGCATGTGTGTTCTTCCCATGAACCACACATGGATCCACCGGAGTCATTGCATGTGTGTTCTTCTCACAAACCACACATGGATCCACCCAGTGTCATCGCATGTGTGTTCTTCCCATGAACCACACATGGATCCACCAGTGTCATTGCATGTCTTCTCTTTTCATGAACCACAGCTAGAGTCATTGGATGTGTGTTCTTCTCACAGACCACACATGGATCCGGTGTCATTGCATGTGTGTTCATCCCAAAGACCACACATGGATCCACCAGTGTCATTGCATGTGTGTTCTTCTCACAAACCATATCATGAACCACACCCAGTGTCATTGCATGTGTGTTCTTCTCACAGACCACACATGGATCAACCACTGTCATTGCATGTGTGTTCTTCTCACAGAACAGATCATGAACCACACCCAGTGTCATTGCATGTGTGTTCTTCCCATGAACCACACATGGATCCACCGAAGTCATTGCATGTGTGTTCTTCTCACAAACCACACATGGATCCACCCAGTGTCATCGCATGCGTGTTCTTCCCATGAACCACACATGGATCGACCAGTGTCATTGCATGTCTGCTCTTTTCATGAACAACAACTAGAGTCATTGGATGTGTGATCTTCTCACTGACCACACATGGATCCAGTGTCATTGCATGTGTGTTCTTCCCAAAGACCACACATGGATCCACCAGTGTCATTGCATGTGTGTTCTTCTCACAAACCATATCATGAACCACACCCAGAGTCATTGCATGTGTGTTCTTCTTACAAACCACACATGGATCCACCAGTTTCATTGCATGTGTGTTTTTCTCACAGACCATATCATGAACCACACCCAGTATCGTTGCATGTGTGTTCTTCCCATGAACCACACATGGATCCACCAGTGTCATTGCAGGTGTGTTCTTCCCACATACCACACATGGATCCACCAGGGTTATTGCATGTGTGTTCTTCCCATGAACCACACATGGATCCACCAGTGTCATTGCATGTGTGTTCTTCCCACAGACCACACATGCATCCACCGATGTCGTTGCATGTGTGTTATTCCCATGAACCACACACGGATCCACTAGTGTCATTGTATGTCTGCTCTTCCCATGAACCACATCTAGAGTCATCGCATGCGTGCTCTTTTCACAAACCACAGCTAGAGTCGTTGCATGTGTGTTCTTCTTACAAACCATATCATGAACCACACCTAGTGTCATTGCATGTGTGTTCTTCTCACAAACCACACATGGATCCACCGGTGTCATTGCATGTCTGCTCTTCTCATTAACCACAGCTAGAGTCATTGCATGTGTGTTCTTCCCACAAACCACATATCACCAGTCATTGCATGTGTGTTATTCCCATGAACCACACATGAATCCACCGGAGTCATTGCATGTGTGTTCTTCTCACAAACCACACATGGATCCGCCCAGTGTCATCGCATGTGTGTTCTTCCCATGAACCACACATGGATCCACCAGTGTCATTGCATGTCTGCTCTTTTCATGAACCACAGCTAGAGTCATTGGATGTGTGTTCTTCTCACAGACCACACATGGATCCACTGTCATTGCATGTGTGTTCTTCCCAAAGACCACACATGGATCCACCAGTGTCATTGAATGTGTGTTATTCTCACAAACCATATCATGAACCACACCCAGTGTCATTGCATGTGTGTTCTTCTCACAAACCATATCATGAACCACACCCAGAGTCATTGCATGTGTGTTCTTCCCATGAACCACACATGGATCCACCGGAGTCATTGCATGTGTGTTCTTCTCACAAACCACACATGGATCCACCCAGTGTCATCGCATGTGTGTTCTTCCCATGAACCACACATGGATCCACCAGTGTCATTGCATGTCTGCTCTTTCAATGAACCACAGCTAGAGTCATTGGATGTGTGTTCTTCTCACAGACCACACATGGATCCTGTGTCATTGCATGTGTGTTCATCCCAAAGACCACACATGGATCCACCAGTGTCATTGCATGTGTGTTCTTCTCACAAACCATATCATGAACCACACCCAGTGTCATTGCATGTGTGTTCTTCTCACAGACCACACATGGATCCACCAGTGTCATTGCATGTGTGTTCTTCCCATGAACCACACATGGATCCACCGAAGTCATTGCATGTGTGTTCTTCTCACAAACCACACATGGATCCACCCAGGGTCATCGCATCTGTGTTCTTCCCATGAACCACACATGGATCGACCAGTGTCATTGCATGTCTGCTCTTTTCATGAACAACAACTAGAGTCATTGGATGTGTGTTCTTCTCATAGACCACACATGGATCCACTGTCATAGCATGTGTGTTCTTCCCAAAGACCACACATGGATCCACCAGTGTCATTGCATGTGTGTTCTTCCCAAAAACCACGCATGGATCCACTAGTGTCATTGCATGTGTTTTCTTCTCACAAACCATATCATGAAACACAACCAGAGTCATTGCATGTGTGTTCTTCCCATGAACCACACATGGATCCACCGGAGTCATTGCATGTGTGTTCTTCTCACAAACCACACATGGATCCACCCAGTGTCATCGCATGTGTGTTCTTCCCATGAACCACACATGGATCCACCAGTGTCATTGCATGTCTGCTCTTTTCATGAACCACACCTAGAGTCATTGGATGTGTGTTCTTCTCACAGAACACACATGGATCCAGTGTCATTGCATGTGTGTTCTTCCCAAAGACCACACATGGATCCACCAGTGTCATTGCATGTGTGTTCTTCTCACAAACCGTATCATGAACCACACCCAGTGTCATTGCATGTGTGTTCTTCCCAAAGACCACACATGGATCCACCAGTGTCATTGAATGTGTGTTATTCTCACAAACCATATCATGAACCACACCCAGTATCATCGCATGTGTGTTCTTCCCAAAGACCACACATGGATCCACCAGTGTCATTGCATGTGTGTTCTTCTCTAAAACCATATAATGAACCACACCCAGAGTCATGGCATGTGTGTTCTTCCCATGAACCACACATGGATCCACCGCAGTCATTGCATGTGTGTTCTTCTCACAAACCACACATGGATCCACCCAGAGTCATCGCATGTGTGTTCTTCCCATGAACCACACATGGATCCACCAGTGTCATTGCATGTCTTCTCTTTTCATGAACAACAGCTAGAGTCATTGGATGTGTGTTCTTCTCACAGACCACACATGGATCCAGTGTCATTGCATGTGTGTTCTTCCCAAAGACCACACATGGATCCACCAGTGTCATTGCATGTGTGTTCTTCTCACAAACCATATCATGAACCACACCCAGAGTCATTGCATGTGTGTTCTTCTTAGAGACCACACATGGATCCACCAGTGTCATTGCTTGTGTGTTTTTCTCACAGACCATATCATGAACCACACCCAGTGTCATTGCATGTGTGTTCTTCCCATGAACCACACATGGATCCACCAGTGTCATTGCATGTCTGCTCTTCCCACATACCACACATGGATCCACCAGTGTCATTGCATGTGTGTTCTTCCCATGAACCACACATGGATTCACCAGTGTCATTGCATGTGTGTTCTTCCCACAGACCACACATGGATCCACCGGTGTTGTTGCATGTGTGTTCTTCCTGTCGGGGGGTTAACCTCGGGTAGGTCAGAGACGGGGAAAGACAGAGGTACTGTCCCCGTCTGGTTTCCGAGCTACGGCCTAGGTCGGCCGAATCATGGATATGTCGGCCGATGAACGAAGGCAAGAAGCCAATGTATAGGTACCAGGTAGTTACCCGGCCAAGTTAATGAGAAAATCGGCCGGGTTACCCAAATGATCTTCATGCAGGTAAGGAACGAGCCGAGTAACACAAGGTAAGGCCGAGTGATACGAAGCTTGCAGGAGAAGGAGAGGCCCAGGGTCAAAGTATAGCTGCAGGCTAGAAGGAATCAGGACAGGGCCAAGCACAAGAGACAAGGATGCACGGCGTCAGAGGGGCAGAAGAAGGTCACGAGGGTGACAGTCCAGAAGCCCGAGGCCCGCAGGAGGGGGGGGCACTAGAGCCTTGCCGTCATTAGAAGGGCGACAGGGAAAGGGGGCCGCCGAACTACCATTTTGGGACAAGCATATTCCACGAATATGCTTGCCTCGTTAGCCCTAAGGGCACCCAAGGCACCCCTTTATAAGGGGAGGTTTGGACCCTGAGGGAAGAGAGGAGACAGAGGAGCACCGTTAGGCTAGGGAAATTCACATTGTCCCCCTGTAAACAGCTCAAGGAGCACTTGTAACCCATCAAGAGAGAAATAAAGTCCATCACTTTGGCAGCTTGAGTGTAACGACAGTTGCATCTTCCCTCCCCAGATCCCACTAGCATCCATTGGCCCCATTCTTTAGCCTACCCATGGCATCTGCCGTGCCACCACCACGACAGTTGGCGCCCACCGTGGGGCCGCAGCGATGCTAGCTGGAGTCGTGATCCGGACGGGAAACTTCATCAACACCGGCGAGCGCGTTGTTTCTGGCTTGGTCCAGAGATTTGGTCTCTGCGACTATGTCAGAGACAATGCAGGGAGCTTCAGGGGGAAAACCCCCCCGCGCAACTGGATCTTCATCGGCCTGGGCGAGCACAGGGTCTACGTTGGCGTCGACATCACCGACGTTTATCCTCACCAAGTTGTTGTTGCAGGGGAACCACCTCGAAGCGCGGCGAGCAGTCCATCAGGGGAGCATCGGGCGGGCAGCGTCGAGGTGATGGTCGCAGCAGGGACTCAAGCGGGAGCAGCATTAGCCGGGTCAAGCAGAGAACCCGCCGCAGGCGCGCAGGGTCCGCCTAAGCAGATCACACTGCAAACCGCCGAGGTAATTCCGCCAGTGACAAACCCGGCAGAGCTGCATGACACCACCCCAAAGGCACCAAGAGTGAGAGGACCACCTCTGGAGAGACCAGAGAACATTCTTCAGGCAACTATAGAGAACTTAACCACACCAGTATCGCCGATACTTGATCCGGCAAATGCGCAGGCAGAGTTAGAGGAAACCAGGCAAAAGGTGCTAGTAGAGGCCAAAAAAGTATCAGCCCTGCGGGAATCCTTGAACAGGACCCTGAGAGAATATGCAAAAGCTAATAAGCTTGATATCACACCCGAGAGGGTGGACGAACTAAGATTGAGAGGTAAGAACCTCATGAATGATATTAACAAAGAGCATGAAGCTCACAGAGCCGAATCAGGCGATTTGGGTTTGCCGAGGTACAGTACCCCAGCAAAAAACCTGAGAGCGGCAAATGCCGCAGCATTGGAATTAGAGGGATTAACAGGGGAAGCTCGGCAGAAACAACAAGAGAGAGTGAATGAGCTGGTGCGCATCGCGAACCAGCAAAATGAAGAAATGCTCAGAGCTAACCCGGCAAGACCAGGGGCTTCACGGATGGTTCATTCGGCAGGGGCAGCACCTGCTTTATCTGCGGCAGCGGCGTCTTCACCTGGAAACAACGCTAGAAAAGAAAAAGCAGTAACCTCGGGGAAGAGGAACAAACAAATTGTTCCATATGACCCGGCAATAGCTGGAAAGGCAGATGAGAACAGAGGCAATGCAAGCCGAGGTAATAGTGGGGAGAGAAACCACGGCCGCATGGAAAAGGACGACGGTGGCCGAGGTAATGGGGAGCACGGCAGGAAAGAACCTGCAAGAGACAATCATGAAAACCAAACCCCGGCCGAGGTAAGAAGAGAAGTGCCGCTCAACCCGCAACCAAGACATGAGCCTCGGCAGGAAAGAGAAGTGAGGCCAGCTCGCTACAATCAGATGAATGAAAGGTACAATGATGGATATTCCGAGGTAGAATACGCAAACCAGGGTGGAAACAATCACTATGGGATGCAGGATAGAATCCTGTACAGAGATTTGCCAGCAAATGATGCAAGAGTAAAGTTGGATCGGCTATACCGGTCCGAGCTATTGGAAGAGCAAGGTCCGCCAGGTCCGGCATGTTTTGGACCAAGGATCATGGGCGAACCACCAGTGCCGAATTTTCAGTTGGCAAGAGGCACAAAAACGTACAATGGAAGTACCAAACCACAAGACTGGTTGATTGATTATGCCACCGCTGTGAAGATAGCAGGTGGTAATCTGAGATGGGCTGTGCGGTATGTCCCACAGATGTTGGAAGGACCAGCCAGGGTATGGTTGAATAATCAACCAGCTGTCAGTGTCAACTGCTGGTTGGATTTCGAAGAGATGTTCGTTAGCAACTTTACCAGCACATACAAGAGACCGAATAGACCACAGCAACTAGCCATGTGCAAGCAGAGGCCGAATGAAACAGACAGAGAGTTTTTAACTCGATGGTGTAACCTGAGAAACTCATGTGAGGGAGTTATCGAATCGCAAGCGATCGCTTGGTTCGCGCAAGGTTGCCGTTATGGCAGCGTACTGTGGCAACGCCTGCAGAGAGATATGCCAACCACACTGGCAGAAACTATCAGAATAGCGGACTCCTATGCATTGGGTGACCCAACCCAACCGGAGTTAATGTCGGCAGATCATCGTGAGCAACAAGACCAGTACACGAGAGAATTGGCCGGGTCATCTAGGCGTGATTTCAGAGGAAGAAGAAGAGAAGAGAGGCCGAATTATAGATATAATTCAGCCCAGGTGGCGGCTGTAGCGCAAGATCAGCCGAGTCACGGAGCAACTCAACGACAGAAAAATGGACCTCAACAGTGGACATCAAGGAATGAGGGAAAGAGGCAATGGACCCCAGAGCAAAAGAAGCAATGGCAAGAGAGGCCGAAGTATACGTTCGAATCCATGTTAGATCAGCCGTGCAAATTTCACACATCAAACCCATCTAGACCGGCCAATCATACAACTCGGCAATGCGCCTGGATGAAAAATGCGATGGGGAACCCGGCAGGAGTTCAGGTTTCCCATCAGGTGCAACAGCAGCATCAGCCGCAATTAACTGGAGCAAATACACAGCAACTGATGCTACCGCCCCCTCCCCCGAGGTACGATAACTCGGATCGAAGGGATGCAGTGCATCAAGTAATGAACCAGGGGCAGGACGGAAGGATAAATCCGGCGAATGCTGGACGTAATGATTACAGGGAACATCACCAGTCTTATTGTGTGTTCACGACGGAACAGCAGGACAAGCAGAGTGTGCAGCGCCGGCATATGGAAGTGAATGCAGTTGTGCCGGCAGTGCCAAGATACCAGTCATGGTCTGATCAGGAGATGACCTGGAGCATGAAAGACCACCCCAGAATAATGCCAAGTCCAGGGTCATATGCACTCGTGTTGGATCCAACATTTGTGGGACCAAGCATCAATGTGAAATTCTCAAAAGTACTCATCGATAATGGAAGCAGTATCAACATCATGTACAAAGATACCATGCACAAGCTCGGAATATCACAGAATATGCTGCAGTCCACGAGGACAACTTTCCATGGAATAGTGCCAGGGCTTTCATGTGAGCCCATCGGTAAAGTCCGAGTGGACGTGTTATTCGGCACAAGAGATAACTGCAGAGCAGAAAATTTAGAATTTGAGGTGGTCGATCTGGAAAGTTGTTATCATGCTCTACTCGGACGGCCCGCACTGGCCAAATTCATGAGCAGCTGTCATATAGGTTATCTAAAGATGAAGTTACCCGGACCACAAGGGGTGATAACAGTTGCAGGGGATTACAAGAAGTCAATGGAGTGTGCTTCGGCCGGGTCAAATTTGGCCGAGTCATTGGTTATAGCAAGAGAAAAGAAAAGGATTCAGGAGGTAGCAGCCCTCGCTCAGTCAGCACAGTTAAGCATGCCGGCACTGGCCAACCCTCATGGCAGTGTTTCTTTTCAGCCGACCAAAGAGACGAAGAAATTTCAGATTGATGAGCAGTTCCCAGAGCGCACTGTTACTATTGGTGCGGGCCTTGACGCTAAATAGGAAAGCGAGCTCACCAACTTCCTCCGTGAGAATCGGGACATATTTGCATGGTCAACTCAAGATCTGCAAGGTGTGCCGAGGGAGTTGGCTGAGCACTCTTTAAACGTCAGGCCAGGAGCAAGGCCGGTGAAGCAACCTCTCCGCCGCTTCGCCGAAGACAGGAGAAAAGTAATAGGGGATGAAATAGCTCGGCTTCTCGCAGCCGGGTTCATCATGGAGGTGCTGTATCCGGATTGGTTATCAAATCCGGTACTAGTAGAAAAGAAAAAAGATGACCCCAATGTAGCCATTGTGTGGCGAATGTGTATCGACTACACTAACCTGAACAAGGCATGTCCGAAAGATCCTTTTCCTTTGCCTAGAATAGACCAAGTCATTGACTCGACCGCTGGCTGTGAGCTGTTATCATTTGTAGACGCGTATTCTGGTTTCCACCAGATACCGTTAAATCCGGCCGATCAAATAAAGACTGCATTTATTACCCCGTACGGGGCTTATTGTTATCGCACAATGCCATTCGGCCTGCGAAATGCAGGAGCAACGTATCAAAGGTGCATGCAAAAGTGCCTACATGATCAGATAGGAAAAAATGTACAAGTATATGTAGATGACGTAGTCATCAAAACTAAGGAGAGCAAAACCTTGCTAGAAGATATACGGCAAACTTTCGCGAACCTGAGAAGGTTTCGAATGAAACTTAATCCAGAGAAGTGCACATTTGGCGTGCCGGCAGGAAAATTACTCGGTTTCCTTGTGTCCATCCGAGGTATCGAGGCTAATCCAACGAAGATAAGAGCAATAGAAAGAATGGAATTGACGAGATGCTTGAACGATGTACAAAAATTCACGGGCTGCCTGGCCTCGCTTAGTCGATTTGTATGTCGGCTAGGAGAAAAGGCACTGCCACTTTATCAGCTGATGAGAAAGTCGGAAAAATTCAGCTGGACTCCCCAGGCAGACCTTGCATTTCATGAGTTGAAAAAGATGCTAGTTACGGCACCCATTTTAGCTTCTCCATTATCGAAAGAACCTATGCTACTCTATGTAGCGGCTACCAATCGAGTGGTTAGTACTGTGGTTGCAGTGGAACGACTTGAAGAGGGTAAGACAGTCCAGAGGCCAGTATATTATCTAAGTGAAGTATTATCCACTTCAAAGCAGAATTATCCGCACTATCAGAAGATGGCTTATGGAGTATATATGTCGGCAAAAAAGCTTAAGCATTACTTTGAAGAGCACCCCATCAAAGTAATATGTGAGGCACCCATAGCCGACATATTGAACAACAAAGATGCAAGTGGCCGAATAGCAAAATGGGCGATCGAGTTATCACCGTATGCTCCACAATTTGATAGGAGAGATGCGATCAAATCTCAGGCTGTCGCCGACTTTCTCGTAGACTGGGCCGAGGTGCAATATGAGCCACCACTGCCAGATCCAAATTACTGGACAATGCATTTTGATGGTTCCAAACTAAGGAACGGTTTGGGAGCAGGAATAGTGCTAACCTCGCCTAAAAAAGATCAGTTGAAATATGTACTGCAAATACATTTTGCTGCATCCAACAATGTAGCTGAATATGAAGCACTAGTTCATGGATTGAAAGTGGCGAAAGAAATTGGTATACGCCGAATTCTATGCTACGGTGACTCGGATCTAGTAGTACAGCAAGTATCGGGCAGTTGGGACGCATTAGATGCTAATATGGCTTTATACAGATTCCATGTGCAAAAGATAAGTGGATATTTTGAAGGATGTGAATTCCACCACATACCACGAGCAGAAAATGACGCTGCTGACACATTGTCAAAATTAGGATCAACCCGGCAATCAATCCCGCCAGGTATTGCCCTGGAGCACCTCAGGAAACCATCAATAAACCCATCACCAGAGTCCGAATCAATCTTTATCCCAGCAAGTTCTGCAGAGAATCATACGCCAATAGAGGTAGATCCGCAGAAAGATTCGGAATCCCTAAAGAGAGGGACAGCCGAGGTAATAGCAATCATAGAGAGAGCCGAGGTATATACATCGGCAGAAAACATGGAGATAGACACTGAGATCACTGCAGAAAGAGTAACGCCGATATGGGCGCAACCCATATTTTCGTACCTAAAAGACGCGGTATTGCCGAGTAATGAAATATTAGCCAGACAAACCATCAGAAGAGCAAAAGCCTATACAATCATAAACAATGAGTTATATAAGAGAAGCGTAACAAACATATTGCAGAAGTGCGTGAGTTCCACAGAAGGTCAGGAAATCCTTCTAGACATACACCAAGGAGAATGTGGGCACCATGCCTCATCTCGCGCTTTAGTAGCCAAGGCTTTCAGGCATGGATTTTACTGGCCAACGGCGTTAAAAGAGGCAGAAAAATTAGTTAAGAAGTGCAATGGGTGTCAGAGATATGCAACCAGAATACATATGCCGTCGGCCGAGTTAAAAATAATACCCATCACTTGGCCATTTTCTGTATGGGGTTTAGACATGGTGGGACCTTTCAAGCCGGCGAGAGGAGGAATGACCCACATCTTGGTTATGGTAGACAAGTTCACAAAGTGGATTGAAGTAAAACCAATCAAAAAGTGTGATGGGCACATAGCAGTGAAATTTCTCAAGGATATCATCTTGAGATACGGATACCCACATAGCATTATTACGGATAATGGCACGAACTTTGCAGAAGGAGCCTTCGCCAGATTTTGCCAAGAGAAGCACATAAGACTAGATGTTGCCTCGGTGGCCCACCCAGCATCCAATGGGCAAGTTGAAAGATCTAATGGACTGGTGTTATCAGGAATAAAACCACGACTTGTTGAACCTTTACAACGGTCGGCAGGATGTTGGATCGAAGAAATCCCAGCCGTGTTATGGAGCCTCCGGACTACTCCGAATAGATCAACAGGTTACACTCCATTCTTTCTGGTATACGGGGCAGAGGCCGTACTCCCGGCCGACATAATCTATGACTCGCCAAGGGTTGCTCAGTACACAACCTCAGAAACAAATGAAATAGCTCGGCAAGATGCCGTAGACCTGTTGGAAGAAGCCAGGGAGTTGACATTATCACGATCGGCCATTTATCAACAGAACTTACGGCGATATCACAGCAAGAAAGTGAATCCAAGAGTATTCAAAGAAGGAGATTTAGTCCTCCGGCTGGTGCAGCGCACGGCCGGCATGCACAAATTATCACCCCCATGGGAAGGACCATTTATCGTGAGCAAAGCATTGCACAACGATGCATATTATCTGATCGACGCTCAATCCCCTGGAGAGAACAAGGCAGACAAAGCTGGTGAAGAAACGAAGCGCCCCTGGAATGTGGCTTTACTTCGGCCGTTTTACTCGTAGCGTTCTATCTCAAGGTCAAAATCCAATAATGTATTTGCATCTCGGCACCCAGAGTAGTGACTCGGGGACTGCCATAGGATATATTTATGTCATATCATGTATTTCAAACCTCGGCACCCAGAGCAGTTACTCGGGGACTACAATATGTTATGTTATTTCATGTTAGATGGTTACCTCGGTACCCAGAGCAGTTACTCGGGGACTGCCATATGTAATGATTATTTCGTATTATATGTTTGAACCTCGACACGCAGAGCAATGACTCGGGGACTGCCATATGGTATATTTATTTCTTTCGCGTTACATACTTGAACATTGGCGATCAGAGCAGTGTCTCGGGGACTGCCGTATGTTGTGTTCCTTTCATGTTACGAATATGTACCTCGGTGCCAAAAGCATTGACTCAGGGACTATCATATGATATGTCAAATGCGTATTGACACTTAAACCTCGGCATCTAAAGCAACGATTCGGGGACTACCGTATGATACCTCAAACCTATGCTAAATGCAATCATATCAGTTTTATACCACCTCCGAAACGTGATTTATATAAGGAAGTTCCGGACAGTAAACGACGATCCAGCGATTGTTGCTTGCTCCCAAAACGGAGTAGTTAACTTATATTCAAAACAGGTCAATAGCGTAGATATTCAGCGCTAATGCCTGGATAAGATCATCAAAATAACGGCAAAGTTGAGCCCTAAAAGATGAAGAAATTACGAGCCAGCAAGGCAAGAATTCGGACGAGCATCCACTTAACAAAGAGTCTCAACAACACATAGGAAAAGAAGTTCGAATCATACGAGTTGACAAATTTTTCGTCTACATTATACGCCCGGCATACCAGGGATCGCAAATAACCTAGGCGTTGTTCGTTGGAGGGGCAGCTCCTTGCTCAGGTGCGGGGCACTCCGAAGTAGGAGGAACTTCGACTGAGGTCGCCTCGCCCTCCGCCGACCCAGGTGCAACTTCGGCGGTATCACGGGGTTGTTCAGGAGCGTCAGTACGTGCGGTAGAATGCCCGGTGCCTTTGGAGGAGGACCACGCATCACCGTTGCTATCCGAGCTTGAGATGGAGCTATCGGATGTGGCCGAATCATCTTCACCTTCCCCATGCTTAGCTGAATCATCACCCGAAGCACCTTCATCCGGATCGGGGAGAAAACTCGGCCCTTCATTCCAAGTGTGCACGTCGGCGTACTCGACGAGCTGGAAAGCCCGAGCTTGCCGAAGAGCAACGAAGGTGGGATCTTCAACCCAGCAGGAGCCAGTGCGCAGATTCCTCAGAATGTCAAGAGAGATGTCTTCATACCATGACATGATTACAGTAAGGGCCATGTCGGCACCAGCACGCGCAGCAGATTCTCTCCAAAGACTCAACTGCCTCTTAGATGACATCAGCCTTGTCACCAATAACTTGACTTCATTGATATCAGGAGTCCCTGAGGTATTCGGCCAGAGTGCATGATAAGCTCGGATAGCGGCCTGCACCAAGTCCCGGCCCATAATTTTCATCGGACCAACTGCAGCACCAACAGCAACCAAGAAATCCTCCATCGAATATTCAAAGTCAACAGCAACAAGTTCACCTCGACGAGCGCGAGCTGCAAGAACAGCTTTAGAACTCACGGGTTTTGCCTCGGGGAAGTGATCTGCGCAAAACATGGACGTGTCAAAGGATAGCAGCGACGACAAAGCAAAAATATAGTTCGGCCAGGCCAACTAACTTACGATGAATGTAGCTCATCATTATCTGAAGGTCTTTGGCCCAAGCAGCTTTACTCTTCTCGAAACGAGCAATTTCCTCGCTCAAACTGCGAGTTTTAAGTTCGGCAGCTTCGAGGAGTTCTTTGTTCTTCTGTAAATCCAGAGTCAGCCGATTCTTTTCCTCGGCAAATTCTTGGTCGACCTTCTCTAGCTCGGACTTCTGAGAGAGCTTGAGTGCATTCACCTCGGATCTCAGGCGAGCTATCTCATCATCTTTTTCTTGTAGTTGCGCCGAATGAACTACGCTTTGTTCTAAAAAATGAAGCATCACGTCAGGCATGGGCACGCAATCTTGTTGCGACACTGCAAATTCTTGCAACTCGGCTTTACCACAGCCCAACGCAATAAGGAAACTTAGTATAGATACTAAAAGGAGAAGGAGTAAAGTGGAAAGGAAACTAACCTTCCAAAGTCTTGATCTTCTTTTCAAGGCGGATATTGAGGTTATTGATATTACCTATTCAACAAGAAGTAAGCCGGCATTCCGCGGACGAGTATATGAGAAAGGTGGAAATAAGGAAAACGAACTATCGACTTACCGGCCTTCTTTGCCACGGGCAGAACTTTCTCGTACTTCTCTTCCAGCTTGCGGTGCGAAAAAAGCAACCTCTGGAACTCGGCGGTCCGTCGGTCATGTGCAACCTGAGCAATGGAGCAAAATGATAAAACAACAAGTAGAAGCTAAATTAGATCCGAATCGAGCAAAGCTTAATTCGGCTCTAGGTGGCTGGATATTCAAAGCGATACCAGATCCGAATCAAGCAAAGCTTAATTCGGCTCTAGGTGGCTGGATACTCAAAGCAATACCAGATCCGAATCAAGCAAAGCTTAATTCGGCTATAGGTGGCCGGATATTCAAAGCTATACCAGATCCAAATCAAGCAAAAGCTTAATTCGGCTCTAGGTAGCTGGATATTAAAAGCTAAACTAGATCCGAATCAAGCAAAGCTCACTTCGGCTCTAAGTGGCTGGATATTAAAAGCTAAACTAGATCCGAATCAAGCAAAGCTCACTTCGGCTCTAGGTGGCTGGATATTCAAAGCTATGCCAGATCCGAGTCAAGAAGGGCTTAACTCGGCTCTAGGTGGATGGATATTCAAAGCTACACCAAGTCCGAATAAACTATGAACTAGATGGCCGGACTAACAAACCTTAAAAATAAAATTAAGTCAAACTTCCAAGCATACAACAAGTTATTTCCTTGCAAGTTTCGGGGACTAGAGAATATGGTAACATCTGGAGAATAATTTAAGACTCAGAGATAAAATAATTACCGCATTCATCTTGTTGGTATCAATGATAAACTGGGCAGCATGGTCAAAACGGCCGCTGATGTCAGAAAGCTGGAAAGGTTGGTTGGCTGGATTACCCTCAAATTGATCAGCAGCATTCCAGTTATTGGCATACTCAACTAGCGTTCCAAGGCTGTTCCCGCTAGCTTTCCGAGTTAGAACTTTACCCCGGGCAGGCGGTCCGACCACGGCAGTCGCAGGGCTCTTATGAAGAGTAAGCTGGCTGCCGGTGGCCGACGTGACAGTGACTTTGGCAGATGCAGCTCCCTTACGCAGCGCGTCTGCAATACTCGGCTGAGAAGAGCCGGCAAGACCTTTCTGAGAAGAAGTCTTGACGGAAATAACACGTTTCTCCTTAGAAGAGGCGTCAGCAGGAAGTTGCGCCTCCGAAGTGGGGACGGAGTCCTTAGGACCAGCGGAGGATAAGCTCGCAGAGGGCGCCGGGGCAACGACCTTTTCGGCCAAGGTCGGGACGACCGTAGAAACTGCCGGAGTAGATGGAGGCTCAATGGTAACGCTGGGGCCCATAGAGGGGACAGCTGGCTCAACGAAAACATTGGAGGGCCGGATCGGATCCAGATCAATGGAAGAGGTCTCAGGGGCATCACGACGAACAGGCGACGTATTTGGAGCGGGGGGAGAAGCAGGACGAATAGGACTAGGAATTCGGGTGTCATCAGCGGGAGGAGGAGATGACGGCCGAATCGGACGGCTAGTCATACTAGGACCGCCGGGTTTAACAGACAGAGGAGCGCTGCAAAAATAAGAAAGAAGATTCGTCGCTATGGGAGACAGAAAGAGAGAAACAAGAAATATAGGCAAAAGAACTTACCCAGCAACCCCGGGCATAGTCTTGCGCCTGGGAGGATTCGGAGCGGATTTCTTTATTCGCTTCTTAGGAACCGCCTCCGAGGCACTAGCAGGAGCCCCGCGCTTCCCCGAGGTAACGGGAGGCCGGGAAGCAATAGGTTCGGCGTCGTGAACCTGACCGGCCGGATTAGCTGGGAAAGTAGAAGCCGGAAATGCATAAGAAATAGGCATGGCGGCAACTACCTCAAGAATTTGGACCTCGCCCGAATCACCTTCCTCTTCTTGCGCTGAAGTTTTGCCGCGAGCTCGAGCCGGAGCAGGATCCGACTTAGGGACGAACTCCTCGGAATCCGGCTCGCCATTATCCGGGGTACTCCTGTCTGCGGGCCAAGGGAGCTGCAGAACTTCGGCGTCCTCATTCTTCTGCTCTGCGAACCTCTGCAGGACAAGGAGAAAGAAAATCATGTAAACCAGTCTCTAGGAACTGAGAAAAAATAGATTAATGGAGATTAGGCATACCTCGGGAGGCGGACGGTCGCGGGTGAATGGTCTTAACCCCCAAGACCAATCCTCAGGCATCTCAGTCTTGAAGATAGCTCGGACGCGCTTATGAATAAGGTAATTGTCCAACTCCACGGTCGAGACTCGGTTAGGGTCAAGAGGACCACTCATGTAGCATAGCTTGTGGGTCCGCTGCTGGAACGGGCAGATCCGGCTACTAATAAAAGTTGCCATCAGGTCTTCGCCGCACAACCCGGCCCGGATCAACTCTTTTAGCCGAATCTCGAAGGCCTCGGCCAGGGCATGAGTTTTCCTCGGGTTATAGAGCCAGTTCACTTTGGAAGGTGGGCCAATTGAGAATGGAGGGAGCCGAATCTTGTCTTCCGCCCCTCTGTTCTTGACATAGAAGAATGATTTGTGCCATTTCTTGCATGACTCCAACCCAGTGACACGGGGGAACACGGATTTCCTCCGAGGTGTAATAGACGCCGCCCCACATTGGGTGAGCAACTTCTCGGAAGGATGCAGAGATTTGTCGGGAACGACGTTGGAGCGGATCTGGAAGAACTTCGACCAGACGTGCACTGACGGCCACAGGCCGAAGTAACCCTCCGAAGCGGAGATGAAAGCAGAAAGAGAAGCTATGGCGTTCGCAGGAAGGTGGTGCGGCTGAAGGCCGAAGTAATCAAGGAATTCTCTAGCGAAATCGCTGAGAGGGAGACCGAAGCCGCGGGCGAAGTGAGACATGAAGACCACATACTCGCCCTCTCTGATAACTGGAGAGGATTCGCTGCCGGGTAAACGGCAGGAAACCTCGGCAGGAATCCATCGAGTTCGGATGAGCCATTCAATCTCACGGCGCGTGACTGAAGAGCCTTGCCACGATCCACGCTCGGGCCCAGAGCCAGCGTCATCGTCCTCAACAAGAGCACCGCTAAACGAACTAGACATGGGTGCGCCGGAGAGATCGCCGGAGGAAAAACTGGCGGCGGACGGGAGCTTAGAGCTACAAGGCCCCGTCGGAACTCAGCACGAAAACAATGGCGAAGAGAGGAGGAACCGCCGCCTGAGCACGAAAACGGAGCGGATCGATCTAGGGCAAAATCAGGGCAAGATGGTTAGAAAGGACTCACCGGCGGCGGAGCCACAGCCGTAGAGCGCGGGCGAACGACGCGGCGGAATCCTCACCGGCGGAGGCTCTGGCGGATGAACGGCAGCGGAGCGGCAAGAGAACGCGCAGGCGAAGGGAAGAAGGAGAGCGGACGCGAGCGATAAGGGGAAAGATGAACCCTGCGGGCGCGTTTCCCCTCTTTATAGTCAAGCCACGAACAGGGAGTAGGATCGTGGGTGTGGCAGTTACCCGTGTAGATCGTGGGAACAGCACGAACGCACGATGGTAAGTGGAGCCACACCAACGGTCACAGACAAAGAAAAGTGGTTACGATCCCGAGGGGAGCGGCACACGAGGCGTCGCGGCAGCGGCGCAGCAGGAACAGGGTTCACTGTAGCTTGTCAGTAAGCACTGTAGAAGGACCTAAAAACTAGAAGAGCAATGATGGGGTGATACGTAGGACATGGCGTACGATGGAAGGAACGAGGAAACCTCGGACGAGGCCATAGCTCGGAAACAAGACTTAAGAAAGTAATGAAGCTGATATAACCCGGCCAAAGCTATTGACAGGGCCACATCAGCTTCGGGGACTAATGTCGGGGGGTTAACCTCGGGTAGGTCAGAGACGGGGAAAGACAGAGGTACTGTCCCCGTCTGGTTTCCGAGCTATGGCCTAGGTCGGCCGAATCATGGATATGTCGGCCGATGAACGAAGGCAAGAAGCCCATGTATAGGTATCAGGTAGTTACCCGGCCGAGTTAATGAGAAAATCGGCCGGGTTACCCAAATGATCTTCATGCAGGTAAGGAACGAGCCGAGTAACACAAGGTAAGGCCGAGTGATACGAAGCTTGCAGGAGAAGGAGAGGCCCAGGGTCAAAGTATAGCTGCAGGCTAGAAGGAATCAGGACAGGGCCAAGCACAAGAGACAAGGATGCACGGCGTCAGAGGGGCAGAAGAAGGTCACGAGGGTGACAGTCCAGAAGCCCGAGGCCCGCAGGAGGGGGGGGCACTAGAGCCTTGCCGTCATTAGAAGGGCGACAGGGAAAGGGGGCCGCCGAACTACCATTTTGGGACAAGCATATTCCACGAATATGCTTGCCTCGTCAGCCCTAAGGGCACCCAAGGCACCCCTTTATAAGGGGAGGTTTGGACCCTGAGGGAAGAGAGGAGACAGAGGAGCACCGTTAGGCTGGGGAAATTCACATTGTCCCCCTGTAAACAGCTCAAGGAGCACTTGTAACCCATCAAGAGAGAAATAAAGTCCATCACTTTGGTAGCTTGAGTGTAACGACAGTTGCATCTTCCCTCCCCAGATCCCACTAGCATCCATTGGCCCCATTCTTTAGCCTACCCATGGCATCTGCCGTGCCACCACCACGACACTTCCCATGAACCACATAGGGATCCACCCGTGTCATTGTATGTCTGCTCTTCCCATGAACGACAGCTAGAGTCATCGCATGCGTGCTCTTTTCACAAACCACAGCTAGAGTCATTGCATGTGTGTTCTTCTTACAAACCATATCATGAACCACACCCAGTGTCATTGCATGTGTGTTCTTCTCACAAACCACACATGGATCCATCGGTGTCATTGCATGTCTGCTCTTCTCATTAACCACAGCTAGTGTCATTGCATGTGTGTCCTTTTCACAAACCACATATCACCAGAGTCATTGCATGTGTGTTCTTCCCATGAACCACACATGGATCCACTGGAGTCATTGCACGTGTGTTCTTCTCACAAACCACACATGGATCCACCCAGTGTCATCGCATGTGTGTTCTTCCCATGAACCACACATGGATCCACCAGTGTCATTGCATGTCTGCTCTTTTCATGAACCACAGCTAGAGTCATTGCATGTGTGTTCTGCTCATAGACCACAGATGGATCCAGTGTCATTGCATGTGTGTTCTTCCCAAAGACCACACATGGATCCACTAGTGTCATTGCATGTGTGTTCTTCTCACAAACCATATCATGAACCACACCCAGTGTCAT
The DNA here is from genome assembly GCA_916181665.1 of Avena sativa. Lineage (NCBI taxonomy): Eukaryota > Viridiplantae > Streptophyta > Magnoliopsida > Poales > Poaceae > Avena > Avena sativa. The sequence continues at coordinate 40,792,106 of OV702287.1, read as the reverse complement.
TGCATGTGTGTTCTTCCCAAAGACCACAAATGGATCCACTAGTGTCATTGCATGTGTTTTCTTCTCACAAAACATATCATGAACCACACCCAGTCTCCTTGCATGTGTGTTCTTCCCATGAACCACACATGGATCCACTGGAGTCATTGCATGTGTGTTCTTCTCACAAACCACACATGGATCCACCTAGTGTCATCGCATGCGTGTTCTTACCATGAACCACCCATGGATCCACCAGTGTCATTGCATGTCTGCTCTTTTCATGAACCACAACTAGAGTCATTGGATGTGTGTTCTTCTCACAGACCACACATGGATCTAGTGTCATTGCATGTGTGTTCTTCCCAAAGACCACACATGGATCCACCAGTGTCATTGCATGTGTGTTCTTCTCACAAACCATATCATGAACCACACCCAGAGTCATTGCATGTGTGTTCTTCTCACAAACCACACATGGATCCACCAGTGTCATTGCATGTGTGTTTTTCTCACAGACCATATCATGAACCACACCCAGTATCATTGCATGTGTGTTCTTCCCATGAACCAAAAATGGATCCACCAGTGTCATTGGATGTGTGTTCTTCCCACATACCACACATGGATCCACCAGTGTCATTGCATGTGTGTTCTTCCCATGAACCACACATGGATCCACCAGTGTCATTGCATGTGTGTTCTTCCCACAGACCACACATGCATCCACCGTTGTCGTTGCATGTGTGTTCTTCCCATGAACCACACACGGATCCACCAGTGTCATTGTATGTCTGCTCTTCCCATGAACCACAGCTAGAGTCATCGCATGCGTGCTCTTTTCACAAACCACAGCTAGAGTCGTTGCATGTGTGTTCTTCTTACAAACCATATCATGAACCACACCCAATGTCATTGCATGTGTGTTCTTCTCACAAACCACACATGGATCCACCGGTGTCATTGCATGTCTGCTCTTCTCATTAACCACAGATAGAGTCATTGCATATGTGTTCTTCTCACAAACCACATATCACCAGTCATTGCATGAGTGTTCTTCCCATGAACCACACATGGATCCACCGGAGTCATTGCATGTGTGTTCTTCTCACAAACCACACATGGATCCACCCAGTGTCATCGCATGTGTGTTCTTCCCATGAACCACACATGGATCCACCAGTGTCATTGCATGTCTGCTCTTTTCATGAACCACAGCTAGAGTCATTGGATGTGTGTTCTGCTCATAGACCACACGTGGATCCAGTGTCATTGCATGTCTGTTCTTCCCAAAGACCACACATGGATCCACCAGTGTCATTGCATGTGTGTTCTTCTCACAAACCATATCATGAACCACACCCAGTGTCATTGCATGTGTGTTCTTCCCAAAGACCACAAATGGATCCACTAGTGTCATTGCATGTGTTTTCTTCTCACAAACCATATCATGAACCACACCCAGTGTCCTTGCATGTGTGTCCTTCCCATGAACCACACATGGATCCACTGGAGTCATTGCATGTGTGTTCTTCTCACAACACACACATGGATCCACCTAGTGTCATCGCATGCGTGTTCTTCCCATGAACCACACATGGATCCACCAGTGTCATTGCATGTCTGCTCTTTTCATGAACCACAACTAGAGTCATTGGAAGTGTGTTCTTCTCACAGACCACACATGGATCCAGTGTCATTGCATGTGTGTTCTTCCCAAAGACCACACATGGATCCACCAGTGTCATTGCATGTGTGTTCTTCTCACAAACCATATCATGAAGCACACCCAGAGTCATTGCATGTGTGTTCTTCTCACAAACCACACATGGATCCACCAGTGTCATTGCATGTGTGTTTTTCTCACAGACCATATCATGAACCACACCCAGTAGCATTGCATGTGTGTTCTTCCCATGAACCACACATGGATCCACCAGTGTCATTGCATGTGTGTTCTTCCCACATACCACACATGCATCCACCAGTGCCATTGCATGTGTGTTCTTCCCATGAACCACACATGGATCCACCAGTGTCATTGCATGTGTGTTCTTCCCACAGACCACACATGCATCCACCGGTGTCGTTGCATGTGTGTTCTTCCCATGAACCACACACGGATCCACCAGTGTCAATGTATGTCTGCTCTTCCCATGAACCACAGCTAGAGTCATCGCATGCGTGCTCTTTTCACAAACCACAGCTAGAGTCGTTGCATGTGTGTTCTTCTTACAAACCATATCATGAACCACACCCAGTGTCATTGCATGTGTGTTCTTCTCACAAACCACACATGGATCCACCGGTGTCATTGCATGTCTGCTCTTCTCATTAACCACAGCTAGAGTCATTGCATGTGTCTTCTTCTCACAAACCACATATCACCAGTCATTGCATGAGTGTTCTTCCCATGAACCACACATGGATCCACCGGAGTCATTGCATGCGTGTTCTTCTCACAAACCACACATGGATCCACCCAGTGTCATCGCATGTGTGTTCTTCCCATGAACCACACATGGATCCACTAGTGCCATTGCATGTCTGCTCTTTTCATGAACCACAGCTAGAGTCATTGGATGTGTGTTATTCTCACAGACCACACATGGATCCAGTGTCATTGCATGTGTGTTCTTCCCAAAGACCACACATGGATCCACCAGTGTCATTGAATGTGTGTTATTCTCACAAACCATATCATGAACCACACCCAGCGTCATTGCATGTGTGTTCTTCCCAAAGACCACACATGGATCCACCAGTGGCATTGCATGTGTGTTCTTCTCACAAACCATATCATGAACCACACCCAGAGTCATTGCATGTGTGTTCTTCCCATGAACCACACATGGATCCACCGGAGTCATAGCATGTGTGTTCTTCTCACAAACCACACATGGATCCACCCAGTGTCATCGCATGTGTGTTCTTCCCATGAACCACACATGGATCCACCAGTGTCATTGCATGTCTGCTCTTTTCATGAACCACAGCTAGAGTCATTGGATGTGTGTTCTTCTCATAGACCACACATGGATATTGTGTCATTGCATGTGTGTTCATCCCAAAGACCACACATGGACCCACCAGTGTCATTGCATGTGTGTTCTTCTCACAAACCATATCATGAACCACACCCAGTGTCATTGCATGTGTGTTCTTCTCACACACCACACATGGATCCACCAGTGTCATTGCATGTGTGTTCTTCTCACAGACCAGATCATGAACCACACCCAGTGTCATTGCATGTGTGTTCTTCCCATGAACCACACATGGATCCACCGAAGTCATTGCATGTGTGTTCTTCTCACAAACCACACATGGATCCACCCAGTGTCATCGCATGCGTGTTCTTCCCATGAACCACACATGGATCGACCAGTGTCATTGCATGTCTGCTCTTTTCATGAACAACAGCTAGAGTCATTGGATGTGTGTTCTTCTCACAGACCACACATGTATCCAGTGTCATTGCATGTGTGTTCTTCCCAAAGACCACACATGGATCCACCAGTGTCATTGCATGTGTGTTCTTCTCACAAACCATATCATGAACCACACCCAGAGTCATTGCATGTGTGTTCTTCTTACAAACCAAACATGGATCCACCAGTTTCATTGCATGTGTTTTTTCTCACAGACCATATCATGAACCACACCCAGTATCATTGCATGTGTGTTCTTCCCATGAACCACACATGGATCCGCCAGTGTCATTGCATGTGTGTTCTTCCCACATACCACACATGGATCCACCAGTGTCATTGCATGTGTGTTCTTCCCATGAACCACACATGGATCCACCAGTGTCATTGCATGTGTGTTCTTCCCACAGACCACACATGCATCCACCGGTGTTGTTGCATGTGTGTTCTTCCCATGAACCACACACGGATCCACCAGTGTCATTGTATGTCTGCTCTTCCCATGAACCACAGCTAGAGTCATCTCATGCGTGCTCTTTTCACAAACCACAGCTAGAGTCGTTGCATGTGTGTTCTTCTTACAAACCATATCATGAACCACACCCAGTGTCATTGCATGTGTGTTCTTCTCACAAACCACACATGGATCCACCGGTGTCATTGCATGTCTGGTCTTCTCATTAACCACAGCTAGAGTCATTGCATGTGTGTTCTTCTCACAAACCACATATCACCAGTCATTGCATGTGTGTTCTTCTCATGAACCACACATGGATCCACCGGAGTCATTGCATGCGTGTTCTTCTCACAAACCACACATGGATCCACCTAGTGTCATCGCATGTGTCTTCTTCCCATGAACCACACATGGATCCACCAGTGTCATTGCATGTCTGCTCTTTTCATGAACCACAGCTAGAGTCATTGGATGTGTGTTCTTCTCAAAGACCACACATGGATCCAGTGTCATTGCATGTGTGTTCTTCCCAAGGACCACACATGGATCCACCAGTGTCATTGAATGTGTGTTATTCTCACAAACCATATCATGAACCACACCCAGCGTCATTGCATGTGTGTTCTTCCCAAAGACCACACATGGATCCACCAGTGTCATTGCATTTGTGTTCTTCTCACAAACCATATCATGAACCACACCCAGAGTCATTGCATGTGTGTTCTTCCCATGAACCACACATGGATCCACCGGAGTCATTGCATGTGTGTTCTTCTCACAAACCACACATGGATCCACCCAGTGTCATCGCATGTGTGTTCTTCCCATGAACCACACATGGATCCACCAGTGTCATTGCATGTCTGCTCTTTTCATGAACCACAGCGAGAGTCATTGGATGTGTGTTCTTCTCACAGACCACACATGGATCCACTGTCATTGCATGTGTGTTCTTCCCAAAGACCACACATGGATCCACCAGTGTCATTGAATGTGTGTTATTCTCACAAACCATATCATGAACCCCACCAAGTGTCATTGCATGTGTGTTCTTCCCAAAGACCACACATGGCTCCACCAATGTCATTGCATGTGTGTTCTTCTCACAGACCATATCATGAACCACACCCAGAGTCATTGCATGTGTGTTCTTCCCATGAACCACACATGGATCCATCGGAGTCATTGCATGTGTGTTCTTCTCACAAACCACACATGGATCCAACTAGTGTCATCGCATGTGTGTTCTTCCCATGAACCACACATGGATCCACCAGTGTCATTGCATGTCTGCTCTTTTCATGAACCACAGCTAGAGTCATTGGATGTGTGTTCTTCTCACAGACCACACATGGATCCTGTGTCATTGCATGTGTGTTCATCCCAAAGACCACACATGGATCCACCAGTGTCATTGCATGGGTGTTCTTCTCACAAACCATATCATGAACCACACCTAGTGTCATTGCATGTGTGTTCTTCTCACAGACCACACATGGATCCACCAGTGTCATTGCATGTGTGTTCTTCTCACAGACCAGATCATGAACCACACCCAGTGTCATTGCATGTGTGTTCTTCCCATGAACCACACATGGATCCACCGAAGTCATTGCATATGTGTTCTTCTCACAAACCACACATGGATCCACCCAGGGTCATCGCTTGTGTGTTCTTCCCATGAACCACACATGGATCGACTAGTGTCATTGCATGTCTGCTCTTTTCAAGAACAACAGCTAGAGTCATTGGATTTGTGTTCTTCTCACAGACCACGCATGGATTCAGTGTCATTGCATGTGTGTTCTTCCCAAAGACCACACATGGATCCACCAGTGTCATTGCATGTGTGTTCTTCTCACAAACCATATCATGAACCACACCCAGAGTCATTGCATGTGTGTTCTTCTCACAGACCACACATGGATCCACCAGTGTCATTGCATGTGTGTTTTTCTCACAGGCCATATCATGAACCACACCCAGTGTCATTGCATGTGTGTTCTTCCCATGAATCACACATGGATCCACCAGTGTCATTGCATGTCTTCTCTTCCCACATACCACACATGGATCCACCAGTGTCATTGCATGTGTGTTCTTCCCATGAACCACACATGGATCCACCAGCGTCATTGCATGTGTGTTCTTCCCACAGACCACACATGGATCCACCGGTGTCGTTTCATGTGTGTTCTTCCCATGAACCACACATGGATCCACCAGTGTCATTGTATGTCTGCTCTTCCCATGAACCACAACTAGAGTCATCGCATGCGTGCTCTTTTCACAAACCACAGCTAGAGTCATTGCATGTGTGTTCATGTTACAAACCATATCATGAACCATACGCAGTGTCATTGCATGTGTGTTCTTCTCACAAACCACACATGGATCCACCGGTGTCATTGCATGTCTGCTCTTCTCATTAACCATACCTAGAGTCATTGCATGTGTGTTCTTCTCACAAACTACATATCACCAGAGTCATTGCATCTGTCTTCTTCCCATGAACCACACATGGATCCACCGGAGTCATTGCATGTGTGTTCTTCTCATAAACCACACATGGATCCACCAGTGTCATTGCATGTGTGTTTTTCTCACAGTCCATATCATGAACCACACCTAGTGACATTGCATGTGTGTTCTTCCCATGAACCACACATGGATCCACCAGTGTCATTGCATGTGTGTTCTTCCCACATACCACACATGGATCCACCAGTGTCATTGCATGTGTGTTCTTCCCATGAACCACACATGGATCCACCAGTGTCATTGCATGTGTGTTCTTCCCACAGACCACACATGCATCCACCGGTGTCGTTGCATGTGTGTTCTTCCCATGAACCACACACGGATCCACCAGTGTCATTGTATGTCTGCTCTTCCCATGAAGCACAGCTAGAGTCATCGCATGCGTGCTCTTTTCACAAACCACAGCTAGATTCGTTGCATGTGTGTTCTTCTTACAAACCATATCATGAACCACACCCAGTGTCATTGCATGTGTGTTCTTCTCACAAACCACACATGGATACACCGGTGTCATTGCATGTCTGCTCTTCTCATTAACCACAGCTAGAGTTATTGCATGTGTGTTCTTCTCACAAACCACATATCACCAGTCATTGCATGTGTGTTCTTCCCGTGAACCACACATGGATCCATCGGAGTCATTGCATGTGTGTTCTTCTCACAAACCACACATGGATCCACCCAGTGTCATCGCATGTGTGTTCTTCCCATGAACCACACATGGATCCACCAGTGTCATTGCATGTCTGCTCTTTTCATGAACCACAGCTAGAGTCATTGGATGTGTGTTCTTCTCACAGACCACACATGGATCCAGTGTCATTGCATGTGTGTTCTTCCCAAAGACCACACATGGATCCACTAGTGTCATTGAATGTGTGTTATTCTCACAAACCATATCATGAACCGCACCCAGTGTCATTGCATGTGTGTTCTTCCCAAAGACCACACATGGATCCACCAGTGTCATTGCATGTGTGTTCTTCTCACAAACCATATCATGAACCACACCCAGAGTCATTGCATGTGTGTTCTTCCCATGAACCACACATGGATCCACCGGAGTCATTGCATGTGTGTTCTTCTCACAAACCACACATGGATCCATCCAGTGTCATCGCATGTGTGTTCTTCCCATGAACCACACATGGATCCACCAGTGTCATTGCATGTCTGCTCTTTTCATGAACCACAGCTAGAGTCATTGGATGTGTGTTCTTCTCACAGACCACACATGGATCCTGTGTCATTGCATGTGTGTTCATCCCAAAGACCACACATGGATCCACCAGTGTCATTGCATGTGTGTTCTTCTCACAAACCATATCATGAACCACACCCAGTGTCATTGCATGTGTGTTCTTCTCACAGGCCACACATGGATCCACCAGTGTCATTGCATGTGTGTTCTTCTCACAGACCAGATCATGAACCACACCCAGTGTCATTGCATGTGTGTTCTTCCCATGACCCACACATGGATCCACCGAAGTCATTGCATGTGTGTTCTTCTCACAAACCACACATGGATCCACCCAGGGTCATCGCATGTGTGTTCTTCCCATGAACCACACATGGATCGACTAGTGTCATTGCATGTCTGCTCTTTTCATGAACAATAGCTAGAGTCATTGGATGTGTGTTCTTCTCACAGACCACACATGGATCCCGTGTCATTGCATGTGTGTTCTTCCCAAAGACCACACATGGATCCACCAGTGTCATTGCATGTGTGTTCTTCTCACAAACCATATCATGAACCACACCCAGAGTCATTGCATGTGTGTTCTTCTCACAGACCACACATGGATCCACCAGTGTCATTGCATGTGTGTCTTTCTCATAGGCCATATCATGAACCACACCCAGTGTCATTGCATGTGTGTTCTTCTCACAAACAACACATGGATCCACCCAGTGTCATCGCATGCGTGCTCTTTTCACAAACCACAGCTAGAGTCATTGCATGTGTGTTCTTCTTACAAACCATATCATGAACCACACCCAGTGTCATTGCATGTGTGTTCTTCTCATAGACCACACATGGATCCACCAGTGTCATTGCATGTGGGTTCTTCTCACAGACCATATCATGAACCACACCCAGTGTCATTGCATGTGTGTTCTTCCTATGAACCACACATGGATCCACCGGAGTCATTGCATGTGTGTTCTTCTCACAAACCACACATGGATCCACCCAGTGTCATCGCATGTGTGTTCTTCCCATGTACCACACATGGATCCACCAGTGTCATTGCATGTCTGCTCTTTTCATGAACCACAGCTAGAGTCATTGGATGTGTGTTCTTCTCACAGACCACACATGGATCCAGTGTCATTGCATGTGTGTTCTTCCCAAAAACCACACATGGATCCAGTGTCATTGCATGTGTGTTCTTCTCACAAACCATATCATGAACCACACCCAGTGTCATTGCATCTCCGTTCTTCTCACAGACCACACATGGATCCACCAGTGTCATTGCATGTGTGTTTTTCTCACAGACCATATCATGAACCACACCCAGTTGTCATTGCATGTGTGTTCTTCCCATGAACCACACATGTATCCACAAGTGTCATTGCATGTCTGCTCTTCCCACATACCACATATGGATCCAACAGTGTCATTGCATGTGTGTTCTTCCCATGAACCACACATGGATCCACCAGTGTCATTGCATGTGTGTTCTTCCCACAGACAACACATGGATCCACCGGTCTCGTTGCATGTGTGTTCTTCCCATGAACCACACATGGATCCACCGGTGTCATTGTATGTCTGCTCTTCCCATGAACCACATCTAGAGTCATCGCATGCGTGCTCTTTTCACAAACCACAGCTAGAGTCATTGCATGTGTGTTCTTCTTACAAACCATATCATGAACCACACCCAGTGTCATTGCATGTGTGTTCTTCTCGCAAACCACACATGGATCCACCGATGTCATTGCATGTCTGCTCTTCTCATTAACCACAACTAGAGTCATTGCATGTGTGTTCTTTTCACAAACCACATATCACCAGAGTCATTGCATGTGTGTTCTTCCCATGAACCACACATGGATTTACCGGAGTCATTGCATGTGTGTTCTTCTCACGAACCACACATGGATCCACCCAGTGTCATCGCATGTGTGTTCTTCCCATGAACCACACATGGATCCACCAGTGTCATTGCATGTCTGCTCTTTTCATGAACCACAACTACAGTCATTGGATGTGTGTTCTTCTCACAGACCACAAATGGATCCAGTGTCATTGCATGTGTGTTCTTCCCAAAGACCAAACATGGATCCACCAGTGTCATTGCATGTGTGTTCTTCTCACAAACCATATCATGAACCACACCCAGTGTCATTGCATGTGTGTTCTTCCCAAATACCACACATGGATCCACCAGTGTCATTGCATGTGTGTTCTTCTCACAAACCATATCATGAACCACAACCAGAGTCATTGCATGTGTGTTCTTCCCATGAACCAAACTTGGATCCACCGGAGTCATGGCACGTGTGTTCACAGACCACACATGGATCCACCAGTGTCATTGCATGTGTGTTCTTCTCACAGACCATATCATGAACCACACCCAGTGTTATTGCATGTGTGTTCTTCCCATGAACCACACATGGATCCACCGGAGTCATTGCATGTGTGTTCTTCTCACAAACCATACATGGATCCATCCAATGTCATCGCATGTGTGTTCTTCCCATGAACCACACATGGATCGACCAGTGTCATTGCATGTCTGCTCTTTTCATGAACCACAACTACAGTCATTGGATGTGTGTTCTTCTCACAGACCACACATGGATCCAGTGTCATTGCATGTGTGTTCTTCCCAAAGACCAAACATGGATCCACCAGTGTCATTGCATGTGTGTTCTTCTCACAAACCATATCATGAACCACACCCAGTGTCATTGCATGTGTGTTCTTCCCAAAGACCACACATGGATCCACCAGTGTCATTGCATGTGTGTTCTTCTCACAAACCATATCATGAACCACAACCAGAGTCATTGCATGTGTGTTCTTCCCATGAACCACACATGGATCCACCGGAGTCATTGCACGTGTGTTCACAGACCACACATGGATCCACCAGTGTCATTGCTTGTGTGTTCTTCTCACAGACCATATCATGAACCACACCCAGTGTTATTGCATGTGTGTTCTTCCCATGAACCACACATGGATCCACCGGAGTCATTGCATGTGTGTTCTTCTCACAAACCATACATGGATCCATCCAGTGTCATCGCATGTGTGTTCTTCCCATGAACCACACATGGATCGACCAGTGTCATTGCATGTCTGCTCTTTTCATGAACCACAGATAGAGTCATTGGATGTGTGTTCTTCTCACAGATCACACATGGATCCAGTGTCATTGCATGTGTGTTCTTCCCAAAGACCACACATGGATCCACCAGTGTCATTGCATGTGTGTTCTTCTCACAAACCATATCATGAATCACACCCAGAGTCATTGCATGTGTGTTCTTCTTAGAGACCACACATTGATCCACAATGTCATTGCTTGTGTGTTTTTCTCACAGACCATATCATGAACCACACCCAGTGTCATTGCATGTGTGTTCTTCCCATGAACCACACATGGATCCACCAGTGTCATTGCATGTCTGCTCTTCCCACATACCACACATGGATCCACCAGTGTCATTGCATGTGTGTTCTTCTCATGAACCACACATGGATCCACCAGTGTCATTGCATGTGTGTTCTTCCCAAAGACCACACATGGATCCACCAGTGTCATTGTATGTCTTCTCTTCCCATGAACCGAAGCTCGAGTCATCACATGCGTGCTCTTTTCATAAACCACAGCTAGAGTCATTGCATGTGTGTTCTTCTTACAAACCATATCATGAACCACACCCAGTGTCATTGCATGTGTCTTCTTCTCACAAACCACACATGGATCCACCGGTGTCATTGTATGTCTGCTCTTCTCATTAACCACAGCTAGTGTCATTGCATGTGTGTTCTTTTCACAAACCACATATCACCAGAGTCATTGCATGTGTATTCTTCCCATGAACCACACATGGATCTACCGGAGTCATTGCATGTGTGTTCTTCTCACAAACCACACATGGATCCACCCAGTGTCATCGCATGTGTGTTCTTCCCATGAACCACACATGGGTCCACTAGTGTCATTGCATGTTTGCTCTTTTCTTGAACCACAGCTAGTCATTGGATGTGTGTTCTGCTCATAGACCACACATGGATCCAGTGTCATTGCATGTGTGTTCTTCCCAAAGACCACACATGGATCCACCAGTGTCATTGCATGTGTGTTCTTCTCACAAATCATATCATGAACCACACCCAGTGTCATTGCATGTGTGTTCTTCCCAAAGACCACACATGGATCCACTAGTGTCATTGCATGTGTTTTCTTCTCACAAACCATATCATGAACCACAACTAGAGTCATTGCATGTGTGTTCTTCCCATGAACCACACATGGATCCACCGTCATTGCATGTGTGTTCTTCTCACAAACCACACATGGAGCCAACAAGTGTCATCGCATGTGTGTTCTTCCCATGAACCACACATGGATCCACCAGTGTCATTGCATGTCTGATCTTTTCATGAACCACAACTAGAGTCATTGGATGTGTGTTCTTCTCACAGACCACACATGGATCCAGAGTCATTGCATGTGTGTTCTTCCCAAAGACCACACATGGATCCACCAGTGTCATTGCATGTGTGTTCTTCTCACAAACCATATCATGAACCACACCCAGTGTCATTGCATGTGTGTTCTTCCCAAAGACCACACATGGATCCACCATTGTCATTGCATGTGTGTTGTTGTCACAAACCATATCATGAACCACACCCAGTGTCCTTGCATGTGTGTTCTTCCCATGAACAACACATGGATCCACCGGAGTCATTGCATGTGTGTTCTTCTCACAAACCACAGATGGATCCACCCAGTATCATTGCATGTCTTCCCATGAACCATACATGGATCCACCAGTGTCATTGCATGTCTGCTCTTTTCATGAACCACAACTAGAGTCATTGGATGTGTGTTCTTCTCACAGAACACACATGGATCCAGTGTCAGTGCATGTGTGTTCTTCCCAAATACCACACATGGATCCACCAGTGTTGGGGGGATACCCCCGGGTAGGGTCACTCAGGGGTATAAGGGCCGAGTTAGCCGAGGTTCGGCAAGGTCAAAGCGGATGCTGGCCGGGTCACCTCAAGGCAGGCCGGATCACGGAGTAACCCGGACCAGGGGGTTCGCCTAACATTGTCTCATCCGACTTAAGGAGTAAGTCGGAAGTGCTTGTCTAACTTATATGCAAGAACAGGTGTGGCTGGATCTACTATGATTCGGGTCCTCGCTTAGCTTCTGGGAGAAGGAAGGAATCTCTCTGGTCAAAAAGAAGGTCCGGTACGCACTGCAAGAGCGGAGAAAGCAAGGGCAGGACCACCGGGTCATGGCCGACAAGGGTGACGACGCCCATGTCGCCTGACGCGGGCGCCACAGAGGCTTACGTCGCTAAAGCATGTGTGACGCGGGGGAAAAGCACCCCGGTCGGGTTACCACTTTGGGAGGGGGCATATTCTTAGGAATATGCCTCCACGTATGCCCTAGGCAGGGACCAAACTTCCTCTATATAAGGGGAGCTAGGTTTCTGGTAGAGGGGGTTGGTTGAGCTCTGGTCGGTTTGGTGATTCCATAGTCACTGGTTGAGTTCTTTGAGGCCATAGTGCTAGTTGATCTAGGGTTCTAGGGAAAAATAGTAGGCAAGAGAAGAGAGCTCCTTCTTCCTCCTCTCGCCAATACAGCTCAAGGAGCACTTGTAATCTTGAAGGAAATCAATACAAACTTCTGTGTGGAGAATCACTCCACTATCCCTCCCTGGATTCCCCTAGCGTGTATTAGTCCCCACCTTTAGCCTATCCATGGCATCTGCCGTGACACCACCACGACAGTTGGCGCCCACCGTGGGGCTAGCGGCGCTAGCAGGGGTGAAGATCCGGATGGGAAACCTCATCGGCACCGGCGAACGCATCGTCTCTGGGCTCGTTCAGCGCTTTGGAGCGCTAGATTTCGTCATCGACAACGCTGGCTGCTTCGGCACGCGCCCACTTCCGTGCAACGGCCTCTTCGTCAAGCTCGGTGCGCACAAGGTCTACGTTGCTGTGGACGTAACATGTGTTCATCCGCGCCGTGTCGTCGATGCGGGGGAACCACCCCTCACTTTGGCTCGCGGGGCGCGTATCGCTCGCTCCCCGAACCATGCGGAGGTGATGATGACTGCGCCAGGTGCAGGCGCAAGCAAGGACCCAGCACCAGACCCGGAGGTAACACCTAAGGCACCGAGGAAAGGTAGAGGACCTCCACTAGAGAGGCCTGAGAACGTACTAAGAGAAGCTATGGATAGCTTGGCTAACCCGGTAGCAGCAGTGGTAGATCCGGCTCAGGCACAGGCCGAGCTAGCGGAAACTAGGCAAAAGATACTAGAGGGCTCAAAGAAATAGCCGGCGGCTCAGCAGTCGCTGAACATGACACTGCGTGAGTATGCAAAGGCAAACAAAGTTGATATGGTAAAAGTAAAAGGGAGAAATCTCATAAGCGAGATGAACATAGAAGGTGATGATGGAGCAGAAGGGTCGGAAAACTATTTGTCTGTGGGGTTGCCGAAGTATAGTACCCCGGCGAAGAACCTCAGAGCAACAGATGCGGCTGCGTCCGAGTTAGAGGGTCTGACGGGTGAGGCCCGTCAGAGACAGCAAGATACGGTTAACGAGCTGGTTCGGATCGCGAATAGACAGAATGAAGAGCTACCGAGAGCTAACTCGGAGAGAGCTGGAGCTTCCAAAATCGTCCATTCGGTGATGGGTAACCCAGAGAAATCCGCTATAGCCGCATCATCACCTCATGGTGGTCCAAGGAGAGAAGAGGTAGTCACCTCGGCCAGACGGAACAAGCAGATCGTCCCGTACGACCCGACGCGTGCGGGAAAAGAAAAAGAAACACGGAAAATGATGATCGATGGAGTGTGAGCCGAGGTGAAGCTGGCCGAGGTAATCACGACCAAGGCAATGCCGGTCAAGGGAACGCTGCCAATGGCAATGCCGGACAGCGAAACTCCGCAGGAGCAGGACAACCGCAGCAGCGGAATATACCAAGGCAAGAGCAAAGCGCCGACCGAGGTATGCAGCAGAAAGGTGCGCAACGAGAGCAAAACCGATACAACGACGGTGATTCGGAGATGGTGAACACAGGGTACCCCAGACCGGACTATCATGTGATAGGGTCAAGATTGGGAAGCAGGGATTTAATGCCGGATGACGCCAGGTTAAAACTGGATCGCCTGTATAGGTCGGAACAGATCGAATGTCAAGGTCCCCCGGGTCCAGCGTGCTTTGGACCCTGGATCATGAAGGAGCCACCGGTACCAAACTTCCAGCTGCCCAGAGGCATGAAGACGTATGACGGCAGCACCAAGCCGGAGGATTGGCTGATAAACTATGCTACGGTGGTGAAAATTGCAACTGGCAACTTGAGGTGGGCTGTACGATACGTACCCCAGATGTTGGAAGGTCCGACCAGAGTATGGCTTAATAATTTACCACCCGGAAGCATCAACTGCTTGATAGATTTTGAAGAAATGTTTATCAGCAACTTCTCAAGTACATATCAGAGGCCGAATAGACCGCAGACCCTAGCAATGTGCAAGCAAAGACCTAACGAGACGGATCGTGAATTCTTGACCCGGTGGTGTACCGTGAGAAACTCGTGTGAGGGTGTCATAGAGTCACAGGCCATAGCGTGGTTTGCGCAAGGATGTAGATATGGCAGCGAGCTGTGGATGAAGTTGCAAAGGAAAATGCCAATTACGCTGGCAGAGATGATCCAGTTTGCTGATTCGTATGCTTTGGGAGATCCGACTCAACCTAGGCTTGCGTCAAATGAGTCAAACAAGGAATACTATCAGAGGGATGGAGCTGGGTCATCCCGGAGGAACGATTACAGAGGAAAAAGGAGAGATGATAGACCGGATCATCGCTACGGTTCGCAACAAGTTACAGCTGTGAATCAAGATCAACCCAGAGCAGGGAGCAACCAATGCTAGAGAACGGGAGGGCAATGGACTCCAAGAAACGACGTCAAGAAGACATGGACTCCGGAGCAAAAGAATACGTGGCAAGAAAAGAAAGACCGTCTGAGGTATACCTATGAGTCGATGTTGGACCAGCCGTGTAAGTTTCACACGCCTAATCCGAATAGCCGGCGGGTCACACAACAAGGCAATGTGAGTGGATGCATAAGATAGAACAAGGTGGTTCGGGGAATGCTCAGGCACCCCGGAATGATCAACCTCGGCAGGAGTTACCTCAGCAGCAATTGCTCTCCGGGGCGAACACGCAACAGCTAATGTTGCCTCCCCCTCCGCCGAGGTATGACAACAATGAGAGAAGGGATGCAGTGCATCAGGTGGAAAATCAGCAACAACCGGATCAGAGGTACCCGAAAACGAGGGAAGGAATGAGTACAGGGAACATCACCAGAGTTATTGTGTGTTCACGAACGAGGAAACAGATAGAAAGAGCTTGCAGCGCCGACATATGGAGGTCAATGCGGTCATGCCAGCAGTGACGAGGTACATGCCTTGGTCGGATCAGGAAATCACCTGGAACATCAAAGATCATCCTAAACTTATGCCGAGTCCAGGTTCGTATGCGCTAGTGCTAGATCCGACATTCATTGGACTGAACATCAATGTGAGGTTCTCCAAGGTACTAATTGATAATGGCAGTAGCATTAACATAATGTATGCGGATACGATGCGCAAGTTGGGCATCTCGGAGAACATGCTCCAGGCTACGAGAACAACTTTCCATGGCATTGTACCAGGCATTTCTTGTGAGCCCATAGGCAAAGTCCGGGTCGACGTGCTATTCGGCACAAGGGATAACTGTCGAACTGAAAATCTGGAGTTTGAGGTGGTGAACTTGGAAAGTGCGTATCACGCGTTACTCGGAAGACCAGCATTGAACAAGTTCATGGCAAGCTGCCACATCAGTTATCTGAAGATGAAGTTGCCCGGGCCAAATGGAGTGATTACCATTGCTGGAGATTTCCGACGTTCTATTGAGTGTGCTTCAGCCGGGTCTAACCTAGCCGAGTCACTCGTGATTGCGCAAGAGAAAAGAAAAATCCAAGAGGTGGCGGCATTGGCTCAGTCCGCGCAGCAATATATGCCGGCGTTAAGTAACCCGCATGGCAGCGTTTTATTTCAAGTCGCAAAGGACACCAAGAAGGTTCCAGTTGATAACATGTTCCCGGAGCGCACCGTAACAATTGGTGCTGGGTTAACTGACAAATAGGAAAGCGAGCTCGTCAACTTCCTCCGTGAGAATCGGGATATTTTTACTTGGTCTACACAGGACTTGCAAGGTGTTCCAAGGGAGTTGGCCGAGCATTCTTTGAACGTAAGACCCGGAGCAAGGCCGGTGAAGCAACCTCTCCGCCGCTTCGCCGAGGATAGGAGAAAGGTCATTAGAGATGAGATAGCATGATTTCTAGCAGCAGGATTTATCATGGAGGTGATGTATCCGGATTGGCTCTCTAATCCGGTGCTGGTAGAAAAGAAGAAGGACGATCCGAACGTGGCAGTGGTTTGGCATATGTGTATCGGTTACACGAACCGGAACAAGGCGTGTCCAAAAGATCCATTCCACTGCCGAG
Source organism: Avena sativa (assembly GCA_916181665.1). Classification (NCBI taxonomy): domain Eukaryota; kingdom Viridiplantae; phylum Streptophyta; class Magnoliopsida; order Poales; family Poaceae; genus Avena; species Avena sativa. The sequence goes on along the minus strand of OV702287.1, from coordinate 40,774,932 downwards.
GATAGATCAGGTCATAGACTCGACCGCGGGATGTGAACTGTTGTCATTCATTGATGCATATTCTGGCTTCCACCAGATACCTCTGAACCTGGATGATCAAATAAAGTCTCCGTTTATTACCCCGTACAGGGCTTACTGCTATCGCACTATGCCGTTCGGTTTACGTAATGCAGGTGCAACGTACCAAAGATGTATGCAAAAATGTTTGCACGACCAAATAGGTCAAAACGTACAAGTATACGTGGATGATGTGATTATCAAGACCAAGGAAAGCACAACGCTCCTTGACGACATAAGGCAAACATTCGCGAACTTGAGAAGGTTCCGCATGAAGCTTAACCCGGAAAAATGTACCTTCGGTGTCCCGGCTGGAAAATTACTCGGATTTCTCATCTCCAGCCGAGGTATCGAAGTTAATCCAACTAAGATCCGAGCCATCGAATGAATGGAGCTGCCGAAGTGTCTTAACGATGTCCAGAAGTTCACTGGATGCCTGGCATCGTTGAGTCGGTTTGTATGTCGGTTGGGAGAAAAGGCACTAACTCTCTACCAACTCATGAAAAAGTCGGATAAATTCGTTTGGACGCCACAGGCCGATGAAGCCTTTGCCCACTTAAAAAAGATGTTGGCCACTGCACTAGTGTTAGCCTCTCCACTATCAAAGGAGCCAATGTTGCTCTACATAGCCGCAACCAATCGGGTTGTAAGTGCAGTGATTGTAGTGGAGTGCAATGAAGAGGGTAAGTCGGTGCAGAGGCCAGTATATTACTTGAGCGAGGTATTGTCTGCCTCAAAACAGAACTACCCGCACTTTCAAAAGGTGGCATACGGTGTCTATATGGCGGCAAAGAAGTTAAAGCATTACTTTGAGGAGCACCCCATCAAAGTAATATGTGAAGCTCCCATATCCGAGATAATGGGTAACAAGGATGCGAGTGGCAGAATTGCAAAATGGGCAATTGAGCTAGCCCCTTATGTGCCCCAATACGACAGAAGGGAAGCGATCAAGTCCCAGGCTTGGCGGACTTTTTTGTGGATTGGGCCGAGGTACAATACGAACCACCGCCACCAGATGCGAAGTACTTGAGGATGCACTTTGACGGGTCGAAAACCAAAACCGGATTAGGCGCCGGGGTTGTGCTTACCTCGCCAAAGAAGGACCAGCTAAAGTACGTATTGCAGATCCATTTCGCGGCATCGAACAATGTCGCTGAGTATGAGGCTCTTGTGCATGGGCTCAAAGTGGCAAAGGAGATTGGCATACGTCGGATAATATGCTTTGGCGACTCGGATCTGGTGGTGCAGCAGGTGTCTGGAGTGTGGGACGCCCTGGATCCAAACATGGCACTATACAAATTTCACGTGCAGAAAATATCTGGTTACTTCGAGGGGTGTGAATTTCACCATGTACCCCGAGCGGAAAACGAGGCTGTCGACATGTTGTCGAAGCTCGGATCGACCAAACAAGAAATTCCACTGGGTGTAGCATTGGAACACCTCAGAAAACCATCTATCAGGTCGTCCCCAGGAACCGACTTGATCTATGTCCCGGAAAATACGGAATCCGGAGCTAAGCCCATGGACATTGACACGGGAGGTAGTACACGAGACCCGGGGACTGCATCAGCAAACCCGAGGACTGCCTCGGCACACCCGGGGACTACCTCTCTAGACCCCGGGACTGCTCAGCGTGATCCGGCTAAAGTTATGCCGGTGGATCAGATGGAAATTGATGAGGAGATGTTCCCTCCACGAGCGATACCAGATTGGGCACTTCTTATATTCCAATTCCTGAAAGACGGAATGTTACCCGCTGAGGAGGTGTTAGCCAGGCAAACTCAGAGGAGAGCAAAAGCATACACAATCATCAATTCCGAGCTGTACAAACGGAGTGTAACCAATGTCTTCCAGCGATGCGTTAACCCGGAAGAAGGGCTTGACATCCTCCGAGATATACACCAAGGAGAATGCGGGCATCATGCCTCATCCCGATCCTTGGTGGCAAAGGCGTTCTGGCATGGATTCTACTGGCCAAGTGCCTTAGAACAAGCAGAAGATCTGGTGAGAAAATGCAATGGTTGTCAAAGGTACGCCACCAAGACACATATGCCTATGTCGGAACTCAAGACCATACCAATTACGTGGCCATTTGCTGTATGGTGCTTGGATATGGTTGGCATGTTCAAACCAGCAAGAGGAAACATGACACACATTTTGGTCATGGTGGGCAAGTTTACAAAATGGATTGAAGTGAAACCTATAAGAAAATGTGATGGAGCTACGTCCGTGACATTTCTCAAAGACATCATCTTGAGCTACGGTTATCCACACAGTATTATAACTGATAATGGAACAAATTTTGCGGAAGGAGCATTTGCGTGCTTCTGCCGAGATAAAAAGATCCGGCTGGACGTAGCCTCGGTAGCCCACCCCACATCGAACGGACAAGTGGAAAGATCCAACGGATTAGTATTATCCGGGATAAAACCCCGGCTCATTGAGTCGCTGCAAAGATCAGCGGGGTGCTGGATAGAAGAACTACCAGCGGTACTATGGAGTTTAAGAACAACTCCGAATCGATTAACAGGCTATACGCCATTTTTTCTGGTATATGGGGCAGAATCTGTATTACCAGCCGACATAGAGCATGATTCGCCTAGGGTCACCCAATACACAGAAGGCGAAGTGCAAGAAGTCCGGCAAAATGATGTTGATCTGTTGGAAGAAGCGAGAGAGATGGCATAGTCCAGATCCGCCATATATCAGCAAAATCTCCGACGCTATCATAGCCGAAAAGTGTGCCCTCGAGTCTTTCGGGAAGGCGATCTGGTGCTCCGGTTGGTACAACGTACTACTGGCATGCATAAATTATCCCCCATGGGAAGGGCCATTCATTGTGAGCAAAGCATTGCACAATGATTCTTACTATCTTATAGATGCAAAGCGACAGGAAAAGAACAAGGCGGACAGGTCCGGAGAGGAATCTAAGCGACCGTGGAATGTAGAACTACTTCGTCCTTTCTACACTTAGCTAAGAAGTGTATGTATCCGAGTCGTCTCATATGCCGGTATGTATGTCGGCAATGAGCTTATCAATGAAATAGCAGCGCCTCGAGCAGTAACTCGGGGACTGCCTTAATAATGTTTGTTGTTACTTCTTATGCGGTAGCTGGAATAAAGTTGTTCTACTTAACCCGGATTAGTAATGTGTGAGCACCAAAAACCCAACTCTTCGACTTGCTGCTGTCCAACAAGAATTGGCTTCATGGCAAGCAAGAGAACAAGTTTAGAATTGCGTAGCACATGAAAAACGACTAAGGAAACGAGTTTATTCGAGCTAACGTTTGTTTTTCGGACTAACCTTGTATTTATTTTCAAGTTATTATGCTGAATTATTTTGAGCTAAGCCTAAAAGTTTCTAAGTATTGTTAAAACAATTTTTGAAGCTCGGGTTCGTAAGTCGTAAAACCGAATCAAGGTAGACACGAACCGAGCCAGAGAATTGGACGAACAAGAAAATGAAACTCGGGGACTGCGCCCAAGTTAATCCGGCATAGAAATGTAGTAGCAAAATATCACATATCCAGCATACAATTGCACCCGGCATACCGGGGATCTGATAAATTTTCAAGTTTTTTGGAACTAAGGAGCAGCAGCAGGAGGAAGTTCAGCGTCGTCGTCGCTGTCATCAATATCCGAAGCATCATCTTCTCCGCCCTCATCCGACCCATCTTCAACGTTCTCATTGTGTTCGTCCCCAGCGGATTCCAGGAAGCTTGGTCCTTCAACCCAGTCATGAATAGGAGAATATTCGACGAGGCTGTAGGCGCAAGCCTGGCGCCGAGCTACCCACTCCGGATCATCGGTCCATCTGGATCCGGTGCACCGGCGTGTAAGGAGGCTGAGGTCGATCTTCTCGTACCATGTGAGAATATGGTGAAGGATGGTATCAGCTGCGGCACGCCCGGTGGACTCTCTCCAGAGGTCAAGCTGGGTCTCAATCTCCATTAACTTCTCGACGAGAATCGTGATGGTCTCCGGGCTACTCTCTCCAGGCCAAAACGTATTGAAAATGCGAACTGCAACGTCGAGGATATCCTTGCCATAATTCTTGATGGTTTCCACGCGAGCTGACAGGCTGGACAATAGGTCCTCCATGTGTAAGGGAATGCTCTCACCGTCAGGAACGACGGGAGTACCCCTCTCTCGGTGAAATTTGGCAACAGTAGCGCTTGCAATAGAAGTACCCTCTGGAAAGTGGTCTGGAAACAAGGCAAAGGAAGAAGGTAAAGAAAAGACATATGAGGTAACCCGGAGAATTATGTCGGATAAGGGAAAGGAACTTACGAGAAATATGGCTATGGATCCAGGTTAACTCCTTGATGCAGTCATCGCGTCTTTTGCGAAGTTGCTCAGGCTCAGCGTTTGCCGACCCAAGATGGAGGTCGGATTCTCTGAGTAGGTCCTGGTCCTTGGAGATCTGGAGAGTAAGGCGCTCACGCTCTTCTGTGAAGTTTTGGCCAACCTTTTGGAGCTCGGTTTGGTGCTAGGCCTTCATCTTCTCCATCTCAGCCTTGAGCTTGGCAATCTCGTCGTCCTTAGTCCGGAGGAGAGCGAGCTCATCATCCTTTTTCTTCAGCTCGGCTTGATACTGCCCTGCTTGTTCGAGAAAATGCAGCATCATATCAGGCACGGGCACACTATCCTCAAGCGATGCTGAAATAGTATGTTGACCCGGCAGAGCCGAGGAGTGAATGTTTGCCGAGCCAAGGAGAAGAAGAAATGGAAAACACTACGAGGTCGAACAAAAGAGGACATACCATGGATTTCCTCCAAGTTCTTCCACATGATCTTGTTCTCAGCCTCCATCCCAGCTGCAGAAACCGAATGAGGAGATTAGTTCGGTGGAAGAAAGTGAAGAAAAACGGAGAGGTGTCGAGGGAGAAAATTACCCCTGTTTTCATGTTCTGCACTAAGTGCAACATGTTTTGCGCGTAGCATCTTGTGGGTATCCAGCAGGCATTGGAATTCAGTGCTCCGGCGATTGGTGGTTACCTGAAAAAAGTACAGAAGTGTAAAATTAGCTTGGTACATATTCGAAGTTTACAAGATCCGGGCCAAGTGGAACTTAACCCGGCTCTAGGTGTGTGCATATTCGAAGTGTACAAGATTCGGGCCAAGTGGAACTTAACCCGGCTCTAGGTGTGTGCATATTCAAAGTGTACAAGATCTGGGCCAAGTGGAACTTAACCCGGCTCTAGGTGTGTGCATATTCGAAGTGTACAAGATCCGGGCCAAGTGGAACTTAACCCGGCTCTAGGTATGTGCATATTCGAAGTGTACAAGATCCGGGCCAAGTGGAACTTAACCTGGCTCTAGGTATGTGCATATTCGAAGTATACAAGATCCGAGCCAAGTGGAACTTAACCCGACTCTAGGTATGTGCATATTCGAAGTGTACAAGATCCGGGCCAAGTGGAACTTAACCCGGCTCTAGGTGTGTGCATATTCGAAGTATACAAGATCCGGGCCAAGTGGAACTTAACCCGGCTCTAGGTGTGTGCATATTTGAAGTGTACAAGATCCAGGCCAAGTGGAACTTAACCTGGCTCTAGGTGTGTGCATATTCGAAGTTTACATGCAGCTACGTTAGTTTTCTAATGAGCATCCGGCCGAGTAACAAGCTACTCCACCGGAGGCTCGGGGACTAACGGTTATTATCTACAGCATGTAAAGGAGAAACGACATACCTCCATCATTCGCCTCGCGAGGTTAATTGCCTTAGCGACGATATTCATCTGGGCGGAAAATTCTGCGGGGCCGAACTTTTCCGGGAGATCGTCGTTGTGGACGAACTCCGCCTTGTTCTAGTTCATGACGAACTCGATAAGGCTCGGAGGGTACCGCTCGCCGATGGGCATATGGGGTGCCACCAAGCCCTTCGCGTGAGCTTCTTTCCTCTCAACTAGGGCAAGAGCTGGGCTGGTATGCAGAACCATCTGCTGCGCATCAGTTGGCTCGGCAGGAACATCCTTTGCTGCTGGTGATTTCTTCGGAAGCATCGATGATAGGGTTCGCTGCCCGGCCTCGACGGATGTAGACTTGGTAGTATCCGGAGCCTTTTTGCCCTAAGCTTGCTGGGAAGAAGTAACTGCGGTAGATTTCCCTTTAGAAGCTGCTGGAGTAGTTCCTCGCCGAGGTTGAGATGACTCGGACAAGGCAGAAGAACTTGGCACTAGAGCTCTTGTAGCTGGACTTGGAGCTGTTGTTGGTTTCCTTGGTGCCGGGACAGGTGCTGGTGCTGGCTCGGTCACTGGTACTGGAGCTGCTGCTGGTGCTGGTGTTGGGATAGACTCGGTGGCTGCTGGTTGTGGCGATGCCGAAGTGGTGGACGCCGTCGCCTCGGCTGGACCGACCCCTCCCGCTCCGAGGTCGCGTTCCTCTCGATGAGGTAGTGCGGAACCCGGAGCAGGCGCGGAACCTTCCAGAATAGGGCTTAGCGGGCGTGACTCGTCGTCATGAGGAGGAGAAGGGCCGGACCGAAGGGGTGAAGAGATGCTTGATCCGCTCTGAGGGACCTCCACCGGAGGCCTGAAAAAGAAAATAATATCAGAAGAGAAATTACCACGATGCAAGGAAAAGTGAGTTACGCAACGAAAAATGACTTACGCATCCGAGGTTTCGGCCTCCTTGGGTTTCCGAGCCCTCCGTGCCGGGGATTTGCCTGCCCGCTTGGAGGCAGTCTTGTCTCCGGCCTTCTTTTGCCTTTTTGTGGGCTGAGAAGGTTCGGAGGAAGAACTTGATGCGGCTCCGCGCTTCTTCTTCGACGCCACCGGAACCGGCTCGCCTGTAGCAAGTGGAGGATCCTCGTGGATATGCCCACCAGGGTTAGCTGATGCCGGAAAGGCAAAAGAAAGAGGGACAGCCTCAACAGGTTCAATCACGTCGACATCCGAGTCATCCTCATCATCGGGCCAATCTCTAAGAGAAGAGAATTTACCGCTGGGTCGTTTGGTAGCGTCGGTCATAGGGAGGAACATCTCCTAGTCCGGCTCCTCCTCATCTGGGATTTCTCGGTCCGGCGCCCACTTAAGGGTCGGATCCGTACCATCCTCGAGAGTTTGCTGAAGGAACAGCTGAGAAAAAGCACGAAGAACAGAGTCAAAAATACAACGAAAACCGACACATATTTGATCCGAAATAAGTTTGCCCCACGAAGCTTACCGCGGGAGGGAGCCTGTCACGACAGTAGTGCTCAATTCCCCACGTCCATTCAGCGGAGAAATCCTTGTGGCTTGTGAAAAGAGCCTTAACCCGGCGAAAAATCTCCGTGTTGCTCAGCTCGAAGGAGGAGGTCCGGTTGGGGTCGCGGCCGAAACTCATGTGGCACAACTTGTGGGTGCGCTTCTGGAGGGGAAAGATTCGGTTGCGCACGAACGTGATCATGGCATCCTGTTGCGCAATCCGAGTTTCTTTAGCTCTGCGAACCTCTTGTTAACTTGGTTGGCCAGAGCTGTAGGCTTCTTGGGGACCTCCTCCCAGAATTCCGTGTCAGGTAGACCCAGAGCGTAGGGCAGCAACCGAATCAAATCTTCAGTACCCTCATTCCGGATGTAGAAGAAGGTCCGGGCCCATCCTTTGCAGGAGTCAAGCCCGGTAACCCGGGGAAAGACGGAAAGTCTCCGGGGCGAGATGGAGGCAGCTCCGAATTGGGTGAGCTGCTTATCTTCCGACACTACTTGGATATTGGGGATGACGTTGCGATGAAGGCTGAAAAACCGGATCCATAGCTCCTTCGTGGGCCATAGTCCGGTGTAGCCTTCGATCGTAGAGGCAAAGGCGGAGAGAGAGGTGATAGCATTGGCTGGGAGATGGTGCGCCTGCAAGTGGTAGGTCCTAACCCAATCCCGGAAGAAATCGCTCACAGCAGACCAAATCCCTGTTGGAAGTGGGACAGGAACACAACAAACTCACCCGGATTGGGTGAGGGGGCCAGTTCGGCGGAGGGGAGACGAGCGGCAACGCCGGCAGGAATGCGTCTGGTCCGGTAGAGCCAGTCAAGGTCATCTTGACAGACCCATGATCTGGCCCACACGGCACGGTCCGCTGCGGCGGTGTCCTCCTCCATCTCCTGCTCGACAACGACGAGCTCCTCCTCCGTCATCTCGTATTCGCTATCCTCGCTGGAGCTAGCGGCGACGGAGATCTGAGGCCTGGATTAGTGTGGACACGTGGTGAAGAAGCTGCGCAGCGGTGGCTGCGATGTAGAGGCACGGGGAAGGTGCGGCGGCGGCGCTGCTGCTAGAAGCACTGGCGGCGGTGCGGTCGCTAGGAAGACGAAGGAGAAAGGCAATGGGCAGAGGGGCGCAGAAGTGGAAAAATGCTAAGGGGTGCACCCCTCCGCTACTTAACCACCCCCTGAGATGGGTGAGTGGGATCGCGCTGCACCAACAAGCCACACGGTGTGGCCGTGTATCACCTGCATCAGCCAATCGGAGAAAAGCCACACAGGGGGCCACAGAGTAGAAGCAATCCCATGACGCGACGCGCTGATGCGGTAAACGAGGAGGCATGCATGATGTGACCCACGCACAGTGATAACTGACAATTACTGCGGCGGTTACTGTGCAGGCCCTTAAAATAAGACGAGGTAATGATTAGCCTCCACGTGGGTTGGCGTATGAGAGAAGGAAACAGGGCCTGGATCAAACCATGATAACCATGGGATCCGAGCCAAAGTGGTAACCCGGCCGGCAAGTGAAAACTTGGAACGTTCGAAGGGAACGTAAATCCATATAATCCGAGATAAGGAGCTAACCCGGAATTAAACGTCCAAGGCTCGAACATAAATGAACCTGATGTGGCCTTAGCGGCCAAGGCATCTAAGACCGCACCAGCTTCGGGGACTAATATTGGGGGGATACCCCGGGTAGGGTCACTCCGAGGTATAAGGGCCGAGTTAGCCGAGGTTCGGCAAGGTCAAAGCGGATGCTGGCCGGGTCACCTCAAGGCAGGCCGGATCACGGAGTAACCCAGACCAGGGGGGTCGCCTAACATTGTCTCATCCGACTTAAGGAGTAAGTCAGAAGTGCTTGTCTAACTTATATGCAGGAACAGGTGTGGACGGATCTACTATGATCCGGGTCCTCGCTTAGCTTCTGGGAGAAGGAAGGAATCTCTCTGGTCAAAAAGAAGGTCCAGTACGCACTGCATGAGCGGAGAAAGCAAGGGCAGGACCACCGGGTCATGGCCGACAAGGGTGACGACGCCCATGTCGGCTGACGCGGGCGCCACAGAGGCTTACGTCACTAAAGCATCTGTGACGCGGGGGAAAAGCACCCCGGTCGGGTTACCACTTTGGGAGGGGGCATATTCTTAGGAATATGCCTCCACGTATGCCCTAGGCAGGGACCGAACTTCCTCTATATAAGGGGAGCTAGGTTTCTGGTAGAGGGGGTTGGTTGAGCTCTGGTTGGTTTGGTGATTCCATAGTCACTGGTTGAGTTCTTTGAGGCCATAGTGCTCGTTGATCTAGGGTTCTAGGGAAAAATAGTAGGCAAGAGAAGAGAGATCCTTCTTCCTCCTCTCGCCAATACAGCTCAAGGAGCACTTGTAAACTTGAAGGAAACCAATACAAACTTCTGTGTGGAGAATCACTCCACTATCCCTCCTTGGATTCCCCTAGCGTGTATTAGTCCCCACCTTTATCCTATCCATGGCATCTACCGTGACACCACCACGACAACCAGTGTCATTGCATGTGTGTTCTTCTCACAAACCATATCATGAACCACACCCAGAGTCATTGCATGTGTGTTCTTCTCATAAACCACACATGGATCCACCAGTGTCATTGCATGTGTGTTTTTCTCACAGACCATATCATGAACCACACCTAGTGTCATTGCATGTGTGTTCTTCCCATGAACCACACATGGATCCACCAGTGTCATTGCATGTGTGTTCTTCACACATACCACACATGGATCCACCAGTGTCATTGCATGTGTGTTCTTCCCATGAACCACACATGGATCCACCAGTGTCATTTCATGTGTGTTCTTCCCACAGACGACACATGGATCCACCGGTGTCGTTGCATGTGTGTTCTTCCCATGAACCACACACGGATCCACCAGTGTCATTGTATGTCTGCTCTTCCCATGAACCACAGCTAGAGTCATCGCATGCGTGCTCTTTTCACAAACCACAGCTAGAGTCGTTGCATGTCTGTTCTTCTTACAAACCATATCATGAACCACACCCAGTGTCATTGCATGTGTGTTCTTCTCACAAACCACACATGGATCCACCGCTGTCATTGCATGTCTGCTCTTCTCATTAACCACAGCTAGAGTCATTGCATGTGTGTTCTTCTCACAAACCACACATGGATCGACCAGTGTCATTGCATGTCTGCTCTTTGCATGAACAACAGCTAGAGTCATTGGATGTGTGTTCTTCTCACAGACCACACATGGATCCAGTGTCATTGCATGTGTGTTCATCCCAAAGACCACACTTGGATCCACCAGTGTCATTGCATGTGTGTTCTTCTCACAAACCATATCATGAACCACACCCAGAGTCATTGCATGTGTGTTATTCTCACAAACCATATCATGAACCACACCCAGAGTCATTGCATGTGTGTTCTTCTCACAAACCACACATGGATCCACCAGTGTCATTGCATGTGTGTTTTTCTCACAGGCCATATCATGAACCACACCCAGTGTCATTGCATGTGTGTTCTTCCCATGAATCACACATGGATCCACCAGTGTCATTGCATGTCTTCTCTTCCCACATACCACACATGGATCCACCAGTGTCATTGCATGTGTGTTCTTCCCATGAACCACACATGGATCCACCAGCGTCATTGCATGTGTGTTCTTCCCATAGACCACACATGGATCCACCGGTGTCGTTGCATGTGTGTTCTTCCCATGAACCACACATGGATCCACCAGTGTCATTGTATGTCTGCTCTTCCCATGAACCACAGCTAGAGTCATCGCATGCGTGCTCTTTTCACAAACCACAGCGAGAGTCATTGCATGTGTGTTCATCTTACAAACCATATCATGAACCACACCTAGTGTCATTGCATGTGTGTTCTTCTCACAAACCACACATGGATCCACCGGTGTCATTGCATGTCTGCTCTTCTCATTAACCAGAGCTAGAGTCATTGCATGTGTGTTCTTCTCACAGACCACATATCACCAGAGTCATTGCATCTGTGTTTTTCCCATGAACTACACATGGATCCACCGGAGTCATTGCATATGTGTTCTTCTCACAAACCACACATGGATCCACCCAGTGTCCTCGCATGTGTGTTCTTCCCATGAACCACACATGGATCCACCAGTGTCATTGCATGTCTGCTCTTTTCATGAACCACAGCTAGAGTCATTGGATGTGTGTTCTTCTCACAGACCACACATGGATCCAGTGTCATTGCATGTGTGTTCTTCCCAAAGACTACACATGGATCCACCAGTGTCATTGCATGTGTGTTCTTCTCACAAACCATATCATGAATCACACCTAGAGTCATTGCATGTGTGTTCTTCCCATGAACCACACATGGATCCACCAGAGTCATTGCATGTGTGTTCTTCTCACAAACCACACATGGATCCACCCAGTGTCATCGCATGTGTGTTCTTCCCATGAACTACACATGGATCCACCAGTGTCATTACATGTCTGCTCTTTTCATGAACCATAGCTAGAGTCATTGGATGTGTGTTCTTCTCATAGACCACACATGGATCCTATGTCATTGCATGTGTGTTCATCCCAAAGACGACACATGGATCCACCAGTGTCATTGCATGTGTGTTCTTCTCACAAACCATATCATGAACCACACCCAGTGTCATTGCATGTGTGTTCTTCTCACAGACCACACATGGATCCACCAGTGTCATTGCATGTGTGTTCTTCTCACAGACCAGATCATGAACCACACCTAGTGTCATTGCATGTGTGTTCTTCCCATGAACCACACATGGATCCACCAGAGTCATTGCATGTGTGTTCTTCCCACAGACAACACATGGATCCACCTAGTGTCATCGCATGTGTGTTCTTCCCATGAACCAAACATGGATCGACCAGTGTCATTGCATGTCTGCTCTTTGCATGAACAACAGCTAGAGTCATTGGATGTGTGTTCTTCTCACAGACCACACATGGATCCAGTGTCATTGCATGTGTGTTCATCCCAAAGACCACACTTGGATCCACCAGTGTCATTGCATGTGTGTTCTTCTCACAAACCATATCATGAACCACACCCAGAGTCATTGCATGTGTGTTATTCTCACAAACCATATCATGAACCACACCCAGAGTCATTGCATGTGTGTTCTTCTCACAAACCACACATGGATCCACCAGTGTCATTGCATGTGTGTTTTTCTCACAGGCCATATCATGAACCACACCCAGTGTCATTGCATGTGTGTTCTTCCCATGAATCACACATGGATCCACCAGTGTCATTGCATGTCTTCTCTTCCCACATACCACACATGGATCCACCAGTGTCATTGCATGTGTGTTCTTCCCATGAACCACACATGGATCCACCAGCGTCATTGCATGTGTGTTCTTCCCATAGACCACACATGGATCCACCGGTGTCGTTGCATGTGTGTTCTTCCCATGAACCACACATGGATCCACCAGTGTCATTGTATGTCTGCTCTTCCCATGAACCACAGCTAGAGTCATCGCATGCGTGCTCTTTTCACAAACCACAGCGAGAGTCATTGCATGTGTGTTCATCTTACAAACCATATCATGAACCACACCTAGTGTCATTGCATGTGTGTTCTTCTCACAAACCACACATGGATCCACCGGTGTCATTGCATGTCTGCTCTTCTCATTAACCAGAGCTAGAGTCATTGCATGTGTGTTCTTCTCACAGACCACATATCACCAGAGTCATTGCATCTGTGTTTTTCCCATGAACTACACATGGATCCACCGGAGTCATTGCATATGTGTTCTTCTCACAAACCACACATGGATCCACCCAGTGTCCTCGCATGTGTGTTCTTCCCATGAACCACACATGGATCCGCCAGTGTCATTGCATGTCTGCTCTTTTCATGAACCACTGCTAGAGTCATTGGATGTGTGTTCTTCTCATAGACCACACATGGATCCAGTGTCATTGCATGTGTGTTCTTCCCAAAGACCACACATGGATCCACCAGTGTCATTGCATGTGTGTTCTTCTCACAAACCATATCATGAACCACACCCAGTGTCATTGCATGTGTGGTCTTTGTGTGTTCTTCTCACAAACCATATCATGAACCACACCCAGTGTCATTGCATGTGTGGTCTTCCCAAAGACCACACATGGATCCACCAGTGTCATTGCATGTGTGTTGTTCTCACAAACCATATCATGAACCACACCCAGAGTCATTGCATGTGTGTTCTTCCCATGAACCACACATGGATCCGCCGGAGTCATTGCATGTTTGTTCTTCTCACAAACCACACATGGATCCACCCAATGTCATTGCATGTGTGTTCTTCCCATGAACCACACATGGATCCACCAGTGTCGTTGCATGTCTTCTCTTTTCATGAACCATAGCTAGAGTTATTGGATGTGTGTTCTTCTCACAGACCACACATGGATCCAGTTTCATTGCATGTGTGTTCTTCCCAAAGACCACACATGGATCCACCAGTGTCATTGCATGTGTGTTCTTCTCACAAACCATATCATGGACCACACCTAGTGTCATTGCATGTGTGTTCTTATCACAGACCACGCATGGATCCACCAGTGTCATTGCATGTGGGTTCTTCTCACAGACCATATCATGAACCACACCCAGTGTCATTGCATGTGTGTTCTTCCCATGAACCACACATGGATCCACCGGAGTCATTGCATGTGTGTTCTTCTCACAAACCACCCATGGATCCACCTAGTGTAATCGCATGTGTGTTCTTCCCATGAAACACACATGGATCCACCAGTGTCATTGCATGTGTGCTCTTTTCATGAACTACAGCTAGAGTCATTGGATGTGTGTTCTTCTCATAGACCACACATGGATCCAGTGTCATTGCATGTGTGTTCTTCCCAAAGACCACACATGGATCCACCAGTGTCATTGCATGTGTGTTCTTCTCACAAACCATATCATGAACCACACCTAGTGTCATTGCATGTGTGTTCTTCTCACAGACCACACATGGATCCACCAGTGTCATTGCATGTGTGTTTTTCTCACAGACCATATCATGAACCACACCCAGTGTTATTGCATGTGTGTTCTTCCCATGAACCACACATGGATCCACAAGTGTCATTGCATGTCTGCTCCTCCCACATACCACACATGGATCCACCAGTGTCATTGCATGTGTGTTCTTCCCATGAACCACACATGGATCCACCAGTGTCATTGCATGTGTGTTCTTCCCACAGACAACACATGGATCCACCAGTGTCGTTGCATGTGTGTTCTTCCGATGAACCACACATGGATCCACCAGTGTCATTGTATTTCTGCTCTTCCCATGAACCACAACTAGAGTCATCGCATGCGTGCTCTTTTCACAAACCACAGCTAGAGTCATTGCATGTGTGTTCTTCTTACAAACCATATAATGAACCACACCCAGTGTCATTGCATGTGTGTTCTTCTCACAAACCACACATGGATCCACCGGTGTCATTGCATGTCTGCTCTTCTCATTAACCACAACTAGAGTCATTGCATGTGTGTTCTTTTCACAAACCACATATCACCAGAGTCATTGCATGTGTGTTCTTCCCATGAACCACACATGGATCCATCGGAGTCATGGCATGTGTGTTCTTCTCACGAACCACACATGGATCCACCCAGTGTCATCGCATGTGTGTTCTTCCCATGAACCACACATGGATCAACCAATGTCATTGCATGTCTGCTCTTTTCATTAACCATAGCTAGAGTCATTGGATGTGTGTTCTTCTCACATACCACACATGGATCCAGTGTCATTGCATGTCTGTTCTTCCCAAAGACCAAACATGGATCCACCAGTGTCATTGCTTGTGTGTTCTTCTCACAAACCATATCATGAACCACACCCAGTGTCATTGCATGTGTGTTCTTCCCAAAGACCACACATGGATCCACCAGTGTCATTGCATGTGTGTTCTTCTCACAAACCATATCATGAACCACAACCAGATTCATTGCATGTGTGTTCTTCCCATGAACAACACATGGATCCACCGGAGTCATTGCATGTGTATTCTTCTCACAAACCATATCATGAACCACAACCAGAGTCATTGCATGTGTGTTCTTCCCATGAACCACACATGGATCCACCGGAGTCATTGCATGTGTGTTGTTCTCACAAACCATATCATGAACCACACCCAGTGTCATTGCATGTGTGTTCTTCCCATGAACCACACATGGATCCACCGGAGTCATTGCATGTGTGCTCTTCTCACAAACCACACATGGATCCACCTAGTGTCATCGCATGTGTGTTCTTCCCATGAACCACACATGGATCGACCTGTGTCATTGCACGTCTCCTCTTTTCATGAACCACAACTTGAGTCATTGGATGTGTGTTCTTCTCAAAGACCACACATGGATCCAGTGTCATTGCATGTGTGTTCTTCCCAAAGACCACACATGGATCCACCAGTGTTATTGCATGTGTGTTCTTCTCACAAACCATATCATGAACCACACCCAGTGTCATTGCATGTGTTTTCTTGTCACAGACCACACATTGATCCACAAGTGTCATTGCATGTGTGTTTTTCTCACAGACCATATCATGAACCACACCCAGTGTCATTGCATGTGTGTTCTTCCCATGAACCACACATGAATCCACAAGTGTCATTGCATGTCTACTCTTCCCACATACCACACATGGATCCACCAGTGTCATTGCATGTGTGTTCATCCCAAAGACCACACTTGGATCCACCAGTGTCATTGCATGTGTGTTCTTCTCACAAACCATATCATGAACCACACCCAGAGTCACTGCATGTGTGTTCTTCTCACAAACCATATCATGAACCACACCCAGAGTCATTGCATGTGTGTTCTTCTCACAAACCACACATGGATCCACCAGTGTCATTGCATGTGTGTTTTTCTCACAGGCCATATCATGAACCACACCCAGTGTCGTTGCATGTGTGTTCTTCCCATGAATCACACATGGATCCACCAGTGTCATTGCATGTCTTCTCTTCCCACATACCAAACATGGATCCACCAGTGTCATTGCATGTGTGTTCTTCCCATGAACCACACATGGATCCACCAGCGTCATTGCATGTGTGTTCTTCCCATAGACCACACATGGATCCACCGGTGTCGTTGCATGTGTGTTCTTCCCATGAACCACACATGGATCCACCAGTGTCATTGTATGTCTGCTCTTCCCATGAACCACAGCTAGAGTCATCGCATGCGTGCTCTTTTCACAAACCACAGCTAGAGTCATTGCATGTGTGTTCATCTTACAAACCATATCATGAACCACACCTAGTGTCATTGCATGTGTGTTCTTCTCACAAACCACACATGGATCCACTGGTGTCATTGCATGTCTGCTCTTCTCATTAACCATAGCTAGAGTCATTGCATGTGTGTTCTTCTCACAGACCACATATCACCAGAGTCATTGCATCTGTGTTCTTCCCATGAACTACACATGGATCCACCGGAGTCATTGCATTTGTGTTCTTCTCACAAACCACACATGGATCCACCCAGTGTCATCGCATGTGTGTTCTTCCCATGAACCACACATGGATCCGCCAGTGTCATTGCATGTCTGCTCTTTTCATGAACCACTGCTAGAGTCATTGGATGTGTGTTCTTCTCATAGACCACACATGGATCCAGTGTCATTGCATGTGTGTTCTTCCCAAAGACCACACATGGATCCACCAGTGTCATTGCATGTGTGTTCTTCTCACAAACCATATCATGAACCACACCCAGTGTCATTGCATGTGTGGTCTTCCCAAAGACCACACATGGATCCACCAGTGTCATTGCATGTGTGTTGTTCTCACAAACCATATCATGAACCACACCCAGAGTCATTGCATGTGTGTTCTTCCCATGAACCACACATGGATCCGCCGGAGTCATTGCATGTTTGTTCTTCTCACAAACCACACATGGATCCACCCAATGTCATTGCATGTGTGTTCTTCCCATGAACCACACATGGATCCACTAGTGTCGTTGCATGTCTTCTCTTTTCATGAACCATAGCTAGAGTCATTGGATGTGTGTTATTCTCACAGACCACACATGGATCCAGTTTCATTGCATGTGTGTTCTTCCCAAAGACCACACATGGATCCACCAATGTCATTGCATGTGTGTTCTTCTCACAAACCATATCATGGACCACACCTAGTGTCATTGCATGTGTGTTCTTCTCATAGACCACGCATGGATCCACCAGTGTCATTGCATGTGGGTTCTTCTCACAGACCATATCATGAACCACACCCAGTGTCATTGCATGTGTGTTCTTCCCATGAACCACACATGGATCCATCGGAGTCATTGCATGTGTGTTCTTCTCACAAACCACACATGGATCCACCTAGTGTCATCGCATGTGTGTTCTTCCCATGAACCACACATGGATCCACCAGTGTCATTGCATGTGTGCTCTTTTCATGAACTACAGCTAAAGTCATTGGATGTGTGTTCTTCTCACAGACCACACATGGATCCAGTGTCATTGCATGTGTGTTCTTCCCAAAGACCACACATGGATCCACCAGTGTCATTGCATGTGTGTTCTTCTCACAAACCATATCATGAACCACACCTAGTGTCATTGCATGTGTGTTCTTCTCACAGACCACACATGGATCCACCAGTGTCATTGCATGTGTGTTTTTCTCACAGACCATATCATGAACCACACCCAGTGTCATTGCATGTGTGTTCTTCCCATGAACCACACATGGATCCACAAGTGTCATTGCATGTCTGCTCCTCCCACATACCACACATGGATCCACCAGTGTCATTGCATGTGTGTTCTTCCCATGAACCACACATGGATCCACCAGTGTCATTGCATGTGTGTTCTTCCCACAGACAACACATGGATCCACCAGTGTCGTTGCATGTGTGTTCTTCCGATGAACCACACATGGATCCACCAGTGTCATTGTATGTCTGCTCTTCCCATGAACCACAACTAGAGTCATCGCATGCGTGCTCTTTTCACAAACCACAGCTAGAGTCATTGCATGTGTGTTCTTCTTACAAACCATATAATGAACCACACCCAATGTCATTGCATGTGTGTTCTTCTCACAAACCACACATGGATCCACCGGTGTCATTGCATGTCTGCTCTTCTCATTAACCACAACTAGAGTCATTGCATGTGTGTTCTTTTCACAAACCACATATCACCAGAGTCATTGCATGTGTGTTCTTCCCATGAACCACACATGGATCCACCGGAGTCATGGCATGTGTGTTCTTCTCACGAACCACACATGGATCCACCCAGTGTCATCGCATGTGTGTTCTTCCCATGAACCACACATGGATCAACCAATGTCATTGCATGTCTGCTCTTTTCATTAACCATAGCTAGAGTCAATGGATGTGTGTTCTTCTCACATACCACACATGGATCCAGTGTCATTGCATGTCTGTTCTTCCTAAAGACCAAACATGGATCCACCAGTGTCATTGCATGTGTGTTCTTCTCACAAACCATATCATGAACCACACCCAGTGTCATTGCATGTGTGTTCTTCCCAAAGACCACACATGGATCCACCAGTGTCATTGCATGTGTGTTCTTCTCACAAACCATATCATGAACCACAACCAGATTCATTGCATGTGTGTTCTTCCCATGAACAACACATGGATCCACCGGAGTCATTGCATTTGTATTCTTCTCACAAACCATATCATGAACCACAACCAGAGTCATTGCATGTGTGTTCTTCCCATGAACCACACATGGATCCACCGGAGTCATTGCATGTGTGTTGTTCTCACAAACCATATCATGAACCACACCCAGTGTCATTGCATGTGTGTTCTTCCCATGAACCACACATGGATCCACCGGAGTCATTGCATGTGTGCTCTTCTCACAAACCACACATGGATCCACCTAGTGTCATCGCATGTGTGTTCTTCCCATGAACCACACATGGATCGACCTGTGTCATTGCACGTCTGCTCTTTTCATGAACCACAACTTGAGTCATTGGATGTGTGTTCTTCTCACAGACCACACATGGATCCAGTGTCATTGCATGTGTGTTCTTCCCAAAGACCACACATGGATCCACCAGTGTTATTGCATGTGTGTTCTTCTCACAAACCATATCATGAACCACACCAAGTGTCATTGCATGTGTGTTCTTGTCACAGACCACACATGGATCCACAAGTGTCATTGCATGTGTGTTTTTCTCACAGACCATATCATGAACCACACCCAGTGTCATTGCATGTGTGTTCTTCCCATGAACCACACATGAATCCACAAGTGTCATTGCATGTCTGCTCTTCCCACATACCACACATGGATCCACCAGTGTCATTGCATGTGTGTTCTTCCCATGAACCACACATGGACCCACCAGTGTCATTGAATGTCTGCTCTTTTCATGAACCATAGCTAGAGTCGTTGGATGTGTGTTCTTCTCACAGACCACATCTCACCTGTGTCATTGCATGTGTGTTCTTCCCAAAGACCACGCATTGATCCACAAGTGTCATTGCATGTGTGTTCTTCTCACAAACCACACATGGATCCACCGGTGTCGTTGCATGTCTGGTCTTCTCACAGACCACACATGGATCCACCAGTGTCATTGCATGTCTGCTCTTTTCATGAACCACTGCTAGAGTCATTGGATGTGTGTTCTTCTCACAGACCACATATCACCAGTATCATTGCTTGTGTGTTCTTCCCAAAGACAAAACATGGATCCACCAGTGTCATTGCATGTGTGTTCTTCTCACAAACCATACCATGAACCCCACCTAGTGTCATTGCATGTGTGTTCTTCTCACTAACCACATCTAGAGTCATTGCATGTCTGTTCTTTTCACAAACCACATATCACCAGAGTCATTGCATGTGTGTTCTTCCCATGAACAACACGTGGATCCACCGGTGTCATTGCATGTCTGCTCTTCTCATGAACCACACATGGATCCACCCAGTGTCATCGCATGTGTGTTCTTCCCATGAACCACACATGGATCCACCAGTGTCATTGCATGTATGCTCATTTCATGAACCACAACTAGAGTCATTGGATGTGTGTTCTTCTCATAGACCACATATCACGACTGTCATTGCACGTGTTTTCTTCCCAAAGACCACACATGGATCCACCAGTGTCATTGCATGTGTGTTCTTCTCACAAACCATATCATGAACCACACCCAGTGTCATTGCTTGTGTGTTCTTCCCAAAGACCACACATGGATCCACCAGTGTCATTGCATGTGTGTTCTTCTCACAAACCATATCATGAACCACAACCAGAGTCATTGCATGTGTGTTCTTCCCATGAACCACACATGGATCCACCGAGTCATTGCATGTGTGTTATTCTCACAAACCATATCATGAACCACAACCGGAGTTATTGCATGTGTGTTCTTCCCATGAACCACACATGGATCCACCGGAGTCATTGCATGTGTGTTGTTCTCACAAACCATATCATGAAACCACACCCAGTGTGATTGCATGTGTGTTCTTCCCATGAACCACACATGGATCCACCGGAGTCATTGCATGTGTGCTCTTCTCACAAACCACACATGGATCCGCCTAGTGTCATCGCATGTGTGTTCTTCCTATGAACCACACATGGATCGACCAGTGTCATTGCATGTCTGCTCTTTTCATGAACCACAACTTGAGTCATTGGATGTGTGTTGTTCTCAGAGACCACACATGGATCCAGTGTCATTGCATGTGTGTTCTTCCCAAAGACCACACATGGATCCACCCGTGTTATTGCATGTGTGTTCTTCTCACAAACCATAGCATGAACCACAACTAGTGTCATTGCATGTGTTTTCTTCTCACAGACCACACATGGATCCACAAGTGTCATTGCATGTGTGTTTTTCTCATAGACCATATCATGAACCATACCCAGTGTCATTGTATGTGTGTTCTTCCCATGAACCACACATGGATCCACAAGTGTCATTGCATGTCTGCTCTTCCCACGTACCACACATGGATCCACTAGTGTCATTGCATGTGTGTTCTTCCCATGAACCACACATGGACCCACCAGTGTCATTGAATGTCTGCTCTTTTCATGAACCACAGCTAGAGTCATTGGATGTGTGTTCTTCTCACATACCACATATCACCAGTGTCATTGCATATGTGTTCTTCCCAAAGACCACACATGGATCCACCAGTGTCATTGCATGTGTGTTCTTCTCACAAACCACACATGGATCCACCGGTGTCGTTGCATGTCTGGTCTTCTCATGAACCACAACTAGAGTCATCGCATGCGTGCTCTTTTCACAAACCACAGCTAGAGTCGTTGCATGTGTGTTCTTCTTACAAACCATATCATGAACCACACCCAGTGTCATTGCATGTGTGTTCTTCTCACAAACCACACATGGATCTACCGGTGTCATTGCATGTCTGCTCTTCTCATTAACCACAGCTAGAGTCATTGCATGTGTGTTCTTCTCAAAACCACATATCACCGGAGCCATTGCATGTGTGTTCTTCCCATGAACCACACATGGATCCACCAGAGTCATTACATGTGTGTTCTTCTCACAAACCACACATGGATCCACCCAGTGTCATCGCATGTGTGTTCTTCCCATGAACCACACATGGATCCACCAGTGTCATTGCATGTCTGCTCTTTTCATGAACCACAGCTAGAGTCATTGGATGTGTGTTCTTCTCACAGACCACATATCACCAGTATCATTGCATGTGTGTTCTTCCCAAAGACAAAACATGGATCCACCAGTGTCATTGCATGTGTGTTCTTCTCACAAACCATATCATGAACCACACCCAGTGTCATTGCATGTGTGTTCTTCTCACTAACCACATCTAGAGTCATTGCATGTCTGTTCTTTTCACAAACCACATATCACCAGAGTCATTGCATGTGCGTTCTTCCCATGAACCACACATGGATCCACCGGTGTCATTGCATGTCTGCTCTTCTCATGAACCACTCATGGATCCACCCAGTGTCATCGCATGTGTGTTCTTCCCATGAACCACACATGGATCCACTAGTGTCATTGCATGTCTGCTCTTTTCATGAACCACAGCTAGAGTCATTGGATGTGTGTTCTTCTCACAGACCACACATGGATCTAGTGCCATTGCATGTGTGTTCTTCCCAAAGACCACACATGGATCCACCAGTGTCATTGCATGTGTGTTCTTCTCACAAACCAAATCATGAACCACACCTAGTGTCATTGCATGTGTGTTCTTCTCGCAGACCACACATGGATCCACCAGTGTCATTGCATGTGTGTTCTTCTCACAGACCACACATGGATCCACAACCAGAGTCATTGGATGTGTGTTCTTCCCTTGAACCACACATGGAACCACCAGTGTCATTGCATGTCAGCTCTTTTCATTAACCACAGCTAGAGTCATTGCATGTGTGTTCTTCTCACAGACCACATATCACATGTGTCATTGCATGTGTGTTCTTCCCATGAACCAAACATGGATCCACCAGTGTCATTGCATGTGTGTTCTTCCCGTAGACCACACATGGATCCACCGGTGTTGTTGCATGTCTGCTCTTCTCATTAACCACAGCTAGAGTCATTGCATGCCTGTTCTTTTTCACAAACCACATGTCACCAGAGTCATTGCATGTGTGTTCTTCCCATGAACCACACATGGATCCACCAGTGTCATTGCATGTCTGCTCTTCTCATGAACCACACTTGGATCCACCCAGTGTCATCGCATGTGTGTTCTTCCCATGAACCACACATGGATCCACCAGTGTCATTGCATGTCTGCTCTTTTCATGAACCACAGCTAGAGTCATTGGATGTGTGTTCTTCTCACAGACCACAAATCACCAGTGTCATTGCATGTGTGTTCTTCCCAAAGACCACACATGGATCCACCAGTGTCATTGCATGCGTGTTCTTCTCACAAACCATATCATGAACCACACCCAGTGTCATTGCATGTGTGTTCTTCTCACAGACCACACATGGATCCACCAGTGTCATTGCATGTGTGTTCTTCTCACAAACCATATCATGAACCACACCCAGTGTCATTGCATGTGTGTTCTTCCCATGAACCACACATGGATCCACCGGTGTCATTGCATGTCTGCTCTTTTCATTAACCACAGCTAGAGTCATTGCATGTATGTTATTCTCACAAACCACATATCACTAGAGTCATTGCATGTGTGTTCTTCCCACAAACCACATATCACCGGTGTCATTGCATGCCTGCTCTTCTCATTAACCATAGCTAGATCCACCCGTGTCATTGGATGCATGTTCTTTTCATAAACCGCATATGGATACTAATTAACCTTAGGAGAGCCCTAACCTTAGCGTTAGACCGAGTCTTCTAGAAGGCACTCCCTAACACAGTTGTTCTGCTTGTCGATTGTTACATACCGTATGATCGGGGCGCTTGGACGATTGGGATGGTTTTCGTGACATCGATCCGCGAGTAGTCTGTTCTGCGTCATGATTGGCCACACTTGCTCTGGACAAACTGGCAACACCGGGGGCTCCCCTGTTGCGAGTGTCACGACTCACGAGTTGAGCGGGCCATATCCCAGTGTCACGTCCCCATTACTTCTCTTCCTCCCCGTACTTCTCTTCCTTCCCCTCGAAGCCACATTCCCCACTTCACTCCCATCCTGCCGTAGCCGCAAGCCGACGACGCTGCCATCCCAATCCCCTCTCCGGCAGCCACCACCCCCTCCCCTCTCGCCATGGGTTCAAGGGGAGACGGCGAGGAAACGCGTTGTGACGACAGGGATGGTGATTTTGATGTGAGTCGTCTCATCTCTATCTCTATCATCCGTGGCCAGTTATCTATTTTTTGAGCCAGATCTACTCCGTTTACTCATGCGCGTATGATGTGTTAGGCCAACCAGACGATGTATGACGCCGACTATCACGGTTTAGTGGATGAAGACAGTCCTCTGCTATGTAAACATGGATATGTGCCCGCTAAATTTGTAGCGTTCGATGGATGAAACGCAGGCATGAGGTTTCTACGGTGTCAAGGACATCGTGCAATGATGCGAGGCGGAAGTTGCGGCGTTGTCAAATGGGTAGATCTAGAGTGGCCCAAATCGATGCAGAAAACGCTGGACAAACTATGGGAAATGACTGTTGAGTTGAAAGAATCCGTATTCAGCTCACTTCTTGACATTTTGAGATGAAGCTATGGGAACCAGTTGACACGACCAAGCATAAGCGAGATCTCATGGGGGTGGATGACAAGGTTAACAAAGTCGAGAAGGAGAGGGACGCGACGTTGGCCCTGAAGGCTAAAGCAGAGCAAGAACTGACTCAAGCAAGGAAGGATCTTCACCAGGCCAAAGTCCTACAGTTCACAACTACGAGTATTGACAAGTGCATGAGGAAAGATGCAGAGAAACAATTGAAGCTGTACAAGGAAGATGCTAAAAGGAAGGAGCAGACGATTCGATCCTAGCTCTCGCAGGAAGATGCGCATAAGGCTAAGATTAGGAAGATCAAGGAGATGTGTGTTAACGAGTTCTATTTAGCTTAAGCCCCGTGCCTTTTTTAAGTTGTAATAGTTGTACTTGTTGACCTAGCGGTCTGAACTATTGGCCCCGGAGTCCTAGGAGTAAAAAAGTTGGTCGCCCGTTAATCTGTCTTAACGCTGCATTACTTCCTTTTGTCTGACCAATGCCCCTTGGATATTGCACCCGTCGCTTCATCGTCCTCATGTACAAATAGGAGGCACCATAGCTCGTCGCTTCATCACCCATCCCCTCGCCCTCTCCAATCTCCACTGCGTCGTCCACCCCCTCGCTCCCTCTCCAATCTCCACCATGCCGCCATGGAGATGCCCTCGCTGAACTTATACGAGGCGGTGATGTTCTCGCACTTTGACATCCTCGCGCCGCCGGCCGCGACGGTGCCCCACGGATGGCGCATCAGCTATGCGGGGGTGCTGGTGGCTCCTCTCCTCTTCCCTGGCGGAGCCGTGATGGAGAGCGAAATCGCGGCGCGCTGCCTCCAGATGCCCGCATGGAAGAGGGTGCTGCCCCGGTACGCGGCGGCCAGCCCGTACTGGCCGGCATTGTTCAAGAAGGAGCGGAAGGCCAAGATTGGCAACCGCATCGTTTACGGGCGCGTGGTGCATCGGGATCTCCACAACCGAGAAGGGCGGGAGAGGTTCTGGTCCATCCCTGGACGGACCAAGTTCACCGTCATCGCCGCCGCTCACCGCGAAGAGGTGCTCCGTCTCGCGTACAATGCGGAAATCGTGGAGGTTCTGTCTGACAAAGACGAGGAAGCCTGCGGCTCGGAGGACAGCGACAGCGGAAGTGAAATTGTTGACTAGTTGGTTGAATTAATGTAGGATGTGAAATCGCACCTTTGTTTAGAAGAATTTGTGGTTGAATTAATGAAATGCCTCGATTTAGATCTCTGTCTCGATTAATTTGTGGAAGAATTTGTGATTTAGATTAATTTCTACCTCGATTTAGATCTCTGTCCCGGATTGAAAACGTAACCGTGGACCAAAGACACCTTTTATACTAGTGTATTCTGACACTATTGGTTTGTTTAAACGTAATCTACGTGGATTGTGCCGCATGCAAATGGCACAACCACAATTTATAAAGTGGAAGCACGTACACCCGGTTACTGGAGATCCGGGAGGTTCGCCAGATGCAGGGGATGCAGGAGCAGAGAGGCGGTGAGATAGACGGGCTCAAGATTAGGCCAGAAAGTGGTACCCATTTCCTCCTCATCTGGGCATTATCGGTGAGACCATTGCTATTTATGTTGCCACGTCGTTGTGCAACATCTGAAATAAGTTGCTGCTTCGTGGAGTGTGGCAGCTTAAATAATTTATTTATGTGCCACTTACATTCCGTTATATTTGGAGACCCCCTGCCCCTCAGCAATCGTGGAACCGGTGGATCATTGTTTTCAAATAGTAGTGGCACAATCACAATTTCGGATTCAACTACTGACTTGGGCGTTTCCAAACCCTAAGTCGCGGTACATTTTACTCAGAGAATGTGGGTAGATTGTTTTGCCTAGCAACGTGCCACACACAGAGCGATCAGAATTTAACAGAATTACATATATAACTTCAAGTTCAACACATTACTATGCATCTTCATTGCCAGCAGCCTTCTTCCACAGCCTGGGTGCCAAGCCTTCACGTCCACTGGCTTCTTCATTTCCTGCCTTCTTCCTCTTCCTTGGTGCCAATTTTCTTAGCTTCACGTACTCTGTATCACCGGGATAATGGGCACCAGAATCGTGTCCAGCATCATCTTTCCACTCGTTTTTTATTTCTTCGGGCAGCAAAATCACTGACCCGGTAGTCATGTTTCTAACCTTGCGGCGCTTTCTGTCAAAGAAACAAGACTGTTGCATAACTGCCTAATATCTATAGAGTAAATAAAACAAAAATTACAATTTAGCACAAACATGCGAACCCCAAGCGACCTTTGCTTACCAGGAGCTAATTGGGTTCGAGCAACCACCCTGTCCAAGAATAGAAGGGCGACTCCCAGTTGCAGCAACTTCCACATCCAGTACATGCCATTTTAGGTCAAACATGGCAGCCGAAGCATACCTTTTCATCAACCTAATTAGCTGACTGTCACACGTTATAGGAACCATGATGCCACGTTCATCCATGGAGCTGAACTTTGCTGTCTGCTTCGACCATAATTCAACATGATTACGCAGAGCAGAAACCATACTAGATATAGTGCAGATCTGTGCAGGCACTTCTTCCATCATGAAACAATGGCTTCCATACCACTTGCCATTAGAGTCGTACCTGCAGAGGACTACCGTAACCAGGTAAGGGGGGTCCGCGCAGATCCCACTTGACAGAAAACTATGGACAAAATATGTTTGTCAGTGTTGGGCTAACAAACAATTTGAGGTTCAGTAGCCAACTAGCAGTTGTAATTAGCACGGATAGCAAAGAGAACGGTAGCTCACCCACTTGTATACATAACTTCTTCTTTCTTGATAGTAGGATCTGCCATCCTCCGAGCTGCTCGGCTCGTCAACGGCGGAGGTGGGCTAGAGCCTCGCAACGGTGGCTACAGCATGCGCCATTGGAGCTCAGGATCAGCGACTGGGTGCAGCAACTGGCCGCAGCAACTTGGCACCAGAAGTCAAATGTCTGAAGGGATAGTCCTGCCTGGAGGGTGGATTCTGATGCCGCCGGTGCTAGGGGAAAGCTGGGAATGGATTTGTGAAATTGGTCAACGTATCCAATCCACTTAGCTGCTCGATTTGCCTAAGAGGTTGCCGCGTTGGCGCCCACGTCACGGACAGATAACCGACATGTGGGTCCCGACCGTCTACTTCACGGGGCGGTTTAACGGAATGTTTGTATTTGATAGGGGTGAGATGAGTTTGCCTCGAAATGGCCCCTCTCAGTAGTTGGTGGCCCAACTTTTCGAAATGCGGTAATTTCAGGCAACTTGGTACCGCCATGCGCTGGCCTGCCAACTTTGGTACCGCAGACGAACAAGCCCCCCTACATGGGCCTCCCTTCGGGGGCGGCCCATATAGGTGGGCTTTCTTAAAGTTAATTATATATATGTATATTAATATTAGTTCATTTAACTAATATTAAATACACATTATTTGATCGATCTTACTCCAAAACACCTTTCGGATCCCCCCGAACATCTTTTGGATTCTCATGGAACATTTCCCGTTCTCTTTTCTCTTTTCTCCTACGATCACGGATCAATCCCTAAGATTCATCTACCATTAAGCGTGCCACCCTATGGTTCGAGAATGCGCATACATGATTGAGGCATCTCTCCGATCAATGAACAACAACATGATCTAGAACCCATGATGGTCCCCATGCATTCCACGAATTAACTTGATCGCTTTAACCTTAAACATCGAGTCTCATTTCCTTTACTACGCGATACCTGGTTTGTCCAAGATATGCTCTTCGGTATCTCTACACCTAGTTTGATCTTGTTGCCGACAAACCATTTACTCGTTTCTGTGATATTACATCCCCGTGATCTAGTCACATGTTTGCAAACTTTATAAATGTAATCTCACCGAGTGGGCCTAGAGTATCTATCCGTCATGCGGATGGGCAAATCCCAATCTCGATGCATATGCCTCAACCTACCTCTTTGGAATACCCGAGAGATACCTTTATGATCACCCTATTACAGGTTGATGTAGTCAAGGAAGCCTCCGGTGATAGTGATTAGATATGATCTCATAGCCAAAGGATTGAGTTACTATGTTTTCCGAGTTATCACGATGTTGAACTTTTGACTAGACCTCATTGCAATACTAGAGTTGGGTGTGTGTCCATCATATCATTCACTCAATGACATGAGCCCATTGTCAATTGACATAAATGTCCATGATAAAGAAACTCGATCATTAGTTGACCAATGAGCTAGTTGACTAGAGGCTACTAGGGACTTGGTTTGTTTACATATCACACGTGTACTAATGTTTCCGCTCAATACAGTTATAACATGGTATACAACTTATTATGAACACTTGAGATATGACAATGAAACATCTTTATCATTTGCCTCTATGACATATCTCCAACAATGTTGTCATAATCCACGAAACGTGAGTCCCTACAAGATGATGCATAAAAAGGGATTATTGTAGAAGAACTAGTGTATAACATGTATAAGAATTCTAAAATAAGACCAAACTCTAGTCTTTAATCATTTTCTATCATCCTGGTCAAAAAGAAAGCCAAAAGTTGGAGATTATGTGTAGATTATAGACAATTGAATGCTCTTAAATAAAGAATAAGTATCTCATCCCTATCATAGAAGATCTATTAGATGAATTGTAGGGAGCATGCATTTTCTATCCATCTCAGGTCACACCATCGCCAGATTAGGCTGCAAGAAGATGATATTGCAAAATTTTCTACCACCTCCTTGTTTTCCCTAGGGTGGCACTATAGGGTTTACATGTTCAACACTACAACAGGTAATACATTATGTAGATAAATCCCAAACTCTCATATATGACGAGGCAATAAAAGTTCAAAACTGAGATCATGTTACTCAGGCCCTAGTATCAAGCAATATACAAAGCATACGTGCATTAACATCCGTACTAGAACATCCATAAGTCAAACACAATAAATCCTGGTGGCTAGACCCTATTGCACGATTAATCTCATCCAATTTCCAGCGACCTCGCGTACCTATAGGGAACTACTCACACATGGTGATGGAGAAGGAGTACATGGTTTATGCAGATGGGCTTGGTGATGATGGTGGTGAATACAACATCTAAATCCCCTCTCCTGCATGGAGAGTGTGACATCCTAGCCTAGGGATTAATAGAATTGGTGTCATACTCATATCAACAAGTTGCAACTTCTTTTCTAGAAGCTCATTTGAAAATAACTCTGAGTTTAACCATGCTTGGCTCGGAGCGATCTGAGGATAGGTGACCGACCGGGAAGTTATACCTAGATGCGCATGAGTGAGGAAAAAATGCGTAGGAAGGACTAGCATTGGTTGGTGGGGCCCTATCTAGAGACCCTAGAGAGTTTCCAAGGTAATAATAGCCATCGGCCCTTGGGTGGTTGGGGTCTTACTTTTGGTATCAGAGCTGACCCTCGTGATTGCACATGCATGTGTGTGTTAGCGGCGCTGGAATGTGGCGCATGGAGCATGTGGCCCATCATGGCACACGACATGGCACATGTGCCAACATTGGATGCATGGACGTGTGACAAGAGGGGACATTCCTAGAGTTTGTTGATCGGCGGTGAAAGTGCGTGTGTGCCCCATGTGTGGTTTTGGTAATTAATGACAATCTCTATGGACTAATGTTTGAATTGATTTTCACTTGTAGGATTTATCCATAGGCATCGCTTGGTTCATGTGTTAATTTCAAGGTTGAAAAATGAAGAAATGAAGAAGAAGCAATGTTTAAAGGATTTGTGCCTATTGGAATCATGTAGAAGAAGAAGATCAAGAGTATCTTGAAGAAGAAGAGGGAGTTCCTCATGGTTATCTTCAAGACATCATCCTAATGGAGTTAGAAGAAATGATGTGCATGCTCAAGATGCACCATATCTAGAAGATCACATGCTTGAACCTTTCCATCCTCGATGATCATTGAATGATGAAGACAAGTTCAAAGAAGAGATTTCCCCATGGAGTATGGGGAGAAATTCGCAAGTCTTCATCAAGTGAGCGCGGACAAATGCAATCAAGAAAGGTGTTCCATCTTGAAGAAGATAAGATCGCGTCGTCGGAAACAGGTGTTTTCACCGGACCGTCGCATGCGAATAACGAGGGGAGGAAGCTAAGAGGAGGAAGAGCTGGAAGAAGAGAGAACCTATATAGAGCATTGTGTGCAGAGAAAACCGTGAGAGGGTCTTATACATAGCCTAGTTGGGCATGGCACGAAATTGCATGATACCTCTGTGGCAACACGCTGGCACCTAGGATCTAAGCCGCTAGCTAGGGAATTAGCAGGCCACACAATACGATCTAGATGTGAACGCCTCTGTACAATGGTGATGTACACTACCAACTCATCTATGAACGGTCCCTATTGTAAGATCTTGCCACGAGAACCCGTGGATGTCAATGATCTCGCCGCGAGAAAACGCGTCGTCTATGGCCTACTCTGACAATAAAGATGGGTTTACATCGCCATATCGGCCTGTTGCGGGCCCTACGTCCGCAAGAAACCGTGTCCTACATGGTCCAACATCGCCACGTCGGCTCTCAACGGGCCCCATGACCGCGAGATTCCATAGCTGGCATGGGCTCACGGTGCCACGTTGGCTCTCGGTGGGCCTCACTACTCGACGAGCGCGGAAGCGTGTCGCGACTGGAACGCCTATGACATAGAATGTTACTACCCGTGTACGTTGATGGCGGGCCGATACCGTGTGTGTGGTCCACCGTCCTGCGATGCGGGGTATGACGACACGCATGACACATGTCCACGCTCTAGAATATTTCACCCTGGCCCACTGCGGGACCCACCTCACAGGATAGCAGGGCTTTGTTGCGACGTCGCCGAGTGTTCTTTCTAGCGTCCATCCCATGGACGAAAAGAATCGAGACGATGCAGATAGCAGTTTGAGCCAAAATAATCTAGCACTATTATTTACTTTGATATGAGATATAACAATAAAAACATCTTTATTATTGGCCTCTAGGGCATATCTCCTACAATCTCCCACTTGCACTAGAGCACAAATAAACTATTTTACCTTTGGCAAGAAACTAATACATATAGCTTCCTGGTGTTGATCATGCTTTTCTCGTGGAAGAGGCTATATTAACAGGTAAACATTCAAATTCGTATGTACTTTGCAAATCCTAATATCACCATCATTGACATACTGCCTTATCACATGGTAACGCCAGAGTATGTGCTTGGTAGTTGAGTGGTACCTATGATCCTTTGCATTCGCAATGGCCCCCCGTGTTGTCGCGGTAGATGCTCATAGGGTCTTGCATGCTTTGAAACGCTCCTAGTTAGATGACGAACTTCCTTAGCCACATAGCTTCATTCACCTCTTATGAAGTAGCAATGTACTATGATTCCATTGTAGATTGAGCTACCGAGGCTTACTTGCCACTCCTCCAGCTGACTGCGACGCCGTTTACCAAAAACACATACCCTGTTTGAGATTTCGAGTCATCCGGATCAGTGTCAAAACTTGCACCAATGTAACCAGTTATGGCAAGTTCCTCTTCACATCCTCTAAAGACAAGAAAAATATCCTTATTTCTCTTCAGATACTTTAGGATATTCTTAACTGATGTCCAATGATCCATTGTTGGATTACTTTGGAACTGGCTCATCAAACTAAGAGCTAGGACCACATCCGGTCGATTACTCAGCAAGGCATATGAAAGGATAATGGATGTCGCCTAGAGGGGGTGAATAGGATTTTAAAATAATTACGATGTAGGCTCTAATAATTGCGGAATAAGACTAACGTTTAATTTATCAAAGCACAAAACCGAAAACCACTAGGATCAACTAAGTGCACCAACAAACTATGATAAGCAATACAAGCAGCAAGGTCATAACAAGATATGATACTTCAAGCACGATGGCTATCACGATGTAAATTGCATAAGTAAAGGGATGCATTCGGCACGTGCAATTTCTTTTCCTCCGTGACGACCCGCGCTTTTGACTTTGACTCCCCTTATATCCGCTTTTTTAGTTAATTCAATGGCTTTTTTCATTGCCTTTCGGAATGAAACTCTATTTTTTAATTGAAAAGCTATATATTCTGCAAGAATGTTAGGTTCTCTATAAGGCTCTTTAACTTTTTCGATCTTCGTATCCGAGAATCCACAAATTCCACCCCGCATTTTTGGCAGAGATCGGTTGAGAGATAACCGATAGACGCGGATACGATGATTTTTATCCCGAAGTTCACTCGAAGGAAGATACGTCTCCGTTGGAGAGGTGCGATGGCGCAATGCTCTCCGAACGCCACGAATGGCTCACCTTGAGGTGTGGTGGCTCTATGCTCACCCAACACCACACAAGGCCCACCTCAAGATGTGAAGGCACGCAACTCACTGATGCCACAATAGGCTCACCCATTATCCCATGAGCTCACCACAAAGGCCTACTCATGATCCACAATGAGAGACTTGAGGGCAGTCACGAACATCTACAAGCTTGGAGCAAACTGCACAACTCAATTGGAGGTCTCCCAAGAATCACCACAAAGGCCCCGACCTTGAGGAATCTCCACGACTCAATTGGAGGCCCCAAGGGTAACACTCCACTACCACACAACCGTCTAGGGTTCCAAGAACCCAAGAGAAATAAGCCTTCAAGCTTGAACTCGCCAAATCTCTGAGGATAACTCAAACCTATGCACAAAATGTAAGGTCAAGTCCTTCACTCCCTAATTCCACCAAAGCTACAAAAGATTTTGGGGAATAAGAGATGAGGGACACAAGAGGAGACCTCAAAACTCTCTAAGATCTAGATCCCAAGGATTAATTCACGAAGAAGGGATTTGGTTTGGTGGGTTTGTAGAACTAGATCTACTCTCACAAATCCCTCAAAAAGATGCAAGAATCATAGGAGGTGGAAGGGGAGAGGACAAGGTCTTCAAGATCAACAATGGAGGAGAGAGAGATAAAAAATAGACCAAAAGAGCGAGTGGCCACGAAGGGGAAGAGGAGCCCTGATAGCTCCAAATTTCAACACTTTTTATCATTGTGTTTCCTCCTGTTTATTCCTGAATTTTACTGAAGTTTACCCTTTTCACTAATGTTAACATCGCAACTAGTGAATCCTTGGTTTCTTGTGATGGTTTTCAGGCAATGAACATTTTTGGAAGATCTAATAGCATTTATGGGCTAATTACACCTAAAGAAGCAAATCCCCAAATGGAGCCCCTTTCATTGGAGGCAACCTGAGCACATAACGACCACTGGTACGGTCAGGGTGCACCCATACCGTCCGCCCATACTGCCCACCACCAGCTCCATTATATCAATACAAGCAACTTTCGTGAAGGGGAGATGACGAAAAATATAACACAACCGCCGCAAAGTCATCTAGAAGAGGAGATATCAGATCTAGAGAAGGAGAAGAACACCGTCTCATTCTTCGATGATCTCTAGCCTCTAAACCATTCACTCCACCATCATCCCCATTTGTACTTAGAGAGGGAGAGATTGGCACTTGTAAGATTATGGTTTGATACTTTGATCTACCTTGGTTTGTATTTGATTCGATCTTCAACCGGTATTGTGGCTTGCTATGATAACTTTGAGATGATTTCCATTTGCAATACAATTATGCCTTTGATTTATCTTCCTCACATGTCTGAGTAAATCCCCATAGGCGTGGTAGATGTTGGGGATTGGTGAGATGTGTTGTGACTTCTTTAATTCCATCCATTTGTGATTGTTGTAGTGTTTATTAAATTGTGAGAATGAATATCTATGTTCGCCTAATGCTTGTTATCCAATTTAAGGGCCCAGGTAACATGATCCAGAGATCTCATAGGTATGAACTTGTATGCCAAAGAATTGGCAACCCCCAAGTGACACAGACGATATCAATGAGGAGCTAGCACTACTCGAGGACAACAAGGAACCATCAAGATTAAAGCCTTGATCCGGTCAGAAGACCTTAATTAATGTGCTGACCATTGCCGTGGTAACATGCAGATGGATCATTGGGACTGGGAAGAATTGGCCATGAGAACTTCTAGTCAGTAATGGGTTACTTGCCTACTCACTAATAAATAATAAATATCATAATCACTTATTCCACCTTATTCATCTAGCACCTTCACTATTACCATGAACTGTTTCTCTCCGTGCCTAACTTCTCATTTGCAGGAACCTCAAACACCTTTCTCATCTTTACTTTTATGTTATTTAATTCTTGCTTTTTCCTTTATGCAAGTTTCCTATATTATTCACTCACCACCTTCCACCTTCAACAATTGCAGTCAGTTCAGTCAAGGCAGGTGACACCTTGTGTGCGACAGGAACGCCGCATAAAAACACTTACCTATGCTCCTTATTGGGATCAATATAAAAACTAGAATTAATACTTCCGCGAAAACATGCTCTGACGAACCTGTGCACTTGCAGGCCATCAATCTATTTTCTAGTGTCCTTGCTGGGGAGATAAGTGCTAAGTGTTGTTTCTTGACATAAGTGATTGTTGACACCATCCATGATCTCCGTTGAAGATAAAGGTACCACTTGATCTGAAAAAACTTATTTACCTCCATATATTGACCGTATTCCAACTGAAAGACGCCCAGAATTGATCAAAATATTTTCCAACTCACGTATTATAGACATGAACAATTTAATTCCTTTGATGGCAGACTTAACCATCACCCAGGGGGGCGAAGATCCTGAGCTACCATTGGGAGAATATGGGAATCCATCTAGGCACTTGAGAAAAATGCCTATTCTTTGTCCTCATCTTGAAGGCCAAGAATTTGAAATATATCCTGAGCTAATTCATATGATAAAAGAAATTTCTTTCGCAAGAAAATAAGAGGAAGATCCTAGTGATCACTTGACGAAGGTCTATGACCTTTGTGCAACTCTTAAACCATCAAGTTTACCAATAGAGTTTGTGCTCCTTAAACTTTTTAGCTGGTCTTTGAAATATAATGCTTTTACTTGGTTGCAATCATTACCCAATCATACTATAAAAAGCTCGGAAGATTGCATCCGTGAATCTATGCATAAATATTGATCGTTTACTAAAATCATGCAGATTAAACGTAGCATTACAAACTTTCTTCAAACAGTTGGAGAAAAACTTTTATCAAGCATGGAATAGATTTTATGCAATGATTATGACAGTCCCGAATCATGGTTTCCATGAGCATTTAATTATCCAACATTTTTATAATGGGCTTAATGATTATACAAAAGAAATGATTGACTTATCTGTAGGGGGAGCTATTTGCAACTTGACGTTGCCAGAATGTGTAAGGCTTTTCAAGGTAAGATACTTCAATGATGATCAATACAATCCTGTTGAGGATGTTAAACCGTGAAAAGGTATGTTTCACATACCCCAGGATCTTATGCCTGAAGTTAAAAAGTCCATGGAAGAAAAAGGAATAGCTTTCGAACTTATTGAACAAAGTAAAGTAGACATTCTTCAAGCTTATGTAATGGAAGATGAAATAAATCTTGTAATGCAAAAGTTTATATATCAACAAAAGCAGTTCTGTGAGAAATGTTATAAACATATAATGACTCAATAAAAGAATATAAAAGAGTTAACTGAAATCTTTGATGACTTAGGACATGCCACGAAGCATTTGGATAGATACTTGAGTATGGTTAAAACTCATTACGATCAAATAATTGAAACTCAAGCTCTAATTTTAAATCAAGGTAATTTTAATACTATTTCTACTAACATTGTCACTAGACGTGGTACAGAGACACATGAACCCCAAGGGCCATCTTGGTATCAAGAAGAACAAGCCCGCATGGCAAGAGAGACTCAAGAGATGAATCGAGAAGAAGAGGACCTAGTAGATCCTCAAGCTGATTTTGATTATGAAGCTCATAAAAGAGATCATGAGACTTCTAAAAATAGAGAAGAAGAAGAAGAAGAAGAAAGAGATAGACATAAATAATATGATTCATATGCTGAGGCAATCGACTCAAGAGAGAAGAGGTCGATAAGCAAAAACCATCAGTAAAAAAGTTAACTAAAAAGGATGTTAAACCAGTGGAAAAGATAAAGGAGAAGGTAATAACCACTAAAAAGAAAATTCCTTATCCTAATCGAGTTCAATATGAACCGAATAAAGCCATTTATGATTCTTTGCCGAAGCTCTAGGGAGCCTTCTTTTAGAACTTCCTTTAACGGATGTTATTCGAGTTCCTACTTATAAAAAGTGTATGTGAGATATTCTTAATAGAAGAAAGAAGGTAACTAAGACTGTAGCAGTAATGACAAGCTTTGGTGATAAGCCGTCTGCTAAGCTTGGGGACCCAGGTATACCAACTATCTCTTGCGCAATTGGAAAAACTAATATCGTTAATGCTCTTTGTGATTTAGGGGCAGGTGTTAGTGTCATTCGTTATTCCTTGTTTAAGAAGTTGAACCTTGGAGAGTATTCTCCCACTTCAATTACTTTGCAAATGGCTAATAAGACAACTAAACAACTTGTCGGTTTGATCGATGATGTTTTACTTAGAATTTACCAACATGTTATACCCACTGATTATATCATACTAGATGTTCCAGAAGATGACAAACTTTTAATCATCCTTGGAAGACCTTTTCTGAGTACTTCTGGAGATAATGTTGATTGTTCTAGCGATAAGATTGTTTTCAATATTTATGATGATCAGATTGTTCATTATTTTCTAAAGAAAAAGGAGCATAGTGACAAATATGTTCCACCACCTAAGCGTACCCAAGCGGTGAAAGCCATCAATGAAGGGCAGCTTGAGGTAAATGCTAATTACATGGGGGTTGTTTGATAAGCTAACTCTCCTTAATAAAATGCTTAATGGGAGTCAACCCATTCTTAATATTTAAAAATTTATTTTGTTTTGTTTTATTTCTATGTGTCTTTATAAATTTGTTCAAGCTTTTAGACTTGCATAGAATTCATACTTTTGTGAAGTTTAAATAAAAGCGAAAGAAAGGCAAAATGAAGAATTAAAAAAGCTTTAGATTGCGTAATGGGAAGTAGTAAGGCCGGAGGTACCTGTTCCACGTGCTCGTACCGTCGACGAAAAATCAGTTGTGGAAGTTTATTTTATTAAGAGCTCATAATGAGCACCGGTACGGTCCAAGGTACCCGTACCGCCCGCCCGTACTAAACTTTGACGATTTGCTTCAAATATCACTTCCGTGATAACGAACACTATTATGTCCGGTACGCGCCCGTACTAGACCTCCATCTTTTATCTCAGAACCCTAATCTTGATCCAATGGTGACGACCACCGATACGGGTGGGACGCCCCGTACCGACTACATCGCCAGGTAAAGGCCAACGGTGGATGGCTCACAGCCAGCCCCTTTCTTCTTCCTTCCTCGTTCTTTCTTTCTATTTCTCTCTCCACCTCAAACCCTAACCCCCTAGAACCTCTGGTTCTTCATTGATTTCGTGTTTTTGAGTGGGGCAATCTTCACATCGGTAAGTTTCTCATCTGATCTACGCTTTATTTTTTGAAATCCATGGTTTAATTCCTCACATTGACCACTTATATGAGTTCATCATATTTTAAGAGTATTTTTTATTCCTCACGTTACGATTTGTAATTTCTGGATGTAATCGTTTGTTTGTATGATATAAACCTGGTGCCTATAGTTTTCTTTGAAAATTTCACAGCACAATGCATAACATTGGAGGATTTTCCGCTCGGGCAAGGGCCCGGGAACGGCAGTCGTCGGGGGCCTCGAGCTCCACCAGGCCACCCGGTTCGAAGAAGAGGCGCTCGGAGGCAGACAGTTTGAGAGTAGTGATACGTCGTAAACGTATCCATAATTTTTGATGCTCCATGCTTGTTTTATATCATTTTCCCTATGCTTTTTCTACACTTTGAGGTATTTTTATACACTTTATGGAACTAACCTGTTGACAAGATGCCACTGTGCTAGTTGCTTATTTTCTGCTATTTTTGGTTTCAGAAAAGTTAAAAAATGAATATTCCCGGAATTGGACGGGACAAAAGCCAATATGCCTATTTTTCCCAGAGCAACACGGAAACACGAAGCAGAGACAGAGTAGGGCACCAGGGTGGGCAGACCCTATGGTGGCGCGGGCTATCCCTGGTGGTGCCACTAGGGGGTGTGGGACCCCTGGATGCCTCCTCGCCTCACCTCTTCGCCTATAAGAAGCCTCCCGATGAGAAAACCCTAAAAAATCGAGGAGAAAGCCACAAAAACCTCCACAGCGCCACCGCCACCAAAGGGGAGATTCGAGGGATAGGAAGTCTCTGTTTTGGCACCCTGCCGGGACGGAGAAGTGCCCCCGGAGCCATCTCCATCGATCTCCACCACCATCTCCATCACGGTTGTTAATTCCCATGATGATGAGGGAGTAGTTCGTCCTCGAGGCTAAGGGCTCTACGGTAGCTATGTGTTCATCTCTCTCTCTCTATGCATGATCTTATTGAGATGATGAGCTTTGTAATCTATAGATCTATTCTGCTAGTCAAATGCTTTAATGAATCTCTGCTTATCCCCACGTGTGTGAAGTTGACAGTGTGCACACCGTGTGGAACTTTGGCTAAGGTTACATAAATACTTGTCATGGGTATAATTTGAGTTGGATGTCTCTATGAGGTTGTGGTGTTTGTTGGAACCATCTAGCGCTCAAGGTGATAGTGAGGGGTTATCTAGATGGAGAAAGCGAATTTTGAGGTGTGCTGTTATAGCCCTACCGTGGATTAGAGTTATCCAACCGGAGAGTAGTTTAGAGTAGTATCATGAAGAGAAGATATTTATATGAGAGTGTTCACTAGCGAAAGTATGATCCCTAGGCCTTGTTTCTAAACATTGAAACACCGTTTGCAACTAGATCTATTACATGTTTGCTTGCTTCCATTTTTTTGCCTTTAGTATTTTCCTCCCGTCAAGCTCTTTTCTGGCACCGTTGTCTTATATCCATACCACTTGTATTTCACTATCTCTTCGCCGAACTAGTGCACCTATACACCTGACAAGTCTATTGGGTGTGTTGGGGACACAAGAGACTTCTTGTATCTTGATTGCAGGGTTGCTTGAGAGGGATACCTTTGACCACTTCCTCTCTGAGTTCGATAAACCTTGGGTGATCCACTTAAGGGAAACTTGCTGTTGTTCTACAAACCTCTGGACTTGGAGGCCCAACAACTGTCTACAAGAATAGAAGTGCGTAGACTTCAAGCTATTTTTCTGACGCCGTTGCTAGGGAGGTAAGGTAAAAGGTACTCACATCTTCTGGCTACTAAGCTATCTTCTAGTACTGTTGCTGGTGTGTGAGTGCTCAAAGTTATTTCCTTTAGATTCTACAATTATATCTTTTTGTTTCTTATTTTTATTTTCACTAGTTAGGCTTAATGGAAAACAATAACAAAATTAGAGAGCTTTATAATATTTATCTTGAGTTAGGACATGAAGTGTTTGAAGAGAAAATTAAAAAACCTATGGAACTTTATTTGCATGCTAATAGCAATGTTATTGGTATGAATCCTTTGAACACCGTTATTGCTAATGCTATGGAAAAGTCTAAGCTTGGGGAAGCTGGTTTTGATGAGCATGATATTTTTAGTCCCCCAAGCACGGATGAGAAAATTTACTTTGATGATACTATGCATCCAATATATGATGATTATAATGATGAGTATGATATTTTCAGTCCACCTACTATTGAGGAGAAAATTGATTATGTTTACAATATGCCTCCTATATTTTATGATTATGGTGATGAGCATAATAATGATAGCTATTTTGTTGAACTTCCTCTCACTATAATTAATAAGAATAACTATGCTTATGTGGAGAGTAATTATGATTATATGCATGTAGCTCATGATAAGAATGTTTTATGTAATAGTTATATTGTTAATTTTATTCATGATTCTACTGAAAGTTATTATGAGAGAGGGAAACATGGTTTTATGTATCTCAACAATATTAAGTTTTCTCTCTTTATGTTGAAAATTTTGAAGTTGCGCTTGTTTTGCTTTCCTATGCTTGTTGCTTTGTGCTTTCATGACTTGTTTCTTTACAAGATTATTTTTCATCGAAAGTGGGTTAGACTTAAATTTATTCCATACTAGCAAAAAACCCGTGCGTTGCAACAGGACCATGAAAAGCTGGTGCGGTGTAAATTATTTAAATTTTAGAGAAAAAATTTGTACTAAATAATTGCTGCGGATATATTTGTACGATATAACTACTCCCTCCATCCACAAATAAGTGTACTTCTAGTTTTTGCCTAAGTCAAATATTACTAAATTTG
The DNA here is from genome assembly GCA_916181665.1 of Avena sativa. Lineage (NCBI taxonomy): Eukaryota > Viridiplantae > Streptophyta > Magnoliopsida > Poales > Poaceae > Avena > Avena sativa. Next base: position 40,734,146 of record OV702287.1, on the reverse strand, counting down.
ACCAAACTTATTTTTTTAGCGACATATATTATATGAAACTGTTATATTATAAATCTATATTTGAAAATAAATCCAGTGGTACCAACTTAGAGTCATAAGTATTGCTATATTTTTCTATAAAGTTAGTCAAATTTACTAAGTTTAACTTAAGACAGGCTAGAAATAACACTTATTTGTGGATGGAGGGAACATGTTAGGTCGCATCCTCTCTTTTATGTAGGCTAGAAATTTTACTACTCTTTCAGAAATAACACTTTTAGCTGTACAGTTTTATTCAGTAGCCAAACCCACCCGTCATGTTCTCTCCTTTATCTCTCTGCATGCACGCGAGGCCCACACAGCCGCTCGTCGCGAACTACCCCACTCTCGTCATCTCAACACCGAGCGCCTTTCCTGAGCGCTGCGCATCACCCCCACTCACCTAGCCGCCTCTCCGCCGTCCTGCAGCGCCGCCGCCAGCGAGCCCCGTCGCCAGCATCTCCTCCCCCTCGCGTGCAAACTCATCGGGCGTCGCCGCCCTCGTCCTCTCCTCTGGCCACCCAGTGCCGCCACGGGCGCCCTCCTCCCGACCCGGCTGCTGCAGCAGCACGCTCGCCAAGCTCCGCACGGCCGCCTCTCGGTGCTCCCCCCGAGCTCGGCGCTCTCCCCCGCATGCCGCCTGGACCCTTGCCCTGCCTCGTTCTCTCCTCCTCTGCTCCGCCCCGACCTCCCCGGCCTTCCTTCGACACTGGCCCAGCGAGCTAGACCTCCAAGCCACTACTCATCATCGACCTCGTGCCGGCGACCTCGCTCTACCACCTTGTGCAGTCCAGGGAGTCCGCCCCTCTTCTCCCAACAGCTCTAGTTTGCTCTCGTTCGCCTCCGAGTCGCGTCACCTATCAAGCTCGACCAGGCCGCCCGACCGCCTCTTCCTCTCCAAATTCCACCGCCGCCCCCGGTCATCGTCCTCCTCCGATTCCCCAACAGCGGAGCTCCGACTCAACATGCCGCCTCGCCTCCCACTGGAACCCTCCGAGACCGTTGTCGTCATGCTCTTCGCCGAGATCTTCTTGCATTGATCCCGTTTAATTTTATAGCTCACATGGAAAGGCCACCATCACACCGCACTGGGGATTCAATTCTTTCAAGTTATTAGCTCAGTGATATGGAATGGAGCTTGCAAACGTTATAAGCTGGTAGATTTAGATCCAAAGATTCGAGGTGGGACTATAAACCTGACTAGTATATGCCAGATCTTAATTAAAATTCGGATCGCCGCCGCGGGATCGGCCCGCGTTTCATGGGCCTCGCACGCTCGCCACCGAACAGAGCAACCTGAGACGGACGAAAACATCTCGGTACACGGTGGCATGAGTAAGTTATATGAGATTTGGTGGATGGGTAAAAGGGTCCAAAAAAGTGTTGGACCAGAAAAAACAATCTGTCCTTTATTATTAGGTATAGATTTTCTTCTTAATGCTCTCTCTTACTTAAATTCATATTTCTTATGTGAGCATCATCTAAATTATCATGCCGATCTTAATGGCTATCAAGAAAGAGCTTTTGGGAGAAAACCCATTATATTTTTACTTTCAGTTTATTTTTGTTTTGTTGAGTCTTGGAAGTTATTGCCTCTGTAATAACCTCACCTTATCTTTTTTGTTTGGTTTTTGTGCCAATAATAACCTCTAATTAGAGGGAAGTAAGACTTGCAAAAGTTGCTGTCCCGAAATAGATTTTTTTGCTTTGCTGTAAAAATTCGTGAAAAATCTCTGTATGTCGGATTGAGCTGTATTTTTTTGTGCTTCTGCCCCATGTTGTTATCTAACTTTCGTTGGTTTGTCACTTTTCGATTTGAGGAACACAAGGTCTTCGAAAAAATTGTTTTTTACTTGCTGGTCGGTTTTGACAGATTTCTGTCATTATTTGCATTTGCCTCTTAATCTCTTTCTCTTTGAGTTCTCTTTGATCATTTGAACTTTTTAAAGAAAGTGCTACAGTAGCTTGTGTTTTAATGGAAGTTTTACGTGTGTTGAAACTGAACCTAAAGACTTATTATCTTGAATACACTAATGTTGCTAATGAAGATTGTGTTAAGTTTTGTATGAAGGAAATTTTTAAGTGTAGAGAAGAATAATGTGATAAGATGAAGTATGGAAAAAATCTCAAGCTTGGGGATGCCACCCGTGTCACCCCAAGAAATATTCAAGAAGTACAAGCGTCAAAGCTTGGAGATGCCCAAGGCATCCCCTTTTTTATCAATAAAAATCTCAGGTCTTTCTAGATACTTCGTTTTTATTGTTTCATACACTGTTGTGTTGTTCTGGGAGCGTCTTTGTTTTTGTTTTTAGTTTTCTTTTGCTTTGGTTGCTGCAATAAGTTGGTTGGATCCCAGCACTTCTTTTGGAAAGAGACACACCCCATTATTCATTGCCTAGAGCACTCTAGTTTTCACTCTTATTGTTCTATGAGTGTTCTCCTTTGCTAGCACTGCGTTTAGCTTTAGTTTTTGATTGGTGTTGGAAAAGAGTAGGAAGTTTCATGCTTATAAGTGGTATAAAAGGAGCTTGTTTTTTACTGTGGCTGGGGCTTTATCATGTCATGCTTGATATTGTTTTGGCTTTATGCTTAGTGATTATTGCTGTAGCATGACTTGTTATGTGCCTTGGAAGAATCATGCGTTATTTAGCATATAAAAGCATAATATTGTGGTATTCTCCTTTGATGCTTTATTTGGTTTGACTTGGCGCATGCTCACACCATGTTAAGACTAGACCAAGTCACCATAGCCTCTATGATCATTTAGTTTTCGACTTGTAATATCACTTTATGCTTTAATTAATGATGTTTTGTCGCTTTGCATGATTATGGCCATTATTGCTCTGTTAGTTGGTCGCTCTCAGTCTTTTGCTAGCTTCCATACCAAGTATGAGTTCCACTCATGCATCCAACTCCAAATAAAACCAAGTTATTCCAAAGAGTCCATACCTACCTATTAGCATTTGCTATTCCAAGTATCATGTTTTTATCTACCTTCCGGATTAAACTTGTTATGTGAAAATTTGTGATTAAATCTCTCACGAACTTGATGGAACACTTTACTTTTCTTGCCCCTAATAAACTTGAACCATTGTGTCATCTATGTTGTATATGCTTGCACTTATACGTTGGTATTAGCAGAACCATGCTGTCATGGGGAACGCTTTCAACATTGCACTTGTACATTGTACCCAGTTGATATCATGCTCTTTTGTTTATGGATGTCATCGGTGTGAAATAAAAGGGGAGCTTGTAAGTCCATGGAGTTATGTATGTGTGTTAGAGAAACGCCTGGGCCGCTAGCCTAAGCCATGCCTAATCATGGTGGAAACTTGGAGCATCTCCATAGTGAGCAATCTATGAAGCATTCTTCTTATAAAAATAGATAGATATTGAGAAAAAGAAAAAAATATGAGAAAAGAGGAAAGAGAGAAAAAAACACCATTTTCCCATGGTAAATAAGAAGATTGCTGAGATGCTCATTGTCTGCTTGCCTTGTCATTTTGATTATGGGATAGCTCCTGTATCATGTGCAAGGGATACCCCGTTGGCGGTTCTCTATGATACACATGTACTTACTATGACAAGAACTTACCGGTAACTAAACTTGAGTAGCATGAGGAGCGGCCCTCGTATTCAAGGGACATGAGATTACCAACTTATACTTTGTCAAGCATATACTCCATAGTTTGTTCACTTTAACCTTAATCACTTCAAGATGCTTATGATAGGGGCAATGAGAGCTGAAAGCTAATAAGTACCATAATTTTTGGAAGCTCTTTATGAGACTTGAATCCCTACTTCCTTTTATGAAGGCCTTTATTTCACTTTTATATTGAGTCTCCATCTTCTATCCTTAGGCACCAATTAAGAGATAATAGTTGTCATTCTTAGTTCTATGTGCATTGTGCCAAAACTTTTTGATTGATTCATAATGTTGATATTGCTTGTTCTTGAACTATTTGTATCTAGTCACCGTTATGAACTTTGAAGGTGTCATATGCATTTATGTTTTGCTACTCCATGAGGTACAAGCTGAATGCCACTATGGTATGTTTTCTATATGTGAAACAAACAAACGTCCTTCAATGCATTGTTATTCATGATCTTTGTTTGTATCCTTTCATGTTGCATGCATAGTTACTATGTCTTATTGCTAGAACTTCATCTTTCATGCTCATGTTTAGAGTACTTTGATCCCAGCTTTCAATGCTTGCAAATGGTTTGATCTTGATTGTGATGGTGCATGTCTCCTCAAAAATTATTCTTTTTATCACTTACCTACTCGAGGACGAGCAGAAGTTAAGCTTGGGGATGCTTGATACGTCGTAAACGTATCTATAATTTTTGATGCTCCATGCTTGTTTTATATCATTTGTCATATGCTTTGTCTACACTTTGAGGTATTTTTATACACTTTCTGGAACTAACCTATTGACAAGATGCCATAGTGCCAGTTGCCTATTTTCTGCTGTTTTTGGTTTCAGAAAAGCTAAAAAATGAATATTCTCAGAATTGGACGGACAAAAGCCAATATGCCTATTTTCCTGGAGCAACACGGAAACACGAAGCAAAGATGGAGTAGGGCACCAGGGTGGGCACACCCTATGGTGGCGCGGGCCAGCCCTGGTGGCGCGGGCCAGCCCTGGTGGCGCCACCAGGGGGTGTGGGCCCCCTGGCTGCCTCCTTGCCTCGCCTCTTCGCCTATAAGAAGCCTCCAGATGAGAAAACCCTAAAAAATGGGGAGAAAGTCACGAAAACCTCCACAGCGCCGCCACCACCGAAGGGGAGATTCGGGGGACAGAAAATCTCTGTTCCGGCACCCTGCCGGGATGGGAAAGTGCCCCCGGAGCCATCTCCATCGATCTCCACAACCATCTCCATCACCGTTGCTGATTCCCATGATGATGAGGGAGTAGTTCTTCCTCGAGGCTAAGGGATCTACTGGTAGCTATGTGTTCATCTCTCTCTCTCTCTTTGCGTGATCTTATTGAGATCATGAGCTTTGTAATCTATAGATCTATTCTGCTACTCAAGTGCTTTAATGAATCTCTGCTTATCCCCACGCGTGTGAAGCTGACAGTGTGCACACCGGGTGGCACTTTGGCTAAGGTTACATAAATACATGTCATGAGTATAATTTGAGTTGGATGTCTCTATGAGATTGTGGTGTTTGTTGGAACCATCTAGCGCTCAAGGTGATAGTGAGGGGTTATCTAAATGGGGAAAGCGAACTTTGAGGTGTGCTATTATAGCCCTACCGTATATTAGAGTTATCCAACCGGAGAGTACTTTAGAGTAGTATCATAAAGAGAAGATATTTATATGAGAGTGTTCACTAGCGAAAGTATGAACCGGATAAAGCCATTTATGATTCTTTTGCCGAAGCTCTAGGGAGCCTTCTTTTAGAACTTCCTTTAACAAATGTTATTCGAGTTCCTACTTATAAAAAGTGTATGTGAGATATTCTTAATAAAAAAAGAAGGTAACTAAGACTGTAGCAGTAATGACAAGCTTTGGTGATAAGCCGCCTGCTATAATAGCACTATGGTATGTTTTCTATATGTGAAACAAACAAACGTCCTTCAATGCATTGTTATTCATGATCTTTGTTTGTATCCTTTCATGTTGCATGCATAGTTACTATGTCTTATTGCTAGAACTTCATCTTTCATGCTCATGTTTAGAGTACTTTGATCCCAGCTTTCAATGCTTGCAAATGGTTTGATCTTGATTGTGATGGTGCATGTCTCCTCAAAAATTATTCTTTTTATCACTTACCTACTCGAGGACGAGCAGAAGTTAAGCTTGGGGATGCTTGATACGTCGTAAACGTATCTATAATTTTTGATGCTCCATGCTTGTTTTATATCATTTGTCATATGCTTTGTCTACACTTTGAGGTATTTTTATACACTTTCTGGAACTAACCTATTGACAAGATGCCATAGTGCCAGTTGCCTATTTTCTGCTGTTTTTGGTTTCAGAAAAGCTAAAAAATGAATATTCTCAGAATTGGACGGACAAAAGCCAATATGCCTATTTTCCTGGAGCAACACGGAAACACGAAGCAAAGATGGAGTAGGGCACCAGGGTGGGCACACCCTATGGTGGCGCGGGCCAGCCCTGGTGGCGCGGGCCAGCCCTGGTGGCGCCACCAGGGGGTGTGGGCCCCCTGGCTGCCTCCTTGCCTCGCCTCTTCGCCTATAAGAAGCCTCCAGATGAGAAAACCCTAAAAAATGGGGAGAAAGTCACGAAAACCTCCACAGCGCCGCCACCACCGAAGGGGAGATTCGGGGGACAGAAAATCTCTGTTCCGGCACCCTGCCGGGATGGGAAAGTGCCCCCGGAGCCATCTCCATCGATCTCCACAACCATCTCCATCACCGTTGCTGATTCCCATGATGATGAGGGAGTAGTTCTTCCTCGAGGCTAAGGGATCTACTGGTAGCTATGTGTTCATCTCTCTCTCTCTTTGCGTGATCTTATTGAGATCATGAGCTTTGTAATCTATAGATCTATTCTGCTACTCAAGTGCTTTAATGAATCTCTGCTTATCCCCACGCGTGTGAAGCTGACAGTGTGCACACCGGGTGGCACTTTGGCTAAGGTTACATAAATACATGTCATGAGTATAATTTGAGTTGGATGTCTCTATGAGATTGTGGTGTTTGTTGGAACCATCTAGCGCTCAAGGTGATAGTGAGGGGTTATCTAAATGGGGAAAGCGAACTTTGAGGTGTGCTATTATAGCCCTACCGTATATTAGAGTTATCCAACCGGAGAGTACTTTAGAGTAGTATCATAAAGAGAAGATATTTATATGAGAGTGTTCACTAGCGAAAGTATGAACCGGATAAAGCCATTTATGATTCTTTTGCCGAAGCTCTAGGGAGCCTTCTTTTAGAACTTCCTTTAACAAATGTTATTCGAGTTCCTACTTATAAAAAGTGTATGTGAGATATTCTTAATAAAAAAAGAAGGTAACTAAGACTGTAGCAGTAATGACAAGCTTTGGTGATAAGCCGCCTGCTAAGCTTGGGGACCCAGGTATACCAACTATCTCTTGCGCAATTGGAAAAACTAATATAGTTAATGCTCTTTGTAATTTAGGGGCAGGTGTTAGTGTTATTTGTCATTCCTTGTTTAAGAAATTGAACATTGGAGAGTATTCTCCCACTTCAATTACTTTGCAAATGGCTAACAACACAACTAAACAACTTGTCGGTTTGATCGAAGATGTTTTACTTAGAATTGACCAACATGTTATACCCACTGATTTTATCACACTAGATGTTCCAGAAGATGACAAACTTTCAATCATCTTTGGAAGACCTTTTCTTAGCACTTCTTGATATAATGTTGATTGTTCTAATGATAAGATTGTTTTCAATAATTATGATCATCATATTTTTCATTATTTTCTAAAGAAACAGGAGGATAGTGACAAATATGTTCCACCACCTAAGCATACCCAAGTGGTGAAAGCCATCAATGAAGGGCAGCTTGAGGTAAACGCTAATGACATGGGGGTTGGTTGATAAGCTAACTATCCTTAATAAAATGCTTAATGGGAGTCAACCCATTCTTAATATTTAAAATTTTATTTTGTTTCGTTTTATTTCTTTGTGTCTTTATAATTTTTTTCAAGATTTTAGACTTGCGTAGAATTCATACTTTTGTGAAGTTTAAAGAAAAGCGAAAGAAAGGCAAAATGAAGAATTAAAAAGGCTTTAGATTGCATAATGGGAAGTAGTACAGCCGGAGGTACCCGTACCACGCTCCCGTACAGTCGACGAAAAATCAGTTGTGGAAGTTTATTTTATTAAGTGCTCATAACGAGCACCAGTACAGTCCGAGGTACCCATACCACCCGCCCGTACTAAACTTTGATGATTTGCTTCAAATATCACTTTCGTGATAATGAACACTATTACGTCCGGTACGCGCCTGTACCAGACCTCCATGTTTTATCTCAAAACCCTAATCTTGATCCAACAGTGACAACCACCGGTACGGGCGGGACGCGCCCGTACCGACTACATTCCTAGGTAAAGGCCGACGGTGGATGGCTCATAGCCAGCCCTTTTCTTCTTCCTTCCTCGTTCTCTCTTTCTCTTTCTCTCTCAACCTCAAACCCTAATCCCCTAGAACCTTTGGTTCTTCATTGATTTCGTGTTTTTGGGTGGGGGAATCTTCACATCGGTAAGTTTCTCATCTGATCCACGCTTTATTTTTTGAAATCCCTGGTTTAATTCCGCACATTGACCACTTATATGAGTTCATCATATTTTAAGAGTATTTTTTATTCCTCACGTTACGATCTGTAATTTCTGCTTGTAATCGTTTGTCTGTATGATAGAAACCTGGTCCCTATAGTTTTCTTTGAAAATTTCACAGCATAATGCATAACATTGGAGGATTTTCCGTTCGGGCAAGGGCTCGGGAACGGCAGTCGGCGGGGGCCTTGAGCTCCACCAGGCCACCCGGTTCGAAGAAGAGGCGCTCGGAGGCTGATAGTTTGAGAGTAGTGATAGGTCGTAAACGTATCTATAATGTTTGATGCTCCATGCTTGTTTTATATCATATGCCCTATGCTTTTTCTACACTTTGAGGTATTTTTATACACTTTTTGGAACTAACGTATTGACAAGATGCCACAGTGCCAGTTGCCTGTTTCTTGCTGTTTTTGGTTTCAGAAAAACTAAAAAATGAATATTCTCGAAATTGGACGGGACAAAAGCCAATATGCCTATTTTTCCCAGAGCAACATGGAAACACGAAGCAGAGACGGAGTAGGGAACCAGGGTGGTCACACCCTATGGTGGCGCGGGTCAGCCCTGGTGGTGCCACCAGGGGGTGTGAGCCCCCTGGCTGCCTCCTCGCCTCGCCTCTTCGCCTATAAGAAGCCTCCCAATGAGAAAACCCTTAAAAATCAGGGAGAAAGCCATGAAAACCTCCACAGCACCGCCGCCACCGAAGGGGAGATTTGGGGGACAGAAAGTCTCTGTTTCGGCACCCTATCGAGACAGGGAAGTGCCCCGGAGCCATCTCCATCGATCTCCACCACCATCTCCATCATCATTGCTGATTACCATGATGATGAGGGAGTAGTTCTTCCTCGAGGTTAAGGGCTCTACTGGTAGCTATGTGTTCATCTCTCTCTATGCGTGATCTTATTGAGATCATGAGCTTTGTAATCTATAGATCTATTCTGCTACTCAAGTGCTTTAATGAATCTCTTTTTATCCCCACTTGTGTGAAGTTGACAGTGTGCACACTGATATATTGCAAATTTATCTATAATTTTTGATGTTCCATGCTTGATTTTATCCACTTTCTTGTGTTTTGTTCCAACTTTGGAGTACTTTTCATATGATTTCTTGGACTAACCTATTAACAAGAGCCACAGTGCCAGCTGCGTGTTTTCTACTATTTTTGGTTCCAGGAAAGTCAAAAAATGAATATTCTCGGAATTGGACGGGACAAAAGCCAAAGTGCCTATTTTTTCAGAAGTCATCAAGTGCCAGAATACGAGACGGAGAGGGGCCAGAGGCCGGCCACACCACCTGGTCGCGCGGCCAGGCTGGGCTCGTGCTAGGGGTTGGTGTGGTGGCCCCTGGCACCCACTCGGCCTCCCCTTCCGACTATAAGATGCCCTCGGGACGTAAACCCTAAGTGCCCGATCAAAAATCCACGAAAGAGTCTGTAGCCGCCGTCATCTCCATCCCTAGATCGGGAGGGATCTGAAGCTCTTCCCGGCACCCTGCCGGAGAGGGGAATTCACCCTGGAGGCCTTATTTATCACCATGCAAGCCTCCGGTGTGATGCGTGAGTAGTTCATCCTTGGACTATGGATCCATGTAGTAGCTAGATGGCTGGTTCTCCTCCTTTGTGCTTTCATGTTTAGATCTTGTGAGCTCCGTTCATGATCAAGATCATCTATTTGTAATTCTGCATGTTGTGTTTGCGGGGATCCGATGGATATTGAGATGCTATTTCAAATTGATTATTGATTCTATCATGTCTTTGTTATTTGTGATCTTGCATGCTTTCCGTTGTTAGTAGCTATCTTGGCCAAGTAGATGCTAGCAACTCCAAGAGTTAGTATTTATGCTCGATAGTGGTTTCATGCCTCTGGTAATCTGGGGAAGTGACAGAAATCTCTAAGGTACTAGATGTGCTGTTGCTACTAGGGAGAAAACAACAATCCTTTGTTCATAGAACAATCGTATTGTTTACTTTACACGCAGTTCGTAAAGAAATAATCTGTTGCTTGCAACTTAATACTGGAGGGGGTTCGGATGATAACCTGAAGGTGGATTATTAGTCATAGATGCAATTGGATGGCGGTCTATGTATTATGTTGTAATGCCCAATCAAGTCTCAAAGGAGTCAAGATGATTAGTATATGCATGTATTGCTTTCTCGATGTTTGTCAATTGCCCCACTGTAATTTGTTCACCCAGCATGTTATCTATCTTAAGGAGAGCCACCTCTAGTGAACTATGGATCTCGGTCCTTGTCTTTTACATACAAACTACAATCTTTTACTTCTTTGTGTTTACTTTCTTCAAACTTTTACTTCTTTCCATTCGATACGTTTAATCCTTTGTTTTCCGCAAAACACGGTGAGATTGACAAGCTCATCGCAAGTTGGGGACAAAGTTCTGTGGTTGTGTTGTGCAGGTCTCCACGTTGCTACTAGCACCGGTAGTGCGCCCTGCCAAAGCTCAGCTAGCAACACCTTTGGGGTGTTTCCTTGCTCCTACTGGTTCGATTAAACCTTGTTTTCATAACTGAGAGAAATTTGCTACTGTGCTCATCATACCTTCCTCTTGGGGTTCCCAACGAGCTCTACATCAACCACGCACCAGCACTTTTCTGGGCACCATACACAGAGCCATCACACACCATGTGGCACTTTGGATAAGGTTACATAAATACTTGTCATGAGTATAATTTGAGTTGGATGTCTCTATGAGATTGTGGTGTTTGTTGGAACCATCTAGCACTCAAGGTGATAGTGAGGGGTTATCTAGATGGGGAAAGCGAACTTTGAGGTGTGCTGTTATAGCCCTACCGTGGATTAGAGTTATCCAACCGGAGAGTAGTTCAAAGTAGTATCATGAAGAGAAGATATTTATATGAGAGTGTTCACTAGCGAAAGTATGATCCCTAGGCCTTGTTTCTAAACATTCAAACACCAGTTGCAACTAGATCTGTTACATGTTTCCTTGCTTCCATCTTTTTGCCTTTAGTCTTTTCCTCCCGTCAAGCTCTTTTCTGGCACCATTGTCTTATATCCATACCACTTGTATTTCACTATCTCTTCGCCGAACTAGTGCACCTATACACCTGACAAGTGTATTGGGTGTGTTGGGGACAAAAGAGACTTCTTGTATCTTGATTGCAGGGTTGCTTCAGAGGGATACCTTTGACCACTTCCTCCCTGACTTCAATAAACCTTGGGTGATTCACTTAAGGGAAACTTGCTGCTGTTCTACAAATCTCTGCACTTGGATGCCTAACAACTGTCTACAAGAATAGAAGTGCGTAGACATCAAGTAGCCATAAACAAGGACTATGAGAAGGTGAGACAACACAAGGTTTTACCCCCTAAGTGGCTAAGCCATGAGTTTCTCTACCACCAAGGTCTGTTGGAGGACTTCGAACAAATGACCGTGCAAGCTGGCATGGTCCCTTTCTCCTACCTCTCCACCGACACGTACCAGCTCACCACATACGAGTTCCTGCCATCGTTCCACGATGATCTCGAGGACCAAGAGAGTAATTGCACTGTAAGTTTTGTGCTCAATGGGCAAACCCATAGCCTCTCTTTCTATGAATTTTGTGATTGTTTCGGGTTCTCCTATGAGGGGGAGCTCGATATTAATGATAATGTCCACATAGAGGCAGTGCATTCTTGGGAATAGATTTCTGTCCAAAAAACACTAATTATTTGCGCAAAAAGGGCGCCACCATCCAGAATCCCACTATCTGTTACTTCGCCAGCTTCTTGGTGAATTCTATTTTTGGGAAGGGAGATGTCGGGGTAATGGCAGGCCCCAAGATAAGTGTAATTCATATGGCTCTGTATCCTGAGATGTAGCACAAGGTAAACTTGGGTGCTTTGCTCATCCAACACTTTTTTTTAGGAATTACATCAGGAGATGCTCCTACTGTACTTAAATTAAAAAGAATAAAGTTTACAACATATTTACAACGTGACTAGAATTTTCTAGTCCACTACACTAGACCCTCACCTATCTTACAAAGTTGTTAATAAAATCACTGAGGTCTGGCGTTAGCCTAGACCCTAACAAATCAATATCAGAGGAGAATTGAGCTAACCAACTATGGATATCATGTTGTACACCATCAAAAAACCTCTTGTTTCTTTGTTTCCAGATATTCCAAGCACATAATATAACACATTCAAGAAACAGGGGTTTATTCCATACACTTGCATCCTTGGAAATTCTTTTTCTTAGGCTTAGCTCCATATCCCAGGAAACACCCAGCAAAGACCAACACTTCAAGCTGAAACTGCAAGTGAAGAAAAGGTGGTCTCTTGTCTCCCTGTGATGTTCGCATATCACACAATTGATATCAGGAATTGGGTATTGCCTCCTTTGTAACATATCTCTAGTATTTAGATGATCCAACATCAGTAACCATGCAAAGACCTTGTGTTTCATCATGCATTTTGTCCTCCAGATTTTTGGAAGTGTAGAGATCGGTGTAATAGTCCTAAAAAAGAACTTATAGTACCGCTGGGAAGTATACTCCTTTGCCCCCCCAAATATATGTCCACTCGTCCGACTGAAAGGCCTCACGGGAAAGCCCCTCAATATCCCCTGAAAGAATCAGTAGCTCCTCAAAAGCTTCCTCTGACATAGGTAAAACAAAATTCACAGCCAAGTCCGAGTAGGTGTACGCTGCAACAGAGACATCCTCATTGGTTGAATAAGTAAAAAGCCTAGGAAGTGAATTTTGCGGAATATCATCACCAATCCAAAGATCCTTCCATAATAGGACTGCATCCCCTGACTTAATGCTGGACGTAGAAATACCCCTGAAGATGTCAAAAAGAGATGAAACATCCCGCCACCAAAAGGACCCACAATGAGCAACTGCATGAGGTACACAATCCAGATAGTACCTGTACCAAACTAACATAACCCATGGTATATCATGCCTGTTATAAAATTTGTGGAGGAACTTCAGCAACAACCCCTGATTCTGAACTTTAAGATTTAAAATCCCTAGGCCACCTTTCTTTTTTGGTCTACAAACCAAGTCCCAAGCAGCTATAGAGTAGGATTTTTCATTTATGTCCTCTGTTTTCCTCCACAAACAGTGCCTCCTAGCACGATCCACAAACTGAAAAATCTACAGGGGCACCTTGAGAACACACAATGCATAGGTAAGGAGAGGTGTCATTGCAGAATTAATAAAGGTAACCCGACCTCCAAAAGTGATCCATAAAGCAGTGCTTGATAATCTCTGCTCAACCCTGTCCACCAGAGGCATCAGTTCAACAACCGTGGGTCGAGTGGTACCAACAGGAAATCCCAAATAAGTAAATGGCAATCCTCCCACCTGACAACCAAGAACATCAGCAAGGTTGGTAGCCTTGTCATTCTAGACATTAATAGGAATTAAATAAGATTTATGATAATTAATCTTGAGACCAGTTGAGCTAGCATAAGCATCCATGATAGTCTTTAGAGTAACTAATTGATCCAAGTCAGCTGGGAGAATAATTAACGTGTCATCAACATACTGCACAATAGGGAAATCTTCAGAAGCTAGCTTCCCAATTGGAAGTGTCAGAAGGCCCTTAGAACATGTAGCATTTATAACCACTTGAAGAAGTTCAACACCTGCCACAAATAACAAAGGAGAGAGGGGACCCCCTGTCGTACCACCTATTACACATGAACTCAGATCCAGGAACTCCATTCAATAGAACTAAATAAGAGCCAGACTCAAAAATAAGTCTAATCCAATTAAGCCATCTGTCATCACAACCCATATGCTTCAGAATTTCCAGAATAGAAGAATGTTCAATGGTATCAAAGGCCTTTGCAAAGTCCAATTTTATGATGACAATCTCCTTTCTAGAAGCTTTACATTGATGCAAATACTCAAAAGACCAAGCAAGGAAATCCTGAATATTCCTTCCTTTAAAAAATCCATATTGATTCCTGTGAACCATTTTAAAATCAATTTATGTAGTCTCTCTGCCAAGATTTTAGTCAAAACTTTTAAGACACAATTTAGAAGAGATATAGGCCTATAATCATTGATAGACTCAAGAGAAGGAATTTTGGGGACAAGAGTGGTAAAGGAATTATTAAGGCATTACAGACTAATATTTCCCTCCCAAAAGTCATAGCAAAGTTTATAAAAGTCTCCTTTAATAATATCCCAACAGACCTTCAAAAATAAACCATTGAACCCATCTAGGCCTGGAGCTTTATCTGTAGGAATCCTTGCAATAACTGTATCAATATCTTTGATGGAAAAAGAAACACACAGAGCTTCTAAACCAGCCACTGGAGTAAACCAGGTCTCCAAATCAAAAGCCATCTGAGGTGAATTAGAAATGCCCATCTTGTATTTAAAAGAGCAAAGAAAATCAGCTGCCTTCTCAGCATGATTATCCACTTGCTTGCCATCATCAAGAATTACTGAAGTTATTGAGTTATGCCTAAATCTTTCAGAGGCTCTAGCATGGAAGTATTTTGTATTTTCATCCCCAAGCTTAGCCCATTGGTAAGTACACCTTTTCTGCCAATACTTGTTCTGATAGCCCAATAATATATTAATATGCTTCTTCAAAATAATTCTAAAGTTTGCTTCCTATACAAACAACACTCTCTTGTCCTCCAACCTGTCAAGTTCCAAAAGAACCATATTACAATTATCAATCATTAATTTCAATTTGGAGATCGATTTACTCCAAACCTTTAAACTTCTTCTCAGCCTCTTCAACTTAGCTGAAATGATAGTGGCATTTCTAGATGCAATGACAGGTTTTTCCCAACTTGATTTAACCACATCCATGAATCGAGGATGCACAGGCCAAAAACTTTCAAATCTGAACAATTTACTTTTTCATATAGAAGTCTCAATAGAGAGCATACAGGGTGCATGATCAGATATTGGTTTAGAGAGCGGCTTAACCAAAGTATTCGGGAAAATAGAAGTCCATTCGACTGTTGAGAAGAACCAATCTAGTTCTAATAAAGGTTCCTCATGCATATTTCTCCATGTGAACCTATGACCTTTTAAAGATATTTCCACAAGGGATTGTCCACCGATCTATTCATTAAACCGCTGCATATCCTGAATATTCCCCTAGGCCTGTTTCTATTACTAGAAGAACGAATAAAGTTGAAGTCCCCAAGAAAGAACCACAGACTATGAAAATGTGTATCCAGATTTGAGAACCAGTCTAAGAAGAGCTGCCTCTCAGGTTCATTACATGGCCCATAAATATTGGTTAGAGTCCAGGATTGACACAGATGAACAGATGAAAATTGGATAGAGATTTCAAAACTTTGTTTGTGTAAAATCCTCCCAGAAAAAACCGGACTGTTCCAGATTACCAACAGACCCCCCGACGCCCCAATGGAAGGAACAAACTCAAACTTATCAAAACGGCTTGGGCAGATTTTGCGTATGAAAGAATGATCAAAGTCTTCTCTCTTTGTTTCTTGCAGACAGATGATTGCACAACCTAATTCCTCTATTTTTTTAGAACTAACCATTTAGTCTCACAGTTTATGCATCTAATGTTCCAAGACAGCACAACCCAAAGCTTACACAATATTGCAGATAAACAATAAAGCAGTAGTCTTAATGCCCTGAGGGCTTACAAACCAAATAAAGTCTGACAGAACATGGAAAATAACAACAAATAAATCCATGATGAAAATCAAAACCCTGGAGCGGACAAGGGAACTTTTATTTGAGTTGCTCACGACCATCTCTAATCCTCTGCAGAATTATCTTCATCCTCCTGATTAGGAGCCATAAGAGCAGAAGAAGACAACTCTTCACGGGGAATACCACACAAACGTTCCCCAATGTCCTGAAGCACAGCCACAGGAGTCTCAGACGGCACTTGAGTAGTAATGGGCAGCACATTGTCACCAACTTACTGAATAGAGTCCACCAGTGCTGACCCTTCCTCATCAACTTCCTGCACAATAGCCCCTGGAAGCCTTCTGACCTTAACATGCGACCTTCTTTTTTTGCTGTCTGACATATTATTTTTGAACCCTTGGAATCTGGTTGAACATGGGCTCCGACGTACTGGCTTCGTGGAGACAGGGGTACTGTAGCGACGTTTGCGAGAAACCACAACATCCTCAAACCCAAACTCTTCATGCACACCCCATGCAGGCTATGTAGTTCAGGCACCCCATCAAGCATTGTCACCCACTGAACTTTAGGAGCAGTTACGGGAGCAACTACCAGACTGTCATCAACCACAACACGCACAAACGTGAATTACTGGCACAAAATATTCTCCAGAGATTCCACAATAGCAGCAGACAGATAAATCATGACCCCAGAACTTAAAAACTCAACATCACTTTCATCATCAGACTGTGAGGAATTCATACTGACATCCGCAAGATCATCAACCACATTCAGTAGAGGGATAGTACCATCCTCAGGTTGCACCCCCTGCTCAATTGGAATATGGAACAGACATTGCAGAACCCCAACTGTTATCAGGATGTGATCATCTTCCGGGAGATCAAGGTTGTTATGCAGATTAAGAAATTGCTGCTGAAGCTGTTGCTGAACCATGTGAGGGGCAGCATATGCTCATTCCATTCATGAATCACCGGAGGAACCTAACCTTGAAAAGGGTGTGGGTCCACATTGGCCAGTGGTGGAGGTTCCTCCATGTTCACCTCCATGGTGGAGCTAAACCAGCCACAACGTAAGACCCAAAACCCCTAAGCTGGTAAGTGGGAATTCTCCAAGAATGATTTGCACCCCCAACTTGATGAACAATCAGACTACACAGCACCATCACATCATCCATCAACCATACTGTAGCAAGAACTCTCGACATGTTACCATTAGGGTCATGCCATAAAACCAGATGCCCAAGACCAGCACAAGCAGTGGTAATAAAACTTTCAGTGCGATAATCCATAGGAAAACCCAGAAACATAATCCACCTCTCTTGCCCCAACACAGGAGTTCTAATATTCAAAACAGCATCATGATGCACAAAAGAGATATGCGTGTCATCGTCGCCAAAGGTCAGCTTCCTCAGGTGACATCCATTGTGGTGGCTTGATCACACAGATCGCCTACGCAAGTGAGTTTGTCATGCCCCAGGAAAGAGTTGTGGATGGCAGTAAGATTCAGGATGACATTCACATGGGCACCAAATTCATGGGGGTCTATAGACCCCAACGCTCCCTCTGTGCTTATCAATTTTATTTTGAGCCTAATGATGATCTCTACCAAGTTTTGCTTACTTTTGTCCAAGCTTTTGGTTTGCCAGGTAATTCCAGCAGGCATTGATCTCCCTAGGGAGGATTGCACCGCCGGAAGGTCATCCCAACTGGGAGGACGCAACCGCTAGCCAACATCAGCAGGAGCAAGGTCGAGATGACTGGAACGCAGTAGGCTGGGATGACTACGGTCAACATCATCATCACCAACAACCTTTCCCTCAGCACCAACATCAAAGTATGCCTCCACCTCAGTCGGAATTAAACTATGTCCCGAGGAGTGATTTTGACCAGGTGGTGCATCACATCGACAATGTAGAAATATGTTGCATGATGTGAATGCCAATATAGTCAACCTCACCCAAGAATTCACCTCCTTCATGCCTGACTTTCCAAGCCGCTATCCGAACTTCCCATACCAGCAGCCGCAACCCGGTGATGGCGGCATTATTTGATTCTAGATAGGCCAAGAGCCTAAGCTTGGAGAGGTTGACCTCCTCCCCACCTTTTGCATTCATATTTTTTGTTCTTCTTTTGATTTATTTTGTTCTCATTCTAGTGCATGTTTACTTTCAGTTTGCATTGATAAAAGAAAATCCAAAATATTAGGCTCTCATTGATTTTTCTACAGGTTATTCACTCCTAGTGATTTAGCTATGGAGATGAACATGAGGAGTTGACCCAAGTGGGAGATGAGAAAGCAAGAGGATGTACCACATTCCTATTTTCCCTCTTCATGTAAGTTTATTCATGAACATTTGGTGTCTGTTCGGTTTCACTTGAGTTTTACTCCACGCTTAGCTCGTTATCTTTTAGACTTGATCTCAAAGGTTAATGTCACTACTTTGGTTTAGACTTATGACAATTACTATCGGTTAGAAATAAAACCCTTTGGATTAAGTTCCAAACTTCCGAGAACAAGAGAAAGTGTCTGTTGACAACTTTGGTCCCATGTTTTTGTCTTAAGGGCTTAATCTTAGTAGTACTCAACCCTGCATATTAATCGTTTGACTTGATAATACCTTCTGAAAAGAATTGTTTGATGGAACGAACTTTTTATGGTGTTTGAGGGAGATGCCAAACCTGTTTTTGATCAGCTAAAAGAGATACTTCATGAGAAAAAGAATTATGAGAGTACCCAAACTTAATGGAACTAACAACTCCTATGGCCTACGAACGATCTTGAGTTCTTCTTAGATTTCGGTTACGAGTTGGTTAGACATTGACATCATTGCTGCGATGGGAAATGTTTTAGTTCCATGGGCCAAATACTCGAGTAAAAAAAGAGAACTACTGTCGAGATATGAGCTAAAAATATTCAATACTTATAAGAGCATTGGTATCACCTCACCGCCTAAAATAAAGAAACTAGAGTTCTTGAAAAACAAGGAAGAGATGGGGTGTTGGATAGCCATGATTTTCAAAGTGGGTGTTAATGAAAAGCTCTAAGTTTATCCTTATTTTGACATCTACTTGTGCACCCTTGATGTCTACGCATGCTTCTATTCTTGTAGACCGTGTTGGGCCTCCAAGTGCAGAGGTTCGTAGAACAGCGGCAAGTTTCGCTTAAGTGGATCACCCAAGGTTTATCGAACTCAAGGAGGAAGTGGTCAAAGGTATCCCTCTCAAGCAACCCTGCAATCAATATACAATAAGTCTCTTGTGTACCAACACACCCAATACACTTGTCAGGTGTATAGGTGCACTAGTTCAGCGAAGAGATAGTGAAATACAAGTAATATGGATGATTATAAGTGGTAATTGCAATCTGAAATAAGAGTGGCAGCAAGCAAACATGTAATAGGGCTGATTGTAAACGGTGTTTCAATGCTTATAAGGATCATACTTTCACTAGTGGACACTCTCATATAATTATCTTCTCTTCATTATGCTACCCTGAACTACTCTCAGGTTGGACGATGTAGGGCTATAACAGTACATCTTAAAGTTCGCATTCCCCATCTAGATAACCCCTCACTATCACCTTGAGGGCTAGATGGTTCCAACAAACACCACAATCTCATAGAGACGTTCAACTCAAATTATACTCATGATAAGTATTTCTATAACCTTACCCTAAGTGCCACACGGTGTGCACACTGTCAACTTCACACATGTGGGGATAAGCAGAGATTAATTAAAGAACTTGAGTAGCAGAATAGATCTACTTATTCAACTAGATTACAAAGCTCATGATCTCAATAAGATCATGCATAGAGAGAGAGATGAACACATAGCTACCGGTAGAGCCCTTAGCCTCAAGATAGAACTACTCCCTCCTCATCATGGGAGTCAGCAACAACGATGGAGATGGCAGTGGAGTCGATGGAGATGGCTCCAGGGGCACTTCCCCGTCCCGGCAGGGTGCCGGAACAGAGACTTCTGTCCCCCGAATCTCCTCTTCGGTGGTGGTGGCGCTGTGGAACTTTTTGTGGAATTCTGATCTTCTCCCTAGGGTTTTTGTCTAGGGTGTTTATATAGGCGAAGAGGCAAGGTCGGTGGCTACCCGAGGGGCCCACACCAGGGCCTGGCACGCCCAGGGGGCGCCGCCCTATGGTGTGGCCACCTCGTGGCTCTCCTCTGTCTCTACTTTGGACTTCTGTGTCGTGTCGGAAAAAATAGGAACTTCGGCTTTTGTTTCATCCAATTCCGAGAATATTTCTTTACTAGCTTTTCTGAAACCAAAAACAGCAGAAAACAGGCAACTGGCACTACGACATCTTGTCAATAGGTTAGTTCTAGAAAATGTATAAAAATGCCTCAAAGTGTAGACAAAACATAAGATAGTTGATACAAAACAAGCATGGAGCATCAAAAATTAGAGATACGTTTACGACGTATCAAGCATCCGCAAGCTTAAGTCCTGCTCGTCCTCAAGTAGGTAAGTGATAAAAAGAATAATTTTTGAGGTGACATGCACCATCACAATTTTTATCAACGTATTATAAAACATTGATAGCTAGGTTCATAGTACTCTAAACATGAGCATGAAAGATAGAGTTCTAACAATAAGACATAGCAACTATATTGTAACATTAAAAGGTACAAACAAAAGATCATGAATAACAATGCATTGAAAGACGTTTGTTTGTTTCACATATAGAAAACATAATAAGAGTGGTATTCATCTTGTCCTTCGTGGTATAGCAAAACATAAATTTATAGGAGACCTTCAAAGTTCATAAGGGTGACTAGATACAAATAATTTAAGAACAAGCAATATCAAAGTTATGAATCAACCAACAAGTTTTGGGACAATGCACATTAAACTAATAATGACCACTATGCTCTCTCAATTGGTGCATAAAGATAGAGGACGGAGACTCAACATAAAAGTAAAAAGAAAGGCCCTTCACAGAGGGAAGCAGGTATTTCAAGTTTCATAAAGAGCTTCCAAAAATTATGGTACTTATTAGCTTTAAGCTCTCATTGCCCCTATCATAAGCATCTTGAGTTGATTAAGGTTAAAGTGACACAATATGAGGATATGCTTGACAAGTTATAAGTTGAAAATCTCATGCCCCTTGCTTACGAGTACCGAACCACATGCTACTCAACATTAGTCACAAGTAAGTTCTTGTCATTATAAGTACATGTGTATCATGGAGAACCGCTAACGAGGTACCCCTTGCCCCATGACACAGGAGCTTTCCCATATCAAAATGACAAGGCAACAGACAATGAGCATCCCAGTGATCTTTTTATTTGCTATTTGCATAGGTTTTTATTGAGGATGCTTCACAGAATACCCACTATGGTTATGCTGCAAGTTTCCACCATGATTAGGATTGGCTTAGGCTAGCCGCCCAGGCGTTTCTCTAACACACATACAAACTCCATGAGCTTACAAGCTCCCCTTTTATTTCACACCGCTGGGATCCATAAACAAAAGAACATGATATCAACTGAATAATAAGTGAAAAGTTGAAAGCATTCCCCATGGTAACA
The DNA here is from genome assembly GCA_916181665.1 of Avena sativa. Lineage (NCBI taxonomy): Eukaryota > Viridiplantae > Streptophyta > Magnoliopsida > Poales > Poaceae > Avena > Avena sativa. The sequence goes on along the minus strand of OV702287.1, from coordinate 40,712,685 downwards.
TGGTTCTGCTAAATCACAACTTATAAAATGCAAGCATATAGGTAACATAGATGGGCACAATGGTTCAAGTTTATTAAGTGCAAGAAAATAAAATGTGCCATCAAGTTTGTGAGAGCTTTAATCACTAATTTTCACATAACAAAAGTTTAATTTGGAAGATAGATAAACACATGAATATACTTGGAATGGTGTAACACACCATGCATAAGAATTTATAGTGGACTATTTGGAATAACTTGGTTTCCTGGGAGTTGGATGCATGAGTAGAACTCATAATCAATACAGGTGGAGCATAGCAAAAGACTGGGAGCGACCAACTAAGAGAGCAGTAATGGCCATAATCATGCAAAGCGACAAAACATTATTAATTAAAGCATAAAGTGATACTACAAGTCAAAAACTAAATGATCATAGAGGCTATGGTGACTGGTTCATAGTCTTAACATGGTGTAAGCATGTGCCAAGTCAACCCAAATAAAGCATCAAAGGAGATGTAGCATCCCAATTGTCTAACAATTGCAATGCTACTAGCCTAGTCTATATTATGGCTACTTCAAATATATAATTGTTGCATCATCATTATATCATGCTCATGTCATCATGCCACCTTGCATTTTAGCATCATATAAAACCCCTTTTCATTTGGTTCTTCTCTCATATGCATTGTTAATTGTATTTGACTCTTGATATTGTATTTGGGTCTTGATATATTGTTTAAATGCCCAAGTTGAGTTGGGGGCATGTCTTTTACTAACTCCACCACCTTTTCTTTCACCACCTTATAATTCCACCATCCAACTAAATATGAGCTTGGCACTTATTGGTTTTACCTCTAGCTCATGTGGGTTGGGATGGATCCAATTCTTTTCCACATGCTCTCATCCTAGCATCATGTTGTTTTCACATTATTGATATATGAGAGTCACATGGCCACCCTTGCATGCCTTGTGAGTGGAACCCTTTTTCCTAGCTTCCACATGGATTATTATGGATTATGCCATGTTGGGATATTTTTGGGACTATTGAGCATCTAGTGGCACATACACACTAGCAAGTCCCATTTCTATTCAAACATGGTCATCTCCATCTACTCCACATGGGGCATCCTTTTAATCCTTTTTTCTTGGCTATATTCCAATTTTTGGGAATGCAAAATAATAATGCCATGTAATAATATTGTTTCCACAAGAATCAACATGGCAATAAATATTTTGCATGGGCCATGCAAGTGCCACCTTTTCTAGTATTTGGTTTTTATTTGAATCTTGAGTGGATCATCATTTCTCTCTCTCTCTATCTCTATCCTTTCTTTTGGCTTGATCTATTTTGATCTTGCTTAAACCCTAGCTTCACATCCCTCTCTTTTTCTTGACTTGATCTTGTTGGAGCTTGTCTAGAGCATGCTTGATCTTGTCATAAAGGACCACTCCATCTATCTCTCTCTCTAAACCCTAAACCATCACCTACCCATCTAACCATACCCCATCCTCTCTAACCATACCCCCAATCTAAGCTAAACCCTAACCCTAGCATGTTACACCACCTCTCTCTCTCTCGGCCTCTCTCTCCTCTCTCACCACATGGTCCCCTGGCCCCACCCAGCTAGCCCACCTGACCACCCCAACCCTAGCTACCCCAACCCAAACCCTACCCGAGCCTAGCTACAACCCGAGCTCCATGCCACACATCTCCCTCTCCCTCTCTAGCTCTCTCTCGCTGCAGCTCGGCCCCACCCGAGCCTGGCCTCTCTCCTCCTGCCTTGCCCCACCTGGAAGCCTCCCCTACCTGCCCTGCCTGCCCAGACCGAGCACGTGAGGAGGAAGGAGAGGAAAAGTGGCCGAGCCACCTTTTTCATCTACCACCTCCCCACGGTACCTCCTTCCTCTCCCTCGCTTTATCCTCCACCCCCACCACCTCTCTGCCTCGCCCTGCTACCCCAGATCTACCCCAAGGCCGCTCCCCTTTTTCCCCTGCCTCTCCTACCACCAGCTACGCCGTCGCTGGCAAACCCTCGGCCTCCTCTCGGCTACACCGTACCAGGCGACGAGCACGACGTGGAGGTGATCGAGGAGTACAAGGAGGGTCCCCTGCATCGTCCTGTACACGCAGTCGCGAAGGAGGCGAACCAGAACCACCAGATCGACGCCAAGGCCGACGCCAAACCCTAGCCGCCGTCCGCGAGCCACGTCGACGATCGCCAGCGCCCCTGCCCGAACCAACGCCGCCAGCACACTCTCGGTGAGCCCCTATACCTCCCTGACATGGTCCGCCTCTCTGATCTGCCCTAGCCTCGCCGGACGTTGTGCCGAGCACGCTCTGTGCGCCGGCGAGCGCAGCGTCTGCTCGCTTCCGCGTCGCGCAGAAACCCTACCTAGCCACCGATCTGTTCTCTGTCAACAACCCCCACCCCACCGCACTGGCTGCCGCCTCCGCGCGCGCACGCCAGGTCCCCGGATCGATCCCCGCCCGCGCCGCGCACCGATCCGTCGCTCGGTGCAGAGAGAGAAGAAGCACAGTGCAGGCCGAGTTGTTTTACGGAAAACCCCCTCTAGCTTTTTATTCCTAAACCCGCGCTCCTCTAGGCCCACAGGTCAGCCTTCGTGGCGTTTTTGCAAAAAGGCTCTCGGAGATTTGTACTCCTCAACCCGCAGTCCCCCGCCGAGCCGCGTGGCAGCCCCGCACTCGCCCGCTGGCGTGTGGGTCCGCTTGGGCTCTGGCCCCACATGTCACTCTCTGTGGCTGGCAGCAGCCGCGGTGAGAAATCTTTTTCTGCGCGCTGTGCTGCTGAGTCAGCGCTGGACCCACCTGTCATAGTCTGTGGCTAGAACTGAGCGAGTAACAAAAGTATTTTTCTGTATATCTGTTTTAATTCAAATCTTTTCAAATTTATTTCAAATTCAAAATTCAAATCTGTTTTATAATAACTTTTAAAATATAATTCCAAATAATACAAATAATATATGTTTTGAAATCAGAAAAATGTGAGGAATTCAAATATGCCATTCAAAATATATTTTGGACACTTTATTTTCCAAGTTAATTAAAATTACATCAAAATGCCCTTTTACCTTAATTAATTAATAACTTTTGTTTTACAACTCCAAATTTAACAAATAATATGTCTAAAATGATTAGCTCGACGAGACCTTTCTGTTTATGCATTCCATCATCTGTTTTGAAGCATGCATCATATAAATATAAAGTGTACAGCAACTTAAATGAGTATAAAATGAGGCTAAAACTCAATAAAATGGTTTCTTCTTGTATTCCACACCTCACCCATGCCATACTACTTTATTGCCATGCAAATTGTGCATCATTCATCATGGCATGATTGTTTGCTTGATGCATTTAACTCATATGCTTGTGCACTTTATTTATGTTGGCCCTTGTTTGTTTGGTTCTTCTTCGAATAGACGCTGAGCAGGGGATATATCAAGATACCCAGGAGCACTACCCAGATCCTTCTCTCGCTTCAACTGAGCTGCCAGGCAAGCACTACCACATGCTTGCATACATATAGTACCTATTGCCTCTATCCTATTCTTGCATCATTGAGTCGCGATTGCATTAAACTGAATCCCAAGTATTGCATAGCCTTTACTTTTAAACCCCACCGAAGATTGTTCCTCCATCCCATGAGCCATTACTACAGGAGTTGTTTGAGACATGCGAGTCGTAGAACAGCATGTGTAGGGTATGTGAGTGTCTGATGGATAACGAGGTACCTATACAACTTAATCTGAGTAGTAGTGGGATAACTAATAAAAGTGGCATCGGTGAGCCATATTTGCTATTTGGTTTTTCAGGCTCACTTGTGTCCCGTAGGACCCCGAGTACTTGATTCCTGTTCCTTGAATATTCGCGCTATCCACATCCGGGAGGCTTATGAACCCCCCCTGAGCCAGAGCTTGATTCATTCTTATTTCTTGGGGCCACAAACTAGTTTGAGGTTTTATTTACTATCCTGTACTTATGCCATGCTTTACTGCTTTAATTTAAATTGTGCGAGGTAATGCACACTGTACTGTTTAGGGCCGTGACCCGTTTTCGCTGTATCGACAAGCCCAGTCACACTTTCGGGTTCCCAGTCGTTTACAGCCGGCTCCACAAACCTTGAGGCCGTCTCGGAGTCAGCTAACTTCGTTGCGGGTAGCTCAATGGGGTGGCCCCCTAAAATATTTCTGAATCCTGTGATCGCTTTGTCGTGACTGCCTCGTTGGTTTTGATTTGGTTTTTCCGAGGTTGATCGAGTGTGTGTTGCTATTTGTGCACCCCTGCAGGGTAAAACTTTCTGAAAGCCGTGTCCGCGGTTATGGACGACTTGGAGCACAGTTTCTCGATCATAGACAAGAATAACTAAAGTACCGCTGTTAATTTGACTAAGTACCTGACTAGTAACTAGTGCAACACTCATGGAATGGATAATAAAACTGCCAACGGATGTGGGGGGTTGTTCGTCCGCTTCCTCGTCGGTAAGCGAGGAGGAGGATGGATCTGTTAAGATTACCGTTATAACTGTTGTCATTAATTCACGGACATCCGTCTATCTCCGGTTAGGCGGATGGTTAGCGAGTATCTATAGAATTGTTAGGGTTTATCTTTTGCTGCAATTGCGTCACCTCAGGTTGTGTCCCCTTTAGAGGCATAAAGACTTGTTGAGTACCCCTAGGGTCTCACACGATAAATTATTGGTTCAGATGAACAGGTACCCTCGCAAGATGGATACTGGGTGGAAGAGACGGACGATGTGGGCAACGATCATTCGGTGTAGAGATTCCGGGAACGGGGATCCGTGAGATCTGTGGGCGGGATGTGTTTATTTATGGGCATCTTATGCCGATTTGCTTCTTATCCGTACTCGGATTTTGTCTTCCGCTTCCGCCTGATACTCTGATGTTTGATGTATGAGGAGATATCCTAAACTATTATATCTATCTAGGATATTTGGATCTTGCTGTATGGCGTTGCAATATTTCCTTTCTTTTTAGATGGAATGGTTCTGATGTACTGTTGTATGGTGGCTTGCATACATACTCATTTGTGTATGTAGTTGATCCCTTCGCCTGCCGATTACGCCGCCCGTTCTTGTCCCGATGTTTGGAAATGGTTAGGACGGCCGAAAGGTCTACCTGTGAGTGGCATTTGGGCCCCACCGTACTATTTTAACCATTTCCGCTCATCCAGGCTTGTAACTAGGAGCGTAATTCACCGAGGTAGTTACAATTGGTATCAGAGCCGTCCCGCCCTTCAGGGTCTCAGCCAAATGGTCGTTGTCAGTCTAGCAAATATTTTTGGTAGCTATGTATACTAGGGAAAAACAAAACGCGAGAGTAGGACTGCTTCCACTTTTCTTCTTACCCACCCACCACCCTTTTCCGGTAAGGAAGTGTAACGTTTTCAATCCTCTTCTTAAAGTTCAAACTAGGATTCACGTGTTCTGGGTTTCCGTAGTACCATAGAAAGTGTGTGTGTGTGTGTGTGTGTGTGTAATTCCTTGTCTATCTGTTGCATCTAACATGTTATCTTAATCTGCCTTTGGTTATCAACTGTTGGTACGTTCCATACTGACAGGCTTTTGCAAACCGGCGCGATCTATCTGACTCCTTGTTAACCGGTGCCATCTTTTTAAGGGTGTCCTTCCTTCTAGCAACTCCACATTCTGTGTAAGCATCTGTTGCTAACCTCTATCTGATAAGTGATTTTGCGCATCTATTGGTATTTTAATGCCGAAAAATGCGGAAATTTTTTCTTTGATACATCTGTGCTTCCACACTCCTTCTCAGTCGTGTGTGAAACATTATCTATCTCCCTTTATCAGCATGTCCATGCTAACTCATTCTTTTGTCACCGGCGCTTAATCCTGAAGTTTTATTTCATCTTCAAATTCTCTTGGGCTAATTACATAACGTGTGTCGATCCGATGCTGGTGATTGTAATTTGGCTCTCGGCATAGCTATATTCCACTCATGATAAGTGTCGATTGGAATATGGAAAATGCTATCAACTCTATCCTCCAAATGGTGACGGTGATCTCCTGTGATTTTGAGTACACCGTGATCATATCTATGCATAGTCAAGTATCTTTGGCAATCCGGAGTTTCCCCAAAGCACTACGGCGGTCTATCATCTGTCCATCATGCTGCACATCTTTTTGAACCCCATATCTGCACAATTCTCCTGGATACGAGGGAATTGCATCTTTTCGCTTCTGATAGCTTTGCTTAAGGTATGAGCTATCGTCGGTTCTTATCCAAGATCTCCCTATCTTTGTAACCGGTGATCCGATCGACAATGTGAACCAGGTGACATCTCTTTGTCTTCCGAAGGACCAGATAATCTAGTCTTCCAGTGCATCTTCTTCAACACGAACCAGTGCTCTTAATATTGATCTTTCTAAGAGCATTGAGCTCAGAAAATGTTTCGAGCATTTGTTCGTTTCTCCCGCCTCTTGAACTTGATATTCGGGGAATATCCTGTTAATCCATGGTGGTATATGTTGTTAATATGCTTGCCTATTTCGATATCAATGGAAGAACATGGAAGATCATCTGTGTCTCTTTCTCTCAAACTTCGTGAACACTGCCTGTGTGCGAGTTCTCAAAGCGCGAATTCTGGCTTCTTGAAGTCACCTATCTCGACCACGTCCTTCTGCTGAATACATTGCTTTAATTCTGGAATTAGCAAGTCCATTGCTAATTACATCCTCCATCTTCAACCAATCCGGAGTTGCTCCTTGTTGGCAAGTTATCATCGTCGTTCCGCTAAAGATTCTCCTCAAGACTGCTAAATCTTTCTCAATCATTTCAAGAAGAACATGGAGTTCTTTTCACCTCTACCTCGTTAAGTAATCTCTTGAAACCCTCTCGCTCTATCGTCTATGCTCAATCCACCGGAGGCCATGAATACCTTCCAGATCTTGTATTCCTTTCGTTCAAGTGGTGCTATCTTTTCTTTATCTGTGGACTCTTGCAGTTATCTCCATGATCTTCCTTTATATCTTTCCGGTGGCTGGTTACTTATGACATGACGACAACATCGTCATCTTTATCTATCTATGAATCCGGCGAATCGTTTGTATCTATCCTTGTTTTCTAACAAAGTTCCATGAGTTTTTGTCAATACCTTCAGTCTGTTTCGGTAGTTGGGTTGCATGGTTTTCTTATTCATGCGCAGAGTAATGCTTTGAGTGCGGGATGGAGTAGCTACCATACCACTACTCTTATCATTCGCTCGTGTACATTGAATTGGTGAATTAATGTGATTTCACTCATTCCACGGAAGTTAGAAGTGGCCTTTATCCCTCGATACTTTTACTTACGTCCTTGTTTTTCCGGAGTGCTCTCCCGAAGAAGGTAATCAATAATCCCTTGTTGGTGGTCTGTCTATTCTAGGTGGAGCAAAATCTACAATTATCTGGTGGAAACAAACGCAAACTCTTTTCTGTCCTCGTCATTCTACCGGTGCTCGACATCCTCAAACAAGATGAAAGGAAACTATCTCTCTCTTTGTTTCATCAATTCTTTTTCGGTGGTAAAGCCAATTATGGTTGAGGCCATCAGCCGCAAATCTATTGCGTTAGCCTCAAGGCTAAAGAAAGCAATAAGTATCTCTACAATAAACTCCAGACCCTCCATATTCTTTGCTTCTCGGGGTTCCACCATGATCTGGCTTCACATCCATCTCTGGAAGTTATATCCGCGCACCTCAATTGCGTGATCCTTTGGTTCTTACCGGCGCAACAAAAATCTAATCCGACGATGTCTAGCTAAATCCTTCTGTTCATATCAAGGGACTCTATTGTTTGAAGGCAATATGGCTTCCGTACTTCATTTCTCAAATCCGAGGGAAGATACGATGCTATTGTCATAGTGGTTGAAACCTCTCCAATCTAGCTCTTTTTCTTCCGGCGACACAAAGATTCATCCTCTCCCGTATCAGTAAATCTTTAATCTCAACGGTGCTTTTCTATATCCATGATACCTCATCTTGTCCTTTCTTTCACAAGTGGTTCTATTCTTTTATCATGTTTCTTGAGAAAACCGGAGCTATGTCCATCCTATCCTTCTTGTCTCACGGCAATCCTTCATCTCTTCTAACCCTTTGTGTCTCAAGCAAAACGCAAGACTCGCAACAAGTCTAGCAAGTTATGCAAGGTGTAGTGGTCGCACCATTCAGTTCTTCATCATCTTGGGAACGCAAGGATCACCTTCGTTCCGAACACCCGCCTCTTCTTGTGTTGTTCTCTTTTTCCTAGGAATCTCGGGGCGAGATTCTTGTTTAGTGGGGGAGAGTTGTAGCATCCCAATTGTCTAACAATTGCAATGCTACTAGCCTAGTCTATATTATGGCTACTTCAAATATATAATTGTTGCATCATCATTATATCATGCTCATGTCATCATGCCACCTTGCATTTGAGCATCATATAAAACCCCTTTTCATTTGGTTCTTCTCTCATATGCATTGTTAATTGTATTTGACTCTTGATATTGTATTTGGGTCTTGATATATTGTTTAAATGCCCAAGTTGAGTTGGGGGCATGTCTTTTACTAACTCCACCACCTTTTCTTTCACCACCTTATAATTCCACCATCCAACTAAATATGAGCTTGGCACTTATTGGTTTTACCTCTAGCTCATGTGGGTTGGGATGGATCCAATTCTTTTCCACATGCTCTCATCCTAGCATCATGTTGTTTTCACATTATTGATATATGAGAGCCACATGGCCACCCTTGCATGCCTTGTGAGTGGAACCCTTTTTCCTAGCTTCCACATGGATTATTATGGATTATGCCATGTTGGGATATTTTTGGGACTATTGAGCATCTAGTGGCACATACACACTAGCAAGTCCCATTTCTATTCAAACATGGTCATCTCCATCTACTCCACATGGGGCATCCTTTTAATCCTTTTTGCTTGGCTATATTCCAATTTTTGGGAATGCAAAATAATAATGCCATGTAATAATATTGTTTCCACAAGAATCAACATGGCAATAAATATTTTGCATGGGCCATGCAAGTGCCACCTTTTCTAGTATTTGGTTTTTATTTGAATCTTGAGTGGATCATCATTTCTCTCTCTCTCTCTCTATCTCTATCCTTTCTTTTGGCTTGATCTATTTTGATCTTGCTTAAACCCTAGCTTCACATCCCTCTCTTTTTCTTGACTTGATCTTGTTGGAGCTTGTCTAGAGCATGCTTGATCTTGTCATAAAGGACCACTCCATCTATCTCTCTCTCTAAACCCTAAACCATCACCTACCCATCTAACCATACCCCATCCTCTCTAACCATACCCCACATCTAAGCTAAACCCTAACCCTAGCATGTTACACCACCTCTCTCTCTCTCGGCCTCTCTCTCCTCTCTCACCACATGGTCCCCTGGCCCCACCCAGCTAGCCCACCTGACCACCCCAACCCTAGCTACCCCAACCCAAACCCTACCCGAGCCTAGCTACAACCCGAGCTCCATGCCACACATCTCCCTCTCCCTCTCTAGCTCTCTCTCGCTGCAGCTCGGCCCCACCCGAGCCTGGCCTCTCTCCTCCTGCCTTGCCCCACCTGGAAGCCTCCCCTACCTGCCCTGCCTGCCAGACCGAGCACGTGAGGAGGAAGGAGAGGAAAAGTGGCCGAGCCACCTTTTTCATCTACCACCTCCCCACGGTACCTCCTTCCTCTCCCTCGCTTTATCCTCCACCCCCACCACCTCTCTGCCTCGCCCTGCTACCCCAGATCTACCCCAAGGCCGCTCCCCTTTTTCCCCTGCCTCTCCTACCACCGGCTACGTCGTCGCTGGCAAACCCTCGGCCTCCTCTCGGCTACACCGTACCAGGCGACGAGCACGACGTGGAGGTGATCGAGGAGTACAAGGAGGGTCCCCTGCATCGTCCTGTACACGCAGTTGCGAAGGAGGCGAACCAGAACCACCAGATCGACGCCAAGGCCGACGCCAAACCCTAGCCGCCGTCCGCGAGCCACGTCGACGATCCCCAGCGCCCCTGCCCGAACCAACGCCGCCAGCACACTCTCGGTGAGCCCCTGTACCTCCCTGACATGGTCCGCCTCTCTGATCTGCCCTAGCCTCGCCGGACGTTGTGCCGAGCACGCTCTGTGCGCCGGCGAGCGCAGCGTCTGCTCGCTTCCGCGTCGCGCAAAAACCCTACCTAGCCACCGATCTGTTCTCTGTCAACAACCCCCACCCCACCGCACTGGCTGCCGCCTCCGCGCGCGCACGCCAGGTCCCCGGATCGATCCCCGCCCGCGCCGCGCACCGATCCGTCGCTCGGTGCAGAGAGAGAAGAAGCACAGTGCAGGCCGAGTCATTTTACGGAAAACCCCCTCTAGCTTTTTATTCCTAAACCCGCGCTCCTCTAGGCCCACAGGTCAGCCTTCGTGGCGTTTTTGCAAAAAGGCTCTCAGAGATTTGTACTCCTCAACCCGCAGTCCCCCGCCGAGCCGCGTGGCAGCCCCGCACTCGCCCGCTGGCGTGTGGGTCCGCTTGGGCTCTGGCCCCACCTGTCACTCTCTGTGGCTAGCAGCAGCCGCGGTGAGAAATCTTTTTCTGCGCGCTGTGCTGCTGAGTTAGCGCTGGACCCACCTGTCATAGTCTGTGGCTAGAACTGAGCGAGTAACAAAAGTATTTTTCTGTATATCTGTTTTAATTCAAATCTTTTCAAATTTATTTCAAATTCAAAATTCAAATCTGTTTTATAATAACTTTTAAAATATAATTCCAAATAATACAAATAATATATGTTTTGAAATCAGAAAAATGTGAGGAATTCAAATATGCCATTCAAAATATATTTTGGACACTTTATTTTCCAAGTTAATTAAAATTACATCAAAATGCCCTTTTACCTTAATTAATTAATAACTTTTGTTTTACAACTCCAAATTTAACAAATAATATGTCTAAAATGATTAGCTCGACGAGACCTTTCTGTTTATGCATTCCATCATCTGTTTTGAAGCATGAATCATATAAATATAAAGTGTACAGCAACTTTAATGAGTATAAAATGAGGCTAAAACTCAATAAAATGGTTTCTTCTTGTATTCCACACCTCACCCATGCCATGCTACTTTATTGCCATGCAAATTGTGCATCATTCATCATGGCATGATTGTTTGCTTGATGCATTTAACTCATATGCTTGTGCACTTTATTTATGTTGGCCCTTGTTTGTTTGGTTCTTCTTTGAATAGACGCTGAGCAGGGGATATATCAAGATACCCAGGAGCACTACCCAGATCCTTCTCTCGCTTCAACTGAGCTGCCAGGCAAGCACTACCACATGCTTGCATACATATAGTACCTATTGCCTCTATCCTATTCTTGCATCATTGAGTCGCGATTGCATTAAACTGAATCCCAAGTATTGCATAGCCTTTACTTTTAAACCCCACCGAAGATTGTTCCTCCATCCCATGAGCCATTACTATAGGAGTTGTTTGAGCCATGCGAGTCGTAGAACAGCATGTGTAGGGTATGTGAGTGTCTGATGGATAACGAGGTACCTATACAACTTAATCTGAGTAGTAGTGGGATAACTAATGAAAGTGGCATCGGTGAGCCATATTTGCTATTTGGTTTTTCAGGCTCACTTGTGTCCCGTAGGACCCCGAGTACTTGATTCCTGTTCCTTGAATATTCGCGCTATCCACATCCGGGAGGCTTATGAACCCCCCTGAGCCAGAGCTTGGTTCATTCTTATTTCTTGGGGCCACAAACTAGTTTGAGGTTTTATTTACTATCCTGTACTTATGCCATGCTTTACTGCTTTAATTTAAATTGTGCGAGGTAATGCACACTGTACTGTTTAGGGCCGTGACCCGTTTTCGCTGTATCGACAAGCCCAGTCACACTTTCGGGTTCCCAGTCGTTTACAGCCGGCTCCACAAACCTTGAGGCCGTCTCGGAGTCAGCTAACTTCGTTGCGGGTAGCTCAATGGGGTGGCCCCCTGAAATATTTCTGAATCCTGTGATCGCTTTGTCGTGACTGCCTCGTTGGTTTTGATTTGGTTTTTCCGAGGTTGATCGAGTGTGTGTTGCTATTTGTGCACCCTTGCAGGGTAAAACTTTCTGAAAGCCGTGTCCGCGGTTATGGACGACTTGGAGCACAGTTTCTCGATCATAGACAAGAATAACTAAAGTACCGCTATTAATTTGACTAAGTACCTGACTAGTAACTAGTGCAACACTCATGGAATGGATAATAAAACTGCCAACGGATGTGGGGGGTTGTTCGTCCGCTTCCTCGTCGGTAAGCGAGGAGGAGGATGGATCTGTTAAGATTACCGTTATAACTGTTGTTATTAATTCACGGACATCCGTCTATCTCTGGTTAGGCGGATGGTTAGCGAGTATCTATAGAATTGTTAGGGTTTATCTTTTGCTGCAATTGCGTCACCTCAGGTTGTGTCCCCTTTAGAGGCATAAAGACTTGCTGAGTACCCCTAGGGTCTCACACGATAAATTATTGGTTCAGATGAACAGGTACCCTCGCAAGATGGATACTGGGTGGAAGAGACGGACGATGTGGGCAACGATCATTCGGTGTAGAGATTCCTGGAACGGGGATCCGTGAGATCTGTGGGCAGTATGTGTTTATTTATGGGCATCTTATGCCGATTTGCTTCTTAGCCGTACTCGGATTTTGTCTTCCGCTTCCGCCTGATACTCTGATGTTTGATGTATGAGGAGATATCCTAAACTATTATATCTATCTAGGATATTTGGATCTTGCCGTATGGCGTTGCAATATTTCCTTTCTTTTTAGATGGAATGGCTCTGATGTACTGTTGTATGGTGGCTTGCATACATACTCATTTGTGTATGTAGTTGATCCCTTCGCCTGCCGATTACGCCGCCCGTTCTTGTCCCGATGTTTGGAAATGGTTAGGACGGCCGAAAGGTCTACCTGTGAGTGGTATTTGGGCCCCACCGTACTATTTTAACCATTTCCGCTCATCCAGGCTTGTAACTAGGAGCGTAATTCACCGAGGTAGTTACAGGAGAATACCACAATATTATGCTTTTGTATGCTAACACAACGCATGATTCTTTCAAGGAACATTAAGCAATCTCAATTGTTTGAAACAAGTCATGCTACAACAATAATCACTAAGCATATGGTCAAAGCAACATCTAGCATGGCATGATAAAGTCTAATTCACAGTCAAAACAAGCTTCCTTTTATACCACTATAAGCATGAAACTTCCTACTCTTTTCCAACACCAATCGACTTATTTGAAACAACTCTCAAAGATAATAATCAATAAATACCAAAGAGAATGTCTCACCCATCTACAAAGAAGAACTCAAAAGTTATAAGCCAAAAGAATAAGAAAACTAAAGCTAAACGCAGTGCTAGCAAAGGAGAACACTCACAGAACAATAAGAGTGAAAACTAGAGTGTTCTAGGCAATGAATAACGGGGTGTGTCTCTCTCCAAAAGAGGTGTGTTGGAATCCAACCAACTTATTGCGGCAAAGAAGAAAAATAAAACTAAAAACAAAAATGCTCCAAGAACAACACATAGTGCATAACGTAATAAAAATATAGTGTCTTGAAAGAAGACCTAAGATTATTGATGAAGAAGAGGATGCCTTGGGCACCCCCAAGCTTTGACGCTTGTACTTCTTGAATATTTCTTGGGTGACACGGGTGGCATCCCCAAGCTTGAGATTTTGTCCATACTTCATCTCATCACATCATTCTCTCCCTACACTTGAAAACTTCCTTCATACAAAACTTCACACAATCTTCATTACCAACATTAGTGTATTGAAAATAATAATCCTTTGGGTTCAGTTTCAACTCAAGTAAATCATCCATTAAAACATAAGCTACTGTAGCAATTTCTTTTAAAAGCTCAAGTGATCCAAGAGAACTCAAAAAGAAACCGATTAAGAGGCAAATGCAAATAATGGCAGAAATATGTCAAAACAGACCAGCAGGTAAAGACCGATTTTTTCGAAAATCTTCTGTTGCTCAAATCGAAAAGTGCAAAACTAATGAAAGTTAGGTAGTAACCTGGGCCATAATCACAAAAAATTACAGCTCAATCCGACGTACTGAGATTTTTCACTATGTTTTACAGTGACGCACAGAAATCTGTTTCGGGACAGCAACTTCCCCATATCTTACTCCCCTCTCATTAGAGATTATTCTTGGCACAAAAACCAAACAAAAAGGATAAGGAGAGATTATTATAGAGGCAATAACTTCCAGAAATCAACAAAACAAAAATTAACTTAAAGTAAAAATATAATGGGTTGTCTCCCAAAAGCTCTCTCTTTATAGCCATTAAGATAGGCATGATAATTACAATAATGCTCACATAAGAAATATGAATTGAAGTAAAAGAGAGCATCAAGAATCAAATATGGAAAAAATTTAAGTCTAACCCACTTCCTATGAAAAATAATCTTGTAAAGAAACAAGTCATGAAAGCACAAGGCAACAAGCATAGGAAAGCAAAACAAGTGCAACTTCAAAATTTTCAACATAAAGAGGGGAAACTTAATATTGTTGAGATACATAAAACCATGTTTACCTCTCTCATAATAACTTTCAGTAGCATAATGAATAAAATTAACAATATAAATATCACATAAAACATTCTTATCATGAGCCACATGCATAAAATAATTATTACTCTCCCTATAAGCATAGTCATTCTTATTAATCGTAGTGGGAGCAAATTCAACAAAATAACTATCATTATTATTCTCATCACCATAGTCATCAAATATAGGAGGCATATTGTAATCATAATTAATTTTCTCCTCAATAGTAGGTGGACTGAAAATATCATATTCATCATTGTAATCATCATATATTGGAGGTATAGTATCATGAAAGTAAATTTTCTCCTCCGTGCTTGGGGGACTAAAAATATCATGCTCATCAAAACCAGCTTCCCCAAGCTTAAACTTTTCCATAGCATTAGCAATAATGGTGTTCAAAGAATTCATACTAATAACATTGCTATTAGCATACAAATAAAGTTCCTTAGGGTTTTTAATTTTCTCTTCAAACACTTCATGTCCTAACTCAAGATAAATACTATAAAGTTCTCTAATTTTGTTGTTGTTTTCTATTAAGCCTAACTAGTGAAAATAAAAAAAAGAAACAAAAAGATATAATTGTAGAATCTAAAGGAAATAACTTCGAGCACTCACACACCAGCAACAGTACTAGAAGATAGCTTAGTAGCCAGAGGATGTGAGTACCTTTTACCTTACCTCCCTGCCAATGGCGCCAGAAAATAGCTTGATGTCTACGCACGCTTCTATTCTTGTAGACAATGTTGGGCCTCCAAGTGCAGAGGTTTGTAGAACAGCAGCAAGTTTCTCTTTAAGTGGATCACCCAAGTTTTATAGAACTTAGGGAGGAAGTGTTCAAAGGTATCCCTCTCAAGCAACCCTACAATCAAGATACAAGAAGTCTCTTGTGTCCCCAACACACCCAATACACTTGTCAGGTGTATAGTGCACTAGTTCGGCGAAGAGATAGTGGAATACAAGTAATATGGATGATTATAAGTGGTAATTGCAATCTGAAATAAGAGTGGCAGCAAGCAAACATGTAACATGGCTGCTTGTAAACGGTGTTTCAATGCTTAGAAACAAGGCCTAGGGATCATACTTTCACTAGTGGACACTCTCATATAATTATCTTCTCTTCATTATGCTACCCTGAACTACTCTCCGATTGGACGATGTAGGGCTATAACAGTACACCTTAAAGTTCGCATTCCCCATCTAGATAACCCCTCACTATCACCTTGAGCGCTAGATGGTTCCAACAAACACCACAATCTCATAGAGACATCCAACTCAAATTATACTCATGATAAGTATTTCTGTAACCTTAGCCTAAGTGCCACATGGTGTGCACACTGTCAACTTCGCGCACGTGAGGATAAGAAGAGATTAATTAAAGCAGTTGAGTAGAAGAATAGATCTACTTATTCAACTAGATTACAAAGCTCACGATCTCAATAAGATCACGCATAGAGAGAGATGAACACATAGCTACCGATAGAGCCCTTAGCCTCCAGAGAGAACTACTCCCTCCTCATCATGGGAGTCAGCAACGGCGATGGAGATGGTGGTGGAGTCAATGGAGATGGCTCCGGGGCACTTCCCCATCTCGGCAGGGTGCCGGAACAGAGACTTCTGTCCCCTAAATCTCCTCTTCGGTGGCGACGGCGCTGCGGAACTTTTCATGGAATTCTGATCTTCTCCCTAGGGTTTTCGTCTCGGGGGGTTTATATAGGCGAAGAGGTGAGGTTGGTGGCCGCTTGAGGGGCCCACACTAGGGCCTGGCGTGCCCAGGGGGCCGCGCCACCCTATGGTGTGGCTGCCTCGTGGCTCTCCTCCATCTCTGCTTTGGACTTCTGTGTCGTGTCAGGAAAAATAGGAACTTCGGCTTTTGTTTCGTCCAAGTCCGAGAATATTTCTTTACTAGCTTTTCTGAAACCAAAAACTGCAGAAAACAGGCAATTGGCACTACGGCATCTTGTCAATAGGTTAGTTCCAGAAAATGTATAAAAATGCCTCAAAGTTTAGACAAAACATAAGATAGTTGATACAAAACAAGCATGGAGCATCAAAAATTATAGATACGTTTACGACGTATCAACCCTTAATTTTGACTAAAAGCGTCCTCGCTTGAATTTTTACTCTCATAAAAGAGGGGCGCTGAAAAGAATTGATTCGTAAGCCTAGCCAAATTTTTTACAGTCTCTTTTGAGTTTAAGAACTATTAGCTAGCGAGTTACTTGCAGTTAGGAAGCGAACTTAAGTGCAATTGTTCAGATATATTATGCTCATGTTTAAGGTTGCAGGATTTGAGACAATGGAATATGATACAACCTCGAACTCATGAGTTTTTCCTCTTGATTCAATTTCTCGCTATTACTCATTATAGCTTTGTCACTCGAGGGCGAGTAACAACTAAGCTTGGGTAAGTTGATAGCTCCGAATTTCAACACTTTTTATCATTGTTTTTCCTCCTGTTTATTGCCGGATTTCACTGAAGTTTACCCATTTCACTAATGTTAACATCACAACTAGCGAATCCTTAGTTTCTTGTCATGGTTTCTAGGCAATGAAATTTTTTGGAAGATCTAATAGCATTTATGGGCTAATTACACCTAAAGAAGCAAATCCCCAAATGGAGCCCCTTTCATTGGAGGCAATCTAAGCACATAACGACCATTGGTACGGTCGGGGTGCACCCATACCATCCACCCGTACTGCCCGTCACCAGCTCCGTTATATCAATACAAGCAACTTTCGTGAAGGAGAGACGACGAAAAATACAACCACCACAAACTCATCCAGAAGAGGAGATATCAGATCTGGAGAAGGAGAACAACATCATCTAGTTCTTTGGTGATCTCTAGACTCTAAACCATTCACTCTGCCATCATCCCCATTTGTACTTAGAGAGAGAGATTGGCACTTGTAATATTAGGGTTTGATATTTTGAACTACCTTGGTTTGTATTTTATTCGATCTTAAACGGGTATTGTTGCTTGCTACGATAAGTTTGAGATGTTTTCCATTTGCAATACAATTATGCCTTTGATTTATCTTCCTATCATGTCTGAGTAAATTCCCATAGGCATGGGAGATGTAGGGGATTGGTGAGATGTGTTGTGCCTTATTTAATTCCATCCATTTGTGATTGTTGTAGTGTTTATTAAATTGTGAGAATGAATATCTATGTTTGCCTAATGCTTGTTATCCAATTGAAGGGCCCGGGTAACATGATCCAGAGATCTCATAGGTATGAACTTGTATGCTAGCGAATCAGCGACCCCCCGAGTGACACGGCCGATATCATTGAGGAGATAGCACTACTCGAGGACAACAAGGAATCATCAAGATTAAAGCCTTGATCCAATCGGAAGACCTTAGTTAATGTGCTCACCATTGTCATGGTAATAGGCACATGGATCATTGGGACTGGGAGGAATTAGCCATGAGGACTTCTAGTCTGTATATGGCTTACTTTCCTACTCACTTATAAATAATAAATATCACAATCACTTATTCCACCTTATTCATCTGGCACCTTCCCTATTACCATGAACCGTTTCTCTCCGCGCCTAACTTCTCATCTACAGGAACCTCGAACACCTTTCTCGTCTTTACTTTTATGTTATTTAATTCTCACTTTTTCATTTACGCAAGTTTTCTCTATTATTCACTCACCACCTTCCACCTTCAACAATTGTAGTCAATTCACTCAAGACAGGTGACACCTTGAGTGCGACAGAAACACCGCATAAAAACACTTACCTAGGATCCTTATTGGGATAGATATAAAAACTGGAATTAGTACTTCTGCGAAAACATGCTCTGACGAAACTGTGCACTTGCAAACCATCAAGCCTCTTTTAAAGGGCTCCTAGATCTGACCGTTTGGGTCAAAACATGCATGGCCGGTAGTACCGGTGAGCCACAGGAAGTTCCGGTTAGCCCCGACTCCAACAACTCGAAAGTAGTTGAAACGACCCGGCTGTACAGGCTGGAAGTTCAACCTGACCCGTGTTAGAACTTTCGGGCGATAAAGTTCAACCGGTCTACTACCGACCAAGTACCGATAAATAAAATGTGACCAAATATAGAGATGACTGCTGGGTGTCATGGGCTGAGTGGAAGTGAGCCAGAATTTCTACCGGTACAACCGGTGGCAAAATATGCCCGAGCGGTACTTCTGGTCAACTACCGGTCCAAGTACCGGTAAATATGCATCAAAAATAGAACGGGTGCTCGAGGCATTCCCATGCTCATCGAAACTAGACCGGTACTATCGACGCCAAAAGTGGCCTAGCGGTACTTCCGGTGAAGCATCGGTAGTTCCGGTTAGGGAAACTCTAGAACCAAAACTCCCATAACTTTTGCATCCGAACTCCAAATAAAATGAAATATTTGGTATCACCAAGGGAGAAAATACCATGAATAAATATGTGATATGTCTCCCAAGGTGTGGATCCAAAAAACTCACAAGATCATTAACACAATAAGATATTCAAGGGAAATCCGTTTTTGATGAACTAGAGCTTGTTATGAAGATCACCGCGACATTGTCATGCTTTCATGATGCTTGTGAATTGTGATTGCTGATTGTTGTCCATACATGTTCCTAATGTTCCTTCGTGGACATTGTCACAGAATTGGGATCAGATCGTCTAGTACTACATCCCTCCTCTTCCAAATTATGAGGAGTGCATCCCCAACAACCCCTAGGCATTTAACATGCCAGTTGTCCCATACTACTGAAGAAGGTGGAGGAACTGGAGCTGCCCAAGAAGCATAAGGGGCAGAAGCCACACATCAGCCATCAGGATGTGATAGAGGACCGACGCAGGTTCTACATGCAGGTCACATAGTTGGACCTGTAATCTCTTAGCATGCTCCCCAAAATGGAGGGCTTGGTGATGAAGGAGCTTAGGTTCATGAAGCCGCATGTCATCGTGCCAATCCAAACTGGTGCCTTCTGTGAGCGCGATGTCCAGATTCAGTGGTACAACGACGACCTGGTATTCCTCAAAGGTTGGAAGGCCATCGCGTAGAAGATTAACATGCGGGTTGGTGACACCCTTGTGTTCAAATTCAAGAACTAAGGATTTAAGATGTGGATGTTCAAGTTTGACAACTCTAGATAGACATTGTTTCTCCGCAAATGCCATGGCAGGTGAGCTTTCGGGCATGTCTAGATGTTGCTGATGCAGTTTGTATGTACATCCCTTGGGGTGTTGTTTTAAGAGCATGTTCGGATGTACTCTAGCTTACAGCTTCTAATAAATTCATCGAGGAGCAGCACCGAACATAATAACTTCACTGAGTCAGATCCGAGAAGCCAGCCCAATTTTCTTCACAAAACACGGAGCACCTCTTTTGGAAATTCTCGGAATAGCAGATCGTGGAGCAGTGAAAAATTACCAGGTTATGGCATCGCCAAGTGAAAATATGGCTTCCATCTCTATTCCTTCCCCTCTCTTTCCTATATCATTCCTAAGGGCATCTCCACCGGCCCGACCCAAATGGATGATCGAAATAGTCTGTTTCTAACCATTTGGGTCAGGCCGAAGTAACTTTTGGGCCAGGGTCTGGCCTGTCCGGCCAACCGCGCCTAGCGACGCGACCCATCTATCCATGCTTGGTAAATAGGCCCTCATTGACATCGGCGCCGGTGTATTTCTAGCGTGTTCCTGCCACCTCCTGCCTTTCTTTCCCGCCGCTTCCTGCTTGTCCTGGGCGCTTCCCGCCACGTCCAGGCGCACCCATAAAAAGGGGAGAGCCAGGAAAGATAGCCACAACCAGACCCCTACCACCGCCATCACAAACCACCATACCTGGCCATCGGCATCGCTGCACTATCCTCCGTGGTAACCCCAACATCCACATAGAAGAGCCCGAGCATCCGTTGCCCTCGTGGTGGCCAAACCCGCCGGAGTTACCAGATGTGCTGCCAACTCTGATTCCAGGGTGGCCGCAGATTTACACATGGCCTCGCAACCATGGGCCACAGCCTATCTACAACCTCCACAGGACCACCGGCAAGCCTTACACATGGGAGGTGGCAGAACACGTCATGCTGCCGGAGTACCAGCAGTGGGAAGAGCTCACGTTGGTGTGTGGCGACCTCCAGGAAGCGGTGCGGGCCAACCCCGATGACGCTTCCTTATGTGTCGACCTTGCCCAAGCTGAAGTGGAGGTGCAGACGCAGCAAGCGATCATCGTGTCTCTCGAAGAAGAATGGTGTCTTACCAACCCGTCATAGCCACCGTCCCATCGTTGTAGGCGGCACATAGTTTTAGGTGTGGTGTGCTTGTAAAAATTGTTTTAAGACTTCCATTATAGATGGCCAATGCCCACATTGCTACATCGTACACGGCTAGTGCATAGCCTAGCCTAATTGTCGGAATCGGAGTGGTAGCAGTGACGGCACATGGTGTCGTCGAAGACGCTGACGATGAGCGCTCCTTTTCCATCGTGCTTGAAGATGACGAAGTTTCCCACTTCGATCTGGTGCGTGCGGGAGAACTACTCTCAGCCGTTTGCGAGGAACATCTGGCCGAGGCGGTCGAGAAGCACCTCCACCGGCCACAAGATGGTATTGACACTGGACGCTCGAAGAATGACCTGTTGGGGCACCATGCTATCGACTAGCGAGACGAATTTGCGGGGAAGGAGCAACCTGTCCCGTGCCATGCCTGAGTGGATGGTCACGACAAACTCGATGCCAGTGTCGACAAAATCGGGCGAGGATGGTAGGGAGGGAGAGTGTGGCGACGTGCTTCTTTGGCCGCATCTTTCGTGCCTCCCTCGGCGTCCACGACCGGGACCCGGTGGTCATCCTAGACGCCCTCCCTCGATCCAATACCGCCGGCCATGGCTAGCTACCGGTAGTGGAGGATGGGAAGAAGACGAGTGTGATGTGGTGTGGAAGAAGATGGCCGCAGGTGTCCAGTTAAAAAGGCTCGGCATCGGATGCTGGCGCGGAGGCCGAAGCCACGACACTGAAGTGTCGCGGCAGGATGGAAGGCGTCGGGTGGCGCCAGCAGTGGTGCAACTAGCCTTTGGAGCAGCCTTCCATTGATGGCTAGTGGAAGAAATTCATTGGGTCGCTGGCAAGCGGCCCCTCGGCCCCCGCGGGAGGACACGGGAGGCTGCGTGCGCTGTCTGGGCCGATCCAACCGTTGACCAAATTAGGTGCACGGATGGGTCGAGCCGAACGTGTCGGTCTGGATGGGTTGTGCCGCTGCGACGTCACGCACGTCCTGCACGTCCGCGAGGACGCGTTCGTACGCGCTCGAATGGGTTGGGTCAGGCCGGTGGAGATGCCCTAACACTGAAACGCTGCCTTGCCCTTTCTTCTGTCCTCCGCCCAACCCCACTAGCGCGTCAACCGGCCACCACCGCAACTACCCATGCGGCCGTGCATAACTCCTACGCCTTTGCCCACACGTAGAGCTCCATGCGACATCCCTCCTCCGCCCGAAGCTCAAGCTATGCATCCTCCTACATCCACCGACGCCTCCGTTCGTTGCCACTAGCCTCAGCTTCGGTCACGACCTCCACCAATCAAGGTTAGTGACCCCACAGCTGGGACGGATCAGGGCACGCCGCCATGAGCTCTCACGCGTCCACCTTAGGCCTCAAGCCCACAACATCTGGGACGAGTGGGAATCGGGTATGGCAACGACGTCATGCCGGTTTTGAAGCTCGGCATGTGGGTGGAGGGCACCAGGGTCACGAGATCTACAAGAGAATCCGGGTTGAGGGGATCTATGGGGAGAATTTGGGTTGAGGGGAATCGATTTGGGAACTTGGGTGTTGTGAATCGCAAAGCAATGTCGGTGAAGAGAGGAAATTGTAGACAACACCACTTGTTGGTGCTATTTTAGCACAAAACACAATCTGAGAAACTTTTTGCACAAAACACCAAATTTTGATGTGAACGTTTGCAAAAAACACTAATACCATCATTAACGGGATAATGAGGAATTAAGCTCGTGGGGCCCATTGGCAGTGCCTTCGGCATGGCCGATGGTCTCGTTACAAGACTGTCGGACACGAAGAAGAAGACGACGGGAAATATATCCCCTCGCTTATGATGGTAACTACGTATGTATTCTTCCATGTATTAGTGGCTGAGGTTTCCATGTAGAGGATAATATTTTACCAACAAGGCAACTATATATTAATGTACCAAGCATGTGATAGCCACATGATTTTTCTTTGATGATTGATCGATCCTGTATTGGTTAATTGTATACTTTGTCTCTGTTTCCATTGGAACATGAAATGAAAATAGAAACGGTCTCGTGGAAATTTGTAGCTAATTCTGTGTTTTCTAATCCTGCGGCGGCTCCTACGGTAGCGCAAGACCACATGAGGAATTGGTCTGTAACACTGAGAAGCACCACTATCATCATCTTCTTCTTCGTGTCCGGCAGTCTTGCAGTGAGACCAGCAGCCACACCGTAGGCACTGCCAATGGGCCCTGATACGTCGCAAACGTATCTATAATTTTTGATGTTCCATGCTTGGTTTTATCTAATTTCTTATGTTTTGTTCCAACTTTGGAGTACTTTTTATACACTTTCCTAGACTAACCTATTAACAAGATGCCATAGTGCCAGTTGCCTGTTTTCTGCTGTTTTTGGTTCTAGGAAAGTCAGAAAATCAATATTCTCGGAATTGGACCGGACAAAAGCCAAAGTCGATATTTTACAGGAAGACTCACGGAGGCAGAAGACGAGACGGAGAGGGGCCATAGGGTGGCCACACCATATGGTGGCGCGGGCTAGCCCTGGCCGTGCCACCAGGTGGTGTGGGCCCCCTGGCCGCCCATCGACCTTGCCTCTTCGCCTATAAGATGCCTCCCGATGCAGAAACCCTAAATCGTCAAGCCTCCAGCCATGAAAAGTTCCGCAGTGCCGCCACCGCCACCGAAGGGGAGATTTGGGGGACAGAAAGTCTCTGTTCCGGCACCCTGCCGGGATGGGGAAGTGCCCCCAGAGCCATCTCCATCGATCTCCACCACCATCTCCATCACCATTGCTGATTCCCATGATGAGGAGGGAGTAGTTCTCTCTCGAGGTTAAGGGTTCTACCGGTAGCTATATGTTCATCTCTCTCTCTATGCATGATCTTATTGTGATCATGAGCTTTGTAATCTAGTAGATCTACCTTTCTACTCAAGTGCTTTAATAGATCTCCGCTCTCCCCATGTGTGTGAAAGTGATAGCGTGCACACCATGGTGGCACTTAGGCTAGAGATTACAAATACTTGTTATGAGTTATATTTGGAGTTGGATGTTTCTATGAAATTGTGGTGTTTATTGGAACCATATAGAGCTCAACGTGATAGTGTGGGGTTATCTAGATGGGGAAAGCGGACTTTGAGGTGTGTTTCTGTAGCCCTACCGTGGATTAGAGTGTCCAACCGGAGAGTAGTTCAGAGTAGTATCATGAAGAGAAGATATTTATATGAGAGTGTTCACTAGCAAAAGTATGATCCCTAGGCCTTATTTCTAAGCATTGAAACACCGTTTGCAATTAGATATATTACATGTTTGCTTGCTTCCATCTTTATTTCAGATTGCCTTTAGTCTCTTCCTACGTCAACCACACGCCATCAAAGCTATTTTCTAGCACCGTTACCACTTATAATCATCCATACCACTTGTATTTTACTATCTCTTCGCCGAACAAGTGCACCTATACACCTGACAAGTGTATTGGGTGTGTTGGGGACACAAGAGACTTCTTGTATATTGATTGCATGGTTGCTTGAGAGAAATACCTTTGACCACTTCCTCCCTGAGTTCGGTAAACCTTGGGCGATATACTTAAGGGAAAACTTGTTGTTGTTTTACAAACCTCTACACTTGGAGGCCCAACAACTATCTACAAGAATAGGAGTGCATAGACATCAAGCTATTTTCTGGCGCCGTTGCCGGGGAGGTAAGGTAAAAGGTACTCACATCCTCCGGTGTGAGTGCTTGAAGTTATTTCCTTTACATTCTGCAATTTTGTCTTTTTGTTTCTTGTTTTCACTAGTTAGGCTTAATGGAAAACAACAAAAATATGAGAGAGCTTTATAGTATTTATCTTGAGTTAGGACATGAAGTGTTTGAAGAGAAAATTGAAAAACCTATGGAACTTTATTTGCATGCTAATAGCAAAGTTGTTAGTATGAATTCTTTGGACACCTCTAATGCTATGGAAAAGTCTAAGCTTGGGGAAGCTAGTTTTTATGAAAATGATCTTTTTAGTTCCCCGGCTTTGGAGGATAGCTATTCTATTGCTTATGATGATACCAAACCTCCAATATATGATGATTATAATGATGAATATGATATTTTTAGTCCACCTACTATTGAGGAGAAAATTAATTATGATTACAATATGCCTCCTATATTTGATGATTATGGTGATGAGAATAATAATGATAGCTATTTTGTTGAATTTGCTCCCACCACAATTAATAAGAATGACTATGCTTATGTGGAGAGTAATAATTATTATATGCATGTGGCTCATTATAAGAATGTTTCATGTGTTGGTTATATTGTTAATTTTATTCATGATACTAATGAAAGTTATTATGAGAGAGGGAAACATGGTTTTATGCATCTCAATAATATTAAGTTTCCCCCCTTTATGTTGAAAGTCTTGAAGTTGCACTTATTTTGCTTCCCTATGCTTGTTGCTTTGCGCTTTGATGACTTGTTTATTTACAAGATTCCTATGCATAGGAAGTGGGTTAGACTTAAATGTGTTTTGAATTTGCTTCTTGATGCTCTCTTTTACTTCATTTCATAGTTCTTATGTGAGCATCTTCTCAAACTATCAAGCCTAACTTAAAGCCGTTAAAGAAAAGTACTTATTGGGACATAACCCAAAAGTTTTAGATGAGTATTGGAAGTTATTACTTTAGTAATAACCGCTCCTTATCCTTTTTATTTGCTTTTTGTGCCAAGAGTAACCTCTAATGAGAGAGAAGTAATGCTTGGGAAACTTGTTGTCCCAAAACAGATTTTTGTGCTTCACCGTAAAAACCGTGTAAAATCTCTGTACGTCCTTTTGAGGCGTGAATTTTTGTGCTTCTGCCCCAGGTTGTTATCTAACGTTCATTAGTTTAAAACTTTTTTTGATTTGAGCAACATAAGTTCTTCGAAAAAATTCGTCTTTACCTACCGGTCTGTTTTGACAGATTTCTGCCATTATTTTTATTTGCTTCTTGTTGGTTCCTTTTTGAGTTCTTTTGGGGAATTGAGCTTTTTGAGGGAAGTGCTACAGTAGCTTGTGTTTTAATGGAAGTTTTATTGGTGTTAGAACTGAACCCAAAGACTTATTATCTTGAGTGCACTAATGTTGCTAATAAAGATTGTGTGAAGTTTTGTATGAAGGAAAATTTTCAGGTGTATGGAGACAATGATGTAATGAGATGAAGAATGGACTAAAGCTCAAGCTTGGGGATGCCACGCATGTCACCCCAAGAAATATCCAAGAAGTACAAGCGTCAAAGCTTGGGGATGCCCAAGGCATCCCCTTCTTCGTCAATAAAAATCCCAGGTTTCTTCCAGACGCTTCATTTTTGTTGTTTCATGCACAGTTGTGTTGTTCTTGGAGCGTCTTCTTTTTCGTTTTTGTTTTGGTTTTTCGTTTGCTTTGTTTGCTTAGTTTGCTGAATAAATTGGTTGGACCCCCTCTTTCATACATTGGTTTTCAAATAGTTTGGTTTGGTTTGGAAAAGAGTATGAAAAGTTCATGCTTAAGTGGTAAAAGGAGCTTATTTTTTACTGTGGCCTATGCTTTGTCATGCCATGCTTGATTTTGTTTTGGCTTTATGCTTAGTGATCTTTGCTGTAGCATGACATGTTATAAAAAATTGAGATTGCTTAATGTGCCTTTGAATAATCATGCGTTGTTTTAGCATATTAAAGCATAGTATTGTGGTATTATCCTTTGATACTTTGTTTGGGTTGACTTGGCACATGCTCACACCATGTTATGACTATCCCAAGTCACCATATCCTTGATGATCCTTTAGTTTTCAACTTGAAGTATCACTTTATGCTTTGATCAATGATGTTTTATCGCTCTGCATGATTATGGCCATTATTGCTCTCTTAGTTTGTCGCTCCCAGTCTTTTGCTAGCCTCCGCAACCAAGTATGAGTTCCACTCATGCATCCAATTCCCTAAACCAAGTTATTCCAAAGAGTCCACCATACCTACCTACTAGCATATGCTATTCCAAGTATATTCATGCTTTTGTTAACCTTCCAAATTAAACTTGTTATGAGAAAACTAGTGATTAAAGCTCTCACGAACTTGATGGCATACTTTACTTTTCTTGCCCTTAATAAACTTGAACCATTGTGTCGTCTATGTTGTATATGTTTGCACTTATTTGTTGGGGATTAGCAGAACCATGCTGTCATGGGGAACACTTTCAACATTGCACGGGTACTTTGTACCTAGTTGATATCATGCTCTTTTGTCTATGGATGTCATCGGTGTGAAATGAAAGGGGAGCTTGTAAGTCCATGGAGTTATGTATATGTGTTAGAGAAACGCCTGGGCCACTGGTCTAATCCATGATGGCATGGTGGAAACCTGCAGCGTAACCATAATGAGCTGTCTATGAAGCATTCTTCTTATAAAAAAAGAGTCCTATATTGAGAAAAAAGAGAAAAAAAGAGATTATGAAAAGAGGAAAGAGAGAAAAAAGCACCATATTCCCATGGTAAATAAGAAGATTGCTGAGATGCTCGTTGTCTGCTTGCCTTGTCATTTTGATATGGGGATTCTTCCGTATCATCGGGCAAGGGGTACCCCGTTGGCGGTTCTCTGTGATACACATGTACTTACGATGACAAGAACTTACCGGTGACTAAACTTGAGTAGCAAGAGGAGCGGCCCTCGTATTCAAGGGACCTGAGATTTCTACCTTATACTTCGTCAAGCATGTACACCATAGTTTGTTCACTTTAACCTTAATCACGTCAAGATGCTTATGATAGGGGCAATGAGAGCTGAAAGCTAATAAGTACCATAATTTTTGGAAGCTCTTTATGAAACTTGAATCCCTACTTCCTTCTATGAAGGCCTTTCTTTTACCTTTTTGTTGAGTCTCCACCTTCTATCTTTATGCACCTACTTTGAGAGCATAGTGGCCATTCTTAGTTCTATGCGCATTGTCCGAAGACTTGTTGATTGATGCATAACTTTGATATTGCTTGTTGTAAACTATTTGTATCTAGTCACTCTTATGAACTTTGAAGGTGTCCTATGCATTTATGTTTGCTACTCTATGAGGGACAAGCTGAATACTACTATGCTATGTTTTCTTTATGTGAAACAAACAAACGTCTTGGAAAGCATTATTATTCATGAATATTTTGTTTGTGCCTTTTCATGTTACAACATAGTTGCTATGTCTTATTGTTAGAACTTTGTCTTGCATGTTATGTTGAAGTACTATGATCCCAGCTATCAATGTTTTACAAATACTTTGATCAAGTTTATGATGGTGCATGTCACCTCAAAAATTATTCTTTCTTTTTATCACTTACCTACTCGAGGACGAGCAGGAGTTAAGCTTGGGGATGTTGATACGTTGCTAACGTATCCATAATTTTTGATGTTCCATGCTTGGTTTTATCTACTTTCTTATGTTTTGTCCACATTTTGGAGTACTTTGCATATGATTTCTTGGACTAACCTATTAACAAGAGCCACAGTGCCAGTTGCCTGTTTTCTGTTGTTTTTGGTTCCAGGAAAGTTAGAAAATCAATATTCTCGGAATTGGACCAAACAAAAGCCAAAGTCGATATTTTACCGGAAGACTCACGGAGCCAGAAGACGAGACGAAGAGGGGCCACAGGGCGGCCACACCATGTGGTGGCGCGGGCTAGCCCTGGCCACGCCACCAGGTGGTGTGGGCCCCCTGGCCACCCACCGACCTTGCCTCTTCGCCTATAAAGATGCCTCCTGATGCAAAAACCCTAAATCGTCAAGCCTCCAGGCACGAAAAGTTCCGCAGCGCCGCCGCCACTGAATGGGAGATTTGGGGGACAGAAAGTCTCTGTTCCAGCACCCTGCCAGGATGGGCAAGTGCCCCCGGAGCCATCTCCTTCGATCTCCACCACAATCTCCATCACCATTGCTGATTACCATGATGAGGAGGGAGTAGTTCTCTCTCGAGGCTAAGGGTTCTACCGGTAGCTATGTGTTCATCTCTCTCTATGCATGATCTTATTGAGATAATGAGCTTGTAATCTATAGATCTACCTTGCTACTCAAGTGCTTTAATAGATCTCTGCTCTCCCCATGTGTGTGAAGTTGACAGTGTGCACACCATGGTGGCACTTAGGCTAGAGATTACAAATACTTGTTATGAGTTATATTTGGAGTTGGATGTCCTTATGAAATTGTGGTGTTTGTTTGAACCATCTAGTGCTCAATGTGACAGTGTGGGGTTACCTAGATGGGGAAAGCGAACTTTGAGGAGTGATGTTATATCCCTACCATGGATTAGAGTGTTCAACCGGAGAGTAGTTCAGAGTAGTATCATAAAGAGAAGATATTTATATGAGTGTGTTCACTAGTGAAAGTATGATCCCTAGGCCTTGTTTCTAAGCATTGATACACCGTTTACAATTAGATCCGTTACATGTTTGCTTGCTTCCTTCTTTATTTCAGTTTGCCTTTACTCTTTTCCCACGTCAACCACATGCCAGCAAGCTGTTTTCTGGCACTGTTACCACTTATAATTATCCATACCACTTGTATTTCACTATCTCTTCACCGAACTAGTGCACCTATACACCTGACAAGTGTATTGGGTGTGTTGGGGACACAAGACACTTCTTGTATCTTAATTGTAGGGTTGCTTGAGAGGGGATACCTTTGACCACTTCCTCCCTGAGTTCGATAAACCTTGGGTGATCCACTTAAGGGAAAACATGCTTCTGTTCTACAAACCTCTGCACTTGGAGGCCCAACAACTGTCTACAAGAATAGAAGTGCGTAGACATCAGGCACCATGAGCTTAATTCCGTATTTACCCTGTTAATGATGAATTAGTGTTTTGTGTAGCAGTTTAGAACAAAACTTGGTGTTTTGTGTAAAAAGTTTTTTAGATTATGTTATGTGCAGAAACGCACCAACAAGCGGTATTGTCTGCAATTTCCTCTAGGGAAGAAGATGAGGAAACAAAGTGGGGCCAGACCGAACTGCTCACGTGAGCTCAGTTCTGTCAATCTCAATGAGCCCAAAACAACCTAATGGACACCCAGCCCATTTAGTAAAACTAGTGGAGCGGTGCCAAACGTTTGTCGCTCCGGCCGAGAAGCAGGAATCGCTATTCTGAAGCGGGATTGAAGGAGTTTAGGAAGCCAGAGGGCTTCCGAACACACCCTAAGGGTATGTTTAACCGATCCCCTAAAATCGGTTAGAGGAGTAAAAATACGCAGTGACAGCACCTAACCGAACTCCTGAACGGTTAGAGGAGTAAAATTATACTTATTGGAGGAGTAAATGTGGCGGTCGGCTCCTAAATTTACTCCCCCGAGGCTAATTCCGAGAAAACCTCCCGCCTCCCGACCTCCTCTTCCTGCCCTCCGCCGTTCTTTCTCGCCCACCTCCCCGTTGGAGACGATGCCGCCGACTCTGCCCACAATTGATGCGTAGCTCTCCGGCACACCATCTCCGACCATTCCAGGTGCTGGAGACGCCCCAACGCCACCGCAATCGGAGATCTCCGTCGTGGCCGCGGGTGGGAAAAGATTGGGTGCCAACAACATGGTCCGGCCGGGTGACACAGCCATCAAATCCTCCGGTAAGGCTGGCAGCAAGCGCGTGGAGGCTCCCGAGGTGGAACCGCGTCCTCCCTTGCTCTTGTGGACGGCCAGCGGCAGAGCAAGCCGACTCTAGCCAAAGTGGCGCTCGCGGAGGCGGCGGCCAAGAAGAAGAGGAAGAAGGCCTAGGCGGCACTATCAAAGGCTGCAGCTTCCTCTTTGACTCGCAACGCCTCGACGGCAATCCGTCCCCGAGGTCGGCCACCGCGGGCAGCCGTTGTCAACATCAACGAGCGCGAGGTGTTTAATGGATTGTCAGCAAGGGAAAAAACTCTTTTTCTCCTCTCCTCTCATCGGTTCGCGATTTGTAGACACACGGTGATGTTGTTTTGATGAAATGTAGTGTGCTGGAGACGGAGGTGTAGGGGTTCCGCGTATAAAAACAATAAAATTTACTCTACGCCCCTGAACCCCTGAAGCTGCCAGGACCTATCTATTAGTAATACAGTAAAGGGAGGGGCTTTTCGCGAACTTACCCTTGAAGACCGAAAAGCGTTGTCAACGCTTAGGAGAGCGTGGTTGATGTAGACGAGCCAAAGCCGACCTCAAGGTCGTGATGAAGTCCTTGCGCTCCTTCTGGCTCCAACGACTTGAGTGCCTCAAGTGCGACACCTCGCAGGGAGTTACACACGTCCGGTGCCTGACGATGACTCCCGCTTCCCCGATCCAGCAGCAGTTGCGGAAGTAGAGCTCCCGGATCCGAATCCTGCAGCGCGATGGCGCTCCGCGGTGAAGATGTCTCTCGCTCGCCCAGTCCAGACGTGGGACCATGGTCACGAGAGAGAGAGAGAGAGGGAGAGAGAAAATATCAATTGGAGGTCCTCCCAGAAGTGGGGAGACCTTTATTAATTATTGGTGTATTTTTCTAGGCCAAATACCCCACTATATATAGGGGGAGGGGAGGTACTACCTCCCCCAAAGTCCCGGGGTGGGACTAAAGGAGAGGGGAGGCGCCGCTGGCCACCCCCTCATGAGTCCCACGTGGGGGGCTGGCCCAATAGGGCCGCCGGCCAGCCCCTAGGCCCTTCCTAGGGGTGGGATCCCCTCTTGGGCCTTTTCCCCTCCGGGAATTGGCCCATTAAGCCTTTGACCATTTAATTGATTTTTCTCTTTATTAAATAATTATGAATAAATGATTAAATCAATATTTAACATTCATTCACACATTATTCAATCTCCGTGGCCATGGAACACCTTCCACCTCCACTCCGGACATCCTCTGGACATCCTCCCGACTTACCGAAACCCTTCCGGTTTTCTCTCTTCTTTTCTTTGGTGATTCTACCGATCCTATAAACACTCTCTAAGCATCATCAAGCCCTTAAGCATGATACCCCATGGTTCGGGAACACTCTAGACATGGTCGGGACACTCCCGCACCAATGATCGATAGAGGGACCTGGATGGCCATGTGACCCTTGTGCGTTCCACGAAGATCTTTCGTCGTTTGAACCGGGACAGTCATGTCTTATTCCTTTTGTCACTCGATACTTGCATTGCCCAAGATCTGATCAATGACATCACCATGTCATGTTCAATCTCGTTACTGAACAATGCTACTTGACTCGTTCCGACAAGTGATATCCCCGTGATCTAATCACACGCTCCACAGCTATTGGATATAACTTTTGCGAGTGGGCCCTTGAGTATCTTCCCGTCACATGGACGGACAAATACCGCTCTTGACATATATTGCCTCTACGGTTTCCTCCGAATACCTGAACACACCTTTATAAACACCATTTTACCAGATGGCGTTTAATGGTATCTAAGCACTCTCGGGAGACAGTGATTGATATAGCCTCACGGTCTAAGGAATAGTCTACGAGGATCCTTTTCTAATCATCATAACTTGAACTTCGTGGCATGATCGAGTCACGATGTTTAGCTTGGGTATTGGTTCATCATCTCATTATCATAATGAGATGACCTCATTTTCAACTGGCATAAATGCCACATGATCTGGAAACATGATCATCTGTTGACCAATGAACCAGTGAATAGAGTTTCACTAGGAACCCCTGGTTGTTTGTATATCACACGTGTATTGATGTTTCCACTCAATACAGTTATAGCATGATATAAAAACTTAATCATAAACTATATGAAATATGATAATAGTCCTTACTACTATTTGTCTCTAGGGCATATTTCCAACAGTCTCCCACTTGCACTAGAGTACAAATACACTAGTTGGATTTGTTCTCATTCATTGGCACCATATATCCAGTACCTAGAACATGCTTGCTCATGGAAGAGGTTGAGTCTTGGTTCCGTACTTTACAGTCCCACATCCTTTGCAACTTAGTAATGTCAATTTGATTGACATCAATACTTTATCATCACATGATAGCATCTGTGTGTATGCATCGTCGTTATGGCAGCAGAACGAGGCCTGATTCCAGGAGCCTACAGTGACGTTAGATCAACCTCGAGGGCTTTCTCATGAGCACTGTGCCCTGGGACACATCATTCTACGTTAAAAGCGAACTAGCCCCTCCATAACATTATACAACACTTTAGATGATACCCTTATCTATTATTATAAATGTATTCACCAAAACACTAGTGCACTATGTGCAACTTTCGATGTTTTGGTTCACCTCGCTTCCTACTTGAATTTAATTGTTATATACAGGAGTTTCCAACATATTCCCTATAACATAATTCTTTATGCTTTAAGATATGTCATCCTTCATGGATTTGGAAAACATGTCTACAGTTCTCTATTAGACACTGCGGACAAACTTAGCTCAATGTTCCGTGATTCGAACTTAATCACTTTCAAACGTTTCTTATTTGGATCACATATTATGCTAAGTTATCATCATGGTTTA
Source organism: Avena sativa (assembly GCA_916181665.1). Lineage (NCBI taxonomy): Eukaryota > Viridiplantae > Streptophyta > Magnoliopsida > Poales > Poaceae > Avena > Avena sativa. The sequence goes on along the minus strand of OV702287.1, from coordinate 40,679,427 downwards.
CTAAGATAGAACCTATGTCTCAACATAGTGGATGATGATCATCCTTTTCATTTCTTTTAACCATTGATGTTAAACTTAATACTATTCCAAATTTGAGTTATTAAGGATCAGTTCCTTAATTAACTTCTATTCTGAAACCCTTTCCATAATCCCTCAAGGAATACTACATAATATCATAATATACCTATTATCAACTTCTACATCTTATAAATCATCATTTATAAGTGTTTGCGCTTTCATTCTTAACATACTTAAGAATTACTCCTATACGCTCCCACTCAAAATATGTTCCTACATATTTGAATTTGACACTTACATTGCTCCCACTCAAAAATATGTCAATCACATATTGTTTCAGGAAGACTTTCATAGCTCCCACTCAATTTTATGCAAATTGAATATCCTCCCACTATTTTGAACAATTTCAAAATCCTTTGATCAAATATCAAAGTGAGAGATTTACTATGAGACACTAGTGCTTTTACTAGTCTTAAATCCTCTAGACATTTAGCACACATGAATCAAATTCATTTGAATTTGTCCAATAGCTGACAAATTGTGCTTCTGTCATTTACCCAGTTTTCCTACTATGGCTTTGCAGTCATTTGGGAAAATTCAAGCAACTCCTTTTACTTGTGAGATTTAGCAACGAATTGCTTTCTAATCTCTAGGGAATTTTCTTTTTAGGATTTCTCATAATTTAGTTTACCATTATTTCCTCAGTAGTTTGTAGGTATGTCATATTCCAAAAATCATGACAAGTGATTTGCAAACGTCTCCATACAATATATGGATTACATTTTGAATCCTACTTCATATAGTGAAAACACTAGTGGGGAAAACACAATGATCAAAATCATTGATTCTTTCCTTCTGTGACGAGAGTCGTTCAGGAACATTATTCGTTGCGCTTCTCAACATTCTGATGCAAGGTTTTGAATCCTCATCATGTTTTTCACTAATTTCCATTTGCTCCATAATTGAGAAACATCACTAAAAGTGACCTTTCTCAAGAATGTACCAAAATTCAAGCAATACGAATCTTGCTTTCCTTTTGGTTTCAGCTATGGGTTTCGTACTCAAAGTTTCCAATGAATACTCTACAAGGACTGATTCTCTATTGTTTTGGTTATATTGAATAACCCCAAAACTTTCACGAATTCAAATGGTTTACTGCCTTCTAATTGAGTGCTAACTATTTCTAAGCTAATGGTCTCTACATCTACACTACAATGATTTATTTGGTGCCTTTCTATTCCACCCCTTTGATATCTAATATCACATTGTGATGCTTTGTATTTTGACGTTTCAAAACACTTCGCATTTCACAATTACTTTTATGCCATTCTTATAAAGTTGAATTTCATTACTATTGATCAAATCATAGTAATTGGATTCTCTTTTATACTATACCCTTTGTTGATGAAACACTTTGATCAAATCAAATGGTTTCATATTCATGTTTCCTTTAGTAAACTACTTTACTCATTTTAAACAATCATTTAATGATAATGACCATTTTCGTTAAAACACAATACATCGAATATGTATTCTATTTAACAATTCATCAAACACTTTGTATTCAAGTAATACACGGTGTTCAAGTTATTTTGCCGAACTTAGGCATGATTTATATGTGATAAGAAATCGAATGACTTTCACATATTATCACATAACTTTGAATTTAAACAATGGTTTCATTCATTAATGAACATACCATTAATTCGGGTATTTTAAACAAGGCATTTTAATGTCTTACAAATGTTCATACATTATCAATTAGTTTCAAACAATAAGGATAATTCACAAGTAATCAAACAAGATATGAACACGAATAGAAATCATTCATAAAAGTAGAACAACTGTTTATTACAAACTCATATGAATAACCGTCTCACGAAGTGTGAGACACACTAAAGAAGTTCACAATCTATTGATTACAAAAATCATCCTAAAACACAAACTAAATGATAAATCTTGAGGGAGAGTGTCGTTGGCCGTCATCATCATGCTCGCCATCATCATGCAATGTCACCTCCTCTCCAGCAAGCACCTCTCATGCAGAAGGACCTATTTTCAGCAAAACAGAACAAGTATCAGATATACTTAACAGTGCAATGTGTTTGCAAGATTATAACATTTATAAAACTGTATATCAAATATATACCTTGGTCATCGATGACCTCTCCGGTGATTGGTTCAACCTTTACGTTTCGGAAACGTAATATGAACTCATGGAAATCCAGTGCTTCCGTATCACCACTCATGATGCTACTCCGAACATGTCCTTTGTAGCTGGGAGGCAACGACCAAAGCAGTACGTCTATCGCAAATGGATCAGCCATCCAGTAATCCACGAAGTGAAGCAGTCTCGTGTGTGCATCAAGCATGCGCTCCAAGTGACTCTTCAGACATGTATGCTCCTCCATCTGTATGGAAAGGAACTCTCCAAGCAACTCGTGCTTCCACATGCACACATGGCCTATGAACTCTGCTCTTAGCTGATCCACTATCGAATATGGGTCAAGATCACTCATGAGCGGATGTAGTTCATCCACCATCCCGTAACGCATTATTATCTGAATGTAGGTGGACATCTCTTGGCGATAGTAGCGGTCTGCCAGCTCTTGTGGGGTCTCATAGTAGTCTGGCTCAGTCAAATCCATCGTGCGGCATATGTAGTCTACCACATGATTCCTAGTAAGGAGATCATTCAGGCGCACAAGCCAGCTAGGGAAGTTGGATCCATCAAGTCTAAGTTTCTCACCCTTTACCCAATCCTCAGTGACAAAGTAAGCTTCACGGTGAGCCATCTACATTTATAATTGCAAAAGGAATTTAGACTAAGTTTATAACTAAATGAGTTAATAATAACTCCACTCAGAAACACCTATCCCCAGTGAGGGTTCCTAGTGATAACACGACCCCTATCGGCCACATCTCCCCCGATCGTCACGGCCATCCATGTGGGTTCAAGGGTGGACGCCAAACGTCGGTCACATCATTCATGCGACTCATGCTCGATCTTTCGACCATCCGTGTTCCGAGGCCACGCTTCTCTAGCGTGCTAGGCTCGCCAACTCAACCTTAGTGTATTCACTGTGCAACATGGCTTACACCCACTGTATGTGAACATAGATATGTATGACACCCAGGCCTGTAACCCTTGATTGCCTCATATCGAAGAAATTTCTTGGTGGTGCACACTAAGGGGGAACACAATCGTTGGTAATTTTAACAGGGATCATCTCATTAGGCTACCGTTGAGTATCTAATACTAGCACACAATAAGACATACAAACAATAACATTGAATGTAAATGCTATGTCATATGGTCCTTCACGTCGTGATCTCCATCCGTCGTCACCGGGTTCCGGCGCCGTAGACACCAGGGTACCGGTGTCATTCCGGCATGGTAGTGCGTCACCTTCGTGACTATCTACTACTACGTAACAAAAGGTAATCACTTTACCTTTGCCACAACCATATCACAAAGCAACGCCCTCCTGCAAAACAAAGTTAGATGCCTCTACTTTATCTTTGCATGTTTTACGTGGTTGAATGGGCTTTCGCACAAGAACCGTTATTACCTACGAACTTTCAGCACAACGCTGAGCAAGTAGTTGTCTCTACTACACCCCTTTTGGGGCCCTCCATTGTAAATGGCATACCAACTAATGCGAGAGAGACAGACACCCACCTAAGCCACTTTATACGGTACAAGCCGTATGTCAAGCATGGACCAGTCTCGCGAATGAACGCGTAAAGTCGGTTGGGGGCGCTTCATCAAGCATTACTGTGGTATACACAAGTACACGTGGGAGGGTAACAACTAAAAGATCAACGCCCACACGCTACATCTCGTGTGTTCTACCTGTACTAGCATTACTACGCATAGATCTAGCTCTAATACCACTGTAGGGGTTCCGCATATAAAAACAATAAAATTTACTCTACGCCCCTGAACCCCTGAAGCTGCCAGGACTTATCTATTAGTAATACAGTAACGGGAGGGGCCTTTCGTGAACTTACCCTTGAAGACCGAAAAGCGTTGTCAACGCTCAAGAGAGCGTGGTTGATGTAGACGAGTCGAAGCCGACCTCAAGGTCGTGATGAAGTCTTGCGCTCCTTTTGTCTCCAACAACTTGAGTGCCTCAAGTGCGACATCTCGCATGGAGTTACACACGTCCGGTGCGTGACGATGACTCCCGCTTCCTCGATCCAGCAGCAGTTGCGGAAGTAGAGCTCCCGGATCCAAATCTCGCAGTGCGACGGTGCTCCGCGATGAAGATGTCTCTCGCTCACGCAGTCCAGACTTGGGACCACGGTCACGAGAGAGAGAGGGAGAGAGAAAATATCAATTGGAGGTCCTCCCAAAAGTGGGGAGACCTTTATTTATTATTGGTGTATTTTTCTAGGCCAAATACCCCACTATATATAGGGGGAGGGGAGGTACTACCTCCCCCAAAGTCCCGGGGTGGGACTAAAGGAGAGGAGGGGGAGGGGAGGCACCGCCGGCCACCCCCTCATGGGCCCCGCGTGGGGGGCTGGCCCAATAGGGCCGCCGGCCACCCCCTAGGCCCTTCCTAGGGGTGGGATCCCCGCTTGGGCCTTTTCCCTCCGGGAATTGGCCCATTAAGCCTTTGACCATTTAATTGATTTTTCTCTTTATTAAATAATTATGAATAAATGATTAAATCAATATTTAACATTCATTCACACATTATTCAATCTCCGTGGCCATGGAACACCTTCCACCTCCACTCCGGACATCCTCTGGACTTACCAAAACCCTTCCGGTTTTCTCTCTTCTTTTCTTTGGTGATTCTACCGATCCTATTAACACTCTCTAAGCATCATCAAGCCCTTAAGCGTGATACCCCACGGTTCGGGAACACTCTAGACATGGTCGGGCACTCCCGCACCAATGATCGACAGAGGGACCTGGATGGCCATGTGACCCCTATGCGTTCCACGAAGATCTTTCGTCATTTGAACCAGGACAGTCGTGTCTTATTCCTTTTGTCACTCGATACTTGCATTGCCCGAGATCTGATCAATGACATCACCATGTCGTGTTCAATCTCGTTACTGAACAATGCTACTTGACTCGTTCCGACTAGTGATATCCCCGTGATCTAATCACACGCTGCGCAGCTATTGGATATAACTTCTTCGAGTGGGCCCTTGAGTATCTTCCCGTCACATGGACAGACAAATCCCGCTCTTGACATATATTGCCTCTATGGTTTCCTCCGAATACCTAAACACACCTTTATAACCACCGTTTTACCAGATGGCGTTTGATGCTATCTAAGCACTCTCGGGAGACAGTGATTGATATATCCTCACGGTCTAAGGAATAGTCTACGAGGATCCTTTTCTAATCATCGTAACTTGAACTTCGTGACATGATCGAGTCACGATGTTTAGCTTGGGTATTGGTTCATCATCTCATTATCAGAATGAGATGACCTCATTTTCAACTGGCATAAATGCCACATGATCAGGAAACATGATCATCTGTTGACCAATGAACCAGTGACTAGAGTTTCACTGGGAACCCCTGGTTGTTTGTATATCACACGTGTATTTATGTTTCCACTCAATACAGTTATAGCATGATATAAAAACTTAATCATAAACTATATGAAATATGATAATAGTCCTTACTACTATTTGTCTCTAGGGCATATTTCCAACAGGAGGTGGCCTCCTTCATGAGCCAATTGGAGGGTAGCCATGTCGCCAGGATCGATGACCTCAACTTTGACGATTAAGAGGTTGAGACCACCACCGAGCAGGAGAGGTGGAGGAGACACAAGGAAGCGCAAAGAAGAGACAAGCCTCCAACTATAGTGAGAAAGAGGACATCGCATTGTGCTATGCGTGGATGAATGTGTCACTTGATGCATCGGTTGGCACCGACCAATCGAAGGAGAAGTTTTGGGCTCGCATCGAGGACTACTACAACAACATCATGGAGGTGCCGATCACTCACACACAAGGCTCTCTCGGCCACTGGTGGGGTGCCATTCTTGAGTGTTGCAACCGGTGCTCCGGTTGTGTTGATCAAGTGCAAACCAACCCGCCAAGTGGAGTGCCCGTGATGGAGTTTGGGCCACTTATCCAAGACCTCTACAAGATACGCAACAAGAAGAATGGAGGCAAAGCTTTCACCTTGCACCATTGCTACAACAAGCGTGTTGGCAATGAAAAGTGAGTGCTGAGGAATTGGGAGACCACTCCAAAAAGTTCTACGGTGAGCATCTCCATCGATGCCAATTATGAGGAAGACGAAGAACGTCACAAGAGACCCGAGGGGCAAAAGCTTGCAAAGGAGAGGAAAAGGAGAGGTGCCCAAGTTGGAGGCTACAAACAAGAACTATGTGCCATGGTTGAGACCAAGAAAGATTTGGTGGCCGAGAGGAGGGATGAGAAGGCGGCAAGGTGGGCCGAGCTCAAGGAAATTGTCAACACCCGGATTTTTAATCCCAGATGCCTATTATGCCATACATCACAATCCCAGGATAACCATTTTTGTGAGACATAACAGATTGGATATCACAGTACATCATCCATTACAAACCATGTATTAGGTCTTACACAAATAAAGGACCTCATGATCTAGTCTTAGTACAATCAAGTAGGGGTCCATCTTCAGAGTCACAGGCAATGCTGACGATGGGAGATGATCCTAGTTATCATAGCCATCCTGCTGTCCTTCATCTTGGTAATCTCCTTCATAGTCTGGCCATAGGAATAGCCAGGGACAAAAGCCATGAGTACTCTTTAAGTACTCGCAAACTACCACTAACAAGTAGGATAGTTCTAGTATGAATGCTAACTCTAAGTTTATTTATAAAGTTAGGTTTGAAACCTAAGCCGAGTTCAGAAACAAAGAAAGATAAAATAAAGTTTGAAAACACCTAAGTGGGAACTTAGTCATCATAGTCACAACTCTGTTTTGGTCAAGTCATGTCACAATTCATTTCATATGTTGTTTTGAAAACATCTAACAACGGAACAGTATGGCCACTCCAATTTTCCATAACCGCGGATGCGGCTATTCGAATAGTTTGACACTCTGCAGAGGTGGTACACTTTCACCACAAGATTCGATACATCTGTCAGGGATAACCCTGAATCATCATACTTAGTATGCAGATAATCAAACATAACCTTTCCTTTACACACTCTAGTATAAGCACCTCTCCTATGAGCATGGCCTCCCAACCATGACCATAGGTGGACAACATTGAGAGGAAGCCTCAGCTCAAACCTCTCCCGCGAGGGTACTAATACTAATGCATATAAACTTCTGGCTAAGCCTTACCCAATTCAGGTATTGTGGTTGTACGGTAAAATTGGAATGGTATCGCATCCGAACCCAACCATCAGTTTTGTAAAAGGGCTAAGGCTCATGCCTCAACATTTTCATCATCATAAACCATTTGTGTTTCTCAACACATGTCAAAGCATCTCAATAGAATGACTCATCATTCCAAGGTTTTCACAAATCATTTTCACCAAGTATTCCCATCTAGAGTAAATCAAGTTTTGGTTTAGTTCCAACTACTAAGTTAAGAGTGTTCACTAATGTGGGATGCTAAATTCAATCTCATGCCATAGAATGACATCTAAGTCTAACTAGATAGGGCAAGTTTTATACTCTTTATGCTACCTTTAAACAAGTAAAGGACTTTGGTAAAGTAAAGAAGGTAAAAGCTTGTAAATAAAACTTGGAGTAGGTATAAGTCAAAATGATATCACCAAAGCATGCCTAATGCCTTTGCTTAGGTTATCTAGTTTGCAAGGGTTAGCTTGCATAGTTAATACACTTGCAAGTGTTAGCTTGCCTTGGTTAGTGCAATGGTTGAAGTTTTCTTCCTCCTCCTCTTGGTAGAACTCCTCCTCCTCGTAGACTTGGTCGGTACTATCTTCTATACATACATACAGAATACACAATCACCAAACAATACTTAACTAGTCTACTTATTACACTAAAGCACACATTTGATGATCTATTATCATCACAAGCATCACAAGGTTTAATGGACTAGCTTCATTTATTTTATTTGAGAAAAGTAATTTCTACTCATTGAAATTAACTAAGATTTAATATTCTCCAATTAAAATATGGGATCATGTGGACACATGTCATCACCACATATTCTAACATATGGGAATGTGATTTAAAGGTTGAATCACGTTTTAATAAGTTCAAGTTTAATAATTAATGATTTAAAGTGACTAGGAATGCCTATATAGCACTATTTTGGTACTAGTCCAAAGTCACTGCATATAAACCTCAATATTATTACATATTCAGATAGGTATGGTTAAAGGTGATTTTTGAGAGTTCGAATCAACTCAAAAGCTATTATGTTTGATTTTATAAAAATGTTTGAATGTGCAAAATCTTCTGTCTTGTTATTTTTACTAGGAGAGATCTCTAACTCTAAATTATTTAAATCCAATGGGCTTGGATAGATATTTTCAGTATCTTTCCAACAAAATTGGAATCACTCAATTTGGATTTATAAAACTCTCTGAATGGATTTTTGAACTAAGGGACAAAATTGATTTAAGTCTAAAATAGAAAAACCTATATTTGAATTAAGTGGGTCACGTGAGAAACTAATTGGGTCGGCCCAGTGATGCTCCACGGCGCAGAGGGCGACTGATAGGCTGGTCCCGCATGTCAGTGACACTTAAAACCCGAAGCAGTATGGGGCGATAAGAACCACACTATTAGAATACGATCTAACGGTCCACGGTCGTCGTCGATGACGGACTCGTCGCCAGTAAGAGTGAACCCTAGCACGGTCAGTGGGGGTCTACTGGGGATGTACCAGGGCTCCAGCTAGTGCGGCGAGGTGGGCAAACGAAATGGACGGCGACGGCGGACTCAGGCGAGGTCGCGGCAGGGGTTGAGGTGGACGAAATCAACGGGGACTTCTCCTCCTCTGCAGCGGCTACCTCCGGTGGAATTCCGGCAATGTGCTGCTCGAGCGGCTCCGACGAGAGAGGGGAAATGGTCAGTGGAGAGAGGGGAGTGAGATGGTGTGAAGAATTGGTGCTGGGGAGGCCTCCTTATATAGGCTCGACAAGGGGACCGACGGGTGTGGGCGGAGCTCGTCGGTGACGGTGATACAGGGGGCTATCGGCGTGGGCGAGGTAGGCAGGCGGTGGGCGGTCTGCTAGCGATTCTCTATGGTGTAATGGCGACGCTAGGGGGGTGGCTAATGGTCGGGGGCTTCTCGCGCTCTGGGAGACAGAGGCAGTGCTCGACGGTGCTCCTGGCGACTGTGGGTCGTGGGGCGGTGCACGGCCGTGTCTGGCGGGGTGAGGGGGTCGAGGCGGAGCGGCGTGCATGATTTGGTTTCGTGGCATGGTCTGTGGCGTGCTCGCAGTGAGGGCGCTCTGGCGCGCTCTGGCTGCACACAGAGAGAAAGGGCGGCGTGGCTCTGAGGTGGTCCAGTGGCTAGCAGGGGCCGTGGGGTGGACCGTGGGTGGCGGTGAGGTCACACCTCACTCCCTGGAGCGGCGGAGAGGGGCTGGTGGTCTGCTGCCGCTTGTGCCCGTTTGGCCGGTGAGCATGGCCTCGGGGTGGCGGTGCACTGGCGCCAGGGGCTAGGACATGGGGTGGTTTTGGTCTGGTTGGGCCTGGGGGAGACCAAGGTGATCAATGTGCATCAAATGGCTCGACAAGATTTGCTCCAAAATAGTATTAGTTAGGCCATAATGATTCTACTCACAAGGTATTCGCTCAAATGGCCGCATGAGAGAACTTTTTGAATTTTTGAAAGAGTTTTGGTGGAGTGATTCATCTTATGCTTAAGCATCTAGGTTTTCTTGGGATTTTGAAATGGAGTTCATTTGAGTGGTTTTTGAAAAAGTGGTATCTAGACATATGAACTAGATTCAATTTTCAAATGTCATTTAAATTTAGAGTTTGAATGTTTTTGGGAGATCACAAAGTGGGCCTTGGCACATCACTACTTGTACTAGCAAGGGGTGCAAAGATCAACAATTGTTTCTGTTTGGATTTGAGTGCTAGGAATAGCCAAAGTGGGCTAGGTGATTTGCCTTATTCAATTCTTTTTGATTTCTTTTTCTTTGGGATTTGCTTGGGGATGATCTAGATGATGTGTAATTCACCTTAGAGTCATTTTACAACCAATAGATCACTCAATCATGGCATTTCAAACAACTCCTATTTTAAATGCACACACATATGAATGCTTAAAGATTTTTAAATAGAAAAGTTTTTGTTAACCCTAAAATGGGTAGATTTGATCTTGATCACTTGGATTAAAGTTTTGGGATGTTACAAACCTTCCCCCCTTAAACAAAATCTCGTCCCGAGATTTAAGAAAGAAAACTAGGAACTAAAGAGAACTGGGAACTCAGTCCTAATGTAATGGTCTCGCTCCCAAGTGGCTTCTTCTTCGGTATGGTTGCTCCATTGAATCTTGAGAAATTTGATACTCCTGGTCCGGGTGGTTCTGTAAGCTTCCTCCAAGATACGGATGGGAACTTCACGATACGTCAGATCCTTGTTGATATCAACAGCTCGGTGATCGATGTTCTTGAAAACTTCGGTCTTCTCCGGCACTTCTAAGCATTTGCGAAGTAACGAGATATGGAACACATTGTGGATGGCTGACATCTCTTCTGGTAATTCCAGGTCATACGATACTTCTCCTCGACAATTCAGAATCTTGAAGGGTCCAATATATCTAGGGGCTAACTTTCCTTTCAGACTAAAACGTTGGGTTCCCTTCAATGGTGAAACCTTGAGATACACAAAATCTCCGACATTGAAAGTCAGGTCTCTCCTTCTCTTGTCAACATAACTCTTCTATCTGGATTGGGCGGTCTTAAGGTGCTCACGGACTTTGTGAACCTTCTCTTCAGCTTCTCAGAGAATGTCGGGTCCAAAGATCTGACTCTCTCCTACTTGCGACCAATTCAAAGGGGTATGACACTTTCTTCCGTATAGGAACTCAAATGGTGCCATTTGCAAACTGGCTTGGTAAATGTTGTTATATGAGAATTCTGCGAAAGGAAGACAATCTTCCCATTTTGATCCGTATTCTAACACACAAGCTCTCAACATATCTTCTAAGATTTGGTTGACTCTTTCAGTCTGTCCATTGGTTTGCGGGTGATAAGCGGTGCTAAAATTCAACTTGGTTCCTAATCCTTCTTGGACTTTCTGCCAAAATCTCGAGGTAAATTGAGTTCCTCGATCTGATACTATGGTCTTGGGGGTTCCATGCAGACTAACTCTAGCAATGTATAACTCTGCTAGCTTCGAACTTTGGTAGATTGTCTTGACAGGTACAAAATGAGCTACCTTGGATAGTCTATCGACAATGACCCAGATTGAGCCATTCCCCCTACTAGAAGTAGGCAAACTGGTGATAAAGTCCATTTCGACGGAATCCCATTTCCATTCCGGAATCTGTAGTGGTTGCAACATTCCTCCTTTGACTCTTTGACAGATATCGCACTTGGCGATGTAGCTTCCGATTTCTCTCTTCATCTTGTGCCACCAAAATTGCTCTTTCAAATCTTGATACATCTTTGTTCCTCCGGGGTGGATAGAATAAAGAGTATCATGAGCTTCTTGCATGATAACTTGCTTCAGCTCCGAATCTGCTATCACACAGATACGGCCTTGGTATGATAGAACTCCTTATTCGTCTTCGATGAATCCAGGTACCTTTCCTGTATCAATACGATGTTTGATTCTGTCGATACTTTCATTTCCCTTCTGGGCTTCCTTGATTTGGCTAATCAAAGTGGGTTGAAGTTCAATGCTAGCTAAGAATCCTTTGCTAACTAGCTCAGTTCTAAACTGCTCCAACTCCTCATACAAACTTGGTTGCTTCTCCTTGATCATGGTGTTTAGCCTACATGGCAATCTGCTAAGAGCATCCGCTACCACGTTGGCTTTGCCGGGGTGATAGTGAATGTCAAGGTCATAATCCTTGATTAACTCTATCCATTTCCTTTGCCTCATATTCAGCTCCTTCTGAGTGAAAATATACTTCAAGCTTTTGTGATCTGAGTAAATCTCATAGCGATTACCCATAAGATAATGACGCCATGTCTTCAATGCCAAAACTACGGCTGCTAACTCAAGATCATGGGTCGGATAGTTCTGCGCATGCTGCTTCAGTTGTCGAGATAGATACGCGATGAGTTTGCCTTCTTGCATCAATACACATCCAAGACCAATCTTGGATGCATCACAATACACATCAAACGGCTTTTTGATATCTGGCATGATCAATATTGGGGCTGAAATCAATCTCTTCTTCAGCTCTTGGAAACTGGCTTTAGATTTGTCGGTCCATTCAAACTTCTTGTCCTTCTTAAACAATTGGGTCATGGCTATGCTCGAGAATCCTTCGACGAACTTGTGGTAGTATCCCGCTAATCCGAGAAATGCACGGACTTGGGTTTGAGTGGTTGGGGCATCCCATTCTTCGACATCTTTGATCTTGGCGGGATCAACAACGACTCCTCCAGCAGACACAATATGTCCTAGGAATCCTACTTCTTTCAGCCAAAACTCACACTTGCTGAACTTGGCATACAACCGATTCTCTCTAAGGGTTTCAAGGATGATTCTCAGATGTTGCGCATGCTCTTCTTCTGACTTGGAGTAGATAAGGATATCGTCGATAAACACAACGACAAACTTGTCTAGACAATTCATAAAGATCTTATTCATGAGGTTTATGAAATAAGCAGGGGCATTGGTTAATCCAAAAGACATGACCGTATACTCATATAAACCATAATGAGTAGTAAAGGCGGTCTTCGGAATATCCGTTGCACGGATCTTAAGTTGGTGATAACCAATCCTAAGATCAATCTTAGAGAACACATTTGCTCCAGTCCACTGATCAAATAGATCCTCTATCTTTGGTAAAGGGTACTTGTTTTTGATGGTGACATCATTCAGCTTCCTGTAATATGTGCACAGACGGTTTCCTCCATCTTTCTTGTCGACGAATAACACTGGCGATCTCCATGGCGATGCACTTGGTTGAATCAAGCTTGTTTCCATCATAGCATCCAGCTGCTTCTTCAGTTCTACTAACTCTGAGGGGTTCATACTATAGGGTCTCTGGGCTATGGGTCCGGTTCCGGAGATTAGTTCAATCATGAACTCAATATCCCTATCCGGGGGCATACCGGGCAATTCATCTGGGAATACGTCAGGGTATTCACAGACTACTCTGACTTGGTCAATGGTGGGCAGGGCTAGACTCTTATTACACTTGAATTGACGGGGCAAGGTTTCAGATATATGCTCTACTGATACTCCAGAGCTACTGGTCATTGTGATGGCTTTCTTGGCACAATCTATCAATCCTTTATGCTTTGACATCCAATCCATTCCTAGTACTACTTCTAAACCTTTGGTTCCAAGTACTATTAGATTGGCATAAAAATCTATCCCATGTATTCTGATAGGCACAACTTTGCAAATTTTTCTAGCTTTTGTAGTTGAACCGGGGATTTGAACTATCATGACATGCTTCAAGTTGGTTGGGTGAATCTTACTAGTTCATGCAAATTCTTTGGTGACAAATGAGTGCGATGCTCCAGAATCAAACAACACTCTTGCTAAAACTGAGTTGACAGAAAACATACCCAGCACTACATCTGGCGCTTCTTGGGCTTCTTCGGTGTTCATGTGGAAGAGACGGCCATTGCGGTTGTGAGGGTTCCCTAGGGCAAATCTTCTTCCTAGTTGAACACGACGCTGTTGTTGAGCTAGGGCATTCACAATGGCAGTGGCGGCAATCTTCTTGGGGCACTCATTGGAATAGTGACCCTTCACTCCACACTCGAAATAAGTGATCGGAGACTTGTCTTTCGCTGCCACGGGCACAACATTGCTTCCAGTTCTTGGTGTAGTGTTGTTGTTGTTGTTGCTCTTGGGAGGTGCACGGTTGAAATTGCTGGCGTTGCCGGGGTGATTGTTGTTTCCTCCGGACTTCACATTTCCTCTGCTACGGTTGGGGTAGCTTGGGCGAGAGATTGGGGGTCGATTGTTCCGTGGTGCATATCCCGCAGAAGGTTTGGGACGGTGCTTCTGGTGACTGTTGGCTCCAGCTTGGTGCATCATACGACGTTTGTGGTTGTCGTTTGCCTGATTAATCTCCCCTTCCATCTGAATGGCAGAGTTGACTAGCTCTTCGAGATCCTGGAAACGGATGTTGACGAGGACAGTCTACATCTCATCATGCAGTCCGTTCAAGAATCTCTCCTTCTTCTTGGCCTCTGTGTTGATCTCATCAGGTGCACACCTGGCTAAGGACAATAATCTGTCACGGTACTCCACTACAGTCATTCTGCCTTGCTTCAACTCTCTGAATTCATCCCTCATTCTGGTGACTAGACCCTGCGGCACGTGGGTGCGACTGAACTTGATTTTGAAGGCTTCACATGTCATCACTTGACCATGGTTCATTGTGCGGATGCTGTTCCACCATGCTCTTGCATCTCCTACCAAATAGTGGGTGGCAAAAGAACTTTCTCGTTGGCATCCACTCCTGCTACTTCTAAGTTATTCTCCATTGTCTGCAACCAGTCATCAGCATCCAGTGGGTTCTCTAAAGTACTAAAGATTGGGGGATTGGTATTCTGGAAGTTTTTGAGTTTGGATCCATGATGATCCTGATTTCCATGGTTCTGGTTATTGTGAGCCATCTAGGCAATCTGCTGCAATGTTGCTAGATTAGCTTGGCACTCTGCCCTGTTTGCTTCACGGTCTGCAATGAGAGTCTGCAGAATCTGCAGCATTGGGTCTTGCGATGAGCTGCTCCCTCCTTGGTTTCCACGAGTCATCTGAAGATTGAAATAGATAAAGGGGTAAGAGGGAAAGTTCTAAGGTTCATGGTTTTGATTTCAGAGCTAAAACTTTGAGTTTGACTCAGCTTTGGTAACTAACTTCTTTTCATTCATTCAAGCAAAGCACACGATACAAACACACACACACCACAACATCAAAGTAAAATAGATGGTTTTAAGAACCATTCTGCAAGCTAAGATACAATGGGACCGATACTCCTCACTCTATGATAGTGCTCTAGTGCATCTACTCATCATCGATGAAGTCGAAGTCATCATCGTCGGTGTAGAAGTCCACAGCATCTTCCTCTAGAAAGTCGTCATCATTGTTGAGGTAGGAGTCAATATCCCCTTGGATATCTTCACCTTCCTCTTCTTCTTCTTCCTTCATGGCAAGCTGAGATTCTTGCTCCTTGATGGTCTTCTCGAGGTCGGCCACCTTCTCGAGAAGACCGATACATTGCAAATGTATCCATAATTTTTGATGTTCCATGCTTGGTTTTATCCACTTTGTTCTGTTTTGTCCACACTTTGGAGTACCTTTCATATGATTTCTTGGACTAACCTATTAACAAGATCCACAGTGCCAGCTGCCTATTTTCTGCTGTTTTTGGTTCTAGGAAAGTCAGAAAATGAATATTCTCGGAATTGGACGGGACAAAAGCCAAAGTGCCTATTTTTCCGGAAGTCATCAGATGCCAGAATACGAGACGGATAAGGGCTAGAGGGCGGCCACACCACCTGGCCGTGCGTCCAGGCTTGGCCCACGCCAGGGGGTGGTGTGGCCAGCCCAGGCACCCCCTCGGCCTCTCCTTACGCCTATATATTGCCCTCGGGACAAAAACCCTAAGTGCCTGATCAAAAATCCACGAAAGAGTCTGTAGCCACCGTCATCTCCATCCCTAGATCAGGAGGGCTCTGAAGCTCTTCCCGGCACCCTGCCGGAGAGGGGAATTCACCCCGGAGGCCTTCTTCATCACCATGCAAGCCTCCAGTATGATGCGTGAGTAGTTCATCCTTGGACTATGGATCCATGTAGTAGCTAGATGGCTGGTTCTCCTCCTTTGTGCTTTCATGTTTAGATCTTGTGAGCTCCGTTCATGATCAAGATCATCTATTTGTAATTCTGCATGTTGTGTTTGCGGGGATCCGATGGATATTGAGATGCTATTTCAGATTGATTATTGATTCTATCATGTCTTTGTTATTTGTGATCTTGCATGCTTTTCGTTGTTAGTAGCTATCTTGGCCAAGTAGATACTAGCAACTCCAAGAGTTAGTATTTATGCTCGATAATGGGTTCATGCCTCTGGTAATCTAGGGAAGTGACAGAAATCTCTAAGGTACTAGATGTGTTGTTGCTACTAGGGAAAAAACAACAATCCTTTGTTCATAGAACAATCGTATTGTTTACTTTACACGTAGTTTGTAAAGCAATAATCTGTTGCTTGCAACTTAATACTGGAGGGGGTTCGGATGATAACCTAAAGGTGGATTATTAGTCATAGATGCAGTTGGATGGCGGTCTATGTATAATGTTGTAATGCCCAATCAAGTCTCAAAGGAGTCAAGATGATTAGTATATGCATGTATTGCTTTCTCGATGTTTGTCAATTGCCCCGCTGTAATTTGTTCACCCAGCATGTTATCTATCTAAGGAGAGCCACCTCTAGTGAACTATGGATCCCGGTCCTTTACTTTTACATACAATCTACAAACTGTTTACTACTTTGTGTTTACTTTCTGCAAACTATTACTTCATTCCATTCGATACGTATAATCCTTTGTTTTCAGAAAAACACAGTGACATTGACAACCTCATCGCAAGTTGGGACAAAGTTATGTGGTTGTGTTGTGAAGGTCTCCACGTGTCTACTAGCACCGGCAGTGCGCCCTGCCAAGGCTCAGCTAGCAATACCTTTGTGGTGTTTCCTTACTCCTACTGGTTCGATTAAACCTTGGTTTCATAACTGAGGGAAACTTGTTGATGTGCTCATCATACCTTCCTCTTGGGGTTCCCAACGAGCTCTACATCAACACCGCTCCAGCATTTTTCTGGCGCCGTACACTGAGCCATCAAGCATTTTTCTGGGCTGTTGCCGGGGAGTCAAGGACATCTTCACAAGGGGAGTCCCTCATAACCAATCTCTTTACTTTGTTATTTTTGTTTTGCTTAGTTTTATTTTTTGCTTTGTTTGCTTGTTTCTTTATCAAAAACACACAAAAATAGTTCTACTAGTTTGATTTCTTACTTGAAAACCCAAAAAAATGACTACTCTTGAGAACACTAAGTTGTGTGACTTCACTAGCACCAACAACAATGATTTTATGAGCACACCTATTGCTCCACATGTGCCTGAAGATACTTTCTCTGAGATAAAACCTTCTTTGCTCAATCTTGTTATGAGAGAACAATTTTCTAGTATTGGTAATGAAGATGCTGTTGCCCATCTAAATAACTTTGTTGAACTTTGTGAGATGCAAAAGCATAGGGATGTAGATGGTGATATTATTAAGCTTAAATTGTTTCCTTTCTCTTTGAGAGGAAAAGCAAAAGAATGGTTGAATTCCTTAACTAGGAATAGTATTGATTCTTGGACTAAGTGCAAAGATGCTTTCATTGGAAAGTACTATCCTCCTGCTAAGATTATATCTATGAGAAGTGAAATAATGAAGTTTAAACAATCTGATAATGAACATGTTGCTCAAGCTTGGGAAAGAATGAAATCTTTGGTAAAGAATTGTCCCACTCATGGACTGACTGCTTGGATGATCATCCAAACTTTTTATGCAGGATTGAACTATTTTTTCAAGGAACCTATTGGAGGTATCTTTATGACCATTACTTTGGGTGCTGCAACAAAACTTCTGGACAATATGATGGTTAATTATTCTGAATGGCATACTGAGGGAGCTCCACAAGGTAGGAAGGTAAATTCTGTTGAGGAAACTTCCTCCTTGAGTGATAAGATTGATATTATTATGTCTATGCTTGTGAATGGGAAAGCCCATATTGATCCAAATAATGTTCCTTTAGCCTCTTTGGTTGCTCAAGAAGAGCAAGTTGATGTGAACTTCATAAGAAATAACAATTTTGGCAATAATGCTTATAGGAGTAATTTTGGTAACAACAATTATAAGCCATGTCCTCCCAACAATGGTAATGCTTATGGAAATTCTTACAACAATAATAGGTGTGCTCCCTCTGAACTTGAAGTTATGCTTAAGGACTTTATTAGTAAACAAACTGCTTTCAATAAAACTATTGAGGAAAAACTCTCTAATGCCGAAAGAAATATAGCATCTTTGGCTAAAGCTCAATCTTCTTTGAATAAAATGGCTGCTAAACCTGAAACTAATGATAATCCCTTTGTAGCTACTATGCTATACAAGTAAGAATTGATGAAAATGTTAGACTATTAGCTGAATTACATGCTAAGTGGGAAAGAGAAGATGAAATTGCTAGAAACATTAGTGTTTCTACTATTACCACCACTAGTGTTGAGGCTAGTAATAGTTCTACTACTTTAGATGATAAATTTGATTTTGATCTTGATGGTTGCAACATCTCTGAAGTTATTAAGTTCCTACAAAAGCTTGCTAAAAGTCCTAATGCTAGTGCTATGAACATGGCCTTTACAAAACACATTACTGATGCTCTCATAAAGATTAAAGAAGAAAAGATGAAACATAAAGCTTCTATTCCTACAAAACAAGAAGATGGTTGGGAACCCATCATTAATATGAAAGTGGATGACTTTGATTTCAAAGCTTTATGTGATCTTGATAGTAGTGTTTCTATTATGCCTAGAAGGATTTATGATATGCTTGATTTGCCTCCACTTGAAGATTGTTATTTGAATGTCCCACTTGATGATAATGCTAAAAAGAAACTCATGGGGAGTCTTAATGATGTTCTTATTATGGTTAACAATGCTTATGTCCCCGTTGATTTCTATGTTTTGGATGCTGAATACAATGCTTCTTGTCCTATTACTTTGGGAAGACCTTTTCTTAGAACTGTTGGTGCCATTATTGATATGAAAGAAGGCACCATTAAATACCAACTCCCACTCAAGAAAGTTATAGAACACTTCCCCAAGAAGAGAGAGAAGATTTCTTTTGCTTCTCCTATGAAAACAAAATTTGGTCTTAATGCTTCTTCATTTGAGAACACTTGATTCTTTCTTTGCTTCTTATGCCTAACTTAAAGGCGTTAAAGAAAAGTACTTATTGGGAGATAACCCAAATTTTTTAGATGAGTCTTGGAAGTTATTTCTTCAGTAATAACCGCTCCTTATCCTTTTTATTTGCTTTTTGTGCCAAGAGTAACCTCTAATGAGAGAGAAGTAATGATTGGGAAAGTTGTTGTCCCGAAACAGATTTCTGTGCTTCACCGTAAAAATTCGTGTAAAATCTCTGAACGTCTTTTTTAGGCGTGCATTTTTTGCTTCTGCCTCAGGTTCTAACTTTCTTTAGTTCAACACTTTTTGATTTGAGCAACAGAAGGTCTTCGAAAAAATTCGTCTTTACCTGCTGGTCTGTTTTGACAGATTTCTGCCATTTTCTGCATTTGCTTCTTGTTGGTACCCTTTTTGAGTTCTTTTGGGGAATTGAGCTTTTTGAGGGAAGTGCTACAGTAGCTAGTGTTCTAATGGAAGTTTATTTTGTGTTAGAACTGAACCTTAAGACTGATTTATCTTGAGTGCACTAATGTTGCTAATAAAGATTGTGTGAAGTTTTGTATGAAGGAAAAATTTTAGGTGTATGGAAGGAATGAGTAATGAGATGAAGGATGGACTAAAGCTCAAGCTTGGGGATGCCACGCGTGTCACCCCAAGAAATATCCAAGAAGTACAAGCGTCAAAGCTTGGGGATGCCCAAGGCATCCCCCTCTTCATCAATAAAAATCCCAGGTTTCTTCCAAACGCTTCATTTTTATTGTTTCATGCACAGTTGTGTTGTTCTTGGAGCGTCTTATTTTTCGTTTTTGGTTTGGTTTTCATTTGCTTGGTTTGCTTAGTTTTCTCAATAAATTGGTTGGACCCCCTCTTTCATACATTGGTTTTCAAATAGTTTGGTTTGGTTTGGTTTGGAAAAGAGTAGGAAAGTTCATGCTTATGTGGTAAAAAGAGCTCGTTTTTGACTGTGGCCTATACTTTGTCATGCCATGCTTGATATTGTTTTGGCTTTATGCTCAGTATTCTTTGATGTAGCATGACTTGTTATAAACAATTGAGATTGCTTAATGTGCCTTGGATGAATCATGTGTTGTTTTAGCATATTAAAGCATAGTATAGTGGTATTCTCCTTTGATGCTTTATTTGGGTTGACTTGGCGCATGCTCACACCATGTTATGACTATCTCAAGTCACCATAGCCTTTATGATCCTTTAGTTTTCAACTTGAAGTATCACTTTATGCTTTGATCAATGATGTTTTGTCGCTTTGCATGATTATGGCCATTATTGCTCTCTTAGTTTGTTGCTCCCAGTCTTTTGCTAGCCTCCACAACCAAGTATGAGTTCCACTCATGCATCCAACTCCCTAAACCAAGTTATTCCAAAGAGTCCACCATACCTACCTACTAGCTTATGCCATTCCAAGTATATTCATGCTTTTGTTTACCTTCCAAATTAAACTTGTTATGAGAAAACTAGTGATTAAAGCTCTCACGAACTTGATGGCACACTTTACTTTTCTTGCCCTTAATAAACTTGAACCATTGTGTCGTCTATGTTGTATATGCTTGCACTTATTTGTTGGGAATTAGCAGAATCATGCTTTCATGGGGAATGCTTTCAACATTGCACTTGGTACTTGTACCTAGTTGATATCATGTTATTTTGTATATGGATGTCGTCGGTGTGAAATGAAAGGGGAGCTTGTAAGTCCATGGAGTTATGTATATGTTTTAGAGAAATGCCTGGGCTGCTGGTCTAATCCATGCTGACATGGTGGAAACCTCCAGCGTAACCATAATGAGCTGTCTATGAAGCATTCTTCTTATAAAAAAAGAGTCATGTATTGAGAAAAAGAAAAGATATTATGAAAAGAGGAAAGAGAAAAAAAGCACCATATTGCCATGGTAAATAAGAAGATTGCTGAGATGCTCGTTGTCTGCTTGCCTTGTCATTTTGATATGGGGATTCTTCCGTATCATCGGGCAAGGGGTACCCCGTTGGCGGTTCTCTATGATACACATGTACTTACGATGACAAGAACTTACCGGTGACTAAACTTGAGTAGCATGAGGAGCGGCCCTCGTATACAAGGTACATGAGATTTCTAACATATACTTCGTCAAGCATGTACACCATAGTTTGTTCACTTTAACCTTAATCACTTCAAGATGCTTATGATAGGGGCAATGAGAGCTGAAAGCTATAAGTACCATAATTTTTGGAAGCTCTTTATGAGACTTGAATCCCTACTTCCTTCTATGAAGGCCTTTCTTCCACCATTATATTGAGTCTCCACCTTCTAACTTTATGCACCTACTTTGAGAGCATAGTGGCCATTCTTAGTTCTATGTACATTGTCCCAAGACTAGTTGATTGATGCGTACTTGATATTGCTTGTTTTAAACTATTTGTATCTAGTCACTCTTATGAACTTTGAAGGTGTCATATGCATTTATATTTGCTACTCTATGAGGGACAAGCTAAATACTATTATGCTATGTTTTCTTTATGTGAAGCAAACAAACGTCTTGCAAAGCATTGTTATTCATGAATGTTTTGTTTGTGCCTTTTCTAATGGGTTCGTAGCATGGAAAACAAAAAATTTCTACCGCAAGAACGAACAAAACCCAGATCTAATCTAGATAAAAGCCAAGATCTAATCTATTAGACATGTGCAACGAGATAGATCTGTACTAACCCTCATAGACCCGAAAGCGTTACGAGATCGGATCTCGTGGTTGATGTAGTCGATCACTTGCCGATCTCAAGATCGTGTGGACGATCCTTCTGGCGCCGCGTTCCGGCAGCGCTTCCGTAGTCGGTCACACGTGCGGAGTCGACGTAGACCTTCCTCTCCCTATTCCAGCGAGCAGCAGAGGTAGTAGATCTCTCCATGGAATCCTAGCAGCACGACGGCGTGGTGGTGGTGGTGGAGTAGAGAATTCTGCAGGGCTTCGCCTAAGCCAGAGCAGAGGGAAGGAGGAGGAGAGAGGCAACTTGAGATCTAGAGAATAGAAGGGGCAAGGGGGTTTGTGCCTCCACCCCTCTATTTAAAGGAGGGAGGCGCCATGGGGAGGTGGAGTCCTTGTAGGACTCCCCTCTCCCTTGGCCGGTGGATCAAGGAGGTGGGGGGAGAGTCCTACTCCCCCACAAATCCTTGTCTTACCCCACAAGGATTCCTTGATCCTTTCTTGGTTTTCAAGTAAACTCCAAGAAATCTTCTAGAACCTTCCGGAACATTCCGAAACCTTCTAGAGTCCCCATACAAATACTCCGGAACATTTCCTAACTTAGAAAATGATCCCCAATATATGAATCTTATTCCCCGGACAATTCCGGATCTCCTCGTGATGTCCCGGATCCAATCCGAGACTCCGAACAACATTCGGTCTCCAACGCACATTCCATATCTACTTAAAACAACTTCGAATCTTAAGTGTGTCACCCTACGGTTCGTGAACATGTAGACATGATGGAGACACATCTCCGATCAATAACCATTAGCAGGATCTGGAGATCCATAATGGCTCCCACATACTCAACGATGACTTCATGATCGATAGAACCATTAACATACGAAACCAATTCCCTTTGTCACGCGATACTCTACTTATCCGAGGTTTGATCGTCGGTATCTCCATACCTAGTTCTACCTCGTTAATGATAAGTACTCTTTACTCGTTCCATGATATGTCATCCCTTGTGACCTAGTCACATGCTTGCAAGCTAACTAGATGACATTCCACCGAGAGGGCCCAGAGCATATCTATCCGTCATATGGATGGACAAATCCCAATCTTGGTTCATGTGCTTCAACACATACTTTCAGAACACCCAATGACACCTTTATAACCACCCAGTTACGAAGCGGTGTTTGATGTCATCAAAGTACCCATCCGGTGATGGTGATTAACATAACCTCATTGTCGAAGGATTAGGTTACTATGCATTTGAAAGCTTATAGCAATACGAACTTAATGACTTGATCTTATGCTACGCTTACTATGGGTGTGTGTCCATCACATCATTCTCCTAATGATATGATCTTGTTATTAACGACATCCAATGTCCATGATCAGGAAACCATGATCATCCATTAATCAACAAGCTAGTTTAACAAGAGGCTTACTAGGGACTCTTTTTATGTTTACAAAACACACAAGTATTAATGTTTCCGGTTAATACAATTATAGCATGGGATGTAAACATTTATCATAATCATAAAGATATAATAATAACCACTTTATTATTGCCTCTTGGGCATATCTCCAACAGTCTCCCACTTGCACTAGAGTCAATAATCTAGTTAATAACTTGTGCATTCAACACCTATGGATTTCTGGTGTTGTATAGACACTATTGCTAGTGGTAAACATAATCTTCGGATCTGACACTTCCAGGTCCGTGTGTATTTGCATTTCCTTGCGTCTCTGTGCATTACTCATTCTCCAATGAGATGGCATTGTATAAATTTGGTCCTTTGGTGAGACCTTTAGTTCCTTGGGATTAAATCATGGTGATACAATTGTCATACAATGTATCTTCATAGTATTATCCCGCTATGAACCACACCTAGTTTGATAACAAACTACTTGACGCAAATGCCCTCATTTGCTGCTACAATAGTAGTCATATACTTAGACTTTTGTTGTAGTATCTGTCACAATGTTTTAATTTTGGTACTCAACCAAATCCGTTATGGAACTTCCTTTCCATTACATTGTGCCACCATATTTTAAATTGAGATAAACTTAATTTGTGACAAAACTAGTATCAATGTAACAATTTACAATGAACTATTTGTCACCACTATATAAATAATATATTCTTAGTTCTTCCAAAGATCATAGGAATATCCCTACTATTGTCCAATGATCATCTTATGAGTCATTCTGGTATATGCTCATAACATTTAGAGCATAGGACATATCTGGATGTGTACATCTCAAAGAATGATTGATCAAAATATTCTTGTGATTTCACCAAGTGTCAAAATACTTGAATCTCGTGTCAACACACTTGAATCTTGATTCAGTCCTTTCCGTGCGTCAAGAACCTTTCTTGTTGTTTCCATATTGAACTCATTCAACATCTTATCTATGTACATTTGGCAAAACTATATTAGCGCCTCAATCTATCCATATAGACATTGATGCCTAATTCTTGGGTTATGCCTAAGTCTTTCATCGAAATTAAATTCTTAACCTGTGTCAATAAAACATACATCATTTCTAATCAACAATATGTCTTTCACATAATGTATTAGAAATATGTCTTAGAGCTCCCACTTAATTTCTTGCAAAATGCAAACATCTTCATCGTCTTTGATGAAATTAAACCTTTTAACGGTTTCATCACGGTGAAGATTCCAACTCCGCGATGCTCACTTCAACCATTGAAGTTTTGCATACTCTTTTAGCATCCTTTGAATAAACAAAACCCTTTGGATCGTGTCATGGACACATCCTAGGTAACCATTCTATTAGAAGAACTTGTTTTGTTTGTTCAACTACCATATACCAAAATATATGTAGTGGTTGCTACATTAATCCGTCCAGACTAAATATCGCTATGAAAGATCAAATCTTATCATAGTCAATTCCTTGAACATTGTCGTAAACTCTTTCCGACATGTCGACTATTTCATAGATGTGAAACATCCATGTCTATTTCTTTATAGATCCATATACGACTGTAAGGTCTTGCACCTTTCCAGAGGGTCTTTTAAATTCAAAGCTTGATTTCTCGTGTATGGAATTATCATGGATTTTATGGCTTCAAGCCACTTAACGAAGTCAGGGCTCATCATTGATTATTTGCATGTAGTCGGTTCATCATTGTCAAACAACAATGATTTAACTCTCAAATCTTGACATTTGATTACTTACCCGACGTAATTGGTTCAATAGTAACTTAGATCTCCGTGACCACAACCTTTGAGGCACGTGAGCCATGAGCATTGTTGCTGCCTCCGGGACACTTACCGATGCTGCGCAACTCAGCACATATTAGCCAAGGTTCAACACCCTTGTCAAAGTTCTATTGTCCTCCCACTTAACTTTTCACCAAAATTCCTTCTCAAGAAACTCGACATTCTAAGCGACAAACACTTTTGTCTTCGGTGTTATGGAGGAATACCCAATGGTTATTCGAAATAACCTACAAAGACATGCTCATCCGACTTTGGTTGTAAACATTTTACTTATGCCTAGCATACCAAAAATTTAAGAAAGGACAACCTGGGTTTTATCCCAAACCATGACTTATATGGTGTCATTTCAACGGATCACGATGGAGCTCTTTTCAGTGTAAAAGCGGTAGTCACTAAAGCTTTAATCTTTAAAATATAATGGCAGTTTTATAAATGACACCTTTGATCTTACCATGTCAAACAAGGTTTCATTACATATCTTGAACACTCCATACTCCTATGGTGTTTTGGGAAATGCAAATCCATGGAACGATTCCTCAAATCTTAGGTGTTTTGCTAAACTTGTAACTCAAACATCTTTCTTTATGATCCAATCATAATTTTTTTTTATTTTCTTGTTACAATAATTTTCCACTTCATCTTGAAAGTCTTTGAACATTTTCAAATGTTTCATACTTCTTCCTTATTGAGTAATTATATACATATACTCACTCAAATCTTCGGAGAAAGCATATGAAGTTGAAATCCATCGCCCACGACTACACATAATGGACTATATACATCAATATGTACAAATTCCAATCAGTTAGTCGTCCGTTCCTCTTTTGGCCTACGAACGGAGTTTTAATTATCTCCAGGAAAGTATCACAAGCGTCATTTGATCAAAATCAAAGACTCCAAAAATCCATCAACATGGAGTTTCTTCATGTATCCCTTTCAATATAATTTAAACGGCGATGTCACTTCACAAGTGATCTTTCAATCATTTGTCTTGCGACATTTTAGCATTAATTTTATGTTCGTTATTTCTCCAACCAGACTTGTATATCATCCATCTATTATGGAATACGGTAATTATTTGAAAAACCTTTTGTCGTCATAACACCTGATCAAAATAACAATTATTGAAACAAATCTTGAAGGTAAGCTTTGATGTTAACGAGCAACACAACAACCCTTTGTTTGTTTTCGATGAACATCATCACATATTCTCTTGCTAGTTACTTAGGCCATTGCAGTTCATGAATTGTGTTGTCCTGTATGACACTTCATACCAACCAATTCGGTATCCAATACCGTAGAACCACATTGTTTAACAACCAAGGAATACAGCCATAACATGTATCTTCTATATACCTAAGTTGGATATCTCCAATCTTTTCTTTTCTGCCAAATATTTTATAGATTCTCTTTCAACAATTCCTTTTCTTTTAAAAGAATCTATCAACATCAATAGTGGTGTCATTCACATGACACATAGTACAAAGTGTGTATAGTCAAATACTAATACCTTTGTACTTGCACTTTGAAGTGGATCACCTTCATCAAATGTTTGGCAAAACTTCCATTCTTTAGTAATCTTTTAGTGTAGTAAACATTTTACTTACATCTTCTATTCATCCTTATCATGACAACTTTCATGATCAAGCTGTTATAGCTTATAAAGGTGAATTGCGAGTATAATGTTTCTTTTCCAAAACCTTTTGGAGGATTAGGACGACTAGCGTCTCCAACCTTCACAAATTCTCATCAAATATGATGACATATACTCTATCATGTTGTAACCAACACATTGTTTTAGATATCGCAATACCTTTCACATATGATGGTTTCTGAAACATTGCTTTCAGCTCTTAGATAAACTTGATATTAAAAACAATCTTTTGAGTATCAAGAATCATGGAGGCAAACATGATACATTAGATACTAACACTGGAATTGTTACTCTTGATTTAATACTGTTTATTAAACTTCACAGAGTAAACAGAGTTTGCAGAAAGTTTGCAATATGACTTTTAAACTTTAGATTGACACTCAAAACAATACGATACCAGTTCGTAAAGAAAATATCCAGAATTTTTATAGTTCCACTATCTCAACTATAACTAAGCGTAAGGTGGTGAACGGATGCCAATGACTATAACAAACTATGCAAATTCACTTTGATTGTGTTTATGATAAATTGAGTTCGACTAATCCAAATTACAAATAAAATCCCACTCAAAACAACATCCCTCGAGTTGTTTTAGTGATTACACGAACCAAATCCACTACACCAAGTCCGATCATCACGTGAGATGATGTAGCTTTAAAGGCGAACAATCAACATGTTCATCATATCATCCATATGACTCATGCTTTACCTTTCGGTATTCCGTGTTCCGAGACCATGTCTGTACATGCTAGGCTCATCAAGGTTAACCTTAGTATCCGCATGTGCAAATCTGGCTTGCACCCGTCGTATGCACACGTAGAATCTATCACACCCGATCATCACGAGATGCTTCGAAACGACGAGTCTTAGCAACGGTGCCTACTAAGGACGAACACTTTATTACTTGATATTTAGTGAGAGGGGTCATCTTATAATGCTATCGTCGTGATCTAAGCAATACAAGATGCATAAAGGATTAACATCACAGGCAATTCATAATTAGTGTGATATGATATGGCCCTTTCTTCTTATGCCTTTGATCTCCATCTCCAAAGCACGGACATGATCTCCATCATCACCAGCATTGCGTCAAGGTCAGTGGCGCCGCTTCATGGTTGTCCATCATCACTAGCAACTATTGCAAGTACTTGGAATAAAGCTATTACAAGATGAATAGACACGCAGGTCTTAACAAATTAAAGACAACCATTAGGCTCCTGCCGGTTGCCATATTACAACAAGGATCATTGCATACATCAAATATAATCACAATCACATGATGGCCCTATCACATCACAAAACCCCTGCAAAAACAAGTTAGACGCCTCTAATTTTCTTTGCATGTTTTACGTGGTTTGGGGCTTTCGATAAGAACGGATCTTACCTACGAAACTGAACCACAACGTTGATACAAGTGCCATCGAGTGCAAAGTGTAGATTGGATCTATACTATGATGGGAGAGACAGACACCCGCAAAGCCACTTGTGCAAAGCAAGTTACACGTCAAGCGTGGAGCAAGTCTCATGTGTGATGACATGTAAGGTTAGCCCGAGCCGCTTCATCCCACCATACCGCAAGATGCAAAGTACACAAAGCAAAAGACGGCACGAGCACCAACGCCCACAAAACAATTGAGTTCTACTCGTGCAACAGATCTACACATAGACACGGCTCTGATACCACTGATGGGTTCATAGCATGGAAAACAAAAAAATTCTACCGCAAGAACGAACAAAACCCAGATCTAATCTAGATAAAAGCCAAGATCTAATCTATTAGACATGTGCAACGAGATAGATCTGTACTAACCCTCGTAGACCCGAAAGTGTTACGAGATCGGATCTCGTGGTTGATGCAGTCGATCACTTGTCGATCTCAAGATCGTGTGGACGATCCTTCCGGCGCCGCGTTCCGGCAGCGCTTCCGCAGTCGGTCACACGTGCGGAGTCGAAGCAGACCTTCCTCTCCCCGTTCCAGCGAGTAGCGGAGGTAGTAGATCTCTCCATGGAATCCCAGCAGCACGACGACATGGTGGTAGTGGTGGAGTAGAGAATTTTGCAGGGCTTCGCCTAAGCCAGAGCAGAGGGAAGGAGGAGGAGAGAGGCAACTTGAGATCTAGAATAGAAAGGGCAAGGGGGTTTGTGCCTCCACCCCTCTATTTAAAGGAGGGAGGCGCCATGGGGAGGTGGAGTCCTTGTAGGACTCCCCTCTCCCTTGGCCGGCGGATCAAGGAGGTGGGGGGAGAGTCCTACTCCCCCACGAATCCTTGTCTTACCCCACAAGGATTCCTTGATCCTTTCTTGGTTTTCAAGTAAACTCCAAGAAATCTTCTAGAACCTTCCGGAACATTCCGAAACCTTCTAGAATCCCCTACAAATACTCCGGAACATTTCCTAACTTAGAAAATGATCCCCAATATATGAATCTTATTCCCCGGATAATTTCGGATCTCCTCGTGATGTCCCGGATCCAATCCAAGACTCCGAACAACATTCGGTCTCCAACGCATATTCCATATCTACTTAAAACAACTTCGAACCTTAAGTGTGTCACCCTACGGTTCGTGAACATGTAGACATGATGGAGACACATCTCCGATCAATAACCATTAGCGGGATCTGGAGATCCATAACAGCTCCCACATACTCAACGATGACTTCGTGATCGATAGAACCATTAACATACGAAACCAATTCCCTTTGTCACGCGATACTCTACTTATCCGAGGTTTGATCGTCGGTATCTCCATACCTAGTTCTACCTCGTTACTGATAAGTACTCTTTACTCGTTCCATGATATGTCATCCCTTGTGACCTAGTCACATGCTTGCAAGCTAACTAGATGACATTCCACCGAGAGGGCCCAGAGCATATCTATCCGTCATATGGATGGACAAATCCCAATCTTGGTTCATGCGCTTGAACACATACTTTCAGAACACCCAATGACACCTTTATAACCACCCAGTTATGAAGCGGTGTTTGATGTCATCAAAGTACCCATCCGGTGATGGTGATTAACATAACCTCATGGTCGAAGGATTAGGTTACTATGCATTTGAAAGCTTATAGCAATACGAACTTAATGACTTGATCTTATGCTACGCTTACTATGGGTGTGTGTCCATCACATCATTATCCTGATGATATGATCTTGTTATTAACGACATCCAATGTCCATGATCAGGAAACCATGATCATCCATTAATCAACAAGCTAGTTTAACAAGAGGCTTACTAGGGACTCTTTTTATGTTTACAAAACACACAAGTATTAATGTTTCCGGTTAATACAATTATAGCATGGGATGTAAACATTTATCATAAACATAAAGATATAATAATAACCACTTTATTATTGCCTCTTGGGCATATCTCCAACATTTTCATGTTGCATCATAGTTTCTTTGTCTTATTGCTAGAACTTTGTCTTTCATGTTGTGATTGAAGTATTATGATCCCAGCTTTGAATGTTTTAGAAATACTTTGATCAAGTTTATGATGGTGCATGTCACCTCAAAAATTATTCTTTCTTTTTATCACTTACCTACTCGAGGACGAGAAGGAGTTAAGCTTGGGGATGTTGATACATTGCAAATGTATCCACAATTTTTGATGTTCCATGCTTGGTTTTATCCACTTTCTTGTGTTTTGTCCACACTTTGGAGTACCTTTCATATGATTTCTTGGACTAACCTATTAACAAGAGCCATAGTGCTAGCTGCCTGTTTTCTGCTGTTTTTGGTTCCAGGAAAGTCAGAAAATGAATATTCTCGGAATTGGACGGGACAAAAGCCAAAGTGCCTATTTTTCCGGAAGTCATCAGATGCCAGAATACGAGACGGAGGAGGGCCAGAGGGCGGCCACACCACCTGGCCGTGCGGCCAAGCTTGGCCCATGCCAGGGGGTGGTGTGGCAACCCAGGAACCCCCTCGGCCTCTCGTTACGCCTATATATTGCCCTCGGGACGAAAACCCTAAGTGCCTGATCAAAAATCCACGAAAGAGTCTGTAGCTGCCCTCATCTCCATCCCTAGACCGGGAGGGATCTGAAGCTCTTCCCGGCACCCTGCCGGAGAGGGGAATTCACCCTAGAGGCCTTCTTCATTACCATGCAAGCCTCCGGTGTGATGCGTGAGTAGTTCATCCTTGGACTACGGATCCATGTAGTAGCTAGATGGCTGGTTCTCCTCCTTTGTGCTTTCGTGTTTAGATCTTGTGAGCTCCTTTCATGATCAAGATCATCTATTTGTAATTCTGCATGTTGTGTTTGTGGGGATCCGATGGATATTGAGATGCTATTTCAGATTGATTATTGATTCTATCATGTCTTTGTTATTTGTGATCTTGCATGCTTTCCGTTGTTAGTAGCTATCTTGGCCAAGTAGATGCTAGCAACTCCAAGAGTTAGTATTTATGCTCGGTAGTGGGTTCATGCCTCTGGTAATCTGGGAAAGTGACAGAAATCTCTAAGGTACTAGATGTGCTATTGCTACTAGGGAGAAAACAACAATCCTTTGTTCATAGAACAATCGTATTGTTTACTTTACATGCAGTTCATAAAGCAATAAGCTGTTTCTTGCAACTTAATACTGGATGGGGTTCGAATGATAACCTGAAGGTGGATTATTAGTCATAGATGCAGTTGGATGGTGGTCTATGTATAATGTTGTAATGCCCAATCAAGTCTCAAAGGAGTCAAGATGATTAGTATATGCATGTATTTCTTTCTCGATGTTTGTCAATTGCCCCGCTGTAATTTGTTCACCCAGCATGTTATCTATCTAAGGAGAACAACCTCTAGTGAACTATGGATCCCGGTCCTTTACTTTTACATACAATCTACACACTGTTTACTGCTTTGTGTTTACTTTCTGCAAACTATTACTTCCTTCTATTCGATACGTTTAATCCTTTGTATTCAGTAAAACACGGTGAGATTGACAACCTCATCGCAAGTTGGGGACAAAGTTCTATGGTTGTGTTGTGCAGGTCTCCATGTTGCTACTAGCACCGGTAGTGCGCCCTGCCAAGGCTCAGCTAGCAACACCTTTGGGTTGTTTCCTTGCTCCTACTGGTTCGATTAAACCTTGGTTTCATAACTGAGGGAAACTTGCTGCTGTGCTCATCATACCTTCCTCTTGGGGTTCCCAACGAGCTCTACATCAACACCGCTCCAGCATTTTTCTGGCGCCGTACACTGAGCCATCAACGGTCGATGGTGCGATCCTTCTTGGCGTGTTGATGGCGCAGAGATTGACGATCCTGGACGAGCAGTGAGAAAGTCTAGGCCTTCTGGGCGGCAATGGAGAGGTTGTGGTTGGCTAACTCTCTAGCATTGTCCAACTCCTTCTGTCTGTCATACAGTAGGAAGTCGAGGTTCTCCACTTGACGCTTCAGGATTGGGTGACTTGGCATCTCTAGCGGCATTCCCATGGAATCATGCCTTGCATAGTGAACAAAGTGGGTTCCTTGGATTAGGTTGACACTGAGGTCACACATACGTGTGAGAGCTTCATGCATTGCCCTGGCTAATCCATCTAGCGAGTTGTTCTCTCTCACGGAGAACTGAATCCTCCCAGATACTGGTGCTTCTATCTTGCCTCAAATATCAGCAGTCACTAGCCATTGTAAATCTCCTCCTGGTGGACCCGGGAGTTGAGCTCCAAGGAATTCCGGATGAGGACGCTCCAAGAACTCAGACAGTGCATCAAGATCCCTCTCGAAGGTCAGTTGGCCTCCGTTGCCCAATTGGTAGAAATTGCTGTATTGGGCTTC
Organism: Avena sativa; assembly: GCA_916181665.1. Classification (NCBI taxonomy): domain Eukaryota; kingdom Viridiplantae; phylum Streptophyta; class Magnoliopsida; order Poales; family Poaceae; genus Avena; species Avena sativa. Next base: position 40,646,997 of record OV702287.1, on the reverse strand, counting down.
CATCTATAAGAATTTAGGATGAGAAAGTTAGTGAAGTGATCAATTGTGTCAAGTTTTATGTAGTAATGTAAGAATTTGGAGGAACATGAATTTTTTTGAAAGAAAGAATTCCCAAGGGTAAGAGAGGAAATAGTTTTCATAAATACTCACTTTGGTTTTTGAAACTAAGTTGTTCGGACGTCCATTCTAACTAGAGTCTCCTATGGTCAAGATGGCTCTGATACCAACTTGTCAACACCCGGATTTTTAATCCCAGATGCCTATTATGCCATACATCACAATCCCAGGATAACCATTTTTGTGAGACATAACAGATTGGATATCACAGTACATCATCCATTACAAACCATGTATTAGAGCTTACACAAATAAAGGACCTCATGATCTAGTCTTAGTACAATCAAGTAGGCGTCCATCTTCAGAGTCACAGGCAATGCTGACGATGGGAGATGATCCTAGTTATCATAGCCATCCTGCTGTCCTTCATCTTGGTAATCTCCTTCATAGTCTGGCCATAGGAATAGCCAGGGACAAAAGCCATGAGTACTCTTTAAGTACTCGCAAACTACCACTAACAAGTAGGATAGTTCTAGTATGAATGCTAACTCTAAGTTTATTTATAAAGTTAGGTTTGAAACCTAAGCCGAGTTCAGAAACAAAGAAAGATAAAATAAAGTTTGAAAACACCTAAGTGGGAACTTAGTCATCATAGTCACAACTCTGTTGTGGTCAAGTCAAGTCACAATTCATTTCATAAGTTGTTTTGAAAACATCTGACAACGGAACATTATGGCCACTCCAATTGTCCATAACCGCGGACGCGACTATTCGAATAGTTTGACACTCTGCAGAGGTGGTACACTTTCACCACAAGATTCGATACATCTGTCAGGGATAACCCTGAATCATCATACTTAGTATGCAGATAATCAAACATAACCTTTCCTTTACACACTCTAGTATAAGCACCTCTCGTATGAGCATGGCCTCCCAACCATGACCATCTGTCATCTTGGGCACTGCATAGGTGGACAACATTGAGAGGTAGCCTCAGCTCAAACCTCTCCCGCGAGGGAACTAATACTAATGCATATAAACTTCCGGCTAAGCCTTACCCAATTCAGGTATTGTGGTTGTACGGTAAAATTGGAATGGTATCGCATCCGAACCCAACCATCAGTTTTGTAAAAGGGCTAAGGCTCATGCCTCAACATTTTCATCATCATAAACCATTTGTGTTTCTCAACACATGTCAAAGCATCTCAATAGAATGACTCATCATTCCAAGGTTTTCACAAATCATTTTCACCAAGTATTCCCATCTAGAGTAAATCAAGTTTTGGTTTAGTTCCAACTACTAAGTTAAGAGTGTTCACTAATGTGGGATGCTAAATTCAATCTCATGCCATAGAATGACATCTAAGTCTAACTAGATAGGGCAAGTTTTATACTCTTTATGCTACCTTTAAACAAGTAAAGGACTTTGGTAAAGTAAAGAAGGTAAAAGCTTGTAAATAAAACTTGGAATAGGTATATGTCAAAATGATATCACCAAAGCATGCCTAATGCCTTTGCTTAGGTTATCTAGTTTGCAAGGGTTAGCTTGCATAGTTAATACACTTGCAAGTGTTAGCTTGCCTTGGTTAGTGCAATGGTTGAAGTTTTCTTCCTCCTCCTCTTGGTAGAACTCCTCCTCGTCGTAGACTTGGTCGGTACTATCTTCTATACATACATACAGAATACACAATGACCAAACAATACTTAACTAGTCTACTTAGTACACTAAAGCACACATTTGATGATCTATTATCATCACAAGCATCACAAGGTTTAATGAACTAGCTTCATTTATTTTATTTGAGAAAAGTAATTTCTACTCATTGAAATTAACTAAGATTTAATATTCTCTAATTAAAATATGGGATCATGTGGACACATGTCATCACCACATATTCTAATATATGGGAATGTGATTTAAAGGTTGGATCACGTTTTAATAAGTTCAAGTTTAATAATTAATGATTTAAAGTGACTAGGAATGCCTATATAGCACTATTTGGGTACTAGTCCAAAGTCACTTCATATAAACCTCAATATTATTACATATTCAGATAGGTATGGTTAAAGGTGATTTTTGAGAGTCCGAATCAACTCAAAAGCTATTATGGTTGATTTTATAAAAATGTTTGAATGTGCAAAATCTTCTGTCTTTTTATTTTTACTAGGAGAGATCTCTAACTCTAAATTATTTAAATCCAACGGGCTTGGATAGATATTTTCAGTATCTTTCCAACAAAATTGGAATCACTCAATTTGGATTTATAAAACTCTATGAATGGATTTTTGAACTAAGGGACAAAATTGATTTAAGTCTAAAATAGAAAAACCTATATTTGAATTAACTGGGTCGCGCAGGAAACTAATTGGGCCGGCCTAGTGATGCTCCGCGGCGCAAAGGGCGACTGACAGGCTGGTCCCGCATGTCAGGGACACTTAAAACCCGAAGCGGTACGGGGCGATAAGAACCACACTATTAGAATACGATCTAACGGTCCACGGTCATCGTCGACGACGGACTCGTCGCCGGTGAGAATGAACCCTAGAACGGTCAGTGGGGGTCTACTGGAGACGTACCAGGGCTCCAGCTAGTGCAGCGAGGCGGGCAAACGAAATGGACAGCGACGGCGGACTCAGGCGAGGTCGCGGCAGGGGTTGAGGTGGACGAAATCAACGGGGACTTCTCCTCATTTGCAGCGGCTACCTCCGGTGGAATTCCGGCAATGTGCTGCTCGAGCGGCTCCGACGAGAGAGGGGAAATGGTTAGTGGAGAGAGGGGAGTGAGATGGTGTGAAGAATTGGTGATGGGGAGGCCTCCTTATATAGGCTCGACGAGGGGACCGACGGGTGTGGGCGGAGCTCGTCGGTGACGGTGATACAGGGGGCTACCAGCATGGGCAAGGTAGGCGGACGGTGGGCGGTCTGCTGGCGGTTCTCTACGGCGTAATGGCGATGCTAGCGGCGGTGGCTAATGGTCGGGGGCTTCTCGCGCTCTAGGAGACAGAGACGATGCTCGACGGTGCTCCTGGCGACTATGGGTCGCGCAGTGGTGCACGACCGTGTCTGGCGGGGTGAGGGGGTCGAGGCGGAGCGGCATGCGCGATTTGGTGTCGAGGCGTGGTCTGTGGCGTGCTGGCGGTGAGGGTGCTCTAGCGCGCTCTGGATGCACGCAGAGAGAAAGGGAGGCACGGCTCTGAGGTGGTCCAGTGGCTAGCAGGGGCCGTGGGGTGGACCGTGGGAGGCGGTGAGGTCACACCTCACTCCCTAGAGCGGTGGAGAGGGGCTGGTGGTCTGCTGCGACTTGTGCCCGTTTGGCCGGAGAGCATGGCCTCGGGGTGGCGGTGCACTGGCGCCAGGGGCTAGGGCATGGGGTGGTTTTGGTCTGGTTGGTCCTGGGAGAGACCAAGGTGATCAATCTGCATCAAATGGCTCGACAAGATTTGCTCCAAAACAGTATTAGTTAGGCCATAATGATTCTGCTCACAAGGTGTTCGATCAAATGGCCGCATGAGAAAACTTTTTGAATTTTTGAAAGATTTTTGGTGGAGTGATTCATCTTATGCTTAAGCATCTAGGTTTGCTTGGGGTTTTGAAATGGAGTTCATTTGAGTGGTTTTTGAAAAAGTGGTATCTAGACATATGAACTAGATTCAATTTTTAAATGTCATTTAAATTTAGAGTTTGAATGTTTTTGGGAGATCACAAAGTGGGCCTTGGCACATCACTACTTGTACTAGCAAGGGGTGCAAAGATCCACAATTGTTTCTGTTTGGATTTGAGTGCTAGGAATAGCCAAAGTGGGCTAGGTGATTAAAATGGCAAAAGTGACCATTTGCCTTATTTTATTCTTTTTGATTTCTTTTTCTTTGGGATTTGCTTGGGGATGATCTAGATGATGTGTAATTCACCTTAGAGTCATTTTACAACCAATAGATCACTCAATCATGGTATTTCAAACAACTCCTATTTTAAATGCACACACATATGAATGCTTAAAGATTTTTAAATAGAAAAGTTTTTGTTAACCCTAAAATGGGTAGATTTGATCTTGATCACTTGGATTAAAGTTTTGGGATGTTACAGCAATGGAGGAGGAGAAGTGGAAGAAGAAGATGGCCGTCGAGGAGAGGAGGGTTGCACTTGAGGAGGAGATGATAGCAAAAGAGAAGGAGATCGATGAGCGTGCTATCATGTTCAGGGATCCAAGCAACATGGATGCCACGGCTAGGAAGTATTGGGAGCTCACTCGAGCAAAGATCCTCTTTTGGTGGATATGCTCATGGCCAAGGAGGTGATGGTGGCCGAGGAGGAGGAGATGGTGGTGGTGGTGATGGTCATGGTGAGGATGGTGGTGGCTAAGGAGGAGGAGGTGATGATGATGAGTTCTTCGGAGATAGTCTTTGAGCTCTTTGATGGTGGTCCACAACATGTGAGGTGATATGTTGGTGGTATTTTGGACCAAACAAGGTCGACAGCTTCTTTTATGGTGACCTTGATCGATGTTGGTGGTAGAGTTTACTTTTGAATGAACTCTATGCATGTTTTATTTAGATGTGTTCGATTCGATGAACTATGCCTATGCATGTCGTTTAAGTGGTGTATTGGTTGTGTTTGAATTTTCCGTATGTTTGAACTATATGTAAGATGTTTGAATGCATATGTGGAGTGGTGGAAAAAAATAGGGCAAAAAAAGTTTACTCCTCTAAATTTAGGGGATCGGTTCGGCGCCGACCTCCTTTAGAGGAGTATATTTACTCCTGTAAAGTTTACTCCTCCGTTTACTTCTCTAACCGATTGGGGATCGGTTAGAGATGCCCTAAACCTCTATATTTTGGGCTAGGGGTGGTAGTCAGGTGCATGAGATGTACCTGATAGATACCTCCTAATATGCTACAATTAGGTCCTTGAGTACTTGGTTTGTTGTTTATCTGGTACTGTTAGTATGCTTACTAGTGCTTGTTCTCTCTGTCATATGGTGGTATGGTGTGGTATGTTAACTTCACCAATTTTAAAAGAGGCGAGTGCCACGAATAGCAACCATGTGGCAACCAAACACCTGGAGTTGCATCTGCTTAGTTTGAGAGATAAATTGCATATAATCAAATAAAGTGTTTTTTACTTAAATAAAGTGTTACGATGCAGGCCACTGAACAGAGTGGAGAACATAATTCAGATGCCATTTGCCGTTTGCCGTGGTCCTGCCCTCAAGGGCCTTGCCTTCGGGAACACAGAATTACACCCAACCAGTCAAACACGTCTAGAGAGACTGCACAACATGGGTCGGGTAAGTTCCGACCCGCACAAAAGGCGTAAGTTAGTTTTCGCGCGTTGTTCTGTCGGAGGATCTGCGCTCGCGTCCTCCGCATCCGGCGTCTGCCACACGTCCCATCGCGTCATGTAAAAACAGACGTACATGCGGGTCCACCCACGTTCTGCCTTACCCTCTCGAGCCTTTTCTGGTTGCAATCCTCCACATGTCGTCTTATTCCTACGAACGCTGCCATGGATGAAATTACGCCGCGGCACTCGCACTCACAGCAACACGCGACCGCTGCCAAGATAGGCGTCACCGCTGCTCCAAGCACGTGGCGTCGCCGCGCTGCCGCCGGCCCAAATCCCGCCCCTTTCCTCCTAGATCAGCATTGAAAATCCCCTTCCTCTAGCTGAAAGATGAGTTTGCTGCAGCAAGGTTGCTGTCGATGGCTCGCTGCCATAAAAGACTGATGTAGTTGTTGCTACAAAGGAGCCCCCGTGTGCTACAAATCATGACCACCGATGCTACAAAGCCCCGGCCGTTGCTGCAAACACCTATCATTGCTGCTGCAAATGCCAGCGGCTCCTGCTACTAACGCCGCCCGCCGCTGGCCGCCGCTAGAAATACGTTCGTAGGTGCTGCAAGGTTGGTGGTGCATACCTCCGCCAAGGCTGCTACTAACCCCTGCCAGCGCTGCTGCAAACGCCGGCCGCCGGTGCTAGATTCGTTCTACGATTTTGCCTCATTAGAAGATTTTTTTGCTACAAAGTTTACGATGAGTCTCCGACAAAGTCAAATTTTTCTATAATAACATAATCTTTTTTTTTGCTTTGTTCGTTCTATGAATTTCCTGTCATTGGAAGACTTTTTTTGCTACGAGGTCTTCGTCGAGGCTCCGTCAAAGTCCGATTTGTTACAATATCACAATCTTTTTTACTCCATTAGTTTTTTCAGTTTATGTCATTATAAGAATTTTTTTGCTACGAGGTTCCCGGCGAGTTCCCCGACGAGGTCCGTCATTTTCTTTTTGCGGTGAACTTTTTTTTTGCTACACGTAGCCAAAACGGGGAATTATTTACCTTTCACCGAAGCTGCAAGCGAGCACCGCCGATGCTACAAATTCCCTTCACCGGAGCTGCAAAGCGAGCGCCACCGATGCTACGAACGCCCTTCACCGGAGCTGCAAGCGAGCGCCTCCGGTGCTGCAAATGACCTCCGCCGGAGCTTCAAGCGAACGCTACCGATGCTACAAATGCCCTTTGCCGGAGCTGCAAGCGAGCACCTCTAAAGCTGCAAACGACCTCTGTCAGAGCTGAAGCGAGCGTTGCCGATGATACAAACGCCCTTCACTGGAGCTACAAGCGAGTGTTGTCGATGCTACAAACGCCCTTCATTGGAGCTGCAAGCGAGCGCCTCCGATGCTGCAAACGCCCTTCATCGGAGCTGCAAGCGAGCACCTCCGACGCTGCAAACGCCCTTCACCGGAACTGCAAACACCGCCGCCGGAGCTTCAAGCGAACACTACCAATGCTACTAACGCCGTTCGTCGGAGCTGCAAGCGAGCATCTCTGATGCTACAAACGACATCCGTCGGAGCTGCAAGCGAGCGCTGCCGATGCTACAAACGCCCTTTGCCAGAGCTGCAAGCGAGCACCTCCGATGCTGCAAAGGACCTCCGCCGGAGCTTCATATGAGCACCGTCGATGCTATAAACACCCTTCACCGAAGCTACAAGCGAGCACCTTCGTCGGAGCTGCAAGCGAGCGCCGGCGATAAAAAGTCCACCCTGCTACATACAGTAGCCGAACCTGCTATGTACAGCAGCCGACCCTGCTATATACAGCGGCCGACCCTGCTACCGATGGCGGGCACCGTTGCTACCGATGGAGGGTGTGGCTGCTATGTACGGCCGGCGGCGATGCTTTGTACGACATGCGTCGTTGCTACCGATGGAGGGCGGGCTGCTACATACGGTGCCGGCCGACGCTGCTACGGACAACGGCAGCAGTGCTGCGGATGGCGGGCACCATTGGTACCTATAAAGGGCGACACTGCTACATACAACAGTGGCCGACGGGCGGCAATGCTGCTACATACAACAGCGGCCGACGGGCGGCAATGCTGCTACATACAACAGCGGCCAACGCTGCGGATGCGCGCGATGATGTTGCTACATACGGAGGGTAGACGGTGGCCGGTGGAACTAGTGCTGGTGCTAACACTGGGAGAGCTGCGGAGGGGATTCTAGTTATTTTTTAGTTCGTACGCTGTGTTGTTTTGCAGGAGAAGAGATTAAAGGAATCAGACAATCGAACGGGGATCAGACGGCTGCCAATAAACGCATCAGACGACGAGCGAGGCGGAGGATAGTACGCATCTATCCTCCGGGGTGTTGGGAAACTGGGCCGGTAGGGGCCCATTCTGTGAGGCCTCTACCAGGCTAGGTTAGCCCATGTGGGTATCGTTATCCCTAATAGTTTATAAATAGAGGAGAAATCATTGTACGTACAGTTCAACACAGATATCAATAAAGAGCTTCCCCTTCCTGTGTCAATTTCTTGTGTGATTCTTGTGTGTCTTCGCTCTAGTATTCTTCCTCTTTGTGGAGTAGCCTCGGGACCGGCCAGCCGGCAGGGTTTGCAAAACACGTTATCAGCACGTGTCTCTCCGTCGACCCTTCGTCAAGCCACCGCCGAGTCTGCATCACACAGGCTTTCGTTGAAGATAATCCGAAATTGATCGCAAAAATGGATTCGTTGTTCGATTTCCTTTCAATTTTTGCGGTTAGCACGTAATTTAGATCTCATCTATCGTGTGGATTTCTCCCCGAGCATCGAGCGGACACGCTGTCGCCGACCAATGTCGATACTCTCGAATCTGGGAACTTGTTGACTACACCTAGAGAGACGGTACAGAGAGATCCTGCTGATCGGTACCGCCGCGATGCACTAGTTGTGCACGCGTTGCATCGATTCCAGATGAACGAGGCCAAAAACAAATTCTTGAAACTCCGTCGTGCACACATGGATGCAAGATGCATCTACGCACTGCGTGCTGCTCGAGGCACTGCCGCTCGTAGTACTGGACATGCGCGCGAGCGCTGCCGGCCCTGCTGGCCGCACTGCCGCTCGCCGTACTGGCCGCGAGCGCGAGCGCTGCTAGCCCCACTGGTCGTGTAGTTGCGCCACCGCTGCCGCGTTGCCGTGCGTACAGGCCAGGCCGCCACGCCCGCCACTGCTTTTTGTGTCGCCCTGCCGGCCGCGCGCTGGCCTCTCGCCCTGGCCCCGCTAGCCGAGCGCCGTCGCCGTCGTCCGCGCGCAAGTGCCGCGTGTAGCCGCCCGCCGCCTGCAAACTGTTGCCTATCGCGCGCCGGTGAGCTCCCGCCCGCCCCTGGACGCCCCACGACACTGCGGCCGTCGTCGCGGCCCTGCTGGCTGCACGCCACCGCTGCGCCGCCCACCACTATGAGCCCTGCTGGCCGCGCTTGCGTGCTGCAGCAAGTCGCGTCGCACCGACATCTGCTGGTAGCGCTTGTGTCGCGCCGCCACACCGTCGTGCCTGCGCGCCAAGACGCCGCACATAGCATGCCTTACTCCGCCCTGATACGCGCTGCCTGCTGCGCCCGCGCCGCCACCACACCCCGTCCCAGATAGACACGCGTGCCGCCCTCCAGCGCCACCGGTGCGGCCTGCTGCCGCCGATGCTGCCCCAGTCGAGAGCTAGGTTTCCTAGCTCTGTTCCCCCGCTAGCCGGGCCGAGACGGTCTGGGGTGGGCTGGCCACGCGGAGCTTGTGCAGCTGGGTTGTGTTCGGCCCGTGTAAAAAGGGGACGTGGAGCAAGGCAGCAATATGGGTGTCGAAGTTCCATTTTCGGCCTGTTTTTTTTTCTATTGGCTGAAAAAAGGGCAGAGTGCGTGGAATATTAAAAATAGCCTTAGAAATTCATTTTTAGGGCCGTTTTTCGCATTTAGTACCCGCGTAGCATAACCTCTCTGTATACCTGACTTTATACTATGTTTTACTACAGTAATTAAATGTTTTTATGCCTTTAATTCTTTGTATTCCATAGTTAGCATGTACCGTTTTCGATTGAAATTTTGGAACGCCGTCATATTTGAATAATTGTATCGATTATCGCATTTATGCAACCGATTACCTGCTGTAATCTTACACACTTTGCATAAACTGCAGATGACCGAAATCGTGAGCCGTGGGTTCCTGGAGTTGACCCAGAATGGGCTGAACTACCTGACTTGGGCCTCGGACGTGGAGATCGTCCTCGAGGGCCGATGCATCAAGGGTGCGCTGAGTGCAGGGACCCAGACGGCCCCAAGCACCACCACCTTAGAAGATAACGCCAAAGCACTGCATTTCCTCCGCCATCACATGTGTGAGACTCTTAAAAATGAGTACATGGCAGAACGGAGTGCTTCTGCCCTTTGGCCCGCCCTCAACAAGCGGTTGTCTAGGCTTAAGTACACCATTCAGTCACAGGCAAAGGCGGATTGGATTCATCTGAGGTTTGCGGACTTCAAGACTGTGTGGGAGTACAACTCCGCATTACACCGGATTTGTACTATTCTTCAGCTGTGTGGCACTACTACCACTGATCAGCAGAAGATAGACAATACCCTCTCCACATTCCACCCTTCCACTATTCATTCCTCGTGGAACTACCGCCAGGAAGGATTTACGGAATATGCAGCGCTTATTGATGCTCTCCAAGTGACCGAGGTGTAGGACAATGTTCTCAAAAAGAACTTCTCCGCGCAACCCTTCGTAGGGGGCCCAAGTCATGAAGCTAATGCCGGCGCCTACAAGGTGTGCAAGCCCATCCACAAGAGGCGAGGCAAGAAGGGCCCCAACTCCTCCAACCCGGCCAAGCAACACAAGGCGGGCAAAGGGGAGGCTAGGCCCTAGGACTGCTTCCGCTGTGGCTCCAAGACTCACTTATCCAGACAGTGTTTGGCACCCAAGCACGTCGTGGACACGTTCAAGGTCAACAAGAAGGCACGTGAGGTGCACCTTGTCCAGGTGGAGGCACCACCGGTGCCCGGAGCGGTGCACAACGCCACGCCCGTAGTGGCACAGGGCGTAGCACATGTGGCAGCACCTTCGGTGGTTCCCACGAACGCCACGGTGCCCATGGAGGTTGAGCACTTCGTGCCCCCTCCCGTGCCCCAGCTGGACATTACCGCTGCCTCGGCGATGATATCCAATGAAGAGAAGCTCGGAGACCTGGAGATAGCAGCTGAGATTGATGGTTTCCTTGCAGAATCCATCTGAGCTCCTCTTTGTTGTTATTTACTTCATGATTTCATTTGGCAATAATCTGATACAATCTTTCGATATGGTTGTAAGCTCTATGAGAGCAAAACATTTATTTGTTTTCGGCGATTGGATTTCATTCATTTATTCCATTATTTAATATGAGATGGTTATGTTCCGAAATGTTTATGTGTTTACTTACTTGATGTAGCATCTTTCTCGCTCCATTATATTAATTAGACACTATATTTTAGAACGCGTGTGGCGCCCAAATGGAGGAAACGTGCCTTGCTGATAGCGGCACGACAAATACCATCTTGAGAGAACCAAAGTACTTTAAGTCTATTACCAAAAACCCCGGTAACATAATGACGATCGCCGGCTGCGGTCCGAATGTAGTTGGCTCCGGAAGAGCAACTATCATACTCCCGAATGGAACAACTTTGATCATTGAAGAAGCATTGTTGTACCCAGAGTCGACTCATACCCTCTTGAGTTTTAGATACATCCGTGCAAATGGTTTCCATGTTGAGACCGATGATGATGAGAATGGAAAGGAGTTCCTACTCATTACCAAGCGCTACTAAAATGGTAAACATGTTGTCGAAAGACTTCCTTCATTAGCTACTGGGCTGTACTACACCAAGATAGTAGCACCACCTATTTACACTAACCTTAAAACTGTCTTTAGAAGCTCTGAACTATTCTGCCTTTGGCATGATAGGTTAGGCCATCCTGGTCCTAGGATGATGAGAAATATAATTAACAACTCGAATGGTCATAATGTTAATGTGAAAAATTTCCCGAATCCCGATGACTTCGTGTGCTCCGCATGCGCTACGCGGAAATTGATCATTAGACCGTCTCCCCTAAAGCTGAAGGATGAAATCCCCGCGTTCTTGGAACGTATACAAGGGTACATATGTGGTCCAATTCAGCCCCTCTCGGGGCCATTTCGTTACTTCATGGTGCTCATTGATGCTTCCTCTAAATGGTCCAATGTTTGCCTACTGTCAACAAGGAACCATGCTTTTGCAAAGTTGATCTCCCAGATCATACAAATACGGAATAAATTCCCTGATTATCATTTAAAGTCTATTCGAATGAACAATGCCGGGCAATTTACTTCAAAGGCATTCGATGATTATTGCATGGCAACAGGAATCAAACTTGAGCACTATGTACCGCACGTCCACACTCAAAATGGACTTGCGGAGGCATTGATTAAAAGAATTAAATTCATTGCCCGACCACTCCTTCAGGGTTGTAATTTACCAACTACATATTGGGGTCACGCGGTGCTACACGCTGCCAATCTCATCAACTTTCGACCATCAGCCTACAACATCGACTCTCCTATCCAACTTGCGCAAGGATCGGCACCGAAAATTTCCTACCTTCGTAGGTTCGGTTGCCAGGTATATGTACCCATACCATCACCCCAGCGATCAGCAATGGGACCGCTCTGAAAGTCGGGGATATACGTTGGTTATGAGACTATATCTATAATCAGGTTTGCACTCCTTAGCGAATCAACTGCCTGGTCATTTTAGTGATTTAAAGACTATGACAAAGTCGCATGTGCCTGCACGCAATGCACCGGAAAGGGTTGAAATACCGAAGAAAAATGATGGTATACCTGCTCCCGTCCTAAGGCCTAAGAGGACGAGGAATCCGATTTCTCAAATCCCAAGTACTCGGGGACACCCGAAGAAAAAGGATAAGAGAGATTTATTACAGTCTACCCCTGAAGAGGGGAGCCAGTTGAGACCTGGCACAAGTACGGATGTTTCAGTGCACGAAATTCCGGACTTCAATTTTCCTATATCGGAAATACCTAGCGAAGTTGTGTGCGCACACATCGGAGCGGGAAAGCTAAAGGACCTAGCCCCCGGATTGGGAAATTCGGTGGAGCAAGAGGATGCGCTTGATGCACTCCATGACGAAATTTCCATTAACTATGTTAATGGAGGTGAGTCATACAACCGAGCCATAGCAAATGTCGACGTTAATTTTGCCAAGAAAATTGCCTCAATCATAGATCTTGACCCTGAGCCTAACACACTCGCTTATTGTAAGAAAAGGTCAGATTGGAAAGATTGGCTAAAGGCAATCACTACTGAATTATTATCGTTAAACAAAAGAGAGGTATTTGGACCTGTTTGTCTAACACCTCCCCACATTCGCCCTGTTGGCCATCAGTGGGTTTTTGTTCGAAAGAGAAACGAAAATAATGAAGTAATAAGGTACAAAGCAAGGCTCGCTGCTCAAAGTTTTACTCAGCGACCAGGTGTTGACTTTGAGGAAACTTACTCCCCAGTCATGGATGGAATTACCTTTAGATACTTGATCTCAATGGCAGTAAACATGGACTTAAAAATGAAACTTATGGATGTTGTCACCGCTTACCTATATGGTAACTTGGATTCGGACATATACATGAAAGTATCTGAAGGTATCCCTGTTCCGAACCAGGATAGAGCAAACAGAGGTTTATACAGTGTTTAGCTTAAGAAGTCACTGTATGGACTTAAACAGTCAGGTAGGATGTGGTATAACCGTTTAAGCGATTTCCTTCATCAGAAGGGCTACACGAGCAATGAAGATTGCCCATGTGTTTTTATACGGAGATCCCAGGATAGTTTCTGTATTATCTCGGTGTATGTGGACGATTTGAATATAATCGGTACACCTGAGGATATTGAGGAAGCGAGTTCCTACCTAATGTCGGAATTCGAGATGAAAGACTTAGGCAAAACCAAGTTCCGCCTAGGTCTACAACTTGAGCATTCCCCTGCTGGGATTCTATTGCACCAATCGTCCTACACCCAGAAGGTGTTGGAACGATTTGGGTTTGACAAAGCATATCCTTCTAAGACCCCGATGGTCAGAAGATTTCTACAGCAAGACAAGGACCCGTTCAGGCCTAAAGAAGAGGGGGAGGAAATTCTGGAACCAGAATTCCCCTACTTAAGTGTGGTTGGAGCACTTATGTACCTCGCAAATTGCACATGGCCGGATATTGCATTCGCCGTCAATCTACTTGCTAGGTATAGTTCTGAGCCTACCAAAAGGCATTGGAAAGACGTTAAGGATATTTTTGGGTACTTGCAAGGGACCAAAGACCTTGGATTGTTTTACCAAAAGAACCAAGACCTATCTGTTGTAGGCTATGCAGATGCTGGGTACCTTTCGGACCCGCACACATCCGAGTCACAGACTGGGTATGTTTTCCTTTGTGGTGGAACAGCGATTTCCTAGAAATCGTCTAAGCAAACTCTTGTGTCAACTTTGACGAACCACTCGGAAATCATTGCATTATATGAAGCATCACGAGAGTGTGTATGGCTTCGACAAGTAGTCAGCCACATCCAGATATCATGTGGGCTGAACACCGTACAAACCTCAACAATTATCTATGAAGATAATGCTGCTTGTGTTGCACAAGTCCAGACGGGTTACGTGAAGAGCAATCTTACAAAGCATATAAACCCCAAGTTCTTCTATGCACATGAATTGCAAACGATGAACGAAGTAAAAGTATTGCACACTAAGTCATGTGAAAATCTTGCTGATTTATTCACTAAATCATTGCCAGCATCTTCTTTCGAGAGATGTGTTCGTGGAATTGGCATGATGAGACTAAGGGAGATGCAAGGTTCAGGGGGAGAATCTTCACAAACTCATCGCTGAAATCTCGATCCCGATGATTGAATACTTAACTTTATAGTTAGGTGAATTGTACTCCTTTTCCCTTAGTGAGTTTTTATGAAGTTTCTCACATGAGGTTTTTAATGAGGCAATTCGTGCAACATAACAAGAGGTATACCATGTACTTTTCTCCATATTTTCCCACTAGGGTTTTCGGAGTTTTAAGACATGAATATACAGATAAGATACCTAGGGGGAGTGTTGGGAAACTGGGACAGTAGGGGCCCATTCTGTGAGGCCTCTACTAGGCTAGGTTAGCCCATGTGGATATATCGTTATCCCCAGTAGTCTATAAATAAAGGAGCAATCATTGTACGTACAGTTAAACACAGATATCAATAAAGAGCTCCTACTTCCTGTGTCAATTTCTTGTGTGATTCTTGTGTGTCTTCGACTCTAGTCTTCTTCCACTTTGTGGAGTAGCCTCGGGACCGGCCAGCCGGCAGGGGTTGCAAAACACGGGGGACGCGCAGCAGCGCCCTATGGTGAACGCAAAGTCGCAAAGTTGTGTGCAGGCAACCAACCCTTGGCTCCCCGGCCGTGAGAGGCCGAGAGACCCCGACCCCCGTCCTTCCTCCTGGGGGCCCTATTCCGAAACTGATTCGTCCATCCAGAACTCTTTGCCAGATCCGGGTCGAATTCCTTTTGACGTAGGACTACACATCAAGCAATCGCCGCTAAATCTCCCGAGCTAAATTACTCCGGAGCAAATTCATTCGACGTGCATCAAAGTAACGCGCATGGCTAAATTCTTCCAGCGATGGCTATGAAGAAGGGTCTGTTTTCTCACCGGCGGCGGTAGCGTGCTGCCCGCGATGAGGACCGCCTTAGTGACCTCCCCGATGACCTGCTCCTCCACATCCTGGGCCGTCTCGACACCCGCAGCGCGCTTGGCGCCGCCGCGCTCTCCATGCGCTGGGCACACCTCCCTCGTGAGCTCTCTACCCTGGATCTTAAGGTTACCGACGCACTGCCGCCATGCTATCGGCGGTGCCTCGACCTTCTCCACGAGGCAAGGCATTCGAACCAGCTAGGCGAGTCTAGCCGGAGGCTAGAAACAGTCACCGAACGGTACGAGCGCCACGCCATGCGCGCCATGGTTAGCTCCGTCAGGAGCCTCGGGTCTAGTCTAGCTCACCGACGAGTGCGCAGGCTATCGCTCGAGATCTTCCAGTTCAGCACCTCCGCCAGCATCAACCGCTTGGTCGCGGACGCAATCGATTCCTGGCGTGTCGAGGATCTCAAGGTTGTCGCCAGGTCCACGGGGCCGATCGCGCATCCGCGTCCGGTCTACAGGTTCCCCCGTGGCCGCATCAGCAGGAAGCTCGGCGAGTCCCGCCTCCGAAGTCTCAAGCTCGTCAATTGCCTGCCCCCGCCGCTCGAGGGGTTCACCGCGCTCACCAGGGTGGAACTACGGGACTTGCCATGCTCAACCCGCCCGGCAGTCTACCAGGGCGTGGTGGCCGCGTGCCCGCAGCTGCGAGTTCTGCACCTCGTGTCCTGCGAGTTCGACAGTGTCGTGGTGGTGTCACGGCAGATGCCATGGATAGGCTAAAGGTGGGGACTAATATGTGCTAGGGGAATCCAGGGAGGGATAGTAGAGTGATTCTCCACACAGAAGTTTGTATTGCTATATCTTCAAGATTACAAGTGCTCCTTGAGCTGTATTGGCGAGAGGAGGAAGAAGGAGCTCCCTTACTCTTGCCTAGATCTACTAGCCCTAAGGAATCACCAAACCAACTAGTGCTCAACCAACCCCCTCTACCAGAACCCTAACCCCCCTTATATAGAGGAGGTTCGGTCCTGGCCTAGGGCATACGTGGAGGCATATTCCTAAGAATATGCCCCCTCCCAAAGTGGTAACCCGAGCGGGGTGCTTTTCCCCCGCGTCACACATGCTTTAGCGGCGTAAGCCTCTGCGGCGCCCGCGTCAACCGACGTGAGCGTCGTCACCCTTGTTGGCCATGACCCAGTGGTCCTGCCCTTGCTTTATTCGCTCATGCAGTGCATACCGGACCTTCTTTTTTGACCAGATAGATTCCTTCCTTCTCCCAGAAGCTAAGCGAGGATCCGGATCATAGTAGATCCAGCCACACCTGTTCCTGCATATAAGTTAGACAAGCACTCTTGACTTACTCCTTAAGTCGGATGAGACAATGTTAGGCGACCCCCCTGGTCCGGGTTACTGCGTGATTCGGACTGCCTTGAGGTGACCCGGTCAGCATCCGCTTTGACCTTGCCGGACCTCGGCTAACTCGGCCGTTATACCCCGGAGTGACCCTACCTGGGGGTATCCCCCCAACATTAGTCCCCAAAGCTGGTGCGGTCTTAGCTGCCTCGGCGCTAAGGCCACATCAGGTTCATTTATGTTCGAGCCTCGGACGTTTAATTCTGAGTTATCTCCTTATCTCGGATTATATGGATTTACGTTCCCTTCGCACGTTCCAAGTTTTCACTTGCCGGCCGGGTCACCACTTTGGCTCGGATCCCATGGTTATCATGATTTGGTCCGGGCCTCGTCTCCTTCTCTCATTCGCCAACCCACGTGGAGGCTAATCATTACCTTGTCTTATTTTAAGGGCCTGCACAGTGACCGCCGTAGTAATTGTCAGTTTCACTGTGCGTGGGTCACGTCATGCCTGCCTCCTCGTTTACCGCAACAGCACGTCGCGTCATGGGATTGCTTATACTGTGTGGCCCCCCGTGTGGTTTTTCTCTGATTGGCTGATGCCGGTGATACACGGCCACACCGTGTGGCTCGTCGGCGCAGCGCGATCCCACTCATCGATCACTGGGGTTGAATAAATAGGGGAGGGGCGCGTCCCTTAGCGTTTTTTCACCTCTGCGCCCTCTGCCCATTGCGTTTTCTCCTTCGTCTTCCCTGCGACCACGCCGCCGCCTGTGCTTTCCAGCAGCAACGCCGCCGCCGCACCTCCCCGTGCCTCCGCACCGCAGCCACCGCTGTGCAGCTTCTTCGCCACGGGTCTACGCCAATCTAGGCCTCAGATCCCCGCCGCCGCTAGCTCCAGCAAGGATAGCGGATACGAGATGACGGAGGAGGAGCTCATCGTCATCGAGCAGGAGATGGAGGAGGACGCCAGCGCGGCGGACCGTGGCGCATGGGCCGGGTCATGGGTCTGTCAAGATGACATTGACTGGCTCTACCGGACCAGACGTATTCCCGCCGGCGTCGCCGCTCGTCTCCCCTCTGCCGAACTGGCCCCCTCACCCAATCCGGGTGAGTTTGTTGTATTCCTGTCCCACTTCCAACGGGGATTTGGTCTCCCGGTGAGCGGTTTCTTCCGGGATTGGGTTAGGACATACCACCTGCAGCCGCACCATCTCCCAGCAAACGCTATCGCCTCCCTTTCCGCCTTTGCCTCTACGATCGAAGGCTACACCGGACTATGGCCCACGAAGGATCTGTGGATCCGGTTCTTCGGCCTCCGTCGCAACGTTGTCCCCAATATCCACGTTGAGTCGGAGGACAAGCAGCTCACCCAGGTCGGAGCTTCCTCCATCTTGCCCTGGAGATTTTCAGTCTTTCCCCGGGTTACCCGGCTCGACTCCTGCAAAGGATGGGCCCAGACCTTCTTCTACGTCCGGAACGAGGGTACCGAAGACTTGATTCGGTTGCTGACCTACGCTCCGGGCCTACCTGACACGGATTTCTGGGAGGAGGTCCCCAAGAAGCCTACCGCTCTGGCCAACCAAGTTAACAAGAGGTTCGTGGAGCTGAAGAAGCTCGGATTGCGCAACGAGGATGCTATGATCACGTTCGTGCGCAACCGAATCTCTCCCCTCCAGAAGCGCACCCACAAGTTGTGCCATATGAGTTTTGGCCGCGACCCCAACCGAACCTCCTCCTTCGAATTGAGCAACACAGAGATCTTTCACCGGGTCAAGGCTCTTTTCACCACCCACAAGGATTTCTCCGCCGAATGGACATGGGAAATCAAGCACTACTGTCGTGACAGGCTCCCTCCCGTGGTAAGCTTCGCGGGGCAAACTTAATTCGAATGAAGTATGTGTCGGTTTTTGTTATATTTCTGAGTCTGTTCTTCATGCTTTTTCTCAGCTATTCCTTCAGCAAACTCTCGAGGATGGTACGGATCCGACCCTTAAGTGGGCGCCGGACCGAGAAATCCTGGATGAGGAGGATCCGGACCAGGAGATGTTCCTCCCTATGACCGATGCCACCAAACGACCCAGCGGTAAATTCTCTTCTCTTAGAGATTGGTCCGATGATGAGGATGACTCGGATATCGACGTGATTGAACCCGTTGAGGCTGTCCCTCTTTCTTTTGCCTTTCCGGCATCAGCTAACCCCGGTGGGCATATCCACGAGGATTCTCCACTTGCCACGGGCGAGCCGGTTCCGGTGGCGTCGAAGAAGAAGCGCGGATCCGCATCAAGTTCTTCCTCCGAACCTTCTCAGCCCACAAAAAGGCAAAAGAAGGCCGGAGACAAGACTGCCTCCAAGCGGGCAGGCAAAGCCCCGGCACGGAGGGCCCGGAAACCCAAGGAGGCCGAGACCTCGGATGCGTAAGTCATTTTTCACTGCGCAACTCACTTTTCCTTGCATCGGGGTAATTTCACTCCTGACATCATTCTCTTTTGCAGGCCTCATGTGGAGGTCCCTCAGAGCGGATCGAGCATCTCTTCTCCCCTTCGGTCCGGCCCTTCTCCTCCTCGTGACGACGAGTCACGCCCGCTGAGCCCTATTCCGGAGAGCTCTGCGGCTGCTCCGGGTTCCGCAGTACCTCATCGAGAGGAACGCGACCTCGGAGCAGGAGGGGTCGGTTCGGCCGAGGCGACGGCGTCCACCACTTCGGCATTGCTGCAACCAGCAACCACCGAGTCTACCACAACACCAGCACCAGCAGCAGCTCCAGTACCAGCTACTGAGCCAGCACCTGTCCCGGCACCAAGGAAACCCACAGCAGCTCCAGTGCCATGTTCTTCTGCCTCGTCCAAGTCATCTCAGCCTCGGCGAGGAACTATTCCAGCAGCTTATAAAGGGAAGTCCACCACAGTTACTTCTTCCGAGCAAGCTAAAGGCAAGAGAGCTCTGTATATTGCCAAGCTACATCCGTCGAGGCCGGGCAGCGAACCCTGTCGTCGATGCTTCCGAAGAAATCACCAGCAGCGACGGATGTTCCTGCTGAGCCAACAGATGCGCAGCAGATGGTTCTGCACACCAGCCCAGCTCTTGCCCTAATTGAGAGGAAGGAAGCTCATGCGAAGGGCTTGGTGGCACCCCACATGCCCACTGGCGAATGGTACCCTCCGAGCCTTATCGAGTTCATCATGAACTGGAACAAGCGGAGTTCGTCTACAACGACGATCTCCCGGAAAAGTTCGGCCCCGCAGAATTTTCTGCCGAGATGAATACTGCCACCAAGGCAATTAATCTCGCGGGGCGAATGATGGAGGTATGTAAACTTCAAAACCAACGTAGATAATAGGCGGGTTTGGGAAAAGTCCTTTACATGCTGTAGATAATAACCATTAGTCCCCGAGCCTCCGGGGGAGTAGCTTGTTACTCGGACGGATGCTCTTTAGAAAACCAACGTAGCTGCATGTAAACTCCAAATATGCACACACCTAGAGCCGGGTTAAGTTCCACTTGGCTCGGATCTTGCCCACTTCGAATATGCACACACCTAGAGCCGGGTTAAGTTCCACTTGGCCTGGATCTTGCACACTTCGAATATGCACACACCTAGAGCTGGGTTAAGTTCCACTTGGCCTGGATCTTGCACACTTCGAATATGAACACACCTAGAGCCGGGTTAAGTTCCACTTGGCCCAGATCTTGCACACTTCGAATATGCACACACCTAGAGCCGGGTTAAGTTCCACTTGGCCCGGATCTTGCACACTTCGAATATGCACACACCTAGAGCCAGGTTAAGTTCCACTTGGCCCGGATCTTGCACACTTCGAATATGCACCAAGCTAATTTTACACTTCTGTACTTTTTTCAGGTAACAACCAATCGCCGGAGCGCCGAATTCCAACACCTGCTTGATACCCACAAGATCCTGCGCGCAAAACATGTTGCACTTGGTGCAGAACATGAAAAGAGAGGTAATTTTCTCCCTCGGAACCTCTCCGTTTTTCTTTACTTTCTTCCGCCGAACTAATCTCCTCATTCGGTTTTTTCCAGCTGGGGTAGAGGCTGAGAACAAAATTATGCGGAAGAACTTGGAGGAAATCCGGGGTATGTCCTCTTTTGTTCGACCTCGTAGTGTTTTCCATTTCTTCTTCTCCTTGGCTCGGCAAACATTCACTCCTCGGCTCTGTCGGGTCAACATACTATTTCAGCATCGCTTGAGGATAGTGTGCCCGTGCCTAATATGATGCTGCATTTTCTCGAACAAGCAGGGCAGCATCAAGCTGAGCTGAAGAAGAAGAATGATGAGCTTGCCCTCCTCTGGACTAAGGATGACGAGATAGCCAAGCTCAAGGCTGATATGGAGAAGATGAAGGCCCAACACAAAACCGAGCTCCAAAAGGTTGGCTAGAACTTCACCGAAGAGCGTGAGCGCCTTACTCTCCAGATCTCCAAGGGCCAGGACCTACTCAGTGAATCCGACCTCCAGCTTGGGTCGGCTAACGCTGAGCTTGAGCAACTTCGTAAAAGACGCGATGCCTGCATCAAGGAGTTAACCCGGATCCATAGCCACATTTCTCGTAAGTTCCTTTCCCTTGTCCGACATAACTCTCCGGGTTACCTCATATGTCTTTTCTTTACCTTCTTCTTTTGCCTTGTTTCCAGACCACTTTCCAGAGGGTACTGCGATTGCCAACGCTGCTGTTGCCAAATTTCGCCAAGAGAGGGGTACCCCCATTGCTCCTGATGGTGAGAACATTACCTTGGACATGGAGGACCTATTGGTCAGCTTGTCCTCTCGCGTGGAGACCATCAAGAATTATGGCAAGGATATCCTCGACGTTGCAGTGCGCATCTTCAATACGTTCTGGCCCGGAGAGAGTAGCCCGGAGACCATCGCAACTCTCGTCGAGAAATTAATGGAAGTTGAGACCCAGCTTGATCTCTGGAGAGAATTTGCTGGTCGTGCTGCAGCTGACACCATCCTTCATCATATTCTCACATGGTACGAGAAGATCGACCTCAGCCTTCTCACACGCCGGCGCACCGGATCCAGATGGACCGATGATCCGGAGTGGGTAGCTCGGCGCCAGGCTAGCGCCTACAGCCTCATCGAATATTCTCCTATTCATGACTGGGTTGAAGGACCGAGCTTCCTGGAATCCGCTGGGGACGAGCAGAATGAGAATGTTGAAGATGGGTCGGATGAGGACGGGGAAGATGATGCTTCAGATATTGAAGACATCGACGACGACGCCGAACCTGCTCCTCCTGCTGCTCCTTAGTTCTTAAAAACTTGAAAATTTATCACATCCCCGGTATGCCGGGTGCAATTGTATGCCGGATATGTGATATTTTGCAACTATATTTTTATGCCAGATTAACTTGGGCGTAGTCCCCGAGTTTCATTTTCTTGTTCGTTCAATTCTCTGGCTCGGTCCGTGTCTACCTTGATTCGGTTTTACGACTTACGAATCCGAGCTTCAAAAATTGTCTTAACAATACTTAGAAACTTTGAGGCTTGGCTCAAAATAATTCAGCATAATAACTTGAAAATAAATACAGGGTTAGTCCGAAAAAACAAACGTTAGCTCGAATAAATTCGTTTCCTTAGTCTTTTTTCATGTGCTACGCAATTCCAAACTTGTTCCCTTGCTTTCCATGAAGCCAATTCTTGTTGGACAGCAGCAAGTCGAAGGGTTGGGTTTTTGGTGCTCACACATTACTAATCTGGGTTAAGTAGAACGACTTATTCCAGCTACCACATAAGAAATTACGACAAATATTATTAAGGCAGTCCCCGAGTTACTGCTCGAGGCGCTGCTATTTCATTGATAAGCTCATTGCCGACATACATACCGACTTATGAGATGACTCGGATACATACACTTCTTAGCTAAGTGTAGAAGGGACGAAGTAATGCTACATTCCACGGTCGCTTGGATTCCTCTCCGGACCTGTCCGCCTTGTTCTTTTCCTATGCTTTGCATCTATAAGATAGTAAGAATCATTGTGCAATGCTTTGCTCACAATGAATGGCCCTTCCCATGGGGGGATAGTTTATGCATGCCAGTAGTACGTTGTACCAACCGGAGCACCAGATCACCTTCCCGGAAGACTCGGGGGCACACTTTCTGGCTATGATAGCGTCGGAGGTTTTGCTGACATATGGCGGATCTGGACAGTGCCAGTTCTCTCGCTTCTTCCAGCAGATCAACATCATTTTGTCGGGCTTCTTGCACTTCGGCTTCTGTGTATTAGGTGACCCTAGGCGAATCATGCTCTATGTCGGCTGGTAATATAGCTTCTGCCCCATATACCAAAAAAAATGGCGTATAGCCTGTTGATCAATTCGGAGTTGTTCTTAAGCTCCACAGTACCGCTGGTAGTTCTTCTATCCAGCACCCTGCTGAACTTTGCAGCGGCTCAATGAGCCGGGGTTTTATCCTGGATAATACTAATCCGTTGGATCTTTCCACTTGT
The DNA here is from genome assembly GCA_916181665.1 of Avena sativa. Taxonomy (NCBI): domain Eukaryota; kingdom Viridiplantae; phylum Streptophyta; class Magnoliopsida; order Poales; family Poaceae; genus Avena; species Avena sativa. The sequence goes on along the minus strand of OV702287.1, from coordinate 40,624,106 downwards.
CCGTTCGATGCAGGGTGGGCTACCGAGGTGACATCGAGTCGGATCTTCCTATCTCGGCAGAAGCGCGCAAATGCTCCTTCCGCAAAATTTGTTCCATTATCAGTTATAATACTGTGTGGATAACCGTATCTCAAGATGATGTCTTTGAGAAATGGCACGGCCGTAGCTCCATCACATTTTCTTATAGGTTTCACTTCAATCCATTTTGTAAACTTGTCCACCATGACCAAAATGTGTGTCATGTTTCCTTTCGCTGGTTTGAACGGGCCAACCATATCCAAGCACCATACAGCAAATGGCCACGTGATTGGTATGGCCTTGAGTTCCGACATAGGCATATGTGTCTTGGTGGCGTACCTCTGACAACCATTGCATTTTCTCACCAGATCTTCTGCTTATTCTAAGGCACTTGGCCAGTAGAACCCATGCCGGAACACCTTTGCCACCAAGGCTCGGGATGAGGCATGATGCCCACATTCCCCTTGGTGTACATCTCGCAGGATGTCAAGCCCTTCTTCTGGGTCAACGCATCTTTGGAGAACATTGGTTACACTCCGTTTGTATAACTCGGAATTGATGATTGTGTATGCTTTTGCTCTCCTCTGAGTTTGCCTGGCTAACACCTCCTCAGCGGGTAACGTTTCGTCTTTCAGGAATTGGAATATAGGCAGTGCCCAAGCTGGTATCGCTCGTGAAGGGAACATCTCCTCATCAATTTCCATCTGATCCACCGGCATAACTTTAGCCGGATCACGCTGAGCGGTGCCTGGGTCTAGCGAGGTAGTCCCCGGGTTTGCCGAGGCAGTCCCCGGGTTTGCTGATGCGGTCCCCGGGTTTCGCGTACTACCTCCCGTGTCAATGTCCATGGGCTCATCTCCGGATTCCGTATTTTCCAGGATATAGATCGAGTCGGTTCCTGGGGACGGCCTGATAGATGGTTTTCTGAGGTGTTCCAATGCTACACCCGGTGGAATTGCCTATCTGGTCGATCCGAGCTTCGACAACATGTCGCCAGCCTCGTTTTCTGCCTGGGGTACATGGTGAAATTCACACCCCTCGAAGTAACCAGATATCTTCTGCACGTGAAATTTGTATAGTGCCATGTTTGGATCCAGGGCGTCCCACACTCCGGACACCTGCTGCACCACCAGGTCCGAGTCGCCGAAGCATATTATCTGACGTATGCCAATCTCCTTTGCCACTTTGAGCCCATGCACAAGAGCCTCATACTCAGCGACATTGTTCGATGCCGCGAAATGTATCTGCAATACGTACTTTAGCTGATCCTTCTTTGGCGAGGTAAGCACGACCCCGGCGCCTAATCCGGTTTTGGTTTTCGACCCGTCAAAGTGCATCCTCCAGTAATTCGGGTCTGGTGGCGGTGGTTCGTATTGTACCTCGGCCCAATCCACAAAAAAGTCCGCCACAGCCTGAGATCTGATCGCTTCTCTTCTGTCGTATTGGGGCGCATAAGGGGCTAGCTCAATTGCCCATTTTGCAATTCTGCCACTCGCATCCTTGTTACCCATTATCTCGGATATGGGAGCTTCACATATTACCTTGATGGGGTGCTCCTCAAAGTAATGCTTTAACTTCTTTGCCGCCATATAGACACCGTATGCCACCTTTTGAAAGTGCAGGTAGTTCTATTTTGAGGCAGACAATACCTCGCTCAGGTAATATACTGGCCTCTGCACTGACTTACCCTCTTCAGTGCGCTCCACTACAATTACTGCACTTACAACTCGGTTGGTTGCGGCTACGTAGAGCAACATTGGCTCCTTTGATAGTGGAGAGGCTAACACTGGCGCAGTGGCCAACATCTTTTTCAAGTGGGCAAAGGCTTCATCGGCCTGTGGCGTCCAAACGAATTTATTCGACTTTTTCATGAGCTGGTAGAGAGGCAGTGCCTTTTCTCCCAACCGACATACAAACCGACTCAACGATGCCAGGCATCCAGTGAACTTCTGGACATCATTGAGACACTTCGGCAGCTCCATTCGTTCGATGGCTCGGATCTTAGTTGGATTAACTTCGATACCTCGGCTGGAGACGAGAAATCCGAGTAATTTTCCAGCCGGGACACCGAAGGTACATTTTTCCGGGTTAAGATTCATCCGGAACCTTCTCAAGTTCGCAAATGTTTGCCTTATGTCGTCAAGGAGCGTTGTGCTTTCCTTGGTCTTGATAACCACATCATCCATGTATACTTGTACGTTTTGACCTATTTGGTCGTGCAAACATTTTGCATACATCTTTGGTATGTTGCACCTGTATTACGTAAACCGAACGGCATAGTATGATAGCAGTAAGCCCTGTACGGGGTAATAAACGCCGTTTTTATTTGATCATCCGGGTTCAGAGGTATCTGGTGGAAGCTAGAATATGCATCAATGAATGACAACAGTTCGCATCCCGCGGTTGAGTCTATGACCTGATCTATCCTCGGCAGTGGAAATGGATCTTTTGGACACGCCTTGTTCAGGTTCGTGTAATCGATACACATGCGCCAAACCACTGCCACGTTCGGATCGTCCTTCTTCTTTTCTACCAGCACCGGATTAGAGAGTCAATCCGGATATAGTACCTCCATGATAAATCCTGCTGCTAGTAACCGAGTTATCTCGTCTCCAATGATTTTTCTCCTATCCTTGGCGAAGCGGCTGCTTCACCGGTGTTGCTCCGGGTCTTACGTTCAAAGAGTGCTCGGCCAACTCCCTCGGAACACCTTGCAAGTCCTGTGTAGACCAAGCAAAAATATCCCGATTCTCACGGAGGAAGTTGACGAGCTCGCTTTCCTATTTGTCAGTTAACCCGGCACCAATTGTTACGGTGCGCTCCGGAAACATGTTATCAATTGGAATCTTCTTGGTGTCCTTTGCGGCTTGAAATGATATGCTGCCATGCGGGTTACTTAATGCCGGCATATATTACTGTGCGGACTGAGCTAATGCCGCCACTTCTTGGATTTTTATTTTTTCTTGCGCAATCACGAGTGACTCGGCTAGGTTAGACCCGGCTGAAGCGCACTCCATGGAACGTTGGAAATCTCCAGTAATGGTAATCACTCCATTTGGCCCGGGCAACTTCATCTTCAGATAACTGATGTGACAGCTTGCCATGAATTTGTTCAATGTTGGTCTTCCAAGTAACGCATGATATGCACTTTCCAAGTTCACCACCTCAAACTCCAGATTTTCAGTTCGGCAGTTATCCCTTGTGCCGAATAACACGTCGACCCAGACTTTGCCTATGGGCTCACAAGAAATGCCTGGTACAATGCCATGGAAAGTTGTTCTCGTAGCCTGGAGCATGTTCTCCGAGATGCCCAACTTGCGCATCGTATCTGCATACATGATGTCAATGCTACTCCCATTATCAATCAAAACCCTGGAGAACCTCGCATTGATGCTCGGTCCAATGAATGTCGGATCTAACACTAACGCATATGAACCTGGACTCGGCATAAGTTTAGGATGATCTTTGATGTTCCAGGTGATTTCCTGGTCCGACCAAGGCATGTACCTCGTCACTGCGGGCATGACCGCATTGACCTCCATATGTCGCCGCTGCAAGCTCTTTCTATCCGTTTCCTCAGTCGTGAACACACAATAACTCTGGTGATGTTCCCTGTACTCATTCCTTCCCTTGTTTCTGGGGTATCTCTGATCCGGTTTTTGCTGATTTTCCACCTGATGCACTGCATCCCTTCTCTCATTGTTGTCATACCTCGGCGGAGGAGGAGGCAACATTAGCTGTTGCGCGTTCGCTCCGGAGAGCAATTGCTGCCGGGGTAACTCCTGCCGAGGTTGATCATTCCGGGGTGCCTGAGCATTCTCCAAACCACCTTGCTCTATCTTTCGCATCCACTCACATTGCCTCGTCGTGTGACCCGCCGGGCTATTCGGATTTGGCGTGTGAAACTTACACGGCTGGTCCAGCATCGACTCATAGGTATACCTCGGACGGTCTTTCTTTTCCTGCCACTGTTTCTTCTGCTCCGGAGTCCATGTTTTATTGCCATCATTTCTTGGAGTCCACTGCCCTCCAGTTCTCTAGCGTTGGTTACTCCCTGATCCGGGTTGATCTTGATTCACGGCTTCAACTTGTTGCGAACCATAACGATGATCTGGTCTATCATCTCTCCTCTTTCCTCTATAATCATTCCTTCGGGATGACCCGGCTCCATCCCTCTGATAGTACTCCTCGTTTGACTCGCTTGACGCGAGCCTAGGTTGAGTCGGATCGCCCAATGCATAAAAATCAGCAATCCGGATCATTTCTGCCAGCGTAACTGGCATTTTCCTTTGCAACTTCATCCACAGCTCGCTGCCGTATCTGCACCCTTGCGCAAACCACGCTATGGCCTGCGACTCTATGACACCTTCACACGAGTTTCTCACGGTACACCACCGGGTCAAGAATTCACGATCCGTCTCGTTGGGTCTTTGCTTGCACATTGCCAGGGTCTGCGGTCTATTCGGCCTCTGGTATGTACTTGAGAAGTTGCTGATAAACATTTCTTCAAAATCTATCCAGCAGTTGATGCTTCCAGGTGGTAAATTATTCAGCCATACTCTGGCTGGGCCTTCCAACAACTGGGGCACGTAACGCACAGCCCATCTCAAGTTGCCCGTTGCAATTTTCACCGCTATAGCATAGTTTATCAGCCAATCCTCCGGCTTGGTACTGCCGTCATACGTCTTCGTGCCTCTGGGTAATTGGAAGTTGGGTACCGGCGGTTCCTTCATGATCCGGGGTCCAAAGCACGCTAGACCCGGAGGACCTTGACATTCGATCTGTTCCGACCTGTACAGGCGATCCAGTTTTAACCTGGCGTCATCCGGCATTAAGTCCCTGCTTCCCAATCTCGACCATATCACATGATAATCCGGTCTGGGGTACCCTGCGTTCACCATCTCCGAATCACCGTCGTTGTATCGGTTGTGCTCTCGTTGCGCACCTTTCTGCTGCATACCTCGGTCGGCGCTTTGCTCTTGCCTCGGTATATTCCGCTGCTGCGGTTGTCCTGCTCCTGTGGAGTTGCGCTGTCCGGCATTGCCGTTGGCAGCGTTCCCTTGACCGGCATTGCCTTGGTCGTGATTACCTCGGCCAGCTTCACCTCGGCTCACACTCCGTCGATCATCATTTTTCCGCATCTCTCTTTCCTTTCCCGCACACGTTGGGTCGTACGGGACAATCTGTTTGTTCCGTCCGGCCGAGGTTACTACCTCTTCTCTCCTTGGACCACCATGAGGCGATGATGCGGCTCCAGCGGATTTCTCCGGGTTACCCATCACCGAATGGACAATCTTAGAAGCCCCAGCTCTCTCCGGGTTAGCTCTCAGCAGCTCCTCGTTCTGCCTGTTCGCGATCCGAACCAGCTCATTAACTCTGTCTTGCTGTCTTTGACGGGCCTCACCCGTCAGACCCTCTAGCTCGGATGCAGCCGCATCTGCTGCTCTGAGGTTTTTCGCCGGGGTACTATACTTCGGCAACCCCACATACAGATAGTTTTCCGACCCTTCTGCTCCATCATCACCTTCTCTGTTCATCTCGCTTATGAGATTTCTCCCTTTTACCTTTACCGTATCAACTTTGTTTGCCCTTGCGTACTCACGCAGCGTTATGTTCAGCGACTGCTGAGCCGCGACTATTTTCTTTGCGCCCTCCAGTATTTTTTGCCGAGTTTCCTCTAGCTCGTCCTGTGCCTGAGCCGGATCTACCACTGCTGCTACCGGGTTAGCCAAGCTATCCATAGCTTCCCTCAGTACATTCTTAGGCCTCTCTAGTGGAGGTCCTCTACCTTTCCTCGGTGCCTTAGGTGTTACCTCCGGGTCTGGCGTTGGGTCCTTGCTTGAGCCTGCACCTGACGCAGTCATCATCACCTCCGCTTGGTCCGGGGAGCGAGCGATACGCGCCCCGCGAGCCACAGTGAGGGGTGGTTCCCCCGCATCGACGACACGACGCGGATGAACGCACGAGACGTCCACAGCAACGTAGACCTTGTGCGCGCCGAGCTTGACGAAGAGGCCGTTGCGCGGAAGCGGGCGCGTGCCGAAGCAGCCAGCATTGTCGCTGACGAAATCCAGCGCTCCGAAGCGCTGAACGAGCCCTGAGACGATGCGTTCGCCGGTGCCGATGAGGTTTCCCGTCTGGATCTTCACCCCTGCTAGCGCCGCTGGCCCCACGGTGGGTGCCAACTGTTGTGGTGGTGTCACGGCAGATGCCATGGATAGGCTAAAGGTGGGGACTAATATGCGCTAGGAGAATCCAGGGAGGGATAGTAGAGTGATTCTCCACACAGAAGTTTGTATTGCTATATCTTCAAGATTACAAGTGCTCCTTTAGCTGTATTGGCGAGAGGAGGAAGAAGGAGCTCTCTTACTCTTGCCTAGATCTTCTAGCCCTAAGGAATCACCAAACCAACTAGTGCTCAACCAACCCCCTCTACCAGAACCCTAACCCCCCTTATATAGAGGAGGTTCGGTCCTGGCCTAGGGCATATGTGGAGGCATATTCCTAAGATGTGCCCCCTCCCAAAGTGGTAACCCGACCGGGGTGCTTTTCCCCCGCGTCACACATGCTTTAGCGACGTAAGCCTCTGCGGTGCCCGCGTCAGCCGACGTGAGCGTCGTCACCCTTGTCGGCCATGACCCGGTGGTCCTGCCCTTGCTTTATTTGCTTATGCAGTGCGTACCGGACCTTCTTTTTTGACTAGATAGATTCCTTCCTTCTCCCAAAAGCTAAGCGAGGATCCGGATCATAGTAGATCCGGCCACACCTGTTCCTGCATATAAGTTAGACAAGCACTCCCGACTTACTCCTTAAGTCGGATGAGTCAATGTTAGACGACCCTCCCTGGTCCGGGTTACTCCGTGATTCGGACTGGCTTGAGGTGATCCGGTCAGCATCCGCTTTGACCTTGCCGGACCTCGGCTAACTCGACCGTTATACCCCGGAGTGACCCTACCCGAGGTATCCTAAAGCCCGCTGGTTGGTACTCGACGCGCCCACGTCAGAAATCAGAGAGCTCGTCATCGACGGCGAGTTGATGGCCGTCAAGCTCCGCTCTCTGCTGAAACTCGAGAGCCTCACTGCCGTGGACGCCAACGTTCTGCTGTGCTCCGACGCCGTCCCGTGCCTCGCGCACGTGAGCCTCGTCTTCTCGATTTGCCCACTGGACTACTCGATTCTGAACCATTTGATCGCCATGGTCATGCTCGTCTTGAAAGACGCCGTCAGCATCAGGAATCTCATACTGCGGTTCACTGGGCCAGAGATGTGGATTTTGCACAACAAGAATCCCTTTCCTCGGATGCCCAATCTGAAGAAGCTGCTTGTTGCGGACGTGCCTTCCTCCGGGGATGTCTCATGGCCCCACGTCCTCATCCAGGCAGCACCACAGCTTGAGAGCCTTCATGTCCATGTCTCCCAGTGCGAGGAGGGGGAGCAAGGTCAAGATACATCATACGCGCAGCCATTAGCTTCGCGGCGCCACCACCATTTGAAGGAGCTGGTGGTCATTGGCTTCCAGAGGACGAGCATGCAGCTAATTCAATTTGTAAGGTTCACCGTGGATACTTCGACAGCGCTGTCCCGTGTTGCTCTGCTCAAGCACGGTCATGTCGAGGTCAAGGGACCCTGGGAATGGGAGATCGTGAGCCAGCAGAGCACGTGGAGCAACGAGGAGAAACTTGCCGTCCTAGATGGAATTCAGTGTTCGACATCCCAAATTGAAGTGGTGCTAGGCTGAATTCAGTCTGTGTATTGTATGTGCCTTATATTATCGTGAAATCTAATTCTTGCGCGGGCACTCTGGTGTGCTACATAGTGCGCACGTGTTGTCGCCGTCTGATCTAATCGTCTGGACGCGGACGCACGCGTCGGTTAGCGGGACCAGTATTTTCGGTGTGGTGGAAAAGTCGTCCTCATCGCCTTCTCCTCTCCCTCTCTCTCGAGTTGTCTGTCTCCTTCCTTCTCTCCGGACAGGCGGCAATCAAGCAGGCAACACCTTGTGAGGGGTAGGAGGGGCAATTCCCGGCGAGCCATCTCCGTCTGCGGCCGAGGAGGAGAATTCCAGCTGGGAGGAGGAGGAAGGATAGAAGGAGTAGCAGCAGGCACCTGCGTCATGCCGTATCCTGATACTCATGGATCTGCAGCGGGCGGCGGTGCTCTCCTCGGAATCCAGGTCGTCGTCCTCCCCAGCGGCAGATGGGACGATGGAGGCGAGCTAGAGGGCCGAAATGGAGGAGAGCCCCCATGTCTGACGCCCATGGATCTTCATCGGGCAGTGGTGCTTTCCACGGACTCCAGGTCGTCGTCCTCCCCTGCGGCAGATAGGATGATGGGGGATAGCAAGAGGGCCGAATTGGAGAGCCCCACGCATGAATGAATGATTCTGATCATCCATATAGGCGAGCGACGGGAACAACCTTGTGAGTCTCTGTTTGTAGCAGTGAATACTACTTGGCTCTTTTTCTTTGCGAATAATAGTTGAATACTTGTGTAATAACAGAGTGCTATTTGGATTTCATTCCGTCAAAATTGCTAATTTTTCTCTGATGTATCCATCGATTACTGATTCCTACGGTACTCTGCAGCCTGCAAGTGTTTTACCAAAGGCTGCAAAGTGCAAACCGTGGACAGTGGGAAATTCTTAGGTCTATCTACTTTACACTTCCCAAATAAGTTCTAGCAAGATGAATATATGCATAATGCTTGCTGCACCCACATGATGTCATTTTCCGCAAGAATTGGATCTACCACTCCGTAGGTGCTTACTGATGTGTGATTTATTTTTCCATAGTTGATAACTAGGTTTTACCTTTAACATGGTTCTCTGCCGTTGTCGGGTGTAGATAACTAGCTATAGTTACATGCCTAATTTTTTCTAATAAGCTTTGCTAGATTTAGTCAGTAGGCATCTGTTACATGGATGTGTAGTCAGTAGGGGGTTGTTATTAATTTTTGTTGTATTTACTGAATTTTTTGTAAGCCATAGTTACATGCCTAAGTGCTCTTGTGTTAAATTTTCTTACAGTAGAGGAGGGAGGGGGGGGGGGGGGGGGGGAGGGTGTTGTTGTTGTTGTTTGTGTTATAGAATGGAACTGACTTTAATTAGTACAAATTGATTTTCAGGATGTAATTACATGCATGGTTCAAACTGTTTTTGTTGGGCACTTTAGATGCAGGGCGCCAAACTGTATATGCAACTTTTTCTTTGGGTCATAAGGGTACATGTAACATTTTCCATATCTAGCATGTTACCTTTCTGAATATGTACAGTATCTTTTTGTAACATTTTTTTGCATACGGACTGTATCTAGCTTGTAACCTTTTTTGGTTATAATTTGCTTGCTTAGAGCCGTCGGCAGCTGCAGCACTGCTGGGCGACACGAGGTTGCAAAGGGCCCTTGCCATCTGCAGCTTCACCTGAACCCTCTTCGCTGGAGGCTTCTTCTCCTTGCCGAGGCTCCTGCTGTACTGGTACTCCAACTCCACAGCCCTTGATCTTCTTGCTCATTCTGTGCTTCTTTTTTGTGTTGCGTATGCTATGTTGTGTGTTGAGGTTAAGGATTGGCTTGCCAAATGGCTGGGATACAGGAACGACACCTTAACCGCTTTCTATTTGCAGGAATAAAGTGCGATAGTGATAGAAGATTTAGATATTTGTGATAAAGTGAATAATATTTTTTGTCCACCATAATAATAATTTTCTTGGTTAATTAGGATGACTATCTGGCCTGAAAGATACTCTTATACCTACTATATCATAGCATGTCACTCATTGCATCTAGCCTGTAACATTTTTAAATATGGGCCATATCTAGCATGCAATTTTTTTACTATATCATAGGTTGTAACTCTAGCCGTAACTATTTGCATAATAGCATGTAACTCTTGTTGTATATAGCCTATAACTTCTCAAATATGGACTATATCTAGCCTGTGACTTTCAGGCTGTAACTATTTGCATATAGCCTGTAACTCTTTGCATGTAGTCTCTAACATTTGTATATAGACCGTAACTTTTCTGGAAACGGGCTATATCAAGCCTATTACTTTGAGGCTGTAACTATTTTTGCATATAGCATGTAACTTTATCCTCTTTATTCACAGAATTATGCGCTCCCACTCTTTGAGCACCTTCTCCTGCATTAGCTACGTAGTAAATCGGCCCCGTCGGCGGCAAGTAGTCCGTCGGGTCCGAGGTGGGTCGCCATGCCAGAGGTGTTGGCGAGAGAGCATCAGCGACATAGTGCTGCATCGAAACTTTGGTGCACTTTGGTCATTTTTTGAGCTGGTGAGTGCTTCAATCTGGCTCGTTTCCCCGACGTTGTTGATTCAGTGGGCGTTTTGATTTGGCCCCAACTTGGTCACGGTGGTGATGTTCTAGTAGTCTCTGTCTTGCTCGTCTAGTAGTCACGCCGGTTGGATTTAATTTTTTCTCACTAGGGGATGTGTATAATGCTAAAAAAATTACAAGCAAAAATATGCTAGTAATCATAGGTGTTTCTTTAGTTTCTCTCACGGGAATGTATATAATGTACAAAAATTACAGGCAAAACATGCGAGTACTCATATTTTGTTGGTTGCCTTTTCTCTTAGGGGATGTAGATAATGTACTTGAATTTACAGGTGGTGGGGATAAACGCTCCAATTCTAATAGTTCTACAAGTAAGAAAACTCATCACCTTAGCTATCTACTAATCCGCCTTGCTTTTGCCATTAGAAAACCACCATTCCATTTACCGCATCACATTCCTAGTAGTACCATCCACCACGGTAGTGTTCATTTGTTAATTTTACTGCAACATCCCAATGTTCAAGAGTAATAAAGCGATTTGAACCACTGTCAAGGAAATATATGATGGTTTTGTTGTTCCCTTTGATTTTTCTTTGTCTTATGGATGGTGTTGTCGTGCTATTGGTGATACAATATTAGACAGTTTGGTGGGTGGTGCTGATGTGCTATTGTGTTTGTGTCAGAGATTGTAACTATCATATTCAAATTAGCACTAATTCCTATTAGGATGTAACTATGAGGTTCAAATAAGCACTCATTTTTGGGGCAATTTAGATGAAGCACTAATTCATCTCAACGTGTAACTTTCCGTGTCTGGACTATAACATTTTTACACCAGCTGTAACTTTTTACATCTTCCCTGTAATTTTACACCAGCTGTAACTTTTTACATCTTGACTATATATGCATGTAACTTTAATCAATATGAATGTATTTAATAGCGTGGTTGACAACTTTAACGAATTTAACTATTAAAACGATGTATTTTTTACATATGCATGTAACTTTTTGTTAATATGTATATTATGCATGTAACTTTAATCAATATGAATGTATTTAATACTATAGTTGTCAATTTTAATTGATTTAACTTTTTACAGGGAGTTTTTTTACATACACTGTAACTAGCAAGTAACTTTTTGTATATGGGGACTTTTCAGCCTGTAACATCATATATATATATATGGACTTTATGTAGCCTATAACTTTTTTTTGCGTATGAACTGCATCTTCATATCTAGCCTGTAATTTTTTGTATCTACCATGTAACTCTTTCATACATGGGCTGTAACTTTTTAGCAAAGCCTGAAACTCCATTTGGTTTGTGCACTGTAAATCTTTTTAAGTACTCAGCATGTAGCATATGTATTAAAGTATGATACTTGAGGGGGTAAGTTTTTTTGGTTCAATGTTTATCAGTTTCTGTTCTCGTACATGATATTTACTCCCTTTGTTTTAAAATAGATGTCGCAAATTAGTCTAAATTTGGGATGTATCTAGATGACATCTATTTTGAGATGGAGGGAGTAGTATGTATCTTGACAAGATGCATTCTTGTGTGATGCTTAGATATATTTACGGCTGTATCAATATGTAACTTCTATGTTGTGGATAACTGGAGGGTGCTAAGCATGATTCCAAAGTTACAAAACTAGTCCAATTTTACGAGGGGTGGGAAGATCTACCAGCATAAAGTGTTTTCCCCTTCAAGTTACATCTATCCAACTAAAAACCTGTGTACTTATCAAATTATTTTCAAGTTAAAGCTGGATGTAGCTATAGAAAAAATTAGGGTCTGGTATAATCTTCCGGATAGCAGAGATGACAGGGGTTGAGATTTCGATTTTGTACGTGTGAGCATCCGTTTGTACATGTGCAACGCATCTAGTGTATAAATATTTGAGTGGTTTCTAAATCACATCCAACTAGTACTCCTTGTATGAACGTGTGTATCTAGACATATTTTAGTGATGTATTTTAGTACTTCCTTCGATTTATATTAATATCTTAGATTTGTCTAGATTCGAATATATCTAGTCAAGTTTTAGTGCTAGATACATTCGAATCTAGACAAATCCGAGAACATTAATTTGAATCGGATGTAGTTTAAGAACAAGTTTGACCATTGATTTTCATCAACAAATTTTACATAATATGTTACAAAAATCATATCATTGGATTCACCTTCAAAAGAAGTTTCTAATGATATATTTTTTAAGACACATATTACATATTTTATTGGCTAAAATTAATGATCAAAGTTGTTTTTAAACTACGTGTGTACTTAACAAACTGTAACGGAGAAAGTATATAAATACATGTGAATCTAGACCGATAAACTGAAGTCGTATACCCGGGGCTCGGGATCCCTGCACGTGGGATTTTCAATCTAGCCTGTATCACAGGCTACGCGTTGCGTGACGGTGCGTTTTCTAATCTGGCATATCCTGGGTTGTCGGAACGGATGGTTTCCTAATCTAGGTGGGGCACTCCGTAGAGCAGAATAGTGCGCGCGCACTGTATAGAAATACTCTTATTTTATGACTTGATTTATCTTCTTTGGAGCAGACTTGCTCCGGGACGGTTGATCGTGGGCACGACCACTCGCTGAGGCAGCGGGCACGCACAAGTAAACTCCAGCGGGAGTCACGCATTCTCTATGCTTCCAGAGCTGTCGGAAAATTAACCGGGGGTACGGTCACCCGTAAGATAGGATCCCCCTCTTTGGAGTACCTGTATTTGTTTACTATAGTATATCAATATCGTTTTTATGGATATGAAGGCCCATCTGCTTAATAGACTGGTTAAATGTGTTCTCCAATGGGCTCCCAAATGCTCGCATTGGTCAGTTTCAGCCCGCGCGGACAAGGGAGCCAAAAAGAACCAAATCCTGTCTACGGACCAGGGGATGGCCCATTTGGCACCCACGTCTAGCCCGATCCGGCAGACAACCAATGGTAGCGCATCATTTAATTTAATACCATCCACCACCGGTGCCTCTCTATTGCACCTTAAACCCTAGTCAGCAGACCACTGATCCCGGCCACCTCGAGCCTCTGACGTCGGCGCTGTCTAGAGCAATTTGTAGATCTATTGACTTCGTCTCGATGCTGAACTTTTTCGGCGGCCCTTCGTCTCGCCACAACGGCGACTCGTCTTCCTCGTGTCGCTGCAATGACGACCACGGGTGAGTCATCTTCCTCGCGTCACCGCAACGACGACAGTTTGTCCTCAAGCCGCTAGCACGCCAACTTCCACTACGTCAACCTGCAACCTACCGAGCAGACGGCGGAGAACACGACCGTGCGTGAGCGCCACCCCCATCACCGACCACGAGGCGCGACACCTCAACAGGGTGTACGACTTAGCGCCGTCGATCGTGAACATGCCGAAGGGGTGGCACTTGAACCCAAACATGGTTCCCATGCGACTGCCACCCAGTGACTCTGCCCGGGTGCGTGCAATCGATGAGCACCGGAGGTTCGTGTCGCCGGAGTTGCCCGTTCCTGGCTATGGCTAGAATGGGACGGAGTTGGACAAGGTGTGCGCGCGTGAGCACGAGATAAAACGACGGAGCTTCTTCGCGATGGAGCCTCCCACGTGGTTCCTCAGTGAATTCATCACTCCTCGGGACTCCGATGACGAGGACAATGTGAGAAGCAATGCCGACATGTATGCGCGGCAGCTAGAATGATTACCTCCTTCACCAAGTTCCACCTCATTAAAGGTTTTTTATTATAGTGGATAGTTTCTAAAAGGTTCCAATCTTTATTGATATTAGATTCTATAAAGGCTCCATTAGAGGCGGTATCTAGTTCATTCCTATTTCCTTCACTATGTCTGACATAGGGATGATTACTCAGATGCTTATGATTTACTATCCTATACTGGGTAAAAGGGCTTGCCCATGAAGATTTTAGACGACAGCCCAAGGAAGCAACCGATAAAGACTTTGATTGTATTAGAAAAGGGACTATGAACCGATATTGTATTGTGTTGTAATTACGCGTGTATGAGACCTATCTGCATACAGCTTTGAGACCTGGCCTATTATATATAGGACGGGAGAAGCCCAAGCGAGGGTACCGAAAACTCCCAGACAACTTGTAATAGTGCGATTTCCAAATATTCAGGCGACTTTGACTTTATTGTTTTCCTGACATCCGACGAAATCCCTAGCGTTCTCTTTTCCGCGAAACCCTAAGTCCATCATCATGGGCATTGCCGAGGTTACCCCTTGTCAATGTCCTTCATTAAAAGTATGTAAAACCAACCATGGTGGAAACCCATGGTGAGGACAGATTGTTAAGAAAATCTCTGAACCTTTCATAGCCATTGTATGTGGATTCTCCCGGGCGATTCTTGAAATTTGTATTCAGGCGCCTTGTTCCATGATACTTACAGTGTAGATAAAACTTAGATAAGAAAACAGAAGATAACTTCTCACTAGTTATATTTGTGGGACAAGTTTTAAACCAAATGTGACATTTATCATCAATAATTTGACCAAATAATTTAAATTTAACTTTATCATCATTATAAATATTAAATTTTAAAGTCTCACGACTTTCTCTAAAGAAGTTCAAATGTTTGTACGGGTCTTTCGTACCATTTCCTGTAAATTTCTTAGAATGCAACAACTCAAGTAACATGGGGAGAATCTCATACCCCTTAGGATTAATAAACTGACTCACTTTCATAAAAGCATTCATTGGTGGGCTAGAGTTTTTAACAACGTCGGGATGAATTGGATGTTCATATTATCCCATAGTGGTTGCCTAAAACTTGCAAAAAACTTTTGCATATGGTAATAAATTGATAGCTAAGAACAAAGACCAAAAACACTTATCTCCCTCCCAACGGTGTCAAAAAATAGATTGATGGGTGCAATAGAATATAATGTATGCAGCTACTTTTAAAGTAAGAGTATCGAATCACAGAGAGCTACTAGTAGAGATCTTTATGCCCCTCATTACTATTCACAAAATAGTACTTGTAAGTTATCTTTGATTCCAAGAGAGTGGTTGTGATCAAATCAATATTTAAACTAGATAATGCAAACATAGAGAATCGTGATGTAAGTAATTAAAACTACAATAGGGCTAAAACGTTCTCAAAGAGTGTTGGATCTACCAATAGCAATTAGATTCATCATGATTATGATATATCTATTTCTTTATTTATGTGTATGTATGAGAAGATCTCCAAATAAGATGATCATAGATAATCATCTGCTATTTCATCCCTCACAACCACAAAATCGATCATTGGCCAGTCATCCCGATCCAATAGAAATTAAGGATTACCCCATGTTCATGGACATGGGCTTTGTTAGTGCCTTCTTATTCCCATTGACCACATGAATAATGATCTGACTTGATATGTCACTTAACGCCTTCACACCACCACGTACCCAATGGTAGTTCCCTCTCCAGTCCCAAAGGGAAAATATTATGTGGTTGGCATTCATATAATATCAAGAGAGTTAACTAATACATACTCATAAATTAAAGTTATATATCATATTTATTTGAATTCATAATATTTCTAGGATTTCTCCATCTCCCCCCAAGAATAAAAGAAATTACTCATACGTGGAGGAAGGGCATGTTTGGCAATGCTCCAACTCCTAGATCCACGGCCGCGGTGAGCGGAGCTGTCTCGAACACTTGCTGACATGGGTATACCCTACAGGTACTCGAGCTTGATATATACGGCCTAAGTACGTACAGGCCCACGGTGTCGCCAAGGCCCAAATGAAGGACTCGAGTAACCTACGGACTTTCGATTGCTTGAAGAACAAGAAGAAGTTAAAGATAGAAAGTTTGAAGGGGAAAACCCTAATTTGTAACCAACTCGACCTGCTACCCGAGACCTAGTCTATCTATATAAGGGCTAGGAGGGGGCGGCGGGGAGGACACACGCAACGCTAGTTTCCACAATCCTCGCCAGATTACATCCGCGCACCATTGTAACCTTCGGTTCCTTCGATAATTCCACGAGCAGACAAGCAGGAGTAGGGACCTCTACGAGGCCTGAACCTGGGTAAATCTTTGTCCCCTGTGTGCTTGTTTGCTAGCCGATAGATGTCTCCAGTGCTCCCTCCTTCTCCAAAACCCAAGTCCATAACAATGGGCATTGATGAGTTAAACCATCGTCAATTGGCGCCGTCTGTGGGAATTGGGAGTGCTGATGTTGCGTCTTCTTCGGCACCATCAAGCGCGATCTACAACTCCACAACAGCGGAGATTCGCCAGCTCTTCGGCGCGTTCGACTTCACCGTCCACACGCCGGCCACTCGCCGGGCCTTCGAGTCCGTAGGCGACGGAATCAGCCTGGCAATAGGGAGCTTCTGCTTCCAAGTCGGTCAGATGGGCACGCTTCGCATTCCTGATCAGCCAACAACACCGTCGATTGCCCCAGCATCATGGTTTCCTCCATCGATCGGCACCCTCAGCGAGC
Source organism: Avena sativa (assembly GCA_916181665.1). Classification (NCBI taxonomy): domain Eukaryota; kingdom Viridiplantae; phylum Streptophyta; class Magnoliopsida; order Poales; family Poaceae; genus Avena; species Avena sativa. The sequence goes on along the minus strand of OV702287.1, from coordinate 40,607,335 downwards.
TCAACGCCCCGACAGCAGTCGAGAACACGGTCAGCGACAGCAGTTGCGACTCCGATCTGAGCGATCTGGCCACTTAAGATGGAACCTACGGTTCCGGATCTAAGAGTTGTGGAAGCAACAGCTTCCCCAATCACTTCATGTGCGCCGTCATCAACGCAGGCGACAGCTCTGCCAACCGCGACAACGGCGGCAATTGCGGCAATGGAACCGACCCGCCTAACGGCAGCAACGGTGGCAATGGCGGCAATGGCGGTAACGGTGGCAATCGCACCCCAGTTGACAACGGAGGAGCAGTCGAACCTCCAACCATAGTAAATGAGCAAACCGGCGAACGCGTCGTGATCAAGCTCAACGAGCAAGAATGGGCTCGCTGCCGCGAGGCCCTGCGAGGCACCCGTCTACCCTTCGGATCCCCACAAGAGCTGCTGATGGGCTATCACTGGCTCCTGAAGGAAGAATTCAAGCACCAAGTACAAACAATCACGCAACTCGAGGCACGCAAAAAGGCGACAGACGAGTCGAGCCTTCGTCGTGCTGGGCTCTCCTCCTACGGAGGATCCTCCTCAAAGGGCAACGAGCACCTCGCCAAGAAGAGGCAATCTCGGATGGCCCATCTCACCGAGCAGGAATGCATAGAGGCCGCAAAGGTCCTCGACTTCGGCTCTATGATAGTCGACACCAGGGGAAATGTGGTTCCCAAAACGCCGCAGGCTGCGGTGGCAGCGGCCACCATGTACCTCCTGAATAACCAGCCACCAGCTGGAGACCCCCGAGCCGCCATGCACCGATCTACGATCGCGGGCTTGGGATTAATCAAGGCCGCCCTCGACAAGGAGCCGACACCGGAACCAAAGAAGGGCAAAGCGCTAGCAAAGTGTTACTCCTCGCCCTCATCCAGCGATGACAGTCACGACTTGTCTCGACGTCGCCGCTCACGACGACACGACCACGACTACGACGCACGTGATGACATCACGCAATGCAAGATCGACAAATCAAGAGCACGATATGCTCGGTCGACTGACTCAGAAGAGGAAGATGTGGAGCTATGCGGCGCCAGATGCTTCAGCAGATCCATTAGGAAGAAACGAATGCCTAAAGGGTTTAAACTCCCATCGGAGAAACCGAAGTTTGACGGCCTACAGGACCCGAAGATCTGGCTGGAGGACCACATCTCCTCCGTCAGGCTCCACGCAGGCAATCGAAGCACGACCATGCAATGCTTGCAGCTATAGCTATAGGGCGCCGCCCGAGCATGGCTCAACAACCTCCCACGCGGATCCATTCGCAGTTGGGACAAGCTGGTTTACAGCTTCGTGCGCAACTTTAAGGGCACATACAAGCGGCCCGCATCAATCGAAGAGTTGAGATGCTGCCAGCAAAGATTGTGCGAATCGCTGCGCTCCTACATCCAAAGGTGGTCCATCATCAAGAACTCCGCAGAAAACATCTCGGAGGATCGCGCGATTGACACATTCAACGGTGGCGTCCGCCGCTTAGAACTCAGAGAGGAGCTGGGCCGCTCAAAGCCCAAGACCATCGACCACCTGATGGAGATCGCGAATCGGTGGGCCAATGGAGAAGATTCAGTGAAGAATCGCGTTCACTCCGACGAGGAGGCGGAGCTCGAGCACAGACGCGATCGCCGAGGCAAGCGTCGCATGCGCATTTACGATGACCGCGACGACGTCAACATGGTCGCGGCTGGCTACGCCGAAAGACGCGACGACAACCGCAACAGCGGATACCGCAGCGGCGGATACCGCGACTCTGGGAAAACCACACAAGTGTGGCAACGCCGCACTCGCGACGAGGCACCTGGGAGCTCCATTGAGGACAAACTGTCCGGGCCATGTACGGTGCACTTCTACATCGACAAGCATGATGGCAAGAAGAAGTCCAGCCACCTCCTCAAGGATTGCCGCGAGTTCCTCAAGCTACATGAGGGACTGGTGCGGATGAACCGCAATGTAGTCGAAAGAGGCTATGGAGCCGCTCCAGGCACCGTGGCACATGGCACTCCGCCACCTCCACCTGGGCCACCCCTGAATGCAGCCGCACCAGACCAACACCATGGAGGCAAACCGTACCCACGAGCCATGGGCACCATGATGATCCAAAAGGGACACCCCTCCAATAGGGTGCAGAAGGCCATCACTCGCCAAGTCAACTTGGCCATACACTCGCCACCATCCACCACTGAGTACCTCAGTGGAAGCGAGTCCTGCATCACCTTCGACAAACGGGACCATCCGCCTCAGGTACCCTATCCAGGCCATTGCCCCCTCATACTCGAGGCACAAATCGGAGGCTTCGACATGAGCCGCGTCTTCATGGATGGCGGAAGTCGCATCAACCTTATATTCGTGAGTACCTTGCGAGCAATGAGGATTCCCCTAACTTGCTTGGAGGCCTCGGACACAATGTTCCATGGCATCATCCTAGCGAAAGGCGTATACCTCCTGGGCAAAATCAACCTCGACGTCATCTTTGGCATGCCTAAGAACTTCCGGCGCGAGCGCATCGACTTTGAGGTCGTCGACTGGCCCTCACAGTAACACTGCATCCTCGGGCACGTCGCGTTCGCTAGGTTCATGGTAGTGCCCCACTACGCCTACCTGCAGATGAAAATGCCAGGTCCCCATGGCGTCATCACGATCAACAGGAGCTTCGAGCGATCTGACAGTTGCGACAGGGAATTCAACAAAATTTCCTAGTCCTTCGGCATGCAGGAGGAACTCGCGAAACTAAAGGAGACGACAGACAACAGTCTGCCTCCCTTGAGCCGGCCAAGCTCACCTGATCTCTCCTTCGACTCATCGGTGCACACGAAGAAAGTGCAGGTCCACCCATCAGATCCCGCCAAGACGGCCCTCATCGCCAACAACTTGAGTCCCGCATAGGAACTCGTGCTCGTCGAATTCCTACGTGAGCACTGGGAAATTTTTGCCTGGTGTCCTGTGGACATGCCAGGAGTTCCCAGGGAATTCGCCGAGCACACACTCAACGTCAACCCCGACGCAAGGCCAGTCAAGCAAACAATTCGGCGATTGTCTGAGCCACGAGCGCAAGCAGTTGGAATGGAAATCAACAGACTCCTCGAAGCCAAGTTCATACGCGAGATCAAGGAAAGCACCTGGCTCGCCAACACGGTGTTGGTACCAAAAAAGGACACGGATATCCTGCGGATGTGCGTGGACTTCACCTCTCTGAACAAGCACTGCCCAAAGGATCACTTCCCATTGTTGTGAATCGACCAAATCATCAACTCCACTGCGGGATGCGAGTGCCTCTGTTTCCTCGATGCCTACTCAGGCTACAATCAGATTTGAATGAAGGAGGAAGATCAAGAGAAGACAACATTTACAACGCCCTTCGGTGTGTTCTGCTACAACACAATGCCCTTCGGGCTAAAGAACGCGGGAGCCACCTACCAGCGGTGCATGCAGGCTTGCCTCAAGGAACAACTGTGTCACAACATTCAAGTCTATGTCGACGACATAGTAATCAAGACCAAGGAGGAAGCCTCCCTAATCGACGATTTGCGCGAAATCTTCGCCAACCTCGACCGCTACCGGATCAAGCTCAATCCGGACAAATGCGCCTTCGGCGTACCATCTGGGCAGCTACTCGGGTATCTCATTTCTGTGAGGGGAATCGAGGCAAACCCGAAGAAAATAAAAGCCATACTAGCCATGGAGAAGCCGGAAAACATAAGGGGCATCCAGCAACTGGCCGAGCGAATCGCGGCCCTCAGCCGATTCATCATCTGGATGGGTGAAAAAGCGTTGCCTTTCTACCAGCTCCTCCGCAAAGCTGAAAAATTCAAGTGGACCAACGAGGCGCAAGAAGCATTCGAAGATCTAAATCGCCTATTATCCACTTCACCAGTGCTGGTGACCCCCAAGAGAAAGGGAACCACTGTTGCTATATATTGCAGCCACCAACCAGGTGGTCAGCACAGTGCTCATCGTCGAGCGAGCTGAGGAAAACAAGGTCCACGGCGTGCAACGCCCAGTATACTACCTCAGCGAGGTCCTCACGCCAACAAAACAGCGGTACCCGCACTACCAGAAGATGGCGTATGGTGTCTTCATGACTGCCCGGGGACTGCCCCATTACTTCCAGGAACACCCAATTGTGGTGGTCAATGACGCCCTGTTGGGGCATATCCTCAATAACCCCGACGCCACGGGGCGAGTCGCGCTTTGGGGAATAGAACTGTCTCCACGAGACATCACATACGAAAAGCGCGACGCAATCAAGTCGCAAGTTCTCCCTGACTTCCTCATGCACTGGATGGAGAACCAGCTCCCGGACAAACCAGACATGTCCTACCTGTGGACAATGCACTTCGACGGGTCCAAGCGGAAGGACGAAGCAGGCGCAGGTGTCATACTGACATCACCTCAAGGGGACAAGCTGAAGTACATCCTGCGAATGCAGTTCACGGCCTCCAATAACGAGGCTGAATACGAGGCCCTGTTGCACGGGATGAGGATGGCAAAAGCCTGCGGCGCCAAGAGGCTCATCATATACGGCGACTCTAAGTTGGTCGTCAACCAAATGATGCATGAGTGCGACGCACTGAACGACAACATGATCGCATACCGCGACCTCTACGACACACTCGAAGGAGACTTTGACGGTTGCGAGCTGCGGCACGTAGGTCGCGAAAGCAACGAAGAGGCGGACACACTCGCCAACATAGGCTCCACCTACGCCCCCATACCACCTGGGGTATTTCTCGAGCGCATCTGCGAATGCTCCATCAAGCCAAAGGCCGTAGAGAAGAAAACAAGCGCAGCAACGGACTCAGGGGCTATGCCGCCCAATCAGCCAATGGCACTCGATGACTTGGAGCTGGACATAGGACTCGAGGGACCAATGAGCGTCATGATGATTGAGCAATCCTGGACGCAACCGTACATCACGTATCTCCTCAGCAAAAGGTTACCGGACGATCCGACTGATGCACGGCACATCGTGCGGTGATCCAAGGCATTCGCTGTTATCAATGGCGAACTGTATAAACGCAACATCACAGGAGTACTGCAATGATGCGTCTCCACGGCCGACAGAAGAGCTTTTCTCCTCGACATCCATGAAGGGACCTGCGGGCACCACGCTGGCAGTCGCGCCCTCATGGCCAAAGCTCTGCGAGCTGGGTTCTACTGGCCTATGGCCATGCGCGACGCCAAGAACATCGTCCAAAAGTGCAATGCATGCCAACGATTCGCGGACAAGCCGCACGCACCTGGCGCAGAACTCCGGCCAATTGCGTTGGCCTGGCCCTTCGCACAATGGGGACTCGACATGGTCGGCAAACTCCCAAGGTCCTCACGAGGAGGCTACATCTACCTCTTGGTCGCAGTCGACAAATTCACCAAGTGGATAGAGGCCATGCCAGTAACCAACCAATCAGGACATAGCGCAGTCAAGTTCTTTGAGTCCATCGTCTACCGCTTCGGAGTGCCGCACAACATCATCACCGACAACGGGACAAACTTCACATCCAAGGAGTTCCAAGAATTCTGCGAGAACCTAGGGATCAACATCAGCTACGCCTCAGTAGCGCATCCACAGACCAACGATCAGGTGGAAAAAGCAAATGGGCTCGTCTGTGGCGGCATCAAGAAGCGACTGCTCCGGCCACTCGAACAAACCGCGGGTTGCTGGCCGGACGAACTGCCATCCGTACTCTGGAGCCTACGCACAACTCCAAACAGCGCCACGGGCTACACGCCATTCTTCATGGTGCATGGAGCCGAAGCAGTGCTACCCGCCGAAGTACGGTACAAGGCGCCACGCGTGGTTGCTTACAACGAGCAAGAGTCATCCCTCGCACTCGAAGACTCCGTCGACCTCCTTGACGAGGCAAGGGAAATCGCCGCAGAAAGATCCACGATCTACCAGCAGAACCTGCGCAACTACCAAGGTAGGAGGCTTCACCCTAGATCCTTCGTCGAAGGCGACCTGGTCCTACGACTGAAGCAGTAGGGGCATCTCAAGCTCGAGTCCCCCTGGGAATGGCCATACGTGATTACAGAAGTAATCCCAGGTGGCGCCTATCGCCTTCAAGATTTAGAGACAGGATTCGCATACTCCAACCCCTGGAACGTCGCACAACTGCGACGCTTCTACCCTTAGTCGCTCTTTACTTTTTACATTGCAAATAAGGCTACTCAGCCAAGGCTACTTAGCCACACATTGTACCTCGCACTATTCTTCGAATAAATAAAGCTAAGTGCCCCAAAACTCTGTGTTTTCCTTTACTTTTCCAATTTATCTACTCGGGGGCTGCGCCACCCTATATACATCTGTTCTACGAACCAAAACGCGATATCCTAAGTAGCTGGTACATCAAATCGAAACCCTTGACACAAACATCAACCCAGCTGCAACGCATCTGACAGGTTGACCAGGGACAGAGATAAAAGCATGACCAGGCTAACGAAAGCGACTCGCATAGTGCAACACACTTCATGCTAACGAAGCCCTTTATACATATTCGACAATAAATTATACACAATATTTATATGAACTAGGCTACTACTACAGCAGGAGAACGTTGGTTTGTTCCTCGAAGAAGTCGACGATCTCTTCTGCTGGGCGATCCATCGCCTGGTAGTGCGGCACCATATTCCAGGCAGAACCTGTCGGTGGTGCAGGCGGCCCAGATGCAATTGCGGCAACATCAACGTCAGGCCTGTGCAGTCGCACCATTGATAGAGAAGCCTTGGCACCAGCCACCAATAGTTGCCTCACGCTCTCGCGAACCATGGCCAGGTCCTGAAACTTGGCAAGGAGAGCCAGGAAGCTTGATGGAGTATCATCCAGTGAAAACATCGCCCGATAAATGTTCTTCAAGCATGACTGCGACTTCTTCAGAAAGTGCAGCACCCGCGCTCCACGATCCTGCAGGGTAGCCAGCGCAGTCGCACGATCATGATCCACCCAGAAGTATCCACTCTCTTGAAGTTGTTCCTGGGTGAGATCATGCATGCGAATGGCAATTCTATCCTTCTCCTCCTGCGGATGACGTGTGCTGACAACTACACGAAGCAGCAACAACAGCATAAGTACAGTGTACAATTGCGAGTGACAACAAGAAGAAGATGAGAGCAAGCGAACTAACACTTGAATTGGTCGCCCAGCTATGTCACCTCGCCAAGCAGATACTGCTCTCGGGCGGTGGCTTTTTCCGCCTTCGACTTCCATACATCCGCATTACCGCGGAGCACGGGCAACTCACGCTCCAGCTGCTTCACGCGGTCACGTAGTCGCGAAAGCAGCGACAGCTCATCTACTCTGGAACACGGCAGTACCACAGTATCATCAAGAGTCGGTGAGTCCTGAGTTTCCCTCAAAGCGTCACTCGATGTACCCTACCACAAGTCAAGATAGAAGCAAATAAGACGACCAAGTCAACACAATGACAAAGGATTCAAATGCATTCAAGACCAGTAAAAGTATCAGCAGATACACTCGCCAGCAGGCACATTCTTAAACAAAAGGACATAAGCTAATTAACTATTACAAAAGCTAACTAAGGAGCAGCTGGCTTCTTCGACTTCGACGGCCTTGGGGGCTTCATCGAGTCTGTGGCAGTGTCAGATGCCACTGACTTTCCGCCAGCCCCTGATGCCGCCGCTTTCGCCGCCTTCTTGACGCGATGCAGCTCCTCAGAATACTTTGCAACAATATTTATCAGCTGAGGCACATATTTGCCACAGGCAGTCGCGAAGGGGGCGAAGACTACCTGCTAGTCGTCCGTGCTAACAGGCACCTCCTTCGACACCGCGGCAGGGTCAATCTCGACTCCGTGGGCCTGCACCATGGCAAGTGACATGGACGCGCCGGCCGAGCGGAGCGAGTTCTTGAAGCTGGCAGGCACACCTCCAGCGAGTGACTCCACCAGCTTGTCTATATTCTCGACTAGCTCCGCCTTGGGCATCAACTCCTCCCGAAGGTGACTGAGTACGCTTTTGTCCTTGGAGAGCGTGTCTTGCACGGCGATGTTGCGGTCTTCGACTGCTGACAGTGCACCCGCTAGAGCGTCATCACGACGAAGGGCCTGCAGGTCAAAGCTCAAATCGCCAGCATTTGTACATAAATTCACACATGGACAAAAACATCAGCGCCACCGGCAAAAACATTGGAAGCAGAGAAGGATAAAAACATCCACAAGCAAAGTACCTGAGAGGGCCTTGGCAATTGAGAGCAGTTGTTCCTCGAACAACTTCTCCCTGGCTGCAAAGGAGGCACGCAGATCCTCTTCGCGCCTTTGCGCCTCGTCACGCGCCATGATTGCTTCGTCGGACCCTTCACAGCCGCGACGAGGGTCTTTTCCATGGTGGCAGCATTGCGCAGGAGAGCGTTATGTTTGGCTACAAACAAAAAGGGATTGACTATCAGTCGACCATATTAAAAAGGAGACAAGGAAAAAGAAGAAGTGCAAGATACTCACTTTCAACCACGCGATGACGCGTCTCTAGCATCGCATGCTGGCGACCCATCGCAAGCACTTGCTCCGCCAAGTGCGCGGCTTCTTTCACAAGGAGCTATCGCACAAAAAGGAATCAGCAGAGGCAATAGATAACATCGACTGCAACACCAAAAAGGAGAAAAACTACACTTACATGGTCCTCCAATGGCTCCAAAGATGTTTGCTGTACCGTCATCCGGGCAACCATTCGATGCTCCCCCGCATGAGGAGAACTGGAAGAGTTGTGCCCGGAGTGGGCCGCCAATGGAGGAGAAGGAGCGTGCTCGACCTCTTCCTTGGCCCTTGAGGTCGCGACTCCTGATTCCTTCAAAAACTGGATGTCGCCAGAAGATGACGACGCCTCTTGACTGCAAGACAAGAACCATACCAAGATAGGGCAAACCTAGAGACGAGCCATCAAGAGCAAAAACAGAGAAGAGCAAATCGACTAGAAAACTTACCAATCAAACTTGTCAAAGTCAAAAGTCCCCCCCCGACTCTGACGAAGACTCCTTGGGCAATCGCATCTTCTTGCGAGAAGATGGTGCCACGGTGCTCACAGGAATGGCAGGAATTGGCGACTCCGCACCAACACCCGTACCTTCCAGAGTCGAAGGAGACGACGCATCGGAATCCTCGCTGCGCGAACGCTTGCGAGTATCCAGACTACCGGACTTGGGGGATTCCTCCTCCGCATCAGAAGGGACGGTCGACTCCGACTCGTCCTCTTCCAAAGCTTCGTGAGGGATAATCCTCTCAGGTAGAGGGGGCATACAAGGTGATACCGCCCAATCCTGCACACAGACAACACATTCAGCAAATAGCAAGAAAACAACAGAGAAGCAATCGACAAATTTAGCTACTGCGTAGCACAACTATAGAGGAGGGTTCGAAGCATCAAATGGAGGAACAACTGGCTCACTGGGGAGCACATCCTTGACGGTGTACTTCGTGACCAGTCGAACCATCTTGTCTACCTCACTCGCGGACATGCCATCGGCAGACACGCGAGTGGCATCATCAGCACCAGCCCACTGAAACATGGGATGGACTCTGGCTTGCAGGGGATGGACGCGATGGCGCAGCCAAGTGCGAATGAGGGCGCAACCTCCCTCCTCTTTGCCAATGCGACTCTCGAGGTCGCAGACGTGCTGGTACAGCACATCTATCTCCGCGGACTCGCCAGGCATGACTACATTCTTCCAGGAGCGCATCCTCCTGCACGGCGTCGCGGGATCGAAGGGCGCGAGTCCGAAGTGCTCACCGTTAGCCTTCTCATCGTGGATGTAGAACCATTTGTTCCTCCATCCTTGGACGGACGCTGTTATCTTGATGTCGAAGTAGGTGGCGGATGGGTCGACATGGATTCCGCAACCACCTACATCATAGACTAAAGAGCCAGACGCAGATTGGCGCTTTAATTGGAAGAGGCGCTTGAAGAGGCTGAAGTACGGCTCGATTCCGAGCCAGCACTTGCAGAGAGTGATGAAACAAGAGATATGGAGAATCGAATTCGGGGACAGCTGATGGAGCTGAAGCCTGTAGAAACAAAGGAGGCCCCTAAAGAAGGGGTGAAGAGGCAAGGAGAGACCACGAATGATGAATGCTAAAAACATCACTCGGAAACCAGCGGGAGGAACAGGAATTGTCTCATCGCCAGGGAAACGCGCGTCGGCAACTGCGCCGGATAGCACTCCGTCTTGACGAATAAGGCGGAGATCCGACGACTTGATGATGGAGGGGCGCCACGCACCATTCGTGACGCGAGTGCCTGTGGCCTTCTTCTTCCCGCCGGCGGCGGTGCTGGTGCCCGCAGCGGCGGAGCCGCCCTTCTTCTTCGCCGCGGCAATAGTGGGTGCGGATTCAGCCGCAGCGCCTCCCTTCTTCTTCCCCATTGCGCGGCGGCGATGCAAGCGAAGGAAGTAGCTCGGAAACGAGCGGAGATGGTCCAGCGTCATGAAAGAAACGGGCGCAGGGAAAAGCAGAGGAGCAGCAGCAATGGCGATGGAAGTGAAGGATGAACGAGAGCAGATGAGAAAATTACCGTTGCAGCGCTGCTACTTAACCCCTGGAAGATGCAATCCAATGGCTCAAAATCCTATTGGACGCGTGGCAAACATCGTGTTGGACACGTGGATAAGTGGAAGCGCGAACCGTCCCTCCACTACTCCCATTACGCACGGAAATCGAGGAGACGCAGTTAAAATAAAAGATTACACACGCCCAGTCAAATCAAAGTCAGAGAATGGGACCCACTGCTCGTCACGTCCCATCAAACTCGCTCACGCGGGCAACTGAGGTCATGAAATCGTCAGCACTGACGTCATCAAAGCTATGCAGCAGAGGGATTTGACTACCTTAGTCCTTACTCGAGTCTTCGACTCCACCAAGCACTCGGGGGCTACTCCCATAGGGAGCGCTGGTCGCGCACCCTATGATTTTTTTCTTTTCTTTTTGCAGGAACATGGACAGTCAAAGGTAAACCCAACCACTCGAATAACGGTTCGATTATGGACATGGGTTACTCCCATAGGGAGCGCCGGAAAACTGAACAAGCAAGCAAAAGATGATAGCAGTCGCAAAAGTTCTTTAGTCCCTGCCTGAGTCTTCGACTCAACCAGGCACTCGGGGGCTACTCCCATAGGGAGCGCTGGTCGCGCACCCTATGATTATTTGTAAAAAAAACTGTGTGTTGATAACATCCACACTCGAAACTCATGGCGACACCGCCTCATAATTTTCCCCTACAAAGAGACTGCGTCTCCTGGGTCACCCGAATCGTCTCCACGATGATAAATTTCGGATGCCGCGCTTACAGCGTGAAGGTAAGACTTGAATAAGGCCTGACAACACATTAGCTGCACACTACCAGAAATGTATCCGTGCCTACAGGTACGATGAACATGCCTTGACGGACGCGTCGAGTGCTCACACCCATATAACTGGAATTCGACTCCTGTATGACCTCCGCGGCTTGAGCCGAATTACACCAGCACTTTTCGGATTCGAATCCGGGGACTCGAGTTCGAGTAGATTGCGTTGTTTCACCCTAAGGTGGTTAACTGATATTGATACTTCGGTTGTATCAGGCACGTACATCGACAATCCCTATGACACAAATAAAGCAGTCGAAATATACTCGTTCCTGCACTCGAAAGACTTCAAAAGTCCCCAATCGAATCTGTGATTCCACTGGACACTCGGGGGCTACTGACATGGGTATACCCTATAGGTACTCGAGCTTGGTATATACGGCCTAAGTACGTACAGGCCCACGGTGTCACCAAGGCCCAAATGAAGGACTCGAGTAACCTACGGACTTTTGATTACTTGAAGAACAAGAAGAAGTTAAAGATAGAAAGTTTGAAGGGGAAAACCCTAATTTGTAACCGACTCGACCTGCTACCCGAGACCTAGCCTATCTATATAATGGCTAGGAGGGGGCGGCGAGGAGGACACATGCAACCCTAGTTTCCACAACCCTCGCCAAATTACATCCGCGCACCATTGTAACCTTCGGTTCCTTCGATAATTCCATGAGCAGATAAGCAGGAGTAGGGACCTCTATGAGGCCTGAACCTGGGTAAATCTTTGTCCCCTGTGTGCTTGTTTGCTAGCCGATAGATGTCTCCAGCGCTCCCTCCTTCTCCAAAACCCAAGTCCATAACAATGGGCATTGATGAGTTAAACCCTCGTCACTTGCGCTCTGGGATTTGAAAGGGAGGAGCACTCCGAGATTTAGTATAAAAATATGGAGCGACTGTTTCGCTGATCCACGAAACATAAAAGTGCAGAGCGGCCCAGAATTACATCCAACTGCCACCAATTAGTGGCTGGGATAGGTACATAAGTAGTTCTCTCATCTCTCGTTTTCTCCCCTCAACTAATGGTGCCAAACTTTATCTATGATTAAACTTGCGCCGATGATTGAGTCAAGGCTGCCACCCGAGAACGCCCACTGCTAATCTGATTCCACCGGACTCCATGATCTTGCTGGTCGGTGTTGTCTATCTCGTCGCCAGGAGCTGAACTGCCACCTCCATGAGTTTCTGGACACGTCTTCTAGGTTCTACGCTGCCGCAATGACGTCCCTGTCATACATTGGTGAGGATTGTCGTCTAACCATACATTGGTGAGGATCCTCATCTGACCATAGAAAAATAGGTTTTGTCACCCCAGTATCCAGTCCATGCAGCCTTCATAGGACTATTGGGCTGAAAGCATTTCATCCTACAACTTTCACCTTGTTGTACCGGTACCTTCCCCCCGAATGGGCTCCATCTTCCTGGAATGAGTAGGCATCCCAACCCCTTACAGAGCGGAGCGACCCTAACGGGACATGCTCGCTCAACTCGATCGCCAAATCGCCCCATGCATGGATCGGAGCGAAGCCAGGCGATTTCTCAGAGTGTTCTGTTGCCGAATGGACCCAAAAGCAACATCATCATGATAATATGAATGGAGGTGAGTTTTGTAAGTTGTGGTGCCTCTGAATGTCGGATCTCAGATCCGTCTGCACAAAGTGGAAGTATTTGAGGCGGCGTCTTTGACACCACCCAGTATGGGCGGGCCAACACCATACTGGTGGTTGTTAAAGCTTCTGATTTCCTCCTTCAAATTGCTTTCTTCATGGTGTTTCTCCAAAATGCGTGAATAATTATTTAGAAGGATTCAATGGTTTTTAATTAACATATTTGTGTCTAAAAATAATTGCTCCAATATATTTGTCCATCAACTCCTTTAGTTATAGGATCCCAGTGAAACAAGTACAAAAGTTGTGCGCGAGTGTGATAAAATATCAAAATCCTATCACAACTCGTATAAAAACATAAACTAAACATGATACAAAAATACACTTTATCTGAGAACACTAGGCCTCCCTGGCCATAGCTCCCTACAAGATCATGGTATTCTTGACTTTTGACCGTAGCTCTCATATCATCTCTATGGAGAATCAATATGCAACATCAAGGCATAAATACCATGTAGGCACTATCGAGGTTATTTTATTGATTAATGTGGCACTGTTTATGATAGAGCAAAACTGAACTCTCCTAAGGCGGTTTTGTACCATACTTTTAGTCGATAAAGGGGGAGCGCAGGTGGGAGGAACAATATCCGTCGACAATGTTTATGTTGATTTCATGTGCTTATTTTTGGTGTATGTAAAAAATTGAGCTCTCCTAAGGCGGTTGCTCGGTTACCCGAGCTTCCAATGGTAACAACAAAATTACAGTGATACTATACTAACTAAAAGGTAAACTGACCGGCAGTAACAGTCATATGTGTTGCGTGAATAGGTCAGCTTCACTCTTTTTTTTCCCGATGTTTGTCAAGTGTGATGTTGTCTTCATTAGTCTAGTAGCATCAACACTTATCCACCTTGCGAAGAATGCGGAAAATTTCTGAGATATGTAGTTTTTTTCCTTTTGATAAAATTCAATAGGTGCCGCGTCATCCTACAGACATAGGAGCCATTGTGCCACAAGAAATTGGTTGCATGGAAACTAATAAGTCAACGTTGGTTATACTTAATCTTGCCACATGCTCCAAGTACTCATGGCCAATGCGCCTTCAAAATCTGTTGACATGAAACATGGGATGTATAACAATAAACTTACTATGCAACACCAACTTAGTCTAGCTTGATGGGCACTAGTCTATATTCCTCCTCAAAACATGATGTTGTCCCGCTTTATAAATAAATCAACCACATCATACAAAGTTATGAGATGGAATCAACAAAAAAGAAAATATTTCCGCTAGGACAACATAATAATATCCAAACTGAAAATAGTACAGCCGAGCAAGCGTCTGGCACCTCAAACGCCTCGAAGAAGACGTGCTTAGTGGCTACATTAGGGAGGGAGGCAGAGCGCCGCCTCCAGCAAGTCTCTAAGGATACCATCTAGCCGCTCCATCTCCCTCTACCTAAACAACAGGTACCATTGCTACAAAAAATGCCAAGAATTTGAGAACGGATTCGGAGGTACGCCGCATAAAAGATCTTCTCAATCGCCATATTATTATGAATTACCCATAAGGTCCGAGACATCCCGGCAAAAAATAACCAGAAGAGGCACTCTTCTTACTGTTACGGTTCTCCTAGGTTTCCAGGATCTCACCAAGTTCTTAGGCCCGTCGATCAGGGCCCAAGGCTTCTCCGATAAAGTTCCAGAAAAACCAATCCGCATGATAGGTGAACATTATGTGGGTTCCCGATTAAGGGATCCCACATAGTGGACACTACCATCCCTCTGTCCATGTCTCTTCGCCCCCTCTACACTTGAAGGAAGGCGGTCCGTAGAAATTTCCATTGGAAGATTTTAATCTTCAGGGGGAGTAGGGCTTTCCATAAGGGCCTAGTCTAAGATAATACATGCCCTCTAAATAGGTCCCTATTTGCGGAACTCACCGAGAAATACCTCGGTGGAGTTAGAAATAAAGCTAACAATGTCCGTGGAATCCGATAGGGATGAGAGTAGGCTCGCCATAGTTTCACCCCATGCCTAAGTTTCCACTGCGCCGAATGTTCTTCAGAAAGAATCCAAGTCCCCTCATGTGCCGTGGTGGCTACTAACAACGTTCGATCAAAGCAGATAGCAAAGAGGCTAGGGAATTCCTCTCTAAGAGGATGTTCACGTAACCAAGGGTCCAACCAAAATAGGGTACCCTCCCCATTACCTATGAAGAAGGTAATTCTTAGACGTGTCTCATGCTTGGTGTCCTAATGTCCAAAACTGAGATCCCTCCTGACGATCAGAAGCCATGAGAGGGTTTCCCTGCAGGTATTTGGCATTTAGTAGGCTCAACCATATCCCTCCTTCATTTCTCAGGATGACCAAACCCATTTTTGCATTAATTTCTTATTAAGCACTAGTCTATATTTATTTGTCAAAAAATAATGACCTCCTTAACAAAAAATATCCTTTTTTGCCAACTAAGAGCTCAATCAACCCTTTATTTGTTAAATGTTGACGAGGAGATTTATATTGGTCTGTCATAGAATGGTCTAAGTAAAAATAATCTAGTCACGGTTGATGTTTAACTATGATTGCATCTGTTTTTCATTTGAACTATTTTTTTAGTTGCACCATTGTTAAAAAAAGTTGCACCATATTTTTTATTGAAACTTTTAGAAATAAATCATAGTTGCAATTGATTCTTTTCTTTGAAGGCCAACATCAATCATAGTTGCGAAAATTCGCATAGACCAAAAACTATTTTTTATTTCATTTTAAAATAAAAAGGAAATATATAAAAGAAATACATTTTACTTAAACAAAGGGGAAGGTGGACCTCGTAGTAGACCGGGTCAAGGTCCAACCGAGTTGGAAGGACCACCTACCACCCAGCTAGACCACCAGCTTGGACCAATACCTAACCCTAACCCATCCCTTACACATGCCACACCCCATAGTGGGACATACTAGGGCACACACTCTCTCACACACACCATGTTTAGATCATAGAACAACTTACACTAAATAATTGTATTAACTAGATAATAGAACAACTTACACTAAATAATGATCTAAACTTGATAATAGAACAACTGCGTCCGTGGTTATGGATGACTCAAAACATCATGTTCAGATCATAGAACAACTTAGACTAAATAATGGTATTAACTTGATAATAACTTGACTAGTAAGTTAGTTTACCCAACCGAATAATCATAAAATTGCTAACATGTGAGTTCCCTTGGATTGCTTCCCCTTTTGGGTTTGATGAATTACAAAGAAGGTCTCTACTACTTTAGGCAGCATCCAACTATTGTTTTGGCAGCAAATAACTGATCTCTTTGTTTCTCTTGTTTTTTATTTACTAGATCGACAATCAAAATATTAGAATGATCTGGCTACTTAAAGCATAGTGGTTGATATATTGTTTCTTTGAAATGATGTTGGTAGTCTATTTAAAACACGCACTTGATCTATTGCTTGTTTTTCTAAGGTACTATCATAGTTTGCCAACGATTAAAACAATGTCACCTTCTGTGGTTGGAGGTCCAACCATAAGTTTTCGAACTGCACACTTATCTAGCTAGTTCATACTATAGACCATTTTTAAACGCTATTTTTATATTATAGGTTAATGCTTTGTTGTCCCGATCAGTTCTATGTTGGGTTCGCAGCATAGAAAACAAAAAATTTCCAACGATGGGAACTACTAAGAACCAAGATCTATATACTAGATACAAGCTACGGGTGGATATACATCCATAGAGAACATACCCTTGTAGACCGACAAAGTGTAACGAGGTTGAACTCGTGGATGATCTAGTCGAACGCTTGCCGATCTTAGGATCGAGAAGAAGTCTAGCGCCGCAACTCAGCAGCACATCCGTGATCGCACACACGTCCAGGCTACCGAACAACCTCCACCTCCTCGCTCCAGTGATCTAGCGGAAGCAGCAACTCCTTCCAGATGAAATTCCACCGGGAACATGTATCTCGCTAATCCGAGACCATGGGGGAATAATTCTAGAGGGGGAGACAGATCCTTCACGAGGAGGTGTGAGTGAGAAGGAGGAAGAGGGGGAACTTTTATAGGAGAGGGGGCAGCCCCTCCCCATGGCCGGCGCACATGGAGGGTGCCCCCACCTTTTCTCATTCATGTGCTAGAAGCTCCACTCACATAAATTTGGCCCTCCATTTTCTCCACTCAAAATCCCACTCAAAATGCATTAAATTTCCACCAAATTTAATACAACTCTCATTTAATAAAACTCTTTTATTAATTGTATTCAGAATTTTGTTAATTACTTTAATTAACAAACATTCACATAAAACCCCCTACAACATTTTAATATCACATGCAGAACCAATTACAGCAATTTCACCCAGAACAATTCCGGTGTCCATTGAAATAATTCTAGCGCTTTGCAATTCTTTCGTCTAGAACATATTTGATCCAAATGGTGTTGGCGTCCCTTAAGTGTGTCATCCTATGGTTCGCGAATAATGAAGACATGATCGAGACCATTCTCGGATCAATAATCAGAAGCGGGACCTGGAGATCCATACTGACTCCCACACATTCAACAATGACTTTAGTGATCATGAGAGCCTTTAATGCTAGTAACTAAATCCCTTTGTCTCGTGATATATTACATGTCTCGATCATCGGTATCTCCATACCTAGTTTGATCTCGTTGCCGACATCCACTCTTTTCTCATTCCCGTGATATAACATTCTAGTGATCACATCACTTGCTTGCAAGCTATCTCAATTTGATATCACCGAGAGGGCCCAGAGTATATCTATCCGTCATCAGGATGGAAAAATCCCACTCTTGATCCATGAGCCTTTACATAACACCTTCATAGCACTGAACCCACCTTTATAGTCACTCTATCACGGTGTGACGTTTGATGTTATCAAGATACTCTTCTAGTGTTAGTGATTGACATGATCTCATGTTCTAAGGACTAGGATTACTTCATATGATGTTATAGTAATATAAACATAATAACTTTGATCGTAATGCTATACTTCGGATGAATGTTCATCACATCTTTATACCAATGTTGTGATCTTGTTATTAACAACATCCAATGTCCATGATCAGGAAACCTTGATCATCTTGTTAATCAACGAGCTAGTTTATAAGAGAGGCATAACTAGGAACCTTCTATTTGTTTATTAAACACAGATGTATTAACGTTTCCAAATTAATACAATTAAAGCATGCAAAATAAACATCTATCATATACTTGGAATACATATAATAACAACTTTATTAATGCCTCTCGGGCATATTCCCTTCAGTCTCCCACTTGCACTAGAGACAATAATCTAGTTATATAGTGATAAATCTAACACCCATGATGTTCTGGTGTTGATCATGTTTTTTCCTAGGGAGAACTTTAGTCAACAGATCTGCTACATTGAGATCCGTGTGTACTTTACGAATTTTTATATCTCCATCCTTGACATGCTCGCGGATGGAGTGCAACCGACGCTTAATATGCTTGGAATTCTTGTGAGACTTTGGTTCCTTGATGTTGCTATGGCTCCATTGTTGTCACAATAGATCACCATTGGGTCCAACGCACTAGGAACCACACCTAGTTCAGTTATGAATTCCTTCATCAAAACAGCTTCCTGCGCTGCTTCTAAAGAAGCAATATATTCTGCCTCCATTGTCGATCTTGTCACCACGGGTTGTTTGGAGCTCCTCTAAGTAGTTGCTGCTCCATTCATGAGAAATACGTATCTCTTGAGACTTCGAGTCATTCAGATCAGTGTTAAAGCTACCGTCGACTTAACAATTAGCGACCAGCTCTTCTTCACCTTCATATACAAGAAACATTTCCTTAGTTCTTCTTAAGTACTTAAGGATATCCTTGACCACTATCGAGTGTTCTGAACCTAGATCAGATTGGAACCTACTAGTCAAACTGATAGCATGTGCCACATCTGGTCTTGTACATAGCATGGCGTACATTATAGAGCCTATGGCTGAAGCATAGGGGATCTTATCCATTATCTCTCTTTCTTCCACCATAGCCGGATGTTGAGTCTTACTTAATGTCTTGCCTTGCAACATAGGTAAGAACCCCTTCCTACTTTCGTCTATTTTAAACTTCTTCAAAATCTTATCAAGGTATGTACTCTGTGATAGCGCTATTAGGCGCCTTGATCTATCTCTATAGATCTTAATGCCTAATATATATGATGCTTCACCAAGGTCCTTCATTGAAAATTTGCTGTTTAGATAACTTTTAACACTGTTTAAAAGATCTATATCATTTCCAATCAGTAATATGTCATCCACATATAATATCAGAAATGCCACATTGCTCCCACTCACTTTCTTGTAAATACAAGCCTCTCCATAAGTTTGGACAAATCCAAACTCTTTGATCACCTCACCAAAGTGGAGATTCCAACTCCAGGATGCTTGCTTCAGTCCATAGATGGATCGTTGAAGCTTGCATACCTTGTTAGCATCCTTAGGATCGACAAAACCCTTAGGTTGTATCATATACAACTCTTCTTCAATATTATCATTGAGGAACGCAATTTTGACATCTATTTGCCATATTTCATAATCGAAATATGCAGCAATTGCTAACATAATCCTAACCTACTTTAGCATCGCTACACGAGAAAATGTCTCATTGTAGTTAACTCCTTGAATTTGTAGAAACCCCTTTGTGACAAGTCAGGCTTTATAGATGGTCACATTACCATCAACATCAGTTTTTCTTTTGAAGATCCATTTATTCTCAACGGCCTTTCGGTCATGAGGTAAGTCCACCAAGGTCCAAACCTGGTTTTCATACATGGATTCCATTTTGGATTTCATGGCTTCTAGCCATTTGTTGGAATCCGGGCTCACGCTTCTTCATACGTCGCAGGGTCATCTGTTTCATCAACCATGAAATTCATAACAGGATTTTCGTATAGTTCAAGAGCTACACGTGTCCTGCTTGACCTGCGAGGTTCGGTAGTATCCTCTTTCAGAGTTTCATGATCATTATCATTAGTTCCTTCTTCATTCGGTGAAGTCAACTCCGGAACAATTTCATGTGCTGCGCCACTCGTCGTTTCATGAAGAGAAGGTTCAGTAACCTCTTTGAGTTCTACCTTCCGACTACTCACACCTTTCACGAGAAACTCTTTCTCTAGAAAGGATCCACTCTTGGCAACGGAAACCTTGCCCTCAGATCTGTGATAGAAGGAATACCCAATTGTTTCTTTAGGGTATCCTATGAAGACGATTTTTTCTGTTTTGGGTTCGAGTTTATCAGGCTGAAGTTTCTTCACATAAACATCGCATCCCCAAACTTTAAGAAATAACAGCTTAGATTTGTTTCCAAACCACAATTTATACGGTGTAGTTTCAACGGATTTAGATGGTGCCCGATTTAAAGTGAATGCAGTGGTTTCCAGTGCATAACCTCAAAATGACAGTGGCAAGTCATTCAGAGACATCATAGATCGAACCATATATCTAGTAAAGTACGATTACGACATTCCGACACACCATTACGTTGTGGTGTTCTGGCAGGCATGAGTTGTAAAACTATTCCATAATCTCTCATATGTGTGCTAAACTCGTAACTAAGATACTCTCAAATAGATATACCCGTATCTACTCAAATCATCCGTGAAAGTAACAAAATAACAATATCTACCACGTGCCAACACACTCATTGGACCACATACATCAGTATGTATGATTTGCAATAAATCTATCGCCCATTCCATTGTACCAGAAAACGGGGTTCTAGTCATCTTGCCCATAAGGCATGGCTCACATGTATTAAATGATTCAAAATCAAGTGATTCTAAAATTCCATCAGAATGGAGTTTCTTCATGCGTTTATCACCAATATGACCTAGACGATAGTGCCACATATATGCAGATATATCATCATCAAGTTTAATCCTTTTAGCATCAACATTATGAATATGTGTACTAGTACTATCGAGATTCAACAGAAATAAACCATTCATCACAGGTGCATGACCATAAAAGATATTATCCATATAAATCAAACAACCATTGTTTTTATGTTTAAACGAATATCCGCTTTGCAATAAACACGATCTGGATAAAATGTTCATTCTTAGCGCACGCACCAAATAACAATTATTTAGATTTATCACTAATCCTGATGACATATGGAGAGGCAGTGTTCTGACGGCGATCACATCAACTCTTGATCTATTGCCGACACGCATCATGACCTCATCCCTTGCTAGTTGTCGCTTCTTCTGCAGCCCCTGAATTGAGTTACATATATTAGCAACCAATCCAGTATCAAATACCCAGGTGCTACTACGAGTACTAGTCAAGTACACATCAATAACATGTATATCACATGTACCTTTGTTTGCCTTGCCGGCCTTCTTGTCCGCCAAATACTTGGGGAAGTTGCGCTTCCAATGGCCAGTCCCCTTGCAATAGTAGCACTCGGTATCAGACTTAGGGCCAGCTCGGGATTTCTTTTCAGGTGCAGCAACAAATTTGCCACCCTTCTTTCCCTTCTGTTTATCCTTCTTGTCTTTCTTGAAACCAGTGGTCTTATTGATCATCAACACTTGATGTTCTTTCTAGATCTCCACTTCTGCAGTCTTAAGCACTAACAGAAGCTTAGGGGGAGACTTCTTCATGCCCTGCATATTATAGTTCATCACGAAGCTCTTGTAGCTAGGTGGCAGAGATTGGAGAACACGATGTATGCGTAAGTCAATGGGAATCGTTATTCCCAAGGATACAAGCTTATCGGCATACCCAGACATTTTGAGTACGTGCTCACTAACGGAGTTGTTCTCTTCCATCATACAACTAAAGAACTTTTCAGAAGCATTATAACTCTCTACGGCAGCATGGGTATCGAAAATCATTTTCAATTCACCCATGGTATCAAAGGCATTGCCATTTTCGAAACGCTTTCGAAGTTTTGGCTCTAGCCCATACAGTATGCCGCAATGAACTAAGTTGTGGTCCTCTTGACAAGTCAAATAGACATTCTTTTCCTCGTTAGGGGCATCAGGAGTTGATGGGGGGCCTAGCGGCGCTTTGATACATTGCAAACGTATCTATAATTTTTGATGTTCCATGCTTGTTTAGTATCTACTTTGCTTTGCTTTGTCCACACTTTGAGGTACTTTTATGCATTTTCTGGAACTAACCAATTAACAAGATGCCACAGTGCCAGTTGCCTGTTTTCTGCAGTTTTTGGTTCCAGAAAGTCAGAAAATGAATATTCTCGGAATTGGACGGGACAAAATCCAATATGCCTATTTTCCCGGAGCAACACGGAAACACGAAGCAGAGACGGAGTAGGGCACTAGGGTGGGCACACCATATGGTGGCGCGGGCTAGCCCTGGCCACACCACCAGGTGGTGTGGGCCCCCTAGCCGCCCATCGACCTTGCCTCTTTGCCTATAAGATGCCTCCTGATGCAAAACCCCTAAATTAACCAGCCTCCATCCACGAAAAGTTCTGCAGCGCTGCCGCCACCGAAGGGGAGATTCGGGGGATAGAAAGTCTCTGTTCCGGCACCCTGCCGGGACGGGGAAGTGCCCCCAGAGCCATCTCCATCGATCTCCACCACCATCTCCATCGCCATTGTTGATTCCCATGATGAGGAGGGAGTAGTTCTTCCTCGAGGCTAAGGGTTCTACCAGTAGCTATGTGTTCATCTCTCTCTCTATGCATGATCATATTGTGATCATGAGATTTGTAATCAAGTAGATCTACCTTGCTACTCAAGTGCTTTAATAGATCTCTGCTCTCCCCATGTGTGTGAAAGTGACAACATGCACACCATGGTGGCACTTAGGCTAGAGATTACAAATACTTGTTATGAGTTATATTTGGAGTTAGATGTTTCTATGAAATTGTGGTGTTTGTTGGAACCATCTAGAGCTCAAGGTGATAGTGTGGGGTTATGTAGATGGGGAAAGCAAACTTTGAGGAGTGCTGGTATAGCCCTACCATGGATTAGAGTGTCCAACCGGAGAGTAGTTCAGAGTAGTATCATAAATAGAAGATATTTATATGAGAGTGTTCACTAGTGAAAGTATGATCCCTAGGCCTTGTTTCTAAGCATTGAAACACCATTTGCAACTAGATATGTTACATGTTTGCTTGCTTCCATCTTTATTTCAGTTTTCCTTTAGTCTCTTCCACGCCATCAAGCTAGTTTCTGGCTTCGTTGTCTTTTATCCATACCACTTGTATTTCACTATCTCTTCGCCGAACTAGTGTACCTATACACCTAACAAGTGTATTGGGTGTGTTGGGGACACAAGATACTTCTTGTATCTTGATTTCAGGGTTGCTTGAGAGGGGATAGCTTTGACCACTTCCTCCCTGAGTTCGATAAACCTTGTGTAATCCACTTAAGGGAAAACTTGATGTTGTTCTACAAACCTCTGCACTTGGAGGCCCAACAACTGTCTACAAGAATAGAAGTGCATAGACATCACGCTTCTAGAACATATTGCTTTTGTGCAGTAGTGAGGAGAATCCTCAAATTCATGGCCCAGTTGGTAAAGTTGCTACCATTCGCCGCAATTTTCTCTTTCTCCATGAACACATTGAAATTAAAAGCAGGTGGTGCCATCTACAACAGAATTTGTGAAGTTTATTTAGACTAAGTTTATGATAGATCGAGTTCAACTAATCCAAATTACGAATGAACTCCCACTCAAAAACAACATACCTCGTGACTTTTTTGTGATTACATGAACCAAATCCACTACAGCAAGTCGGATCATCACGTGAGTCAGTGTATTCTCAAAGGTGAGCTCAATATGGGCATCATATCCACTATATGACTCATTCTTAACCTTTCGGTCCGTGTTCCAAGGCCATGTCTGTACATGCTAGGCTCCCCAAGTAAGAACCTTAGTACTCGCGTGTGTAAAACTGTCTTGCACCTATTGTATGAAAGTGTAGAGTCAAAAACACCCGATCATCACATGATTCCTTGAAACAACGATCCATAGAATGGTGCATACTAAGGAACAACACATTTTTATCTTGATATTTAAATGTGGGATCATCTTATAATGCTACTAAAACGCCAAACAAGCAATATAAGATGCAAACTTCATATGCATAAAGTGAAATGATATGGTTTTTGCACTTGATCACTGATACGTCTATTTTGCATCACTATTTTATATCATTACTTCCTGTTATTCATTGATATATTTCATATTAAGAGATGATACTTATGTTATTTCATCTGTTTTTGCATGGTTGATGACTTTTGGAGCATGGACCACTGAAGTCTTGATTCTGATGGAAAAGGCGCTGTTTGGAAGCGAAATTCGCGAAGATTAGAAAATTCCAGAAAATACACGGAAAATTCTATTTTTCTAGAAGACGAAGGATGCTAGAAGGGGGAGCGGAGCTGGGCCACATGGGGCCCACACCATCCCCTGGCGCGGGCCACCCTTGGTCACGCCACCAGGTGGTGTGGCCACCCTGGCCCGCTCCTGGCTCTCCCCTTTGGCGTATATTATCTCCACGAAACCCTAAGCCTGGGGGAGCGACCATAGAAAGATTTCGCTGCCTCTGCGGGGCAGAAAACTGCAGAGAGAGAAAGAGCTCTCCGGCAGGCAGAAATCTGCCTGGGAAATTCCTTCAACACCACCATCAAGCTGGACTTCATCGGGATCATCATCATCTCCACCAGCACCATCATCACCACTCCATACCGCTATAACAATTGGGTTGAATCTTGCATAGTTCTTAGGGGAAACTTTCCCGGTGTTGATTACTTGTAGTAGTTGATGCTATTGAGTGGAACTACTGAATTATCGTTCATGTTCAGATTGTTACTTATCATTATTTCATCTCTAATATTGATCCATACGATGTCTTGTGAGTAGTTCGTTTAGTTCTTGAGGATATGGGAGAAGTCATGTTGTTAGTAGTGGAATTGTGTTGAGAAAGATTCAATAGTTTGCTATTTAAGTTATGGTGTTATTCTTCTAGTGGTGTCATATGAACGTGGACTACATGACACTTCATCTTTATGGGCCTAGGGGAATGCATTGTGTATTTGGCTACTAATCGTAGGGGTTGCTGGAGTGATAGAAACCTGAACCCCCGTTAGGAAACCTTTGCACAAGGGATGTTAGGATCTCAGAGTTTAAAGCTGTGGTTAGGTTTCTATCTTAATTATTTTCTTGTACTTGCGGATGCTTGCAAGGGGTATAATCACAAGTATGTATTAGTCCTAGGAAGGTCGATACATTAGCATAGGTTCACCCACACAACACTTATCAAACTAAAGAAGATTAATCAACTATATGAAGCGAAAGCACTTGATGATATTCCCATGTGTCCTTGAGAATGTATGATCATCTTAAGTAATACAACCAGGTTGTCCTTTTCTAAAGAAAGAATTGGGCCACTTGCTGCATCTATTATTATTGTCTTTTATTTACTCGCACTTTATTTATCTGCATTATCAAAAACCCCTAAAAATCCATTTGCTAAGTATTTACAGAGAATTCCTGCTCCAAGCCACTCGTCAACACCTTCTGCTCCTTGTTGGGTTAGACACTGTTACTTATCAAAAATACTATGATACCCCCCTATATTTGTGGGTCATCAAGACTATTTTCTGGAACCGTTGTCGGGGAGTGAAGCGCTATTGGAGAGTGGATCTGGTAAAGGAAACTTCTACTGTGAGTATTGTTTACTTCTGTTAGTTACTTTATTTCAATATGGATAATTCACTTAGTTTCTTATTTCATAATACTACTACCACTGCTAAGGTAGTAGATGAACCTACACCTACTGAAAATGATACTTTTAAAATACCTACAAGCATTGTTGATCGTGTTATGGATAACTACTATTTTGGAGATGGAACTGTCCATCCCGGTGATCATTTGCTCTTTATACACAAATTATGCGGGTTGTTTAAGTGTGCAGGTATTACAACAGATCAAGTCAAGAAGAAGTTATTCTCATTATCACTAAAAGGAAGAGCTGAGGAATGGTACAAGCTGCTGAAGAATGGTCAAGCTCTTGAATGGGAGGAAGTAGTACCTCTCTTTTATTCAAAATTTTATCCTCCTAGTGAGATTCATAAAGATCGGAATCAAATATACAAATTTTGGCCTATTGATGGAGAGAGTACAACTCAAGCTTGGGGGAGATTGAAGTTACTAATGCTCAAATGTCCTATTCATGAGCTCCCCAACAATATTATTATCAATAACTTTTATGCAAGGCTTTCTCTTCATGATAAGGATCTATTGGATGCTTCTTGTGCTGGATCATTTACACGCATGAAAGAAGAAGCTAAATGGGATCTTCTAGACCGTATTCAAGACAATGCTGAAGCATGGGAGAATGATAAAGGAAGAAAGTCAGGTATAAATTATGACTATGAATGCATTGAATCTTTTATGGGAACTGATGACTTTCAAAATATTAGTAATGCTTACGGTCTTGATTCTCAAGCTATTGCAAGTTATTTTAAGACTTATGCTTCCTATATTGAAATTCCTAAAAAGAAATGGAATAAGTATCATGAGCCATATAAAGATATTGTTAATAGTGTTCCTGCAAGAGATACCGAAGTTTATACTGCTAATCATATTTTACCTGAACCTTACATTGAGAAAATGCCTTTCCCTGTTAAGATAAAGGAACATTCTATGGTAGCTAGTATGGTTAATGAAAGTACAAATAAAGCTGTTCAACCTGATGAACAAGTGGATGATGAACCTGTAATAGCAAATGTGAAAGACGTTGTTACTAAATATGTAGAAAAGGGACACACTATCCTCTGTAAGGAGACTTCTTGTATTGTTTCAAGTAGTGTTATGAGAGCTAGTGTCCTAGTGTTTTATATTAGGATAAGTGATCATTACTACAATGGTTCTTGTGATAGTTATATCGTTAAATTTATGCATGATACTGAAAGTTATTTTGAGAGAGGGAAGACTATTCTTATGCATCTAAAAAATATCAAGTTTCCTTTCTTTACGCTGAAAGTCTTTATGTTACATTTGTTTTGCCTTCCTATGCTAGGAGCCTCTGGTGTCAACAATTTATTTTCTTACAAAATTCCCTTGCATAGGAAGTGGGTTAGACTTAAACATGTATATTTTTGCTTCTTGATGCTCTCTTTCACTTCAATTCATATTCTTATGTGAGCATCATTAAAATTATCATGCCCATCTTAATGGCTATAAAGAAAGAGCTTTTTGGGAGACAACCCAATATATTTGTGCTTTCAGTTTGTTTTTGTTTATTTGAGTCTTGGAAGTTATTTCTTTTTCAATAACCTCTCCTTATATTTTTTTGGTTTTTTTGACAAGATCAACCTCTAATGAGAGAGAAGTAAGATTGGGGGAAGTTGCTGTCCCGAAACAGATTTTTGTGCTTCACTGTAAAAATTCGCGAAAAATCTCTGTACGTCGGATTGAGCTGTAATTTTTTGTGCTTCTGCCCCAGGTTATTATTTAACTTTCTTTAGTTTTGCACTTTTTTATTTGAGCAACAGAAGATTTTCGAAAAAATTGATCTTTACCTGCTGGACTGTTTTGACAGATTTTTGCCACTCTTGCATTTGCCTCTTAAATCGATTTCCTTTTTGAGTTCTTTTTGGGTTTTCAGAAGAAGTTTCTATAGTATCTTATGTTTTTATGGATTTCATTTGAAATTGAACTTAAAAGGTTTATTACCTTGCATGCACTAGTGTTGCTAATGATAATTGTGTAAAGTTTTGTGTGAAAGAAATTTCCAAGTTGTAGGAGAAAATGGTGTAATAAGATAGTGAAAGGTTAAATGACTCAAGCAATATGTGTATGAATATGAAGATATTGATGTTATTCAAGCGGTGACGCCGGAATAATTTATTAAACACCAAGTTCAGAGACCTGCAGAGTCTGTTTTTGAATAGGTAATAATTCTGGTAAGAAAAGGTCCATGAAAAATCTGTCAAGTTATATTTTTGCAGTTTTTATCCAACAAGGAAAGCAACGAAGCGAAAGAGGGAAGGAAACAAAGCCAGGGTGGCTCACACCACCCCGTGGCACGGGCCCACCTGGTCGCGCCACCAGGTGGTGTGGCTAACCCGGGGCCCGTCTCCGACCTGTTTTCTCCCAGTACCTTCCTTTTGTTGTAAAAATTGTAACATATAATCCCTCGGATCCCCTGAGGTTCGTATATTGTGTTCTCGTCATGTTTTCGCTGTTCAGATGTTGTTTTAGGGTTCGTTTTTTGGAGGACTATGAGTTGCGATGCCGGCGCGAGCTCCATCGCGACCTGGAGCAGAGGACCTTCGTAGGATGGGTGGAAGAAGAAAGGATCATAGCTAAGCAAGAACATATGGATCGGAGCATCAAGGAGGAAGTGAAGGGCATGTCGGCATGCATTATAGGAAAAGGGCTGATACCCCCAATTCTAAACCTTAGTTCCTGCCCTGCAGCGGTGGAAGCTCTATGGGCCACTAATGAGTTTTGTCATAAGTACCGAGTCCTGAGGAGAAAGGTGGATATACTGCAAGAAGAGAATAACATGCTCCGCAAGATCCTGGAAGATTATCTCACTTCGAACAAGAGAATACCACCACCACCGAAGGAGTAATTTGTCATAAGGTTTTGGCATCCCCTTGGTTTGTTCCAAGCTTGGGGGAGTGCTACGGTATCACATCACTATCTTTTATCTTTTTACCTTTTAAGTAGAGTCATATCATGAATACAGAAGTTATCGTGTAGGATGGTTTGCATTATGGAAGTGTCCCCCCTCTCGTTAGATATCTATGTATCCCTTGGTGTGAGTTGCCGTTATGGAATATTAATGAGAAGTTCTACCATTCACTCTTTTGCATATCTTATATTATTTTTCAATTCGTGTTATATGATTGATTTTGTTATTAGTATTGGTATCACTTTGGGATCATTAAGTAAATTTAGTTGGTTTTGGCAAACCTGGCTTGGTCAGTAGCAACGCGATTATGAGAATTGAATGAAAAAGATAAAAAGTACTCTAAAAGAAATATAATTTCATCATCTTTCTTTCTTGATTTACTCATAAGCTTAATATTCTCTAGTTAAGATATTTTGTGCTTCCAAGGAAGATTACATGTTTGTTTTTATCACTTGTATGTTTGTTTGTTTCATTCAACTCTTATGCTTGCTACGCAGCCCTGCTAGCCAAAAACCTGTACTGAGAGGGAATGCTTCTCGTGCATCCAATCCTTAAACCAAAACCTATGCCATTTGTGTCCACCATACCTACCTATAGCATTATTGCTATTCCAAGTAAATTCATGCTTTTATCTACCTTCCGAATTAAACTTGTTATGTGAAAATTAGAGATTAAAGCTCTCAGGAACTTGATGGCACACTTTACTTTCTTACATTTAATAAACTTGAACCATTGTGTCCATCTATGTTGCTTATATGCTTGCACTTTATAAGTTGTGAATTAGCAGAACCATGTTGTCATGGGGAATGCTTTCAACATTGCACTTATTATTCAGTTGATATCATGTTCTTTTGCTTATGGATCCCGCCGGTGTGAAATAAAAGTGGAGCTTGTAAGCTCATGGAGTTTGTATGTGTGTTACATAAACGCCTAGGCGGCTAGCCTAAGCCATGCCTAATCATGGTGGAAACTTGCAGCATAACCATAGTGAGCATTCTATGAAGCATCCTCAATAAAAACCTATGCAAATAGCAAATAAAAAGATCGCTAAGATGCTCATTGTCTGTTGCCTTATCATTTTAATATGGGATAGCTCCTGTATCATGGGGCAAGGGGTACCCCCTTGGCGGTTCTCTATGATACACATGTACTTACAATGTCAAGAACTTACTCGTGACTCAAGTTGAGTAGCATGAGGTTCGGTACTCATAAGCAAGGGGCATGAGATTTTCAACTTATAACTTGTGAATCATATCTTCATATTTGTGTCACTTTAACCTTAATCACCTCAAGATGCTTATGATAGGGGCAATGAGAGCTGAAAGCTAGTAAGAACCATAATTTTTGGAAGCTCTTTATGAAACTTGAAATCCCTGCTTCCCTCTGCGAACGGCCTATCTTTTACTTTTTAGTTGAGTCAGTAACCTATTCCTTTCTATCTCAGCAAGTATTTTGAGTTGTTGTGTTTCATTCATTCATATAATGATTTATTCAATCATGGTTCTTATGTTCCTTGTTTTGCACACTGCTCTTATCTTAGTGAATATTACTTTGAAAGCTATCATTGAAAACCCCATTATGTTTGAACTCCTGCAAATAGTTAAATATTCTTTAACCAAGAGAAAAGTTTGCCATTACCAATTATGATTTACTCTATGTATCTTTATTGTGTTTCCTTTACTTATTACAAGTTAAGTTATATAATAGTGAATTGTCTTCTATTATGATTTATGTATTGATGAATGTGATGCTTCTTGTCTGTATTATTTTATCGACTCTTCACTCCATAAACCTGAGGTCATGTTTATTGAGCTCAGTTTTCGTTTGGGGACAAGCGAAGTCTAAGCTTGGGGGAGTTGATACATCCATTTTGCATCACTATTTTATATCATAACTTCCTGTTATTCATTGATATATTTCATATTAAGAGATGATACTTATGTTATTTCATCTGTTTTTGCATGGTTGATGACTTTTGAAGCATGGACCGCTGAAGTCTCGATTCTGATGGAAAACGCGCTGTTTGGAGGCAAAATTCACGAAGATTAGAAAATTCCATAAAATACACGGAAATTCTATTTTTCCAAAAGACGAAGGTTGCCAAAAGAGGGAGCGGAGCTGGGCCACAGGGGGCCCACACCACCCCCTGGCGCGGGCCACCCTTGGTCGCGCCACCATGTGGTGTGGCCACCCTGGCCCACTCCTGGCTCTCCCCTTTGGCGTATATTATCCCCATGAAACCCTAAGCCTGGGGGTGATACATTGCAAATGTATCTATAATTTTTTATGTTCCATGCTTGGTTTTATCTCCTTTCTTGTGTTTTGTCCACACTTCGGAGTACTTTTCATATGATTTCTTGGACTAACCTATTAACAAGAGCCACGGTGCCAGCTGCCTGTTTTCTGCTGTTTTTGGTTCCAGGAAAGTCAGAAAATGAATATTCTCGGAATTGGACGGGACAAAAGCCAAAGTGCCTATTTTTCCGGAAGACTCATGGAGCCAGAATACAAGACGGAGGAGGGCCTGGGGCTGGCCACACCACCCCCAAGCGCGGGCTGGGCCTGGCCGCGCCAAGGCATGGTGTGGGCCCCCCAGGCACCCCCTCGGTCTCCCTCTTCGCCTATAAGAAGCCTTCTGACCTAAAAACTCCGGGGGGTTCGATGTTTTTCTAGAAGGAGTTCCGCTTCACCACCACCACCAGATTCCACGAAACAGCACCAGAAACTCTGTTCTGGCACCCTGCCGAGACGGGGAATTGGAGGAGATCATCGCCATCATCATCACCATCGCTTCTCCATCGACCATCCATGTTTACCCCATCTATGAGTGAGTAATCCCCCGCTGTAGGCTATGGGTATGGTAGGGATTGGATGAGATCGTTCATGTGATGGCATCAGATTGTTAGGGCATGGTGCCTAGTATCTTTTATTAGTGCTTTATGACTTTGTTGCGACTTGTTGTGCTTAATGCTTGTCACTAGGTCCCGAGTGCCATGATTTTCAGATCTGAACATGTTATTGATTCAGATAGTATTGTTTATGGTCTTATCTGCAAGTTGTATACACACGTTGTTGTCTGGAACCAAAGGCCCCGAAGTGACAGAAATCGGGATAACCGGAGGGAATGGCTTTGATGTGAGGATCACATGTGTTCACGGAGTGTTAATGCTTTGCTCCGATGCTCTATTAAAAGGAGCACCTTAATTGCCAGTAGTTCCCTTGAGGCCCCGCTGTAAACGGGCTGGCAGGACAAAAGATGTTGTGCAAGTTCTCATTGCGAGCACGTATGACTATATATGGAACACATGCCTAGGATTATCTAGTACTTGGATGCTTTATCTTATTTATCTGTAATTGCCCTATGTTCTGATTGCTATGTGAATTGTCTTGTCCATGCAACGCCCGTCCATCCATCCCTATGCCTACCGCACTCGAATCCCATTGTTTACTGCTATTGTTACTGCTATCTTTGCTTTACTACTGCTGTTACTTTTCTATTCCTACTACAAAACTGTTGCTACTGATAAACTGTTTTGAGCAAGATTGTTTCTAGGTGCAGCTGAATTGACAACTCAGTTGTTAAGGCTTATAAATATTCTTTGGCTCCCCTTGTGTCGAATCAATAAATTGGGTTTCACTTCCCTCGAAAATACTGCGATACACCCCCTATACTTGTGGGTCATCAAGACTATTTTCTGGCGCCGTTGCCGGGGAGCATAGCTTTATTTATCAAGTCCACTTAGAATCACTATTGTTCAAGCTAAGTTTATTTTCGCCTTGTTTGCTTGTGTCTTTATCAAAAATACAAAAAAATTCCTACTCTAGTTGTCATTTTCGTTGGTCTGTTATTTTCTTGCTTTATCATGCTTGTTGTCAATGGTTGGTGTCTTTGAAACTGAATCTTATTGGCAAGGTGGGTTCATGGAAGATCAGAAATATTATTATAAGGAACACCGCTTGTCACGAAAAGGGAAACACTTATGGTAACAAATTGATAGATTGTATACCATTGCTAGAAACGTGTGCTCTACTTATAATGTTACTTATTGCTATGATAAATCTTGTTGCAGAAAGAGGTATAAACACATCCCTTTTGAATGTGAGTATAATGATAATGATACCATATCTTCTTATGCTAAAGGAATTTATGACTTTTATGATGCAGAACAAATTGAAGAATTTATTGCTTGGAAGGGTGCTTTTGAACTTGCTAGTTTGCTTGAAAATATTGATGATTCACCTTACAAATATGAGGTTTATGGTATACTTAAATTTTGCTTTGATAATTACAAGGACGAAAATGGCTATATTCTTGAATATTTTAGTAGACTTTCCACAAATGGAAGAGACTAATGCCTTGCAGGATACTATGGAAGAAGAAATTGATGAACCAGAAATCTCATTAGATGAAAAAGAGGAGGAGAGTGATGAACAAAAGGAGGAAGAATGGATTAGCTACCCATGCCTACCTTCTAATGAGAGTAACTCTTTATCCCTTACATTATTTGATTGTCCCCCATGCTTACTAAAGGAGAATGAGTGTTATGTTCCTGAGGTTTCTTTTGAAAATGTTTATAATAAAGCTCTAGTGCTTGTAGATCATGAAGAGCATGCTTTATGTGATAGTTATATTGTTGAGTTTATTCATGAGGCTACTGAAAATTGTTATGAGAGAGGAAAATATGGTTGTAGAAGTTTTCATGGTATTGAAACACCTCTCTATGTGCTGAAAGTTTTGAAGTTACTCTTGTTTTATCTTCCTATGCCTGTCACTTTGTTCTTTGCGAATTTATTTGCATACATGATTCCTATGCATAGGAAGCGGGTTAGACTTAAATGTGTTTTGAATTTGCTTCTTGATGCTCTCTTTTACTTCAACTCTTATTTCTTATGAGAGCATCCTCTCAAAATATTATGCCTGAAGATGATAATATGTCTATTATTCTTGGGAGACCTTTTCTTAAACACTGCAGGAGTTGTTATTAATTGTAATCAAGGGAAGGTGACCTTCAATGTTAATGACAAGGAACATACTGTCTATTTCCCCAAGAAGATTGAAAGGACTTATGGTTTGAATTCAATTGAACATGTTGAGGGCATTCAAGTTGGAGAAATATATTGTCCCATAACAAGAGAAAAATTTGAAACTATTATAATTGGGACCATTGATATCAAGGTTGAGGTAACATAATCATTAGTGGAATACAAAGTTTTGTCTCATATGAAATTGTTTTGGTAACAAGACCTGATCAACCTTGTTAACGAAAGGATTTCATTGAACAAAACAATGTTTTCACCATGATTATCTCCGCTTACTTCTATTCTATCCATTTTAGTTTTTGCTTATGCCTAACTTAAAGGCGTTAAAGAAAAGTACTTATTGGGAGATAACCCAAAAGTTTTAGATGAGTCTTGGAAGTTATTACTTCAGTAATAACCGCTCCTTATCCTTTTTATTGCTTTTTGTGCCAAGAGTAACCTCTAATGAGAGAGAAGTAATGATTGGGAAAGTTGCTGTCCCGAAACAGATTTCTGTGCTTCACCGTAAAAATTCGTGTAAAATCTCTGAATGTCTTTTTGAGGCGTGAATTTTTTTGCTTCTGACCCAGGTTGTTATCTAACTTTCGTTAGTTCAACACTTTTTTATTTGAGAAACAGAAGGTCTTCAAAAAAATTCGTCTTTACCTGCTGGTCTGTTTTGGCAGATTTCTGCCATTTTTTGCATTTGCTTCTTGTTGGTTCCTTTTTGAGTTCTTTTGGGGAATTGAGCTTTTTGAGGGAAGTGCTACAGTATATAGTGTTCTAATGGAAGTTTATTTGGTGTTAGAACTGAACCTTAAGACCTATTATCTTGAGTGCACTAATGTTGCTAATAAAGATTGTGTGAAGTTTTGTATGAAGGAAAATTTTTAGGTGTATGGAAGGAATGAGTAATGAGATGAAGGATGGACTAAAGCTCAAGTTTGGGGATGCCACGCGTGTCACCCCAAGAAATATCCAAGAAGTACACGCATAAAAGCTTGGGGATGCCAAAGGCATCCCCTTCTTCATCAATAAAAATCCCAGGTTTCTTCCAAACACTTCATTTTTATTGTTTCATGCACAGTTGTGTTGTTCTTGGAGCGTCTTCTTTTTCGTTTTCGTTTTGGGTTTTCGTTTGCTTTGTTTGCTTAGTTTGCTGAATAAATTGGTTGGATCTCCTCTTTCATACATTGGTGTTCAAATAGTTTGGTTTGGTTTGGAAAAGAGTAGAAAAGATCATGCTTAAGTGGTAAAGAGAGCTTGTTTTTGACGGTGGCCTATGCTTTGTCATGCCATGCTTGATACTGTTTTGGCTTTATGCTTAGTATTCTTTTTTGTAGCATGACTTGTTATAAACAATTGAGATTGCTTAATGTGCCTTGGATGAATCATGCGTTGTTTTAGCATATTAAAGCATAGTATAGTGGTATTCTCCTTTGATGCTTTATTTGGGTTGACTTGGCGCATGCTCACACCATATTATGACTATCTCAAGTCACCATAAGCCTTTATGATCCTTTAGTTTTCAACTTGTAGTATTACTTTATGCTTTGATCAATGATGTTTTGTCGCTCTGCATGATTATGGCCATTATTGCTCTCTCGTTTGTCGCTCCCTTACTATTGCTAGCCTTCACTTTTACTGAGTATGTTTTACTCATGTTTCCAACTCCCTAAACCAAATATTTCCAAAGTGTCCACCATACCTACCCATTAGCATCATTTTCTACTTCCGTGCATATTCAATATGCCTTGTTTTCTTCTAAATAAAATGTTTGCTTGTTATGAGAAAGTTAGTTAGTAAAGCTCTCACGAACTTGATGACACACTTTATTTTCTTGCACTTAATAAACCTGAACCATTGCGTCCTTCTTTGTTGCGTATATGCTTGCGCTTTATGAGTTGAAGTTAGCAGAACCATGTATCATGGGGACCGCTTTCAACACTTCATTGGTACTTTGTACCTAGTTGATATCATGTTCTTTTGCTTATGGATCCCAGCGGTGTAAAATAAAAGTGGAACTTGTAAGATCATGGAGTTTGTATGTATGTTAGAGAAACGCCTGGGCCGCTAGCCTAAGCCATGCCTAATCATGGTGGAACTTGCAGCATAACCATAATGAGCATTCTATGAAGCATCCTCAATAAAAATCTATGCACATAGTAAATAAAAAGATCGCCGAGATGCTCATTGTCTGCTTGCCTTGTTATTTTGATTATGGGACAGCTCCCGTGTCATGTGCAAGGGGTACCCCGTTGGCGGTTCTCTATGATACGTATATACTTACAATGACAAGAGCTTACTTGTGACTGAAGTTGAGTAGCATGAGGATCGGTCTTCGTAAGTAAGGGGCATGAGACTTCGATTTATAACCTGTCAAGCATATTCTCTCAGTTGTGTCACTTTAACCTTAACCATTTAAAGATGCTTATGATAGGGGAAATGAGAGCTCAAAGCTAATGAGTACCATACTTTCAGCATTTGGAAGCCTTTCAAACTTTTCAAAACCTTTTCATTTCCTTGTTGAGTCTCCACACATTCTATGAGCACTTTCTTGAGAGCATAGTGGCCATTCTTAGTTCTATGTGCATTGTTCCAAGACTTGTTGATTGATGCATACCTTGATATTGCTTGTTTTAAACTATTTGTATCTAGTCACTCTTGTAAACTTTGAAGGTGTCCTATGCATTATGTTTGCTACTCTATGAGGGACAAGCTGAATGCCACTATGCTATGTTTTATTTATGTGAAACAAACAAATGTCTTGCAAAGCATTGTTATTTATGAATCTTTTGTTTATGCCTTTTCATGTTGCATCATAGTTTCTTCGTCTTATTGCTAGAACTTTGTCTTTCATGTTATGATTGAAGTACTATGATCCCATCTTTGAATGTTTACAATTACTTTGGTCAAGTCTTTGATGGTGCATGTCACCTCAAAAATTATTCTTTCTTTTTATCATTTACGTACTCGAGGACGAGCAGGAGTTAAGCTTGGGTATGTTGATACATTGCAAATGTATCTATAATTTTTGATGTTCCATGCTTGGTTTTATCTCCTTTCTTGTGTTTTGTCCACACTTTGGAGTACTTTCATATGATTTCTTGGACTAACCTATTAACAAGAGCCACAGGGCCAGCTGCCTCTTTTCTGCTGTTTTTGATTCCAGGAAAGTGTCATGGTGGTGTCACGGCAGATGCCATGGATAGGCTAAAGGTGGGGACTAATATGCGCTAGGGGAATCCAGGGAGGGATAGTGGACTGATTCTCCACACAGAAGTTTGTATTGCTCTATTTTCAAGATTACAAGTGCTCCTTGAGCTGTATTGGCGAGAGGAGGAAGAAGGTTCTCTCTTACTCTAGCCTATTATCTTGCCCAAGAACCCTAGATCAACTAGTGCTCAACCAACTAGAATTCTGCCAACCAACTAGAACCCAATCAACCCCTTCTACCAGAACCCTAACCCCCCCTTATATAGAGGAGGTTCGGTCCTGGCCTAGGGCATACGTGGAGGTATATTCCTAAGAATATGCCCCCTCCCAAAGTGGTAACCCGACCGGGTTGCTTTTCCCCCGCGTCACACATGCTTTAGCGACATAGCCCTTGTGGCGCCTGCGTCAGCCGACGTGAGCGTCGTCACCTTTGTCGGCCATGACCCGGTGGTCCTGCCCTTGCTTTATTCGCTCATGCAGTACATACCGGACCTTCTTTTTTGACCAGAGAGATTCCTTCCTTCTCCCAGAAGCTAAGCGAGGATCCGGATCATAGTAGATCCGGCTACACCTGTTCATGCATATAAGTTAGACAAGCATTTCCGACTTACTCCTTAAGTCGGATGAGACAACGTTAGGCGACCCCCCCTGGTCTGGGTTACTCCGTGATCCGGCCTGCCTTGAGGTGACTCGGCCAGCATCCGCTTTGGCCTTGCCGAACCTCGGCTAACTCGGCCCTTATACCCCGGAGTGACACTACCCGGGGGTATCCCCCCAACATTAGTCCCCGAAGCTGGTGCGGTCTTAGCTGCCTTGGCCGCTAAGGCCACATCAGGTTCATTTAAGTCCGAGTCTCAGACGTTTAATTGCGGGTTAGCTCCTTATCTCGGATTATATGGATTTACGTTCCCTTCGCACGTTCCAAGTTTTCACTTGCCGGCCGGGTCACCACTTTGGCTCGGATCCCATGGTTATCATGGTTTGATTCGGGCCCCGTTTCCTTCTCTCATACGCCAACCCACGTGGAGGCTAATCATTACCTTGTCTTATTTTAAGGGCCTGCACAGTAACCGCCGCAGTAATTGTCAGTTTCACTGTGTGCGGGTTACGTCATGCCTGTCTCCTTGTTTACCGCAACAGCGCGTCGCGTCATGGGATATCATTTACTTTGTGGCCCCCTGTGTGGCTTTTCTCTGATTGGCTCATGCCGGTGATACATGGCCACACCGTGTGGCTCGCCGGCGCAGCGCGATCCCACTCATCGATCACTGGGGGCGGTTAAATAGGGGAGGGGCGCGTCCCTTAGCGTTTTTCCACCTCTGCGCCCCTTCACCCATTGCGTTTTCTCCTTCGTCTTCCCTGCGACCACGCCGCCGCCGGAGCTTTCTAGCAGCAGCGCCGCCGCCGCACCTCCCCGTGCCTCCACACCACAGCCACCGCTGCGTAGCTTCTTCGCCACGGGTCCATGCCAATCCAGGCCACAGATCCCCGCCGCCGCTAGCTTCAGCGAGGACAGTGGATACGAGATGATGGAGGAGGAACTCGTCGTCGCCGAACAGGAGATGGAGGAGGACGCCGGCACGGCGGACCGCGGCGCGTGGGCCGGTTCGTGGGTCTGTCAAGACGACATTGACTGGCTTTACCGGACCAGGCGTATTCCGCCGGCGTCGCCGCTCGTCTCACCTCCTCGGAACTGGCCCCCTCACCCAATCCGTGTGAGTTCATTGTATTCCTATCCCATTTCCAACAGGGATTTGGTCTCCCGGTGAGCGACTTTTTCCGGGATTGGGTCAGGACGTATCACCTGCAGCCGCACCATCTCCCAGCGAACGCAATCACCTCTCTTTATGCCTTTGTCTCTACGATCGAAGGCTATACCGGACTATGGCCCACGAAGGAGCTATGGATCCGGTTCTTCGGTCTTCGTCGCAACGTCGTCCCCAACATCCACGTTGAGTCGGAGGACAAGCATCTCACTCAGTTCGGAGCTGCCTCCATCTCGCCCCGGAGATTTTCGATCTTTCCCCGGGTCATCGGGCTTGAGTCCTACAAAGGATGGGCCCGGACCTTCTTCTACGTCCAGAACGAGGGTACCGAAGACTTGATTCGGTTGCTTCCCTACGCTCCGGGTCTCCCTGACATGGATTTTTGGGAGGAGGTCGCTAAGAAACCTACCGCTCTGGCCAACCAAGTTAACAAGAGGTTCGCGGAGCTGAAGAAGCTCGGATTGCGCAACGAGGATGCCATGATCACGTTCGTGCGCAACCGAATCTCTCCCCTCCAGAAGCTCACCCACAAGTTGTGCCACATGAGCTTTGGCCACGACCCCAACCGAACCTCCTCCTTCGAGTTGAGCAACACGGAGATCTTCCGCCGGGTTAAAGCTCGTTTCACCACCCACAAGGATTTCTCCACCGAATGGACGTGGGGAATCGAGCACTACTGCCGTGACAGGCTCCCTCCCGCGGTAAGCTTCGCGGGGTAAACTTATTTCGGATCATGTATGTGTTGGTTTTTGTCATATTTTTGACTCTGCTCTTTGTGCTTTTTCTCAGCTGTTTCTTCAGCAAACTCTCGAGGATGGCACGGATCCGACCCTTCAGTGGGCGCCGGACCGAGAGATCCCGGATGAGGAGGAGCCGGACCAGGAGATGTTCCTCCCTATGACCGACGCCACCAAACGTCCTAGCGGTAAATTCTCTTCTATTAGAGATTGGCCCGATGATGAGGATGACTCGGATATCGACGTGATTGAACCCGTTGAGGCTATCCCTCTTTCTTTTGCCTTTCCGGCATCAGCTAACCCCGGTGGGCATATCCACGAGGATCCTCCACTTGCCACGGGCGAGCCGGTTCCGGTGGCGTCGAAGAAGAAGCGCGGATCCGCGTCAAGTTCTTCCTCCAAACCTTCTCATCCCACAAAAAGGCAAAAGAAGGCTGAAGACAAGACTACCTCCAAGCGGGCAGGCAAAGCCCCGGCACAGAGGGCCCGGAAACCCAAGGAGGCCGAGACCTCGGATGCATAAGTCATTTCTCATTGTGTAACTCACTTTTCCTTGCATCGCGGTAATTTCACTCCTGACATTATTCTCTTTTGCAGGCTTCCTGTGGAGGTCCCTCAGAGCAGATCGAGCATCTCTTCTCCCCTTCGGTCCGGCCCTTCTCCTCCTCGTGACGACGAGTCACGCCCGCTGAGCCCTATTCCAGAGGGCTCTGCGGCTGCTCCGGGTTCCACAGTACCTCATCAAGAGGAACGCGACCTCAGAGCGGGAGGGGTTGGTTTGGCCGAGGCGACGGCGTCCACCACTTCGGCATTGCTGCAACCAGCAACCACCAAGTCTACCGCAACACCAGCACCAGCAGTAGCTCCAGTACCAGCTACTGAGCCAGCACCTGTTTCGGCACCAAGGAAACCCACAGCAGCTCCAGTGCCCAGTTACTCTGCCTCTTCCGAGTCATCCCAGCCTCGGCGAGGAACCATTCCAGCAACCTCCAAAGGGAAATCCACCGTGGTTACTTCTTCCCAGCAAGCTAAAGGCAAGAAGGATCCAGATACTGCCAAGTCTACATCCATCGAGGCCGGGCAGCGAACCTTGTCGTTGATGCTTCCGAAGAAATCACCAGCAGCGACGAATGTTCCTGCTGAGCCAACAGATGCGCAGCAGATGGTTCTGCACACCAGCCCCGCTCTTTCCCTAATTGAGAGGAAGTAAGCTCATGCGAAGGGCTTGGTGGCACCCCACATGCCCACTGGCGAATGGTACCCTCCGAGCCTTATCGAGTTCGTCATGAACTAGAACAAGGCGGAGTTCGTCTACAACGACGATCTCCCGGAAAAGTTCGGCCCCACATAATTTTTTGCCCAGATGAATACTGCCGCCAAGGCAATTAACCTCGCGGGGCGAATGATGGAGGTATGTCGTTTCTCCTTTACATGCTGTAGATAATAACCATTAGTCCCCGAGCCTCCGGTGGAGTAGCTTCTTACTCGGCCGGATGCTCTTTAGAAAACTGACATAGCTGCATGTAAACTTCAAATATGCACACACCTAGAGCCGGGTTAAGTTCCACTTGGCCCAGATCTTACACACTTCGAATATGCACACACCTAGAGTCGGGTTAAGTTCCACTTGGCCTGGATCTTGTACACTTCGAATATGCACACACCTAGAGCCGGGTTAAGTTCCACTTGGCCCGGATCTTACACACTTCAAATATGCACACACCTAGAGCCGGGTTAAGTTCCACTTGGCCCGGATCTTGTACACTTCGAATATGCACACACCTAGAGCCGGGTTAAGTTCCACTTGGCCCGGATCTTACACACTTCGAATATGCACACATCTAATCTTACACTTCTGTACTTCTTTCAGGTAACTACCAATCGCCGGAGCGCCGAATTTCAACGCCTGCTTGATACCCATAAGATCCTCGCGTGAAACATGTTGCACTTGGTGCAGAACATGAAAAGAGAGGTAATTTTCTCCCTCGGCACCTCTCCGTTTTTCTTTACTTGTCTCCGCCGGACTAATCTCCTCATTCGGTTTTTGCAGCTGGGGTGGAGGCTGAGAACAAAATTATGCGAAAGAACTTGGAGGAAATCTGGGGTATGTCCTCTTTTGTCCGACCTTGTTGTGTTTTCCATTTCTTCTTCTCCTTGGCTCGGCAAACATTCACTCCTCGGCTCTGCCGGGTCAACATACTATTTCAGCATCGCTTGAGGATAGTGTGCCCGTGCCTGACATGATGCTGCATTTTCTCGAACAAGCAGGGCAGCATCAAGCTGAGCTGAAGAAGAAGAATGATGATCTTGCCCTCCTCCAGACCAAGGACGACGAGGTAGCCAAGCTCAAGGCTGAGATGGAGAAGATGAAGGCCCAACACAAAATCGAGCTCCAAAAAGTTGGCCAGAAGTTCACCGAAGAGCGTGAGCGCCTTACTCTCTAGATCTCCAAGGGCCAGGACCTACTCAGAGAATCCGACCTCCAACTTGGGTCGGCTAACGCTGAGCTTGAGCAACTTCGTAAAAGATGCGATGCCTGCATCAAGGAGTTAACTCGTATCCATAGCCACATTTCTCGTAAGTTCCTTTCCCTTATCCGACATACTTCTCTGGGTTACCTCATATGTCTTTCCTTCACCTTCTTCTTTTGCCTTGTTTCCAGACCACTTTCCAGAGGGTACTGCGATTGCCAGCGCTGCTGTTGCCAAGTTTCGCCGAAGAGGGGTACTCCCCTTGCTCCTAATGGTGAGAACATTCCCTTGGACATGGAGGACCTATTGGTCAACTTGTCCTCTCGCGTGGAAACCATCAAGAATTATGGCAAGGATATCCTCGACATTGCAGTGCGCATCTTCAATATGTTCTGGCCTGGAGAGAGTAGCCCGAAGACCATCACAACTCTCGTCGAGAAATTAACGGAAGTTGAGACCCAACTTGACCTCTGGAGAGAATCTGCTGGTCGTGCTGCAGCTGACACCATCCTTCATCATATTCTCACGTGGTACGAGAAGATCGACCTCAGCCTCCTCACATGCAGGCGCACCGGATCCAGATGGACCGATGACACGGAGTGGGTAGCTCGGCGCCAGGCCTGCGCCTACAGCCTCGTTGAATATTCTCCTATTCATGACTGGATTGAAGGGCCGAGCTTCCTGGAATCCGCTGGGGATGAGCAAAATGAGAATTTGAAGATGGGTCGGATGAGGACGGGGAAGATGATGCTTCAGATATTGAAGACATCGACGATGACGCTGAACCTGCTCCTCCTGCTGCTCCTTAGTTCTAAAAAACTTGAAAATTTATCAGATCCCCGATATGCCGGGTGCAATTGTATGCTGGATATGTGATATTTTGCTACTACGTTTTTATGCCGGATTAACTTGGGCGTAGTCCCCGAGTTTCATTTTCTTGTTCGTCCAATTCTTTGGCTCGGTCCGTGTCTACCTTGATTCAGTTTTACGACTTACGAATCCGAGCTTCAAAAATTGTCCTAACAGTACTTAGAAACTTTGAGGCTTCGCTCAAAATAATTCAGCATAATAAGTTGAAAATAAATACAGGGTTAGTCCAAAAAACAAACGTTAGCTCGAATAAATTTGTTTCCTTAGTCGTTTTTTCATGTGCTGCGCAAATCCAAACTTGTTCCCCTGCTTGGCATGAAGCCAATTCTTGTTGGACAGCAGCAAGTCGAAGGGTTGGGTTTTTGGTGCTCACACATTACTAATCCGGGTTAAGTAAAACGACTCATTCCAGCTACCGCATAAGAAATTACGACAAACATTATTAAGGCAGTCCCCGAGTTACTGCTCGAGGCGCTGTTATTTTATTAATAAGCTCACTGCCGACATACATACCGACATATGAGATGACTCGGATACATACACTTCTTAGCTAAGTGTAGAAGGGACGAAGTAGTGCTACATTCCACGGTCGCTTGGATTCCTCTCCGGATCTGTCCGCCTTGTTCTTTTCATGTGGCTTTGCATCTATAAGATAGTAAGAATCATTGTGCAATGCTTTGCTCACAATGAACGGCCCTTCCCATGGGGGGGATAATTTATGCATACCAGCAGTACGTTGTACCAACCGGAGCACCAGATCGCCTTCCCGAAAGACTCGGGGGCACACTTTTCGGCTATGATAGCGTCGGAGGTTTTGCTGATATATGGCGGATCTGGATAGTGCCAGTTCTCTCGCTTCTTCCAGCAGATCAACATCATTTTGCCAGGCTTCTTGCACTTCGGATTCTGTGTATTGGGTGACCCTAGGCGAATCATGCTCTATGTCGACTGGTAATACAGTTTCTGCCCCATATACCAGAAAGAATGGCGTATAGCCTGTTGATCGATTTGGAGTTGTTCTTAAGCTCCACAGTACCTCTGGTAGTTCTTCTATCCAGCACCCCGCTGATCTTTGCAGCGGCTCAATGAGCCAGGGTTTTATCCCGGATAATACTAATCCGTTGGATCTTTCCACTTGTCCGTTCGATGCGGGGTGAGCTACCGAGGCGACATCGAGTTGGATCTTCTTATCTCGGCAGAAGCGCGCAAATGCTCCTTCCGCAAAATTTGTTCCATTATCAGTTATATAACTGTGTGGATAACCGTATCTCAAGATGATGTCTTTGAGAAATGTCACGGCCGTAGCTCCATCACATTTTCTTATAGGCTTCACTTCAATCCATTTTGTAAACTTGTCCACCATGACCAAAATGTGTGTCATGTTTCCTCTCGCTAGTTTGAACGGGCCAACCATGTCCAAGCACCATACAGCAAATGGCCATGTAATTGGTATGGTCTTGAGTTCCGACATAGGCATATGTGTCTTGGTGGCGTACCTCTGACAACCATTGCATTTTCTCACCAGATCTTCTGCTTGTTCCAAGGCACTTGGCCAGTAGAATCCATGCCGGAACACCTTTGCCACCAAGGCTCGGGATGAGGCATGATGCCCGCATTCTCCTTGGTGTATATCTCGGAGGATGTCGAGCCCTTCTTCCGGGTCAACACATCTTTGGAGAACATTGGTTACACTCCGTTTGTATAACTCGGAATTGATGATTGTGTATGCTTTTGCTCTCCTCTGAGTTTGCCTGGCTAACACCTCCTCAGCGGGTAACGTTCCGTCTTTCAGGAATTGGAATATAGGCAGTGTCCAAGCTGGTATTGCTCGTGGAGGGAATATCTCCTCATCAATTTCCATCTGATCCACCGGCATAACTTCAGCTGGAACATGCTGAGCAGTCCCCGGATCTAGCGAGGTAGTCCCCGGGTTTGCCGAGGCAGTCCCCGGGTCTCGCGTACCACCTCCCATGTCAATGTCCATGGGCTCAGCTCCGGATTCCGTATTTTCCGGGACATAGATCGAGTCGGTTCTTGGGGACGACCTGATAGATGGTTTTCTGAGGCGTTCCAATGCTATGCCCGGCGAAATTGCCTGTCTGGTCGATCCGAGCTTCGACAACATGTCGGCAGCCTCGTTTTCCGCCCGGGGTACATGGTGAAATTCACACCCCTCGAAATAACCAGATATCTTCTGCACGTGAAATTTGTATAGTGCCATGTTTGGATCCAGGGCTTCCCACACTCCGGACACCTGCTGCACCAC
The DNA here is from genome assembly GCA_916181665.1 of Avena sativa. Taxonomy (NCBI): domain Eukaryota; kingdom Viridiplantae; phylum Streptophyta; class Magnoliopsida; order Poales; family Poaceae; genus Avena; species Avena sativa. The sequence goes on along the minus strand of OV702287.1, from coordinate 40,562,349 downwards.
CAGGTCCGATTCGCCGAAGCATATTATCCGATGTATGCCAATCTCCTTTGCCACCTTGAGCCCATGCACAAGAGCCTCATACTCAGTGACATTGTTCGATGCCGCGAAATGGATCTGCAATACGTACTTTAGCTGATCCTTCTTTGGCGAGGTAAGAATGACCCCGGTGCCTAATCCGGTTTTGGTTTTCGACCCGTCAAAGTGCATCCTCCAGTAATTCGGATCTGGTGGCGGTGGTTCGTATTGTACCTCGGCCCAATCCACGAAAAAGTCCGCCACAGCCTGAGATTTGATCGCTTCTCTTCTGTCGTATTGGGGCGCATAAGGGGCTAGCTCAATTGCCCATTTTGCGATTCTGCCACTCGCATCCTTGTTACCCATTATCTCGAATATGGGAGCTTCACATATTACTTTGATGGGGTGCTCCTCAAAGTAATGCTTTAACTTCTTCGCCGCCATATAGACACCGTACGCCACCTTTTGAAAGTGCGGGTAGTTCTGTTTTGAGGCAGACAATACCTCGCTCAGGTAATACACTGGCCTCTGCACCGACTTACCCTCTTCAGTGCACTCCACTATGATTACTGCACTTACAACTCGGTTGGTTGCGGCTACGTAGAGCAACATTGGCTCCTTTGATAGTGGAGAGGCTAACACTGGTGCAGTGGCCAACATCTTTTTCAAGTGGGCAAAGGCTTCATCGGCCTGTGGCGTCCAAACGAATTTATCCGACTTTTTCATGAGTTGGTAGAGAGGCAGTGCCTTTTCTCCTAACCGACATACAAACCGACTCAATGACGCCAGGCATCCAGTGAACTTCTGGACATCGTTAAGACACCTCGGCAGCTCCATTCGTTCGATGGCTCGGATCTTAGTTGGATTAACCTCGATACCTCCGCTGGAGACGAGAAATCCGAGTAACTTTCCAGCCGGAACACCGAAGGTACATTTTTCCGGGTTAAGCTTCATCCGGAACCTTCTCAAGTTCGCGAATGTTTGCCTTATGTCGTCAAGAAGCATTGCGCTTTCCTTGGTCTTGATAACCACATCATCCACGTATACTTGTACGTTTTGACCTATTTGGTCGTGCAAACATTTTTGCATACATCTTTGGTACGTTGCACCTGCATTACGTAAACCAAACGGCATAGTGCGATAGCAATAAGCCCCGTACGGGGTGATAAACGCCGTTTTTATTTGATCATCCGGGTTCAGAGGTATCTGGTGAAAGCCAGAATATGCATCAATGAATGACAACAGTTCGCATCCCGCGGTCGAGTCTATGAACTGATCTATCCTCGGCAGTGGAAATGGATCTTTTGGACACGCCTTGTTCAGGTTCGTGTAATCGATACACATGCGCCAAACCACTGCCACGTTCGGATCGTCCTTCTTCTTTTCTACCAGCACCGGATTAGAGAGCCAATCCGGATATAGTACCTCCATGATGAATCCTGCTGCCAGTAACCAAGCTATCTCGTCTCCAATGACTTTTCTCCTATCCTCGGTGAAGCGGTAGAGAGGTTGCTTCACCGGCCTTGCTCCGGGTCTTACGTTCAAAGAGTGCTCGGCAAACTCCCTTCGAACACCTTGCAAGTCATGTGTAGACCAAGCAAAAATATCCCGATTCTCATGGAGGAAGTTGACGAGCTCGCTTTCCTATTTGTCAGTTAACCCGGCACCAATCGTCACGGTGCGCTCTGGAAACATGTTATCAACTGGAATCTTCTTGGTGTCTTTTGCGGCTTGAAATGAAACGCTGCCATGTGGGTTACTTAATGCCGACATATATTGCTGCGCGGACTGAGCCAATGCCGCCACCTCTTGGATTTTTCTTTTCTCTTGCACAATCACGAGTGACTCGGCTAGGTTAGACCCGGCCGAAGCACACTCCATGGAACGTCGGAAATCTCCAGCAATGGTAATCACTCCATTTGGCCCGGGCAACTTCATCTTCAGATAACTGATGTGACAGCTTGCCATGAATTTGTTCAATGCTGGTCTTCCGAGTAACGCATGATATGCACTTTCCAAGTTCACCACTTCAAACTCCAGATTTTCAGTTCGGCAGTTATCCCTCGTTCCGAATAGCACGTCGACCCGGACTTTGCCTATGGGCTCACAAGAAATGCCTGGTACAATGCCATGGAAAGTTGTTCTCGTAGCTTGGAGCATGTTCTCCGAGATGCCTAACTTGCGCATCGTATCCGCATACATGATGTTGATGCTACTGCCATTATCATTCAGAACCTTGGAGAACCTCACATTGATGTTCGGTCCAATGATGTTGGATCTATTACTAGCGCACACGAACCTGGGCTCAGCATAAGTTTAGGATGATCTTTGATGTTCCAGGTGATTTCCTAGTCCGACCAAGGCATGTACCTCGTTACCGCTGGCAAGCTCTTTCTATCTGTTTCCTCAGTCATGAACACCCAATAACTCTGGTGATGCTCCCTGTACTCATTTCTTCCCTCGTTTCCGGGTACCTCCGATCCGGTTGTTGCTGATTTTCCACCTGATGCACTGCATCCCTTCTCTCATTGTTGTCATACCTCGGCGGAGGGGGAGGCAACATTAGCTGCTGCGTGTTCGCCCCGGAGAGCACTTGCTGCCGAGGTAACTCCTGCCGAGGTTGATCATTCCGGGGTGCCTGAGCATTCCCCAAACCACCTTGCTCTATCTTTCGCATCCACCCGCATTGCCTCGTCGTGTGACCCGCCGGGCTATTCGGATTTGGCATGTGAAACTTACATGGCTGGTCCAGCATCGACTCATAGGTATACCTCGGACGGTCTTTCTTTTCCTGCCACTGCTTCTTCTGCTCCGGAGTCCATGTTTTCTTGCCATCATTTCTTGGAGTCCACTGCCCTCCGGTTCTCTGGCGTTGGTTACTCCCTGATCCGGGTTGATCTTGATTCACAGCTGCAACCTGTTGTGAACCATAGCGATGGTCCAGTCTATCATCTCTCCTTTTTCCTCTGTAATCATTCCTCCGGGATGACCCGGCTCCATCTCTCTGATAGTACTCCTCGTTTGACTTGCTTGACGCGAGCCTAGGTTGAGTCGGATCGCCCAAAGCATACGAATCAGCAATCCGGATCATCTCTGCCAGTGTAACTGGCATTTTCCTTTGCAGCTTCATCCACAGCTCGCTGCCGTATCTGCACCCTTGCGCAAACCACGCTATGGCCTGTGATTCTATGACACCTTCACACGAGTTTCTCACGATACACCACCGGGTTAAGAATTCACGATCTGTCTCGTTGGGTCTTTGGTTGCACATTGCCAGGGTCTGCGGTCTATTCGGCCTCTGGTATGTACTTGAGAAGTTGCTGATAAACATTTCTTCAAAATTTATTCAGCAGTTGATGCTTCCAGGTGGCAAATTATACAGCCATACTCTGGCCGAGCCTTCCAACATCTGGGGCACGTAACGTACAGCCCATCTCAAGTTGCCAGTTGCAATTTTCACCATCGTAGCATAGTTTATCAGCCAATCCTCCGGCTTAGTACTGCTGTCATACGTCTTCGTGCCTCTGGGTAATTGGAAGTTGGGTACCGGTGGTTCCTTCATGATCCAGGGTCCAAAGCACGCTGGACCCGGAGGACCTTGACATTCGATTTGTTCCGACCTATACAGGCGATCCAGTTTTAACCTGGCGCCATCCGGCATTAAATCCCTGCTCCCCTATCTAGACCCTATCACATGATAGTCCGGTCTGGGGTACCCTGTGTTCACCATCTCCGAATCACCGTCGTTTTATCGGTTTTGCTCTTGTCGCGCACCTTTCTGCTGCATACCTCGGCCGGCGCTTTGCTCTTGCCTTGGTGTATTCTGCTGCTGCGGTTGTCCTGCTCCTGTGGAGTTGCGCTGTCCGGCATTGCCGTTGGCAGCGTTCCCTTGACCAGCATTGCCTTGGTCGTGATTACCTCGGCCAGCTTCACCTCGGCTCACACTCCATTGATCATCATTCTTCCGCATCTCTTTTTCTTTTCCCGCACGTGTTGGGTCGTACGGGACGATCTCTTTGTTCCGTCTGGCCGAAGTTACTACCTCTTCTCTCCTCGGACCACCATGAGGCGATGATGCGGCTCCAGCAGATTTCTCCGAGTTACCCATCACCGAATGGACGATCTTGGAAGCCCCAGCTCTCTCCGGGTTAGCTCTCAGCAGCTCCTCGTTCTGCCTATTCGCGATCCGAACCAGCTCGTTAACCCTGTCTTGCTGTCTTTGACGGGCCTCACCCGTCAGACCCTCTAGCTCAGACACAGCGGCATCTGCTGCTCTGAGGTTCTTCGCTGGGGTACTATACCTCGGCAACCCCACAGACAGGTAGTTTTCCGACCCTTCTGCTCCGTCATCACCTTCTCTATTCATCTCACTTATGAGATTTCTCCCCTTTACTTTCACCGCATCAACTTTGTTTGCCTTTGCGTACTCACGCAGTGTGATGTTCAGTGACTGCTGAGCCGCGGCTATTTTCTTTGCGCCCTCCAGTATCTTTTGTCAAGTTTCCTCTAGCTCGACCTATGCCTGAGCCGCATCTACCAATGCTGCTACTGGGTTAGCCAAGCTATCCATAGCTTCCCTCAGTACGTTCTCAGGCCTCTCTAGTGGAGGTCCTCTACCTTTCCTCGGTGCCTTAGGTGTTACCTCTGGGTCTGGCGCCGGATCCTTTCTTGCGCCTGCACCTGGCGCAGTCATCATCACCTCCACATGGTCCGGGGAGCGAGCGATACGCGCCCCGCGAGCCACAGTGAGGGGTGGTTCCCCCGCATCGACGACACGACGCGGATGAATGCACGAGACGTCCACAGCAACGTAGACCTTGTGCGCGCCGAGCTTGACGAAGAGGCCATTGCGCGGAATCAAGCGTGTGCCGAAGCAGCCAGCGTTGTCACTGACGAAATCCAGCGCTCCAAAGCGTTGAACGAGCCCGGAGACGATGCGTTCGCCGGTGCCAATGAAGTTTCCCATCCGGATCTTCACCCCTGCTAGCGCCGCTAGCCCCATGGTGGGCGCCAACTGTCGTGGTGGTGTCACGGCAGATGCCATGGATAGGCTAAAGGTGGGGACTAATATGTGCTAGGGGAATCCAGGGAGGGATAGTGAAGTGATTCTCCACACAGAAGTTTGTATTGCTCTATCTTCAAGATTACAAGTGCTCCTTGAGCTGTATTGGCGAGAGGAGGAAGAATGTGCTCTCTTACTCTAGCCTATTATCTTGCCCAAGAACCCTAGATCAACTAGTGCTCAACTAACTAGAATTCTGCCAACCAACTAGAACCCAATCAACCCCTTCTACCAGAACCCTAACCCCCCCTTATATAGAGGAGGTTCGGTCCTGGCCTAGGGCATACGTGGAGGCATATTCCTAAGAATATGCCCCTCCCAAAGTGGTAACCTGACCGGGTTGCTTTTCCCCCGCGTCACACATGCTTTAGCGACGTAGCTCTTGTGGCGCCTGCGTCAGCCGACGTGAGCGTCGTCACCTTTGTCGGCCATGACCCGGTGGTCCTGCCCTTGCTTTATTCGCTCATGCAGTACGTACCGGACCTTCTTTTTTGACCAGAGATATTCCTTCCTTCTCCCAGAAGCTAAGCGAGGATCCGGATCATAGTAGATCCGGCTACACCTGTTCCTGCATATAAGTTAGACAAGCATTTCCGACTTACTCCTTAAGTCGGATGAGACAACGTTAGGTGACCCCCCTGGTCCGGGTTACTCTGTGATCCGGCCTACCTTGAGGTGACTCGGCCAGCATCCGCTTTGGCCTTGCCGAACCTCAGCTAACTCGGCCCTTATACCCCGGAGTGACCCTACCTGGGGGTATCCCCCCAACAGAAAGTCAAAAAATGAATATTCTCGGAATTGGATGGGACAAAAGCCAAAGTGCCTATTTTTCTGGAAGACTCACGGAGCCAAAATACGAGACGGAGGAGGGCCATGGGCTAGCCACACCACCCCCAGGCACCCCCTCGGTCTCCCTCTTCGCCTATAAGAAGCCTTCTGACCTAAAAACTCCAGGGGATTCGACGTTTTTCTAGAAGGAGTTACGTTCCGCCGCCACCACCAGATTCCATGAAACAGCACCAGAAACTCCGTTCTGGCACCCTGCCGGGACGGGGAATTAGAGGAGATCATCGCCATCATCATCACCATCGCTTCTCCATCGACCATCCATGTTTACCCCATCTATGAGTGAGTAATCCCCCGCTGTAGGCTATGGGGATGGTAGGGATTGGATGAGATCGTTCATGTAATGGCATCAGATTGTTAGGGCATGGTGCCTAGTATCTTTTATTAGTGCTTTATGACTTTGTTGCGACTTGTTGTTCTTAATGCTTGTCACTAGGGCCCGAGTGCCATGATTTCAGATCTGAACATGTTATTGATTCATTATGATAGTATTGTTTATGGTTTTATCTGCAAGTTGTATACACACGTTGTTGTCCGGAACCAAAGGCCCCGAAGTGACAGAAATCGGGATAACCGGAGGGAATGGCTTTGATGTGAGGATCACAGGTGTTCACGGAGTGTTAATGCTTTGCTCCGGTGCTCTATTAAAAGGAGCACCTTAATTGCGAGTAGTTCCCTTGAGGCCCCGCTGCAAACGGGCTGGCAGGACAAAAGATGTTGTGCAAGTTCTCATTGCGAGCACGTATGACTATATATGGAACACATGCCTAGGATTATCTAGTACTTGGATGCTTTATCTTATTTATCTGCAATTGCCCTATGTTCTGATTGCTATGTGAATTGTCTTGTCCATGCAACGCCCGTCCATCCATCCCTATGCCTACCGCACTCGAATCCCATTGTTTACTGCTATTGTTACTGCTGTCTTTGCTTTACTACTGCTCTTACTTTGCTGTTCCTACTACAAAATTGTTGCTACTGATAAACTGCTGTGAGCAAGATTGTTTCCAGGTGCAGCTGAATTGACAACTCAGTTGTTAAGGCTTATAAGTATTCTTTGGCTCCCCTTGTGTCGAATCAATAAATTGGGTTTCACGTCCCTCGAAAATACTACGATACACCCCCTATACTTGTGGGTCATCAGGGGGAGCGACCACAGAAAAATTCCGCCGCCTCTGCGGGGCGGAAAACTATAGAGAGAGAAAGAACTCTCTGGCAGGCAGAAATCTGCCGGGGAAATTCCTTCCCGGAGAGGGGAGATCATTGCCATGAACACCACCATCAAGCTGGACTTCATCGGGATCATCATCATCATCTCCACCAGCACCATCATCACCACTCCATACCGCTGTAACAATTGGGTTAAATCTTGCATAGTTCTTAGGGGAAACTTTCCCGGTGTTGATTACTTGTAGTAGTTGATGCTATTGAGTGGAACCATTGAATTATCATTCATGTTCAGATTGTTGCTTATCATTATTTCATCTCTGATCTTGATCCATATGATGTCCTGTGAGTAGTTCGTTTAGTTCTTGAGGGCATGGGAGAAGTCATGTTGTTAGTAGTGGAATTGTGTTGAGAAAGATTCAATAGTTTGCTATTTAAGTTGTGGTGTTATTCTTCTAGTGGTGTCATGTGAACATCGACTACATGAAACTTCACCTTTATGGGCCTAGGGGAATGCATTGTGTATTTGGCTACTAATCTTAGGGGTTGCTGGAGTGACAGAAACCTGAACCCCCGTTAGGAAACCTTTGCACAAGGGATGTTAGGATCTCAGAGTTTAAAGTTGTGGTTAGGTTTATATCTTAATTACTTTCTTGTACTTGCGGATGCTTGCAAGGGGTATAATCACAAGTATGTATTAGTCCTAGGAAGGTCGGTACATTAGCACAGGTTCACCCACACAATACTTATCAAACTAAATAAGATTAATCAACTATATGAAGCGAAAGCACTTGACGATATTCCCATGTGTCCTCGAGAACGTTTGGTCATCTTAAGTAATACAACCGGATTGTCCTTTTCTAAAGAAAGGATTGGGCCACTTGCTGCATCTATTATTATTGTCTTTTATTTACTCGCACTTTATTTATCCGCATTATCAATAACCCCTAAAAATCCGTTTGTTAAGTATTTACAGAGAATTCCTGCTCCAAGCCACTCGTCAACACCTTCTGCTCTTCGTTGGGTTCGACACTCTTACTTATCAAAAATACTGCGATACACCCGCTATACTTGTGGGTCATCAATCACTACCATGTGCATCGTTGTATGATCTTTATCATTCCTTTGTGTGTAAGGCCAAGGTCTATGTAACTTACACGTTAGGAGTGTTGTAAGAGTATCAAATATACATCAACTTACAACATTACCATATCATGACACCAGCCCAGCAACAATCTAAACTAGATGCTTCTAATTTATCCATTGCAAGTTCTAAGTGGCTTAGGGATTTCGAAGATAGAACCGGTCTTACCTACAAACATGGAACCACAATGATGATAACCAAATTATTAGCAACTCGTTGTAAATCAGATATTGACTATATTAGGAGAGACAGACACCTGCTAGACACTTATGCAAAACTAGTTGCATGTCAAGCGTGGAACAGGTCTCATGTGCGAGGACATGTAAAGTTAGTCTGGGCCTCTTCATCCCACTATGCCACAAATATAAAAAATACATATAAGATGCAATAACATGATTATCATCGCCCACATACTCATATGTGTACTACCCGTACAAAGCGTATACGCATATATCAGGCTCTGATACCACTGTTGGGTTCACAACATAGAAAACATGTTTTCCTATGATGGGAACTACTAGGCACTAAGTTCTATCTAATAGATACAAGCTACGGGTGGATATACATCCATATAGAACATGCCCTTGTACACCGACAAAGTGTAACGAGGTTGAACTCGTGGATGATGTAGTCGAACGCTTGCCGATCTCAGGATCGAGAAGAAGTCCAGTGTCGCAACTCAGGAGCACATCCATGATCGCACACAGGTTTAGGACACCGAAAAACCTCCACCTCCTTGCTCTAGTGATACAGCGGAAGCATCAACTCTTTCCAGACGAAATGCCACCGGGAACATGTATCTCACTAATCTGAGACCATGGGGGAATAATTCTAGAGGGGTAGAGAGATCCTTCACAAGGAGATGTGAGTGAGAAGGAGGGCGAGGGTGGCCTTTTATAGGAGAGGGGGGAAACCCCTCCCTATGGCCGGCGCCCATGGAGGGTTCCCCCATCTCTTCCTCATTCATGTGGTGGAAGCTCCACTCACAGAAATTTGGCCCTTCATTTTCTCCACTCAAAATGTACTAAATTTCCACCAAATTTAATACAACTCTCATTTAATAAAACTCTTTTATTTATTTTATGCAGAATTTTGTTAATTACTTTAATTAACAAACATTCACATAAAACCCCCTAAAACATTTCAATATCACATGCAAAACCAATTTCAGCAATTTCACCCGGAACAATTCTGGTGTCTATTGAAATAATTCTAGCACTTTGCAATTCTTTCATCTGGAACATATTTGCTCCAAATGGTGTTGGTATCCCTTAAGTGTGTCACCCTATGGTTCACGAATAATGCAGACATGATCGAGACCATTCTCGGATCAATTGTCATAAGCGGGACCTGGAGATCCATACTGACTCCCACACATTCAATAATGACTTCAGTGATCGTGAGAACCTTTGACGCTAGTAACTAAATCCCTTTGTCTCACGATATATTACATGTCTGAGATTCGATCGTCGGTATCTCCATACCTAGTCTGATCTCGTTGCCGACATGCACTCTTTTCTCATTCCAATGATATAACATTCTAGTGATCACATCACTTGCTTGCAAGCTATCTCAATGTGATATTACCGAGAGGGCCCAAAGTATATATATCTGTCATCGGGATGGACAAATCCCACTCTTGATCCATGAGCCTCTACATAACACCTTCGTAGCACTGAACCCACCTTTATAATCATCATGTCATGGTGTGACGTTTGATGTTATCAAGATACTCTTCCAGTGTTAGTGATTGACATGATCTCATGGTTTAAGGACTAGGATTACTTCGTATGATGTTATAGCAATATAAATATAATAAATTTGATCGTAATGCTATACTTCGGATGAATGTTCATCACATCATTCCACCAATGTTGTGACCTTGTTATTAACAACATCCAATGTCCATGATCAAGAAACCTTGATCATCTTGTTAATCAACAAGCTAGTTTATAAGAGAGGCATAACTAGAAACCTTCTATTTGTTTATTAAACATACATGTATTAACGTTTCCAAATTAATACAATTATAGCATGCAAAATAAACATCTATTATATACTTGGAATAGATATAATAAAAACTTTAATATTGCCTCTCAGGCATATTCCCTTCATTCTAAGCAGCTGAAGGAATCTCACGCACCTCTTTTTTATATTTTCTATATTTCCAGTATGTAGTGATATGATTAGTTTATAAGGGAAAGAGTCTAGTTGCTTGATTCACTACATTCGTTGCCACACTAGTTTAGTTAGTCTGTATGAGACACACATGTTGATTGCTTGATTTCTTATATTAGGACAATGCCAATTTTGAAATTCTTTGACAAAAAACATGGTGTTTTTTTGCCTACTTTGCTGCTCTAACTTAATATGGTTTCAGCATACAAATAATCTGTAGCATTTGTTCCACAGAGCGGCTATGATACTGGCACATGTACGCATCGGTCCAAGATGTTGGCTATTCCTGTTATTTCGGAAAGAGATGTACGAGGCACATTATTGATTGTTCCTAGCCAATGATGAATTAGAATTATTTTACATATAAGATGGCTCCTAGTTAGCTGGTATGTTGTGTTGACTTGTTTTCTTTGTTTCATGCTGCACATGAAGCTATGGGGGCAGAAGGGAGGAATCCTACATTAAGTATTGAGATCATTTTACAAAGCAGTAGTAACAATGGTTATTGCTTGCATCGGCCCACTATGTCCACTGTTCCATTTTTGCCAGCACAAAGAGGTATTACAACTGCACGTCAAACATTTGATCTAATTGAACAAGAAACAGAGGAAACAAATGAAATAATCATGATTACACATGAACAGATACAGGAACTGAAAGATCGATAAGATTGGACTGGCCATCTACTTGATAATCTCTTCTGCAGCTATCATGGTAAGCTAGTTGTTATTTGCATGGCGATGTAAGCTCCGTAGCAGAAACCCTGTTCCAACCCATATCTGGCGATGTCTCTATAATGCTTCATCTTGTTTTTGTTGAAATTCTGGTATGTAATAAATTTCAATTTTTTGTTGATGTAATATGGTGATCCTCGCACGGCCATTAGCGGGCCGAAATATTAACAAACTGTTTAAAATAAGAATTGCGCCATAGTTATAGAATACGCAAATATGACAGCCAGCAGATAGGTCCAATAAATAGTAAAAGGCCATAAGTGGCAGGTCAGAATAATGGTAGGTCGCATAAGCGGCCAAAGGCCTTAAAACATATAGACCAGAATAGTAAAAGGGACAAACAGTAAAAGGCTCGAATAGTAATAGGCCCGAACAGTAAAAGTACCAAACAGTAAAGGACCGAATAGTCAGAGGCCCAAACAGTGAATGGACAGAACAGTAAAGTGCCAGAACAACAAAATAACCAGAAGAGTAAAAGACCTGAATTGTAAAAGGCTGGAACAGTAAAAGTCCAGAATATTAGAAGGCCATAACAGTAAAAGGCCTAAACATTAAAGGGCCAGAACAGTGGCAAGCCAGAAAAGTAGAAGGCCATAACAGTAAAAGGCCTAAACATTAAAGGGCCAGAACAGTGGCAAGCCAGAAAAGTAGAAGGCCATAACAGTAAATAGGTAAAACAGTAGCGGACCCTACGGGTTATAATAAAAGTAACGGGCCGACCGCAGGCCTTAACTGTACCGGACCGACTTGGTGCAGGCCGCTAATGGGCCACATAGTATTGAGGCAAGGTGGGCCTTCTGTAGTCCGAAACTGTAATGGGCCTGAAAGTATATGGGCCACAACGGGCTACACTGATGAGCCCATTTCAAACAATGTAGGACGACACAGTAATGGGTCGTTTTCTTGTTGGGCTCTCAAAATGGGCCGACCCACTTAATAACTACTAGGCCTTGGCTGGGCCTGGCTTCTACCATGGTTTTCTATGACCGTTAACGGCGGTAACTTGGTGTTAATAGTGTTCGCCACATGGCAGTTTGCATGACGTCAGCAGTCAAGGCGGTTGATGAACAGATCTATGACGGAACAAGTTTTCATAGATGAAGGGTGCGATCCATCACGGTCAGGAAAAAACCATGGTAGATACATTTATGACGGGGCTTTTACCACAAAGGCCATCTGTCGTAGAAGAATTTTTAACCATGAAAAATGGGCCTTCAAGCACAAAAATGGTCTATTGTAACAGCTAACTTTTCTTATAGTGTAGAGTATCTATCCATCACCCGAATGGGAAAACCCCAATCTCAATGCATACACCTCAACCTACCCCTTTGAAATACCGGAGAGACGCCTTTATGATGACCCTTTTATGGTGTGACAGTTGATGCAGTCAAGGCAGCCTCCGGTGATAGTAATTACATATGATCTCACAGTCAAAGGAGTGTGTTACTATGTTTTACTAGTTTTTGCAATGTTGAATTTTGTGACTAGATGTCATTGCAATACTATCGTTGGGTGTGTGTCTATCATATCATTCATACAATGATATGACCTTATTGTCAATTGACATAAATGTCCATGATCAGGGGACCTCGATCATCAGTTGACCAATGAACTAGTTGACTAGAGGTTACCAGGGACTTGGTTTGTTTACATACCACATGTGTATGAATGTTTCCACTAAACACAATTATAGCATGGCATAAAACTATTATGAACATATGAGATATAACAATAGAAACCTCTTTATTATTGGCCTTTAGGGCATATCTCCAACACAAAAATCACAGGTCCTTTTGCGTTTGTGAAGGTCCCTCAAAGTCAAAAATACGCAAAACAGGGTTTTCCTATCTGCAGAGTTATAATCTAATAAAAGGGATATTTTAGGAAAATCCCCAAAATCATTCAAAAACATGATTATAACAAGATATATGCTGATATTTTCTCCCATCCGCTTCGCTCCTCCTATATCCCCTAGATATGCTCCTCCTCCAGCAACTTCAATGGTGTAGCCTCTACCCGTGGCGACTGGTCGTATGTCGGCAACTCTAGCACCACCAGCTTTAGCATCGGCTTCTTCAATGTCACCCACTGTTGCAAGGGACACAACTCCAACTCCGGCACCAATACCCCTGTACGTAATCGATTCCCCTTCTTGATTTGGGAGATTAGGGTTTGTTGTTTGGGACTTTGATCTATGCAATGTAACGCCCCGACCTCTCTGGACCGGTGGTTGTCACCCCTGGCGGCTCAATAGGATCTCTAGACTAGTCTCACAGGCCAACACTAGTCATTTGTGTGCCGTTTGTCTGGCCCCTCCGGATCGATGACCGTCACCCCTGGCAGCTTACTAGGATCTCTAGACTAGACTCACAGATCAACATTATTCTTTTCTACGCACTTTGTCCTTGCTCGTGCACACTCGGGAACAACTTTCCGATCAGTCACCCATCCTCAAGTTGCTCTAGGCCAAGCACACTTAATGTCAGAGTTCTTTTCAGATGAGCTTCGAAAAAAGAAGTTGCAACTTGTTGGTAGGAGTATCATATCAATCCTATTAAGCCATGCGCTAGGATATCACATGAAACTCTATTATAACTTGATATTTAGTGCTTAGGGTAGTTCAATTAAGCGTAGATCTATGTGCATTTGGAATCTTAAGATCTACGGGAATTTTGAAGATTAGGATATGTGGCCTGTCATTATAGGGTAGCATTGCTAGTCATAGGAAACCAATGCTCTCTCCGTGGCCAGGTCCATGACATGTTGATCAACATCATTACAAGTCAGTGCAGTGTCGTTGACAATCGTGTCATGGCTCTAACCACAAAGCTACCATTGCCATGCTTGTACTGGCAATGCGAGTGATCACCGTGACATTGTCATGATTTCATGCTGCTTGTGAATTGTGATTGCTAGTCTATCATGATTGTTGTCCATACATATTCCTAATGTGCCTTCGTGGACATTGTCACAGAATTGGGATCAAATCCTCTAGGACTACGTCCCTCCTCTTCCAGATTATGAGGAGTGCATCCCCAACAACACCTAGGACTTTAAAAGTCTAGTTGTCCCATGTTGCTGGATAAGGTGGAGGAACTGGAGCTGCCCGAGAAGCATAAGGGGTGGAATCCACGCATCAGGTTTTAGGATGTGATAGAGGATCGATGCAGGTTCTACGTGCAGGTCACATAGTGTTAGTGTCCACTTGGCCCAGCCCAACACTCAGCCTACGTTCTAAACGTTTATATATGCGCACACAGCCCAACAATAAGAGGAGAGCCCACTCTATCCCAAAAGCCTGGACTGAAGGGAGGAAGGAGTCTCTCTCTTATAAGGTGGGTGTGGCCTCCTCCCGTAGGCGAGGTGGGACTAAACCAAGCAGCCTCCACCGGTCAACAGGCCCCTAACATCCCATCCCCCTGAGAAGCCCCTCAGGAAGGCATGGCGATGCTGGCTCTGATACCAAATGTTAGCATCCACTTGGCCCAGCCCAACACTCAACCTACGTTCTGGATGTTTATGCGCACAGAGCCCAACAATAATAAGATATCCCACTCTATCCCAAAAGACCAAACCGAAGGAAGGAAGGAATCTCTCCCTTATAAGTTGGGTGTGGCCTCCTCCTGTCGTGGTGGTGGCACGGCAGATGCCATGGATAGGCTAAAGATGGGGCCAAAGTACGCTAGAGGAATCCAAGGAGGGATAGTGTGGTGATTCCACGCACAAGTGTTCGTGTTTCTTCTCTGTCAATGGAGGCTTACAAGGGCTCCTTGAGCTGTTTGTGAGAAGGAGACTAGTTCTCTTACTCCCAACTACCATGCTCTAGAGTTCTACCTTAGACAGAAAAATGATCGATCCCCATCTATGGAGACCCTGGTGCTCCTTATATAGGCAAGCCCATGGTACAAAGTTTATGTAAGGGTTCCGCGTATGAAAACAATAAATTTTTATCCTGTGCCCCTGAACCCCTAATGTTGCCAGGACCTATCTATTAGTAATACAGTAACGGGAGGGGCTTTTCTCGAACTTACACTTGAAGACCGAAAAGCGTTGTCAATGCTCAGGAGAGCGTGGTTGATGTAGACGAGCCGAAGCCGACCTCAAGGTCGTGATGAAGTCCTTGCACTCCAACGGATCCAACGACTTGAGTGCCTCAGTGCAACACCTCGCGGGGAGTTACACATGTCCGATGCCTGACGATGACTCCCGCTTCCCCGATCCAGCAGCAGTTGCAGAAGTAGAGCTCCTGGATCCAAATCCCGCAGCGCGACGGCGCTCCACGGTGAAGATGTCTCTTGTTCGCGCAGTCCGAACTTGGGACCACGGTCATGAGAGAGAGAGAGAGAGAGAGAGAGAGAGAGAGAGAGAGAGAGAGAGAGGGAGAGAGAGAAAATATCAATTGGAGGTCTTCCCAAAAGTGAGAAGACCTTTATTGAATATTGTGTGTATTTATCTGGCCAAATACCCCCACTATTTATAGGGGGAGGGGAGGTACTACCTCCCTCAAAGTCCCAGGGTGGGACTAAAGGAGAGGAGGGGGAGGGCAGCCGCCGGCCGGCCCTAGTGAGCCCCGCACGGGGGGAGGGGGGCTTGGCCCAGCCGGCCACCCCCTTGCCCCTTCTCCCTCTCTCCTTTCCCTAACGGGCCCTCTCCCCTCCGGGAATTGGCCCATTGATGGCTCAATGCACGGCGCCCAGAAAAATGCTTGATGGTGGTGTTGATGTAGAGCTCGTTGGGAACCCCAAGAGGAAGGTATGATGAGCACAGCAGCAAGTTTCCCTCAGTTATGAAACCAAGGTTTAATCAAACCAGTAGGAGCAAGGAAACACCCCAAAGGTGTTACTAGCCGAGCTTTGTTAGGGCGCACTACCGGTGCTAGTAGCAACGTGGAGACCTGCACAACACAACTGCAGAACTTTGTCCCCAACTTGCGATGAGGTTGTCAATCTCACCGTGTTTTGCGGAAAACAAAGGATTAAATGTATCGAATGGAAAGAAGTAAAAGTTTGCAGAAAGTAAACACAAAGCAGAAACAGTTTATAGATTGTATGTAAAGAAAAAGGACTAGGATCCATAGTTCACTAGAGGTGGCTCTCCTTAGATAGATAACATGCTGGGTGAACAAATTACAGTGGGGCAATTGACAAACACCGAGAAAGCAATACATGCATATACTAATCATCTTGACTCCTCTGAGACTTGATTGGGCATTACAACATAATACATAGACCGCCATCCAACTGCATCTATGACTAATAATCCACCTTCAGGTTATCATCCGAACCCCCTCCAGTATTAAGTTGCAAGCAACAAATTATTGCTTTACGAATTGCGTGTAATGTAAACAATACGATTGTTCTATGAACAAAGGATTGTTGTTTTCTCCCTAGTAGCAATATCACATCTAGTACCTTAGAGATTTCTGTCACTTTCCCAGATTACTAGAGGCATGAACCCACTATCGAGCATAAATACTAACTCTTGGAGTTGCTAGCATCTACTTGGCCAAGATAGCTACTAACAACGAAAAGCATGCAAGATCTCAAATAACAAAGACATGATAGAATCAATAATCAATCTGAAATAGCATCTCAATATCCATCAGATCCCCGCAAACACAACATGTATGAATTACAAATAGATGATCTTGATCATGAACGGAGCTCACAAGATCTAAATATTAAAGCACAAAGGAGGAGAAACCAGCCATCTAGCTACTACATGGATCCGTAGTCCAAGGATGAACTACTCACGCATCACACCGGAGGCTTGCATGGTGATGAAGAAGGCCTCCAGGGTGAATTCCCCTCTCCGGCAGGGTGCTGGGAAGAGCTTCAGATCCCTCCCGATCTAGGGATGGAGATGACGACGGCTACAAACTCTTTCGTGGATTTTGATCGGGTACTTAGGGTTTTCGTCCCGAGGGCAATATATAGGTGGAAGGAGAGGCCGAGGGGGTGCCGGGAGCAGCCACACCACCCCCTGGCGTGGGTCAGGCCTAGCCACGCGGCCAGGTGGTGTGGTGGCTCCCTGGCCCTTCTCCGTCTCGTATTCTGGCACTTGATCCCTTCCGGAAAAATAGGCACTTTGGCTTTTGTCCCGTCCAATTCCGAGAATATTCATTTTCTGACTTTCCTGGAACCAAAAACAGCAGAAAACAGGCAGCTGGCACTATGGCTCTTGTTAATAGTTTAGTCCAAGAAATCATATGAAAAGTACTCCAAAGTTGGAACAAAACACAATAAAGTGGATAAAACCAAGCATGGAACATCAAAAATTATAGATACATTTGCAATGTATCAACATCCCCAAGCTTAACTCCTGCTCGTCCTCGAGTAGGTAAGTGATAAAAAGAAATAATTTTTGAGGTGACATGCACCATCAAAGACTTGATCAAAGTATTTGCAAAACATTCAAAGCTGGGATCATAGTACTTCAATCATAACATGAAAGACAAAGTTCTAGCAATAAGCAAAGAAACTATGATGCAACATGAAAAGGCACAAACAAAAGATTCATGAATAACAATGCTTTGCAAGACGTTTGTTTGTTTCACATAAAGAAAACATAGCATAATAGTATTCAGCTTGTCCCTCAATAGAGTAGCAAATATAAATGCATAGGACACCTTCAAAGTTCATAAGAGTGACTAGATACAATAGTTTAAAACAAGCAATATCAAAGTATGCATCAATCAACTAGTCTTGGGACAATGCACATAGAACTAAGAATGGCTACTATGCTCTCAAAGTAAGTGCATAAAGATAGAAGGTGGAGACTCAATATAATGGTGGAAGAAAGGCCTTTATTAAAAGGAAGTAGGTATTCAAGTCTCATAAAGAGCTTCCAAAAATTATAGTACTTATAGCTTTCATCTCTCATTGCCCCTATCATAAGCATCTTGAAGTGATTAACGTTAAAGTGAACAAACTATGGTGTACATGCTTGACGAAGTATAAGTCAGAAATCTCATGTCCCTTGTATACGAGGGGCCGCTCCTCATGCTACTCAAGTTTAGTCACCGGTAAGTTCTTGTCATTGTAAGTACATGTGTATCATAGAGAACCGCCAACGGGGTACCCCTTGCCCGATGATACGGAAGAATCACCATATCAAAATGACAAGGCAAGCAGACAACGAGCATCTCAGCATTCTTCTTATTTACCATGGGAATATGGTGCTTTTTTCTCTCTTTCCTCTTTTCATAGTATCTCTTTTTTTTTCTTTTCTCTTTTTTTTCTCAATATAGGACTCTTTTTTATAAGAAGAATGCTTCATAGACAGCTCATTATGGTTACGCTGCAGGTTCCCACCATGTCAGCATGGATTAGACTAGCGGCCCAGGCGTTTCTCTAACACATATACATACCTCCATGGACTTACAAGCTCACCTTTCATTTCACAACGACGACATCCATATACAAAAGAGCAAGATATCAACTAGGTACAAGTACCAAGTGCAATGTTGAAAGCGTTCCCCATGAAAGCATGGTTTTGCTAATTCCCAACAAATAAGTGCAAGCATATACAACATAGACGACACAATGGTTCAAGTTTATTAAGGGCAAGTAAAGTAAAGTGTGCCTTCAAGTTCGTGAGAGCTTTAATCACTAGTTTTCTCATAATAAGTGGAAGGTAAACAAAAGCATGAATATACTTGGAATAGCATAAGCTAGTAGGTAGGTATGGTGGACTCTTTGGAATAACTTGGTTTAGGGAGTTGGATGCATGAGTGGAACTCATACTTTGTTGTGGAGGCTAGCAAAAGACTGGGAGCGACAAACTAAGAGAGAAATAATGGCCATAATCATGCAGAGCGACAAAACATCATTGATCAAAGCATAAAGTGATACTACAAGTTGAAAACTAAAGGATCATAAAGGCTATGGTAACTTGAGATAGTCATAACATGGTGTGAGCATGTGCCAAGTCAACCCAAATAAAGCATCAAAGGAGAATACCACTATACTATGCTTTAATATGCTAAAACAACGCATGACTCATCCAAGGCACATTAAGAAATCTCAATTGTTTATAACAAGTCATGCTACAGCAAAGAATACTAAGCATAAAGCCAAAACAATATCAAGCATGGTGTCAACACCCGGATTTTTAATCCCAGATGCCCGTTATGCCATACCTCGCAATCCCAAGATTACCATTTTTGCGAGACATAACGGATTGGATATCATAGTACATCATCCATTACAAACCATACATAAGGTTTTACACAAATAAGGATCTCATGATCCAGTCTTAATACAACAAGCCGCGGAAATAAAAGATAGCGTAGCGGTGGGGTCCATCTTCAGGGGCACAGGCAATGCTGATGAAGGCAGATAGTCCTAGTTATCATAGCCGTCCCGCTGACAATCATCTTGATAATCTCCTTCATAGTCTGGCCATGATAATAGCCAGGGACAAAAGCCATGAGTACTCTTTAAGTACTCGCAAACTACCACTAACAAGTAGTATAATTCTAAGTTAAACTGCTAGAGCTAAGTTTAACTATAAAGTTAAGTTTGAAACCTAAGTTGAGTTCTGAAGCAAAGAAAAATAAAGTAAAGTTCTAGAATCACTTAAGTTGGGAAGCTATTGTCATAAACCTAACCCTGTTGTGGTCAAGTCAAGATTCATCATTCACATCAAGTTATTTAGAAAACATCTGACAACGAAACAGTATGGCCACTCCAATTGTCCATAACCGCGGACGCGGCTATTTGAATAGTTTGACACTCTGCAGAGGTGGTACACTTTCGCCACAAGATTTGATACATCTGTTAGGGATAACCCTGAATCATCATACTTAGTATGCAGATAATCAAACATAAACTTCCCTTTACACACCCTAGTATAAGCACCTCTCCTATGAGCATGGCATCCCAACCATGACCATCAGTCATCTTGGGCACTGCATAGGTGGACATCATGAGAGGTAGCCTCAGCTCAAACCTCTCCCGTGAGGGAACTAATACTAATGCATATAAATTTCCAGCTAAGCCTTACCCAATTCAGGTAATGTGGTTGTATGGTAAATTTTTAATGGTATCGCA
Source organism: Avena sativa (assembly GCA_916181665.1). Lineage (NCBI taxonomy): Eukaryota > Viridiplantae > Streptophyta > Magnoliopsida > Poales > Poaceae > Avena > Avena sativa. The sequence continues at coordinate 40,542,150 of OV702287.1, read as the reverse complement.
TCCGAATCCAACCATCAGTTTTATAAAAGGGTTAAGGCCCATGCCTCATCATATTCATCATCATAAACTAGTTATGTTTCTCAACACATGTCAAAACATCTCAAGAGAATGACTCATCATTCCAAGGTTTTCACAATTCATTTTCACCAATTGTTCCCATCTAAAGTTACTCAAGTTGTTGATCTACTCTAAACTACTAAGTTAAGAGTGTTCACTCGGGTGGAAAAGATGGGTTCAATCTCATGCCATAGAATGACATCTAAAGGGTTCTAAATAGGTCAAGTTTTATACTTTTTATGCTACCTTCAAAACGAGTAAAGAACTTTGCATAACCTAAGAGGGTGTCAACACCCGGATTTTTAATCCCAGATGCCCGTTATGCCATACCTCGCAATCCTAGGATTACCATTTGTGCGAGACATAACAGATTAGATATCACAGTACATCATCCATTACAAACCATACATAAGGTTTTACACAAATAAGGATCTCATGATCTAGTCTTAATACAACAAGCAGCGGAAATAAAAGATAGCGTAGCGGTGGGGTCCATCTTCAGGGGCACAAGCAATGCTGACGAAGGCAGATAGTCCTAGTTATCATAGCCGTCCTGCAGACCATCCTCTTGATAATCTCCTTCATAGTCTGGCCATGATAATAGCCAGGGACAAAAGCCATGAGTACTCTTTAAGTACTCACAAACTACCACTAACAAGTAGTATAAATCTAAGTTAAAGTGCTAGAGCTAGGTTTAACTATAAAGTTAAGTTTGAAACCTAAGCTGAGTTCTGAAGCAAAGAAAGATAAAGTAAGTTCTAGAATCACTTAAGTTGGGAAGCTATTATCATAAACACAACCCTGTTGTGGTCAAGTCAAAGTTCATCATTCATTTCCAGTTATTTAGAAAACATCTGACAACAAAACCGTATGGCCATTCCAACTGTCCATAACCGTGGACGCGGCTATTCGAATAGTTTGACACTCTGTAGAGGTGGTACACTTTCACCACAAGATTCGATACATCTGTCAGGGATAACCCTGAATCATCATACTTAGTATGCAGATAATCAAACATAACCTTCCCTTTACACACCCTAGTATAAGCACCTCTCCTATGAGTATGGCCTCCCAACCATGACCATCAGTCATCTTGGGCACTGCATAGGTGGACAACATTGAGAGGTAACCTCAGCTCAAACCTCTCCCGTGAGGGAACTAATACTAATGCATATAAATTTCCAGCTAAGCCTTACCCAATTCAGGTAATGTGGTTGTACGGTAAATTTGGAATGGTATCACATCCGAATCCAACCATCAGTTTTATAAAAGGGTTAAGGCTCATGCCTCATCATTTTCATCATCATAAACCAGTTGTGTTTCTCAACACATGTCAAAACATCTCAATAGAATGACTCATCATTCCAAGGTTTTCACAATTCATTTTCACCAATTGTTCCCATCTAGAGTGACTCAAGTTTTGGATCTACTCTAAAATACTAAGTTAAGAGTGTTCACTAAGGTGGAAGGATGGGATCAATCTCATGCCATAGAATGACATCTAAAGGTTTCTAAGTAGGTCAAGTTTTATACTTTTTTTGCTACCTTCAAAACAAGTAAAGAACTTTGTGTACTAAGGGGAGTAAAACTTGTAAGTAAGACTTGGGGTACTAATAGTTAAAAGGGTGTGATCAAAGCATGCCTAAAGCATCCTTGCTCATTCATCTAGCTTAATTCTAGCTTGCTAACAATAGCTTGCCTTGGTTGGTGCAGTGGTTGAAGTTTTCTTCTTCTTCTTGGTAGCACTCCTCCTCCTCGTAAGCTTGGTCGGTACAATCTTCTAACTAGGCTAGATAGCATTCTAAGACACACCATTGATGATCTATTATCATCACAAGCATCACAAGTTTAATTCAATAGTTTCTTTCTTTTTATTTTAGAAAAGTAATTTCTACTCATTGAAAAATTAACCAACATTTAATATTCACCACTTAAAACATGGGATCATGTTGACACATGTCATCACCACATATTCTAACATGTGGGAATGACATTTAAGGGTTGGATCAATATTACTCTGGTTTAAGTTCATTATTTAATGATTTAAAGTGACTAGAAATGCCTATATAGCATTGTTTTTGTACTAGTCCAAATTCACTGCATGTAAACCCTAATATTATTACATATTTAGATAGATATGATGAAATGTGATTTTTGAGAGTTGGAATCAACTCAAAAGCTAACTTGGTTGATTTTATAAAAATGTTGCAAGTTGCAAAAGCTTCTGTCTTCTTATTTTTATTAGGAGAGATCTATAACTCAAATTGAATTAAATCCAACGGGCTTGGATAGATCATTTTAATACCTTTTCGACAAAATTAGTTTCATGCAATTTGGATTTCTAAAACTCTCTGAATTGATTTTTCAACTAGGGGACAGAAACTAGATTTAACTAAAAAGAAAAATCCAGATTTGAATGGGTGGGCTAGCGCGGGAAAAGAAATGGGCCGGCCCAGCGGCGCTCCGCGGCGTGGGGCTCAACTGACAGGGGGTCCCACATGTCAGCGGGACTTAAAACGCGAAACGATACGCGCGCTGTGGGCCGTGCGATTAGAATAGGAATCTACGGCTGAGGGTCGTCGTCGACGACGAACAGGTCGCCGGCGAGCTCGAACCCTAGCGGCTCGGTGGGGGTCTACTGGGGGCGTACCAGGGCTCCAGCAGGGTCAGCAAGGCGGGCAAACGACATGGAAGACGACGGCGAGGCGAGGCGCGGTTGCGGCGGAGCTTGGGGTGGTCGCAATCAACGGCGCCCTTCTCCTCCTGCCACGGCTGCTCCGGCTCCAATTCCGGCGAGCTGCTGCTCCCTTTGCTCCGGCGAGAGGTAGGTGAGGTGAGGGGAGTGGAATGGTGTGGAGAGAAGAGGTTGGGGAGGGCTCCTTTTATAGGCCCAACGGTGAGACCGAGCGGAATGGGAAGGCGATGGTGGCGACATGGCTACAGCGGGGTAGAGGCATGGCTGGGGATGGCGATCGATGGGCGGTTCCCTGGCGGTGCTCTAGAACTTGAATGCGGCCGTAGGGGGTGGCACGCGGTCTGGGCGAGGTGGCGCTCTAAGAGGCAGAGGCGACGGTGTCCACGGCGAGCGGTGGCTGTGAGGCGTTGGGCGGCCAGCGGGGGTGTCTGGGGTGTTCTCCAGGTCGAGGCGGAGCAGCGGGCGCGGGCTGCTGCCAAGGGGCGGTCGGCGCGATCGGGGACAGGGCGCGCTCTGGGGGCGGCACTGGCATGGTGCGGTGGCACTAGGCACGACTTGTCCTCAGTGGTCCACTGCACGGCTAGGCTCGGGCAAGGGACAGGGGATGGCAGTGAGGTGTGAGCTACCTCCTAGACATGGAGAGAGGGAGAGGGGCGGTCTGCTGCGGTGAGGGCAAGGTTGGCCTGCGAGAGGCGGCTCGGCATTGCATGGTCGTGCCACTAGGGGCTAGGGGAGTGGGTGGTTAGACTCTGGTTAGATCAAGAGGGGACAGGGGAGATAAATGAAGATCAATTGGGGGCAAAACCCTGTAGTAAACAGTGAGTTAGGATTAGATTAGAGATTATGCATGCCAAGTATTTGATGAAATGGCCGCGTGAAAGAAAGTTTTGAATTTTGGTTTCAAAAATTTTGAGTGATCTCTGCTAGTGATAGGTAGTCTCTGGTTGCAAGGGTTTTGAAAGTGGAGCTCAAATAGATGGTTTTTGAAATAGGGGTGATCTATGCATATGCATTAGATTCAATTTTAAACTGTCATTTAAAATAGTTAACAGAATGTTTTTAGCAGATCCAAAGGTGGGCCTTGGTACCTCATTATGTGTACTAGCAAGGGGTGCAAAGATCAAGAATTGTTTCTGTTAAGTTTTGAGAACTAGGAATAGTCAAAGTAGATATGGGAGTTAAATTTGCCAAAATGACCATTCCTCCTTTTTTAATTCCTTTTTATTTGATTTTCTTTAGGAAGAGTTTGGAATGATGTAGATGATGTTTAAATCACCTAAGAAACATTTTACAAGCATTGGATCATTCAATCATGGCAATTCAAACAACTCCTATTTTTAATGCACACACATATGAATGCTTTCATTTTAAATTTGGAAAAGTTTTTGTTAACCCCAAATTTGATGATTTAGATCTTGATAACCTTGGATTGAAGTTTTCGGATGTTACAGAGGGGTAAAACTTGTAACTAAGACTTGGGGTACTAATAGTCAAAGGGGTGTGATCAAAGCATGCTTAAGGCATCTTTGCTAAACCATCTAGTTTGATTCTAGTTTGCTAAGTACTACACTTGCAAGTACTAACTTGCAAGGGTTAATCTTGGATAGTGCTAGATTGCTAAGGGTAGTTTGCACTATTAATGGTGGCTTGCCTTGGTTGGTGCAGTGGTTGAAGTTTTCTTCGTCTTCGTCTTGATAGCACTCCTCCTCCTCGTAAGCTTGGTCGGTACTATCTTCTATAACAATACATACGGAGTAGACAATCACCAAACAATACTTAACTAGGCTAGATAGCATTCTAAAACATACATTTGATGATTTATTATCATCACAAACATCACACGTTTTAATTCAATAGTTTCATCCTTTTTATTTTAGAAAAGTAATTTCAACTCATTGAAATATTAACTAAAATTTAATATTCACCACCAAAATATGGGATCATGTGGATACATGTCCTCACCACATATTCTAACATGTGGGAATGAGATTTAAGGGTTGGATCAATATTACTTTAGCTTAAGTTCATTATTTAATGATTTAAAGTGCCTAGAAATGCCTATATAGCATTATTTTGGTACTAGTCCAAAGTCACTGCATGTAAACCTTAATATTATTACATATTTAGATAGATATGATGAAATGTGATTTTTGAGAGTTGGAATCAACTCAAAAGCTAACTTGGTTGATTTTATAAAAATGTTGCAAGTTGCAAAAGCTTCTGTCTTCTTATTTTTATTAGGAGAGATCTATAACTCTAATTGAACTAAATCCAACGGGCTTGGATAGATCATCTTAATACCTTTCAGACAAAATTGGTTTCATGCAATTTGGATTTGTCAAACTCACAGAATTGAATTTTGAAATAGTCGACAAAAACTAGATTTAACTAAAAAGAAAAATCCAGATTTGAATGGGTGGGCTAGCGCGGGAAAAGAAATGGACCGGCCCAGTGGCGCTCCGCGGCGCGGGGCTCAACTGACAGGGGGTCCCACTTGTCAGCGGCACTTAACACGCGAAATTGTACGCGCGCTGTGGGCCGTAGGATTAGAAGAGAAATCTACGGCTGAGGGTCGTCGTCGACAACGAACAGGTCGCCGGCGAGCTCGAACCCTAGCGGCTCGGTGGGGGTCTGATGGGGGCGTACCAGGGCTCCAGTGGGGTCGGCGAGGCAGGAAAACGACGTGGAAGACGACGGCGAGGCGAGGCGCGGTTGCGGCGGAGCTTGGGGTGGTCGCAATCAACATCGCCCTTCTCCTCCTGCCACGGCTGCTCCGGCTCCAATTCCGGCGAGGTAGAGCTCGCCTTGCTCCGGCTAGAGGTGGGTGAGGTTCAGAGAGGTGAGGGGAGTGGAATTATGTGGAGAGAAAAGGCTGGGGAGGGCTCCTTTTATCGGCCTGACGGTGAGACCGAGCGGGATGGGCAGTCGATGGTGGCGACATGGCTACGGCGGGGTAGAGGCATGGCTGCGGGTGGCGATCGATGTGTGGTTCCCTGGCGGTGCTCTAGAACTTGAATGCGAGCATAAGGGCAGTGGCACGCGGTCTGGGCGAGGTGGCAGTCTGAGCGGCAGAGGCGGCGGTGTCTACGGCGAGCGGTGGCTGTGAGGCGTTGGGCGGACAGCGGGGGTGTCTGGGGTGTTCTCAAGGTCGAGGCGGAGCGGCAGGCGCGGGCTGCTGCCAAGGGGCGGTCTGTGCAAGCGGGGACCGAGCGCGCTCTAGGGGCGGCACTGGCATGGTGCGGTGGCACTGGGCGCGGTTTGTGCTCGGTGGTCCACTGCTACTCTGGACTCGGGCAAGGGACAGGGGGTGGCGGTGAGCTCCTGGCTACCTCCTAGACATGGCGAGGGAAGAGGGAATGGTCTGCTACAGCGGGGCAAGGGTTGGTCGGCGAGGCATGGCTCGGCATGGCATGGCATGGGGACTAGGGACAAGGGAGAGGGGTGTTAGGGGTTTGGTTAGATCAAGAGGGGACAGAGGAGATAAATGAAGGTCATTTGGGGGCAAAACCCTATAGTAAACAGTGAGCTAGGATTAGGTAGAGATTATGCATGCCAAGTGTTTGATTAAATGGCCGCATGAAAGAAAGTTTTGAATTTTGGTTTCAAAATTTTTGAGTGATCTCCACTAGTGATATGTAGTCTCTGGTTGCAAGGGTTTTGAAAGTGGAGCTCAAAGAGATGGTTTTTGAAATAGGGGTGATCTATGCATATGCATTAGATTCAATTTTAAACTGTCATTTAAAATAGTTAACAGAGTGTTTTTAGCAGATCAAAAGGTGGGCCTTGGTACCTCATTATGTGTACTAGCAAGGGGTACCAAGATCAAGAATTGTTTCTGTTAAGTTTTGAGTACTAGGAATAGCCAAAGTAGGCATGAGAGTGAAATTTGCCAAAATGACCATTCCTCCTTTTTAATTCTTTTTTATTTGATTTTCTTTAGGAAAAGTTTGCGAATGATGTAGATGATAATTAGATCACCTAAAAACATTTTACAAGCCTTGGATCATTCAATCATGGCAATTCAAACAACTCCTATTTTAAATGCACACATATAAAAGCTTTCTTTTTAAATTTGAAAAAGTTTTTTGTTAACCCTATTTTTGGATGATTGGATCTTGATAACCTTGGAATCAAGTTTTGTGATGTTACAAACCTTCCCCCCTTAAACAAAATATCGTCCCAAGATTTACAAAGAAAACTAGGAACTAAAGAGATCTGGGAACTTTGTCCTAATGTAATCTTCTCGCTCCCAAGTAGCTTCCTCCTCGGTATGGTTGCTCCACTGAATCTTGAGAAACTTGATGCTCCTGGTCCTGGTGGTTCTGTAGGCTTCTTCTAAGATACGGATGGGTACTTCCCGACAGGTTAGGTCATTGTTGATTTCCATAGCTCTGTGATCGATGTTCTTGAAAACTTCAGTCTTCTCAGGCACTTCCAAGCATTTGCGAAGTAACGAGATATGGAACACATTATGGACGGCTGCCATCTCTTCAGGCAGTTCCAGTTGGTATGATACTTCTCCTCGACGGTTCAGAATGTTGAAAGGTCCGATATATCTGGGAGCTAACTTTCCCTTCAGACTAAAGAGTTGAGTTCCCTTCAATGGTGAAACCTTGAGATATAAAAAATCTCCGACATTGAAAGTCAGGTGTCTCCTTCCCTTGTTAGCATAGCTCTTCTGTCTGGATTGGGTGGTCTTGAGGTGCTCACGGACTTTGTGAACTTTCTCTTCTGCTTCTCGGAGAATGTCGGGTCCAAAGATCTGACTCTCTCCTACTTGCGACCAATTCAAAGGGGTACGACACTTTCTTCCGTATAGGAATTCAAATGGTGCCATCTGCAAACTAGCTTGACAACTGTTGTTATATGAGAATTCTGCGAAAGGCAGGCAGTCTTCCCATTTTGATCCATATTCCAACACACAAGCTCTAAGCATATCCTCCAAGATCTGGTTGACTCTCTCAGTTTGTCCACCTGTTTGCGGGTGATAAGCGGTACTGAAGTTCAACTTGGTTCCTAATCCTTCTTGGACTTTCTGCCAAAATCTTGAAGTAAACTGGGTTCCTCGATCTGAGACGATGGTCTTGGGGGTTCCATGCAGACTAACAATCCTAGCAATGTATAGCTCTGCTAACTTTGCACTCTGGTAGGTTGTCTTGACAGATATGAAGTGGGCTACCTTGGACAATCTATCAACGATGACCTAGATTGAGTCATTTCCCCTACTAGAAGTAGGTAAACCGGTGATAAAGTCCATTCCAACAGAATCCCATTTCCATTCCGGAATCTACAATGGTCGCAACAGTCCTGCAGGTCTCTGATGCTCTGCGTTGACTCTTTCACGGATGTCACATTTGGCGATGTAGCTTCCGATCTCTCTCTTCATCTTGTGCCACCAAAATTGCTCTTTCAAATCCTGATACATCTTTGTTCCTCCGGGGTGGATAGAATAAAGAGTATCATGAGCTTCCTTCATGATAACTTCCTTCAGCTCTGAATCTGCTGGCACACAGATACGTCCTTTGTACCACAGTACTCCTTCTTCGTCTTCGGTGAATCCAGGTACCTTTCCTGTACCAATACGACGTTTGATTGCGTCGATACTTTCATTCCCCTTTTGGGCTTCCTTGATTTGGCTAATCAAAGTGGGTTGAAGTTCGATGCTAGCTACGAATCCTTTGCTAACTAACTCAGATCTGAACTGCTCCAAGTCCTCATACAAACTTGGTTGCTTCTCTTTGATCATGGTGTTAAGCCTACACGGCAATCTGCTAAGAGCATCCGCTACCACATTGGCTTTGTAGGGGTGATAGTGAATGTCAAGGTCATAATCCCTGATTAACTCTATCCATCTTCTTTGCCTCATAATCAGATCCTTCTGAGTGAAGATATACTTCAGGCTCTTATGATCTGAGTAAATCTCACAGCGATTACCCATCAAATAATGACGCCATGTCTTCAATGCTAGAACCACGGCTGCTAACTCAAGATCATGGGTCGGATAGTTCTGCTCATGTTGCTTCAATTGTCGAGACAGATAAGCGATGACTTTTCCTTCTTGCATCAATACACATCCTAGGCCAATCTTGGATGCATCACAATACACATCAAACGGCTTCTTGATGTCTGGCATGATCAAAATTGGGGTGGATACCAATCTCTTCTTCAGCTCTTGGAAACTGGCTTCACACTTGTCTGTCCATTCAAACTTTTTGTCCTTCTTCAACAATTGGGTCATTGGTCGGGCTATGCTCGAGAATCCTTCTACAAACTTGTGGTAGTATCCTGCTAATCCGAGAAATGAACGAACTTGGGTTTGATTGGTTGGGGCTTCCCATTCTTCGACATCTTTGATCTTGGTGGGATCAACAGAGACTCCTCCGGCAGACACAATATGTCCTAGGAATCCTACTTCTTTCAGCCAAAACTCACACTTGCTGAACTTGGCATATAACTGATGCTCTCTCAGGGTTTCTAGAATGATTCTCAGATGTTGCTCATGCTCTTCTTCTGACTTGGAGTAGTTAAGGATGTCGTCGATAAACACAACTACAAACTTATCTAGGAAATTCATAAAGATCTTATTCATGAGATTCATGAAATAAGCAGGGGCATTGGTTAATCCAAAAGACATAACCGTATACTCGTATAAACCATAGCGAGTAGTAAAGGCGGTCTTCAGAATATCCGTTGCACGAATCTTAAGTTGGTGATAACCAGTCCTAAGATCAATCTTTGAGAATACCTGAGCTCCGGTCAACTAATCAAATAGATCCTCTATCTTTGGCAAGGGGTACTTGTTTTTGATGGTGACGTCATTCAACTTTCTGTAATCTGTACATAGACGGTTGCCTCCATCTTTCTTGTCGACGAATAACACTGGTGATCTCCATGGCGATGCGCTTGGCTGAATCAAGCCTTTGGCTAACATGGCATCCAACTGCTTCTTCAGTTCCACTAACTCTGAGGGGTTCATGGTATAGGGTCTCTGGGCTATAGGTCCGGTTCTGGGGATTAGTTCAATAATGAACTCAATATCCCTATCCGGGGGCATACCTGGCAATTCATCTGGGAATACGTCGGGGTATTCACAGACTATTCTGACTTGGTCAATGGTGGGCAGGGCTACACTCTTGTTGCACTTGAATTGACGGGGTAAGGTTTCAGAGATATGCTCTACTGTTACTCTAGAACTACTGGTCATGGTGATGGCTTTCTTAGCACAGTCTATCAGTCCTTTATGGCTTGACATCCAGTCCATACCTAGTACTACTTCCAATCCTTTGGTTCCAAGTACAATTAGGTTGGCATAAAAATCTATCCCATGTATTCTGATAGGTACAGCTTTGCAAATTTTTCTAGCTTTTGTTGTTGAACCGGGGATTTGAACTATCATGACATGCTTCTAGTTGGTTGGGTGAATCTTACTAGTGCATACAAATTCTTCTGTGACAAATGAATGCGATGCTCCAGAATCAAACAATACTCTTGCTAAAACTGAGATGACAGAAAACATACCCAGCACTACATCTGGCGCTTCCTAGGCTTCTTCTGCGTTCATGTGGAAGAGACGACCGTTGCGGTTGTGAGGGTTCCCTGGGACAAATCTCCTTCCTGGTTGAACACGACGCTGCTGCTGAGCTGGGGCATTCACAGGGGCATTGGCGGCAGTCTTCTTGGGACACTCATTGGAGTAGTGACCCTTCACTCCACACTCGAAACAAGTGATCTGGGACTTGTCCTTGACAGCGACAGGTACAGCATTGCTGCCAGTTCTAGGTGCAGTGTTGTTGTTGTTGTTGCTCTTGCGAGGGGCACGGATGAAATTGTTGGCATTGCCGGAGTTGTGATTGTTTCCTCCGGACTTCACATTGCCTCCGCTACGGTTGGGGTAGCTTGGGCGAGGATTTGGGGGTCGGTTGTTCCTTGGTGCATATCCTGGTGAGGGGTTGGGATGGTACTTCTGGTGACTACTGGATCCAGACTGCTGCATCATACGACGCTTGCGGTTGTCGTTTGCCTGGTTAATCTTCCCTTCCATCTGAATGGCAGAGTCGACTAGCTCTTCGAGATCCTAGAAACGGATGTTGACGAGGACAGTCTGCATCTCATCATGCAGTCCGTTCAAGAATCTCTCCTTCTTCTTGGCCTCTGTGTTGATCTCATCCGGTGCATATCTGGCAAGTGACAAGAATCTGTCACGGTACTCCACCACAGTCATTCTTCCTTGCTTCAATTCGCGGAATTCATCTCTCATTCTGTTGACAAGACCTTGCGGCACGTGGGTGCGGCTGAACTTGACCTTGAATGCTTCCCAGGTCATCACCTGGCCATGGTTCATATTGCGTATGCTATTCCACCAAGCTCTTGCATCTCCCGCCAGATAGTGGGTGGCAAAGAGAACCTTCTCATTCTCATCAACTCTGGCAACCTCTAAGTTGTTTTCCATGGTCTGTAACCAGTCATCAGCATCTAATAGGTTTTCAGATTGGTTGAAGATTGGGGGATTTGTGTTCTGAATTTTTTTTAGTTTGGATCCATGGTGATCCTGATTTCCATGTCCTTGGTTGTTGAGAGACATTTGGGCGATTTGCTGCAATGTTGCTAAGTTGGCTTGGCGCTCGGCCCTGCTTGCTTCACGGTCCGCAATGAGATTCTGCAAGATCTGCAGCATTGGGTCATGCGACGAGCCGCTCCCTCCTTGGTTTCCACGAGTCATCTGAAGATTGAGATATATATAGGGGTAAGAGGGAAATTCTAAGGTTCATGGTTTTGGGTTTTCAAAGCTAAAACATTGAGTTAGACTCAGGTTTTTCAACTAACTTCATCTTCATTCATGCAAGCAAGCACACAATACAACACACACCACAACAATTAAAGGGGAAATCAGATGGTTTGAGGAACCATTCTGTAAGCTACGATACAATGATATGATACATCTCATGCTACGACAGTGCTCTAGTGCATCTACTCATTGTCGATGAAGTCGGAGTCTTCATCATTAGTGTAGAAGTCCACAGCTTCTTCTTCCAGAAAATCGTCATCGTTGCTGAGGTAAGAATCCATATCTCCCTGGATGTCTTCACCCTGATCTTCTTCTTCCTTGGCGGCAAGCTGAGCTTCCTGCTCTTTGACGGTCTTCTCAAGGTCGGCCACCTTCTTGCAAAGATGGGCGATGGTGCGATCCTTCTTTGCATGCTGGCGGCAAAGAGACTGGCGATCTTGGACGAGCAGTGCAAAAGTCTGGGCCTTCTGGTCGGCGATGGCACGGTTCTGGTTGGCTAACTCCCTGGCATTGTCCAGTTCCTGCTGTCTGTCATGAAGCAAGAAGTCAAGGTTCTCCACTTGACGCCTCAACTCTGGGTGACTTGGCATCTCCATCGGCATTCCCAGGAAGTCACGTCTTGCATAGTGGGAAAAACGGGTTCCTTGGATCTTGTTGACGCTGAGGGCACATAGACGTGCGAGAGCTTCATGCATTGCCCTGGCAAATCCATCTAGCCAGTTGTTCTCTCTCACAGAGAACTGAATTCTCCCGGAAGTTGGTGCTTCGATGCTTCCTCGAAGATCCGCGGTGACTAGCCACTGTAGGTCTCCTCCTGGGGGTCCTGGAAGTTGAGCTCCAAGAAACTCCGGATGTGGGCGTCCCAGTAACTCTGACAGCGAATCCAGATCCCTCTCGAAGATCAGCTGACCTCCGTTTCCCAACTGGTAAAACTTGCTGAACTGAGTCTCCATCTACAAGAATTAAGGATGAGGAAGTTAGTGAAGTGATCAAGTATGTCCAATTTTAAGTAGTAATGTAAGAATTTTGAGGAACATGAATTTTTGAGAAAGAATGAGTTCACAAGGGTAAGAGGGGAAATAGGTTTTCATAAATACTCACTTTGGTTTTGAAGCTAAGTTTTTGGTTTGGACGCCCATTCTAACTAGGGTCTCCTATGGTCAGGATGGCTCTGATACCAACTTGTCAACACCCGGATTTTTAATCCCAGATGCCCGTTATGCCATACCTCGCAATCCCAGGATTACCATTTTTGCGAGACATAACGGATTGGATATCACAGTACATCATCCATTACAAACCATACATAAGGTTTTACACAAATAAGGATCTCATGATCCAGTCTTAATACAACAAGCAGCGGAAATAAAAGATAGCATAGCGGTGGGGTCCATCTTCACGGGCACAGGCAATGCTGACGAAGGCAGATAGTCCTAGTTATCATAGCCGTCCCGCTGACCATCATCTTGATAATCTCCTTCATAGTCTGGCCATGATAATAGCCAGGGACAAAAGCCATGAGTACTCTTTAAGTACTCGCAAACTACCACTAACAAGTAGTATAATTCTAAGTTAAAGTGCTAGAGCCAAGTTTAACTATAAAGTTAAGTTTGAAACCTAAGCTGAGTTCTGAAGCAAAGAAAAATAAAGTAGAGTTCTAGAATCACTTAAGTTGGGAAGCTATTGTCATAAACCCAACCCTGTTGTGGTCAAGTCAAGATTCATCATTCACATCAAGTTATTTAGAAAACATCTGACAACGAAACAGTATGGCCATTCCAATTGTCCATAACCGTGGACGCGGCTATTCGAATAGTTTGACACTCTGCAGAGGTGGTACACTTTCACCACAATATTCGATACATCTGTCAGGGATAACCCTGAATCATCATACTTAGTATGCAGATAATCAAAAATAACCTTCCCTTTACACACCCTAGTATAAGCACCTCTCCTATGAGCATGGCCTCCCAATCATGACCATCAGTCATCTTGGGCACTGCATAGGTGGACATCATGAGAGGTAGCCTCAGCTCAAACCTCTCCCCTAATGCATATAAATTTCCAGCTAAGCCTTACCCAATTCAGGTAATGTGGTTGTACAGTAAATTTGGAATGGTATCGCATCCGAATCTAACCATCAGTTTTATAAAAGGGTTAAGGCTCATGCCTCATCATATTCATCATCATAAACCAGTTGGCTTTCTCAACACATGTCAAAACATCTCAATAGAATGACTCATCATTCTAACGTTTTCACAATTCATTTTCACCAATTGTTCCCATCTAAAGTGACTCAAGTTGTTGATCTACTCTAAACTGCTAAGTTAAGAGTGTTCACTAAGGTGGAAAAGATGGGTTCAATCTCATGCCATAGAATGACATCTAAAGGGTTCTAAATAGGTCAAGTTTTATACTTTTTATCCTACCTTCAAAACGAGTAAAGAACTTTGTATAACCTAAGATGGGTAAAACTTGTAACTAAGACTTGGGGTACTAATAGTCAAAGTGGTGTGATCAAAGCATGCTTAAGGCATCTTTGCTAAACCATCTAGTTTGATTCTAGTTTGCTAAGTACTACACTTGCAAGTACTAACTTGCAAGGGTTAATCTTGGATAGTGCTAGCTTGCTAAGGGTAGCTTGCACTGTTAATGGTGGCTTGCCTTGGTTGGTGCAGTGGTTAAAGTTTTCTTCGTCTTCGTCTTGAAAACACTCCTCCTCCTCGTAAGCTTGGTCGGTACTATCTTCGATAACAATACATACGGAGTAGCCAATCACCAAACAATACTTAACTAGGCTATATAGCATTCTAAAACACACATTTGATGATCTATTATCATCACAAACATCACACGTTTTAATTCAATAGTTTCATCCTTTTTATTTTAGAAAAGTAATTTCTACTCATTGAAATATTAACTAAAATTTAATATTCACCACCAAAATATGGGATCATGTGGACATATGTCCTCACCACATAATCTAACATGTGGGAATGAGATTTAAGGGTTGGATCAATATTACTTTAGTTTAAGTTCATTATTTAATGATTTAAAGTGACTAGAAATGCCTATATAGCATTATTTTGGTACTAGTCCAAAGTCACTGCATGTAAACCCTAATATTATTACATATTTAGATAGATATGATGAAATGCGATTTTTGAGAGTTGGAATCAACTCAAAAGCTAACTTGGTTGATTTTATAAAAAATGTTGCAAGTTGCAAAAGCTTCTGTCTTCTTATTTTTATTAGGAGAGATCTATAACTCTAATTGAATTAAATCCAACGGGCTTGGATAGATCATCTTAATACCTTTCAGAAAAAATTGGTTTCATGCAATTTGGATTTGTCAAACTCATAGAATTGAATTTTGAAATAGTGGACAGAAACTAGATTTAACTAAAAAGAAAAATCCATATTTGAATGGGTGGGCTAGCGCGGGAAAAGAAATGGGCCGGCCCAGTGGCACTCCACGGCGCGAGGCTCAACTGACAGGAGGGTCCCGCTTGTCAGCGGCACTTAACGCGCGAAACGGTACGTGCGCTGTGGGCCGTAGGATTAGAAGAGGAATTTACGGCTGAGGGTCGTCGTCAACGACGAACAGGTCGCCGGTGAGCTCGAACCCTAGCGGCTCGGTGGAGGTCTGCTGGGGGCATACCAGGGTTCCAGCGGGGTCGACGAGGCGGGCAAACGATGTGGAAGACAACGGCGAGGCGAGGCGCGGTTGCGGTGGAGCTTGGGGTGGTCGCAGTCAACGGCGCCCTTCTCCTCCTACCGTGGCTGCTCCGGCTCCCATTCCGGCGAGGCAGAGCTCGCCTTGCTCCGGCTAGAGGTGGGTGAGGTTCAGAGAGGTGAGGGGAGTGGAATGGTGTGGAGAGAAAAGGCTGGGGAGGGCTCCTTTTATAGGCCCGACGGTGAGACCGAGCGGGATGGGCAGTCGACGGTGGCGACATGGCTACGGCGGGGTAGAGGCATGGCTGCGGGTGGCGATCGATGTGTGGTTCCCTGGCGGTGCTCTAGAACTTGAATGCGAGCGTAGGGGCGGTGGCACGTGGTCTGGGCGAGGTGGCGCTCTGAGCGGCAGAGGCGGCGGTGTCTACGGCGAGCGGTGGCTGTGAGGCGTTGGGCGTCCAGCGGGGGTGTCTGGGGTATTATCCAGGTCGAGGCGGAGTGGTGGGCACGGGCTGCTGCTAAGGGGCGGTCTATGCGAGCGGGGAACGGGCGCGCTCTGGGGGCGGCACTGCCATGGTGCGGTAGCACTGGGCGCGGTTTGTGCTCGGCGTTCCACTGCTGCTCTAGGCTCGGGCAAGGGACTGGGGGTGGCGGTGAGCTCTTGGCTACCTCCTAGACATGGCGAGGGAAGAGGGAATGGTCTGCTACAGTGGGGCAAGGGTTGGTCGGCGAGGCATGGCTCGGCATGGCATTGCATGGGGACTAGGGACAAGGGAGAGGGGTGTTAGGGGTTTGGTTAGATTAAGAGGGGACAGAGGAGATAAATGAAGGTCATTTGGGGGCAAAACCCTGTAGTAAACAGTGAGCTAGGATTAGAGTAGAGATTATGAATGCCAAGTGTTTGATTAAATGGCCGCATGAAAGAAAGTTTTGAATTTTGGTTTCAAAATTTTTGAGTGGTCTCCACTAGTGATAGGTAGTCTCTGGTTGCAAGGATTTTGAAAGTGGAGCTCAAAGAGATGGTTTTTGAAATAGGGGTGATCTATGCATATGCATTAGATTCAATTTTAAACTGTCATTTAAAATAGTTAACAGAGTGTTTTTAGCAGATCAAAAGGTGGGCCTTGGTACCCCATTATGTGTACTAGCAAGGGGTACCAAGATCAAGAATTGTTTCTGTTAAGTTTTGAGTACTAGGAATAGCCAAAGTAGGCATGAGAGTGAAATTTGCCAAAATGACCATTTCTCCTTTTTAATTCTTTTTTATTTGATTTTCTTTAGGAAAATTTTGGGAATGATGTAGATGATAATTAGATCACCTAAGAAACATTTTAGAAGCCTTGGATCATTCAATCATGGCAATTCAAACAACTCCTATTTTAAATGCACACATATATGAATGCTTTCATTTTAAATTTGAAAAAGTTTTTTGTTAACCCTATTTTTGGATGATTGGATCTTGATAACCTTGGATTAAAGTTTTGGGATGTTGCACATGGCATGACAAAGCATAGCCACAGTCAAAAACGAGCTCTTTTTACCACATAAGCATGAACTTTCCTACTCTTTTCCAAACCAAACCAAACCATTTGAAAACCAATGTATGAAAGAGGGGGTCCAACCAATTTATTCAGAAAACTAAGCAAACCAAGCAAACGAAAAACCAAAACAAAAACGAAAAAGAAGACGCTCCTAGAAAAACACAACTGTGCAAGAAACAATAAAAATGAAGCGTTTGGAAGAAACCTGGAATTTTTATTGATGAAGAAGGGGATGCCTTAGGCATCCCCAAGCTTTGACACTTGTACTTCTTGGATGTTTCTTGGGGTGACACGCGTGGCATCCCCAAGCTTGAGCTATAGTCCATCCTTCATCTCATTACTCATTCCTTCCATACACCTAAAATTTTTCCTTCATACAAAACTTCACACAATCTCATTAGCAACATTAGTGCACTTAAGATAAATAAGTCTCAAGATTCAGTTCTAACACCAAATAAACTTCCATTAGAACACTAGATACTGTAGCACTTCCCCCAAAAAGCTCAATTCCCCAAAAGAACTCAAGAAGGAACCCATAAGAAGCAAATGCAGAAAATGGCAGAAATCTATCAAAACAGACCAGCAGGTAAAGACGAATTTATTCGAAGACCTTCTGTTGCTCAAATCAAAAAGTGTTGAACTAACGAAAGTTAGATAACATCCTGGGTCAGAAGCACAAAAAACTAAAGCTCAATCCGACATACAGAGCTCTCTCACAAAAATCTGTTTCGGGACAGCAACTTTCCCAATCATTACTTCACTCTCATTAGAGGTTACTCTTGGCACAAAAAGCAAATAAAAAGGATAAGGAGCGGTTATTACTGAAGTAATAACTTCCAAGACTCATCTAAAACTCTTGGGTTATCTCCCAACAAGTACTTTTCTTTAACGCCTTTAAGTTAGGCATAAGAAGCAAAGAAAGAATCAAGTGTTCTCAAATGAAGAAGCATTAAAACCAAATTTTGTTTTCATAGGAGAAGCAAAAGAAATATTTTATCTCTTTTTAGGGAAGTGTTCTATACCTTTCTTGAGTGGGAGTTGATATTTAATGGTGCCTTCTTTCATATCAATGATGGCACCAACAGTTCTAAGAAAAGGTCTTCCCAAAGTAATAGGACAAGAAGCATTGTATTCAACATCCAAAACATAGAAATAAACGGGGACATAGGAATCGTTAACCATAATAAGAACATCATTAAGACTCCCCATGAGTTTCTTTTTAGCATTATCATCAAGTGGGACATTCAAATAACAATCTTCAAGAGGAGGCAAATCAAGCATATCATAAATCCTTCTAGGCATAATAGAAACACTACTATCAAGATCACACAAAGCTTTGAAATCAAAGTCATTCACTTTCATATTAATGATGCTTTCCCAACCATCTTCTTGTTTTATAGGAATAGAAGCTTTATGTTTCATCTTTTCTTCTTTAATCTTTATGAGAGCATCGGTAATGTGTTTTGTAAAGGCCATGTTCATAGCACTAGCATTAGGACTTTTAGCAAGCTTTTGGAGGAACTTAATAACTTCAGAGATGTTGCAAACATCAAGATCAAAATCAACTTTATCATCTAAAGTAGTAGAACTATTACTAGCCTCAACACTAGTTGTGGTGATAGTAGAAACACTAATGTTTCTAGCAATTTCATCTTCTCTTTCCCACTTAGCATGTAATTTAGCTAATAGTCTAACATTTTCATCAATTCTTACTTGTATAGAATTAGTAGCTGCAAAGGGATTATCATTAGTTTCAAGTTTAGCAGCCATCTTATTCAAAGTAGATTGAGCTTCAGCCAAAGATGTTATATTTCTTTCAGCATTAGAGAGTTTTTCCTCAATAGTTTTATTGAAAGCAGTTTGTTTACTAATAAACTCTTTAAGCATAACTTCAAGTTCAGAGGGAGCACTCTTATTATTGTTGTAAGAATTTCCATAAGCATTACCATTGTTGGGAGGATATGGCTTATAATTGTTGTTACCAAAATTGTTCCTATAAGCATTATTACCATAAGCATTGTTGCCAAAGTTGTTATTTCTTATGAAGTTCACATCAACTTGCTCTTCTTGAGCAACCAAAGAAGCTAGAGGAACATTATTTGGATCAATATGGGCTTTCCCATTAACAAGCATAGACATAATTATATCAATCTTATCACTCAAGGAGGAGGTTTCCTCAACATAATTTACCTTCCTACCTTGTGGAGCTCTCTCGGTATGCCATTCAGAATAATTAACCATCATATTGTCCAGAAGTTTTGTTGCAGCACCCAAAGTGATGGTCATAAAGGTACCTCCAGCAGCAAAATCCAATAGGTTCCTTGAAGAATAGTTCAATCCTGCATAAAAAGTTTGGATGATCATCCAAGCAGTCAGTCCATGAGTGGAACAATTCTTTACCAAAGATTTCATTCTTTCCCAAGCTTGAGCAACATGCTCATTATCAAGTTGTTTAAACTTCATTATTTCACTTCTCATGGATATAATCTTAGCAGGAGGATAGTATTTTCCAATAAAAGCATCTTTGCACTTAGTCCAAGAATCAATACTATTCCTAGTTAAGGAATTCAACCACTCTTTAGCTTTTCCTCTCAAAGAGAAAGGAAACAATTTCAGTTTAATAATATCACCATCTATATCCTTATGCTTTTGCATCTCACAAAGTTCAACAAAGTTATTTAGATGGGAAGCAGCATCTTCATTACCAATACCAGAAAATTGTTCTCTCATAACAAGATTGAGCAAAGCAGGTTTTATCTCAAAGAAAGTATTTTCAGCCACAGGTGGAGCAATAGGTGTGCTCATAAAATCATTGTTGTTGGTGCTAGTGAAGTCACACAACTTAGTGTTTTCAAGAGTAGTCATTTTTTGGGGTTTTCAAATAAGAAAGCAAACTTGCAAAACTAATTTTTTTGTGTTTTTTGAAGAACAAAACAGGCAAACAAATCAAAAAGAAACTAAGCAAAACAAAAACAACAAAGTAAAGAGATTGGTTATGAGGGACTCCCCTTGGGCGAAATGCGCGTGCACTCCCTTTTGCTTTTCGAATTTTGATCCGGCTAAGCCTAGCGGTTACGCTACCCGTGACGTCAGTGCTGATGCCGGCCACGCGCGCACGCGCCATCATTGCTCTGCGGCGGGCAGCGTAACATCCCATCGCACGTCGCCTCGGGGAACTGCTTGTCTGGCGCTTCGGTTCTCGTTCCAGGATCTTCTGCGCATCCTGTCCTGGCACACGGGATCTGGGCGGCGGTTGGGATGTGGGTTGCCCGGATGCGTGCCACGTGGCCCCGCCAACGGTTGCCCTTCCGGTCCTTTAAAGGGACGCCGCGGGGGGGCAGTTCTTTTTCTTCGCTCCCCCGCTGCAATCTCCTTCTCCCTCGCGTGCTGCTGCTCCTGTGCTCTTGCCTTCTGCGCCGCCCGCTCGCCGCCGTCGATGTTGCGGGCCACCGTCACTCCTCCATTGCCGCTCCTTCTCCTCAGCCGGAAATGGCCGCTGACCGCGGAGCCTGGTGCGGCTCCTCCGTCACCGAGGATCAGATCGCGAAGTATCGCGCGACCCGCGTCCTCCCGCCGGCGGAGGAGGTGGCGGTGCGGTTGGTGCCGGTGGGAGAAGTGTCGCCGCATCCGGCGGAGGGGGAGCGCGTTATCTTCCTCTCGCATCTGGCGCGCGGGTTTGCGCTGCCGCTCCACCCCTTCTTTCTGACCTTTCTGGCCTTCTTCGACCTCCGCCTCCACCACCTCGGTGCCAACGTCATTGGAACGCTGGCGCACTTCATGGCGTTCTGCGAGAGTTACCTCGGGATCCAGCCGGATCTCGGGCTCTTCTGCCGGCTCTTCCGAGTTCGGCCGTAGGTCCAGTACATGAAGGGCCCGCTAGTCGTCTGCGGCGGCGCCTCCATATACTCCCGCTCCCAATCCGGCTACCCGAAGTTCTTGCTCCAGGACACGGTATGGCTGTGGCAGCAGTCGTATTTTTATGTCAAGAACGTCACCGGCATCGAGTCCAGCCGGCAAAACTGGGACCTGAAAGTCTACGGCGACAAGGCGGAGACGGATGCGATGTTGGCACGCATGCGCTCCCTTGTCACCTGCCAGCTAACCGGTCGGGACATCACCCTTAGCTGGATGTCCCGGCTGATGATCCCGCTCCAACAGCGGGCGCATAAGATGTGCTTCTACTCCGGCCGGCTGGACCCGAACCGGCTGTCGCACCGCGATCCCCGCTACCACAACTTGAAGAAGTGGTTGTGGACGATCAGCAAGGAGCGGCTGCCGGAGAACTGGAAGTTCAGCCCAGCGCCCTACAGCCGGGAGAACCGCGCGCCCCGGGTAAGTTCTTGTAGCCGGAATTTTTGCTTATTCACTCTGTTATCTCCTTGTTCTGTCTGGTGACCTTTTGCATTCGCCAGATCTTCCCCTGCATCCTTCGCAAGGAGGGCGACGCTCCTCTCGAGGTGTTCGCGCCGGACTTGCCCGAGCCGCGCGCTCGGCGATCCGGCGAGGAATCGGATGGGTCCGGCGATGCCTTCCCCAGCCGGAACGATGAGCCGGTCGCCGACCCGCACGTGGAGGTGCACGAGGAGGAGGAGGTCGGGCCGACCGCGGAGCCGGCGACACGCTCCACGACGGACGGCGAAGCAGGCGGGAGCGGCTCCGGCCATTCTGGCTCCCGCCGGCCTGCGGCGGAGGAGCCGGCTCCGAAGAGGGGCCAGACTAGCGCCCTGCCCCCAAGCCGTCTTGGCCGGAAGAAAGGGCCGCCCCCGGTTGTGCCAGGGTACGTTTTTCTCCCTCCCCTCCTCGGTGCTTTCTGTTTGTTTTTCCTTGTCCTTGTTTTTCTGACTTTAGCCTGTTTTGCTCTTGCCCGTTCCTCTTTCCCTTTAGCGCACTTGTTTCTTTCGGCGCCGCGAGCCCCGCTCGGACGCCAGCCGGGTCGCCGCCTCGCACCCCGACTGGTCCAACCGGTGCCTCCCCTTCCTCACAGGCGCAGCCTCCTTCTCCTCCTCAAGCCGAGCCGGCTGCCCCCTCCCAGCCGGAGGGTCCCCAGCCGGAAGCAAATCGCTCCCAGCCGAAAGGTTCCTCCGCGGGCGCGCGGGGGGCTACTGGCAAGGAGCTTGTCGTGGTTGGCGACGACGACTCCGACGAGGTGCTCGGGGAGGAATGGCAGACAGCGGTGCTCGCGGCGAAGGAGTCCTTGGCCGTCAACGCCGTGGACGACGACGCCTCTTCCGCCGCTTCACTGTCGGATCTTGCCGCCACGCTCGAGCTGGCGGTGAAGGAGATCCGGCTGCTTGAGGCCACAGCCGGTGGGAACCGGACGCTGGAGCAGAAGCTTGCTGCTGCCAACGGGACCTCCCAGAGTAAGTCCGCCTTATCCGTCTGGCTCTTTTTTTTAATAGTCGGCTTCGTTGCAGTTGTCCTCGTGTGCGCCCAGCGCGAGATCGTTCGCTTGAAGAAAGCGAACGACCGGTTGAGCAGGTCCAACTCCACGCTGCGCTTGCAGAACAAGGACTGGCACGCGCAAGTAGACGGCTTGGAGGCTACCATCAAGGAGCACGACGCCTCGCTCGCTAGCCGGGCCGAAGCCTTCTCCCTTCTCGAGGCCCAGAACAAGGACCAAGAGAAGGAGATAAAACGGCTAGCGGTCAAGGAGAAGGCGCTGGTGGAGGAGCTGATGCAAGTCGGCCACACTGCCAAAGGTGAGTTCTTTCTTCTGTCTTCTTTTCTTTCCGGATCCGGTAGCTGGATTTGACTCCTCTTTTCTGACAGCCTTTTACACCGGCATAGACCTGCTGGCCTACAACCGGTTGCAGGAGAACTGGCCGGGAGCGCAGCCAACGGCTTAGGAGCTCGTCGTCCTTCTTGGCGACGAGGCCGCGAAGCTTCGTCAGGCGGCGCGGGACGTCTTCTCCTTTATGTGGCCGGAGGCTCCGGTTCCAGAGACAATGGCACAGCTGGCGGCGAAGGTGTGAGAGGTGCCGGCTGCGGTGGACCGGCTGCGGGATCTGGCGGCGCGGGGTGGAGCGGAGATGGCCCTGGCGCTGAAGCTTTCCTGGTACAAGGATGCTCACGTCGAGAAGATCGACGGGGGCTTCCGCGCCGGAGCCGATCTTGCCACCATCCGCCAATCCCATCCGGACCTTCGCGGGTCCGCCATCAAGATCGCCAACTACGTGGATCTGGACGAGGTGCTCACCGACTCGGAGTCTCCCGACACTCCGGATGCGGAGCCCTTGGTGCCGCCGCCTGCCAGCGCCGGAGCCGGAACAAGCACTGCGGCTCCCCTGCCTCCAGCATCTGCCGGCCAGGAACTCCCCCACGGCAAAGGCCCTGCCGTTTAGTTGTTGCCCCGGGATGCCGGGTGTATTTGTCTTGTTTTTAGGTTATCGTGGAACTTGTCTGTGTGTGCCGGCTATCTTTGATGCCGGGTAACTCTCGGGAGCTTCGTCTCCCTTTTTCTTGTTAATATTGAATTCTTTAGTCTTCGTTTACTTGTGTCTTGAATTTTCTTTTGATATCTTTGCCGGCCCACTTCGCCCGGCTGACCTAGCCCGGCTACACACTTTTAGCCGGACGAACTACACCTCCAGTGGGGGCGCGCCAGCGCACCCACTGGGTGTAGCCCCGAGATTCGGAGTAGCTGGCATAGCCAGGTGCTTCGAATCTTCCTTGTTCTTCCCCGTTCTTCTAACTTTATCCGACTGGCCTCGCCCCAGTCGGCTACTTTCGTCGGCTGGATGCCTTCAGCCGGGGGAACCAACACTCCAGTGGGGGCGCGCGAGCGCACCCACTAGGTGTAGCCCCCGAGATTCGGAGTAGCTGGCGTGGCCAGGTGCTTCGAATCTTTCTTGTCTTTTATTGCTCCCGCCCTTGCCCTCACCTGGGCTCCGAACTGCCGGCTAAACGCCCTTAGTCGGCCAGGAACTACAGGATTCCACTGGGGGCGCGCGAGCGCACCCAGTGGGTGTAGCCCCCGAGATTCGGAGCGCTTGATGAAGGCCAGGGCTTCGAATCTTATTTCCTTCTCCTGAATTCTGACTTGAAGTAGTCGGACAAAAACGCACATATGCATACACATACATCTTCATAGGTTAATAGGTTAGTCCGTCAAATCGTAGCCGGGAAACGGCATATTTTTCAAAAACTGGCTTGCTCCTTTCTAGGCACTTAGTCACTTTCTCGTGTGTTCGGCTATTTTCGCTGCGTCCTTGCCGGACAGCCGGGTTGCGGTCTGCAGCCGGAATCGAAGGGAGCTGACAGTACATTACGCACGGTACTAGCGGCTTAGCGGCTAGATTGGTTTGAGCTAGTTGCGGGGCCGGGACGCCCGATCTGTCACGCCTCTTCCCCGTTTTTCATGTGGGATGCCTCGGGCTTTTGCTCTTGCTAGCCGGACAGCCGGGTTGCGGTCTATAGCTGAGACGAAGAGTGGGCCTCTGACATCATCGCACACTACTCAGCCGATTTGTTGGCTTAACAGGCCGGGCCAGCCGGCGAGCCCCCGGGTAGGGGTAGCCGGAGTCGGAAAATTTTAATCGGAGAATAGGTACGCACACATTTCCAGAAGGAGCCCCCGAGATTCTCGTGGGAGTACGCATTTTCATTTATGAGGTTTTCGGGATACATACACTGTTTGGCGACTAGGTGTAAAATGGGCGTAGCAGGGCCGCGTTCCAAGGACGTTCGGTCTCCTCGTCCGATTTGTCCATCTTGTTCTTGCGCGGCTGCTGTGCGTCGATGAGGTAGTAAGAGTCGTTGGGCAACGCTCGGCTGATGATGAAGGGGCCCTCCTAGGGTGGTGATAGCTTGTGCATGCCCTTCGTGTCTTGCACCAGCCGGAGAACCAGGTCATCCTCGCGGAATGCGACTGGGCGAATCCGGCTGGAATGGTAGCAGCGTAGTCGCTGCTGGTACAGGGCAGATCTGGACAGGGCCAGCTCGCGGGCCTCCTCCAGGAGATCTACCCCGTCCTCCCGCGCTTCCTTGTTGGCCTGCTCATCGTAGAGGAGCTTGCGGGGGAGTCAAATTCGATGTTGGCGGAGAGGACGGCTTCCGATCCGTAGACCAGGAAGAATGGTGTGTAGCCGGTTGACCTATTCGGTGTGGTGCGGAGGCTCCACAGCACAGCCGGAAGTTCTTTGATCCAGCATCCGGGTGACCACTCCAACGGCTCGATGAGACGTGGTTTGATGCCGGCTAGCACCAAGCCGTTTGCTCGTTCGACCTGCCCGTTGGACTGGGGATGTGCAACGGAGTCGAGGTCTAGCCGGATGCCCTTGTTGCTACAGAACCGGGCGAAGGCCCCCTTGGCGAAGTTTGTGCCGTTGTCGGTGATGATGCTATTGGGGTAGCCGAAGCGGTTGATGATGTCGGTGAAGAAGGTAACCACCGTTGCCCCGTCCAGCTTCCGGATAGGCTTGACCTCGATCCACTTTGTGAACTTGTCCACCGCTACCAGTAGGTGGGTCATTCCCGCGCGAGCTCGCTTGAAGGGCCAGACCATGTCGAGGCCCCAAACCGCGAAGGGCCAGGTGATCGGTATGGTCTTGAGCACCGAGGTTGGCATGTGCCTGAGCTGCCCGAAGCGTTGGCATCCATTGCACGCGCGGACCAGCTGCTCGGCATCCTCGAGGGCGGTGGGCCAATAGAAGCCGTGGCGAAACGCCTTGGCGACTATCGCCCTTGACGAAGCGTGGTGCCCACACTCGCCATGGTGGATGTCCTTGAGTAGCCGGTAGCCTGTGTCTACGTCGACACATCTTTGGAAGATACCGGATACACTGCGCTTGTATAGCTCGCCGTTTATGATGGTGTATGTATGCGCGCGGCGTCGGATTTGCCTGGCCTCCACCTCGTCGTCCGGGAGTTCGCTGTTGGCGATGTAGTTCATGAAGGGCTGTGCCCAGGATGGCACTTCCCGGATGGCGAGGACGCTCCAGTCCTCCGGTTGTCGGGTGTTGGTGGGTCGTCCGGGTGGGATATCCGGGGCGGCAGCCCCTGAGCCACTAGGCGAGCCGGTAGCCCCTGGGTCCTGCGAGCCGAAGGGCACCGCCTGGCCGGAGTTGGCACGAGTTTTCTTCTTTGGTGGCTCCGCCGGCTCCGCCTTCGCTGCCCCGGCCGCCGGGACGCTCCCCGCCCAGATGATGGAATCTGATTCCGGCGACGGGTTCATGGATGGCCTGCGTAGGTGCTCTAGGGAGACCCCTGGTGGGATGGCCTGCCTGGTGGACCCTATCTTGGAGAGCGTGTCGGCTGCCTCATTGTTGGTGCGGGGGACGTGATGAAATTCGCACCCGTCAAAGGAGGAGCTGAGCTTCTGGATGTGGAACCGGTAGAGGGCCATGTTGGCATCTCTGGCGTCCCATTCCCCGGATACCTGTTGTACCACCAAGTCCGAATCGCCGAAGCACAGGATCCGATTGACACTGATTTCCTTGGCCAGCCGGAGCCCATGCGCCAGTGCCTCGTATTCGGCTACGTTGTTGGAGGCCTTGAAGTGGATCTGCAGCACGTACTCTAGCCGGTCTCCCTTGGGCGAGGTGAGCACGATGCTGGCTCCCAAGCCCCCGAGCATCTTCGACCCGTCGAAGTGCATCCTCCAATGGTCCGAATCCGGAACCGGTGGGAGATACTGGGTCTCGGCCCAGTCGACGAGGAAGTCCGCCATCGCCTGTGACTTGATCGTGAGCCGGGGCTCGTACTGGATGGAGTAGACGGCGAGCTTGATGGCCCATTTGGCGACCCGTCCGGTGGCGTCCTTGTTGCCGATGATTTCTGAAAGGGGTGCAGTGCACACGACCTTGATCGGGTGCTCCTAGAAGTAGTGCTTGAGCTTCTTGCATGCTAGGTACACGCCGTAGCACATCTTTTGGTAGTGGGGGTAGTTCTGCTTGGAGAGGGAGAGAACCTCGCTGAGGTAGTAGACGGGTCTCTGAACATGCTGAGCCTTGCCTTCCTCGGGGCGCTCCACCACCAGGACGACGCTGACGACCCGGCTGGTGGCTGCTATATAGAGCAACATCGGCTCCTTGCTAGACGGTGTGGCTAGAACCGGCACTGTGGACAGCATGCGCTTGAGGTCGTGAAACGCGGTGTCGGCCTGCGAAGTCCAGGAGAACTTGTCCGTCTTTTTCATGAGCTGGTACAATGGAAGTGCCTTCTCCCCCAGCCGGCTGACGAACGAATGAGGGAAGCCAGGCATCCGGTGAACTTCTGGACTCCAAGCAGGTTCTTGGGCGGTTGCATCCTTTCGATGGCCGCGATCTTCTCCGGATTTGCCTCGATGCCTCACTGAGATACGAGGAAACCGAGTAGCTGGCCGGATGGTACTCCGAAGACGCATTTTTCCGGGTTCATCTTCATCTGGTTTGGCGGAGGTTGCCAAATGTTTCTTCCAGATCCTCGAGGAGGGTGTGCTTTTCCTTGGTCTTGATGACCACATCATCCACATAAGCGTGCACGTTTCGGCCAATCTGCGAGTGCAAGCATTTCTGCATACATCGCCGATAGGTGGCGCCTGCGTTCTTTAGGCCGAAAGGCATGGTTACATAGCAGAAAGCCCCGTAGGGGGTGATAAATGATGTCTTAATCTGATCAGCCGGGTTTAGCCGGATCTGATTGTATCCGGAATAACAATCTAGAAAAGACAACAAATCACAGTCGGCCGTGGAATCGATGACCTGATCGATACGGGGCAAGGCGAAGGGGTCTTTCGGGCACGCCTTATTCAGGCTGGTGTAGTCGATACACATGCGCCAGGTCTTGTTCTTTTTCAACACCAGGACTGGGTTCGCCAGCCAGTCCGGGTGGTACACTTCCATGATGAACCCGGCTGCGAGGAGCCGGGTGATCTCGTCACCGATTATCTTTCTCTTTTCTTCTGTGAACCGGCGCAAAGGTTGCTTGACCGGCTTGGCATCCGGACGCACATGAAGCGAGTGCTCGGCGAACTCCCTTGGCACACCCGGCATGTCTTTGGGAGACCATGCGAAGATGTCCCGATTCTCACGGAGGAAGTCGACGAGCGCGCCTTCCTATTTGCTGTCTAAGCCGACACCAATGGTGACGAACTTAGTCGGGTCGGAGGGGTCGAGCAGGATCCTCTTCGTCTCCTTTGCCGGTTGGAAGGCTCCTTCTCCAGCCGGTTTGCTGCTAGCCGGGACGTCCTGCTGGGCCATGGCCACATTGCGCATGATCGCGCGCTTTTCTTCGGCTATGATGAGGGCCTCTGCTAGTTTGGAACTGGCTGAGGCGCACTCCATCGATCGCCTGAAGCAGCCGGCGACGGTGATCATGCCGTGGGGTCCTGGCATCTTCGTCTTGAGGTATGCGTAGTGGGGGACGGCCATGAACTTGGCGAGGGCGGGGCACCCGAGGAGAGCGTGGTAGGAGCTCGTCAAATTTACCACCTCGAACCAGATTGGTTCGCGGCGGAAGTTCTCCTCGGTCCTGAAGATGACGTCCAGCTGGATTTTTCCCAGCGGAGCGCAGGCTGGCCCCGGCAGTACGCCGTGGAACGTCGTGGTAGTCGGGCGCAGGTCGCTTTCGCGAATGCCCAGCTTCTCCAGCGAGGACTGGTAGAGGAGGTTGAGGCTACTGCCTCCGTCGATGAGGACACACGAAAATCGGCAGGTGCGCGCGTTGGAGACGATGAGGGGCTCGAGCACCATGGCGTAGCCCCCGGGAGTCGGCAGATGCTCAGGTTGATCTGCCCGGCTCCAGGTGATGGGGGTTTCCGACCAGTTTAGGTATTGGGGGACCGGATAAACGATGGTGTTGACCTCCTTGGAGCGTCGCCTGCGGCTGTGCTTGTCGTCCTGCTCCGTCTCGAAGATGTGGTAGGCGGCGTGCGGCTGGGTGTAGCCGTTGTTGTTGTTGCCGCCGTTGCCGCCGTTACCATCATTACCGGCTCCCCTAGCCGGTGGTGGGGGTCCACCCAGTGGGGGAGGCGGGAGACGAGGCTGGTTGCCCTGGTCCTTTAGCTGGCGAGTCCAGCTGCAGTTCCGGGTGGTGTGCGTAGCTGGTTTGAAGGGATCTCTATGTCACTTGCACGGGTCGTCGATCATCTGGTCGAAGGTGAGCCGGGGCTTCTGCCTTCTTGTGTCGTTAGCCGGTGCGTCGGGCGCACCCTCTACGGCATTGACCTGTCGCGCGTGGTAGCGAGGCTTCTGTTGCCTGTCCTGGCGGTCCCCGTGGAACCGGTTGTCGTTGCCGTGGTGTCTGGAGGATCCGGCTTCACCAGCCGGATTGCTCGGACGGTCGCGAGCTAGCTCTGTGGGAGTCGGACGGCCTTCCGCGTTTACTCGGAGGGGCTTCTTCATGGCGGCATCCGCCATGGCGTACTGGTCGGCAACCGTCATGAGCTCCGCCATGGTTTTCGGCTTGTCACACAGTAGCCGGTGGCGAAGCATGGTGCCCTCTCGGCATCCTTCGATGAAGAAACCGATGGCTTGGCTCTCCAGGATGCCCTCGCAAGTGTTGTGGAGCTCCGTCCACTTGGCGAGGTACTCGCGGTCGGTCTCGCGGTCGCCCTGGATGCACAAGGCCAGGTCACGCGGGCGCCCTGGGCGCTTGTACGTGCCGTTGAAGTTGCGGACAAAAACCTTCTTGAAATCAGGCCAGGCGTTGATGCTGTTGGGCGTGAGGCTATTGAGCCAGGTCCTTGCCGACCCGGTTAGCATGAGAGGGACGTAACGCACGGCTGTGTGCTTATTCCAGTGGGCGATGCCGACTGCCGTGGCGTAGTCGGTCAACTAGTCTTCCGGCTTCATGTTGCTGTCGTACTTGGGGGTGTCCCTGGGCAGGGAGAATTTATCCGGAAACGGCTCGTTCCGGATGCGGGGTCCGAAACAAACTGGTCCGGTAGAATCTTCCTCCTCCGTGACGCGAGCTTGAGCGAGCAGCTCGATGCGGTCGCGGGCATCCGGACAATCCGGGTTGGGCGCACCCACCCGGCCTGAGAGGCGGGAACCGGCTGGTATGGGTGCTCCGGCTGGTGGGGGTGGAGGTGGCGGGTTGCTGTTGACCGTCTGCTCCTGGCGCGGCTGGCCCCTATTGCCGGAGCTGCGACGCCTGCTGCAGGCCCTAGCCGGCTGAGGGGAGGACGCCTGCTGCGTGTCACGTGGTGCGCCCCTGCTGTTGGCGGGTAGTCTGCTTCCGCTGGAGTAGCTAAGGTCCTCCTGTGTCTGCCGGTTGGCGCCGGCCTGCTTGTCCGCAATGCGGAGGAGCTCCTGGACGCGAGCGTGCTGGCGGGCTCGCTCCTCGCCCTCCAGGCTGGGTAGTTCTTCTGCTGCGGCTCGCGCTGCGCGCAAGTTCTTGATGGGCGTGCTGTAGGTGGGCCGCGTAGGAGCAGGCGCGGGATCCGGTTCTCCGTCCTTCTCCATCCTGCCACCTAGCTCACCGCCCCGACATCGTACCTGGCCGCGCCGGCTCGGCTCCACGGTAGCCGGGGTGAGGCCGTGCGCGCGGTCATACTCGCGCCTAGCGATCTCCAGCTGCTTGCGGGCTGCTGCCAGCTCCATGGCCTCCCGGAGGAGGATCTGTCTCTCCATGGTGAAGTTGGCCTCCGCCTCCTCCGGGTTGTCCCCGAGGGTAACCGGCGTCAGGAGCCGATCAATGGCATCCTCGACCGGGTTCCGAGGCTGCGAGGGAGCGGAAGTTCCGACCTCGTCCACGCCTCGCTCCCGCGGCCGGCCGGGCTGCGAGCTGGATCCGGCCATCATGACCTCCACGCCGCAAGGTGCGGCGGAGGTGCCGCCGCTTGAGCATGGCGGCCCCGCGACAGAGACGATTTCCCTAGGGAAACGCTCCGGGACGGTGGCGATGTAGACGGGGAGATCGCCGAATAGCAGAACGGTGTCGTTTGCTGGGAAGGAAGTTCCGGCGAAGCAGGAGGCGTTGTCGATGACGCAGTCGAACCTGCCGAGCGTGAGCACCAGGACGGAGGCCACGCGCTCACCGGCTGAAGTGCAGGGTCCCGTGCGGAACGTGACTCCAGTCGAAGCCATTAGCCCCACGGTGGGCGCCAACTGTCGTTGTATTGGGAATGGCAGTACCTAAAAAGGTTAGATAGAGGTGTGGGGACTAGCAGGAAAGCTATCAACGGCGTCCGCAGGCGAGATTGGATACGAGCGAGCGTAGCGGGACGCAAGAAGTACCCAGGTTCGGGGCCCTCGTGGTGAGGTAAAGCCCCTACTCCTGCCTGATCTGACTATGTGGAATATATGAGCTACAAGTGCTCCTCGAGCTGTATTCTTTAGCTACTGCCTTAAATGAACTGAGACCAACCCTTTCTACTGAGGCCCTCCCTCTCCTTATATAGGAAGAGAGGCAAGGGTCTCACTGGCTAGTCCGACTGGCGGGCCCCATAGGCGGGTCCCAGCCGACTAGTCATCTATAGTACCCGGCATGGTATGTCACATCGGTGTATGAGCGGTATGGCTGTCGTAGGCACAGTGGACGCCGTGCGAGCCCGGTGTCAGCACAAGCCACTATTCCCGCGTCATCCACGCCAAGTCTTCGGTATGGGCGGGTGGTTGCCCGTCTTGTCGTCGTACAGGACGTACCGTGCACTGATACGCACGTCGTCCTGTCCCTCTGATTGGATCCGGCTACGTTGTTGTATCTGGCTACCTCTTCATGGTCCGGCTACCGGGTGGTAGCCGGTCCATCCTATCCTGTCCGGCTGCATCTGGTCAGCCGGCCGAGATCTGACTGTCCTGTTTCTTATTCAGGGTGGGGTATCCGGGGATCATCCCCCTGACAGCAGGAGCTGTTATTAATTGTAATCAAGGAAAGGTGACTTTTAGTGTTAATGACAAGGAGAATACTGTCTATTTCCCCAAGAAGATTGATAGGACTTATGGTTTAAATTCAATTGAACATGTTGAGGGCATCCAAGTTGGAGAAATATATTGTCCCATACCACGAGAAAAATATGAAACTATTATGATTGGGACCATTGCTATCAAGGTTGAGGTAACATAATCATTAGTGGAATACAAAGTTTTGTTTCATATAAAATTGTTTTGGTAACAAGACCTGATCAACCTTGTTAACAAAGGGATTTTAATGAACAAAACAATGTTTTCACCATGATTATCTTCGCTTACTTTTATTTTTATCCATTTTAGTTTTTGCTTTCACTTAGTTTACTTTTCTATTGTTAGTTTCTTGCATATTAGAGTGTTTTAGAACTTCTGAAGTTTTAGTTTTGTTTTGTTTTTGCATCATTCCAAAGTCATCTTTGTGTCAGAAAATCATTCATCAATACCTGAAAATTTCTCAAAAATTAAGTGTCTCTAAAAATTTCAGAAAATTCATATTAAATTTTTACGTGAAAAAGGGGCAGAGAAGTGCCTAGAGAGTACCAGGGGGGCCCACCAGGCAGGCACACCACCTGGTGGCGCGGCCACCCCAGGGGCGCGCCTAGCCATGGTGTGGGCCACCCCTGGCCCTCCACTCACTCTCTCACTTGCCACTGCCTTCTCTCTCCCGAGAAAACACTAGTTCATTGCTCGAAATCGCGTTCTTGCTGTTCTTGTCCATGATTTTTTTGATCTCCTTGCTCAGCCCATCTTTGCTGCTGAAATTTGGAGCATTTGTTCTCCGGTATGTGACTCCTCCGCTTGTCCAGGTAGATTTGTGTTTAGTGGTTTATATCTTGAGTATTTTGCTACTGTAGGTGACAGGTTATGTGAGCTTGTAAGCTTGTTCAATGCTTAGAGATATTGTTTTGATGCATGCCTAGGCTTCTTACAAGTCCCTATAAGTAGTTCCCTTCATGATGTATCACTTTGCAATCACTTGTATAATGGATGTTTAAATTTCAGAATATCAACCATGAACAACCACACTTTTGGAGAAATATTTGAGAGGGACACACCCAGGAGGGCAAGGCCTTCAAGATTAGCCTCTCAATTTAGGCCTTCATATAATGAAGATCTTATTGCACCACGCTTTGTAAATGAAGGAGATGAGGGAGATGCTCACCCATCTACCTTCCCTTGTTTTACCTTTTTCCAAGTTGCAGGGATCCTCCATGAGTTCTTACTTCTTGTTCAGAGGGTTGGGCTGACCACCTATATCGAAGATGAGAGTGAGCAATATGCCATGCTCACCAAAACTTTCGTTGAGAGTTTCATTTTCACTAACACCCCTTATCAGTCAACTGTTTCGTTCAAGATTTATAATCTGCCTATTACCATGCCATTGGAAAGATTTCGCAGCATTGTAGGCATAGGCATGACTGGGACAATGAAGAAGATCCAAGGTCGACCCGCTGATTTGCTGGAGCTCTACCGAAGTGTGACAAATGACGATGACCGCGTGGCTCAGCGTGGGAAGATAAGGAACATTCAACTCCCAGCTCTTAGATATTTTGCTTATTATCTTGACACTAGCATTCTTGGTAGGGAGAACATTAGTAATATTTCTAATTATCATTTGGCCTTCCTCATTGCTGCACTTAATAATGATACCAAGTAAAATCTTGGCTCTCTCATTGCTCGCCGCCTAGCCGCTAGAGGACCTATTTATGGGGGCATTATTGCCTCACGTATGGTTGCTGCTTTAGAACTTTCTATGGATCCTAATGATACTGTGTTGACACCACAAAGGCTTGATCTTACTGCTATGAAAATGCATCACTTTGTCACTACTGACTCTAGTACGGAGGGTTTAGTATACAGGATGTTGTTTACTGACGGAGACGAGAGGGAAATTCCTTTGCCACAATCTACTTTGTTCAATATTTACAGGAGACCATGGTCGCGTTCCAAGGAGGAGGTGGACGAGCAGCTCCGCTTGCTTGGTTTCCACGGGCAGCACCAGGGGGATGTGCCCTCTTACGACTATTCTGCGCACTATGCTAGGGCGTCCTCAAGCTCGTATCAGGACGAGGGCACCTCCTCGCCATACTACGGAGGTGCTCCATCTTGGCTAGCTTGGGATTGATACCCACTTAGGCCAAAAGCCTAAGCTTGGGGGGGTACACCGACACCACACTCATCTCCTTACCATGTTTAGTCGGTACTTTGTATATCCATGTTTTTCTCTCTTTTTAGTCTTTCGTTCTTTCTTTACTTTTGCTTTCCAAAACACAAAAAGACCAAAAATATTTTTGTTGTTTCTCTTTGTTTGCTTCTTTGTTTTTTTAGCCTTGATTTGCGTTTTCCTTTTAGCTTTGTTTTGATTATTCTAAAAACCTAAAAAGATTTCACTTTGCTTGTTCTTCCTTTTGGTTCTTGCCTTTAAAAATCGAAAACCCAAAAATATTTTTGTTCTTCTTTGGCTTTGTGAAGTTCATTGCAGGGTTCAGCGGTCCTTAGTGGAGTTTGGTTTCATGTTATTATTCAAGCCACACAAGTGAAGGGCAATAATGAGGATTAATGACAACTTGAGGTGTGGTAAGAGGCTAGTAACGAACTCTATTTGTTTTCATTTTTGTACATATACTCATCATTTCGGGCATGCTTAGTCTGTTCATGTAAGGTGTATGTTATTTATGGATGCTTAGTAGTTCTTGCTTTCTTATGATTAGCTCCAGCTTGCTAATGGTTTGTAGCATGTCATATGAATGTTTGCTTGCATTTCTCTATTCATAACTTGGTATGACACTATGGTATCCTCCTCTGAATGTTTCACTTGAATTGACTTGGCACATGCTCACGCATGCATATAACTGAAACAATAATCAGTTAAGCCTTGATGAATTATTTTGCCTTAGTGGTCTTGAATCACTTTCATGCCATGATTAGTCTTGTTTTGTTGCAAGCATGATTATGACAGTTATTGCTCTCTCGTTTATCGCTCCCTTTCTATTGTTGGCCTTCACTTGCACTGAGTATGAGCTCTACTCTTGTCTCCAACTCCCAAAAACCAATATTGCCAAAAGTGTCCACCATACCTACCTATTAGCATCATTTGCTACTCCGTGCATATTTCAATATGCCTTGTTTTCTTCCGAATAAAATGTTTGCTTGTTATGAGAAAGTTAGTTAGTAAAGCTCTCACGAACTTGATGGCACACTTTATTTCTTGCACTTAATAAACCTAAACCATTGTGACTGTCCATGAAAGTTATATGCTTGGAAATTATAGGCTAGGGATTAGCAGAACTGTGTTGTCACCGGGAACGCTTTCAACACCTGTAAATATATACCCGGTTGATATCATGCTCTTTTGTTTACGAATGTCATTGGTGTGAAATAAAAGGGGAGCTTGTAAGTCCATGGAGTTATGTATGTGTGTTAGAGAAACACCTGGGCGGCTGGTCTAATCCATGCCTAATCATGGTGGAAACCTGCAGCGTAACCATAATGAGCAATCTAGGAAGCATTCTTCTTATATAAAAAAGAGAGAGATAGTTATTGAGAAAAAGGAAAAAAAAGAGATGAGAAAAGAGGAAAGAGAGAAAAAGCACCATTTTCCCATGGTAAATAAGAAGATTGCTGAGATGCTAATTGTCTGCTTGCCTTGTCATTTTGATATGGGGATTCTTCCGTATCATCGGGCAAGGGGTACCCCGTTGGCGGTTCTCTATGATACGCATGTATTTACTATGACAAGAACTTACCGGTAACTAAAGTTGAGTATCATGAGGAGCGGCCCTCGTACTCAAGGGACATGAGATTTCCAGTTTATGGTCTGTCAAGCATATAACTCGTATTGGACCTCACTTTCACCTTAACCATTTAAATATGCTTATAATAGGGGCAATGAGAGCTCAAATCTAATGAGTGCCATACTTTCAGCACTTGGAAGCCTTTCAAACTTTTCAAAACCTTTTCATTTCCTTGTTGAGTCTCCACATATTCTATGAGCACTTTCTTGAGAGCATAGTTGCCATTCTTAGTGTAATATGTTTGTCTCAAAATTTGGATTAATTGTGTCATGACTTTGATGCTTGTATCTTTGATATCTTTACTTCTAGTCTCCACTTGAATTTCAGAGGTGCCTTGGCATTTATGTTTGCTCTACAATCAAAGGCAAGCGGGATACCACTCTATCATACCTTTTTATGAGCATTGTAATGTTGCTTATGTTTATGTTTCATGCTACTTACTATTTTTGAGTTAGAATCTCCTCATAGCTTGCAATGATTATTGAGTAACCTTGTTTGCATACTCCTTATTATGAGTTGTCTAAGTACTTGATCATATGCTAAGAATATATACATATTATGAAGCAAATGTGTTTGTGAAAGTTTCTTTTATCGCACTCAGTTTTGAACTGAATTGCTTGAGGACAAGTAATAAGCTAAGCTTGGGGGAGTTGATACGTCCAAAACGTATCTACTTTATCGAACACTATTGCTATTATTTTTCCTCTAAACGTGTGTGATTTGGATACAACTAACACGAACTGACGCTGTTTTCACCAGAATTACCTTGGTGTCTAGTTTTTGTGCAGAAAATCAACTATCAAGAAAAATCCCGGAAAATTTGCCGAAAATCCTATTTCACCAGAAGACTCACGGAGCCAGAAAACAAGACGGAGGAGGGCCACGAGGGGCCCACACCACCTGGCCGCGCCAAGGGGTGGTGTGGCTGCCTTGGTCACCCCCTCGGCCTCCCTCTTCACCTATAAGATGCCTCCTGACCTAAAAACCCAAGGGGGTTCAACGTTTTTCCAGAAAGAGTTCTGCTACGCCACCACCACCAGATTCCGTGATTCAGAACCAGAAACTCCGTTCTGGCACCCTGCCGGGGCGAGGAATTGGAAATCATCGCCATCATCATCACCATCGCTTCTCCATCAACCATCCATGATTCCCCCATCCATGAGTGAGTAATCCCTCGTTGTAGGCTATGGGGATGGTAGGGATTGGATGAGATCGTTCATGTAATGGCATCAGATTGTTAGGGCATGGTGTCTAGTATCTATTATTAGTGCTTTTTGACTCTGATGCAACTTGTTATGATTAATGCTTGTCACTAGGGCCCGAGTGCCATGATTTCAGATCTGAACATGTTATTGATTCATTATGATAGTATTGTTTATGGTCTTACCTGCAAGTTGTATACACATATTGTTGTCCAGAACCAAAGGCCCCGAAGTGACAATAATCAGGATAACCGGAGGGGATGGCTTTGATGTGAGGATCACGTGTGTTCATGGAGTGTTAATGATTTGCTCTGGTGCTCTATTAAAAGGAGCACCTTAATTGCTAGTAGTTCCCTTGAGGCCCTGCTGCAAACAGGCTGGCAGGACAAAAGATGTTGTGTAAGTTCTCATTGCAAGCACGTATGACTATATATGGAACACATGCCTATGATTATTTAGTATTTGGATGCTTTATCTTAATTATCTGCAAATTCACTATGTCTTGATTGCTATATGAATTGTCTTGTCCATGCAACGCCCGTCCATCTTTCCCTATGCCTACCACGCTTTAATCCTACTGTTTACTACAATTGTTACTATTGTCTTTACTTTTACTACTGCTTTTACTTTGCTATTGCTATTACAAAACTGTTGCTACTGATAAACTGTTGTGAGCAAGATTGTTTCCAGGTGCAGCTGAATTGACAACTCAGTTGTTAAGGGTTATAAATATTCTTTGGCTCCCCTTGTGTCGAATCAGTAAATTGGGTTTCACTTCCCTCGAAAATACTGCGATACACCCCCTATACTTGTGGGTCATCATTCCCTTATAACATAACCCTTTATGTTTTAAGATATGTCATCCTTTACGGATTCGAAAGACATGTCTACAGTTCTCTAACAGACACTATGGATAAACTTAGATCAATGTTTCATGATTGAAACTTAATCACTTTTAAATGTTCCTTTTTGGACCACATATTATGTTAAGTTACTATCATGGTTTTCTAAGATAGAACCTATGTCTCAACATAGTGGATGATGATCATCCTTTTCTTCCTTTCAACCATTGATGTTAAACTTAATACTATTCCTAACTTGTGTTATTAAGGACGAGTTCCTTAATTAACTTCTATTCTGAAACCCTTTTCAGAATCCCTTAAGGAATACTACATAATATCATAATACAGTTATTATCAACTTCTACACCTTATAAATCATTATTTATCGGTAGTTGCGCTTTTATTCTTAACACACTTAAGAATCACTCTATAAGCTCCCACTCAAAATATGTTCCTAACATATTTGGGTATGAGTCACTACTCTTACTCAAACTATGTTCCTACATATTTGAATTTGAGACTTATATTGCTCCCACTTAAAAATATGTCATACACATATTGTTTTAGGAAGACTTTCATAGCTCCCACTCAATTTCATGCAAATTGCATATCTACTTACTATTTTGAACAACTTCAAAATCTTTGATCAAATATCAAACTTGGAGATTTACTATGAGATACTAGTACTTTTACTAGTCTTAAATCCACTAGACATTCAGCACACTTGAATCAAATTCATTTGAATTCGTCCATACTTGACAAATTGTGATTTTGTCATTCACCCCCTTTTCCACTATGGCTTTGCAGTCATTTGGGAAAATTCAAGTAACCCCTTTTACTTGTGAGATTCAGCAACGATTTGCTTTCTAATCTCAAGTAAATTTTGCTTCTAGGATTTCTCATAATTCTATTTTACCATTATTTCCTTAGTAGTTCGTAGGCATGTCATATTCTAAGAATCATGACAAATGATTCACAAATGTCTCCATACAAGACATGGTTTACATTTTGAATCCTACTTCATGTAGTGAAAACACTAGTGGGAAAACACAATGATCATTATCATTGATTCTTTCCTTTGTGAAGAGAATCATTCAGAAACGTTGTCCATTGCACTTCTTAACACTCTGATGCAGGGTTTTGAATCCTCATCGTGTTTTTCACTATCTTCCATTTGCTCCAAAATCGAGAAATATCACTAAAAGTGAGCTTTCTCAATAATGCACCAAAGTCCAAGAAATACAAGTTTTGCTTCTCTTTTGGTTTAGCTATGGATTTCGTATTCAAAGTTTCCAATGAATACTCTACAAGGACTTATTCACTATTGTTTTGGTTATATCAAATAACCCCAAAACTTTTACGATGATCCATACCAGATATGGAGCCGCTTTCATGAATTCAAATGGTTCACTATATATTCTAATTGAGTGCTAAGTATTTCTAACTAATGGTCTCTACATCTATACTACAATGATTTATTTGGCGACATCTATTTACCCACTTTGATATCTAATATCACATTGTGATGCTTTGCATTTTGACATTTCAAAACGCTTTGCATTTCACAATTTCTTTTTATGCCATTCTTATAAAGTCGAATTTCATTACTCTTGATCAAATCGTAGTAATTAGATTCTCTTTTATATTTATACCCTTTGTTGATGAAACACTTTGATCAAATCAAATAGTTCCATATTCATGTTTCCTTTGGTAAACTTCTTTACACATTTAAACAATCATATAATGATAATTACCATTTTTGTTAAAACACAATACATCGAATATGTATTTACTTTTAACAATTCATTAAAACACTTTGTATTCAAGTAATACACGGTGTTCAAGTTATTTTGCCGAACTTAGGCATGATTTATATGTGACAAGAAAACAAGTGTCTTTCACATATTATCAAATAACTTTGAATTTAAACAATGGTTTCATTCATTAATGAACATATCATTAAGTTGGGTATTTTAAAGGCATATCAATATTTTACACATGCATTATCAATTAGTTTCAAACAACAAGGATAATTCATATATAATCAAACAAGATATGAACATGAATATAAATCATTCATAAAAGTGGAACAACTGTTTGTTACAAGCTCATATGAATAACCGTCTCACAAAATGTGAGACACACTAAAGAAGTTCACAATCTTTTGATTACAATAACTATCCAAAACATAAACTAAGTGATAAATGTCGAGGGAGAGTATCGTTGGCCATCATCATCATGCTCGCCATCAACACGCAACGTCACCTCCTCTCTAGCAAGCACCTCTCATACAGAAGGACCTGTTTTTAGCAAAACAGACAAGTATCAAATATACTTGACACTACAAATGTGTTTGCAAGATTATAACATTTATAAAATTGTATATCAAATATATACCTTTATCATTGATGACCTCATCAACATCTGGTTCAACCAACACATTCCTGAGATATGATACGAACCGGTGGAATTCCATTGATTCCGCGTCGCCTCTCATAATGCAAGTCCTGACTTGTGCTTGGTAGCTGGGTGGCAGCGACCACAGCACAACGCCATTTGCAAAAGAGCCCGTCATCCAGCTATCCAGGAAGTATGCAGGCCTCATGTACACATCATGCATGCGCTCCAAGTGGTCGTCAAGTGATGAGTTTTCTTCCATCTTAATGGAGAGGAAATCTCCCATCAGCTCATGCTCCCATATGCGTGCTTGTTCCACAAAATGTGTCCTAAGCTGTAGCATTACCGTATGAGGGTTGACATTACCCACGACAGGCCACAGCTCGTCCACCATTCCGAAACGCATTGTAACTGAAATGAAGGAGGCCATCTCTCGATGCTGATAGTGGTCTTCCCGCTGCTCTGGGTCTCTAGATCAATGGGCTGATCCAAATCCATTCTGTCGAGTATGTAGTCGACCACGTCATTCTTGCTAAGGAGAACGTGGAGACACGTAACCCATATAGAGAAGTTTGATCCATCTAATCTGAGCTTCTCTCATTCTAACCAATCAATCGTCAACAGGAAAGGTGGCATCGGGGAGAACTTTTCTACGTTTACAATTGCAAAAGGAATTTAGACTAAGTTTACAATTAAATGAGTTAATAATAACTCCACTCAGAAACACCTATCCCCCAAAAGGGTTCCTAGTGATAACACGACCCCTATCAGACACATCTCCCCCGATCGTCACGACCATCAATATGGGTTCAAGGGTGGACGCTAAACATCGGTCACATCATTCATGCGACTCGTGCTCGATCTTTTGACCATCCGCGTTCCGAGGCCACGTCTCTATAACGTGCTAGGATTGCCAACTCAACCTTAGTGTATTCGTTGTGCAACATGGCTTACACCCACTATATGGGAACGTAGATATGTCTGACACCCACGCCTGTACCATGGATCACCTCATACCGAAGAACTTTCTTGGTGGTGCGCACTAAGGGGGAACACAATCGTTGGTAATTTTAATAGGGATCATCTTATTAGGCTACCATCAAGTATCTAATACTAGCACACAATAAGATATACAAACAATAATATTGAATGTAAATGCGATGTGATATGGTCCTTCACGTCGTGATCTCCATCCGTCGTCACCGGATTCCGGCGCCAGGGTTCCGGCGCCATAGACACCAGGGTACCGGTGTCTTTCCGGCGTGGTAGTCCATCATCTCCGTGACTATCTACTACTACGTAACATAAGGTAATCACTTTATCTTTGCCACAACCATATCACAAAGCAACTCCCCCTGCAAAACAAAGTTAGACGCCTCTACTTTATCTTTGCATGTTTTACGTGGCTGAATGGGCTTTCGCACAAGAACCGTTCTTACCTACGAACTTTTAGCACAATGCTGATCAAGTAGTTGTCTCTACTACACCCCTTTCGGGGCCCTCCGTTGCAAATGGCATACCAACTAATGCGAGAGAGACAGACACCCCCCTAAGCCACTTTATACGGTACAAGCTATATGTAAAGCGTGGACTAGTCTCGCGAATGAACGCGTAAAGTCAGTTGGGGGCCACTTCATCAAGCATTACTACGGTATACACGTGGGAGGGTAACAACTAAAAGATCAATGCCCACACGCTACATCTTGTGTGTTCTACCCGTACTAGCATTACACACATAGATCTAGCTCTGATACCACTTTAGGGGTTCCACGTATGAAAACAATAAATTTTTACCCTACGCTCCTGAACCCCTGATGCTGCCAGGACCTATCTATTAGCAATACAGTAATGGGAGGGGCTTTTCGCGAACTTACCCTTGAAGACCGAAAAGCGTTGTCAATGCTCAGGAGAGCGTAGTTGATGTAGACGAGCCGAAGCCAACTTCAAGGTCGTGATGAAGTCCTTGTGCTCCAACGGCTCCAACGACTTGAGTGCCTCAAGTGTGACACCTCGCGGGGAGTTACACACGTCCGGTGCCTGACGATGACTCCCGCTTCCCCGATCCAGCATCAGTTGCAGAAGTAGAGCTCTTGCATCCGAATCCCGCAGCACGATGGCGCTCTGCGGTGAAGATGTCTCTCGTTCGTGCAGTCCAAACTTGGGACCACGGTCATGAGAGAGAGAGAGAGAGAGAATATCAATTGGAGGTCTTCCCAAAAG
This sequence comes from Avena sativa, assembly GCA_916181665.1. Taxonomy (NCBI): domain Eukaryota; kingdom Viridiplantae; phylum Streptophyta; class Magnoliopsida; order Poales; family Poaceae; genus Avena; species Avena sativa. Next base: position 40,500,114 of record OV702287.1, on the reverse strand, counting down.
TGAGAAGACCTTTATTGAATATTGTGTGTATTTATCTGGCCAAATACCCCCACTATATATAGGGGGAGGGGAGGTACTACCTCCCTCAAAGTCCCGGGGTGGGACTAAAGGAGAGGAGGGGGAGGGGAAGCCGCCGGCCGGCCCTAGTGGGCCCCGCGCGGGGGGTGCTTGGCCTAGCCGGCCACCCCCTTGCCCCTTCTCCCTCTCTCCTTTCCCTAACGGGCCCTCTCTCCTCCGGGAATTGGCCCATTAAGCCCTTTGACCTTTTAATTGATTTTCTCTTTTATTAAATAATTATAAATAAATGATTAAATAAATATCGGACATGGTCGGGGGTACTCTCTAAGCATCATCAAACCCTTAAGCGTGATACCCTAAGGTTCAGGAACACTCTAGACATGGTCGGGACACTCCCAGACCAATGATCGACAGAGGGACCTGGATGGCCGTGTGACCCCTATGCGTTCCACGAAGATCTTTCATCGTTTGAACCAGGACAGTCGTGTCTTATTCCCTTTGTCTCTCGATACTTGCATTGCCCGAGATCTGATCAATGACATCACCATGTCGTGTTCAATCTCGTTAACGAACAATGCTACTTGACTCGTTCCGACAAGTGATATCCCTGTGATCAAATCACACGCTGCGCAGCTATTGGATATAACTTCTCCGAGTGGGCCCTTGAGTATCTTTCCGTCACATGGACGGACAAATCCCGCTCTTGACATATATTGCCTCTACGGTTTTCTCTGAGTACCTGAACACACCTTTATAACCACTGTATTACCAAGTGGCACTTGATGCTATCAAAGCACTCTCGGGAGACAGTGATTGATATAGCCTCACGGTCTAAGGAATAGTCTACAAGAATCCATTTCTAATCATCGTAACTTGAACTTCGTGACATGATTAGGTCACGATGTTTAGGTTGGGTATTGGTTCATCATCTCATTCTCAGAATGAGTTGACTCCATTTTTAACTGGCATAAATGCCACATGATCAGGAAACTTAATCATCTGTTGACCAATAAACCAATGACTAGAGTTTCACTGGGAACCCCTGGTTGTTTGTATATCACACGTGCATTGATGTTTCCACTCAATACAGTTATAGCATGATATAAAACTTAATCATAAACTATATGAAATATGATAATAGTCCTTATTACTATTTGTCTCTAGGGCATATTTCCAACAGTTTAGGGAACACGTGGAAGCATATTCCCCGAATATGTTCTTTGGTTAAAGCTAGATGCCTCTTTATTCACTTTAAACGGCTGGTCCGGACTATGATCGTAACCCTCTGCGAGCCCCTTGTCTTTTGGCGTCATTAGACATGGAATACATCAGCCGACATTGCCCGCGTCACCTTTGTCGGCCACGCCCTGCTGGTCCTCTCCTATGCTCGCTTCGCTCACGCTATAGCGGCCAGAGGCCACCTTTTGACCAACGGGAGATTCCTTCCTTCTCTTGGAAGCCAAGTGGTAGCCCGGCTAGCGCCTGGCTAACATGGCTACGAGGGTACCTGCATACACGGTAGATTAAGTGTAGCCGACATATATTTTATGTCGGCCGGGTTAGTGTCAGGTGAATACTCTCCGGGCCAGGTTACCCCGTAAGTTGGCCTGCCTTGAGGAGACCCGGCCAGCACTTGCTTTGACCGTGTCGTACCTCGGCTAACTGGGCCTCTATACCCCGGCGTGACCCTACCCGGGGGTATCCCCTAATACCTCCCGTAGGCGAGGTGGGACTAAACCAAGGAGCATCCACTGGTCAACAGGCCCCTAACATCCCATCCCCCTGAGAAGCTTCCTAGGAAGGCATGCGATGCTGGCTCTGATACCAGATGTTAGCATCTACTTGGCCCAACCCAGCACTCAGCCTACGTTCTGGATGTTTATGCGCACACAGCCCAACAATAAGAAGAGAGCCCACTCCATGTTGGACCTGGAATCTCTTACCATGCTGCCCAAAATGGAGGGCTTGGTGACGAAGGAGCTTAGGCTCATGAAGCTACATGTCATTGTGTCGATCTAGACTGGTTCCTTCTATTAGCGCGATGTCCAGATTCAGTGGTACAATGACGACCTAGTCTTCCTCAAAGGTTGGAAGGCCTTCGTGTAGAAGATTAACATGCGGGTTGGCGACACCCTTGTGTTCAAATTCAAGAACTAAGGGTTTAAGCTGGATGTTCAAGTTCGACAACTCTACATAGGCATTGTTTCTCTGCAAACGACATGCTAGGTGAGCTTCCGGGCATGTCTAGATGTTGTTGATGCAGTTTGTATGTACGTTCCTTGGGGTGTTGTTTAAACCTCTATTTTGGGCTAGGGATGGTAGTCAGGTGCATGAAATGTACCTGATAGTTACCTCGTAATATGCTACAATTAGGTCCTTAAGTATTTAGTTTGTTGTTAATCTGGTACTATTAGTATGTTTACTAGTGCTTGTTCTCTCGGTTATATGGTGGTATAGTGTGGTATGTTAACTTCACCAATTTTAAAAGAGGTGAGCACATGCACTTATATGTGCCACGAATAGCAACCATGTGGCAACCAAACACCTGGAGTTGCATCTGCTTAGTCTGAGAGATAAATTGCATAAAATCAAATAAAGTGTTTTTTTACTTATAAAGTGTTACGATGCAGGCCACTGAACGGAGTAGAGAATATAATTCAGATGCCATTTCCCGTTTGCCATGGTCCTGCCCTCAAGCCTCAAGGGCCTTGCCTTCGGGAGCACAGAATTAGACCCAACCTGCCAAATACGTCCAGAGAGACTGCACAACATGGGTCGGGTAAGTTCCGACCTGCAAGGCGTAAGTTAGTTTTCGCGCGTACTACTTGCCATCGTGAACGCAAAGTCGCAAAGTTGTGTGCAGGCAACCAACCCTTGGCTCCCCGGCCGTGAGAGGCCGAGAGACCCCGACCCCCGTCCTTCCTCCTGGGGGACCTATTCCGAAACTGATTCGTCCATCCAGAACTCTTTGCCAGATCCGGGTCGAATTCCTTTTGACGTAGGAGTACACATCAAGCAATCGCCGCTAAATCTCCGCTCGACTACCGAGCTAAATTATTCCGGATCAAATTCATTCGACGTGCATCAAAGCAACGCGCCTGGCTAAATTCATTATTTTTCCAGCGATGGCTATGAAGAAGGGTCTGTTTTATCGCCGGCGGCGGCAGCGCGCTGCCCGCGACGAGGACCGCCTTAGTGACCTCCCCGACGACCTGCTCCTCCACATCCTGGGCCGTCTCGACACCCGCAGCGCGCTTGGCGCCGCCGCGCTCTCCAGGCGCTGGGCACACCTCCCTCGTGAGCTCTCCGCCCTGGATCTTAAGGTTACCGACGCACTGCCGCCACGCTACCGGCGGTGCCTCGACCTCCTCCACGAGGCAAGGCATTCGAACCGGCTAGGCGAGTCTAGCCGGAGGCTAGAAACAGTCGCCGGACGGTACGAGCGCCGCGCCATGCGCGCCATGGTTAGCTCCATCAGGAGCCTCGGGTCTAGTCGAGCTCACCGGCGAGTGCGTAGGCTATCGCTCGAGGTCTTCGAGTTCAGCACCTCCGCCAGCATCAACCGCTTGGTCGCGGACGCCGTCGATTCCTGGCGTGTCGAGGATCTCGAGGTTGTCGCCAGGTCCACGGGGCCGATCGCGCATCCGCGTCCGGTCTACAGGTTCCCCCGTGGCCGCATCAGTAGGAAGCCCAGCGAGTCTCGCCTCCGAAGTCTCAAGCTCGTCAATTGCTTGCCCCCGCCGCTCGAGGGGTTCACCGCGCTCACCACGCTTCTACTACGGGACTTGCCATGCTCCACACCCGCGGCCGCCTACCAGGGCGTGGTCGCCGCGTGCCCGCAGCTGCGAGTTCTTCACCTCGTGTCCTGCGAGTTCGACAGGGATAAAGCCCGCTGGCTGGTACTCGACGCGCCCATGTCAGAAATCAGAGAGCTTGTCGTCGACGGCGAGTTGATGGCCGTCAAGCTCCGCTCTCTGCCGAAACTCGAGAGCCTCACTGCCGTGGACGGCAACGTTCTGCTGTGCTCCGACGCCGTCCCGTGCCTCGCGCATGTGAGCCTCGTCTTCTCGATTTGTCCACTGGACTACTCGATTCTGAACCACTTGATCTCCATGTTCATGCTCGTCTTGAAAGACGCCGTCAGTATGAGGAATGTCATACTGCCAGGGGCGGAGCTGAGCTCGAATCACCCTGATGCACCATTTTACTATAAAATTTTCGAGCAACAGTGTAATATGTAAAAGCATGATTTATATCTTCGAAATAAATAATACGACGTAATAAGAGATAGTGTATAGTACAGAGAATCACATAATTAAAAAAATCAAAATTCTTTATATATGGATGAAACAAAAGAAAAAGTTACTTGCAAAAGATGCCCTGCATTTTCAAATTGCAAAATATGTCGTCAAGCACGAAGGCTCAAAAAGCTGTAAAACAAAAAGTAGGTTTAGCTATTAAGTGTAATAGTTGAATGACCATAATTACAGTGTTGAAGTAGATAAAGTTTTCATACTACCTTCTTATGTTTTAGTACAATGGATTCTTCAAAGCCATGAAATACTTAACCATTTGATCACTGGTGACTTTCTTCATCTCCTATTTCTCCACATAACAAATAACATCATCACTTAAGATGTCATCATTGAGGCGATTGCACAAAAATGTTTTTACTAGTTTCATGACTGAAAAGCACCTCTCAACTGTAGCAGTGGCAACAGGCAACACAATCACTAATTTCAACAACCGATAAAACAAAGGATACATAATATGCCTCCTTGTCTCCACCATTTTTTTTAGAGAGCTCAATGATTGTTGCTATGAGATCCCTCAATTCTCTAGAATCAAAATCTCGAGGATATAGTTTAGCCAAATTTATCAAACTCTCTAAATTAAAATCACGAAATGAGTCTCTTGGACTCAAAGCTGTTGACCAAACAAGCAAACTGGAGGATGTTTCACTGAATCTACCATCAAGCTCTTGAACTAGCCAATCAAAAACATCATTGAAGCAATCAACTTGATAGTGATGTTTGTTCGTAATTCCAGTTACATGCCTTCTCTTTTTTGATTAACATAGGCTTCTTTCATATCAAACTCTTCAGTATAGTCTTTCTCACAAAAACCATGAACTTCAACAAGCAGGGATTCCCATCCATTTTCTCGAAGTTTATTCAAAACAGTTCTAGTTGACTTCACACATTTCATGGCATTTACTATGTCTTGATCCTTCTGCTGCAATGATAATGACAATGTGTTTATAGTTGTAAGATTAGTCAGCGTGAGATACAAATAGAACACAAAGTCAAAGCACTGAAAGTACACTAAGAGACCGTTTGCAAGGTCTCTATTTGTTCTACCAGTGTCTTCTTCTCCCACATATTCTAGAACTTTAACGACCGATCGAAATAGGTCCACCAAACTTGGTTGGCAAGGTCCATTAACCAAGTATTTTCTTCTTACCACTTTTTTTAAATTCGGATGATAATATTCTATCAATTTTCTATTCCTTGGATCATATTGAATCTGCTCTTTCCATTTCATGTCTTCTGGGACATCTTGTGATGGGGCTTTTCTTTTAATAACAAACCTGTCCAAAATACACCTGTATTTGACAAATAAATATACACGTCAAACTTGAAAAAGGTTTAGAAAATTATCACCGAAATAAATTCAATCTGTAGAGTTTTTGACCGAGAAAGGTCTACGCACCGGGCTACCGGAACAGAAACTAGGCCAAGTGGCGGACGTAGAAAAATTGAGGGAGAGAAGATCGCCTAATCGGAGGAGCTTCCGGGCGCCGAGCTGCGCGCTCGCTGCCTGCGTCCCGTGTCCGTGCGTAGGGAATCGCCGAGGCCTACTGCGAGCGGCGCGCCGCCAGTTGCCTTCTCGGCTTTTCTCCTGAGCGATCAGAACGATCAAACCATCAAGGAAGAGTACGTGCGGTCCCTGCATACGTGTACAGGTTTTTCTTTTTTTAGAACAACGTGCGTGTACCAGTTTGTAAGTATTTGAACTGTCGATCGATCAAAACTATGCGGTCCTCACGTGCGGGTCGGGAGCCGAGCAACAGCAGCCAGCTCGACGGACTGCGCTCCCTAGTGCACAACCTCCGACCCACCCTGATGCCCCTTCGTATTTAACATGTTAAGTTCCGCTAAAAAATAAATTGGACCCTGTGTCCCGTGCATCAGGGTGGGCACATTGACGTCCGCCCCTGCATACTGCGGTTCACTGGGCCAGAGATGTGGATTACGCGCAACAAGAATCCCTTTTCTCAGATGCCCAATCTGAAGAAGCTACTTGTTGCGGACGTGCCTTCCTCCTGGGATGTCTCATGGCCCCACGTCCTCATCCAGGCAGCACCACAGCTCGAGAGCATCCATGTCCATGTCTCCCAATGCGAAGAGGAGGAGGGGGAGCCAGGTCAACATACATCATACGCGCAGCCATTAGCTTCGCGGCGCCATCACCATTTGAAGGAACTAGTGGTCATTGGCTTTCAGAGGACGAGCATGCAGCTAATTCAACTTGTAAGGTTCACCGTGGATACTTCGACAGCGCTGTCCCGTGTTGCTCTGCTCAAGCACGGTTATGTCGAGGTCAAGGGACCCTGGGAATGGGAGATCGTGAGCCAGCAGAGCACGTGGAGCAATGTGGAGAAACTTGCCGTCCTAGATGGAATTCAGTGTTCGACATCCCAAATTGAAGAGGTGCTAGGCTGATTTCAATCTGTGTACTGTATGTGTCTTATATTATGGCTTGATTTATCTTCTTTGGAGTACCTGCATTTGTTTAGTATAGTATCAATATCGTGCTCATCGTTCCGAGTTACATTTTTATGGACATGAAGGCCCATCTGCTTAGTAGCCTGGTTAAGCTAGTCATAGTGGTAGTATCATAGTACTAGTATCATGCATACGATACTAGTGGATGATACTATTTTCATAGTGTATGGTATCACGTGATAGTATCATATTAGTACTATATTTAATGATTTCTAGAATCTCAATGCGAAATTGTGTACAAAGTTTATTTGTATGATTTTCTAATTTTACGTGCTATGATACGGTAACTACCTATGATACTCTAACCATCAATTTCTTCATTAATTGTTGTGCCACATCAAATTTTTGCCAACATGGTATACACGATACTAGTTATGATACTCCCACTATGGCCAGACTTAAATGTGTTCTCCAATGGGCTCCCAAATGCTCTCATTGGTCAGTTTCTGCCGGGGCGGACAAGGGAACCAAAAAAACCAAATCCTGTCTACGGACCAGCGGACGGCCCCACCCACGTCTAGCCCAACCTGGCATACAACCAATGGTAGCGCATTATTTAATTTAATCCTTATAAGAACTAAGCTCCCTAGAATTGGTGGCCTCTCCTTGCTCCTAAGCTCCTCCAACCAAACGGTGACACCAGATCTATATGCGAATATATAGTTTAAAAGACAAGACCAGTGAGTAAACCAGTTAGGCTGCTGGTTCATCGGGTCGCTTGGTCAGACAAATATAATCGGTTCGTCCGATTTAACGAAAGGTTTAATACGTACAAAAAATAAGATCATGGATTAATATATTTAAAAAAGATAAAATAGATTGAGATAATTCGAGTTGGTATCAACATAGTGGAGGCAAGTTAATTATTTGTCATAATTTGAGCTTTCTCTATGCGTGGGTTCAAAAATCCAGCTAAACGCATGTATTTTTCTCGGTCGTGAGTACCGTGAACCAGTTCGACCGCTCCGATTTACTAGCCAGTTTGCCCCAAAAATATTCGAACATATTATCCCATTTTGGTGGCGGTAACTATATGTTACGCTTGAGAAACTGCCTGATTTGTTGGTTCCGGTTTTTCTAGTCCAACCGACGAAGCCACAATAATATCGGGTTCGAACATCTTATCCCATTCTGGTGGCTGGAACTATTCGTTGCGCTTGAGAAACTGGCTAATTTGTTAGTTTCGGTTTTTCTGGTCCAACCAATGAATCGGTCCTATTTTTAAACAGTTCACTCATCTCTCTTTTTACAGTTGACAACCGACTCATTTTTTTTGCCATCGTCAAGTACCCAACCATGGCGCGCAGACCATTGGTAGAACTAGGATTTATAATTTAGGTGCAGTGTCGCTTCGTGGTTTCTTTGATTGTCGTGTCGGTCTTTCTCATGCTCTTCTTGCTATGACGGTGGTTTCATTTCATGTTGGGCGGTCTCCTGCTTCCTCGCCTCCTTTGCTTCGCCGGTCAGGTTGGGCTGTATGCGCGGATGCCAGACCCGCTTGTGTTCGTTTCTCTCGCTCCACATTTTTCTTCCATGTTGTGGGGGTTGGCTTCGGCGGTGGGGCGTGTTCAATGTATGGGTGTGTTTGTGTTGTGGATCTGTGCTGGTTATCAGTGCAACCATTGGCTAGGACTTGGAGATAGTGTGTGGATGTATTGTGCAGTTTGTGTGGATTTGGGGGTGGCTAGGATGTATCTCATGGGCTATTTTCTTTGATTACTATTGTGATTAGTTTGTTGTTGCTACTATTTTAGGCAGCGCATCGTGTGTAGTTGGGTTGCACGGGGTTGCGGCTACTTGGATGGATTATTCGTCGTTTCGTTTGACGGGTCTGTTCCTATCGTTGTGCGTGTGCTGTGTGTCATTGTGAGTGTGGTGGGTGCATGTTGTTAGTGCTCCGGCGAGTGCAGTGTCTCGGTGTTGGTTTTCTGAGTGTGATCTGAATTTTGTCGGTGTTCTTAGCATGGCAGGTTTGGGGCGGGTGTGGCTAGGGTCTTTTGTTTGGTGGTCCTTGGATGGATATCAGGAAGCTAGCGCGAGGCCACCGCGGTTGGAAGCGTGTTGGTAGTTTACTTTTGCTATTTAAAGTTAACTTGACATCTTGTTTCATTTCTTCGCGTATCTTGCTTGTTGTTATATTGATGCTTGCGTTTTGTGTTCTACGGTATCCGGGTTATCCAATGGTGATTATGTTGCGCCGTCAGGCACATCGGTTGCTGGTAATCATGTGTGTGCTCATGTTTTTGTTGCTCAGGGTTTGCCTAGGTTTGTTGCTGACCGAAACCATTAATTCACCATCGGACGGACACTCCCGCCATATAATTTAAACATTGTTAGCAGAGGACAGCGCAGCAAAGCGCGTTGGGTCCATCTAGTACCATCCACCACCGGTGCCCCTCTATTGCACCCTAAACCCTAGTCAGCAGACCATTGATCCCGACCACCTCGAGCCTTGACGTCGGCGCTGTCTAGAGCAATTTGTAGATCTATTGACCTCGTCCCGATGCCGAACTTTTTCGGCGACCCTTCATCTCGCCACAATGGCGACTCGTCTTCCCCGTGTCGCTGCAATGACGACCGCGGGTGGGTCATCTCCCTCGCGTCGCCGCAACGACGACAGTTTGTCCTCAAGCCACTAGCACGCCAACTTCCACTACGTCAACCTGCAACCTACCGAGCAGACGGCGGAGAACACGGTCGTGCGTGAGCTCCACCCCCATCACCGGCCATGAGGCGCGACACCTCGACGGGGGCGTACGACTTAGCGCCGTCGATCGTGAAGATGCCAAAGGGGTGGCACTTGAACCCAAACATGGTTCCCATGCGACTGTCGCCCAGTGGCTCTGCCCGGGTGCGTGCAATCGATGAGCACCGCAGGTTCGCGTCGACGGAGTTGCCCGTTCCTGGCTATGGCTAGAATGGAATGGAGTGGGACAAGGTGCGCGCGTGTGAGAATGAGATAGAACGGAGGAGCTTCTTCGCGGTGGAGCCTCCCACATGGTTCCTCCGTGAATTCATCAGTCCCCGGGACTCCGATGACGAGGACAATGTGAGAAGCAATGCCGACATGTATGTGCGGCTGCTAGAAGGATTACCTCCTTCACCAAGTTCCACCTCATTAAAGATTTCTTTATTATAGTGGATAGTTTCTAAAAGGTTCCAACCTTTATTGATACTATATTCTATAAAGGCTCCATTAGAGGCGGTATCTAGTTCATTCCTATTTCCTTCACTATGTCCTTCATAAAAAATAAAGTATATAAAACCAACCATAGTAGAAACCCATGGTGAGGACAGATTGTTAAGACAATCTTTGGACCTTTCATAGCCATTGTATATGGATTCTCCTGGGCGATTCTTGAAATTTGTATTCATGCGCCTTGTTCCGTGAGACTTACAGTCTACATAAAACTTAGATAATAAAACAGAAGATAACTTCTCACAAGTATAGTTATATAAGTGGGACAAGTTTAAATCAAATATGACATTTATCAACAATAATTTGACCAAATAATTAAATTTAGCTTCATCATCAGTATAAACATTAAATCTTAAAGTCTCACGACTTTCTCTAAAGAAGTTCAAATGCTTGTACGGGTCTTCCGTACCATTCCCTGTAAATGTCTTAGAATGCAACAACTCAAGTAACATGGGGTGAATCCATACCCCTCGGGATTAATAAAATGACTCACTTTCATAAAAGCATTCATTGGTGGGCTAGAGTTTTTAAGGAGATGAATCATATATTCATATTCTCCCATAGTGGTTACCTAAAACTTGCAAACAACTTTTGCATAATGGTAATAAATTAATAGCTAAGAAGAAAGATCAAAAACACTTCTCTCCCTCACAACAGTGCCAGAAAATGGATTGATGAGTACAAGCGAACATATTGTATGTAGCTAGTTTCAAAGTAAGAGTATTGAACCACGGAGAGATACTAGTAGAGATCTTAATGTCCCTCATTACTATTTACAAAATAGTACTTGTAAGTTGTCTTTGATTCCAATAGAGTGGTTGTGATCAAATCAATATTTAAACTAGATAATGCAAACATAGAGAATCGTGATGTAAGTAACTAAAACTGCAATAGGGCTAAAACGTTCTCAAGGAGTGTTGGATCTACCAATAGCAATTAGTAATTAGATTAATCATGATTACGATATATCTATTTCTTTATTTATGTGTATGTATGAGAACACCACAAGATCGATCATAGGCCAGTCATCCCGATCCAATAGAAATTAAGAATTACCCCATGTTCATGGACATGGGCTTTGTGAGTCCCTTCTTATCCCCATGGACCACATGAAGGATGATCTGACTTGATATGTCACTTAACGCCTTCACACTACCACGTACCCAATGGTAGTTCCCTCTGCAGTCCCAAAGGGAAAATATTATGTTGTCAACATTCATATAATATCAAGAGAGTTAACTAATACATACTCATAAACTAAAGTTATATATAATATTTATTTGAACTGATAATGTTTCTAGGATTTCTCCATCTCCCCCAAGAACAAGAGAAATTACTCACACGTGGAGGAAGGGCATGTTCGGCAATGCTCCAACTCCTAGCTCCACGGCCGCAGTGAGCGGAGCTGTCTCGAATGCTTGCGCTCTGGGGATTTGAAAGGGAGGAGCGCTCCGGGATTTTGTATAAAACTATGGCGCGATTGTTTCGCTGATCCTGAAACATAGAAGTGCGGAGCGGCCCAAAATTACATCCAACTGCCACCAATTAGTGGCCGGATAGGTACATAAGTATTTCTCTTGTCTCTCGTCTTCTCCCCTCAATTAAGGGCGCCAAAACCTTATCTATGATTGAACTTGCGCCGCTGATTGACTCAAGGCCACCACCAGAGAACGCCCGCAACGGATATGATTCCATCGGACTCCATGATCTTGTTGGTCAGTGTTGTCTATCTCATCACCAGGAGCTGAACTGCCACCTCCATGAGTTTCGGGACACGTCTTCTAGGTTCTATGTTGCCGCAACGACGTCCTTGTCATACATTGGTGAGGATCCTTGTCTGACCATATATTGGTGAGGATCCTCATCTGACCATAGAAAAATAAGTTCCGTCACCCCAGTATTCAGTCCATGCAGCCTTTATAGGACTATTGGGCCGGAAGCCTTTCATCCTACTGAAGGAAATATGCCCGGGGAGGCAATAATAAAGTTGTTATTATGTATTCCTTGTATATGATAGACGTTTATTTTGCATGCTATAATTGTATTGATAGGAAACATCAATACATGTGTGTTTAATAAACAAAAAGGGTTCCTAGTTATGCCTCTCTTATAGACTAGCTTGTTGATTAACAAGATGATCAAGGTTTCCTGATCATGGACATTGGATGTTGTTAATAACAAGGTCACAGCATTTGTAAAATGATGTGATGAACATTCATCCGAAGTATAGCATTACGATCAAGTCATTATGTTTATATTGCTATAACATCATACGAAGTAATCTTTATCCTTAGACCATGAGATCATGTTAATTGCTAACACCGGAAGAGTATCTTGATAACATCAAACGTCACACCGTAACAGGGTGACTATAAAGATGGGTTCAGTACTACGAAGGTGTTATATTGAGGCTCATGGATCAAGAGTGGAATTTGTCAATCCAGATGACGGATAGATATACTCAGGGCCCTCTCGGTGATATCGCATTAGGATAGCTTGCAAGCAAGTGATGTGATCACTAGAATGTTATATCACGGGAACGAGAAAAGAATGCATGTCGGTAACGAGATCAAACTAGGTATGGAGATACAGATGATCGAACCTCGGACATGTAATATATCGAGAGACAAAGGGATTTAGTTACAAGCGTTAAAGGTTCTCACAATCACAGGAGTCATCGTTGAATGTGTAGGAGTCAGTACGGATCTCTAGGTCTCGCTGCTGATTATTGATCGGAGAAGGGTCTTGATCATGTCTGCATTATTCGCGAACCGTAGGGTGGCACACTTAAGAGTTACCGGACACCATTTTGGAGCACATATGTTTCAGACGAAAGAATTGCAAAGCGCAGGAATTGTTTTAATAGAAACCGGAAATTGTTTCGGGTGAAATTGCAGAAGGTGGTTCTGCATGTGATATTGAAATATTGCAAGGGGCTATATGTGCATGTTTGTTAATTAAAGTAATTAACAAAATTCTGAATAAATTTAATAAAAAGAGTTTTATTAAATGAGAGAGCATTAAATTTGGAGAAATTTAATGCATTTAAAGTGGAGACTTTAAAAGGGAATGTGAAGAGGCATTTTAATGTGGAGGGGTTACCACCACATGAATGGGGGAGGTGAGGGGTCACCCCCCCATGCGCCGGCCATGGAGAGAGGGGGCACCCCCCTCCTCCTATAAAAGGCCACCCATTCCCTCCTTCATCCTCAGACCTCCTTGTGAAGGATCTCTCTCCCCCTCTAGAATTATTCCCCCATGGTCTCGGATTAGCGAGATACATGTTCCCGGTGGCATTTCGTCTGGAAGGAGTTGCTTCTTCCGCTGGATCGCTGGAGCGAGGAGGTGGAGGTTGTCCGGTGGCTTGAACGTGTGTGCGAGTGCGGATGCGCTGCTGAGTTGCGGCGCTCAGACTTCCTCACGATCTTGAGATCGGCAAGTGTATGACTACATCAACCACAAATTCCTACTCGTTAACAAAGCTCGTTGTCTTCGATGGTAAGTTCTCCATGGATGTATGTCCACCCGTTGCTCTGTATCTAGTAGATAGATCTTGGCGTATAGTTCTCATCGTAGGAATTTTTTTGTTTTTTATGCTGCGGACCCAATAGTGGTATCAGAGCCAGGTTTATGCGTAGGTGCTTTGCACGGGTAGTACACATATGTTTATATGTGGGCGATGATCATGTTATTGCATCTTCTATGTACTTTGGATATTGGTGGCATAGTGGGATGAAGCGGCTCGGACCAACCTTACATGTCATCGTACATGAGACCGGTTCCACGACTGACATGCAACTTGTTTTGTATAAGTGGCTAGCGGGTGTCTATCTCTCCTACTATAGTCAATATCTGATTTACAACGAGTTGCTAATAACTTGGTTATCCTCGTTGTGGTTTATGTTCGTAGGTTAGACCGGTTCTATCTTCGAAAGCCCTAAGCCACGTAAAACTTGCAATTAATAAATTAGAGGCGTCTAGTTTAGATCGTTGTTGGGCTAGTGTTTTGATATGGTATTGTTGTAAGTAGATGTATGATAGATACTCTTACAACTCACTTAACGTGTAAGTTCCATAGACCTTGGCCTTACACACAAAGGAATGATAGAGATCATACCACGATGCAAATGATAGAGATCAAATGCATGGACCATATCACCTCACTTCACACATTAGCATCTTATATTGCTAGTTTGGCGCTTTTGGTAGCATTATAAGATGATCCCTCATTTAGATATCAAGATAACATGTGTTCTTCTTTAAGTATGCACCGTTTTGTGGATCGTGTTTTGAGGCATCACGTGATGATCGGGTGTTCTCGACTCTACGCTTTCATACAACGGGTGTAAGACAGTTTTACACACGCAAATACTAAGGTTCTTACTTGACGAGCCTAGCATGTACAGACATGGCCTCGGAACACGGACCGAAAGGTTAAGCATGAGTCATATAGTTGATATGATGCCCATATAGATGCTCGCCTTTGAAGCTACACCGACTCACGTGATGATCGAACTTGGTGTAGTGGATTTGGTTCATATAATCACCAAAAGGACACGAGGGATGTCGTTTTTGAGTGGGAGTTCATTAGTAATTTGGATTAGTTGAAATCAATCTATCATAAACTTAGTCTAAATATACTTTACAAATTCTGTTGTAGATGGCACCACCTGCTTTTAATTTCAATGTGTTCATGGAGAAAGAAAAACTTGCTGCGAATGGTAGCAACTTCACCAACTGGGCTATGAATTTGAGGATTCTCCTCACTGCTGCACAAAAGCAATATGTGCTAGATGCGCCGCTAGGCCCCCCACCAGCTCCTGATGCCCCTGACGAGGAAAAGAATGTCTATGTGACTCGTCAGGAGGACCACAACTTAGTTCATTGCGGCATACTGTATGGGCTAGAGCCAGAACTTCGAAAGCGTTTCGAAAATGGCAATGCCTTTGATACCATGGGAGAATTGAAAATGATTTTCGATACCCATGCTGCCGTAGAGAGTTATAATGCTACAGAAAAGTTTTTTAGCTGCATGATGGAGGAAAACAGCTCCGTTAGTGAGCACGTACTCAAAATGTCGGGGTACGCCGATAAGCTTGTGTCCTTGGGAATAACGATTCCCATTGACTTAGGCATACATCGTGTTCTCCAATCTCTGCCACCTAGCTACAAGAGCTTCGTGATGAACTATAATATGCAGGGCATGAAGAAGTCTCTTCCCGAGCTTCTGTCAATGCTTAAGACTGCAGAAGTGGAGATTAGGAAAGAACATCAAGTGTTGATGATCAATAAGACCACCGGTTTCAAGAAGGACAAGAAAGGCAAGCAGAAGGGAAAGAAGGGCGGCAAATCTGTTGCCGCGCCTGAAAAGAAACCCCGAGCTGGCCCTAAGTCTGACACCGAGTGCTACTATTGCAAGGGGACTGGCCATTGGAAGCGCAACTGCCCCAAGTATTTGGCGGACAAGAAGGCCGGCAAGGCAAACAAAGGTATATGTGATATACATGTTATTGATGTGTACTTGAATAGTACTTGCAATAGCACCTGGGTATTTGATACGGGATCGGTTGCTAATATATGTAACTCGGTTCAGGGGCTGCGGAACAAGCGACAACTAGCAAGGGATGAGGTCACGATGCGGGTCGGCAATGGATCAAGAGTTGATGTGATCGCCGTCGGAATGCTGCCTCTCCATATGCCGTCGGGATTAGTTATAAACCTGAATAATTGTTATTTGGTGCCTGCACTGAGCATGAACATTGTATCCGGATCGTGTTTGATGCAAAGTGGTTATTCGTTTAAGTCTGAAAACAATGGTTGTTCGATTTATATGAATAATATCTTTTATGGTCATACACCTGTGTTGAATGGTTTATTTCTGTTGGATCTCGATAGTAGTATTACGCATATTCATAATGTTGATGCTAAAAAGATTAAACTTGATAATGATATATCTACATATATGTGGCACTGCCGTCTAGGTCATATTGGCGTTAAACGCATGAAGAAACTCCATTCTGATGGACTTTTGGAATCACTTGATTTTGAATAATTTGATACATGTGAGCCATGCCTTATGGGCAAGATGACTAGAACGCCGTTTTCCGGTTCAATGGAACGGGCGACAGATTTATTGGAAATCATACATACTGATGTGTGTGGACCAATGAGTGTGTCGGCGCGAGGTGGATATCGTTATTTTGTTACTTTCACGGATGATTTGAGTAGATACGGGTATATATATTTGATGAAACATAAGTATGAAACCTTTGAAAGGTTCAAAGAATTTCAGAATGAAGTGGAAAATTATCGTAACAGAAAGATCAAATTTCTGCGGTCCGACCGTGGAGGAGAGTATCTTAGTTACGAGTTTAGCACACATATGAAAGACTGTGGAATAGTTTCACAACTCACGCCTGCCGGAACACCACAACGTAATGGTGTGTCAGAACGTCGTAATCGTACTTTATTGGATATGGTTCGATCTATGATGTCTCTGACTGACTTGCCACTGTCATTTTGGGGTTATGCACTGGAAACCGCTACATTCACTTTTAATAGGGCACCATCTAAATCCGTTGAAAAGACACCGTATGAATTATGGTTTGGAAACAAACCTAATCTGTCATTTCTTAAAGTTTGAGGATGCGATGTTTATGTGAAGAAACTTCAACCGGATAAACTCGAACCCAAAGCGGAAAAATGCGTCTTCATAGGATACCCTAAGGAAACGATTGGGTATACCTTCTATCACAGATCCGAGGGCAAGGTCTTTGTTGCCAAGAATGGATCCTTTCTTGAGAAGGAGTTTCTGGTGAAAGGTGTGAGTAGTCGGAAGGTAGAACTCGAAGAGGTTATTGAACCTTCTCTTCATGAAATGGCGAGTAGCGCAGCTCCAGAAGTTGTTTCAGAGTTGACTTCACCTAATAAAGAGAGAGCTAATGATATTGATCATGAAACTCCGAAAGAGGACACTACCGAACCTCGCAGGTCAAGCAGGACATGTGCAACTCCTGAACTGTATGACAATCCTGTTATGAATTTCATGATTGATGAAATAGATGACCCTGTGACGTATGAAGAAGCGATGATGAGCCCTGATTCCAACAAATGGCTAGAAGCCATGAAATCCGAGATGGAATCCATGTACGAAAACCAGGTTTGGACCTTGGTGGACTTACCTCATGATCAAAAGGCCGTTGAGAATAAATGGATTTTCAAAAGAAAAATTGATGCTGATGGTAATGTAACCATCTATAAGGCTCGACTTGGCGCAAAGGGGTTTCGACAGATTCAAGGAGTTGACTACGATGAGACATTCTGTCCCGTAGCGATGCTTAAATCGGTTAGGATTATGTTAGCAATTGCTGCATATTTCGATTTTGAAATATGGCAGATGGATGTCAAAACTGCGTTCCTCAATGGTAATATTGAAGAAGAGTTGTATATGATACAACCTAAGGGTTTTGTCGATCCTAAGGATGCTGATAAGGTGTGCAAACTTCAGCGATCCATCTATGGACTGAAGCAAGCATCCCGGAGTTGGAATCTCCGCTTTGATGAGGTGATAAAAGAGTTTGGATTTGTCCAAACTTATGGAGAGACTTGTATTTACAAGAAAGTGAGTGGGAGCAATGTGGCATTTCTGATATTATATGTGGATGACATATTATTGATTGGAAATGATATAGATCTTTTAAACAGTGTTAAAAGTTATCTAAACAGCAAATTTTCGATGAAGGACCTTGGTGAAGCTTCATATATATTAGGCATTAAAATCTATAGAGATAGATCAAGACGCCTAATTGGGCTATCGCAGAGTACATACCTTGATAAGATATTAAAGAAGTTTAATATGGACGGAAGTAAGAAGGGGTACTTACCTATGTTGCAAGGCAAGACATTGAGTAAGACTCAAAGTCCGGCTACGGCGGAAGAAAGAGAGATAATGGATAAGATCCCCTATGCCTCAGCCATAGGCTCTATAATGTATGCCATGCTATGTACAAGACCGGATGTGGCACATGCTATTAGTTTGACTAGTAGGTACCAATCTGATCCAGGTTCGGAACACTGGATAGCGGTCAAGAATATCCTTAAGTACTTGAGAAGAACTAAGGATGTGTTTCTTGTATATGGAGGTGAAGAAGAGTCGCTAAGTGTTATGTCGATGCTAGCTTTGACACTGATCCGGATGACTCTAAGTCTCAATCCGGATACGTATTTCTCTTGAACGGAGCAGCCGTTAGTTGGAGGAGCTCCAAACAACCTGTGGTGGCTGGATCAACGACGGAGGCGGAATATGTTGCTGCTTTAGAAGCAGCGCAGGAAGCGGTTTGGATGAAGGAGTTCATAACGGAACTAGGTGTGGTTCCTAGTGCGTTGGACCCAATGGTGATCTATTGTGACAATAATGGAGCCATAGCCAATGCCAAGGAACCAAGGTCTCATAAGAATTCCAAGCATATTAAGCGCCGGTTTCACTCCATCCGCGAGCATGTCAAGGATGGAGATATAAAGATTTGTAAAGTACACACGGACCTGAATGTAGCAGATCCGTTGACTAAAGTACTCCCTAGGGCAAAACATGATCAACACCAGAACTCCATGGGTGTTAGATTTATCACTATATAAACTAGATTATTTTCTCTAGTGCAAGTGGGAGACTGAAGGAAATATGCCCTGAGAGGCAATAATAAAGTTGTTATTATGTATTCCTTGTATATGATAGATGTTTATTTTACATGCTATAATTGTATTGATAGGAAACATCAATACATGTGTGTTTAATAAACAAAAAGGGTTCCTAGTTATGCCTCTCTTATAGACTAGCTTGTTGATTAACAAGATGATCAAGGTTTCCTGATTATGGACATTGGATGTTGTTAATAACAAGGTCACAACATTTGTGAAATGATGTGATGAACATTCATCCGAAGTATAGCATTACGATCAAGTCATTATGTTTATATTGCTATAACATCATACGAAGTAATCTTTATCCTTAGACCATGAGATCATGTTAATTGCTAACACCGGAAGAGTATCTTGATAACATCAAACGTCACACCGTAACAGGGTGACTATAAAGATGGGTTCAGTACTACGAAGGTGTTATGTTGAGGCTCATGGATCAAGAGTGGAATTTGTCAATCCAGATGACGGATAGATATACTCTGGGCCCTCTCGGTGATATCACATTAGGATAGCTTGCAAGCAAGTGATGGGATCACTAGAATGTTATATCACGTGAACGAGAAAAGAGTGCATGTCGGTAACGAGATCAAACTAGGTATGGAGATACCGATGATCGAATCTCGGACATGTAATATATCGAGAGACAAAGGGATTTAGTTACAAGTGTTAAAGGTTCTCACGATCATAGGAGTCATCGTTGAATGTGTAGGAGTCAGTACGGATCTCCAGGTCCCGCTGCTGATTATTGATCGGAGAAGGGTCTCGATCATGTCTGCATTATTCGCGAACCGTAGGGTGGCACACTTAAGAGTTACCGGACACCATTTTAGAGCACATATGTTTCAGACGAAAGAATTGCAAAGCGTAGGAATTGTTTTAATAGAAACCGGAAATTGTTTCGGGTGAAATTGCAGAAGGTGGTTCTGCATGTGATATTGAAATATTGCAAGGGGCTATATGTGAATGTTTGTTAATTAAAGTAATTAACAAAATTCTGAATAAATTTAATAAAAAGAGTTTTATTAAATGAGAGAGCATTAAATTTGGAGAAATTTAATGCATTTAAAGTGGAGACTTTAAAAGGGAATGTGAAGAGGCATTTTAATGTGGAGGGGTTACCACCACATGAATGGGGGAGGTGAGGGGTCACCCCCCCATGCGCCGGCCATGGAGAGAGGGGCACCTCCCCTCCTCCTATAAAAGGCCACCCATTCCCTCCTTCATCCTTAGACCTCCTTGTGAAGGATCTCTCTCCCCCTCTAGAATTATTCCTCCATGGTCTCGGATTAGCGAGATACATGTTTCCGGTGGCATTTCGTCTGGAAGGAGTTGCTGCTTCTGTTGGATCGCTGGAGCGAGGAGGTGGAGGTTATCCGGTGGCTTGAACGTGTGTGCGAGTGCGGATGCGCTGCTGAGTTGCGGCGCTCGGACTTCCTCACGATCTTGAGATCGGCAAGTGTACGACTACATCAACCACGAGTTCCTACTCGTTAACAAAGCTCGTTGTCTTCGAGGGTAAGTTCTCCATGGATGTATGTCCACCCGTTACTCTGTATCTAGTAGATAGATCTTGGCGTATAGTTCTCATCGTAGGAAAAAATTTGTTTTTTATGTTGCGGACCCAACACCTACAACTTTCACCTTGTTGTACCGATACCTTCCCTCTCGAATGGGCTCTATCTGCCTGGAATGAGTAGGCATCCCAACCCCTTACAAAGCGGAGCGACCCAAAGAGGGCACGCTCGCTCAACTCGATCGCCAGATTGCTCTATGCACAGATCAGAGCGAAGCCAGGCGATTCTCAGAGTGTTCTGTTGCCGAACAAACCCAAAATCAACATCATCATGATAATATGAATGAAGTACAAATAGATTGATGAATACTTGTACAAATCTACAATAATATTTTGGAATGATGACAAGATGAATGTAAGTGGGATGTAGGGGATGTTAGTGGCAACGGTTGATGATGAGGATGCTGCCTAGGGATCCAATGATCTTCGTAGTGGCTAGGATGAATGTCCTTCTACGAGTTCCTCCTCTAGATTCTTTTAGGAAGTGAGTTTTTTTAAGTTGTGGTGCCTCTGAATGTCGGATCTCAGATCCGTCTGCACAAGGTGGAAGTATTTGAGGCGGTGTCTTTGATACCACCCGGTACGGGCGGGCCAACGATGTACCGGTGGTTGTTGAAGCTTCTGATTTCCTCCTTTGAATTACTTTCTTCATGGTGTTTCTCCAAAACGCGTGAATAATTATTTGGAAGGATTCAATGGTTTCTAATTAACATATTTGTGTCTAACAATAATTGCTCCAATATATTTTTCCATCAACTCCTTTAGTTCTAGGATCCTAGTGAAACAAGTACAAAAGTTGTGCGCGAGTGCGATAAAATATCAAAATCCTATCCCACTCATACAAAAATATAAACTAAACATGATACAAAAATACACTTCATCTGAGAACACTAGGCCTCCCTGGACGTAGCTCCCTACAAGATCATGGTATTGTTGACTTTTGAACGTAGCTCTCATATCATATCTATGGAGAATCAACATGCAACATAAGGGCATAAATACCATGTAGGCACTATCGAGAATCTTTTATTGATTAATGTGGCATTGCTTATGATAGAGCAAAATTGAACTCTCCTAAGGCGGTTTTGTACCATACTTTTAGTCGACAAAGGGGGGAGCGCGGGGGAGAGGAACAATACCCGTCGACACCGTGTATGTTGATTTCATGTGCGTATTTTTAGTGTATGTAGAAAATTGAGCTCTTCTAAGGCGGTTGCTCGGCTACCTGAGCTGCCAATGGTAATAACAAAATTACAATGATACTATACTAACTAAAAGGTAAATTGACCGGCAGTAATAGTCATATGTGCTGCGTGAAGAGGTCAACTTCACTCTTTTTTGCCCGATGTTTGTCAAGTGTGATGTTGTCTTCATTAGTCTAATAGCATCAACGCTTATCCACCTTGCGAAGAATGCGGAAAATTTCTAAGATATGTAGTTTGTTTTCTTTTGATAAAATCCAATAGGTGTCACGTAACGTAGGAGCCATTGTTCCACAAGAAATTGATTGCATGGAAACTGAGAACGTTGGTTATACTTAATCTTGCCACATGATCCAAGTACTCATGGCCAATGTGCCTTCAAAATCTGCTGACATGAAACATGGGATGTATAACAATAAACTTACTATGCAACACCAACTTAGTCTAGCTGGATGGGCACTAGTCTATATTCCTCCTAAAAACATGATGTCGTCTCGCTTTATAAATAAATCAACCACATCATACAAAGTTATGAGATGGAATCAACAAAAAAACATGTCCGCTAGGACAACAACACAATAATACCCAAACTGAAAATAGTACACCCGAGCAAGCGTCTGGCACCTCGAACGCTCGAACGCCTTGAAGAAGAGGTGCTCAGTGGCTACATGAGGGAGGGAGGCAGAGAGCCGCCTCCAGCAAGTCTCTAAGGATACCATCTAGCCACTCCATCTCCCTCTACCTACATAGCAGGTACCATTGCTACAAAAAAAGGCCAAGAATTTGAGAACAGATCCGAAGGCACGCCACAGAAAGATCTTCTCAATCACCATATTATTATGAATTACCCATAAGGTCCAAGACATCCCAGCAAAAAACAACCAAAAGAGGCGCTCCTCTTACCGGTATGGTTCTCCTGGGTTTCCAGGATCTTACCAAGTTCTTAGCCCCGTCGATCAGGGCCCAAGGCTTCTCCGATAAAGTTTCACAAAAACCAATCCGCGTGATACGTGAACATTATGTGGGTTCCCGATTAAGGGATCCCACATAGTGGACACTACCATCCCTCGGTCCATGTCTCTTCGCCACCTTTACCCTTGAAGGAAGGCGGTCCCGTAGAAATTGCCATTGGAAGATTTTAATCTTCAGGGGGGGTAGAGCTTTCCATAAGGGCCATGTCCAAGATAACACATGCCCTCTAAATAGGGCCCTATAAGTGGAACTCACCGAGAAATACCTCGGTGGAGTTAGACGTCAAGCTAACAGTGTCCGTGGAATCCGATAGGGATGAGGGTAGGCTCGCCATAGTTTCACCCCATGCTTAAGTTTCCACCACACTGAAGGTTCTTCAGAAAGAATCCAAGTGCCGTGTTGGTTACTAACAACGGTCGATCAAAGCAGATAGCAAAGAGGCTAGGGAATTCCTCTCTAAGAGGATGTTCACGTAACCAAGGGTCCAACCAAAATAGGGTACCCTCCCCATTACCTATGAAGAAGGTAATTCTTAGACGTATCTCATGCTTGGTTTCCCTGTAGGTATTTGGCATTTAGTAAGCTCAATCATAGCCCTCCTTCATTTCTCAGGATGACCAAACCCATTTTAGCATTAATTCCTTATTAAGCACTAGTCTATATTTATTTGTCAAAAAATAATGGCCTCCTTAACAAAAAAATAATCCTTTTTGCCAATTCTTATTCAAATAAGAATTAGCTTAGAGCTCAATCAACTCTTTATGTGTTAGATGTTGACGAGGAGATTTATACTGGTCTGTCATAGAATGGTCTAAGTAAAAAAAAATCTAGTCATAGTTGATGTTTAACTATGATTGCATCTATTTTTCATTTGAACTATTTTTTAGTTGCACCATTGTTAAAAAAAACTTGCACCATATTTTTATTGAAAATTTTAGAAATAAATCATAGTTGCAATTGATTCTTTTCTTTGAAGGCCAATATCAATCATATTTGCGAAAATTCACATAGACCAAAAATAATTTTGTATTTCGTTTTAAAATAAAAAGAAAACATATAAAATAAATACATTTTATTTAAACAAAGGGAAAGGCGGACCTTGCAGTAGACCGGGTCAAGGTCCAACCCAGCTGGAAGGACCACCTACCACCCCACCTAGACCACCAGCCTGGACCAATACCTAACCCTAACCCACCCCTAACACATGCCACACCCCATAGTGGGACATACTAGGGCACACACTCTCTCACACACACCATATTTAGATCATAGAACAACTTACACTAAATAATTATATTAACTTGACAATAGAACAACTTACACTAAATAATGGTCTAAACTTGATAGTAGAACAAATGCGTCCGCGGTTATGGATGACTCAAAACATCGTGGTCAGATCATAGCACAACTTACACTAAATAATGGTATTAATTTGATAATAACTTGACTAGTAAGTTAGTTTACTCGACCGAATAATCATAAAATTGCTAACATGTGAGTTCCCTTGGATCGCTTCCCCTTGTGGGTTTGAGGGGTTAATCTCAGGTTTGTTATGTTTTGTGTTAGTATCTATCTCAATCAGATAGGTCTCTTTTATCTTTTTAAATAAACGGAAATTGTTTAGTGTTTTATAGGTTTTTTGTGCATAGTTTTATACTTCTTAACTCCACTATACCATGTAGGCAAGCACAACCGAATTTTATGTCTCACCAGTACATGCTTTAGTAATGACCGCTCTTTTTTCTCCGATGGGTGGTTCGCTCACCAGGTATGGAAGCCTTTCCGGCTTGACCTGGGCAGTGCTATGGACGTCACTTGGTTATCTTCAGGTCTCTTCAGCCTAATTATATTCTTATATGTACTTAGATGCTATTTTGCTTTCAATGCTATTTGCATCTTAGTATAGTATCTGTTTCATTTTTGTATTCCTAACCATAGTCGTTGTTGCGCATGGGTTGTTTTAACGATACTATTTGTTTTCCACCCTTTAAAAGTGCATTTGTGAATGTCTTTGAACGTTTTATGGATTTTGGCGGAAATGGTAAGATATCCGTAGTCTTGATAATTTTGAATTTATCTTTGAAAGGACAACATCATTCGAACAAGAAGTTGCTCGAATGTGCTCTAAGGGGAAAGAATAACCTTCGCATTGATCCACAGTAACCAACGCGTTTACAGGTCACGAAAAATTGTTATACGGATCTAGTTTTACGGGCTCTGTTCTGTGCCTCGTGTTTTCAACCCGTAAAAGCAGTTGCTAGTTCACAATTTGAGCAAATTAATTAATGACCTCACAATCAAACGATGCAATGCAATGGTTTAAAGTTGTGTACATCAAATTGTCCAGATCACAGCAACACAAACATAGATTGGGCAATGTTCAATCATATACCGGCTCAACAAAAAAAAGCGTCCATCACGATGAAGGAAGAGAACACCAAACCATATCGCCATCGTCGTCGCGCCCATCATGCCCAGCTCCGTCGCCACCACTTGCCGATGCTCCACCGTCTTGACGAGTTAGCTTCCTTCTCTCCAAGATGTCGGAAATCATCATTTGATGGAACTGAGTTGGATTCATCCTCGAGGTATCCATCATCATGATCTCCTTCACCAAGGCCATGAGCTCCTTTATTGCCTTGGCCTCCTTTATCTTGAGCCTCTTCTTCTCTAGCTGTGTCTTGTACTTGGCTTCACTTTGAATTTCTTTCCACCTTGACTGCTTCATCACCTCTAGCTGTGTCTCAACAACAAGCTCGCTAGGGTCCATGGCTTGGGATTCGGTGAGTGTCGTCGGCGGAAAGCGGGGGGGAGGGGGGAGGGGGGCAGAGGTCGGGGCCAGCGGTGGCGGCGCAAGCGGGAAAAGGGGAATCGAAATGTTCCTCGCGCGCAAAGCTAGGGTGCGATACAACGCGGGCTCGAGTCGGCCTCCCGCGGTTGGAATTTATGGTTTGGGAGATGGGTTTCTCCATGGACTGTAAAAAAGTTTACAGTTTTTCGTTTTTATAGGTTCCGCTAGGGTGCCAGTTTTTTCGGAAACCGTAAACTAGCGATTTATTTACAGTTTCCGCGAGTTTAGTAGCTTAGAGCTACTCTACAATGCAAGGTGTTTAAGGAAAGTGCTTAGAAAATAAGCTAGTTTTTGTTAAGTATTGATGTTTATTTATACTAGGCAGACGTCTAATTAGTCACTTTTTCTCTATATAAATTAGCTCAGGTGCTTAATAAAATGCTTGATTTATTTTCTTAAGCACTTAGACGCCTTAGGTAGTTTGAATGGATCGATCGGGATTCGGAGTCGGCACGTTCCCGTCGCGTGGTGCCCCACGCCACCGAAGCGCCACCTACCTGATCGAGCTGGTCAGCGCAGCAGGGGCTTGGACTTCCCGCCGAGTCTCGATCTACCACTACTATTACTTCCTCGAATTCTTCCTCTAGCTACCAGCCCCCAGAGCACCGGACCCGGATTTCTTTCGGTGGCAGGGATCAGTGGGGATCAGCGGGAGCAAGCCATGGAGGAAGACGGCCTGCGCACCAGTATCCTAGTGAAGGTACGGCCAACTGCCAGATCCCCTTCTCCGATTCCGAGCTCCTTTTTATTCCAATGAGCAGCATGAATGGGTGCTGGTCTGCTAGAGAGTGGAGAGCGAGCCGGTGCAGGTCTGGTCCGGTCACACGAGAATTCCGTATTGTATTGCTGAATCCTGATGAGGTAATGAGCACTGAAGTAAACCACCTTGTATTTCTGTTGCTGACATGGGATCTGGAAACGTCCGTAATGTCAAGCGTTTGTTTCTTTCTACTGCGGATTTGGTCACAGAACGTATATAGAGTTTAGATTGTCGGACTTCTAAGCTGGCCTGGATTTACTCCTCGGCAACAATGCTTATGTTGAATATCCGCAAAAACGAAATGCTTATATTGATACATGGCCTACTATCAGGATGATGCAACAAGCCATGATGGTGAAGAATCACACTCTCTATTGGAAGCATGTCAAGAGCCAGAGCTTGAATGCAGACCTTCTGACTGGAGGGCACCTGCAATCATTCTCGGTGAGCCTTGTTGTACTAAGCATATACTCCTTTAAATTCACAATCCTCTTCACTGAAGACCATGAGACAACTGACAACCAATTCATAGAGAGAGAGCACCCTCTTTACATTCTTTAGCATGATGCCTCCTCAAATCCAATGGTTAGTTGTTAGTTGTTCTGTTCCTGATTCTGGTAATCCAGTATCATATAAGGTATAATCATCTTCCTAGGTGATACATTTTCTTTTCTGTGGTTCTGTGCCCGTCAACATAAATAAGAGAGTCGTCTGATGGTTTTAGTTGGTAGTAAAAAAACACTTTTTCTAAAATTCCATCTATTAGAAGAATACTAATGGACTAACCCTGCAGGATTTGAATGCTTGGAGAGCATGGCTTTCAATGGCGTCGCCACAAACCTAGTTGTGTATATCCGCTCAGTTCTCCATGGTGGCATCGCCTCAAGTGCTTCAACTGTTTCTCTTTGGTACGGTACGAGCTTCTTTGTGCCTATACTTGGAGCTGTCATAGCAGACGCTTACTGGGGAAATTACAAGACCGTGTTGATCTCCCTTGCAGTGTACCTACTTGTAAGATCAGAGCCTTCCTTCTCAGATCGTTGTTCTCATTTACATTTCAATCTTTGTTTCTGCATTTGCAGATTTTTTGTGAATAATTTAACTATAAGGTCAATGTATATTTCCTGGGAAAGATTATGATGAAATGTTGATATGGGTATTGCAGGGCATGGTACTCATCACAGCTGGAGCTTTTATACCTTCTGCTGCAGCCTTATGCAACTTGAACCCATGCCCGTCATCAGAAGGAACTCAAAATGTAATTTTCTTCTCGGGTTTGTATCTAGCTGCTGTTGGTTGTGGAGGAGTAAGGTCTGCATTGCTTCCACTTGGTGCAGACCAATTTAACAATGAGAACAGCCTAGATATGCAAAAGAGGAGGGATTTCTTCAGTTTGTTCTATATATGTGTCATCTTTGGTGTGATAACTTCAGGAACTATTGTAGTTTGGATTCAGGAAAATGTGAGCTGGGGCGTAGGATATGGTATTGCCACAACGTGTATAGCTCTCGCTTTGGTAGGCTTTGTGGTCGGAACACCAACATTTCGGCGGCGTGAGCCCAGTGGTTCCCCAGTGAAAAGTATTTTCCAGGTTATTGTTGCTGCTTGTAAGAACATGAGCTTAGCAATCCCTGATAGCTCACTCCTTTATGAGGCCACTAGCAAGAATACACACAACAGTGAATCAAAACTAGCTCATACTGATGATTTCAGGTACTGCACTGCCTGGTTTGTGTTACTTATCCTGTGAACTGTATAATATATACGGTATATTTCCTTCTTCCTGCCATGTTTTAGCTCCAGCCAAAGTAATCATGTCCATGTTGAGTCAGCTGTTACTTACCTAAGTAGTTCGTTGCTGGGGTGCCTGGGTAGGCCATGCTGCGCTGGCTGTCTTGTTAGGATGTGGCCTAGGGGCTGGGTGTCCCCAATATTTTTTTGGAACTTGGAAGTGTCACACAGTGAACTAATGAGTTAGTAAGAGCGTCTTGGACCCTATGTCCAGTGACACCTGCTGGGACTTCTTAGGTCCACTGCTGCCGACAGTAAGGTTTGGCTCCAGCGATCGGCATTGTGCTTAATGGTTTCTCCCAGTCTCTCAGGGTATAGGGCGAATAAAGCGACAGCAGCAAGAAGAGGAGGTTTCCCTGACCGTGCCGTGGGGCGGGATATTTGTTGGACAGAGAGAGGAAGGCGAGACAGGGAGTGCTCTGCGAAGTCTGATCGTGGCAGACAGCAAGAAGCGAGAGGAGGGCAACAGCTGCGGCGTGCATAGGCTTGGGGTGCAAGGTGGTGGCGATTAGAGGAGCGGTATAGGGAATACTGGAAGAGTCAGAGTAGATCATGGTGCAAACAGAAGCCAGATATACTAGCTTCATGTTTTACTTTTCCGTATCATTTTTTTACATTTTCTGTTATTTTTAGTTGTCTGTTGTGCACTTCTTACATATAATAGATAGGTTTCTGAAATTCAGTCCACATAATAACTCATTGATTATTAGTCCACATATTGTGTACGGAGTAGCTTCTTTAACCTTATGAAGAGAAGATGTAAATCTAAAATGTTATAGGAGCAACATTTAAACAATGGAAATTAGTTTTTCACAATGCAGGATGCTTTACTGCTGTTCACTTGCTATCCTGTGTTTTTGTGAAGTTGGTACGATTGTTCAAATCTCTCTAACCCTGTCATTTTTCTCAGGTTCTTAGACAAGGCGGCTGTTATTTCTGATCTGCGCTTGGACAACAGCAGTTGTCAAGATTCATGGAGGATCTGTACAATAACTCAAGTCGAGGAATTGAAAATACTAATGTGCTTGCTTCCAATATGGGCAACTGGAGTATTATTTGGTGCTTCAATCTCACAAATGCACACTACCTTCATTCAGCAAGGAATTGTGATGAACACCAAGATTGGCTCGCTTTCCATTCCGCCAGCTTCCTTGTATTCCTTTGAAGTGATATGTGTGGCGCTTTGGGTTCTTCTTGTGAACAAAATCATTGTACCAGCGACCAGGACATGCTTCACAAGCGGAGTGGAGCTAACGCAGTTGCAGAGGATCGGGATAGGTCGTTTTCTGATGATCTTTGCCATGGCAATGGCTGCTCTTCTAGAAATGAAGAGGCTACAGGGTATCCAGCATGGTGAGCAATTAAGCATTGTGTGGCAGCTCCCGCAGTACTTCGTTATCGCGGGGGCAGAGTGCTTCGCCATAATCACTCAACTGGAGTTCTTCCATGGTCAGGCGCCAGACTCCATGAAGAGCATGCTGACAGCGTTGGCGTTGCTCACTGCAGCTGTTGGCAACTACTTGAGCTCAGCAATGATCACCCTTGTTGCAGGGGTGACAAAGGCATGGCATAGCCCTGGATGGATACCTGATGATCTGAACAAAGGGCATCTTGACTACTTCTACTGGTGTCTTACAGCCATCTCATTTGTAAATTTTCTTGCCTATATCTATTTTGCTAGCAAATACAAATTAAAGAAAATTGTTATTCACGGCTAAAATTCCTTCTACCCACAACAATTGTAAGTATTTATAGGCCACAAAACTACAGAAGAACCTTTATTATATTTATATCCCATATATTGGCTCAGGTTATGTCAGAAGGCTGTGTACTGACAATGCCGTAATGGCACCTGCAGAAAGATGATGTTGTAAGTTCTGTACGCCATGAAGAACATATATCTTGCATTTTTCGTAGCATTTCCTTTTGGTTCATCATACTCCCTCCGTTCAGAAATATAAAAAAAATTAGCTTTGTAAAATGAATGTATCTAGACTCTTTTTAGTATACAGGTTCACTCCGAACCTCTACGAACCTACATATTAAAAGATGTCTAAATACATTCCATTCACAAAGCTAAAACATCTTATATTTTTGAACAGAGGGAATACTTGCTCTCTATGCTTACATTTCTATATCACGTACAATGAGCTTTCACACTTCATGTGACTTGCATTTGCATTCCAAAAGGAAATTCAAATAATACACACATCTAGGGGGAGCCTCATTGTAGATGATAAGAACAAAAACTAACACGTTATATATCATTTGTGGCATTAATTGTGTTATCACCAAAAAAAAAAGGAGATTAAAAGTGTATCTACAAAATAGGCGATTAAAAACATGTTGGGCTTGAATATATACGGAAGTATACAGTTAATTTATCAAGCATAAAACCTAAATACGCTAGACTCAACTATGTGCACCAACAATTTATGCTAAACAAGATGTAAATAACTATGTGATATCAATATATAACAAGATTGATAACTTTAAGTTCGATGGCTATCACCATATAAATGCATAAGTAGTGGAGTTCCTATAAAAGATAACCGAGATACCTAGACGAAGATGTTTCCTGAAGTTCACTTCCGAAATGAAGCTAATCTCCCTTGGTAAGGTGCAACGGTGTAATGCTCCCTAAGTGCCACACTGGTCTCAGTTTGAGGTGTGGTTGCACAATGCACACCAAGTGCAAGAAAAGGCCTCACCTCAAGACGCAGGAGACACACCACTCACCGACGCCACAAAGTATCAACTTATTCTTCTCGAGCCTTCAACAAAGAGAAGTGCCTTGACCCACTAGGGCGTCCTTGAGTTTGGCGGAAACCAATGCATACAAATTGCTCAGGCAATCTCCACAACTTAATTGGAGACTCTCGAACTTTCCTGAAGGTTTACACCACAATGATTGAGCTATGCAAAAACACCAAACATCTAGGGTTCCAAGAATCCAAGAGTAATAAGCATGGAATTTCACCCAAATGAATCCTCATAGAGAACTCAGAATGATGCAACAAATTCAATGGCTAGAACATAAGAAGTACTCAAGTCTTTCTCTCCCAAATCCCACTAAATAAACAAATTATATGGAGGAATATGATAGGAAGAACAAAGGAATAGATGAACAAATTACTTCAATATCTAGATCCAGTATCTTCCATTCACATAGAACATAGATTGATTGGTGGAAAACTAGATCTATATCCCATCTCTTTTCTCCAAAAAAGATGCAAGAATCCTGTGAGAGAGATAACAAGCTTGAGAAGGTCAGAAATGGAGGAGGAAAACTTGCTCAAAAGGTTGGGAACCACTGGGAAGAAGGCCCGACCCCTTAAATAGGTCCTCGAAAGTACAAAAGCTATTTAGTTTTCTCACGACCACTGGATGTTCTAGGTTTTCCATGGACCTTTCCAGGCACACCCGGGTGCCCGTGGCGCATCCAGAGGACTAGTCATACCATTTTCCTGCATGTTTCTGCGGTGACCTCGTACACCATTGCATGTTGTAGTGTACAAGTCATTGATATAATGCTCACGGAAATCATTTTCCGTAAATATCACATCCCTCAAAGTGGTACAACAGAAAGATTATGGGTCCAAAACTTTATTTATTCATACCAAGAGCCAAAAGTGTACAATTGTTTCGAAATCCTCCTCGGTCCAGTGAGAATTCATGGCGCGGTGATTATTCAAATGCAAATGGAATATCTTCCTAATCAATGGTAATACTAAGCTTAAAACCGTTGGAGTTGGAAACTTGATGCAGAACTACACTATTTGCTTGCTTAACTACTTATGTGTGATTTAGTTCAGTGGATCCTATATCTCCATCTCTTATGTCTGCTATATCTACACCTCCGCTATCTACTAATTGTTCGGCTACCCTGTTGTGTATTTATTCGTCGGTGCTAGTCTTCTGGTCCGTTGATAACCTAAGGGTTTTAAGAAGGATAGATCGAGTACGCGCATACTCCACAAGTTATATGGACAGTCGTAGATCAATGATCCAAGACTTGTTGAAAGGGTAGTTTACCCTCTACTGTTTTTGGTTGACAATGACACCATAGTTAGAGCAAACTAATGCTACCTACTAGTGTCTTAAATAGGTTTTAGTCCACTGGTATGTTGGAAGATCATCGGAGACCCCCCCCATTTTGATAACGAAGACATGTGCCAGAGTTTTTCCTTTTATATGTAACTTGAGTCTTTAGGAACCCCGCACTATTAAGAGGGGTTATCTCGATGAGCTTGTTGGGGATGAATTTCTAAGCCTTATACACATCCCATACACCCACTTGTTCCATCACCAAAGAGAGATGAGAGAGAAATCTACTTTTCATAGCATCTCTGCCAAGTTCGGTGTACAAGCCGGTTGAACTGGCTCCCATACCGAGTGGTCCGGTACCAGCATCAAAAAACCGAACCCAAACCGGGATTCTCGGTTTACTATACCGAGTCTATCCGGGTTCACGCATAGGGACTTTCCCGGTTTGGATTCCGGTCTTCCGAGCTGTATACCAGGTGGTCCGGTGTGTGGGCCGGTCCAATCGAACTTAAAACCGAACTTCACAGAATTGCTCTAAACGGCTAGATTTCTCCCTTGGGTATAAATACCACTTCTTCCACCTTGAGTAGGTTAGGCATTCAGTTCATATTTCAACCTTGAAGCTCTCTTGCTCTCTCCCCATTGTTGAAACACGATTCCTTGAGGATCTCTCATTCTACCCAACCAATTCCAAATCCCTTTGGTAGAAAGCAAGAGGAGGTCCCAATCTACGTTTCCACCAAGCCAAAGTTCATCCCCCTTGAGTTCATCGAGTTATCTTGTTACTCTTGGGTTTGTGGGAAACCCTAGGCGGCTAGGGTCACCCGGAGGCATTCAGCTTGTGATTTGCTCCATGAAAAATTTGTGAGGGTTTGGAGACTACCTTAAAGTCTACCACGAGTAAGTGAGTTATTCCTTCGTGGGATAGGCTCGGAGAAGAAGGTGAGACTTTGTGGCGTTGGGGAATCCTTCGTGGAACCTCACACCTCTCCAACGTGACATAGCCCCCTTCCCAAAGGTGGTGAACACAGGAATACATCTTCGTCTTTGCGTGCTTCGGTTATTCCTTAACCAATCTCTTACTTGTGTTGTTTACTTTGTGATAGCCTTTGTGCTTGAAGTATCTTGTATCATCATCTAGGTTGCCTCAACTAGTTTGCATTTAGGCACACTTATATTCCGCAAAGCCTAAAACTTGCAAAAGTTTATAAAGAATTTTATAGAAACCTATTCACCCCCCCTCTAGGTAAACCATCTTACACTTTCAATTGGTATCAAGGCCTAGTGCTCTTCTAAGGGCTTTACCACCTAAGAGAAAAGATGGTTTTCTCCGATGATGAGGAGGGAAAGACTTATTCGGTCAAGGAGATCCGTGAACTCTTTGCCAAACAGTCCCTTGAAAAGGCTAAGGGGGATTCCAATCTCCTTGCTCGAATAATTTTTCTTGAGGGATGTTTTACGGGGATGGGCAAGGGGGTCATGCTTGCCGGACCTTCGGTAGTACCTCAAGGGAGGTCGATGGACACCGGTAAGGAGGCCATGAACTAGGCCTCTAGTGAGAGTGACCCGATGAAAGCCTCTATGCCTCCTAATCCATTTCCATATATATATCCTAAACAAAAGAACATCATGCCTCATATTAATGGTTCGGGTCCTGCACCTCACTATGATGGAACTCACTTATCTCATTGGGAAGTTTCTATGGAATCTCATCTTCGCAGCTGTAGTGTGGAGCTTTGGGAGATTGTGGGAAATGGCTTCTATCCACAAGATCCCAACAATCTCACTCCGGGAGAATACTATGACCGTCAACTAAATGCAACGGCTTGTGACAAGATAAGGAGTGCCATTCACCACACTCTCTATGATCAAGTTAGCAACATCCCCACCGCAACGGAGCTTTGGGAGAGTATTTTCATTCTCCAAGAGGGAACATACCTTATCCAAAAGTCCAAGTATGAAGCTTCCAAGTCGGAGATGATCATTTTCATGAACAACGATGGTGAGTCCATCACAAAAGCATACAAGAGACTTGTTGCCCTCCATGTAAAGATTGATGGTATTGGTTGTGACAACTGACAAGTATGATGATGGGTTCAACTTGAATGATGAGCTCATCAAGTCCAAGGTTCTCTCCATAATCGCCGCCTTCGACAAGAAGCTTGCCTTGAACTTGCAACTCCTAGATTCAGCTCGCCACTTCTCGCCCGATGATCTAGTATCTTATCTTGTTGCCACGAATAATATGGTGGATGAAGGACAAAAGATCAAGGAGATCAACCATGCCATTGGGCCTTCTCAATCCCTAGCATTGAAGGCCAAGTATGTGCAAGAGAGTGTTGCAAATGAAGAAGAGAGTGATAGTGATGGCATTGACGACATGTTAGCTCAAGTTGCTCTCTTCACCAAGAACTTGAAGTTCTGAAGAAGAAGAAGCTCAACCGGGCCAAGTGAGAAGAAGAGGAATTGCTACAATTGTGATGAGTCAGATCACTTTTCCGACAAATTCCCATATGAGAAGAGACTTGACAAGCCCAAGTATGAAGAGGGCGCCAAGCCAAGATTAAAGCCAAACCCCATCAACGAGAGGTACAAGAGGAACAAGAAGCGTGATGGCAAAGGCTTTATTGGACAAGAATACTTATCTGGTGCGGAGAGTGAAGATGAGGAGAAGGTTGTGGGAGTGGCTGGTTTGGCTTTTGCCGAACCTGGGTCACTCTTCACATATGACTACACCAAAAACTATGCCAATGACTCCATCACTCCCAAGGTCGTCGGTACATGCCTCATGGCAAGGAGTACCAAGGTAATATCTTCCCCTCCATCTCTCTCTAGCATCTTGGATGATCATGTCAGTGCCAACGATAGTGACAATGATGAATTTGATGAAAACTATGTACAATAAATGTATAAAATCATGAAGTCCCTTCCTAGCAATGCTCGTGCTAGATTCAAACAATTAATGAACCTTGTAAATTCACGTGACGAGACCATTGATAGTTTGGAGTCTCATATTGATGATGAGAAACTGAGATTCGATCTTCTTGAGCAAGAGCTAAGCAAGGAAAAGTACATTACTTCCCTTCTTAAAGAACGAATTGAAATCTATGAACTAGATAAGGCAAAAGATATGGATACCATAGATAGAGCTATCACGTTGTCCCAAGAGCTTGATACTTCAAAGAAAGAACTTTAGGTTGCTCATGCTTCTCTCACCAATGACCTTGATAACCTTGAGAAAGCTAATTTGCTTGTCAAGCGTGAGCTCATAAAACTTGGGGAGAATCATGACCAACTTCGAGTGTCCTATGAAAAGGCTCTTGGTACATTGAAGGATCCTATTATTGTTGAGAATATTACTTGTGCTTCTAACCCTTCCTTGGATCAAGCTAATCTCCTTGAGGAGAACAAGAAGTTGAAGGAACAACTTGAGATGGAGCGTCTCAAACCTACCTCCAAGGGCAAGATTCTTGATGAGATTCTTGCTCGCCAAACGATGAGAGCTCCAAGGCAAGGTATGTGGTTTGACCCCAAGAACTACAAGAATGGTCCCAACCCACCTAAGAAGATCAACTTTGTGTGTGAAGGGCACAAGGTGGTTGACCAAGTAAAGAAGGATGTTGTGAATGGGGGAGCCACAAGGGGCAACCCCAACCACAAGTTTGCGGGAAAATCTAATCCATCCTATGTGCTATGTAAGGGCACCCAAGGATATGTGTATGCCAAATATGTTGGCCCTTGCAATGGCTATGCTTATAGGTGGTACTAAATTTGGGTACCAAAAGATCTTGTTGCTAATGCTAGGGGACCCATTACTCAATGGGTTCCTAAATCAAAGAATTGATTTTGTAGGGGTATGCCTCCAGTGGATCAAAATGGTTGTTTGATAGTGGATGCACCAATCATATGACCGGAGGTAGAAGTGCGATTGACCAATTTATTCATGATGTTAACTCAACGTCAAGCATCACTTTTGGAGACAACTCTAAAGGAAAGGTACTAGGTTATGGCAAGTTGGTGGTCTCCAAGGCTTTGACCCTAGAGACTTTCATACTTGTTGAGAATCTTGGCTACAACTTGCTTTCAATAAAACATCTTCTGGATGCCAGTTATGATTCCTATTTCTCTAGAACTATTGTGAAAGTCTTTAGGAGTGATAATCTCAAGTTGGCCCTTGTTGGATATGTGGAAGATGACCTTTATGTGGTCGACCTCTCGCAAGAGAGTCAATCTCTTCCCATATTTCTAATGGCCAAGGTTGAGGAGGGATGGATTTAGCATCGCCGCCTTGGCCACGTCAACATGAGAAATCTTAAACAACTCCTAAAGGGTGAACATATTGTTGGACTAACCGGTGTGTCTTTTGAGAAAGATCGTGTGTGTAGTGCTTGCATCTCAGGAAAGCAACATGGGAGGAGTCATCCATCAATATCCAAGGTGTCCATGCCAAGACCATTGGAGCTTCTCCATTTGGATCTCTTCAGGCCATCAACATATGATACTCTTGGTGGAAGAAAGTATGGTCTTGTAATTGTTGATGATTACTCAAGATATACTTGGGTATTCCTTCTCAAGTCAAAGGATGAGACCTACAAGTACTTCATGATCTTCGCCAAGCAAGCTCAACACACTCATGAAGTGGAGATCAAGACCATTAGGACCGACAATGGCACCGAATTCAAAAATTACACCATGCAAGAGTTTGTTCAAGATGAGGGGATCAAGCATGAATTCTCGGCTCCATATACCCCTTAACAAAATGGTGTTGTTGAAAGGAAGAACATTACTATCATTGAGATGGCAAGAACAATGTTGAGTGAATTCAAGTCACCCCACAACTTTTGGGGAGATGCCATCGCCACCGCGGTTCACTACTCGAACCGGCTCTTCCTTCGAGCTCCATTTGACATGTCTCCGTACGAGATTCTCACAAAGAACAAGCCCAATGTCAACTACTTCTGTGCCTTTGGGTGCAAGTGCCTGGTCAAGAATAAGAAAGAAAAGCTCAGTAAATTCGAATCTAGAACTATAGAGGGTATTTTTGTAGGTTATGCGGAAAACTCTCACGCCTATAGATACTACAACAAAGCCAATGGTTGTGTTGAAGTATATTGTGACGTGGAGTTTTTGGAGGATAATGGCCCCCAAGGGGGGCAAGTTGTTCCACATATTGTAGGTGATGGAGATTCCTCTCAAATCATCAAGTTTATGGGAATTGGGCATATCTTGCCCACCGAACATCATACTCACGATCAAGATGTTGATGGGGGAGGATCAAGCCCAACTCAAGTAGATCCTAGATCTACTCAAGTTGAACCATCAAGTGCACCTCATGACGAACAAATCTCGCAAACCGAAGAATAAGAACCAAGCCCTCAACCTATTGAGTAAGACCAAGAAGACGTACTAGTTCCCCAAAATCAAGGTCAAGCTCAATATGTGGTCAATTATCAAGGACCAATGAAGGATGAATTCGTTGATCATGAAGGGACAATCCAGAAGATCAAGTCCGCTTCTATTGCAAGTGGACTCCAAGTCAATAATATACTTGGAAGCATATCAAGAGGAATCGATACTCGCAACAAGAAGAAGAAGCTCACTACCTTTTGTGGCCATCATGCATTTGTTTCCAACTTCGAGCCACTCAAGGTCCATGAAGGTCTAGAAGATCCGGATTGGGTCATTGCCATGCAAGAAGAACTTGAGTGTTTCACCCGCAATGAAGTTTGGTCTCTTGTGGACAGACCTTAAGATCATCGCATCAATGTCATTGGGACCAAGTGGGTATTCAAGAACAAGCAA
Source organism: Avena sativa (assembly GCA_916181665.1). Taxonomy (NCBI): domain Eukaryota; kingdom Viridiplantae; phylum Streptophyta; class Magnoliopsida; order Poales; family Poaceae; genus Avena; species Avena sativa. The sequence goes on along the minus strand of OV702287.1, from coordinate 40,462,414 downwards.
GATGAGAATGGAACCGTCACAAGGAACAAAGCAAGGTTAGTGGTGCAAGGGTATGCCCAAATAGAAGGTATTGACTACGAGGACACCTTTGCGCCCGTTGATCGCCTTGAAGCTATTCGTCTCTTGCTTGCATATGCATCTTTTCATAACTTTAAGCTTTATCAAATGGATGTGAAAAGTGCATTTCTTAATGGTCCCTTGAAAGATGCTTCAAATGTAGCTCAAACCCCGGGTTTTGAAAACACACGCTTTCCCAACCATGTGTATCTACTCCATAAGGCGCTCTACGGACTAAAGCAAGCTCCTCGTGCTTGGTATGAGCACCTTAGGGATTTCTTACTCATGGACAGTTTTAGCATGGATAAAGTCGATTCCAGCCTTTTCACCAAACGGGTTAAAGGGGGTGGCTTATTTGTTGTTCAAATTTATGTTGATGATATTATCTTTGGTGGAGCTAATGAATCTCATAACAAAGCTTTTGCCGAGTTGATGACCCAGAAATTTAGGATGTCCATGATGGGGGAGTTGAAGTATTTCTTAGGCTTCATTGTAAAGCAACTTGTTCAAGGCACCTTCATCTCCCAAGAGAAGTACGTGAAGGACATGCTTGTGAAATTTGAGATGACCAATGCCAACCCCATGAAGACTCCCATGCCACTAAATGGGAAACTTGGCCTTGGAGAAGGTGAGAAGGATGTGGACCAAAAAGTATATCGCTCCATGATTGGCTCCTTTCTCTACCTTTGTGCTTCTAGGCCGGATATCATGTTAAGTGTTGGAATGTGTGCTCATTTTCAATCCGCTACCAAGGAGTGCCACTTGATGGCGGTCAAAAGGATTTTTAGGTACCTTGTTCTCACTCCTACTCTCGGGCTTTGGTATCCAAAGGGGTCAACCTTTGAGATTATTGGCTATTCGGATTTTGATTGGGCCGGTGATAAGGTTGACCGGAAGTCGACCTCCGGGGCTTGCCAATTCCTTGGCCGGTTGTTGGTGAGTTGGTCATCCAAGAAACAAAACTCCACCACCCTATCCACCACCGAAGTCGAATACATTTCCGCGGCATCTTGTTGCGCTCAATTGTTATGGATGAGGCAAATCTTGAAAGACTATGGTGTGTCTCTTAGTACGGTGCCACTTATATATGACAATGAAAGCACAATAAAGATCGCCAATAACCTCGTCCAACATTGTCGCACCAAACATATTGACATCCACCACCACTTCCTACATGACCATGTCGCAAATGGTGACATCAATCTCACTCATGTGGGAACGATGTTCCAATTGGCGGATATTTTCACGAAGCCTTTGGATGAAGCCCGTTTGTCATGTTGATGTGAGAACTCAGTATTCTAGATCCTAAAAACTTGGATTGATTCACTTCTTGTATTATATTCTTGCTCTTAACTTGCTATGTAGTCTAGTCGCGCAACACATATAGGGATAGTCATCTTACCAAGTCTTGGTTTGATGCATACCTATGTGTGCGATATTAATTGATCTTGTGTCATGATATGGGTCCAAGCATCTATCTTTGAGGCGACATGACATGTGTGCTTAAATATAGGGGGGGAAATCCCCCGCCAACCATTGGTATTTTTTTTAACTCTTATCTTTTGTGGCTCTTGCTATTTTTGAATCATTCCTATTGTAGCTATTGAGTGTGTTAATTTGGTTCTTCTCCAATAGACATGCCTAGATCACCTGCCTCCTTTACCCTTTTGGAGTCTACTACCTTCTTCTACATGCACATGCCATTCTCGAAAAATTTCAGTTTTCCACAAATTTTTCCGAAGTTTTTCTGGATTTTCGGTTTCTGGACCGGTCCAACCGGCCCCAGGACCGGACCGTCCGGTGCCCAGCCCGGTTCTAACCGATTCTATACTGAACCTGCACACAGAAGCTTACTAAACAAAGTTCGGTGGATGGTGGCTCTGAAATATAGCCATCTAACGTCCACATTTAAACTGGATATTAGTCATATTTATGATAAAATATCTCTCTAAAATCTGCCACTAATGCTAATATTCAAAGGGGTATGCAATCCTTTGTTCTTGTATTTTTCATGCACATATAATGTTGTTTAAAGGAGGGAATCACTATATTAAAGTCAAATATACGATATTTCCTTCGACCAGAAGAAACCAGGAGCCGTCCAGCAAAGGCAGACGCCGTAACGACCAACTATATGGCCGGAGCAAAAATTCCGACCGTATAGCTCCGGCCATATAGTTGACGCCGCCACCGTTAGGTCAAACAGAACAACTTTCGTGAAGGGACCCCTATATAAAGAAGCCTTAGGCGACGAGAAACGCGCGCACTACATCTCGTTCCACCCCGAAGAAGCCAGACTCCGCCAAAAAGCCGCCCTAGATCTCCAAACCCTTCTCCATCTCCATAGCCATACTTCACCACTTGTAATAGTAGATCTCTTCTCTGATTGGCGATATTATAAGACTATTGCTATCAATCTTATGATTTTAATTACAATGTTTATGATTGTTGATCTCATCTCTATGTGTGAGTAATTCTCCTTGGGCTAAGGGCTTCGGCCTAGCCATGTAGCAATTGTGCATGTGAATTATCATATATGGGATCGTGTATTAGTTTGTATGACATGATGATTATTGTATCCTCTCTTGCCTCAAACCAAGGACTTGTCAGGTACCCAAGACCCCGAGGGTTGAGCCAGGTATAGGGAGTATGAGTGATGACTGATCTGCAGGTTAGGAACCCCAGTGATAGAAGGGGTAGTATGGTTGTATGTGAGGGATTTTCTTGGGATTAATGGTGACATCACGATGCATATCATTAGTTCTCTTTCTTCTATGGATGAGACTAGTAGGTTATTGCTATAAGCGGTTGCGGAGGCAATAGCAATTATGGATGCACTGCTCACATATAATTTATCTTACTCTAACAAGTACATGCATGCTTTATTTATACCTTTTATTTCCATCAGATGTTTTGCACAGCTATAGGTGAAACCGAACGCCCTAGGCCCTCTCTCTCCATCATCAACAACAACCAAAATACGCAAACTACTAGTCTGGTGAAAACACAAAAGGAATTCTAAAACTCCTGAAGGTCCGTTAAAATAACTTCACTACGCATTCGCTTCCCGAGGATTCAATAACTTAAGTCTACTAGGGAAAAAGAAGCTATACTACATCCGTAATCTGGATCGAAGGTATCAACCCTTTTTCTGGCGCTGTTGCCGGGGAAGCAATAGCTACCCTAGTGAGGTTATTAGGAATCTTGCTAGTTTTAATTCTTGTTTTTAATTTTTTTAGTTTGCTTTTAGTCTTTATTTGATAAACCAAAAAAATTTAGTTAGTCTTTAAATTCTTGTTTTTACAGTTACAATTCTTTATCTAAGAAAACCCAAAAACATAGGAAGTATGGCTGAAAAGAAGCTTCGGAAGTTTGCTACTCCCAATAATGATTATTTGCATACTCCTATTACTCAGCCAACAATTGTTGTGGATGATTATGAAATTAAACCCCATTACTTGAGTTTGGTTCAACGGAATCAATTTGGAGGCTCTAATGTTGAAGACGCAGGTATGCACTTAAATACTTTCACTGAAATATGTGATATGATGCGTATAAAAGACGTTGACCCTGATGCGGTCAAATTACGTCTATTTCCTTTCTCTCTAAGAGGAAGAGCTAAAGAATGGTTGCTATCTTTGCCTAAAAATACTATGCAACTTCCATCTAATATTATAGGCTTTAGACAGGAAGAGCGTGAGCCACCGGCGCTTGCATGGGAGAGGATGAAAGAATGCCTAAGAAACTGTCCTAGTCATGGGATGGAAGATTGGTTAATCCTCCATTTATTTTAAATGCTCTTAATCCTGTATCTAAGTCTATGCTTGATACTGCAGCTGGAGGAACATTCATGGGTAAACATATTACCGAAGCAAAGTAGCTGCTAGACAATATGCAAGACAACCATGCCCAATGGCATGTGGAAAGATCAAACACGAAGAAGGTGAACTCTGTCTCACCACAAGAGAACGAAGATCTCAATGCTAAGTTGGATGAGCTCATACTATTCATAAAAGGTAAGGAAACTCAAGTAAGAGCCACCCCCGAAACAAATATTGAAGAAATAGACTTCGTACCTCATAATGATTACAATCCTTCTTGGAAGAAGAGTTACAATCCCAACTTTCAGAAACACTATGCTAGTCCTGCAGGAAATTCTAATAATAATATGGGAAATAGTAATGGTAGTATCAAAGAAACACTAAAGTCTTTCATAGATTCACAAAACGAACAAAATAATATTCTAGTTAAAATCACGAAGAACCATGATGCTATGCTTGGTAAACTATCTAATCAAGCTGTTAGTTTGAGAAATGATTTACAGGCCCTTCAAGAAAGAACGAGGATCGTTGAGGCACAACTAGGTAAGATAACCGAGAGTTAAACTCTCATTCTAGCTAAGTTAGCAGGTAAAGCTAAGCCCAATCCTGTTGAGGAACTCAAAATAATGAGGATCCAAAGGGAGGAGCCTAGAGAACTTGATTATAGTAATGCCCCTTCACCAAGCTACACCATCGAAGATCTCGTAAAAAGGATCAACGTCAAAATTTCAGCAAGTGAAGGTAATGATGAAGCCATGTATCAACACTTTGTTGATCAAGTTGCAATTAAGGTACGTGAGCTTGAAGAAGAATACAAGAAAATTGCTGAAAAATTACCTGTTAAACTAGATGACATATTTAAGCTTACTATTAATATAAAAATTGGAACCAATGAGATAGCTGCACTTTGTGATCTAGGTGCAAGCGTCTCAACAATTCCAAAGAGTCTTTTCAACAAGTTAAATCTTGGCTCCTTTGAAATTACTGAGTTAAAATTGCATCTAGAAGATTCTACCTACAAACAAGCTATAGGGGTTAAGGAGAACACTTTAGTTTACATCAAAGGCTGTCCTGCTCTAATTGATTTTGTTATTGTTGACATGCCTGAAGATACAGTTGCCTATAATTCTAGGCCATCCTTTCTTAAGAACTATTAAGGCTTTGATTAATCTGCATGAAGGGAACGTGAAGCTGCAATTGCCTTTGCGGGATCCTTTTGTTATTCATTTTCCCAGGAAGAAGAAAGCCAAGCATGACGAGAAAGAGGCCATCACTTTGAAGGCCAATTACTTTGGAGTGGGTGTTCCACTCATTTGGCCCAAGTGAGTATCATCACGATCAAGCTATTGACCATAAAAGAGCGCTCCATGGGAGGCAACCCATGTGAAATAAAGGTTTGAGTTAAGTTTTTAGTTCAAGTTTATGTTTTTGTTTAATAAAGAGTGCTAGAAAACTCCATTCAAGGAGAAGAAATTTGGTGGTACCGATGACCCACAAGTATAGGGGGTGTATCGCAGTATTTTCGATAAGTAAGTGTGTCGAACCCAACGAGGAGCAGAAGGTGCTGGCTAGTGGTATGGATCAGGAATTCTCTGCAAATACTTAGCAAACGGATTTTTAGGGTTTTTTGATAAAGCGAGTAAATAAAGTACGAGTAAATAAAAGAAAATAAGAATAAATGCAGCAAGTGGCCCAATCCTTTATGAAGCAAAGGACAAGTCGGTTGTATTACTTAAGATGACCAAACGTTCTTGAGGACACACAGGAAGACTGTCAAGTGCTTTCGCTTCATATAGTTGATTAATCTTCTTTAGTTCGCTAAGTGTTGTGTGGGTGAACCTGTGCTAATGTACCGACCTTCCTAGGACTAATACATACTTGTGATTATACCCCTTGCAAACATCCGTAAGTACAAGAAAGTAATTAAGGTAGAAACCTAACCACAACTTTAAACTCTAAGACCCTGACGTCCCTTGTGCAATGGTTTCCTAACGGGGGTTTAGGTTTCTGTCATTCCGGCAACCCCTACGATTAGTAGCCAAATACACAATGCATTCCCCTAGGCCCATATAGGTGAAGTGTCATGTAGTCGACGTTCACATGACACCACTACAAGAAGTACACCACAACTTAAATATCAAAGTATTGAATCTTTCTCAACACAACTCCACTACTAACAACATGACTTCTCCCATGTCCTCAAGAACAAAACGAACTACTCACAAGGAATCATATGGATCATGATCAGAGATGGAATAATGATGTATAACAATCTGAACATAAACAATAATTCAATGGTTCCACTCAATAGCATCAACTACAAAGAGTAATCAACACCGGGAAAGTTTCCCCTAAGAACTATGCAAGATTCAACCCAATTGTTACAGTAATATGGAGATGGTGATGAGGGTCTTGATGGTGATGATGGTGGTGATGATGATGATGATCCCGATGAAGTCCAGCTTGATGGTGGTGTTGATGGCGACGATCTCCCCTCTCCGGGAAGGAATTCCCCCGGCAGAAATCTGTCTACCGGAGAGATCTTTCTCTCTCGGTGTTTTCGTCCCGCAGAGGTGGAAGAATCTTTCTGTGGTCGCTCCCCGAGTATTAGGGTTTCGGGAGGATTATATACGCTAGAGGGGAGAGCTGGAGGTGGACCAGGGCGGCCACACCACCTGGTGGTGTGGCCTAGGCTGGCCCGTGCCAGGGGGTGGTGTGGGCCCCCTGTGGCCCATCTCCACTCCTCCTTCTGGCAGTCTTCGTCTTCTGGAAAATAGGATTTTCCGTATATTTTCTCGGATTTTATGATCTCCGCGAATTTCTCCTCCAAACAGCAATTTTTCCATCAGAATCTTGACTACAGCGGTCCATGCTCCAGAAGTCATCAACCATGCAAAAACAGATGAAATAACATAAGTATCATCCCTTAATATGGAATATATCAATGAATAACAGTAAATTATGATATAGAATAGTGATGCAAAATGGACGTATCAACTCCCCCCAAGCTTAGACTTCGCTTGTCCCCAAGCGAAACTGAGCTCAATAAACATGACCTCAGGTTTATGGAGTGAAGAGTCGATAAAAGAATACGGACAAGAAGCATCACATTCATCAATACATAGATCATAATAGAAGACAACTCACTATTATATAACTTAACTTGCAATAAGTAAAGGAAACACAATAAAGATACATAAAGTGAATCATAATTGGTAATGGCAAACTTAGCTATTGGTCGAAGAATGGTTGACAATTTGCTGGAGTTCACAAATAACTGAATTTCAATGATAGCTTTCAAAGTAGTAATCACCAAGATAAGAGCAATGTGCAAAACAAGGAACATAAGAAACATGATTGAATAAATCATCATATGAATGAATGAAACACAACAACTCAAAATACTTGCTGAGATAGAGGGGAATAGGTTTACTGACTCAACTAAAAAGTAAAAGAAAGGCCCTTCGCAGAGGGAAGCAGGGATTTCAAGTTTCATAAAGAGCTCCCAAAAATTATGATACTTATTAGCTTTCAGCTCTCATTGCCCCTATCATAGGCATCTTTAGGTGATTAAGGTTAAAGTGATCAAATATGAGGATATGCTTGACAAGTTGTAAGTTGAAAATCTCATGTCCCTTGAATACGAGGGCCGCTCCTCATGCTACTCAAGTTTAGTCACCGGTAAGTTCTTGTCATAGTAAGCACATGTGTATCATAGAGAACCGCCAACGGGGTACCCCTTGCCCGATGATACGGAAGAATCCCCATATCAAAATGACAAGGTAAGCAGACAATGAGCATCTCAGCAATCTTATTATTTACCATGGGAATATGGTGCTTTTTTCTCTCTTTCCTCTTTTCTCATCTTTTTTTTTCCTTTTCTCTTTTTTTCTCAATCTCTATCTCTTTTTTTATAAGAAGAATGCTTCATAGATGCTCATTATGGTTACGCTGTAGGTTTCCACCATGATAGCATGGATTAGACCGGTGGCCCAGGCGTTTCTCTAACACACATGCATAACTCCATGGACTTACAAGCTCCCCTTTCATTTCACACTGACGACATCCATAGACAAAAGAACATGATATCAACTTGGTACAAAGTACCAGTGCAATGTTGAAAGCGTTCCCCATGACAGCATGGTTCTGCTAATTCACAACTTACAAAGCACAAGCATATACACAACATAGATGGGCACAATGGTTCAAGTTTATTAATTGTGAGAAAGTAAAGTGTGCCATCAAGTTCGTGAGAGCACCAATATTTTGTTTCGCCCGTATAGTTGCGTCCGTATAGCTGCGCTGCTAGGAGGAAGACCTAATATTTTGACAGAACACCAACTATACGGTCGGAATGCATGTTCTGCCCGTATAGCTGCACCCATATAGTTGCGTCCAACCACAAAATCGCACGGGAAGGTACCCCATCTCCAAAACTTCAATCCTTTTACTTTCTTCTACCTCCAAACTCTATCAAAACCTCAAGCGATCTTCATCTCTGCTCAATTTTGTTCGATTTCCTCACACACAAGTGATCTACGATATGTTTCTCCTCCGATCCTCCAATTACTTTTTGCAAATTCATCTTTGATCTATTGTCATTATCAATCTAGGGTGAGACCTACTATGAACTTATTGCCATGATTTTCTTACCTAGATTATTATCTTGAGGGGATTCTTTAGTGTGTTTAGATGAGGAATATGATACACTTACTATTGTTGGATCAAAAAGTTTTATTTCTGCCTTTCTTCAATGTTTTAGAAGATGAACACAAGGATCCAAACTCGTGCTCGTGCACCGCTAGCGCTTCTCAGGCTATCGCTCGGGAACGCACGGGGATACGGTTCAGGAATGAGGCCCATCACGAACGCTTCGACAAGATCAAGAACCGTGAAGTGAAGGCTACCAAGTAGGCTTGTCCCATTATATTGAACCAACTCAGTATTTCTGATGGCTTTAATTTACTTTGCAATAGAGCTGGCATGCAAAACTTTGTGTACAATGATGTACCTACTTATCGCCGCTTAACCATTGAATTCCTAAGTTCACTGCAAAGCACCGTTAAACAATGGCAAGGAGAGGATACTATTTCTTTCAGTATGATGAACAACAACTACACTTTAATATTAGATGAACGGTGCATGGTTTTAATTTGCCAAACAATGATGTTCATGCTCTACGCGCATCCTTTACTGGCTTAATTCCTTCCCCCGGTCAATATTATAATGGAATGAGTTTCACTAGTAGAGTGAACAAGGGGAAGAATATTCAACATCCTGCAATTCGCTATTTGTTTTATGTTATTGCTAACACCTTGCAAGCACATAATGAGTTCACGAGACTCAATGAGGAGGACATCCTAGTCCTCGCAAAGGCTGCTTACATCAACTGCAGCTTGTCACTCAACTTGGGCGCCATCCTTGTGCGCTACTTGGAGCAGAAAGCCTCCCAAAGCCAAGGGCCAATCACTGGAGGAGGCGTCATCACCGTGCTTGCCACTGCCCTAGACATCGATCTAGGTGAGTTGCAACCCATACTAGGTGAGACGCATCTTTGTTTCTCCACCTTGAGGGCATGTGGAATGCTCAGTAGGAGAGGTGGTGTTTATTATCTCCGTATTGCTGGAGCTGGGTGTATTTACCCCGCTCCTTTGCCTAATGGTCTTTTCTCTATCGAGGAAGGACGTTTGCTATAGGATGTGCAGGTTGAGCAGTACAAACCCGAGGAGGAGATTCCTGAAGAGGATGAGGACCAAGAGGAGGAGCAAGAGGTTCCTCACCAAGAGGAGCAACCACAATCCCGGTTCGCCACATACCAAGATTTCCAAGGACTTGGAGGGACTGTGGAGAGGATGCACAACCTCTCTTTGAACCTCCGAGAATCAACAAGTAACTTCTCAACTCAATTCGCGAAGTGGAGTAACGACTTTTCCCGCCACCATAATAAATCGAAGGGCTTGCAAAAGCCTAAGCTTGGGGAAATATCCTCATGCATCTTTATGTGGCGTTCATTTGCTTTTATTTATTTTAGAGGTTGTGTTTTTATTTGAGTTTATAAGCACTCGTGTTGGTTTCCCCAACACTTTATCTTTAGTTCTTTTTATTTTCTTTCGAAATTTTCTAGCCGAGCTTTGCCGCCAATTTTCTATTCTTTATTTCCCTCTCTTAAAAATGACAAAAAGATTTCTCCATTTTTCCTTATTTCCCTCTTTCTTTTCTTTCCGCCTCGAGGTCTTTGTATATTTGTAGGAGAGTGATCGACTTCGAGTTTCCAAGAAACAAATAAAAAAGGAAGATAGAAGTGGAACCAAACATGAGAGGTATGCCATGACTCCCCACTTTTGAAGTTTGAGAAACCTATGCTAGTTAGTAGTGAATGTTGAGATATTATATTGGTGGAGTGAGTCTTTGTATTGTCGTAAGATTGTTGTTTGCATGGGTATTTAATTGGGCTTATTTTGTTCCAGCTCTCGTAGTTAACCAAGTCTTGCCTAAAAATTGCTAAAAAATTGTAATAAGAAAAAGTCTCACAATTGAAGGCTTGGGTGTTATAGTGCTTAGTCTTGAAGGCTTATTTCTAGAGACACTCGACACCACTGAAAACTTTGATTGACTTGATAGCTCTCTTAAAAAATATTTGTTTGATTGAACTAATGTTTAGCGGTTTTTGTGAGCATGCCAAAGTTTGACTTGTTAATCATAAGAATGATATAGCTTTACACGTGTCAAACTTCATGGGATGCCAACAACTCTGTTGGCCTACGAACGATCTTCATGGAGGAAACTCCTAGATTTTGCCTATGAGTTGATTAAACACTTGTAGCAGTAATGCTATAGTGGGTAAGATTCTTGGCACTCCCGGGTAGCTGTAATCAAGATGGAATCATTCCTCTAGCTGTTATGAGAAATCATTGTGCAAAAGGAACAAAAACCTTAGTGGTGCCACGAGTGTCCATCACAGCCCGATAAACTAAATAATTTTTTTGGTATGCTCTCAATTACTTAAAAACTGAAATTCTTGAAGGACAATGAATAGAAAAGTAGTGCTTGCAAAGTCTTGATTTATTGATGTGGGAGAATTGAGATACTCTAGTATATATGCTTTTCATGACAACTCTCACACTCTTAATTTACATGATTATACTTTACTGTTCAAAGGCAAGCCTATGAGTTGATTACTTGACATGGAATAAAATTTACTCATTTGGATCATCCATACTTACAATAATTGTGTTGCTCTATAAGGATGCATGAAACCTGTATGATATGCTTGCCATTACTCTATCTATGCTGAAGTTTTTCAGATTTATAAAGTGGAGGAAACATGAGACTACTAATCATGAGTAAGATCACCATCTCGTTATTTCAGTTTAAATGCCGAGTTCCTTTTTTATTTTGGTTTTCTTGCTCGGGACGATCAAGTTTAAGCTTGGGGAGGTTAATGGCTCTGAAATATAGCCATCTAAGGTACACATTTAAACTGGATATTAGTCATATTTATGATAAAATATCTCTCTAAACCCTACCAGTAATGCTAATATTCAAAGGGGTATGAAATCCTTTGTTCTTGTATTTTTCTTGCGCAGATAATGTCGTTTTAAAGGAGGGAATCACTACATTAAAGTCAAAGATACGATATTTCCTTCGACTAGAAGAAACCAGGAGCCGTCCAGCGAAGGCAGACGCTGTAACAACCAACTATACGGCCTGAGCGAAAATTCCGACCGTATAGCTCCGGCCGTATAGTTGGCGCCACCACCGTTAGGTCAAACAGAACAACTTTCGTGAAGGGACCGCTATATAAATAAGCCTCAGGCGACGGGAAACACGCGCGCTACATCTCGTTCCACCCCGAAGAAGCCAGACTCCGCCAAAAAGCCACCTCAGATCTCCAAACCATTCTCCATCTCCATAGCCATACTTCACCACTTGTAATAGTAGATCTCTTCTCCGATTGGCGACATTGTAAGACTATTGCTATCAATCTTATGATTTTCATTACAATGTTTATGATTGTTGATCTCATCTCTATATGTGAGTAATTCTCCTTGGGCTAAGGGCTTCGGCCTAGCCATGTAGCAATTGTGCATGTCAATTATCATAGATGGGATCGTGTATTAGTTTGTATGACATGATGATTATTGTATCCTCTCTTGCCACAATCCAAGGACTTGTCAGGTACCGAAGACCCTGAGGGTTGAGCCAGGTATAGGGAGTATGAGTGATGACTGATCTGCAGGTTGGGAACCCCGGTGACAGAAGTGGTAGTACGGCTGTATGTGAGGGATTTGCTTGGGATTAACGGTGACATCACGATGCATATTAGTAGTTCTCTTTATTCTATGGATGAGACTAGTAGGTTATTGCTATAAGCGGTTGCAGAGGCAATAGCAATTATGGACGCACTTTCCACATATAATTTATGTTGCTCTAACAAGTACACGCATGCTTTATTTCTACCTTTTATTTCCATCAGATGTTTTGCACAGCTACAGGTGAAACCGAACGCCCTAGGCCCTCTCTCTCTCTCCATCATCAACAACAACCAAAAGACGCAAACTACTGGTCTAGTGAAAACACAAAAGGAATTCGGAAACTCCTGAAGGCCCGTTAAAATAACTTCACTACGCATTCGCTTCCCGAGGATTCGATAACCTAGGTTTACTAGGGAAAAAGAAGCTATACTACATCTGTCATATTGATCGAAGGTATCAGTGGCTAGTCTGGTTTCCAACCGAGTGCTCCGGTTATGGAGCCGGTTGACCGGACTGCCAACCAAACCTTCCTCACGAACCAAGTCTACAGATTTGGTTTTTAGTTTGGTTGGACCGTCCTGTATACCGATAGGTCCGGTTTGAATCTCGGTTGAACCTACCTCCACACCGGGATCTGAAAAAATCTTCCCCTTCTTCTTCCCTGGCCGCCCCACCCCTCCACAAGTTACCTTTTCACTTCCCCTTACCCTCTCTCTCTCCATTGTCGCCCCTCCCACCTTCCCTCCTCTCCTAGGGTGCTTCCACCCCTAGGATTCATATATCGGGCCACCAAATCACGGAGAAGGACCTTTGGAGGCTCTCCACCAAAGGAATCTCTCCATCTCGTGGTGGTTTGGGAGATTTTTGTGTTCTTCTTCCTCAAGGGCATTTGGTGCTTTCCTCCACGGGAAGCCATGTCCTCGGGTAATCCCTTGCTCCTCTCCCTTTTACTTGTCAAATCCCCATGTTTTGCTATACATCTTGATGGATTAGCCAAGTTAGGGTTTCCACCTTTATCTTTGTATGCCAACCACGTCAAACCATGGCCTACACCTCTTGAGAAGTTTGTATTTGTGCAAGTATTGAGTCATGGGTAAAAATCTTACATTGCAAAGATAGGATTTGGGTCCTTCCCGACTAGTTCAGTTTCTAGCCTGGTTGAACCAGCCCTGCTACTGGGTCATCCGGTTTGAGTCCGGTTTTCCGGCTCTAACATCGGACCTCCCGGTACTGGAGCCGGTCCAACTGGCCCTGGCACCGAGCCTCTCTACAATTTCTCATCTTCTACCATGCACTTGCCCAAATCCAAGTTTTTCCTCCATTTTTTCCTTATGGCATGTGTACTTATCGTTGTGCTCCCCAACCTATCTCTCTTTTTCACAGGTGCAGATGATTATGACTATGTGAGCGATGAGTATGTGCCTGAGGAAACTGGTAGGGGTAAGAGGGATCGTCGATCCAGTCAGTCAGTGCAGCATGAGGAAGAGGGCAGTGCCCGCTCTGGTCGCATCAAGAGCAAGGCCATCAGGGGCAAGAAACCTGTCGTGTAGGCTAACTAGGAAGATGTGCCTACTCAAAACTTGAAGAATATGAAGATTGCTATGTATCGGGCCCTTCGCAAGAAAAATCCCTATCGCTTCAAGTCTTGCACCTATTCTAGCCCTGACAAGAAGTTTTGGACCGAGACTCAAGCCTTGATGTGGGATCACATTTACACTTAGTTCAAGGTCACTGTTGGGGATATACTTTACGGGTATCCTTACTATGCATCACTGACCAGGGTGGCCCACTTTGGGTTAGAGCTTTGCTTCACGGGCGGCCCAGTCAGGGAGAAGAGACGGAGTCTAGTTCGGCTACAGGAAGGCCCAAAAGACTTACCGACATAGGCCCATAGTGTTACTTGTAGTTCAAGATGTACTCTGTAACCGACTCTTAGTTGTAGCCGGATAGGTCTCTCCTGTGAACCCTAGGCCGGATATCTATATAAGCCGTCCTAGGGAGAGCCTTTAGGGCACAATGTTACAACACCTCAATAGACTACAATCTCAACTCGCATAGGCAAAACCCTTGTAACCCATATTCCGGCTCTGTCGTATTACTGGATTGCTAGCAGGAGTAGGATATGTTCAAAGCTGGCGGATTCGAACCTGGGTAAACTTGTGTGCTCACCGTCCCGGAACACCATACGTCTCACACCCCTCTCTTCCACACGCCTCGAGGACCCCCTCATGGCATACTTGTCATTAATCCGACGATAGTTGGCGCCCACCGTGAGGCAAGTGAGCTTCGGATCTACGTTCCCAGCGGAATCTGCAAGAATTGGAATCAGCGAGACCATCGCCATCGGTCGTGTCCTCTACGGCAGCGACGTCCCTCTCATCGTTCTCGACGAGACCTGGATTCCGGCTAGGAAGGTCGTGGCTGCCTACACCATCATGTCTTTTGGCGAGATCGATGTCTACATTGGTTTCGCTGAACCTGCCCCACCCACCCCAGCGGTGATGATAGAGGTACAAGAAGTTTCTGGGTCCCATTTGTCCGTGGAGGCGGTAGAGTTCCGGATCTCGGAAAATCCCAATCCCACCCAGCCCGCACCTAACACGGAGATAGTGGAGAAAGCTGAGCCTGAGGAAGATCTTATGGCAAACGTCAGATCTAGAGTGGATCTCCCTAGCAAGGTCGAATCCCAGATTGATATTCTCGTCAAGGTCGAAATCCAGGAGCAGCAGGGCAACAACTCTGGTTCCTCCTCTTCTAACGCTGGAACAGACCAAACTTTCCTGAGCCATACGTTGAGGCACATGATGATGCAAGACACAAGCGTGGATTAGGTTCTCGAAACTATCCGAATTTTTTAGGAAGCCCATGAGGAAAGCCGCAAATACCTTAGGACGCTCGCATCGCACTTTGTCAGATATGTTGGATCCGGATCCAGCTCTGCCGATGCTGGAGACAACAAGGACTCGGTGCTTGAGGCGATCAGAACAAACACCGACGTACCAGCATCTTCGGATGATTCCATGACGTCGGCGTATTTCTGAAAGTTCTTCAAGGAATATGATGAGGATTTCAACTCCAAAGTTGTAGAAGAAGGAGAAGCCATGGATGAAGGATCCGGGGAAAACTCTCCCAAAGCACAGGATGACATAGATCTCGGAGATAATCCCGATGTCTAGATGTCCGAAAGTACCGATCAGAGCTTGACTCCGGGAAACGGACCAAAAGTTGTCTTTGCTACCGACGCTGCCAAGAAGGCAAAGAAGAGGAACAAGAAGAACAAGACCGCGGCAAAACATCCTCCAGCAGAGGAAGTGGTTGCCAAAGATTACAACAAAGACTCGGATGGAGCTTTAATCCTAGGCGACCTGAAGGAAACTCTCGTTGATGGATACGTGATCACTACCGGTGCTCGTAAACTCATCGGAGACGCGTTAACAACGCCAATCCCTACCGCTGTAGAACTTACACCTGCAGAATTGGAAGAAAGGGCCCAGGCCCTAGAAGCATGTCGTCAAGTACTCCTGGATGAAGCTAACAACATCAAGGAAGAGAAGAAGCGCATTGCTACTGCGGAGCAGTTCATCTCTCTACAGCATCAGAAGACCCGAAAAGGCCACGTGCGGGCCGAAAAATATCCGGAAGTCCACAAAGTTCTCTTTGAGGGAGACCCAGGAGCACCTCGACTCGATAACAAGGGAGATCTGGTGTACTCAACACAAGTACAAAACACTGCCGCATCTCGAGATATCCTAGCGAACAATCCAAACCCGGATCAAGTTCGGTTGGGCATAAAGCTACTCACCAAGGGTCTGGAGCAATAGAAGGTCGCGAAATCCGGAAGCAAAAAACTGGTCTGTCAATCCGACCAATGTCGCATGGATCCGGCCTGGAATGATGTTAGGCCCCAGCGGGTCCCAGAACAACATCACCGTTCTGACCGTCGGGAAGATAACTACTCAAGAACCGGATCTTCAAGTTAATGGCACAGAACCGCACGTGACTGGAGCAATGTTGCTCCAGCTGCGGAGCAAGACGCAGTTGCTGCACTAGTTCCAAGGCACCCTCCTCAGCGAGAGTCGAACAATCGCAGGGAAGATGACAAAGAGCAATGTCGGGAGGAGGACCGTAAAAGGATGCCACCTCCTAGATACACAAGCCGTCCGGCTGGATCTCATCGCAATGAGGGAAACAACGGAAGAAGGAATGACAGACATCATGCCAAGCCAAGCCGGCAGGGGGCTCGTCGTAATCAAGACCCTCCCCGGAACCGGAATAATGACGCTCCGGACAGAGGCCGGCGATCAGCCCGAAACAATCCACCTGAGCCACCCTCTCCACCAAGCAGCCATCACAACGGCCCTCAGGGAGGCCAAGGAGGGCTTCATGGCGGAGGAGGTGGTGGTAGGAGCAGAAGTCCGGCTCCAAGGCACCGCAACCACAGCCAACAACCAAGACGGCGTTCTCTATCACCTAGTGATGTGAGACACCGGATCAATTCTAACAGAGAGGCACGATGCTACGAGAATGACGAAATCTATGTAGGGTCCAAAATGCTTCGGACCGCACATTAGAGAAACAAGATTCTCTGAAGGATTCACTAACTCAAGGCACATTCAGCCCTATGACAGTGTAGCTCGGCCAGATACCTAGCTCTAGGATTTTTTCTAGGCTTGCTGCATCACCAAAGGCGGAAATAGGTTGGTAGCAACCGGATATCTCCCACTTATGCTGCTGAAGACGGCACGGTCCTGGATTAATGAACTTCCGGAGAATACCATCCACAACTGGTATGACATGCAAAGCGTGTTCTTTCAAAATTTCGAAGGCAAATATCAAAGGCCCTGTACGGTAGGAGACCTACAGTGTTGCACCCAGAAAGCCATAGAAACTTTTCGAGACTATCTCGGACGATGGATCGACACCAAGAACTCCTGTGAAGGAGTAAACGATCAAACTACGATTAAAGCTTTCATTGAAGGACTCCCAATTGGTTTACTGCGTCACTGTTTGAAGTGCGACAAAGTCACTGATTTGGGAGAGATGATAGAAACAGCGAGAAAGTATGCAGACGCCAATGATGATGCAGAAGGATTACTTAACATCCTGGTTGTACCACAGTCGGCAAAACAGCCAAAGCAACAAGCTCAGAAGCGCAAGAATACCTCAGAAGAAAAACCCCACACGGAAACAGCAGTTGTCACTGCTACTTTCGGGTCTGGAGGACGAGGAGGGCGTAGTGGCGGCCGCAGACGCGGTTGTGGGACGTCAAGGGTCCAAGGTAGAGGAGACCAACAACCTGGCAAAACCTACTCTTGGGCCGACATTCCAATAATGCGTGTGTGCATCACTTAGATGCCAATGGGGGATCGTCCCACACAAACACCGAGTGTCGTTTCAATGATGACATAAAAAAAGATGATTCTGCTGGCTACAGGGCTAAGCGGAAGAAGGGAAAGAAGAATCCTAAAAAAGAAAAAGAGACCAAGGAAGATTCCGACATGGAGGAAGCAGAGCATTCAAATCCCAAGTCGGATGGAAAAAATAACTTCCCAACAAAGAAAGACACTTATGTCACTTTCCTTGGGTCTCAACCAGCTAAGGTCAAGAATGTAGTATTGCATAAGCTAAACACAATTGTTCTGGCTGTCCCTCAATTCTTGGACTGGTTAGAAGTGGCAATCACCGTTGACTGTGCTGATCATCTGCCTAAGTTGCACAGGCGAGGAAAATACACCTTAATCGTCAATCTACTTATTGACGGCTATAGTTTCTCCAAGACTCTCATGGATGGCGGTAACAACATCAATATTCTCTATGTTGAAACGCTACATCAGATGCGGATCTCGGAGATGTAGCTGAATCACAGCTCTGTGATCTTTCATGGGGTTGTCCCAGGAAGACAAGCAAATTCCCTGGGAGAGATCACTTTGGATGTTACCTTTGGAACTCCAAAGAACTACCGGACGGAAGCACTTTCCTTCGAAGTGGTCCCGTTCAAGAGAGCCTACATGCTATATTTGGACGACCAACTTACTGGGATTTTATGGCTCGTCCATGTTACATTTACAATATGATCAAAATTCCAGGTCCCAAAGGCGTGATCACCATTAGGGGAGACCAGAAGAAAGCGCGAGAGTGCAATGATGGAAATGCCGCCTTTGTTAAAGCCGTGCTGCACGCCCAGGAGTACCAGGACATCAAGAAGACCATCGACCCGTCCGAGATGCCCGTGACGAAGAAGGAGATTACAAAGCCGACTCCTAAGTTCAAGGCATCAGAAGAGACAAAGACGACGCTGTTGAAGGATGATGACCCCTCCAAGGTGACCTAGATAGGTGTAGGTTTAGACCGTGCATAGGAAATCACACTCATCAAGTTCCTCCAAGAAAATCAACATATCTTCGCATGGCAGCCATCTGACATGACCGGAGTACCTAGGGAACTGGCCGAGCACTCTCTAAATGTACACTCAAATGCCTATCAAATAGTCCTTACGATGTTTCGGAGATGAAAAGCGAAAAGCAATAGCTAAGGAACTAGCTCGGCTCGAGTTAGCCGGATTCATAGAAGAGGTCATCCACACTGAGTGGTTGGCCAATCCTGTAATGGTCCCTAAAATGGACACCACTGATTTAAGGATGTGTGTTGATTATACTGCCTTGAACAAGGCTTGTCCCAAAGATCCATTCGCTCTGCCTAGAATTGATCAAGTTATCGATTCTACCACAGGCTCGGAACTCCTATGTTTTCTCGACGCATACTCCGGTTATCATCAAATCCAGATGAAGAAATCAGACAAAGTCAAAACTTCATTCATAACCCCCTTTAGAACCTTCTGTTTCGTTACGATGCCCTTTGGGCTCAAGAACGCAGGAGCTACGTACTAGCGCTCTATGCAGCGTTGTCTCCATGATCAAATTGGATGCAATGTACATGCATATGTGGACGACATTGCGGTGATGTCCAAAAAGAAGGAAACCCTAATTTTCGACTTGGAGGAAACATTCGCCAATCTACGCAAATACAACATAATGCTTAATCCGAAGAAGTGCTTCTTTGGAATACCAGCCGAGAAATTGTTAGGTTTCATTGTGTCACAAAGAGACATAGAGGTGAACCGTGACAAAATCAAGGCTATACTCAATATTTCTAGGACAACTCGCCTGAAGGATGTTCAAAGACTAACTGGTTGCATTGCTGCAGTCAGTCAGTTTGTAAGCCGGCTCAGTGAAAGAGTCGCACCACTCTATAAGGTCCGGAAAAAGACCAAAAAGTTCGTTTGGACTGATGAAGCTGACGCTGCACTACAAGACCTGAAAGCAGTACTCTCGTCCGCTCCTATCCTCGCAGCACCGGAACCTCGTGAACCGATGTGCTCTATCTCACTACGACAAATAGAGTTGTGAGTGTCGTCATGGTGGTGGAAAGACCATAGGAAAAGCAAGAACACCTGGTGCAGCGTCCGACTTACTACCTCAGCAAAGTCCTAACTGAATCAAAGCAGCGGTATCCGCACTATCAAAAGTTGGCTTATGGTATGTTCTTTGCATCCCGGAAGCTACGACATTACTTTCGGGAGCATTAGATTACCGTGGTGAGCACTTCTCCCATGAGAGACATAATAAACAACAGTGACACCACAAGACGTGTCGCAAAGTGGGGAATTGAGCTTTCAGCTTTCGCCATTGAGTATAAACCTTGTACAGCAATCAAATCCCAAATTCTGGCTGACTTTGTCGCTGATTGGACAGAGACAATGGAAAATATGACCCTCCTAGAGTCAAAATACTGGACCTTGCATTTTTACGGGTCTAAGGCGCTCGGGGCTCGGGGGCTGGCGTGGTGCTCAAATCACCCCAAGGAGACAAACTTTTCTATGTGTTGCAGATTCACTTCACGGTAACAAACAACATTGCTGAATATGAAGCATTGCTGCATGGAATCCGGATTGCTAAGGATATCAGCATCCGACGATTAATGTGTTATGGAGATTCAGATCTTGTCGCTCAATAAGTGTCAGATATCTGTAATGCAAACAAACACATGGTAGCGTATAGAGCTATCATGGATGAACTAGCTAAATCGTTCGAAGGGTTTGAAGTTAAACACATCCCTCGAACAAAAAATGAGGAAGCAGACGCATTATCTCGTATAGGCTCTGCACGGAAGAAGGTCCCGGATCGCGCTTTTTTAGAGCACCTCAAAGTTCCCTCTATAAAAGGAGTAGACGAGGAATATCCAACCAAATCCGACTCACCTTTAGTAGCAGTTCTGGCTGTGATTTCCAGCTGGACTCAACCCTACCTTGACTACTTGGTAGATGGAAAATTACCCGAAGACGAGGTTCTGAGCCGGCAGATCGTCCGACGAGTAAAAACCTATACTATAATAAGTGGTGAGCTCTATAAGCGGAGTGTGTCTGGGGTTTTTCAGCGTTGTGTATCTCCAGAAGAAGGAGTGGAAATCCTAAGGGAAATCCACGAAGGCGAATGCGATCATCATGCTGTAGCCAAATATTTAGTGGCAAAAGCTTTCAGACATGGATTTTTCTGGCTTACAGCCAAGGCAAATGTCGAACGGCTGGTCAAGACATGGAAAGGCCCCCAAAAATGCACCAAACAAGCTCATGCTTCGGCTGATCAGTTGCGGACAATACCCATAACATGGCCTTTTGTGGTCTGGGGGCTTGACATGGTAGGACCGTTTAAACGGGCTCCAAGTGGATTTACTCACCTCTTAGTGATGGTGGATAAGTTCACGAAATGGATTGAGGCTAAACCCGTCACAAGTTGTGATGGAGCAACAGCCAGAAGATTTGTCGAGGATGTTATAATCCGATACGGTTATCCGCATAGCATTATTACGGACAACGGGGCAATTTTTCTATGGGAGAACTTGCCGAATTCTATGATGAACAAAATATCCGGCTTGACATTGCGTCAGTCGCACATCCACATGCTAATGGACAAGTTGAAAGAGCAAATGGTTTAATCCTACAAGGCCTCAAACCAAGACTCGAAGCACCACTTCGTCGTGCTGCGGGGGCTTGGGCAGATGAATTACCATCTGCAATATGGAGCTTGAGAACAACTCCGAATAGGTTAACTGGATACACACCTTTCTTCTTGGTCTATGGTGCAGAAGCAGTTCTTCCTAGCGATTTTATTCACACTTCTCCCCGAGTTGCTACGTATATTGAAGAGGATGTCGAAATTTCTCGACAAAATGATCTTGATTTAATCGAAGAAGTTCGTGTCGTTGTTTAAAGGAGATCAATAGCCTATTAGCAGAAGTTATGCAAGTATCATAGCCAGAGAGTCAGAAACCGGTCTTTTAGTAAGGGCGATTTGGTTCTCCGGCTTGTGCAGAAAAGAAAGCACAAACTTTCCCTAGTATGGGAAGGGCCCTTTTTAGTTAGTCGAGTATTGCACAATGGTTCTTACTATCTAACTGATACGCGGCCAGTCAAAGAAAGACCTGCTACTAAGAAAAGAAAGAGAGCTGGAGGCAGTACAGACCCGGAAGAATTAGACAGACCGTGGAATATTGCTCGGCTATGTCCCTTTTATTCTTAATTTTTTTCTTTATTTGTAATCATATATGTGTACATGCTCAATGAGAAATAAAAGTATTGGTTGCCTAAATAGAAGCATTAAATCTTAGCACTAGCAAAAAGTATTAAACTACTTATTTACAATCCGATTGTTTCATAATAACACATAGTTTTTTTGATACTCTACGATGCAAGAGAAGTGGTAGGAGCCGTTGGCTCACTAGAGACATCGCCCTCGCCTTGATATCTTTCTAGGACGTTCAAATCCGATATGGTTTGTTCGTCATCGGAAGCTTCACCTGTTTCTTTGGTAGGCGGAGTAGGCATTTCCATGCGAGTGAAGAAAGGAGTGTCATAGCTAGTCAGATCAGCTACGTGACATCCATAACTGGCGCAGGAGTCCATGATGGCCTTGATGTCTTGCTCTTGTCTGTCTTCATCCATAGTTGAATAACCCCTGGTTACTTGCCAGATCTCCATTCTTCCATGGTGCCTCATAACCATGTGCGGTGACCCAGCATACCACTGCATATGTAGTACACTATAGTTGTTGACATGACATCCACAGAACACCGTTCCGCAAATATCACATCCCTTAGAGTGGTACAATAGAAACATTGCGGGTCCATATTACAAACATACACACTTCAATATCATTACAATACTAGAAGTTCGAGACTTCAAGAGATTCAAACTTACAAACCAAATAACTTATTTCATAAGTTCAGCGGAAGAACGAAAAACACAACAGTAATAAGGACGTGAGCTCAACAGCTTATTCTATAGGGTTCGTGTTGCTTGGCTCAACCTAGGTAACTATATTATGGCCTGGCAACTACTCTGACTCATTGTCTTCATCTCCATAGTGTATCCCATAGTCCACCCCTTCGATTCCACCGGACAGCTCCAGCTCTTCATCGTAGACGTTCTGGACCTCCGTAGCATACACCTGGTCATTCTTCTGGCCCTCAAAGTCTAGCAAGGGGTTCAAAGGAAAGGGTGAGTAACAGCGTTACCCAACAAGTTCACTATATGCAAGGTGGGAAGGTTGATGCTCTAACTACCACCGCGGACTATAAGTCCTTGGTACTATGCAGTTTTGGTAAACATTTCTTCAAAGATTGATTTTATTATCAAAACTATGCCCATCAGCCTTCACAGGAATACCCGAACTTCATGGAGTTCCTTTCCTGCCGCGTTCGTAGCTCCTTCCTAGAACAGGGAGTAAAATGCCACAATTCTTACACTCTACAGAGGTGCATTGCTTTACCCATGAGAGACCAACTCCTTGTTGCACAACCGGGCGTACTTTTCCGTCCACAATTCCATGATGTGGGGCCTAATAGATGATCCAAGCCAATCACTGCCCCCTTCGTGACCCCGCATGTCCCCTTGGTGTACACCATGCCCACATCTTGAATCACGGAAATGGTTAGTACAAACCGTCAAATGCCAGAACTATCGTGGGACGTTGAGGGGTCTCACCCATATGGTGCATATCCTCTATGAATTACCAATTAATGCACGCTATGAGGATAACACCCATGACCTGCACATCGCATGCAAGAGGAAGAAGATACAACTAACTTCTCCGTCTCATTCCAAATCTCATGGTTAACGCGTAATATACGGTTCTAGAATCACAGATGTCATGGGTTATTAAGTCGTAGTTATTTTGCAATTGGAATTCTTAGATTCCCCTGCAATTCTTAGTATTTATCATCACTTAGGATGATAATAGCATTTCATTTGTTTGGGAAAATACTTATTTTCTGTCTCTTTTAGAACATAGGTGATAATACACAATTTTCAAATACGTTCATAAAGACTCATCAAAGGACATGAGCAAGTGATGAACTTGCCTTATGACTGTAAGGTAGTGAAGTCAGATACTTCCACTTGACCTTGAACTCCAATTTCTATAGAAAACCATTATTGCCCGATAAGGACAATATTTAAAGAAGCAATATGCAATGCATAGTAATCTCATGCAATGATTTATTATTTTCCTTCTTTGCATGTTTTACCCACCTTATAAAGGTTTTATGTTTCTTTTAATTAATAAAAGAAAAGTATAATTCAAGAAATCATTAAATTCATATTATTTTGATATTTAACATTATTATAATAACTAATATTATTCTAAGAGTTTAAAAATGAGTTTATTTAATTTTTAACTCTTTTAAATGTTAAACTAAAATTCCTTTAAGGAAATAAGACTTTATTTTTATCACACTTGATTTACATTTCAAAAATACAAACTAGTATTTTTCTATAATAGTACTTCCTTTTAAGATCTTAAAAATGAATTTTACTCAATTTTAAGTGTTTCTTATATTTTTATAAAATTCCAAAAGGAACATATACAATTTTAATAATTGATCTATATTTAATTACTTAGAATTACTATCTATTATTTTTATTGGATAGAGGATATTTTGTGATTTCATAAATATATTATTTGTATTTTTAGGATTTTTTTCTAGAGCCTAATTTATCTAAGGGATATATTTGTAATTTTGTATTTTATATAAGTCCTTCTTTTAAAACATGGGCCTAGCCCACTAGGCTGGCCCGGTCTGACCCGACCCGCTTGGGTTGGAAAAAAGTCCCTGGGTAGTACTGGGTTGCCTACACCCAGCCCAGTAGCACTTGCTCGCTCCCTCTCCTCTCTCTTCTCTCTCGCGTGACACCCTCTCTGGCCGCTCGATGCCACCGCCGCCGCAGGGTATTCCGGCCGCCCCAGGCCGTCGTGTCCATTGCTGCAGTGCAAGACAACATGGATGATGTCACTGCTCAATCTGGCGCTGGCGCTCTCTACTGGCCGTGCTGAGGCCCACCTCGTGGCTAGGGTTTGGGGTCCACCGTGCTCTGGCGCTTCCTCGATGACGCTGTGGTGCTCGTGGCGCCGCTCTTCCATGGCTGCCACTTCCATGTGCAGGCGCAGGTTGCAGCGCCCCCCTCGGGATGCTCCCCGTGCCGCCACCTCTCTACCGCCGGCCTCCTCTCTGCTTCCTCTTCGATAATCTTACGAGGACCTTGAGTAAGTGCCCTATTCTCCTCCCTATGCTCTACCTTGCCTCTATTTCATGCCATGTGATCACTTGTGATGGATTTCCCCATTTAGGGTTCATCTCTAAATTCCTAGGGTTCATTCCCCCTACAGTGGTGATTTAGCATAGCTCTAGGGTTAATCTTTCCTATGCTAATCCTTTGATGTTGATTTACTGTTAGTGTAGTGTCAATCTCAGTTGAGCATATTTGCTACTTTGTTCTCTGTCACAGAACACTCTGTTGATCATGCTTTTGTTATCCTTTTCTCTGTCATAAAACTCTTTGTATAAGCATGCTTAGTTTAATGTGGATGCCCAAGTTGTTGTGGTTGTGGATTTACTCCTATGGAGCTAAGCTGAGATGCTCTCTGTACTGATGCTTGGTTAATTTCTTACTGGTGAAACACTTATGTGTTCAGTCTTAGGATTTAATCCTATTACTATGTAAATCTAAAGTTACTAGTGCTAGTCTATGATTTGTGATTAATAAGGAGATGATTTATAAAGATATGATTCATATATGCTTGTAGGAAAGTGATTAAACCTAGTGGTTTCTGTACAGGGTGGCCTACTGATAGACAGTGTTGGTCTTTACTGTCCTTTCTGAAATGAAGTGTCTATTTATGATTTCTAAATCATTTAGGAAGATGATTATCTTTGTTGAAGAGAATATGCTTGAGCTTGTACTCAAGCAGATATGAACCTGCTAGGTACAGAGGTGCTACCCATCTGGGAACGTGCCCTGTACTAGCAGTTGTGATGTGTATCTATCTAGATAAAAATAGATCATAGGGTAAGTGATGCTGGTCTGAGACCCTGCCTATGCAAGAACACATGCCTTATTTGGCTGTTTATTATCTGCCGTCCAATATGTCCACTTATCATGTGCTTGTAAGGAAATGAATGTGTAAAATGGAAAATGATTAGATCTAAATGTTGGGATATACCCTAGTAGCCTTGTCTTGATGTTGCCTTTTACTTTTGGCTGGTGGTAGCCCTAGATTTGTGTTGGCTTCCTCTTGGCCTTGTCTTGCTCCTCCTAATGTTATTGCTCTTGTGTGGACTTGTTGTCCACCTAGTACCTCCCCCTCCTCAAGACACCATCTTTGCTGGTGATTTCCTGGGTTTTCTATGGTGGAAAGTGACGTGATCTAGTGATATGGTTTCAAGATTTGGTGCTGTTCTTGGTTGTGCTGGTGACAAACTGTGGTTGGTCTCTCTCTGCCAAGTGGATAGCAAAGCTTGCTTTGCTCTATGCTGCTATGATTTAAATTGCCCCTTTGCTCTCTGCTGCTGACACCTCAACGCATGCATTTAGGTGTGTGAGTTGCTTCACTATTTTCTTTGGCTATGGATGAGATCAAGTAAATATGGTTTACACTTCCCCATCCTTTTACTGTTACTTACCTTGGGGAAACTTACCACTTTTCTACTTGGCTTATAATGTGGCACTGGAGCTATTTGCTTAAAAGAACAGATACTACGCATTGGTGAAACTTGCCCCCTTTTTAATTACTCTATGATGTAATATGAACAGTGCACTTCACTGTTCACCACTAAGAGTAAAACTAACATTTTTTTGAGTGGTTTATTTATTTTGCAGGAACAAGATCTGGATTGTCAAGACTTAATATAGGGGTAGATAGTTAGTATAGATTCTCATTGTAATCTTCTTTTATTCTCTTTGTAAAGAACCTTGTAACAATATTTCTATGATTTAATAAAGATTCATTTTATTGGACTCTATTCCTTGTAACATTCTGTCTGATGTAATTCTCCCCATTTGTAATATAATTATTATGGAATAAAGAAAAGAAATTAGAATTCATTTCTTATTTGAATTTTCTTGTCTTAAATTCATATTGTTGTTTAATATATAATCAAACAATGTTAATACTTTATTTTGGAAATCCACTTTATGCTTCTAACTTCTAATTATCAAATATTCTTCAAATGGTTTAAATTTCAAATTTGAATTCAAAATATTCCCCCCCAAAACACAATAGTGCCCAAAGGTCATGTCAAAATTTATAACAATCACTTCAGAGAGCTATTCCTACCTCTGGTTAGTGAAAGAAACTCTGATCTCTTTAGGTTTTTATTTGGCAAAAAATTTACCCCGATTTTACAAATGAATGCATGCATATGCACAGATTCCTATTTCCACCCTTCGTTGGTTCCTAAATGTTGGGGTGTTACACCATGGTAAGGGCATTCTGTGCTGGGGTTCACGCATAGGACATGTTCCAGTCCTGGATGAGCTGGGGCATCTCCTTGGCCTTGTCTCGCACTTCAAAGGCGGACATTTTGTTCATGTCCGGAACTTTGAGAACTTCACCAATATTCTCCAATGATTGGCGGAAATCGTGAAGCAAATCGCCGACTTCTGTAAGCCGACTGGTGCGAGATTCGGTGGAGGAAGAATCCAGTAAGTTCAGAGGACCTACGCATTTAAAGCAAAGGTTAGTAAAACATATCCGTATTCTTAGGAATCGGAAAGGGATAAAAGTAAGAGATGGGAAAATTACCAAAGATGGAATCATCAACTTTGGTCTTCTCTGCTCGAAGACTCTGGAGTTCATCCCGGAGAGCTTGAGTGATGTCCTTCTCTCTGAATAACTCGTCACTAAGATCCGAGGTTTTCTGATCCTAGGCCGCAATCTTTCGATCACGTTCTTCGGTGGCCATGGAGGAGGATTCGAGGACTTGAGAAATGCCGCGCTCGTGATCCGCCTTCAACTTGTTCAGCTCCCGACGTAGGTCGGTGTTCTCCACCTCCAGGGTCTTAAAATTCTCGGCCTCTTCAATCATGGCACATGATTTTTTGACCAGTGTTGTAAGCATAATACAATAGTTTAATAGAAAATTTGACTATGAAAGCAAAACATAGTAAGGTTAAAGACTGAAATGATTACCTTCAGCTTCATCCTTTGATATCTTCAATTGAGCATTTTCAAGACGGAGAGCTCTGATCTCTCTCCGCTTATTGCAAATATTCTTCAATAATTCCTGGTTATAAGCATTAACTTTCTATAAGTCAGAATAATACCCAGAGTCGGAAGTCTACTAAAGGCTCAGGCTAATATTTTAACTAATATCAGCACGAGCCTTGGGGGCTACACTAGTTCGTTCTTTGGCATCCTATGAAAGCATAAATCTGGATTGTTTATCCAACTTCATGCTTGGGGGCTAGAGGATATGGTATGAAATAAAGTAAAAAGTGAGTTGGAATTCCGACTTACATGCTATTCATGAGTGAGCTTGCTCAGGCTCATGTTCACTTTAGTGGTAACCTTCTCGGCGAGGGTAAGCGGGATTACTGGCGGTGGCGGAAGCACGTCGGCTTTCAGCTTCTCGTCGTGAACACGAACTTGGTCAAGAAGCTCGGAGTACTTGACGTCCTCGGCTTCTTGCGCTTCTTTCTCGGCGGTGATGTTCTGGCTCTCCAAAAATTGCCGAGCTATTCTTCTGCAGATTTCTGAGTAATGCCAAGTTTGGCAATACCCGGATTGCTGAGGAGGTTTTCGGTGAAAACTTGTGCCGGGGGATCATTACCCTTTGAGTGTTCACCCTTATCAAGCGCCGATTCACCCATGGTGACGTCGGTTGGAGAGACAAGGATCATTGGCTTTGATTGTTGAGCCAAATCTTCCGTAGCGGGCAGAGATGGAGTAATCTCCGGTGTTGTGGAAGGCTGTGGGGCAGGAGTCGGAGGCGTTGCGACAGGAGAAGTCAAATTTAACTTTGACTAGCGTAGGGGCTTCGATGAGCCTCCTTTCCCCTTGCCCTTGGTGAGTTGTTTAGCTCTGAAGAGGTAATAGAATGAAGATCGTTACACTTCAGAAAGAATGAAAAATACAAAGACCTTGTGAGGAAGTTTTACCTCTTCACAACATGCACTTCCTTTGTGCCAATAGACACTGTCGGAGCTTTACGCTTTTGGGTAAGCGCTTCCGACAGTGGGATCAATTCTCCATCATCTTGAGATAGCTCAGGAGGATATCCTTCGAGAGGAGCAAGCTCCGACTCGGGGAGGTCACCAAGCTAAAAATAGGAAATATCTCAGTATTGCAAAAAGACACAACAATGTATAAATGAACGCATAATTCGAGTTACTATTGGAAAACTTACTGGTGTCACAGGATCATCAGTCGTATGCATGTCCAAGGACAGATCCAGAATCTTCCTCTCGACCTGCTCCTTGATTAACCATTTGATTTGGGACTCATAGTCCTTATCCGAATAAGACTTGGAGAAGATCCGGAGAGAATCCGTCTTGCTCTTGGCGATGGAGTGCATAAGTCGATCGCCATGATGTTGAAGAGGCTGAATCCGGCGCGCCAGCCAGTAGTGGACTAAGTCGAATCCTTTTAGACCCTTGTGCTTCATCAAATATTCGATCCACCTCTTTGCAAGAAGCAGATCATTAGTGAGAGCCGGAGCATCTGCGTCCTAGGACTTTTGGGGCATGGCGGCACCGTCAGCAAAATCCGGCAAAGCAGTGGCTTTGCCGGGAACCGGTCTGTCCTTATGATAGAAGAACATGGACTGCCACTTTTTAACCGACTTGCTAGCTTTGATTCTAGGATAGACTCGCTCTCTCCTAACAGAGAAGCTGAGCGTTCTGGTAATGTAAGGATTATCGACGGTGATGGAATTTCTCCGGGTGTGAAAGTAATACCGGAAAAGAAGAAGACTCGGCCTAATACCGAGATACCCCTCACACAAGAGGCATAAGCGCTCATCTCTAAAAGAGAGTTTGGGGGAGATGGTGGAGTTGCACTCCATAATAATCTATGACCTCCGAAAAGAAATCTAAGGGAGGAAAGCTCAGACCTCTATCGAGGTGAGTGCCGAAATGCACTCGCTCGTCGGTGTTGGGGGTGGGGAAGATTTGTCCGTAGCCGCTCCGCCAGTCGCCGGCGTGGAGGAGGCCTTCATTCTCGATGACGTGGAGCTTGGTGTCATCAAGGACGCAGGGGATCCAGACCCCGTGGAAGATCTCCTTCTCCATCGCCGCAGTCGTTGCCGCCGTGGCAGAAGATGAGACCTCAGCCATTTTATGGGCGTTAGTGACCTAGGATAGGCGGCGCTGTGGAATTTGGGGGGGCAAAGGAGCTCTTTCACAGGAAACGTCAAGAGGAAGGAGAAAGCACTGGCGCTGGTAAAGAGAAAGAGGAAGATCTAGACCACTTATATCCTCTACCTGTGCCAAGATTCGTGCAAAATAAACAGTAACCATGCCATGTGTCATGGAAGGAGATGGGTAACTTCCTCATGAGGATTACGCCGCCTCGATCTCCATGCACGCATCAAAATGACGCCTCGGTTCTGCCCAAGGCGGACCCACCAACGGTCGTGTTGTTAGGAAGGTCTGGCACGGACGTGACTTGACCTTGACTGATGTCAGGTTACGTCAGAGACCAGGTTCCCATTTAAGTTTGAATCTCAAGTTGGAAACTCGAATAATGTACTTTTAAGTCTGAATTGTTTTGAGACTCGGCTCCTATCCTTTCTTTTGAAGTTTCAAGAACCCTTCAAGATTCTGCAAGCCAAAGATCAAGCTACATGATGAAGAAATCCGACTCTGGATCTTGGAGGCTTCTGGGGGCTACTGTTGGGGATATACTTTCCGGGTATCCTCATTGTGCCTCACTGACCAGGGTGGCCCACTTTGGGTTAGAGCTTTGCATGACGGGCGACCCAGTCAGGGAGAAGAGACGGAGTCCAGTCCGGCTACGGGAAGGCCCAGAAGACTTACCGACATAGGCCCGTAGTGTTACTTGTAGTTCAAGATGTACTCTGTAACCGAATCTTAGTCGTAACCGAATAGGTCTCTCCTATGAAACCTAGGCCGGATATCTATATAAGCCATCCTAGGGAGATACTTTAGGGCACAACCTTACAACACCTCAATAGACTACAATCTCAACTCGCACAGGCGAAACCCTTGTAACCCATATTCTGGCTCTGCCGTATTACTGGATTGCTAGCAGGAGTAGGATCCGTTCAAAGCCGGTGGATTCAAACCTGGGTAAACTTGTGTGCTCACCGTCCCGGAACACCGTATGTCTCACACCCCTCTCTTCCACAAGCCTCGAGGACCCCCTCATGGCGTACTTGTCATCAATCCGATGGCAGTCACCTCATGCGGTAACATTCTTGCTTTCAATGTGGACTGGTTCAACATGTATGCAGCCTCAGATTATCGTTTTGTTGATAATGCCTTGAACAAGATGGATCTGTTTTACCTTGTGTGTATCAAGGAGGACTACTATCTTGAGTATATCCGTCAGTTCCTCCGCACAGTCTATTTTCATGATGACGATGACCGCACTATGACTTGGATGACTGGCACGCGGCGGTTTCGTGCCACCTATGCAGATCTGGTTGAGGTTATGGGCTATTATGGCAGGGCAGGTGGTTTTTGCATTCGTAGCGAGAAGATCAAGCCTACAGAAACTCTTGCTTTCTGCTATCACAAGGATTCTGAGTGGGCTCCTCCATGCATCACTGACATGTACTTCTACTATCACATTTTGGACAACATCTTCCGGTAGTCGCTTGTTCCCCGAGTTGGAGATACTACAAACTGCCGTGGGTTCTTTGCCAATCTCCTGTACTATTATCGCCCTGATAGGTTGAGGAAGATTGATGGCTGTGACTTTGTGTACTACGAGCCACGGCGGGCTACTTTGGACAGGATGACCCCCACTTTCTATGTGTATGTGCAAAAGCTGCTCAACAAGGTTGTGCCTTCCGGTGTGATGGCTGGCTAGCATGTGGATTAGGAGCAGCTTACCCTTTCTCTTCGTGGTCTGTCTCCTGATGTTCCTGAGATGAGGCCTCTCGAGCACCGCACCAAGGCTGTTCATGATCCTCAGCCTCACTTTGCTACTAGGGTTGGTTCTTGTTGTCCTGTTGGAGAGTCCTCCTCTCGTCCCATGCACAAGGGTGGTGCTGCCACATTCTTCAGGAGGCTATTTCAGATGTGCCACTTGTCCTATGATGTGAGCCACAAGGCTCTTGAGATGAGCCAAGAGACTCGACGCAAGCATAATGAGTTTCTCGTGACCCAGAATGTCACTCCCCCACCGGATGGTCCCGAGATGACTCCAGTTCCTTATGTAAACTATGAGATGCCGCCAATTGATGATGCTATGCTCTTTGGCTACTTCCTCAGACAGTTTCCTCCTGTTGGCCCCAGTGGTTCCTCTGCTGCTCCTCCTAGTTCTGATGATGATGATGAGGCTGATGATGAAGAGGAGATCCATGAAGACGAAGATGCCCCCGTTCACCCTCCTCCGCCTCCTACGTTCTTCTAGTTGGGTTCCGTTAGCATCACTCTACTTCTCTTCCTTTTTGGTGTTTTGATGGCAATGGGGGAGAAGAGTAGAGTTCATTTAGGTATCTACGGGTTCCTTGCCGGGGTTTTCCGGGGTTAGCCATTTGCACAATGCCCCTTGCTTTCTCTTTGCTTATTATGGCATTGTGCTTTCCATTTGCTTTCGTGTTGGAACTATTTGCTCTACCTCCGGGTGTTGGACAAGTTTGTGCTATGTGTGTGAACCATGGATATGTCTATTGTGCTATGACTATGTGTACTTATATTATTTGTCTAGCTTTGCATAGATATCCATGCTTTATATCTTGTCATATTATGCTTTCTTTCATGACGACATATGTGAAGCTTTCCAAACACTATTTAGGCGCACCTTGCATTCAAACACAAATTCAACCAAGTGCATACTTTATGGGGGAGCTCACATATGTATTTATGGAATTCCTCGGTTTATAGCTCTCTATTATATCCTTGTGAACTCTAGCTCGGTTTGTCATCGCCAACCAAAAAGGGGGAGATTGAAAGGGTAGTATACCCTCTACTATTTTTGGTTGACAATGACACCATAGTTAGAGCGGACTAATGCTACCTACTAGTGTCTTAAACAGGTTTTAGTCCACTAGTATGTTGGAAGATCGTCGGAGACCCCCCTTTTCGATAACAAAGAGATGTGCCGGAGTTTTTCCTTTTATATGTAACTTGAGTCTTTAGGAACTCCGCACTATTAAGAGGGGTTATCTCGATGAGCTTGTTGGGGATGAATTTCTAAGCCTTATACACATCACATACACCCACTTGTTCCATCACCAAAGAGAGAGGAAAGAGAAATCTACTTTTCATAGCACCTCTACCAAGTTTGGTGTACAAGCCGGTTGAACCGGCTCCCATACCGAGTGGTCTGGTACCAGCATCGAAAAACCGAACCCAAACCAAGATTCTCGATTTAATATACCGAGTCTATCTGGGTTCGCGCACAAGGGCTTTCTCGGTTTGCATTCCGGTCTTCCGGGCTGTATACTGTGCGGTCCGGTGTGTGGGCCGGTCTAACCGAAATTAAAACCGACCTTCGCAGAATTGCTCTAAACGGCTAGATTTCTCCCTTGGGTATAAATACCACTTCTTCCACCTTGAGTAGGTTAGTCATTCAGTTCATATTTCATCCTTGAATCTCTCTCTCTCTCTATTGTTCAAACACAATTCCTTGAGGATCTCCCATTCTACCCAACCAATTCCAAATCCCTTTGGTACAAAGCAAGAGGAGGTCATGATCTATGTTTCCACCAAGCCAAAGTTCATTCCCCCTTGAGTTCATCGAGTTAGCTTGTTACTCTTGGGTTTGTGGGAAACCCTAGGCGGCTAGGATCGCCCGGAGGCATTCGGCTTGTGATTTGCTCCGTGGAAAGTTTGTGACGGTTTGGAGACTACTTTAAAGTCTACCACGAGTAAGTGAGCTATTCCTTCATGGGATAGGCTCGGAGAAGAAGGCAAGCCTTCGTGGTGTTGGGAAATCCTTCGTGGAACCTCACACCTCTCCAACGTGACGTAGCCCCCTTCCCAAAGGTGGTGAACACAGGAATACATCTTCGACTTCGCGTGCTTCAGTTTTTCCTTAACCAATCTTTTACTCGTGTTGTTTACTTTGTGATAACCTTTGTGCTTGAAGTATCTTGTATCATCATCTAGGTTGCCTCACCTAGTTTGCATTTAGGCACACTTATATTCCGCAAAGCGTAAAACTTGCAAAAGTTTATAAAGAATTTTGTAGAAACCTATTCACCCCCTCTAGGTAAACCATCTTACACTTCCACTTGTGCAGGTTTTCGAAAATGTTTTTTTATAAATGTAAGTTTTAGATTTTAGAAATTCCAAGTTTACCAGTCTTCACGGGTTGCCTAAGCTTCGTGGATTTCCTTTCCACGCTGTGACCATAATCCTTCCATGATAGGGAGTAATATGTCACGTTTATACACTCTCGAGAGGTGCGCTACTTTACCCACAAATGTACTTGGTCATATTGCTCTCTTCCATACTTCCTTAGGCATGGGGGACGGTTACCAAGTTTTTCCAAGTCATGCTTAATCCCCCTCCACGACCCCGTTTCCCACCCATTGTAACGAATTTCACTTAAGAGACATATGTTCAATTACCATCCCTTCAAATATAATATGTCGTTATCCTGCAATACATGATAGGGACGTTATGGGCTCCCACCTATTGATCTCCACTTTGGATCACAACTCAATATAGCATATGAGGACAACGAAAAGAAGAAGGTACTTCTGACTCGCTCGCCCCATAACAAGATCTGTGGTCAACATTGTTTTGTATGGTGCAAGAATGACTGATTACTGTTGTTGTTACTCCTAACTTTATTTGTACAATAAAATCTCCACCACATGATTCTACAACCATGTATATAAACCATAATTCCATTGCCCATCATTTCTCACTTTATATCATTCAGAAAATGGTATGGCCTTTGAATGCAAATGATAATGTTTTGAAAATATTTTTCAAATTAATCCAAAAGACATGTAAGACTTCCCTTGCAAATTAAATGCAAGTTTGATCTCATAAAGTTGATGCAAGAATGAACTTGCTTGGTAATCGTAAGATAGTACAAATTGAAGGTTCTGCATTCTAGAAATAGTGATCATTGTCCGCTAAAGACAATGTTTTGGATAAAACTCAAATCATGCTATAATGAAACTATATGCAATGTAATTCCTTGGTGTATTTTATTTGATTTGAATTCCTTTGTCTTTTAGTGAATTCTTCCCTTTTAGTGATTTATGATTTTTATTTGGGTATATTTTATTCAAATTTTTGGATTCACACTCAAACATGATTTTTTTACTTTAGAATTTTCATATTACTATGAAACACGACTTGGCCTTATTAGATCGGTTATGAAGAAGCATTGGTCCACGTCTTTAGCAAATACCCACGGTTCCTTTTGGGAGGTGAGTTTTTGTGTCGATGGAGGTATCACCATGGAAGTGAAATAACGGTGTTCATCTTTGACATCCTTTGCCCATCTAACACAAAACATTGCCGTCTTGTATAATCCTGAGTAATATAGTTTCCGAATCTCTTCTATCCTTCTATAGAATCTCGTCTTTTCAATGCCTTTCTTGTTCGTAGACATCATTGTCACCCCCCGAGTTCTGGTAATCACTACTTTTGTCTTTGTTCTCCGTATAGAATGTGTACCCATTGATGTCGTATGCTTGATAGGTTGCGAGGTTGCATGCGGGGCCATTTGCTAATGCAAATATGAGCTTTGCTTTCTAAGTATCCGGTGCCAATGGTTCATTCATAAGCTTTTCTTTGAACCAAGCCGCATTCTTGGCGCTGTGCTCTCTAGTGAAGAGAGAAAGAAAAGTGGAGAAGGTAGTGTATGGAGGCTTTGGCTTACTAAACAAGGAGAATGATTAATTTAATGAATGGGAGAGTGATTTAATTATCTAGGGGGTGGAGGAGAGTGGTGTGGATAAGAGAATCCATAATTAAGGCTAATTTATTGGCTAGATCTAGAGAATTTGGAAAGTGAGAGTGCGAGAA
The DNA here is from genome assembly GCA_916181665.1 of Avena sativa. Taxonomy (NCBI): domain Eukaryota; kingdom Viridiplantae; phylum Streptophyta; class Magnoliopsida; order Poales; family Poaceae; genus Avena; species Avena sativa. The sequence continues at coordinate 40,426,769 of OV702287.1, read as the reverse complement.
AGTGAGATAGTGTGAGGGAGTGAGAGTGCGAGGGAGAACATGGGAAAATGGGAGGTCACATCGCAAATAGTGTCCCGCGACGCAACTAGTGGCGTTCACAATTTTTGAACACCGCTGGCAATAGCGGCGTTTGAAGTAAAGTAAACGTTGCCATTATATATGGACGAAAACTGGTCCCATCTAAGCTTGCTGCGGCGTTCAAGACATTTAAATGCCATTGGTAGCTAAATTATTCGTGGCGTTCAATTTAGACAAGTGCCACGACTATATTGGTCCCGGCTCGTGGTCCCCACTTAATGGCGGCGTTCGGTCTTTCGCAAACGCCAGGACTACGCGATATTGGTGGTGTGTTATGATTTCTGAAAGCCGCTACTATTTTGCCTAGCAGTGGTGGCGCGCATTATATTTAGGACGCCACTAGAAAAATGACTGCTATAAGAGTTTTTCTACTAGTCTATAAGCCTTTTAGCAAGAATCTAAAGATGGAGTAACACATTATCATAGGTATTGGTGTATTTTAAGAAACAATCACTGACTTCATTTTGTCTAGATATTTATGTATATATTCACAAAACATGTCAAGATACATACATATCTAGACAAAACTGAGTCACTTATTTTGAGAGAGAGAGTATCTTCTAAGGGTCCATCTAAGTGAACTTAGAACGTGAGTTGAGGGAGTAATGTTTTTTCTTGAGCTCTCCAAACCTAAAAATGTCTATATTTACAGAGCTAAAACATCTTATATTTTTAAACGGTGGGATTATATGCTAGCAGGATACAACGTTCGTCCCTTTATTCATAAAGTACAACTCCATGCCACTAATTTACCCACTCCCTCCGATTCATATTATCTTCAAAGGTTTCTCTAGATTTCAATGTATCTAATCATATTTCATTTTCGTATTAATATATCTGAATCTAGACGAAGAGCATTAAGATCGGAGGAAGTATGATGCTAAGAAACAAGTATGGTGAGTGGCCTAATGTACGCGCTTTTTATTTGATGATCACGTGAGAATTAGACAATTTTACTGATGGAACTGTGAAGGTTGTGTTTTACAAACTTACTGTACATGATTAAACCGGAAGTCGCACGGGCATGAAATTTGTTTCACATTTACACGACTACTCTAGAATGGAAGTTGTTCAACAACCGTGGTACTCAACTCTCCACCCTGACCGTCGGATCTCTAATCGACACTGGGGACTGCTTTTGGCGCTGATTAGATCTGAAACTGTCTGGCCACTGGAAACCTCCCCAAACCCTTCTCCCTCCCTCGATCTCCTCCCCTCCAAAATGTGGAGCCGCCACCTCCTCCGCCGCCTCCTACCATCTCCGGTCACCGCGGGCACACTCTGCCCCTTGACTCGCCACCTCTCCACCGCCCCCATCCCCACGACTGATAGCACCTCCATCGCCTCCTCCCTCGCCGCGGCAGTCACCAAGCTCTCGTCCACCCCACCCCCCGCCACCTCCCCGGAGGCATACTTCTACCTCCACTTCTCCGACGTCCGCCCCACCACCGCGCTCCTCGCCGAGACACTCTCCCTCTCCCCTCCCGCCACCTCGCGCGCCGCCGCCGACCTCTTCCGCTTCCTCGTCCGCCGCTCTCTCCACCCCTCGGACGGCGCACTCGCCCTCGTCGTCCGCCATCTCGCCCGTCGCCGCGATTTCCCCGCCGTACGCAACCTCCTCCAGGAGTTCCCGTCTGCACTCGGACCCGCCACACTCGAGGCCTACCTCTTCCACCTCGCGAGAGCTGGGCGCGCCACTGACGCGCTCAAGGTGTTCGACGAATTGCCTCAGCAGCTTCGCACCCGTGAGGCGCTCACTTATCTGGTATCCTCCCTGTCGTCTGAGGGATTCCCACAGCTTGCAGAGCGTGCTGTCAAGAAGGTCGCCCATGAGATCTTCCCGGATGATAATATCTGCACTTTGCTGATATCTGGTTATGCCGATGCTGGTAAGCTGGACCATGCGCTAAGGTTGATCGGTGAGACGCACAATGGTGGGTTCCAGCCCGGATTGGACGCCTACAATGCAGTTCTTGATTGTGTCTGCCGGCTCTGTCGCAAGAAGGACCCATTAAGGATGCCTGCAGAGGCGGAGAAGTTCTTAATTGACATGGAGGCCAATGGCATTCCCCGTGACGCCGGAACATTCCGGGTGCTGATAAAAAATCTCTGTAAGATTCGCAGGACTGAGGATGCTATGAATCTGTTCCGGCGAATGGGTGAGTGGGGATGCTCGCCAGATGCTGACACATACCTAATACTTATCAAGAGCTTGTATCAGGCTGCCCGGATTTCTGAAGGGGACGAGATGGTGACATGGATGCGGTCTGCAGGGTTTGGAGATAAACTTGATAGGAAGGCATATTATGGGTTCATCAAGGTTTTATGTGGGATCGAGAGGGTTGAGCATGCTGTCAAGGTCTTCCGGATGATGAAAGGATATGGGCATGCACCTGGAACTAAATCATATAGCTTGCTGATTGAGAAGCTGGCTACGCATAATTTAGGGGACCGTTCAAATGCACTGTTCAGGGAGGCTGTTGCGCGTGGGGTTACTGTGACACAAGGAGTGTATAAGATTGACAAGAGGTATGTGAAAGAAAAGAAGGAGAAGGTGGTGAAGAAGAGGCTGACTTTACCGGAGAAGAAGATACTGAAGAGCAAGCGGCTCTACAAGCTCAAGATGAGCTTTGTCAAGAAGCCTAGGCAGCGAATGAGGGCTTGAGCACATTATGGTATTTTTTATACTCATGCTATTTTTACTCATGATGTTTATGTTTTTTGCTGCATGTGTGGATCTGTGGTTCCAGATACTAGTCCATCATTCTATTTAGCTTTTTTAACCAGCACTGCACCCTTCTCTGCACTTGATTGATAGGAGCGTTTACAGATCTTGTCTTAAAGAGCTGATACATGGATATGCAACTGCATCTTATACTTTATCCACTTCAAGATATTCAAAAGTCAAGGTCATAGTTATTCATAAATATATAGAAGAAAATTTTAGTATGGGTGTACAGAAGAAATTTTTAGTTAAGTCAAGAATTGTACCTTCATCTAGGTGAACTGAGAAGGATATTTTGCAGTGGAACTAGCACTAAATCAAAGGCAGCTAACGTTTCTTAAGTAGGATTGCTAACTCGTTATCAGGTGATTAAACATGAATTTCATAATAAGTTGAATTTGACTAAGACTGCGAATTTGAGGTATCTAAGTAGTAAGTACTTCTCAGGCCTTCATGCTAGCTTCTTTTTGTTATCTGTTGTGCTTCAGTGCTGCGAAAAGAACAATTTTAAAGCACTTTTATGGCCTGATTTTTGACCATCCACTACACTAATAACAATAGTGCATTAGTGCTTCAAGATTTGTGGAATCTAGGATTGGAGCAAAGCAAAGAGAATAAAGGAACTAATCATGTTTGTTTCTTAACTTTCTTTAGTGTATCCAAACAGTTGAAGTCAGGTGAAGTTACAGTGGTGTGATATGTTACATTTTGCTCATGTTTAAGCTGATTTACTGTGAAAGACAGATAGTAAGAGTACCAAGTAATACCAAGAATCATGGGCATACTTTTTTAGTAATTGAAATTGAATGAAAACAAGTTCTCGTACTTGGGCAAGCCCGGTGCATGTAGCTCCCGCTTGCGCGGGGTCTGGGGAAGGGTCCGACCACTTTGGGTCTTTTGTACGCAGCCTTTCCCTGTATTTCTGCATCCCTGCATTACTTAGTAATACGAAGAATTCCCGATACACTATTTGTTAGGTACATAAGGCTAGTAAAATTGGTTAACTGTTTACGCAACATTAGCATGCCTCTTCCTTCCACAAGGCTACTCTGATGTACTCTTTGTTAGACAATATTATCAAGTCTTACTCCTTTTCTTTTCCCTGTGTTCCAGTCTGTTTCAGAATAAAGCATATGTTAACACTCTGCTTACAGAGTTAATGTAGTCTGGTTGACTTGGGATTTGTTGGCTTCCTATCGAAATTGAAATATTTGGTGGGCTCCTCATTAAGACGCTTCATTTGCTACTTTCTTTGCTACCGTGGTATCTCTGCCCTACATGAATTTATAGTGGACTGTCCCGAGTGGAGCACTGGAGATGATCTTATCTACTTCAAGATAGTAAATAGAGTAGTCGTTAAATATGAAAAACAATTGCCAATCACTTATTGGTGTGCTTACAGAGTTAATGTAGTTTTTTGGAACTGTCTGCATATATGTTTACTGATGGTTTTGTTCTAATTACATCCCAGTTCCGGTTGGAGTGAAGATCTTGAGAAGTGAAGCATCAGAAAGAGTCCACTTATGATTTAGAAGAGCAGAAAATTGATTTCCATGAAATTGTACCCTCTATCTGAGTGGCTAACCAGCAGCGGCACTCGTCTGGTCTGAGGGCTTCACATGCTTTTGTTTTGGTTGATGAACTGCTGACTCTTTCTGGACGTCCAATCCTGTTGAGGGCTTCACCGTGCAATCCTGTTGCAGCACAAATAATGCATATGTTTACTTCTGTTATTTACCACAACTATTCGGAAGGAGCTTCTGTGTTCTTATGAAGCAACTGGCTGTAGTTTATATCCTCCGAGCAATGTTGTACACCCTAGTTTTTCATGATTTATTTTACTGTTCGCACCTGCTGTGGCGAGAATGTTCGTTCTAGTAAAAATTTTATGTGTCACATCAGAATTTAGGTCATTTCCATTTGCAACCTCCAGCTTGAACAGAAACGTCCACAAGAGATCTGGGACACATGTCGCATTCTCAGATTTCCATTTGTCCGGCCCGACTTTATTGTGGAGGAGAGCTAGACAGACAAGTTGGTTAGCGTGCACTGGTACCTCTTCTCGTGAGTTTTCTTATCTCATTTCTTGGATCAAGCTCATACCATGCACACCATGAGACTCCAGTAGAAGAGAGATAGTAACAAAAACAATAAGTAGAATCCTGGGACCCTATCCCCCCTTTTGTCTTCACTGGCAGAGTGCGATGCACACCAATAAGTGCTTCAGCGAGAGGTAACCTAAAATAAATTGGCGCAAAGGACAGGCAAATCATGAAAATGTTTTGGTCCGAAACGCCAAGCTTCCGAGTTAATCTTCTGCTGCACATCATTATCCGCATAAAATCACTGTTGCTGTCCACCGGTCGCGGTCCGAACATCAAAAATATCCGTGGCTCCTACTGAACATATGCCATTTTTAGGTGCCAAAGTTCCTTCTGGGTTACTGTAGTACAAGGGGTGAAGAATCATGTTTGCTTATGTAAGTCTAGCTATCTAGCTAGGCACCTAGGGAGAGGGGGGCTAAGAAGAAATGATTAGCTCTTTTCTTTAATCCAAATCTGCGGATGGACAGCGCACCAACCTTGGACCCTGCCCATCCATCCGTTGTTTCCAAGGAACACTGTCGCTGTCCCAATAATATCAGCCCTGTTTCTTGCGCACACAAGGCAAAACAGTATTGGCGATCGACGGGGACCCTGGTTTTGCCCAAAAACTATTGGGGCGGGAACAGAAGCTCCCCTCCTTGCTCCTTCCAACGCGATCTCTCTCCCATCAGAAAATGGAATTTGTGCATGCCACCCCCAATCTTGTTGCGTGATGTGTGACGGCGGTCATCGATATCCGGTTGTTGAGCTCCCCAAAAATTTCGCGCATCTCTCGGTTATTTTTGCGTGGTGGCATGGAGTGGAGACTTGTGTGTGCGCTGTCGTTTCTCTCGCCGGTAAGCCGGCCAACAACCGACGGCTGTAAGACGAGAGCGAATTGCTCCCGTCGGTGCAGCTAGCAATGATTCGAAGAAGCTGGTGAAACAGGAGAGGTGGAGGCATGCACGTAAGCTTGAGAATGACACGCCTGTCCATTTCATCATCTCAAAGCCTGGGGATGTGGCTGAGATAGCGAGAGGCCTTGCTTGTGAACTTGCTTGGTTCGGGTAAAGCTGGAGGATAATGATGGTAGTGTGTGTTTTGTTGGACCGACGACCCACTCACTTATTTTTTTAATCTTTTCTTTCGACACCACTTTGCACAACAGGGGAGTTACGGAACTTCAACACTGACGAAGCCACTATATAAGATGGAATACCGTCTTGAAGTCTTCCACGGAGAAAACATCTCACTTTTAGCAAGATACACATGGCATCCACCTGGGTTTCAAGGATTTCGCGTAGGATAAAAACGCATGGGAGCTTGAAATCTTATGGTATATGAACCAATGTTTTTTAGGTGTACGAAATAATCTCTCAGGTTATTTTGTCAGCGGAAATCACTCTTTTTTTTGTCGGTGGAAATCACTCTTGTTGTCCGTGGTTACCAACACACATCGTAGATATTTCCGAATAATTCTGCAACAAATTATATACTCCCTCCGTCTTAAACTAGATGTCGCAAATTTTTTAATATTTAAATGTATGTAGACACTATTTAGTACTAGATACATTCAAATTTAGAAAAATTCGCCGACATCTATTTTGTGATGGAGGGAGTATATATTAAAGATATGATGTACGGAGAGGAGAGAGGCGCTCCAGGAGGCGGCGACAAAAAACCATCTAGGATTCCTCCCCCCTCCCCCCCCCCCCCCCCGCCGGCGACGCCACCGGGCCGTCCCGTCTCCGTTGGCCTTACGGTCTTGGAGGCGTGGCGGACCATGGCCTCTCGCCGGCCGGAGGTCTCAGTGTTTTGTTTATACTGTTTTTAGTGTCTTCTTCATGATGTTGAGTCGGCGGCTACATCCTGAAGTCATAATAAAGTCCTCCCCACCCTATCCTCGCTCTGCTGGTGCAGCATAGACGGAGGGCGCGTGGAGTCGTCTGTCCGACGGATCTCTTGTGATCTAATCGTTTTTCGCTTCCGTTGATGTGTTTTGAGGTCAGTCTCTTTCGATCTAACATCTTCGGCGATGGTTGCCGCTCTGGTGCGCTGGTCCTTTGGGGCCTTAGCACGACGACTTCCGTCCGTCTACTACAACAAGCTCTAATACGACAAGTTTTGCCCGACTCCGATGATGGAGGAGCGAGGACGGCGGCACGCCTTCGGCTCGTGCTAGTGTTTGTAGTCGTCGCTAGGTGGTCCAATGGCGACTAAAAGAAACTACTTTTGGTTGTTGTTTGGTTAAACTAGCTCCTGGCTTATGCAAATAGGCTAGGAGAAACTCTCTTTAATTATCTAGAAGATCCTAGCCCTAGCTTCGAGAGCCTCAAAGATACATATCAGAGTCATAGGGCAATCCAGATATAAGTTAATTCGCAGAGAAGTGGCTTCTAAGGGCATGGGTAAGTATCAAGAGAAACCATCTTATAGTGAAGACCCCATGGAAACCCTGTTAAGTGGTGGCTCAATGCACGGCGCCCAGAAAAATACTTGATGGCGGTGTTGATGTAGAGTTCATTGGGAACCCCAAGAGGAAGGTATGATGAGCACAGCAGCAAGTTTTCCTCAGTTATGAAACCAAGGTTTAATCGAACCAGTAGGAGCAAGGAAACACCTCAAAGGTGTTACTAGTTGAGCTTTGGCAGGGCGCACTACCGGTGCTAGTAGCAACGTGGAGACCTGCACAACACAACCACAGAACTTTGTCTCCAACTTGCGATGGGGTTGTCAATCTCACCGTGTTTTGCAGAAAACAAAGGATTAAACGTATCGAATGAAAAGAAGTAAAAGTTTGCAGAAAGTAAACACAAAGCAGTAAAAGATTGTAGATTATATGTAAAGAAAAGGACCGGGATCCATAGTTCACTAGAGGTGGCTCTCCTTAGATAGATAACATGCTGGGTGAACAAATTACAGCGGGGCAATTGACAAACACCGAGAAAGCAATACATGCATATACTAATCATCTTGACTCCTCTGAGACTTGATTGGGCATTATAACATAATACATAGACCGCCATCCAACTGCATCTATGACTAATAATCCATCTTCAGGTTATCATCCGAACCCCCTCCAGTATTAAGTTGCAAGCAACAGATTATTGCTTTACGAACTGCGTGTAAAGTAAACAATACAATTGTTCTATGAACAAAGGATCGTTGTTTTCTCCCTAGTAGCAACAACACATCTAGTACCTTAGAGATTTCTGTCACTTTCCCAGATTACCAGAGGCATGAACCCACTATCGAGCATAAATACTAACTCTTAGAGTTGCTAGCATCTACTTGGCCAAGATAGCTACTAACAACGAAAAGCATGCAAGATCTCAAATAACAAAGACATGATAGAATCAATAATCAATCTGAAATAGCATCTCAATATCCATCGGATCCCCGCAAACACAACATGTATGGATTACAAATAGATGATCTTGATCATGAACGGAGCTCACAAGATCTAAACATGAAAGCACAAAGGAGGAGAAACCAGCCATCTAGCTACTACATGGATCCGTAGTCCAAGGATGAACTACTCACGCATCACACCGGTGGCTTGCATGGTGATGAAGAAGGCCTCCAGGATGAATTCCCCTCTCCGGCAGGGTGCCGGAAAGAGCTTCAGATCCCTCCCGATCTAGGGATGGGGATGACTGCGGCTACAGACTCTTTCGTGGATTTTTGATCGGGTACTTAGGGTTTTCGTCCCGAGGGCAACTTATAGGCGGAAGGAGAGGCCGAGGGGGTGCTGGGGTCGGCCAGACCACCCCCTGGCACGGGCCAGGCCTGGCCGCGCGGCCAGGTGGTGTGGCCGACCCCCAGCCCTTCTCCGTCTCGTATTCTGGCACTTGATCCCTTCCGGAAAAATAGGCACTTTGGCTTTTGTCCCGTCCAATTCCGAGAATATTTATTTTCTGACTTTTCTGGAACCAAAAACAACAGAAAACAGGCAGGTGGCACTGTGACTCTTGTTAATAGGTTAGTCTAAGAAATCATAATAAAAGTACTCCAAAGTTGGAATAAAACACAAGAAAGTGGATAAAACCAAGCATGGAACATCAAAAATTATAGATACATTTGCAATGTATCAACATCCCCAAGCTTAACTCCTGCTCGTCCTCGAGTAGGTAAGTGATAAAAAGAAATAATTTTTGAGGTGACATGCACCATCAAAACTTGATCAAAGTATTGGCAAAACTCAAAGCTGGGATCATAGTACTTCAATCATAACATGAAAGACAAAGTTCTAGCAATAAGCAAAGAAACTATGATACAACATGAAAAGGCACAAACAAAAGATTCATGAATAACATGCTTTGCAAGACGATTGTTTGTTTCACATAAAGAAAACATAGCATAAAAGTATTTAGCTTGTCCCTCAATAGAGTAGCAAATATAAATGCATAGGACACCTTCAAAGTTCATAAGAGTGACTAGATACAATAGTTTCAAACAAGCAATAACAAGTTATGCATCAATCAACTAGTCTTGAGACAATGCATATAGAACTAAGAATGGCCACTATGCTCTCAAAGTAGTGCATAAAGATAGAAGGTGGAGACTCAATATAATGGTGGAAGAAAAGGCTTTTGTAAAAGGAAGTAGGGATTCAAGTCTCATAAAGAGCTTCCAAAAATTATGGTACTTATAGCTTTCAGCTCTCATTGCCCCTATCATAAGCATCTTGAAGGTGATTAAGTTTAAAGTGACACAACTAAGAGGATATGCTTGACAAGTTATAAACCGAAATCTCATGCCCCTTACTTACGAAGACCGATCCTCATGCTACTCAACTTCAGTCACGAGTAAGCTCTTGTCATTGTAAGTATATGTGTATCATTAAGAACCGCCAACGGGGTACCCCTTGCACATGATACGGGAGCTTTCCCATAATCAAAATGACAAGGCAAGTAGACAATGAGCATCTCAGCGATCTTTTTATTTGCTATTTGCATAGGTTTTTATTGAGGATGCTTCATAGAGTGCTCACTATGGTGATGCTGCAAGTTTCCACCATGATTAGGCATGGCTTAGGCTAGCGGCCCAGGCGTTTCTCTAACACATATACAAACTCCATGATCTTACAAGTTTCACTTTTATTTCACACCGCCGGGATCCGTAAGCAAAATAACATAATATCAACGGGGTACAAAGTACAAGTGCAATGTTGAAAGCGTCCCCCATGAAACAGGGTTCTGCTAATTTCAACTTATAAAGCGCAAGCATATACGCAACAAAGAAGGACCCAATGGTTCAAGTTTATTAGAGGCAATAAAGTAAAGTGTGCCATCAAGTTCGTGAGAGCTTTAATCACTAGTTTTCTCATAACAAGTGGAAGGTAAACAAAAGCATGAATATACTTGGAATAGCATAAGCTAGTAGGTAGGTATGGTGGACTCTTTGGAAAAACTTGGTTTAGGGAGTTGGATGCATGAGTGGAACTCATACTTTGTTGTGGAGTCTAGCAAAAGTCTGGGGGCGACAAACTAAGAGAGCAATAATGGTCATAATCATGCAGAGCGACAAAACATCATTGATCAAAGCATAAAGTGATACTACAAGTTGAAAACTAAAGGATCATAAAGGCTATGGTGACTTGAGATAGTCATAACATGGTGTGAGCATGCGCCAAGTCAACCCAAATAAAGCATCAAAGGAGAATACCACTATACTATGCTTTAATATGCTAAAACAACGCATGATTCAACTAAGGCACATTAAGCAATCTCAATTGTTTATAACAAGTCATGCTACAGCAAAGAATACTGAGCATAAAGCCAAAAAAATATCAAGCATGGCATGACAAAGCATATGCCACAGTCAAAAACAAGCTCTTTTTACCACATAAGCATGAACTTTCCTACTCTTTTCCAAACCAAACCAAACTATTTGCAAACCAAAGTGCGAAAGAGGGGGTCCAACCAACTTATTCAGAAAACTAAGAAAACCAAGCAAACTAAAAACCAAAACAAAAACTAAAAAGAAGACGCTCCAAGAGAAACACAACTGTGCACGAAACAATAAAAATGAAGCGTTTGGAAGAAACCTGAAATTTTTATTGATGAAGAAGGGGATGCCTTGGGCATCCCCAAGCTTTGACGCTTGCACTTCTTGGATATTTCTTGGGGTGACACACGTGGCATCCCCAATCTTGAGCTTTAGTCCATCCTTCATCTCATTACTCATTCCTTCCATACACCTGAAAATTTTCCTTCATACAAAACTTTACACAATCTTATTAGCAACATTAGTGCACTTAAGATAAATAAGTCTCAAGGTTTAGTTCTAACACCAAATAAACTTCCATTAGAAAACTAGCTACTGCAGCACTTCCCTCAAAAAGCTCAATTCTCCAAAGGAACTCAAGAAGGAACTAACAAGAAGCAAATGCAGAAAATGGCAGAAATCTGTCAAAACAGACCAGCAGGTAAAGACGAATTTTTTCGAAAACCTTCTGTTGCTCAAATCAAAAAGTGTTGAACTAACGAAAGTTAGATAACAACCTGGGTCAAAAGCACAAAAAGTTACAGCTCATTCCGACGTACAGAGCTCTCTCCGGAATTTTTATGGTGAAGCACATAAATCTATTTCGGGATAGCAACTTTCCCAATCATTACTTCACTCTCATTAGAGGTTACTCTTGGCACAAAAAGCAAATAAAAAGGATAAGGAGAGGTTATTACAGAGGTAATAACTTCGAAGACTCAACTAAAACTCTTGGGTTATCTTCCAACAAGTACTTTTCTTTAACGCCTTTAAGTTAGGCATGAAAATTTGAGAAGATGCTCTCATAGGAAATATGAATTGAAGTAAAAGAGAGCATTAAGAAGCAAATTCAAAACACATTTAAGTCTAACCCACTTCCTATACATAGGAATCTTGTATGCAAATAAATGCACAAAGAACAAAGTGACAGGCATAGGAAGATAAAACAAAAGTAACTTCAAAACTTTCAGCACATAGAGAGGTGTTTCATTACCATAAAAACTTCTACAACCATATTTTCCTCTCTCATAATAATTTTCAGTAGCCTCATGAATAAACTCAACAATATAACTATCACATAAGGCATGCTTTTCATGATCTACAAGCACTAGAGATTTATTAAGCATTTTCAAAAGAATCTTCGGGAACATAACATTCACCCTCCTTTGATAAGCATGGGGGGAATCAAATAATGTAAGGGATAAAGAGTTACTCTCATTAGAAGGTAGGCATGGGTAGATCCATTCTTCCTCCTTTTGTCCATCACTCTCCTCCTCTTTTTCATCTAATGAGCTTTCAGGTTCAGCAATTTCTTCTTCCATGGAGGTTCTAGCAAGCGGTGGTTCATCTATTACCTTAGCAGTCATAATACTATTCCCAAATAGGAAACTGAGTGAGCTATCCATAATGAAATAGTGATTGGAGCAGAGGTAGTCATAAAGGCAACTTAAGAAAGGAACTAATTTTTTTTGTGTTTTTCCAATAAGAAAGTAAACTAGTAAAACTATTTTTTTGTGTTTTTGAAGAACAAAACAAGCAAACAAAGCAAAAATAAAACTAAGTAAAACAAAAACAACAAAGTAAAGAGATTGGTTATGAGGGACTCCCCTTGTGAAGATGTCCTTGACTCCCCGGCAACGGCGCCAGAAAAATGCTTGATGGCTCAATGCACGGTGCCCAAAAAAATGCTTGATGGCGGTGTTGATGTAGAGCTCGTTGGGAACCCCAAGAGGAAGGTATGATGAGCACAGCAGCAAGTTTCCCTCAGTTATGAAACCAAGGTTTAATCGGACCAGTAGGAGCAAGGAAACACCTCAAAGGTGTTACTAGCTGAGCTTTGGCAGGGCGCACTACCGGTGCTAGTAGCAACGTGGAGACCTGCACAACACAACCACAGAACTTTGTCCCCAACTCGCGATGAGGTTGTCAATCTCACCGTGTTTTGCGGAAAACAAAGATTAAACGTATCGAATGGAAAAAAGTAAAAGTTTGCAAAAAGTAAACACAAAGCAGTAAAAGATTGTAGATTATATGTAAAGAAAAGGACCGGGATCCATAGTTCACTAGAGGTGGCTCTTCTTAGATAGATAACATGCTGGGTGAACAAATTACAGCGGGGCAATTGACAAACACCGAGAAATAAATACATGCATATACTAATCATCTTGACTCCTCTGAGACTTGATTGGGCATTACAACATAATACATAGACCGCCATCCAACTGCATCTATGACTAATAATCCACCTTCAGGTTATCATCCGAACCCCCTCCAGTATTAAGTTGCAAGCAACAGATTATTGCTTTACGAACTGCGTATAAAGTAAACAATACAATTGTTCTATGAACAAAGGATTGTTGTTTTCTCCCTAGTAGCAACAACACATCTAGTACCTTAGAGATTTCTGTCACTTTCCCAGATTACCAGAGGCATGAACCCACTATCGAGCATAAATACTAACTCTTGGAGTTGCTAGCATCTACTTGGCCAAGATAGCTACTAACAACGGAAAGCATGCAAGATCTCAAATAACAAAGACATGATAGAATCAATAATTAATCTGAAATAGCATCTCAATATCCATCGGATCCTCGCAAACACAACATGTATGGATTACAAATAGATGATCTTAATCATGAACGGAGCTCACAAGATCTAAACATGAAAGCACAAAGGAGGAGAAACCAGCCATCTAGCTACTACATGGATCCGTAGTCCAAGGATGAACTACTCATGCATCACACCGGAGGCTTGCATGGTGATGAAGAAGGCCTCCAGGGTGAATTCCCCTCTCCGGCAGGGTGCCGGAAAGAGCTTCAGATCCCTCCCGATCTAGGGATGGAGATGACTGCGGCTACAGACTCTTTCGTGGATTTTTGATCGGGTACTTAGGGTTTTCGTCCCGAGGGCAACTTATAGGCGGAAGGAGAGGCCGAGGGGGTGCTGGGGTCGGCCAGACCACCCCCTGACGCGGGCCAGGCCTAGCCGTGCGGCCAGGTGGTGTGGCCGGCCCCTAGCCCTTCTCCGTCTCGTATTCTGGCACTTGATCCCTTCCGAAAAAATAGGCACTTTGGCTTTTGTCCCGTCCAATTCCGAGAATATTTATTTTCTGACTTTTCTGGAACCAAAAACAACAGAAAACAGGCAGCTGGCACTGTGGCTCTTGTTAATAGGTTAGTCCAAGAAATCATAATAAAAGTACTCCAAAGTTGGAACAAAACATAAGAAAGTGGATAAAACCAAGCATGTAACATCAAAAATTATAGATACATTTGCAATGTATCATTAAGAAACCTGAGTGGGAACCATATGCACAATATTTAGAAAAAACATAAAAAGTAAGTGTAAATTGGGTGTTCTTTTTTATACATGTAGAAACTTCAAGTTCAAACTTATTGCATTTCGAAGTTAAGAGAAAAAAGTATTGTATGAACAGTAAAACGGTCACCGTTATTCATTTCTTTGTGTTTAATTGTATTGTTAAATGTGTTTGAGTTTGATTATAAAATCTTAGCATATATGTGAAATTCCACCGATCGATTAATAATCATCAACAACACTACAAAGAGTCCTAAAAGTAATAGAAATTAATTTTAGTCTTCTAGAAGTACCAAGTTTTTTTACTCCCAACTCCCCAAGTCAACTCTCCCCCAGACTCCAAATCCCCCACCCACTCCTCTTCCCCACACGTTCCCTTGAGAGTCGTCTAGCGACTGCAGCCTGATCCGGAGCTTCCTCCGCCGGCGTGGCTGGCTGGAGTAGGCAATGGAGAGGTGCTGCCGTAGATTTTAGGTTTTGTTTTGGGCTAGGTCCCGGTGTTTACCCTAGATGTGTGTGTGTGGGAGTAGGGCTCTGGATCTCACCGGCCAGATCTAGGGTGGCTTGGTGCTTCTTGCTACGGCGGCGCACCTCCGGTGGCAGGAGGTTAAGCGGCTGGTGGCAGGGAGACCAAGGATCTCCGGCAATAAGGCAGACTTCTCGAGCTTCTCCATGCTGATGTCTGAGCACAGCGCCGGTGAGGTGCTACCTTGCTGGTGGCTTTCTCTGCCAAGCTTCCAAGGTGGAAGCCGATGGAGAGGAACTCCCCAGCAGGATCTTCCAATAAGCGCTCCTACCTTCGACCTGCCCTTCTCGCCATTCTCCTTCTTCTGCTAACTGGCCATGGCGGCTGGGGAGTGAAGATTTGGAAACGGGAGAAGGTCGTGGCTGGAAGGACGAGGAAGGAGGCGGATGGTGCTCCGGCGCTGCTCTGCTTTGAAGCTGTCCCCTAAGAGCGACCCACATGGCGTCTGTCTTCGACGCCATGATCCTTGGCCATCTTAGTGGCCCATCTTCAACCTCCATGATGGAGGCCCCTTCTGAACCATTCCACCGGTGCTCGGCGCTTCCTCACCTCCAAGTGGTTCGTCCCCGGAGTAGATTTGGCGGCAGGTGGCAATGGTTCGTCGTCGGAATGGAGAGCCAAGCGAGCAACCCCATCTCTAACCTCAGCGCGGTTGCCGCTACCTTGAGGTCACTGGCGAGCGGCAGAGGAGGACGTCTAGGACCCAATTCCTTTTCTTGTTTTATCCTAGGGTCCTTTTTGCAATGTTAGGAGCCCTTTCTTCGAATTTTAGGTCTATCAGTGATGTAGATGAAAAAGGGCCTCTATGTAAAATGTACCTGGCATATATTTAATGCAGCTTCGTGGTCCTTCTGGGATGTTCCTTGCTTCAAGAAAAGTACCAAATTTCAAGGTATTCGCAGGACAGACAACCTAGCTACCACCTATATATAGAGACTGGCAATCTCTTGATTCAATCTCACTTGCCTCTCATGTACTCACTGGCATCGTGCAATAGGGTATGCCTCATTTCTCGCCTTGTCACCATAGTTTAGTGTAGGTTTGAGGTCCTTTTTCAGGGGGTTTCTTGTAGACCACCGATGTACCTTTCATGGCATGAATATTAGTGTTGGTTGCAATAATTGTGCTCCACTCTCTTTCACGATGGGGGGCTCAGGATTTTGATAGTGGGTATTCAGAGTAAAAAAATGTAAGAAAAATATCAAAAAAATAGTTTTAGAAGTAGCATTTAATCTTGCGACTACAAAGTTCAGATTGATTTTGTCTGACCAACTACACCAATGCATACTTGTATGCAGAAATTCACTAAGTTTTGTATACAAACACGACTGAAATATAGGGCTCTAACATATGATTTGAAAGTTTTGACGAAACTTTTGGGTATACATGGTGGGCCCGCCCCTGTGACTCTTCATCGACATGCCCGGTCTTCATCTGGCTTCGGACGACTGGCTACGAGACCAACATCGTGAGGATTTGGGGTATACGATGGTATGCATGTGAGGGTTTTCATTTTCGGTTTTCTGCTTTAGGATGAGTTTGGACCTTATGCTCTCTCCTTAGGCTGTATATTTCCATTGCGGTAATTGACGGGTCTCATGTTCCATATCAACTTGTGCATGGTGTTTTTTTTTTGGTGCAGTTGCTCACCCATTAGTTTGTCGATGAAGATCCTCTTAAAACAATGTGTTTTTGTCTGTGCACCTCTCAGTAATGAACCCCTTTTAGTGTTGTGGCATTGGTTTTGTAAGTTCTGTGTATGGTATTGAGGTAGAGGATATTTGTAGAATCCGGTCACGCCTATTCTCAATTTATATGAGTTGTGGACTAGTTCGCAAATTGGGAAGGGGAGTCTTCTAACAGGCACATCGGGACCCCTTCTAAAACTTACCTAAAACTTAGAAAATCAAACTAAAATTTGAAAGTTAAACCTTCACATTTTTATTTTCTTATTTTTGAAAAAGCTTAGCAAATAGTCTGATTATTTCACAAAAATTACAAATATGTGGGTGGTACTTTTCCAAAATTCTTCTAAAACATACAAAAATGAATTTTCTAAGAGCGAGATAGGCAGATAGCGTAGCGCCAAAAGCTATATTTTAATTTATTGTTTAGCAACTAGTTGTACATATCTTGAGTCCAGTTATCCCCTAAGAACATATCCATATTTCTGGTCATGGATGCGGCTCTTTTACTTTGATCTTGCTTTGCGCTTCCTTTTCTTTACAAAAATCTCGTTGCTTCTTATAATAAACAGCATCGGAGCATCATAGCTTACAAGCTACAACTGCTCACATTCTCCCATCAGCTCCAATGCTGCTGCATCGTTTTCTCGAAAAAGATGAGCAGGACAGCAAGTTCCCTTCAACTTGCATCAGCAACATGGCAACTGACAAAAATCTGTAGATACTTCACCAGAACAAAAAAAGCTGAAACAAAACACATTATTAAAATAGCTAAAGGACAAACCCAAATATGACAATGGTGTCCATAAAACTCCAACCTCACTTGTTTGAAAGAAGAAAAAAAAACAATGTCCATGGCACATCGATTTGCAAGCTCTGTTCGTTTAGACTTTAGAGGAAATAATGGCTTTTTTATGGGAAGCTTAGGGGGCAACCTGCTTACGAGTGAAGGCAGTAGATGACAAGCGAGAGTTGGGATAAGGATGAGGGCAGCCGCACGTGCGCTGCAGCTCGACAGATAGGCCCAACCAAAATTTAAGGGAAGCATCCATACCAAGAAACAGAGAGTGATAAAGCCACTTGTAGAGCGGAGGCGACACAAGGACAGAGGAGGAGGAGGGGGAGGAAAGGAAAGGAAAGAAGAAGAAAAAGGAGACAGAGGGAAGCACGTATAATCCACAGAGCATTCAGATCGAAACAAGGTTGGGTTTTATCCCTCTTCTTCCTCTGACGGAGACATCTTTTTTCCTACCGAATAATTTTATATACGGAGCTAGTAGAAAAAAGAAACCATATGTATCCATAATCCATCTGTATGTGTGTACAGTAGGTTTGTTTGCCCTGCCTTCTCTTTTTATACCCCCCTCCTTCGTTTTCCTTGCGGCTTGAGCAGGAGCAGCAGCAGCAGAGGAGGTGGCGGAAGAAGAGCGCGGCGAAGCAAATGCACAGCTCTGGTGAGTTCTTTGGATCCGGGCGTTAGGGTTCCTCTTCCTCCTCTGGGTGGGGCGTTCTTGATTTTGGGCGGCATCTTCTCCACTCCTGGGCGGAGATGATTCGGCAGTAACCGCCATGAACTGCAACTCTCCCTGCTGTTTCTTGAACGGATCGTATCTCCAACTCTTTGAGTCGCTCCTAGAACACAGCCGCGTGGAAAAAATGCGGGTTCGTTGAGTCGATGGAGTGTCAGATTGCTGTAGAAGGCGGTTTTAGCCGAGGTGCAGTTGTGGAACTCAAAGCTCGATTTAGAGATGAACTGTTGAATTATGGGTGGGGGTCAGTTCTTGACCTAGCCGGTTTCATCTGACGAGCAATGGTGGCCTTATCCGAGTTCCTTTGGTTTCTTTTCCTAGCGGAATATGGGAGGAACGGGCCAAAGAAGCACCTTTTTTCAGTCTGGCATCTAGAGTGGATTTCCCTGCAGTGTTCCTGCTTTTCTCCCCCACTGTAGTGCTTTTGTTGCGACTCCAAACCAGAAAAAAAAAGCTTGGAATCTTTGAACTGGTCTCGGCTCAGATGATGTCTGCTAAACCTTGCTGTTGCAACTGCCCTTCCTCGTTTTTCTTCTCCCCCAATGCCGTTTCCAGAGTTGAGTCAGGCTTTCTCCCTTCATTGAGCAGAAGTAGAAGTCATCAGCAGCTTCTCTTTAGTGGCCTACTATTTCTGTTCTTTGAACTAGCGTTACTAATTCTGTGATGCTCTTGCGTGAGATTACTCTTTCCTTATCTTGGTTTAAGATCGTTGAGTGTTCAGCTTGATTGGGCCCATATTATGATTCTCTTGGTTTTAAAGTACTAGGATTTATGTTATTTTAATTACTATGTAGAAAGCATCTGAATTTTGGATGGAGAGGTGTTCATGTGAACTGGTCTGTTTTACTCTACCAACCGTGTGCTGAAAGTGAGTTTCAGCTATTAACGTGCAATACTGGGATTCCCTTCTCGCAAAATTCATGTGGGAATGTCAAAGTTAGAATGAATCAAAGAAATGGTAGATCTATCATCTCGTCTGTATTAGCAAATTCAATTCGATTGCTGTCACATCATATTACAAAACAGAACTATGCTTCCTCAAAATTGACGTGAAAGGCGTCCATGCTCATTTTCTTAGCTACTTTCATGTTGCGTGCAAACTCTTTTATGTAAAATTATTTACTTTTGATCAGGTTCTATGGTAGAACCAGCTAATCTACCAGGTCTAGGTCGTAGATTGTATGGGTGGAAGGGAGGACGGAGAGGAGCTGGACGTCGCCGACGGCGTGTCGGCGCCGCGGTTGCGAGGAAGAGGAGGCGGCGGCGCTGGGGAGGCGGCGGCTAGGGTTCAAGGCCGACTCCTCAAGGAGTCGGCAATAATAATTCTGATTATTGCTTAATCTGAAAAGTCTGATTACAACTCTTTATATAATAAAATAAATGGGCTAAGCCCCTAATTCGGCCCACTAGCAGGCTTCCGCCGGCTGTACGTGAGGCCGGTCATAACATTCTACAAGACAGCACTAGTAGTTTTCTAACCATTTCCCTTGCAAGTTGCCATTTTATTTTGACATGCTATCTGAAAGTCCAAACATAGCTTGTACAAGGATGTCATATTAAAGAATGCAGAGTAGCAATCAGCATAGTGATGGATGCATGTTATCCTTGCTTTTCCAGTTTCCTTGATGATCATTCTTCTGTGTCCTAGAAGGTAGCCCCCTGTTGTAATATTCTACTGCCGGGCTATTCTAGACATTGAGGTTGTGTATCATATATGGCAATTAGCATCATGTTGTTTCATGGAGGTTGTTTTTCACTGACAATTTTGACATCTCAATTAGTAGGAAAGCTCTTATAATGTTGATATATAGGATAGCGGGGGGTGCATAAGATTAGGTAACGATATCATGCTGGACTGGTTATTTGTCCTTTTTCACCATTTCGGTGTCTTTCTGGCTGAAACTATCAGAGGTTCTCTCTTTTTAAAGTGAAACTATTAGGAACTAGATTCTTTGATTGAAATTTGAAGTTTTCTTAATTTCTCATGTTCTGTGCAGGATGCATTATATTTTTCTTTTCATTGTTTTGGTGCCTTGCTGGCAGAAATATTAGAGATCATTACTAGATTTTGTGACTGTATGTTGAAGTTCTCTTAAATTTTGATCTTCTGTACATGAGTTGGATCAGTTCTGCTGGACCTCCTTGTTGGTAATATACTGGTGCATTTTGTGCAGGACGTCTTTGGTGTAGCATCAACTTGATATAGAATTATAGGCTCAAGAAGTGACTATAGAGGGGGAAATGGCTGCATATGAACCAAAAAAGAACAGTGAAATAAGGATATTTGAGAGTTCAGATGAGATGGCAACAGATCTCGCTGAGTATATCTCGCAAGTTTCAGAAATCTCTGTTAAAGAAAGGGGATACTTTGCTATTGCCCTCTCTGGAGGGCCCCTTGTCAGTTTCTTGAGGTAAGGATTTTCCCTAATCTTTGTTAGCTAACGCATCATATTTTGTGGAAGAATTTTCAATACAGTACACACTATTGTATCTGAAGTATTATGTTTTTAATTGATGAAAAGGAAACTCTGTGAAGCTCCATATAACAAGACACTTGATTGGTCTAAGTGGTACATATTCTGGTCTGACGAGCGTGCTGTAGCAAAGAACCATGCAGATAGTAACTATAAGTCAATGAAAGAAGGATTCCTATCAAAGGTATGTGAACTGTTGGAGAAAATTCGCAGTACAGCCTAGAACAGAGTTATAGTTTTCCATGATTTTCAAGATTTGCTTATTTTGCAATTTTGTAGTTTGCGTATATTGCTTGCTCGAGTTTCATTTAGTTAAAATGAATCGATTTGCTTTATGTGTCCTGTAGTATATATGTTTTCAGGTTACAATTTGTATATCAGTCATGCGGAAAAATTTAACAACTAAAGTGGGTAGATTTTGCAACATTTGTCCACTGTCAGTATATTAGCCTGTCTGTCTATCCAACAGATCGTACAGTGGACCTGGCCTATGGTTTCCTACTGTTATTTTTTCTTCTCATTCCCTCCCAGTGTAGTATTTTGTGCTTGACTAATTTCAAGCTTGGAACCGTTGAGGGTTTATTTATTAATCCAAAGTGTTCAAAAAATTCAGTAGTCGAAAGGAGCAAGGATCAACCAATTGGCCACAGTTATAAGTAATCAACATTTTTAAAGAAAGATCAGGTTTAGAGTTGGAAAGTATAATGCGCCTTAGCTCAAAGTTGTGTTGCTGACATCCAGGCTCATGCCTTTTTCGCAATTGGCATGTACATTTCTTGTCAGAATACTGTTCAGTGTGCTTTAATACTGGTAATGTAGTATTTTGAAATACAAAAATATGCAACATTTTGTAAGTTAGGCAAATCACTTTTTGGTAGATTCTGTATATTAGATACTGATGTTGGTCTGGGTAAGTCGTGTGTCAAGTAGGCTAATTTGTCATTTTGCAATACCGTTTTCTGGTAGCCCACAATGCTCGGATTGTTCAGTATCCTTTGGCGACTGCGGGAACAAGATTAAGGCGTCCTAACTGTTATATGTTGATCCAAATTCTACAAAGTATAGGCCAACTTCTGACGAGTGGAGCGAGGCCCGTCGCCGGGAGGCTTGGGCCGAGTGTAACGAGTCTGAAGTTGGCCCACACCGTGCCCAACGGGGACGCCTGTGGGGGGTGCGGGGGGCGACAGCCCCCCGCGGTACGGTACGGATCGTCGAAGACCTAGGTTTCCACCGATATATAAACCCCTTGTAAGCCGCCGGTTGGTTGAGTTGCATCTGTGAAATCCCCGGCGTTTGTAAACACTCCTCGATATAGTGAAGTTTCGCTGGCTGGCGCCCGTGGTTTTTTCCTCTCTTTGTTGGAGAGGTTTTCCACGTTAAATCTGTGTCTCCTTGCTGTGTTTTTCGTTTTTGTTCTTCGTTATCTTCTTGTCGCGATTGTAACACTAACAACTACTTCATGACTTCATTAGATCCAACTTCCAACTGCTCTCCTACCACCAACCACATCTTTCCCTATCTGCTCTCTCAGGGTCATCTCCAGTCATTATTGTCGGTGTAAGAGCTTATCCAAATGAGAGTTGTTGACTGAAACATGATGATTGCCTCTGTTTTAAATGGCACCAGTCACATGATTTACATAGTTTTCCTGTTGTGTTGTGTGGTTGTTGAACTCGGGTGGTTTCATTGTTAATGGAACCAGGGAGAAAATCCCTTTTGATCTAAAAATGATTTACATAGCTGAAGGAGTTTAAGGCAAAGTCTGGATGTCATTTTCCCATGAGATAGGTGAAATCAGTTCCTGTGCAGTCTTTGATCATGTGTACATTCCAGTGTGTACCAGTGCCGTTGCCGTTTCATGTGACCAAGAAGTAAAAATAAAATGTGTCAATTTAGTACAAGAGAATATAGTGTTCCACCATGATGCTGAATATGTTATGCAGAAGCACTTTTGTAATTCATGGCTTGGATCACTTGTTTTTGACAAGCTAACCATGTGTTTCGATTAAATGGTTATTCTAGGTACCTATTCTCAGCAGTCATGTCTACTCGATAAATGACAATGCCACGGTGGAGGATGCAGCGACAGATTACGAATTTGTCATCAGGCAGCTGGTCAAGGTCCGCACGATAGGAGTCTCAGAGAGCACCGACTGCCCCAAGTTTGATCTCATTCTTCTGGGTATGGGGTCTGACGGACATGTTGCCTCACTGTTCCCTAAGCACCAAGCCCTTGAGCTGAAAGACGACTGGGTCACCTACATCACTGACTCTCCGCAGCCTCCACCTGAGAGAATCACCTTCACCCTTCCGGTAATAAACTCGGCATCAAACATAGCAATCCTCGCGACGGGCGTCGACAAAGCAACCGCCGTGCATTTAGCTGTGTCTGACTGCAGAGATGGACCAGACACCCCCGCACCGCTGCCTGCCCGTATGGTTCAGCCGACAAACGGTAAGCTGGTGTGGTTTTTGGATAACGCGGCCGCCTCATCGCTCGACATGTCGGATGGTGCCTATCAGCAGCACCGTGAGTACTAACTCGGAATGACGCGAAGATTCTTTTGCTGTGGATGAAGGCGTGTAAGTAGGTGGTGAATCATATGATGGTGGAAGGTTTGCTCTCCCCTTTAGCTCTCAATACCTCTAGCCTTCGTGTTAGTCCAACGAAGGGTTTTCTCCAGGAAATCGAAAGCCTGAGTTAATTTTCGTAAACGGAGATGGTTTTGTGCGGCACAATGTTTATGTGATGTTGAGGGGATCAGAGACGAGAACACTAAACCTGATTTGTGGTGCAGTTATGATGTTTATGTAATCCATTCTCTATCTAGTTGAAATTAGATTATTTTGTTAGTATGTACCCAATCTTATGCGGTTATTTCAATCTACAACTGAAGCTGAAACTATAAATTCGTCTGGCTTTGCTTGATACGGATTCTGTGTGTTTTGCCTCGAATTTTCTCCCATGTTATGTTACACTCAGCTGCCATGAATTCACTTCGAAGGGCTTGCGTGTGCTGTGGGTGTGTCATTCTACTGGTATTTTCTTTTGCTGTCAAGATGGAATCGTACTTCCTTGTGAATGTGCTTGCTTAATTTTGTGGAACTCTTGCCCGTAGCTGGGTACTGAAATTTGGTTCGTAAACGTGACTGTGTCTGTATAAACATGAGTGTCAGTAAGCTAAATTGTTTGGCACAGTGGCTTCCTAGTGCAATGCAAGCGTAAGGAGTAGCTCCTTGAACTGCATAATTGGTCAATGGTCACAGAATTCACTACCATAAATGAGGAGCAAACATGGATCGGCCAAAGCTGAAAGAAAAAAAGAAGTTTAAGATAAAAGACAGGGAAAGGATTAGCTAGTGATTTCCGCTAGGTGTTTAGCCAACGAAACTTCTGTTGGGGAAGAGGTAACACAACCTCCGCTGCCTGCGGTGAACTCAAGGATAGTTTCAATCAACCGATATGCATCGGAAATAAAACAGCAAGCACATGCGTAGGTGACATAAGGATTTTCGTGGAAAAACTTCCTCAAGGTTAGGAGGAAAAAACCACGGCTGTGGACCAACACGAGCTTCACTATGAGCAACATGGATACAGAGTCTTTTCTAAAACATCTAGAGATGTACCACATACTCAGCACGTTGCCAACCGGCAACAACAATAATAACCACTTGAAAGAAAGATTACAGCAAAGTAGAGTATCTCAGATTCTGTCATCTTCGGTAATCAGCAAACTGATCTTAACCCAAAATCCAATCAGCACCAAACTTGGTAGACAAGTAGGCATTTGAGTTCCCAACATACACGTCAAATTTTAGCTCAATCGGATACCATTTTCCTGCCCAATCTGTTCGTCTACCAAAACTACTCTGTGCTGAAACTGCAGCAGTCCGAACTGACAAAACCGCTTCTAAATCTGATGCTATACTGACCCAAATATCAAACCAGCTAACCAAATCAAAATACTCAAAGCAAGGAACGAGATCACCAAGTTTGGAGTCAATCCAAGAACCTTTGAGCCTCCAAACACCATCTTGAAGACAGACCGGTCAGATCTCAAAAATCTGGACAAAAATCACCTCTCCTTCTTCTTCCTCTCCTCTCACTAAGTTGTGGTGTTTTTGTGTGTTCTCTCACCCTCTCTCAGCAGCAACCACGTTTGCTTGCTTCTCTCACTTGCTCACTTGTTCTCACACACAACCACATTTTCTACTCCTCTCCCAAGGAGCACCTCAGCCGTTGGATACGAACATCGATCAACGGTTGAAACATGTTGGACTTCACGGGCTGATGTTGGGATGCCAACACACCTCCATGTGGAGGGACATGGCCCAAAAAACTCCACCTCCCGACATCTGGAGGGTCTCACTGCCAATCAGCAGTCATGCCGGCGAGCCGACGACATACCTCGAGCTTTCTCTTGTCACCACCTTGGTCAACATATCAGTCCCACTGTCATCTGTGTGCACCTTCTCAATTTGCATTTGCTTGGAATTCAGCACATCTCGAATCCAATGATAGCGAACATCAATATTCTTCGACCTCGAATGAAAACTTGCATTCTTACTCAGGTGATGGCACTTTGGTTGTCACAAAATAGTACATACTTGTCTTGCTCAAAACCAAGCTCACAAGCCAATCGCTTTAGCCACAATGGCTCCTTGTTCGTCTTAGTTACTGCGATGAACTCGGCCTCAGTTGTGTTCAGCGCCACACACTTTTGCAACCTGCTTTGCCATGCCACTGCTCCCCCTGAATGGGTAATCAAATAACCATAAGTAGACTTCCTTCCATCGACATCTCTAGCCAAGTCTGAATCTGAATATGCAATCAGCTTGGGCTCACTACCACCAAAGCAAAGCTTCATATTAGTGCTGCCCTAGAGATACCTCAAAATCCACTTCATGGCTTCCCAATGTGGTTTTCCTGGATTTGACATAAATCTTCTCATAGTACTAACCGTTTGAGCAATGTCAAACCATGTGCACACCATAACATACATCAAACTCCCAACCGCTGAAGCATAAGGAACTTTCTGCATTTCCTTTTCCATCTCTTCATTGGAGGGACATTGCTTTTTACTCAACTTGAAATGAGATGCAAGTGGACATCTCACTTCCTTTGCCTTGTCCATCTTGAACTTGCGAAATACCTTCTCAATATATTTCTCTTTAGACAAGTACAACTTATTGGATTTTCTGTCTCTCTTAATTCTCATGCCGAGAATACACTTTGCTGGACCCAAGTCTTTCATGGTAAAACTTTTGATCAACTCTTTCTTTAATCTAGCAATTCTTGAGACATTCTTGCCAACAATCAAGATATCATTCACATAGAGCAATAACATGATAAAATCATCACCTGAGAACCTATGAATAAACACACAATGGTCTGAGCTACACCTCTTGTAGCCTTGCTCCCCCATGACAAATTCAAACTTCATGTACCATTGTCTTGGTGCTTGTCTCAGGCCATAGAGACTTTTCTTCAATTTGCACACATAGTCTTCTTTGCCTTTAACAAGAAACCCCCCAGGCTGCTCCATGTAGATTTCTTCCTCGAACTCTCCATGAAGGAAAGCTGTTTTCATATTCATTTGCTCAACCTCCAAGCTGAGCCTTGCTGCCATGTGAAGGATCATTCAGATTGATGTCATCTTCACTACTAGAGAAAATATTTCATCAAAGTCAATACCTTTTCTCTGGCTGAATCATTTTACAACTAGCCTGGCATTTAAATTGTTCTTTAGAACTTTCTTTCCCTTGGGAAACTTCACCAACTCATAAGTATGATTCTTATGCAAAGAATCCATTTATTCTTGCATAGCCTTATTCCACTCCTTGTTCTCATCTTTCATTGCATCATGAAAGCACTCAGGTTCTGAACCATCAGACAATAACACCACATATTGGTCTGAATCGTACCTGGTGGAAGGAACACGGCCTCAGCTGGACCGTCTGAGTGGAGCAACTGTTGGACTATCTGGTTCAGGTGCTTGCTGATCATGATTATATTTTTCAGCATCATACTCTTGCTGTTGGGGAGCTTCCTCACCTGTACCACTATGTGCATCACCTTGCACATCTTCTGCATCATCATCTTCAGCTTCTTCTCCAGCTGAATCTGCAGGAACTGGGTCAGAATCAGATCTGTGTTGCTGCTGATTTCGAGGAGGGACATGTACCAGAACTTGCTCTGGAACCTGCACTTTTGTCTTCACAATATCCTCAATTGTTTGGTCTTCAACAAACACAACATCACGGCTTCTCACAACCTTTCTTGCTATTGCATCATACAACTTATAGCCGAACTGATCACCTCCATAGCCAAGAAATATACACTATCGTGTCTTTGAATCAAGCTTTGGCCTTTCATCTTGAGGGATATGAAAAAAGGTCTTGCACCCAAAAACCTTCAAGTGCTCATACGAGATGTCATTGGCATAAAAGATCTTGTTTGGAACATCTCCCTACAATGGATAACTTGGTGAGAGATTAATAAGATAAACTGAAGTCGACAAAGCCTCACCCCAATAATGTTTAGGTAGCTTTGCACTCGATAGCAAGCATCTAACTCTCTCAACAATTGTCCTATTCATCCTCTTAGCAAGACCATTCAGCTGTGGTGTCTTCAGAGGAGTAAATTCGTGTCTAATTCACTGCTCCTTGCAATAGGCATCAAATGGTCCAATATACTCTCTTCCATTATAAGTGCGAATGCACTTGATCTTCTTC
The DNA here is from genome assembly GCA_916181665.1 of Avena sativa. Classification (NCBI taxonomy): domain Eukaryota; kingdom Viridiplantae; phylum Streptophyta; class Magnoliopsida; order Poales; family Poaceae; genus Avena; species Avena sativa. Next base: position 40,399,627 of record OV702287.1, on the reverse strand, counting down.
TTAGTTTCTCTCTCAATCGAGACTTGGAATTGCTTGAATACACTTAGTACTTGATGTTTGTTCTTCAAAACATAGACCCAAACCTTCTTGGAAAAGTCATCAATAAATGTGACAAAGTACTTTGCTCTACCCAATGACCTCACTGACATTTTGCAAACATCGGAATGTATCAAGTCCAACACCTCGGGCTTCTTGTGAGGAGGTTTACTCTTGAATGCAACTCTGTGTTGCTTCCTCGCTAGACAATCTGAATATTTCTTGATGTGAACACCCTTCACACCTTTCAACAAAATTTTCTTCACTAGCACCGCCATCCTCTTCTCACTCATGTGCCCAAGTCTCTTGTGCCATAAGGCACACGCATCCTCTTTCTACAATGCATTGACACAAGCAGCAGATAGCTTAGCATGAACATGGTACAAAACTGAAACCATGCTACCTTTTGTAACAATCAGATTTCCTTTGGTGAGCTTGTACTGTGTATTTCCAAATCTGCTCAAGTACCCATCTCTATCAAGCAATCCAACCGAGATAATGTTGAGCCGAATGGCCTCAACATGCCTCACCGACTTGAGGACTAGTGTTGTACCATTTTTGGTCTCCAAGTGCACATCTCCTCTTCCAATGATTTTTGCTCTATCATTGTTCCCCATCTTCACAACACCAAAGTCACCTACTGTGTAGTTGGTGAATAGCTCTCTACGAGATGTAGCATGTATGGTAGCACCACTGTCCGGAATCCAAGTCATCCCATCACCATCTGCAAGGCTGATGGTATCATCAGAAACTACAGTGATCCTCTCCTCAATAGTGGAAACACTGCTGCCATCATGTTCTTCATGCATGATAAACATGATCTCCTCTACCACAGCAATCCGGCCTTCCTCACTATCACTATCACTGTCGGTTTGCTTCTGAACTTTCTTCTTTTTCATTTTGTCTTTCTTCCATTATTCACAATTCCACTTGATGTGGCCCTTCCCATAGCAGTGATGGCATATAATACCAGCATACTTGACTTTGACTCTTGATTTTCTTGTACTTCTTTCTCCTCCCTTACTCGGACCTTTACTCTTGCTTCTCCCCCGTGACTCGATCACTAACATTTCAGAATGTGAGGAAGAACCGTCCTTATCAACAATTTTTCTATACTCTTCATTTAGTACCTTGGTCTTCACAAGGTTCTAAGTGACAACTCCTGTAACATCCCAAAACATCAATCCAAGCTTATCAAGATCTAAATCATCAAAAATAGGGTTAACAAAAACTTTTCCAAATTAAAAATGAAAGCATTCATGTGTATGTGCATTTAAATTAGGAATTGATTTGAATTGCCATGGTTCTGTGATTCTTTGGTTGTAAAATGTTTCTTAGGTGAATTAAACATCATCTACATCATTCCCAAACTTTTACTAAAGAAAATCAAATAAAAAACAATTAAAAAGGAGGAATGGTCATTTTGGCCATTTTAATCCACTACACTACTTTGAGTGTTCCTAGCACTCATTTCTTAACAGAAACAATTCATGATCTTTGTACCCCTTGCTAGTACACATAATGAGGTACCAAGGCCCACCTTTTGATCTGTTAAAAACATTCTTTTGCTTATTTTAAATGGCATGTGAAATTTGAATTCAATGCATATGCATAGATCACCCCTATTTGAAAAACCATCAAAATGAGCTCCACTTTCAAAACCCTTGCAACCAGAGACTACCTAGCACTAGTATAGATCACCCAAAATTTTTGAAACCAAAATTCAAAAGTTTTCTTCTTGGGGCCATTTCATCAAACAGGTGGCAGGCACAAATCTGGCCAAATTCAAAACACTATTTGGAGCAGTAATTTTGGTCACCATTTGTGCCTAACCCTGTCCCCTTGTCCCCCTAGTGTAACCCCTACCCTTTGCTAGCCCGGCCAAGCCCTGTGCACACGACCAAATGGTCATGGCCATTAAGGCCGAGCACCTTGAGCACCCTCACCGGCGACATCGCACTACAGCAGCCGCCAGCCTCTCTCACCTTGTCCAGCATGTCGCCCGTGGTCCACCTCCACCGTGCAACCAGCTCCAGCCTAGAGCCAGAGACCAGAACGGCCAAGAACCGCCGCGCCCGGAGCTGGTCGTCCATGCCGACGCCGCCCGCAGAGCGCGCCCTGTCCTCGCGTGCACAAACCGCCCCTCGGCTGCAGCCCGCGCCTACCGCTCCGCCAGGACCTAGGGAAGACCCAAGACACCCCCGCTGGCCGCCCAACGCACCCCAGCCACCGCTAGCCGTCGAACCCGCAGCCTCTGCCGCCCAGAGGGCGTGACGCTCCTAACCAGCCCAGAGCTCGCCTTGCCACGCCTTTAAGCCTTAGCGCACCACCAGGAGACAGGCCACCATCCCCTACCTCGAGCCACGCTGCTAGCCCCCTATGCCGCCCTCGCCGGAGTCGCCTGCCCACACCGCTCGGTCTCACCATCGGGCCTATATAAACCGGCCTCCCCAGCCTCATTTCTCCACACCCACTCACTCCCCACTTCTCACTGAACCTCACACACGTCTAGCCGACGCCGCTCGAGCTCTGCCTCGCCGGAGTTGGAGCCGGAGCCGCCGCAGCAGGAGGAGAAGGGCGCCTGCGATTTAGGGCACCCCAAGCTCCGCCGCAACCGCGCCTCGCCTCGCCATCGTCTTCCAGCCCGTTTGCCTGCCTCACCGACCTTGCTGGAGCCCTGGTACGCCCCCAGTCGACCCCCATCGCCGCGTCTAGGTCAAGTTCTCGCCGGAGTAATCCGTCGACGACGATGAACCCCCACCGTTAGATCCCCTTTTAATCGTGCGGCCTAGAATGCTAGATACCGCTTCGGTGTTTTTGTGCTGCTGACTGGTGGAGCCCGCATGTCAGCTGAGCCCCGTGCCGCGGGGCGCCACTGGGCCGGCCCATGTTCGTTCCAGCGCTAGCCCAGCCATTCAAAATTGGATTTTTCTTTTTAGTTTAAATCTTAATTCTATCCTCTAGTTTAAAAATCAATTCAGAGAGATTTGTAAATCCAAATTGCATGAAACTAATTTTGTCTGAAAGGTATTGAAATGATCTATCCAAGACCGTTGGATTTAATTCAATTAGAGTTATAGATATCTCCTAATAAAAATAACAAAACAGAAGTATTTGCACCTTGCAACATTTTTATAAAATCAACCAAGTTAGCTTTTGAGTTGTTTCCAACTCTCAAAAATCACATTTCATCATATCTATCTAAATATGTAATAATATTAAGGTTTACATGCAGTGACTTTGGACCTGTACCAAATTAATGCTATATAGGCATTTCTAGTCACCTTAAATCATTAAATAATAAACTTAAACCAAAGTACTATTGATCCAACACTTAAATCTCATTCCCACATGTTAGAATATGTGGTGATGACATGTGTCAACATGATCCCATATTCTAAGTGGTGAATATTAAATCTTAGTTAATTTTTCAATGAGTAGAAATTACTTTTCTAAATTAAAAAGAATGAAACTAGTGATTTAAACTTGTAATGCTTGTGATGATAATAGATCATCAAATGTGTGTCTTTTTTTTGGAGAGAACTTCACCCTTTATTAATTCAACATCACTTGGTTACAATCAGCCTGAATGCTGTCAACTAAAAAGTCTGGGCACAACCCAAGCCACCCATGCGATACATTATCAGCGCATGCCAACCTTGCACATGCATGAGCCACCTGATTGCCCAACCTTCCAACAAAGTTCAGAGAAAAATTCCTAAACATTAGACTTAGGGAGTTTATTTCATTCAACAAAGGTGCTATGACCGTCCTCTCACGAGTACGCGCCTCCCAGCACCGGACTAGCTCTTGGCAGTCTGTCTCAAAGGCTATCTCTGCATATCCTCGTGCACTCGCAAAAAGAACCGCATCGCGCAGCGCTAGTGTCTCTGCGATGAAAGGATCCTGAACTCCAGCATACACCTTTGCCCAAGCACCCCTGAATCCCACCGCATCCCGAGCCACACCACCACTTCCCGCCCGTCCTTCAGCTAAGCCAATCGCCCCATCAGAGTTCAGCTTCACCAAGCCTCCCTCAGGGGCACTCCACCTGCATACAGGTTTTGTAAGTCTGATTTGTACCACCTCCTTTGGCAATACGATCTCCAGAAGGTCTTGCCCTATGGACTCCACACACTTGCCCGGGTCATACCCGGAACCACCATGCACCAACTTGTTTCTCGAGTCCCATACAGCAGCCATGACTAAAATCATCTTTGCCTGTTCTGTTGAGGAGAACCACCTTTCACACAAGATATCGGCCGTCCAGGTCTCTGGGTGGAGCCGAGGCATTTTTAAATGAAACACTTCATAAGCCGCCAACCAAAATTGGCGCGCATGCGAGCATACAAGCAGTGCATGCATCAAAGTTTCTGGATCTGATTTGCATATCCCACAAGTGGCGATCTCTCTGACATGCCGCTGGGTGAGAGTCGAGTAATCAGGCAAAATGCCTCGTAGAACTCTCCACCAAAAAACGCGCACTCGGGGTACCACAGCCAGTTTCCATAGCTTCTTCCACACATCTGCTCTCTCTTCAGACGACGAAGCATCGTCACTGATCAATTGCTTAGCCACAAGAGCTCGGTATGCCGAGTGAACCGAGTATACTCCTGTCTTTTCGAGAGCCCATGCCATCCAATCCTCCCCCATAGAAGTTCGAAGAGGAATCTGTCGTATGATCTCCATGTCGACAGGGAAGAGATTCGCCTCCAAAGCCTCCAGGTTCCAAGAGTGGGTATTGGGGTTGATTAGGTCACTCACCATCTCAGCCGTGCCATCCTGCTTCCTTCCCAGCGGACGCATATGCTGAGCACCTGGTAGCCAATTATCATGCCAAATCGATACCGAACTGCCAGAACTAATCCGTTTGATGATCCCAGTTTGCAATGCTTCTCTGCCAGCTATGATCGCCCGCCACATACGAGAGGCTGATCGCGGCACTATTGCAGACAAGAAGTCTGTGTTGTGGAAGTACCTGCTTCGCAAAACCTAGGCGCACAGCGATCCTGGCGAGGCCATTAGTCTCCAGCCTTGTTTTCCGAGAAGAGCAAGATTAAAAAGACGAAAATCGCGGAAGCCCATCCCTCCTCGTCCTTTTGGTACAGACATATTTTCCCAAGAGAGCCAATGCATTGACCTCTTATCTAAATTCCCACTCCACCAAAACTTGGCCGTCATAGATGAGAATTTCTTGCATGTGCCTTTTGAGAGCTGGAACACACTCATACTGTATGTCGGTTTGGCTTGTATTACTGATTTCCGCCAAACTTCCTTCCCTGGATATGATAACATCCTCGCACAGCCATTCAAACTTCTCCTCATGCCCTCTGCAATATATTCAAACTCATTGCTTGTTAATCGTCCCGCTGCCGTCGGTAAGCCCAAATATTTCTCGCTAAAGGCTTCGACAGAAATATCCAACTCAGACTTCACTGCTGCTTTCTGGGTATCACTAGTACAAGGACTAAAGATCATCAAATGTGTGTCTTAGAATGCTATTTAGACTAGTTAAGTATTGTTTAGTGATTGTGTACTCCGTATATATTTATAGACGATAGTACCGACCAAGTCTACAAGGAGGAGGAGTTCTAGCAAGAAGAGGAAGAAAACTTCAACCACTGCACCAACCAAGGCAAGCTAGCCCTATCCAAGTTAACCCTTGCAAGTTGTACTTGCAAGCTACCATTAACAGTGCAAGCTATTGTAGTGAACTGGAATTAAGCTAGTTAACTTGATTCAAGATGCTATAGGCATGCTTGAGTCATACCACTTTGACTATTAGTTACCCCAAGTCTTCTTTACAAGTTTTACCTCCTTTGGTTTACACAAAGTCCTTTACTTGTTTTGAAGGTAGCATAAAAAGTATAAAACTTGACCTATTTAGAAACCTTTAGATGTCATTCTATGGCATGAGATTAAACCCATCACTTCCACCTTAGTGAACACTCTTAACTTAGTAGTATAGCGTATGAAAGGGGGGGTGAATAGGCGTTTTAAAATTATTACGGTCTAGGCTCTAATAAATGCGGAATAAAACTTAACGTTTAATTTATCAACCCAAAACCTATATCCACTAGTTTCACTAAGTGCACCAACAACCTATGCTAAGCAAGACAAGCAACAAGGTGATAGCAAGATATAGTACTTCAAGCATGAAGGTTATCACAATGTAAATTGCATAGGTAAAGGGCTAGGTTGAGAGATAACCGATGGACGCGAAGACGCTGATTTGTTTCCCGAAGTTCACTTCCAAAGAAGCTACGTCTCCATTGGAGAGGTGCGGGGGCGCAATGTACTTCGAACACCACAAATGGCTCACCTCGAGGTGTGGTGGCTCGATGCTCACCCAACGCCACACAAGGCCTCACCAAGGATGCGAAGCCACGCAACTCACCGATGCCACAACAGGCTCACCCTATTCTCCCGTGAGCTCGCCACAAAGGCCTACTCACGTTCCACTATGGGACACTTGAGGGCAGTCACTGAACCCGTACAAGGCTTGGGGCAATCTCCACAACTCAATTGGAGGGCTCCCAAAAAACGCCACAAAGGCTCCACAATGCCACAAAAGGCCAACAAGCTTGGGGAACCTCCACAACTCAATTGGAGCCCCAAGAACAATGCCACAAAGGCTACAAAGCCACAAAAGGCAACAAGGCCACAAAAGGCTACAAGACCACAAAAGGTCAACTATCTAACCACACAACCGTCTAGGGTTCCAAGAACCCAAGAGAAACAATCCCAAGGGATTGAACTCACCGAATCTCCGAGGAGAACTCAAACCTATGCACCAAATGCAAGAGGCAAGTCCTTCTCTCTCAAATTCCACCAAAGCTACAAAAGCTATTGGGGGAATAAGGGAGGAAGAACACAAGAGGAGAACACAAAACTCTCCAAGATCTAGATCCCAAGGATTCCTTCACAAAGAAGGGATTTGGCTTGGTGGGGCTTGTAGATCTAGATCTCCTCTCTCAAATCCCTCAAAAAGATGCAAGAATCATAGGAGGGAGAAGGGGAGAGGGCAAGCTCTTAAAGGTTAACAATGGAGGAGAGAGTGGAAGAGCTAGCACAAATGACCTCAAAACTTGGGGAAACTTTTGGGAAGAGGGGGCCCTTAAATAGGGCAAGAGAAATCTGCCCGTTTGGGCCAGATTCGCGCCCCACCAGAACTACCGGTGCCCCACCGGTACTACCTCTAAATAGAAACACAAGATACAGAAGAAAAACGAGATTTACCGGAACTTTGGCCGGTACTACCGCTCAAGCAAAAACGTTGGAGAACATTGCACGAAAACTTTAATAACTTTTGACTCCGGACTCCGATTTCGATGATCTTGGGCTCGTTTTGAAGAGAACAAAAATCTCTACAATATTATGCAAAGAAACATCATAGTACAACAAGAGAGGATAAAAATAAAATGGATAAAGGTATGACCTCTCAGAAGCGACGAACCGGTAAAACCTCCAGAACCCAAAACACAAGAAGTTGAGCTTGGAAACTCTAATTGGGATGAAACCAATTTTGTTGGAAAGATAATAAAGAGTATAATCCAACAAAAGGTGAAATATTGGGTATCACCAAGGGAGAAAATACCATGAATATATATGTGAGATACCTCCCAAGGTGTGGAGCCAGAAAACCCGCAAGATAAAAAACGCAATAAGATATGCAAGGGAAATCCATTTTTGATGAACTAGAGCTTGTTATGAAGATAACCACAAGATCTAGATCCTCACATGGACAAGAACCAAACAACAACCAAGAAAGATGATGCTATGTATGCAAAGGTTTGAGCTCTCTCCAAAAGATACGAATGAGTCACCCACTCGAGAGCCCCTCTTGATAGTACGGCTATCTATCCTAAACCCGGTCTCCCAACACTACAAGAGACCAGTAAAATAGAAACCCTATCAAGATCATACCTTTGCCTTGAGCATCCCACTTGAGCTTGATGTAGACGATCTTGTCACCTTCAAGATGGAACACCTTTCTTGATTGCACTTGCTTGATGAAGTCTTGAGACATGCTCCCCCATACTCCATGGGGAAGCCTCTTCTTCGAACTTGTCTTCATCATTCCATGATTGCCGAGGATGGCAAGCTTCAAGCATGAGATCTTCTAGAGATGACGCATCTTGAGCTTGCACTTCAATTCTTGATGATGTCTTGAAGAAGGCCATGAGGAACTCCATCTTCTTCTTCTTATTCTTCAAGACATACTTGATCTTCTTCTTCTTCTACTTGATTCCAATAGGCACAAAGCCCTTGGACAATGCTACTTCTTTTTCATCCTTGAAACCAACACATGGTCCAAGCGATGCCAATGGACAAACCTACAAGTGAAACTCAATTTGCACATTTAGTCCATAGGGATTGTCATTAATTACCAAAACCACACATGGGGCATACATGCCCTTTCAATCTCCCCCATTTTGGTAATTGATGACAATCCCCTAGAGAGGGTTTAAATATGGAATTTAACGAACAAAATGGTTGCCCCAACATCAAATACTACACAAGTATGTGATGTTGGTACAACCACAATATATAGAGCAAACTCCCCCACAATCTATGCATGTGTGATGAACTTGAATTTCATTGCATAGATTGCCAACCATTATCGGTGGTTGAGTTTCCTCTATATATTAAACATGCAAAGTAACAACAAATATGCAAGAGCATGCAAGGCCAATGCTTAAGAACCAACTCAAAGCATAAACCAACTTCCCTTAAACCCTGTAAAACTTCTCCCCCATTGGCATCGATTGCCAAAATGGGTGAAAAGTTCTAAACGACCAATATAGTGAGAATTCGTCCAAAGGTGTGCATATGCACATATCCAATGATGAATCCTTGGGAGGAAGTAAAACTATATTGAGGACCCAAAGATTGCAAAAATAAAAAGAAAGAGAAAATAGCTTCAACAAATGAAGCGAGCAACCCAAAGGACCCAAAAAAATACCAATTGACAACAACAATTGATACCAAAAGAAAGACACAAGATATTATGATACTAGAAAATGCGTGTTTAAATGAAATAGGTAAGCTCCCCAATCTTTGTGCACAAGATAGAATCAACTAATTCGAATACATATTGCACAAATATGGAATCCTCACTCCCCCGTTGACATTTAAACCTCAAACAAAGAGAAAGGCAAATGAGCATTCTTAAATGAATTGAAGAAGCTCCCCAAGGATTATGCACCAATTATGATGATTGAATTTGGAAACAAAGTGCATAATCATGGAATCCCCACTCCTACAAACTCATTTAATAATACACGGCAAGAGAGATCAAATTATGAGTGCCCGGAGACGCAAACAAATGGGACAAGCACTCAATAGGAAAATAAATTTGGAAGCCACCGAAGGATCAAAAAGAAATAAAGGGTGGTCTCCAAGGAAAACACAAACAACCAAAGATTTATCTTCTCTTGTGTGTATAAGTTTCTAGGTGGAAAATATCACAAAGACATATGCCCACAAAGAAAAATGCACACACAAAATAGATACTCAAGAAAGCACATGAAAAACAAGAGGAAGTCATATAATATACCAATAAGATTTTTGCTTGAAAGCATGGCCAAAGGCTCAAATATATGTTATTGTACATCAATGAGCTTCAAGCACCAACACACTACATACATTACAACAATTACCAAGGGAAGAAGGGAATAGTTGGAATATATGGAGAAAAACAACAAGTATCACAAATAGAAATCAACGATGCAAAATACTCACTGATGCACATGAGAGAAAATTGAGGAAAGGATAGGCAATATAATTGCTAGATTGACATATTTGGTATAAGTGGATCATGGTCATGATTTTGTATAGTCCCCATTATATGAACTCATCTCAACAAACTCACATTAGCAATAGAGAGCACTCCTAAAAACCAACAAAATAAACACAACATATGCAATAACACAAACTCATGCCAACAAGCAACCTACAAAAGGTTGGAAGCAAGATATGTATGCATGAGAGAGATACTTGTTACCGAGATATAAATGGTAGGATGTAGAGGATATGAATTCGTTGATCATCCTAGCTTGCCTCCAATTGACATGTAGGCACCACTTCTTCCTAATGGATGAGACAAGCATCTAATATATCTCCAATGTACCTAAAACACAATTAAGTACACTATGTTCCCAAACAAATTGGGTCCAAAGTAGTTAGTGCAACTACAATATATAGGAGACCCTCCACATAAATATGTGCATATTGATATGAAATTGAATTTCATGCACATCTTAGCCGATAGGATTTGGTGGAGAATCCCCTATACATTGTATCAAGAGAGCAAGCATGCCATAATAAAAACATGTAGTAAATATGCATGCATGAGACTCTCAAGAACCAAAATGAGATACAATTTGAACTAAAACACCAAGTAAACCAAGAAGTAGCACACAAGAGTGTGACACGACAAAAGGTGTCCAAATTGTATCAAAGAGCCAAATCAACACATGAAAGGACACAAATTCAACAAATGAACAAGGCAAAAGCCAAAGAGCGAAAGATGCACAAAACACACAATGCTCAAGGATTTATCTCATTCTAAAAGATCAAAAGAAGTAACAAAGAATGAGACAAAGCCAACTCCCAAATAGAGCAAGGTTCCAACACATAAACCAAACTCTCTACACTTTTTATGATGGCACAAAGTACCAAAAGAAAAGATCAAGCATCCAAGCACAAGAAACACTATGTGGATCAACACAAGAAGCATAAAAGGAGTGTTCTAGATAATATAGGAGAGCTCCCCCATGAATGGTGCATTATATTGAATTTTGCTTTTGAATGCAAAATGCACACAAAAGAGATCATCACTACTACCTACATTAAATAAAACACAAGGAAATACCAATAAACTAAAGGGATCCACAAGAGGCAAGGAAGATATGGGAGTAAAAGAAAACACATTCTTGGCCAAAGATAGGACAAAGAAAAACAACGGCCAAAGTGAACATGATCAATAAATCCTACCATATATGGAGTGTCACTTGTCCAAGGACAAGAATTATGGGGAAAGTTTTCCCGAGGTAGTTTGCAAGGAAATCATGATCATATTCAGACAAATAAGCATGTAACAAGACATAAAAGTTATGCTTGATGCTTCGAGAGAGATTCTTGATAGCTCCAAAAAGTCACACAATCAATAAAGATTAAGGTAACTTGAAGCAAATGGTTTCCATGGAGGATATTGAGGTTCAAATATGAGGAAACACATAAAAAACTCTCACAAACAAGATCCAAAATATGAGCAATAAAATCAATCCAAAGTAATTGGAACTTGTTTGAGCTAAATGTGCCACTTAGGAGCTAGATAAATATCAATATCAATTCTAAGTGACACTACCTCAAATGTTCACATTTTCTAGGTTTGTAATATGCACAAAGCATATGACTCCCCCATAATGTGATAAAATAAGAAATCTCGACAAGAGCCAAAAAGATCAAAAAGGAGATGATTAATGGATATTATGGAATTCTAATTCTTCATGAGAATGACATACCACATAGAGACAAGATAAACAAGTAATGTCAACACTAAGTGGTATTCCTCATGTACACACATTTTAGAATTGTGGAATGCCCAAGCATAACACTCCCCCAAAATGGAATAGTCCATTAATCGCTCCCAAGAGCCAAGAAAGATACCAAATAAATTCAACAAAGGCTCAAACATAAGAACATAAATACATGATGTGCCAACCAACATACACAAATATACTAGACAACACAATATAGGTATGAGGGAAGCACAACATGTACAAACACATATAATGGTAGAAAACCAACATATGCACAAGGGAGCAAGTAACTTTCAATGTAAAAGAGTTGAGCACATGTTACCCCAAGGAGGAACATTGGATATGAGATAGAGGCAAGATAATCCAATTGGCTTGACTTGACAAAAATAAATGATGAAGACCCCTCAATTCTTCATAATGTAGCCAAGCCTCCAATGCCCTCCAACAACACCTATTGATCAAGTTTTAGCTTGTTGGTCCCCAACCAAGTTGGGTCCTAAGAAGTTAGTCACAATAGGCTTGGCCACCCAAATGGTTCTTTTCTTGACACCACTTTGGGCACCAACATATTTGGCAAACACATTGCCCACCTCATACTTACCAAGAGAATATGCATCATATATCAAGATAGGATTGGATGAGGAGTTACCCATGGTGCATGAGGAAGAGAGGTGCCCCTTCTCGCGGCATATGTAGCAAGTTCTTCTCTTGTCGTCTTTCTTCTTGGAAGATGCCACCCCATGAGGAAGAGCTTGAGTCTTGGGAGGAGGCCTGCTTCTAGCTTGAGGTGGAGCTTGAGGCCGCTTCCCTTGTTGCTTCTTCTTCAATGGACAACATCTCACATGATGTCCTTCTTCCTTGTACTTGAAGCACACAATGTTGGCCGGATTCTTCACTTGACCTTGGCCATTCTTCTTGTTGCCAGGGGCGGACGTCAATGTGCCCACCCTGATGCACGGGACACAGGGTCCAATTTATTTTTTAGCGGAACTTAACATGTTAAATACGAAGGGGCATCAGGGTGGGTCGGAGGTTGTGCACTAGGGAGCGCAGTCCGTCGAGCTGGCTGCTGTTGCTCGGCTCCCGACCCGCACGTGAGGACCGCATAGTTTTGATCGATCGACAGTTCAAATACTTACAAACTGGTACACGCACGTTGTTCTTAAAAAAAGAAAAACCTGTACACGTATGCAGGGACCGCACGTACTCTTCCTTGATGGTTTGATCGTTCTGATCGCTCAGGAGAAAAGCCGAGAAGGCAACTGGCGGCGCGCCGCTCGCAGTAGGCCTCGGCGATTCCCTACGCACGGACGCGGGACGCAGGCAGCGAGCGCGCAGCTCGGCGTCCGGAAGCTCCTCCGATTAGGCGATCTTCTCTCCCTCAATTTTTCTACGTCCGCCACTTGGCCTAGTTTCTGTTCCGGTAGCCCGGTGCGTACACCTTTCTCGGTCAAAAACTCTACAGATTGAATTTATTTCGGTGATAATTTTCTAAACCTTTTTCAAGTTTGACGTGTATATTTATTTGTCAAATACAGGTGTATTTTGGACAGGTTTGTTATTAAAAGAAAAGCCCCATCACAAGATGTCCCAGAAGACATGAAATGGAAAGAGGAGATTCAATATGATCCAAGGAATAGAAAATTGATAGAATATTATCATCCGAATTTAAAAGAAGTGGTAAGAAGAAAATACTTGGTTAATGGACCTTGCCAACCAAGTTTGGTGGACCTATTTCGATCGGTCGTTAAAGTTCTAGAATATGTGGGAGAAGAAGACACTGGTAGAACAAATAGAGACCTTGCAAACAGTCTCTTAGTGTACTTTCAGTCCTTTGACTTTGTGTTCTATTTGTATCTCACGCTGACTAATCTTACAACTATAAACACATTGTCATTATCATTGCAGCAGAAGGATCAAGACATAGTAAATGCCATGAAATGTGTGAAGTCAACTAGAACTGTTTTGAATGAACTTCGAGAAAATGGATGGGAATCCCTGCTTGTTGAAGTTCATGGTTTTTGTGAGAAAGACTATACTGAAGAGTTTGATATGAAAGAAGCCTATGTTAATCAAAAAAGAGAAGGCATGTAACTGGAATTACGAACAAACATCACTATCAAGTTGATTGCTTCAATGATGTTTTTGATTGGCTAGTTCAAGAGCTTGATGGTAGATTCAGTGAAACATCCTCCAGTTTGCTTGTTTGGTCAACAGCTTTGAGTCCAAGAGACTCATTTCGTGATTTTAATTTAGAGAGTTTGATAAATTTGGCTAAACTATATCCTCGAGATTTTGATTCTAGAGAATTGAGGGATCTCATAGCAACAATCATTGAGCTCTCTAAAAAAAATGGTGGAGACAAGGAGGCATATTATGTATCCTTTGTTTTATCGGTTGTTGAAATTAGTGATTGTGTTGCCTGTTGCCACTGTTACAGTTGAGAGGTGCTTTTCAGTCATGAAACTAGTAAAAACATTTTTGCGCAATCGCCTCAATGATGACATCTTAAGTGATGATGTTATTTGTTATGTGGAGAAATAGGAGATGAAGAAAGTCACCAGTGATCAAATGGTTAAGTATTTCATGGCTTTGAAAAATCCATTGTACTAAAACATAAGAAGGTAGTATGAAAACTTTATCTACTTCAACACTGTAATTATGGTCATTCAACTATTACACTTAATAGCTAAACCTACTTTTTGTTTTACAGCTTTTTGAGCCTTCGTGCTTGACGACATATTTTGCAATTTGAAAATGCGGGGCATCTTTTGCAAGTAACTTTTTCTTTTGTTTCATCCATATATAAAGAATTTTGATTTTTTTAATTATGTGATTCTCTGTACTATACACTATCTCTTATTACGTCGTATTATTTATTTCGAAGATATAAATCATGCTTTTACATATTACACTGTTGCTCGAAAATTTTATAGTAAAATGGTGCATCAGGGTGATTCGAGCTCAGCTCCGCCCCTGCTTGTTGCCCTTGTGCTTCAACATGTTGGTGGGCTTGTTCTTGATGTTGGAGTTGTATCCAAGCCCACTCTTGTCATTTGGGGATCTTCGCACACTCAAGATGTTCTTGAGAGTGGTCTTCCCTTCATGACACTTCTTCAAGTCATTCTTCAAAGAAGTGACTTGGGCCTTGAGCTTATTATTTTCCTCTACATGGTTGATGTCAACAACAATACTAGAGGAAGTAGATGCTACATTGTTAGAGCAACAAGGCAAGGGATGCAATTCATCACAAGATATAGCAATAGCATGAGTGGATGAATTACAAGGACTAGCACATGGCAATATGACACAAGGAGTAGATGTAGTGCTAATGTCCACATGAGGCTCACTAGATGTTACCTTTGATACAATAGCCTCATGAGCCAACTTTAGACTACCATGGGAAACTAGAAGGTCCTCATGCGAGCTTGAGAGCTTAGCATGACTCTCTTCCAATTTCCCATAGTTGCTAGTTAGCAAAGCAAGTTGAGCATGTAGCTCAACATTCTCCTTCACAATAGATGCTTCACAAGAGATAGAGTTAGTAGCACAAGCATCATCAATAGTAGTGAGAGGTTAGGGCAACTTGGAAAGCTCTTTAGTGTATGAGGCTTTAAGTTGCTCATGTGACTCGGTGAGTTTGATGAGCTCCCCCTTGATGACCCTAGAGCCATTGTTGAGGTGCTCAAAATCCTCAAGGAGTTTGGCATAAGAAACTTCAAGCTCATCATTCTTAATTTGGAGGGCACTTGCCACCTCAAATTCTCTATCATGAGATTTCTTCACTCTAGATAGCTCTAGAGCAAAGGTCTCCTCAAGAGATTCCTTGGTGGTTTGTTCCTCTTCTAGAGCTTCATTTAGGTTTGCAATGTCATTAGCATACTCACGCTCAAGACTACACATTTTTTCAATTGTGTCCTCATGCTCATAAATTAGTTGCTTACTTTCAATGGCAAAGTTCAAGATTTCAATGAAAGTTGAGCAATCATGTTTATCATTGTGAAGAGCACGAAGGACTAGATCCCCCTTATCTTTTAAAGAAGCAACATCATCATCTCCTACATCTAAGTCAACATTCACATCATCATGAGGTGCATTGGGGTCCAAAGGAGAAGTTACCTTTGATTCCTTAGCCATGAGGCATAAGTGAATGTTGGGAGAAGGTGATGATGGGGGAACACATGAATCTCCAATCATGACCTTGCCTTGGCCCACACATTCTTCAATTTCCTCTACATGGTTAGCAACACAAGTACTAGAGGAAATAGAAGCACATTTATCATGGCAACAAGGCAAAGCAAGCATATCATCATGAGATATATCCAAACCATTTATACATGATATGCAAGGGCAATCAAAACTAGGATGTAAGTCACATATAATCCTACAAGTGTTCATGCCCAAAGATACAACATTGCAATGAGATAGATGTGGAGGATCATGAATGGCAAGCTCACTATCCACATTGCAAGTTCTATCACCACTCACCATATCATTACCTTGTGACAACTCACATGTTGGTGTAGTGGAAGAAGATGAGAACTCATCACGGCCGGAGGTGGAGGGAACACAGTCATCCTCATTAAGCTTGGACACGTCATATTTTTCTTGAAGCTTGGTCCAAATATCATGAGCATTCCGAAAAGGCATGATTGAGGAAAGAACTACAAAGCTCACAACATTAACAAACACATTAGATGCTTGATCTTCGAGATAAGAGTTTGTCTCCTCCTCCAAAGATAAATTTTGGGGATCCTTCGGAGGAGACAAGCCCATATCTAGAATTCGCTCCATATTTGGGTCAATGACCTGGAAATGACTAAGCATGCGAATACGCCAAACATCATAATTTGTGCCATCAAATGTAAATGTGTGAGGGTGCACTAAACACCTAGGAGACATCCTTACTCTCGAGGCGGTGAAGCCTAAGAAGCGAGAGACCTTGCTCTGATACCAATTGAAAGGGAAATGGACGTCGCCTAGAGGGGGGGGGGGGTGAATAGGCGTTTTAAAATTATTACGGTCTAGGCTCTAATAAATGCAGAATAAAACTTAACGTTTAATTTATCAAGCCAAAACCTATATCCACTAGTTTCACTAAGTGCACCAACAACCTATGCTAAGCAAGACAAGCAACAAGGTGATAGCAAGATATAGTACTTCAAGCACGAAGGCTATCACAATGTAAATTGCATAGGTAAAGGGCTCGGTTGAGAGATAACCGATGGACGTGGAGACGATGATTTGTTTCCCGAAGTTCACTTCCAAAGAAGCCACGTCTCCGTTGGAGAGGTGCGGGGGCGCAATGTACTTCAAACGCCACAAATGGCTCACCTCGAGGTGTGGTGGCTCGATGCTCACCCAACGCCACACAAGGCCTCACCAAGGATGCGAAGCCACACAACTCACCGACGCCACAACAGGGTCACCCTATTCTCCCGTGATCTCGCCACAAAGGCCTACTCACGTTCCACTATGGGACACTTGAGGGAGGTCACCGAACCCGTACAAGGCTTGGGGCAATCTCCACAACTCAATTGGAGGGCTCCCAAGAAACGCCACAAAGGCTCCACAATGCCACAAAAGGCCAACAAGCCTGGGGAACCTCCATAACTCAATTGGAGCCCCAAGAACAATGCCACAAAGGCTACAAAGCCACAAAAGGCAACAAGGCCACAAAAGGCTACAAGGGCACAAAAGGATACAAGACCATAAAAGGTCAACTATCCAACCACACAACCGTCTAGGGTTCCAAGAACCCAAGAGAAACAATCCCAAGGGATTGAACTCACCGAATCTCCGAGGAGAACTCAAACCTATGCACCAAATGCAAGAGGCAAGTCCTTCTCTCTCAAATTCCACCAAATCTACAAAAGCTATTGGGGGAATAAGGGAGGAAGGACACAAGAGGATAACACAAAACTCTCCAAGATCTAGATCCCAAGGATTCCTTCACAAAGAAGGGATTTGGCTTGGTGGGGCTTGTAGATCTAGATCTCCTCTCTCAAATCCCTCAAAAAGATGCAAGAATCATAGGAGGGAGAAGGGGAGAGGGCAAGATCTTCAAGGTTAATAATGGAGGAGAGAGAGTGGAAGAGCTAGCAAAAATGACCTCAAAACTTGGGAAAACTTTTGGGAAGAGGGGGCCCTTAAATAGGGCAAGAGAAATCTGCCCGTTTGGGCTAGATTCGCGCCCCACCGGAACTACCGGTTCCCCACCGGTACTACCTCTAAATAGAAACACAAGATACAGAAGAAAAATGAGATTTACCAGAACTTTGGCCGGTACTACCGCTCAAGCAAAAACGTTGGACATCATTGCACGAAAACTTCAATAACTTTTGACTCCGGACTCCGATTTTGATGATCTTGGGCTCGTTTTGAAGAGAACAAAAATCTCTACAATATTATGCAAAGAAACATCATAGTCCAACAAGAGAGGATAAAAATAAAATGGAGAAAGGTATGACCTCTCAGAAGCGACGAACCGGTAAAACCTCCAGAACCTAAAACGCAAGAAGTTGAGCTTGGAAACTTTAATTGGGATGAACCAATTTTGTTGGAAAGATAATAAAGAGTAGAATACAACAAAAGGTGAAATATTGGGTATCACCATGGGAGAAAATACCATGAATATATATATGTGAGATACCTCACAAGGTGTGGAGGCAGAAAACCCGCAAGATAAAAAAATGCAATAAGATATGCAAGGGAAATCCATTTTTGATGAGCTAGAGCTTGTTATGAAGATAACCACAAGCTCTAGATCCTCACATGGACGAGAACCAAACAAAAACCAAGAAAGATGATGCTATGTATGCAAAGGTTTGAGCTCTCTCCAAAAGATACGAACGAGTCACCCACTCGAGAGCCCCTCTTGATAGTACGGCTATCTATCCTAAACCCGGTCTCCCAACACTACAAGAGACCGGTAAAATAGAAAACCTATCAAGATCATACCTTTGCCTTGAGCATCCCACTTGAGCTTGATGTAGACGATCTTGTCACCTTCAAGATGGAACACCTTTCTTGATTGCACTTGCTTGCACTTGCTTGATGAAGTCTTGAGACATGCTCCCCCATACTCCATGGGGAAGACTCTTCTTCGAACTTGTCTTCATCATTCCATGATTGCCGAGGATGGCAAGCTTCAAGCATGAGATCTTCTAGAGATGACGCATCTTGAGCATGCACTTCAATTCTTGATGATGTCTTGAAGAAGGCCATGAGGAACTCCATCTTCTTCTTCTTCTTCAAGACATACTTGATCTTCTTCTTCTTCTACTTTATTCCAATAGGCACACAGCCCTTGGACAATGCTACTTCTTTTTCATCCTTGAAACCAACAGATGGTCCAAGCAATGCCAATGGACAAACCTACAAGTGAAACTCAATTTGCACATTAGTCCATAGGGATTGTCATTAATTACCAAAACCACACATGGGGCATACATGCCCTTTCAGCGTAGATCAAAAACTTGAGTCACTTTAGATGGGAACACTTGGTGAAAATGAATTGTGAAAACCTTGGAATGATGAGTCATTCTATTGAGATGTTTTGACATGTGTTGAGAAACACAAATGGTTGATGATGATGAAAATGATGAGGCATGAGCCTTAACCCTTTTATAAAACTGATGGTTGGATTCAGATGCGATACCATTCCAAATTTACGTACAACCACACTACCTAAATTGGGTAAGGCTTAGCTGAAAATTTATATGCATTAGTATTAGTTCCCTCACGGGAGAGGTTTGAGCTGAGGCTACCTCTCATGATGTCCACCTATGCAGTGGCCAAGATGACTGATGGTCATGGTTGGGAGGCCATGCTCATAGGAGAGGTGCTTATACTAGGGTGTGTAAAGGGAAGGTTATGTTTGATTATCTGCATACTAAGTATGATGATTTAGGGTTATCCCTGACAGATGTATCGAATCTTGTGGTGAAAGTGTACCACCTCTGCAGAGTGTCAAACTATTCGAATAGCCACGTCCGCGGTTATGGACAGTTGGAATGGCCATACTATTTCGTTGTCAGATGTTTTCCAAATAACTTGAAATGAATGATGAATCTTGACTTGACCACAACAGGGTTGTGTTTATGATACTAGCTTCCCAACTTAAGTGATTCTATAAATTTATTTTATCTTTCTTTGCTTCAGAACTCAGCTTAGGTTTCAAACTTAACTTTATAGATAAATTTAGATTTAGCACTTTAACTTAGAACTATAGTACTTGTTAGTAGTAGTTTGCGAGTACTTAAAGAGTACTCATGGCTTTTTTCCCTGGCTATTCGCATGGCCAGACTATGAAGGAGACTATCAAGATGACGGCCAGTAGGACGGCTATGATAACTAGGACTATCTGCCTTCGTCAGTATTGCCTGTGCCCCTGAAGATGGACCCCACCGCTATGCTTATCTTTAAATTCCGCTGCTTGTTGTATTAAGACTGGATCATGAGATCCTTATTTGGGTAACACCTTATGTATGGTTTGTAATGGATGATGTACTGTGATATCCAATCCGTTATGTCTCGCAAAAATGGTAATCCTGGGATTGCGAGGTATGGCATAACGGGCATCTGGGATTAAAAATCCGGGTGTTGACAACTCCATTAGGTGTTGAATTGCACATGGTGACCTTAAAGATCTTCCAAGTGTCCGGTAATGAGCCAAGTAGTAGCAAGGCTCTCACTTCATCTTCAAATGTAATTCCCATTGAAGATAGCTGATTTATAATGCCCTGAAATTCATTTACATGATCTGCAATTGGAGTACCCTCCTTGTACCTCAAATGCATCAATTTCTTGATCAAGAATATCTTGTTGTTACCTTCTTTGTGGGCACACAACTCCTCCAATTTCTACCATAAGGTACGTGCATGTGTCTCCTCAATGATATGGTTCAAAACATTATCATCCACACATTGTCGGATGAACTCACAAGCTTGGAGATGAAGTACCTCCCATTGATCTTCTGTCATATCGATGGGCATCTCAGTGGAGAACACCGACATCCAGTAATCCTTCACATATAACAATTACTTTATCTTGCACTTCCAAGCTTGATAATTTGTGTCATTCTAAGAAATCATTCTGTTGGTATTCACTTCCATCCTTCACCACAAGGAAATGCAATCAGCCCAAAACAAATTGCTCTAAAACTAAATACAAGCTGAACCTCAGATCTAATACCACTTTGTTGGGGAAAGAGGTAACACAACCCCCACTGCCTGTGGTGAACTCGAGGATAGTTTCAATCAACAGATATGCAGAGGAAATAAAACAATCAGCATATGCATAGGTGACACAAGGATTTTCATGAAAAACCTCCTCAAGGTGAGGAGGAAAAAATCACGGCTGTGGACCAATCGGTCACGCGATCTTCACTATGAGCAACCTGGGTACAGAGTCTTCTCTAGAACATCTATAAATGTACAACACACTTAGCATGTTGCCAACCGGTAACAACAACAACCACTTAAAAGAAATATTATAGCAAAACAGAGTATCTCAGATTCTGTCCTCTTCGGTAATCAGCAAACTGATCTTAAACTATAGATCCAATCAACACCAAACTTGGTAGACAAGTAGGCATATGTGTTCCCAACATACACGCCAAATTTTAGCTCAATCAGATACCATTTGCCTGCCCAATCTATTCGTCCACCAAAACTGCTCTGTGCTGAAACTGCAGCAGTCCGAACTAACAAAACCGCTTCCAAATCTGATGCTACACTGACTCAAATCTCAAATCAGCTAACCAAATTGAGATAATCAAAGCAAGGAACGATCTCACCAAGTTTGGAGTCAATCCAAGCACATTTTGAGCCTCCAAACACCAGCTTGAAGATAGACCGGTTAGATCTCAGAAATCTAGACAGAAATCACCTCACCTTCTTCTTCCTCTCCTCTCACTAGGTTGTGGTGTTCTTGTGTGTCCGGTCACCCTATCTCAGCAGTAGCCACGTTGGCTTGCTTCTCTCACTTTCTCACTTGTTCTCACACACAACCACCAAGGGTGTCTAGGGTTTCCTTTTCTACTCCTCTCCCAAGAAGACCTCAGCCATAGATACGGACATCGATCAACGGTTGAAACGTGTTGGACTTCACAAGATGATGTTGGGTTGCCAACACACCTCCATGTGGAGGAACATGTCCCAACAACTTCACTATATGGGGAGTGTTTACACAAGCGATTTAGACAGATTCAACTTATCCCAACCGACGGTTTACAAAAGTATATATGGGTTATGACCTAGATCGATGACGATCCATACTACATGTGTGTGTGGGGGGTGTGGGGGGGTAAGTTACCCTTAAATTGAATTTGGATCACAACTCAACAAACTCCATCTTCAGACATATTCTATCTTGTAGCATAGAAATAACCATCTCCCTGAACAACAAAGAAAATACCTTCGATACCAAATAGGACAGTAAGGCTAAACATACCAACTAAGCTTGAGCAAAACTTAAATTTAGCAACGGGAATGGCTTTGTCATCATATCAGTATGATTATCATGAGTACTAATCTTGCATACCTTCAGTTTACCTTGAGCAACAGTGTCTCGAACACAATATGTATTTGACATCAATGTGCTTTGTTCTCTCATGAAACATCTGATCCTTAGTAAGGCATGTGGCACTTTGACTGCCACAAAACAAATCAATGCAAGAATTATCTCCACAAAGTTTGGCATACAAACCTTTCAACTAAAGTAATAATTTGCAAGGTTCAACAATCGCTATGTATTTAGAAATTTGTTTCTGCTCTCGAGTGTAGATACTCCTGTTTTTTGGGCCAATCATGTTCACCCCGAGTTTGGCTTGTCAGCGTATTGTGGCATGTATTTCTTGTTGTATCTTCCGTTTTGAACAGTGCAAGGGTCCATTTGCTCAAACATATTAAATGCACAACATGGTTTTGGCCCATTAGTCCATGACGGGAGGAACTTTGTTGTACCCATCGTCATCTCCTTCTCCATTATCTAGGCCATTCATTTCTCCATATCCTGCCCTGTGTTCCACTGTTGCTGACTTCTCGTCACCCGCGAACACCTAATCCCCAATCTAATCGTGCTCGAACTGACGATGTTGGCGTTTCGTCTCCCTGGAGATGCTGACGCAGTGGCGCCAGAGGGCGGTGTGGCCACCAGTGGTCGTCCGCCTCTGGTCATGAACACTTCTGCAGCAGAGCGCGCGGTGGGATCACAATGCTTCCCATCTGTCTTCTTTTTCATTTATTTTGTAGAGGCGCAGATGATTTTGTCCAATTCTCACTTGTTGCAACATCGTATTTGCAATAGCATTGGAAGT
This sequence comes from Avena sativa, assembly GCA_916181665.1. Taxonomy (NCBI): domain Eukaryota; kingdom Viridiplantae; phylum Streptophyta; class Magnoliopsida; order Poales; family Poaceae; genus Avena; species Avena sativa. Next base: position 40,376,725 of record OV702287.1, on the reverse strand, counting down.
ACTGTATGACAGATGTGAGATTTCTAACCTTGTTGACTTGAACACCCACTAAATCTGAATCTTTTATGAGAAGTATTGAATCTGAATCTGAACATTATTGGACTTCAGATCTCGTATTTACCATGAATTATTTGTACCTACGCTGTCGATTGATTTGGTGCTCATGAATTGTGGACTGAGAGCATCGATTCAGGGTTGTTGTAATTAATTGGATGTTTTAATCTCGCTTTGGACTTCTAGCTAGTATCCGAGAGGAGTTGCCGATGTATTGTCTGTCATGACACGGAAGGGCACCACCATACAGGTAGTAGTCTTCTATCTGTTCTAGCGGTCCATATTAGTACATGCTAAAGCATATCCATCTCGGCTACCATCGCGCTCCGTTCAAGTCCAGGCCCCACAACATAGTATAAGCCATTTACTATTGCTCATATCTCACTTGTTATTGCATCCAACACAGATCTTTGAGCACACTTCGATGGTCCAGATAATGAGAGTATGTGCACCCGGCTGCCAAAACTCCATGCCCCTATGTATTCTGCTTCAGTTGTATATTGGGCAACAATATACCGCAACGTTACATTCAAGGTTACAACACAACCACCAACAGTGAATACATAACTAATGAGGGACATTCTCTTATCTAAATAAGCATCTCACTCCCGGATCATCAGAAATTAACCTTTATTTGAATTGAATTTGGATCACAACTTAACCCAAACTACTCCTCGAGTCCAGTTCGTGAGGCCAACGCCAAGGCATGTCATGCAGGCCGGCCCAACTCCCAACCTTATGTGGCATGGTGACAGTGGCGCAGTCAAAAACAAAAAGAGCGTGCTAATGTAGTGCACTCCAATTTTTCCAATAGATTTGAGTCAAAATTACCACTATAAATTTACATTGCTACTACATATAAAAATAGCTAACACATAACTAAAAGTAAGCAAGCAATTGCATCGTCTCTAAATACAACTAGACTTCTCTTTGTGCTCCCAGACGCAACCATTAGACAAAACGTTATAAGATTAAATGCAGAAGATAAATGTAGTCGACGTTAATAGAAAAGGCCTAAGCGACTAGTATAGGTTGAAAATAGAGTCCTATATTCACTGATAGCAAAAAACAGGAACCGAAAAGAGGCATCAAGCGAGGCATTGTCGACGATTATTTAGCAGAGAAGTCAACAGGTGCAGGAAGATAAAGTTGCATTATTATAGAGTTTGAATGCCGACCATCTTATTCTTCTAACGCTAAAAAAAGAAAATACTAATTCTAATTATGAGATTTTGGGATCTCTTTTCCTGTAGACCTATTCCATTCGTCGGGAACCGCGAACGTGTCATCGAACGGCCATGTTGTGATGGCCTCCTTGACACACTGCCCGTCTGACACCATGACGTGGTTCTGACCGCCATTATCATCGCGACATGCGCTGATGACCTCACAGGTGATCCGACCGCCATTATCATCGCGACATGCGCTGATGACCTCATAGGTGATCCGACCGCCATTATCATCGCGGCATGCGCTGGTGACCCTGCGGACGCTCTGGCCGCAATTATGGTCACTACATGCGCTAATGACCTCGGGGATGATCTGGTCGCCATTATCATCACGGCATGCGATGATGACCTCGCCCAAGATCCGACCGCCGCCCTCGCTGAGTCTATTCTGGCTACCTGCTGGTCGTAGTCTACAAGAGATTTGAATGCTAGATCAGAAAAAAGCGAACCAAGAAATCATGGAAACACAATTTGAAGATGGAATATCCAACATATGGATTAGAGATTGAGGACTCCAGCGTGATATGAGCAGATCTGGCAGGACAGGCCGTGTACCGCTTAGGCATATATGTGTCCGCAGTGAACATACAGAGGCCCCTACAGAGGGAAATCCTGATGAGGTCTATGAAATGGATCATATGGGCACCTAAGAGGGGGGGGGGATAAATAGATGCTACACCACTTTTTAGTTATTTTTTAATTTTAGGCTTAACACAAAGGTAAATTCTCTAGATATACAACTAAGAGGAATTTTTCTATATGTAACCTAACTACTAAGTGAGTAAAGGCAAAGGGAGCGGAACGAGGTAACCGTAGTGGAGCACGCGGAGACACATGATTTTTTTACCATAGTTGCTTCCTTGTTAAGGGAAGTACGTCTGCGTTGGAGGGGTGAGCGGTACTAAGACCACCACGCCACAAAAGGCCTCACCTGTTCTCCAATGGATCTCGCCACCAAACGCCTGATCCACCTTCCACTATTTGGTACCCTTCTAGGCGGAAACCAATGTATTTACAATACTAGCAGTATTGCATCCATAACTGAATTGGAGGCTCTCGTGATGACAACAAGCTGCCACAAGAACAAGTTAATCAATAACCGAAATTGAGATCTAGATATTTGCAAGAAATACTAGATCAAGAATCATCCAAGTGAATGGAGGGGAAGTGAAAATCTTGATGGGTGCCGATGTAAATCAAAGTATCCTCCTTAGATTCCCCAAATCCCGGAGTATTTGAGTGGTTGAAGATGGAGTTCTCGCTTGAATTGATATGAATAGGGCAGAGCGTTTTCGCAGGATCCAAGAGATCTAAAATGGGGATCTGAGGGGCTATTTATAGCACATCCAAAAATCTGCCATTAGACGAATCGGGGGACGGATTATCCGACCTAAGTGGGGCCTGGATTATCCGGTCAGGGCAAACATCTAGCCTGAAGTCGGACAATCCAGACCAAATGTCCGCCCCCTCTCTGCATGATGCGCCTTGGTCGCCTTTGGAAAACTCGTGGGGAGGCGGATTATCTGGCCCGAGCAAAAGTTCCAGCCTTGGCCGGTTAATCCGGGGAAAACTCCACCGCCCTTCTGCGTGATGTGCCTTGGCGGACTTTGGAAAATGCCCTGGGGGCGGATTATCCGGCATGGGCAAAAGCTTCGGCCCCGGCCAGTTAATCCGGGGAAAACTCCGCCCCTTGTGCGTGACGCACCTTGGGGGCATTGATGACCCCGGTGAGGCGGATAATCCGGCCCTTGTTAGGGGTGGATAATCCGCCTCCCAAAACACTAGTTTAGCTGCATTTGGGTGTGAGCGTGTTCTGCACCACTAAACACACAATTTAATAATCATTGGCATTGTTATCTAACACACAAAACACTAGAGATCATGAAATGTTCTTTCAATCCCCCCTTTTTGGTATTAGATGAGAATACTAGGATTTGCAATAAAGTCCTACTAACATATCATTCTAAGGATGAAAAAGGACTCCCCCTAAATATGTGCATATATTAAGTTTGCATTTGAATACAAATGCACACACATAAGTTCAATACTTTTTCATGAATTGGAAACTAATTATCAAATGATGAGTTAGAAAGATAGAGATAAGTCATACCATCCATAATGAAGTCCTCAATAATATAATGATAGCCACATTTTAGACCCCCAATATTGAGACTTCCGAGAATAACATCATGATGATACAACCACATTGATAAATCTAGAACACCATAGAGATAAATCCAAAGATAACCATTGATAGATCCATAGAGGTAAATCCATAGTCTCATGACTCAATACGGACCAACATAGTCTCACACAAACAAACCAAATAGAAAATAGAGGATTTCAACACTAAATGGGCACAAAGCGAGGATAAGAGAAAACGATAAAATGGAAAATGAGCTTGTGCCCGACCGATGCAAATCCCCTCGACATCTAATATAACTACTTCTCCCCCGTTGGCATCGAAACGCCAAAAAGGGAAAAGAGCGATGCTAGCGTCCCAAGAGATCACTCCTCGTCCTCGTCCTCATACTCATCATAGGCCTCTTCCTCATCATCATACTCCTCATAATCATCCTCATCATCAGCGGCTGGCGGGGTAGGCTCCCTCGGGAATAATTGACGCTCCAAGTCACCATAGCTGATGCCTGACGTGTTCCACTGAGCATACAGAGTAGGAGCAGCCTGGGTAGGAGGAGGGCCTGATGCCCTAGAGGCGTGGTGAATGATAAGCTGTTGAGTGTGAGCAATATCATTACGCTGCGGGTATGCCTCATACTGACCTTGTGAGTGTCAACCCCCATGCAAAGAATGTTGCGTTGGAACCAGTTGAGTTGCTTCACCTCTCGAGCAATAGATGACACATGGGGACTTCTACCACTCGCCCTAGAATCTCCCATGAAGGACTCAGGAACTGTAGAGGGGTGAGAGGTATTCCGAGCCTTATTGTTGTTTTTCTTGACCTTGTGCTCACCATCAAGATTCCCACTGAAATCCTCATTGGGGAGCATATGATTGATGAGCATCATGATTAAAGGAGCATATGGGATGGAAAGCCTATTGTACAATGCCTCAGTCATCTTATGAAATATGAAATCCATCACATCCAACTTGTAATCCACAATATAGTCTTCAGAGGAGGCACACTCATAAGCAAATCCAAGCAGCTGAAAAAGGTTACCACGGATACAGTCCTTGTTGCCCCCACTCGGAGCGATGCAGTCACGAAACATGCTAACCAGCTGAGCATAGAGTGGAGAGACACCGATAACCTTACCAATGACACCAGTTGGTCCACAACATGGTGAAAGAAGAGTGTCCTTGTTGGGCTTGATATGAGTGATGATGCGATAGCCACAAGAATGATCTCGACCAGCAAAAGTGTAGCCAAGTACCCCATCAAACATGTAGAAATCAGCCTGCAGAAATTTGTCACTAGTCATCCACTTCATGGTGCAACGCTCATCACCACACACCACAAGAGTGGAGAAACACTGCTTCACCAAGGAAGTACCATAGGAGCACTAAAGTTGGGTGCAGCCCCATCTGTTTAGTCATAGCCAGAGCATCAAGACATTGAGGCTTACGGGCTGCCTTGGTGAGATCCATAGGACGCATGGGGCGAATCTTCAAGCGGTTGTAGACATCATCAAAGATGAAGTTCTGATGAGCACACCAAAAGTTGGGGTTCGCAAGCTCCTCATCAATATCAGCCTCCACATACACATCATGCTACCGAAGAGCTGAGTATGAAACGAGGTCCATGTCCTTGTAGCTGACCCTTGTCTGCTTGCCCTTTCTCTGGGAACCAACCCGTGACTTCTTGTCCTTCTTAGCCCTTTCAGCCATTCTTGTAGCCTCTCTCTTCCTCCTTCTCAACTCAACCTCATCAACCAGCACACCCTCTTTGTCAGGCTTGTTGGTTTGCGGCCCGAAAGTTCCTAGGCGAGTGCATCGTGGTACCCAAGTTGCCTGAAATTGCCGCATTTCGCAAAGTTGGGTTGCCAACTACCAAGAGGGGCCATTTCGAGGCAAACTCATCTCACCCCTACCAAATTCAAACATTCCGTTAAACTGCCCCGTGAAGTAGATGGTCGGGACCCACATGTCAGTAAGATGTCCATGATGCGAGCGCCAACATGGTAACCACTTAGTCAAATCGAGGAACTAAGTGGCTTGGTGCGTTAACCAATTTCACAAATCCTCTCCCTCCTTTCCCCTAGCACCAGCGGTGTCGAAATCCACCCTCCAAGCAGAACAATCCCTTCAAACATTTTACTTCTAGCACCAAGTTCTTACGACCATTCGCTGATCCCGAGTTCCAATGCCGCACGCCTCCGCCGCCGTTGCGAGGCTCTAGCCCACCGACAAGATGAGAAACACGGAGGATGGCAGATCCTACTATCAAGGAAGAAGTGGTTCTGGCTAATTGCGGGTGAGTACCGCTGTTTACAGTAGGTGTGATCTGGGTTTAGATATTGTTTAGGCTGGTTGCAATTTCGGTTGTGTTTAGTGCGAGTGCAAATTTTATGCCTCATTTTATTACTATCAAGTTTACTGAGGATTGTAATAATCTGCTGTAATTCGTAGTTGTAAGTTGTTTGAGGACTGTTACAAACCCAACATCTATCGGAATTACTACATGAATATGAAAAAATAGTTAAATTGTAAGAGGTACACCACACGATCTTCTGGAAACAGGGAGACCATCCATTGTATTACACGGGCACCGCATAGAACTTGCATAATTCATAGACGTTCACTCAAGAAACTGAACAGACAAAGAGCTGGCCTGAAGAGAATACATCAGGAGCAGACCCACATGATCCATCAATCTGACGGATAGCCGTCGTAGTAATCGTAGTGGTTGTTACCATCCTCGTCATAAGGCGACACCATCTCTAGCCCAGAATGCTCGTAAATTCTGCAATACTCTGCCAGCAATCGATCGAGTTCGAAAGGACGGTCATTGATCCGTAGTCCTCCTACTCCATACCCATGTATAACCCTTGGCTCCTCTTCCCACACAAGAGCCTCAAAGTTGTAAGATCTAATATCGGATAGGTCCGCATAGTATATGTTGCCTGACTGCACCGTGGGTACCCTAGCGCTATCGACGCAGACGCATCGATTGTCAGCAACGAAGAGAGCACGACTTCTGATGCCTCTAACCGACTGAAGGACACAGTTCTGGGTATCAACCCGGTAAGAAACCGGCCTGCCGCCGTAGACCGTTCCACTCACAACAAACAACAACTCTCCGTCGGACATGACGAGGTAAAAACGATTCTGTGGGAACTGGTTGCCCGGAACATGGCTTACAATGGTACGATGCATATCCAGGGTCTATGCGGAGCACTGCAGCTGGACATCTCCATGAGCAGCACCACACATAGTCGAGAGGACATAATCGTATCTGTCTGTGATGAAAACAGCACCAGTGTAAGAAGTCATGCTCCCGAGTTCCGCGAAGTCATACGGCGAGTACGACCCTTCGCCAAAGATCGGGCGTCTCCCTTCCGCCGTGCCCTCATCTGCCCACCGAATGTTGTTGTGCAGATGGTTTGATGTAAACACCATCAAACGACGGGAACATCGTCACAGCGACAGAAGCTACATGCTCGGTCAGTATCTCCACCCTCAAGCGCTTGATAGCACCCAAGAAGGGGTTGTACAACCGGGTCTTATACGGCTGCACCCTCTATCCAAGCACAAGTAGGCCGCCGGATGTGCTACCCACATAAAAGTACCTTCAAGAGGAGAAACAAAGATTCAGTAAAGGTAAATAGACTGAGATTCAATCAAAGTAAACCAATTAGTAGACGAAGAAACAGAACTTGAAAACAGATAGTATAGGAGGTGAATGCAAAAAAAGGATCACATATATACAGATGAATATCAACAAAGCACATGCGAATAACCCGGCTAATCTTCTTCTCAAGGTGGCGGCCAGTTCTCACGTTCAGCAACATGATGGCGGCGTCGTCTACTAGATACTCCTCCAACAACTAGTTCTCCAAAACAATCCAGTTGGCTGGCATAAAGCGCTCCTCCGTGAAGCCACACCAGGCGTTGCATACTGCCCGAAAGGCGGCATAGTAGTCGAAGTCTTCCATCAAAAGGAAGATGTCACCTATCTTCTGGACGAGTCCCTCAGGGAGACTAGCCCATGGTGAGTCCTTCTTCTTCTTGCCGGCCATGGATGATGGCATTTGTGTGGTATCGGTCCCGTTAACTAGCAGAGGAAGAGGTTCCAGAGACACACATTTAAAAAAAACGCCTGCGAAAGCTTAGCGAAGCGTTTGGAAACGAGACGACGACATGCACACAACCACCGTAACTGCAACCGTGTTTCATCAAACTGGCACAGGCACACGCCTGCGCCTGCGCACACGTACTAATTATGGACAACAGATGTGCACACCAGCATACGAACCCTGGGAGCAAGCGAATGTGTAAGATGATACTAGTAGTAGAATCATAACCTCATTGTATATAATTATCCCTGGGAGCACGCGAATGTGTAGAGAAAATTGCAGGTAATACCAACATTCGTGGTATTTGATGCACAAAACACAGAAACACAGTTTGTGGCTTAAATTTTTGCACCTGGCCCAAATGAACGTCTTAACTTAACAAGATGAATAAGAGAGAATCTCATTGTTCATACACCATTATTCATACTTGCAAGATCCATTTATTTATTCATATATATCCCACATGCTGGTCGGGGAGGGCAGCGTGCCGGCGGCGAATGGGAGGATGGGGGAGAACAAATTGTGTCTGTGCCATTTGCATGCAGGTGGGGAAAGAGGCTTCGAGGGTAAAGAAGAGAAGTAAATTCGACGTGACACTGGCAGATGGGCCCAAGGAACACGTGACCCTGGCAAGTGGGAGCGCGTGGTATTGCCAGTTTGTCCACAACAAGCAGAAGGTAAGCATGGCCATCATGTCGCAGAACAGCCTACTCGCGGATCGCTCTTACAAAGAACCGTTGCAATCATCCAAGCGCCCCGATCGAACGGTATGTAACAATCGTGATGCAGAACAAGTGTCTTGGGGCGTGCCTTCTAGAAGACTCGATCTAACGGCCACCATTGGGAGCTAAGGTTAGGACTGTCCTAAGGTTAAGATCCATGTGGTTTATGTAAAGAACACGCATGCAAATGGTCCGAGTGGATCCATGTGGTTTATGAAAAGAACACACATGCAAATGACTCTAGTGGATCCATGTGGTTTATGAAAAGAACACACATGCAATGATTCTAGTTGTGGTTTATGAAAATAACACACATGCAATGACACTGGTGGATCCATGTGGTTTATGAAAAGAACACACATGCAATGACTCTGGTGGATCCATGTGGTTTATGCAAAGAACACACATGCAATGACTCTGGTGGATTCATATGTGGTTTAGGAAAAGAACACACATGCAATGACTCTAGTGCTTGTTTAGGAGAAGAACACACATGCAATGATACAGGTGGATCCATATGTGGTTTAGAAAAAGAACACACATTCAATGACACTGGTGGATCCATGTGGTTTATGAAAAGAACACACATGCAATGCCTCTATTGGATCCATATGGTTTATGAAAAGAACACTATTGCAATAAACTCTAGTGGATCCATGTGGTTTATGAAAAGAATACACATACAATGAACTCTAGTGGATCCATGAGGTTTATGAAAAGAATACACATGCTGTGGTGGAATCACTTCATATGTTCTTTTCCAAAACCACAGTGATGCACAACGGTACACACCCACATCCAATGGGGTGTGGTGATGTAGCATATTTCAAGCTGGTGGTAGAATGCATGCTGCAGTTGAATCCCAGCATACTGCCAGGGTTCCTAGACATGGTTGGACACCACATGCTGGAGTGGCATCACTTCATGTTTTCTTTTCCTAAAATCACAATGATGCACAATGATACACACACACATGCAATGACTCTAGATGTGGTTTATGAAAAGAACACACATGCAATGAACTCTAGTGGATCCATGTGGTTTATGAAAAGAACACACATGTAATGAACTCTAGTGGATCCATGTGGTTTATGAAAAGAACACACATGCAATGACTCTAGTTGTGGTTTATGAAAAGTACACACATGCACTGACACTGGTGGATTATGAAAAGAACACACATGCTATTACTCTGGTGGATCCATATGTCGTTTAGGAAAAGAACACACATGCTATTACTCTGGTGGATCCATATGTGGTTTAGGAAAAGAACAAACATGCAATGACTTTGGTGGATCCATGTGGTTTATGAAAAGAACACACATGCAATGAACTCTAGTTGTGGTTTCTGAAAAGAACACACATGCAATGAATCTAGTTGTGGTTTATGAAAAGAACACAAATGCAATGAACTCTAGTGGATCCATGTGGTTTATGAAAAGAACACACATGCAATGACTCTAGTGGATCCATGTGGTTTATGAAAAGAACACACATGCAATGAACTCTAGTTGTGGTTTATGAAAAGAACACACATGCAATGGGGTGTGGTGATGTAGCATATTTCAAGCTGGTGGTAGAATGCATGCTGCAGTTGAATCCCAGCATACTGCCAGGGTTCCTAGACATGGTTGGACACCACATGCTGGAGTGGCATCACTTCATGTTTTCTTTTCCTAAAATCACAATGATGCACAATGATACACACACACATGCAATGACTCTAGATGTGGTTTATGAAAAGAACACACATGCAATGAACTCTAGTGGATCCATGTGGTTTATGAAAAGAACACACATGTAATGAACTCTAGTGGATCCATGTGGTTTATGAAAAGAACACACATGCAATGAACTCTAGTTGTGGTTTATGAAAAGAACACACATACAATGACTCTAGTTGTGGTTTATGAAAAGAACACACATGTAATGACTCTAGATGTGGTTTATGAAAATAGAACACATGCATTGACACAGGTGGATCCACGTGGTTTATGAAAAGAACACACATGCAATGACTCTGGTGGATCCATGTGATTTATGAAAAGAACACACATGCAATGACTCTAGTTGTGGTTTATGAATAGAACACACATGCAATGACACTAGTGGATCCATGTGGTTTATGAAAAGAACACACATGTAATGTCTCTAGTTGTGGTTTATAAAAATAACACACATGCAATGACACTGGTGGATCCATGTGGTTTATGAAAAGAACACACATGCAATCACTCTGGTGGATCCATATGTGGTTTAGGAAAAGAACACACATGCAATTACTCTACTAGATCCATGTGGTTTATGAAAAGAACACACATGCAATGAACTCTAGTTGTGGTTTATGAAAAGAACACACATGCAATGACTCTAGTTGTGGTTTATGAAAAGAACACACATGCAATGACTCTGGTGGATCCATGTGATTTATGAAAAGAACACACATGCAATGACTCTGATGTATCCATGTGGTTTATGAAAAGAATACACATGCAATGACTCTAGCTGTGGTTTATAAAAAGAACACACATGCAATAACATTGGTGGATCCATGTGGTTTATGAAAAGAACACACATACAATGACTCTAGTTGTGGTCTATGAAAAGAACACACATGCAATGACACTGGTAGATCCATGTGGTTTATGAAAAGAACACACATGCAATGACTCTAGTTGTGGTTTGTCAAAAGAACACACATGCAATGACACTGGTGAGTCCATGTGGTTTATGAAAAGAACACAAATGTAATGACTCTAGTTGTGGTTTCTGAAAAGAACACACATGCAATGACACTGGTGGATCCATGTGGTTTATGAAAAGGACACACATGCAATGACTAGTGGTGGTTTAGGAGAAGAACACACATGCAATGACATTGTGGATCCATAAGTGGTTTATGAAAAGAACACACATGCAATTACACTGGTGGATTCACGTGGTTGATGAAAAGAACACACATGCAATGACTCTAGTTGTGGTTTATGAAAAGAACACAAATGCATTGAACTCTAGTGGATCCGTGTGGTTTATGAAAAGAACACACATGCAATGACCCTAGTGGATCCATGTGGTTTATGAAAAGAACACATATGCAATGAACTCTAGTGGATCCATGTGGTTTATGAAAAGAACACACATGCAATGAACTCTAGTGGATCCATGTGATTCATTAAAAGAACACACATGCTGTGGTGGCATCACTACATATGTTCTTTTCCAAAACCACAATGATGAACACTAATACACACACATCCAATGGGGTGTGGTGATGCAACATCTTTCAAGCTGGTGGTACAATGCATGCTGCAGTTGAATCCCACCATGTTACCAGGGTTCCTCGACATGGTTGGACACCACATGCTATAGTGGCATCACTGCATATGTTCTTTTCCTAAAACCACAATGATGCACACTGATAAACACACACACATGCAATGACTCTAGATGTGGTTTATGAAAAGAACACACATGCAATGACTCTAGTGGATCCATGTGGTTTATGAAAAAAAACACATGAAATAAACTCTAGTTGTGGTTTATGTAAAGAACACACATGCAATGACTCTAGTTGTGGTTTACAAAAATAACACACATGCAACGAGTCTGGTGGATCCATGTGGTTAATAAAAAGAACACACACACAATGACTCTGGTGGATCCATGTGGTTTATGAAAAGAACACACATGCAATGACTCTAGTTGTGGTTTATGAAAAGTACACACATGCACTGACACTGGTGGATCCATGTGGTTTATGAAAAGAACACACACGCAATGACTCTAGTTGTGGTTTATGAAATAAACACACATGCATTGACACTGGTGGATTATGAAAAGAACACACATGCTATTACTCTGGTGGATCCATATGTGGTTTAGGAAAAGAACACACATGCAATGACTTTGGTGGATCCATGCGGTTTATGAAAAGAACACACATGCAATGAACTCTAGTTGTGGTTTATGAAAAGAACACACATGCAATGACTCTAGTTGTGGTTTATGAAAAGAACACACATGCAATGAATCTGGTGGATCCATGTTGTTTATGAAAAGAACACACATGCAATGACTCTGAATGATCCATGTGGTTTATGAAAAGAACACACATGCAACGACTCTAGCCGTGGTTTATGAAAAGAACACACATGCAATGACTCTAGTTGTGGTTTATGAAAAGAACACACATGCACTAACACTGGTGGATCCATGTGGTTTATGAAAAGAACACACATGCAATGACTCTAGTTGTGGTTTATGAAAAGTACACACATGCACTGACACTGGTGGATTATGAAAAGAACACACATGCTATTACTCTGGTGGATCCATATGTCGTTTAGGAAAATAACACACATGCTATTACTCTGGTGGATCCATATGTGGTTTAGGAAAAGAACAAACATGCAATGACTTTGGTGGATCCATGTGGTTTATGAAAAGAACACACATGCAATGAACTCTAGTTGTGGTTTCTGAAAAGAACACACATGCAATGAATCTAGTTGTGGTTTATGAAAAGAACACACATGCAATGACTCTTGTGGATCCATGTTGTTTATGAAAAGAACACACATGCAATGACTCTGAATGATCCATGTGGTTTATGAAAAGAACACACATGCAATGACTCTAGCTGTGGTTTATGAAAAGAACACACATGCAATGACACTGGTGGATCCATGTGGTTTATGAAAAGAACACACATGCAATGACTCTAGTTGTGGTTTATGAAAAAAACACATGCAATGACACTGGTGGATCCATGTGGTTTATGAAAAGAACACACATGCAATGACACTAGTGTATCTAGGTGGTTTATGAAAAGAACACACATGCAATGACTCTAGTTGTTGTTTTGTGAAAAGAACACACATGCAATGACACTGGTGGATCCATGTGGTTTATGAAAAGAACACACATGCAATGACTCTAGTTGTGGTTTATGAAAAGAACACCATGCAATGACATTGGTGGATCCATGTGGTTTATCAAAAGAAAACACATGCAGTGAATAGTGGTGGTTGAGGAGAAGAACACACATGAAATGACACTGGTGGATCCACATGTGGTTTATGAAAAGAACACACATTCAATGACACTGGTGGATCGATGTGGTTTATGAGAAGAACACACATGCAATGACTCTAGTTGTAGTTTATGAAAAGAACACACATGCAATGACACTGGTGGATCCATGTGGTTTTATGACAAGAACACACATGCAATGACTCTAGTGGTGGTTTAGGAGAAGAACACACATGCAATGACACTAGTGGATCCATATGTGGTTTATGAAAAGAACACACATGCAATGACTCTAGCTGTGGTTTATGAAAAGAACACACATGCAATGACTCTAGTTGTGGTTTATGAAAAGAACACAAATGCAATGAACTCTAGTGGATCTATGTGTTTTATGAAAAGAACACACATGCAATGACCCTAGTGGATCCATGTGGTTTATTAAAACAACACACATGCAATGAACTCTAGTGGATCCATGTCATTTATGAAAAGAACACACATTCAATGAATGCTAGTGGATCCATGTGGTTTATGAAAAGAACACACATGCTGTGGTGGCATCACTGCATATGTTATTTTCCGAAACCATAATGATGCACACTGACACACACACATCCAATGGGGTGTGGTGATGCAGCCTCTTTCAAGCTGGTGGTAGAATGCATGCTGTGGTTGAATCCTAGCATGCTCCTAGGATTCCTGGACATGGTTGGACACCACATGCTGGAGTGGCATCACTGCATGTGTTCTTTTTCTAAAACCACAATGATGCACACTGATATACACACACATGCAATGACTCTAGATGTGGTTTTTGAAAAGAACACACATGCAATGACTCTGGTGGATCCATGTGGTTTATGAAAAGAACACACATGCAATGACTCTGGTGGATCCATGTGGTTTATGAAAAGAACACACATGCAATGACTCTAGCTGTGGTTTATGAAAAGAACACACATGCAATGACACTAGTGGATCTAGGTGGTTTATGAAAAGAACACACATGCAATGACTCTAGTTGTTGTTTTGTGAAAAGAACACACATGCAATGACACTGGTGGATCCATGTGGTTTATAAAAAGAACACACATGCAATGACTCTAGTTGTGGTTTATGAAAAGAACACACATGCAATGAAACTAGTGGATCCATGTGGTTTATGAAAAGAACACACATGCAATGACTCTTGTTGTGCTTTATGAAAAGACACACATGCAATTACACTGGTGGATCAATGTGGTTAATGACAAGAACACACATGCAATGACACTAGTGGTGGTTTAGGAGAAGAACACACATGCACTGACACTGGTGGATCCATATGTGGTTTATGAAAAGAACACACATGCAATGACACTGGTGGATCCATGTGGTTTATTAAAAGAACACACATGCAATGACTCTAGTTGTGGTTTATGAAAAGAACACAAATGCAATGAACTCTAGTGGATCCATGTGGTTTATGAAAAGAACACACATGCAATGACTCTAGTGGATCCATGTGGTTTATGAAAAGAACACACATTCAATAAACTTTAGTGGATCCATGTGGTTTATGAAAAGAATACACATGCAATGAACTCTAGTGGATCCATGTGGTTTATGAAAAGAACACACATGCTGTGGTGGCATCACTGGATATGTTATTTTCCAAAACCACAATGATGGACACTGATACACACACACTTCCAATGGGGTGTGGTGATGCAACATCTTTCAAGGTGGTGGTAGGATGCATGCTGCAGTTGAATCCCAGCATGCTTCTAGGGTTCCTGGACATGGTTGGACACCACATGCTGGAGTGGCATCACTTCATGTGTTCTTTTCCTAAAACCACCATGATGCACACTGATAGACACACACATGCAATGACTATAGATGTGGTTTATGAAAAGAACACACATGCAATAGCTCTGGTGGATCCATGTCGTTTATGAAAAGTACACACATGCAATGAACTATGGTTGTGGTTTATGAAAAGAACACACATGCAATGACTTTGGTGGATCCATGTGGTTTTTGAAAAAACACACATGCAAAGAATCTGGTGGATCCATGTGGTTTATGAAAAGAACACTAATGCAAGGACTCTAGATATTGTTTATGAAAGGAACACACATGCAATGACACTAGTGGATCACTGGTGGATCCATGTGGTTTATGAAAAGAACACATGCAATGACTAGTTATGGTGTATGAAAAGAACACACATGCAATGACACAAGTGTATCCATGTGGTTTATGAAAAGAACACACATGCAATGACACAAGTGGATCCATGTGGTGTATGAAAAGAACACACATGCAATGATACTAGTGGATCCATGTGGTTTGTGAAAACAACACACATGCAATGACTCTAGTGGTGGTTTAGGAGAAGAACACAGATGCAATGACACTAGTGGATCCATATGTGGTTTATGAAAAGAACACACATGCAATAACACTGGTGGATACATGTGGTTTATGAAAAGAACACACTTGCAATGACTCTAGTTGTGGTTTATGAAAAGAACACAAATGCAATGAACTCCAGTGAATCCAAGTGGTTTATGAAAAGAACACACATGTAATGACTCTAGCTGTGGTTTATGAAAAGAACACACATGCAATGACTCTAGTTGTGGTTGATGAAAAGAACACACATGCAATGACACTGGTGGATCCATGTGGTTTACGAAAACAACACACATGCAATGAATCTAGTGGTGTTTTAGGAGAAGAACACACATGCAATGACACTAGTGGATCCATGTGGTTTATGAAAAGAACACACATGCAATGAACTCTAGTTGTGGTTTATGAAAAGAACACACATGCAATCTTATATTTACTAATTGGAGGCATCGTAGGAGGCACCACGTTAATCCTGGAAAACTGTTAAAAAGTAACCTTCAGATCTATATTGTACGGTTAAGATCAAGAGATGTAACGAAGAGTTATGTCCTAATATGTTCTACTCTTACGGGTTACAAACAGCTTTCAAGTCGTATATCTTCCCACGTTAAAAAAGGTCGTGCATCTTCGTACATCTTCCCAACCCAAAAAGTCAGCTAATGAAAAAAAGTGAGAAATAAAGATAGATCTAAAATCCTGAAGCATACATAATTATCCTATCATCCTATGTCAAGCGGCAGCGTGTAATTCTTCCGATGCTTCACAACACGTACGATGTTTGAGCGTACATGCATAACAACGGAGCTGATGCATGTAAAAAAACGATGGAGCCGATGGGGCATTGTGTCTGGAAGTATCAGATTGCACATGGGAATTAGTATTTTCTGTGGTTCTACCGGCCGTGTGATTCAGAAATTTTCTTATTGCCATCTTCCATGATCATTGGCAGAGCGAGAACCTGAAACTCCACGCAAGTTTGCATGTACCAGGCGCCAACTCCCAACACAAGGAATCCTACATAAAACGACATCATCCTCTTCGTCCCCTGTGATTCCTGTGGCAACTCTAGATGGCAACATCAACGATTCCTACGCCGTGATGCCGGAGCTGCAGGCTGAGCCGCAGCAAGGCTGGAGGTCAACTATGGAGTATGATCCGGTGAGTACATGCAGAAGATCTCATGGGAAGTACCTACAGTCCATGTTACTGGAAGATCATGTGCGCATTGCTCTTGAGTCCTAATGTCCTATCACCAACGTCTTTATCAATTTTGCTAGGTCCCTTTCTCTTCTCATTAACATAGCTAAGTTACTACAAGTTCAGTTTAAAAATTTAGCATCTATGCATCTATCTCACTTATGTCTCTTTCCAATCTCATAGGGTAGAATTTTCTGTGCCAGCCTTGATTAGATGTGATATGTATCATATACTCCCTATGTTTCAAAATATAACATGTTTTAGTTTTTATGAAACAGAGAGTGAACCTACACACTAAAACGAGTGTAGATACATTTGTTTCATAAAAACTAAGACATCTTATATTTTGAAATGGAGGTAGTATATGTAGATTAGTTACTCATGCATTGATGGTTTTCTTATATTATATCACGTATAGCTTTGGTACATCTAAGGGTTTCCTATCATGTATGTTATAAGGTTCATGATATACCGGATTTTACAATAATTACATAAATTAAGAAATGAGTAGCTGATACATTGCAAATGTATCTATAATTTTTGATGTTCCATGCTTGGTTTTACCCACTTTCTTGTGTTTTGTTCCAACTTTGGAGTACTTTTCATATGATTTCTTGGACTAACCTATTAACAAGAGCCACAGTGCCAGCTACCTGTTTTCTGCTGTTTTTGGTTCCACGAAAGTCAGAAAATGAATATTCTCGGAATTGGATGGGACAAAAGCCAAAGTGCCTATTTTTCCGGAAGTCATCAAGTGCCAGAATACGAGACGGAGAAGGGCCAGAGGCCGGCCACACCACCTGGCCACGCGGCCAGGCTGGGCCTGCGCTAGGGGGTGGTGTGGTGGCCCCTGGCACCCCCTCGGCTCCCCTTCTGACTATAAGATGCCCTCAGGACGTAAACCCTAAGTACCCGATGAAAAAATCCACGAAAGAGTCTGTAGCCACCATCATATCCATCCCTAGATCAGAAGGGATCTGAAGCTCTTCCCGGCACCCTGCCGGAGAGGGGAATTCACCCTGGAGGCCTTCTTCATCACCATGCAAGCCTCCGGTGTGATGCGTGAGTAGTTTATCCTTGGACTACGGATCCATGTAGTAGCTAGATGGATGGTTCTCCTCCTCTGTGCTTTCATGTTTAGATCTTGTGAGATCCGTTTATGATCAAGATCATCTATTTGTAATTCTGCATGTTGTGTTTGCGGGGATCCGATGGATATTGAGATGCTATTTCAGATTGATTATTGATTCTATCATATCTTTGTTATTTGTGATCTTGCATGCTTTCCGTTGTTAGTAGCTATCTTGGCCAAGTAGATGCTAGCAACTCCAAGAGTTAGTATTTATGCTCGATAGTGGGTTCATGCCTCGGGTAATCTGGGGAAGTGACAGAAATCTCTAAGGTACTAGATGTGCTGTTGCTACTAGGGAGAAAACAACAATCCTTTGTTCATAGAACAATCGTATTGTTTAATTTACATATAGTTCGTAAAGCAATAATCTGTTGCTTGCAACTTAATACTGGAGGGGGTTCGGATGATAACTTGAAGGTGGATTATTAGTCATAGATGCAGTTGGATGGTGGTCTATGTATAATGTTGTAATGCCCAATCAAGTCTCAAAGGAGTCAAGATGATTAGTATATGCATGTATTGCTTTCTCGATGTTTGTGAATTGCCCCGCTGTAATTTGTTCACCCAGCATGTTATCTATCTAAGGAGAGCCACCTCTAGTGAACTATGGATCCCGGTCCTTTGTCTTTACATACAATCTACAAACTGTTTACTGCTTTGTGTTTACTTTCTGCAAACTATTACTTCTTTCCATTCGATGCGTTTAATCCTTTGTTTTCAGCAAAACACGGTGAGATTGACAACCTCATCGCAAGTTGAGGACACAGTTCTGTGGTTGTGTTGTGTAGGTCTCCACGTTGCTACTAGCACCGGTAGTGGGCCCTGCCAAAGCTCAGCTAGTAACATCTTTGGGGTGTTTCCTTGCTCCTACTGGTTCGATTAAACCTTGGTTTCATAACTGAGGGAAACTTGCTGCTGTGCTGATCATACCTTCCTCTTGGGGTTCCCAATTAGCTCTACATCAACCACGCACCAACACTTTTCTGGGCGCCATACACAGAGCCATCAAGCATTTTTCTAGCGCCGTTGCCGGGGATCGAAGAAGAAGAAACTCCCACATCAACTACATGCCATCAAAAGACATTTTTCTGGCGCCGTTGCCGGGGAGTCAAGGACATCTTCACAAGGGGAGTCCCTCATAACCAATCTCTTTACTTTGTTATTTTTGTTTTGCTTAGTTTCTTTTTGCTTTGTTTGCTTGTTTTGTTATTCAAAAACACAAAAAAATTAGTTTTACTTATTTGCTTTCTTATTCAAAAACACAAAAAAATTAAGTCTCCTTTAGTTGTCACCCCTTCCTTAGCTCACCATGTTGATCCCTAAATTCACCCTGAAAGACCTTTCAATTGGTAGTGGTTCTATAATTGGGAAAGATAATATTGAAGAATTCTTTAATCATGTTAGCAAGGATACTGAGGATAGATCCCTTACAGAACTTTCTCCAAACTATGAGATTGCTGCAGCTTCTTTAA
The DNA here is from genome assembly GCA_916181665.1 of Avena sativa. Taxonomy (NCBI): domain Eukaryota; kingdom Viridiplantae; phylum Streptophyta; class Magnoliopsida; order Poales; family Poaceae; genus Avena; species Avena sativa. The sequence goes on along the minus strand of OV702287.1, from coordinate 40,357,231 downwards.
TTCACATGTTAGAAGATAGGTTTGTTAACCTCAACCCCTTAATGCAAGTAATGTTTCTTAAGCTTAAAGAAATTGAAGACCCTGAAAAAAGGGATTTTATTCTAGAAACTTTGTTTAAGGAGTTCTATGATGTTGCCAAGGAAGCTTGGAAAGTCTTTGAATGTTTCAATATGCTAGGCTCATGTGTAGATGTTGTTGGTACACGAGAAAAGATGAACAAAACCGAACCTAATGGGGAGGAACCTAAGATACCAATACCCTTTAAACTAGTAGCAATACATGATGCCATAGAAAAGAATCTTGATTGGATTGTTCCTGCAAACCCTTTTGATGAGAATTGTGAACCTAAGAGCATTTAGAGAGGATCCTATAGAACTTATTTGGATGTTATACCTTGCCTTGTTGAAAATATTTCTCGTATTGATCTTAATGCTTCTTCATTTGAGAACACTTGATTCTTTTTCTTGCTTCTTATGCCTAACTTAAAGGCGTTAAAGAAAAGTACTTATTGGGAGATAACCCAAAAGTTTTATATGAGTCTTGGAAGTTATTACTTCAGTAATAACCGCTCCTTATCCTTTTTATTTGCTTTTTGTGCCAAGAGTAACCTCTAATGAGAGAGAAGTAATGATTGGGAAAGTTGCTGTCCCGAAACAGATTTCTGTGCTTCACCGTAAAAATTCATGTAAAATCTCTGAACGTCTTTTTGAGGCGTTCATTTTTGTGCTTCTGCCCCAGGTTGTTATCTAACTTTTGTTAGTTCAACACTTTTTGATTTGAGTAACAGAAGGTTTTCGAAAAAATTCGTTTTTACCTGCTGGTCTGTTTTGATAGATTTGTGCCATTTTCTGCATTTGCTTCTTTTTGGTTCCTTCTTGAGTTCTTTTGGGGAATTGAGCTTTTTGAGGGAAGTGCTACAATAATTAGTGTTATAATGGAAGTTTATTTGGTGTTATAACTGAACCTTAAGACTTATTTATCTTGAGTGCACTAATGTTGCTAATAAAGATTGTGTAAAGTTTGTATGAAGGAAAAATTTCAGGTCTATGAAAGGAATGAGTAATGAGATGAAGGATGGACTAAAGCTCAATCTTGGGGATGCCGCGCGTGTCATACCAAGAAATATCCAAGAAGTACAAGCGTCAGAGCTTGGGGATGCCCAATGCATCCCCCTCTTCATCAATACAAATTCCAGGTTTCTTCCAAACGCTTCATTTTTATTGTTTCATGCACAATTGTGTTGTTCTTGGAGCGTCTTCTTTTTCATTTTCGTTTGCTTTGGTTTGCTTAGTTTGCTGAATAAATTGGTTGGACCCCCTCTTTCATACATTGGTTTGGATTGGAAAAGAGTAGGAAAGTTCATGCTTATGTGGTAAAAAGAGCTTGTTTTTTACTGTGGCCTATGCTTTGTCATGCCATGCTTGATATTATTTTGGCTTTATGCTTAGTATTCTTTGCTTCAGCATGACTTGCTATAAACAATTGAGATTGCTTAATGTGCCTTGGATGAATCATGCGTTGTTTTAGCATATTAAAGCATAGTATAGTGGTATTCTCCTTTGATGCTTTATTTGGGTTGACTTGGCACATGCTCACACCATACTATGACTATCTCAAGTCACCATAGCCTTTATGATCCTTTAGTTTTCAACTTGTAGTATCACTTTATGCTTTGATCAATGATGTTTTGTCGCTCTCCATGATTATGGCCATTATTGCTCTCTTAGTTTGTCGCTCCCAGTCTTTTGCTAGCCTCCGTAACCAAGTATGAGTTCCACTCATGCATCCAACTCCCTAAACCAAGTTATTCCAAAGAGTCCACCTTACCTACCTACTATATTATGCTATTCCAAGTATATTCATGTTTTTGTTTACCTTCCGAATTAAACTTGTTATGAGAAAACTAGTGATTAAAGCTCTCACGAACTTGATGGCACACTTTACTTTTCTTGCCCTTAATAAACTTGAACCATTGTGTCGTCTATGTTGTATATGCTTGCACTTATTTGTTGGGAATTAGCAGAACCATGCTGTCATGGGGAACGCTTTCAACATTGCACATGGTACTTGTACCTAGTTGATATCATGCTCTTTTGTATATGGATGTCATCGGTGTGAAATGAAAGGGGAGCTTGTAAGTCCATGGAGTTATGTATATGTGTTAGAGAAACGCCTGGGCCGCTGGTCTAATGCATGCTGACATGGTGGAAACCTGCAGCGTAACCATAATGAGCTTTCTATGAAGCATTCTTCTTATAAAAAAAAGAGTCCTATATTGAGAAAAAAGAGAAAAAGGAAAAAAAGAGATACTATGAAAAGAGGAAAGAGAGAAAAAATCACCATATTCCCATGGTAAATAAGAAGAATGCTGAGATGCCCGTTGTCTGCTTGCCTTGTCATTTTGATATGCGGATTCTTCCGTATCATCGGGCAAGGGGTACCCCGTTGGCGGTTCTCTATGATACACATGTACTTACAATGACAAGAACTTACCGGTGACTAAACTTGAGTAGCATGAGGAGCGGCCCTCGTATACAAGGGATATGAGATTTCTGACTTATACTTCGTCAAGCATGTACACCATAGTTTGTTCACTTTAACCTTAATCACTTCAAGATGCTTATGATAGGGGCAATGAGAGCTGAAATCTATAAGCACCATAATTTTTGGAAGCTCTTTATGAGACTTGAATCCCTACTTCCTTTTACAAAGGCCTTTCTTCCACCATTATATTGAGTCTCCACCTTCTATCTTTATGCACCTACTTTGAGAGCATAGTGGCCATTCTTAGTTCTATGTGCATTGTCCCAAGACTAGAACTTGATATTGCTTGTTTTAAACTATTGTATCTAGTCACTCTTATGAACTTTGAAGGTGTCCTATGCATTTATATTTGCTACTCTATTGAGGGACAAGATGAATACTTTTATGCTATGTTTTCTTTATGTGAAACAAACAAACGTCTTGCAAAGCATTGTTATTCATGAATCTTTTGTTTGTGCCTTTTCATGTTGCATCATAGTTTCTTTGCTTATTTCTAGAACTTTGTCTTTCATGTTATGATTGAATTACTATGATCCTAGCTTTGAATGTTTTGCAAATACTTTGATCAAGTCTTTGATGGTGCATGTCACCTCAAAAGTTATTCTTTCTTTTTATCACTTACCTACTCGAGGACGAGCAGAAGTTAAGCTTGGGGATGTTGATACATTGCAAATGTATCTATAATTTTTGATGTTCCATGCTTGGTTTTATCCACTTTCTTGTGTGTTGTTCCAACTTTGGAGTACTTTTCATATGATTTCTTGGACTAACCTATTAACAAGAGCCACAGTGCCAGCTGCCTGTTTTCTGCTGTTTTTGGTTCCAGGAAAGTCAGAAAATGAATATTCTTGGAATTGGACGGGAGAAAAGCCAAAGTGCCTATTTTTCCGAAAGTCATCAAGTGCCAGAATACGAGACGGAGAAGGGTCAGAGGCCGGCCACACCACCTGGTCGTGTAGCCAGGCTGGGCCCGCGCCAGGGGGTGGTGTGGTGGCCCCTGGCACCCCCTCGGCCTCCCCTTCCGACTATAAGATTCCCTTGGGATGTAAACCCTAAGTACCCAATCAAAAAAATCCACGAAAGAGTCTGTAGCCGCCGTCATCTCCATCCCTAGATCGGGAGGGATCTGAAGCTCTTCCCGGCATCCTGTCGGAGAAGGGAATTCACCCTGGAGGCCTTCTTCATCACCATGCAAGCCTCCGGTGTGATGCGTGAGTAGTTCATCCTTGGACTACAGATCCATGTAGTAGCTAGATGGCTAGTTCTCCTCCTTTGTGCTTTCATGTTTAGATCTTGTGAGCTTCGTTCATGATCAAGATCATCTATTTGTAATTCTGCATGTTGTGTTTGCGGGGATCCGATGGATATTGAGATGTTATTTCAGATTGATTATTGATTCTATCATGTCTTTGTTATTTGTGATCTTGCATGCTTTCCGTTGTTTGTAGCTATCTTGGCCAAGTAGATGCTAGCAACTCCAAGAGTTAGTATTTATGCTCGATAGTGGGTTCATGCCTCTGGTAATCTGGGGAAGTGACAGAAATCTCTAAGGTACTAGATGTGCTAGTGCTACTAGGGAGAAAACAACAATCCTTTGTACATAGAACAATCGTATTGTTTACTTTACACGCAGTTCGTAAAGCAATAATCTGTTGCTTGCAACTTAATACTGGAGGGGGTTCGGATGATAACCTGAAGGTGTATTATTAGTCATAGATGCAGTTGGATGGCGGTCTATGTATAATGTTGTAATTCCCAATCAAGTCTCAAAGGAGTCAAGATGATTAGTATATGCATGTATAGCTTTCTCGATGTTTGTGAATTGCCCCGCTGTAATTTGTTCACCCAGCATGTTATCTATCTAAGGAGAGCCACCTCTAGTGAACTATGGATCCCGGTCCTTTTTCTTTACATACAATCTACAAACTGTTTACTGCTTTGTGTTTACTTTCTGCAAACTATTACTTCTTTTCATTCGATATGTTTAATCCTTTGTTTTCACCAAAACACGGTGAGATTGACAACCTCATCGCAAGTTGGGGACAAAGTTCTGTGGTTGTCTTGTGTAGGTCTCCATGTTGCTACTAGCACCGGTAGTGCGCCCTACCAAAGCTCAGCTAGTAACACCTTTAGGGTGTTTCCTTGCTCCTACTAGTTCGATTAAACCTTGGTTTCATAACTAAGGGAAACTTGCTGCTGTGCTGATCATACCTTCCTCTTGGGGTTCCCAACAAGCTCTACATCAACCACGCACCAGCACTTTTCTGGGCGCCATACACAGAGCCATCAGTAACCCGTGTAGATGCACGGGTTGATGACTAGTGACTCTAGTTGCGGTTTATGAAAAGATCACACATGCAATGATACTACAAGAAATGTGTTAACTAGTGACCTTTTATTAACGACCGTGAGTTTTTAGGTCATATATCTATGACCATTTCGAACCAACTGGTCGTAGGCCATTTGGGAGGATACAAACCTTAAAAAACTACGACCTTTTTTGTCAAGAAGGTCATAGCTTGCTTACACCACTTGGTCATAATATAAACATCGATGGTCCATGACCTTAATTTTGGGTGACTACGACCAATTTAAATGGTCATGGGGGATATTCATGATAACCTAAGAAAGTCCGATGGCCACCCCAGCAGGTTGATCTAGGTGTCGCGTCCATGTGTCAAGTTTTGCTGACGTGTCTGCATGTGTGTAACATCCATGTGTCAATTTACCCTTACATGTCATGTCCATATGGCTTTGACCTGTTGACTACCAATTATACTCCTACCCAATGACATGTGGGGCCTATTTGCCATGTTGGCTTTGACCTGATGACCGGGACCATCGCATAGAACTGAACCGATCCGACTGAATAAGGCAAAAAATCCGTCCGCGGGGATTCGAACCGCAGATCTCAGGACACCATGTTCTCCCCAACGCGGTCTACCAATAGGCCACCAAAGACATCTTGTATGAAGGAGAGTATCGCCTCTACTTAACCAGATATCGGGCTTGTCAACCCCGCGACTTCTTGGGCTGCTCTTTGGGCTCGGCTTGGGCCGATGGCATCCTGTGGCTATCATCCTTTGAACCCCGCCGTTTGCCTGGCAAGTTCGCTGGGCCGGCCACTATATTTCAATCAGAAAATAAAGGGGGGAATAGACAACTCCAGTTCCCTAGGCCGGCAAGTTCGCTGGGCCTAGCAAGTTCGCTGGGCCGACCACTTTAAGTTGTGCTAATTCTTTTGTGTTTTGAACTCTGAAAAAAAGGTGAAGAAGAGGAGACTTGCTCGTTTCTTGAGGTTGATGTCACTTTTAGCTCACAAGTCTTGCAACATCATGCGTGATATTATACATTAGATTATGTGTATCAAGTACCTATCGAGGCAGTTATGTTTTGTGGTGGTGCTCTAGCCTGGCTATTTGACTTGCACTTTGGTTAAAGTTTATCCCCACATTCACTTTCCCATGAATATGTCACACTTTGGGGAATTTGTCGGGCTCGAATGATCACGTGCGTCGTTTTCTTATCGGATGGTTTACGCGACATGTTCCATAAACACCATTTTTGTTGAAATAGCAAAGCAGACCAAAAATTACAATAATGTGTTCTAAGAGGTACTAATAGCATTTCCTTGAAAAAAGAAGTGCATATTTGTAAAGTTTTGTGAAATAATATGATACAATTGGGGCTTAGAAAACATTATATCTTTGAGAAGGAAAAAATCTATTTTGTTCCTGGGATTTGCTTTTTTTGTTGGGCTCTGATACAGTTGGGATTTTTTTCGGACTCCGATGATCCCGAGTGGCGTTTTCTTATCAGTCGGTTTATGTGACCTATTCCATTAACACCGTTATTTAAAATAGCAAAGCGCACCAAAAATTATAACAATGTTCTAAGAAGTAGTAGCATTTCCAAAGAAAAAGAGATGTACTAACATTTAGTGATGAATGCATTGCCTTCCTCATTTTATTTCTGTAACACATAAAAAGGCGAGTGCCATTTTTTCGCTCCCGGGCTCTAGTGAGCTTGGATTTTAGGAAGTTTGAAACGAGAGTTTAGAAGTTTTAAAAAATTGAATTTCCTTCTATGCATACATACATATAGGCGTGTTCTACATATTTGTAAAAGTTTTGTGAAATAGTATTGTACAACTTGGGCTTAGAAAAAAAATTATGTCTCCGAGAAGGCAAAAAAACTACGCCGCGATTCTAGCCATAACATATTATCACAAACTATGCCGCGATTCTAGCTGATAGCCATGAAACCTCCGACAAGATAGGTTATTTCTGTGAAGGTTTTTTCAAGATGCTCGTAATATACCAAGTTTGGTATTTCTCCTTGCAAATATGTCACATAATATGACACCACGCGAAGGATTTATCTTGTTTGGATCATTTTTGAATTTTTCATGCCCGTTTCAAACTATGGTCAAAACGGCGGGCATGAGGGTTCATAGATAGGAGATGAGCCTCACTAAAATTGCATTGGATCTCTGAAGAAACATCATATTGTGAGTCTAAAAATGATTTTTTCAAAAAATCATGAGTATTAGATCATGTACCTGTAGTTCAAATTTGACCCACTTCCTACCGATTCGGTAGGAATTTTTTTTCGTCAGGGGTGGACGGAAAGGTTTTAGATATCTTGGTTGGGAAATTGGCCATGTAATATGGTCTAGTATTTTTAAAAAATAGGGTTGTACCATTTTGAATTAGAACATTGCTGGTTGCTTCACAAAACGCCTCGTTTTTGGCATTCAGAAAATGGAAAATGCATTTTCTGTGCGACGAAAAGGAAAACTTCGTTCTGGAACATTCTTGGCCATCTTAGGATGCACATGCGTGCACAATATGGGCATATTATCACAAACTATGCCGCGATTCTAGCCATAACATTGGTCGTTTGACCTGAAAGCCATGAAACCTCGGACAAGATAGATCATTTCTATGAAGGTTTTTCAAGATGTTCGTAATATACCAAGTTTGCTATTTTTCCTTGCAAATATGTCACATAAAATGACACCACGCGAAAGATTTACCTTGTTCGGACTATTTTTGAATTTTTCATGCCCGTTTCAAACTATGGTCAAAACGGCGGGCATGAGGGTTCATAGATAGGGGATGAGCCTCACTAAACTTGCATTGGATATTTGAAGAAACATCATATTGTGAGTCTAAAAATGATTGTTTCAAAAAATCATGAGTATTAGATCATGTACCTGTAGTTCAAATTTGACCCACTTCCTACTGATTCGGTAGGAATTTGTCTTTTTCGTCAGGGGTGGACAGAAAGGTTTTAGATACCTTGGTTGGGAAATTGGCCATGTAATATGGTCTAGTATTTTTGAAAAATAGGGTTGTACCATTTTGAATTAGAACATTGCTGGTTGCTTCACAAAACGCCTCGTTTTTGGCATTCAGAAAATGGAAAATGCATTTTCTGTGCGACGAAAAGGAAAACTTCGTTCTGGAACATTCTTGGCCATCTTAGGATGCACATGCGTGCACAATATGGGCATATTATCACAAACTATGCCGCGATTCTAGCCATAACATTGGTCGTTTGACCTGAAAGCCATGAAACCTCGGACAAGATAGATCATTTCTGTGAAGGTTTTTTCCAGATGTTCGTAATATACCAAGTTTGCTATTTTTCCTTGCAAATATGTCACATAAAATGACACCACGCGAAAGATTTACCTTGTTCGGACTATTTTTGAATTTTTCATGCCCGTTTCAAACTATGGTCAAAACGGCGGGTATGAGGGTTCATAGATAGGGGATGAGCCTCACTAAAATTGCATTGGATCTCTGAATAAACATCATATTGTGTGTCTAAAAATGATTTTTTAAAAATATTATGAGCATTATATCATGTACCTGTAGTTCAAATCGGACCCACTTCCTATCGATTCAGCAGGAATTTGTCTTTTTCGTCAGGGGTGGACGGAAAGGGTTTAGATACCTTGTTTGGAAAATTGTCCATGTAATATGGTCTAGTATTTTTGAAAAATAGGGTTGTACCATTTTGAATTAGAACTTTAATGGTTGCTTCACAAAACGCCCTGCTTTTAGCACTCAAAAAGTAGAAAATGCATTTTTTGTCCGACAAAAAGGAAAACTTCCTCCTGCAATATTGTTCGCCATCCCAAGATGCACATGCATGCACAATATGGGCACATTATCACAAACTATGTCGCGATTCTGGCCATAACATTGGTTGTTTGACCCAAAAGCCATGAATCCTCGAACATGATAGGTCATTTCTGTGATGGTTTTTTCGAGATATTCACAACATACCAAGTTTGAGATTTTTCCTTAAAAATATGTCACATAATATGATACCACGTGAAGGTTTTACATTATTTGGACCGTTTTTGAATTTCTTATGCCCGTTTCAAAATTTTCTCATTTCAAACTATGGTCAAAACGGTGGGCATGAAGATAGGGGATGAGCCTCGGTAAACTTGCATTGGATCTCTGAAGAAACATCATACTATGAGTCTAAAAATGATTTTTTCAAAAAATCATGAGTGTTAGATCATGTACCTGTAGTTCAAACCGGACCCACTTCCTACCGATTCGGCTGACATTTGTCTTTTTTGCCAGGGGTGGACGGAAAGGTCTTAGATACCCTAGGTGGGACATTGGCGATGTAACATGGTCTAGTCTTTTTGAAAAATAGGTTGGTACCATTTTGAAACTTTCATTTGGTGGTTGTTTCATAAAACTCCTCGTTTTTGGCAATCGGAAAATGGAAAATGCATATTTTGAGCGACGAAATGGAAAACTTTCTCCTGCAACGTTGTTTGTCATTCCAAGATGCACATGCATGCACAATATGGGCACATTTTCACAAAATATACAATAAGAAATGCCATGGACTTTTTAACCCCTTTAATTAACCTCTAAGAAACCCCTAAAACCTGTAGAACAGAGTCAACCAATCAGAAGAGAAAGACAGTCTACCCACGGATCACCCACCAAATGAGATCTCAACCGTTGATCCAACACTCTGAAGTTGCAGCACCAGTTTCTCCCGCTCCCAATTTTTTGACTTGAATAGACCGAAACACCCTGGTATTCCTAGTACTGCACCAGATAAGTTATGACGGGCATTTTGGTAAATTCCACCGACACACATCCACCCAAACGCGACCCTAATCCCCTCACGCGCCCGACCCTGCCACCACTTCTCCTCCTTCGCGTCCCACACAAACCCTAATCCCGCGGGCGCCTCCATCTCTCTACTTCCCATCACCCACACCTGCGCCACCACCTCTGCCTCCGTAGCGCCACAGCCTGCCATGGCGAGACACCACGCAGGATGAGATCCAGCGGTGTCACGGTGGTCTTGCTCACCGGCGCGCGCGTGCATCACTGCGCGACGCTCCGTCGAGATCGCCTCACTGCATCGCTATCATGGACAATGGCAACAAGGACGCCACGTACGGCGTTCGCAGTTCCTCCTGGCGGCGATAAGAGCACCTTCCTTTCCCGCCTCGGATCCGGTAACTTCCCCTACTCCCTCTCTCCTGTCCCCTTTTTATTCTCTCTCTCGGTCCCTCTCTCAGTATCCCTCTCTCTCAATGTAGACGTCGCCGCACCCGAGGGTAGTCCCTCCCTCCCCTTCACTAGTCATGGCCACCGAGCACGTGTAGTGGCTGTCGATGAGGAGCACAAAGGAGATGCTGCACGAATGGCACGTGGCTCTTCTACCGCGGGCGTGAGACACGAACGAGGGCGTGCAAGGGGGGAGAGGGGCGGCCCTCACACTCGAAGCCGCCAAATCCAGGACAAGGCCTACTCCTCCGATCCGTGCGGGATTATGCAGATTGCCGTGCCGCAGGGGGCGCATCAGGAGGAGGCCCGCCGGGCTGTCGTTCCTGTTCGAGTCTGTTGCCACTACAACCGCTTTGGGCTCTTCCTCTTCTCCCTCGACCTCACCCAGGTACCACAACAGATCCTGTTTTGTTTGGTCTTGCAAGAATCTTAGCTGCATCATTCGTTAGCATCTTCTGTGATCTAGGATCTAAAATTGGTTTTGCTGGTCGTTGTGGTTGAATTATATACTGTTCTAGATTTCCACGTATTTTTGGCTGGTGACAAGTTTAGTGAATCTTATTACAACTGCAAAAACTTTATAAACTACATGTTCCTATTGTTCTCTCTTCATTAAATGTTTTGACTACTGAATTCATGTCAAAACATGTGATTAGCAAGTCAATTGTTTAGTGGCTTTTATTTAAATGATGGTCAGATAGAATTACATGATCTGTGGATGCTAGTATACTAATCTAGAATAATAGCTTCTCTGCTGCTATCCCTAGGCTGCCATACCTCTCTGCCGGCTCCGTTCGTGGTTCCTGTTAGTGTGTCCTGCTGCATATAGTTAGCATCTAGCTGAATGATATTACGTTCTACCTAAACTAAAGTTTATTCTTATTTGTGGATAAACATTGCTACTATTTAATGCATAAAGTTGTGTATTACTCCTATATTTACATCATGCTACATGAGGATAAGCTATTGTCTCAAGCTAGTTAACTAAGCTCGAGTTGAAAGTACTTGCTTTTTATCCAGGGATGCTGTTTAACACCCTGAAAGCTATTTACAGATTCATATTTTCATCGTATTTCAGTACCTACTCTAGCCTGCCTATTTCAATCTACTAGATGATGCCATATTCTTAATAATTGCACAATTTCTTCCTGAGCTGTAGATAGTCGAACCCCCACCAGTAGGGCTCGAGTTAGACCAAGGTAATGCTAATGTGTGTGCTCGATAATGCCTTCTAGCTCATATTATTTTTCTTCTAGAATTCATCCTTTAAGATGAGAATTTGTGGACTACTCATAATTTGTTGGCGAACATGTTTGTACTCCGCTATGTTGTGTTCCTGATAATGGCTCCATGCTAATTACTTGCTGATGCTAGAGATACTGATGTTGTATCTTTGTTCCTAATATATGCAATCTTGCTTAGGCTGCTGTGTTATTTGGTTGCTCCATTTACGTGTATAAAATGTGAGCTCTCCTTGCCAATTTTTTATGAGCCTTACTTCTTCATTTTTAGCCGAGTGAGCATGATGTTGGTGTTCTTGCAAGCTTTTTAAGGGTATTTTCCGATGACATTATTGTTAAACAAGCTCATCCTATGAACAAGAACTAACTACCTGAACCGCTTGAAATATATCAAGTATGACCTTTGACATCTGGTTTTTACTTTCTTTAAACCTGGTCAATTATGCTTAAACGTCTGTTATCCATTATTCTTAAAGTATTTAGTTATGGTTGTTTGCAGTGCATACAGTAGTGTAACATTCTACTACTTTAATCATGTATATCATGATCATCTTGTTGAACAACTCTTAATGTTTAACATCTGAATTTTGTTCTCTGCTTATTTCTCACTCTCAGAACTATTGTATATTATGTTTTCTGCTTGTTTCATATGTATCTCCTTTTGTTTTGACACGCTACTGAATGTATGCATCTTATTTTTCATCTCTAGTCAATAACACAATGACTAATGCTATTCTAACCAACGCTTTGTTTTGTTTCTAGAATTTTATTTTGGAACAGTGAAAGTCGAAGCACTTTAACCTTCGGTTGTTTGAATTTGCAGGAGTATTCATAGTCTGGGTAAATGACACAATTCCTAGCTCCACTTGAAGGATGGTTGCTTGCTCCTTTTGATCAGATGTACATGTAATGAACTGGCTGTGATGTTGTGTGATAGTCTTATTCTTTAACCTTTGTGATGTACCGTTTGTGTAATGGAGACATCGAGTAATGTGACTGTTCTAATGCACTGTAAACTATATTATTTGATTTGAATTACTGTTGGGCTGCTTTTGGTTGTTTCTTACTCTTGGGCCAGTTCTGGACCCACGATTAACTCTGTCTTAAAAAGGACTTTGCTCACTATCTTAAAAAGGCCTTGGCCTAGACAATGTTGGGCTGAAATACCGTACTAAGGAAAATGGCAGAATAAATAAAATGAATTAAATAATTTACATCAAAAAGACAGAAACCCAAAAGTGAAATGGGCTATAAGCGACCGAAACCCCAAATGAAATGATTGTAAAAAGGCCTAGGCTCAAAAATACCTGAACATTTAAAAGGCCAAGATTTAGAAAAGAAAAAGGCTAAATTGTTGGGCTTGGCCCATGTAGACAGTTGAACTAGACTGGACTGATTTTGATTCAGGACCATTTGGTTTGGTCACAGATTTTGCCACGTAGGATTGGCCACGTAGGATCTTACGTGGACAGGCCAGATAGCCCATGACCAAAAAAATTGGTCATGGACTCTATGACCATCTATATTGGTCATAGGTGTCCATGACCAATTCCAAAATAAGGTCATATACTGTCATTAGTGACGCTCGCTATGTGACCTAGTGCTTTTGGTCATAGAAAGGTCATAAATGGATTACTATGACCTTTTAGTGACCAATATTTAGGGTCACAAGTTAGCACATTTCTTGTAGTGTGACTGTAGTGGATCCATGTGGTTTATGAAAAGAACACACATGCAATGACTCTAGTTAAGGTTTATGAAAAGAATACACTTGCAATGACACTGGTGGATCCATGTGGTTTATGAAAAGAACACACATGCAATGACTCTAGTTGTTGTTTTGTGAAAAGAACAAACATGCAATGACACTGGTGGATCTATGTGGTTTATGAAAAGAACACACATGCAATGACTCTAGTTGTGGTTTATGAAAAGAAAACACATGCAATGACACTTGTGGATCCATGTGGTTTATGAAAAGAACACACATGCAATGACTCTAGTTGTGGTTTATGAAAAGAACACCCATGCAATGACACTAGTGGATCCATATGTGGTTTATAAAAAGAACACACATGCAATGATTCTAGTTGTGGTTTATCAAAAAACACAAATGCAATGAACTCTAGTGGATCCATGTGGTTTATGAAAAGAACACACATGCAATGACTCTAGTGGATCCATGTAGTTTATGAAAAGAACACACATGAAATGCACTCTAGTGGATCCATGTGGTTTATGAAAGGAACACACATTCAATAAACACTAATGGATCCATGTGGTTTATGAAAAGAACACACATCATGTGGTGGCAACACTGCATATGTTATTTTTCTAAACCACAATGATGCACACTGATACACACACATGCAATGGGGTGTGGTGATGCAGCATCTTTCAAGCTGGTGGTAGAATGCATGCTGTAGTTGAATCCCAGCATGCTCCTAGGGTTCATGAACATGGTTGGACACCACATGTTGCAGTGGCATCACTGCATGTGTTCTTTTTCTAAAATCACAATGATGCACACTAATACATACACACATGCAATGAATCTAGATGTGGTTTAGGAAAAGAACACACATGCAATTACTCTAGTGGATCCATCTGGTTTATGAAAAGAACACACATGCAATGACTCTGGAGAATCCATGTGGTTTATGAAAAGAACACACATGCAATGACTCTAGCTGTGGTTTATGAAAAGAACACACATGCAATGACACTGATGGATCCAGGTGGTTTATGAAAAGAACACACATGCAATGACTCTAGTTGTTGTTTTGTGAAAAGAACACACATGCAATGACACTGGTGGATCCATCTGGTTTATGAAAAGAACACACTTGCAATGACTCTAGTTGTGGTTTATGAAAAGAACACACATGCAATGACACTGGTGGATCCATGTGGTTTATGAAAAGAACACACATGCAATGACTAGTGGTGGTTTAGGAGAAGAACACACATGAAATGACACTCGTGGATCCACATGTGGTTTATAAAAAGAACACACATGCAATGACACTGGTGGATCGATGTGGTTTATGAGAAGAACACACATGCAATGACTCTAGTTGTTGTTTATGAAAAGAACACAAATGCAATGAACTCTAGTGGATCCATGTGGTTTATGAAAAGAACACACATGCAATGACTCTAGTTCTGGTTTATGAAAAGAACACAAATATAATGAACTCTAGTGAATCCATCTGGTTTATCAAAAGAACACACATGCAATGACTCTAGTGGATCCATGTGGTTTATGAAAAGAACACACATGCAATAAACTTTAGTGGATCCATGTGGTTTATGAAAAGAACACACTTGCAATGAAATCTAGTGGATCCATGTGGTTTATGAAAAGAACACACATGCTGTGGTGGCATCACTGCATATGTTATTTTCCAAAACCACTATGATGCACATTGATACACACACACATCGAATGGGGTGTGGTGATGCAACATCTTTCAAGCTGGTGGTAGAATGCATGATGCAGTTGAATCCTAGCATGCTTCTAGGGTTCCTGGACATGGTTGGACACCACATGCTGGAGTGGCATCACATCATGTGTTCTTTTCCTAAAACCACAATGATGCACACTGATAGACACACACATGCAATGACTCTAGATGTGATTTATGAAAAGAACACACATGCAATGACTCTGGTGGATCCATGTGGTTTATGAAAAGAACAAACATGCAATGAACTCTAGTTGTGGTTTATGAAAAGAACACACATGCAATGACTCTAGTTGTGGTTTATGAAAAGAACACATAGACAATAACACTGGTGGATCCATGTGGTTTATGAAAAGAACACACATGCAATGAGTCTAGTGGTGGTTTATGAAAAGAACACACATGCAATGACTCTGGTGGATCCATGTGGTTTATGAAAAGAACACACATGCAATGACTTTGGTGGATCCATGTGGTTTATGAAAAAAACACACATGCAATGAACTCTAGTTGTGGTTTATGAAAAGAACACACATGCAATGACTCTAGTTCTGGTTTATGAAAAGAACACACATGCAATAACACTGGTGGATCCATGTGGTTTATGAAAAGAACACACATGCAATGACTCTAGTGGCGGTTTAGGAGAAGAACACACATCAATGACACTAGTGGATCCATGTGGTTTATGAAAAGAACACACATGCAATGAACTCTAGTTGTGGTTTATTAAAAGAACACACATGCAATGACTCTAATTGTGGTTTATGAAAAGATCACACATGGAATGACTCTGGTGGATCCATGTGGATTATGAAAAGAACACACATGCAATGACTCTAGCTGTGGTTTGAAAAAACACACATGCAATGCCACTGGAGGATCCATCTGGTTTATGAAAAGAACGCACATCCAATGACTCTAGTTGTTGTTTTGTGAAAAGAACAAACATGCAATGACACTGTTGGATCCATGTGGTTTATGAAAAGAACACACATGCAATGACTCTAGTTGTGGTTTATGAAAAGAAAACACATGCAATGACACTGGCGGATCCATGTGGTTTATGAAAAGAACACACATGCAATGACTCTAGTTGTGGTTTATGAAAAGAACACACATGCAATGAGACTGGTGGATCCATGTGGTTTATGACAAGAACACACATGCAATGAATCTAGTGGTGGTTTAGGAGAAGAACACACATGCAATGACACTGGTGGATCCATATGTGGTTTATGAAAAGAACACACATGCAATGACTCTAGATGTGGTTTATGAAAAGAACACACATGCAATGACTCTAGTTGTGGTTTATCAAAAAACGCAAATGCAATGAACTCTAGTGGATCCATGTGGTTTATGAAAAGAACACACATGCAATGACTCTAGTGGATCCATGTGGTTTATGAAAAGAACACACATGCAATGCACTCTAGTGGATCCATGTGGTTTATGAAAGGAACGCACATTCAATGAACGCTAGTGGATCCATGTGGTTTATGAAAGGAACGCACATTCAATGAACGCTACTGGATCCTCGTGGTTTATGAAAAGAACACACATTCAATGAACGCTAGTGGGTCCATGTGGTTTATGAAAAGAACACACATGTTGTGGTGGCATCACTGCATATGTTATTTTTCGAAAACACAATGATGCACACTGATACACACACATCCAATGGGGTGTGGTGATGCAGCATCTTTCAAGCTGGTGGTAGAATGCATGCTGTAGTTGAATCCCAGCATGCTCCTAGGGTTCATGGACATGGTTGGACACCACATGCTGGAGTGGCATCACTTCATGTTTTCTTTTTCTAAAATCACAATGATGCACACTAATACACACACACATGCAATGAATCTAGATGTGGTTTAGGAAAAGAACACATATGCAATGACTCTGGTGGATCCATGTGGTTTATGAAAAGAACACACATGCAATGACTCTAGAGAATCCATGTGGTTTATTAAAAGAACACACATGCAATGACTCTAGCTGTGGTTTATGAAAAGAACACACATGCAATGGCACTGATTGATCCAGGTGGTTTATGAAAAGAACACACATGCAATGACTCTAGTTGTTGTTTTGTGAAAAGAACACACATGCAATGACATTGGTGGATCCATGTGGTTTATGAAAAGAACACACATGCAATGACTCTAGTTGTGGTCTATGAAAACAACACACATGCAATGGCACTAGTGGATCCATGTGGTTTATAAGAAGAACACACATGCAATGACTCTAGTTGTGGTTTATGAAAAGAACACGCATGCAATGAGACTGGTGGATCCATGTGGTTTATGACAAGAACACACATGTTATGACTCTCATGGTGGTTTAGGAGAAGAACACACTGATACATTGCAAATGTATCTATAATTTTTGATGTTCCATGCTTGGTTTTATCTACTTTCTTATGTTTTATCCACACTTTGGAGTACTTTTCATATGATTTCTTGGACTAACCTATTAACAAGAGCCACAGTGCTAGCTGCCTGTTTTCTGCTGTTTTTGGTTTCAGGAAGTCAGAAAATGAATATTCTCGGAATTGGACTAGACAAAAGCCAAAGTCGATATTTTACCGCAAGACTCATGGAGCCAGAAGATGATACATAGAGGGGCCAGGGGCTGGCCACACCACCTGGTGGCGCGGGCCAGGCCAGGCCGCACTAGGGGTGGTGTGGGCCCCTCCGGCACCCCCTCGGTCTCCTCTCTCGCCTATAAGAGCCTCCCGTTGCATAAACCCTAAATCGTCAAGCCTCCAACCACGAAAAGTTCCACAGCACCGCCACCACCGAAGGGGAGATTCAGGGGACAAAAAGTCTCTATTCCCATCGTCGTTGCGGATTCCCATGATGAGGAGGGGGTAGTTCTCTCTCGAGGCTAAGGGTTCTACCGGTAGCTATGTGTTCATCTCTCTCTCTATGCATGATATTATTGAGATCATGAGCTTGTAATCTATAGATCTACCTTGCTACTCAAGTGCTTTAATAGATCTCTGCTCTCAGTGTGTGAAGTTGAAAGTGTGCACACCATGATGGCACTTAGGCTAGAGATTACAAATACTTGTTATGAGTTATATTTGGAGTTGGATGTCTTTATGAAATTGTGGTGTTTGTTTGAACCATCTAGTGCTCAAGGTGACAGTGTGGGGTTATCTAGATGCGGATAGTAAACTTTGAGGTGTGCTGTTATAGCCCTACCATCGATTAGAGTGTCCAACCGGAGAGTAGTTCAACATAGTATCATAAAGAAGAATATATTTATATGAGAGTGTTCACTAGTTAAAGTATGATCCCTAGGCCTTGTTTCTAAGCACTGAAACACTGTTTACTATTAGATATATTACATGTTTCCTTGCTTCTATCTTTATTTCAGTTTTAATTTAGTCTTTTCCACGCCATCAAGCTATTTTGTATCCCCATTACCACTTATAATTATCCATACCACTTGTATTTCACTATCTCTTCGCCGAACTAGTGTGCCTATACACCTGACAAGTGTATTGGGTGTGTTGGGGACACAAGAGACTTCTTGTATCTTGATTTTAGGGTTGCTTGAGAGGGGACACCTTTGACCACTTCCTCCCTGAGTTTGATAAACCCTTGGTGATCCACTTAAGGGAAAACTTACTGCTATTCTACAAACCTCTGCACTTGGAGGCCCAACAACTGTCTACAAGAATAGAGGTGCATAGACATCAAGCTATTTTCTGGTGCCGTTGCCGGGGACTGAATAAGAAGAAGAAGTTCCCACGTCAACCACGCGCCAGCAAGTATTTTCGGGCGCCGTTGCCGGGGAGGTAAGGTAAAAGGTACTCAATCCTTTGGTGTGAGTGCTCGAAGTTATTTCCTTTAGATTCTGCAATTTTGTCTTTTTGTTTTTTGTTTTCACTAGTTAGGCTTAATGGAAAATAACAAAAAAATTAGAGAACTTTATAGTATTTATCTTGAGTTAGGACATGAAGTGTTTGAAGAGAAAATTAAAAAACCTATGGAACTTTATTTGCATGCTAATAGCAATATTATTAGTATGAATTCTTTGAACACCATTATTGCTAATGCTATGGAAAATCTAAGCTTGGGGAAGCTGGTTTTGATGAGCATGATATTTTTAGTCCCCCAAGCATGGAGGAGAAAATTTACTTTGATGATACTATGCCTCCAATATATGATGATTACAATGATGAATATGATATTTTCAGTCCACCTACTATTGAGGAGAAAACTAATTGTGATTATAATATGCCTCCTATATTTGATGATTATGGTGATGAGAATAATAATGATAGTTATTTTGTTGAATTTGCTCCCACCACAATTAATAAGAATGACTATGCTTATGTGGAGAGTAATAATTATTATATGCATGTGGCTCATGATAAGAATGTTTTATGTGATAGCTATATTGTTAATTTTATTCATGATTCTACCGAAAGTTATTATGAGAGAGGGAAACATGGTTTTATGCATCTCAATAATATTAAGTTTCCCCTCTTTATGTTGAAAATTTTGAAGTTGCACTTGTTTTGCTTTTCTATGCTTGTTGCTTTGTGCTTTCATGACTTGTTTCTTTACAAGATTATTTTGCATAGGAAGTGGGTTATACTAAAATGTGTTTAGAATTTGCTTCTTGATGTTCTCTTTTACTTCAATTCATAGTTCTTATGTGAGCATCTTCTCAAACTATCATGCCTAACTTAAAGGCGTTAAAGAAAAGTACTTATTAGGAGATAATCCAAAAGTTTTAGTTGAGTCTTGGAAGTTATTACCTCTGCTATAACCTCTTCTTATCCTTTTTATTTGCTTTTTGTGCCAAGAGTAACCTCTAATGAGAGCGAAGTAATGATTGGGAAAGTTGTTGTCCCGAAACATATTTATGTGCTTCATCGTAACAATTCGTGTAAAATCTCTGTACGTCCTTTTGAGGCGTGAATTTTTGTGCTTCTGCCCCAGGTTGTTATCTAACTTTCGTTAGTTCAACACTTTTTTTATTTGAGCAACAGAAGGTCCTCGAAAAAATTCGCCTTTACCTGCTAGTCTGTTTTGACAGATTTCTGTCATTTCTGCATTTGCTTCTTGTTGGTTCCTTTTTGAGTTATTTTGGGGAATTGAGCTTTTTGAGGGAAGTTCTGTAGTAGCTAGTGTTTTAATGGAAGTTTTATTGGTGTTGGAACTGAACCTAAATACTTATTATCTTGAGTGCACTAATGTTGCTAATAAAGATTATGTGAAGTTTTGTATGAAGGAAAATTTTCAGGTCTATGGAAGGAATGAGTAATAAGATGAAGGATGGACTAACGATCAAGCTTGGGGATGCCACGTGTGTCACCCCAAGAAATATCCAAGAAGTACAAGAGTTAAAGCTTGGGGATGCCCAAGGCATTCCCCTTCTTCATCAACAAAAATCCCAGGTTTCTTCCAAACGCTTCATTTTTATTGTTTCATGCACAGTTGTGTTGTTCTTGGATCGTCCTCTTTTTTGTTTTTGTTTTGGTTTTTCGTTTGCTTGGTTTGCTTAGTTTGCTGAATAAATTGGTTGGACCCCCTCTTTCATACATTGGTTTTCAAATCGTTTGGTTTGGTTTGGAAAAGAGTAGGAAAGTTCATGCTTAAGTGGTAAAGAGAGCTTGTTTTTTGACTGTGGCCTATGCTTTGTCATGCCATGCTCGATATTGTTTTGGCTTTATGCTTAGTATTCTTTGCTGTAGCATGATTTGTTTTAAACAATTGAGATTGCTTAATGTTCCCGTGAAGAATCATGCGTTGTTTTAGCATATTAAAGCATAGTATTGTGGTATTCTCCTTTGATGCTTTATTTGGGTTGACTTGGCGCATGCTCACACCATGTTATGACTATCCCAAGTCACCATAAGCCTTTATGATCCTTTAGTTTTCAACTTGTAGTATCACTTTATGCTTTAATTAATAATGTTTTGTTGCTTTGCATGATTATGGCCATTATTGCTCTCTTAGTTGGTCGCTCCTAATCTTTTGCTAGCATCCATAACCAAGTATGAGTTCCACTCATACATCCAACCCCAAATAAAACCAAGTTATTCCAAAGAGTCCACCATACCTACCTGTTAGCATTTGCTATTCCAAGTATATTCATGTTTTTATCTACCTTCTGAATTAAACTTGTTATGTGAAAATTAGTGATTAAAGCTCTCACGAACTTGATGGCACACTTTACTTTTCTTGCCCTTAATAAACTTGAACCATTGTGTCGTCTATGTTTTATATGCTTGCACTTATATGTTGGGGATTAGCAGAACCATGTTGTCATGGGGAACGCTTTCAATATTGCACTTGTACATTGTACCCAGTTGATATCATGCTCTTTTGTCTATGGATGTCGTCGGTGTGAAATGAAAGGGGAGCTTGTAAGTCCATGGATTTATGTATATGTGTTAGATAAACGCCTAGGCCGCTGGTCTAATCCATGCCTAATCATGGTGGAAACCTGCAGCGTAACCATAATGAGCAATCTATGAAGCATTCTTCTTATAAAAAAAGAGATAGAGATTGAAAAAAGAAAAAAAGATATGAGAAAAGAGGAAAGAGAGAAAAAAGCACCATTTTCCCATGGTAAATAAGAAGATTGCTGAGATGCTTATTATCTGCTTGCCTTGTCATTTTGATATGGGGATTCTTCCGTATCATCGGGCAAGGGGTACCCCGTTGGCAGTTCTCTATGATACACATGTACTTACTATGACAAGAACTTACCGGTAACTAAACTTGAGTAGCATGAGGAGCGGCCCTCGTATTCAAGGGACATGAGATTTCCAACTAATACTTTGTCAAGCATATACTCCATAGTTTGTTCACTTTAACCTTAATCACTTCAAGATGCTTATGATAGGGGAAATGAGAGCTGAAAGCTAATAAGTACCATAATTTTTGGAAGCTCTTTATGAGACTTGAATCCCTGCTTCCTTCTATAAAGGACTTTATTTTACTTTTATGTTGAGTCTCCATCTTCTATCTTTTTGCACCTATTAAGAGAGTATAGTGGCCATTCTTAGTTTAATGTGCATTGTCCCAAAACTTGTTGATTGATGCATAACTTTGATATTGCTTGTTCTTAAACTATTTGTATCTAGTCACCCTTATGAACTTTGAAGGTGTCCTATGCATTTATGTTTTGCTACTCTATGAGGGACAAGCAGAATACCACTATGCTATGTTTTCTTTATGTGAAACAAACAAACGTCTTGCAAAGCATTATTATTCATGCATCTTTTGTTTGTGCCTTTTCATGTTGCATCATAGTTTCTTTGTCTTATTGCTAGAACATTGTCTTTCATGTTATGATTGAAGTACTATGATCCTAGCTTTGAATGTTTTACAAATACTTTGATCAAATTTATGATGGTGCATGTCACCTCAAAAATTATTCTTTCTTTTTATCACTTACCTACTCGAGGACGAGCAGGAGTTAAGCTTGGGGATGTTGATACATTGCAAATGTATCTATAATTTTTGATGTTCCATGCTTGGTTTGATCTACTTTCTTGTGTTTTGTCCACACTTTGGAGTACTTTTCATATGGTTTCTTGGACTAACCTATTAACAAGAGCCACAGTGCCAGTTGCCTGTTTTCTGCTGTTTTTGGTTTTAGGAAGTCAGAAAATGAATATTCTCGGAATTAGAGCGGACAAAAGCCAAAGTCGATATTTTACCGAAGACTCACGGAGCCAGAAGACAAGACGGAGAGGGGCTAGGGGCTAGCCACACCACCTAGTGGCGCGGGCCAGGCCAGGCCGCACCAGGGGGTGGTGTGGGCCCCTCCGGCACCCCCTCGGTCTCCCCTCTCGCCTATAAGAGCCTCCCTATGCATAAACCCTAAATCGTCAAGCCTACAGCCACAAAAAGTTCTGCAGCGCCGCCACCACTGAAGGGGAGATTCGGGGTATAGAAAGTCTCTGTTCCGGCACCCTGCCGGGACGGGGAAGTGCCCCCGGAGCCATCTCCATCGTTGTTGCGGATTCCCATGATGAGGAGGGAGTAGTTCTCTCTCGAGGATAAGGGTTCTACCGGTAGCTATGTGTTCATCTCTCTCTCTATGCATGATCTTATTGAGATCATGAGCTTGTAATCTATAGATCTACCTTGCTACTCAAGTGCTTTAATAGATCTCTGCTCTCCCCATGTGTGTGAAGTTGACAGTGTGCACACCATGATGGCACTTAGGCTAGAGATTACAAATACTTGTTATGAGTTATATTTGGAGTTGGATGTCTTTATGAAATTGTGGTGTTTGATTGAACCATCTAGTGCTCAAGGTGACAGTGTGGGGTTATCTAGATGCAGATAGTGAACTTTGAGGTGTGATGTTATAGCCCTACCATCGATTAGAGTGTCCAACCGGAGAGTAGTTCAGCGTAGTATCATAAAGAAGAATATATTTATATGAGAGTGTTCACTAGTGAAAGTATGATCCCTAGGCCTTGTTTCTAAGCACTGAAACACCGTTTGCTATTAGATCTATTACATGTTTTCTTGCTTCTATCTTTATTTTAGTTTTACTTTAGTCTTTTCCATGCCATCAAGCTATTTTCTATCACCGTTACCACTTATAATTATCCATACCATTTGTATTTCACTATCTCTTCGCCGAACTAGTGCGCCTATACACCTGACAAGTGTATCGGGTGTGTTGGGGACACAAGAGACTTCTTGTATCTTGATTGCAGGGTTGCTTGAGAGGGGATACCTTTGACCACTTCCTCCCTGAGTTCGATAAACCTTGGGTGATCCACTTAAGGGAAAACTTACTGCTTCTACAAACCTCTACACTTGGAGGCCCAACAATTGTCTACAAGAATAAAAGTGCGTAGACATCACACACACATGCAATGACACTGGTGGATCCATATGTGGTTGATGAAAAGAACACACATGCAATGACTCTAGCTGTGGTTCATGAAAAGAACAAATTCAATGAACTCTAGTGGATCCATGTGTTTATGAAAAGAACACACAAGCAATGACTCTAGTAGATCCATGTGGTTTATGAAAAGAACACACATGCAATGAACTCTAGTGGATCCATATGGTTTATGAAAAGAACACACATTCAATTAACGCTAGTGGATCCATGTGGTTTATGAAAAGAACATACATGTTGTGGTGGCAGCACTGCATATGTTATTTTCCGAAACCATAATGATGCACACTGATACACACACACATCCAATGGGGTGTGGTGATGCAGCCTCTTTCAAGCTAGTCGTAGAATGCATGCTGCAGTTGAATCCCAGCATGCTCCTAGGGTTTCTGGACATGGTTGGACACCACATACTGGAGTGGCATCACTGCATGTGTTCTTTTTCTAAAACCACAATGATGCACACTGATACACACACATGCAATGACTCTAGTTGGGGTTTAGGAAAAGAACACACATGCAATGACTCTGGTGGATCCATGTGGTTTATGAAAAGAACACACATGCAATGACTCTAGTGGATCCATGTGGTTTATGAAAAGAGCACACATGCAATGATGCTAGCTGTGGTTTATGAAAATAACACACATGCAATGACACTAGTGGATCTAGGTGGTTTATGAAAATAACACACATGCAATGACTCTAGTTGTTGTTTTGTGAAAAGAACACACATGCAATGAAACTAGTGGATCCATGTGGTTTATCAAAAGAACACACATGCAGTGACTCTTGTTGTGCTTTATGAAAAGACACACATGCAATTACACTGGTGGATCCATGTGGTTTATGACAAGAACACACATGCAATGACTCTAGTGGTGGTTTACGATAAGAACACACATGCAATGACACTGGTGGATCCATATGTGGTTTATGAAAAGAACACACATGCAATGACTCTAGCTATGGTTTATGAAAAGAACACACATGCAATGACTCTAGTTGTGGTTTATCAAAAAAATGCAAATTCAATGAACTCTAGTGGATCCATGTGGTTTATGAAAAGAACACACATACAATGCCTCTAGTGGATCCATGTGGTTTATGAAATGAACACACATGCAATGAACTCTAGTGGATCCATATGGTTTATGAAAAGAACACACATTCAATGAACGCTAGTGGATCCATGTGGTTTATGAAAAGAACACACATGTTGTGGTGGCATCACTACATATGGTATTTTCCGAAACCACAATGGCGCACACTGATACACACACAAATCCAAAGGGGTGTGGTGATGCAGCCTCTTTCAAGCTGCTGGTAGAATGCATGTTGTAGTTGTATCCCACAATGCTTCTAGGGTTCCTAGACATGGTTGGACACCACATGCTGGAGTGGCATCACTTCATGTGTTCTTTTCCTAAAACCACCATGATGCACACTAATAGACACACACATGCAATGACTTTGGATGTGGTTTATGAGAAGAACACACATGCAATGGCTCTGGTGGATCCATGTGGTTTATGAAAAGAACACACATGCAAAGAATTTGGTGGATCCATGTGGTTTATGGAAATAACACACATGCAATGACTCTAGCTATTGTTTATGAAAAGAACACACATGCAATGACACTAGTGGATCCATGTGGTTTATGCAAATAACACACATTCAATGACTCTAGTTGTGGTTGATGAAAAGAACACACATGCAATGACACTGGTGGATCCATGTGGTTTATGAAAAGAACACATGCAATGACTAGTTGTGGTGTATGAAAAGAACACACATGCAATGACACAAGTGGATCCATGTGGTTTATGAAAAGAACACACGTGCAATGACTCTACTTGTGGTTTATGAAAAGAACACACATGCAATGATACTAGTGGATCCATGTGGTTTGTGAAAAGAACACACATGCAATGACTCTAGTGGTTGTTTAGGAGAAGAACACACATGCAATGACACTGGTGGATCCATATGTGGTTTATGAAAAGAACACACACGCAATGACACTGGTGGATCCATGTGGTTTATGAAAAGAACACACTTGCAATGACTCTAGTTGTGGTTTATGAAAAGAACACAAATGCAATGAACTCTAGTGGATCCAAGTGGTTTATGAAAAGAACACACATGTAATGACTCTAGCTGTGGTTTATGAAAAGAACACACATGCAATGACTCTAGTTGTGGTTGTTGAAAAGAACACACATGCAATGACACTGGTGGATCCATGTGGTTTATGAAAAGAACACACATGCAATGACTCTAGTGGTGTTTTAGGAGAAGAACACACATGCAATGGCACTAGTGGATCCATGTGGTTTATGAAAAGAGCACACATGCAATGAACTCTAGTTGTGGTTTATGAAAAGAACACACATGCAATCTTATATTTACTAATTGGAGGCACCGTAGGAGGCACCACATTAATCCTGGAAAACTGTTAAAAAGTAACCATCAGATCTATATTATGCGGTTAAGATCAAGAGATGTAACGAAGAGTTATGTCTGAATACATTCTACTCTTACGGGTTACAAACAACTTTCAAGTCGTATATCTTCCCACGTTAAAAAAGGTCGTGCATCTTCGTACATGTTCCCAGCCCAAAAAGTCAGCTAATGAAAAAAGTGAGAAATAAAGATAGATCTAAAATCCTGAAGCATACATAATTATCCTATCATCCTATGTCAAGCGGCAGCGTGTAATTCTTCTGATGCTTCACAACACGCACGATGTTTGAGCATACATGCATAACAACAGAGCCGATGCATTAAAAAACGATGGAGCCGATGGGGCGTTGTGTTTGGAAGTATCAGATTGCACATGGGAATCAGTATTTTCTATGGTTCTACCGGCTGTGTGATTCAGAAATTTTCTTATTGCCATCTTCCAAGATCATTGGCAGAGCGAGGACCTGAAACTCCACGCAAGTCTGCATGTACCAGGCGCCAACTCCCAACACACGGAATCCTACATAAAACGACATCATCCTGTTTGTCCCCTGTGATTCCTATGGCGACTCTGGACGGCAACAACAACGATTCCTGCGCCGTGATGTCGGAGCTGCAGGCTGAGCCGCAGCAAGGCTGGAGGTCAACTATGGAGTACGATCCGGTGAGTACATGCAGAAGATCTCATGGGAAGTACCTATAGTCCATGTTACTAGAAGATCATGTGCGCATTGCTCTTGAGTCCTAATGTCCTATCACCAACGTCTTTATCAATTTTGCCAGGCTCCTTTCTCTTCTCATTAACATAGCTAAGCTACTACAAGTTCAGTTTAAAAATTTAGCATCTATGCATCTATCTCACGTATGTCACTTTCCAATCTCATAGGGTAGAATTTTCTATGCCAGCCTTGATTAGATGTGATATGTATCATATACTCCCTCTGTTTGAAAATATAACATGTTTTAGTTTTTATGAAACAGAGAGTGAACCTACACACTAAAACGAGTGTAGATACATTTGTTCCATAAAAACTAAGACATCTTATATTTTAAAACGGAGGTAGTATATGCAGATTAATTACTCATGCATTGATGGTTTTCTTATATTATATCACATATAGCTTAGGTACATCAAAGGGTTTCCTATCATGTATGTTATAAGGTTCATGATATACCGGATTTTACAATAATTACATAAATTAAGAAATGAGTAGCCCGTGTAGATGCACGGGTTGATGACTAGTGACTCTAGTTGTGGTTTATAAAAAGATCGCACATGCAATGACTCTAGTGGATACATGTGGTTTATGAAAAGAACACACATGCAATGACTCTAGTTGTGGTTTATGAAAAGAACACACATGCAATGACACTGGTGGATCCATGTGGTTTATGAAAAGAACACACATGCAATGACTCTAGTTGTTGTTTTGTGAAAAGAACACACATGCAATGACACTGGTGGATCCATGTGGTTTATGAAAAGAACAAACATGCAATGACTCTAGTTGTGGTTTATGAAAACAAAAAACATGCAATGACACTCGTGGATCCATGTGGTTTATGAAAAGAACACACATGCAATGACTCTAGTTGTGGTTTATGAAAAGAACACCCATGCAATGGCACTGGTGGATCCATATGTGGTTTATTAAAAGAACACACATGCAATGAATCTAGTTGTGGTTTATCAAAAAATGCAAATGCAATGAACTCTAGTGGATCCATGTGGTTTATGAAAAGAACACACATGCAATGACTCTAGTGGATCCATGTGGTTTATAAAAAGAACACACATGCAATGCACTCTAGTGGATCCATGTGGTTTATGAAAAGAACGCACATTCAATGAACGCTAGTGGATCCATGTGGTTTATGAAAAGAACACACATGCTGTGGTGCATCACTTCATCTGTTATTTTTCAAAACCACAATGATGCACACTGATACACACACATTCCATGGGCTGTGGTGATGCAGCATCTTTCAAGATGGTGGTAGAATGCATGCTGTAGTTGAATCCCAGCATGCTCCTAGGGTTTATGGCATGGTTGGACACCACATGCTGGAGTGGCATCACTGCATGTGTTCTTTTTCTAAAATCACAATGATGCACACTAATACACACACACATGCAATGAATCTAGATGTGGTTTAGGAAAAGAACACACATGCAATGACTTTGGTGGATCCAAGTGGTTTATAAAAAGAACACACATGCAATAACTCTAGAGAATCCATGTGGTTTATGAAAAGAACACACATGCAATTACTCCAGCTGTGGTTTATGAAAAGAACACACATGCAATGACTCTAGTTGTTGTTTTGTGAAAAGAACACACATGCAATGACACTGGTGGATCCATGTGGTTTATGAAAAGAACACACATGCAATGACTCTAGTTGTGGTTTATGAAAACAACACACATGCAATGACACTAGTGGATCCATGTGGTTTATGAAAAGAACGCACATGCAATTACTCTAGTTGTGCTTTATGAAAAGACACCCATGCAATGACACTGGTGGATCCATGTGGTTTATGACAAGAACACACATGCAATGACTCTAGTGGTGGTTTAGGAGAAGAACACACATGCAATGACACTGGTGGATCCATATGTGGTTTATGAAAAGAACACACATGCAATGACACTGGTGGATCCATGTGGTTTATTAAAACAACACACATCCAATGACTCTAGTTGTGGTTTATTAAAACAACACACATCCAATGACTCTAGTTGTGGTTTATGAAAAGAACACAAATGCAATGAACTCTAGTGGATCCATGTGGTTTATGAAAAGAACACACATGCAATAAACTTTAGTGGATCCATGTGGTTTATGAAAAGAACACACATGCAATGAACTCTAGTGGATCCATGTGGTTTATGAAAAGAACACACATGCTGTGGCGGCATCACTGCATATGTTATTTTCCAAAACCACTATGGTGCACACTGATACACACACACATCCAATGGGGTGTGGTGATGCAACATCTTTCAAGCTGGTGGTAGAATGCATGCTGCAGTTGAATCCTAGCATACTTCTAGGATTCATGGAAATGGTTGGACACCACATGCTGGAGTGGCATCACTTCATGTATTCTTTTCCTAAAACCACAATGATGCACACTGATAGACACACACATGCAATGACTCTAGATGTGGTTTATGAAAAGAACACACATGCAATGACTCTGGTGGATCCATGTGGATTATGAAAAGAACACACATGCAATGACTCTGGTGGATCCATGTGGTTTATGAAAAGAACACACATGCAATGAACTCTAGTTGTAGTTTATGAAAAGAACACACATGCAATGACTATAGTTGTGGTTTATGAAAAGAAAACACATGCAATGACACTAGTGGATCTAGGTGGTTTATGAAAAGAACACACATGCAATGACTCTAGTGGTGGTTTATGAAAAGAACACACATGCAATGACTCTGGTGGATCCATGTGGTTTCTGAAAAGAACACACATGCAATGAACTCTAGTTGTGGTTTATGAAAAGAACACACATGCAATGACTCTAGTTGTGGTTTATGAAAAGAACACACATGCAATGACTCTAGTTGTGCATTATGAAAAGACACACATGCAATGACACTGGTGGATCCATGTGGTTTATGACAAGAACACACATGCAATGACTCTAGTGGTGGTTTAGGAGAAGAGCACACATGCAATGACACTGGTGGATCCATATGTGGTTTATGAAAAGAACACACATGCAATAACACTGGTGGATCCATGTGGTTTATTAAAACAACACACATGCAATGACTCTAGTTATGGTTTATGAAAAGAACACAAATTCAATGAACTCTAGTGGATCCATGTGGTTTATGAAAAGAACACACATACAATGACTCTAGTGGATCCATGTGATTTATGAAAAGAACACACATGCAATGAACTCTAGTGGATCCATATGGTTTATGGAAAGAACACACATTCAATGAACGCTAGTGGATCCATGTGGTTTATGAAAAGAACACACATGTTGTGGTGGCATCACTACATATGTTATTTTCCGAAACCACAATGATGCACACTGATACACACACACACACATCCAATGAGGTGTGGTGATGCAGCTTCTTTCTAGCTGGTGGTAGAATGCATGCTGTAGTTGAATCCCAGCATGCTCCTAGGGTTCATGGACATGGTTGGACACCACATGCTGGAGTGGCATCACTGCATGTGTTCTTTTTCTAAAATCACAATGATGCACACTAATACACACACACATGCAATGAATCTAGATGTGGTTTAGGATAAGAACACACATGCAATGACTTTGGTGGATCCATGTAGTTTATGAAAAGAACACACATGCAATGACTCTGGAGAATCCATGTGGTTTATGAAAAGAACAGACATGTAATTACTCTAGGTGTGGTTTATGAAAAGAACACACATGCAATGCACTGATGGATGTAGGTGGTTTATGAAAAGAACACACATGCCATGACTCTAGTTGTGCTTTATGAAAAGACACACATGCAATGACACTGGTGGATCCATGTGGTTTATGACAAGAACACACATGCAATGACTCTAGTGGTGGTTTAGGAGAAGAACACACATGCAATGACACTGGTGGATCCATATGTGGTTTATGAAAAGAACACACATGCAATGACACTGGTGGATCCATGTTGTTTATTAAAACAACACACATGCAATGACTCTAGTTGTGGTTGATGAAAAGAACACAAATGCAATGAACTCTAGTGAATCCATGTGGTTTATGAAAAGAACACACATGCAATGACTCTAGTGGATCCATGTGGTTTATGAAAAGAACAGACATGCAATAAACTGTAGTAGATCCATGTGGTTTATGAAAAGAATACACATGCAATGAACTCTAGTGGATCCATGTGGTTTATGAAAAGAACACCCATGGTGTGGTGGCATTACTGCATATGTTATTTTCCAAAACCACTATGATGCACACTGATACACACACATCCAATGGGTGTGTGGTGATGCAACATCTTTCAAGATGGTGGTAGAATGCATGCTGCAGTTGAATCCTATCATGCTTCTAGGGTTCCAGGACATGGTTGGACACCACATGCCGGACTGGCATCACTTCATGTGTTCTTTTCCTAAAACCACAATGATGCACACTGATAGACACAAACATGCAATGACTCTAGATGTGGTTTATGAAAAGAACACACATGCAATGACTTTGGTGGATCCATGTGGTTTATGAAAAGAACACACATGCAATGAACACTAGTTGTAGTTTATGAAAAGAACACACATGCAATGACTATAGTTGTGGTTTATGAAAAGAAAACACATGCAATGACACTAGTGGATCTAGGTGGTTTATGAAAAGAACACACATGCAATGACTCTAGTGGTGGTTTATGAAAAGAACACACATGCAATGACTCTGGTGGATCCATGTGGTTTATGAAAAGAACACACATGCAATGAACTCTAGTTGTGGTTTATGAAAAGAACACACATGCAATGACTCTAGTTGAGGTTTATGAAAAGAACACACATGCAATGACTCTAGTTGTGCATTATGAAAAGACACACATGCAATGACACTGGTGAATCCATGTGGTTTATGACAAGAACACACATGCAATGACTCTAGTGGTGGTTTAGGAGAAGAGCACACATGCAATGACACTGGTGGATCCATATGTGGTTTATGAAAAGAACACACATGCAATGACACTGGTGGATCCATGTGGTTTATTAAAACAACACACATGTAATGACTCTAGTTATGGTTTATGAAAAGAACACAAATTCAATGAACTCTAGTGGATCCATGTGGTTTATGAAAAGAACACACATACAATGACTCTAGTGGATCCATGTGGTTTATGAAAAGAACACACATGCAATGAACTCTAGTGGATCCATATGGTTTATCGATAGAACACACATTCAATGAACGCTAGTGGTCCATGTGGTTTATGAAAAGAACACACATGCTGTGGTGGCATCACTACATATGTTATTTTCCGAAACCACAATGTTGCACACTGATACACACACACACACATCCAATGAGGTGTGGTGATGCAGCCTCTTTCAAGCTGGTGGTAGAATGCATGCTGAAGTTGAATCCCAGCATGCTCCTAGGGTTCCTAGACATGGTTGGACACCACATACTGGAGTGGCATCACTTCATGTGTTCTTTTCCTAAAACCACCATGATGCACACTGATAGACACACACATGCAATGACTCTAGATGTGGTTTATGAAAAGAACACACATGCAATGGCTCTGGTGGATCCATGTGGTTTATGAAAAGAACACACATGCAATGAACTCTAGTTGTGGTTTATGAAAAGAACACACATGCAACGACTTTGGTGGATCCATGTAGTTTATGAAAAGAACACACATGCAAAGAATCTGGTGGATCCATGTGGTTTATGAAAAGAACACACATGCAATGACTCTAGCAATTATTTATGAAAAGAACACGCATGCAATGACACTGGTGGATCCATGTGGTTTATGAAAATAACACACATGCAATGACTCTAGTTGTGGTTGACGAAAAGAACACACATGCAATGACACTGGTGGATCCATGTGGTTTATGAAAGGAACACATGCAATGACTAGTTGTGGTGTATGAAAAGAACACACATGCAATGACACAAGTGAATCCATGTGGTTTATGAAAAGAACACACGTGCAATGACTCTACTTGTGGTTTATGAAAAGAACACACATGCAATGATACTAGTGGATCCATGTGATTTGTGAAAAGAACGCGCATTCAATGAACGCTAGTGGATCCATGTGGTTTATGAAAATAACACACTTGTTGTGGTGGTATCACTTCATATGTTATTTTTCGAAACCACAATGATGCACACTGATACACACACACACATCCAATGGGGTGTGTTGATGCACCATCTTTCAAGCTGGTGGTAGAATGCATGCTGTAGTTAAATCCCAGCATGCTCCTAGGGTTCATGGACATGGTTGGACACCACATGCTGGAGTGGCATCACTGCATGTGTTCTTTTTCTAAAATCACAATGATGCACACTAATACACACACACATGCAATGAATCTAGATGTGGTTTAGGATAAGAACACACATGCAATGACTTTGGTGGATCCATGTAGTTTATGAAAAGAACACACATGCAATGACTCTGGAGAATCCATGTGGTTTATGAAAAGAACACACATGTAATGACTCTAGTTGTGGTTTATGAAAAGAACACACATGTATGCACTGATGGATCTAGGTGGTTTATGAAAAGAACACACATGCCATGAGTCTAGTTGTGCTTTATGAAAAGACACACATGCAATGACACTGGTGGATCCATGTGGTTTATGACAAGAACACACATGCAATGACTCTAGTGGTGGTTTAGGAGAAGAATAGCCATGCAATGACACTGGTGGATCCATATGTGGTTTATGAAAAGAACACACATGCAATGACACTGGTGGATCCATGTGGTTTATTCAAACAACACACATGCAATGACTCTAGTTGTGGTTTATGAATAGAACACAAATGCAATGAACTTTAGTGAATCCATGTGCTTTATGAAAAGAACACACATGCAATGACTCTAGTGGATCCATGTGGTTTATGAAAATAACAGACATGCAATAAACTGTAGTAGATCCATGTAGTTTATGAAAAGAACACACATGCAATGACTCTAGTGGATCCATGTGGTTTATGAAAAGAACAGACATGCAATAAACTGTAGTAGATCCATGTAGTTTATGAAAAGAACACACATGCAATGAACTCTAGTGGATCCATGTGGTTTATGAAAAGAACACCCATGCTGTGGTGGCATCACTGCATATGTTATTTTCCAAAACCACTATGATGCACACTGATACACACACATCCAATGGGGTGTGGTGATGCAACATCTTTCAAGATGGTGGTAGCATGCATGCTGCAGTTGAATCCTAGCATGCTTCTAGGGTTCCAGGACATGGTTGGACACCACATGCTGGACTGGCATCACTTCATGTGTTCTTTTCCTTAAACCACAATGATGCACACTGATAGACACACACATGCAATGACTCTAGATGTGGTTTATGACAAGAACACACATGCAATGACTTTGGTGGATCCATGTGGTTTATGAAAAGAACACACATGCAATGAACTCTAGTTGTAGTTTATGAAAAGAACACACATGCAATGACTCTAGTTGTGGTTTATGAAAAGAAAACACATGCAATGACACTAGTGGATCTAGGTGGTTTATGAAAAGAACACACATGCAATGACTCTAGTTGTGGTTTATGAAAAGAACACACATGCAATGATACTAGTGGATCCATGTGGTTTGTGAAAAGAACACACATTCAATGAACGCTAGTGGATCCATGTGGTTTATGAAAAGAACACACTTGCTGTGGTGGCATCACTGCATATGTTATTTTTCAAAACCACAATGATGCACATTGATACACACAAACATCCAATGGGGTGTGGTGATGTAGCCTCTTTCAAGCTAGTCGTAGAATGCATGCTGCAGTTGAATCCCAACATGCTCCTAGGGTTTCTGGACATGGTTGGACACCACATACTGGAGTGGCATCACTGCATGTGTTCTTTTTCTAAAATCACAATGATGCACACTAATACATACACACACATGCAATGCATCGAGATGTGGTTTAGGAAAAGAACACACATGCAATGACTTTGGTGGATCCATGTGGTTTATGAAAAGAACATACATGCAATGACTCTGGAGAATCCATGTGGTTTATGAAAAGAACACACATGCAATGACTCTAGCCATGGTTTATGAAAAGAACACACATGAAATGACACTGATGGATCCAGGTGGTTTATGAAAAGAACACACATGCAATGACTCTTGTTGTTGTTTTGTGAAAAGAACACATATGCAATGACACTGGTGGATCCATGTGGTTTATGAAAAGAATACACATGCAATGACTCTATGTCACATCCCAAGATTTTTCCAAATCTTGTAATGTGAAAAATAAATAAACAAAATAAATCTTTGTTGAAAATCAGGGTAAAAAGAAACTTTTGTTTCTAAAAGGAAACTTAAAAAAAAATCCCATCTTGAGCAAACTTTGGTGGAAGTTTGAATTTAACAAAAATTCAAATCAAGGGAAATGCATTCCTCAATGAATGTATCTGGAAATTTGAACATTAGGAAAGTAAATCCAAAACCCTAAACCCTAATGGAAGGAAATCATTTTCCAAAGTATCTCCAAATCCATGGATTTGATCCATACCAAAATTTGACCAACAAATAATCACAAAGGATCAAGAAAGACCTTAGAGATGGTTTCACTTAGTTTGGAACCATAGACAAAAACCTTATGAATAAATTGTTGAACAATTATAATCCTAAAGGGATTAAAAAGATAAACATTTAATAAAGGAAAAATAAATAGTTTTGGAAACTCTAGTTTAGATCTTTTAATAAAAGACTTTGTTTTCAAATGAAAAGGTGAGCCAAATTAATTTTGGCCAAACTTTTGTAATAAAATATTTTGTTTTGATAAAATGAGTAAAAGTTTATTTAAATAAAATTAAGGATTTAAATATCCAATTTTATTTAAGTAAAGGCTTTTCCCATTTTAAATGAACACCAAGTATTTTATTACTACTTTGAAATCTTTTATTAAAAGGTTTTGCTTTGATTAAAATGAGTAAAGGATTATTTAAATAAAATAGAGGATTTAAATATCCAATTTTATTTAAGTAAAGGCTTTCCCATTTTAATTAAAACACCAAAACTTATTTATTTAAATAAGTTTCCAAGTATTCTTTTATTTTTCAAATAAAACCTTCTGGTTTGGTTTTGGAAATAATTGGATTTCAAATGGAAATTTTATTTAAATAAATCAAACACTATTAATAAATCAAAGATCCATTTTATTTAATTATTTAATGGATCCTAAAATAAATAAAAATATTATTTCATTTTGAGATTGGATTATGTTGCCAAACAGAACCAAATTCAAAGTGAAGTTTGCTGTTTGTTTGAATTGATTTGAACTTTGATTGAGTGTTGCTTGATTGTTTGAATATTTGATTGAAATTCAAAACAGAAAAAGAATTAGAAAAAGAAAAAAAAATTAGACAGAAAAAAAAAATAGGAAAACAGACCCAGCCCACTAAGGCCCAGACCAGCCCAGTCTACTCCCTCTTCCCCGAAGAAACCTTTTCTCACCCAGAAACTGACCCACTCAGTCACAGACAGCGTGGACCCACTTCCCCCTCTCCCTCACTCGCTGACAACAGACCCCACCTCCACTTATTTTCTTTCCCGAACCGTTTTTCCTCACCAACTAAACAACCCGCAAAGAGACTGACAAGTGGACCTCCTCCCCTCTCCTTTTCCCACTGACCGTTGGACCCCACTATTACTGCTCATCGTCTTCAACCCCCTCAGCGACTCGTTCTTCTCCCCCTTTCTGCCGTTGATTTCTCCAGCGTAATTCGCCTTAACGCGACCGACGTTACCAGCTTTGATCACGCAGATGGAAACGCCCGTGTCTCCTCTATAATTCCCCTCTGACACCTCGCGCTCGCACGCCCCAGACCACCTCCAATTTCTCCCCGAGCACCCTCTGCTCCGACGATGTTCCGGTGACAATTCCGACGAAACCAGACCGCCCCTTGCCTCCCCGACCAAGCACACACACTCCCTAGCCCCTGGAGCTTCTGTCCGTGCCTTCCGTTCAACCGCGGGTGACCTACAACCTCGACTACGATCACGTCTGAGCAGCGCCACCGTCGGCCTCGACTCCGGCAAGCCTACCCGGTGAGCACAGACTTCCCCTCGCCCCCTTTTTGATGCTCCCTTACTCGCGACCGTCGTGCGCACCTAACTGTGCCTCTCCTTTGCCGTAGCGCGGTCCTAAGCGACGCCAACGACGACGACCACCGTCGCCACCATCTGCTTCATCTCCGGCGAAGCCCACAGGTAGTATCTGACCGCCACGCGCCTTCTCATTCACGCACACACATTCGCTGTGTCCTTGCGCATCTAACCGCATCGGTTTCTTGCCCTCTGGTGGACAGCAGCCCCATCCCCGTTGACAAGCAGAAGCACCCGACGCCACCACGAACTCCGGCGAGCAATCGCAGCTGACCCCGAGCGCCCCTCGCCCGACCAACACCTCCCCGAGCATCACCGTGACCCCCTGAGCCTGGTGAGCTACTCCTCTTTCTTCCTCATCCCCTGTAGCGTCGCCTCCGTTGTCGACCGACCGCTCCGCCGCTGCTAGCCACCGCAGCGCCGCCACTTTGTGGTTGATTAGATCAGGACCGTTCGATCTAGATCTGGTGCTCACGATTAGTTCACTTAACACCGAAGAGGTATGTCCTCTGGACCGCACGATTTGAGTTAGATCCAACGCCTCCCGACGCTTGATCCAACCGAATCGGTATCAGCGAATAGGGTTAAGACACGTGTCTCTGCTGGATGGATTTAAAACAGAATTGATCTAATTGATGTTCAATTTTGTAAATTCCATAACTTTGGATCCACACGTCCAAATTTTACAAATTGGATGTCGTTGGAATCAGCAAGATAAGCTCTAACCAACCCTGCCCTTAGTTTAGCAAATAGTATCTGTTAGCTTGTTTAACTTTGCGGATTCTTTTGTGTGCTTGCTAACATTAGAAAAATCATTTAAAAATGATTTTAAGGTTAAAACCTTTGCCAATTAGTTTATTGTGACCTTACTGACCCTAGGAACCAACCCCTGTTTTGGAAAATGAATTTGGAAAGGTTTAGAATGAATTAATTAGTTTAGTCCATTTCTAGCCAAACAAAACTATTGTTTGAAAACTTTGACCAAATAGGTGCCTTGTTTTGTTTACAAAAATGTTTACAAAAATTTCTAGCCAAACAAAACTGTTTTGTTTGCAAAAATGTTTTTGTAAAGAAAACTTTGAGAAAATGGTTTAGACCAAACCTACTGACCCAAACACCAAGTTTTGCAATAGCAACTCATTTGGTGAACCCTATAGGTTAAGGCCTTAGGAAAAACATTTCTTCACCACATAAAATGACCAAATAGGTGCCTTGTTTGAAAATGGTTTTTGAAGTGAAACCTTTTGCTAATAACTTTGCCACTTTGGTAAATGACCAATTTGGATCTTACAAAGTTTAGGAATCTAATAGAGACCCTCTTTGCAAATGACTTTGCCATTTTGGTAAATGACCAATTTGGAACTTACAAAGTTTAGAAGCCTAGTGGAGACCATCCTTACAATAGAACAAACCTTTGCATGCTTAAGCATGACTTCCAAATGTCTATGACCCACTAGGAACCACTTTTTCAAACAAAGCAAAGCTTGGCATGCTTGCATGCATTTCTTTGACTTTGTTGTTTTGTGTGTTGTTTGCTTGACTTTGGTTTGGAATGTGAATTGAATTGTGTTTGCTTGATTGACTTGTAGTGAAGTGTGAGACTAGCAAGATCAAGGAGTGAACCTATACCCTCTACCAAAAAGGCAAGTGATACTTCATACTATCTATCCCATTATTTTCAATATGCATTAGTGTTTTGCCAAGTAAAACTTGCATGGTTTTTATTTTGCTAAGTATAGACCTTGCTATAGGAAAACTAGTAGAACGAATCCTTAGAAGGATTTTCCTAAGTTAAGAATCCTATTACTATCAAGCTTAGCCTAGCTAATAGAAAACCTGGGTGGAATATATATTCATGCTATGAAAATTTCTAAGTCTATGGTCTTGTGTTTTGTTTAATAAAACAACTAAGTTAATGAATCACCTAGGTGGAAATGGAAGGAATGGTTTGTGTTGAGTGGTTCACAAGGCCATGGACTTGGCTTGTGTATCTCACTTGTGGATGGCCACCCAGGAAACAAAGAGATTTGAGATGTCAAATGTTGAGAAGCTTCAAGTGCAACCACTTGGCAATATGGGCTCTGCCATGATCATATAGGTTGCAAGAACTTAGCCACATGGACAGTGGGTGGTAGTGATTGATAGGTTGGAGCGCGTCCATGTTGGTCTAAGGGAAAGCTTCTGAAAGATTTTGTCTTGGGAAACCAAGTCTTGTGGGGAAAGTGCACCACCTCTGCAGAGTGTAAAACCTAAGTACTTAGCCATGTCCCTGGAAAAGGACAATTTGAGCATCAAGACATGGAAGCAATCAAGAATCTCATCACTCCATTTTTCTAAATAAAATTTGTGGGTGATCAAGGGTTGTGTGAAATTCTTCAATCTTTGATGGAGAGATGGCTTGGTACAAGGATCTCAAAATCTTAGATTGGGAAAAATTGTTTTTGCCAAGAAAATCTTCAGTCTTTGATTGGTAGATGCCTTGAGAGGATCTTCAGTCTTGATTGGTAGATGCCTTGGAAAGTTTTTGCCAAACAAAACTAGTATTTTCAAAAATGTTAGGGAAAAATCTATTTTGAGCAATGCAAGCCTCAACTCCACTTAGCCAAAATGCATATAGATGATAGACTCCACTATACTACCAAAGTATCACTTGCCAATACAATTCAAATGTATTGACCCTTGTGGCTGTAACTTGTAATGTTGCAGGTTTGATTGATTTTAGTGAAGATTGATTGATTAGGATTACAAAGCCTACAACCAACATCTGCCTGTGTCACTTTGAAGATGAAGGACCCATGACTATAGTTATCCCACTGCAATGTAATGTAATGGCCTAATGAGCTATGTTTGATGTAATAAAATTTTGTTATTCCTGGTTATAAAGTTGTATTATGACCCTTGTTTCTTGATATTACATCTGAACTGTGGATGCTAGCTATTGATCCAGGGACTAGCATTGTAAACACAGGGGACTCAATCTTATTAAAGGTTGGGGACACTACACTCTAGTTGTGGTTTATGAAAACAAAACACATGCAATGACACTAGTGGATCCATGTGGTTTATGAAAAGAACACACATGCAATGACTCTAGTTGTGCTTTATGAAAA
Source organism: Avena sativa (assembly GCA_916181665.1). NCBI lineage: Eukaryota > Viridiplantae > Streptophyta > Magnoliopsida > Poales > Poaceae > Avena > Avena sativa. The sequence continues at coordinate 40,317,048 of OV702287.1, read as the reverse complement.
GACACACATGCAATGACACTGGTGGATCCATGTGGTTTATGACAAGAACACACATGCAATGACTCTAGTGGTTTTTTATGAGAAGAACACACATGCAATGACACTAGTAGATCCATATGTGGTTTATGAAAAGAACACACATGCAATGACACTAGTGGATCCATGTGGTTTATTAAAACAACACACATGCAATGACTCTAGTTGTGCATTATGAAAAGAACACAAATGCAATGAACTCTAGTAAATCCATGTGGTTTATGAAAATAACACACATGCAATGACTCTAGTGGATCCATGTGGTTTATGAAAAGAACACACATGCAATCAAATTTACTGGATCTATGTGGTTTATGAAAAGAACACACATGCAATAAACTCTAGTGGATCCATGTGGTTTATGAAAAGAACACACATGCTGTGGTGGAATCACTACATATGTTATGTTCCAAAACCACTATGATGCACACTGATACACATACATCCAATGGGGTGTGGTGATGCAAGATGTTTCAAGCTGGTGGTAGAATGCATGCTGCAGTTGAATCCTAGCATGCTTCTAGGGTTCCTGGACATGGTTGGACACCACATGCTGGAGTGGCATCACTTCATGTGTTCTTTTCCTCAAACCACAATGATGCACACTGATAGACATACACATGCAATGACTCTAGATGTGGTTTATGAAAAGAACACACATGTAATGACTTTGGTGGATCCATGTGGTTTATGAAAAGAACACACATGCAATGACTCTAGTTGTGGTTTATGAAAAGAAAACACATGCAATGACACTAGTGGATCTAGGTGGTTTATGAAAAGAACACACATGCAATAACTCTAGTTGTTGTTTTGTGAAAAGAACACACATGCAATGACACTGGTGGATCAATGTGGTTTATGAAAAGAACACATATGCAATGACTCTAGTTGTGGTTTATGAAAAGAACACACATGCAATGGCTCTGGTGGATCCATGTGGTTTACGAAAAGAACACACATGCAATGAACTCTAGTTGTGGTTTATGAAAAGAACACACATGCAACGACTTTGGTGGATCCATGTAGTTTATGAAAAGAACACACATGCAAAGAATCTGGTGGATCCATGTGGTTTATGGAAAGAACACAGATGCAATGACTCTAGCAATTATTTATGAAAAGAACATGCATGCAATGACACTGGTGGATCCATGTGGTTTATGAAAATAACACACATGCAATGACTCTAGTTGTGGTTGATGAAAAGAACACACATGCAATGACACTGGTGGATCCATGTGGTTTATGAAAGGAACACATGCAATGACTAGTTGTGGTGTATGAAAAGAACACACATGCAATGACACAAGTGAATCCATGTGGTTTATGAAAAGAACACACATGCAATGACTCTACTTGTGGTTTATGAAAAGAACACACATGCAATGACTCTACTTGTGGTTTATGAAAAGAACACACATGCAATGATACTAGTGGATCAATGTGGTTTGTGAAAATAACGCACATTCAATGAATGCTAGTGGATCCATGTGGTTTATGAAAAGAACACACTTGTTGTGGTGGTATCACTGCATATGTTTTTTTCGAAACCACAATGATGCACACTGATACACACACACATCCAATGGGGTGTGGTGATGCACCATCTTTCAAGCTGGTGGTAGAATGCATGCTGTAGGTTAATCCCAGCATGCTCCTAGGGTTCATGGACATGGTTGGACACCACATGCTGGAGTGGCATCACTGCATGTGTTCTTTTTCTAAAATCACAATGATGCACACTAATACACACACATGCAATGAATCTAGATGTGGTTTAGGATAAGAACACACATGCAATGACTTTGGTGGATCCATGTAGTTTATGAAAAGAACACACATGCAATGACTCTGGAGAATCCATGTGGTTTATGAAAAGAACACACATGTAATGACTCTAGTTGTGGTTTATAAAAAGAACACACATGCAATGCACTGATGGATCTAGGTGGTTTATGAAAAGAACACACATGCCATGACTCTAGTTGTGCTTTATGAAAAGACACACATGCAATGACACTGGTGGATCCATGTGGTTTATGACGAGAACACACATGCAATGACTCTAGTGGTGGTTAAGGAGAAGAACACACATGCAATGACACTGGTGGATCCATATGTGGTTTATGAAAAGAACACACATGCAATGACACTGGTGGATCCATGTGGTTTATTAAAACAACACACATGCAATGACTCTAGTTGTGGTTTATGAAAAGAACACAAATGCAATGAACTCTAGTGAATCCATGTGGTTTATGAAAATAACACACATGCAATGACTCTAGTGGATCCATGTGGTTTATGAAAAGAACACACATGCAATGAACTCTAGTGGATCCATGTGGTTTATGAAAAGAACACCCATGCTGTGGTGGCATCACTGCATATGTTATTTTCCAAAACCACTATGATGCACACTGATACACACACACATCCAATGGGGTGTGGTGATGCAACATCTTTCAAGCTGGTGGTAGAATGCATGCTGCAGTTGAATCCTAGCATGCTTCTAGGGTTCCGGGACATGGTTGGACACAACATGCTGGACTGGCATCACTTCATGTGTTCTTTTCCTAAAACCACAATGATGCACACAGATAGACACACACATGCAATGACTCTAGATGTGGTTTATGAAAAGAACACACATGCAATGACTTTGGTGGATCCATGTGGTTTATGAAAAGAACACACATGCAATGAACTCTAGTTGTAGTTTATGAAAAGAACACACATGCAATGACTCTAGTTGTGGTTTATGAAAAGAAAACACATGCAATGACACTAGTGGATCTAGGGGGTTTATGAAAAGAACACACATGCAATGACTCTAGTTGTGGTTTATGAAAAGAACACACATGCAATGACCCTACTTGTGGTTTATGAAAAGAACACACATGCAATGATACTAGTGGATCCATGTGGTTTGTGAAAAGAATGCACATTCAATGAACGCTAGTGGATCCATGTGGTTTATGAAAAGAACACACTTGCTGTGGTGGTATCACTAAATATGTTATTTTTCGAAACCACAATGATGCACACTGATACACACACACATCCAATGGGGTGTGGTGATGCACCATCTTTCAAGCTGGTGTAGAATGCATGCTGTAGTTGAATCCTAGCATGCTCCTAGGGTTCATGGACATGGTTGGACACCACATGCTGGAGTGGCATCACTGCATGTGTTCCTTTTCTAAAATCACAATGATGCACACTAATACACACACATGCAATGAATCTAGATGTGGTTTAGGATAAGAACGCACATGAAATGACTTTGATGGATCCATGTAGTTTATGAAAAGAACACACATGCAATGACTCTAGAGAATCCATGTGGTTTATGAAAAGAACACACATACAATGACTCTAGCTGTGGTTTATGAAAAGAACACACATGCAATGACACTTATGGATCTAGGTGGTTTATGAAAAGAACACACATGCAATGACTCTGGTTGTTGTTTTGTGAAAAGAACACACATGCAATGACACTGGTGGATCCATGTGGTTTATGAAAAGAACATACACGCAATGACTCTAGTTGTGGTTTATGAAAAGAACACACATGCAATGACACTAGTGGATCCATGTGGTTTATGAAAAGAACGCACATGCAATGACTCTAGTTATGCTTTATGAAAAGACACACATGCAATCATACTGGTGGATCCATGTGGTTTATGACAAGAACACACATGCAATGACTCTAGTGGTGGTTTAGGAGAAGAACACACATGCAATGACACTGGTGGATCCATATGTGGTTTATGAATAGAACTCACATGGAATGACACAGGTGGATCCATGTGGTTTATTAGAAGAACTCACCTGCAATGACTCTAGTTGTGGTTTATGAAAAGAAAACAAATGCAATGAACTCTAGTGGATCCATGTGGTTTAAGAAAAGAACACACATGCAATGACTCTAGTGGATCCATGTGGTTTATGAAAAGAACACACATGCAATAAACTTTAGTGGATCCATGTGGTTTATGAAAAGAACACACATGCAATGAACTCTAGTGGATACATGTGGTTTATGAAAAGAACACACATGCTGTGGTGGCATCACTGCATATGTTATTTTCCAAAACCACAATGATGCACACTGATACACACACATCAATGAAGTGTGGTGATGCAACATATTTCAAGCTGGTGGTAGAATGCATGCTGCAGTTGAATCCTAGCATGCTTCTAGGGTTCCAGGACATGGTTGGACACCACATGCTAGACTGGCATCACTTCATGTGTTCTTTTCCTAAAACCACAATGATGCACACTGATAGACATACACATGCAATGACTCTAGATGTGGTTTATGAAAAGAACACACATGGAATGACTCTGGTGGATCCATGTGGTTTATGAAAATAACACACATGCAATGAACTCTAGTTGTAGTTTATGAAAACAACACACATGCAATGACTCTAGCTGTGGTTTATGAAAAGAACACACATGCAATGACATTTGTGGATCTAGGTGGTTTATGAAAAGAAAAACACATGCAATGACACTAGTGGATCTAGGTGGTTTATGAAAAGAACACACATGCAATGACTCTAGTTGTGGTTTATCAAAAGAACACACAAGCAATGATACTAGTGGATCCATGTGGTTTGTGAAAAGAACGCACATTCAATGAATGCTAGTGGATCCATGTGGTTTATGAAAAGAACACACTTGCTATGGTCGCATCACTGCATATGTTATTTTTCGAAACCACAATGGTGCACACTAATACACACACATCCAATGGGGTGTGGTGATTCACCATCTTTCAAGCTGGTGGTAGAATGCATGCTATAGTTGAATCCTAGCATGCTCCTAGGGTTCATGGACATGGTTGGACACCACATGCTAGAGTGGCGTCACTGCATGTGTTCTTTTTCTAAAATCACAATGATGCACACTAATACACACACATGCAATGAATCTAGATGTGGTTTAGGAAAAGAACACACATGCAATGACTTTGGTGGATCCATGTGGTTTATCAAAATAACACACATGCAATGACTCTGGAGAATCCATGCGGTTTATGAAAAGAACACACATGCAATGACTCTAGCTGTGGTTTATGAAAAGAACACACATGCAATGACACTGATGGATCCAGGTGGTTTATGAAAAGAACACACATGCAATGACTCTAGTTGTTGTTTTGTGAAAAGAACACACATGCAATGACAGTGGTGGATCCATGTGGTTTATGAAAAGAACACACATGCAATGACTCTAGTTGTGGTTTATGAAAACAACACACATGCAATGACACTAGTGGATCCATGTGGTTTATGAAAATAACATACATGCAATGACTCTAGTTGTGCTTTATGAAAAGACACACATGCAATGACACTGGTGGATCCATGTGGTTTATGACAAGAACACACATGCAATGACTCTAGTGGTGGTTTAGGAGAATAACACACATGCAATGACACTAGTGGATCCATATGTGGTTTATGAAAAGAACACACATGCAATGACACTGGTGGATCCATGTGGTTTATTAAAACAACACACATGCAATGACTCTAGTTGTGGTTTATGAACAGAACACAAATGCAATGAACTCTAGTGAATCCATGTGGTTTATGAAAAGAACACACATGCAATGACTCAAGTGGATCCATGTGGTTTATGAAAAGAACACACATGCAATAAACTTTAGTGGATCTATGTGGTTTATGAAAAGAACACACATGCAATGAACTCTAGTGGATCCATGTGGTTTATGAAAAGAACACACATGCTCTGGTGGCATTACTGCATATGTTATTTTCCAAAACCACTATGATGCACACTGATACACACACAAATCCAATGGGGTGTGGTGATGCAACATCTTTCAAGCTGGTGGTAGAATACATGCTGCAGTTGAATCCTAGCATGCTTCTAGGGTTCCAGGACATGGTTGGACACCACATGCTGGAGTGGCATCACTTCATGTGTTCTTTTCCTAAAACCACAATGATGCACATTGATAGACACACACATGCAATGACTCTAGATGTGGTTTATGAAAAGAACACACATGCAATGACTTTGGTGGATCCATGTGGTTTATGAAAAGAACACACATGAAATGAACTCTAGTTGTAGTTTATTAAAAGAACACACATGCAATGACTCTAGTTGTGGTTTATGAAAAGAAAACACATGCAATGACACTAGTGGATCTAGGTGGTTTATGAAAAGAACACACATGCAATGACTCTAGTGGTGGTTTATGAAAAGAACACACATGCAATGACTGGTGGATCCATGTGGTTTATGAAAAGAACACACATGCAATGACTCTGGTGTATCCATGTGGTTTATGAAAAGAACACACATGCAATGAACTCTAGTTGTGGTTTATGAAAAGAACACACATGCAATGACTCTAGTTGTGGTTCATGAAAAGAACACAGATGCAATGACTCTAGTGGATCCATGTGGTTTATGAAAAGAACACACATGCAATGACTCTAGTGGTGGTTTAGGATAAGAACACACATGCAATGATACTAGTGGATCCATGTGGTTTTTGAAAAGAACACACATGCAATGAACTCTAGTTGTGGTTTATTAAAAGAACACACATGCAATGACTCTAATTGTGGTTTATGAAAAGATCACACATGCAATGACGCCGGTGGATCCATGTTGATTATTAAAAGAACGCACATGCAATGACTCTAGTTGTTGTTTTGTGAAAAGAACAAACATGAAATGACACTGTTGGATCCATGTGGTTTATGAAAGAAACACACATGCAATGACGCTATTTGTGGTTTATGAAAAGAAAACACATGCAATAACACTGGTGGATCCATGTGGTTTATGAAAAGAACACACATGCAATGACTCTAGTTGTGGTTTATGAAAAGAACACACATGCAATGAGACTAGTGGATACATGTGGTTTATGACAAGAACACACATGCAATGACTCTAGTGGTGGTTTAGGAGAAGAACACACATGAATGACACAGGTGGATCTATATGTGGTTTATGAAAAGAACACACATGGAATGACTCTAGCTGTGGTTTATGAAAAGAACACACATGCAATGACTCTAGTTGTGGTTTATCAAAAAAACGCAAATTCAATGAACTCTAGTGGATCCATGTGGTTTATGAAAAGAACACACATGCAATGACTCTAGTGGATCCATGTGGTTTATGAAAAGAACACACATGCAATGAACTCAAGTGGATCCATATGGTTTATGAAAAGAACACACATTCAATGAACGCTAGTGGGTCCATGTGGTTTATGAAAAGAACACACATGTTGTGGTGGCATCACTGCATATGTTATTTTCCAAAACCAGAATGATGCACACTGATACACACACACATCCAATGGGGTGTGGTGATGCAGCCTCTTTCAAGCTGGTGGTAGAATGCATGTTGTAGTTGAATCGCAACATGCTCCTAGGGTTCCTGGACATGGTTGGACACCACATGCTGGAGTGGCATCACTGCATGTGTTCTTTTTCTAAAACCACAACGATGCACACTGATACACACACATGCAATGAGTGTGGGATGTGGTTTAGGAAAAGTACACACATGTAATGACTCTGGTGGATCCATGTGGTTTATGAAAAGAACACACATGCAATGACTCTGGTGGATCCATGTGGTTTATGAAAAGAACACACATGCAATGACCCTAGTGGATTCATGTGGTTTATGAAAATAACACACATGCAATAAACTTTAGTGGATCCATGTGGTTTATGAAAAGAACACACATGCAATGAACTCTAGTGGATCCATGTGGTTTATGAAAAGAACACACATGATGTGGTGGCATCACTTCATATGTTATTTTCCAAAACCACAATGATGCACACTGATACACACACATCCAATGAAGTGTGGTGATGCAACATCTTTCAAGCTGGTGGTAGAATGCATGCTGCAGTTGAATCCCAGCATGCTGCTAGGGTCCCTGGACATGGTTGGACACCACGTGCTAGAGTTGCATCACTTCATGTGTTCTTTTCCTAAAACCACAATGATGCACACTAATACACACATGTAATGACTCTAGATGTGGTTTATGAAAAGAACACACATGCAATAACTCTGGTGGATCCATGTGGTTTATGAAAAGAACACACATGCAATGAACTCTAGTTGTGGTTTATGAAAAGAACACACATGCAATGACTCTGGTGGATCCATGTGGTTTATGAAAAGAACACACGTGCAATGAATTTGGTGGATCCATGTGGTTTATGAAAATAACACACATGCAATGACTCTAGTTGTGGTTTATGAAAAGAACAAGATGCGATGACACTGGTGGATCCATGTTGTTTATGAAAAGAACACACATGCAATGACTCTAGTTGTGGTTTATGAAAAGAACACACATGCAATGACTCTATTTGTGGTTTATGAAAAGAAGAAACATGCAATGACACTGCTGGATCCATGTGATTTATGAAAAGAACACATGCAATGACTCTAGTTGTGTTTTATGAAAAAACGCACATGCAATGACACAAGTGGATCCATGTGGTTTATGAAAAGAACACACATGCAATGACTCTATTTGTGGTTGATGAAAAGAACACACATGCAATGACACTGGTGGATCCATGTGGTTTATGAAAGGAACACATGCAATGACTAGTTGTGGTGTATGAAAAGAACACACATGCAATGACACAAGTGAATCCATGTGGTTTATGAAAAGAACACACGTGCAATGACTCTACTTGTGGTTTATGAAAAGAACACACATGCAATGATACTAGTGGATCCATGTGATTTGTGAAAAGAACGCACATTCAATGAACGCTAGTGGATCCATGTGGTTTATGAAAATAACACACTTGTTGTGGTGGTATCACTTCATATGTTATTTTTCAAAACCACAATGATGCACACTGATACACACACATCCAATGAAGTGTGGTGATGCAACATCTTTCAAGCTGGTGGTAGAATGCATGCTGCAGTTGAACTCCAGCATGCTGCTAGGGTCCCTGGACATGGTTGGACACCACGTGCTAGAGTTGCATCACTTCATGCGTTCTTTTCCTAAAACCACAATGATGCACACTAATACACACACATGTAATGACTCTAGATGTGGTTAATGAAAAGAACACACATGCAATGACTCTAGTGGATCCATGTGGTTTATGAAAAGAACACACATGCAATGAACTCTAGTTGTGGTTTATGAAAAGAACACACATGCAATGACTCTGGTGGATCCATGTGGTTTATGAAAAGAACACACGTGCAATGAATTTGGTGGATCCATGTGGTTTATGAAAAGAACACACATGCAATGAGCTCTAGTGGATCCATGTGGTTTATGAAAAGAACACACATGCTCTGGTGGCATTACTGCATATGTTATTTTCCAAAACCACTATGATGCACAGTGATACACACACAAATCCAATGGGGTGTGGTGATGCAACATCTTTCAAGCTGGTGGTAGAATACATGCTGCAGTTGAATCCTAGCATGCTTCTAGGGTTCCAGGACATGGTTGGACACCACATGCTGGAGTGGCATCACTTCATGTGTTCTTTTCCTAAAACCACAATGATGCACATTGATAGACACACACATGCAATGACTCTAGATGTGGTTTATGAAAAGAACACACATGCAATGACTTTGGTGGATCCATGTGGTTTATGAAAAGAACACACATGAAATGAACTCTAGTTGTAGTTTATTAAAAGAACACACATGCAATGACTCTAGTTGTGGTTTATGAAAAGAAAACACATGCAATGACACTAGTGGATCTAGGTGGTTTATGAAAAGAACACACATGCAATGACTCTAGTGGTGGTTTATGAAAAGAACACACATGCAATGACTCTGGTGGATCCATGTGGTTTATGAAAAGAACACACATGCAATGACTCTGGTGTATCCATGTGGTTTATGAAAAGAACACACATGCAATGAACTCTAGTTGTGGTTTATGAAAAGAACACACATGCAATGACTCTAGTTGTGGTTTATGAAAAGAACACAGATGCAATGACTCTAGTGGATCCATGTGGTTTATGAAAAGAACACACATGCAATGACTCTAGTGGTGGTTTAGGATAAGAACACACATGCAATGATACAAGTGGATCCATGTGGTTTTTGAAAAGAACACACATGCAATGAACTCTAGTTGTGGTTTATTAAAAGAACACACATGCAATGACTCTAATTGTGGTTTATGAAAAGATCACACATGCAATGACGCCGGTGGATCCATGTTGATTATTAAAAGAACACACCTGCAATGACTCTAGTTGTTGTTTTGTGAAAAGAACAAACATGAAATGACACTGTTGGATCCATGTGGTTTATGAAAGAAACACACATGCAATGACTCTATTTGTGGTTTATGAAAAGAAAACACATGCAATAACACTGGTGGATCCATGTGGTTTATGAAAAGAACACACATGCAATGACTCTAGTTGTGGTTTATGAAAAGAACACACATGCAATGAGACTAGTGGATACATGTGGTTTATGACAAGAACACACATGCAATGACTCTAGTGGTGGTTTAGGAGAAGAACACACATGAATGACACAGGTGGATCTATATGTGGTTTATGAAAAGAACACACATGGAATGACTCTAGCTGTGGTTTATGAAAAGAACACACATGCAATGACTCTAGTTGTGGTTTATCAAAAAACGCAAATTCAATGAACTCTAGTGGATCCATGTGGTTTATGAAAAGAACACACATGCAATGACTCTAGTGGATCCATGTGGTTTATGAAAAGAACACACATGCAATGAACTCCAGTGGATCCATATGGTTTATGAAAAGAACACACATTCAATGAACGCTAGTGGGTCCATGTGGTTTATGAAAAGAACACACATGTTGTGGTGGCATCACTGCATATGTTATTTTCCAAAACCAGAATGATGCACACTGATACACACACACACATCCAATGGGGTGTGGTGATGCAGCCTCTTTCAAGCTGGTGGTAGAATGCATGTTGTAGTTGAATCGCAACATGCTCCTAGGGTTCCTGGACATGGTTGGACACCACATGCTGGAGTGGCATCACTGCATGTGTTCTTTTTCTAAAACCACAACGATGCACACTGATACACACACATGCAATGAGTGTAGATGTGGTTTAGGAAAAGTACACACATGCAATGACTCTGGTGGATCCATGTGGTTTATGAAAAGAACACACATGCAATGACTCTGGTGGATCCATGTGGTTTATGAAAAGAACACACATGCAATGACTCTAGTGGATCCATGTGGTTTATGAAAATAACACACATGCAATAAACTTTAGTGGATCCATGTGGTTTATGAAAAGAACACACATGCAATGAACTCTAGTGGATCCATGTGGTTTATGAAAAGAACACACATGATGTGGTGGCATCACTTCATATGTTATTTTCCAAAACCACAATGATGCACACTGATACACACACATTCAATGAAGTGTGGTGATGCAACATCTTTCAAGCTGGTGGTAGAATGCATGCTGCAGTTGAATCCCAGCATGCTGCTAGGGTCCCTGGACATGGTTGGACACCACGTGCTAGAGTTGCATCACTTCATGTGTTCTTTTCCTAAAACCACAATGATGCACACTAATACACACATGTAATGACTCTAGATGTGGTTTATGAAAAGAACACACATGCAATAACTCTGGTGGATCCATGTGGTTTATGAAAAGAACACACATGCAATGAACTCTAGTTGTGGTTTATGAAAAGAACACACATGCAATGACTCTGGTGGATCCATGTGGTTTATGAAAAGAACACACGTGCAATGAATTTGGTGGATCCATGTGGTTTATGAAAATAACACACATGCAATGACTCTAGTTGTGGTTTATGAAAAGAACACAGATGCAATGACACTGGTGGATCCATGTGGTTTATGAAAAGAACACACATGCAATGACTCTAGTTGTGGTTTATGAAAAGAACACACATGCAATGACTCTATTTGTGGTTTATGAAAAGAAGAAACATGCAATGACACTGCTGGATCCATGTGATTTATGAAAAGAACACATGCAATGACTCTAGTTGTGTTTTATGAAAAAACGCACATGCAATGACACAAGTGGATCCATGTGGTTTATGAAAACAACACACATGCAATGACTCTAGTTGTGGTTTATGAAAAGAACACACATGCAATGACTCTAGTGGATCCATGTGGTTTATGAAAAGAACACACATGCAATGACTCTAGTGGTGGTTTAGGATAAGAACACACATGCAATGATACTAGTGGATCCATGTGGTTTATGAAAAGAACACACATGCAATGAACTCTAGTTGTGGTTTATTAAAAAAACACACATGCAATGACTCTAATTGTGGTTTATGAAAAGATCACACATGCAATGAGTCTGGTGGATCCACGTGGATTATTAAAAGAACGCACATGCAATGACTCTAGTTTTTGTTTTGTGAAAAGAACAAACATGAAATGACACTATTGGATCCATGTGGTTTATGAAAAGAACACACATGCAATGACTCTATTTTTGGTTTATGAAAAGAAAACACATGCAATAACACCGGTGGATCCATGTGGTTTATGAAAAGAACAGACATGCAATGACTCTAGTTGTGGTTTATGAAAAGAACACACATGCAATGACTCTAGTTGTGGTTTATGAAAAGAACACACATGCAATGAGACTAGTGGATCCATGTGGTTTATGACAAGAACACACCTGCAATGACTCTAGTGGTGGTTTAGGAGAAGAAGACACATGAATGACACTGGTGGATCAATATGTGGTTTATGAAAAGAACACACATGCAATGACTCTAGCTGTGGTTTATGAAAAGAACACACATGTAATGACTCTAGTTGTGGTTTATCAAAAAAACACAAATTCAATGAACTCTAGTGGATCCATGTGGTTTATGAAAAGAACACACATGCAATGACTCTAGTGGATCCATGTGGTTTATGAAAAGAACACGCAGGCAATGAACTCTAGTGGATCCATATGGTTTATGAAAAGAACACACATTCAATGAACGCTACTGGGTCCATGTTGTTTATGAAAAGAACACACATGCTGTGGTGGCATCACTGCATATGTTTTTTCTCCAAAACCACAATGATGCACACTGATACACACACACACACATCCAATGGGGTGTGGTGATGCAGCCTCTTTCAAGCTGGTGGTAGAATGCATGCTGCAGTTGAATCCCAACCTACTCCTAGGGTTCCTGGACATGGTTGGACACCACATGCTGGAGTGGCATCACTGCATGTGTTCTTTTTCTAAAACCACAACGATGCACACTAATACACACACATGCAATGACTGTAGATGTGGTTTAGGAAAAGAACACACATGCAATGACTCTGGTGGATCCATGTGGTTTATGAAAAGAACACACATGCAATGACTCTGGTGGATCCATGTGGTTTATGAAAAGAACACACATGCAATGACTCTGGATGATCCATGTGGTTTATGAAAAGAACACACATGCAATGACTCTAGCTGTGGTATATGAAAATAACACACATGCAATGATACTGGTGGATCTAGGTGGTTTATGAAAAGAACACACATGCAATGACTCTAGTTGTTGTTTTGTGAAAAGAACACACATGCAATGACACTGGTGGATCCATGTGGTTTATGAAAAGAACATACACGCAATGACTCTAGTTGTGATTTATGAAAAGAACACACATGCAATGACACTAGTGGATCCATGTGGTTTATGAATAGAATGCACATGCAATGACTCTAGTTGTGCTTTATGAAAAGACACACATGCAATCATACTGGTGGATCCATGTGGTTTATGACAAGAACACACATGCAATGACTCTAGTGGTGGTTTAGGAGAAGAACACACATGCAATGACACTGGTGGATCCATATGTGGTTTATGAATAGAACTCACATGCAATGACACTGGTGGATCCATGTGGTTTATTAAAAGAACACACATGCAATGACTCTAGTTGTGGTTTATGAAAAGAACATAAATGCAATGAACTCTAGTGGATCCATGTGGTTTATGAAAATAACACACATGCAATGACTCTAGTGGATCCATGTGGTTTATGAAAAGAATAGACATGCAATAAACTTTAGTGGATCCATGTAGTTTATGAAAAGAACACACATGCAATGAACTCTAGTGAATCCATGTGGTTTATGAAAAGAACACACATGCTGTGGTGGCATCACTGCATATGTTATTTTCCAAAACCACAATGATGCACACTGATACACACACATCCAATAAAGTGTGGTGATGCAACATCTTTCAAGCTGGTGGTAGAATGCATGCTGCAGTTGAATTCCAGCATGCTGCTAGGGTCCCTGGACATGGTTGGACACCACGTGCTAGAGTTGCATCACTTCATGCGTTCTTTTCCTAAAACCACAATGATGCACACTAATACACACACATGTAATGACTCTAGATGTGGTTTATGAAAAGAACACACATGCAATGACTCTAGTGGATCCATGTGGTTTATGAAAAGAACACACATGCAATGAACTCTAGTTGTGGTTTATGAAAAGAACACACATGCAATGACTCTGGTGGATCCATGTGGTTTATGAAAAGAACACACGTGCAATGAATTTGGTGGATCCATGTGGTTTATGAAAAGAACACATATGCAATGACTCTAGCTGTGGTTTATGAAAAGAACACAGATGCAATGACACTGGTGGATCCATGTGGTTTATGAAAAGAACACACATGCAATGACCCTAGTTATGGTTTATGAAAAGAACACACATGCAATGATACTGGTGGATCCATGTGGTTTGTGAAAAGAACACACATGCAATGACACTGGTGGATCCATATGTGGTTTATGAAAAGAACACACATGCAATGACACTGGTGGATCCATGTGGTTTATGAAAAGAACACACTTGCAATGACTCTAGTTGTGGTTTATGAAAAGAACACAAATGCAATGAACTCTAGTGGATCCATGTGGTTTATGAAAAGAACACACATGCAATGACTCTAGTGGACCCATGTGGTTTATGAAAAGAACACACATGCAATGAACTCTAGTGGATCCATGTGGTTTATGAAAAGACCACACATGTTGTGGTGGCATCACTACATATGTTCTTTTCCAAAATCACAATGTTGCACACTGGTACACACACATCCATTGGGTTTGGTGATGCAACATCTTTCAAGTTGGTGGTAGAATGCATGCTGCAGTTGAATCCTAGCATGCTGCCGGGGTTCCTAGACATGGTTGAACACATGCTGTGGTGGCATCACTGCATGTGTTCTTTTCCAGAACCACGATGATGCACACTGACACACACACACACATCCAATGAGGTGTGGTGATGCAGGATTTCATTGTATAAGACACTCACTTTCCATTTTTATGCTACTCAGTTTTGCCCTTAGTTTTTTGATCTCTCTCTCTCTCTCGTAGAAGCCCAAACTTGTGCTCACTCTGGCTGCTACGCCCTGATTGGTTGTCACAGTTGTCACGCGGATCATCAGCATCAACCGTTGATCCTGTGTGATCTAACACGGATCGTTGCACACGTCCTGCCCTTCATAGTACAGCGTGGGACAACATGGATGTCTCTCTCAGCGAGACTTCTACAAGAAGGAACACGAAGCCATCCATGGAAAAAGTCGTCGTGTGGTCATGTCATGTTTAATCACGTCTGAAAAGCCTACTACTACTACTACTACTACTACCACCACAACACATGCACAGGACAATGGGGTTATCGAGTGCACGGTTGTCGACGGGACACTGCAAATTATTTCCACTTGATTTAATAAGACATATCCCATTTTTACGCAGCGCACTCTCAATCTCACTTCCAACTGGGCCCTACCGCAAGTAACTTCCATGCGTCAGGGGGCCCCTCGAGGAGACCTAATGTTGCTAGAAATTGGTTGTGCACCACTTGATTATAGTGGAATCGAGGTTTGGCATGCACGTGTTTTCAAATGCACTTATAAAGTGGAGATCGTGGTTGCTTCAAAAAAAGTGGAGATCGTGGTAGGCCCATCCCCCCACCCACCACACGTGTCCACTCGAGGACTACCAAAGGTCTAGTGTTTATAAACCCGCTCGTCCTTCTTCTTCCATGAGCTCGTGTCATTTCCCCCAATATGTCTAGTCCCCAAACCCCAATCTGCACCTACCATGCACGCCGAAGCTCCTTCGCTTGCACCACCGCCTTCCCTAGGTTCTCCATGAAGCGTACACGTGGAGATGACCCGTAGGTGAAGCCAGTTCAAGGCGTAGCAGCAGATGGCTCGGTCGTTGCCAAACAGGCAGAGGCGTCTTCTCTAGGCACGCACACCGCTCTTCGCTGCACCATCGATGCTTCGAGCTCATCCGTCCAACCAGTAGCCATCACCGTTGAGCAGCAGGTGCCCGACAATGTCGTGGTGCCATCAGAAGATCTAGATGAGGGGCATGCGGCAGGCGGAGGAAATCCGGTGCTCTACATCAATGACCCCATCGCCTTCCAAGAAATTGTTGACGCAATCATAGAGAATGATGAGTTCGAGGAGGAGGTCCTCGACGAGGTGTCCGAGGTACTACATTGCTAGCTTCTCTAGTCACAACCGCAAATTTCACTGTTCATACATAGGATTTGCTCAATCGTGTATAAAATCTTTTGCTCTTGAAGTAGGGTAGAATATACATGGTTTGAACGGTCGATTGATGCATCTTCCATTTAGTCACAAAACCCCAATCCGTCTAGTCAGAAAACCCCAATCTGCTCATCTGCCATCTAGTAAATTTATATTTGCTTAACTCGTTGTTTTTCATATGGTTCTTCTCATGTTGTAAATTTAATCGATCTGTAACATTTGGTTTATGGGTTTTAGGGTTTTCTAGTTGATTGTTGATTTTGATACACAACTTCATATAACATTACATTTGTATTCCTTACTGATCCCAATGATTCAATTTTGCCCCAAAAGAGTGCAAGGGAGACACATCTAATGGTGTCGTTTTCTTAGGGATGGTTAGTGAACCTGAGGCAGCAATGTACATAAACCATATATGTTGTGCTGTTGGTATTTTGATTCTCCAACTCCATCTCTGAAAAATAATGAGGCCCTTGATTTATTCTCATATGGAACATATATATATAATCTTTGTATTGTTTATGATCTTTGAATGAGTCATATGATGCATATGTATATCCATGAATATTATTTCGTAGGATTACATTTCAGTTTCTTATTGTGGGCGATGATTCAAATTTGTCCCAAACGAGAGGTAGACACATTGGTGTCAGATTTTTTCAGGGATGAGTTAGCGAACCTAGGGCGATGTACAAGAACAATATAGGTTGTACATTTGTTACTTGGTTCGCTTACACCATCCTTGAAGAAACTTATGAGCCCCCTAGATTTATTCTACATTCATAGAACTATGATATTTGAATTATGTATTGCATGCATTCATAGTATATAAGAATTACATTTCAGTTTGTGATCGAGGCTGATAACTGAAATTTTCCCCAAAAGAGTGCAAGCGGAGACACATATGATGGTGTCGTTTTTAAGGGATGGGTTGGTGAACCTAAGGTAGCAATGCACACAAACAATATAGCTTGTGCTATTGGTACTTTGGTTTACCGCCTCCTTCTCTGAAAAAATTATGAGGCCCTTGATTTATTCTCATATGGAACTACATATATGATCCTTGAATTGTTTCTTATCTTCGAATGATGCATATGTATATGCATGGTTTTGATCATAAGTATTTTTAACATGTACCTAAAGACTAATTGTTTGGTTTTTTATTTATAATTACAATATTTAGGATTGTTTTTGTATCTGAATATGTATATCCCTGAATATTGTTTTGTAGGATTACATTTCAATTTCTTATTCTGGCCAATGATTCAAATTTGCCCCGAAAGAGAGGCAAACACATTGGTGTCAGATTTTTTTAGGGATGAGTTAGCGAACCTAGGGCGATGTACAAGAACAATATATGTTGTACAATTGTTACTTGGTTTACTAATGCCATCCCTGAAGAAACTTACGAGCCCCCTAGATTTATTATACATTCATAGAACTATGATCTTTGAATTGTTATTGCATGCATGCATTCATAATGTATAAGAATTACATTTCATTTGCTCATCGAGGCCGATGATTGAAATTTGCCCCAAATGAGTGTAAGGGGAGACACATATGATGGTGTCGTTTTTTTAGGGATGGGTTGGTGAACCTGAGACAGCAATGTACACAAACAATATAGGTTGTGTTGTTGGATCTCTGAAAAAATTATGAGGCCCTTAATTTATTCTCATATGAAACTACATGTATAATCCTTGGATTGTTTCTGATCTTTGAATGATTTGTATGATGCATATGTATATGCATGGTTTTGATCATAAGTATTTTCAACATGTACCTAGAGATTAATCGTTTGGTTTTTTATTTATAATTACAATATTTAGGATTGTTTTTTACCTGAATATGTATATCCCTGAATATTGTTTCGTAGGATTACATTTCAATTTCTTATTACAGCCAATAATTCAAATTTGCCCCAAAAGAGAGGCAGACACATTGGTGTCAGATTTTTCAGGGATGAGTTAGCGAACCTGGGGCGATGTACAAGAATAATATAGGTTGTGCAATTGTTACTTGGTTCGCTCACACCATCCCTGAAGAAACTTATGAGGCCACAATCTTTATTCTACATACACTCTGATCCAATTAATTTTCATTTTGTTGAGATGAAATGATATATGAACTGATCAAACTATTGCTGAGATGCTTTCTCTTTGATATCAACTTAATATTGTCTTACATATATATGTTGTCAATTCTTGAGTTGTCATACAATTCAATCATATGTATGAGTTCTAAGTTATGTTCTTAAAAATCAATAGGAGGATGATGATGACGTGGACGATAGCAAGGAATCTAGGGACAACAAGAGCCACTACGTGCTGAGGCGGTTATGGTGTGGGAAAATCCGTTTCTACCGTAGGGGAGACTGTTTTGCCCATTTTGTGGCAGAACAATCTACGTGGACCTCGACAGCATGATCCAGCACGTGGTGGGCGTTGGCAGAGGCGGAGGCAGAAGGCATAGGCCAATTACCTTGGCGCGGCATGCAGGCTTCGGCAAATTCCTTTGGTATTATGTCAGGACTGGACTATATCCCCTCGACTAGGCTGTCCCTGCCTCCTGTTGCTGCCCCTGCCCTGCTAGGCGTCTCCGTGTCCCGGCCTCCTGCTACTACCCCTGCTTTTATTTTGTTTTAGTTAATTATTACCTGTGTGTTAGATGTAAGACAATATATCCATGGTGTCTCTAGTGAACCTTCTATATATATTAATATACTCCTTTATATGGAATGTCGTAAAATTTCTAGTGTTCAATTATATTACTAATCATGCTCATGCACACTACCAAATATTTCTAGTGCTCGATTATATTATAATTGTCAAGGAATACATCAACAAGTTAAATTGGTTGAAATTTCATATTGAAGTAACTAAATGATCTCACATCGGTGGTGGATGTAGGTAGAAGCCGAGGCCGAAGGCATCAGTCAAAGACCTTGGCATGGCACGTAGCCTTCGGCAAATTTCCTTACAAGTTCAACAATGGGTTGCCACTGCCCAGCTCCGAATTCGCTTATAGGTTCAACATGAAAGAACTTGAGCTACCGAGGCCTCGGCAGGGGTGGAAGAATTGGTGCGGGTGCGACCATGGTGACGGCGAGCTTGGATTCTGGAGGAGGAAAATAGGACCGAGCATGGTTGACACGGTGATAGATCTCACCGGGAACCAATTCTTGTCCCCGCGCCGTGCCATGGGTGCGGGCATGGTGAGGGCAAGATCCGACTTGAAATGGGGAGGAGAGCAGGGCCAAGCAGGTTCATCCATGTCCCAGCTTTGCGCCATGGCCGCGACCATAGATTGCCTCTCTGGGAAGAAGAAGACGCGTAATGGATGCAGGCGCTAGCGCTGCAAGCCTATAGGGAGGAGAGCAGAGCCGAGAAGGTTCGTCCATGTCCTAGCCCCGCGCCATGGTGATACCTTCGATCCGGATTACGGATGTAGTATAGCTCTTTTCCCTAGTAGACCTAGGTTATCAAATCCTCGGGAAGCAGAAAGCATAGTGAAGTTACTTTAATGGACCTTCGGGAGTTTTAGAATTATTTTTGTGTTTTACTAGACCAAGAGTTTTTTGTCTTTTGTTGTTGTTGATGATGGCGAGAGAGGGTCTAGGGCTTTTGGTTTCACCTATAGCTGTGCAAAACATCTGATGGGAATAAAAGATAATAATAAAGTATGCATGTAATTGTTAGAGCAAGATGACTATATGTGGGCAGTGCATCCATAATTGCTATTGCCTCCGCAACCACTTATAGAAATAACCTAGTAGTCTCATCCATAGAAGAAAGAGAACTAATGATATGCATAGTGATGTCACCATTAATCCCAAGTAAATCCCTCAGATACAGCCGTACTACCCCTTCTGTCACTGGGGTTCCCAACCTGCAGATTAGTCATTACTCATACTCCCTATACTTGGCTCAATCCTCGGGGTCTTGGGTACCTGACAAGTCCTTGGATTAATGCAAGAGAGGATACAATAATCATCATGTCATACAAACTAATACATGATCCCATCTATGATAAATAACATGCACAAAAGCTACATGACTAGGCCAAAGCCCTTAGCCCAAAGAGAATTACTCACGCATAGAGATGAAATCAACAATCATAAACATTGAAATGGAAATCATGAGATTGATAGTAAATAGTATTACAATGTCACCAATCAAAGATGAGATCTACTATTACAAGTGGTGGAATATGGCTATGGTGCTGGAGAAGGGTTTGGAGATTAGATCTAAGTCTATTCCTCCGGTGGCTCTTCGGTGTTGTGGATGCAAATTTCTGGGATTCTACGGCGGCTCTCCATGGCTCTGTTTCTCGTCGCCCGGAGCCTCTTTATATAGGGGTCCCTTCATAAAAGTTGTTCTGTTTGACCTAGAGGCGCTGATGGCAACTATACGGCTCGAACTATATGACCAGAATTTTATTCCCATTGTATAGTTGGTTGTTAAAGCTTCTGTCTCCACTTCACGACCCCTGGTTTCTTCGGGTTGTTGAAAATCTCGTATCTTTGAATTTAATGTTGTGATTCCCATCATCAAACATCATTATCTATGCAGGAAAAAATAGAAATAAAGGATTGCATACCCCTTTGATCATTAGGCATTAGTGGCAGGGGTTAGAGAGATATTTCATCAAAAATATGAATAATATCCAGTTTAAATGTGGATGTAGATGGCTATATTTCATAGCCATCACATGGCCGCGACCACAGATTGCTGCTCTGGGCAAGAAGAAGATGCATAATGGATGCAGGCGCCAACACTGCAAGCCTACATGGCAGTCACGATGGTAGCGAGATAATAGCGAAAACTGACAGGGGGGGCAACTTGACGGGCGTTAGTCTGATATTTTGTATTCAAACGTAAAGTTGAATTCATGCTGAAAAAGACCCCCTGAGTATTTGGCACACCAACTATGGGCAACACAGATGATTACAAGAAACTTAGGTACCACTTTGCCTTGGCGCCTCAACTTTTGGGCCGCAAAATGATATTCTCCTCTTTGTCGGGCCTGAAATACCGAGGACGAGGACGATGCTGATATGTTTTCATGACACCACAAGAACCACCTGTGAAGTGAACGAGGAAGATATCAAAAAGATAAGCACACACAAAAGTCTAGGAGGATTGCTAAAAATAGTAGAAAAACAAGCACAAGTCAATCATATGAACACGTATTCTGAGACCTACTGCAGCAAGTGCAAACTTTCCAGGCCGGATAATCTGGCATAGCCAGGACGGATAATCCGGGCGGGTCGGATAGTCTATCCATGCTAGGGGCGGATAATCTGGCCCCAACGAAATTTTTGCAGAACATCTCAGATTAACAACACAAACACACATCGGGCAAAGGGGTTGCTAGTCTACAATTTCTAACATGCAAAGGAACACATGGGAAACTTCTAGACCGAGTTTCAACCACAAAACAAAAACTTCCATACACAAGATGATAGAGGGGATTACCCTCAAGCATTGTAAGAAGAAATCGGAGGAGAAGGTACCGGAAGGAGTGGTGAAGAAGATCCGGGGGAGGCCCAGAAAATCCGGCAACCGGAATGGTGTCGAGGAGGACTGGGAGTGCCGACAGCGGTTGGGGGAGGAGAGGGGGTTTGGGATCGGAGTGGCTGCTCTGTTTGAGCCCTCTCACCCGACGCCCTGCCCTATATCAGACGAAACCGCCCGGGCCGGATAATCCGGCTCTAACTTGGGGCGGATAATCCGGCCCTCTCCAATTTTTCTGTTTACACAGGAATTGGGCCAGCAGAACCCCTTAAATACCCTCACAAGATAAACAATGGACTTGTGTGCAAGATAGATGTCTCGGGGAGGGAGAAAGGCTTAGGTTTAGAGAGCCAAACTGAGATGGTACTACACACCAAGAATTGCAAAACCCAAGATAATAAAAAGCCAATTGTTGGTGTGTTTTCCATAAGAACAAAAGATGGTCAACTAAAAACCAATAAAAACCTCAAAGAACTAACTCTTCATAAAGAAGAGGGCGGTGGCCAAAGACACCATGTAGGAGTAGATGTCATGACACCGTGAAGATGTATCTTGGGTTCATAGCCAAACTCATCAATAAACTCACATATCACAAAATGATATTAAGAGAAATGATTTATCTTGCTTTTGATATTACGGGGGAGGGTTAGCCCAATAATTAGGACCACACTCACCCTATATCCATGCCCACGTCTAAAATAAATAGAGGAAGAGACATAGGGGAGTATGCAAGGGAAATCAAGTCAAGCTCCTTGAATCCACGATATTTAGCTCATTCCTCAAATAAGAAAATCTTTCTTTATCAAGGGTCTTCGTGAAAATATCCGCTAGCTAATTCTTCGTGCTAACAAATGATAGGTCAAAATCTCCATGAGCAACATGGTCTCGAATAAAATGATTGCGGATCTCAATATGTTTCGTCCTTGTGTGTTACACCGGATTATAAGCAATTTTGATGGCACTTTGATTGTCACATAAAAGAGGCACTTTGTCACAATTGACACCCTATTCCTTTAAAGTTTTCCTCATTCATAACAACTGAGTGCATGCACTAGCAGAAGCCACATATCCTGCTTCGGCGGTGGATAGAGATATACAATTTTGCTTTTTGGAAGACCAACAAACCAAAGATCTTCCCAAAAATCGACAAGCTCCAGAAATTAACTTCCTATCATCCTTATCATCAGCCTAATGGTAATCCGTGTATCCACATAAAGAAAAATTAGATCCCTTGGGATACCATAGACCAAAGTTAGGGGAATGAACCAAATATCAGAAGATTCTCTTGACCGCCACTAAGTGGCTTTCTTTAGGAGCCACTTGGTACCTTGCACACACACCCACACTCAACACAATATAGGGTCTAGATGTAGAGGTAAAGAAGAGAGCAGATCATGGACGGGTATACCTTTTGGCCCACATCTTTACCATTGGGATTTAATTCAAGGTGACACTTCGTTTGCATTGGGGTGGCAACACCATTAAGATCGGGCATCTTGAATCTCTTGAGAATATCATGTATATATTTTTCTTGATTAATAAAAGTCCCTTCTCGTAGTTTCTTGATTTCGAAACCAAGAAAGAACCTCAAGTTGCCCATCATAGACATCTCAAACCTGTCAGTCATAAGCTTTGAAAATTCATCATTAAAAGCTTGGTTAGTTGAGCCAATAATAATGCCATCAACATAAAGTTGGCATACGAAAAGCTCCCCATTAACCTTCTTAGTAAAAAGTGTGTGGTCAATTACCCAACTTCAAAACCCTGGTCTAACAATAACTCTTTAAGATGCTCATACCATGCACGTGTGGCTTGTTTAAGGCCATAGAGCACCTTATCGACTTGTAGACGTGGTTCGGAAAGTTGGGTTCCTCGAAGCCTAGGGGTTTCTTAACATAAACCAACTCATTTAATTGACCACTAAGAAATGCACTTTTAACATCCATTTGCTGCAATTGAAAGTTATGATGAGCTGCATAAGCAAGGAGGATATAGATGGACTCAAGGAGATCCACTGGAGCATAAGTCTCACTAAATTCAATGCCTTCCACTTGGGAAAAACCTTGTGCCTCAAGTCTTGCCTTGTTCCTGACAGCAATTCCATTCTCATCATGCTTATTCTTGAAGATCCACTTTGTGCCGATAACATCGCGGCACTCTTTAGGCTTCT
Source organism: Avena sativa (assembly GCA_916181665.1). NCBI lineage: Eukaryota > Viridiplantae > Streptophyta > Magnoliopsida > Poales > Poaceae > Avena > Avena sativa. The sequence continues at coordinate 40,292,657 of OV702287.1, read as the reverse complement.
CAATAAGCTTCCGGACTTTGTTGCGCTCAAAATTGTTGAGCTCTTCATGCATAGCCACAATCTAGTCTAGATCTTCAAGAGTTTCAAAAACCTTCTTGGGTTCCACCATGGATATATGTGCTTGATGATCGCTGAATCTTGCTAGCTTGCCCTTGTGGATACCCTTATCCTAAGATCAACCACCACTTTATCAAGTGTGTGAACCCTGAGTTCAAGGTTCTGTTCAGCTCGAGCTTTGCGACGAAATTGGAGGGATTAATTCATCATCTTGTTCTTCATCTTGACTATTAGCTTGACCGATAGATTGTTCAGCGCTGGTAGTTGACGGTGAAACTTGCCCTTGATCTTGTTCAACAACCATGATAGGAGGTTGTTGTTCTGAGATTCCAGGGCTAGATAATCTGGTCGTTGGGGTGGCCAGATAATCTGGCCTGGGAGTTTCAGCTTCGATGTCATTCCTTGCCTGGGTGGAGGATACAGGGCTGGAAAGTCCGCCCCCTGGATGGAAAATCCGGCCTGGGACTTCCATCTTGATCTTTGTTCCTGGAATGTGATGGAGAAACAAGGCCGGATAATCTGGCCTAGGATTTCCAGCTTGATGATCTTCAGAAGATTGTCGGGTTGGTGCAGTGGTTGCTTCAGCAGGCGGAGTTCGTTGATATTGTGTAGATGAGGGCTCTACTTGAGTAGAGCATTGTCCTTCCCGATCCGCCACAAGGGGTTCCTCAATGGGACGGTAGAAACCCACACCCATTCTTCTTATGGCATCTTGGGGTATTTTAACATCTGTGTCACAAACATCAACTTGCCCCACATGGGAGCCGTCATTCTCTTCGAACACCACACTACAAGATTCCACAACAATCCCGGTGGTCTTGTTGTAGACTCTATAAGTGTGGGATTTTGCACCTTAACCAACAAAATGCCTTCTAAATCCTTACACTCGAATTTACATAAATGAACTCCTTTCATGAGAAATAAACACTTACAACCAAATACCCAGAAGTATGAAACGTCTGGCTTATTACCAGTAAGTATCTCATAGGGAGTCTTGTCCAAGATCTTGCGGAGGTAAAGCCGATTTGATGAGTGACAAGCGGTGGATATGGCTTTAGCCTAGAAGTTGTATGGAGACTTGAATTCAGCCAACATTGATCTTGCCATATCCATCAAAGTCTGGTTTTTCCTCTTGTCTACACCATTTTGTTGATGGGTATACGCAACAGAATATTGATGTCTTATCCCTCTTCACTCAAGAATTCATTCAATGTGTAGTTCTTGAACTTGGAGCCATTGTCGCTTCTTATTGCCAAAATGTGGGCATTGTGTTGACGTTGTACCTCATTGGCAAAGTCAATGACAGTTTGTTGAGTTTCACTTTTCTGCTTGAAAAAGTAAACCCATGTGTATCTTGAATAGTCATCAACAATCACCAGGCAATACTTCTTCTCACCTAGGCTTGCATTAGACGGAGTACCAAAGAGATCCACATGAAAAATATCTAAGATCCTCTTTGATGAAATAACTATCTTCATTCGATAGGGAGAGTCATGCATCTTTCCTTCAACACAAGACCTGCAAACCCGATCTTTGGCAAAGGAAACATTTTATTTTAGTCCAAGGATGTGGCGACCCTTGTGAAGACTTTGCGAAGTTCTCGTATTGACATGAGCTAGCTGACGATGCCATAGCCAACCCACATCAGCCTTTCCGAATAGGCACATCGGACCAGCAGTGGTTTTCCTCGAAAAGTACACCACATACAAGTCATTCTCGACATACCCAACAAAAGCGACCTTGAGAGACTTGCTCCACAAGAGTAGCACAATATCATCAATGAAAACTACAAATCCCATCTTACCAAGGGCACAGACATAAAGTAAACTGCAACCAAGGGTCTCAACAAGCATGACGTCCACAAGAGAGATGTCGTGGGAGACCACAACCTTGCCAAGACCCACTACCTTAGACTTGGACTTGTCACTGATAGCTGTGAAATTCGACACATTGTTTATGGTTTTTATTGATGGTTTTCTCCTAGATTTGATCGTTTTCTAGCTTCACCTAACGCTAATACTTCGGTAGTGAAGAAAACTTGGTTTTTAATGTGTGTTTCAGGTTCTGAACATCAACAAAGGGTTTTAACTAGAGAAACATAATATTCAAGCAAAACAAGCAAGTCTCTCTTTGGAAGAAATCGAGGGAAGCGTACAGAGGCTTTAACGAGCAACTATATGGTGGCAATATTTTTCTGGCCGTATAGTTCCCGCCGTATAGTTGTCACCGCCTCTGTCTTATCAAAAGGGACAACTTCTGTGAAGGGCCGAGGACGAAAACACAACATAGCAGCTGCCGCACCATCTAGAAGGGAGAAAGAAGAGATCCGGAGAACAAGGAGGAGACGTTCTTCATCTCGCTCCATGATCTTCGACCTCCTAGCCACTACACCCCCATAGCCATTACTTGTACTTGAGAGAGAGAGATCTTCACCTTGCAAGACTAGGGTTTGTGATTGTTTCTTCTCATCTTGAATTGTGTTGGATTGGTTTTCTATTCTTATTGTGGATCTCCACGGTAATATCGAGAAGAACTCCCTTATTTAATTATATTGATGATGCTTTCTTCTCTCATGTGTGAGTAAGTTCCTTAGGTGTGGGAGATGTAAGGGATTGGTGAGATATGATGTGCCTTCATATATTCCACTAGTTTGTGATTGATTTTAATTACTATATTATGTGTGCTTGACTATCTGTGGGATTCCTAATGCTTTTTGTCCAATTAAGGGCCCAGACAACATGATACTTTGTTCTACATGGATAGGATCTTGTTTGCTAGCAGACCGGCGACCCCCAAGTGACACGGGGATATCAATGGAAAACTAGTAGACTTGAGGATAACGAGGAACCACCGTGCTTATTGCATTAGTCCGATCCAAGGAGCTTAATCGCTAATCGACCTGAAGGGTCTTAATCGTCTAGTGTTTGACCATGGTTTTGGTAACAGACTAGTAGGATTATTGAAGTTGGGATGAAATCTACCAAGAGGAGTTCCGGCTAATTATGGGTTGCTCGCATACACATATATTTGTAAGATTACAATTGTTACATTTATCACTCATCCACCTAGCACATTCACTATCACCATGAACTGTATCTTCTTGCACCTTTTTCATCACCTGTAGAAAACAACAAACAACTGAATCGTTCGTTACTTTTATGCTTTTTATTTCCAAAGTTTACATTTTATTTTTATTTAAATATATCCAGTTTAATCCAAATCTCATTCTCATTTTTACACTTGCAGTCAATTCACTCGAAGACCTGTGACAACTTTGGGTGTGACAAAGACTTCACCATAAACACTTACCTTTGGGCTCCCTGTGGGATCAATATCAATACTTCGGAACTAGCTATAAATGATCTATGCACTTGCAGACATCAAGCTATTTTCTGGCGCTATTGCCGGGGAGTTAAGCGCTAAGTGTTTGTCTCTTGACATTTCAGGTGTTGCTACTACAAAAATGTTCTCCCTAGGAGACAAAGGGTCTACACGCTCTGGTAGGACCTATTTACCAGATTATATTGATTGCATGCCTGCTCAGAGATGCGAGGAAATTATTGAAAAACTTTTAAGATCGACTAAAGTTGAATTTGAAAACTTGAGTGATATAATGGAAATCATGTCTATTTACAGGATAACTCCCAAGAAACCTGAGAAAACTCTCAGAGAATACAGTGATCCAAGTTCTGAATTTCTTAAGCAACCAATAGAATTCCCTAACCCTAGAGTTAGAGAATATTGATTTTATGGTGGAATTATTAAAAATTTGCAGGAAAAAGCTTTCAATGGTAGGGAAGATGAAGACCTAGGAAGACACCTTAGAGAGTTCGACGATGTGAAAACATCACTTGGACCAAAAGGTTTGCCAAGGGATTTATCTTGTCTAAAATTATTTCGTTGGTCTCTTAAAGGTAAGGCTCTAGACTGGTTATATTCTCTCCCTCGCCATTACATTAAATGTTGGGAAAACTGCATTGTCAAATTCATAAACATGTTTAATCCTTTTAAAAAGGTAACTAAACTAAGAAAGAATATAGGAAACTTTAGTCAGAACGCGGGAGAAAACTACCCACAAGCTTGGGATAGATTCTTTGGAATGATCAATAGTGTTCCCAATCATGGCTATTATGAATCAACTATTTGCCATTTATTCTACCACAGTCTTAATACTCAATGTAGAGAGTTGCTTGACTTCTCAGCGGGAGGATCGATACATACTTTAACTATTAAAGTGTTGGAGATATGCCCAAGAGGCAATAATAAAGTGGTTATTATTATATCTTTATGTTTATGATAAATGTTTACATCCCATGCTATAATTGTATTAACCGGAAACATTAATACTTGTGTGTTTTGTAAACATAAAAGAGTCCCTAGTAAGCCTCTTGTTAAACTAGCTTGTTGATTAATGGATGATCATGGTTTCCTGATCATGGACATTGGATGTCATTGATGACAAGATCATATCATTAGGAGAATGATGTGATGGACACACACCCATAGTAAGCATAGCATAAGATCAAGTCATTAAGTTCGTATTGCTGTAAGCTTTCAAATGCATAGTAACCTAATCCTTCGACCATGAGATTATGTTAATCACCATCACTGGATGGGTACTTTGATGACATCAAACACCGCTTCGTAACTGGGTGGTTATAAAGGTGTCATTGGGTATTCTGAAAGTATGTGTTGAAGCGCATGGACCAAGATTGGGATTTGTCCATCCATATGACGGATAGATATGCTCTGGGCCCTCTCGGTGGAATGTCATCTAGTTAGCTTGCAAGCATGTGACTAGGTCACAAGGGATGACATAACATGGAACGAGTAAAGAGTACTTATCAGTAACAAGGTAGAACTAGGTATGGAGATACCGACGATCAAATCTCGGATAAGTAGAAATATCGCGTGACAAAGGGAATTGGTTTCGTATGTTAAATGGTTCTATCGATCACAAAGTCATCATTGAGTATGTGGGAGCTGTTATGGATCTCCAGATCCCGCTAATGGTTATTGATCAGAGATGTGTCTCCATCATGTCTACATGTTCACGAACCGTAGGGTGACACACTTAAGGTTCGAAGTTGTTTTAAGTAGATATGGAATGTATGTTGGAGACCGAATGTTGTTCGGAGTCTCGGATTGGATCCGGGACATCACGAGGTGATCCGGAATTGTCCGGGGAATAAGATTCATATATTGGGGATCATTTTCTAAGTTAGGAAATGTTCCGCAGTATTTGTATGGGGATTCTAGAAGGTTTCGGAATTTTCCGGAAGGTTCTAGAAGATTTCTTGGAGTTTACTTGAAAACCAAGAAAGGATCAAGGAATCCTTGTGGGGTAAGACAAGGATTCATGGGGGAGTAGGACTCTCCCCCACCTCCTTGATCCGCCGGCCAAGGGAGAGGGGAGTCCTACAAGGACTCCACCTCCCCATGGCGCCTCTCTCCTTTAAATAGAGGGGTGGAGGCACAAGCCCCCTTGCCCCTTCTATTCTCTAGATCTCAAGTTGCCTCTCTCCTCCTCCTTCCCTCTGCTCTGGCTTAGGCGAAGCCCTGCAGAATTCTCTACTCCACCACCACCACCACGCCGTCGTGCTGCTGGGATTCCGTGGAGAGATCTACTACCTTCGCTGCTCGCTGGAACGGGGAGAGGAAGGTCTGCTTCAACTCCGCACGTGTGACCGACTGCGGAAGCGCTGCCGGAACACGGCGCTGGAAGGATCGTCTACTCGATCTTGAGATCGGCAAGTGATCGACTACATCAACCACGAGATCCGATCTCGTAACACTTTCGGGTCTACAAGGGTTAGTACAGATCTATCTCGTTGCACATGTCTAATAGATTAGATCTTGGCTTTTATCTAGATTAGATCTGGGTTTTGTTCGTTCTTGCGGTAGAAATTTTTTATTTTCCATGCTACGGACCCATCAGTGGTATCAGAGCCGTTTCTATGCGTAGATCTATTGCACGAGTAGAACACAATGGTTTTGTGGGCGTTGATGCTCGTGCTGTCTTTTTGCTTTTGGCGTACTTTGCATCTTGCGGGATGGTGGGATGAAGCGGCCCGGGCTAACCTTACATGTCATCGCACATGAGACTTGCTCCACAGTTGACGTGCAACTCGTATTGCACAAGTGGCTTTGCGGGTGTCTGTCTCTCCCATCATAGTGTAGATCAATTTACACTTTGCACTTGATAGCACTTGTATCAACATTGTGGTTCATGTTCGTAGGTAAGATTCGTTCTTATTCGAAAGCCCCAAGCCACGTAAAACATGCAAATAAGATTAGAGGCGTCTAACTCGTTTTTGCAGGGGTTTTGTGATGTGATATGGCCATTATGTGATTGTGATTATATTTGATGTATGCAATGATCCTTATTGTAATATGGCAACTGGCAGGATCCTAATGGTTGTCTTTAAATTTTTTTTAAGACCTGCGTGTCTATTCATCATGTAATAGCTTTATTCCAAGTAGTTGTAATAGTTGCTGTTGGTGTTGGACAACCATGAAGCGGCGCCACGAACCTTGACGCCACGCTGGTGATGATGGAGATCATGTCCATGCTTTGGAGATGGAGATCAAAGGCACAAGGAAAGGCCATATCATATCACATATTATGAATTGCATGTGATGTTAATCCTTTATGCATCTTGTATTGCTTAGATCGCGATGGTAGCATTATAAGATGATCCCTCTCACTAAATATCAAGTAATAAAGTGTTCGTCCTTAGTAGGCACCGTTGCTAAGACTCGTCGTTTCGAAGCATCTCGTGATGATCGGGTGTGATAGATTCTACGTGTGCATATGACGGGTGCAAGCCAGATTTGCACATGCGGATACTAAGGTTAACCTTGATGAGCCTAGCATGTACAGACATGGTCTTGGAACACGGAATACCGAAAGGTAAAGCATGAGTCATATGGATGATATGATGAACATGTTGATTGTTCGCCTTTAAAGCTACATCATCTCATGTGATGATCGGACTTGGTGTAGTGGATTTGGTTCGTGTAATCACTAAAACAACTCGAGGGATGTTGTTTTGAGTGGGAGTTCATTTGTAATTTGGATTAGTCAAACTCAATTTATCATAAACACAATCAAAGTGAATTTGCATAGTTTGTTGTAGTCATTGGCATCCGTTCACCACCTTACGCTTAGTTATAGTTGAGATAGTGGAACTATAGAAATTCTGGATATTTTCTTTACGAACTGGTATCATATTGTTTTGAGTGTCAATCTAAAATTTAAAAGTCATGTTGCAAACCTTCAGCAAACTTCGTTTACTCTGTGAAGTTTAATAAACAGTATTAAATCAAGAGTAACAATTCCAGTGTTAGTATCTAATGTATCATGTTTGCCTCCATGATTCTTGATACTCAAAAGATTGTTTTTAATATCAAGTTTATCTAAGAGCTGAAAGCAATGTTTCAGAAACCATCATATGTGAAAGGTATTGCGATATCTAAAACAATGTGTTTGTTACAACATGATAGAGTATACGTCCTCATATTTGATGAGAATTTGTGAAGGTTGGAGACGCTAGTCGTCCTAATCCTCCAAAAGGTTTTGGAAAAGAAACATTAGACTCACAATTCACCTTTATAAGCTATAGCAGTTTGATCATGAAAATTGTCATGATAAGGATGAATAGAAGATGTAAGTAAAATGTTTACTACACTAAAAGATAACTAAAGAATGGAATTTTGAAAGAATGCCAAACATTTGATGAAGGTGATCCACTTCAAAGTGCAAGTTCAAAGGTATTAGTATTTGACTATACACACTTTGTACTATGTGTCATGTGAATGACACCACTATTGATGTTGATAGATTCTTTTAAAAGAAAAGGAATTGTTGAAAGAGAATCTATAAAATATTTGGCAGAAAAGAAAAGATTGGAGATGTCCAACTTAGGTATATAGAAGATACATGTTATGGCTGTATTCCTTGGTTGTTAAACAATGTGGTTCTGCGGTATTGGATACCGAATTGGTTGGTATGAAGTGTCATACAGGACAACACAATTCATGAACTGCAATGGCCTAAGTAACTAGCAAGAGAATATGTGATGATGTTCATCAAAAACAAACAAAGGGTTGTTGTGTTGCTCGTTAACATCAAAGCTTACCTTCAAGATTTGTTTCAATAATTGTTATTTTGATCAGGTATTATGACGACAAAAGGTTGTTCAAATAATTACCGTATTCCATAATAGATGGATGATATACAAGTCTGGTTGGAGAAATAACGACCATAAAACTAATGCTAAAATGTCGCAAGACAAATGATTGAAAGATCACTTGCAAAGTGACATCACCGTTTAAATTATATTGAAAAGGATACATGAAGAAACTCCATATTGATGGATTTTTGGAGTTTTTGATTTTGATCAAATGTTGCTTGTGATACTTTCCTGGAGATAATTAAAACTCCGTTCGTAGGCCAAAACAGGAACGGATGACTAACTGGTTGGAATTTGTATATATTGATGTATATAGTCCATTATGTGTAGTCGTGGGCGATGGATTTCAACTTCATATGCTTTCTCCGAAGATTTGAGTGAGTATATGTATATACTTACTCAATAAGGAAGAAGTATGAAACATTTGAAAATGTTCAAAGACTTTCAACATGAAGTGGAAAATCATTGTAACAAGAAAATAAAAGTTTATGATTGGATCATAAAGAAAGATGTTCGAGTTACAAGTTTAGCAAAACACCTAAGATTTGAGGAATCGTTCCATGGATTTGCATTTCCCAAAACACCATAGGAGTATGGAGTGTTCAAGATATGTAATGAAACCTTGTTTGACATGGTAAGATCAAAGGTGTCTTTTATAAAAATGCCATTATATTTTAAAGATTAAAGCTTTAGTGACTACCGCTTTTACACTGAAAAGAGCTCCATCGTGATCCGTTGAAATGACACCATATAAGTCATGGTTTGGGATAAAACCCAGGTTGTCCTTTCTTAAATTTTTGGTATGCTAGGCATAAGTAAAATGTTTACAACCAAAGTCGGATGAGCATGTCTTTGTAGGTTATTTCGAATAACCATTGGGTATTCCTCCATAACACCGAAAACAAAAGTGTTTGTCACTTAGAATGTCGAGTTTCTTGAGAAGGAATTTTTGGTGAAAAGTTAAGTGGGAGGACAATAGAACTTTGACAAGGTTGTTGAACCTTGGCTAATATGTGCTGAGTTGCACAGCGTCGGTAAGTGTCCCGGAGGCAGCAACAATGCTCATGGCTCACGTGCCTCAAAGGTTGTGGTCACGGAGATCTAAGTTACTATTGAACCAAGTAGGTCGGGTAAGTAATCAAATGCCAAGATTTGAGAGTTAAATCATTGTTGTTTGACAATGATGAACCGACTACATGCAAATAATCAATGATGGGCCCTGACTTCGTTAAATGGCTTGAAGCCATAAAATCCGTGATAATTCCATACACGAGAAATCAAGATTTGAATTTGAAAGACCTTCTGGAAAGGTGCAAGACCTTACAGTCGTATATGGATCTATAAAGAAATAGACATGGATGTTTCACATCTGTGAAATAGTCGACATGTCGGAAAGAGTTTACGACAATGTTCAAGAAATTGACTATGATAAGATTTGATCTTTCATAGCGATATTTAGTCTAGATGGATTAATGTAGCAACCACTACATATATTTTGGTATATGGTAGTTGAACAAACAAAACAAGTTCTTATAATAGAATGGTTACCTAGGACGTGTACATGACACGATCCAAAGGGTTTTTTGTTAATTCAAAGGATGCTAAAAGAGTATGCAAAACTTCAATGGTTGAAGTGAGCATCGCGGAGTTGGAATCTTCACCGTGATGAAATCGTTAAAAGGTTTAATTTCATCAGAGACGATGAAGATGTTTGCATTTTGCAAGAAATTAAGTGGGAGCACTAAGACATATTTCTAATACATTATGTGAAAGACATATTGTTGATTAGAAATGATGTATCTTTTATTGACACATGTTAAGAATTTCATTTCGGTGAAATACTTAGGCATAACCCAAGAATTAGGCATCAATGTCTATATGGATAGATTGAGGCGCTAATATGGTTTTTCCAAATGTACATAGATAAGATGTTGAATGAGTTCAATATGGAAACAACAAGAAAGGTTCTTGACGCACAGAAAGGACTGAATCAAGATTCAAGTGTGTTGACACGAGATTCAAGTGTTTTGACACTTGGTGAAATCACAAGAATATTTTGATCAATCATTTTTGAGATGTACACATCCAGATATGTCCTATGCTCTAAATGTTATGAGCATATACCAGAATGACTCATAAGATGATCATTGGACAATAGTAGGGATATTCTTATGATCTTTGGAAGAACTAAGAATATATTATTTATATAGTGGTGACAAATAATTCATTGTAAATTGTTGCATTGATACTAGTTTTGTCACAAATTAAGTTTATCTCAATTTAAACTATGGGTGGCACAATGTAATGGAAAGGAAGTTCCATAATGGATTTGGTTGAGTACCAAAGTTAAAACATTGTGACAGATACTACAACAAAAGGCTAAGTATATGACTGCTATTGTAGCAGCAAATGAGGGCATTTGCGTCAAGTAGTTTGTTATCAAACTAGGTGTGGTTCATAGCGGGATAATACTATGAAGATACATTGTATGACAATTGTATCAACATGATTTAATCCCAAGGAACTAAAGGTCTCACCAAAGGACCTAATTTATACAATGCCATCTCATTGGAGAATGAGTAATGTGTAGAGACGCAAAGAAATGAAAATACACACGGACCTGGAAGTGTCAGATCCGAAGATTATGTTTACCACTAGCAATAGTGCCTATACAACACCAGAAAGCCATAGGTGTTGAATGCACAAATTTTTAACTAGATTATTGACTCTAGTGCAAGTGGGAGACTGTTGGAGATATGCCCAAGAGGCAATAATAAAGTGGTTATTATTATATCTTTATGTTTATGATAAATGTTTACATCCCATGCTATAATTGTATTAACCGAAAACATTGATACTTGTGTGTTTTGTAAACATAAAAGAGTCCCTAGTAAGCCTCTTGTTAAACTAGCTTGTTGATTAATGGATGATCATGGTTTCCTCATCATGGACATTGGATGTCGTTAATAACAAGATCATATCATTAGGATAATGATGTGATGGACACACACCCATAGTAAGCGTAGCATAAGATCAAGTCATTAAGTTCGTATTGCTGTAAGCTTTCAAATGCATAGTAACCTAATCCTTCGACCGTGAGGTTATGTTAATCACCATCACCGGATGGGTACTTTGATGACATCAAACACCGCTTCATAACTGGGTGGTTATAAAGGTGTCATTGGGTATTCTGAAAGTATGTGTTGAAGCGCATGGACCAAGATTGGGATTTGTCCATCCATATGATGGATAGATATGCTCTGGGCCCTCTCGGTAGAATGTCATCTAGTTAGCTTGCAAGCATGTGACTAGGTCACAAGGGATGACATAACATGGAACGAGTAAAGAGTACTTATCAGTAACGAGGTAGAACTAGGTATGGAGATACCGACGATCAAACCTCGGATAAGTAGAAATATCGCGTGACAAAGGGAATTGGTTTCATATGTTAAATGGTTCTATCGATCACAAAGTCATCGTTGAGTATGTGGGAGCTGTTATGGATCTCCAGATCCCGCTAATGGTTATTGATCGGAGATGTGTCTCCATCATGTCTACATGTTCACGAACCATAGGGTGACACACTTAAGGTTCGAAGTTGTTTTAAGTAGATATGGAATGTACGTTGGAGACCGAATGTTGTTCGGAGTCTCGGATTGGATCCGGGACATCACGAGGAGATCCGGAATTGTCCAGGGAATAAGATTCATATATTGGGGATCATTTTCTAAGTTAGGAAATGTTCCGGAGTATTTGTATGGGGATTCTAGAAGGTTTTGGAATGTTCCGGAAGGTTCTAGAAGATTTCTTGGAGTTTACTTGAAAAACAAGAAAGGATCAAGGAATCCTTGTGGGGTAAGACAAGGATTCGTGGGGGAGTAGGACTCTCCCCCCACCTCCTTGATCCGCTGACCAAGGGAGAGGGGAGTCCTACAAGGACTCCACCTCCCCATGGCGCCTCTCTCCTTTAAATAGAGGGGTGGAGGCACAAGCCCCCTTGCCCCTTCTATTCTCTAGATCTCAAGTTTCCTCTCTTCTCCTCCTTCCCTCTGCTCTGGCTTAGGCGAAGCCCTGCATAATTCTCTACTCCACCACCACCACCACGCCGTCGTGCTGCTGGGATTCCGTGGAGAGATCTACTACCTCCGCTGCTCGCTGGAACGGGGAGAGGAAGGTCTGCTTCGACTCCGCACATGTGACCGACCGGAACACGGCGCCGGAAGGATCATCTACTCGATCTTGAGATCGGCAAGTGATCGACTACATCAACCACGAGATCCGATCTCGTAACGCTTTCGGGTCTACAAGGGTTGGTACAGATCTATCTCGTTGCACATGTCTAATAGATTAGATCTTGGCTTTTATCTAGATTAGATCTGGGTTTTGTTCATTCTTGCGGTAGAAATTTTTTGTTTTCCATGCTACGGACCCATCATAAAGAATGTTTTGAATTGATGTCTACTAGGGCTAAGAATGATTCTTTATATAATCCTGATTTCGGCACTAAGCTGGAAAAAAGGGGTACTTCGGATAACTCCTGATCTTATGCCTGAAGTACGCAAAACAATGAAAGAAAAAGGTATACCTTCTGAAATTGTTAAGGAAAACAAAGTAGACTTGTTACAAGTTTTTACTGAAGAAGATGAAACTAGAAAAGTTTTTCAAGAATTAAAACATCCACAAGCAAAAATCTCATAATAACTTGCATAAGCACTTTCAAAAACATAAAAATATTTTGGCGGAACTCACAGAAAATTATGAAGAGATCAGCCAAGAAATAAAATTATTTCACAAGTATCTTAGCATGATTGAAATCCAGTGTGAACAAATAGCATCTGGTTATCAAATTCTTCTTCAAGATGATAAAGATATTCCTGTTTCTACTAATGTTATAACAAGAAGAGGTGTAGTTGTTACAGGACCGTTAGGACCACCAGAATATTAAGCTGAAAAAGAGCAAAAAAAGCCTTGCTTGAAGCAAGCCAACAAGATGATACACTAGTGGATCCTCAAGATGAAACTGCTCAAGAAACACAAGATCAAACCAAGGAGGGCCAAGATGATACACAAGATGACCGTTATGACTCTGATGCAGAGATGGTTGATCCAAGAGAAGAAAAAGAAGCAAGCAATGAAGATGAAGTTGTTGTAGTAGAGAAGAAGAAAAGCGATAAGAAACAATAAAAGAAAGCAATAAAAGAGCCTGACCCCCCACAGAAGGTAAAAGACAAGAATAAAAAAGGTGAGAAAAATCTTCCCTTTCCAGATCAAAAAAAGAAAGCACCAGATCAGGTAATCTAGGATTCTTTTACAAAAGCACTTGGTGACCTTCGTATAGAAATTCCGTTTGAGGATGCAATTAAAGTTCCTACCTATTCTAAATTCCTCCATGCTTAGTAGAAAGAAAGAAATAACTGAAACCATTGCCATGGTGACTAGTTATCCTACTAATGGGAAACTATTGTCTAAATTAGGAGATCCTAGAATACCAACTATTTCATGCTCAATAGGCAAGACTAATATTCACAATGCCTTGTGTGATTTAGGTGCTGGAGTTAGTGTAATGCCATACTCCCTCTATAAAAGGTTAGTATTAGGGGAGTATTCCCCGATTACTATCACTTTACAGATGGCTGACAAGTCCACTAAACAACCCATTGGTATGATTGAGGATGTTCTACTTAGAATAGATGAACATGTTATTCCCACTGATTTTATTATTCTTGAAATGCAGAGGATGAAAAATTATCTATAATACTTGGAAGACTTTTCCTTAGTACTGCAGGAGCATCAGTTGATTGTCCTAAAGGGAAAAATAATCTTCAAAGTTTATGTTGCTGAAATCATCCGGTATTTTCCAAAGAAGCTAGAAACTGGAGAAAGATATGTTCCGCCGACAAAACGAGTTCATGTGGTAAGTGCCTTTGATAAGGGGCAACCCAAGGTAAGAATTCGAGAACAGAGAAGGGGTTGAGTTATTCAACCATTCTTAACAAAATGCTTAATGGGAGTCAACCCATCACATCAATAAAATAGACTAAAGAATAAAAAGTTCATCACATTCCTACAAATTTTTCACAGACATTCTCGCGAAAGCACGCCCGTGAAGATGCAGCTATCAAAAAGTAGTAGAAACATTGATTGAACGAATGTAGAATAAGTATGAAAATAAAAGTTTGAGTTTTATCTACAAAGGTTAAAATTCTGCTCACTACATGCTAATGTTGGTCGACAGTTTCTACTATCAATTTTCTATCAAAAATAAGGTATTTTGTTGAGTTTCAGAATAAGAAGATATTCTTGAAGAAACATAATCTTTTTGATGACTACTGATGGTTTAACGACCAACTATACAGCGGGAATAAAAATTCCGGCTGTATAGTTCCGGTTGTATAGATATCTTTGCCATCAACAATTTTCTTGCGTGAGCACAGAGAGTTTAACGACCAACTATACGGCGGGAATAAAAATTCTAGCCATATAGCTCCGGTCGTATAGATATCGATGCCTCCGTACGATTTCTTCTCAAAAGGTACTGACTGTTTAACGACCAAGTATACGGCGGGAATAAAAATTCCGACAGTATAGCTCTGGTCATATAGATACCGATGCCTCCATACAAGTTCTTCTCAAAAGTCCTGATTGTTTAACGACCAACTATACGACGGGAATAAAAATTTCGTACGTATAGTTCTGGTCGTATAGATATCGATGCCTGTTTTAGAAATTTATCTCGAGGATACAGACGGTTTAACGACCAACTATACGGCGGAATCATTGCGATCCGGCCATATAGTTGCGTCCGTATAGCTATATTCCGCATAAAGAAACCCTAGTTGGCGGCGCCACCGCAACTATACGGGCCGAACAACATATCCCGCCCGTATAGTTCCGGCCGTATAGTTTGGTGCAACCACAAAATCACACTGGGGCGGCTAGGTCTCTTCTTCCTCATTATTTCTCTCATATTCTCTCTCCAAACCTCTCAAAACCCACCTAGAACTTTTGATTCTTCACGGATTTCCTTCGTTTGAGTGGGGAAATCAACAGATCGGTATGTTTCTCTCCCTATCCATGCTTTATTTTCAGATTTACATGGTTGAAACTCTCACATTGATGTAGTGGATGAACTCAATCTTATTTTGTTTTTCCTATTGATTCCTCACGTTAGGATTGGATTTTTCCACGTAGGATCGTTCATATATCATGTAGAAACTATATGCCTAAGGTTTTATGGTGAAAATTTTTAGTGCATGACGATGAACAAAATCGGTAACATCTTTCACACGAGCAAGCGCCAACATGTTGAGCGCTCGAGCTCGGGGTCCCGAGCCGAGTGCAACCCCAAGTTGGCCGTGGTCTAATCGAGGAGGGTGCTGCCCACACGTTGGGCTGACCACAGCTTTCTCACCGCGGCGGGGTTGAAGGCGGACTTCGACCTCTTGTGTAACAAGGCGGGGCTAATAGTGTTTGTCTTCGCAAGCCACGACACCTACACTGAGCTTACCCATGAGTTCCTCGCCTCCTTCTACGATGACCATAGGGAGAAAGGTAATGCGTGCATGGTAAGCTTCACCATGAACCGGTAGCCCTATGAAATAACTTTTGAACAATTTTGCGATGCTTTCAGCTTCCCACACGTTGGGGAGCCAACTGTTACTAACCTCTACAGCGTCACAAGCGGAGAAACTTGGGAAGTTATTTCTATTAATTGTGGCACCAACTTCTACCAGAAGAAGATGTCCACCATTCAGAACCCAACAATCCACTACTACACCTTGTTCCTCACCAACACACTACTGGGAAGAGGTGACACCGGTTCCATGACCAATGCGGACATGGCAATGATCACCAAGGCTCTCTTTCCCACTGTGCCGCAAAGCCCCAATCCTACAGATCTACTCATCCAGCAGTTTCGCCACCAAAGCAACAAGACTAAAGGTGATATTCGCATTGGTGGATTGGTAACCCACCTGGCCCATGCATTAAATATTATATTACCTGTTATGCAATCTATTTACGGTTCCAAGATTATAGATGTCATGTATTTAACTGCTTGTGGCTTCCTTGGTGTTTAGAAAGCTAATCGGAGGCTCCGAGCATATCAGTTTGGTTATCTTGGTGATGCACAGGGTGAGGAGGTTCTGTTGCCCTATCCCCAAGCCTTCTCGATTGTGGAGAAGGACACTTGGATCCTCACCAAGGACCAAGTGATGCAGATCATGGCTGAACTCCAGCTTGATCAAGAGGAAGATGAAGAAGGAGAGCAGCAGGATGAGGATGAGCAGGAGCAGGAGGATGAACAAGGACACAACCCTGCTTGGGAGGGACAACAGCAACATCAATGGGGAGCCTGGGACACCTGGCCCAACTAGCCGCAGCAGGGGTACAACTATGTCCCCTATCAAGAATTCCAGCAGCTCAACCAGCGCGTTGGGGAGATTGACAACACTATTCACGAGTGAATGAAGATGTGAGTGCCTTGACTCACAACTTCAGTCACTTCATGACCCACTTCCCCGACTACTACCAGTAGTATCCGCACCAGCTGCCGAATGATGGCAACAACTGAGCCTGGCAATAGCCTAAGCTTGGGGGAGGTTTGAAAACCTCCAACCTTGCTTTTATATTTTTATTTCTTCTTTTGATTTATTTTATATCTTCAAAATTGTATATTTACTTTCAGTTTGCATTTCTAAAACAAAAATACAAAAACATTAGTTGTAACTTTTATTGCAAGTTCATTTCTTTGTTTTTGTCAGAGATTGCTCAATTTGAAGTGACTTGGCAATATGGAAATACAGAGGGGGTTCGACTAAATACGAGAACGAAGCAAGCAAGAGAAGGTATAACATTCCTTTCATCACCTTTTTTGCAACCTTGAATTGATCCTACAATTATTTACTCGCTTGCACTGGAGTCACTCCCCACTTAGCTTGTTATCCTATAAATTCTATTCCTTTGCTAGTGTCTCCTTTTTAGCTTTGAAACAATGAGCAATGAAATTGGCTAAAATATTTCCTACATTTTTACAATAAGAAAAAGCATCCAAAAGATGACTTGAGTCCATGTTAGTCCTAAAGAATTTAATTTTAGAACTACTCCATCCTATTTGAGCTTAATATAAATAGACTCGATAGTACCCTTGAATGAAATTGTTTGATAAAATGGATGCTTCGAAGTAGTAGAGATTATGCCACATCTTTTTATAATAATTACCGTAAGATATTGCTTTAGGCGTGTCATTACAACACTGTCATGCTCCATGGGGAACTATTAACTCTGTTGGCAATGAACAATCTAAATGTGGGAAACCACTTGATTTCGGCTATTGAGTTATGTAAATGTCTGTAGCAGCAATGCAATGATGGGTAAAATTTTAGTCTCCTCATGGTTTCACATTCCAAGTGAAGTTGTAGTACTCCTCTGACCCATTATTTCTCAACATATTCATTGGCATGGTCACGAGTGCACAACACAGTCCCAATTAACATGTTAAGACCAGTGGCATGATTTCTCTATGGAAGAGCTGAAGTTTTTGGAAGGCAAAGGAAGGAAAAAGGTGCATTGAGAGTCTTGAGATTTTGACATGGGAATTGATGAGTTGTTCTTAAATTGAATATTTTGGTGCCAACTTGAGAACTCTTAATTGATTAAAGAAATAAGAGCAAAAAGTTTTCATCTCTCAAAAAGAGAGATACCAAAAGAATTTGCGTAACTTTCCTAGCTAAAACTTTTGACACTTTCTCGGGCATATGATTTATTTTCTAGCAAGATATAAGTGGTTAGGAAGTGGACTTAGTGCAATCTTGTAAATACCTGTATGATCATGTTTAAGATTGCAGGGATCATGAAGAAAAGAATTTGACACCAATTCAAGCTTGTAAGTTCTTTTATTTCAGTCTCAAATCTCCGCTATACTTCTTTATTTCCTTGTCACTCGAGGGCGAGCAACATCTAAGCTTGGGGGAGTTGATTGTTGTGAAATTCGATACATCTTTGATGGTTTTTATTAATGGTTTTCTCCCAGATTTGATCATTTTCTAGCTTTACCTAATGCTAATACTTCAGTAGCAAAGAAAACTTGGTTTTTAATGTGTGTTTCAGGTTCTGAATGTCAACAGAGGGTTTTAACTAGAGAAACACAATATTCAGGCAAAAACAAGCAAGTATCTCTTTGGAAGAAATCGAGGTAAGCATACAGAGGCTTTAACGAGCAACTATACGACAAGAATATTTTTCGGCCGTATAGTTGTCGCCGCCTCTGTCTTATAAAAAGGGACAACTTCCATGAAGGGACCAAGGACAAAAACACAACACAGCAGCCGCCACACCATCCAGAAGGGAGAAAGAAGAGATCCGAAGAAGAAGGAGGAGACGTTCTTCATCTCTCTCCACGATCTTCGACCTCCTAGCCACTACACCCTGATGACTGCAAGTGCACAAATCGTTTGTAGCTAGTTTCGAAATGAAGATATCGATCCCACAGGGAGAAGTAGGCGAAAGACTAAAATGCTTTTAACTATAACTAAACGAAGTACTTAAGATATAACTTTAAGATGCAAGATAAGGAGAGTTGTTTTTGGGTTTTTTTGTTGAACAAGGTAATTTAAAGTAAAGCGAAACTTAATGCAGAAAGTAAGAATCGCGTGTGTAATAGAACTTTGGAACTACAATAGGGAAAATGCGTTCTCAGGGAGTAGCGAATACACCACTGGCAATTTAGACTAAGTAATCGAGAGTATTATAACGAATATTCTCATAGTGTGTATGTATGTGGGAGGAGCTCCATATATGGACGATTTGCCAGCAACCGCTGCACACATCGTCCTCATAACCACAGCAGACAGTAACCGACAAACATCACATTACCGCGCTATTAAGGGATTTCTCCCATGGCATGGACATGGCTTGATCAGTTCTCCTTGGTTCCCCAAGTTAGTACGTAAAGAATGACAACAGCTTTATAGTCACAGTAAGCGCTATCACCCCTCCATCTACTAACAAGTAATCCCCTCCATCGAGTCCCCAAAAGAGGCAAATATTAAGAAGGTGCATTTCTCCTTAATAACAAGATGAAGACAATTAACACATACACATGATGATGTATAACATAATAATCCCTATCTCATCTTAGTCATATGCTAGGGTTTCTCCATCTCCCCAAGAACTAAAGATCTACTCAGACATGGAGGTAATCAACATCATGGCAATGGTAATGGAAATAATCATAGGTGAATAGTTCTTGTATAAATCCACAACGAGTATAGGAATTACAACAAGATCTGGACAAGATGTAGATGGGATGGATGAGGATGGTAGTGATGCAGCGGTGGTTGATGAAGATCGATGCCTTAGCCTCCCGGATCTGTGCAAGGTGAAGATGGATCCCTAGCGGACGAGTTCCCCCTTCATATGCCTTCTGGAGGTGAGGTTTTTGCAATTTCTGGGTGTTCTGTATGTCGTCTCCCTGAACCAATTGCATGGGGTGAAACTATTTGACAAGGCGGAGGCGGCGCCAACTATACGTCCAGAGCTATACGGGCGGAAGAAATTCTCCCACCGTATAGTTGGTCGTTACGCTCTCTTCCTTCCTTGTTCGCTTCTAGTTTTCTTCTGGTATTATTAATATTTTCCAAATAAGCGATTCACGTTGTTTTTTACTCCTTTTCTCCATAGTACAACTGCTTCAATAATTGTATCCATTGGATCCATCATCTGTCCTGATCCTGGTGAAAACAGACATAAAATGTGCGCGTGAGCGCCGTAAAATACCACGATCCTACATCTACAATGCAAAATAATAATGTAAAACATGATGCAAATATGCACTCGTCAACTTCCCCAAGCTTAGACTCTTGCTCGTCCCGAGCAAGTTTTTAGCTTAATGGATGTGATCCTCATATTCATGTAGCTGAGTCGATAAAATAAATGAGGCAATTGCAGTATGTCTTTATCATGTTCGATACAGGGGAATAAGTTCATGAATAGTACCTTACTCGAACCATCTGAATAGTATTGGGAGGCTTCCACACCTTAGTTATCAACAGTTCATAAAAGATGAATCTCAACATAAGGTAAAAGTATCCAGTTCAACTGAATGAGTTAACGAGGTAGTCCCAAGTGTTTTAGTATCAACGTATTCACTTGGGATTCAAAATCTCAAAAGTGTCTCTTTGTCATACTACAGTACAGTGGTATATGCCTATTTGCTCTTTGCACATTTGCCCTTTTTCTTCTTCTCTTTTCCTTTTCTTTTGCATATATGCTCACACTTTTGTTTTAAGTGTTGTGCAAAGGAGCTAACCATATATTCCACTTCATGTAGGAATTCAAAGTCCAATGATCTCAATTATCAAATTCCAACTGTATATGAAGTATTCTTATGACTTGATATTCTACCACGACTTGTTCTTACTCTATTTGGATAGCACTTTCATATTCCTTTGTTCAAGGTTTCTCTTTTAACTTAATTGGATAGATAATTTTTATTTGTGAATCAAACCATAAACTTAGAGCATATTGACCAAATTATCTTTATGTGTTCCATTAATACCAATGGTGTGGAAGACTCATATCGCTATCATCAAGTGTAATTAAAATCATACTCAAGCCATTCATATATCAATAAAGCAAACACAAACTCAATATTTCTCCATATATAATAATAAACTCGGAATTCATAAAAGGGATCGACTATTCCTGAAAGGAATTCTAATGATGCAAACCTTATTTCTAGTTTGAACTAATGCAAAAACTGTAATGTAAAACTTATAAGAGAGATTACAAGGTCTTTAAAGATCTCCCCAAGCTTGGAATCAAGCCATGCAGGATCAATTAACTCCTTGTGGGTACCTATTCCTCCTCTTGGGTAGATGGAGCGTCTCCTTCTTCCTTTACGTTGCCCGCTTTAACTATGATTTCAAAGCGAATGCTGGGCTTGGCCATGTCGTATTGGAGCTTCAACATTTTCCTCTTGAGGAATTTCTTCTCATCTATTAACTCAAAGACAATTTTAATCAAGAAACCAACTCTACCATCGATTGCATCGACCTTCTTCTCAAGGTCTTTGCTCATCATCCAGTAGGAGTCAATTCCTTCTCCAATTTTTTCAACACATGCCTTAGAAGCTTTTTCTAACTCACAGATCTTATCATGAATCTCATCTTGCCGCACCTTCTTAGGTTTAAGAGGTGATGGACCAAGAGGAGGTTTATAATAGGATCCCATGTTCTAACAATAAGGATTAGGGAGGTACTCATCCTTGTTCCTTCCCCGCTCAGCTTGTCTCATCATCTCCATTATCTATGGGAATAGGTCCTCCCAATTTGGGAGAGGCTTGATCTCCAGGACGGATAATGATGACGATCCTTTAGGTTTTGCTTCCTCGATCCTCTTCATAGGCTTATCATCTTTCTTCTTCCAGATCTGGTTGACGTGGAAGGGCTGCATGGATGTTATTAGAGGGCTTGTATAGGGATGGCGAGGATTTTTCGAGGCTAGAGGCTCTGGCTCTATGAAAACTCAATGAAAAAGGTTAGATGCGATCAACTTTAAAAGGAGGGCTCAAAAACCCTAGCCATCTTGCATAATGAGCAAATATACGGGCACAACCCGTATAGCTCCCGCCGTATAGTTGTGAACCGACTATAGATTAGATCTACGGTAGAACCTAAC
This sequence comes from Avena sativa, assembly GCA_916181665.1. Taxonomy (NCBI): domain Eukaryota; kingdom Viridiplantae; phylum Streptophyta; class Magnoliopsida; order Poales; family Poaceae; genus Avena; species Avena sativa. Next base: position 40,270,728 of record OV702287.1, on the reverse strand, counting down.
TATACGATCGGAACATACGGGCGTAATTTTTAATTCTGGCCGTATAGTTGTTCGTTAAACTCTCTGTTTCCTCGATATTTTTTTGAAGAAGGGTCGATAACTATACGACCGCGACTATACGGGCGGAATTTTTAATTCCGATTGTATAGTTAGTCCCTAAACTCTCAGTATTCCAAAAATTATTTTGTCAAAGGTGTAAACAACTATAGACCGCAACTATACTGGCGTAATTTTTTAATTCCAGCCGTATAGTTGGTCGTTAAAGTCTCAGTACCTTTTGTGGATGGAAGCATTAACATCACAACAACTATACGGCTGGAACTATACGGCTAGAATTTTTATTCTTGCCGTATAGTTGGTCGTTAAACCTTCTGTGTCCACCAAAAATTTTCTGCTTCTCCAGGTATTCTTTATTAATCTGAAACTTAACGAAATATCGAGTTTTGACAGAGAAATGTCAGATTAGACTTTCGACCAATTTTGGCATCATCAATCTTCCTTCTTATTTGCTAGAGCATAAACAATACTCAAACTAGACTTTAACTGAAAATTTAAAAACTTAATCAACCTTTATTTCACATGGGTTGCCTCCCATGAAGAGCTCTTTTAGGGTCAATAGCTTGACCTTAGTACCGCTCATTTCGTATTGAGTCCATTCTTCTTGTAATTGTCGTTCTTCGTATATTTTCGCTTTATCACTTATTCGGGGGTGCTCAACTCTATAGTGATTGCACTTATATCTTCTTTCACCCGATAATGCTTCAAGCGTTGTCCATTTACCACCCATGCAAGAGATGGTGTTTTTCCTTGGAGCTTCACTACTCCCGACAAATAGGATTCTTCAACTACATATGGACCTTTCCACTTCGACCTGAGTTTTCCTGGAAACAACTTAAGTCGAGAATGATAGAGCAACACTTTGTCTCCACTTTAAAAAAAATTATTCTCTATTTTTTTATCATGCCATCTTTTAACTTTTTCCTTGAAAAACCTAGCATTCTCATAGGCTTCACTTCTAAACTCATCTAAAGCATGCATATCTAATAAACACTTTTCCCCTGCTGCTTTGAGATCATAATTTAGATTCTTGATTGCCCAAAAAGCTTGGTGTTCTAGTTCTGATGGTAAATGGCATGCCTTACCGTACACCATCTTATAAGGTGTCATACCCATTGGATTTTTAAACGCAGTACGTTATGCCCATAGAGTGTCATTTAACTTGTATGACCAATCTTTTCTAGATTTGCCCACCGTGTTCTCGAGTATGGTCTTTAGTTCTCTATTTGAGAGTTCCACTTGACCACTTGTTTGGGGATGATATAGTGAAGCAACACGGTGAGTTACTCCATACTTGCTAAGGATTTTCCTAAAAGTCTCTTTCATGAAATGAGAACCACCATCAGTAATTAAAAATCTAGGAAGTCCAAACCTGGGGAATATGACATCCTTGATCATCTTCACTGAGGTAGCTGCATCTGCATGATTTGTTGGGATAGCTTCAACCCACTTAGTAACATAGTCAACAATAACAAGAATATGAGTATAACCATTTCACTCTGTAAATGGCCCCATGCAATCACTTCCCCATACATCAAAGGGTTCAATTATTAGACTATAATTCATTGCCATTTTTGTCTCCTACCTATATTACATCTTCTTTGGCAAGCATCGCAATATTCCACATACCTATGTGCATCCTTGAGCAAGGTGGGCTAATAGAATCCGGATTGAAGTACCTTTGCAGTAGTCCTTTTAGCTGCATGATACCCTCCATATGGACTGTCATGACAAGCCTTCAATATTGCATTCATTTCATGATTAGGAACACACTTCTAAATCATTCCATCAAGTCCATGATGATATAGATACGGATCATCCCAAAAGTAATATTTAAGATCATTAAAGAATTTCATTCTTTGATTTCTTGACATACTGGGAGGTAAAAAATTTGTTGCTAGATAGTTAGCATAATCTGCATACCATGGATCAGCAATCTCTACCTTTGCTAAATATTCTCCCGAAAATGATTCATTAATAGGTACGGGGTCATTAATTATTCTCTCCATCCTAGAGAGATGATCTGCTACCGGATTATCCTTACCCTCCTATCTACTATTTGTAAATCATATTCTTGTAGTAATAAAACCCACGTAATCAACCTAGGCTTAGCATCCTTTTTTACAAGCAGGTGCCGCAAAGCTTGGTGATCCGTATGAATTATTACCTTAGAATTAATTATGTAATATCTAAATTTGTCGCAAGCAAAAATTATAGCTAGAAACTCTTTTTTTGTAGTAGCATCATGTTTCTGAATCTTACTAAGAGGTCTACTAGCGTAATAAATAACATTCAAATTCTTTCCATCTTGCTGTCCCAACACAGCCCCTAAAGCATAATCACTAGCATCACACATAATTTCGAAAGGTTCATCCCACTTTGGAGGTTGCATGATAGGTGCTGAAACTAGTTTATCTTTAAGGTTCTCAAAAGCTGCAATACAGTCATGGTCTAAATAGAATGGAGTTTCTTTATCAAGAAGATTGGTAAGGGGCATAGCTAATTTAGCAAAATCTTTTATAAACCGCTTATAAAATCCTACATGTCCCAGAAACATTTTTAAGCTTTTAATGTCCTGAGGTATTGGGAGATTTTCTATAGCATTTATATTAGTTTTATCTATTTCTATTCCCTTCTCTAAAACCTTGTGCCCAAAAACTTTACCTTCTCTTTCCATGAGACGACATTGCTCCCAATTCAAAACCAAGTTTGATTGCCTGCATCTCTGCAAAACTCTGGTCATATTGTAGAGATAATTATCAAAAGTTGTTCCACAAATGACAAAATCATTTTTTAGGATTTCCATAGTCTTCTCAACAAAATCATCAAAAATCTTTAGAACACATTCCTGAAAAGTTGCTGCTATATTACATAAGCCAAATGGAATTAATCTATAAGCATATGTGCCACCAGGACAAGTAAAAGTAGTTTTCTCTTGATCTTCTGGCTATATGGAAATTTGAGAATATCCAGAATAACCATCAAGAAAACAAAAATAAGAATTATTACTAAGTCTTTCTAGAATTCTATCCATGAACGGTATAGGTTTATGATTCTTTTGTGTCTCACGATTTAGTTTCCTAAAATCAATGCACATATGATATCCTACAATTGGTCTCACAGGAACTAGCTCACCATCCTCATTCATAGCAGCATCAAGACCACCTTGTCTTGGTATGCAATGAGCTGGGCTAACCCACTTACTGTCAGAAATAGGATATATTATACCAGCATCAATTAAGCGTATAACTTCTTTTCTTACTAGTTCCTTCATCTTAGGATTAAGCCTTCTTTGTGTATCTACTACAGGTTCAGCATCATCAAGCATGGTAATCTTATGTGTTACAATAGATGGATCTATTCCTTTAATATCACTCAATGTATATCCAAAGGCTTCATGATGCTTAACCAAAACTGAAATGAGTTTATTAGTTTCATTTTCTAATAGATTCAATAATAACAGGACATTTATTTTCATTATCTAAAAAATCATACCTCATATTATCTGGAAATTTTTTCAATTCTATTTGTGGAGGTTCTTCATCTCATGTTCTTACCAATTCTTCATAGTCATGTGGATTTTGTGCCTCTGGAATTGAATCAAGGTAATCATCCATGTCTTCTTTCTTCTCATCATCCGGTGCTTCTTCCCAATTAATCAAGCTCCTTTCTAATTCATCTTGTGGAGTGCTGAAATGAATTGCCGCTAGCTCATCAATCGTCTTTTCTTCCTTAATATCCTCCACTTCATATGGCCTCTTCTTTTGTTTGGCAAAGTGGAATGTCATTTCCTCTTCTCCAAACTTTAGTGAAATGTTTTTCTTCTGATTATCCACTCGAGCTTTGGTGATGGAAATAAAAGGTCTACCTAAAAGAATAGGGTAAAAAGAATCTCGAGGCATATCAACAATATGAAAATCAAGGGGGTACATGAGTAAGCCAATAAATACATAGATATTTCTAATTAACACTTCTGGTTTTATATTGGTTCTATTAGACAATTTAATAATACTGTATACCGGTTCAACATCTGGATTATTTAAGTTGTAGGAAAGTTCTTGATAAAGTGATGACGGCATAATATTTATGGTGGAAATTGGTTCACAAATTCAATAAAAAAGGAAGTTTCTCCACAATATATAGGGGTCATAGGTTTTGAAGTTTTGTTACCTCGAACCTTACCTTGGATAAATTCCGAATTCATGGTCTAACATAACCACTTCATCCTCCACCATCCGTGCCTCCATAAGGTCTTTTATTATAACATTATTTATATTTGTAGCTTAGGAATTCCTTTCTGGTTTATTCAGTCTCTTCTTTATTTGTTCTTCCTCTCTTTGTCTTTTTTCAAAGATTCCTTGTATAGGTATCGATGAGAACTCTTCCATTAGTGCTCTTGCACGCTTCTTTTCTTCGAGAGGTTTACGAGGTTCCCGTTCTATAGGTACCTGCAAATGCCTTGCATAATTCTCAATAATTTTGTTTACTGAGTAAGAATCAATACCAAGGGTTTTAATCATTGTATCTGTCCTCTCATCTACAAGGAAATCATTAATGCAAGCATATTCTAAAAAACTATTTGTAATATTTTCCTTCTTTAGAATTTTTAGTTGCTTCTTTCATTTTTATTATTAGATTCCAAGCTTCATCATAGGTATAAGATATAAAACTACCATTTTAAGCAGTGTCTAAATACGTCCTATTTTCAATATTTATCCCTCCATAAAATGTATGGGTGATTAACCAATCAGGCAAACGATGACGGGGGCAATTATCTAGGTAACTTTTATACCTTAGATATCCTTCATACAAGCCTTCACTAGGATGATTTTTCAAACTGATAATAATACCTCTCATCTATGAGCTTTGCTTTCAGAATAACATTTTGATAGGAACTTAGTTGTCAATTCCTCCCAAGTCCTTGGTGCTTCTGCACAAAAAGATCTGTACCAGTCGCAAACATTATTAGAGAGAGTTTGTCTAAACAACTAGATTTTAACCATATCAAAATTACAGTCGTCGAAAATAAAGGAACTGAGAATATCTTCAAAGAATTGTAAGTGTCCATATGGACTTTCTTCATTGGTTCCTGCAAATTTCTTAGAGTCTAACAATTCGAATAATAAAGGATGGATCTCGACTCCATTCAGATTTATGCTTTTGTTGACAGTTATAAAAGTGTCCATGGGCGAACCCATTTTCCTTACTGCCTCAAGCTGGTTTAAATGCTGAGTATTGTCCATTGCTGTGGTCCTACAACTCAAGTAAAAATTTAGTACAACGAGAGTAAATAACTAAAAGTAAAGTGACTTATAGCGCTAAGCTCCCGGCAATGGCGCCAGAAAATAGCTTGATGACTTCAAGTGCACATATCGTTTGTAGCTAGTTTCGAAATAAAGATATCAATCCCATAGGGAGCAGTAGGCGAAAGACTAAAATGCTTTTAACTATAACTAAACGAAGTACTTAAGAACTAACTTTAAGATGCAAGAGAAGTAGAGTTGTTTTTGGGTTTCTGGTTGAACAAGGTAATTTATAGTAAAGCAAAACTTAATGCAGAAAGTAAGAATCGCATGTGTAATAGAACTTTGGAACTACAATAGGGAAAAGGCGTTCTCAGGGAGTAGCGGATACACCACTAGCAATTTAGACTAAGTAATCGAGAGTATTATAACGAATATTCTCATAGTGTGTATGTATGTGGGAGGAGCTCCATATATGGACGATTTGCCAGCAACCGCTGCACACATCGTCCTCATAACCGCATCAGACAGTAACCGACAACCATCGCATTACCGCGCTATTAAGGGATTTCTCCCGTGGCATGGACATGACTTGATGAGTTCTCCTTGGTTCCCCAAGTTAGTACGTAAAGAATGACAACAGCTTTATAGTCACAGTAAGCGTTACCATCCCTCCGTCTACTAACAAGTAATCCCCTCCATTGATTCCCCAAAAGAGGCAAATATTAAGAAGGTGCACTTCTCCTTAATATCAAGATGAAGACAATTAACACGTACACATAATGATGTATAACATAATAATCCCTATCTCATCTCAGTCATATGCTAGGTGACGAGGGCTAACCTCGGCAGTGCCCATGGTGATGGACTTGGGGTTTCACGGAAAAGAGAACGCTAGAGATTTCGTCGGATGTTCAGGAAAACAATGGAATCAAAGTCGCCTGAATATGGAATAATCACACTATTACAAGTTGTCCTCTAGATTTTGGTACCCTCGCTTGGGCTTCTCCCGTCCTATATATAATAGGCCAGGTCTCAAAGATGTATGTGGATAGGTTTCATACACGCGTAATTACAATACCAACACAATGACGGTTCATAGTTTCTTTCCTAATACAATCAAAGTCTTTGTCGGTTGCTTCCTTGGGCTATCATCTGAAACCTTCATGGGACATGAGCCTTTTACCCAATATAAGGTATCAAATCATAGTCATCCGAGTAATCATACCCATGTCAGTAGCCCCCGTGACTCTACTTGAACCGCAGTTTCAAGTTGAGTCTCAAAGTTTTCTTTTTTCCTTCTTTGCTTTCATTTTTGCTCATTGATTTTATTTTTTGTAGAGATTTTGGTACAATGAGTCTGATGCTTCCGACGGATCGGGAATCAGTTAATTTCTCCTGGGCAAAAACAAGGTTGTACTGCATCAAATTTAAGTCCCCATGCTTGAATCTAGAATTTGCTACTGGCGTAATTCAGTTCGAGCCGCTGAGGTCTTAATAAATACTGAATTCCATTTTTCTATTTTAACCGGGTACCCAACGCGTCCGTCGGGATTTTTCATCTTATCGTTGATACGGATATTTTACTGGCATAGCGCATTCTTGTGCAATTACCAGGCCACACAGGACGAATCCTGGGGTCTTACCTTCATGTTTCTGAACATGGCATTCGGATTTTTATCGCGCCAGGTGCGATCCGAGAGTTTTTTGATTTGTAGCAGCTGAAGATCTTTTTGTTTTTGCAATTACTCCTGATAGGAGTATCTTTTGATGAATGTTTTGTTTGTCTTTCTTTATCAGGTGCGCATCAGCGCTCCTGATAGGAGTAGCCCCCGAGGCTATGTTTGGATATATGTATCAAAACATAGGCTTGAAAACTTAAGTTTATGGCGCTAGTACATCTATAATTTTTTGTCGAGTTCACGACCAGTGCTCCCGATAGGAGTAGCCCCTGAGGCTACAGTCGTAATATTGTATATTCGATTGTAGTCTTAGATCTTTTCCTCGGAGGAATTTACTTTAACTCTGATTTTTTGGGTCATATTTTTTATGTTGAGCCACAATTTCTGCAATGCCTCTGCTATGATGTCAGTGATGACGTATCTTATGTTGTTGATTTTCAGAAGAACACGCCCTGACGGGATGTGTCGAACGTGGGGCCATGCATCAGTAATGATGACACGTGATAGCGTATTCAACGGAGATTTTTGACTGCACGTCCCCTCTCCGCGCGAAAATCGAGGCGTCACGCGCTGTCCTCCGTTTTTACCACAGACATAACTTCCTTAACTTTTTCCTTTACGAAATCCTTGTAACACGTGTCACCATCGTGTGATCTTCTGTCGATTCGATTTTGCATCAAACGGTTCGAACCTCATGCCTTTGCTCTTTATAAGGGAGAGGAGATGTGTTTTTCTGTTTTAGCTCACCTTCCTCTGCTTCATCTTCTACCTTGCTCCCTTGCCCCCTTGCGATCTCCTGTTCTATGCTCGTGTTCCTCTTTCGCCGCCATGGGCAAAAGCAAAGCTAGAACTTCTACTGCCGCTGCGAAGGCCACCAGGAAGAGGGTCGTCGGATGGACTCCCACCAAGTGCACAATGCGGGAACTCCGTGAGGCACGGAACTCTGGCCATCTGATGGAGGGTTCCTTCAAGCTTCCTAGAGACGAGGTTGCTCCCATCCCTGAGTCTGGATGGAGGGTAATGTTCCTCTCTTTCCTCTTCTGTGGTCTTTCTCTTCCTGTCCATGAATTTATTCGTGGCCTTTTGTTTGTTTCTGGCATGCAGCTGTATCAGCTCACGCCCAACCCCATTCTCCACGTCACTTGTTTCATCACTTTCTGTGAGTGTTTCCTTGGGATTCATCCCCATTGGGGCCTTTGGAAGCATTTCTTTTGTGTTTGTCGTAACGCCACTAACATTGTTGTCCATGACGTTGGTGGTGCCATTTTCTCTATCCAATCCGATGTTGATTACTTGGACTTCAAATCACTAATTTTGTCCAAGGTTGGAATTCCAAGTGGTTTTATGCCAAGGATCAACCACTTGAAGGCCCATCTTTTGGGTTAGCCCCCTTTGATCCTAAGAAATCCTGACGCAAACTTGACTCCTAGGATCAGCATCCTTCCGCCAAAGAAATGGCGGAAATCTAGCCCTATGTTGATCGTATTTCAAAGCTGTGGTATGAGGTTGGCAAGGAATTGTCGGGTCTCTAGGTCTTGGCATACTTTTTGCGGATTCGCGTCCAGCCACTTCAAGCCCGACTTTCTGGCATGTGGGTGTACACTGGGAGGAAAGACCTGATGAGGATTTCCTCGGAAGACCTTACCCTCAAGGTGTATGAGAAAAGGGTCCGGAGCTTCACCACTTTGACCAAGAAAAGCCCGGTTCCTTCAACCTGTCTTGTGGAGCCTTTTGGCAAGAAAAAACGGCTCCCCGAGGTAAATTTTTCCTTTGCCTTCACCTTTTCCTTTCTTCTATTTGTAGATGCACTTTTACTCTTTCAATGACTAGCGTTTTTTCCATGTCTTCTACTTGTGTAGGATTTTGATCATCTGAGCTCACTTCCTCCTCTTCCTGGAAGTTGTGAGGCCCTGCCATCCTTCCGCATCTGACGATCTCCCTATGACTAGGACTGCCGCAGATGAGGAGGTGGAGTTCTCTACATCTGACTCTTCTTCGAAGACACAATCTCTTTCTTCGGCTGGCTCCGGAGATTTTCGCGTGGAGCATGCTGGCGAAAAGAGGAAGCGCCCTTATGCTGTAGAAAGGGTCGAAGAATCGGATGACTTGACTGCTTCCAAGCCTTTCGATGTTGCTCCAATCGCGGCTGCTCCCGCCTAGATAAATTTGTTCTGCCTTGCACAGGATGTGTCTTCGTAAGTATTCGACTACTTCTTTTACTGTTTTACCGGGTAGTTTTACTGTTGATGCTTATTCCAATTGTGTTGTTATTTTGCAATGATGATGAAGATCCTCCCGCATCTCCTCTTCGCACATCCGTGGGCTGCTCTACAAAGAAATCTCCTCCACCGTCGGTGGAGCCGAAAGAAAAGCTCCTGTCTTTTGTGGAGAAGATCATCCAAAAAGATGCTGCCACTTCATCCAAGCCGCCACCGCAAAAAAGGAAGAAAACAACGGGTAAAGGGGTGGTGATATCAGAAAAGCCTGTTGATGTGGATATGAAAGGTGTAAGTCACTTCAGAATTTTTCTACTAATAGCCTTCTTTATTTTGTCCTGATATCCTTTGATGTGATGTTCTTCTTTAGCCTTTTATGTACAAGATGGTCGACATGGCCTCTCGATTTATTAGAATTCGCAACGAAGCTGAAGAAATGAAGGGTATGTCTTGTTCATCTACAGGATTTCTTTGTGAATGTTTCTTTCCGAGTTTTCATGATCCGTTTATGCAGCGACCGCCTAAGAATCCGAAGTTATTCGCGACCACGCGATGAAGCGTGCCGATGATCTGGAGGCCAAGCTGTGGGTCGCTGAGGAGGCTTTGGAGGAGGCCAGGTAGAAAGCGAAAGCTGATGCCGAAGAATTGGCCAAACAATCCGCTATTCGAAATGAGAATCGTCGACAGCGCCTGGAGGCCCTGAATGAATCTTTGACCCGTAAGTTTTTGTCTTGTGTGGCTTTACTGTATTTCCTTCCTTTTGTCATCAATATTTCCCCTATTTTCCTTTTCTGTAGAGTTGACTGGCCAGAACCTAGCGCTGCACGAGGGCAAGAGGGTTGACCCCTTGTCGGATGCTGTTAGCACCTTGGAGGCTAACAGCGTTCATGGGTGCAACCTTCTTGTTTTCTCCCACTATGCCTTCAAAAGCCTTCGGCCAAAGTATTCCCTACCAAGGAGGTGCCGAACAACTTGAACGATCTCGTCACTATCTTTGGCGCCAATCCCAACCCCCTTGTTGGTTATAGCTTGACGCCATTGAAAAGTGGTGCCGAAACTTCGATGGCACTGGCGATGGCACACGGCGAGAATGTTGACTGGGAGAAGGTTACCTCCTCTGTCCCAGTCACCTCCAACGGTCAAGAAATTAACTTGAAGCCTCATATTAAGAGGGCTAGGAAATACTCTCGGTTGCTTCTGGTCCTAATCTCCGGCTCAGAGAAACCAATTGCCCCTTCTTCGACGGTCGATCCTTCTTCGGCTACTCCTGCCGCTCCCGTAGCTAATGTCCCTTCTACTAGTGCTACCCTCGTTGAAAAAGACGACTCCGTAGGATTTGTTTTGTAATCTTTATCGTGTCCCCCTTGCTGTTATTGTAATGAACCTTGAATTTATCCAGCTTCCCCTTGCTTCTTTTTACAAGAAGGCAACTTTTGAATATATGTGTATGAGCTTGCTTTTGTATGCTGAACGTTTCATATCTTTTTGTCTTGCCAGATTTTGAATGATTCTTCGGCTCCTTCTAGATCCATGCAACTGTTGGATGTTGTTCCTTCCTCCTCTGTAGTAGGTGCGACTAGTACTGCCATCGTGCGTACAGTGGACCCGCCGTTGTATGATGAAAAGATAGAACACGTGAAAAAACTTGAAGGAAAACTTCTGGTTGTTCAATCGATGGTAGATGTTTCCCAATCGAAAACATGCCAGGCCCTCAACCGCGAGACTTTTTTCTTGGAAGAAATCTCCAGGGTGAGCGAAAAGCTGTTGTGTAAGTATTTTTCCTTTTTTCCTTCGTTGATTTTTCTGGTTTGCAGGAAATTGATATTATCTTCCCGTCTTGTAGGCATTCGATTGTGTGAGAGGGAGGAGACCCAACATCTGCGCAACCGAATGCACGCTCTTATGTCTGCCTCCCGAAATTCTGAAACGGATTTTTGGACCGATCATCGTCGTGCCCATACTGTGGCATTGCTTCAAGATCGCCCTTCAGAGTTGGAGCAATTTGTCGAGTGCTGCCGTAGATCTTTGGCCATTATTACGATGCCATGTTTCCTCGGGATCCTCAGTCTCACACCTTGGCGGAGTTGGTTGTGAAGTTTCGACAAGGTGAAAGGATTCATCATTACGTGAAGCTTTAGCTTGTGGCGGGTGCCAAGCTCGCGCTCTAGTGGGTACATGCTCATCACCCGACATTAGATCTGGATGTTATACCTTCGGGTCTGCCTCCCCCTTCCGATAGCGACCTTGTTTATATGGCGCCTCATTACGCCGCTGCTCGTAGACCCGCCATTAGGATTGTGCAGAGATGCTTAGAAGCAGACGAAGAATTTTTTGTTAGTTTTGAGATCTGACTGCTTGCTTGTGCAGCCTTGTACTTCATGGACTAAATATTGTATAGATATTTATCAAAAAGGTTGTATGTTTTATACGAGATTTTGAGTGTATGTCGTATTCTCTTGTTTGAGGACCCGATGAACTAATGTTCGTTCGTCAGAGAAGTTTGTATGTCGTGGAATAATTTCTTTATTTATTGATAAGCATGGAAGGAAGTACGTTGCGAGGGCGTGATCGCCTGGCTGTTGGCCTTTTATAAAGTACATCTAAGCGAAGATTTTTTTTAGGAACTTCAGCTTCTGTTCTTGGGGTTCTTCATCATGCTCCATGTCGTGGTGCTCTCGTCTTGTCGATCAGTGGGTTTTCCTAGGTGGGACCTTTATTGGAGGCCGCATAGGTTGCTTTTGCGAGACTGTTGCACGCTTGCTCTTCTGATGTTTTCTTTTTGCAGGTGTGCCCTTCGTATATTGACTCCTCGTCCGCCATTTTCAGTTGTCCAAGTCATGCCTCCATCCCGAAAGATTCCATGATTTTGTTGAATTCCTGATCATAGCTGTCTGCACGACTAAAGCTTCCTTTGACTGTTATGACCCCATTGGGGGCTGGCATTTTTAGCACTAGATATGAACCTATCGAAAGTTGGCCATCCCAGGATCGCGTGGTATTGAGATGGCCAGTCCATGACTTAAAATTCTAGCTTTTCTCGTCTGAAGTTATTCTTTGACCCAAAGCCTACGTCGAGATGGACTTTACCCAATGGAATTTTGGCTTTTCCTGGAACTATCCCGTGGAAACTCATGTTTGTAGATACTAGATTTTTCATCGACCAATTCATGTCCCGTAGAGTTTTGACGTAAATCAGGTTTATGCTGCTTCCTGCATCCAAGAAAACCTTGCTCATATCGAACCTGCCGATTTGTGCTTCAACTATTAGTGCCGACTGGCCTGGTTGGGGGACTCGGAATGGATGATCAGCTCTACTGGAGGTAATTTCTTGTTTTAACCAATGGAGATACTCCAGTGTAGGAGGTAGGTTTGTTACTACCATGTTTACTTGCCTAGTAATCAGCTTCTATGTTCTGTTAGAGGTTGGTCCCTTCTGGATCATTGACATTGCTCCTTTTTACCTAGGATATTCGTCGTCTTGGTGCGTTCTACTTTGCGGCTGCCCTGCTGGCGGATGCCCCTGTGGCAACGGTGGCGCGCTGATGGCCAAAGCGCCAGGTGTGGTAGTGTAGCCTCGGTTTGCTACTTCGGCTGCCCTTGTGTTGCATAGTTCTTGCATTTTCAAGAATGTTCGGCAGTCCTTTAAGAGATGATTTCATCGCCTTTTCCCTGTTGAGTCGACATAGTAGTGCATATTGCAGGGTCCTTCCAACATTTGTCCTACTGACATAGGTGGGTCTCGATTCGTCGGCTAGTATCGTTGCTGCGACTGGCTTCCACCGATGTTGTCCCTATTGCCGCGGTACTCGTTGTTGTAATCGTCACTTCGTCGGTTGTCCCCTCCAAAGAAACTTGCTACAACGTAACTTGGTGTATGGTATCCATCATTGGTTCATTGTCTCCGGTCATTATTGCGCTTGTTTCTGTCATGTTCGGGTGAGCAGGCTCTTTTGTTGTGTACTGTGTCCTATCCATCAGTCCATCGATTGGCTATGTCCATCAGCTGTGCAATTGTCTTTGGCTTGATCTGTCCTAGTTCTTGAATGAACTCCTACCGACGAAGTCCATCGTTGAAGGCATCGATTGCTCTTTCGTCGAATATGGCTTCGGCCGAATATTTTATGATGTTTCACCGTCAGACGAAAACCCGTATTGATTCTCCTGGTTTTTGCTTGTAGGCCTGCAATTGTTCCAAAGATGCGAGTCGCTTGAATGTGGACTGGAAATTTCTGATAAACTTGTCCCCAAGATTGTTCCAGCTACTGATGGAATCTTTGGGTAGTTGGTTTAGCCAGGCTCACGCCACACCATTTAGGTGCAGCTGCAAGCTTTGCATTGCTGTAGCTTTGGATCTACCTTGTAGTCTGATGGTTGCCAGATAATCTGTCAGCCACGCTTCAGGTTCTTGGAGGCCATCATACTTTTGGCGATCTTGAGGTAACTTCAAATCTTTTAGTACTGGAGTCTTACGAACCCGTCGGGTAAAGGAACTGGCTCCGCATAGTTCTTGCTCTTCCTCGCTTTCACCATCATGGTATCTTCGGGTGCTGCGTTCTTCTCTGGATCGGTCGATTCGTCGCTGGGTGATGTCGTTTCTTGCATCGTTTCGTGGTTCTGGTTCTGAAAAGTGGACCCAATGTGGCGATCGTGATCGTCGGGTATGACCTCCTGTAACATCCCAAAACTTTAAACCAAGTGATCAAGATCCAAATCATCAAATTTAGAGTTAACAAAAACTTTTCCAATTAAAAATATTAAAGCATTCATATGTGTGTGCATTTAAATTAGGAGTTGTTTTGAATTGCCTTGTTTGAATGATCCATTGCTTGTAAAATGATTCTTAGGTGAAATAAACATCATCTAGATCATTCCCAAACAATTCCCAAAGAAAAAAAATCAAAATTAATAAAAGAAGCAAATGGTCATTTGTGCCATTTTAATCAACATGCCTACTTTGGCTATTCCTAGAACTCAATTCTTAACAGAAGCAAATGTAGATCTTTGCACCCCTTGCTAGTACAAGTAGTGATGTACCAAGGCCCACCTTGTGATGTACCAAAAACTTTCAAACTCTAAATTTAAATGATATTTCAAAATTGGATGTAGTTCATATGTATAGATCACACTTACTCAAAAACCACACAAATGAATTCCATTTTCAAATCCCAAGCAACTAGAGATGCTCAAGCATGTGATCACCAACTCCACCAAAATTCAGCTAAAAATTCAAAGACTTTTCTCATGCGGCCATTGTGTCAAACACCTGGCAGATAGAATCAATTTTAGCCTAACTATTACTGTTTTGATCAATTCTTGTCGAGCCATTTGGTTTGCATTGATCATTCTTGTCTCCCCTGAGCCGAACCAGACCAAAACCCACCCTAGTTCTAGCCCCTGGCGCCGGTGCAACGCCGCCCCGACGCCATGCTCGCCGGCCAATGTTGCCAACACAGAAGCAGACCGCCAGCCCCTCTCCGCTGCTCCAGGAAGCTAGGCGCCACCCTACCACCACCCACGGTCCACCCCACGACCACTGCCAGCCAATGGACCACTCCCCAGCATCGCCGCCCATTCTCTCTGCGTGTAGCCAGAGCGCGCCAGAGCGCCCTTACCGCCAGCACGCCACAGACCGTCCCCTGACCCAATACCGTGCACGCCTCTCCGCCTCGACCCCAGCAACCTGCCAGACATGGCCGTGCGCCGCCGCGCGACCCACAGTCGTAGAGCGCTGCGTCGAGCACCGCCTCGGTCTCCCAGAGTGCGGGACGCTCCCGACCAAACGCCACCGCCCCTAGCTACGCATTTAAGCCATAGAGCACTGCCAGGAGGCAGGCCACCGACCCCTACCTCCAGCCACGACGCTAGCACGCTGTGCAGCCCTCACCGGAGTCGCCAGCCCATCCCGTTCGGTCACCTCATCAACCTATAAATAGAGGCCACCCCAGCAAAAACTCCTCACACCATCTCACTCCCCTCTATCCACTGATCCTTCCACCCCATCCCCGGAGCAAGGCGGGCTGCTGTTCACCGGAATTTTGCCGGAGCTTGCCGTAGAAGAGGAGGAGAGGCGCCGTCGATTTCGTCCACCCAAGGACCCTCCGTGACCATGCCTGAATCCGCCGTCGACAGCACGTTCGATCGCCCCCATGCCACGCTAGCTAGAGCCCTGGTATGCCCCCATTGCACCCCCACCGAGCCGCTAGGGTTAGCTCTCGCCAGCGACCTGTTCGCCGGGGACGATGATCCTCAGACGTCGATCCACCTTTTAATCGTAGCGCTAAGAGTCCCTCATACCGCTTCGCGTTTGATGTGTCGCTGACCTGCGGGACCACCCTGTCAGTTGTCATCCGTGCCGCGGAGCGCCACTGGGCCGGCCCGTTAGTTTTCCCGCGCTAGCCCATGAATTCAAATATAGGTTTTTCTATTTTAGTTTGAACTCACTTCTGTCCCTTAGTTTAAAAATCTATTCAGGAAGATTAACTGAACCAAATAGAGTGATTCAAATTTTGTTAGAAAGCTACTGAAAAGATCTATCCAAGCCCGTTGGATTTAATTCATTTAGAGTTAGCGATCTCGCCTAGTAAAAATAACAAGACAGGAGCTTTTGCACATTCAAACATTTTTATAAAATCAACCATAATAGCTTTTGAGTTGATTCAAACTCTCAAAAATCACATTTAACCATACCTATCTGAATATGTAATAATATTAAGGTTTGCATGAGTGACTTTGGACTAGTACCAAAATAATGCTATATAGGCATTTCTAGTCACTTTAAATCATTAAATATTAAAGTTAAACTTAATTAAATGTGATCCAACCATTAAATCACATTCCCATATGTTAGAATATGTGGTGATGACATGTGTCCACATGATCCCATATTTTAAATGGAGAATATTAAATCTTAGTTATTTTCAATGAGTAGAAATTACTTTTCTTAAATAAAAAGAATGAATCTAGTTAATAAAACCTTGTGATGCATGTGATGATAATAGATCATCAAATGTGTGCCTTAGAGTGCTAAGTAGACTAGTTAAGTATTGTTTGGTGATTGTGTACTCCGTATGTATTTATAGACGATAGTACCGACCAAGCTTTCGAGGAGGAGGAGTTCTACCAAGAAGAGGAGGAAGAAAACTTCAACCACTGCACTACACAAGGCAAGCCATCATTAACAATGCAAGCTAACCCTTGCAATCTAGAAAAACCAAGCAAAGACATTAGACATGCTTTGGTTATACCACTTTGACTATTTACCTACCCCAAGTTTTATTTCCAAGCTTTACTTTCTTTACTTTACCAAAGTCCTTTACTAGTTTTGAAGGTAGCATAAAGAGTATAAAACTTGACCTATCTAGATAACCTTAGATGTCATTCTATGGCATGAGATTAATCTTAGCATCCTACATTAGGGAACACTCTTAACTTAGTAGCTTAGAGCTAAATAAAAACTTGAGTCGCTTTAGATGGGAATACTAGGTGAAAATGAATTATGAAAACCTTGGAATGATGAGTCATTCTATTGTGATGTTTTGACATGTGTTGAGAAACACAAATGGTTTATGATAATGAAAATGTTGAGGCATGAGCCTTAGCCCTCTTACAAAAGCTGATGGTTGGATTCTGATGCGATACCATTCCAAATTTACCGTATAACCACAATACCTAAATTGGGTAAGGCTTAGCCGGAAGTTTATATGCATTAGTATTAGTTCCCTCGTGGGAGAGGTTTGAGCTGAGGCTACCTCTAAATGTTGTCCACCTATGCAGTGCCCAAGATGACAGATGGTCATGGTTGGGAGGCCATACTCATAGGAGAGGTGCTTATACTAGGGTGTGTAAAGGAAAGGTTATGTTTGATTATCTGCATACTAAGTATGATGATTCAGTGTTATCCCTGATAGATGTATCGAATCTTGTGGTGAAAGTGTACCACCTCTGCAGAGAGTCAAACTATTCGAATAGCCGCGTCCGTGGTTATGGACAGTTGGAGTGGCCATACTGTTTCCTTGTCAGATGTGTTCAAAATGACTTATGAAATGAATGATGAATCTTGACTTGACCACAACAGGGTTGTGACTATGACACTAGCTTCCCAACTTAAGTGATTCTAGAACTTTATTTTATCTTTCTTTGTTTCTGAACTCAGCTTAGGTTTCAAACTTAACTTTACAAATAAACATAGAGTTAGCATTTCCCACCAGCATTATCTTACTTGTTAGTGGTAGTTTGCGAGTACTTAAAGAGTACTCATGGCTTTTGTCCCTAGCTATTCTCATGGCCAGACTATGAAGGAGACTACCAAGATGACGAACAGCAGGACGGCTATGATAACTAGGACTATCTTCCTTCGTCAGCATTGCCTATGCCCCTGAAGATGGACCCCACCGCTATGCTTATTACTTATTCCGCTGCTTGTTGTATTAAGACTGGATCATGAGATCCTTTATTTGTGTAAGACCTTATTATGGTTTGTAATGGATGATGTACTGTGATATCCAATCTATTATGTCTCACAAAAATGGTAATCCTAGGATTGCGATGTATGACATAACAGGCATATGGGATTAAAAATCCGGGTGTTGACAAGTTGGTATCAGAGCCATCCTGACCATAGGAGACCCTAGTTAGAATGGACGTCCGAACAAAAACTTAATTTCAAAACCAAAGTGAGTATTTATGAAAAACTATTTCCTCTCTTACCCCTGGGAATTCATTCTTTCTCAAAAATTCAGGTTCCTCCAATTCTTACATTACTACCTAAAATTTGACACACTCGATCACTTCACTAACTCCCTCATCCTTAATTCTTGTAGATGGAGACTCGGTTCAGCAAGTTCTACTAGTTGGGCAACGGAGGCCAATTGATCTTCGAGAGGGATCTAGATTCACTGTCTGAGTTATTGGGACGCCCACATCCGGAGTTTCTTGGTGCTCAACTTCCAGGACCCCCAGGAGGAGATTTACAGTGGCTAGTCACCGCTGAACTTCGAGGAAGCATAGAAGCACCAACGTCCGGGAGAATCCAATTCTCCGTAAGGGAGAATAACTGGCTAGATGGATTAGCCAGGGTAATGCATGAAGCTCTCGCACGTCTATGTGCCCTTACTGTCAACCAAATCCAAGGAACCCGTTTTGCTCACTATGCAAGATGTGACTTCATGGTTATGCCGCTGGAAATGCCAAGTCACCGGGAGTTGAAGTGTCAAGTGGAGAACCTTGACTTCCTGTTGTACGATCGCCAGAAGGAATTAGACAATGCTAGGGAGTTTGCCAACCACAACCATGCCATTGCCACCCAGAAGGCCCAGACTTTCTCACTGCTTGTCAAGGACCAACAGTCTCTTCGCCTCCAGCGTGAAAAGAAGGATCGCACCCTCGCCCGTCTTTGCAAGAAGGTGGCCGACCTCGAGAAGACCGTCAAGGAGCAAGAAGCTTAGCTTGCAGCAAAGGAGGAAGAAGAGGAGGGTGAATACATCCAGGGAGACATGGATTCTTACCTCCGTAATGATGATGACTTTCTGGAGGAGGATGTCGTGGACTTCTACACTGATGATGAGGACTCCGACTTCATCGACGATGAGTAGAAGCACTAGAGCACTGTCATAGCATGAGATGTATCGGTCCCACTGTATCGTAGTTTGCAGAATGGTTCTTAAAACCATCTGTTTTCCTTGTTGTGGTATGCGTGTGTTTGTATCATGTGCTTTGCTTGAATGAATGAAATGAAGTTAGTTGCAAAACCTGAGTCAAACTCAAAGTTTTAGCTTTGAAACCAAAACCATGAACCTTAGAACTTTCCCTCTTACCCCTTTATCTACCTCAATCTTCAGATGACTCGTGCAAACCAAGGAGGGAGCAGCTCGTCGCAAGACCCAATGCTGTAGATCTTGCAGAATCTCATCGCAGACAGAGAAGCAAGCAGGGCAGAGCACCAAGCTAATCTAGCAACACTGCAACAAATTGCCTAGATGGCTCTCAACAACCAAGGGCATGGAAATTAGGATCATCAAGGATCCAAGCTGAAGAATTTCCAGAACACCAATCCCCCAATCTTTAGCACTTCACAGAACCCATTAGATGCAGATGACTGGTTGCAGACGATGGAGAACAATCTGGAAGTAGCCAGAGTTGATGACAATGAGAAAGTTCTCTTTGCCACCCACTACTTGGCAGGAGATGCAAGAGCATGGTGGAACAGCATCCGCCTGATAAACCATGGTCAAGTGATGACATGGGAAGGCTTCAAAATCAAGTTCAGCCGCACCCACGTGCCGTAGGGCTTAGTCACCAGAATGAGGGATGAATTTAGAGAGTTGAAGCAAGGCAGAATGACTGTGGTAGAGTACCGTGACAGATTCCTGTCGCTTGCCAGATATGCACCTGATGAGATCAACATGGAGGCCAAGAAGAAGGAGAGATTCTTGAACGGACTGCATGATGAGATGCAGACTATCCTCGTCAACATCCGCTTCGAGGATCTCGAAGAGCTAGTCGACTCTGCCATTCAGATGGAAGGGAAGATTAACCAGGCAAACGACAACCACAAATGTTGTATGATGCAGCAATCTGGATCCAACAGTCACCAGAAGTACCGTCCCAACCCCTCACTAGGATATGCACCGAGAAACAACCGACCCCCAATGTCTCGCCCAAGCTACCCCAACCGTAGCGGAGGCAATGTGAAGTTTGGAGGAAACAACAATCACCTCGGTAACACCAGCAATTTCAACCGTGCCCCTCCCAAGAGCAACAACAATAAAAAAAAAACACTGCCCCCCGAACTGGAAGCAATGCTATGCCCGTGGTAGCAAAAGACAAGTCTCAGATCACCTGTTTCGAGTGTGGAGTGAAGGGTCACTATTCCAATGAGTGTCCCAAGAAGACTACTTCCACTGCAAATGTGAATGCCCCAGCTCAACAGTAGCGTCGTGTTCAACCAGGGAGAAGATTTGCCCCAGAGAACCCTCACAACCGCAACGGCCGTCTCTTCCACATGAACGCCAAAGAAGCCCAAGAAGCACCAGATGTAGTGCCGGGTATGTTTTCTGTCAACTCCATTTTAGCAAGAGTATTGTTTGATTCGAGAGCATCGCATTCATTTGTCACCGAAGAATTTGCATGCACTAGTAAGATCCACCCAACCAACTTGAAGCATATCATGATAGTTCAAATTCCTGGATCAACTACAAAAGCTAGAAAAATTTGCAAAGCCGTGCCTATCAGAATACATGGGATAGATTTTTATGCCAACCTAATCGTACTCGGAACCAAAGGACTGGAAGTAGTACTAGGTATGGACTGGATGTCAAGGCATAAAGGACTGATAGGCTGTGCTAAGAAAGCCATCACCATGACCAGTAGCTCTGGAGTAACAGTAGAGCATATATCTGAAACCTTACCCCATCAATTCAAGTGCAGCAAGAGTCTAGCCCTGCCCACCATTGACCAAGTCAGAGTAG
The DNA here is from genome assembly GCA_916181665.1 of Avena sativa. Taxonomy (NCBI): domain Eukaryota; kingdom Viridiplantae; phylum Streptophyta; class Magnoliopsida; order Poales; family Poaceae; genus Avena; species Avena sativa. The sequence goes on along the minus strand of OV702287.1, from coordinate 40,250,065 downwards.
TCTGTGAATACCCCGACGTATTCCCAGATGAATTGCCAGGTATGGCCCCGGATAGGCATATTGAGTTCATTATGGAACTAATCCCCGGAACCGGACCCATAGCCCAGAGAACCTATAGCATGAACCCCTCAGAGTTAGTGGAATTGAAAAAGCAGTTGGATGCCATATTAGCAACATGCTTGATTCAACCAAGCACGTCGCCATGGAGATCACCAGTGTTATTCATCGACAAGAAAGATGGAGGCAACCGCCTGTGCACAGATTACAGAAAACTGAATGACGTCACCATCAAGAACAAGTACCCCTTGCCAAAGATAGAAGATCTATTTGATCAGTTGACTGGAGCCCAGGTATTCTCAAAGATTGATCTTAGGACTGGTTATCACCAACTTAAGATTCGTGCAATGGATATTCCCAAGACTGCCTTTACTACTCGTTATGGTTTATACGAGTATACAGTTATGTCTTTTGGATTAACCAATGCCTCTGCTTATTTCATGAATCTCATGAATAAGATCTTTATGAATTTCCTAGATAAGTTTGTCGTTGTGTTTATCGACGATATCCTTATCTACTCCAAGTCATAAGAAGAGCATGAGCAACATCTGAGAATCATCCTAAAAACCCTGAGAGAGCATCGGTTATATGCCTAGTTCAGCAAGTGTGAGTTTTGGCTAAAAGAAGTAGGATTCCTAGGACATATTGTGTCTGCCGGAGGAGTCTCTGTTGATCCCACCAAGATCGGGGATGTCGAAGCATGGGAAGCCCCAACCACTCAAACCCAAGTCCGTGCATTTCTCGGATTGGCGGGATATTACCGCAAGTTCGTCGAAGGATTCTCGAGCATCGCCAGACCCATGACCCAATTGCTGAAGAAGGACAAGAAGTTTGAATGGACTGACAAGTGTGAAGCCAGTTTCGAAGAGCTGAAGAAGAGATTGATTTCAGCCCCAATGTTGATCATGCCAGATATCAAGAAGTCGTTTGATGTGTATTGTGATGCATCCAAGATTGGTCTCGGATATGTACTGATGCAAGAAGGCAAAGTCATCGCCTATTTGTCTCGACAACTGAAGCAGCATGAGCAGAACTATCCGACCCATGATCTTGAATTAGCAGCCGTAGTTTTGGCATTGAAGACATGGCGTCATTATCTGATGGGTAATCGCTGTGAGATTTACTCATATCACAAAAGCTTGAAGTATATTTTCACTCAGAAGGAGCTGAATATGAGGAAAAGGAGATGGATAGAGTTAATCAAGGATTATGACCTTGACATTCACTATCACCCCGGCAAAGCCAATGTGGTAGCGGATGCTCTTAGCAGATTGCCGTGTAGGCTAAACACCATGATCAAGGAGAAGCAGCCAAGTTTGTATGACGAGTTGGAGAAGTTTAGAACTGAGCTTGTTAGCAAAGGATTCTTAGCTAGCATTGAACTTCAACCCACTTTGATTAGCCAAATCAAGGAAGCCTAGAAGGGAAATGAAAGTATCAACAGAATCAAACGTTGTATTGGTACAGGAAAGGTACCTGGATTCACTGAAGACGAAGAAGGAGTTCTGTGGTACAAAGGTCGTATCTGTGTGCCAGCAGATTCGGAGCTGAAGCAGGTCATCATGCAGGAAGCTCATGATACTCTTTATTCTATCCACCCTGGAGGAACAAAGACGTATCAAGATCTGAAAGAGCAATTTTGGTGGCACAAGATGAAGAGAGAAATCGGAAGCTACATCGCCAAGTGTGACATCTGTCAAAGAGTCAAAGCAGAGCATCAGAGACCCACATGACTGTTACAACCATTGCAGATTCCGGAATGGAAATGGGATTCCATCGGAATGGACTTTATCACCGGATTTCCTACCTCTAGTAGGGGAAATGACTCAATCTGGGTCATTGTTGATAGACTGTCCAAGGTAGCTCACTTTATACCAGTCAAAACAACCTACTAGAGTTCGAAGCTAGCAGAGCTGTATATTGCTAGAATTGTTAGTCTGCATGGAACCCCCAAGACCATAGTATCAGATCGAGGAACCCAGTTTACCTCGAGATTTTGGCAGAAAGTCCAGGAAGGATTAGGCACCAAGTTGAATTTCAGCACCGCTTATCACTCGCAAACTGATGGACAGACTAAAAGAGTCAACCAAATCCTAGAAGATATGTTGAGAGCTTGTGTGTTAGAGTATGGATCAAAATGGGAAGACTGCCTGCCTTTCGCAGAATTCTCATATAACAACAGTTATCAAGCCAGTTTGCAGATGACACCATTTGAGTTCCTATACGGAAGAAAGTGTCGCACCCCGTTGAATTGGTCGCAAGTAGGAGAGAGTCAGATCTTTGGACCGACATTCTCCGAGAAGCTGAAGAGAAGGTTCACAAAGTCCGTGAGCACCTCAAGACCGCCCAATCCAGATAGAAGAGTTATGTTGACAAAAGAAGGAGAGACCTGACTTTCAATGTCGGAGATTTTGTATATCTCAAGGTTTCCCCATTGAAGGGAATGCAACGCTTTAGTCTGAAAGGAAAGTTAGCCCCTAGATATATCGGGCCCTTCAAGATTCTGAACTATCGAGGAGAAGTATCGTATCAACTGGAACTGCCAGAAGAGAAGTCCGCCATCCACAACGTGTTCCATATCTCGTTACTTTGCAAATTCTTAGAAGTGCATGAGAAGACCGAAGTTTTCAAGAACATCGATCACAGAGCTGTGGATATCAACAAAGACCTGACATATCGTGAAGTGCCCATCCGTATCTTGGAAGGAGCTTACAGAACCACCAGAACCAGGAGTATCAAATTTCTCAAGATTCAATTGAGCAACCATACCGAAGAAGAAGCCACTTGGGAGCGAGAAGATTACATGAGGACAGAGTTCCCAAATCTCTTTAGTTCCTAGTTTTCTTTCGTAAATCTCAGGACGAGATTTTGTTTAAGGGGGGAAGGTTTGTAACATCCCAAAACTTTAATCCAAGTGATCAAGGTCCAAATCATCAAATTTAGAGTTAACAAAAACTTTTCCAATTAAAAATATTAAAGCATTCATATGTGTGTGCATTTAAATTAGGAGTTGTTTTGAATTGCCTTGTTTGAATGATCCATTGCTTGTAAAATGATTCTTAGGTGAAATAAACATCATCTAGATCATTCCCAAAGAAAAACAAATCAAAATGAATAAAAGAAGCAAATGGTCATTTGTGCCATTTTAATCAACATGCCTACTTTGGCTATTCCTAGAACTCAATTCTTAACAGAAGCAAATGTAGATCTTTGCACCCCCTTGCTAGTACAAGTAGTGATGTACCAAGGCCCACCTTGTGATCTACCAAAAACTTTCAAACACTAAATTTAAATGACATTTGAAAATTGAATGTACTTCATATGTATAGATCACACTTATTCAAAAACCACTCAAATGAATTCCATTTTCAAATCCCAAGCAACCAGAGATGCTCAAGCATGTGATCAACAACTCCACCAAAATTCAGCTAAAAATTCAAAAAAAAATCTCATGCGGCCATTGTGTCGAACACCTGGCAGACAGAATCAATTTTAGCCTAACTATTACTGTTTTGATCAATTCTTGTCGAGCCATTTGGTTTGCATTGATCATTCTTGTCTCCCCTAAGCCCAACCAGACCAAAACCCACCCTAGTTCTAGTCCCTGGCACCAGTGCAATGCCGCCCCGACGCCATGCTCGTCGGCCAACGTTGCCAACGCAGTAGCAGACCGCCAGCCCCTCTCTGTCGCTCCAGGAAGCTAGGCGCCACTCTACCGCCGCCCACGGTCCACCCCACGACCACTGCCAGCCACGGGACCACTCCCCAGCACCGCCGCTCATTCTCTCTGCGCGCAGCCAGAGCGTGCCAGAGCGCCCTCACCGCCAGCACGCCACAGACCGTCCCCTGACCCAATACCGTGCATGCCGCTCTGCCTCGACCCCAGCAACCCGCCAGACACGATCGTGCTTCGCCGCGCGACCCGCAGTCACAGAGCGCCGCGTCGAGCACCGCCTCTATCTCCCAGAGCGCGGGACACTCCAGACCAAACGCCACCGCCCCTAGCCACGCATTTAAGCTGTAGAGCATTGCTAGGAGGCAGGCCATCATCCCATACCTCTAGCCATGACACTAACACGCTGTGTAGCCCTCGCCGGAGTTGCTAGCCCATCCCGTTCGGTCGCCTCGTCGAGCTATAAATAGAGGCCACCCCAGCACAAACTCCTCACACCATTTCACTCCCCTCTCTCCACTGATCCTTCCACCCCATCCCCGGAGCAAGGCGGGTCGCCGTTCGCTAGAATTTTGCCGGAGCTTGCCGCAACAGAGGAGGAGAGGCGCCGTCGATTTCGTCCACCCCAGGAGCCACCGTGACCATGCCTGAGTCCGCCATCGACAGCACGTTCGATCGCCCCCATCGCCACGCTAGCTGGAGCCCTGGTATGCCCCCATTGCACCCCCACCGAGCCGCTAGGGTTAGCTCTCGTCGGCGACCTGTTCGCCAGGGACGACGATCCTCAGCCATCGATCCACCTTTTAATCGTAGCGTTGAGAGTGCCCCGTACCGCTTCGCGTTTGATGTGTCGCTGACCTGCGGGACCCCCTGTCAGTTGTCATTCGCGCCGCGGAGCGCCACTGTGCCGGCCCGTTAGTTTTCCCGCGCTAGCCCATGAATTCAAATATAGGTTTTTCTATTTTAGTTTGAACTCACTTCTGTCCCTTAGTTTAAAAATCCATTCAGGAATATTTACTGAACCAAATGGAGTGATTCAAATTTTGTTAGAAAGCTACTGAAAAGATCTATCCAAGCCCGTTGGATTTAATTCATTTAGAGTTAGAGATCTCGCCCAGTAAGAATAACAAGACAGAAGCTTTTGCACATTCAAACATTTTTATAAAATCAACCATAATAGCTTTTGAGTTGATTCCAACTCTCAAAAATCACATTTAACCATACCTATCTGAATATGTAATAATATTAAGTTTTGCATGCAGTGACTTTGGACTAGTACCAAAATAATGCTATATAGGCATTTCTAGTCACTTTAAATCATTAAATATTAATCTTAAACTTAATTAAATGTGATCCAACCTTTAAATCACATTCCCATATGTTAGAATATGTGGTTATGACATGTGTCGACATGATCCCATATTTTAAGTGGAGAATATTAAATCTTAGTTATTTTCAATGAGTAGAAATTACTTTTCTTAAATAAAAAGAATGAAGCTAGTTAATAAAACCTTGTGATGCATGTGATGATAATAGATCATCAAATGTGTGCCTTAGAGTGCTAAGTAGACTACTTAAGTGTTGTTTGGTGATTGTGTACTCCGTATGTATTTATAGATGACAGTACCGACCAAGCTTTCGAGGAGGAGGAGTTCTACCAAGAAGAGGAAGAAGAAAACTTCAACCACTTCACTACACAAGGCAAGCCATCATTAACAATGCAAGCTAACCCTTGCAATCTAGAAAAACCAAGCAAAGACATTAGACATGCTTTGGTTATACCACTTTGACTATTTACCTACCCCAAGTTTTATTTCCAAGCTTTACTTTCTTTACTTTACCAAAGTCCTTTACTAGTTTTGAAGGTAGCATAAAGAGTATAAAACTTGACCTATCTAGATAACCTTAGATGTCATTCTATGGCATGAGATTGATCTTAGCATCCTACATTAGGGAACACTCTTAACTTAGTAGCTTAGAGCTAAATAAAAACTTGAGTCACTTTAGATGGGAATACTAGGTGAAAATGAATTATGAAAACCTTGGAATGATGAGTCATTCTATTGAGATGTTTTGACATGTGTTGAGAAACACAAATGGTTTATGATGATGAAAATGTTAAGGCATGAGCCTTAGCCCTCTTACAAAAACTGATGGTTGGATTCGGATGCGATACCATTCCAAATTTACCGTATAACCACAATACCTGAATTGGGTAAGGCTTAGCCGGAAGTTTATATGCATTAGTATTAGTTCCCTCGTGGGAGAGGTTTGAGCTGAGGCTACCTCTCAATGTTGTCCACCTATGTAGTGCCCAAGATGATAGATGGTCATGGTTGGGAGGCCATACTCATAGCAGAGGTGCTTATACTAGGGTGTGTAAAGGAAAGGTTATGTTTGATTATCTGCATACTAAGTATGATGATTCAGGGTTATCCCTGATAGATGTATCGAATCTTGTGGTGAAATTGTACCACCTCTGCAGAGAGTCAAACTATTCGAATATCCGCGTTCGCGGTTATGGACAGTTGGAGTGGCCATACTATTTCGTTGTCAGATGTGTTCAAAATGACTTATGAAATGCACGATGAATCTTGACTTGACTACAACAGGGTTGTGACTATGACACTAGCTTCCCAACTTAAGTGATTCTAGAACTTTATTTTATCTTTCTTTGTTTCTGAACTCAGCTTAGGTTTCAAACTTAACTTTACAAATAAACATAGAGTTAGCATTTCCTACCAGCATTATCTTACTTGTTAGTGGTAGTTTGCGAGTACTTAAAGAGTACTCATGGATTTTGTCCCTGGCTATTCTCATGGCCAGACTATGAAGGACACTACCAAGATGACGGACAGTAGGACGGCTATGATAACTAGGACTATCTGCCTTCGTCAGCATTGCCTATGCCCCTAAAGATGGACCCCACCGCTACGCTTATTACTTATTCCGCTGCTTGTTGTATTAAGACTGGATCATGAGATCCTTTATTCGTGTAAGACCTTATTATGGTTTGTAATGGATGATGTACTGTGATATCCAATCTGTTATGTCTCGCAAAAATGGTAATCCTGGGATTGCGATGTATGACATAACAGGCATCTAGGATTAAAAATCTGGGTGTTGACACCTCCATGCCGAGGGCTGCTATGACAGCGCGGGGATCTATCGGGTTGCCGCGTGATTCCTTTATCTGCTTGCGCAAGAGATTCTCCTACCATGCCGACATTCATCAGGGCGGAGCGGTGAAGAGCCGCGCGAGGATCATCGGGTGCGGGCTGTGTTGTGATTAGATATGTGTGTGCAGCCACAATGGCTGCCTAAGCTATTTTTGCCTTGATATTTCCAGCTTGGTCTATGGACATGACTGACAGATCAAGGTCTCGGATTAGTCCGCTCCTTTCTTCTTCGGGGATGTCCTGCAACCTAGACGTTCCTTTCCTTGGCAATGCTCCTCCTGTTATGCTCCTTGATCCTCGGGTGGAGCTTAACTACGCTCGTCGTAGGCTAGATTCGTGGCTACCTTTTTCCTTTTGTTGAGTTGCCTCTGCATCCTGAGTAGGTCTCTCTTTTTGCAATGAAGCAGATACTGGTATGCCAATAGATCTTCGTGAGTAGCATCCGTTGTCATTGGAACCGCACCCGATGATTAGCATCCGTTGTCATTGGAACCGTTGCTTTCTCCCATGCACTAGCTGGTAAGCTGAGAGTTTGCCTCTCGCCTCCACACGGTTGTTCTTCTTCCCGATTTACATCGTTGACTGTTGGGTCTCCATCGTTTCCTCGGCTTCCTTCGTTGTCGTGACTTCCTACATTATGGCTTGAAAGAATATCACCAGGATTAAAAATTGGGTTACCGTTGGAGTCTTGCTAGGTTGTGGCGTCTCCGATGATCATGCATGCTTGGTGCTGAGTGACATATGGACTGGTGCCGTCATCGTTTGCGCCGATGGAGACACTGTCGGATGAGCCGGTGAGGTCCATCAGTTTTTGTTCTGGATATATTTCTGCCATATGAATTCTGAAGTCAATGCTTTAGCTGCTTTCTTCGGGTTCCGAATTTACTGGGCTTGCTTCGCGTGGTGGGGTGGACTGTGGATCTGATCCGGAGAGATTATCATAAATACCATCAAGGTCCTCTAGATCCATCTCAATTTTCTCGCTTTCGTCGCCTGCTTCAATCTGTGTTGTGACTTTCATGGAGGATCCGACAAAAGATACTGGTACCTCCATAGGCGTAGCTTTTTCCACCGACGGTTCTGATGTGACCAGGGCCGAAGGGTCTGATTCTTCTGGGTTGTCTACTTGGAAGTGGAAACCTCCGATGATCAAATCAGATCAACCGTTGAAATTGGCGGGTACCAATACAGGGGTGGGAGGGCGTGGATCTCCTTTCGTCGAGTTGATGCTTGGTGGAGAGCGGTCTGCTGAATCCGTGGTTCCAGCGTTCAGGTTTCCCACAGATGGCGCCAATTGACGAGGGGTAACCTCAGCAATGCCCATGGTGATGGACTTGGGGTTTCGCGGAAAAGATAATGCTGGGGATTTCGTCGGATGTTCAGGGAAACAATGGAATCAAAGTGCTTGAATATGAATAATCACACTATTACAAGTTGTCCACTAGATTTTGGTACCCTCGCTTGGGCTTCTCCCGTCCTATATATAATAGGCCGGGTCTCAAAGTTGTATGCGGATAGGTTTCATACATGCATAATTACAATACCAACATAATGTCGGTTCATAGTATCTTTCCTAATACAATCAAAGTCTTTGTCGGTTGCTTCCTTGGGCTATCATCTGAAACCTTCATGGTCCATGAGCCTTTTACCCAATATAGGGTATCAAATCATTGTCATCCGAGTAATCATACCCATGTCACTAGGGTTTCTCCATCTCCCCAAGAACTAAAGATCTACTCAGACATGGAGGTAATCAACATCATGGCAATGGTAATGGAAACAATCATAGGTGAATAGTACTTGTATAAATCAACATGATCTAGACAAGATGTAGATGGGATGGATGAGAATGGTGGTGATGTGGCGGTGGTTGATGAAGATCGATGCCTTAGCCTCCCGGATCTGTGCAGGGTGAAGATGGATCCCTGGCGAACGAGTTCCCCCTCCACATGCCTTCCGGAGGTGAGGTTTTCGTAATTTCTGGGTGTTCTGTATGTCGTATCCCTGAACCAATTGCACGGGGTGAAACTATCTGACGAGGCGGAGGCGGCGCCAACTATACGTCCAGAGCTATACGTGCAGAAGAAATTCTCTCACCGTATAGTTGGTTGTTACGCTCTCTGCCTCCCTTGTTCTCTTATGGTTTTCTTATGGTATTATTAATATTTCCCAAATATGTGATTTACGTTGTTTTTTACTCCTTTTCTCCACAGTACAACTGCTTCAATGATTGTATCTATTGGATCGGTCATCTGTCCTGATCCTGGTGAAAACAGACATAAAATGAGCGTGCGAGCGCCGTAAAATACCAAGATCCTACATCTATAATGTAAAATAATAATGTAAAACATGATGCAAATATGCACTCATCACACCCCCATAGCCATTACTTGTACTTGAGAGAGAGAGAGAGATCTTCACCTTGCAAGACTAGGGTTTGAGATAGTTTCTTCCCATCTTGAATTGTGTTGGATTGCTTTTCTATTCTTATTGTGGATCTCCACAGTAATATCGAGAAGAACTCCCTTATTTAATTATATTGATGCTGCTTTGTTCTCTCATGTGTGAGTAAGTTCCTTGGGCATGGGAGATGTAAGGGATTGGTGAGATGTGATGTGCCTTCATATATTCCATTAGTTTGTGATTGATTTTAATTACTATATTATGTGTGCTTGACTATCTGTGGGATGCCTAATGCTTGTTGTCTAATTAAGGGCCCGGACAACATGATACTTTGTTCTACATGGATAGGATCTTGTTCGCTAGCAGACCGGCGACCCCCGAGTGACACGGGGATATCAATGGAAAACTAGTAGACTCGAGGATAACGAGGAACCACCATGATTATTGCATTAGTCTGATCCAAGGAGCTTAATCTCTAAGCGACCTGAAAGGTCTTACTCGTCTAGTGTTTGACCATGGTTTTGGTAACAGACTAGTAGGATTATTGAAGTTGGGATGAAATCTACCAAGAGGAGTTCCGGCTAATTATGGGTTACTCGCCTACATATATATTTATAAGATTTCAATTGTTACATTTATCACTCATCCACCTGGCACATTCACTATCACCATGAATTGTATCTCCCCGCGCCTTTTTCGCCATGTGCAGAAAACAACAAACAACCAAATCATTCTTTACTTTTATGCTTTTTATTTCCGAAGTTTACATTTTATTTTTATTTAAATACATCCAGTTTAATACAAATCTCATTCTAATTTTTACACTTGCAGTCAATTCACTCGAAGACCTATGACAACTTTGGGTGTGACAGATACTTCACCATAAACACTTACCTTTGGGCTCCCTGTGGGAGCGATATCTATACTTCGAAACTATCTACAAACGATTTGTGCACTTGCAGACATCAGTCACCATACGAAATGGTTATTTGATCATGATTAGGCCTCATATCCATGATGACCTCCTTGCTTCCGGTCATATGACTTGTGCATCCACTATCAAACACCCATTGTGACCCTCCGGAAGCATAGCCCTACAAGAAAAATTACTTCTTGGTTTTAGGTACCCATTTTTCAATGGGTCCTCTCATGTTAGTAACAAGGGTCTTTGGAACACAAATAGACCAAGCAATGTAATTATCATAAGGACCTACATAACTAGCATAAACGTCACCATAATAATCACAAAATAACTCATAGTGAGGATTATTAGACCCTGCAAAACCAACATAATTAGTTTTGTCCTTCGTGATGTTCTTTTCAATGGTGCTTGTCTTTGCTTGAGTATTCTTGGCCTTCTTTTTCTTGTTATTCTTATTCTTGGCCTTGGGAACATAACCAAGTCCCTCCTTTCCATTTTTTTCCTTTGCTTTCTCAAGACCCCATCAGGGACTTCCTTACCTTTGGGAAGAGATGACTTGGCAAGCTCAACTTTCAATCTCACATTTTCTTGAAGAATATCTTCTTGATTGCACATCGTTGTATAGGTTCTTGGAACATCATACTTGTTTAGTCGAGTTTGGAGCTGGTCATGAGACTCATTAAGAATAGAGTATTCACTCTCCAAAGCCTTGTGAGCAATGTCAAGTACCTCATACTTCTCAAAAAGTTAGCACGAGCAGCCCCAAATTCAACCTTCTCTAATCCCATTGCTTCACAAGTTTGGCCATAATTTCATCATTGGATTCCTCAATTAACTAAAGCCTCTCTTCAAGAGAGGCCCAGATCTCTTCTTCTTCTAGAGCATTTTTCAAGGATGCTATTTCCATTGCATCATCCCTTTCAATTCTGCCGGTTTCTTCAAGGAGTTCTTCCGAGTGAGCAAGTTGAATCATGAGAGCCTCAAAGTGCATTTTGAATTAACCTTGCAACTTAGTCATAAAAAATCCAAGGCAATAACTTCTTCCATAACCTTAAGACTCGTATCATCATCCATATCGGTATTCATGGTAGTCTTAGGAAATGAAGCGATGGAAGGTGATACCTCGGAACCTCTTGCCATGAGGAAAGTGATGTTCTTGTTGTAGACATTCTCATTTGGAGAATCAAAGAGTGAAGCGGTTGGTGTAGATGTGGTAGCTATGGAAGCTGCCTCCCTTAAACTATCTTCACTTTCTTCGTCTTTGCTTGTGGATGAATACTCCTGTTGGGCTACCAACTGGTTGCTTCTTGTAGGGAACATTCTTCTTGTTAAATAGCTTCTTGCGATGAGCCTTTGATTTCTCCTTGAGAACTAGTCTTCCCCATGATCTTCTCTACTTTGATAGGGGCATTCAGCTATGAAGTGTAAACGGTCACCACAATTGTAACAAGACCTCATTTTTGGACCGTTTTCTTTCCTTCCACTTGACCCATTCTTGCGCTCAAGTTCAGATTTTGCTCTGGTCGGGTCCTTCCAAAATTTTCTTGCGTAGAACGCCATGTACTCACCATGAGCACGCTTGACCTCCTCGGGACTTCTATCGTCTTCTTCTTGCTCAATGACATTGGCCTTCAAAGCAACATTCACACATTTTTCCATTCCAATTGCTCTAGCACGAGAATCTTCAGCGTTCTTTGCCGCAACTTTGAATGTGGCCATTTCTTGCATGACTTCATTGGAAGTCATTTTGTGATAGTTATGTCTACCTTGTAAGCTCTTCATATCGATGGGCTCAAATGGCATAAGTGCGCTAACATATTTCCTCTTGATCCATGCATCATCAACATGTGTGGCACCATGCTTTCTAAAGGTGGTGGAAATGCCTTTGAGTCTTCTATACATATCTTCATGATCCTCACCATCCAACATATAGAAGCCTCCAGCTTCATTTCTTAGAGCATCATACCTATTTCTTCCCATGCTCTCATTTCCAATGAACAAGTTGGTGAGGGCATCCCAAGCTTCCTTAGCTGTGTTGAAATGTTCAATGTGTGGTATGTCCTTGGGACCCACACCGAGCTGAATCATCTGCACCGTGATCACATTGAGTTTACTATCAACAACTTCTCTTCTTTGTCAAGTTTTTTGGATCCCTGATACATTGCAAATGTATCCATAATTTTTGATGTTCCATGCTTGGTTTTATCCACTTTCTTGTGTTTTGTCCACACTTTGGAGTACTTTTCATATGATTTTTTGGACTAACCTATTAATAAGAGTCACAGTGCCAGCTGCCTGTTTTCTGCTGTTTTTGGTTCCAGGAAAGTCAGAAAATAAATATTCTCGGAATTGGACGGGACAAAAGCCAAAGTCCCTATTTTTCCGGAAGTCATCAGATGCCAGAATACGAGACGGAGAAGGGCTGGGGCCGGCCACACCACCTTGGCCCACGCCAGGGGGTGGTCTGGCCGGCCCCAGCACCCCCTTGGCCTCTCCTTCCGCCTATAAGATGCCCTCGGGACGAAAACCCTAAGTACCCGATCAAAAATCCACGAAAGAGTCTGTAGCCACCATCATCTCCATCCCTAGATCGGGAGGGATCTGAAGCTCTTCCCGGCACCCTACCGGAGAGGGGAATTCACCCTGCAGGCCTTCTTCATCACCATGCAAGCCTCCGGTGTGATGCGTGAGTAGTTCATCCTTGGACTACGGATCCATGTAGTAGCTAGATGGCTGGTTCTCCTCCTTTGTGCTTTCATGTCTAGATCTTGTGATCTCCGTTCATGATCAAGATCATCTATTTGTAATTCTGCATGTTGTGTTTGCAGGGATCCGATGGATATTAATATGCTATTTCAGATTGATTATTGATTCTATCATGTCTTTGTTATTTGTGATCTTGCATGCTTTCCGTTGTTAGTAGCTATCTTGGCCAAGTAGATGCTATCAACTCCAAGAGTTAGTATTTATGTTCGATAGTGGGTTCATGCCTCTGGTAATCTGGGGAAGTGACAGAAATCTCTAAGGTACTAGATGTGTTGTTGCTACTAGGGAGAAAACAACAATCATTTATTCATAGAACAATCATATTGTTTACATTACACGCAATTCGTAAAGCAATAATCTGTTGCTTGCAACTTAATACTAGAGGGGGTTCGGATGATAACCTGAAGGTGGATTATTAGTCATAGATGCAGTTTTATGGCGGTCTATGTATAATATTGTAATGCCCAATCAAGTTCCAAAGGAGTACAAGATGATTAGTATATGCATGTATTGCTTTCTCGATGTTTGTCAATTGGCCCGCTGTAAAATTTGTTCACTCAGCATGTTATCTATCTTAAGGAGAGCCACCTCTAGTGAACTATGGATCCCGGTCCTTTTCTTTTACATACAATCCATAAACTGTTTACTGCTTTGTGTTTACTTTTTGCAAACTATTACTTCCTTCCATTCGATACGTTTAATCCTTTGTTTTCAGCAAAACACGGTGAGATTGACAACCTCATCGCAAGTTGGGGACAGAGTTCTGTGGTTGTGTTGTGCAGGTCTCCACGTTGCTACTAGCACCGGTAGTGCGCCCTGCCAAGGCTCAGCTAGCAACACCTTTGGAGTGTTTCCTTGCTCCTACTGGTTAGATTAAACCTTGGTTTCATAACTGAGGGAAACTTGCTGTTGTGCTCATCATACCTTCCTCTTTGGGTTCCCAACGAGCTCTACATCAATACTGAGCCATCAAGCATTTTTCTGGCGCCGTTGCCGGGGAGTCAAGGACATCTTCACAAGGGGAGTCCCTCATAACCAATCTCTTTACTTTGTTATTTTTGTTTTGCTTAGTTTCTTTTTGCTTGTTTTGTTATAAAAACACACAAAAAATAGTTTTACTAGTTTGCTTTCTTATTTGAAAACCCAAAAAAATGACTACTCTTGAAAACACTAAGTTATGTGACTTCACTAGCACCAACAACAATGATTTTATGAGCACACCTATTGCTCCACCTGTGCCGGAAGATACATTCTTTGAGATAAAACCTGCTTTACTCAATCTTGTTATGAGAGAACAATTTTCTGGTATTGGTAATGAAGATGCTGCTGCCCATCTAAATAACTTTGTTGAACTTTGTGAGATGCAAAAGCATAGGGATGTAGATGGTGATATTATTAAGCTGAAATTGTTTCCTTTCTCTTTGAGAGGAAAAGCTAAAGAATGGTTGAATTCCCTAACTAGGAATAGTATTGATTCTTGGACTAAATGCAAAGATGCTTTCATTGGAAAATACTATCCACCTGCTAAGATTATATCTATGAGAAGGGAAATAATGAAGTTTAAACAATCTGATAATGAACATGTTGCTCAAGCTTGGGAAAGAATGAAATCTTTAGTAAAGAATTGTCCCACTCATGGACTGACTGCTTGGATGATCATCCAAACTTTGTATGCAGGATTGAACTATTCTTCAAGGAACCTATTGGACTCTGCTGCTGGAGGTACCTTTATGACCATTACTTTGGGTGCTGCAACAAAGCTTCTGGATAATATGATGGTTAACTATTCTGAATGGCATACTGAGAGAGCTCCACAAGGTAGGAAGGTAAATTCTGTTGAGGAAACCTCCTCCTTGAGTGATAAGATTGATATTATTATGTCTATGCTTGTTAATGGGAAAGCCCATATTGATCCAAATAATGTTCCTTTGGCTTCTTTGGTTGCTCAAGAAGAGCAAGTTGATGTGAACTTCATAAGAAATAATAATTTTGGCAATAATGCTTATAGGAGTAATTTTGGTAACAACAATTATAAGCCATATCCTCCCAACAATGGTAATGCTTATGGAAATTCTTACAACAATTATAGGAGTGCACCCTCTAAACTTGAAGTTATGCTTAAAGACTTTATTAGTAAACAAACCGCTTTCAATAAAACTATGGAGGAACAATCTACCATCTTGAAGAACATTAGCCATCAACTTGGGAGTCTAAATAGGGAAATTCCTAGTTTACAATTGAAACTCTCTAATGCTGAAAGGAATATATCATCTCTATCTGAAGCTCAATCTTAATTGATTAATAAAATGGTTGCTAAACCTGAAACTAATGAGAATCCCTTTGCAGCTACTAATGCTATACAAGTAAGAATTGATGAAAATGTTAGACTATTAGTTGAATTACATGCTAAGTGGGAAAGAGAAGATGAAATTGCTAGAAACATTAGTGTTTCTACTATTACCACCACTAGTGTTGAAGCTAGTAATAGTTCTACTACTTTAAATGATAATTATGATTTTGATCTTGATGGTTGCAACATCTCTGAAGTTATTAAGTTCCTACAAAAGCTTGCTAAAAGTCCTAATGCTAGTGCTATGAACATGGCCTTTACAAAACACATTACTAATACTCTCATAAAGATTAAAGAAGAAAAGATGAAACATAAAGCTTCTATTCCTATAAAACAAGAAGATGGTTGGGAACCCATCATTAATATGAAAGTGAATGACTTTGATTTCAAAGCTTTATGTGATCTTGATAGTAGTGTTTCTATTATGCCTAGAAGGATTTATGATATGCTTGATTTGCCTCCACTTGAAGATTGTTATTTGAATGTCCCACTTGATGATAATGCTAAAAACAAACTCATGAGGAGTCTTAATGATGTTCTTATTATGGTTAACAATGCCTATGTCCCCGTTGATTTCTATGTTTTGGATGTTGAATGCAATGCTTCTTGTCCTATTACTTTGGGAAGACCTTTTCTTAGAACTGTTGGTGCCATTATTGATATGAAAGAAGGCACCATTAAATATCAACTCCCACTCAAGAAAGGTATAGAACACTTCCCTAAGAAGAGAGAGAAGATTTCTTTTGCTTCTCCTATGAAAAAAAAATTTGGTCTTAATGCTTCTTCATTTGAGAACACTTGATTCTTTTTCTTGCTCCTTATGCCTAACTTAAAGACGTTAAAGAAAAGTACTTATTGGGAGATAACCCAAAAGTTTTAGATGAGTCTTGAAAGTTATTACTTCAGTAATAACCGCTCCTTATCCTTTTTATTTGCTTTTTGTGCCAAGAGTAACCTCTAATGAGAGAGAATTAATGATTGGGAAAGTTGCTGTCCCAAAACAGATTTTTGTCCTTTACCATAAAAATTCGTGTAAAATCTCTGAACGTCTTTTTGAGACGTGAATTTTTCTGATTCTTCCCCAGGTTGTTATCGAACTTTCGTTAGTTCAACACTTTTTGATTTGAGCAACATAAGGTCTTCGAAAAAATTCGTCTTTACCTGCTGGTCTGATTTGACAGATTTCTACCATTTTCTGCATTTGCTTCTTGTTGGTTCCTTTTTGAGTTCTTTTGGGGAATTGAGATTTTTGAGCGAAGTGCTACAGTAGCTAGTGTTCTAATGGAAGTTTATTTGGTGTTAGAACTGAACCTTAAGACTTATTTATCTTGAGTGCACTAATGTTGCTAATAAAGATTGTGTGAAGTTTTGTATGAAGAAAAAATTTCAGGTGGATGGAAGGAATGAGTAATGAGATGAAGGATGGACTAAAGTTCAAGCTTGGGGATGCCATGCGTGTCACCCCAAGAAATATCCAAGAATTACAAGCGTCAAAGCTTGGGGATGCCCAAGGCATCCCCCTCTTCATCAATCAAAATTCCAGGTTTCTTCCAAACACTTCATTTTTATTGTTTCATGCACAGTTGTGTTGTTCTTGGAGCGTCTTCTTTTTCGTTTTCGTTTTGGTTTTTCGTTTGCTTTGGTTTGCTTAGTTTTCTGAATAAATTGGTTGGACCCCCTCTTTCATACATTGGTTTTCAAATAGTTTGGTTTGGTTTGGAAAAGAGTAGGAAAGTTCTTGCTTATGTGGTAAAAAGAGCTCGTTTTTGACTGTGGCATATGCTTTGTCATTGCATGCTTGATATTGTTTTGGCTTTATGCTTAGTATTCTTTGATGTAGCATGACTTATTATAAACAATTGAGATTGCTTAATGTGCCTTGGATGAATCATGCATTGTTTTAGCATATTAAAGCATAGTATAGTGGTATTCTCCTTTGATGCTTTATTCGGGTTGACTTGGCACATGCTCACACCATGTTATGACTATCTCAAGTAACCATAGACTTTATGATCCTTTAGTTTTCAACTTATAGTATCACTTTATGCTTTGATCAATGATGTTTTGTCGCTCTGCATGATTATGGCCATTATTGCTCTCTTAGTTTGTCGCTCCCAGTCTTTTACTACCCTCCACAACCAAGTATGAGTTCCACTCATGCATCCAACTCCCTAAACCAAGTTATTCCAAAGAGTCCACCATACCTACCTACTAGCTTGTTCTATTCCAAGTATATTCATGTTTTTGTTTACCTTCCAAATTAAACTTGTTATGAGAAAACTAGTGATTAAATCTCTCACGAACTTGATGGCACACTTTACTTTTATTGCCCTTAATAAACTTGAACCATTGTGTCATCTATGTTGTATATGCTTGCACTTATTTGTTGTGAATTAGCAGAACCATGCTTTCATGGGGAACACTTTCAACATTGCACTTGGTACTTGTACCTAGTTGATATCATGCTCTTTTGTATATGGATGTCGTCGGTGTGAAATGAAAGGGGAGCTTGTAAGTCCATGGAGTTATGTATATGTACATGTTAGAGAAACGCCTTGGTCGCTGGTCTAATCCATGCTGACATGGTGGAAACCTGCAGCGTAACCATAATGAGCTGTCTATGAAGCATTCTTCTTATAAAAAAAGAGTCCTATATTGAGAAAAATAAAGAGAAAAGGAAAAAAAAGAGATTATGAAAAGAGGAAAGAGAGAAAAAAGCACCATATTCCCATGGTAATAAGAAGATTGCTGAGATGCTCGTTGTCTACTTGCCTTGTCATTTTGATATGGGGATTCTTCCGTATCATCAGGCAAGGGGTACCCCGTTGGCGGTTCTCTATTATACACATGTACTTACGATGACAAGAACTTACCGGTGACTAAACTTGAGTAGCATGAGGAGCGGCCCTCGTATACAAGGGACATGAGATTTCTGACTTATACTTCGTCAAGCATGTACACCATAGTTTGTTCACTTTAACCTTAATCACTTCAAGATGCTTATGATAGGGGAAATGAGAGCTAAAAGCTATAAGTACCATAATTTTTGGAAGCTCTTTATGAGACTTGAATCCCTACTTCCTTTTATGAAGGCCTTTCTTCCACCATTATATTGAGTCTCTACCTTCTACCTTTATGCACCTACTTTGAGAGCATAGTGGCCATTCTTAGCTCTATGTGCATTGTCCCAAGACTAGTTGATTGATGCATAACTTGATATTGCTTGTTTTAAACTATTTGTATCTAGTCACTCTTATGAACTTTGAAGGTGTCCTATGCATTTATATTTGCTACTCTATGAGGGACAAGCTGAATACTTTTATGCTATGTTTTCTTTATGTGAAACAAACAAACATCTTGCAAAGCATTGTTATTCATGAATCTTTTGTTTGTGCCTTTTCATGTTGCATCATAGTTTCTTTGTCTTATTGCTAGAACTTTGTTTTTCATGTTTTGATTGAAGTACTATGATCCCACCTTTGAATGTTTTACAAATACTTTGATCAAGTCTTTGATGGTGCATGTCACCTCAAAAATTATTCTTTCTTTTTATCACTTACCTACTCGAGGACGAGCAGGAGTTAAGCTTGGGGATGTTGATACATTGCAAATGTATCCATAATTTTTGATGTTCCATGCTTGGTTTTATCCAGTTTCTTGTGTTTTGTCCACTCTTTGGAGTACTTTTTATATGATTTCTTGGACTAACCTATTAACAAGAGCCACAGTGCTAGCTGCCTGTTTTCTGCTGTTTTTGGTTCTAGGAAAGTCAGAAAATGAATATTTTCAGAATTGGACGGGACAAAAGCCAAAGTGCCTATTTTTCGGAAGTCATTAGATGCTAGAATACGAGACGGAGAAGGGCTAGGGGCCGGCCACATCACCTGGCCACGCGGCCAGGCCTAGCCCACGCCAAGGGGTGGTATGGCCGACCCTAGCACCCCTCGGCCTCTCCTTCCACCTATAAGATGCCCTCGTGATGAAAACCCTAAGTACCCGATCAAAAATCCACGAAAGAGTCTGTAGCCGCTGTCATCTCCATCCCTAGATCGGGAGGGATCTGAAGCTCTTCCCGGCACCCTGCCGGAGAGGGGAATTCACCCTGGAGGCCTTCTTCATCACCATGCAAGCCTCCGGTGTGATGCGTGAGTAGTTCATCCTTGGACTACGGATCCATGTAGTAGCTAGATGGCTGGTTCTCCTCCTTTGTGCTTTCATGTCTAGATCTTGTGAGCTCCGTTCATGATCAAGATCATCTATTTGTAATTCTGCATGTTGTGTTTGCAGGGATCCGATGGATATTAATATGCTATTTCAGATTGATTATTGATTCTATCACGTCTTGGTTATTTGTGATCTTGCATGCTTTCCGTTGTTAGTAGCTATCTTGGCCAAGTAGATGCTAGCAACTCCAAGAGTTAGTATTTATGCTCGATAGTGGGTTCATGCCTCTGGTAATCTAGGGAAGTAATAGAAATCTCTAAGGTACTAGATGTGCTATTGCTACTAGGGAGAAAACAACAATACTTTGTTCATAGAACAATCGTATTGTTTACATTACACGCAATTCATAAAGCAATAATCTGTTGCTTGCAACTTAATACTGGAGGGGGTTCGGATGATAACCTGAAGGTAGATTATTAGTCATAGATGCAGTTGGATGGCGGTCTATGTATAATGTTGTAATGCCCAATCAAGTTCCAAAGGAGTCAAGATGATTAGTATATGCATGTATTGCTTTCTTGATGTTTGTCAATTGCCCCGCTGTAATTTGTTCACCCAGCATGTTATCTATCTTAAGGAGAGCTACCTCTAGTGAACTATGGATCCCGGTCCTTTTCTTTTACATACAATCCCCATAAACTGTTACTGCTTTGTGTTTACTTTGTGCAAACTATTACTTCCTTCCATTCGATACGTTTAATCCTTTGTTTTCAGCAAAACACGGTGAGATTGACAACCTCGTCGCAAGTTGGGGACAGAGTTCTATGGTTGTGTTGTGCAGGTCTCCACGTTGCTACTAGCACCGGTAGTGCGCCTTGCCAAGGCTCATCTAGCAACACCTTTGGGGTGTTTCCTTGCTCCTACTGGTTCGGTTAAACCTTGGTTTCATAACTGAGGGAAACTTGTTGTTGTGCTCATCATACCTTCCTCTTGGGGTTCCCAACGAGCTCTACATCAATACTAAGCCATCAAGCATTTTTCTGGCGCCGTTGTCAGGGAACGAAGAAGAAGAAACATCCCACGCCAACATCGCACCAGCAATCCCCAATGTGGATACCACCTTCAATGATTCTCCATAACTCAATTGACGAACTGCACACATGAGATTTCATCAAAAAATTGCCATGGATTAAAGGAAGATGCAGTAAGCTTGGGTGGATCACCCCTATTGAGGGTGAGGGATTGGTGGATCAGGTGAATATAAGTGAGAAACCTCACTATAGTCCTTCTTACCACTTCCCTTTTTGGACGAGGAACCCTTATTTTTATCTTCACTCTCCAACTCCTTTTCTTCGGAGTTAGCCTTAGCTTTGTCCTTAGAAATAGGAGTTGTAGCCTCAGTAGAAGATGGTGGAGGGTCTATGGATAGCGAGAGACACGCTATCATTTCATACATGTCTTGCATTTGGGTCTCCACGGTTTTAATCAAGCTTGTTTCCAAGGACTTGAGATCATCCATGGTGACTTTACTCCCAGCCTCACTACAATCTTCTTTAGTACCCATACTCTCTTAGGCGGTAAAGCTCGAATAAAGAGCAGAGGCTCTGATACCAATTGAAATGGATCGTATGGGCACCTAGAGGGGGGTGAATAGGTGATACACCAATTTTTAGTTCTTTTTCAATTTTAGGCTTAACACAAAGGTAAATTCTCTAGATATGCAACTAAGAGGAATTTCTCTGTATGTAAACCTAACTACTAAGCGAGTAAAGGCAAAGGGATTTGAATGAAGTAACTATAGTGGAGCACGCAGAGACACAAGATTTGATTTACCATAGTTCCTTTCTTGTTAAGGGAAGTACGTCTGCGTTGGAGGGGTGGGCGGTACTAAAACCACCACGCCATAGAAGGCCTCATCCTGTTCTCCGATGGATCTCGCCACCAAAGACCTGATCCAGCTTCCACTATTTGGTACCCTTCTAAGCGGGAACCAGTGCCATTACAACACTAGCGGGGCATGCATCCACAACTGAATTAGAGGCTCCCATGATAACAACAAGCTGCCACAAGAACAAGTTAATCAATAATCAAAATTGAGATCTAGATATTTGCAAGAAATACTAGATCAAGAATCCTCCAAGTGAATGGAGGGGAAGTGAAAATCTTGATGGATGTTGGTGTAGATCAAAGTCTCCTCCTTCGATTTCCCAAATCCTGGACCCTTTGACTGGTTGAAGATGGAGATCATGCTTGAATCGATATGAACAGGGTAGAGCTTTTTTACAAGATCCAAGAGATCTAAAATGGGTATCTGAGGGGCTATTTATAGCCCATCCAAAAAGATGTCATTCGACGAATCAGGGTCTGGATTATCCAGCCTAAGTGGGGCCCGGATTATCCGGCTGGGGCAAACATCCGTACCGAAGTCGGATAGTCCGGACCAAATGTCCGCCCCCTCTTTGCATGGCGTGCCTTGGTTGCCTTTGGAAAACTCCTGGGGGCGGATTATCTGACCCGGGCAAAAGCTCCAGCCTTGGCCGGTTAATACGGGGAAAACTCCTCCCCCTTTTGCGTGACGCGCCTTGGTGGACTTTGGAAAATGCCTTCGAGGTGGATTATCCGCCCCCCTAGAGGGGCGGATTATCTGGCCTGGGCAAAATCTCCGGCCCTGGCCGGTTAATCCGGGGAAAACTCCGCCCCCTTCACGTGATGCGCTTTGGGGGCATTGACGACCCCGGTGAGGCGGATAACCCGACCCTTGGTAGGGGCGGATAATCCGCCTCCCAAAACAAAGGTTTATCTGCATTTGGGTGTGAGTGTGTTCTACACCACTAAACACACAATTAAATAATCCTTGGCATTGTTATCTAACACACACTAGAGATCATGAAATGTTCTTTCAATCTAGCATTGGGAATAGAAAGAAGGAGAGTTTGAGATTTAGATCTACCAGTGAAGGGAGTTCCTCAGCGTGGGAGGCTCAAGTGAAAGTATGTTACCTGTATATTAAATGGCTAGGTGGACGTGAATAGATTTAGTTTTATGGGCCACTCTACGAGAAACCACGGCCGACCATAGTTTTCTTAGCCACAATTGCTCACGAACAGAACCCACACTACTTCCTCGCCACGAGAACCCATGACCGGCCATAGTTTTCTTAGCTAGCATGGCTCACGAACAGAACCCAATGCACGAACACACCACGATAAGCCGGTTCCCGCTACAGCCTACGCTGCCAACTGGGCCGCCTCCGCAACCAGACATGATCTCCATCGCGCTACAGTCTACGCCGCGATAAGCCGTTGCCTGCTACAGCCTATGCCACCAGCTGAGCCGCCTCCGCTGGCAGACATGCTCTCCGCCGCGAGAACCCGTGGCAAGCTACAATCTACAATAGTAAGTGAGCCTCTACGAGCTTACGTCTTCACACATGCATCAAGGCGGAACATGCCCTTACATCGTGGCATAGTGAAGCATCGCATATGCATGCGAACAGCGTTGCAAAAGAACGTGAAAAAGCTATGGCTATCATTGATAATGATGCTTTTTATTATGCACCATACAACGAACTACGGGGCAAGAACATATGAAAACATACTAAAAAAATTCTTTTACAAACCTATGGCTAAATCTATAGTACAATGAGAACATGTGTCTAAGCTCGAAGAGGGTCTACCAATTCACAACAAGTTAACAACACGAAGCACCATCAAGAAATAGCTAAGACACCTTCGTTGTATGATTCTAGCAACTTTGTCATTCATATTGTTTGAGTCAATGCTGAGGAGCACATTCTTGATTCTCCTAATTGTGGAACCAAATTCCCTGGAGGAAGTCCTCGATGAGGTAGTGGCAAAGACCAATCTAGGTGGTAGTCACTAGCTCTTACTCCTTCCCCACCTTGACATTGCGAGCTCCATGAACCACGATGGTGGGTCATCCTTAGACAGCGGGGGCACCTTCAGGTTGGCCAATAGAGGTAGAGGTGAGTGTAAGATGGGGGAGGGGAAATGCCCCCTATCTTCCATGTTCTGTCTAAGTTGGATGTAGCATAGGAATTAGTAGAACCACTAGAGACAATTTCTTCATTAGAATTTCCCCTCCACAACCAATACTATGAGTAGTATTGATGGACGAGAGATAAAAAGGTTTTTCTCCTAGAGTGTGACATTCATACTAACAAAGAATATCCTTTCAGTAGGACACCAAAAATAATAGCCCTTATTGTTAGGAGAATATCCAAGAAAGATGCATCTGACACTAGGGGATCAAGTTTTCCTACTTAATTCTTGTAATCATTAACAAACCAAGTAGAACCAAAAACCTTTGGTGGTACAATGAAACAATTAGCACCATTCAAACATCCAATTGGGATTTTGTGAACCCTTGATGCTATACGATTTAACAAATATAATGTTGTTTTAGCAACTACACCCCAAAGAAACATTGGCACATTCATTGTAAACATTAGGGACCAAACAACCTCAAATAAATACATATTTTTCTGTTCAATGACTCCATTTTTACAAGATATATTTAAGCATGTAGTTTGATGTATAATGACATTTGAATATACAAAATATCATCGAAGCTCATGTTAACTTATTCAATTCCAATGTCTGAATGAAATATTTTCACTTTGGTACTATACTAATTAGAAATCAAAGCATATAAATCTTTAAAAAGCATAAAGAACATCACAATTATGTTTGAGTAGATACAACCAAGTACATTGGCTAAAGCCATCAATAAATTCACATGCCAATGCTCTCTTAATAGATAGGTTACAACCGAGGGACCCCAAACATATAAGTGCACAAGCTTAATAGGATTTTGACTTCTCTCTCTGCACCTAGGATAAGTACCCATTTATGCTTATAGTTCGCACACATCACTTACAAGCTTATACTTGCATCAAGAAGTAAAAAGTGAAGATTTTTTTTGGCCTAGAGCCTGAAAAGGATAACTGTCCAAGTCTATAATGGAGTAATAATAATTCATCTGTAGATAAGGTACATGCTGCATTAAACTCATGTGGATCCACTGCGTCGTCGAGGTAATATTTTCCATAATGTTTAGT
This sequence comes from Avena sativa, assembly GCA_916181665.1. Taxonomy (NCBI): domain Eukaryota; kingdom Viridiplantae; phylum Streptophyta; class Magnoliopsida; order Poales; family Poaceae; genus Avena; species Avena sativa. The sequence goes on along the minus strand of OV702287.1, from coordinate 40,225,471 downwards.
TCTAGTCCCAAGTACTTTTTCGGACTTCATTCCTGAAATACACACAATATAGGTTCAAACTGAGCTCCGCAATTAAGTGACTATGATCGAATTGACCAGCATGAGGTTCACATGAAATTGGGAACATGTAAACAAGATATAAACATGAAATTGGGATACGCACCGCAACTCACACCAGAGGATTCCTGCTAGAAGCGTGATACGTAATACAATCTAGCCGACTCTTTTTAGACCCGGAACCCTAGTTCGTCAAGACAAACATTACAGGAGGTTCCAGCGAATATGGGTTGAGCTAAGCCAGACTTGGTCGCTCTTAGTTAGGTTTTCGATTCAAAGGACGAGTCATGTGCGAAGTTGCCATAGAGAGCTGGGACAAGGGTTTAGGGACAAAAAACATGTTTCCATCTACCATGGGAAAGCCGACGAAATTGTGGCAGAAGGTGCACCTTCTACAACACTCGACGGACCTAACCATTGTGGATGGCGACTTTTCTTATAGTGTGTGGAAATACGGACACCAGGGATTAAGAGACCCCTTTTACATATTTGGTAGTGGACGGAAAGAAAGCTCTTGTTCATCATCTCTGATCTATAGTACACTCAAACGCAACGATTTTACCCAGGTTCTGGCCGCCAGGAGGCTAACAACCCTTCTTTATGCTTGTTTGATGGTATTACTGGTAAGAGAACAGGGTGTTTACAAGGTGCTCCTAGCCTTACCCGGCCAGGAGGTTGGCTATCCTATTTCTTGGTCTCTTGGCCTCTCTTGACTGTGTCCCTCCTTTTATAGTTCCAAGGTGATACCACAGTGTCCGACAAGATCCCGCCCTCCATCCATGACTAGGAACATAGGGAGGACAAAATAATACATGGCAAAGATGAGCCATGAGGAAAGCGGCGGGGACCTGGCCTCATCCAATCCCATCTTTTGACCTTGGTCACTCCCCCCGGGGTGCTTTCCTTCCTAGGTCTAGACCTAGGCCTTATCCCGCTTCAGCTACATTCTGAGTGTTCTTTCTTACATCATGGGGAGGACTTCTTGCACCGGCGGGGAGCTTGCTTGTTTTGGAGACACTGTTGATGATAACCACGTGATGTGATGCAGACTCGCCTTCTCCTTTCGGCTCCATAGGCCCATGTGTAAAGTGGTTGGGGTTGTGCCATGGCTAACATCTGCCTTTCCGTGTCTCCAGGCGACATCATGGATGATGATTCCTTTCCGGCGACCATGGTACGGGGAAGGATGTCGTGGCCTTGCTTAGCTTTCCCGATCGGGATCTTGCAACTTGGGCTGGTACGGAGAGCAGGGGCCCTTAGTCAGTGGCTAAGGGATAATACGAAGCACAAGGGCCCTCGGTCATCGGGTAAGAGATACCCTGGTTTTCCCGAATCTGACAACCTTGTTCACAGACTCGTTGCATGGAGATTAATTGGTGACGAGGCGGTGGAGGAAACTGACAGGATGGAGAGTGAGAAAAGGGAGAGTGAGAGAGAGATAGTGGTGAGGGGATTCATGACGTGTGTCAACAAAGGTACGTGGCGTTTCCCGTTCCGTCCCCTAGTTGAAGACTCTTTTATGTGCCGATGGGTCTGGCTGTACGAAAATTGCAGATTCAACAATTCGGAGCGGGCATGTCGTGCTTTTACGCATGAGGGAGGCTAGACATCCAATCATATCTGTTTTTAGGGCATCTCCACCAGCCTAACCCAAACAAGTGACCGAAACGGTATGTTTCTATCCGTTTGGGTCGGACCACAGTCACTTTGAGGTCACGTTCCGGCATGTCCGACTAGCCGCGCCCAAGGGGAACCCCTTCTATCCACACCTGGCGTTTCCTTGCGCCATCGCTGGCAAAGGCTGTACTAATGGTCAAACACTCAAATTCACAGGTAATAACACACAAACTGACTATCAAATAAATTGGAAGACGTGTGCCATCGCCCTTTGGGAATTGCCCACAAGTGGCCAGTGGATCTCATATGTGCAAAGGGGGCTATATCATACACAATTTCCAAAAAAATGGCAGTTTCTCTGCCCAAAAAGTTGCAGTCACCATCGCCATTATCGTTCAAGCATCGTGTTCCCAGATGGTCTGCTACTTACGCGTGACCTAGGCTCTGCGACCGGGGTCAGCGATGGTGTCCAGGTCAGTGAGCATGATGGCATTCTCCTCGGCCATGATATTGGCTTCGGCCTCCTTGGCCTTTGCCTCTGCCTCCGCCACCCTAGACCTGGCCTCGGCATCCATGGCCTTGGCTTTGGCCTCCTTCGCCTTTTCCTTGGCCTCGATCTCTATTAGCCTGGCCTTGGTGTTCGCCTCCTCCAACTCGATAGACCTCTTCTAGAGCTCGACAAAGGTATTGGCGGTGGCCTCTTTCTCTTTGCGCCGCCTCTCTTCCCTCTCGACGATGGCCTCTTCCTTCTTCTCTAGGATCTTCTTCAACATCTCTTAGAATGCCAAGGAACCAGCCTGGCGGGCGATGTCGGCCTTCGTAGCCTTGTGGCCTCCAGGCCAGCGGGCACGGGCGCCTATCGGGTTGGCGAAGCCTTCATCATTGTTGTCTTATAGGTCGATGACACCGCCCGTAGAAGAATTGCTCTTGCCCTTCTTCTTGTTGTCATGTTCTTTCCAAAGGGCATAGCTAGTCTCCCATTTTTTGCAGGCCTTGTTGTCATTCAACTTCTTGAAGTGCTCCATTGCTTTCATGACCTACACGTATGGATGCCAACAATGGCTCAATACATATGCAAGACATCGACAAGGAGAGGAAGATGTTTTACCATGTCAACCGATAACATGCCGCTTATTTTCCTTTTCGTCACCATCTCGTAGGAGCCTTGGAACTTGCTACACTCAGCATGGATGGTGCCCCATCACTTGGAGAGAGAGAGATCATTTTGATCGCTATAGAAGGCATCCTTCCTGAAGTTCCTATGCTCATGGAAGAACCTGCCCACCTTTTTCCAGTAGGCAAAGCCCTTTTGCTTGGCGCCGCATAGTGGATCTTGTGAAACCTCCATCCATGCCTTGAATAGGATCTTGTCCTCGTCGATGGTGTAGATCGAGGTTCGTTGGCTCAACTTCTTGCTGTCAACGAGCGACGCTGCAAGTGAAGCGGCCAGTGATGCGGCAGTGACCCCGTCGCTCATGGAAGCACCATCGTTTCCAAACAATGACTCATCCACAATGTTGTAGGAATACTGCTGGGTCTCTTGCTGGGTATCTGCGTCCTCGCCATAGCCATTGCCACCCTCGTTGATCATGTCATGCACAGCATCCTCGGCATTGTTGGCCACGAAATCCTACACCCAATTTGGCCATGATAAAGATACGGGAGCAGCATGCTGGCAAAGGCAAAGAAATGCCGTGACCATACCGTGCCGTCGGCGGTCGGTGGCGTGTTGGGCATTCCATCGAACAGGTTGACTGGCGCCGGCATGTCCATGGCGGAGATGGACCACTGCTTCTTCGATTCCTCCGGGGTTGTGTCTGTGGTCTTTGGAGTGTGGTTGAGGTCGATGACAGGCTCTCCCGCCTCCGACGGCACCGTGTAGGGATGGACGAACCGGGAGAGCAAGGCGAGGTTCCTAGTGTGGCCTTCGAGCAAAGGTGTGCGCGGGCCTGGCATCATGGGCTGGCTGCAAGGGGTGGACGTGACGGAGCTGGTAGAGAACGCGTCGGCCCAGGCCGGGGATAACAACGCCACCGGCACCACAGTGCCACCAAAAGCGACGGTCAATGCCTCCTGCTTTATCATGTTCACGGCATGCTTGGCGGCATCCACTACCAGCTCGTTGTGGTTGGCCCTGTTCTGCATGGCGAGGAAGCGCTCGTTCTCCTCTTGACGCTCCTTGTCGAGCTTGGCTTGGGCGAGTCGAGCTCGCGACGCAACCTGCCGGCCACCGCGCTTCTCCGCTCAGTTTTCCGCTCCTCCGCCGTCATGTCCTGTTGGAAATATGACCTAGAGACAAATAATAATAAGGATTGTTATCATATTTCATAAAGTTTATGATTAAGTTTTATATCATGATATAACTGTATTGAGTGGAAACATCAATACATGTGTGATATATAAACAACCAAGGGTTCCAAGTGAAACTCTAGTCACTGGTTCATTGTTAACAGATGATCAAGTTTCTTGATCATGTGGCATTTATGCCAGTTGGAAATGGAGTCAACTCATTCTGAGAATGAGAATGAACCAATACCCAACCTAAACACCGTGAACCGATCATGTCATGAAGTTCAAGTTACGATGATTATAAATGGATCCTCATAGACTATTCCTTATAAAGTGAGGCTATATCAATCACTGTCTCCCAAGAATGCTTAGATAGCATCAAGCGTCACTTGGTAATATAGTTATTATAAAGGTGTGTTCAGGTACTCATAGGAACCATAGAGGCAATATATGTCAAGAGCAGGATTTGTTTGTCCACGTGACAGAAAGATACTTAAGGGCCCACTCAGGAGAAGTTATATCCAATAGCTGCACAACATGTGATTTGATCACATGGATATCACTTGTCGGAACGAGTCCAGTAGCATTGTTCAGTAACGAGATTAAACATGACATGGTGATGTCATTGATAAGATCTCAGGCAATGCAAGTATCAAGAGACAAGGGGAATAAGACACGACTGTCCCGGTTCAAACGACAAAAGATCTTCATGGAACGCACATGGGTCACATGGCCATCCAGGTCCCTCTGTCGATCATTGGTCTGGGAGTGTCCCGACCATGTATGGAGTGTTCTCTAACCATAGGGTATTACACTTAAGGGTTTGATGATGCTTAGAGAGTGTTTATAGGATCAGAAGAATCGCCGAAGAATAGTAGAGAGAAAACCTGAAGGGTTTCGGTAAGTTCGGAGGATGTACGGAGTGGAGGTGGAAGGTGTTCCATAGCCACGGAGATTAAATAGTATGTGAATGAATGTTAAATATTGATTTAATCATTTATTCATAATTATTTAATAAAAGAGAAAATCAATTTAAAGGTCAAAAGGCTTAATGGGCCAATTCCGGAGGGAAGAGGGCCCATTAGGGAAAGGTAAGAGGGGAGAAGGGGAAAGGGGGTGGCCGGCTGGGCCAGCCCCCCCCCCCCCCCCCCCCCCGCGGGGCCCTCTAGGGCCGGCCGGCGGCTGCCCCCTCTCCTCTCCTTTAGTCCCATCCCGGGACTTTGAGGAAGGTAGTACCTCCCCTCCCCCTATATATAGTGGGGGTATTTGGCCAGATAAATACACACAATATTAAATAAAGGTTTCCTCACATTTGGGGAGACCTCCAGTTGATATTCTCTCTCTCTCTCTCGTGACTGTGGTCCCAAGTTTGGACTGCACGAACGAGATACATCTTCACCGCAGAGCGTCGTCACGCTGCAGGATTTGGATCTAGGAGCTCTACTTCCGCAACTGATGTTGGATCTGGGAAGGAGTCATCATCAGGCACTGGACGTGTGTAACTCCCGCGAGCTGTCACACTTGAGGCACTCAAGTTTTTGGAGCCACAGGAGCGCAAGGACTTCATCACGACCTTGAGGTCGGCTTCGGCTTGTCTACATCAACCACGCTCTCCTAAGTGTTAACAACGCTTTTCGGTCTTCAAGGGTAAGTTCGCGAAAAGCCCCTCACGTTATTGCATTACTAATAGATAGGTCCTGGCAACATCAGGGGTTCAGGGGCGTAGGGTAAAAATTTATTGTTTTCTGATGGCTCAAAATATATTTGAGCTCATTGGGGAACTCCAAGAGGAAGGTATGATGAGCACAACAGCAAGTTTTCCCTCAGTTATGAAACCAAAGTTATCGAACCAGTTGGAGCCAGGAAACACCTCCAAGGTGTTGTTTCCAACTTGGAATCCTGCACAACACAACCACAGAAGTTTGCCCCAACTTACAGTGAGGTTGTCAATCTCACTGATTTTGCTGAAAACAAAGGATTAAATGTATTGTGTGGAAGATAGTAATAGATTGTAGTAAGTAAACAGAAAATAGTAAATAGTTGTAGATTGATGGTAAAAGAATGGACCGGGTTCCATAGTTCACTAGAGGTGATTCTCCTTAAGATAGATGACATGTTGGGTGAACAAATTACAGCAGGGCAATTGGCAAACATCGAGAAAGCATACATGCATATACTAATCATCTTGACTCCTATGAGATTTGATTGGGAATTACAACATTATACATAGACTGTAATCCAACTGCATCTATGACTAATAATCCACCTTCAGGTTATCATCCGAACCCCCTCCAGAATAAGTTGCAAACAACAGATAATTGCATTAAGCAAAGTGTGTAAAGTAAACAATACGATTTTTCTATGAACAAAGGATTGCTATTTTGTCCCTAGTAGCAACAACACATCTAGTACCTTAGAGATTTCTGTCACTTCCCAGATTCCTAGAGGCATGAACCCACTATCGAGCATAAATACTCCCTCTTGGAGTTGCTAGCATCTACTCGGCCAAGATAGCTACTAACAACGGAGAGCATGAAAGATCACAAATAACAAAGACATGATAGAACCAATAATCAATCTGAAATAGCATCTCAATATCCATCGGATCCCCACAAACACAACATGTAGAATTGCAAATAGATGATCTTGATCATGAACGGAGCACACAAGATCTAAATATGGTAGCACAAAGGAGAAGAACCAACCATCTAGCTACTACATGGACCCGTAGTCCAGGAATGAACTACTCACGCATCACACTGGAGGCAGGCATGGTGATGAAGAAGGCCTCCAGGGTGATCTCTCCCCTCCGGCAGGGTGCCGGAAAGAGCTTCAGATCTCTCTTGATCTAGGGATGGAGATGGCGGCAGCTACAGACTCTTTCATGGAATTTTGATCGGGTACTTAGGGTTTATGTCCCGATGGCAGCTTATAGGCGGAAGGGGAGGCCGAGGGGGTGCCAGGGGCCACCACACCACCCCCTGGCGCGGGCCTAGCCTGGCCACGCGGCCAGGTGGTGTGGCTGGCCCTGGCCCTTCTCCGTCTCGTATTCTGGCACTTGATGACTTTCGGAAAAATAGGCACTTTGGCTTTAGTCCTGACCAATTCCGAGAATATTCATTTGCTGACTTTCCTGGAACCAAAAACAGCAGAAAACAGGCAGCTGGAACTATGGCTCTTGTTAATAGGTTAGTCCAAGAAATCATATGAAATGTACTCCAAAGTTGGAACAAAACACAAGAAAGTGGATAAAACCAAGCATGGAACATCAAAAATTATAGATACATTGGCAATGTATCAGCGTACAGAGAAAGAATCGGTAACAATATAGTGACCCTACGACACAAAAATTATTACAGTAAGCTCATATTTGAGCGAAGAACTAGATTATTACAAGTAGAGGTCACTGACCACAAACATCAAACAATGGAAGGCAAATTATGCTATTAAGTATAGCAAACTTAACAAATGGCCTAAGAGGCCTGAAGCATAACGATGACGTCCCAATCCATAGATTCCAGGCTGCTGACCGGGAACCCCAAGCTACTCGTCCATGTCGATGTCATAAAGAACTCATCTTCTATGGGAACACTTAACTGCTGCAAAAGTATTGATACATTGCAAATGTATCTATAATTTTTGATGTTCCATGCTTGGTTTTATCCAATTTCTTGTGTTTTGTCCACACTTTGGAGTACTTTTCATATGATTTCTTGGACTAACCTATTAACAAGAGCCACAGTGCCAGCTGCCTATTTTCTGTTGTTTTTGGTTCCAGGAAAGTCAGAAAATGAATATTCTCGGAATTGGACGGGACAAAAGCCAAACTGCCTATTTTTCCGGAAGTCATCAGATGCCAGAATACGAGACGGAGAAGGGCTGGGGGCGGCCACACCACCTGGCCGTGTGGCCAGGCCTAGCCCACGCCAGGGGGTGGTCTGGCCGACCCTAGCACCCCCTCGGCCTCTCCTTCCGCCTATAAGATGCCCTCGGGATGAAAACCCTAAGTACCCGATCAAAAATCCACAAAAGAGTCTGTAGCCGCCGTCATCTCCATCCCTAGATCGGGAGGGATCTGAAGCTCTTCTCGGCAACCTGCCAGAGAGGGGAATTCACCCTAGAGGCCTTCTTCATCATCATGCAAGCCTCCGGTGTGATGTGTGAGTAGTTCATCTTTGGACTACGGGTCCATGTAGTAGCTAGATGACTGGTTCTCCTCCTTTGTGCTTTCATGTCTAGATCTTGTGAGCTCCGTTCATGATCAAGATCATCTATTTGTAATTCTGCATGTTGTGTTTGCGGGGATCCGATGGATATTGAGATGCTATTTCAGATTGATTATTGATTCTATCATGTCTTTGTTATTTGTGATCTTGCATGCTTTCCGTTGTTAGGAGCTATCTTGGCCAAGTAGATGCTAGCAAATCCAAGAGTTAGTATTTATGCTCGGTAGTGGGTTCATGCCTCTGGTAATCTGGGGAAGTGACAGAAATCTCTAAGGTACTAGATGTGTTGTTTCTACTAGGGAGAAAACAACAATCCTTTATTCATAGAACAATCATATTGTTTACATTACACGCAATTCGTAAAGCAATAATCTGTTGCTTGCAACTTAATACTAGAGGGGGTTCGGATGATAACCTGAAGGTGGATTATTAGTCATAGATGCAGTTGGATGGCGGTCTATGTATAATGTTGTAATGCCCAATCAAGTTCCAAAGGAGTCAAGATGATTAGTATATGCATGTATTGCTTTCTCGATGTTTGTCAATTGCCCCGCTGTAATTTGTTCACCCAGCATGTTATCTATCTTAAGGAGAGCCACCTCTAGTGAACTATGGATCCCGGTCCTTTCTTTTACATACAATCTATAAACTGTTTACTGCTTTGTGTTTACTTTCTGCAAACTATTACTTCCTTCCATTCGATACGTTTAATCCTTTGTTTTCAGCAAAACTGGTGAGATTGACAACCTCATCGCAAGTTGGGGGCAGGGTTCTGTGGTTGTGTTGTGCAGGTCTCCACGTTGCTGTTGGCACCGGTAGTGCGCCCTGCCATCGTTCAGCTAGCTACACCTTTGGGGTGTTTCCTTGCTCCTACTGGATTGATAACCTTGGTTTCGTACTGAGGGAAAACTTGCTGTTGTGCTCATCATACCTTCCTCTTGGGGTTCCCCAACGAGCTCGATATATTTTGGGCCATCAAGCATATTTTATGGCGCCGTTGCCGGGGAGTCAAGGACATTTTCACAAGGGGAGTCCCTCATAACCAATCTATTTACTTTGTTATTTTTGTTTTGCTTAGTTTCCTTTTGCTTTGTTTGCTTGTTTCTTTATCAAAAACACACAAAAAATTAGTTTTACTAGTTTGCTTTCTTTATTCAAAACACAAAAAAATTAGTTCCTATCTTAAGTTGCCACTATGTCTAGCCTTGCTCCAGTCACTTTGTCACCCGAGGAAATGATTTTCACTTTTAAACAAGGAATTGAGGAGAGCTTCAAGGAAGCTTGGTCTAGAATCTCTGATCTACATGAAAAAAACTGAGCCTAAAATGACTCAAAGCTTGTTCCTTAGCAGTTTTTACCTTGGAATTGCTCTTTGCTATAGATATGCTTTACATGCTGTTGTGGGAGGAGATTTCCTCCAATGTAATGAGGATGATGCTATTAATGCTATAAATAAATTGATCCTCACTTACAACTTGCCTAGCCAAACTGATATTTCTTTCGCAAGAATATTTGCTAGATTGAACACTCTTGAGACTAGCACTACTAGCTTAAAAGATTGCTATAATACGCTTAGAGAGCATCATAATTATGTTCCAATAAATTCTGAACCATCAAAGTGGCTCCCTACAGTAAAGATTGAGATAAATACTAAAACTTTTCAAGCCCGCTGTGATATCATGTCTGAATTTTGTCTTATGCCCAAAGATATTTATGAATCTTTGAATCCTTGGGGGCTTAGTGAAGGAGGAAAAGAAATATCTCTTGATAATAATGCTACCATATTACCTATTGGAATAGCTGAAGGAGTGTTTACAAAGATCCTTGGGAAAATGATTTCTACTGATTATCTTGTTATTGAATGTGCAGGAAAAGGACAAATTACACTTGGAAGGTCCCTGTTAGAACTCCTTGGAGCAATAATAGATGTGGGAAAAGGGACCATGCACCTTTCTTCTCCACCAAACAATCATATTTTCCCCAAGGTTAAGAATAAAAGTAAGAGAGGTAAGGGCAAGAAATTTGGTTTTAATGCTTCTTCATTTGAGAACACTTGATTCTTTTTCTTGCTTCTTATGCCTAACTTAAAGGCGTTAAAGAAACGTACTTATTGGGAGATAACCCAAAAGTTTTAGATGAGTCTTGGAAGTTATTACTTCAGTAATAACGCTCCTTATCCTTTTTATTTGCTTATTGTGCCAAGAGTAACCTCTAATGAGAGAGAAGTAATGATTGGGAAAGTTGCTGTCCCGAAACAGATTTCTGTGCTTCACCGTAAAAATTCGTGTAAACTCTATGTACGTCTTTTTGAGGCATGAATTTTTTGCTTCTGTCCCAGGATGTTATCTAACTTTTGTTAGTTCAACACTTTTTGATTTGAGCAATAGAAGGTCTTCGAAAAAAGTCGTCTTTACCTGCTGGTCTGTTTTGACAGATTTCTGCCATTTTCTGCATTTGCTTCTTGTTGGTTCCTTTTTGAGTTCTTTTGGGGAATTGAGCTTTTTGAGGGAAGTGCTTCAGTAGATAGTGTTACAATGGAAGTTTTCTTGTTGTTAAAACTGAACCTTAAGACTTATTATCTTGAGTGCGCTAATGTTGCTAATAAAGATTGTGTGAAGTTTCGTATGAAGGAAAAAATTTAGGTGTATGGAAGGAATGAGTAATGAGATGAAGGATGGACTAAAGCTCAAGCTTGGGGATGCCACGCGTGTCACCCCAAGAAATATCCAAGAAGTAAAAGCGTTAAAGCTTGGGGATGCCCAAGGCATCCCCCTCTTCATTAATAAAAATCCCAGGTTCCTTCCAAACGCTTCATTTTTATTGTTTCATGCATAGTCGTGTTGCTCTTGGAGCGTCTTCTTCTTTGTTTTCGTTTTGGTTTTTCATTTGGTTTGGTTTTCTTAGTTTGCTGAATAAATTGGTTGGACCCCCTCTTTCATACATTGGTTTTCAAATAGTTTGGTTTGGGTTTGGAAAAGAGTAGGAAAGTTCATACTTATGTGGTAAAAAGAGCTTGTTTTTTACTGTGGCCTATGCTTTGTCATGCCATGCTTGATATTGTTTTGGCTTTATGCTTAGTATTCTTTGTTGTAGGATGACTTGTTATAAACAACTGAGATTGCTTAATGTGCCTTGGATGAATCATGCGTTGTTTTAGCATATTAAAGCATAGTATAGTGGTATTCTCCTTTGATGCTTTATTTGGGTTGACTTGGCACATGCTCACACCATGTTATGACTATCTCAAGTCACCATAGCCTTTATGATCCTTTAGTTTTCAACTTGTCGTATCACTTTATGCTTTGATCAATGATGTTTTGTCGCTCTGCATGATTATGGCCATTATTGCTCTCTTAGTTTGTCGCTCCCAGTCTTTTGCTAGCTTCCACAACCAAGTATGAGTACCACTCATGCATCCAACTCCCAAAACCAAGTTATTCCAAAGAGTCCACCATATCTACCTACTAGCTTATGCTATTCCAAGTATATTCATGCTTTTGTTTACCTTCCAAATTAAACTTGTTATGAGAAAACTAGTGATTAAAGCTCTCACGAACTTGATGGCACACTTTACTTTTTTGCATCTAATAAATTTGAACCATTGGGTCCTTCTTTGTTGCATATATGCTTGTGCTTTATAAGTTGAAATTAGTAGAACCATGTATCATGGGGAACGCTTTCAACATTGCACTTGTACTTTGTACCCCGTTGATATCATGTTCTTTTGCTTACGGATCCCGGCGGTGTGAAATAAAAGTGGAACTTGTAAGATCATGGAGTTTGTATGTGTGTTAGAGAAACGCCTAGTCCGCTAGCCTAAGCCATGCCTAATCATGGTGGAAACTTGCAGCATCACCATAATGAGCACTCTATGAAGCATCCTCAATAAAAACCTATGCAAATAGCAAATAAAAAGATCACTGAGATGCTCATTGTCTGCTTGCCTTGTCATTTTGATTATGGGATAGATCCTATATCATGTGCAAGGGGTACCCCGTTGGCGGTTCTTTATGATACACATGTACTTACAATGACAAGAGCTTACTCGTGACTAAAGTTGAGTAGCATGAGGTTCGGTCTTCGTAAGTAAGGGGCATGAGATTTTGGTTTATAACTTGTCAAGCATATCCTCTTAGTTGTGTCACTTTAACCTTAATCACCTTCAAGATGCTTATGATAGGGGCAATGAGAGCTAAAAGCTATAAGTACCATAATTTTTGGAAGCTCTTTATGAGACTTGAATCCCTACTTCCTTCTATGAAGGCCTTTCTTCCACCATTATATTGGGTCTCCACCTTCTATCTTTATGCACCTACTTTGAGAGCATAGTGGCCATTCTTAGTTCTATGTGCATTGTCCCAACACTAGTTGATTGATGCATAACTTGATATTGCTTGTTTTAAACTATTTGTACCTAGTCACTCTTATGAACTTTGAAGATGTCCTATGCATTTATATTTGCTACTCTATGAGGGACAAGCTGAATACTATTATGCTATGTTTTCTTTATGTGAAACAAACAAACGTCTTGCAAAGCATTGTTATTCATGAATCTTTTGTTTGTGCCTTTTCATGTTGCATCATAGTTTCTTTGTCTTATTGCTAGAACTTTGTCTTTCATGTTATGATTGAAGTACTATGATCCCAGCTTTGAATGTTTTACAAATACTTTGATCAAGTCTTTGATGGTGCATGTAACCTCAAAAATTATTCTTTCTTTTTATCACTTACCTACTCAGGGACGAGCAGGAGTTAAGCTTGGGGATGTTGATACATTGCAAATGTATCTATACTTTTGATGTTCCATGCTTGGTTTTATCCACTTTCTTGTGTTTTGTCCACACTTTGGAGTACTTTTATATGATTTCTTGGACTAACCTATTAACAAGAGCCACAGTGCCAGTTGCCTGTTTTCTGCTGTTTTGGTTCCAGGAAAGTCAGAAATGAATATTCTCGGAATTGGACGGGACAAAAGCCAAAGTGCCTATTTTTTCGGAAGTCATCAGATGCCAGAATACGAGACGGAGAAGGGATGGGGGCCGGCCACACCACCTGGCCGCGCGGCCAGGCCTGGCCCGCGCTAGGGGGTGGTCTGGCCGACCCCAGCACCCCCTCGGCCTCACCTTCCGCCTATAACATGCCCTCGGGACGAAAACCCTAAGTACCCGATCAAAAATCCACGAAAGAGTCTGTAGCCACTATCATCTCCATCCCTAGATTGGGAGGGATCTGAAGCTCTTCCCGGCACCCTGCCGAAGTGGGGAATTCACCCTGGAGGCCTTCTTCATCATCATGCAAGCCTCCGGTGTGATGCGTGAGTAGTTCATCTTTGGACTACGGGTCCATGTAGTAGCTAGATGGCTGGTTCTCCTCCTTTGTGCTTTCATGTCTAGATCTTGTGAGCTCCGTTCATGATCAAGATCATCTATTTGTAATTCTGCATGTTGTGTTGACGGGGATCCGATGGATATTGAGATGCTATTTCAGATTGATTATTGATTCTATCATGTCTTTGTTCTTTGTGATCTTTCATGCTTTCCGTTGTTAGTAGCTATCTTGGCCAAGTAGATGCTAGCAACTCCAAGAGTTAGTATTTTTATGCTCGATAGTGGGTTCATGCCTCTGGTAACCTGGGGAAGTGACAGAAATCTCTAAGATACTGGATGTGTTTTTGCTACTAGGGAGAAAACAACAATCCTTTGTTCATAGAACAATCGTATTGTTTACATTACATGCAATTTGTAAAGCAATAATCTGTTGCTTGCAACTTAATACTAGAGGGGGTTCGGATGATAACCTAAAGGTGGATTATTAGTCATAGATGCAGTTGGATGGCGGTCTATGTATAATGTTGTAATGCCCAATCAAGTTCCAAAGGAGTCAAGATGATTAGTATATGCATGTATTGCTTTCTTGATGTTTGTCAATTGCCCTGCTGTAATTTGTTCACCCAGCATGTTATCTATCTTAAGGAGAGCCACATCTAGTGACCTATGGATCCCGGTCCTTTCTTTTACATACAATCTATAAACTGTTTACTGCTTTGTGTTTACTTTCTGCAAACTATTACTTCCTTCCATTCGATACGTTTAATCCTTTGTTTTCAGCAAAACCGGTGAGATTGACAACCTCATCGCAAGTTGGGGGCAGAGTTCTGTGGTTGTGTTGTAAAGGTCTCCATGTTGCTACTAGCACCGCTAGTGCGCCCTGCCATCGTTCAGCTAGCTACACCTTTGGGGTGTTTCCTATCTCCTACTAGATTGATAACCTTGGTTTCGTACTGAGGGAAAACTTGTTGCTGTGCTCATCATACCTTCCTCTTGGGGTTCCCCAACGAGCTCGATATATTTTGGGCCATCAAGTATCAACAAAGGAAGGCTGAGTACAGGTGTACTCCGCAAGACTTATGGTTGGTGGGGTTACTTTGCATAAAGCTAACTTTATTTGTAAAGAGAGAGGAGAACCTCGACTAAGTAGACTATTTTAAAAGGGGATAAGAAAGCAATATCTCTAGCTTTGATATTCTTTGATATCCACCGAACGTTTAACAGCTGAACCTACTAACTAGGATCACCCCCTCGATCCCCGAGGAAGCATCCTTAAGCACACCTCACATCTCTTGTCTAGTTTTACGAGTAGGTTATAGTTCTCTATGATCATCACGTCTATTCCCAAGTCGTCCATAACCATGGACATGGCTTTTTGAAATGATTATTACCCTGCAGGGGTGCACAACTTTACCCACACGTACCAACCGATTCTTAATGCCACTTAAGATTAGCCCTCTTCCTTGGAAGGCTGGCAGAGAGTGGTTAACCACGACCTTTACCTTGCTTTCGCCGAGACCATGAGTCACGCCCTAAGGAGATGCCGCCGTAACGGGTCAAGTCCCGAAGTCGGTCCCTAGAGATGTGCGCAGGGTTCAAGATTATAGAGGTCGTGCCTCTCTTGTTCCCGGCCACGCTTACCTACCTGTATGAATGCACCTCCTCCACCTCCTTCAAGAACGACCAAAATGCATATGTCGAATGGAACGCCCGAACTATGTGACTCATGGAATCTACTAGGCAAGTTAGTTGGTCGAGGGGGTTTCTAGGCCCCCGTGTGGCTGTACGCTCGTCTTGGTTCAAGAGGCAAGAACTCAGGTCCTAGTGGTGGCAAGTATGGGACTGCAAAAACCACAACCCGACGTGGCCTCCCATACAAGCCTTAGCATGATTAACTTTCATCTCTAATCATACCACGTCATCCTGTCCAACTAGGTTCATTCATAGCTCTGATTCATCAACCGGATGGACCGGCCGTAACAGCTAAGCATGGCTAAGCGCAACAGATATAAACAGCTCTAGCAAAGCACATAAGCCAAACCCTAGTTATGCTAGGAGTAGTGGATCAGGGAGTATAGGCTACAAAGGTAACATGCATCAGATAGGATTGATATATCTATCGATAAAATACTTTAGAATCATATGCACATGGCAAGAATGAAATACTTTCAAAGCATAGGATTTTATCATGTGTGGGGCTATGCTTGCCTTTGTCTGTTGATACTCAGATATAGAACTTCAGGTTCATTTGATTGGCATCATTCTTCGTTATCCTTCGATGGCGTTGATCTCGATCTTCAATCTTGGACTTGATATCGTTGCTCACATCAACTCCGAGGACTACCGAGAAGAAGCAGAAACACCGAAAAGAAAAGCAACAATCAACACATGGCATCGGTGTAATGCTCAAGCAAGGATGATGATATGACAAGTTAAATTGTATTGAAATGTAACCCTATAGCTTGCTTAGTAATTTAAACGGGGTCTAAGGGGTGCAAATTCTAATTTGGAGAAACCCCTGATGCATATGAGAGGGGTTATTTTGTTCTTCTAATTAAACTTGTCATGTAAGTTGCTTAACAATGTATAATTATGATTCTATTGTGTAGATCTCATTTTTCTAAACATTTTGATATATTATACATATTTTTCTAATTTAAAATGAATTAGTTATGATTTTTCCCATTTTTAATTCATTTCAAATCATTATAAAAACAATTAAACATTTTTAGAATATTTAAATTATTTTACACTTGGTCCCAAATGTCCAATATTTAATCATTTCAGAAAACATGTATAAAAAGATTAAATATCTTACAGGTAGGACCCACTTGTCATATTAATAATTACAAAAAATATTAACAAAACACATAAAAGAAAAACAAAAAGGGGTATATGACACCAGCGTGGCGTCGTGCTGACGTCATCACCGGAGAAGCTCCCAGGTCGAGCTCGGACTCGATGCAGGAGGCAGCCCTGGGCTTCGGGAGCGGGCGCGCTGGACGTGGGAGACCGAGGCGGACCATCTGGTGGTGGCGCCGCCACATATTGGCCATCGGAGCTCCAACAACGACCGTGCCCGACGGTAGAGGAAGACAACGCTCGGCGGTAGGACGCTACAGAGTGGGAGCGAGACGAATAGGGGGGCAGGAGGACGGGAAGCTCACCCTGATGCTTATAGTGGTGACGGCGAAGCAAGTGAGGTCAGGCGGCACCGGAATTCGCGTCGGAGAGTAGCGGTCGGCGGCAGAACGAGGTGGTGATTCGGTCGACTGGGGCTCCTCCGGCTTGCGTGGCTTGGCGAGGAAGAACAAGGAGACGATGGCGGTCACGCCTATGGCCTCAGAGGGGCGAGGGGTGGTCGGGAACAGAGGGGCGCCGACGAGGTCTGAGCTAGGGTTCGGCATGGCGTGGGGAAACGAGGAAAAGGAGGGTAGAGGCGTTCTAGGGCTTCTCCGCGGCGGTGTCGAGGTACTTGTAGGTGTACGGGGGCAGCAGCGATCATCGCACCACACTCACACATCCTGGCGCCGGCGGACGGTGGCAGAGCAGCCACCGAGCTTCTTCGTCGACGAGGAAGACGATAGAAATAGAGGGCTGAAGGGGTACGGGCCAAATGGACTGGAGTAGGCTGCAAGCGGGCTGCGACAAAGCAAGGGCGGTGGGGAATGCTAGTTGCGCTGGGCGGCAGGAAGGAGAGAAGGAAGGTGGGCTTCGGCCCAGATTAGGTTAGGAGCCGTTTTTATTTCAAAAAAACTTTTTCTATTTAGTTTTCTCTCTTTTCTTTTTGATAATTTCAAATACAAAACTTTTTGAGTCATTAAAAAATACCAGAGCCTTTTGTAAAACTAGAGAAATATTGTGGGGCCCTTTTAGTCCATTTGGGCTCCAACACTTTGGTAGTTCTCAAAATAATCGAAACCATTTTGAATGGATTTCAATAAGAGGGGAAGGATTAGGGTTTAGGGTTTTGCTTTATTTTATTTGCATGCATTTTAAAGAATGATGCTCATGATGCACAAACAACCCTAAATATAAGATTAACTAAAACTGGGGTGTTACAATTTCACACTGACGACATCCATAAACAAAAGAGCATGATATCAACTGGGTACAATGTACAAGTGCAATGTTGAAAGCGTTCCCCATGACAGCATGGTTCTTCTAATCCCCAATGTATAAGTGCAAGCATATACAACAAAGATGACACAATGGTTCAAGTTTATTAGGGGCAAGAAAAGTAAAGTGTGCCATCAAGTTCGTGAAAGCTTTAATCACTAATTTTCACATAACAAGTTTTATTTGGAAGGTAGATAAAAACATGAATATACTTGGAATAGCAAATGCTAATAGGTAGGTATGGTGGACTCTTTGGAATAACTTGGTTTTCTTTGGAGTTGGATGCATGAGTAGAACTCATACTTGGTATGGAGGCTAGCAAAAGACTAGGAGCGACCAACTAAGAGAGAAATAATGGCCATAATCATGCAAAGCGACAAAACACCGTTAATTAAAGCATAAAGTGATATTACTGGTTGAAAAATAAAGGATCATAGAGGCTATGGTGACTTGGGATTATCTTAACATGGTGTGAGCATGCACCAAGTCAACCCAAATAAAGCATCAAAGGAGAATACCACAATACTATGCTTTAATATGCTAAAACAACACATGATTCTTTCAAGGCACATTAAGAAATCTCAATTGTTTATAACATGTCATGCTAGAGCAAAAATCACTAAGCATAAAGCTCAAACAATATCAAGCATGACATGACAAAGCATAGGCCATAGTTAAAAACAAGCTCCTTTTTACCACATAAGCATGAACTTTTCCTACTCTTTTGCAATCCAAACTAACTTATTTGAAAACTAATGTATGAATGAGGGGGGTCCAACCAATTTATTCAAGAAAACTAAGCAAACGAAGCAAACAAAAACTAAAAACAAAAACGAAGACGCTCCAAGAACAACACAACTATGCATGAAAGAATAAAAATGAAGTGTTTGGAAGAAATCTGAGATTTTTATTGATGAAGAAGGGGATGCCTTGGGCATCCCCAAGTTTTGATGCTTGTACTTCTTGGATATTTCTTGGGGTGACACGGGGTGGAATCCCCAAGCTTGAGCTTTTGTCCATTCTTCATCTTATTCCATTACTCTTCCCTACACTTTAAAATTTCCTTCATACAAAACATCACACAATCTTCATTAGCAACATTAGTGTACTCAAGATAATAAGTCTTTTGGTTCAGTTTCAACATAAGTAAAACTTCCATTAAAACACAAGCTACTGTAGCACTTCCTTTAAAAAGTTCAAATGATTAAAGAGAACTCAAAGAGAAAGAGATTAAGAGGCAAATGCAAATAATGGCAGAAATCTGTCAAAACAGATCAGCAGGTAAAAACCAAATTTTTTCGAAGACCTTCTGTTGCTCAAATCAGTGTTGAACTAACGAAAGTTGGATAACAACCTGGGGCAGAAGAACAAAAAATTACATCTCAAACCTACGTACAGAGATTTTTCACGAATTTGAACAACGAAGCACAAAAATCTGTTTCGGGACAGCAACTTTCCCAAGCATTACTTCTCTCTCATTAGAGGTTACTCCTGGCACAAAAACCACACAAAAAGGATAAGGAGAGGTTATTACTGAAGCAATAACTTCAAAGACTCAACAAAAGATTCCTAACAAAATTTGGGTTATCTCCTAATAAGTGCTTTTCTTTAACGTCTTTGAGCTAGGCATAAGAATTTCGATGATGCTCACATAAGAAATATGAATTGAAGTAAAAGAGAGCATCAAGAAGAAAATTCAAAACACATTTAAGTCTAACCCACTTCCTATGCATAGGAATCTTATACGCAAATTAATTCACAAAGAACAAAGTAACAGGCATAGGAAGATAAAACGAGAGTAACTTCAAAACATTAAGCAAATAGAGAGGTGTTTCAATACCATGAAAACTTTTACAACCATATTTTCCTATCTCATAATAATTTCAGTAGCCTCATGAATAAACTCAACAATATAAATATCACATAAAGCATACTTTTCATGATCTACAAACACATAATTTTTATCAAGCTCAAAAATAGTGGGATTAAAACCTTCAAACCCACTTTTAACAATTTTATAACAAGATGACTGATCAATCTCATTTTTAATAGTAGTACAATTAATATTATCAACCAATATAGGACCATCATCTAGAGCTTTATTATAAACATTTTCAAAATAATCCACAAGAACCTAACATTCATCCTCCTTTGGTAAGCATGGGGGACAATCAAATAATGTAAGGGGTAAAGAGTTACTCTCATTAGAAGGTAGGAATGGGTAGAACCATTCTTCCTCCTCTTTATCATCACTCTCCTCCTCTTTTTCATCCAATGAGCTTCCAGTTTCACCAATTTCTTCTTCCATAGGCTCCTGCAAGGCATTAGTCTCTTCCGTTAGTGGAGAGCATCTATTAAGATATTCAAGAATATAGACATTTTCTTCCTTGTAATTATCAAAGAAAAATTTAAGTATATCATAAACCTCATATTTATAAGGTGCATTATCAGTATTTTCAAGCAAATAAGCAAGTTCGAATGCACCCTTTCAAGCAATAAATTCTTCAATTTGTTCCACATCATAAAAGTCATAATTTCCCTTAACATAAGAAGATATGGTAACATCATCATTGTACTCACATTGAAAAGGGAAGTGTTTATACCTCTTACAACAACAAGATTTATCAAAGCAATAAGTAACATTATAAGTAGAGCACACGTTTTTAGCAATGGTATACAATTTATTAATTTGTTCCCATAAGTGTTTCCCTTTTTGTGACAAGCGGTGTTCCTTATAATAATATTTTTGTTCTTCCGTGAACCCACCTTGCCAATAAGATTCAGTTTCAAAGAAACCAACCATTGATAGAAAGCATGATAAAGCAATACAATAACAGACCAATGAAAATAACAACTATAGTAGGAACTAATTTTTTGTATTTTTGATAAAAGAAACAAGAAAACAAAGCAGAAATTAACTAAGCAAAACAAAAAAACAAAGTAAAGATATTGGTTGTGAGGGAATCCCCTTATGAAGATGTCCTTGACTCCCTGGCAACGGCGCCAGAAAAACAGCTTGATGGCTCAAAATATATTTGAGCTCGTTGGGGAACCCCAAGAGGAAGGTATGATGAGCACAATAGCAAGTTTTCCCTTAGTTATGAAACCAAGGTTATCGAACCAGTAGGAGCAAGGAAACACCTCCAAGGTGTTGTTTCCAACTTCAAATCCTGCACAATACAACCACAAAACTTTGCCCCCAACTTAAAGTGAGGTTGTCAATCTCACCGGTTTTGCTGAAAACAAAGGATTAAATGTATTGTGTGGAAGATAGTAATAGCTTGCAGAAAGTAAACAGAAAACAGTAAATAGTTGTAGATTGATGGTAAAAGAATGGACTAGGGTCCATAGTTCACTAGATGTGATTCTCCTTAAGATAGATGGCATATTGGGTGAACAAATTACAGTGGGGCAATTGACAAACATCGAGAAAGCATACATGCATATACTAATCATCTTGACTCCTATGAGATTTGATTGGGAATTACAACATTATACATAGACCGTAATCCAACTGCATCTATGACTAATAATCCACCTTCAAGTTATCATCCGAACCCCCTCTAGTATTAAGTTGCAAACAACAAATAATTGCATTAAGCAAAGTGTGTAAAGTAAACAATACTATTGTTCTATGAACAAAGGATTGTTGTTTTCTCCCTAGTAGCAACATCACATCTAGTACCTTAGAGATTTCTGTCACTTCCTCATATTCCTAAAGGCATGAACTCACTATCGAGCATAAATACTCCCTTTTGGAGTTGCTAGCATCTACTCGGCCAAGATAGCTACTAACAACGGAGAGCATGAAAGATCACAAATAACAAAGACATGATTGAATCAATAATAAATCTGAAATAGCATCTCAATATCCATCGGATCCCCGCAAACACAACATGTAGAATTACAAATAGATGATCTTGATCATGAACGGAGCTCACAAGATCTAAACATGGTAGCACAAAGGAGGAGAACCAGCCATCTAGCTACTACATGGACCCATAGTCTACAGATGAACTACTCACGCATCACACCGGAGGCTTGCATTGTTAAGAAGAAGGCCTCCAGGGTGAATTCCCCTCTCCGACAGGGTGCCGGGAAGAGCTTCAGATCCCTCCCGATCTAGGGATGGAGATGGCGGCGGCTACAGACTCTTTCGTGGAATTTTGATCGGGTACCTAGGGTTTCTGTATCGGAAGCTTCTTATAGGCGAAAGGGGAGGCCGAGAGGGTGCCCGAGGCGGCTGCACCCCCCAGGAGTGGGCCAGGCCTGGCCGCACGGCTAGGGGGTGTGGCCCCCTCGAGGCCCTTCTCTGTCTCGTCTTCTGGCTCCGTGTTCCCCTCGGTGAAATATTGACTTTGGCTTTTGTCCCGTCCAATTCCGAGAATATTCATTTTCTGGCTTTTCTGGAACCAAAAACAGCAGAAAACAGGCAACTGGCACTGTGGCATCTTGTTAATAGGTTAGTTCCAGAAAATATGTAAAAATACTCCAAAGTGTGGACAAAACATAAGAAAGTAGATATAAAACAAGCATGGAACATCAAAAATTATAGATACGTTTGCAACGTATAATTTTCATACGTGGAACCCCTACAGTGGTATCAGAGTTATATCTATGCGTAGTACTGCTAGTACGGGTAGAACACACGAGATGTAGCGTGTGGGCATTTATCTTTTAGTTGTTACCCTCCCACGTGTACTTGTGTATACCGTAGTAATGCTTGATGAAGTGGCCCCCAACCGACTTTACGTGTTCATTCGCGAGACTGGTCCACGCTTGACATACGGCTTGTATCGTATGAAGTGGCTTGGGGGTGTCTATCTCTCATGCATTAGTTGGTGTGCCATTTGCAACGGAGGGCCCCGAAAGGGGTGTAGTATAGACAACTACTTGATCAGCGTTGTGCTGACAGTTCGTAGGTAAGAACGGTTCTTGTGCGAAAGCCTATTTAGCCACGTAAAACATGCAAAGATAAAGTAGAGGTGTCTAACTTTGTTTTGCAGGGGCATTGCTTTGTGATATGGTTGTGGCAAAGGTAAAGTGATTACCTTATGCTATGTAGTAGTGGATAGTCACAGAGGTGACAGACTACCACGCCAGAAATACACCGGTACCCTGGTGTCTACGGCGCCGGAACCCTGGCGCCGGAATCCGGTGATGACGGATGGAGATCACGACGTGAAGGACCATATCACATTGCATTTACATTCAATGTTATTGTTTGTATATCTTATTGTGTGCTAGTATTAGATATTCGACGGTAGCCTAATAAGACGATCCCTGTTAAAATTACCAATGATTGTGTTCCCTCTTAGTGTGCACTACCAAGAAAGTTCTCTGGTATGAGGTAGGCCATGATGAGCGGGTGTCAGACATATCTACGTTCGCATACAGTGGGTGTAAGCCATGTTGCACAGCGAATACACTAAGGTTGAGTTGGCGAGCCTAGCACATTACAGAGACGTGGCCTCGGAACACAGATGGTTGAAAGATCGAGCACGAGTCCCATGAAAGATGTGACCGACGTTTAGCGTCCACCCTAGAACCCACATTGATGGTCGTGATGATCGGGGGAGATGTGGGGAAAAGGGGTCGTGTTATCACTAGAACCCTTTAGGGGATAGGTGTTTCTGAGTGGAGTTATTATTAACTCATTTACTTATAAACTTAGTCTAAATTCCTTCTGCAATTATAAATGTAGAAAATGGTTCTCCCCGATGGTACCTTTCCCATTGACGATTGGTTAGAAGGAGAGAAGCTCAGGCTAGACGGATCAAACTTCTATATATGGGTTGCGTGTCTCCATGTTCTCCTTAGCGAGAATAACATGGTCGACTACATACTCGACGAGATGGATTTGGAGCAGCCCTGTTTCTATGAGACCCCAGAACAGCGGGAAGACTTCTATTACCATCGTGAGATGTGCACCTTCATATTAGTTATAATGTGCTACGGGATTGTGGATGAGTTGTGGCCAGTCGTGGGTAATCTTGACCCTCGGGCGACTATGGTATAGCTTAGGACACATTTCGTGGAATAAGCACGCATATGGGAGCATGAGCTGATGGGAGACTTCCTCTCCATTAAGATGGAGGATAACTCATCACTTTACGACCACTTGGAGCGCATGCATGATGCGTACATGAGGCCTGCATACTTCCTGGATAGCTGGATGATGGGATCTTTTGCAAATGACGTTGTGCTACAGTCGCTGCCACCAAGCTACCAAGCACAAGTCAGGATTTGCATTATGAGAGGCGACGCGGAAACACGGGATTTCCACGAGTTCATATCACATTTCAGAGATGTGATGGTTGAACCCATTGTCGCTGAGGTCATCAATGACAAAGGTATATATTTGATATACAATTTTATAAATGTTATAATCTTGCAAACACATTTGCAGTGTTAAGTATATTTGATACTTGTTCTGTTTTACTAAAAACAGGTCCTTCTGCATAGAGGTGCTTGTTGGAGAGGAGGTGACGTTGTGTGTTGATGGCGAGCATGATGATGATGGCCAACGACACTCTCCCTCAACATTTATCACTTAGTTTATGTTTTAGGATGATTATTGTAATTAAAAGATTATGAACTTCTTTAGTATGTCTCACACTTTGTGAGACGGTTATTCATATCAGTTTGTAACAAATAGTTGTTCCACTTTTATGAATGATTTCTATTTGTGTTCATATCTTGTTTGATTATATATGAATTATCCTTGTCGTTATGAAACTAATTGATAATACATGAACATTTGTAAAATATTGAAATGCCTTAAAATACCCAACTTAATGATATGTTCATTAATGAATGAAACCATTGTTTAAATTCAAAGTTATGTGATAATATGTGAAAGTCATTTGATTACTTCTCACATATAAATCATGCCTAAGTTCAGCAAAATAACTTAAACACCGGGTATTACTCGAATACAAAGTGTTTGATGAATTGTTAAGGTATATGATTGTTTAAATGTGTAAAGAAGTTTACCAAAGAAAACATGAGTATGAAACTATTTGATATGATCAAAGTGTTTCATCAACAAAGGGTATGAATATAAAAGAGAATCTAATTACTATTCGAGTAATGAAATTCAACTTTATAAGAATGGCATAAAAGAAATTGTGGAATGCAATGCATTTGAAACGTTAAAATGCAAAGCATCACAATATGATATTTTATATCAAGTGGGTGAATAGATGGCGCCAAATAAATCATTGTAGTGTAGATGTAGATACCATTAGTTAGAAACAGTTAGCACTCAATTAGAACATATAGTGAACCATCTGGATTCATGAGATCGGCGCCATATCAAGTATGGATCGTCGTGGAAGTTTTGGGGTTATTCTATATAACCAAAACAATAGCGAATAAGTCATAGTAGAGTATTCATTGGAAACTTTGAATATGAAATCCATAGCTAAAACCAAAAGAGAAGCAAAACTTGTATTGCTTGGATTTTGGTACATTTTCGAGAAAGTTCACATTCAGTGATATTTCTCGATTATGGAGCAAATGGAAGATAGTGAAAAACACGATGAGGATTCAAAACCCTGCATCAGAGTATTGAGAAGCGCAACAGAAAACGCTCCTGAACGATTCTCTTCACAAAGGAAAGAATCAATGATAATGATCATTGTGAGTTTCCCCACTAGTGTTTTCACTACATAAAGTAGGATTCAAAATGCATCCCATATCTTGTATGGAGACATTTGTGAATCATTTGTCATGATTATCGGAATATGACATACCTACAAACTACGAAGGAAATAATGGTAAGCTAAAAATATGAGAAATCCCAAAGCAAAATTCCCTTAAGTTTAGAAAGCAATTCTTTGATGAATCTTACAAGTAAAGGGGTTACATGGATTTTCCCAAATGACTCCAAAGTTAGTGGAAAAAGGGGTGAATGACAAAAGCACAATTTGTCAAGTATTGGACGAATTCAAATGAATTTTATTCAAGTGTGCTAAATGTCTAGTGGATTTAAAACTAGTAAAAGTACTAGTATCTCATAGTAAAACTCCAAGTTTGATATTTGATCAAAGGATTTTCAAGTTGTTCAAAATAGTGAGTGGATATGCAATTTGCATGAAATTGAGTGGGAGCTATGAAAGTCTTCCTAAAACAATATGTGAATGACATATTTTTGAGTGGGAGCAATATAAGTCTCAAATTCAAATATGTAGGAACATAGTTTGAGTAAGAGTAGTGACTCATACCCAAATATGGTAGGAACATATTTTGAGTGGGAGCTTAAAGGAGTGATTCTTAAGTGTGTTAAGAATAAAAGTGCAAGTACCGATAAATAAAGATTTATAGGGAGTAGAAGTTGATAATAAGTGTATTATGATATTATGTAGTATTTCTTAAGGGATTCTGAAAAGGGTTTCAGAATAGAAATTAATTAAGGAACTGGTCCTTAATAACTCAAGTTAGGAATAGTATTAAGTTTAACATCAATGGTTGAAAGAAATAAAAGGATGATCATCATCCACTATGTTGAAAAATAGGTTCTAACTTAGGAAACCATGATAGTAACTTAACATAATATATGATCCAATAAGGAACATTTAAAAGTGATTAAGTTTGAATCACGGAACGTTGAGCTAAGTTTGTCCACAGTGTCTAATAGAGAACTGCAGACATATTTTTCAAATCCATAAAGGATGACATATCTTAAAGCATAAAGAGTTATGTTATAAGGGAATATATTGGAAACTCCTATAAATACCGATTAAAGTCAAGTAGGAAGCGAGGTGAACAAAAACATCGAAAGTTGCACAGGGTGCACTCGTGTTTCGATGATTACATTTATAATAATAGATAAGGGTACCATCTAAAGTGTTGTATAATGTTATGGTGGGGCTAGTTCGCTTTTAACGTAGAATGATGTGTCCCAGAGCACAGTGCCCATGAGAAAGCCCTCGAGGTTGATCTAAAGTCACCGTAGGCTCCTGGAATTCGACCTCTTTCTGCTGCCATAGCGACGATGCATACACAAAGATGTTATCATGTGATGATAAAGTATTAATGTCATTCAAGGTGACATTAGTAAGTTGCAAAGGATTTGGGACTATAAAGTACAAACCCAAGAGTCAACCTCTTCCATGAGAAAGCACGTTCAGGGTACCGGATATATGGTGCCAACGATTAAGAACAAATGCAGCTAGTTTATTTGTACTCTAGTGCAAGTGGGAGACTGTTGGAAATATGCCCTAGAGACAAATAATAATAAGGATTGTTATCATATTTCATAAAGTTTATGATTAAGTTTTATATCATGTTATAACTGTATTGAGTGGAAACATCAATACATGTGTGATATATAAACAACCAGGGGTTCCCAGTGAAACTCTAGTCACTGGTTCATTGGTCAACAGATGATCAAGTTTCCTGATCATGTGGCATTTATGCCAGTTGGAAATGGAGTCAACTCATTCTGAGAATGAGATGATGAACCAATACCCAACCTAAACATCGTGACCCGATCATGTCACGAAGTTCAAGTTACGATGATTAGAAATAGATCCTTGTAGACTATTCCTTATACCGTGAGGCTATATCAATCACTGTCTCTCGAGAGTGCTTAGATAGCATCAAGCGTCACTTGGTAATACAATGATTATAAAGGTGTGTTCAGGTACTTGGAGGAACCGTAGAGGCAATATATGTCAAGAGCAGGATTTGTCCATCCACATGACGGAAACATACTTAAGGGCTCACTCAGAAGCAGTTATATCCAATAGCTGTGCAGCGTGTGATTTGATCACAGGGATATCACTTGTCGGAACGAGTCAAGTAGCATTATTCAGTAACGAGATTGAAGACGACATGGTGATTTCATTGATTAGATCTCAGGCAATGCAAGTATCGAGAGACAAAGCGAATAAGACACGACCGTCCCGGTTCAAACGACGAAAGATCTTCATGGAACACACAGGGGTCACATGGCCATCCAGGTCCCTCTGCCGATCATTGGTCTGGGAGTGTCCCGACCATGTCTGGAGTGTTCCCAAACCATAGGGTATCACGCTTAAGGGTTTGATGATGCTTAGAGAGTGTTTATAGGATCGGAAGAATCGCCGAAGAATAGTAGAGAGAAAATCGGAAGGGTTTCGGTAAGTCCGGAGGATGTTCGGAGTGGAGGTGGAAGGTGTTCCATAGCCACGGAGATTAAATAATATGTGAATGAATGTTAAATATTTATTTAATCATTTATTCATAATTATTTAATAAAAGAGAAAATCAATTTAAAGGTCAAAAGGCTTAATGGGCCAATTCCGGAGGGAAGAGGGCCCATTAGGGAAAGGTAAGAGGGGAGAAGGGGCAAGGGGGTGGCTGGGCTAGGCCCCCCGCGCGGGGCCCACTAGGGACGGCCGGCGGCTGCCCCCTCCTCTCCTTTAGTCCCACCTAGGGACTTTGAGGGAGGTAGTACCTCCCCTCCCCCTATATATAGTGGGGATATTTGGCCAGATAAATACACACAATATTCAATAAAGGTTTTCTCACTTTTGGGGATACCTCCAATTGATATTCTCTCTCTCTCTCTCTCTCTCTCTCTCTCTCATGACCGTAGTCCCAAGTTTGGACTGCGTGAACGAGAGACATCTTCACCGAGGAGCGCAGTCGTGCTGCGGGATTCGGACCCAGGAGCCCTACTTCCACAACTACTACTAGATCGGGGAAGCGGGAGTCATCGTCAGGCACCGGACGTGTGTAACTCCCCGCGAGGTGTCACACTTGAGGCACTCAAGTCATTGGAGCCGCAGGAGCGCAAGGACTTCATCACGACCTTGAGGTCGGCTTCAGCTGTCTACATCAACCATGCTCTCCTGAGCGTTGACAACGCTTTTCGGTCTTCAAGGGTAAGTTCGTGAAAAGCCCCTCCCGTTACTGCATTACTAATAGATAGGTCCTGGCAACATCAGGGGTTCAGGGGCGTAGGGTAAAAATTTATTGTTTTCATACGTGGAACCCCTGCATGTCCTTGGCAAGCTTCTTCGGCCGGCCGCGCTTCTTGGCGGCGGAAACACCGGAGGACACAGCATCGACCATGGCAGCGGGATCCAACGTCTTTCCTGACGCTCCCGCCAGTGAAAATTTAGGAGAGGGTTTTTGGAGGGAGAAGTGGAGTGATCTGTGTGCCACTGGTGGGAGGAACCGCCAAAGGTGATGGTCGGTCACGGGAGGCCGCGTGCGCTGTCCGGGCCGACCTAACCAATGCCCAAATTAGGTGCATAGATGGATCGAGCCGGACGCGTCAATCCGGATGGGTCAGGTCGCTGAAAGTCCGCGCACGTCCAGCATGTCCGCGCGGATGCGTTCGGACGCGTCAGGGCTGGTTGAATCGGCCTGGTGGAGATGCGACCTACTAATCGCGCCCCTAACCATTTCCACTGGTAGTTATCTTAGGTCGACTTTGTTGCACGGCGGTGGGGTATCGGGTATCGACGCAAGGCCAGTTGTGCCTTCCCTAGATTTTTTTCGCGCTCTTTCGTCTCACGCAAAGATGTCTGCGCCCTGCTAGTGCACCACCGGTTCCCGGCTGGACCAGTAGCGCGCGGTCACAGCCCAGAGACAAAAAGGAAGCTCGTTTCCAGCAGCATATGGTCGTCGTCCTCGGGTTGCGCTGCGCATGCCTTTCCTTTCGCTCCGGGTCACACAACCAGTCGCTCGCTGTCCAGCTGGATCTTGGTTGTCGTTCATGAGACCTGCATGGATGGATTACGCGACGTACGCGTTCCGTCCGCAAGCTTCCGACCACGTCCCGCCCCTGCAGTACTGTGTGTGATGTCTGCAGGTGGAAATTCTAGACCAGACGTACCGGCCGGGTGATAAGCACGTACATACCCGTCACTTAGACCAGACTAAACCGTGGCTAGCTAGCTGCATGTAAGCTGCTAGTTTCCACTCGGGAACTCTCCTGAATTTTACAAGCAGAGAAAGATGGCGTGAACGCACGATGATGTCATGTGGTCGACTCACTTTGCAATGCCCCCTATATATAGTCGTCGAGTCGAGGCTTCTCCTAGAAGGAAATGAAGAAGGTATTGCAGCTCGAACACACGATGATATGATATGGCGTGCCAATGGCCATTCGCTAGCTAGTGGGAAATTCCTTTAGGAAAAGAAAAGATTGCGCACACAAGGCACCGAAAAGGTGGTCCTTTTTATAGTCTAGAAGAAACGCGACTGACTTTCAGATCAGTAAGCACTAGTGAAAGGAGGTAACCGATAGGGATAATTGGATAAACTATCATCATTTAGGATATATATGCGTACCCGCAGTCAATCAATTTGATTAATTACTTCCTCCTATCCAGTTCTCAGATTTGACTATATTCGGATGTATCTAGTACTAAAACATGACTAGATACATTCGAATCTAGATAAAGTTAGAGAACATTAATTCGGAGAGGGAGTAGTTTATTTATTAGGTGCAGATACACTATCTTACTAATTGATGACGATGGAGTACTTACTAAAATCTCGGTCCTTCTTGAAGCATATACGGTACAAAGCTCGAGTAAAATCAGATTCCTTTCCATGATCGATGAACGGTGGACCAAAATTCTTTCACCAAGAGAGACCAGGAAGAAAGACATATGACGTGCAGCTAGCTTTCACGGAATCGTCGAAACCCGTAGGCAGAGCCGCAGAACCACGACCACGAGAAGGGAAAAAGGAACAGGAGACACGGTTGGCAGTAATGGCGACCCAGACCAGAAGCTAGCACGCGGCCAGTGGCTCCTTGCACTCCCACGGGAATAGCTCAATCCCGTCTGCATGTCCGTGTCCCCGGACAGACACGCCTACGCAAACAAATCCGACGCACACGCCACAAACCTCGCTTTGACGCTCTCTCCCTCCCTCTCTGTCTCTCTCTCTGACCCACCTTTTCTCGAGTTTCCTCTGCGCTAAGTACAGAGCACAGACTGGAGGCAGGGAGGGAGGGAGTGATCAGCGTGACCCCGCAGCCGGTTCTCGAGCGAGCTCTCTCTCTTTCCCGATCGATCGGCCATGGCGATGGCGATGGCGATGGCGGCGAGGCCGATCCTACGGTTCCTGCCACTGGGCGCCTCCATTGCGCTGCTCCTCGCCCTCTCCGCGGCGCTGCTACCTTCCTCAGGTAACGGCCCTTGATTTTTGCCCTTCTCTTTTCTCCCTTCTCGGTTTTCCTTCAGAGGTGTTCGTCGATTCATGCCCTGTTCTTCAGTAGCGAGATTTCTGGCCGGTTCCTGCGATCGGAGGCCGCAGATTCCGCTGACTGTTTGTGCCAAAGGAGATGATTTGGTGTGTTTTCTTATTTTGGTAACGTTCTGTGGACGACCGTGGTGATTTATTTCTGTCGCCATAATAATGCGATCGTGCCGATCAAAATACAATCTCCATGCGATTTTGTTGTTCTACCTTAGTTGTTTTCGTTGGGAATGTTTTTTGGGGGAGGGCTTTATTTAGTAAGCGAGAAAATTACATGCTATCGGAAAGACAGCACTGGAGTATTATTTTTGCAACCACATTGAATAGCCTGTTTTCACGTTACTTACAGTGTTCTTCACGTACCCTGGGTGCCTGACTGAACCGGAAGGTTCTCTGATGCAAAAAAAAAAAAAAAAAAAAAAAAAAAAAACGGAAGGTTCTCCTGTTCCGCATCTTCCATTCCACTGTCTCTTACAGAATTTTGAAATTTAGATGCTTCTAGGCCTCTCACACTATTAGCTCTTCGTGTCAGTGTATCTTCTTAATACACATTAGCTCCATTAATTTAGTTGTATTTTTTAGTTCATGTAGCCATGTACACGGATAATGAGTGGGTACACGGCATTCTGTTGAAACTCACCCAAAAACGGCCTTATGGATAGTGTCACGCTAAAACTGTGACCTCCACTTGGTATGTGGACGGCAGTTAGTGGGAGTAAAAGGGGTACAGTTCAATCACTAATCTGATCACTGAAAACTCCACTGACGAAGTGTTCCTTCAGTTCTTTTTCGAACAAAAGTGTCCGTTCAGTTCAGTTCAGTTCGTCGTGCTGGTTCAAGAAAATTCAGTTCGTTTTATGGCAACATGTGATATTTCAAAAGCAACGGTCACCATATTCTCGGTTCTGAGTCCTAAACTTATCTGTCATGTTTCGCTAACAAGATTTTCATATGATTTCTTAAATATTTTCTACCATGGCATTCTTTGAATTCGGAGGAACCATGTTTCAAGCAAATTTCCCTCGCATTCTGCAGACGCGTACGATCCGCTTGATCCAGGTGGGAACATCACGATCAAGTGGGATGTGATTCAGTGGACTGAGGATGGCTATACGGTAAGTGAAGCACTGGCTAAGACCAATTCAGTGCATGCCCCTGTCGTTAGAGGTCCACATCTGCTTTCATCATTCTTACATGAGCAAATTCTATGGAAAAATATTTCATAAGGAAATATAACTGTTTTACGATAACATATGTTTACTCAAGTTTTTGCAGATTAACACACAATTAGTTGCCACGTGATATATAATCGTTTTTTACTAAGTGATGATTCTCTGTCATTGTTATGCAACAGAACGTGATGACCTTCACAACATTTCCAAACTGCCAGTAGCAGGCTTTAATTTGCTTGCTAAGCTTTCTAATATTTGGCATGACTGGACATTAGTGCATTATCGAGTAAATAAATAAATTATGAACTCATATTTAAGGACAACTGAATGGAGCTGCAGACCATCGAGATACTGAAACTGACACAAAAAAAAAAAAATTGGCGGGGGACATATAGATTGTTAAGACCAGTTCAGTGCATGCCCCTATCGTTACGCAAGTTCACATCTGCATTTGTCATTCTTACATGAGCAAATACCATGAAAGAATTTTTTCTATGTAACGATAACTATTCTTCCATACCTTATGTTTACTCCATTTTTTGTAGAGTAACTTAAGTAGTAGTAACCACGTGACATAGTATAATCTTTTTTGGGCAAAGTGCTAATTTTCTAATATTGTTATGCAACAAAATGTGATAGCCTTCACAACATTTCCATAACTGCCGGTAGTAGGCTTTAATTTGCTTGCTGAACTTAGACTTTCTTCAGATGTATTTTACCCTGTTCCGAGTTCTCTATATTTCCAATTTGCTGACAAACTGTAAAATCCCATTCCTCCAGGCTGTTGTTTCACTATACAACTACCAGCAGTATCGCCATATCCAACCTCCGGGCTGGAAACTCGGTTGGGTGTGGCAAAAGAAGGAGATAATCTGGAAAATGCTCGGTGGCCAAGCCACGGAGCAAGGCGATTGCTCCAAATTCAAAACGGAACCCCCACATTGCTGCGAAAGGAAGCCTGAGATCGTGGACCTGCTTCCTGGGACACCGTACAGCCTGCAGATTGCAAACTGCTGCAAAGGGGGACTACTCAACTCATGGGCACAAGACTCTGCCAATGCTATGGCATCATTTCAGGTCACTGTTGGTCAGGCAGGGACTTCGAGCAAGACTGTTAAAGCGCCCATGAATTTCACCCTGAGGGCGCCTGGACCCGGGTACACTTGCGGGCCTGCCAAGGTTGTAAGACCTACTAAGTTCATTTCACCGGATGGAAGGAGGTCAACTCAAGCCCTCAGTAAGAAGCATGATCTACCATTTGATGCATATTATATTTCAGTAATAAGCTTCCGACCTGTTCGACATATTCATATGATCTTCATACTGTAGCGAGGACATCGATCATTTTTTGTGACAACTTGTGTATTTTTGTGCAGAGACATGGAATGCGACATGCACATACTCGCAGTTTGTTGGGCAGAGATCCCCAACATGCTGCGTCTCGCTCTCGTCATTTTACAACGATACTATTGTTAACTGCCCCACATGCTCATGCGGCTGCCGAGATAACAACTCTAAACCAGGAAGCTGTGTTGAGTAAGTTGCATTACATCTGACATACTCCAGAATAATATGGAATACAACACCAATGTTTT
Source organism: Avena sativa (assembly GCA_916181665.1). Classification (NCBI taxonomy): domain Eukaryota; kingdom Viridiplantae; phylum Streptophyta; class Magnoliopsida; order Poales; family Poaceae; genus Avena; species Avena sativa. The sequence goes on along the minus strand of OV702287.1, from coordinate 40,191,860 downwards.
TTTTTGTTCAGTTATTTGACAGTTGAGTGTACTTTTTGACAGAAGCAATTCACCATATCTGGCTTCTGTGGTGAATGGGCCCGACACGAACAGCCTGACACCTCTGGTGGAATGCACCTCCCACATGTGCCCGATACGAGTGCATTGGCATGTCAAGGTTAACTACAAGGATTACTGGAGGGTGAAGATCACGGTGACAAACTTCAACTACCGGATGAACTACACGCAGTGGAACCTCGTCACGCAGCACCCTAATTTCGAAAACCTGACTAGAATTTTCAGCTTCAACTACAAACCCCTGAATCCATATGGAACAATAAGTGAGCACCCCATGAACACTTCTGCAAATCTGCACTATATTATTTGTTTCCGCTAATTATAAGTTCTCTGTTCGCAGACGACACCGGAATGCTGTGGGGCATCAAGTACTACAATGACCTGCTGGTGACTGCTGGGCCAGATGGGAATGTTCAGTCCGAGCTTCTGTTCCGGAAGGACCCGGCGGCGTTCACCTTCCAGAAAGGCTGGGCGTTTCCCAGAAGAGTGTACTTCAATGGTGACAACTGTGTGATGCCGCCTCCAGATGCGTACCCATGGCTGCCGAATGCTTCACCGCAGTTGTTGTCAGCTTCACTTACCCTCATCACAGTTTGGATAGCAATAGCATTCTTGCTTGTTCACGCGTATTAAAGGAGTAGATCAATTGCGTACAAAATTTATCGGAAAGTTTTGACCTACATTGAAGAGAAGATACTTAATCCAACCAAGTTCTTCATTGATCATTGTACATTCCTACTTATTGTAGATTTTAGCTCAGGCAAGGCGAATACTTATTATTTAGCAATCTTTACATGATTTGCAACATTTGTGGCTTATGAACAAGCACATTTAGATACGCATGTCGAATTGAAGTTACTTGAGTTCTCCAAGACTGAAACAAGAGTACAAAACATGCAACATCGGTTAACACAAGACACTGCTATCAGTACTCATCATGCAAACGTGAGATACATGCAAGGTGTCATTGTCTCTGAATTTTAATCGGATTGATATTTCTACAGACAGACTTCTATACCAAAATCCTCGCTCCTCGCTTAAGATTTTTTTCCATTTGATTATGTCCAAATTAAAGCATCATCATTCATAATTTTGAAGCCCAAAAAACATCGAACTATCTACTGGCAAAACATGAATGCCATCTCTGACGGTCATGCCATGAGGAGAACCAAGAAGGCGGCGACGGCCGCCGCCATGGAAATCGCGAGCGTCGACACCGAGGCGGCCAACGAAGCGGAGTTTGGCATGTAAGGGTAGGAGTCTGGCGGCGGCATCCGGCACTCGTCGCCGTTGAAGTAGATCTTCCGCGGGAACGCCCACCCCTGCCTGAACGTGAAGGTGCTTGCGTCCTTTCGCATCAGCACCTCCGACTGCACGTTTCCGAACGGGCCAGCCTCCATGAGCTGGTCGTTGAAGAACTTCATCCCGTAGAACAGAGCCGTGTCATCTGCACCAATGGCAACGCATCAAGATCGAATCTTCAGCTGCAGAGTTCCTCGCCTTGAGATATGAAATGCAGAGTTTATTTGTTGCGACTTACTGATGGAGCCGTAGGAGACGACGGGCTTGTAGTCGAAGCTGAAGACCTCGGTGATGTTGTCGAGGTTGGGGTGCTGCGCGACGAGCGTCCAGCCGGTGTAGTTCATGCGGTAGTTGAAGTTTGTGACGGTGACCTTGGCGCGCCAGTAATCGTGGTAGTTGAGCTTGACGTGCCAGTGGACGCGCACGGGGCACATGTGCGTGGTGCACTGCAGCAGCGGCGCCGCGCTCTGGCGGCCGCTCAGGTGCCCGCGCGCCGCCACCGGGTGCAGCGTGGCCGCCGCGCTCTTCCCCGACGCCGACATGAGCCGCTTCGAGTCCCGGTCGGTGCGGGCGCAGGTCTTGCGCTCGCAGCCGCACGCGCACCGGGCGCAGGGCACGATGGTGTCGTTGTAGAAGGAGGAGAAGGAGACGCAGCACGTCGGGTACTTGGACGCCAGGTGCTGCGAGTAGGTGCACGTCACGTTCCACGTCACTGCATCCATGATTTAAAACAGTTCGTTAAGAAACATGTTCGTGCATGCGTGGCCAAAAGTTCTGAGGACGTACTGAGTGCTTGTGTCTTGCGGCGCTGGTCGGCGGTTAGGAAGACGGTGGAGGGGACGACCTTGGCGGGGCCGCAGGTGTACCCTGGGCCGGGGCCGAGGAGGGTGAAGTTCTTGGGGAGCTTGACTGTGCGGTTTGTGGTGCCGGCCTGCCCGACACTGATCTGGAACGCGGCGACGGCCGCCGAGGGGTCCTGGCCGTATGCCGACACGATGCCGCCGCGGCAGCAGTTGGCGATCTGCTGGTTGTATGGCACGCCGGGGAGGAGGTCGACGACGGCGGGGGTGCGCCTGCAGGAGTGCGGGATGTTGGCCTTGAACTTGGAGCAGTCGCCCTGCTCCGTGGCCTGCGCGCCCACCATGGACCAGATCACCTCGCGCTTCGCCCACGTCCACCCCACCGTCCATCCTGGCGCCATGATCTGGCGGTACATCTGGAAGTTGTTGATCGTCACCGTTGCCTGCATAACAAACCGCCATGCCACGCATGTTGCCATCGATCGATCAGTTATTTCGCGAACGGCTTTCGTGTTGACAGACACGACACGACCAGGAATGAGCCGCGGGCGGCGCGGAGACAGATCGAGAGAAGTACTACTAGGAAAGGACACGGTACTCACGACGTATCCATCGGGCGTCCACGACATGACGTCCCATTTCATGGTGATGTTCCCGTTGGGGTCCAACGGGTCGTAGGCCACTGCAGCAAGATCGGCAATGTAGTGTTCAGTGAACCAAAGACCAGATTACCTAACACGAGCAAGATAGCATTAGGAAGCAGCTAGCGTGCATGAGGAACCTGCGACGGAGAGCGTGGCGGCGAGGATGAGCACGAGCGCGGCGCTGGGAAGCTCCATTCTCGACGCGACCGGCCGGCAGAACACGCGTGCGATATCTGGTGAGCGGAGGTGTGCGTCCGGTTGCCGGGGGCTTTAAGGCAAAGAAAGCTAGCTGGGGAGAGGTGCATTCGGCAGGAAGCTAAGCCATGCCAGCCACCGGCGGGCGGCGCGCGCCTGCGCTGCGCGCGACGTCGATGGCGAAGCGCCACCAACCTCGATCGATCCGGCGGGTACGTGTGTGCTGTCGGGTGCAGCACGGGTTCGTTCCTTGGCGACAACTCGACAGAGCGGCCGCTGACCATGTACTGTACCCGCGACGCGTACGCGCGCAGCGTCCAGAGTATGATGATGGCTCGGATCGGTGGGAAACGTACGTGGCTGGCCTGCGCCTTTTCGCATGGTGTGGCTCCTTTGGGGTTTGCTTGCAGTTGCAGTCCAGTTCCTCTACGCCCAAGCAACGTGGTGGGTGGTCGCCCGGAGTGGGAGTAGGAGCTGAGGGAAAGGGACGCCGCGCGCCCGGCACGGCCTCGTGGAAATTTGTAGAAACTACCCGAGATATCGGTGGCCGTTGCGACCGGTCTCCGATCACGACGGTTCAACACCTGAACACACATGCTCTACTAGTCCATTTAGGAAAAAAAAATGCTCTTTTAGTAATGGTGAGTCTATTTACACCTTAGGTCGTAGCTCCCCTACCCTCCAGAAACCCTAGCCGCCACAAGTCACATCTTCTCCACCCATCGATTCTCCTTCACTAGTACAGTTCCGGGCCTATCAAGGTTTCCGGCGCACACGGAAAGTCCTTCCCATGTATACCGCGGAAGAGCGTTGACGTGAATTTTTTTGACCGTTGGCATGTAGCCCAAGCAAGTCCCTTCGCGTGTTTGTCGCACACCAAACAGTTTCCTAAATCGTAACAGATATGATACACACGTCTTATTCTGGGAGAACCATTTGCTTAGTAGCAAACCACTGCCCATGTTTCCTCCGCCGTTAAGCGTGTGCCTTGTATTTGCGACGTTGCATAAATTTTTCACTTTTTCTGTGTCTTTTTCTCACACGGTGAGCCGTAAGACGCGTAGCCTCTTCTCCTTCCACCGCATGCTACGTGTTGGGGATGATGTAGCTTCTCGGACGCGTGGCATTAAGTGCTGCGCCCTCTTGGCACACACCAGCTCTAAGGTAGAAACAGTTCAATATGCCTCGCAGCAAGAAGACCACTTCCCTTTCTTGCGTTTGGCTGGTACCGCCGGTGAAGTGCAACCATGATGAGTAGGACTCTCTTGAGGTGAAGGAGGAGCACCTCGTCCCGCCACCTGACTATGACGGAGCCTCCTCCCCCTCGTATTCCGGCTGGACCTCCTCAAAAGACAACTACGAAGTCAATTTGGAGGACGATGAGGATGCGGCGACTTCGACTCCGGGAGATGATTCTCCACAGCTCGAATGGTGGGAGAAGGCTGAGTGGAAGGCCGAGGAGGAGGAGGATAGGATGCTCGAGGAGCAGGCGAGATTACTAGAGTACTTTGTCAAGTAGAAACGCGAGGCAGACAGAGAGCATGCGACGAAGGCCAGTAATATAACCGCTAGAAGCGAAGCCAATGTCTCTAGCTCCACATGCAAGAAGGAGATCATCTACATCTCCAACGACGACGAGAAGTAGTACCAATTATAGTTGCATAGATTACTTTCCATGTAACTCAGTGCATGGTTCAGTGTGTGTAAACCGTCTGCGATGTTTATCCATCGCCCACGGTTATCTATGAATGAACTATTTGGGATTTTCTCGATAGCGCACGGTTTGTGAGGAATACTACAAACATTTTATTAGTTGTAATCGTGATTATTGCCGCACGGTTTTTCCCTTGTCTATAAAATGCCTCTCGTAATCTCTAAGGGTCTGATTCGGAGGAGGAGAATGCTCCAGAGGAGAAGGGGGAGCATGGTGCTGAGGCGGATGAGCTGGACGGGTTGCAGGCGAAATACTTGCATGAGCACATGGTGGTGAAGGACTCCAACGAGTCGGCGCGGTGTGAGGAAGAATCGGAGCATCACATTGTGGAGGATTCTTTTGAGACACTCTGTGATGACTGGGTGCGTGAGTACAACCCACACAGTTACGCAGGAAAAAGTGTGTGCAATATGTCATATTGACGCAAACGATTTTTTCTTGTAAAATCGTGTGTTCTGTTTGGGCCCATTACGGTCCGACAGAAACAAACCCTATCATTTCTCCTACATATAGGGTTAAAGACTAGCAGAGACCGTATCTAGTCTCGCTAGTCGACAGTCGTCACCCTACCGCATCCAGCGGAACCTTGTCGCACTGAAATGTAGATGACCTCGTCGACGGCTTCTTCGCCGACGATAACGCCGGTCAAGATGGCTAGTCCTCGCCAGCTAGCTCCACCGTCATCGCCTATCCGGAGGTATGTACCACCGGATCTATGTGCTAGATAGTGTGTATGAATCACTAGATCTGTTTGCATTATATATATCATACTATTTATTTTTTGCAACAACTTTTTATGGTCATTGCTTATGTGGTTGTTTATATGTTTGTGTGGTGCAGCAGTAGATCCATCTTTTTTCTGCAATATGTGACATATGGTTAGTTGTGTATGTGTATGTCCTATATATTATTAACTGTGTATGGACCAAATGTATATATGTTTTAGATATATTTAATTGTGTATGAACCGGGTCTTTGTGTCAGACACTATGTACTTGTGACCAGATATGTGCAATGTATTAGAATAATTTGCATAATGTATTTTCTTATGATCTATTTGTTGCCATAGCTGTATGTGTTTGCTTATGTGGTCCAAGTTGATTGGTTATACTAGATCCATGGTTATATCTTGACATTACTATTTTGTATAATAGAGATACTATTTTGGGGATACTGCATAGGAAGGTCTTGTGGAGTCTCCCGCGTCTCTGCACACTGTGTCCCTAATGGAGATGGTTAAAAGTAAACAAGTTGCAATGAACGGAATGAGCATACAGCTAGTTGTAACTAATCGTGTATGAATTAATATAAACACATACAAGTGAAGAAGGAAAAATCGTTTGGAATCATCAGAGGACGCACAGGTTAAACAGAAATAGGCGTTTGGGAAGACACAAAGTTTCCCAGACGATTAGACTACCGAATCCGTATGTCCTTTTGCACACGGTTTGATAAACCATATGTGTAGTAGAGACTCATCGCACACCATGGATAGTGATGGTTGGATTCACCGTGTGTGAAGAGAGATTTTCACCGTGTGCGAATGCTCGATTTGTACTAGTGCTTCAGCATGTCTTGCTGGCATCTAGATGAACGAGGAATCTGATCTATGAGTAAAGTTTTTAAACAAAAGAATATCTTTTAGGGAAGATTAGTTTAGATTTTGGTAACCGTCTTCCACTTGCCCATCATGTCGATGGAGAAGATAAGTTCTAAAATAAGTGATCATCGATCGTTCGTTTGACGACAAGAGTTCCTTCCTGACATCAATGATGGTGCTGAAAGATTAATTTTCTCATCATTTGCGTGAGAAGAATGGTCGTCACAATATTTCTAATAGCTATTACATTCTTGATAATAGTGATTCGTATACTTGGCTACCTAGCAACGTTGACATGTCAATTCAATTGCTTTTTCCTAATACTGTTGTTGATACTTTTGCCGATGTTGGTTTAATTTAATAGTTGCGTCGAGCACATAGTCTTAGCATTACGGCTCAAAATAAAAATTATGTAGAATCCTCGTTCGAATTTAGAAGCCCGTTGTGTGCTCTCTATGTCTTTTTTGGTGTCCATCTTCAGATATGTTCAAGATTGCGTCACTGGAGAAGAACTTGTGTTGTTTGATCTCGATTATTTGCTTGTTGGAATTTATAGATCAGTGGTTTAATCTCGATTATTTGCTATCCTTTTTTATACTTCACTTTATAATCGCTAGACATTGCTCATCATGTATCTTTACTATATCTTTACCATCCACAATTGACTAGTCTAAACATATCATGATACTGGTTATCAAAATAAAAAACATCCGAATACCGTGAACACGTTCCTATCACAACGGTTCAACACCTGAACGCATAAAAACAATCTCATGTCGTTCATTTAAGGATGTTTATCGTTCTTTCAGTCACTGCTCTACCTTGCTTTTTTCTCTCCTCCAGCGATGACACGACGCCAACCTGATAGGAAGTGGCGTGTTCATTTGCATAAAGTTTAATCGGTGGTTTTTGGATATATTTCCTAAGTTTTCTTAGAGTTTTATCTTTAGATGTGGGGACAGTCGTCCTACCTCTCGATGTTTCCTCTGTAATTGCGTTTTTTGTTAATATTCCAGATGATAGCAAAAAAGGTCGCGTGAAATCAAGTCATTGCGGCAGAGACATGATCCTAACCTCGGTTTCCATGCAAGAGCATCTAGTTCGTTACTTCGTTCACACTTGCAGAAGTATCTAGCTCACTTCTATGTTTTTTTTACTTGAGCTCACTTCTATGTTTTTTTAAGGGGAAAGGGCACAAAGGTCCAAGAAGCTGCTCAATTAAACCAAGCGGTGGGTACAATTACATCGAAACCCCTACAAGAAGGGGATTCTGCAGAAAATGACGCGAAAGATACATAGAGGACCCTAGAAAAACTTCGAAAAACACAATAAGGTCCATGCCCTCCTCCACCGCATTTGAGAGACGCCGCCGTCCGGGAACCTACGCCGCCACCGGGGAACTGGTCACTTGGGGCGACGCCGGTGATGGAGCCCACACGCGGGTCACGCTTCTGCCACTTGCGGAAGAAGAAGCTCGGCTTCATCCGAGCGCAGAGAAGGCCCTTATGGCCAAGGATAACGGCGGCGCCAACTCGCCATCGTTAAGGAAGATCATGATAGGACGCAGCTTCGGCGAGGCGTCGGAGAACACACCTTGCACCTTCCCATGGCGCTCGAGAAGCAATGCAGAGAAGAGGATGCCTCGCCACGCCCGTGCCGCCACCACGACGACCCGGTTGAGGCAGGGGGCACCTCCCACCAGAAGCAACAGAGCACCACCGCACCCGCCCTCACCACAGGAGGGCACGACCTTCTTCTTGAAGCAGCAGCCACTGAGCTACTCCGCCACTCCCCCCTCCCCCCCGCCACCACGGCTGGCCAGGAGCTGCGGAATCACACCGCACAGCGCATCACTCCGCCCTTCCTCCTCACCTCCATGGCGGTCGGGAAGAACAGGGACATAGCCCACCACTGGATCTTGAAGAGGCACCCAACCATAGCTTTATTCATGGCGCCGGTAGCTCTCCTCCCCGCTGCTAACTCCGACCGCCATAGGAACAACAACAACAGAAGAAACCCCCAACAACCACCAATATCTGGGCTGCAAGATCTGGTGATAAACACCAACTACCAGACATATAGCCCAAACACAACCTACTTCTACTAGCTCTACACCGGCGCCTCTCCTCCACCTCCTCCAGCCGGCAACACCACCGGAGAGGGCTCGAGATTGGCCCGGAAGACTCGGGAAGACTCTCAAGGGGGCTAGAGCTGAGAGCGAGGGTGAAGTGTCGTGTTTGGATGGATGAGTTAGTACCCATATTCTCACTTCTATGTTGAGTGCCTGTTTTGGGGAGTACTTTGGCTTACATGGGCGCACCGCACACAATGATATATAGCTAGTAGATCTACTCGCCCAAATTATTGGTAACCAGTATCTGTTGTGCAACCCCAGAAAGCGATACGACCCTGCATCGCTCCCGCTCGGGGCGACTCAGGGAATACCTAGCCGCTGCCGGTGGGTTCCCCCGCTCGAGTCCCCCTTGCCGCCGCCGTGGCGGCGGGCGCCTCCGCTGTCAAAGGCTGTTGGGGGGATCTGCCATGGAGGAGCGAGGAGGAGAGGACCGGGGCGGTGCCTCTGGTCAGGTGGCAGCGCGGGGAGCTTGGCAGGTCATGGTGGCATGCGGCGGAGCGGTGAAGGCGAGGAGGGTGGTGCTGGAGCGCGGCAGCGACTTGCTACAGGGGGAGATCACGATGGCCCGATCTGGGCCCGACTGGGTTGGGCGGGCCCTCTGTCTTGGTGCCTCAGCGAGGGCGATGCTCGTGGTCTAGTGCCGGGCTCTTGCAGGACATCGGGAGGAAGGCTGGTGGTGGCCGGGAGGTTGTGCTGCCGGACCCTCCATGGTCTGGTAGCGGCAAGGAGGCAAGGAGGTGGTGTGTTCTTAGTCAATGTGGCTGCCGATGGGTCTTCCATCGGGCGGCAATGGAAGCTTGCTGGTAGCTCGTAGTCGACCCTTTGGAGGTGGTGGAGATTCCCAAGGAGAAATCCTTGTTCTGGCCTTGGTCGGAACCCGTGGCGGCGACACCTGTGGGTGCCGCAAACTTTCTTAGAAGCGTCGCTGAGGGCTCCTCCCCTCGTTCCGTGGTCTTCCGGAGGGAAACCTCAGACCCTTGTGGTCGAGCGATGAAGGCGCTACACATCGTTCTCCTCCTTGGGGGCATTGTTTCGGAGTCGACTGAAGCTTAGTGACTAGAGGATGGCGGTTGGGCCGCCGTGTGGATGCTGGGACAGCTCCTCAAGGGTGTTGATGTGTAGTTTGGTGATGATGCTGCGTTGAGCTGAGCTTGGGTCACGGCTGGGGCTTCGGTAGTCGGTTTGTCCAGCGTGTCCGATGGTTTCTTTGTGCCCGCTATGTTGCTGTGGAGTCAGAGCGGCGGTGGAGCGTGTCCAGGTGGTGACGATGACTGGCTTCCGGTGGTCTTTACAGAGGACTCGGTCGGCGCAAGCCCAACATATTTCTCTCAGGAAGCTCGTCGTCAAAGTCGGAGATGTCTACCGTTGGTGTGTGTGGCTGATTGTTGGCATGAGCCGACATGGGTTCCAGCGTCGCTTGCAGCAAGGCTTCATTTGGGTCATCAAAGGTGAAGTCGGAGTTGCTGACTCGTGGAGGAGAGATGACGATGACGCCCGGTGGCAACCTTGGTGGTAGCCTTTCTTCTTCGTGGTGTGTGTGTGCTCCATGTGGGTGGCCAGATCAGCCGATGGTGGTGGTGCCCAATGTGGTCATGTTCCATGTCGACATTGGTGCATCTGTAACGGTTTTCGGCCGGTGCCTCATAATGAACCGGTCAATTCTCTTCTGCTTTTTTAAGTAAAATGAGGCAAAATTGCCCGTTTTGTTCAAAAAAAAGTAACCAGTATCAATTATAGGTCTATATAAACCTCGTCAATAGTTCAGCCTATCACATCGGTAAAATATTGGTTATCGATAATTTGGCTTCATCTAGGGCGCCATTTGGTAGGATGGCCCAGGGGTGGGCAGGCCCGTGGAGAAGATTTGGGCCCAATTGGATGCTTGTATGCACTCCGCATCATGGAATGCACGATGATTAAAGCACCCTGAGGCCATGCCCGCTGGGAATTATCAATTTGGCCGCTTCCAGTAAGCCACCCTCGTTGCGGCCAAAATGGGGAACACGACATTCCGCCAGCTACATCCATCAGAGATGGCGTGAGGGCGCCCTGGCTCGTGTGCTCTAGTGAAATTGTGGGGGACAGTGATGGAATTTGTCCCTCCGGAATTTCGCTCACCATCCACCAAAAATTCGGTTCCTATTTATCTTCACCTCTTCCACCCGCCGATATTAAATCCCCCATTTTACCGTTATGAGCTCTGATGAGTGCATATTTGCATCATGTTTTACATTATTATTTTGCATTGTAGATGTAGGATTTTGGTATTTTACGGCGCTCGCGCGCATATTTTATGTCCGTTTTCACCAGGATCAGAACAGATGATGGATCCAATGGATATAATTATTGAAGCAGTTGTACTGTGGAGAAAAGGAGAAAAAACAACGTATATCGCTTATTTGGGAAATATTAATAATACCAGAAGAAAACCAGAAGCGAACGAAGGAGGTATAGATTGTAACGACCAACTATACGACGGGAGCATCTCTTCCGCCCGTATAGCTCCGGCCATATAGTTGGCGCCGCCTTCACCTTGTCAAATAGTTTCACCCCGTGCAATTGGTTCGAAGAGACGACTTACAGAACACCCAGAAATCACAGAAACCTCACCTCCAGAAGGCATCTGGAGGGGGAACTCATACACAAGGGATCCATCTTCACCCTGCGCAGATCCGGGAGGCTAAGGCATCGATCTTCCTCATCCGCCGCTACAACACCACCATCTCCATCCATCCCATCTACATCTTGTCTAGATCTTGTTGTAATTCCTATACTCGTTGTGGATTTATACAAGTACTATTTATCTATGATTGTTTCCATTATCATTGCCATGATGTTGATTGCCTCCATGTCTGAGTAGATCATTAGTTCTTAGGGAGATAGAGAAACCCTAGTATCAGATTGAAATAAGATAAAGTCTATTATGATGTGTGACCATGTGTTAGATTTTCTACATCTTGATGTTGAGAGAAGTCGACCTCTCAATATTTGCCTCTTGTGGGGACTTGATGGAGGGAACTACTTGTTGGTAGACAAAGGCATGCTAGCACTTACAGTGACTATAAAGTTGTTGGCACTCCTTACATATTAACTTGGGAAACCGGGAAACTCACAGAACACTATCCATGCCATGGGATACGTCCTACGGGATTACGTCCCTTAATAGCGCAATAACTCGATTGATGTCGATTGCTGACTGCTATGGTTATGAGGATGATGTGAGCAGCGGTTGTTGCCTATTCGTCCAAATACGGAGTTCCTCCCACACATACATAGTTAAGAATGTTCATGATGATAAACTTTATCTTAAATCTTTACAATACTAGTGGTGTATCCTCTACTCCCTGAGGACGCCTTTTCCCTACCGCAGTTCCAATCCTTCTTACATATGCGATACTTACTTTCTATATTAAGTTATTTTGCTTTACTTTATTATTAATCTTATACCAAAAACCCCAAAACACCTGTTTACACAATACTCGCATTTTACCTTGTAATATTTATTTTAAGAGTTATTAGACTTCAGACTCCTACTCCCTGTAGGATCAATATCGTTATTTCGAAACTAGCTACAAATGATCTGTGCACTTGCAGTCATCAAGCTATTTTCTGGCGCTGTTGCCGGGGAGCTAAGCGCTGTAGGTCTTTTAGTTTTTGCTTATTTATTTTTGTCTTGCTAACTTTTTTTTTTGAGTTACAGGTTTCCACCAACATGATGGAGTTTGAGCATATGACTAGTGCTAACCCACTCAACCACTTTGGGAAGCCCTATGATATTTATAAAAGAGACAACTCCAATGAGAAGACAAGGGGGTTTGAAATAAATCCTCTACTACTTAGTATTCTACATAAGAAGCAATTTACTGGAGATGAATAAGATCCTGATCGATATGAGCATATTGCATGTTTTAAAGATATATGTGGCACTTTTCTATTGACGGGATATATCGCTGATGAGGTAAGGGTTAAAATTTTTAGTCAAACTTTGACAAGTACAGCTCTCTCATGGTATAGATCTCTATCCCCTAAAGCCACTACTACTTGGGATAATCTAGCCTATGAATTTCTATCAAAATATTACCCATTATCAAAATATTTTGGAATCAGGCATCTTATAATGACCTGGAAGAATCATTCTAATGAAGGACTAGTAAGATATTATATTAGATTTAAAGATTTACTACGACTATGTCCTCATCATGATTTGCCTGAATGATATTTACTACATATCTTTTATGATAGTTTAATTGAACCTAATAAAATTAAACTAGACTCTTTCGTGGAAGGAGCCTTTATGAATCTTCCTATACCTAAAGCTTGGGCTTTACTTAATAGAATTCATGATTATAGAGTTTCATGAAATTTTGGCCTAGGAAGTGAACGAGGCGTAGAAATAGAGCATGATTGTATTCATGACTATAATAAAAAAGGCCATGTTAAAGAATTATCTAAAGAACCTTATTTGAATTCGGATCTTGTATTGCAAGTTGTTAAAGCTTTTATAGAACATATTAAAGCTCCAAAGGAGGGTCCAGTCAAGTATGTTCCACCACCCGAACCAGAAAAGAAAAGCGAAGATAAAGCAACACTTGACTCCATAGAACCAATATATGAAGTGCCTTTCCCTAACACTGCACAAAAGCATATTTTTGAATATGAATAGGTCAAAGCAGTACAGGAAAAGAAGGAAGACGAAAGCATGCCAGGAGTCACGGAGCACCTGAAAGAAAACAAAGATGAAGAGGCAACCAAGGAAGAAATTATGGCTATGTACTCAAAATGTAACATAGTTGAACTTGATGAAGAAACTTTAGTATTGGTTGAAGGTAAAATAAAGGTAAAGATGTGGGTGAGCCTATTCTTCCTTGCATATTTAAAGAAACCTCTCATTATGGTTTATGTGATCTTGGCACCGAGGTTAATGTTATATCTTATGATTCTTACTTAGAAATAAAAGAAGAAATAGAGCCGACTACAATTGAAAAAACTGATATAACAATTATGTTAGCCAATAAAAACCTTAGAATTCTAATGGGAGTAGTTGACAATGCAACTGTCACAATTGGCAACAAAAACTTTCGTATCAATGTTGTAGTTGTTGATATGCCAACTGACACTCTTTGCCCTATTATATTTGGAAGAAACTTTTTGGGCGATATAGGTTCCTATGTTAACTTCAAGAAGGAGATTGTGTCTCTTAGGCATGGGGGAACGGAAAATAAATTCCATTTTTCCAAATTTAAAGACAGGCCTCCACAAATACAAGAAGAAGAGAGAACTATTGAGGAAATGGCGGCTCTTTTCTTTGGTAATCAAGAAGAAGAAATAAATGAAGATCCAAATTATGAAGAAATAGTTATGGAATACAAGTCCCTAGGAGAACTAGAAGATGAATTTGATTCACTTCCCATTTTGGGGCCTCCAACCGATGAGGCTTTTGAAGAGCCAGAAAAGAGAGGGGATGAGGAATTACCACCCCTAGAGTTGAAGACTCAACCAGATAATCTCAAATACAGGTTTCTAGATGATACAAATAAATTTCCTGTTATTATTAGTGCTAAACTTTTAGAAAAAGAAGAAGAAGAACTTATGGAGATACTTAAGGAGCATCACCAAGCCTTTGGGTACTCAATGGATGACTTGAAGGGCATTAGTCCCATGATAGCTGTCCATCGAATATTCATGGAAGAAGGTGCTAAACCAGTTGCAGAATTTAATAGAAGATTAAAGCTTGAAATGAAAGAAGTGGTAAGAAAAGAAATTGTACGCCTACTGGACGCAGGTATAATTTATCCTGTTAAAGAGAGTGATTGGGTAAGTCATGTTCATTGTGTCCCTAAGAAGGGTGGCTTTACTGTTGTTCCTAATGAAAACAATGACTTGATACCTACTAGAACTATTGTTGGGCACAAGATGTGCATAGACTTCAGGAAATTAAATAAAGAGACTAGGAAAGATCACTATCCATTACCGTTCATAGATCAAACTTTAGAAAGGTTAGAAAACCATACTAATTTTTGTTACTTGGACGGATACTCTGGTTTCTCTCAAATAGCTGTTCATCCGGATGACCAACTTAAAACAACTTTCATAAGTCCTTACGATTTACATGCTTACCGACATATGCCTTTTGGTCTATGTAATGCTCTAGCTACTTTTCAACGATGTATGACTACTATTTTTGTGGATTTTATAGAACTTATAATGGAAGTATTTATGGATGACTTTTCTGTCTATGGAACTTCATTTACTAGTTGCTTGGATAATCTCAAAAGAGTTTTGCAGCGTTGTGAAGAAACTAATCTTGTCCTAAACTGGGAGAAGTGCCACTTTATGGTCAAAGAAGGTATAGTCCTCGGACACAAGGTATCAGGTTAGCAAATTGAAGTTGATAGAGCTAAGGTTGAAGAAATAGAGAGAATACCGCAACGTAGGGATATTAAAGGTATAAGAAGTTTTCTTGGTCATGTGGGTTTTTCTAGAAGGTTCATTAGAAATTTCTCTGGGATATGTAAACCTTTGACTAACCTCTTACAAAAGGGAATGAGATTTAATTTTGATGATAAGTGTCTTGAAGCCTTTGATAAACTTAAAAATGCTTTAACTCGTGCTCCCACCATTAAACCACCTATCTAGGATACAACCTTTGATTTAATATGTGAATCTAGCAATGATGTTGTAGGAGTAACTCTTGGACAACATATTGGTCATAGATTTAATATTATACATCATGCTAGTAGAACTCTCAATGATGCTCAAAATAATTACCCTAAGGAAGAAAAGGAACTTTTTGTTGTATTTTTCCCTTGCGATAAATTTCGTTCTTATATAGTTGATGCAAAGGTGAGAGTTCACACGGATCATGATGGCTTAAAGGAACTCCTTGAAAGGAAAGACCATAAGCCAAGGCTAATCCGTTGGATTCTTTCACTTCAAGAATTTGAGTTGCAGATTATGCAGAGGCAAGAAATAAAAATGTTAGATGCAGTGTCCATGTTTGCTTGGGAAGACACCAATCATATTGAGAGGAACTTTAGTCCTAGTGATTTTCGTTTACAGGAATTATTTAATGAACTAAAGTCAATTCCTCCAAAAGAGAAGGAGTCCTTGTTGTGGGAGGAACTTTTCATCCCTGAATAAGCAAATGGTAAGTGCAAGGTAAGTGTTCCTACCCAAATAAGTGATTTGTTTTCACATTTTTTTACTTTTGAAAATTCTGCCTTCGAATTCCTTGTGTTTTTCTGATGTTTTAGAGGGGTTTTACCAACTATATGGGTGGAGCTATATGACCGGAGAGGGAGCTCCCGCCATATAGTTGGTCGTTAAACTCTCTGTATCATCTTTGTAAAATTGTTTTCGATATCTGAGCCTATACGGTCGCAACTATACGGTCGCAACTATACGATTGGAGCAAAAATTCCGGCCGTATAGTTGGTCGTTAAACTCTCAGAAACTTTTGAATTTCGGTGTTTGTATCTATACGGTCGCAACTATACGACTGGAGCAAAAATTCCGGTCATATAGTTGGTCGTTAAACTCTCAGACACTTTTTCATTTGATCTTTCTTATATCAATTACCAAAAAAAATATTATCGGTTCCGAGTCATGATTTAATCGACCTGGACTCGAGATATTTGGAAATATCTGCCCGGAACCAACTATATGGCTGGACCTATACGGGCGCGCCCGTATAGTTGGTCGTTATGCGACAGGACACTTCCAAATCCGTGATTTCTTTCCCTGCTTTGTTTGGATTCTTTTCTTGGGCGACAATTTGGTGTTTCTCGCGAGTTTTACTGACCTCTGATCCCTTATATACTGCAATTGTCTCTCTCTCTAATCGCAATCTACATGAACCAATCTAGCAATGCGGTATCCTGTCCCAGGCTGTGGAAAACCCATGGGCTCATTGTTAACACCCGGATTTTTAATCCCAGATGCCTGTTATGCCATACATCGCAATCCTAGGATTACCATTTTTGTGAGACATAACAGATTGGATATCACAGTACATCATCCATTACAAACCATAATAAGGTCTTACAACAAAATAAAGGATCTCATGATCCAGTCTTAGTACAATCAAGTAGCGGAATAAATAGTGTAGCAGTGGGGTCCATCTTCAGAGTCACTGGCAATGCTGACGATGGAAGATAGTCCTAGTTATCATAGCCGTCCTGCTATCCTTCATCTTGGTAGTCTCCTTCATAGTCTGGCCATAGGAATAGCCAGGGACAAAAGCCATGAGTACTCTTTAAGTACTCGCAAACTATCACTAACAAGTAAGGTGGTTCTAGTAGTAGTGCTAACTCTAGGTTTAACTGTAAGGTTATGTTTGAAACCTAAGCTGAGTTCTGAAACAAAGAAAGATAAAAGAAGTTTGAAAACACCTAAGTAGGAACCTAGTTATCATAGTCACAACTCTGTTGTGGTCAAGTCATGTCACAATTCATTTCATAAGTTGTTTTGAAAACATCTGACAACGGAACAGTATGGCCACTCCAACTGTCCATAACCACGGACACGGCTATTCAAATAGTTTGACACTCTGCAGGGGTGGTACACTTTCACCACAAGATTCGATACATCTATCAGGGATAACCCTGAATCATCATACTTAGTATGCAGATAATCAAACATAACCTTTCCTTTACACACCCTAGTATAAGCACCTCTCCTATGAGCATGGCCTCCCAACCATGACCATCTGTCATCTTGGGCACTGCATAGGTGGACAACATTGAGAGGTAGCCTCAGCTCAAACCTCTCCTGCGAGGGAACTAATACTAATGCATATAAACTTCTGGCTACGCCTTACCCAATTTAGGTATTGTGGTTGTACGGTAAAATTGGAATGGTATCGCATCCGAACCCAACCATTAGTTTTTATAAAAGGGCTAAGGCTCATGCCTCAACATTTTCATCATCCTAAACCATTTGTGTTTCTCAACACATGTCAAAAACATCTCAATAGAATGACTCATCATTCCAAGGTTTTCACAAATCATTTTTCACCAAGTATTCCCATCTAAAGTGAATCAAGTTTTTGGTTTAGCTCTAACTACTAAGTTAAGAGTGTTCACTAAGGTGGGATGCTAATCTCAATCTCATGCCATAGAATGACATCTAAGCTTAACTAGATAGGTCAATTTTTATACTCTTTATGCTACCTTCAAACAAGTAAAGGACTTTAGTAAAGTAAAGAAAAGTAAAGCTTGTTAATAAAACTTGGAATAGGTAGAAGTTAAAATGGGATAACCAAAGCATGCCTAATGCATCTTGCTTAGGTTATCTAGCTTGCAAGGGTTAGCTTGTATTGTTAATGATGGCTTGCTAGTATAATACTTGCAAGTGTTAGCTTGCCAATAATAGCTTGACTTGGGTAGTGTAGTGGTTGAAGTTTTCTTCCTCCTCCTCTTGGTAGAACTCCTCCTCCTCGAAAGCTTGGTCGGTTTAATGAACTAGTCTACTTAGCATACTAAGGCACACATTTGATGATCTATTATCATCACAAACATCACAAGGTTTAATGAACTAGCTTCATTTATTTTATTTGAGAAAAGTAATTTCTACTCATTGAAATTAACTAAGATTTAATATCTCCAATTAAAATATGGGATCATATGGACACATGTCATCACCACATATTCTAACATATGGGAATGTGATTTAAAGGTGGGATCATATTTTAATAAGTTTAAGTTTAATAATTAATGATTTAAAGTGACTAGAAATGCCTATATAGCATTATTTTGGTACTAGTCCAAAGTCACTGCATGTAAACCTTAATATTATTACATATACAGATAGGTATAGTTAACTGTGATTTTTGAGAGTTGCAATCAATTCAAAAGCTATTAGGGTTGATTTTATAAAAATGTTTGAATGTGCAAAAGCTTCTGTCTTGTTATTTTTACTAGGAGATATCTCTAACTCTAAATGAATTAAATCCAACGGGATTGGATAGATCTTTTCAGAGGCTTTCCAACAAAATTAGAATCACTCCATTTGGATTTGTAAATCTTCCTGAATTGATTTTTGAACTAAGAGACAGAACTAGGTTTGAATTAAAATAGCAAAACCTATTTTGAATCTACAAGCTTAGGCAGGAAACTAAATGGGCCGGCCCAGTGGCGCTCCACGGTGAAGAGGGCAACTGATAAGGGGCCTCATTTGTCAGCCACATTTAAAACCCGAAAAGGTATGGGACGATCTGGGCCATACGATTAGAACAAGGATCAACGGCCCACAGTCGTCGTCGACGAAAGACTCGTCGCCGGCGAGACCGAACCCTAAACGGCTAGTCGGGGTCTACTAGGATGTACCAGGGCTCTAGCTAGTGCGGCGAGGCGGGCGATCGAACTGGACGACGACGGCGAGCTCAGGCGAAGTCGCGGCAGGGGTTGAGGTGGACGGAATCGACGACAGCGTCTCCTCCTCTGCGCGGCCTCCTCTAGTGCAATTCCGGCGAACTACAGCTCGAGCGGCTCTGGCGAGAGAGGGGAAATGATCAGTGGCGAGAGGGGAGTGGAATGGTGTGAGGAGATGGTGTGTGTGTGTGGGGGGGGGGGGGGGGTGGCCTCCTTATATAGGATCGACGGTGAGACCGAGAGGCATGGGCGTGGCTCATCGGTGACGGTGAAATAGGGGGGCTACCAGCGTGGCGAGGTAGGCGAACGGTGGGCAGTCTGGTGGCGGTCAGCTACGGCGCAATGGCGCGACTAGGGGCGGTGGCATATGGTCGGGGGCTTCTCGCGCTCTAGGAGACAGAGGCGGTGCTCGACGCGGCTCCCGGGGGCTATGGGTCACGTGGCGGTGCATGGCCGTGTTTGGCGGGGTTTTGGTGTCGAGGCGGAGCAGCGTGCGGGATTTTGTGCCGAGGCGCGGTCTGCTGCGTGCTGGCGGCGATCGCGCTCTAGCGCGCTCTGGCTACGTGCAGAGAGAAACGGCGGCGAGGCTGGGGAGTGCTCTAGGGCTGAGGTTAATCGAGGGGTGGATCATGGGCGGCGGTGAGGTGGCGCCTAACTCCCTGGAGCGGCAGAGAGGGACTGGTGGTCTCCTGCGCCTTGTGCACACTTGGCTGACGAGCATGGCGTCAGGGCGGCATGGCACTGGCGCCATAGGCTATGGGTAGAGGTGGGTTTGGTCTGGTTGGGCCTGGGAGAGACAAGGATGATCAATGCACATCAAAGGACTCGACAACATTAACTCCAAAACAGTAATATTTAGGCAGATTGATTAGTGCTCACTAAGTGTTCGACACAATGGCCGCATGAAGAAAATATTTGAATTTTGGGCTGATTTTTGGTGGTGTGATGTAACTTATGCTTAAGAATCTAGGTGTGCTTGGGATTTAAAAATGGAGTTCATTTGAGTGGTTTTTGAATAAGTGTGATCTATACATATGAACTACGTTCAATTTTCAAATGTCATTTAAATTTAGTGATTGAAAGATTTTGGGATGAAACAAAGTGGGCCTTGGTACATCACTACTTGTACTAGCAGGGGGTGCAAAGAACCACAATTGTTTCTATTAAGATTTGAGTTCTAGGAATAGCCAAAGTAGGCTATGTGATTAAAATAGCAAAAGTGACCATTTGCTTATTTAATTCTTTTTGGTTTCTTTTTCTTTGGGATTTGTTTGGGAATGATCTAGATGATGTTTAATTCACCTTAGAATCATTTTACAACCAATGGATCACTCAAGTATGGCAATTCAAACAACTCCTAAATTAAATGCACACACATATAAATGCTTAATCATTTTTAAATAGAAAAAGTTTTTGTTAACCCTAAAATGGGTAGATTTGATCTTGATTAACTTTGGATTAAGTTTTGGGATGTTACACTCATTGCTCCTTCCAGGGACCGATCTAGCAGCCCGTCCATGGAGGACGATGACGAGGAGGTGCAGAGGTTTAGCCCGATGTACAAGGAGTACGTCGAGCCAAGCTAATTCAACGATGATTCCAAAGAGGACGTGGTTGACGTCTACATCCACCGAGATGTCTATGATCCACCGAAGATCAATTGGGCAGCGATGAAGAAAGCTCAACAAGAGAGAAGATCGCAAGCCACATGGAAAAGGACGTGTGGAGACGGTCAAGTTCATCACCACAGATCCAAGGCCGCACAAGCGTAAGGAATTATCTAATATTGGTGTAGGTTCTAGCAAGTCAGGGGAGGTTCCCCTCTCGAAGCCAACCATTGGCGCTCTTATGAAGGTTAAGCCTCAAGAAGAGTGGAGGTACAGTTTCCACTTCCCTGATCCATCAATTATGGATGAGGAAGAAGAAGATGTCCCCAGGACCAAGGATCGTGTGCGGGCACTAGAGATATATCAGAAGCAGGAGCTACTCCATCGCATCATAGTCCATCACCGTCTCAATAAGATGGAGAAGAAGGAATACTTCCTTCCATTTGACTAAGCTTGTAGATAGAGTGGACACTCTACAATCTGATCTGCGTAGGTGCTACAGCCGCATAACTGCTCTGGAGGAGACCAACAAGAAGCTATGCACCGCGGTGTTACACTCCATGGTGCCACAATAATCTACAACAATCACAGTATCAAATAATCACAAGGCATTATTTGATCCTGCCTGGCTTGATTCCAAGCTTGGGGAGATCTTTAAGACCTTGTAATCTATCCTATAAGTTTCTATTATTATTTTTGCATTAGGTCAAACTAGAAATAAAGTTTGCATCATTAGAATTCCCTTCAGGAATAGTCAACCCCGTTAATGAAATTCTGAGTTTATTATTATATATGGAGCAATATTGAGTTTGTGTTTGCTTTAATGATATATGAATGGCTTAAATATGATTTTACTTGCACTTGATGATAGCAATAGGAGTCTTCACACCATTGGTATTAATGGAACACATAAAGATAATTTGGTCAATATGATGTAAGTCTACGGTTTAATTAACAAAGAAAAATTATCTATACAACTAAGTTGAAAAAGAAACCTTGAACAAAGGAAAATGAAAGTGCTATCAAAATAGAGTGAGAACAAGTCGAGGTAGAATCTCCAAGTCATAAGAATGCTTCATATACAGTTGGAATTTGGTAATTGAGATCATTGAACTTTGAATTCCTACATAAGGTGGAATATATGGCTAGCTCCTTTGCACAACACTTAAAACAAAAGTGTGAGCATATATGCAAAACAAAAGAAAAAGAAAGAAGAAAAAGAGCGAATGTGCAAAGAGCAAATTGGCATATACCACTATATTGTAGTATGAAAAAGAGACACTTTTGAGATTTTCAATCCCAAGTGAATACGTTGATCCTAAAACACTTGGGACTACCTCGTTAACTCATTCGGTTGAACCGAATACTTTTACATTATGTTGAGATTCATCTTTTATGAACTATTGATAACTAAGGTGTGGAAGCCTGCTAATACTATTCAGATGGTTTGAGTAAGGTACTATTCATGAACTTATTCCCCTGTATCGAACATGATAAACACATGTTGCAACTGCATCATTTATTTTATCGACTCAGCTTCATGAATATGAGGATCACATCCATTAAGCTAAAAACTTGCTCAGGACGAGTAAGAGTCTAAGCTTGGGGAAGTTGATGAGTGCATATTTGCATCATATTTTACATTATTATTTTGCATTGTAGATGTAGGATTTTGGTATTTTACGGTGCTCTCGTGCATATTTTATATCTGTTTTCACCAGGATCATGACAGATGATGGATCCAATGGATACAATTATTGAAGCAGTTGTACTATGAAGAAAAGGAGTCAAAAACAACATAAATCGCTTATTTGGGAAATATTAATAATACCAAAAGAAAACCAGAAGCGAACGAAGGAGGCAGAGAGCGTAACGACCAACTATATAGCAGGAGCATCTCTTCCACCCGTATAGCTCCGGCCGTATAATTGGTGTTGTCTCTGCCTCGTCAAATAGTTTCACCCCGTGCAATTGGTTCAAAGAGACGACATACAGAACACCCAGAAATCACCGAAACCTCACCTCCAGAAGGCATCTAGAGGGGGAACTCATCCACAAGGGATCCATCTTCGCCCTGCGCAGATCAGGAGGCTAAGGCATCGATCTTCATCATCCACCGCTGCATCACCACCACCATCTCCATCCATCCCATCTACATCTTGTCTAGATCTTGATGTAATTCCTATACTCATTGTGGATTTATACAAGTATTATTCATCTATGATTGTTTCCATTATCATTGCCATGATGTTGATTGCCTCCATGTCTGAGTAGATTATTAGTTCTTGGGGAGATGGAGAAACCCTAGTATGATATTAAAATAAGATAAAGTCTATTATGATATTCATCGCTGTGACCATGTGTTAGATTCTATACATCTTGATGTTGAGAGAAGTCAAACTCTCAATATTTGCCTCTCGTGGGGACTTGATGGAGGGAACTACTTGTTGGTAGACGGAGGCGTGCTAGCACTTATAGTGACTATAAAGTTGTTATCAATCGTTATGTATCAACTTGGGAAATCGAGGAAACTCACGGAACACTATCCATGCCATGGGATATGTCCTACGGGATTACGTCCCTTAATAGCGCCGTAATTCGATTGATGTTGATTGCTGACTGCTATGGTTATGAGGATGATGTGAGCAGCGATTGTTGCCTATTCGTCCACATACGGAGTTCCTCCCACACATACATAGTTGAGAATGTTCATGATAATAATCTTTATCTTAGATCTTTACAATACTAGTGGTGTATCCGCTACTCCCTGAGAACGCTTTTTCCCTACTGCAGTTCCAATCTTTCTTTCCATATGTGATACTTACTTTCTGTATTAAGTTACTTTGCTTTACTTTATTATTGCTCTTATACCCAAAACCCAAAAACACCTTTTTACACAATACTCACATTTTATCTTGTTACTTAGAACTTTATCTAGCATTTCTATCGCAATATTTATTTCAAAAATTATTAGACTTCAGACTCCTGCTCCGTGTGGGATCGATATATTTATTTCGAAACTAGTTACAAACGATATGTGCACTTGCAGTCATCAAGCTCCTCCTCTCTGCTCTGGTTTTCATGGCCATGGCAGAAGCTTGGATTTCGACCGCGGTGATGGAGGCTCACCTTGGCATGCTGGAATCCTCCTAGTCCCCGACTTGTGTGCTAGATGCTAGTTTCGCTAGCTCTAAGTATCTCGAACCCTTAATTTTTCATAGATCTGAAGATGTAGCAACATGCATGGATTTGCATTCATAGGTCACGTAATTCATGGTGGTTTACAGGTTAGTCTCGCCTTCTCCTTCGAGCATGGTAACACTAGTCTTGCAAATTTTCCCTCGAGCACGACCACGTCTATGATGCCGGGTTCCCCCACTTCCTCGACCTCTATGCTGAAGGCTATGCCTATTGCTGTGAGACATACTTTCACCCTTTTCTGTCATAGTTGTACGGTGTGTCCGTTGGTAATCTGCGATAGTCATTTATCATGATTAGTAATGTCCGTTGTGATAGCTACTTATCATTCTGTTTTGTACATACCATGGTTAATAGACTGTAGAACGACACTACCCCTACCTTCCCTGACTTAAGTGCTCCCACCAGGATGCCATATAAACCTCCAATGGTTTGGGAACTATCTATGTCAGAGTTCACTCTAAATATGATGATTGATATCATTTAGGACAGGGAAGACTGTGGCAACGGGTTCAGAGAGAGGAACATGCAGAAGATTGTCAATGATGTTCTTGACTTCACGGGGGTCACAGTGACAACTATGCAGCTCTATAACCACATGAGGAAGTAGAGGATCAAATGGAACATGATACTCAAGCTCAGACAACAAAAGTGCATGAGATAGTGTCTGAACATCACATCCTTCATTGTTGACGATGACAATGTCTTCAAGAAGATCGTTGTGGTAAGGTGACATGCCATTGTCTAACATTTCCTATTCTTGCTGATACATAAATTGGTCGGACCAAGGACATTGGGGGTACCCTGGTCCGTGTAAGGCTAGGCCACTACTCAAGTTGGTAACACGCCTCGCGAGGGCACCGGCGGGCCCTCCGAGGGTGTGGCGCTGAAGGCTTCCCCGAACGCCTTCTCGAGGGAGACTCTCACCTGGGATCCCCCTCGAGAGGGGTGATGAGTCTGCACGAGACCTCTAGAGGTGATGTGGGATTCACATGTGCACCAGGGAGAAGACGACAACCCAGCGACAACATTGGATGCTGCCCCGGTACCAGCGCAAGGGCCACACTTTGGTCAAAGGAGGGACTGGCAAGACCCTGACAGAAAAAGCCATGTCCTCCCATTTCGGTGCAAGGGGCCAGAGGGTGGTGCGCCCCCACGAAGGGCGGAATCCATGACTGCTACCGTGCAAAGACGGGCGCCATCCGGGAGCATAGGCCTAGTCCATCAAAAGCGGCCTCGTACACCGGAGCTCCCTTGGGTAGTAATGTGGAAGCCTTTCCCGCCCAAAGATTAGGGGAAGAGGCCCAGCGCCCCTATAGAAGGAGAGCCGCTCCTACCTTAGAAAGGATGGATCCTTGAGATAAAAAAACCCTAGAAGTTCATCTATCTTTGTACCCTCACGAAGCACCACAAGAAATACAACAAGGAAGGAGTAGGGACTTGACCTCCTCACGAGGGTCCTAAACCTGGGTAAAAAAACTGTGTCCACTCTCTGTCATGTGCGAGCTCCATCGTCCCTGTCGTTGCCGATAAGCCTGGAACGCGTGGTCAGCCCTCTTATGAACTCAGGGCTCATTGGACTCCTTGTTCCTTCACGGGACGCAAGTCTCTGACATTTGGCGCGTCGGCTAGGGGGATGAGGCGTTCTTCCAGGGTCTTCTCCGACCTCGACATGGCGTCACTAGTCGGAGCATGGGACGTGCGGTGGGGGGACTCCCACGATGCTCTCTCATAGGAAGTCGTGATGCTCGAGGCCAAAAGGTTTCTCCGTCACGCTCCAACGGTGGCTGAAAGGGCCGCTTGGCACGCTCGCCTCGTCGAGCTCCTCGATGACTCGGGCCCCACGCTCACGCTCCTATTCAGCAGCGAAGCTCCAAGGGCATATCTCCTCGGGTGAGGTCGGGTGTCGTCACCTGTATCCTGATCGGCTCCTAGGATCCTGCCTCCGGGCGGCACTTCAAACAGCTCTCTCGTGAGCCTGCGGTGGCAAGGCCCAACGCTAACACCGTGCATCTTAAGTGGTCGCAACAGCCGGTTTCATTCGGCATTGAAGACCATCTCGAGTCCACCCGAGTAGTGGGAATCATACCGATTGTGTGCACACCCACTGCCAACGGCGTCGCGGTCGCCAGTATACTCATTGATGGCGGTGCTAGGTTGAACATGTTTTCGGAAGAGACGTTCAGGCGGATGCAGGTGCCCAAAGCTCACCTTTTGCCAGTGTTACTGTTCTCTGGGGTAATAGAGGGTGTCGCCATACCATCGGCCAAGTACGGCTTCTCGTCACATTCGGGTCATGAGCCAATTACCGCACCGATCTCGTCGAATTCAACGTTGCCCGGATCGGTCTCCCGTACAAGGCCATCTTGGGTTGTCCCACGCTAGCAAAGTTCATGGAAGTCACCTACAATGCCGTGCGGAGCAGAGGCACCATCACCATCTGTTGTGACGAAGGGGAAGCTATGTGCTCCCTAGAGCAGGCCTACATGGGGGCTGCGACTGCCTGCCTCAGGGAAGGAAGCGCCTCTGACAGCGATGAACCCCCCGCAAAGAGGAGACCAAAGCTCGCCGAAGAGGCGGTGGAAGCTGACGAGGGTGTGCCAATGACTCTCCTCCAGGAAAAGGTCACGTGCTCCACCGACATGGTCAGAAAGAAGAAGTTGCTGTTCTCTTAGGAATGCGCAGCCACGAAGAAGGTCCCCTTGAACCCCGCTAACCCTGGGGCTACCGTCACCATAGGGCCCCCGTCTCGGCAGAGCGGGAGGAGGCGCTTGTCACCTTCCTGTGGGCAAATGCGGATATGTTCACCTGGACCCCGTCGGACATGATGGGGGTTCCTCGAGAGGTGATCGAGCACCACCTGGTAGTATTCCCTACCGCGTGCCCGGTGAAGCAGAAGATGTGCCGGCAGTCCACCGAGAAGCAGCAATTCATCAACACAAAAATGGAGAATCTCATCAAGGCAAACCTTGTTCACGAGGTCCTTCATGCCGACTAGACATCCAACACAATGGTGGTCCCCAAGGCCACTGCAGGAGGACGACTCTGCTTCGACTTCACCAACCTCAACAAGGCTTGGTGTGCTACTTCGGCGTGCCTAACCACATCATCACCGAGAACGATAGCCAATTCACTAGTAGGCTATTCAAGTCCTATTGCACAGACATTGGCACCAAGATCTACTATGCCTCCGTTGCCCATCCACGCAGTAATGGCTAGGCCGAGCAGGCCAATGCGGAGGTGCTGAGGGGCCTCAAGACGAGGATTTTCTGCCACAAGCTCAAGGAGTGTGGCCAGGGATAGATCGACATGCTCCCCGGTGTGCTATGGTCCATCCGCACCACCGCGACCAAGCCAACTAGTGAGATCCCTTTCTTCCTCGTGTATGGAGCTGAGGCTGTAATTCCTGCAGAGCTCAAGGATGGCTCCCCATGAGTACTCGCCTTCAACGAGATGGCATAAGAGGAGCTTCGCCAGGATGACCACATCCTGATCAAGGAGGCCCACCACGAGATCAATGTCCGAGCGGCCAGATACCAGCAGGTGCTATGCCGCTATCATTGTCGTAACGTACGCCCCGCACTTTGGAGGCGGGAGACCTGGTCCTCCGACGGGTCCTCTCTCGAGAAGGCCTCCACAAGCTTTCACCGATGTGGGATAGTCCTTTCAGGGTCATGCACGTCTCAAGACCAGGAGCGGTCTGGCTGGAGACAGAGGACGCGATCCAGATCCCGAATGCATGGAACATTCAACACCTCCGCAAGTTCTACCTATGAGTTCTACATGCATCAGTAGCGGTAACGAACAACTCCCCCTCGGTTATGTGAAATCTCAAGAACAATCCCTATTTCCAATGTTTCACCGATGCTGCTTTATTGCATATTTGCTTCTTTCATGTTCTTCCTTTCCATGCATCATTTGAGAGGGGGCTAGGCACGATGTCTATCACCAAAGCCACCCCCGGTCAACGCCGAGACCTAAAGTGTCGAGCTCTGAACTTTCGGACTAGCTCTAGCGATAAGTCACCTCACCCACGGTCCGTGGTGCTTGATAATCCTCGCATGGTACACTAGGGAAAACACTCTTCGTATAGAACCTACGGTTTCCTCTCTGAGGAACTATAGAGGGAAAGTACTAGTCCTACGGCTACCTCCACGAGGAGCTTATAGGATGGAACTGAATGTACATAAACTACATGTTTCCTACTTGAGGAGCCTACAAGACAAGTACAAGCCCCATGACCCTCTCGACGAGAGGCAACCAGGGCGGCCCATGAGGATACCCTCCTCAAGCGGCCCAAACAATGCAAAACCGAGGGCCACCTTGATACATTGCAAATGTATCTATAATTTTTGATGTTCCATGCTTGGTTTTATCCACTTTCTTGTGTTTTGTTCCAACTTTGAAGTACTTTTCATATGATTTCTTGGACTAACCTATTAACAAGAGCCACAATGCCAACTGCCTGTTTTCTGTTGTTTTTGGTTCCAGGAAAGTCAGAAAATGAATATTCTCGGAATTGGACGGGACAAAAGCCAAAGTGCCTATTTTTCCAAAAGGGATCAAGTGCCAGAATACGAGACGGAGAGGGGCCAGGGGCTGGCCACACCACCTGGCCGCGCGGCCAGGCCTGGCCCGCGCCAGGGGGTGGTGTGGTGGCTCCCGGCACCCCCTCGGCCTCCCCTTCCGCCTATAAGTTGCTCTCGGGACGAAAACCCTAAGAACCCGATCAAAAATCCACGAAAGAGTCTGTAGCCGCCGTCATCTCCATTCCTAGATCGGGAGGGATCTGAAGCTCTTCCCGGCACCCTGCCGGAGAGGGGAATTCACCCTGGAGGCCTTCTTCATCACCATGTAAGCCTCCGGTGTGATGCGTGAGTAGTTCATCCTTGGACTACAGATCCATGTAGTAGCTAGATGGCTGGATTCTCCTCCTTTGTGCTTTCATGTTTAGATCTTGTGAGCTCCGTTCATGATCAAGATCATCTATTTTTAATTCATACATGTTGTGTTTGCGGGGATCCGATGGATATTGAGATGCTATTTCAGATTGATTATTGATTCTATCATGTCTTTGTTATTTGAGATCTTGCATGCTTTCCATTGTTAGTAGCTATCTTGGCCAAGTAGATGGTAGCAACTCCAAGAGTTAGTATTTATGCTCGATAGTGGGTTCATGCCTCTGGTAATCTAGGGAAGTGACAGAAATCTCTAAGGTACTAGATTTGCTGTTGCTACTAGGGAGAAAACAACAATCCTTTGTTCATAGAACAATCGTATTGTTTACTTTACACACAGTTCATAAAGCAATAATCTGTTGCTTGCAACTTAATACTGGAGGGGGTTCAGATGATAACCTGAAGGTGGATTATTAGTCATAGATGCAGTTGGATGGCGGTCTATGTATTATGTTGTAATGCCCAATCAAGTCTCAAAGGAGTCAAGATGATTAGTATATGCATGTATTGCTTTCTCGGTGTTTGTCAATTGCCCCGCTATAATTTGTTCACCCAGCATGTTATCTATCTAAGGAGAGCCACCTCTAGTGAACTATGGATC
The DNA here is from genome assembly GCA_916181665.1 of Avena sativa. Lineage (NCBI taxonomy): Eukaryota > Viridiplantae > Streptophyta > Magnoliopsida > Poales > Poaceae > Avena > Avena sativa. The sequence goes on along the minus strand of OV702287.1, from coordinate 40,162,680 downwards.
CCGGTCCTTTTCTTTACATACAATCTACAATCTTTTACTGCTTTGTGTTTACTTTCTGCAAACTTTTACTTCTTTCCATTCGATACGTTTAATCCTTTGTTTTCCGCAAAACACGGTGAGATTGACAACCTCATCGCAAGTTGGGGACAAAGTTCTGTGGTTGTGTTGTGCAGGTCTCCACGTTGCTACTAGCACCAGTAGTGCGCCCTGCCAAAGCTTAGCTAGTAACACCTTTGGGGTGTTTCCTTGCTCCTACTGGTTCGATTAAACCTTGGTTTCATAACTGAGGGAAACTTGCTGCTATGCTCATCATACCTTCCTCTTGGGGTTCCCAACGAGCTCTACATCAACACCGCCATCAAGCATTTTTCTGGGCGCCGTGCATTGAGCCATCAAGCGATTTTCTGGCGCCGTTGCCGGGGAGTCAAGGACATCTTCACAAGGGGAGTCCCTCATAACCAATCTCTTTAATTTGTTGTTTTTGTTTTGCTTAGTTTATTTTTGCTTTATTTGCTTGTTTTGTTCTTTCAAAAACACAAAAAATTAGTTCCTTTCTTAAGTTGCCTTTATGACTAGCTCTGCTCCAATCACTATTTCATTATGGATAGCTCACTCAGTTTCCTATTTGGGAACAATATTATGACTGCCAAGGTAATACATGAACCACCACCTGCTAGAACCTCCATGGAGGAAGAAATTGCTGAACCTGAAAGCTCATTAGATGAAAAAGAGGAGGAGAGTGATGGACAAAAGGAGGAAGAATGGATCTACCCATGCCTACCTTCTAATGAGAGTAACTCTTTATCCCTTACATTATTTGATTGTCCCCCATGCTTATCAAAGGAGGGTGAATGTTATGTTTCCGAGGATTCTTTTGAAAATGTTTGTAATAAAGCTCTAGTGCTTGTAGATCATGAAAAGCATTCCTTATGTGATAGTTATATTTTTGTCGTGGTGGTGTCACGGCAGATGCCATGGATAGGCTAAAGGTGGGGACTAATATGCGCTAGGGGAATCCAGGGAGGGATAGTAGAGTGACTCTCTACACAGAAGCTTTGTATTGATGTTCTATCTCCAAGATTACAAGTGCTCCTTGAGCTGTATTGACAAGAGGAGGAAGAAGAAACTCTCTTACTCTTGCCTACTAACTAGCCCAAGAACCCTAGATCCACTAGTGCATAATCAACTAGAATTCTGCCAACCCCTTCTACCAGAACCCTAACCCCCCTTATATAGTGGTGGTTCGGTCCTGGCCTAGGGCATACGTGGAGGCATATTCCTAAGAATATGCCCCCTCCCAAAGTAGTAACCCGACAGGGGTGCTTTTCCCCCGCGTCACACTTGCTTTAGCGACGTAGCCTCTGCGGCGCCCGCGTCAGCCGACGTGAGCGTCGTCACCCTTGTCAGCCATGATCCGGTGGTCCTGCCCTTGCTTTATTCGCTCATCCAGTACGCACCGAACCTTCTTTTTTGACCAGAGAGATTCCTTCCTTCTCCTAGAAGCCAAGCGAGGATCCGGATCACAGTAGATCCGGCCACACCTGTTCCTGCATATAAGTTAGACAAGCATTTCTGACTTACTCCTTAAGTCGGACGAGACAACGTTAGGCGTCCCCTGGCCCGGGTTACTTCGTGATCCGGCCTGCCTTGAGGTGACTCGGCCAACATCTGCTTTGACCTTGTCGACCCTCGGCTAACTCGGCCCTTATACCCCGGAGTGACCCTACCCGAGGGTATCCCCCCAACATTAGTCCCCGAAGCTGGTGCGGTCTTAGCGGCCTTGGTCGCTAAGGACATATCAGGTTCATTCATATTTGAGCCTCGGACGCTTAGTTCCGGGTTAACTTCTTGTCTCGGATTATATGGATTTACGTTCCCTTCTCACGCTCCAAGTTTTCACTTGCCGGCCGGGTCACCATTGTGGCTCGGATCCTATGGTTTTACTTTCCCTCTTCACATTTCAAGTTTTCACTTGCCGTCCGGGTTACCATTGTGGCTCGGATCCAGGCCTTGCTTCCTTCTCTCATACGTCAACCCATGTAAAGGTTAATCATTACGTTGCCTCTTTTTAAGAGCATGCACAGTAACCGCCGCAGTAACTGTCAGTGATTACTGTGCGTGGGTTACGTCACGCCTGTCTCCTCGGTTACCGCAACTGCACGTCGTGTCATGGGATCATATTTACTCTGTGTCCCCCAGTGTGGCTTCTCTCTGATTGGCTGATGCCGGTGATACATGGCCACACCGTGTGGCTCTCCGGCGCAGCGCGATCCCACTCATCGATCACTGGGGGCAGTTAAATAGGGGAGGGGCGCGTCCCTTAGCACTTTTCCATCTCCGCGCCCCTTTGCCCGTTCCTCTTCTTCTTCCTCGCGACCACGCCGCCGCCAGTGCCCGTTGCAGCAGCGCCGCCGCCGCACCTTCTCCGTGCCTCCGCACCGCAGCCACCGCTGCACAACTGCTTAGCCATGGGTCCTCGTCAATCTAGACCGCAGAGCCCCGCCGCCGCTAGCTCCAGCGAGGACAGCGGATTCGAGATGACGGAGGAGGAGCTCATCGTCGTCGAGTAGGAGATGGAGGAGGACGCCGGTGCGGCGAACCGCGGCGCGTGGGCCGGTTCGTGGGTCTGCCAGGATGACATCGACTGGCTCTACCAGACCCGGCGTATTCCCACCGGCGTCGCCGCTCGTCTCCCCTCCTAGGAATTGGCCCCCTCACCCAATCCGGGTGAGTTCGTTGTTTTCCTATCCCATTTCCAACAGGGATTTGGTCTTCCGGTGAGTGATTTCTTCCGGGACTGGGTCCGGACCTATCACTTGCAACCACATCATTTCCCGGCGAACGCTATCACCTCTCTGTCCGCTTTCGTCTCTTCGATCGAGGGCTACACCGGACTATGGCCCACAAAGGAGCTGTGGATCTGGTTCTTCGGCCTCCGTCGCAACGTCGTCCCTAACATCCACGTTGAGTCGGAGGACAAGCAGCTCACTCAGTTCGGAGCTGCCTCGATCTCGCCCCGGAGATTTTCAATCTTTCCCCGGGTCACCGGGCTTGACTCCTGCAAAGGATGGGCCCGGACCTTCTTCTACGTCCGGAACGAGGGTACCGAAGACTTGATTTGGTTGCTGCCCTACGCTCCGGGTCCCCCTGACACGGATTTCTGGGAGGAGGTCGCCAAGAAACCTACAGCTCTGGCCAATCAAGTCCACAAAAGGTTCGCGGAGCTGAAGAATCTCGGATTGCGCAACGAGGATGCCATGATCACATTCGTGCGCAACCGAATTTCTCCCCTCCAGCGGCGCACTCACAAGTTGTGCCACATGAGCTTCAGCCGCGACCCCAACCGAACCTCCTCGTTCGAGTTGAGCAATACGGAGATCTTTCACCGGGTCAAGGCTCTTTTCACCACCCATAAGGATTTCTCCGCCGAATGGACGTGGGGAATCGAGCATTACTGCCGTGACAGGCTCCCTCCCGCGATAAGCTTCGCGGGGTAAACTTATTTCTGATCAACTACGTGTCGGTTCTTATCATATTTTTGACTCTGCTCTTTGTGCTTTTTTCTCAGTTGTTTCTTCAGCAAACCCTCGAGGATGGCATGGATCCGACCCTTAAGTGGGCCCCGGACCGAGAAATCCCGGATGAGGAGGAGCCGGACCAGGAGATGTTCCTCCCCACGACCGATGCTACCAAACGACCCAGCGGTAAATTCTCTTCTCTTAGAGATTGGCCCGACGATGAGGATGACTCGGATATCGACATGATTGACCCTGTTGAGGCTGTCCCTCTTTCTTTTGCCTTCCCGGCATCAGCTAACCCTGGTGGGCATATCCACAAGGATCCTCCACTTGCCACGGGCGAGCCTATTCCGGTGGCGTCGAAGAAGAAGCGTGGATCCGCGTCAAGTTCTTCTTCCGAACCTTCTCAGCCTACCAAAAGGCAAAAGAAGGCCGGAGACAAGACTGCCTCCAAGCGGGCAGGCAAAGCCCCGGCACGGAGGGCCTGGAAACCTAAGGAGGCCGAGACCTCGGATGCGTAAGTCATTTTTCACCAAGCAACACACTTCCTCCTGCATTGGGGTAATTTCACTCCTGACATCATTTTCTTTTGCAGGGCTCCTGTGGAGGTCCCTCAGAGCGGATCGGGCATCTCTTCTCCCCTTCGGTCCGGTCCTTCCCCTCCTCGTGACGACGAGTCACGCCCACTGAGCCCTATTCTGGAGGGCTCTGCGGCCGCTCCGGGTTCCACAGTGCCTCCTCCAGAGGAACGCGACCTCGGATCAGGAGGGGTCGGATCGATCGAGGCAACGGCGTCCGCCACTTCAGCATTGCCGCAACCAGCAACGACGAAGTCTACCGCAACTCCAGCACCAGCAGCAGCTCCAGCACCAGCCACCGAACCAGGGCCTATCCCGGCTCCGAAGAAAACAACAGCAGCTCCTAGTCCTGCTACCAAAGCTCCCGTGCCAAGTTCGTCTGCCTCGTCCGAGTCATCCCAAGCTCGGCGAGGAACCACTCCAGCAGCTTCCAAGGGCAAATCCACTATGGTCACATCCTCCCAGCAAGCCAAAGGCAAGTCTACCTCCGTCGAGGCCGGGCAGCGAACCTTGTCGTCAATGCTTTCGAAGAAGTCACCAGCACCGACGGATCCTCCTGCCGAGCCAGCCGATTGGCAGCAGATGGTTCTTCACACCAGCCCAGCTCTTGCCCTGATTGAGAGGAAGGAAGCTCACGCAAAGGGCTTGGTGGCACCCCACATGCCCACTGGCGAACGGTACCCTCCGAGCCTTATCGAGTTCGTCATGAACTGGAATAAGGCAGAGTTCGTCTACAACGACGATCTCCCGGAAAAGTTCGGCCCCGCTAAATTTTCTGCTCAGATGAATACCGCCGCCAAGGCCATTAACCTCGCTGGGCGAATGATGGAGGTACGCCGTCTCTTCTTTACATGCTATAGATAATAACCCTTAGTCCCCGAGCCTCCGACGGAGTAACTTGTTACTCGGCCGGATGCTCATTAGAAGATCAACGTAGCTGCATGTAAACTTTAAATATGCACACATTTAGAGCCGGGTTAAGTTCGACTTCGCCCGGATCTTGCACACTTCGAATATGCACACACCTAGAGCCAGGTTAAGTTCCGCTTGGCCCGGATCTTGTACACTTCGAATATGCACACACCTAGAGCCGGGTTAAGTTCCGCTTAGCCCGGATCTTGCACACTTCGAATATGCACACACCTAGAGCCGGGTTAAGTTCCGCTTGGCCCGGATCTTGTACACTTCAAATATGCACACACCTAGAGCCGGGTTAAGTTCCGCTTGGCCCGGATCTTGTACACTTCAAATATGCAACAAACTAATTTTACACTCCTGTACCTTTGTCAGGTAACTACCAATCGCCGGAGCGCTGAATTTCAGTGCTTGCTTGATACCCACAAGATCTTGCATGCAAAACATGTTGCACTTGGCGCAGAGCATGAAAAGAGGGGTAATTTTCTCCCTCAGCACCTCTCCGTTTCACTTGTTTCTGCCGGACTAACCTCCTCATTCGGTTTTTTGTAGCTGGGGTGGAGGCTGAGAACAAAATTATGCGGAAGAACTTGGAGGAAATCCAAGGTATGTCCTCTTTTTCCCAACCTTGTTGTGTTTTCCATTTCTTCTTCTCCTTGGCTCGGCAAACATTCACTCCTCAGCTTTGCCGGGTCAACATACTATTTCAGCATCGCTTGGGGATAGTGTGCCCGTGCCTGATATGATGCTGCATTTTCTCGAACAAGCAGGACAACATCAAGCCGAGCTAAAGAAGAAGAACGATGAGCTTGCCCTCCTCCGGACCAAGGACGACGAAATAGCCAAACTCAAGGCCGTGATGGAGAAGATGAAGGCCCAACACAAAACCGAACTCCAAAAAGTTGGCCAGAACTTCACCGAAGAGCGTGAGCGCTTTACCCTCTAGATCTCCAAGGACCAGGACCTGCTTAAGGAATCCGAGGTCCAGTTTGGGTCGGCGCTCACTGAGCTTGAACAACTTCGCCAGAGACGCGACAGTTGTATCAAGGAGTTGACCCGGATCCATCGCCATGTCTCACGTAAGTTTCTTCCCCTTATCGCCATATCAGTTGTATCAACTTCCCATTTCCCTTTATCCGACATAGTTTTCCGGGTTAGCTCATATGCCTTTGCTTCAGCATCTTCCCTTTCCTTATTTTCAGATCACTTTCCGGAGGGTACTCCCATCGCCAGTGCTGCCGTTGCCAAATTCCGCCGAGAGAGGGGTACTCCCGTCGCTCCTGATGGTGAGAGCGTCCCCTTAGACATGGAGGACCTGTTGGTCAGCGTGTCATCTCGGGTGGAAACCATCAAGAACTATGGGAAAGATCTCCTCGACGTTGCGGTCCGGATCTACAACACTTTCTGGCCAAGCGAGAGCGCTCCGAAAAGGATCACACTCCTTGCTGAGAAGCTATTGGAAATCGAGACATAGCTTGATCTCTGGAGAGAATCCGCTGGGCGTGCCGCAGCAGATACCCTCCTCCATCATATCCTTACATGGTATGAGAAGATCGACCTGAGCCTCCTCACACGCCGGTGCACCGGATCCAAATGGACCGATGATCCGGAGTGGGTAGCTCGACGCCAGGCTTGCACCTACAGCCTTGTCGAATATTCTCCCATCCATGACTGGGTTGAGGGGCCGAGCTTTCTGGAATCTGGCGAGGAGCAGATGGAGAACATGGAGGATGGGTCGGGCGAGGATGGAGAAGATGCTGCTTCAGATATTGAAGACAGTGATGATGACACCGAACTTCCTCCTCCTGCCGCTCCTTAGTGGAAAAAACTTGAAAATTTATCAGATCCCCAGCATGCCGGGTGCAATTGTATGCTGAATACATGATATTTTGCTACTATGCTTGTATGCCGGATTAACTTGGGCGTAGTCCTCGAGTTTCATTTGCTTGTTCGTCCAATTCTCCGGCTCGATCCGTGTCTACCTTGATTCGGTTTTACGACTTACGAATCCGAGCCTCAAGAATCGTTTTAACAATACTGAGAAACTTTGAGGCTTGGCTCAAAATAACACAACATAATAACTTGAAAGTAAATACGGGGTTAGTCCGAAAAAACAAACGTTAGCTGGAATAAGCTCGTTTCCTTAGTGGTTTTTCATGTGCTACGCAATTCCAAACTTGTTCCCTTGCTTGCCATGAAGCCAATTCTTGTTGGACAACAGCAAGTCGAAGGGTTGGGTTTTTGGTGCTCACACATTACTAATCCGGGTTAAGTGAAACGAGTCATTCTAGCTAATGCACAAAAAGTAACAACAATTATTTATTAAGGCAGTTCCCAAGTTACTGCTCGAGGCTCCGCTATTTCATTGATAAGCTCATTGCCGACATACATACCGACATATGAGATGACTCGGATACATACACTTCTTAGCTAAGTGTAGAAGGGGCGAAGTAGTGCTACATTCCATGGTCGCTTCGATTCCTCTCCGGACCTGTCCGCCTTGTTCTTTTCCTGTGGCTTTGCATCTATAAGATAGTAAGAATCATTGTGCAATGATTTGCTCACAATAAATGGTCCTTCCCATGGGGGGGATAATTTATGCATGCCAGTGGTACGCTATACCAACCGGAGCACCAGATCGCCTTCCCGGAAGACTCGAGGGCACACTTTCCGGCTATGATAGCGTTGGAGATTTTGCTGATATATGGCGGATCTGGACAGTGCCAGTTCTCTCGCTTCTTCTAGCAGATCAACATCATTTTGCCGGGCTTCTTGCACTTCGGCTTCTGTGTATAGGGTGACCCTAGGCGAATCATGCTCTATGTCGGCTGGTAATACAGCTTCTGCCCCATATACTAGAAAGAATGGCGTGTAGCCTGTTGATTGATTCGGAGTTGTTCTTAAACTCCACAATACCACTGGTAGTTCTTCTATCCAGCACCCCGCTGATCTTTGCAGCGGCTCAATGAGCCGGGGTTTTATCCCGGATAACACTAATCCGTTGGACCTTTCCACTTGTCCGTTCGATGCGGGGTGGGCTACCGAGGCTACGTCGAGTCAGATCTTCTTGTCTCGACAAAAGCGCGCAAATGCTCCTTCCGCGAAATTCGTTCCATTATCAGTTATAATGCTGTGTGGATAACCGTATCTCAAGATGATGTCCTTGAGAAATGTCACGGCCGTAGCTCCATCACATTTTCTTATAGGCTTCACTTCGATCCATTTTGTAAACTTGTCCACCATGACCAGGATGTGTGTCATGTTTCCTCTTGCTGGTTTGAACGGGCCAACCATATCCAAGCACCACACCGCAAATGGCCATGTAATTGGTATGGTTTTGAGTTCCGACATAGGCATATGTGTCTTGGTGGCGTACCTTTGACAACCATTGCATTTTCTCACCAGATCTTCTGCTTGCTCCAAGGCACTTGGCCAGTAGAATCCATGCCGGAACGCCTTTGCCACTAAGGCCCGGGATGAGGCATGATGCCCGCACTCTCCTTGGTGTATATCTCGGAGGATGTTAAGTCCTTCTTCTGGGTCAACACACCGCTGGAGGACATTGGTTACACTTTGTTTGTACAGCTCAGAATTGATGATTGTGTAAGCTTTGGCTCTCCTCTAAGTTTTCCTGGCTAGCACTTCCTCAGTGGGTAAGGTTCCATCTTTCAAGAATTGGTATATAGGCAGTGCCCAAGCTGGTATCGCTCGCGTAGGGAACATCTCCTCATCAATTTCCATCCGATCCACCGGCATAACTTCAGCCGGATCATGCCGAGCAGTCCCCGGGTCTAGCGAGGTAGCCCTCGGGTCTACTGAGGTAGTCCCCGGGTTTGCCGAGGCAGTCCCCGGGTTCGGCGTGCTACCTCCCATGTCAATGTACATGGGCTCAGCTCCGGATTCCGCGTTTTCCGGGACATAGATTGAGTCGGTTCATGGGGACGGCCTGATAGATGGTTTTCTGAGGTGCTCCAATGCTACGCCTGGTGGAATTGCCTGTCGGGTCGATCCGAGCTTTGACAGCATGTCGGCAGCTTCATTTTCCACACGAGGTACATGGTGAAATTCGCATCCCTCAAAGTAACCCGAGATCTTCTGCACATGAAATCTGTATAGTGCCATGTTTGGATCCAGGGCGTCCCACACTCCGGACACTTGCTGTATTACTAGATCCGAGTCGCCAAAGCATATTATCCGACGTATGCCAATCTCCTTTGCCACTTTGAGACCATGCACCATAGCCTCGTACTCAGCGACATTGTTCGATGCCGTGAAATGGATCTGCAGTACGTACTTGAGCTGATCCTTCTTTGGCGAGGTAAGCACAACCCCGGCACCTAACCCGGTTTTGGTTTTCGATCCGTGAAAGTGCATCCTCCAGTAGTTCGGATCTGGAGGTGGTGGTTCGTATTGCACCTCGGCCCAATCTACGAAAAAGTCCGCCACAGCCTGAGACTTGATTGCTTCTCTTCTATCATACTGGGGTGCGTAAGGTGCTAGCTCAATTGCCCATTTCGCAATTCTGCCATTTGCATCTTTGTTGCCCATTATCTCGGATATGGGGGCTTCGCATATCACTTTGATGGGATGCTCCTCAAAGTAGTGCTTTAACTTCTTTGCCGCCATATAGACACCGTATGCCACCTTTTGAAAGTGTGGGTAGTTCTGTTTTGAGGCAGACAATACCTCGCTCAAGTAATACACTGGCCTCTGCATCGATTTACCCTCTTCATCAAGCTCCACTACAATCACTGCACTTACAACTCGGTTGGTTGCGGCTATGTAGAGCAACATTGGCTCCTTTGATAGTGGAGAAGCTAACACTGGTGCAGTGGCCAACATCTTTTTTAAGTGGGCAAAAGCTTCATCGGCCTGCAGCGTCCAAACGAATTTATCTGACTTTTTCATGAGTTGGTAGAGAGGCAGTGCCTTTTCTCCCAACCGACATACAAACCGACTCAACGAGGCCAGGCACCCAGTGAACTTCTGGACATCGTTGAGACACTTCGGCAGCTCCATTCGTTCGATGGCTCGGATCTTAGTTGGATTAACCTCGATACCTCGGCTGGAGACGAGAAATCCGAGTAATTTCCCAGCCGGGACACCGAAGGTACATTTCTCCGGGTTAAGCTTCATCCGGAATCTCCTCAAGTTCGCGAATGTTTGCCTTATGTCGTCAAGGAGCGTTGCGCTTTCCTTGGTCTTGATAACTACATCATCCACGTAGACTTGTATGTTTTGACCTATTTGATCGTGCAAACATTTTTGCATACATCTTTGGTACGTTGCACCTGCATTTCGTAAACCAAACGGCATAGTGCGATAGCAATAAGCCCCGTACGGGGTAATAAACGCGGTTTTTATTTGATCATCCGGGTTCAGAGGTATCTGGTGGAAACCAGAATATGCGTCAATGAATGACAACAGTTCACATCCCGCGGTTGAGTCGATAACCTGATCTATCCTCGGCAGTGGAAATGGATCTTTTGGACACGCCTTGTTCAGGTTCGTGTAATCAATACACATACGCCAAACCACTGCCACGTTCGGATCATCCTTCTTCTTTTCTACCAACACCGGATTAGAGAGCCAATCTGGATACAACACTTCCATGATAAATCCAGCTGCTAGCAACCGAGCTATCTCGTCACCAATGACCTTTCTCCTATCCTCGGCGAAGCGTCGGAGAGGTTGCTTCACCGGCCTTGCTCCGGGTCTTACGTTCAAAGAGTGCTCGGCCAACTCCCTCGGAACACCTTGCAAGTCCTGTGTGGACCAAGCAAAAATATCCCGATTCTCACGGAGGAAGTTGACGAGATCGCTTTCCTATTTGTCAGTTAACCCGGCACCAATTGTTATGGTACGCTCCGAAAACATGTTATCCACTGGAATCTTCTTGGTGTCCTTTGCGGCTTGAAATGAAACGCTTCCATGCGGGTTACTTAACGCCGACATATACTGCTGCACGGACTGAGCTAATGCCGCCACCTCTTGGATTTTTCTTTTCTCTTGCGCAATTACGAGTGACTCGGCTAGGTTAGACCCGGCTGAGGCGCACTCATAGAACGTCGGAAATCCCCAGTGATAGTAATTGCTCCATTTGGCCCAGGCAACTTCATCTTCAGATAACTAACGTGGCAACTTGCCATGAACTTCCTCAGTGCTGGTCTCCCGAGTAATGCATGGTACGCGCTCTCCAAGTTCACCACCTCAAACTCCAGATTCTCAGTTCGGCAGTTATCCCTCGTGCCGAACAACACGTCGACCCGGACTTTGCCTATGGGCTCACAGGAGATGCCTGGTATGATGCCATGGAAAGTTGTTGTTGTAGCCTGGAGCATGTTCTCCGAGATGCCCAACTTGCGCATCGTATCCGCATACATGATGTTAATGCTACTGCCATTGTCGATCAGCACCTTGGAGAACCTCACATTAATGTTCGGTCCAATGAATATCGGATCTAACACTAGTGCATACGAGCCTGGACTTGGCATAAGTTTGGGATGATCTTTGATGCTCCAGGTGATTTCCTGGTCCGACCAAGGCATGTACCTCGTCACTGCAGGCATAACCGCGTTAACCTCCATATGTCGGCGCTGCAAGCTCTTCCTATCTGTTTCCTCTGTTGTGAACACACAATAGCTCTAGTGATGTTCCCTGTACTCATTCCTTCCCTCGTTTTCGGAGTACCTCTGATCCGGTTGTTGCTGGTTCTCCACCTGATGCATTGCATCCCTTCTCTCATTGTTGTCATACCTCGGCGGAGGGGGAGGCAACATTAGTTGTTGCGTGTTTGCTCCGGAGAGCAATTGCTGCCGGGGTAACTCCTGCCGAGGTTGATCATTCCGGGGTGCCTGAGCATTCCCCGAACCACCTTGTTCTATCTTACGCATCCACTCACATTGCCTCGTTGTGTGACCCGCCGGGCTGTTCGGATTTGGCGTGTGAAACTTACACGGCTGGTCCAACATTGACTCATAGGTATACCTCGGACGGTCTTTCTTTTCTTGCCATTGCTTCTTCTACTCCGGAGTCCACGTTTTCTTGCCATCGTTTCGAGGAGTCCATTGCCCTCCTGTTTTCTGGCGTTGGTTGCTCCCTGCTCCGGGTTGATCTTGATTCACAGCTACAACTTGTTGCAAACTGTACCGATGATCCGGTCTATCATCCCTTCTTTTTCCCCTGTAATCGTTCCTCCGGGATGAACCGGCTCTGTCCCTCTGATAGTACTCCTCATTTGACTCGTTTGACGCGATCCTGGGCTGGGTCGGATCACCCAAAGCATATGAATCCGCAATCCGGATCATCTCTGCCAACGTGACTCACATTTTCCTTTGCAATTTCATCCATAACTCGCTGCCATATCTGCACCCTTGTGCGAACCATGCTATGGCCTGTGACTCTATGACTCCCTCACACGAGTTTCTCACGGTACACCACCGGGTCAAGAATTCACGATCCGTTTCGTTAGATCTCTGCTTGCACATCGCCAGGGTCTGCGGTCTATTCGGTCTCTGATATGTACTTGAGAAGTTGCTGATAAACATTTCTTCAAAGTCTATCCAGCAATTGATGCTTCCGGGTGGCAAATTATTCAGCCATACCCTAGCCGGGCCTTCCAACATCTGGGGTACGTATCGTACAACCCATCTCAAGTTGCCAGTTGCAATTTTCACAGCTGTTGCGTAGTTTATCAGCCAATCCTCCGGCTTTGTACCGCCGTCATATGTCTTCGTGCCCCTGGGCAATTGGAAGTTGGGTACTGGCGGTTCCTTCATGATCCGGGGTCCAAAGCACGCTGGACCCGGAGGACCTTGACATTCGATCTGTTCCGACCTATACAGGCGATCCAGCTTTAACCTAGCGTCATCCGGCATCAAATCCCTGCTTCCCAATCTCGATCCTATCACATGATAGTCCGGTCTTGCGTATCCCGCATTCATCATCTCCGAGTCTCTGTCATTGTATCGGTATTGCTCTCGTTGTGCTCCTCTCTGTTGCATACCTCGGCCTGCACTTTGCTCTTGCCTTGGCATATTCCGCTGTTGCGGTTGACCTGCTCCTACCGAGTTTCGCTGTCCGGCATTGTCGTTGACAACATTCCCTTGACCGGCATTGCCTTGGTCGTGATTACCTCGGCCAGCTTCACCTCGGCTCACACTTCGTCGATCGTCGTTTTTTTGCATCTCGTTTTCTTTTCCCGCATGCGTTGGGTCGTACGGGACGATCTGCTTGTTCCGTCTGGCCGAGGTTACTACCTCCTCTCTCCTTGGGCCACCATGAGGGGATGATGCGGCTCTAGCGGATTTCTCCGGGTTACCCATCGCCGAATGGACGATCTTAGAAGCTCCAACTCTCTCCGGGTTACCTCTCAGCAGCTCCTCGTTCTGCCTGTTCGCGATCTGAACCAGCTCGTTAACCCGGTCTTGCTGTCTTTGACGGGCTTCACCCGTCAGACCCTCTAGCTCGGACGCTGCAGCATCTGCTGCTCTGAGGTTCTTCGCCGGTGTGCTGTACCTCGGCAACCCCACAGACAGATAGTTTTTCGACCCTTCTGCTCCATCATCCCCCTATCTGTTCATCTCACTCATGAGATTTTTCCCTTTTACCCTTACTGCATCAACCTTGTTTGCCTTCGCGTACTCACACAACGTCATGTTCAACGACTGCTGAGCCGCTGCTATTTTCTTTGCACCCTCCAGTATCTTTTGCCGGGTTTCCTCTAGCTCGGCCTGTGCCTGAGCCGGATCTACCACTGCTGCCACCGGGTTTGCCAAGCTATCCATAGCTTCCCTCGGCACATTTTCAGGCCTCTCTAGTGGAGGACCCCTAGCTTTCCTCGGTGCCTTAGGTGTTACCTCCAGGTCTGGCGCTGGATCCTTGCTCATGCCCGCGCTCGGTGCAGTCATCATCACCTCCGCGCGGTCCGGGGAGAGAGCGATACGCGCCCCGCGAGCCACAGCGAGGGGTGGTTCTCCCGCATCGATGACATGATGCGGATGAACGCAAGACACGTCCACAGCAACGTAGACCTTGTGCGCACCGAGCTTGACGAAGATGCCATTGCGCGGAAGGGGGCGCGTGCCGAAGCAGCCAGCGTTGTCGCTGACGTAGTCCAGCGCTCCAAAGCGCTGAACGAGCCCGGAGACGATGCGTTCGCCGGTGCCGATGAGGTTTCCCGTCCGGATCTTTACCCCTGCTAGCGCCGCTAGCCCCACGGTGGGAGCCAACTGTCGTGGTGGTGTCACGGCAGATGCCATGGATAAGCTAAAGGTGGGGACTAATATGCGCTAGGGGAATCCAGGGAGGGATAGTAGAGTGACTCTCTACACAGAAGCTTTGTATTGATGTTCTATCTCCAAGATTACAAGTGCTCCTTGAGCTGTATTGACAAGAGGAGGAAGAAGAAACTCTCTTACTCTTGCCTACTAACTAGCCCAAGAACCCTAGATCCACTAGTGCACAATCAACTAGAATTCTGCCAACCCCTTCTACCAGAACCCTAACCCCCCTTATATAGTGGTGGTTCGGTCCTGACCTAGGGCATACGTGGAGGCATATTCCTAAGAATATGCCCCCTCCCAAAGTAGTAACTCGACAGGGGTGCTTTTCCCCCGCGTCACACTTGCTTTAGCGACGTAGCCTCTGCGGCGCCCGCGTCAGCCGACGTGAGCGTCGTCACCCTTGTCAGCCATGATCCGGTGGTCCTGCCCTTGCTTTGTTCGCTCATCCAGTACGCACCGAACCTTCTTTTTTGACCAGAGAGATTCCTTCCTTCTCCTAGAAGCCAAGCGAGGATCCGGATCACAGTAGATCCGGCCACACCTGTTCCTGCATATAAGTTAGACAAGCATTTCCGACTTACTCCTTAAGTCGGACGAGACAACGTTAGGCGTCCCCCTGGCCCGGGTTACTCGGTGATCCGGCCTGCCTTGAGGTGACTCGGCCAGCATCCGCTTTGACCTTGCCGACCCTCGGCTAACTCGGCCCTTATACCCTGGAGTGACCCTACCCGGGGGTATCCCCCCAACAATTGTTGAGTTTATTCATGAGGCTACTGAAAATTATTATGAGAGAGGAAAATATGGTTGTAGAAGTTTTTATGGTAATGAAACACCTCTCTATGTGCTGAAAGTTTTGAAGTTGCTCTTGTTTTATCTACCCATTCTTGATATTATGTGCTTCTTTGATTTATTTTCTTACAAGATTCCTATGCATAGGAAGTGTGTTAGACTTAAATGTGTTTTGAATTTGCTTCTCGATGCTCTCTTTTACTTCAACTCATATTTCTTATGTGAGCATCTTCTCAAATTATAATGCCTAACTTAAATGCGTTAAAGAAAAATACTTGTTGGGAGATAACCCAAGAGTTTTAGATGAGTCTTGGAAGTTATTACCTCTGTAATAACCTCTTCTTATCCTTTTTATTTGCTTTTTGTGCCAAGAGTAACCTCTAATGAGAGTGAAGTAATGATTGGGAAAGTTGCTGTCCCGAAACAGATTTTTGTGCTTCACCGTAAAAATTTCTGAGACAGATTTGTATGTCGGATTTAGCTGTAATTTTTTGTGCTACTGCCCCAGGTTGTTATCTAACTTTCATTAGTTCAACACTTTTTGATTTGAGCAACAGAAGGTCTTCTAAAAAAATCGTCTTTACCTGCTGGTCTGTTTTGACAGATTTCTGCCATTTTCTGCATTTGCTTCTTGTTAGTTCCTTCTTGAGTTCCTTTGGGGAATTGAGCTTTTTGAAGGAAGTTCTACAGTAGCTAGTGTTCTAATGGAAGTTTATTTGGTGTTAGAACTGAACCTTGATACTTATTTATCTTAAGTGCACTAATGTTGTAATGAGATTGTGTGAAGTTTTGTATGAAGGAAAAATTTCAGGTGTATGGAAGGAATGAGTAATGAGATGAAGGATGGACTAAAGATCAAGCTTGGGTATGCCACGCATGTCACCCCAAGAAATATCCAAGAAGTACAAGCGTCAAAGCTTGGGGATGCCCAAGGCATTCCCCTTCTGCATCAATAAAATTTCCAGGTTTCTTCCAAACGCTTCTTTTTTATTGTTTCATGCGCAGTTGTGTTTTTCTTGGAGCGTCTTCTTTTTCGTTTTTGTTTTGGTTTTTAGTGTGCTTGGTTTTCTTAGTTTTCTGAATAAGTTGATTGGACCCCCTCTTTCACACTTTGGTTTGCAAATAGTTTGGTTTGGTTTGGAAAAGAGTAGGAAAGTTCATACTTATGTGGTAAAAAGAGCTCGTTTTTGACTGTGGCCTATGCGTTGTCATGCCATGCTTGATATTGTTTTGGTTTTATGCTTAGTATTCTTTGCTGTAGGATGACTTGTTACAAACAATTGAGATTGCTTAATGTGCCTTGGATGAATCATGCGTTGTTTTAGCATTTTAAAGCATAGTATAGTGGTATTCTCCTTTGATGCTTTATTTGGGTTGACATGGCGCATGCTCACACCATGTTATGACTATCTCAAGTCACCATAGCCTTTATGATCCTTTAGTTTTCAACTTGTAGTATCACTTTATGCTTTAATCAATGATGTTTTGTCGCCCTGCATGATTATGGCCATTATTGCTCTCTTAGTTTGTCGCTCCTAGTCTTTTGCTTGCCTCCACAACCAAGTATGAGTTCCACTCATGCATCCAACTCCCTATACCAAGTTATTCCAAAGAGTCCACCATACCTACCTACTAGCTTATGCTATTCCAAGTATATTCATGCTTTTGTTTACCTTCCACTTGTTATGAGAAAACTAGTGATTAAAGCTCTCACGAACTTGATGGCATACTTTACTTTACTTGCCCTTAATAAACTTGAACCATTGTGTTGTCTATGTTGTATATGCTTGCACTTATTTGTTGGGAATTAGCAGAACCATGCTTTCATGGGGAACGCTTTCAACATTGCACTTGGTACTTGTACCTAGTTGATATCATGCTCTTTTGTATATGGATGTCGTCGGTGTGAAATGAAAGGGGAGCTTGTAAGTCCATGGAGTTATGTATATGTGTTAGAGAAACGCCTGGGCCGCTGGTCTAATCCATGCTGACATGGTGGAAACCTGCAGCGTAACCATAATGAGCTGTCTATGAAGCATTCTTCTTATAAAAAAAGAGTCCTATATTGAGAAAAAAAGAGAAAAGGAAAAAAAGAGATACTATGAAAAGAGGAAAGAGAGAAAAAAGCACCATATTCCCATGGTAAATAAGAAGAATGTTGAGATGCTCGTTGTCTGCTTGCCTTGTCATTTTGATATGGGGATTCTTCCGTATCATCAGGCAAGGGGTACCCGGTTGGCGGTTCTCAATGATACACATGTACTTACGATGACAAGAACTTACCGGTGACTAAACTTGAGTAGCATGAGGAGCGACCCTCGTATACAAGGGACATGAGATTTCTGACTTATACTTCGTCAAGCATGTACACCATAGTTTGTTCACTTTAACCTTAATCACTTCAAGATGCTTATGATAGGGGCAATGAGAGCTGAAAGCTGTAAGTACCATAATTTTGGAAGCTCTTTATGAGACTTGAATCCCTACTTCCTTTTACAAAAGGCCTTTCTTCCACCATTATATTGAGTCTCCACCTTCTATCTTTATGCACCTACTTTGAGAGCATAGTGGCCATTCTTAGTTCTATGTGCATTGTCCCAAGACTAGTTGATTGATGTATAACTTGTTATTGCTTGTTTGAAACTATTGTATCTAGTCACTCTTATGAACTTTGAAGGTGTCCTATGCATTTATATTTGCTACTCTATTGAGGGACAAGCTGAATACTATTATGCTATGTTTTCTTTATGTGAAACAAACAAACGTCTTGCAAAGCATGTTATTCATGAATCTTTTGTTTGTGCCTTTTCATGTTGCATCATAGTTTCTTTGCTTATTGCTAGAACTTTGTCTTTCATGTTATGATTGAAGAACTATGATCCCAGCCTTGAATGTTTTGCAAATACTTTGATCAAGTCTTTGATGGTGCATGTCACCTCAAAAATTATTTCTTTTTATCCCTTACCTA
This sequence comes from Avena sativa, assembly GCA_916181665.1. NCBI lineage: Eukaryota > Viridiplantae > Streptophyta > Magnoliopsida > Poales > Poaceae > Avena > Avena sativa. The sequence goes on along the minus strand of OV702287.1, from coordinate 40,144,628 downwards.
CTCGAGGACGAGCAGGAGTTAAGCTTGGGGATGTTGATACATTGCAAATGTATCTATAATTTTTGATGTTCCATGCTTGGTTTTATCCACTTTCTTGTGTTTTGTTCCAACTTTGGAGTACTTTTCATATGATTTCTTGGACTAACCTATTAACAAGAGCCACAGTGCCAGCTGCCTGTTTTCTGCTGTTTTTGGTTCCAGGAAAGTCAGAAAATGAATATTCTCATAATTGGACGGGACAAAAGCCAAAGTGCCTATTTTTCCGGAAGGGATCAAGTGCCAGAATACGAGACAGAGAGGGGCCAGGGGCCGGCCACACCACCTGGCCGCGCGGCCAGGCCTGACCCGCGCCAAGGGCTGGTGTGGTGGCTCCCGGCACCCCCTCGGCCTCTTCTTCCGCCTATAAGTTGCCCTCGGGACGAAAACCCTAAGGACCCGATCAAAAATCCACGAAAGAGTCTGTAGCCGCCGTCATCTCCATCCCTAGATCGGGAGAGATCTAAAGCTCTTCCCGGCACCCTGCCAGAGAGGGGAATTCACCCTGGAGGCCTTCTTCATCACCATGCAAGCCTCCGGTGTGATGCGTGAGTAGTTCATCCTTGGACTACGGATCCATGTAGTAGCTAGATGGCTGGTTTCTCCTCCTTTGTGCTTTCATGTTTAGATCTTGTGATCTCCGTTCATGATCAAGATCATCTATTTGTAATTCATACATGTTGTGTTTGCGGGGATCCGATGGATATTGATATGCTATTTCAGATTGATTATTGATTCTATCATGTCTTTGTTATTTGATATCTTGCATGCTTTCCGTTGTTAGTAGCTATCTTGGCCAATTAGATGCTAGCAACTCCAAGAGTTAGTATTTATGCTCGATAGTGGGTTCATGCCTCTGGTAATCTGGGGAAGTGACAGAAATCTCTAAGGTACTAGATGTGTTGTTGCTACTAGGGAGAAAACAACAATCCTTTGTTCATAGAACAATCGTATTGTTTACTTTACACGCAGTTCGTAAAGCAATAATCTGTTGCTTGCAACTTAATACAGGAGGGGGTTCGGATGATAACCTGAAGGTGGATTATTAGTCATAGATGCAGTTGGATGGCGGTCTATGTATAATGTTGTAATGCCCAATCAAGTCTCAAAGGAGTCAAGATGATTAGTATATGAATGTATTGCTTTCTCGGTGTTTGTCAATTTCCCCGCTGTAATTTGTTCACCCAGCATGTTATCTATCTAAGGAGAGCCACCTCTAGTGAACTATGGATCCCGGTCCTTTTCTTTACATACAATCTACAAACGAGAGAGTCATAACATAAAGCATCATGAAGAGCGACAAAACATCATTGATCAAAGCATAAAGTGATACTACAAGTTGAAAAATAAAGGATCATAAAGGCTTATGGTGACTTGGGATAGTCATAACATGGTGTGAACATGTGCCAAGTCAACCCAAATAAAGCATCAAAGGAGAATACCACTATACTATGCTTTAATATGCTAAAACAACGCATGATTCATCCAAGGCACATTAAGCAATCTCAATTGTTTATAACAAGTCATGCTACAGCAAAGAATACTAAGCATAAAGCCAAAACAATATCAAGCATGGCATGACAAAGCATAGGCCACAGTCAAAAACAAGCTCTCTTTACCACTTAAGCATGAGCTTTCCTAATCTTTTCCAAACCAAACCAAACCAAACCAAACCAAACTATTTGAACACCAATGCATGAAATAGGAGGTCCAACCAATTTATTCAGCAAACTAAGCAAACCACACAACCTAAAAAACAAAAACGAAAATGAAAAAGAAGACGCTCCAAGAACAACATAACTGTGCATGAAACAATAAAAATGAAGTGTTTGGAAGAAACCTGGGATTTTTATTGATAAAGAAGGGGATGCCTTGGGCATCCCCAAGCTTTGACGCTTGTACTTCTTGGATATTTCTTTGGGTGACACGCGTGGCATCCCCAAGCTTGAGCTTTAGTCCATCCTTCATATCATTACTCATTCCTTCCATACACCTGAAATTTTTCCTTCATACAAAACTTCACACAATCTTTATTAGCAACATTAGTGTACTCAAGATAATAGGTATTAAGGTTCATTTATAACACCAAATAAACTTCCATTAGAACACTAGCTACTGTAGCACTTCCCTCAAAAAGCTCAATTCCCCAATAGAACTCAAAAAGGAACCAACAAGAAGCAAATGCAGAAAATGGCAGAAATCTGTCAAAATAGACCAGCAGGTAAATACGAATTTTTTCGAAGACCTTCTTTTGCTCAAATCAAAAAGTGTTGAACTAACGAAAGTTAGATAACAACCTAGGGCAGAAGCACAAAACATTACAGCTCAATCCGACATACAGAGCTCTCTCACTAATTTTTACGGTCAAGCATAGTTTCGGGACATCAACTTTCCCAATCATTACTTCTCTCTCATTAGAGGTTACTCTTGGCACAAAAAGCAAATAAAAAGGATAAAGAGTGGTTATTACTGAAGTAATAACTTCCAAGACTCATCTAAAACTTTTGGGTTATCTCCCAATAAGTACTTTTCTTTAACGCCTTTAAGTTAGGCATAAGGAAAATCTGAAATGCATAGAATAGAAGTAAGCGGAGATAATCATGGTGAGCACATTGTTTTGTTCAATGAAGTCCTTTTGTTAACAAGATTGATTAGGTCTTATTACCAAAACAATTTATATGAGGCAAAACTTTGTATTCCACTAATGATTATGTTACCTCAACCTTGATAGCAATGGTCCCAATCATAATAGTTTCAATTTTTTCTCTTGGTATGGGACAATATTTTTCTCCAACTTGAATGCCCTCAACATGTTCAATTGAATTCAAACCATAAGTCCTTTCAATCTTCTTGGGGAAATAGACAGTATGTTCCTTGTCATTAACATTGAAAGTCACCTTTCCTTGATTACAATTAATAACAGCTCCTGCAGTATTAAGAAAAGGTCTCCCAAGAATAATAGACATATTATCATCTCCAGGCATTTCAAGCACAACAAAATCAGTCAATATCAAGCAATTGTGAGCCACCTGAATAGGTACATCCTCACATATACCCACAGGAATAGTGGTAGATTTATCAGCCATTTGCAAAGATATATCAGTTGGTATTAATTTTTCAAGTTGAAGCCTCTTATAGAGAGAGAAATGCATAACACTAACTCCCGCTCCCAAATCACACAAAGCAGTTCAAACATAACTATTCTTAATAGAGCAAGGGATAGTTGGAATCCCTGGGTCTCCAAGTTTCTTAGGAACCTTACCATTGAAGGAATAATTAGCAAGCAAAGTAGAAATTTCTTCATTAGCGATCTTCCTTTTATTCGAGACAATGTCCTTCATATACTTTGAGTAAGGAGGCAATTTAATAGCATCAGTCAAAGGAATTTGCAAGAATAAAGGCTTCATCCACTCACAAAACTTATTATAGTGTTCATCTTCCTTTGACTTGTGTTTCTTATCAGGGAAAGGCATAGGTTTTTGGACCCAAGGTTCTCTTTCACTACCATGTTTCTTAGCAATAAAATCTTCTTTGGTGTATTTAGTATTCTTAGTGTGGTTTTCAGGTTCTTCTTCAACTTTTTCTTCATTAGGAACAACATTTTCTTCATTACCACTTTCAGTTTCAGAATCAGAGATAGATATACTATTAGGATCTATAGCAGGTTTAGAGTGTTCTACAACAGTTTTATGTTTCTTTTTCCTTTTCTTACGAGTAGAACCACTATTTACAGCTTGTTGAGAATCCTGCTCAATTCTTTTGGGATGCCCCTCAGGATATAGAGGATCCTGGGTAGCAACACCACTTCTAGTTCTAATTTCATAAGCATGTTTTTCTTTAGCAGCATTAACTAGCAAGTCGTTTTGCACTTTAACGGGTTGATCTATTTGAGTTTGAACCATTTGAAAGTGTTTAACAATCATTTTAACATCATTAGAGGTTCTTTCCACAATATCTTTCAACTCAACAATAGCTCTAGTGTTTTCCAATAGATGATTTTGCACCGTTTTATTAAAGTTATCTTGCTTAACAATAAAGATATCAAATTCTTCTAAGCATTGATCAGGAGGTTTAGAGTAAGGGATATCACCTTCATCAAAGTGTTGGAGAGAGTGTACCTCAATAGTGGATGAGTAGGGAATAGGCTTACATAATTCTTCTATAGGAGGTAAATTCTTGACATCTGCAGCTTTAATTCCCTTCTCCTTAAGACATTTCTTAGCTTCCTTCATCACTTCATCATTTAATTCAATAACTCCCCTCTTCTTTGATGTTGGAATAGGCATAGGAATAGATGGTTCAGGTACAATTACTTCAGGTATAGCTTGTTTAGGAGGAGTCCAATCTTCATAATTCTTTCTTATTTTAGCCATTAATTCCTCAGCTTCCTTAGGAGTCCTATTCCTGAAAACACAATCAGCACAACTATCTAGGTATGTCCTAGATTCTTCGGTTAGTCCATTATAAAATATATCAAGAAGCTCATTCTTAGGTAACGGACTTCCAGCCTGTGCATGAATCAAAGCACAAAACCTTGCCCAAGATTCGGGCAATACCTCTTTTTCTCCCTGTTTAAAATCAAAAAGTTCCTGCAAAATAGCATGTCTAGCACTGGGAGGAAAATATTTCTGCAGGAAAGTACTAATCAAGCACTCAGGGCTATCAATAGATCTAGGAGGTAAATTACTAAACCAAGTTTTAGCTTCTCCTTTCAGTGAAAAGGGGAAAATCTTAGCAACAAAGTAAGTACGCATCTTAATATCATCAGAAAACAAGCTACTCATGGTAGAAAGTTCATTCATATGTGCTACCGCACTTTCATTCTTAGTCCCACAAAAAGGTTCTTTCTCGATAATAGCTATGTAAGATAGATCGAGAGAGAAATCATAATCTTCATCTATAATGTTTATGGGAGAAGCAGCAAACTTAGTAGCAGGAGATAATTTGGGTCTAATAGTACGCCTCTCAAGGAGACTCTTAGCAGCGCTCCTGTCATGGGTGTTCTTACATTCTTTAATAAACTCATCGGTCATCTCAACATAACCATCTTCAATATCATAACTCTCACTAGACTCAGGTGAGCTAACAGGTGTGGTAGTGTCTTCATTAGGAGTTTCGGTATTTCCAGCTATAGTTCTAGCAATCGTAGCATCTAGGAGAGGACCTAATGAACCACTCTTATCAAGCACAGTAGAAGCAGCATCATAAGCATCAGAAGTTTCAGATTCAGCAGTAGTAGCAGTGTGTGTAGCATGTGTATGTGGTGGTGTAAGGAACTTACTCAAAACAGACGGTGAATCAAGAGCAACAGAGGTGTTCAGAACCGTACCTCTTCTTGTAGTGGATGGTAAAATAGGAACCTTGCCACCACGAGACTTACCCATGATGGATGGATAGCAGCGAACAATAGAGAATCCAAGTGAACTTGATAAATAAAGCTATGCTCCCCAGAAACGGTGCCAGAAAATAGTCTTGATGACCCACAAGTATAGGGGGTGTATCGCAGTATTTTCGAGGGAAGTGAAACCCAATTTATTGATTCGACACAAGGGGAGCCAAAGAATATTTATCAGCCTTAACAACTGAGTTGTCAATTCAGCTGCACCTGGAAACAATCTTGCTCATAGCAGTTTATCAGTAGCAACAATTTTGTAGTAGGAATAGCAAAGTAGCAGAAGTAGTAAAGCAAGGACAACAGTAACAAAAGCAGTAAACAGTGGGATTCGAGTGCGGTAGGCATAGGGATGGATGGACGGGCATTGCAAGGACAAGACAATTCACATAGCAATCAGAGCATAGGGCAATTGCACATAAATAAGATAAAGCATCCAAGTACTAGACAATCCTAGGCATGTGTTCCATATATAGTCATACGTGCTCGCAATGAGAACTTGCACAACATCTTTTGTCCTGCCAGCCCGTTTGCAACGAGGCCTCTAGGGAACTACTGGCAATTAAGGTGCTCCTTTTAATAGAGCATTGGAGCAAAGCATTAACACTCCGTGAACACATGTGATCCTCACATCAAAGCCTTTCCCTTCCGGTTATCCCGATTTCTGTCACTTCGGGTCCATAGGTTCCGGACAACAATGTGTGTATACAACTTGTAGATAAGACCAAGAACAATACTATCATAATGAATCAATAACATGTTCAGATCTGAAATCATGGCACTCGGGCCCTAGTGACAAGCATTAAGCATAACAAGTCGCAACAAAGTCATAAAGACTAATAAACGATACTAGGCACCATGCCCTAACAATCTGATGCCATTACATGAACGATCTCATCCAATCCCTACCATCCCCATAGCCTATAGCGGGGGATTACTCACTCATAGATGGGGAAACATGGATGGTCGATGGAGAAGCGATGGTGATGATCTCCTCCAATTCCCCCCGGCAGGGTGCCAGAACAGAGTTTCTGGTGCTGTTTCGTGGAATCTGGTGGTGGCAGCGGAGCGGAACTCCTTCTAGAAAAACGTCGAACCCCCTGAAGTTTTTAGGTCAGAAGGCTTCTTATAGGCGAAGAGGGAGACCGAGGGGGTGCTTGGGGCCACCACACCATGCCCTGGCGCGGCCAGGCCCAGCCTACGCCTGGGGGGGGGTGGCCAGCCCTTGGCCCTCCTCCGTCTCGTATTCCGGCTCCTAGAGTCTTCTGGAAAAATAGGCACTTTGGCTTTTGTCCCATCCAATTCTGAGAATATTCATTTTCTGACTTTCCTGGAACCAAAAACAGCAGAAAACAGGCAGCTGGCACTATGGCTCTTGTTAATAGGTTAGTCCAAGAAATCATATGAAAAGTACTCCAAACTATGGACAAAACACAAGAAAGGAGATAAAATCAAGCATGGAGCATCAAAAATTATAGATACATTTGCAATGTATCAGCCAGCTCTTGCGAAAATCCTCCACATGTTTCATCCAACCCATAAGAAGCCATGATGCTCCTCCCCTCACAAAGGTGACACAACCGGCGATGTGTGTTGTGGAGGTGAGGTGGAGGGCATATATTTGACGGAACAATGCTACAAAGGGCTTCACCCCGACAAACATATCGCACCATAAAGCGAAGATGGACAAGGCGATGACTGAGTTGGGTTGGAGGTGCAGGGATGAGATCTGGTAGTGCTCCAAGATCTCCATGAAGAAAGGGGAGAACAGAGGCACCAACTCTGTGATAATGAAGTGTAGAAGAAGGAATGGACCGAGCTGGCGAGGCTCACCTGATCCTTGGATTCGGGCCACATTCGGGTCGTCCCTCACTTGTTCTAGTCCAAGGCAAGATGCAACTAGAATCGGTCGATCCGGGAGATCTAGCGAATGGTGAAGGGCAACAACACCTCCTCAGTCTCGGCCTCACCTTCCTCCACTTGCGGGGGCTCGACGGCGACCTGCTTCTTCCTCAACACGGCTAGGGCTCCCAGCGAGGCATATCATACAATGGGAGTTGTCTCGTTTAAAAAAAAGTACAATGGGAGTTGCGGTCGGAAAGGTTCAAGAGAGGTAGGAGAAGAGGAGACTCAGAGGGCAAAGGTGCGAGGATAAGTCAGGGCCAGCAAAGAATCAGCTTTTGAAGACGAAGTCGGTGTGGTCCCAAGACGCGGTCAACACAGAAATGGTTCAGGGATCCATCGCGTGTCTCCCAGCGGTTGTCCTCATAGCCTACCAAGACGAGGTGCGTCAACACGACACGTGTTTTCCGTGACACCAACCACTAATGGGCCCCTTGGCCTTTCGCTTAGACTAGCGAAGCGTGTAGACCAAGTGATGAGGGCTACTGTCGGACCAAGTACATAGGGGGGGTACCCTGGTCCGTGGAAGGCTGGGCCACTACTCAAGTTGGTAACATGCCTCGCAAGGGCGCCGGCAGCCCCTCCGTGGGTGTGGCACCGAAGGCTTCCCTGAAGGACTTCTCGAGGGAGACTCTCACCCGAGGTCACCCTCGAGAGGGGTGATGAGTCCACACGAGCCCTCTAGAGGTGATGACGTGGGATTCGCATGTGCACTAGGGAGAATACAACAACCCAGTGGCAACATTGGATGCTGCCCCAGTACGACCGCAAGGGCCATGCTTGGTCAAAGGAGGGACTGGCAAGACCCTGATAGCAAAAGCCGTTTCCCCTATTTCGGTGCAAGGGGCCAGAGGATGGCGCACCCCCATGAAGGGCATCATCCATGACCATTGCCACGCATGGACTGGAGCCGTATGGGAGCATAGGCCTAGTCCACCAAAAGCGGCCTCATAGACTTGGGCTCCCTTGGGCGGCAATGTGGAAGCCCTTCCCGCCCAAAGGTTGGGGGAAGAGGCCCGATGCCCCTATAAAAGTAGAGCCACTGCTACCTTAGAAAGGATGGATCCTTGAGATCAAATACACTAGATGTTCATCTATCTTTGTACCCTCGCGAAGCACCACGAGCAATACAACAAAGCAGGAGTAGGGACTTTACCTCCTCACGAGGGTCCTGAACCTGGGTAAAAAACCCGTGTCCACTCTCTGTTGTGCACGAGCTCCATCGTCTCTGTCGTCGACGATAAGCCTGGAACGCGTGGTCATCCCCTTTTCAAACTCAGGGCTCGTTGGACCCCTTATTCCTTCACAGGGTGCAAGTCTCTGACAAAATTGTTGCGAACTAACATATTGTCTTCTCATTTTTAGGCATGGCTGAAGCTTCTTGATTTTGTGCAGACACCCATAGTTAACTATGCTCAGATGAAGACCATACTCACCCCCAAGTTTTTGGATCGTAGGTAGCTGTCTGAACCTAAACTATTGTACAAGTCCTTAGAATTCCTTGCCGACAACAAAGAACACGGTGATTCCTAGGTAACATAGGTCCAACTGAGAGGAGGTCCTCGCTTAGGACTTGGCTTTGTAGCCACTTTGATTAGTGCTACTACTATGTTGTTGTTGGGCTTTCTCATAATCTTTTGATGCGGTCATATATATTTTTGGAGGTGGTCTCATATCCCTTCGTTAGCTAGGAGTTGATGAAAACGGATCCACAATTTGTAATATTGAGGGAGGTGGTATATACTGGAAAATTCGCTGTTGGCAACCAAACGCGCCCCTAGGGTTTCAAATGAGATTCCAATATATATTTAGTTCAAATATTAATTTAAAAAGGAAATCCTCAAATGCACTAGAAGTGGAAAGTAAGTGGGATTCTACTTGAATATCCATCTTTTTATTGAAATCAATACCATGATATGTTTATAGTAGTGAATACTATATGGTAGAGATAAGTAAGCTATCTCTAGCGATTATAAAATAAAGTCTAAGAAATGGAGAAAATCTTCGAGGTCTTCATACTTTTTATTTTTTAATGACACAATCTTATACTTTTTAAGGCAAACATAGAAAAATTACATAAATACGGAACCTTATACTGTAAATACGAAGAAGAGTAATCCCACAATTTAGTTTGAGACATGGTACCAAGGTCACCTGCAGGCGCATAGCCATTAGAGTTATATCCAGCATTGGCAAAAGTATCAACACCCGTATTTTCAAGAAAATCAATCGAATAGCCTGGTCGACATCACTAACAAACGGAGAGTACGAATCACCATTATCAAGAATGTAGTAGATGGGACAAATATCGATCGACAAGAGTATTAACACCAGTATTTCAGAAACTTATTCCACTTGTTAAAGTATTGTGTTCCAGTAATAATCATGTTCCATGAGTGCTAAATTTTTGTTTCGCTTGGTAAAACATTTTGTTCGATTAATAATCGCGATTTTGTTCCCTATGTTTCTCTAATATTTTGCAATTTTCCTAATTTTTTGTTACATGTGACCTTTCTTCGATTGTAATTTGTTTGGTGAGTGATAATTTTTGTTCCACTCGGTAAATTTTCGTTCCTTGAGTACTCATGACTTTTTTCCATTTTAAATTGTTTCGTGAGTACTAAGCTTTGTTCCACTTGATGAAATATCATGTTCCAATAGTAATTCTGATTCTGTTCTCATGTTTCTAAATTATTTTCTGCTTATCCAAATTTTGCTCCTCACACACTCATAATTTTATTCCATTGTAATTTTTCGGTGTTTGCTAAGATTTTTTCACTTGGTAAAATATATTGTTCCAATAGTAATCGTGATTAGTTCTACCATGTTTCCGCACTTTTTCTGCTTGGTCCAAATTTTAATTCCCACTTAGTCTAATATTGTGTTTAACTAGTAGTCATGATTTTTGCGTGTTTAAACTTGAAGGAGATATTCCCTAGAGGCCAATAATAAACTTGTTTTATTGATATATCTCTAATGTTCATAACAGTTTGGTATCATGCTAACTGTATTAAGTGGAAACATTAATACAGGTGTGGTGCATAAACAAACTAGATCCCGTATATCCTCTAGTACTAGTTCGTTGGGCAGCTGCTGATCTAGGTTTCCTGATCATGGACTTATTAATGTCAACTGATAACAAGGTCACTTCATGAAGTGATGGATACACCCGACCGTAGAATTGCAATGTGATCCAGTCATAAAGTTTGATGTTGTAATATCTAGCAAAGCACAGTCACTTAGTCCTTCGACCATGAGATCATATTTAATCACTATCTCCCGTGGCTGCTTTAATCACATCAACCGTCATGACCGTAATTGGCTGACCATAAAAGTGTGTACTTGGTATTCTAGAGGAATAGTTGAGGCGTATGTATCGAGATCAGGATTTGCCTATCCGAGTGATAGATAGATACTCTGGCCCAGTCGGTAAGATTACATCAATGAGCTTGCAAGCATGTGACTAGATCACGAGGATGTAATATCACGAGAATGAGTAAATCTGTTTGTCACTAACAAGATCGAACTAGTATGTAGATACCTGAGATTAGGTATTGGACAAACCAAGTATCGTTGTGCAAAAGGAATGACACTCAACGTTTAAAAGGTTCAAACGATCATACAATTTTTGGAATGTGAAGAGACTATCATGTGTTTCCAGATACCGATGTTGGTCATTGATTGAATAGATGTCTCGATCATGTCTAAACATTCCTGAACCATAAGGGTGTCACTCTTAAGGGTAAAGACGTTACGGGTTGATCCGTCGCCCATGGAGAAACATGAAGAGAGAACCAAAAGCGTTTCGGAGAGATACTAAAGTGTTCGGAAGTTATTCAAAATGAGTTTTGAATAAAGCAAATAAAATAAAAGGTATTTAATATTTATTTAATGGAATTAATATAAAATATATTTATTTAAATAAATAAAAATGGGCAAATATTCCTACATGGGCCCTCCCCGGAGGGGAGAGGGTCCAAGAGGGAAGCCACTTGCCCATGGAGGGCCTTGGGCGCGTAGTGTGGGAGGGATCCCACCACCAGCTAGCCCTAGGTGGCCTTGGCACGCACATGGGGCCCATACCCACTGCCAGCCAGCCGCCTCCCACCTCCTCCCAAGTTTAGTCCCACCCTGGGACTTGGAGGGGTGGGAGTGCCTAGATTTTTCCTATATAAAGGGGGGCATGCCTCCTCCAAATCTCATCCAACAATTGGCAAATTTCCATTCTCTCTACCTCACTCTCTCCCCCTCGTGCATGTTCCCCAGTTTGGAACGTGCTCCATGAGGTAGGGAATTCTCCACCAGACGCATGTTGTCATGCACCTAGATTCAGTCCGGATCTTCTTCTTTAGCTGCCTTGATAGACCGAGGACCGTGAGACATCTTTTACATTGGACTTGTGTAAAACTTTGGAGGCACTATCACTAGTGGTGTTGAACACTTGAAGCCTTCTAGACCTTGGTGTCTGCTACGCTCGGCTTAATCGATATTGTTCATGCAGGAACGTAATCCCGTATTCAACCTCAAACGTATGAACACCTTACCCCACTCTCTACTATACTTCTCCATAAATAGTTCTTGGGTTGGTGCGTTCTCGTAGTCAGAATTTTTTCTGTTTTCTGCCACAGAACCCCTTCACTGGTATCAGAGAGATCTATGCGTAGATGTATCAGTACGAGTAGAATACATGTTGATTGTGTGGGCATTGATTTTCTAATTTCTACCCTCCCAAGTGTACTTTCTCATATCGCGGCAATGTCGGATGAAGCGGCTCGGACCGACCTTACGCGTAACCTTACGCGAGACTAGTTCCACAACTAACATATGGCTTGTTCCATATAAGTGGCTGGAGGGTATCTATCTCTCCGACATTAGTTGATATGACATTTACAAAGGACGGCCCTAAAAGGGATTAAAATCGGCAACTAGTTAATCCATGTTCTGGTTGGATTTGTAGGTAAAAAGAGGTTCTTGTGCGAAATCCCAAACAACCACGTAAAACTTGCAAAGATAAAGTAGAAGTGTCTAACTTTATTTTGCAAGAGGGAAAGTGATATGTGTGGTTTAGGTAAGTGTTTATGGGATGAACAACGAAAGGAAAGGTTGCACCATGAACCTGGTGCAAATGCCAGCAAACTCGATGAGGATCAAGGCACGGTAACCACTACATATCACATAAACTGTTTATATTTGATGTTAATTGGTGTGTGAATCTTGTTGTGCTAGTATTAGGCTTACGTCGGTAGCATAATAAGATAATCCCTCAAACTATAATTCCAATGTTCATGTTCTCCCACAAGTGTGAACCACCAACATAGTCCTTCATTATGAAGCAGGCCGTGATGATCTGGTGCTAGACATATCGATGTTCGCATACAGTGGGTGCCAGCCATGTATGCACTGCAATACACTATGGTTAAAAATAGCGAGCCTAGCATGTAAAGACATGGCCTCGGAACATAGATGACCGAAAGTTTAAGCATGAGTCACATGGTGAGGTGATCGATATGTTGATATCTATCCTGGAAGCTATATCAAAGGTCATGACGATTGGGGATGATATAGTGTAAATGGGTCGTGTAATCACTAAACGAATGTTGAGGGATGTTCATTTGAATGGGAGTTATGGAATTTAGTTTGACTAAATAAGAACCCATATTATGAGCATAAT